>OV815301.1:19202659-22195239 GCA_929108375.1 Gymnoscelis rufifasciata | reverse complement strand
ACCTAAACCTAACCTAACCTAACCTACCTAACCTAACCTAACCTAACCTAACCTAACCTAACCTAACCTAACCTAACCTAACCTAACCTAACCTAACCTAACCTAACCTAACCTAACCTAACCTAACCTAACCTAACCTACCCTAACCTAACCTAACCTAACCCTAACCTAACCTAAACCTAACCTAACCTAACCTAACCTAACCTAACCTAACCTAACCTAACCTAACCTAACCTAACCTAACCTAACCTAACCTAACCTAACCTAACCTAACCTAACCTAACCTAACCCTAACCTAACCTAACCTAACCTAACCTAACCTAACCTAACCTAACCTAACCTAACCTAACCTAACCTAACCTAACCTAACCTAACCTACCCTACCCTAACCTAACCTACCTAACCTAACCTAACCTAACCTAACCTACCTAACCTAACCTAACCTAACCTAACCTAACCTAACCTAACCTAACCTAACCTAACCTAACTAACCCTACCTAGGAAAGGGTTGGGGGTCATGATCGTCTTGGGATTGGATACTTTTTAGTCAGAGTTGGCATAGAGTTGGGGTTGGGTTAAGGTTAAGTTTTAAAAAAAAACACTAGCGGGCTATATTAAAGTTGTAAGTAGTAGTAAAGGGAGTTGGGGTTGTATATGTTTAATTTGGGTCTGTGGTTTTTTTTTCATATAAAAGGGGTTTTCGGTAGAAACAATGTTTTATGTTGGGGTGCACTTTGTTTGTCTGATGGGCGATCGGGGAATCATTTTATTTAATTTAATTTAAAGGAGTATGTGTATTAGTTTTTAAGGTATGATGTTATATTTTAACTGTATGTTTTATTTTAAACTTTAATAAAGAAATGTAATGTTGTCGCATTAAATAGCGACAGGATTATTTAGCTAATAAGTTAGTAGCCGTCGTCCCTGTCATGGGAACATGGTAGGCTTATTAGGAATTAAAAAAAAAAAAAACCTAACCTAACCTAACCTAACCTAACCTAACCTCTTGCACTATCTGTGTTTGACTCTGCCTTTTCGGCAACACAGCTTGCATCTCAGCAAGTCAAGTTGCCATCCCGGCAACACAACTTGCACTCTCAGAAATTTCACTCGGCCATCACTGCAACACAACTGGCATCTCAGCAAGTTGACTATTTATACAAGCAAGATAAATTTCCGACCTAACAAGGCAGCCTACAATATCTGCAAAGTAGCTCGCCCCTTCAAAGAATTACCTGCTTGGATCACAAAGGGGAACATTGACTACCCAAAATTTTTCTATTTCAAAGCCCTCACGCAACAAAGGCACTGCCCACTAGAATACCGACCCCCAAGATCAATGTTAAAGGGAACTGCTGGGCTTAACTTACAGTTCCTCAGGGTCACCAAAAGTCTTAGACCCCTTAATATGCCGTCTTCTTCCTCAGAATCAGAATGAATTAATCTCGGAGTCTGGGGATTTTCATGCTTTCTCTTTTGTTTGTTGTCTTGTTTTTTAATATACGTTGTTGATTTTATCTCATATGTTACTTATAGTCTCACGAATTATTCCTAATTTTTAACTTTTAAGAAATTCTGTTACATTTCTACTCTTTTTCTATCTTTTAAGCTCAACAAATTTTACCCTATTTTTAGATCCTTAGTTTGATCCTTTTTACATATTAAGAAATTTAATTTTATGTTATATTTTATTTTTGTTTTAAATGTCTCATTTTAATTTCACGTCTCATTGTTAGTTTCTTATAACAGAAACTTATATTTTAGTTTTTAAGAACATTTTTAGCTCCAATTTTTAGCTTTTAAGAAATTTTGTTACATTTCCACTCTTTTTCTATCTTCTAAGTTCAACAAAGTTCAACAAATGTTACCCTTTTTTTTTAGATCCTAAATTTGATCCTTTTTAGCTACCGTCGATTTCCCTAACTTCACCTAGTCGCCTAATCTTCGCCTGAATTTATAAAATTCTCAATATCACCGAAATCTTAGAAGTAAGTTACAAAATAAACACCCACATTCAAATTTCTATTTAGTCGTGGCAATATTTTGCTGATAGCAACCCAATAATGCGTTTAGTTTGGCGGTCATTACATCAGAAAGTGTCAGTGGTGTGAGGTGTTTTAAGTGAAGTGCGAAAAACTTCGTTTGTATCCGCTTTCAGAGAACAGGTAATATTATACTATAAAGTGTATCATATAGTAAATTTATCGTAGATTCTTATAATGTAATCAGTTTGTCAATAATCTTTAAGAATAAATTGCTATCATTGAAATTAAGTACGGAGACACATGAGTGGCCATAATGTTCCAAACTTCGCCTACCCATAGGGTTGTCGCAAAGATTATAAGTATTTTCATTGTTAATTTAAATGCAATTAACATTTTAGTAGTAGTAGTATATTTTATATTTACATATTAAACCAATTTCATCCAACGGTTATTTATTATAAAAAAATTGTTAGGTACATTTTTATTGGGTAGGTATCTATACATATGTGTGTAAGTACATACATATGTACACAGAAACAAATATTTCAATAAAAAATATGTTTTTGATGTGTATCTAGTAGAAGATCCTTATCCTTAGTATCCTTAGGGATATTACATAATATTCAGGCCTATCAAATAAAAAAATAATTTCGTGAATACCTGATACACAACTTGATTTATTCCATTTCAACTTTACCACCCACGTTATTGAAGAACCCTAGTACATAGATGGCCTTATGACAGCGATGTTATTTAGGAAATGTTTTAAGTGATGATTTGTAATTGTCAAGATACATATTTATTTATTTTATTTTTCAGCAAAATGGCCTCAATAAAAAAAAAAAAAAAAGATCGTATACTGCACATTATGATCAGCAAATGATGGACTTAGCTCTCGATATGATGAGAATAGATAGATAGAGATACTTACTCCTATAGGTAACTGATTTAGGTATCTACTCCTAAAAGTAAATAGATAATTAAGTAAATAAAAGCGTTGTTTTATTTTTAGGTGCTTTTTGATTTTTATTATTTAGGAACCCATTTTTACCTACAACTGCGACTCATAATAATTGTGACAACCCTGGTTGGTTGTTTACATTTGTATGGAAAGCGTAAATTACCGTGCCAAACTTCGCCTACTCGATAGTAATTTAGAAAATTGATCTTTAAGCACTTATAAAAAGATTCTGTTACGTTTCTACTACATCGCTCTATAGCCAAAAAAATACTAGCCATAGACGTCTTAAAAAAAAGCGAGGAAACATAGGTAGGCGAAGTTAGGCCAACGGCCCGATCTTCGCCTACTGGCTTTGGCAAGGTATTTTTATGTCTAAATCGATGATTTTAAGAGTTACTTTAGCTTGTGATTATTAAGAAACCTTAATTGTTCCATAAAATGTTAATAATTTGCCTGCAGTGGTAATATTTAAAAAAGTACGTTAAAAAAAGTGTCAAAACCCAGGCGAAGTTAGGGAAATCGACGGTATTAAGAAATTTAATTTAGGTTATATTTTATCGTTTTAAATCTCCCATTTTAATTTCATGTTTCATTGTTAGTTTCTTATAATAGAAACTTATATTTTATTTTTTAAAAAAACATTTTTATAAAAAAAAACAAAAAAAAATATTATATAAAAAAAATTTAAAAATTATCTAAAGTAATAATAAATAAATAAAACTTTTGTTAAACGTTTTAATATATATTATGTTGATTTTATAAGTTTCACTAATTTTACTACATTTCTAGCTCTTAAGAAATTTTATAAGCTTCATTAATCCTAATTAATGTTATATTTTATCTCTGTTTTATGTCACCCATTTTTACCTATTGTTTTTAAATTTCTTATAGTAAAAACTTATATTTTAGCTCATAAGAACATCCATGTATAAACAGGTCGTCTGGGCCTCGCTCGGTCCGCTACACGCTGCTTGTGTAGCGGACAGTGTGAGGTCCGGACGCTGAGCCAGCCGGGCTAGCTCGACTTGTTGAGCTCGATGCGCCCGACTTGCCCGGCTTGCTTGGCTCACCGGGCTTGCCCGTCTTGTCCGGCTTACTTTAGTCATAGATAGATTTTGATATTTAATTTTAGGGTTTTATTTATTTCAGTTTTATTCAGATTTAAAGATTGATTTTAATTTGTCATATTGAATAATGGTTTTATTAAATATTGTTGTATAGATACTAAGTTAATAAGTAAAGTAAATTATAAGTTTTTTTTTCGAAATTAATTGATTAATATAAAAAAATTGATTTTTAATGTTGTTGCATTAAATAGCAACAGGTAAATTAGCTAGTAAGATATCAGTCGTCGACCCTGTCATGGGTGATTGGTAGGCTTATTAGGCAATAAAAAAAAAAAAAAAAACCTAACCTTACCTCACCTAACCTATTCCTTTTCTGGATCAAAGCACACGCTGGACTGGATGGAAATGAACGCGCTGACGAGCTCGCAAAGGAGGCAGCCCTAAGACCGAAGACCAAACCGAATTACGACGTGCCCGGTGTCATTTGTTAAATCGGAGATTCGTAAAGAAACGTTGAGCAAATGGAACGCTAGGTACAAATTTGGTGAGACAGCAAAGGTCACAACGTTTTTTTTCCCGGACGCTTTTCGGGCACACAACATAGTTAGGAAGGAAAAACCAACACAGGTACTCACCCAGATCTTGACGGGCCATGGTGGGTTCTCCGAGTACTTAAACCGGTTTAAGTGCAAGGACAACCCATCATGCCCCTGCGAGCCTGGAATCAATGAAACGGTGCCCCACATCCTCTTTGAATGCCCAATATACGCTGTAAATAGATTCAACCTAGAGTGCTCTATAAACATAAATATAAATGTTAGTAATGTAAATATAGAAATAGAAAATAAGTACTTGAGATCAAAATTTTTAGAATATTGTATAGAAATAGGTAAAAAATGTATTTTAAGAAATAGAGATACATAAGATATGTTAAATATATATTGTTGAATATAAATAATTAACATATAAATATAAGTAAGATGTAAAACCAACAAGATAAGTTAGATACTAAGATTTATGATAAGGGATAAATGTAATATATAAAATCATGTAAAAGGTAGTTATAAGTAAGATTGAAATAAAATAAAGAAAGTGTTTGCCCTTTATTTCGTTGTAAAAGGAGTCTGACCTCCGTCAGACGTAGGCTAGCCGAAGGCCCTAAGGGCAATGGTAGGAAAAAAAAAAAAAAACCTAATCTACCCTATCCTATCTTATGTCAGGATGATGTGTGTAATAGTCTGGGTATGTCATTATGTTCGTATGGTGCAATTAGTAAGCGAAGTTGTTATTGAATGAATGATTTAATGTGTGTACTTGGGCTTGGGCTGGACTTCAGCTCTTTTCATTGTTCTCTTGGTCTGCGATGAAAGGATTAGAGGGAGTTGAGGTCTGGTGTAATCTTGAGATATTTGCACATTTGAGTAGGCATAGTATATGAGGTAATGAACTAAATGTTGTTGCATAATCACAGCGACAGTTTGAATAGTATAAGTATAAGTCATGACACTTAGTTTTGGAAATTCGTTTGGTAAGTTTTGAGTTTATCAGCCCAGGGCAGACGCGCACGTGAGTGTTCAGGCCGGCCATTGTTCAGTATTACATTGAACATGCACCTGCGGTCTGCCTGGCCCGAACCCCGAAACCTGGGCCGAGGCCCGGGCCGGGCTGGCCCATCAGGCCATCATCCACATCCTCAGCAGCAGCTTACATTTGGGACTCCACTCACTGTGTCCACTCGTAGGTTCATTACGAATACATTTATTTTTTATTGAAATTAAGACATGAATTATCATTCATTTATATAATTATTATTATGTAGTGCGTTGTATCCACTTGGCTCCCCCAAAAGCAAAGTCCCCTAGCAAAGTAATTCAGTTATATTATCAACTATTAAGTATGGGCAGTTTTAATGTACACGAGTGTTACGGTTTCACCTTCTTTTCTTGAGTTCTGTGCAGGTTGGCACCCCTTCCCCCTTAGCGACCGATAGGGCTTAATTCTAGTATTTAGTTAAGTTGAAATGAAATAGTTTATTTGCGAGAATACATAATTAATAATACATGTCAGATCTTAAATAATAGTTTATGTCACTGTATTCAGTCTGCAAGCAGGCGTGCAAATATTATGTCAAAATTATATTAAAGATGTAATAATAAAAAATTGCATACATTTATCATCATAATTCAAATACTCATTCACATTATAGAAACATTTATCAAGCAAGCAACTACATAATCTGTTCTTAAAAATAAATCCATTCAACTGTTTAATGATTCGGGTAATTTATTATAAATTAATATATACACATGTTATAAACATTTCATCTATATAAATCCCTATTGCATTGTGGTTTGTACAGCAAATTTTTAATTTTATGACACCATTTCAAACAATTTTGCTGTTAAGAACTATATATTTTTTTTACAAAAGCTAAGTCGACCTGTAAAGTATTACGTATGTAAATATAACTGGCGGGAAACAGTCAAGCGAGTGGTGGTTTTGCCCAATTAGCACAAAGACAAGCGCCCATGTGGAGGTGCACGTCCCCGCTGCGGGCACGCTGGGACCGCTCTCCCGAGGAGGGCGGTAACGCCTCCACGACCCGCCGCGCCGGCCTGCGGGCTGCGGGCTGCGGGCTGCGGGCTGCGGGCTGCGGGCTGCGGGCTGCGGGCTGCGGGCTGCGGGCTGCGGGCTGCGGGCTGCGGGCTGCGGGTCCGGCTTGTTCCCAACTGCCTGAATGCCCATGTTCTACCGGTGTTCTTCGCTTTCAAGCATTTAGCACATCTCCATAAGCAGATGTTTGTTTTGGTAAATGCCTTGTTCAGGTGTTTGGTCAGTGCGGTGCGCAGAGTTGTATAGAATGATGCCAATCTTACCCATTACCCATACTTTTTATTTTTGAAGTGAAACTTAATAGTTATGCGGAGCCTCGCCAGTCACTCTTCAAACCTCAGCCGTGTTTAGACATATCCTAATAAGGATTAAATAAATAATATAATTGTAATAACCTGTAACGTGTTAAATGAATAGATTCAGTATAGTGCAATAACTCTTTTATTTCAACCAACCCACATACATAATCACTAAAGACTAGTAGAAATACTAAAATTTCATTCCTTTGTCGATTTACTGAAGTTTCACTTCCATCGTGTGTGAATCGCACACACACCTTTTTTATATTAAAACGTTTTCATTTAAAATTTGGTACATACGTATAACCACAGATTAGATACTTCGGTATAACTCAGTAGTTCTATGGTTAACAATTGCTAATTCACATATTTCCCTAAACTTATTATGATAAATATATTTACATTATACGACAGACATTCCGATGTTGCTTCCTAAGTTTACTTACATTTACACACCACACCTACGCCACACTCAAACCAAACCACCACAATCAGCACTATTATTATGGTAAATTAAATGTTCATGATGGATTGAAATTACCTTCTTAGCGTTTCATAACCTGTTATACTTTTATTTCTTCGCCACAAAATAGTACTAACGAACCCATACTCGGCCTAAAGGAGGATTGTTCATCACCTTGAAATTCCGCTGTTTTATTTAAGTAATCATCTTTTATTTATTTCTTATAAAGAAATAAATCTAAATATAAAACTTAAGTAAAACCCCCGATTCCAATGACTTAATTTCCTTGAAAGTAAAAAACCATAGTTTCATAGTACTTTATTCATCATAGGCAACATTGTACACTTGATTTCGTTAAATAGTTCTAATTATTATTATAAACACACACAGAAAATACAGCAAAAGACGCAGACAAGACGTTCAATTTGAGATGAGATGATTGATGAGATGCACGCGATGCGCTTTCATTTGATACCCCACTCGAGTATATTTACAGATTTTCGGTTTTCCTTCCCCACTCTCATCCCCATAACTTTTAAACGGCACAATCGATTTTCGTGAAACAAGTGACTAAGAACACTCACGCCAAACTCACCTTTCATACCAAAAAAACTTCATTAAAATTATTAAATTTATAACACCCCTCTTTATTGTCGGAAGTAAAAAAAAAGAGGTGTCCAGCAGTTTGAACGGGCCAACAGGCCGACTGAACAGAATACCGATTTTTTTATTTAGTCATTATGCCTATTGATCTGAGGATGCTCTAGAAAAGGAGGATCCGTCTGCTAAATGTGTCGCGTACCAGCGCTGATACGCGACACATTTACGATTGCAATAAATCCCTCGTTGATTATTTAATTAGCAGTGATGAGCTATGGGCCCTAAGGCTAAAAGGATGATGATAATGAGCAATCAGTAAGCTGTCCATGTTCAATAGCAGGATGTGGCGCCTCTGTGGTGAAGGCAGGGCGCGGGGCGCGTGCGGCGTGCGGCCCGGGGCCGCGCTCTGACGTCAGTGAGACACGCGAGCCCCGCGCCCCCAGCCCCCCCCCCCCCCCCCCCCTGCAGTCCTCGTGCCGGATACACCGGCGAGCTCCTCGGCCGCTGCCGCCACCGCCGCCACCACCAAACACCAAGAAAGAAAGATGAGGAGGAATCGAACCTCCCTATCTGGACAGTGCCACGGCCCTGCAGCCGCCACCTCCATCTACATAATATCCCCATAATAACTATGGTGATATGCCACTTCCTGTTTTCCTGAAACTATATGTTCGCTCAATTAATCTGTTTTTGCCTGAATCCTGGAATACCCTATTCCGGCCTCGGCGTGCGCGTCGCTGATGATGTTCGTCCTTGTCACTTCTTAGGTAATGTGTAAGGCCGCTCATAGATGCTCGTATATGAGTACAATGTGCAATCGATAGTACGACAGTTGTCCAGAGCAATTATTTGCAAAATGATTAACTAGTAGCACGCCATGCGGCACCACGTAGCAGGCCAGCTCGACTGGCGCACTGCACTGGCGTGGGACACTCTCCGGCGGAGGCCCTGACACGGCTCGCGTGCGCGCGCCGGCCGCCCGGCGTGGCGGCGCCATCGCTGCTGCCGGCCGGCCGGCGTGGCGGCGCCGTCGCTGCTGCCCGCCGCCTCGGACTTCGACAACAAAGGAACTCCACTATCACAGTGGTTATATCAATATTGTTGTAAGGTTTCTACGTCTCTTTGCCATCGTGCAGGATTAGCAGTAGACTAGCGCAGGCTAGCGGTCAGCGGCCGAAGCCAGCATTAAGGCGAGGTGGTTCTGACCTTGACTACAAAATCGGAACAGTTTATTGTGATCGGGGCATGCTTATCGTCCCCAGATCGCGGAGCCGGCCGTGAGGCCGCTCCAACCTGTTTGCGGACTAATGTTGCGGTTTCTTTGTATCTTGTCAAAAAATGTTGTTTCTTGGAATTCCATATTTCGCATGCTCGACAACCGATATCACAAGTTTAAAACGTTTATTAAGGTCCACAGATTCATTATTTGCTGTAAATAAATTTTATATTCGATCGATTGGTTCGATTCCCTGCGAGGGGTAAAAGTGTTTGTATGTTTTGCAAGCACTTCTGCTTGGTCTGGGTGTTTAATATTGTATGTATATCAAAAGTATCTATATAGATGCTCGCATCGCCTGCGCCGTACAATTCAAATTGCCCAAAAACATCTAATTATAAGTAAAATTGTCCCTCGTCAGGAGGCAGCGACAGCTACGGGAGCTGGCGGCGTGACTCGCCCACCTGCGCGCCCACTGCTGGCCGCGGAGCCGGTTGTAGTGGAGGAGGCGGCGGAGCGGGGCCGGAGCGGGGCCGGCGTGACTCGCCCACCTGCGCGCCCACTGCTGGCCGCGGAGCCGGTTGTAGTGGAGGAGGCGGCGGAGCGGGGCCGGAGCGGGGCCGGCGTGACTCGCCCGCCTGCGCGCCCACTGCTGGCCGCGGAGCCGGTGTGATGGAGGAGGCGGCGGAGCGGGGCCGGAGCGGGGCCGGCGTGACTCGCCCGCCTGCGCGCCCACTGCTGGCCGCGGAGCCGGTTGTGATGGAGGAGGCGGCGGAGCGGGGCCGGAGCGGGGCCGGCGCGAGGTCGGCGCTGTTCCGGGCCGCGCTGAGCTCACTCGGAATGCAAATGAGCAGAGCGCGCCCACGCACAGGGTGTTCCGCCTTCTAATGTTCTTCTAACATTGTTGTTGCTCTTCAAAAATACATCAACTAACTTACTCCGCAATAACTCTGTTCAAGCACACTTACAGGGTGTTTAGAACGAGGATTAAAAGGAGGGTATCAATTCGACGAGTATGTTTTATTTTGAAAAATTGAAAAATTGTACGTGCGTGTCTGTTTGTTTGTCCGTCTTTCACGGCAAAACGCTTAAACCGTTTTGCCTGGTATTTGTTATGGTAATTGGATTAGGAAACTACTTTTTAGCTCTCGAGTTATTGATATTGTTTTTTTTAGGTGTTCGCGCATCAATTTGAGCATTTTTCATTTAAATCGACTTTAAAAAGGGGCTCAGAATTAGGCTTGTATAATATACTATAAATTGAGTAGGTAAATTATATATGGAGTATATTATATTGAGTTAAGTGGTGCAGCTGATGTCGAGTTAACTTATATTTTCCAAACTAAAAGTTAGCCGTTAAAAATCTACCTGTTTATATGAAAGCTTTACTTTTTAAGAATCTTTCCAGTAGTCATAACAGTTAGATTAACATACTAACAGCGAAAATGCAATTAACTTAAATTTAATTATAATAAATCAATTAAATCTCAAAAACCGTCATTCATTTTAATAAATAAATAAAATAAATAAATATTTCCAGACAACAACATCTAGCCCCGTGGTAAGCTATAAGCTTGTGTTACGGGTACTAGACATCTGATATACTTAATAATTATAATAATCATACATATATAGATATTTTTTATAATAAATATTAAACACCCATTATTCATTCATTCATTATTCATTTTAATATAACTTGTATAGGAAAATATATGTTAAGGTGTGTAGAATAGATCAAATTCTAATATTGCTGAGATGACACACCCGAGTTATAATGTTGTTTGTCAAAAAGTAAGGATTTATATAAAGGTAGGTTCCGAAGGCACGCGCGCGCGGAGCACCCCGTACCGCCGGGCGGGCGGGGGCGGGGGCGGGGCGCGGGGCGCGGGGGGGCGGCCGGCCTTGACCCGGGCGGCGCGGCGCCCTTGAGCACGCTCGCGGATCCTGCGATCTCATACACAATACCTTTAACTTTCATTTAACTTTCTTTTGGGAACTAGAACTTTCATTCTGGTACTACTAATTCTAACTTAATTTACTAACGGGTCATAGCAAACGTACCACACCCACAGCCCATATGAGTACTTGTAGTGGTGTCGTTGCAGCTTTTCGTAGCTGCGTAATCGCATGTCGCTGTCGTCCGGTTGTGGTGCGTGAGGGCTGGCTCCTCATGAGCGGTCGTCTCTAACGCGCTACAAGAGTCCTCGAATTTTATAGAATACTAGCTGATTCCAGCAAACGTTGTTTTGCGAAAAAAAATTTTTTTTCAAATAGATGTTGGCCGATTCTCAGACCTACTGAATAATAAAATTTCATGAGAATCGGTCAAGCCGTTTCGGAGGAGTTCGATTACGCACCCCGTGACAGAAGAATTTTATATATTAGAATATATCATATATAGCGGCACGCCCCGGCTTTGCACGGGTAATTATTCAAAATTGTTTCAAAATTATTCAATTTTTTCTCGCCGTAAAAACCATCCTTAAACAACAACGAATATTTAAAAAAATAAATTGGCTAAATTGGTATTAGGCGTTGTTGAGTTATGCGCTTAGCAACACGTTTTGCGATTCATTTTTAACCCCCCGACAAAAAAAGAGGGGTGTCATTGTTTGACGTGTCTATCTGTCTGGGACATCATAGCTCCCGAACGGATGAAGCGATTTCAACTTAGTTTTTTTTGTTTAAAAGGTGAGTTTGGCGCGAGTGCTCTTAGGCATTTTCATGAAAATGGGTTGTGCCGTTTAATAATTGTGGGGGTTAGAGTGGGGAAGGAAAACCGATAATCTGCAAAAATCTCGAGTGGGGTATCAAATGAAAGCGCATTGCGTGCACATTACACATTATTATGGTGTTTTACTTTTAAGGAAATTGAAGGATTCGAATCGGGGGATTTTCTTATATTTTAAATTTAGATTTATCTATACTAATATTATAAAGAGGAAAGGTTTGATTTTTTGTTTGTTTGTTTGTCTCGAATAGGCTCTGAAACTACTGCACCGATTTAAAAAATTCTTTCACCATTCGAAAGCTACACTATCCCTGAGTGACATAGGCTATATTTAGTTTTCAAAAATAATATGATTCCTTACCAAACTCCCATAATGTAACCCATGGTGAAAAAAAAGAACCTAAAATATTTCTTTAATCGCGAATGCTGCGAAAACTATTGAATAAATAACAAAGTGATGTATTACAACTTTGTAGAACTTACCATTATCTACAAAAAACGTCGTTACATCATATCTCTAACTATTATAGTTTTGTGACAATAAGCGATTTTTTTGAAAAATAAAATCTTAAATATTTCTTTAATCGCGAATGCTGCGAAAACTATTGAATAAATAACAAAGTGATGTATTACAACTTTGTAGAACTTATCATTATCTACAAAAAAGGTCCTAACGTCATATCTCTAACTATTATAGTTTTGTGACAATAAGCGGGGTTAAGATCACGAAATAATCTGCCGCGTCGCGTCGTCGGCTCCCTACTGAATGGTCGTGTGCGGAAATAAAAAAAATGTCGCTTGATAATATTTTGTCGCTTAGTTAGTAGTTAATAATTCGTTAACAGGTAACTAATCCCATTCAAAAAGTTATTTTCAGAACTAAACCCTAGCTTATAGCATAGATATTGTACATATCGTCGGTTGCAGGTTCAATTGGGTTAACCACCAAAACACGTAAAATAAGTTGAGTATACAGTTTTTTTCTGCTCTTTCGAATAGCATAATAATAGAATTCTAGCTTTAAAAAAATACAGTTACGCTACACATTTTAACTGTGATTTTGCAGACTTCCGTCGAAATTATGTTGAAACTGAGTAGGTATGTGATCCATTTACATAAGTCGAATTGTTGTATTCCTATCCTATGACCAAAGAAGGTTAAGTTGATGTATGTATCTTGGCAAACCAGCATTGCTCTTACACTTATTCTTAGCTTGAACGAAAAATTATAACCACACATACACCAATATAAAACCAACTTTCTTCAAAAAACTAACGTTAACCCAATTGACCCGAACCAAGTTTATTTTTGTTGTCGGTTACACCAATTTGAGCATTGCAATCAATAGTATGTTTTCTTTTACCTTAATCTTCTTATAAATAATAAATCTAAATTTAAAATATAAGAAAATCCCCCGATTCGAATCCTTCAATTTCCTTAAAAGTAAAACACCATAATAATGTGTAATGTGCACGCAATGCGCTTTCATTTGATACCCCACTCGAGATTTTTGCAGATTATCGGTTTTCCTTCCCCACTCTAACCCCCACAATTATTAAACGGCACAACCCATTTTCATGAAAATGCCTAAGAGCACTCGCGCCAAACTCACCTTTTAAACAAAAAAAACTAAGTTGAAATCGCTTCATTCGTTCGGGAGCTATGATGTCCCAGACAGATAGACACGTCAAACAATGACACCCCTCTTTTTTTGTCGGGGGGTTAAAAATGAATCGCAAAACGTGTTGCTAAGCGCATAACTCAACAACGCCTAATACCAATTTAGCCAATTTATTTTTTTAAATATTCGTTGTTGTTTAAGGATGGTTTTTACGGCGAGAAAAAATTGAATAATTTTGAAACAATTTTGAATAATTACCCGTGCAAAGCCGGGGCGTGCCGCTATATATGATATATTCTAATATATAAAATTCTTCTGTCACGGGGTGCGTAATCGAACTCCTCCGAAACGGCTTGACCGATTCTCATGAAATTTTATTATTCAGTAGGTCTGAGAATCGGCCAACATCTATTTGAAAAAAAATTTTTTTTCGCAAAACAACGTTTGCTGGAATCAGCTAGTTATTTATAAGAAGATTAAGGTAAAAGAAAACATACTATTGATTGCAATGCTCAAATTGGTGTAACCGACAACAAAAATAAACTTGGTTCGGGTCAATTGGGTTAACGTTAGTTTTTTGAAGAAAGTTGGTTTTATATTGGTGTATGTGTGGTTATAATTTTTCGTTCAAGCTAAGAATAAGTGTAAGAGCAATGCTGGTTTGCCAAGATACATACATCAACTTAACCTTCTTTGGTCATAGGATAGGAATACAACAATTCGACTTATGTAAATGGATCACATACCTACTCAGTTTCAACATAATTTCGACGGAAGTCTGCAAAATCACAGTTAAAATGTGTAGCGTAACTGTATTTTTTTAAAGCTAGAATTCTATTATTATGCTATTCGAAAGAGCAGAAAAAAACTGTATACTCAACTTATTTTACGTGTTTTGGTGGTTAACCCAATTGAACCTGCAACCGACGATATGTACAATATCTATGCTATAAGCTAGGGTTTAGTTCTGAAAATAACTTTTTGAATGGGATTAGTTACCTGTTAACGAATTATTAACTACTAACTAAGCGACAAAATATTATCAAGCGACATTTTTTTTATTTCCGCACACGACCATTCAGTAGGGAGCCGACGACGCGACGCGGCAGATTATTTCGTGATCTTAACCCCGCTTATTGTCACAAAACTATAATAGTTAGAGATATGACGTTAGGACCTTTTTTGTAGATAATGATAAGTTCTACAAAGTTGTAATACATCACTTTGTTATTTATTCAATAGTTTTCGCAGCATTCGCGATTAAAGAAATATTTAAGATTTTATTTTTCAAAAAAATCGCTTATTGTCACAAAACTATAATAGTTAGAGATATGATGTAACGACGTTTTTTGTAGATAATGGTAAGTTCTACAAAGTTGTAATACATCACTTTGTTATTTATTCAATAGTTTTCGCAGCATTCGCGATTAAAGAAATATTTTAGGTTCTTTTTTTTCACCATGGGTTACATTATGGGAGTTTGGTAAGGAATCATATTATTTTTGAAAACTAAATATAGCCTATGTCACTCAGGGATAGTGTAGCTTTCGAATGGTGAAAGAATTTTTTAAATCGGTGCAGTAGTTTCAGAGCCTATTCGAGACAAACAAACAAACAAAAAATCAAACCTTTCCTCTTTATAATATTAGTATAGACAAGAACTATATAGAAATTTTAACTCTCCATTTATGGATTCTACTTGGTGGTGAGCGGATTGAGTCTTCTGTTCGAGATGGGTTGGAAAGAGTCGCTGTCCGTTCGCTTTGACAGGTGCTGTAATTGAACTAAAAAAGGTGCGATTACCCTAATCTTTTTTAACAACTTAATTACAATTTATTAATTTGTGTGCATGCAGTTTTCAACATAAAGAGCATAGAGCGGTTCATGAGGAAGGCTTATATTGTGCCATCATCAACACCGCGTTCCCACTGCTGGGAGACAGGGACTTCTACCTTGGCCCAGTGCTATGTCTTTCAAACTCCACAAAGTTCTCAGAACATGCCGGTTTCCTCACGATGTTTGCCTTCGAAAGTCGAGAGTGCTCCCACTTAGCCAACACGGCTTTTTTTGTTATGTTGTAGTTTCAAGAAAAACCAAAACCGGGCGGATCGCATGTGGTACACAAACGCTTAGGCAGGTGCTGTGCTGCTGCGTGGGGCCGGAGCCCGCCGGAGGGCGCGCGGAGGCGAGGACGCCGCAACTTGGCGCAGTTCCGTGTGACGTGTTCAGCGGATCACGTGCCGAAAATTGTGTTGCTGTTCCGCGCGCCATTATAACCCCAATGCGAGCGTGATCGGTGCTGGAAATTAGCAGGAAGTAGTTACGTGGTTGTAAGGTCATTGATGGGGAGCCCGCGAGGGAGCACACGCCAGCTACAGTTAGAACTAGCGTTAGCTATGCTACTTGTCGCCGCGCCTTGTCGCGGCGGCGTCGCCCGCATTAAGCGTCTCATCGCTGGGACTAGACGCAGAGCCGTCGTTTTTTGACGTTTCGTCGTTTGCTTCAGCGATAAGTCGTTTGACAGACGTCGTGTAGGAAGCGATCATTGAACAAAAAGTATTTTAAGTTCAGCTAGCTTAACTAAGTTGTACAGTAGTTAGACGCGGCGCCGGCGCCTCATAGCAAGCACAAGCGCCTGCCTTTATCGTCGTCGCCAAGTGCGCAAAGTGTGCATAAACTTGTCGTCACACCGATATGGGTGTCGGTGGGGTTACAATCTATTGATTGTATTGAATATTTACAAATTAAACAAGACTTCTAACAAAGTTGTCTTTTTTCAAAGTTTGACCTCGACAAGCAGTATTCTGAGTTTACCTCCACATTGGTCAATTATAAGGCTGCTGTAGCGACGAGCTCTGTGGCTCCCGCTCCGGCTCCCGCTGGGGGACTAGTTTTGGTACGTTCTACAATTTCTAATTTCTGGTCTGGGTGTTTTCTATGTATCATAAGAAAAAAAACCTTACACCCATAGTACAAGCTCAATTTGGGCTTGCTATGTGAGTAGTCCGGAAATATTTATTTAATTATTAACCCCCGACAAAAAAAAAGGTGTTAAAAAAGTTTGACGGGTCTGTCTGTCTGTCTGCCTGGGACATCATAGCTCCCGAACGGATGGAGCGATAATAATTAAGTTTTTATTGTAAGAAAGGTGACTTGCGGGTCTTCTTGGACATGGTAGATGAAAATCTGTTGACCCGTTTAAAAGTTATGATGGTAAAAGTGGGGAAGGAAGACCGAAAATTTCAAAATATGTTTGTTTGAGTGCGGTCTTAAATGAAAGCGCATCACGAGCACATTACCAAATCGTACGAGTAGGACTTGTTACTTTTAAGGGAACTAAAGTTCTTGAATCGGGTTATTTTTTAAAATTTTAAATTTAGATTATTTCCAAGTATTTTATTTTTATTTAGGAAATGTTCACTTACACATAATATAATCAAAATTGTAACCAAAATCATCAAGACACAGCTGCAATTCGTATTTTTTGTTAGATACGCCACATAGGTTCTGATAAACAAATTTAATTGAGCAATTGTGGTTTGAGTTTTATTTTCGGCTTGTATAACTTTGTCTGACTTATTTACGAAAAAATGTCTGGTGGAGCTTATCGTAGTGACCTATGTAATCTGTGCTCTGATGCTAGAACTCACCTCCATTGATGATCCTCCTCGCTTCATCCATTATCCTACGCAACCCTATGTTATTAACCTTTTGTGTCGGTCTGTGAAACAAAGTAGTCCCGTACATGCTTACCGTGAGTTGCTGTGTCGGCCGTAGCACGGTATTGAACTCGTAGATACAACTATGCCGATATCCATATAGGTAGGTAGCTGTACACAGAATAACGTTTGTGTGCACTAAATTCTGAAGGGATTGTCTGATGTAGTTCACTAAGTTGCCGTTGTCATTCCAAGTAGAATCCTGTTCGTTTATCATTATAACACAGAAGTCGTCCTTTGTGTAGCCTTAGCCGTGTTTCTAAACCTTCAAAGAGCTGGCTGATCGTTGCGTGGGTTAATAGCATGTGATACACATAATGCCCATTATTTTTAAGTACATCCTGTGATATCAAGGTAACTTTAATTTCAGAATTATTACATAATATACACACTCTTGGTTTTGTTTGTAGTTATTATTTCTTCTTTAACTCCAATGTTTTTGTTCTTTGCGAGTAGTATGTTTGTGTCCCACTGGTCTTATTTAGAGTTTTCACATATTCCGTCTGTGCCTGTTTGTGTGGTCTCGAGTATGGCAGTGTTTATTTTCATTACGTTGTACAAGTCATGTTTCTTAGATATTGTTTACAAATGTCGACATTGAGATCCTTCAAAGATCAAGTTTAAGTATGAAGCAGCCTCCATCCCGCGTGAACCAGGAGTTATCCGTCCTGTGTACGTTTTACAGAACGCTTGCAGATTCGCGCGTTCCATAGCTTTTTTATTATTTAGCGTTATACACAACAAACAACAAATCAACAATCCTACAATTTTAGAACTATACTAGGCCCCCCCCTTCCCCCCACGCACACTTTGTTTTGCAAAATAAAAAAAATAGATGTTAGCCGATTCTCAGACCTACTCAGATTTTATATATAAGATTTATCCTACAATATAAATTAGGTTGGAACTGAAACGTGGTGGTGCTTCCCAGTGGGCCCAAAGTACAGGCGCAGAGTTCAACAGTTATTGGGAGGGCTATGCTCGCGTTTTATTTTCACGGTGATTTTAGAAGAACTCGGACCACCGATATTTATAGCACAGCTGTTTATTTCATTTGTAAGGCTCGGTTGCCTACGAGAATTGTATCTATTTTGTATTATTTTATCTATTCTGTTTATTGATATAGAACGATATCCTGTGTACAGTAGACAAATAATAAATTGATAAATTATAGCTCTGATTTTCAAATGTTAGTAACATACCTGTAAAGTGTATCTACTGTGGACCTGCGAGATTAATTTTCGGAGGCATATTTATATACAAGGCCGCTAACTGCTGCCTGCTGCCTGCCGCCTGCAGCCTGCTGCCTGCTGCCTGCTGCCTGCTGCCTGCTGCCTTCTGTTATTGGTAATTAATCTAAACCCACTTCAACATTTACATTCGTTTTTCAAAGTGGTATTATTATGATTTCGCTACCGCTGTCTGTCTGGTAGATCCTTTATACACAACGGATTTAAATGCGACAGAATTATTCTAGAGGAAGGATAAATTATGTACTCTTACAACGGGAAAATACTTTATACTTGGGGAAAAAACATTGGCCCTGCCGCTAGGTGAAAAGAAGTCTGTTCTGGAGTCTTTCACTACTTGATAGATAGAAAATTATTTATTACACACACCAATGAACATTAATACAAAATTATAAGATATGAAATATCTTCACTGCCTTCTCAATCTGAATTACAGAAATAATTTTCGTAATATACAACAAATAGCTCGTGTTGTGAAGTGCACATCCATTTTTCAAGAAGAAGACTAAAAATCCAGGGACCTTCGGCATTAAAGTCGAGTGTGCCTTCACTTAGCCAACACGGCTTTTTAACTAGCTTTAACGGTGGAGGCGAACATCGTGAGGCGGATACCGGCGTATTCTGCGAACTTATGAAAATATTTCGAAGGACAGTGACATTCACCAAACCGCACTTGGCCAACGTCGTGAATTAAGCCTTATCTCTCTCGGCTAGAGAGAAGTCCCTGTGTCCCAGCAGTGGGAACATTAATATGGTGACGATGATGACTATAAAATATATAACTCTGCTCCAATCGTTGGTAAGGATGTGGGCAGTAAATAGCTACGACATACATGTACGGCTAAACTATAATGGGGCTGTATCTTTATTTCTATTTCTTATCTTCAGAATGATGCGTTAAGTGCGTAATATTTAATTTTCAGAATTATCAGATTTAACTGTACTCGTAGATTATGGAGCAGAAAGTTTTGGGTAGTGATAAACCGGCTCGCGGCGGGCGCACGCAACCGCCGCGCCACCGCCCGCGAGCGCCGAGCGCGGCCCGCGGCGGGCGCACGCAACCGCCGCGCCACCGCCCGCGAGCGCCGAGCGCGGCCCGCGGCGGGCGCACGCAACCGCCGCGCCACCGCCCGCGAGCGCCGAGCCGTCCACACAAACAAACCTATGGAGACAACATGTTACATCCCGGGAGAAAAACAGCCCTTGCTTATTCACTTTTCAATTAAGGTTCCGTTGCCCGTCGATATTATAATATGGGGAAAAATATTTTGGAATAAGTTATAGTAATGAAAACCAGTCCGCTCAGAGCCACGTCACCAACAGCAACGAGGAGTCAATTGTGGATTAACCTTCCAGTTAACTGTATCGCATTTTTTTTTATAAATTTTTTTTAATACATACATATGATTCGTAGAAAACACCCAGACCCGATACCAAAAGTTGTAAATCGTACAGTATCTGGTCCCCCTGAGGGAATTGAACCCGCAACCTCCTGCACCTCAGGCGGACGTTCGCCCACCGAGCCACAGAGGTCGTCAAATTCTCGGAAGTCCATTATTCGATGTGGAGCGACGGGGAGCTGCTTTAAATAGGACGAGGAGCGCGTGCACCGGGACACGGGCACCGCGCGCTGCCGGCGTCGCCGCGCCGGGAGCCGCCGGGGCCGGCCTCGCCGGGCGCCGGGGTAAACTGGATCTGGACTATCTGGGCGCCATTATTTATCATTGGAAGCAAACTAGATACCTAGCTCATACACACAAAAAGTGTAGCGAATAAGATTTAATCGGCTGTTATAAAGTTGTACTTGTCGTACTCGTAAAAAGTATTTTTAAGGAATCGGCAATTGTTTTCAAAATAGTTAAAGAGGCGTTATCATGATTTTACTTTGTCTGACCAAATATTGATAAAAAAATAAGAAACAATTTATGTACAAAAATGCGATGCCAGTCTCCGGCGTGAGATGCGGTGCCGCGGACTCCTGTCACAGGCACTTCCTGCGAGAACTGAAAAGGGGAGTTCCTGTCACCAGACCAGGATAACATTTAGGAAGGTATCCTCAGACGGTGGGGGGAGGGGAGCGGGGCGCGGGGCGGGCGGGCGGCGGCACGGCAGACAGCAGGCAGCTCGGAGCCGGCACTCGCGCGCCCGCCGCCGCCGGGTACGGCCGCCCGCGCGCCGCCGCGCCGCCTCGCGCACGCTTGCACGCGCTCACTCGCGCCATGCCGCCCCGCCGCCTAGCGCGACGCCGGCGCGGTCGCCATGACGACCGCGTCGCGTCCGACACTATCTAGACCCTACACCATGTAGCATAACTCTAGGACGACCGTCACTGCCGACATTCCTGCCAATTACCTCTAAGTCAACTTTAGCATAAGTTAGAGTCGCCGCTTGCCGCTTGCGGGACGCCGACTCGCCTCAGCCATCATCGCTTCGACGCTTCGCCGCCACGCCGCCTCCCCTACACTAAGATAGGATAGTTGGTACGCCGTACCGTATTTAGAGAGAGTGGTGACCGATAGATCTCCACGACGCCGCCGCAGACGGGTTCGGAGGACGCGTCGTTAGCCGCCAAGATTCGCGATAACATCAGCTCGTGGGTGCTGTGGTGGCGGCAGCGCGCGCGCCCGCCCGATGAGCCGCCGCGCCCCCGCCGCGCCGCCGCCGCGCCGCGCCGCCGCGCGCCCGACGCCGACATGGACGGCGAGCGCCGCCGGCCCCGCAAGCGCCCGCCCAACAACAAGTGAGTACACACCGCCCTGTTGCGACGCTCAACAGGACCCCCGCTGACTGACATAACACGACTTGTAACGTACCTACACATCGTCACGGTGTGCTATCCCCCTTGCTTGAGTGGATTGTATGCAAAACGGGTTACCTATAAGTGACGCATACCGTACCTACTTAGGCATTCATTGCTCGACACTGTCTAAAAATGGTTATCGTCGATACCTTAAACACATAATGTGCCTTTAAGGTGGATTAAACCTAATTGATTGCTTTACTGAAAAAAAATCTCAGTAACTACATATAAACATAGGAACGAAACAGGATAAAAACACTCTCAGTTCAGTCGGGAGTGTTTCCCGGAGCTGATGGAATAGGCGTTGAGACAAGCCGGCGCTCTACTCGCACTCGCCCACACTCGTCTGTGGACATTCCTCGGTGCTGTCCGAAGCACTCCACTAATGGCTCAGCAAATGTATAATTAGTGTAATTAGCGCCGAGTCGGGATGAGACGGCGATATTTCAGTGAATGGCGCCGCGCCTCCTGTTGGGATAGGTCGGGGATACCTCAGCGTACATATATATTATACATATTGTAGTATTAATAGTGACATAACTAATTAATGACATTTTGCGCTATAATTATATTACTAATATCTGTATTACCAAGAAGAGGGAATGAGTTTATGTATAATGGCAAAACAACGTTCGCCGGGTCAGCTCGTATTAGTATAGATTAGGATTGCCATATTCCTACAAAACTCTGAAAACAGGATTTATATACAGAAAGCCAGGGCAATTCGGTCCTAAAACAGGACTACAGGATTTACTAGAAACGGTAGATAATCCTTAACGCGCGTGTGCAGGGGGTGGCCGAACTAACAATTCGCGGAAAATTGTTTTGATACAATATTGAAAAATTCCTATACTTCCTCACATGGATGGGCATCCCGTCCGCTATATGAGGCTTAGTTACATATGTTCGCCACACCCACCCCCACTCCCCCTCCCACTCCCAAAATGGCAAGTTGTCGTAGAAGTGCATTATAATGATATGTGATGCAGCATATCCACTACGTTTTCCTGTATATTGGTCGTAAGGAGTCTGTGTGAGGAGCACAGGCACTCTCTCCTGAAGAGTCAAGTAGGCGAGTGGAGTCGGGGCTATAATTTCTGGTTTCGGGTCTGGGTGTTTTCTATGTATCATATGGATGTATTTACAAAAAAAAAATGTATCTATGTAGTATATCAGTCACTTAACACCGGAAATATTTATTTATTTTTTTTTATAGGATTTCATTGGATTTGACATATTTTTTTGTGTCCGACTGTACGAAACGAAGTTATCATTAATATCCAAAACGTCGCATCGCAAAAAAAAAAAAACATTAATAAAATTAAATTGTGCGGAGTAATTATGAATATAAAACAAATTACAATAGCTACACATGTATTTCATATTTAGGTAATGCATAGATATCGCATAATAATAGGACAACAAAACATCTATGAAATAAAAAAATTTATGGTGGTCATAGCGTACCTACAAGAAAAGGTAAAATTTTTAAGTAATTAATAAAATAGCAACTAACCTGTTGTAACAGAATTTAGATCATTTTTTTTTCTGAATGGTCACGGTCTGTGTTTTCCCTATTGCAAGGTTATCTTACCCTGTATGTTTTCGCAAATTATTTCACATTGTGAATTATTTTGAAAGTTTATGGGATATAATACATTAGTGCAAGCATCCTTTTCTGAGCCGATTACTATGTATTTATAGAAATTTATAGAAATTTGAGCCTATACTAGGTACGAACAATCCATATTGCAAAATATTAATTACTTGTGAAGAGTATATTTAAACTGATTATTTGTTTTTAACAATACAGTCGTTTACGGGACCTAACACCATTATTGTTTATTTACACTGAAAATTATTATCAACCTTGTACAAAAACACATAATTCACCAGTAAACATCTAGATAGACAAACTATGACATAATTATTTTACTGTCTCTTTTTGCCTATGGCAAATTGGACATAGTTAAGACTAACTCTTGTTTCTTTCTAAAAAAAAGGTGTGTGTGCGATTCACACACGATAGAAGTGAAACTTCAGTAAATCGACGAAAGAATAAGAATAAAAAAAAAGTGTGTGTGTGTCAGCTACGACGCACGATTGGAGTCTACTACTTATGAACTATTATTATGATATATATCGAATAGAAATAACATTAGTCTAGGTACACTGTTACCAATATAAATCTAAATTTAAGATTTAAGAAAAACCCCCGATTCCCATGCCTTAATTTCCTTAAACGTAAAACAACATAATATTTTGTAATGTGGACGCGATGCGATTTCATTTGATACCCCACACTAGTATATTTGCATATTTTCGGTTTTCCTTACCCACTCTCACCCCCATAACTTTTAAACGGCACAACCGATTTTCACGAAACATGTCTAAGAACACTCGCGCCAGACTCACCTTTCATACAAAAAAAAACTAAATTGAAATCGCTCCATCCGTTCGGACAGACAGACAGACACACAGACAGACAGACAGACACGTCAAACTTATAACACCCCTCTTTTTTGGTCGGGGGTTAAAAAAGGATAAATGAACGCATCTGCTAAAATGATAAGAGAAACAAACATATATCTGTAATTATTCGGATTATTTATATTACTTCAATAAAGCGTATTACATAAAGTATGTTACAAAATAATATAAATAAAATACAGCAATAACTCTTTGCGCGATACTTCGTAGTAACTACGAAGTATCGCGCAAAGAAATAAAAAAAAACATTGTATTTGTGTCTCTTACCATTTCCGTTTCATCTTTTTGCATCCGGTTTGAAATCACTACGATTCTATAGAAGTTTCACTTCATCAAAAATCTAGTTCTGCGATGTGTGATATTGTAAGATGGCGCCACTTGTCACACAGCGAACGACACAGTGGAGATTCTGCATGAACGGTTTGAGGGTGGGGTTATCTCTGGCAGAGGTGACGTGAATAGGCCCCCAAGATCGTGTGATTTGACCCCGCTAGACTTTTGAAGTGAAACTTCTTTAGAATCGTTGTGATTTCAAACCGGATGCAACGGAAAAAACGACAGGTAAGAGACACAAATACAATAGTCGCCTGTAATTAGTGAGCCAGAGCGAGAGAGCAGATGTCGGTGTGTATGTATATTCACACTGTTTAATACTTGCTTGTATTTGAGCATTTAACGTGTGTTAGCGTATATGAAAACTACGTGAGCTAATACTACTGTACACTGTATGCGGCTGCGTATTACAGCTTTATAATAAGATGTGGTGTGTTATTTTCTAACGGTGTGTTTGTGACTATTTTTATATCTTGTTGTGCTAAATAATACATTTTATAAGATGCCGAAAACTAATGCCGAAATGTGTAGTCAATATCGACGCAAAAAAAATAAAATAAAATTAAAATGAAAAAAAATCCAGAAACTGAAAATATGGAACTTGAGCAATAGATTATGTTACATAATATGTTAAATAAAATATAAAATATATTTTAAAATTAATCAAAAAACTTTCATTTTTAAACAATTAAACTTTTTAATTATCCTACCCTTGTTATATATATTCATCTCATTATTTTGTCGATTTACTGAAGTTTTACTTCTATCGTGTGTGAATCGTACACACACTTTTTTTATGTGTGTTTTATTCAATTTTAACATCGACCCGTCCTTGTTTAAAGACCCTTTATAATAAAATATCACAAAAGTATAAACATTTCAAAAAGATTTAACCGATTTGCCGATTAACGAACTTAAAATTCTATTGACATACTTGCTTAATTTCATCAAATCTATACTTCTATACTAATATATAAAGCTGAAGAGTTTGTTTGTTTTTTTGTTTGTTTGTTTGTTTGAACGCGCTAATCTCCGAAATTACTGGTTCGAATTGAATAATTCTTTTTGTGTTGGAAAGTCCAGTTATCGAGGAAGGCTATAGGCTATATAACATCACGCTACGACCAATAGGAGCAAAGATACAGTGGTAAATGTGTAAAAAACGGGAGAAATTGTTCATCTTTGAAGCCTTCCGTTGCGTGCGCCGTGAAAACGGTTCAAGATACACAAAAAATATGTATTTTAATGATACAGTGGTAAATGTGTAAAAAACGGGAGAAATTGTTCATCTTTGAAGCCTTCCGTTGCGTGCGCCGTGAAAACGGTTCAAGATACACAAAAAATATGTATTTTAATGATACAGTGGTAAATGTGTAAAAAACGGGAGAAATTGTTCATCTTTGAAGCCTTCCGTTGCGTGCGCCGTGAAAACGGTTCAAGATACACAAAAAATATGTATTTTAATGATCTAAAAAACAGTCCGCTATAGTATATGTCTATCTTTTAAGATTAACTCACAAAAACCGTTTTTATTTATTTATTTATTTAAGCCATTTATTTCCAAATATAGTTTAGCAGAATTTCAGTTACAAAATTATGAGTACATATTAACACAGTCACTATAAATCTTAACACTTCACTCATTTTTAATCGTCCATGCAGTCAGTGTTCATTATTTGGATACCCATTTCTGGGTGAAGGCCTCCTCCATCCGTCGCCACCGGCTCCTGTCTCCGGCTAGTTTCAAATAATGGTTTGTGAGTAATTGCAATAAAGCATACATACGTGAGCGGGAACACAGGCTTTTAGCCTACCGTTGGCACCAGTCTCTCTCTAAATACATAGATATTCAGTATGAATGTTATCTCATAGTAACATAGATATAAGGTATTTCATATTCCTGATTCGATCTCGTAGTGTTCAGTCACCGTGGCCATAAGGGGCCAAATAGTGGTCAATTAGTGTTCCAAAGTGTGTTATCTGCAGCGTGAGCGGTCTCCGAGCGAGCGTCTGTGGTGAGTTACGTAAGTGGAGGAGGCGCGAGATGAGGCGCGTTGTTGTCGGAGGCGCGCCGGGTGTGCCCTTGACCCTGCGGGGGGTGGTGCGGGGGGGGGGGGGGGGGGGGGCGATCCTGCACTACTGCTACACCTCGCCGGCGGAGGAGGATCGCGCCCGAACATCTATCAAATTATGTATGAATGAAAAATCAATCTAAGAGGGGCCTGGCCAGACACGGACACCGCAACACACGGTCTGCAGTCACACGTCTGTCTTCCTCAGTGAGATCGGTAAAGGTAATGGGTAAACCAGTTACTTCATTTTGTTATGTAACATTTTGTCAGTTTTTCAGGGAAAAGTTAGTTTACGTTTGATGAATGGCATTGGAGTACAACATTATTTATATCAGTTAACGTTTAACGGCTAACGCCTACACAGTACACATATGGACTAGCTGGTTCGCGCCGGATTTGCTCGAATGCGAAAACCTGTGTATGTCTTAAATTGGTCGTCTACCTAACCTAACTATTATCGTACCCGAGAGTATTTATTTAAATCATTTCAGTGGACATAATGTACTGTTTCACTACTGCATCACAATGTCGCGTGAATTTAAAACACACGCTGAATGTGAGAACCTTCTCAGAAAACACGTGAATGGACCCCGGGATCGACCAAAATCAGTGAAAAATTTAATGAGGGCATTATGTATTTCAAAGTTCAAAGTTCATTTATTGCGTAAATACATGTTACAGCGATGTTTTGGCTTAAATCTTACATGGATCAATGTATTTTACCTGTCCAGGCATGCAATTATAGCATTACATTATTGAATAAACTAAAATAATAATAATAAAAATCTAACAAAAATATTGTACTTAATAATTTTTTTTTTTTGGAGTTTACTCCTTAAGAAACGATTTGAGTTATAAGGACCGGTACGGAAATTATATGGGGAGTAAAATCAAGTGTTAACAAAAGTTGAGGCGTTACGTAGAAAGAGACAAACAAATATGTATATCTGTAGGATTCAACGTGTAAAAGAATGAGATGGAATACCGTCGAAACGTCTCGTTCGAAATAAGAACTTTAACGCATTTTGATTGGTTGTTTGTTGTGTCTCTGGAATGCGAGTTACCATTTTTGACATTCGAATACGCGTTTGAAAAAGTATTGCTTGTAAAAAGGTTCCATGACGGCATTTAAAACTAAAAAGGTTGTGTGCTGTTCTTACGATATTTAAAAATAAAGAAGGTTCTTTCACTTTTTGAAAACAGATCACGAGGCTGTATGCAATATAATATCACTTGGCTTTATGGTCAAGTGACTTTTGCCTGCTTATGACAAATAAAAAGAAACTTTCTATGAAGTTAAGAAATAATTAATTTAATATAATTATTTGTATTAAGTTAATTTAGTTTCTTTTTATTAAGTTTCATCTACTGTTATATTTCTGAAATGAAATGCAAAAATATTCCATAGCCATTACATTTATATATATGCCATGGTCGGTTATAAATATAATCAATATTTATGATGTATCGGTCAAAAGCTATGAGCACACTGCGTGTGCGCAACGTGCGCAAGTTCATTCGGTTAAATTTACTTGTCATTAAAATCTTCTGAATCACCCGACAAGGAAGTTCAATATAATAATAATAAAGCTTTCCAATAAAAAAGTATGAAATCGGATTTGTAAGTAACCAGCAATGCGTGATTTTTTTTTAAATTGAAAAAAAAAAAAATTAAAAAAAATTGGTTGGTATTGAGAACTTTCTCCTTTGGTCCTTCCAAATGGTTTTATCACGTCTAGTACAAAGAAACTAAACGTCACTGAAAGAGGTTCTACTGTCAAGCAAGTGGGAGTGAGAGAGGAGGGAGTAGGAGCAGGGCAGGCGTGAGGGTAGACTTAGAGTAGGAGTAGTAGTAGGAGGGAGGGGGGGGGGGGGGGTTGATCGGGTTAATGGCAAAACTATGTTTATGGAGTCGGCTAGTATTATAATAAAAGTGAGAAAACTTATTACGTAGATTAATCACGAAACTTTAATACCTAGAAAATTCAATTTTGGCAAATAGGTTTTAATGGGGTGTACGAGGGGAGGTCCAAAAGTCCGCGGAATGGAGGAGTTGTAATGAAATTAAAACAACGAAACTATTTTTCCTTTTCAATATAATTACCTTTGAGATTGATACATTTTTCAGATCTAGAAATTAGCTTATGTAGGTAGGTAGGTCAATAAAATATTTTTACTCTTTGCCTTCAAAATGAGCCAAAATCGCCGCCTTAACTTCTGAATCGTCTTGAAACTTTTTTCAAATTTGGAAATAAATAACAATCGCTGGGGGCCAGGGTCCGGCTGTAAGGCGGGTGGACGAGTGTTTTAGTTTTAATTAAATTTACCAGCAGACTTTTTTGTTTAAAACATGAATATTTAGTCACGATATATTTTTTTTATGCGTAACAAATATCTCGTTGGTTTTTATTATGATTTGAACTATTTAAATAGATAGGTAAATAATGTTTTACAAACATTGATAAATTTTGAAAACCATAGTATGGTTGACCAGCATTAGTTTAGTGTGTACGCATTGTACCGTGGAGTACGTTTCCCGCGTGCCACGGACCCCGCCGGCCGGCGTGGGCTCGGAGGAGGGAAGGGAACTGATGATAAGGACGTGAAGTGCTTTTCACAGAAACTGTAATGTTAAATTAAGCACGATTCAAAAAACAGCTCAAGCAAAAAAAACAAAAAATACTATTCAGCGCACTTTAATTAAAGTTTTTATGAATTCTAGTGGCGGCGGCAGATATATACGAGCAGGGGGGGGGGGGGGGGGGGATCAAGACGGTGTACTAACCTTGCTTTAAATCTTGCCTTACTAACGAACTATGAACTTATAATGTAAAAAACACAATAATGTTTTTTTAATTTTATTTAAAATACTTTTTTGTCTAATATTGTTATAGTTATTAACGAAGTTTTCCAAAAGCAGAAAGCTTCTTTATAGAATGTGCATTCTGTAATTGTTCGCATGAAATTGCAAACTGTGTTCTGAGCATCAAAGTAGCTTTCTCAGCTATTGTGTTGTATAAGGGAAATGTTGTTACATGTCAGAGTGGGTCTCCCTTGCGGCGCTCGCCCGGCATGGAATGCTCTGCCGACCTGGTGTTGCGTTGCTTCTTGAAAAAAGCGACGCGGGAAAAAATCTAAGTCAAAACGTTTATTTCCTTAGAAGCCTATGCTTACATGGACAGGGCAACTTAAAGCTAATTTAAATAAAAACTAAGAATAATCAAGGAAATATGTAAGAGGCTCTGCTGAAGGCTCTGAAAGGTGTTTCAAATGGAGTTCACCACGAATTAGCTTTCTATGTACTTTACATAAAACCATCTTAATTACAAATTAACCGACTGTGATTTGTAAAATACAGATATATTTTCAAAAGACTTAAAATCACTTTAGTAAAAAGGCTATTCGCATCGCGACCAACCTCATTTAACCTGTTTATTATGCTGATTAATTATTTGAAAGATGTTATGAGATCATATTAAGAAATAAAGCATGTTGATAAATAAGGATTTATTGTAATCTTAGTAACGTATTTTCCGGTTGAAAGTACCGTAGTCTGTCTATTGATAAAGATTCAAGACGGGTGTCCTGCCGCCTGCACTGGATATAGGGGAGGGGAGTATCAAGTCCAGCAGTGGACACCATCCGGCTAAAGAGAGAGAGGTGTGCTGGACGCGGGATCGAGACGAGGTATAAGACAATGGCCAGCAGGGTGTCCCGGGGGGTTGATGATTGCGAGCGCAGGGGTCAGCTACGACCAACATCTATTAAATAAATTAGATAAGTACGAGATGGAGTCATGCGAGTGCACCGCGAGCACGAGTAAGCCAAATGCCACGTTGGAAATATCTCACGCGCAATCCAAGTCATATATAGTATAGATTTATGACTTTCTTCCTGAGAAACTTAGGATACATACAAACTGACCTGTGCTTTAAGAATATTAATAGTACTTTTAAAGCTACTGGAATTGAATATAGTTAGTAGAACATCCCCGATGGATGATATTTTACCCTTCAAACAGGTAGTTACAATATTCTGCGCCATTCAGACTATTATTGTGGAATTATGTTTCACAGGCGACAATCAACCGAGAGTTTAGTTAGAGTTTATTTATATTCTTGATTTCTGTTAATTACCGAACTTATTGCACTGACAGTTAATTTTAATAGATCAATTATTTATCAATATAATGCTAATCATAGATAACAACATTTTAGTTAGTTACTAAAACTAAAGGATATGGACAATCTCGACAGTAAGCACATAATATTTAAAACTTCCCACTGCTGGGACACGAGTACTTCTCTCTTGACGAGAGAGATTAGGACTTAATCCACCACTCTGGCCAAGTGCGGGTTGGTGAATGTCACGTTTCCTTTAAAGTTCTCAGAACATGCTGGTTCCCTCCCGATGTTTGCCTTCACCGTTAATCTTAATATATATAAATCTCGTGTCACAATGTTTGTCCTCAATGGACTCCTAAACCACTTAACCGATTATAATAAAATTCGCACACCATGTGCAGTTCGGTTCAACTTAAGAGATAGGATAGTTGAAATCTTAAATTATAGTCGCAATTTTAATTTATGGCTAATTATTTGTCTGTTATTATCTACAGGTTAACAAAAGTGTAAAATAAATGTATTTTTATCTATGATTTTTCTTGATAAGCTATTCATACGTGGTGGTAATATACTCTTTGAGCTATTGTCTATGTCTCGAAAGTTCAATATTCATTTTATAGGATGTCTATGATTTTTCTTGATAAGCTATTCATACGTGGTGATTATATACAGTGGCGTAGCTAGGGGCCCAAGGGCCCTGGTGCATAGTGAGAGAATCAGCCGTCCAGGGTAGGTCTAAACGGTGAGCAAATAAGGAAAAATTGCCGGGAACTTTTTTACCCGTGCGACGCCGGGGCGGGCCGCTAGTAAATATATAAATAGACATTGTCTTGATTGTGTTTTGTTAGAACTTAGATTAGCTAGTGTGCTTGGGTTATCTGTACTAGTTAATAAATAAATAAAGCACGTGTTTAAAGCCCACATACATTTTTCAAGAAGAAAAATCGAGAGGTGCGTGTCGGTGTTTGAAGTCACGACTTTCGGAATGAAAGTCGAGTGTCGGAGGCTTAGTCGACGCCGCTTTTACTTTTTACTATTTTTTTAATGTTAACCGAAGGCGAAAATGAAAGATAACGGATGGTGTGTGATCATTGTGGGTGATTGTATGCTGTGTGTGCATGTGTGTGTGCGGGGAGTCCCTGTGTGTGTGCGCAGGAGCCGGCTGTGTGAGCCACATGGACCATGTCTAAGACATCAGATTATAAAAAAAAAAATATAAATTGAAATCGCTCGGGGTTAAAAATAAAAGCTATCACGTTTGTTATCATAATATTAACCACCGGTAAAAAAAATCTATCAACTGTATGATGAGGTTTATGACCTAGGGCAATATCGAGATGTTGTACAACAAATATTATGCTCTCCCGGTGTGCGCCATTCTAATCCCTTCCACTTTATAAGTAGGTATACCAATTCTGTTATTCCTTAAATTAATATAACTATCATAATATATGTTTACGAAATTGAGGAGATTTAAAAAATATAATATGAAGTTATCACTTCTAAAATCAAGTAAACATTCCCCGGAACCCTTAAGAGTCGGTATACTGGAAGTGCGTGGTCCCTATTGGCGAAGTTCACTGCAACGGTTTTATGGGCTGCGACACACAGAGGGCCCTTAATCAGCTACATTATCTCCATTCAAACGTTGGCTGGTGGTTAATACGTTCTATTGATAAGGCGGCCTATTTTACAATTAGTATTATATTTGTTAGTTCATGTTCCTTTGTGTACAATAAATAGATTTGTATTGTAAAACATCATTGTTTCACGGTAGTGCCCTTAAAAATTAAATGTATTGCTGTTTCAAATCTCAGTAGCGGCAATAGAAATCCATCACCCATAAGTGTAAAAATGTCAAGTGTCATAAGTAGAGGAGTAGAGGCGGAGCCGGGGCGGGCGCATCTGTTGGCTCGCGACCAAACTACTCCTAAGTTTTTCCGCTAAGCGTTCTGTCATACTCGTAAATAAAGTGCAGATCGGGATGCAATCTGGGCGCAGCCTCCGCGCCGGCCGCAGATGCGGCGGCGAGCTCTCATTACTTGCGAGACCCAATTTCGGGGACTTTTACATTCAAACTGAATTGTTGATATCGTTTTATGCTTTGTTCAGCTCGAGCCTGGCTCCGGGGCACTCGAGGACTGCCTACAAAATTATTTATTTAAATTATTTACATAAATTGTACACGTAATTTGTCATTTTTCTTGCAAACGAACGTTTCGCGTGACGTAACTCTTTCGTGTGATTTTTAAATACCTTTATCATAATTATCATAAACAAAGGTTACGAATGTCAAAAATATTAGAAACGCTGTATTCACATGTGTTAAATGTATTAAAATAATAGAATTAATACTAATGTAAATTAATATTATTTTCATAAATTAATAATAAATACTCAATTCTCAATTTATTGCTGTTTACACATTGGTTGACTTAAATATAATTGTATAGTTATTGGATTGTGTATGCATATTTCCCATGTGGGCCTGTTGGGCGTACAGCAAGTGGGAGGCAGACCGAGGCTTTTATATGTTGATTTTTTTATAGAATGGGTACCTACATGTCAAGATAATTATTTATTAGTTAATTATAATTTATAACAGAAATAAAATCATATCAAAAAGTCACATAAGTAACAATTTATATAAATAAATTCAAAATTATATTTAAAAACAAAATGGATCATAATGAAATTTAAATAAAGTCTAAATTAAAATTTAATGAAAATAAATAAATATATATACGAGGCGCATCGCCCGGCGCGTGCCTTCACCCCTTCCGCAGTGTATACCATAGCGGGAACGCCTTGTATATAAATATATATATCGAATCAATTAATATACATAAATATTATGTGTCTTTAATTATGACATAAGAAATTCATTTAACTTATAATAACATTTGTTAATGATAATTTTTTTAAAAGTTTTTGGCGAATAATAAATCCGTTTGGATGTTTTTTTAAATAATTTCCATTCATGAACTTGTATATACGTTACCGGCCAAACCCGATTTCAGGACCAATTAGTTTGGTCTCGGCTAAACTAATCACAGTCAAAACATTTATTTCCTTAGAAGCACAGGCCATACATGGTCAAGTCAACTTAAAATAATTAAAACTAAATTGTTAAACAAAAATAATCAAGGAAATAACAATGTCTTGACAGTTCGCTTCAATGTTTTATACTGAGTTCAGAAGCGAACAGAACAAAACAGCTTTATCAGTTATTACAATTTTGGAGTTAACATTTAACATGAGCATATCAGTCCTGGTTAACCATAACTATTAGAGCCGGTCAACGTGGAACTAAGCAACATCTTCATCTATCAGGCAGCTTCATCATTTATAGGTATAGCAATTTATAGAGTAATACGCTTTTTTTCATTAGTCTTCTCTTAATGCAGCACCCCAGAGTAGGATACCATGTGACATAATACTATGAAAGTAACTAAAATAAACCAGTCTAGCTGTACCCTCATCTGTGATATATCTCATTGTTCGCACTGCATAAGCTGCTGAACTAAGTCTACCTGCAAGGTTTGTAATTTGGGGTTTCCATTGTAGACGAGAATCAATTTACATATTGACCTAGGAACACTGTTGAGTCAACGAGCTCGAGAATTTGATCGTTAATATGATCTGTTTAATGATCCAGCGTTTCAATCTGGCCTTGAATATCTGGCCGGATCTTGTCACTTCCGAAGCGATCACATTTAAAAACCAACTCTATATAAAAATATAACTATAATAACTATAAGAAAAGTTAGTAGGTCACTTCAAAAGAAAAATTAGACTAAATTGAAATATAAAAAAGTCAGGTTTAAAAACAAAGAAAATCAGGACTTGCCGTTTAAAATTCAAATTAAAAGCAAGTTTAATTATTTCTACATCAGTATAAGCTCGGTCTGAGGTCCAACGTCCTGTATCGCGTGACGTATCTGAATAAGCTAACGGGGAGCGATATCGCGCCCCCCCCCCCTCCCCGCCCGCCCGCCGCCGCCCGCCGCCCGCCGTTACGTAACTGAGACGTTACGCAACATCTGTTGACTTTGCCACTTGCCGCCGTCCGCCGCTGCCGGGACGAATGCCTCCACTAACAGGAAACGAATCGGACAGCGTGCTACTTCTACGGACACCAGATGTGACGACTCCACCATTCGCTTTTATTTATTTAGCCAAACGATGTGTACTTACTTCAAAATATACGAATACGAGTGTATTAATTTCTCTATTTTGATCTAACTAGGTGTTTCCGTAAACAACCAGAAACGTAATCAAGCCTACACGCAAACATTGTATGAGTTCCAATGTCATACACCTGGCTAAAACTCATAGTACAAGCTCTGCTTAGTTTGGGGTTCGGTGATGCTGAGTGATTCATCATCATCATCACCATTTCAGCCGTAGGACGTCCACTGCTGGACATAGGCCTCCCTCAAATACTTCCTGTGACTTCGGTCGGTAGCAGCTTGTAACCATCGCTGTTGGACTTGGACTGTTGGACTTCTTGGACGTCCTACTCTGGGTTTGCCGATTCGTGGTCTCCATTCAAGAACTTTCCGACCCCAACGGCAATCTGTTCTGCGCGCTACATGGCCTGCCCATTGCCACTTTAGCGAGCTAATTCGTTTGGCCATGTCGGAGCGGACCCAGGGCTCAGTGTTCGCGAGAGATATGTCTATTGGGCAAAGCCAGATGACGAAGCTGAAGCGGGATGATGGCAGTGTAGCGTCGACGAAAGCGGAAGTGTTAAGGGAAAAGTTCTACGGGCAGCTTTACGCTTCGGTCACAAAACCTGTAATCAGTGCGGCAGAAGACCCAAGAGCCAAACTGACCCGACATTACACCGGAGACATCCCGGACATCAGCCTGTACGAGATTCGAATGGCCCTGAGACAGCTGAAGAACAACAAGGCGCCGGGTGAGGACGGAATCACGTCAGAGCTTCTGAAAGCGGGTGGAACACCGGTACTTAAAGTCCTTCAGAAGCTCTTCAATTCCACCTTGCTCGGAGGTACTACGCCTGAAGCATGGAACAGCCCTATTATGGTTGAGAATTCGATGCTCGAAGTTGTTGACGCATATGTATACCTAGGACAGACAGTCCAATTAGGTAGGTCCAACTTCGAGAAAGATGTCAATCGCCGAATCCAGCTCGGATGGGCAGCGTTCGGGAAACTACGTGACGTGTTTTCATCCAATATACCTCAGTGCCGGAAGACGAAGGTGTGTTGCCAGTGATGACATATGGATCCGAAACGTGGTGCTTCACCATAGGCCTCATGAATAGGCTCAGAGTTGCGCAAAGAGCTATGGAAAGGGCAATGCTCGGGGTTTCTCTACGTAATCGAATCAGGAATTAGGAGATACGTAGAAGAACGCGGGTCTGTGTGATTAGTCCGGAAATATTTTCATCATCATCATCATCATTTCAGCCGTAGGACGTCCACTGCTGAACATAGGCCTCCCTCAAGGACTTCCAGTAATTTCGGTCGGAAATATTTTACATAGTTTCAATCATTGTGAAAGTAATTCAGTAATTCATTTATGTAGTCAGTTCATTCAGTATCATTTGGTTAGTGGTTAAATTATAGTAAGTACTTAAAAGTTAGGTTTGTTAATTGCAATTAAGAAAACGAGGTATTCTTATGGTAAACTAGCTGATGACCGCGACTTCGTACGCGTAGAGTTAGTTATTTGCACATACTTTGCAGGTACTTGTTTTAAAAAATATTTTAGTTAGAAAACATAGGTTTTTAATGAAAAAATTCATTCAACATTTTTGCCGTTTTTTTTTTAGTTTCTATAATATAGTTCTTAACAATTGTCTATATCCTACATGGAACGTACCTACCTACTTCCAAAATTTAAAGCTTCTTACTTTTAAAACAACGGACTTTCATACAAACTTCTAACTCCACCTTAACCCTAAATAAGGGTTGTTTTCTAAATAAACATTATTAGCTTACCTGCACACCATCCACAGAGCATATACATTTAAACATTTCGAGTCACTTTTAATAACACATCGGACTTCCAGCCATCCCGAAGTAGCCAAAAATTCCAGCCTCCGTTTTACCTCCTTAGGGGTGGATTTTCTTATAATCCGTTTTTAATGAATGTTTACAATGACGTAGCTATCAAATTTCAAATTTTATACCTAAAAATTGGAACTTCTAACCCCAGAATCCCCCATAAGTGATTATTGAAAAAATAATTTACACGTGCTGAACATGTATACTGAATGTCGTTTGAATAACTTAAGCAACGAGATATAGTTTCATGCAAACTTTGTACCACCATTTTACCCCCTTAGAGGGTGAATTTGCAAAAATACTTCCTTGCGAGTTGGTGAATGGCACAAGTAATACTATTTACAGACGCTCCGATTCGATATTTTTCGCTCGAAAAATCGATTTTTCGATTAATCGATCTCAGATCGCCATCCCTACATCGGGTAGCAAGACGTAGTTCTGACGGCTGGAAGGCCAACCGTCGGACAATCTGTAGCAATGTTGGAATGGTTGCTACATCGGTTCCAATATGGCTGGCACCAACCAAGCCGGAGTAAAGAGTTTGCAGGAGATGTAACATTCACCAACCCGCGCTTGGCCAGCGTGGTGAGTTAAGGCCTAACCTCTCTCGTCAAGAGAGAAGTACCTGTTCCCCAGCAGTGGGAACGTTAAAAGGGTGGTGATAAGTCATTATACTTTCCGAAAAGCGACAATGTTTGGTGATCACTTTTTACATAAATAACTGGTAATTTGCGAGCGAGGTATAGTTTGGTCTAGCAGCCGGCCGGGCCCTGCGGCGGTAATGATGATGATGGTTTGGAATGAAAGTTTGAAACTTGTATAACTGTGTTTGTGTGTCTTGCCAATTTTCGTTAACTTGGCTTTGCAAGGCTGTTGATAATAACTAGTTGAAGGATTTTCAAGCTAAATGAAACTGTAGTGGTAAATAACCAGTTTTACAAAATGACGGCCCAGTTTGAGCAGTTCTAGGTAATAAAAGTACTTGGCAGAAATCAATTGCGGCCCTGGCACACTTACGGCACACGCGGCCGCTCCGCGCTCACTCTGCACTGCCTGCGCCGTGCTTCAGACACGGAGATGTGACATTGCTCAGATACCTGAGTTACTTTACATTATAATCTAAATAAAAAAAACCCCTGATTCCAAAACTTTAGTTCCTTTAAAAGTAAACGGCATTTTGTTATGGGCATGTGATGCGCTTTCACTCGTAGTGCTGAGTTAAGGCGATCCGGTTCGAGTTATTAAGTTTTTCAAACAATTTTATCTCCGTGAATATGAAATATTTCCACGTTTTATTTAAAAAAGCCGTGTTGGCTTCGACTTTCATTCTGAATGTCGTAAGTTCAAACCACGGGAAGCACCTCTGGATCTTTCTTTTTTAAAAAAAAGTTTATGTGGTCTTTAAAACACGTGCTGTAACATGTTCTGAGAACTTTAAAGTGTTTGAAGGTCATGATTGTGACAGCGTGCTGGACTCAGAACTAATCTCTCTCATCAAGAGAAAGTCCGATGTTGATGATGATGCATGTTTTTTTTTTAATCCCCACTTTTACCCTCAGATCTTTTAAATGGGTCAACCGATTATCATCAAAAATGACATTTCAAATAAGAACTACATTTTTAACCCCCGACACAAAGGGTGCTTTGTTTTTTTGACGTGTCTACCTGACTGTCTGTGGCATCATAGTTAGACAGACAGACAGACATACCGACCACCGTCGTCGTTGAAGACGTCTAACGCTGCGTTTCCCGACCCGCGGTCGCCAAAGAGTATCACGGTCCTCTAATATTACACCATCGTCTCTCCTATAAATATCCTGTTTGAAGCTGTCCGCACCCGCCGTGAACGCGGCTCCACCGAGTCTTCTGTGGACGTCTTACGACGACGGCCGGACGAGAACGCCAAATGATATTTTGGTAACCCACAATTTATATGTTTTTCCTCATTTTTCCTATCTGCGTAGCTTTTTAGCTTATTCATAAGGCTTATTACGGCGAAGCACCACATTTCGCGTACCTAGGTCAATATTGGCAATATAATGAACGAAAAGTAGAATTACGGAATTTGTCGAGCACGGTCGAGCCGGGCTGGATTCGACGATTGACCACTTTCGAAGTCGGACCTAATTGGAGTGTCGCTCCCCTGCGCCGTCTCGAGCGGGCAGACGTCCACAATATCTTTTATATACCTACACAGTGCCGTGTCGGTTTGGTTTCCGGATCATAAACTGCACGGAGCCAGCATTCCAATTATCCCCTGCCAAGTGAACATGATAAGGGGACACTCGCAGTACATTTTTGGAATAAGCCACGCCGAGGTGTCCATATTTATTTTAGAAATAATGAAACGTTCGTTGTATTTTACGCTTCTTAACATATTGTTAAAAAGTGAAGCGTATTATCTAGACAATTTTATTTCCATTTATTAGATAATTTATTCGCGCTTTTTTCCTCACTTGAGAGATTAGGAGTTAATTCACCTCGCTGGCCAAGTGCGGGTTGGTGAATGTCACATATCCTTCAAACTTTTCAAAGTTCTCAGAACAGCCGGTTTCTTCGCGATGTTGGCCTCCACAGTTACAGCACGTGTTTAAAGCGCACATCCTTTTTTTAGAAGTACAATCCAGAGCGTTTTAAGCGACGACCTTCGGAATGAAAGTGGAGTGTTAGCCGCACGGCTCCGGCACGCTGGGGATAAGGATGTATCACAAAATCGAAATTTTACACGCAGCACATTCTATGTACATGAAAACTCTTTAAGCCGATTTATTTGAAAGCTTTGATGGCACAAACCATTTTGAACAGCTTGTCTATTTAGACAAATCTATACTAATATTATAAAGAGGAAAGGTTTGATTTTTTGTTTGTTTGTTTGTCTCGAATAGGCTCTGAAACTATTGCACCGATTAAATAAATTCTTTCACCATTCGAAAGCTACACTATCCCTGAGTGACATAGGCTATATTTATTTTTTAAAAATAATATGATTCCTTACCAAACTCCGATAATGTAACCCATGGTGAAAAAAAATAACCTAAAATCTTTCTTTAATCGCGAATGCTGCGAAAACTATTGAAATATAACAAAGTGATGTATAACAACTTTGTAGAATTTATCATTATCTACAAAAAACGTTGTTTCATCATATCTCTAACTATTATAGTTTTGTGACAAAATGCGATTTCTTTGAAAAAATATACCTAAAATCTTTCTTTAATCACGAATGCTGCGAAAACTATTGAATATATAACAAAGTGATGTATTACAACTTTGTAGAACTTATCATTATATACAAAAAACGTCATTACATCATATCTCTAACTATTATAGTTTTGTGACAATAAGCGATTTTTATATTAAAAAATTAAAATACCACTGTTTGAAAAGGCTCTTTATTTGTAACTTGGTATTAATCCTTAACAAAATAAATTATTTATTATGTAAAACTGATTTAAAAAACTTTATATAACTTTTTGAATTATTAGATTCTGACATTCCATTCAAAAGATATCACAAGTTAATATTTTTTTAAATAAACGCTCGGCGGCTAATTTTGCGTTGTGGAGTGGCAGGCGTCACTCGGGCACGGAGGTACGGGAGGGGGTTAAGATCACGAAATAATCTGCCGCGCGAGTCGATCGGCTCCATACTGAATGGTCGTGTGCGGAAATAAAAAAATTGTCGCTTGATAATATTTTGTCGCTTAGTTAGTAGTTAATAATTCGTTAACAGGTAACTAATCCCATTCAAAAAGTTATTTTTAGAACTGAACCCTAGCATATAGCATAGATATTGTACATATCGTCGGTTGCAGGTTCAATTGGGTTAACCACCAAAACACGTAAAATAAGTTGAGTATACAGTTTTTTTTAGTTTTTTTCTGCTCTTTCGAATAGCATAATAATAGAATTCTAGCTTTAAAAAATACAGTTACGCTACACATTATAACTGTGAATTTTGCAGACTTCCGTCGAAATTATGTTGTAACTGAGTAGGTATGTGATCCATTTACATAAGTCGAATTGTTGTATTCCTATGACCGAAGAAGGTTAAGTTGGTGTATGTATCTTGGCAAACCAGCATTGCTCTTACACTAATTCTTAGCTTGAACGGAAAATTATAACCACACATACACCAATATAAAACCAACTTTCTTCAAAAAACTAACGTTACACCAATTGACCCGAACCAAGTTTATGTTTGTTGTCGGTTACACCAATTTGAGCATTGCAATCAATAGTATGTTTTCTCTTACCTTAATCTTCTTATAAATAATAAATCAAAATTTAAAATATAAGTAAAACCCCCGATTCGAATCCTTCAATTTCCTTAAAAGTAAAACACCATAATAATGTGTAATGTGCACGCAATGCGCTTTCATTTGATACCCCACTCGAGATTTTTGCAGGTTTTCCTTCCCCACTCTAACCCCCACAATTTTTAAACGGCACAACCGATTTTCATGAAACATGTCTAAGGGCACTCGCTCCAGACTCACCTTTTAAACAAAAAAAAAACTAAGTTGAAATCGCTTCATCCGTTCGGGAGCTATGATGTCCCAGACAGACAAACACGTCAAACATTTATGACACCCCTCTTTTTTTGTCGGGTGTTGAAAATGAATCGCAAATGTGTTGCTAAGCGCATAACTCAACAACGCCTATACCAATTTAACCAATTTTTTTTTTAATGGTCGTTGGAGGTAAGGTTGGTTTTTACGGCGAGAAAAATTCGAATAATTTTGAAACAATTACCCGTGCAAAGCCGGGGCGTGCCGCTAGTATGTAATAATGAAGTGAGATGTTGTGACCACTTTGGACGCAAACAATATTATGATGATAATAAACTGCTTTATATCAATTTGATTTTATGATTATCAGATTATTTTTACAACTCTGTACGTTTAAATAACTTTTCAAATGTGTTATATCTTTTAAAATCATGTTTATCAGACGATTTATATTTAATATTTATAGTGGGATATTTACCATGATTGATTGTCTTTCAAGTTTCCATATATTTCGGCACAGTTACAAAATACAAAAACATTTATTCAGATTTACACACGTTACAATTTCACTTAGCAGCGGCAAGCCTGTATGGCGGGAGACCTGTTACAATTAGGTTTACCCGGGTATAGAAAACCGTGCATGAAAATAAAAGAAGTAACAAAATATGACAAATCATTAAATTACATAGGTTACATTTGATTTGATCACGGTAGAACTGAAGCTGCAGCTATTGGGGTAACAGTTTTATTGGCAGACAGAGCGGTCTACCCTCCTTCTCAGTGTTTTATTACGAGCCGGTGCATCAACGCTAGCGTCGGGACATGTTCCACACCCCACTAGCACACTATCGCGACACACAATGCTGACGACACCGTCAGTATGGTGTGGACCGTTTGGACCTCCGGAGCAGGCCTTTTTCGACGATACACATCTTCACAAAAGGGTTCTAGGTTCCAAATAATTGAATACCATATTTTCGGTTGAAGTTCCTGTGCTTTGTCATATCAGTAGCCTCCTGTACCGATCTAGGTATAAAATGTTTTTCTACTGAGATTATTTGTGGTTTGTGTGGCTCAATGCAATTGTAAGGCGCCGCCTCTCAAATGTGTTCTATAGCTGATTTATGGATATCCATATTTTTTACGTGTTGCTTTATTCGGCAGGCTAAGGTACTTTTCGTTTGGCCTTTGTAGGTATATACGTTTATATGAATTTGACGCGGACTGTACCCTCAACCGCATTAAGATATTTCGTGTGCAGTTATCAGTGAACACACCGGCATGCAGCGTGTTGCGGCGCGAACATTGGCACACTCCCCTCATCCCACTGAGCTCCCTGCCGCTACCCGTCCGACGGATCTATCGGGAACATGTTCCAGGAGAGGTATTAACCCTAGAAGGGCCGGGCTTTATACTAGTTCTTTAAAGACCGCAGCAGTCAATTTTACGCTCCGAGAGATTCAGTCGGAATGCTTATGAAATAATGGCATAACGCTTTAGCTATCATACAAATAATACCAATTCACTTATTATTAAATTTAGTCTTTAAGCTGAGTAACTTTACAACACGGGTTTCTCAAACACTGCCTGATAAATAGTCACCTATTTCATCCCCTGACACATTTAGTCGAATATCGCGATATCGCAACAGTACGTTTTTATTTGAGTACTACTAGTACTATACTGAGACGGTTAGATAATTTATTCGTAACAAATTGCGACTGCTCAATAAACATACACAATGTCTGTAGAAAATGACGGTAGCTATTCCTTTGTGGCTGCTGCTGAATGATAGAGCCGAAATAACTTAACATTACATTTATGTTTATAAGTACGTAAATTACGAATCGAATGCTCAAGAAGTTGGTGCCTTCGTATCTTAAACCTGTTTGAGGTTGGCAGGTAGAAAATACCTTGGCATTAAGCCCATCTTTTGTACAGTTATTTATTTTCGTGAGAAATAAAGTATTCTTAATAATAATAATATGAGTGCGACGCAGATGCACTGTCATAGTCAAAACGTTTATTTCCTCAGAAGCACACAGCCTACATGATAGGACAGGGACAGGTCAACTTCAATTAATAAAACTAAATTGTTTAAACATAAGATATTGTGGCGTACATTTATTTTAACATTAACATTATTTTTAATATTAACTATATTTATAATTTATTTATAATTAATTATATTATTATTATAATGTAAGATTTAAGTTCATAAAAAATAGTAACACAAAATATTTATCTATCGAGTTTATTATATTAGGTCCTTACATATGAAATTGGCGTTTTTCGTACTGGCCACTTTAATCACAAATTTCTCCTCTTTGGTAAGGAATTCCAAATTCAAATTTGTACAGCTATAGACTCATGTATTTGTGCTTCGATGATCGTCATTCATTTGTTTTTTTTCTTCTGTTTTTTTCTGTTTGCGTCACTCATTTTACAAAATGGAAAACTTAAAATATCGCATTATTTAAGAGTACGAGTTCCGCCGTGGCACTAGTGCTGCGGAAACAACTCGAAGGGTGAATGATGTGTATGGCGGTCGTGTTGCAAAAGAAAACACAGTTCGTTTTTGGTTCCAACGTTTTCGTTCTGGAAATTTCGACTTGCAGAACAAGCCCCGTGGACGGCCTGAGACTCAAGTTGATAATGAAGAGTTGAAGGCTATTGTGGAAGCGGATCCATCGCAAACCACGTCCGAGTTAGCTGCAGGCTGCGGTGTTAGTGATAAAACTGTTTTAATTCACTTGAAGCAAATTGGGAAGATTAAAAAGCTTGAAAGGTGGGTACCTCACGAATTGACTGAAGCAAACCGGCAAACGCGCGTCGACTGCTGCGTTACATTACTAAACCGGCACAATAATGAAGGTATTTTAAACCGAATCATTACCTGTGATGAAAAATGGGTTCTTTACGATAATCGGAAGCGCTCAGCGCAATGGTTGGATCCTGGCCAGCCAGCCAAATCCTGCCCCAAGCGAAAATTAACCCCAAAAAAGTTACTTGTAAGCGTTTGGTGGACTAGTGCCGGTATTGTTCATTACAGTTTTCTCAAATCTGGCCAGACTATTACGGCTGATGTCTATTGTCAGCAATTGCAAACCATGATGGAAAAGCTAGCGGCTAAACAACCTAGGCTGGTCAATCGCTCCACGCCACTGCTGCTTCACGACAACGCTAGACCACACACTGCGCAACAGACGGCTACTAAATTAGAAGAGCTTCAATTGGAAAGTCTAAGACATCCTCCGTACTCCCCGGACCTTGCTCCAACAGATTACCATTTTTTTCGAAATTTGGATAACTTCTTGCAAGGGAAAAAATTCAACTCCGATGGGGCAGTCCAAATCGCCTTCAAAGATTTTATTGATTCCCGTCCGACTGGTTTTTTTAGTAAAGGGATCAATGAACTACCTATAAGATGGCAAAAGTGCATAGAAAATAATGGTTCATACTTTGATTAATTAAATATATTATATTAAAAAATATTCGACTTTTTGTTCCTCCCATACAAAACGCCAATTTCATATGTAAGGACCTAATATTATATCGACACTACCCCATCACTAGTTGGATAATACATAGGCACTTATATACAATGCGCTGGCGCACGGCCCGCGCAACCAGTCAGACCTCTGCTGCGACGCGAAGCGCACGCTTGATTTCTCGGGCTTATGTACCTACATCAGACGCTTATATTATTCGCAAAATCATCTTTCATTCTGTGTACCTATCATGTGCTATTCATATCTGTGCTTGTGACTCTTTCTGCCTTCTGTTTATGTGCTTTTTCCTAATAAACTTTTATTCACGTGGACTCGTGTTTGCCGTGCACCGCCTACCACTAGAACTTATACCTAGGAAAAATATAGGTAAGCCAACCCTTGGCATAACCCCTATAATATCAAGGCAATAACATTTTCTTGACTTGGTGTGCGATCTAAGTCGGTATTTGTAAAGAAATCTCATATAATTTAATATTTTTTATAAAGCCTTAGCCTAGTAATCTAAAAATTTTTAATAAGGAAAAGTCAGCAAATATGAAAAAAAATATAGATAGGAAATATTACAGAATAAAATCGTCGTGCGGTCAAATCGACGGCCTCGGTGTTTCTAGAGTTACTCGTAACGTAACGAACATCGTGTCGCAACGATTTCTAAATGAGCTGAGCTACGTACATTACGTAGCTCATACTCATATGTCAGGCTTACGAAAAGTCTTAAAGAACTGCGACCTCACCGTACGGTTAGTCTGAACTGCGAAACTGTTATTGATCACAAAATGAAAGCTCTCGGGCATTTCAGTCTGAGCTAACTTAAATTACTGCAACGATAACCGTACGTTTTAGATTCGTATTCACAGAAATTCAGTGCGCTGTAGGAGAGCTCTCCTAACCATACTCTATTCATGCACAAATTAATGAATCGCCAGTATCTCCGAATACAGCTATGAAAGGGATGATAACTTTATTTCTGCTCTTATTAAGTTCGTCTATTGATACTTGACCACGGTTTACAAACAAAGTGAAACGCTGAATGGATAGGCTGGTTCTGGTTGGTTGTAAATTCATTTCTAGCGAGTGCAGAGTCCCTCGGTACAGTTTGCAATAAAGATTAAATACCACATGAGAACTCGCTCCGACTCGCGCTCGATGACGTCACACGCCTGGCATCCGTCACAGCAAGACATAGGCCCCCGCCCCCCATTCACGCGAGCGCCCTTTCCAATCACACAACACTGTTACATCGGTTCTTGATCTCGCTGATCATTGAAAAATGCTCGTCGTAACAGCGAACCGTGATTGGAATGCCAAAGAATTTACAGATATTCGTACTCGGATTTTAGGCAAAACATAAATGCCAAGGTCTGAAAAACAACTAGACAGACGAGGCCAAAAGTATTTCTCACATTTATGCAGATAGCATGTGATGATGATAGCTATAAACATTTAACAAGTTAAATGGTAGCTATTTGAAGAGTTGCCAAGACGTCGCGCATTAAGCGGTAGCCTTGCGAGCGCGCGGCCGCCGGCCGGGCCCGCGGCGCGCCGGCTGCGACCTGCTGTGACCGCCGCCGCGACTCCTGCGCCCACGACCCTGCTCACACAGCTTGTTGAACATCTACACTGTCTACTAAACTAGTCCTTCTAATGTTAGCGAGACTATAGGCACCCGGTAAGATCTAGCGTGATACCTTCTAACAAACGAATGGGTTTTGGTTTTATGGAGTGTTTAAAGTTTAAATTATTACAAAACTTGTCAAGTTTGACAAGACATACCTATTAGGGAGCAACTTGGTGGCTCGGTTGCTTTAGAAAATGTCAAGCACAAAACTTGTAATTAGGTTATTGAACAAGATGTCAGCGGCACTCGATTAAGCGCGCGTGAAGATCTAGTGATTTGAGTAATTGCATCCGCAAGCGCGCAGAAGCCGGGGAGCGCGCCGACTACTCGTGATAGCAGTTTTCAGATAAATTACTAGAAATATATAAATTTCAGTTCTCCATAGCGTATTTCCACGCTGTTGCCACATTTCACATACATTACATCAATAGGAATAAATTGCTCTGCATAAATTGGATCAATGGAAAGTTGTGAAGATGCAATCTAAAGTTATAAATTGTAAAAAAGACAGCTGAACTAAAAAGCGCTGAGCTGGAGCGATGTTCTCGTCTGAGCGTCGTTCTACTGAACCCCTAGAGTTGTCATTTAGCAAGGTCCGTGCCAGAGTACATAAAACTAAGAAAAGATCTCATATCTATTAAATACTAGCTGACCCGGCGAACTTTGTTCCGCCACAGACGCCATAAATGAGCAGATTTTTGATTTTATTAAGTTAATTGTTTTATTATATAAAGTTGTCAGGTTGATCTAGTAACGTGTATGTTAGTCTATCCAAACTTACCAAAATACCATATTAAATTGAACTTTCAATAATGGCCTAATGGCCTGATGGCTCTAAAGTAACCGTCATGTGAACTAAGAAAATCTGGTTTCTTAGATCCTTTAGATTAATTATTTTTAATGTTTTGTTTATATCAATAAAATAAGATTGACAGAAGAATCTGTTTTAAACGTAATTTTTTTTTTAAATTCACCTGTCCATGTAGGCCATGTGCTTCTAAGGAAATTAACGTTTTGACTTTGACTTTAACTTTGAAAAATAAAATAATAGAATTAGAAGATTTCAATGTTTCAAATATACATTATTTGAAACATTGAAATCTAGACTGAAAAATAAAATAAATATTGTAATTATAAAATATTTAAAACCAAATATAGAATAGTGCATTAAGTATCAATTGAATAAAGTTTTATCACGCGCAAGGTCATACAGAGAAAAACTTTTAGCTTGCGTTTAGGATTTGAATTGACAAAATATATCCAATGAAGTAGGAGTGTGGAAATGGGAGTGTTAGTGGAAGTGGGAAAGGGGATGGGAGTGGGTGTGGGTGTAGTTATAGGGGTGGTGAGGGGGGAGTGGGGATGGTAGCTGGAGTGGGGGTGGGATTGGCTCAATATAAAAAGTCAGCTCGAAAAATTTAAATATGATAAAGCAGTGAACATCATTATACTCTTAATTAGGAGCAGTGACTAGTAGACTCCATGCAGGGATGATCTGCAGCTGGGAGCAATGCCGCTATCGGCGGCGGGAATGGCGTTCGAGGCAACACAAGTGCTCTTTATGGGATTAGCTGCAAATTGCATTAGCAGCGGCGAGCGGGCTGCCCGCCCACCGCCTTCAGCTAATACTCAAATATTATGACGGATATTTGAAACACCCTATCAAGTTCTCTTATTTAACCGTCTTTAGGATAACGTTCTCGCAAGGTTTAGTCTATTATTTTGCGTCAAGACAGTTTTTTTGGCACTATCAGGTGTGTAACAAATAAAGATTATAATTTCATTCTTTATTACGACCTATAAACAAATTTAAATGAAAATTTTGGTTTCGGTATTTTCAGAGACAATTGTGTTTATTTCGTTTAGACTTGCAATTTACCTCCTTAGTCTCTAGGAGCAATAAACAGGTCTTTACAAAAATCCATTGATACTAAATACTCACCATATTTTAACAAAAAATCTGACACATCTTACTGTCACATTACATACCTACTGAGTTTACCTACACGTTTTGCAAATTAACAAAAGATATTTCAAAATTATTTAGCTGTGTATAAGTAAACTGATTTACGCCATTAATAAAGTTGCCGTGTCAGAAATTAGTGTTGGAGAGTGTTATTCACTGTCACAATTGCCTGGAAGTATAAACTGGTGATCTCCGGCCAGCATGCTGTTCGGCAAGAAGCAGCTGGAGCAGGCCGCCCGGTTCGGCCGGTCGGCGGCGAGCTACGCCGTGGCCTCCGCCCTCTTCGGGGTTTATATGACGGATTGGAAAGCTGTGGTCACCTACATCCCTTTCTACAACTTAGGGTGGAACAAAGAAATGAGATGGGGTGGATACTACAAGCCTTGTGATTCATAACGCGCCTGCCCCTACCATTACTGGAACATACCCACTAGCACTATACTGCAAGAAACACATTTATCAAATAAATCTGTGAAGTCTTAGTTTGTTTTTAATTATATCCTTTAATATAACAAGTTTTTAGGATACATGAGAGTTTGTACTATACTTTTCCATCTATATCCACTATCTATGCTTATATCCTAAATAGGTAAAAAAGTTTGTGAGATAGTGAGAATGTTTGTGACCTTGTGTAATCATAAAGGGTGTAATCGTCGGATGTACTGAACCGATTTGAATGCAATTTGGTACAGAGATTCTCTAAAGCTTTTTACCGCGGAAAATATGTGGATTGTGTGTGTGTGTGTGTGTGTGAAAATCTATTAAACGCGGGCAACGCAGCTAAGCACTAAGATTTGGTACCGACATATATTCTTTATAGCCTGAAACGACGGTAGCATTTTTTTAAAGCATATGTGTAGGTACCAAAGCTTAGTGCCCTGAGGTGCTACCGCGAAAATATACCTACGTCATAATCAGCGCGAGAAAATCCATTATATCTCGCGTAACTCCATTACCGCCCAGAATGGTTAGAGCCTAACCCCTTTATGTGAAATAGTCACTTAAACCTATATTAGACAAAATGTATTTAGCATTCGTTTGTCCTTGTCACTCACTTTCACAGTCGTGTATATTGTTAGAAAAAGAGAAAATTCATTCTAACTAAGACAGCTGTGCTATCTATTTTGTATAAGATGGTATGAAGGGCATAATTATACTACTTTTACTAAGGGAAAATATGTGATACCGATGCAAAGAAAAATCGAGTATCTGCAAATATACTCAAGTGGTGTCTCAGATGAAAGCGCATCGCGTGCACATTACATACAATACAATACGTTTTTTGATTATTGAAGTAATAGACAATCAATCAATGTTTTGCTTGGCCATCATTAGGTTATATCATTTAGTCTACATTTTTATTTTACAATCATGTTGCATGCTATATGTAACAAACATGTTGTTTGTTTGCTTGTTGCGTGCGCGGGCGCAGGCGGTAGGCGCAGCGGGCGCGCGCGCCTTCTCATTTGAGTTCTTAAGATGAATACTAATTATGCGCGAAAACAAAAGTTTTACTGCTCTGAAGTAAATACAAGTAAGAGAAGTTTTCAACTTTTCATCTGATTTAATATTAAAATAAAAATGGTTTTACGTGATAATAGGTTCATGTTATTACTGCCTCAGTGGCGCGGTGGGCGACAGAGGTCGCCAAAGGTAGCGGGTACGATTCCTGCCGAGGGGTCGTGTTTGTATGTTCTGCAAGAACTTTCTCGTTAGTCTAAGTGTTAAAAAAAATGTATATCTATTATATTAAGTATATCAGATGTTTAGTACCCGTTTCATGCTTAGAGCTTACCACGGGGCTAGATGTTGTTGTGTGATAATCCGGTAATATTTAATAATTAATTTGTTTTATTTGACCGTAGTGTACAACTGAAAAATGTACATAAATACAACTTACTTTCTTTATTTACAGGTAAGTACTGAAGCCTTCGAGTAGAATTTACAAAAAGCCGCGGCGCCAAGGAGACGGGGTAAGTCCTGAACCAGTTTATTAGTATTAATTCTACGAGCAAACCAGTACCATTATAACTGGAATGGAACCGACGGCCCACGGTAAAGTGACTTCAGATTCGAATAATACCTCTTGCGCAACTAAATATAGCTAAAAAGCAAATCTATATTATCTATCTATCGCAAAATGTGTTGGTAAGCGCATAACTCAACAACGCCTGGACCAATTTGGCCAAATCTTTTTTTTAAATGTTCGTTGAAGTTCAAGGATGGTTTTTACGGCGAGAAAAAAAAAACATACTATTGCCGGGAAAATTATTACGCGTGCGAAGCCGGGGCGTGCCGCTAGTATAATATAAAAATGAATCCCTATTTCCCTTGGTCACGGCATCACGCCTGAACGGCTCGACCGATTTCGCTAATTCTTTTTTTGTTCTGTTCGTTATTAACAGGAGAAGGTTCTTATGAAAGAAAAAAATAGGGAAAATTTAAAATTACTTAAATACCATATAAAATTATTAAACTTTTTTAATGTGACCTTAAGACATTTGACATAGAATTGACTGAATGCGTGCTGCAAATATAGTCAAAGAGGATGAAAAAAAAGACGTTTAAAACGGATTCTTCTGTCAATCTTATTTTATTAATAAACAATAGGTACATTTAAAATAATTAATTTAAAGGATCTAAGAAACCTGATTTTCTTAGTTTCCATGTCGGTTACTTTAGAGCCATCAGGCCTAATTTTAAAAATTCAATTTAATATGGAATTTTGGTTAGTTTGGATAGACTAACATACACGTTGGCGTCTAAGACGGAACAAAGTTCGCCGGGTCAGCTAGTGTACATATACATATACATTCATAAGCATCTGAGCAGATTCAACGATCAAAAATACACACGAAATCTATCATATTCGTCTGAGCGAGCTTTCCTTTGATGTCTTTGTGAAAACAATTGACGATTCATAAATATCTATACTCTAATTTTTTACAATAATGTAATCAAGTGAAAGTTTATTAACATAAATAATTTTTGTTGTACCATCGCATCACTCAGCAACGCACATGCTCAACCTCGATGTATCGTAAGGGAACAAGTAAATATTCCTTGCTTGCCTTCACCCAAATTGTGAATGGGATAGACAAACGTTAGATTCGTTGATTAGAGGTATGTTTTGGATGCAGGTTATGGTATATTACCTTTCCACTGAGTAAACGTTTAAATACTTAATATTCCAGAGACGGTTGAGCGCAGCACTCTCTTCGTCACAGTCAAGTAAAAGGTAATAACAATATTCCGCAGAAGCGATAAATTCTACTGCTTGTTTTTTATTCTTTCCCTCGAGATACATTTTGGTGATAGCTTTTTGCCGTATAAAATTTATACAGAAATATTTTTAAAGTATTTTTGAGAGAAACTTAGGCCGAAATTAATAGTATACAAAATTTTTGATCAGTTTTAATCAAAGATTACTTCTGGAATTGGCTATTGTCTATTGTTAGCAATTACAGATTTTAATCATTGATTGAAAAGTAATCAAAGATTTTTGCGACTATGAATTCCGGCCTCAGTTAGTTGAATTCGGATGAGGTGACTGGAAGGAGTGTGTCGTCGGCGGCCCGCTACAGATGGTGTGTGAGCTGGTACCTCCGAGCGCCCCCCCCCCCCCCCCCCCCACACGCGGCCGAGATCAGACAGCAGACACGACACACCTCACAGAAGATAGGCCCCTCGACGTTTCAGGACGACCATTCAAACTAAAGTCTACGTTGAATTCTCTGTCTTGCGCAAATCATACTTTTATCATACAGATAGACAGATACATATAAATATTAACTCAAAGTGTTGTTGATCTTTCTGAAATCGTATTTACAATGATTTTACTAAAATTAGTTCTGATCTGAAGTTTTGTAAGGTCTGTAATGTTTTGTTATTTGAATATGCATAGTGGAATACACAATGCCACCCGTCCCCGGCAAGGGCGGCCGAGTGCGGCGGCGGCGGCGGCGGGGAGCACGCGCCGATCCACTGAACTAAGCAATTAGGGTTCCGTGCCCTGACGGTATAAACCTTTCTAGTAACGCACAGTCGGGTAGTCGCTGGAATGTATGTTTATCATATAGTTAACTTCTTCCGTAGGTTAGTTAGGTCCTTTGGACTTATGAAAAAATCTAACTTTTGTTGTCAATAAGAAAAAAAAAATTCGGAACTTACAAGGGAATTAAAACCAACGGGGTAAATCCTGTTGGCCTGTAGCACACGTTGCGAGAGTCGGATTCGCACTTGGCCAATTTTTGGATTAGTTAAACTCATATAACAAAAATGATATAGTTATTAATGATAATGATAAAAGATGAGTCTATTGAGACTATCAGGAAATTGTGTTGATTAGGATCTGTTCCGTAAGGAATGTAAAATAAGGAAAGTAAGTGGAGTTTAAAACTGGTAGATTTGGAAATTTGTAGTCACGAGAGTCGTAATATGTAAAATTGCGATTCTTTAAATTTTTAAATCTGGAGCGGGAATCCTGTTGTGGGTATAATTCCACAAGTTTACAAACTGAATTCCACAGAACCCTTGGCATATCAGTCCTTTCACAGTTATCGGTTTTTGTTAAGGTAGGGCAGGAGCTGGGCGGCCGCAATGCGGGAAGCTCGCGGCAGTCTCGCGACCTTGCTCCTCGTCCTGTCCGCTGCCGCTCCCCGCCCCGCTCCCCGCGCCGCTCCCTGCCCCGCTCCCCGCCCCGCTCCCCGCCCCGCTCCCCGCCCCGCTCCAAGGAGAGGTATGGTTCTGCTGTCGCGGGTCTTGATTCTCTCATATTACGGTCTAGTAAGTGACTCTGTTTATTTTTAAAACATTATAATAATTAAATTAGTTTAATAATTTATTTTTAATTGATATATCGCATTATTTAACCAATTTCTATAAAATAATTCTATAAGAAGATGTTCTGTTTTCGTCGCGCATTTTTCAGCGGAATTAAACCCTCAAAACGCTTTCAGCGTGAATGGGTTATTTATGCCTTTTTTCAATTGAATGTAGTTATTTGTATTTTTGTCCTATTTATTTTTCTAAGAATCTGTCCTAGAGTGCTCGAGTTAAGAGTTCATGATGATTCTTTAATATTGAAAATAATTTAAATCTAAATCAAATTTTTACGTTAATAAAAGTTTAATAATTAACAAATAAGAAACACCTTTATTCAGATCCACATTAATTAAGATTAAGGTGGATTTGAACTGAGCAAAACACTAAACAACATTTACGATCAAATACTTAAAGAAACTTATTTTTTTAATAGATGATTTTTACAAAGTCCTTGAAGATCTGTTTGCCAGACGGCATAGGTCATCCTTCAGCCTATTCCACTCCGGCCGATCCCGAGCTACTCTGTTCCATGACTACTCGTCGTTTATTCTCCATTCGTTCTCCCATCTCTCCTTTGTCGACCTCTCTTTCTGCTTCCTTCTCTTAGCCACCCCCGTGTTACTAGTATGCTCCATTTGTCATGTCTTCTGATCATGTGCCGTGCCCATCGCCATTTGAGTTTACGGTTTTACAGATTTATACCAAAGTTTACACGGTGGCCTCTACAACAGAGGAAATTGCTTCGATAGGCTTCTCTCGAACAGCCGGAGGCCGCCCGCCCGATACCCATCTCGAATACAATCTCGTTTCGCTCATGTACGTAAGCCAGAATAAAATAGGTCACATTGTCAATACACAATTTCACAATGTGCAATGGAAGCTAGTAGCGGATAAACCTCGTGCTACGAAGTGCTACGAAGTGCTACGGCGTAGATCTTTCACCTTAAGTATGATAAAGAGCTAATCGTGTAAAAAATGTGTGTGACACCGAATCCAGAAAATCGATAAATCTAAGCAAAAACAGCTCTTCATTAAAGTCATCAATAATGTTTAGTAGAGTGTAGAGTTGGTCAGAGCCGCTTGCAATTGAACTAATGCATAGCTCAATAGCCATGTATTGTTGGAGCAGCCTATGTTCCGATAGGAGATATCAATAGCTTTCTAGTAGATTAGTACTTTACAGTTATAGATTAACCCAATTTATTGAATCAACAAAGTCGGGTTTGATCGAATCCACCTGTAACACAGGTTGATATGCCAACCTCAGGGTAACATTTAATATACTGGCGCCTGAAGGAGGGTTTCTTCAGGCGCCAGTATATTAATGTTACCCTGTTCTTACATGTATCTATTATCATTAAGGTTTGTATGAGGAAATAAACGAAACGAAAAAAAACGAATGCCTCAGATTCACTCGGTACTAATCTAAACTTAACTTAACTAAATTGCTTAAATTAAATTTACATAAATATTTTTATTCCCGCTTTTAACTTGATTAAACCTTGAAAAGTAGTTGATTTAATTATTAACTCTTCTTCTAAATTGGTCCATCGACCGTAGCGAAAAATCTCGAAAGTCAGGCTAATTTGTGGAATCCGCAAAGACAGTCCTACGCAAAGTTCCGGACATCAATTCTCGTACTCCGTAGTTCTCTCCGAGTTCAGAACTCTCAAACAGAAAACAGAATGTTAGCCTACTTTTCTAGCAAAAAGCATTCCTATAATTACGTACCTCCATTACTTGACGATTACGTGAAATGCAATTACACCAATCATTTTAAATGCAGTTTTATCTATAGCTTTTTATAAAGCTAAAACGTACGGGCAGTTCATATCTATAATCTTTCGAATCAAATATACCACGAACACGTTCAATATTTTGCATACAAATAGGCAATTTTGTCATAAAACAGGAATGGACTTTTAAAATGCAGCAATATTGTATGGAGATGGAGAGGTTGGCGCAAACGAGCGGCGCCGGCGGAGCGCGGCCGCTCGGCGTACGGCCGCCGCCGGCTGGGAGCGGCGCGTCCATACCGACGGTTGTGGGTTCAAACCCCGCCTTGCACCTCTTATGTGATAGAACACGGACTTTAACGGGGAAGGTGACGGAACACGGGTACTTTTGAAGGACATGTGACCTCGGCCAATCCGCACTCGGCCAGCGTGGTGCATAAGGGCCTTATCTCTCTCGGCAAGAGAGCAGTCCCTGTGTCCCAGCAGGAAACTTCAATAAGGGTGCTTATGTATATGATGTATGTAAGGTAATTCACAGTGTCTTATATTAGAAAGACATGTCGCCCACCACACGAATCGCAGCGGAGCACAGTCCTGGCATTCGAGCAGTCAAGCACGTTCAATATTCCGAGGATATTAGCGATTTGAGCACCAGTAACGTAGCTGCCCATAGCTCCTCGATGCCGCCGCCCGCGCCGGGATGCGGCGCAGTGGCCGCCTCATGGCTCCCTCGCCGCACGCGCTCGGCAGTGATCCCTCACATTGCAATCACATTACTTGCAAATCCCGGGTTAAAATGCCTTCACGAGCGATTTCCGAGAAAAGCTAATTTTAACTGGTTAGCTTTGTAACATTCGCAAAAGAAACTAAAAACCTAAATAGTTGTTTGTGATCAGCCTTGAACTAGTTCCCGCAGGGCACGGCGCGGCACGCCACGCCGTAAGTGAAAGTAGACACGCTACTGCCGATGCCGCCGTCCTGCAGCTACGGCGCCGGCCACGTCGGCCCTGGGGCGAGCTACGTCAACCGGGCTGATCAGTCTTCAATCCTAGTTTTTGTTATAAACATATCCAAAAACTAGATTTTTAGTAAAAACACATTTTAATTGACTTGAGTTATTGAAATGGACCAACTTGCAAACAACAACTTTAATTATAAAAAAGTATGGGCGTCTCGCGAAACCCGACAGACTTGAAGCTTAGTAAGGTCTGGTCGAAGTACATAAGAGGTGGTTGACCCCTGGACGCCGGGAGCGCTCTCATCCTGCAGCCAGATCCGATAAAGTCAAACTCAAAACATTTATTTACTTATAAGCACATGGCATACATGGACAGGTCAACTATATACATAGATATCGTATATATAAATACGTGCCTTTAAAATAAAAATATAATAAAAAAATACTATTTTCGTTTTTATAAAATCGTTTGAAAAACAAAAGAAGAAAACTATACTCCAATCACCTGACAAAGTACCCTGCGCTGCAAGTACTTCCACTATGTTATTTAGACCTCGAAACTAGCATTATACAATTCCGGTTAACTTGAAAGCTTCCCTCAAACTATTGAACGAAATGTCTCAACTTTTTCAAAGTTGTAAAAGAACAGGGAGATGGCTCGCGGGCCTCTATAAAGTTAGTTGTATTACGGTTCAATTTTGTAGGGCTTTGCAAAAATATGATTCGTGATTGGACCGTGTTCCTGAAGATACCGTATAAGAACATAGTAAAATACTGTATTGTAAGTTGATCTCGTAGCAATAAGGCGGGTTGCTGCCCGTAGGCACGCCTTCGCGCGCCACCTAGCGAGGGATGCTTCAACTGAGCGGATTAGCTGCGCCATCTATTGTGTGGCGACACAACTAAATACCTCGTGGTTCCGAGTGGCGAGAGTCGTAGTATGAAGCACGGGGTTCGCAGTGTTCACAACGAGGTACAGGCGGAGCCCGCGCGAGGGCGGCGCGGGCGGTAGCTTTCACGGCATTCTCGCAAATTATCTGCTGAAAACTTGAGGTGTAAATAAGACTCGATGCGTAGCGTCGGCGTGCGTTGTCAAGATCTGTAGCCCTACCACGAGTTGCCACTTACGTCTTTTGGAGATTACAACATGTAATCCTACGCATTAGATAGATTTTCACAACTTAAAAATAACTTAAAATTGTATCTATGTGTCAAATGTATGGCATATCAACAATGTTGTAATCTCCAACAGTCGTAAGTGGCATCTCATGGTAAGGCTACTGATGCATTATTTTGGGGAACATAATTATGAACTGGATTTTCAAAATAGCATTTGTAGATTTGTTATTTATTGTTTTAGAATTTTGTTTAGCAATTGGGACCTGGAAGGTAATTCTCGCCCCTGTGATAATAAAAACGAATTCAATATATAACCTAGACGATATATTATTAAGTAATTTTTCCAATAATTAATAATAATGTGTGATTGTTCGACAATTGGCCTTCTACTACCTTTTCACGTCACGTCGTCAAAATGTTTTTTTCCTTAGAAGCACAGGGCACGCTTGGACAGGTCAACATGTAGACAGCGCATGACAGAACATCATTCTTACTTTTCATCTCTTCTTTTCTCTGAAAGAGAAAGCATGAGTGCTTACCCGTTCAACCCATGATTTTTCTACCCAATAATATTTTTACCCCTTCAACCCAAAACATATGCCCCGTTCTACCCAAAGCAAAAATCTGAGTCACAGTGTATTCTAAATAGTACAGACACCGTAATTTGTATATCTTTATATATATAATTCTTCTGTGAGTGTGTATGTCATGAACTTCTCTCAAACTACTGGACCGATTTTGATGAAATTTTTTGTGTGTGTTCAAGGGGATCTGGGAATGGTTTAGATTCACAATTTTGTCCGCTGGACAATGTTTTTTTAATTAATTTACAATTTATTAGTAGTTGTTGATTTTGGATATATGATCCCACGAGATAATCCAAAAACACGGGCAACGCCGTGGCGATTTTTTGTCTAATGTAATGAATGACCCTGCTTCTCTAGTATTTCACTATGACATTTATTTGAATTCAAACAATAGAAATTAGGAATAAGTAGGTGTGGGTAGAACGGGTAACTTGAATCTATTGTTTTGGGTTGAACGGAGCAAAATACCTATTGGGTAGAAAAATCTTGGGTCGAACGGGTAAGCACTCGAAAGCATTGCTATCTCTAGCGCTGCTATGACGCAATTTTTTTACAAGACGATAGCATTTTTGTGTAAGGTAATTATTAATCAGAGTAATATTAAGCAGTACGGTTATTAATTACCTATACTAAATAATGGCATACAAATTTATACTCCAAAAAGGTTCAAATAATCGGCTTACTAGTTTGCTTATTTTTCAAAATAATAACTTGTAAGACAGTTAGGTTTAATGCGAAAATGTTTAAATCCTTTTATACAATTACTACATGCAATTTTTTTTGGTTTTTGATTGTTTTGACTACTCAAGACGCTTATATCAGTTTGGCGCTGACTGTACCACAACAGCTCTCCCCTGGCCTTGGGCGATCGCCTGCCTTCGACTAGGTGTACATAAGTTCCCTGCTTCTACAGACTCTGCTCCCTCGTTCCGCGTAATTGAAAACTTCCGATTAAGATTCATCTGTTTGATCTCATACCCGGAACAACCCGGCCCTCGCGCAGTGCGGCCGCGGAGTTAGCTCGCGGGCTCGCCATCTAATCCAGCGATTACTACTTGACTAACAGATATTTGCACGCTTCACTGTAATAATGCGAGCAACTATTGGAAGCTGAGTTATGTAACTGCACTGAGGCAGCGGGCCGCGCTTCACTGTTTGCCCTACATAGTACATAGGAACTCCTCAGCTGCAGTTTATCTTATAAATATGTGGTTCCTCCAACGGAAATTATCTTTTGACGTTGGAAGGAGTTTGCGGTGTCCTTGAAGGCTGTAAGTACGCTTATCATTTAATAAAACTAATAATTATCTGGTCTACTTTATAATTTGACGTTGTAAACAAGATTAAACAGAAGAGGCATCTTGTAAAAGCATTTAAATAATTTTGTAGTAATGACATCAAACTTATCAAATAACTTTAAAATATCAGCTTTAGTTTGAAGGTAGAAATAAATACAGTATTAACTAAGACGTTCTATGCTAAAGAAGAAAAAGCAATCATACTAAATAAAAACAAAGAGAAACTGAAATGAGTTACTGTGCAGCGCCCGGCTCCGGCCGCGGCCCGCTCTAGAACCACGCGCCCTCACTGAACATGTATAAAGATCCGTCTAGTAGTATCAACGTGAGTAACAAAGTAAAGTTCAGTTTATCGCGAATCTAAAAACAGATATACACGGCAAACATTTGAATTTATAATAATTGGAATAATCAAGTTATTGGTAACCACAATTACGAGTGCACGTTACACTATAATTTATTTCTGAATTATATTTACACGTATAATAGTAATACAATATAAAATTGAAACTAACTATGTTAATTGAATAATTGCACAATTATAGGCATATAATTGTATAGGGACAGATACGCAACTCCGAAGCAGTATTCATAGAATTGACTGCCTCAGTGGCTCGGTGGGCCAAGGGCCGCTTGCAGCGCTAGAGGTAGCGGGTTCGACGGCCGCCGAGGGGTCAAGTGTTAGTATGTTCTGCAAGCACTTTCTCCTTGGTCTGGGTGTTTTATATATATAATTTAAAATTATCTATAGAGGTATATGTATGTATATTATATGAAGTATATCAAATGTCTAGTACCCGTAACACAAGCTTAGAGCTTACCACGGGGCTAGATGTTGTTGTGTGGATTGTCCAGAAATATGAGTTTTATTTCGTTTACCGATAACAATGTCACATGAGTACTTATATATAAAATCTGATGAATATGTCTTACCAATAGGCTATATGTCTTAATAATAAATGAATAGAAATATAATAAAATTCTCGAAGTACGTGTGAATGAATGTGGCTTGCGCACTGAAGTCCTCGGCCGATGTCAAACCTCAGAAACATAGTCAAAGTCAAAGTCAAAACGTTTATTTCCTTAGAAGCCTATGCTTACATGGACAGGTCAACTTAAATCTAATTTAAATAAAAACTAAGAATAATCAAGGAAATAACATAGTCTTGACAGTTCGCTTCAATTTTTTACACTGAGTTGAGAAGCGAATAGAACAACTCAGCTTCCATCTCTTATGTTGTTATTATAACAATATTGGTGTACAACATGGTTACTTATACATTTAACATTTACAAACAAATGCTAGTCAAACATGCACATAACAGAAAAAAAAAAAACTAAATTTAGCTATTTTGTCCATCCTAGTGGAACCGAGCTACATCTGACCAAGCATTATCGTCTTTGATATAGTCCTCTGTAGAATAATAGGCTTTTTTCAAAAGACATTTTTTAATTAAAAACTTAAACTTTCGAATGGGTAGGTCAGTTATAAACTGCGGAAGTTTATTATAAAAACGGACACAATTGCCCATAAAAGATTTCCCCACCTTACGCAATCTAAATGTAGGGATATGTAGTTTATTCTTATTTCTAGTATTAACATTATGGAAATCACTCTTTTTTAGAAAATCTTGCTTATTTTTGTGTGTGTACAGCAAATTCTCATAAATATATTGTGAAGCATATTGTGAAACAGTCATAATATTTATTTCCTTAAATTTATCTCGTAAGGAGTCGCGTGGTTTCATTTTATAGATTGAACGCACCGCTCTTTTCTGAAGAACAAAGATAGTTTGGATATCAGCTGCCGTTCCCCATAGCAAGATACCGTATGACATGACACTATGGAAGTAACTAAAATAAACAAGTCTCGCGGTGGCCTCATCAGTAATATGCCGCATAGTCCGAACTGCATAAGCCGCTGAACTAAGTCGACTCGCAAGAGCATTAATTTGAGGTTTCCATTGAAGTTTTGAATCAATATGTAGCCCTAGAAACACTGTTGAGTCAACAAGATCAAGCTTTTCATTATCTAATATTATTTTTATAGGACGTTCTCTGACAGTTGGTAATTTAAAATTAATACATTTAGTTTTTTTCGCGTTTAGTAGCAGATTATTAACAGTAAACCAATTCAGTACGCGAGACAAAGAATTATTTACGTCGTCATAGTTATCTTTATTTCTATCTACCTTAAAAATTAGAGAGGTGTCATCCGCAAATAAAACTATGTCACAAAGGTCCTTGGCATAAAAAGGAAGATCATTTACATATACTAAAAATAAGAACGGTCCTAGAATCGATCCTTGCGGCACGCCTAATTCTATTTTTGAGCCCGTGGATCTTTCAGTTCCAACTTGTACTATTTGAATTCTATTTGTCAGATATGACTGGAGAAGGTCTAATGCTTTACTGCAAATACCGTAATGTTTTAATTTATTTAATAACGTAACGTGACTTACACAGTCAAAAGCCTTGGAGAGATCACAAAATACACCGATAGCGTTTTGTGATTTATCCCAGGCCCCTAAGACGTGTTTTAGTAGTAATGCACCTGCATCATTAGTGGATCTACCTTTGGTGAAGCCAAACTGGTTATTATGTAATAATTTGTTAAAATTAAAATGTTCAGTAAGTTGATTTAAGATAATTTTTTCAAATATTTTACTCATGACAGGAAGCACTGATATAGGCCTATAATTGGCAGGGTCATTATGACTGCCAGATTTAAAAAGAGGGACAAGCTTACCATGTTTCATGAGATCAGGAAATAAACCCACCTCAATACACTTATTGAAAATATGAGCTAGATAAGGTGCAATTTCGTTAATGATGTTACCCAGCATTTTTGTTGATATGTTCCAAAGGTCCTCAGTATTTTTTATGTTAAGGGACTTGTATGTTTTTACAATATCGTCAGTGTCAACGTAACTGAAATCGAAACCATCTACACATTTATCAACAGATGATTCTAATAAATCTACAGCCTTTTCGGCGGAGGAGCTTAATGAATGGGTTACAGTTTTAGAAATGTTACAAAAAAACTTATTGAAGGCATTCGCTACCTCTTTATTTTTAGTTAGAACGGTGTCATTGATTTTTAATATAATATCTTTTTTTTGTGGCTTTGACCTTCCAGTCTCATTATTTATAATATTCCAGGTAGCTTTAGGTTTATTAGTAGAACACGTTATTTTGTTTCTAAGAAAGAGAGATTTGGCGGTATTGCATACTTGTTTAAACAGCTTCGAATATGTATTTACGTAGGAAAGAAAAGAGTCGTTATGTAACATCGATCCCCTGTCAGAATAGAGTTCGTATAGTTTATTCCTGCTTTTAAAAATGCCTGGCGTAGCCCAGTCAGTGAAACTAACTTTTTCTCTAACCTTACAAAATTTAATCTTAAATATTTCATCGTGTGCCCTTGCAATTATTTCGGAAAGCGAAGTAAATAGATCATTAGGGTCATCAATATAAGGTAATGAGACAAGATTATATGCTATTTTACTTTGGAAAATAGAGATGCGCTCCTTTGTAATAGGCCTGTAACTAAATTCCACTAACTTATTTATAGAATTGGTATAGGGGAACTTAACACTTTGTCCATAATGATCTGAATTCAAATGTTGTATTACTGATTTACTAATTGGAGATTTATTACTGAAAATATTATCTATACAAGTGGCGGTAGTAGAAGTTACTCTAGTTGGTTCATTAAAAATGTTATGCATATTAAAACATTTGAATAAGTTAAGTAGTCTATCAGCTAGAGGATTTTGTAAGATATCTATATTGAAATCACCACAGACAATCAGATACTTGTTGCAGGTAAACATTTTAAGAAGTACTTCTTCCATAGTAGATTCAAAAATTTCCTGGTTTACACTCGGAGGACGATAAACGCATAAGATTAAATGCCGCTCCAGTTCCACACAAGACAGTTCAATATTTCTCTCAATACTTAATCTAACTATGTCTTTACGCTCTTTATATTTAAAATTGTTTTTGACAAATATTAATGATCCACCGCGGATGGCGGTGCTCCTTTTATAACAACTAGCACAACAATAATTACCATAAAAAGGTAGCAGCTGATTATTTAGAATCCAGTGTTCTGTTATGCACATAATGTCAACTTTAAAAAAATTTAATAATAATTCTAATTCTAAAACTTTGCTGGATAAGCCTTGTATGTTTTGATGTACTATATGTAATTCTAATTGCTTTTCCATTGTCGAAGAAGTCAGTTTAAATTAATATTATCTGACATTGAAATAACTTTGCCCTCATTAGTAAAATTACTAACTACTAGTACAGGCTCGTCCGGTAACTTCGTTATACTTTCTATAACTGGATCAAAAATATTATATGCTAACAATTTAGCAAGAGTTAATTTACATTTTTTACTAAGGTACATCGTATCTTTAGTCATAAAGCAATTACTAATAAAATTATTAGTTTCGAAAAATAAAACGTCACTATGACGACATGTCAGATTATACATAAGCAAATTGCTATTATATATCAGTTGATTTTGCTTATCACTCAATGACTTTGAGTACGGAAGAGCACAAAGAATTAGTTTGCCCAGGCCACATTGTATCTTATTTAGCAAAATTTCAACTAATTTAATTATTTCAGAACGTTTTAAGTTTACGTTACTTAATTGAACTATAAGGCTTGTATTGCTGTCCAAACTAGAGTCACCATTAATAAGGCTTGTCATTGTACTGATACTACAATCAGCAAAACAATTATTAAAAACATTTTGCGTTAGGAGGTCATTCAATAGCAACCCCATTCCAGTGCCAATACCATCTGAATAAATAACAGTTTTCCGGGTCTTACAGCTGGAGTTTAGCCTAACCGGAGACTGTTTATTTTGATTTGCAGACAGTTGCATCTGTAAGGATCTCTCATTATTTAGAAAACCGATGCTTTCAGTGGGAATTAGTGGGTCTGTTTGGGTGCTATTGCACTGTACCTGTACATAACTACTATCATTACTTATAATATCAACATAATTATTAATTTTTTGATAGTGAGCCTGAGCTTCCTTTTGTACTGCTTTATATTTACACGTTATATCATGAAGAGATCTTTCTAAATTAACTATCTTCTCTGCCATGTAATCTAACTCTGTAGAGTTTCTTCCTAGCAAATTATAACATTGGTTTAGTTCTTCTTGAAGGTTACATTTTTCTTTACTTAATCTAGCCGTATTAATAACTTGCTTCTGTTTTTTCAACTTCTTCTCTGATTTTTTAATGAAATTACTTAATTTTACGTATTTTTTAATCCTATTACTACCTTTCATGACAGGCGTTGTAGTTGTACATTGAGGTGATGTCAGATCTACAATTGACAAGTTTAGCCCGGAGTTTTGTAACTGAGTATGTAAATCTATACTGTCAAAGTTAGTTACTGGGGCCAATGACTTGGATTCGAATGCATCTAATTTAATTCTACATTCAGAAAGCTCTTGTTGTAAGTCGCGGTTTAGCTGCAATACCAGTTCATATGAATCATGACATATTTCTTCATTTTGTAGGGAAGCCCTCAAGCGATTCACTTCTTCTAAGGCTTCTTCATACCGGATATGCAGCTGGGCGAGCTGGCTCTTGAGGGTTGTGTTTTGTCCCAGGTTTTCTAAGAATTGAGCTTCACAGTCCTCCCTTTCCTGAAGAAGCCTGTCCCGATCTTCCCTTACAGCCTTGAGTTGACCCGTCACCGCCTTGAGCTTCTTTTCGAGATCTGCTTGGCAAGCTTTTCTTGTCATAGCCATGATGTACCGAAGCTTCTGAAAAATAGCAAGACTGATGTAAGCTTGTGGAAGTAAGGAGAAGAGAAGATATGAGGTTAACTGCAGTAAAGGGAAAATTGAAAAGTAAGTAAGTTTATGTTACAAGAAAAATGAAAATGGTTATCCCGTGGTCACCCTAGAGAGGTATGGTGGTCCTGAAAAGGACCTTGTGACCAAATGGTGGAAATAACTGAATATTTATTAACTTATAGAAGGAGAAAATAAATAAAGAATATGAATGAATTCTGAAGAAAGAGAAAATAAATTTTTATCACATCAAACTTTTAATAGAGCATATGCTATTGGTAGCTAGGATCAAATCCTCATTGTAAAATAATAATTGTTATTATATTAAGTATTATAATGATTTAATCTTAACCAAAAAAAACAGTAATAATATTCTTTAGTACGGAGTGCTTGATTAGCTGTTTCAAGAAAATATTGTTGAAATACTAAGACTTACAATATATCTAGGGTTTATATTACAAACCTAGATGATCCAACAAGAAGGTAATTAGTTTCACACTAATTAGTTTTAAAATTCCTGCAGAAATGAGATAGTTATTTGTGTCAATTTGTTTTGTCTCATTTGTAGTGTAATGTTGTGTGGGGCTATAATGTTAAATTCTGCAACTGAGATTCCACCTTTTTGTCAATCTGAGAGAGAAATAAACCAGAGCCGTGTGCGAGGATTGACGAGACTCAGTAAATAGATTACTGAGTAGTGTTTAAGTGTGTTTATGGTGTGAGATGTGTTACACTTATTTATATAATAATCAAATAATCAAAAACAATACTCCCCAGGTTTGTGTGAAGTCCGTAATCGTGTTCGCAGGTTACCGTCTGCTGTCGATTCCTTTAGATTGTAACGTATCCCTGGAGTAGTTTGTGGAGGCGAACAAGTTTATGATGGTGGTCGATATCCTTGGGCTGCTGGTAAAATCTTCGCAATCTACTATGTTCTTTGCTGCCGCCTTAGCCAAGTTTTAGATATTTTAATCCAGTATTGAGGTGTAAAACAAAAGAACTCTTTGTTTCAAATTCGAAAACGGTCGTTGAAGTGCTTTGTCTTGTTTGGGACTTTCCGCGGCAAAGCACTGTGGAACTCCTGCTCGAGTATTTGTACTTTTTATGTATTTAGGCACTCACTACACTTAATTTAGGGCAAAACAATACTTAATTACTAGAGTAATTCACATGAATTTAATTTAATATATATTTGAACAGCTGAGAGGCGTTTGACCCCTAGTGTTGCCAACTCGAAAAAAAAAAAAAAAAAAAAAAAAACATATCCTGTATAATACTACACAAGTGTGCGTGCTTGGTGGACGAGCACTTGCCGCATGTGTTCCAGCGGATAGCGGAGCCAACTATATTAATTACTAGCATTTTCCCGCGGTGTTTCCCGAGTTGTAATGTATTTTCCCGCGATTTTTTTTTATGGTTTAAAAAAGAAGCTTTATTTGTTTAAGCTTAAAGTTTTTTAACAAACTTCCAAAAGATTTGTGTAATGCATACTTACAAATGGTTTTTTGTAAAAACTGTTATACTTATTTTTAATGAAATACTGCTATATAAAAGAATCTATATTTCCAACACATTTGTACATTTAGATTTAAAGAGGCTTTATTTTCTCATAAAAACTTATAAAAATTCACTTATAATGAGATACATGCATACATGTTTTACATCTTTCATTTATAAATTATAATTCCTCTAGGCGTTAGTAGCTAAGTGACGATCTTAATTTAATATTTACTCGTATGAAAAATTCAACAAGTATTACTAGTAATTTGCATTTTAAAGTAAAATGTGATACTGCAGAATAGAGTCGTTTGAAAAAAAATGTTGATACACACAACTTTGGTGTCAGTTGAGTTTCATTTACTATACATAAATACTAATATTATGAAAAGTAAGCTGACATGTATTATATCTGCGGCGCAGGCGGCATCGGGGGTTCGGCGCGGGCCGCGGATCTCGGAAGTAGCCAAGACTTTATATAAGACACATTTATTTCCGACCACAGTATACAGGGCGTCCCAAACTTATGGGAAATGAAGGGGAAGTACCTTAAATATCATAGATGAATATTTTGCTGAAAGAAGACTTTATGTTAATTTTAAAAGTTAGTAATTCTGCATTCATAGATTTTCTAAAAAATACTTGCTTCGTCTGGGAATCGAACCGACTTAAATGTCAAAAAAAAAACATCCTACTTCTATGATGCCAATCGAAAGAATAGCTAAAAAATAATAACTTAGACTTAAATTAAAGTTACTTAAATTTAAGGGACGCCCTGTATATAAAAATAAAACTTAATAAATTTAAAATAAAACACAAAGAAATACAAAATAAACAAATACAAACATTTAAATTAAACATTCATTATAATTAAACAAACGTTTAAGAAAATAAGAAAAAAAAGGGTGGTTCGAAACAGGTCGTCACTTAGCATTTTTTTACCTATGAGGGTTGTTATAGTGCTGGTCTTCTGAGACGCCTGCAGAAGTGAGTGATAATTAAAGTTGACATATACAAAAACACAGAGTTACCGACAAACATACAATAAATCTAAATTTAAAATTTAAGAAAAACCCCCGATTCCCATGCCTTAATTTCCTTAAACGTAAAACAACATAATATTTTGTAATGTGGACGCGATGCGATTTCATTTGATACCCCACACTAGTATATTTGCAGATTTTCGGTTTTCCTTACCCACTCTCACCCCCATAACTTTTAAACGGCCCAACCGATTTTCATGAAACATGTCTAAGAACACTCGCGCAAAACTCACCTTCTATACAAAAAAAACTAAATTGAAATCGCTCCATCCAGTCGGGAGCTATGGTGACACAGACAGACAGACAGACACACAGACAGACAGACAGACAGACAGACAGACAGACAGACAGACAGACACGTCAAACTTATAACACCCCTCTTTTTTGGTCGGGGGTTAATAAAATAAAATAAAAATAAACAAATTAACTCTTACGGACGTGAACACGTGTGACAGGAAACCTCCTGTCACACGTGTCGCTTGCACTATTGCTGGATATGTCACACCAAAACGTTCGGAGGTGGTTGTGAACTTTTCAACACGTGTGTCAGTGTGCGGAGCTTGTGTCTATATATACATAAATGCCTACAGCCTCCGCCCACTGCCTGCACTGAAGCACTGACCGGCAAATTATTTGCGCCCACTTAAATGTCCACATAATGTAGAGAAGTATTGTCTGACAGAAAACGTTATATAATAATAAATATATATTCGATATTCCGAACTGAACTATTCTAGGCTACCGTAGATATTTTTTTAGTCACATTTTAAAACTGTAGCTCAGTCATTAAACTCCGCCGCCGTTAATGTGACACTATGCTGAATCATTAGAATCGTCTGTTGATGCATGCGAAGAGATGTTAGCATTTAGTTAAGGATGTCTGATAATATTATACAAACATATGTAACGCTCATCATGTAAATATAACTATATTAACAATAAATAGCAAGCATCTATAGTATGTTGGGAACCAGTTTGTGTATAAACGTTGCACGGAACGGAGAGCTACTTGGTATTTGGTTGTACCCGCTACGGACGGCCATTCGAATGACTCACTTTCTGTTCGGCGCTTGAGTGTAACAGACAAAGAAAATAAATTTACGTTAATTCTAAAATTGGATTTTTAATGCAAATATCGCAAATATCAGTACAAGAATAAAGGATTTTATAGTTCAGAAGTGGTATTACTGCAAAAATATATTGTTTTTGTAACGCCCAAGTATCATCGGATACCAAAGCTACAGGTGATGTAATTTTTTTTTCCCATTATTCATAGAAACTAAAAACGATAGATTGAGCCTGACAAGATTATGAAAAGAAATAAAGCGTCATTGAATACAGTCGTTTAATCCTGGATAAACTCGTGATAATATCATTTGATCAGAGATATGAACGTTAGAACTTTGTTTCTTTGTTCAACCTTTGTTCCATCTGTATAGTTCAACATATAAATATAAATGTTTCTGTACTTCTACTGTTATATTTATAAATGTTTATTAGAAGATACAGTATCTGAGAAAATATAGCTTTTGTTCAATTCATAAGCACTAACGAGGGCAGATAAGATGGTTAGTTTTCTTGTCGTCAGTGTGATTATTTCTCTCAATAATTCACATATATGTCAATACATTTAGAGTGAGATGTTATGTAATTAATAATGGTTTTGGGTAATATCCCTTACAGCTAGGATGTTAATAGATTTGTTGTTTATTATTACGAACAATAAGTATGTTAAATGGCCCAAGAAAAAAACATTTGTCTAAAATAAAGGAGGTATTATACGCAAATGGCAATGGTACAACATAATGGTATTTATGAGTTTCATGCGATTATAATGACTCAAAAAGGGATGAAAGTAGATTTAAATGAGATAGTGAAAAATATACTTAACTAGCAGGCGGCCGCGACTTTGTACGCTTAGAGTGAGTTATTTGCACATGACATGTATTAGTAGACAACATAGGTTATTAAAACAAACTTCGAACCTTTGTTTTAAACCCAAAAGGGATTTCTAAAGATACATTAGAAGCTCACCTTTACACCATCTACAGAGCATACATTTTATATTTCAAGTGTCTTACTTAAAACATAGGACTTTCGTAAAAATTCCAACCCCGGTTTGACCCCTATAGGTGTGCATTTTCGTAAAATCCATTTTGGCTAATTTTTACCCGCTATAGATAAAATCGAACTGCCAAATTTGATATTTCTAAATTAAAAATAGGTATTTCACTTCTAACCCCGGTGTACCTTAGAGCGCGATTTCTGAAAATAATATTTAACACGTATTTCATTATTTTATTGATATTCAAGCTGAGTTTAATTCCAATAACAAAAAAAAAAAAACGGCAAAATTTCATACTAACTTTTTTGAACACCCCACTTTATAAAAGGATTTTGTTGTAAAATTAATATAAATGAAAAATAGATACATAGTAGCCGATTCTTAGACCTACTGAATATGCATATAAAATTTCATAATAATCGGTTAACCCGCTTCGGAGCAATGTGGTAACTAACACTGTGATAGGTGAATTTGATATATAAAATCAAATCAATTTGTCAATTTGTGAAAACGATGATCATCCTTGTTGTAATAGCAACAGCATTTTATATCGGTACCTCAGGTAAATCTATGATACCTAGACCAAATACATCGTGGGCATTGTCTCAAGTTTCAGGAGATGGGTGACGGAGGTGATCATAATGAACGAAAGCATGAAACACCACCTCTGCGGAGGAAGCCCGGACGTGATTCTGAGCGACGAGGACAATACGAGGTGGTAGCCGTCAACGATCACGTTGTCAGAGCCGGCGCGTAATCAGACACAAGGATTTGAAATCGATGAGAACGCTATACGTCCAGGTGGACTGAAAACTCAACATGTTTCGGCATTTCCAGGAAGGTTTGGCACTGAAGGCTTGCCACGATGATTTTATCACTTTGGTTTAGAAAAACATTACAACGCATTCGAACTTCTATTTGATTCCCTAAAATGCTAAAGTTTCATAAATAATATCATAATTTATTTTTTTGTAAACAGAAACAAATACAAATCTTAGGTAGTAACATAGGATATGTACAAAGACGAGCTTAACCTTATTAGAGTTTACTTACAACAAACCTTAGGGCATGAAGGACATGTTACAGCGATGTTATGGCTTAAATCGTACATGGATCAATGTATTTTATCTGTCCAGGCATGCAATTATAAAATTAGCATTACATTATTGAATTAAAAAAATTATAATAAAAAAAAAACCAACAAAAAACTGTATTAAATAAATGTAACATTAAATTAATTTCATTAAACAGTTATGGCACATCAGTAATCATCATAGGAAGAAAAAAAATTTAAGTCATAAAAATAATTAGTAACCAATTTAAAAAGTCATTATCTTACAGACATTTTTGTCAGTCATTAAATCATGTTTACTTTAGTAACACATTTTAATAAGCAATGTCATTAAAATCTTCTGAAACACCCGACAAGGAAGGTTTCTCAAAGATTAGATTATTCAAGAGATTTCAGAATAGCAGGCGCCATTCGAAAAATGCTCTTGCCCATAAAATCAGTTTTAGTGTTAGGCACGTCGATTTTATTTTTGTCTCGTCTGTTTCTTTCAACAACGTCTGACAGTTGAACGAATAAGCAAAGATTGTTTTTGACTAGCAGATTATAATATTCTATAAAATAGGGTTTGTCTGTATCTGTAATCTTAAGATTAAACATTGATCGTAGGTATACATAGTTTTGGTGCTTTAAGACTATTAGACCATACCTTAAGCGAGAAGCAAGTCAGAGATCATCATATAGATTTCGTATTTAGGCTAAAATAATATATATACCTACTGACGGCCCGCCCCGGCGTCGCACGGGTAAAAAAAAAAAAAGTTCCCGGCAATTTTTCCTTATTTGCTCACCGTTTAGACCTACCCTGGACTACGACAAACATTTTAAAACCAAAATCAGCTCAATCGTCCCAGCCGTTCTCGAGTTTTAATCAGACTAACGAACAACAATTCATTTTTATTTATATATAGAATATAGATAATATCTGCTATTTCACGGACGCTTTTAACAAAAAAATAAAAATAATAATTGAGTTTGAAGTACTCATGTCAGAAATAAAATGATTGAAAACTATGTTGAATATTGAACTTTCGAGACATAGACAATAGCTCAAAGATTATATAAACCACCACGTATGAATAGTTTATCAAGAAAAATCATAGACAACCTATAAAATGAATATTGAACTTTCGAGACATAGACAATAGCTCAAAGAGTATATTACCACCACGTATGAATAACTTAACAAGAAAAATCATAGACAACCTTTAGAAAGACATTTATTTTACACTTTTGTTAACCTGTAGATAATAACAGACAAATAATTAGCAATAAATTAAAATGGCGACTATAATTTGAGATTCAAAACTATCCTATCTCTCAAGTTGGATCGAACTACACATGGTGTGCGAATTTTATTATAATCAGTTAAGTGGTTTAGGAGTCCATTGAGGACAAACATTGTGACACGAGATTTATATATATTAAGATTAGTCAAGATATATATATATAAATAAATACTAAGGTATAATAAAATTGATCTAAAACTGTTACGAAGGAAGTTTATTACAAAAAAATACGTGCTGTCTCGTTATAAATACTTCGATGCACGACATTACGAGCAAAACTACCACCGAAGTCTTGATTGGGTGATGAAAAGTAGGAAATCCATCTGATGGTTTATTAAGTAAACCTTTGTCTCTAACTTAAAATCCCATACATCTCAACTTGTTATGAGCTATGTAAAAAAAAAGAATTCCATATCGTTTCTCATTCGAATCGTAAGAAAATCGTTGTCCCTGCAAACTATTTAAACTCTCCCAATTTACTGCAAAAGATAAAATCTATGTTCCCCATAAAGCGACTAGATTAAATTGTTTAATAAGCTGGTACGGATTACCAATAAAATTATTTTTGTGGCGAGCAGGCAGTAGATTTAATAATATGTGTGAATAGTTTGATTTATACGAATTCTGTTCAAGTGCGAGTACGGCCAGGCGGCCGGCGGCTGAGCACATATTTTTACTGTTAATTTATTTTGTTTTTAACTATTCACATTGGTAGTGTGATATAATTTATATTGGTATATTATGTTTTTATTCGTGAGAACATTTAATACGCCTTTTATTTTTATTTATTAAAATAGGCTACACCAACAGAATATACACATAATAATCACTTTACAACAATCAATACATACATTATTACACTATGATACATATTCTAATGAAAGGTATGTTTTTCAGAAAGTCCACTTATAGGGTGAAACAAAAAAATTCTAAATTTAAAATAGTCCTAGGATGTTCTACTAGATGTCGTTAGTACGAGGCGTAACTCGTAGTTGCAAGTGTAGAAGAAATTGAAGCGAAGACGCCGCGCCCCGTGGCGAGGTTAGTTTAGATGGTTAGAATTTCGATGCGAATAATAACGATAAAAAAAAAATTATGTATTCGTTACTGTACCATTTAATACTCTTTACTGTACCATTTAATACTCGTTACTTTCAGATCGGTACGTTACTGGTTACTTTTGATACAGCATTATGTTCGAGTAACGAATCACATCGTATCGCGTTCACGTACAGATATAATTTGTAATTTGTGAAAACATTATTTACCTATCTATTACATAATCAAATGCGTAATGTTTTTTATATTCCCATATTTTCACCTAATTATGTTCAGTTATTCCAAATTTAGTTTGATTTAAAAAGTACAATGTTTGTAAAATGTTTACGAACCTAAATTTGCAATGGATTTACTATTTTGAAAATGAGTAAGTTAATATAAATATTTAACATTAACAACTCAAGTCATGATGTGTCAATGTATTATTTGATACCGCATCAACGATACAAGCGCATACTAAAACAGTGTTGTTGGTACCGATTTATTACGAAAAATGCCAGTAACGTTATGTATTCGTAACAGTAAGGATTCGTTACTCGGTACTGGTCGGAGTACCTACCCGTTACTCAGTGCCGTAGGTATACATACGGGTTGCTACAGCAAAGATAATCTTTGGTTTAATTTTTAACGCACCTGCTAGTTCTTTCAGCGATGATAGTGATAAAAATGATTAAAACTATAAATACATTGACATAAACTATTATTTAAGATCTGACATTGTAAAGTCAAAGTCAAAGTCAAAGTCAAAACGTTTATTTCCTTAGAAGCCTATGCTTACATGGACAGGTCAACTTAAATCTAATTTAAATAAAAACTAAGAATAATCAAGGAAATAACATAGTCTTGACAGTTCGCTTCAATTTTTTACACTGAGTTGAGAAGCGAATAGAACAACTCAGCTTCCATCTCTTATGTTGTTATTATAACAATATTGGTGTACAACATGGTTACTTATACATTTAACATTTACAAACAAATGCTAGTCAAACATGCACATAACAGAAAAAAAAAAAACTAAATTTAGCTATTTTGTCCATCCTAGTGGAACCGAGCTACATCTGACCAAGCATTATCGTCTTTGATATAGTCCTCTGTAGAATAATAGGCTTTTTTCAAAAGACATTTTTTAATTAAAAACTTAAACTTTCGAATGGGTAGGTCAGTTATAAACTGCGGAAGTTTATTATAAAAACGGACACAATTGCCCATAAAAGATTTCCCCACCTTACGCAATCTAAATGTAGGGATATGTAGTTTATTCTTATTTCTAGTATTAACATTATGGAAATCACTCTTTTTTAGAAAATCTTGCTTATTTTTGTGTGTGTACAGCAAATTCTCATAAATATATTGTGAAGCATATTGTGAAACAGTCATAATATTTATTTCCTTAAATTTATCTCGTAAGGAGTCGCGTGGTTTCATTTTATAGATTGAACGCACCGCTCTTTTCTGAAGAACAAAGATAGTTTGGATATCAGCTGCCGTTCCCCATAGCAAGATACCGTATGACATGACACTATGGAAGTAACTAAAATAAACAAGTCTCGCGGTGGCCTCATCAGTAATATGCCGCATAGTCCGAACTGCATAAGCCGCTGAACTAAGTCGACTCGCAAGAGCATTAATTTGAGGTTTCCATTGAAGTTTTGAATCAATATGTAGCCCTAGAAACACTGTTGAGTCAACAAGATCAAGCTTTTCATTATCTAATATTATTTTTATAGGACGTTCTCTGACAGTTGGTAATTTAAAATTAATACATTTAGTTTTTTTCGCGTTTAGTAGCAGATTATTAACAGTAAACCAATTCAGTACGCGAGACAAAGAATTATTTACATTTTACTTTGTATTATTAATTATTATGTTTTCTCGCAAAATAAACAATTTCATTTCATGTCAAACATATTTAAGGTACTTATACTTATTAATAATGCCTAAAAGTAGATGACACATACTTATTAGTAAAAAAAAAAATAACATTTTAATATAATTTTATACACATGAGATTATTCAATAATTTGGTATTTTTCTTTATTAATTTTAAGTTGAACGTATATTTGAATACCTATAACTATAGGTAATTAAAATGACTCATGTGAGTGAGGGAACAGTATATGATTTTAATTGTAAATACCAACAAATTAATGTGATTATAATGACTATATTATGTATAATGATACTGATAAATGAGATGTGAATTGAACACGTTATAAAGATGAGCCGAGGTTCTTTTTTTTTATGTGACAAAATGACTCGTAGGGTAGGTAGGTAGGTACCCATGTAATACATGAGCTTGGTCTGGCATGAGTGTTATGGGAGGTTCAAAGCCAAGACTAGAAAGAGGTGAATGAACTGGAAGAATCTCTTTCTGTCTAGCTTTGGGTACCCATATAATACATGAGCTTGTACCAGCATGAGTGTTATGTGAGGTGCAAATTCAATGAACTCGAAGGAACTCTTTCTATCTAGCTAGTTATGAAATCAGTATCACAAATTATGAAAATTGTTATAAAAGATGAACTGAGGAATTTTGTTATGCGACTCTTGTAATTACTCGTAGGGTACCCATATAATACATGAGCTTGGTCTGGCATGAGTGTTATGTGAGGTTCAAAGCCAAGACCAGAAAGTAGTGAATGGACTCGAAGAACCTCTTTCTGTCTAGCTTTGGGTGCCCATATAATACATGAGCTTGTACCAGCATGAGTGTTATGTGAGGTGCAAATTCAATGAACTCGAAGTAACTCTTTCTATCTAGCTAGTTATGAAATCAGTATCACAAATTATGAAAATTGTTATAAAAGATGAACTGAGGAATTTTGTTATGCGACTCTTGTAATCACCCGTAGGGTAGGTACCCATATAATACATGAGCTTGGTCTGGCATGAGTGTTATGTGAGGTTCAAAGCCAAGACCAGAAAGTAGTGAATGGACTCGAAGAACCTCTTTCTGTCTAGCTTTGGGTGCCCATATAATACATGAGCTTGTACCAGCATGAGTGTTATGTGAGGTGCAAATTCAATGAACTCGAAGTAACTCTTTCTATCTAGCTAGTTATGAAATCAGTATAACAAATTATGAAAATTGTTATATAAGATGAACTGAGGAATTTTGTTATGCGACTCTTGTAATCACTCGTAGGGTAGGTACCCATATAATACATGAGCTTGGTCTGGCATGAGTGTTATGTGAGGTTCAAAGCCAAGACCAGAAAGTAGTGAATGGACTCGAAGAACCTCTTTCTGTCTAGCTTTGGGTACCCATATAATACATGAGCTTGTACCAGCATGAGTGTTATGTGAGGTGCAAATTCAATGAACTCGAAGTAGCTCTTTCTATCTAGCTAGAGACATTATTAATTGTATTTTTTTGTTAACATTGTAGTGTAGGTATGTACAGAATGTACACTTACATTATTAGGTAAATCTAAGCAATATTATGTGTGTAATAAGGAGATTTAACAAATTTTTTTTCTATACATACTTACATATTTCGTTTTGTACCTATTGATGTAACGAAGGGACTCGTTATTTGTTACGGATGGCCGACTGTAACGCTCATCATGTAAATATAACTATATTAACAATAAATAGCAAGCATCTATAGTATGTTGGGAACCAGTTTGTGTATAAACGTTGCACGGAACGGAGAGCTACTTGGTATTTGGTTGTACCCGCTACGGACGGCCATTCGAATGACTCACTTTCTGTTCGGCGCTTGAGTGTAACAGACAAAGAAAATAAATTTACGTTAATTCTAAAATTGGATTTTTAATGCAAATATCGCAAATATCAGTACAAGAATAAAGGATTTTATACATACAAGTCCCTTAACTTGAAAATATACCGACTACCATTGGAATATATCGACCAAAACTCCGAGTAACATTGTTGACAATATCACACCCTCATATTTTTAATAAGTGTGTCGATATAGAGGTAGGTACATTTCTAGACCTCACAGAACATGGTAAGCTAGTCCCTCTTTTTAATTTTGAAAGTAACCATGACGTTGCCAATTATAGGCTTATTTCAGTGCTCCTTGTAATGAGTAAAATATTCGAACAAAAATTATAAATCAACTTACTGGCCACTTTAATTGTAACAAAATATGACATAACAAACAGTTTGGTGTCACCAAAGGTGGAGCGGCCATGACGCGGGTGCGCTAATGCTAGAACTAGGACCGTTCTTAGTTTTACCGAATTTTGACAACACATGCAACGGTGCATGTACACAAGCTTAGGGCTTACCACGGGGTTAGATGTTGTTGTGTGGATTACCTAGCATTATTTATTTATTTACTTTATGGTATATGTAAATTATCTTTCCTAATATGCCAGGGAATACACGACATAGAATTATTGGTATCCCTCTCTAATTTTTAAAGTAGATAGAAAGAAAGATGATTACGATGATGCACATAAATTCTCTCTGACGCGTACTCAATAAACTTAAACTATGTGTAGTTTATTGTGTTGGGTTCTCCTGTACACCAACTATACATGACAATAAATGTCATTGAATTGAGGCCTCAACGAAACATGACAACTCTACTTACTGTTTTGTTTTAAACTTTCTCCACAGACTTAATCTTATTGAGCTTAAAATTATTCCACACTCATGATTTATGTACAAGACAATCGTTAGAAAGTACTTAATTAATGAAAATAATATTAATGAATGCAAACAAATTAATTATTTTTATACTATTATAAAGTCACTCTTATCACTAGATATATTTTAAACGTTCGCTGAGTAGTACCCCAATCACCTCCTGGTTGCGATCTTTTACTGCCATTTTAAGGTTGTAGTCCAAAATACCCTTTTCTGAAGCCTCTCTTGCTGTGTAATGTATATATGTTTATTTTTCTGTTATTTTTGACGTTTCTAAGATTTGGAAAACCAAACAATGGAAATAAATGATTTTGTATCTTGTATCTTGAATAGAGTGCCCTATTGCGTCGTCTGCGTTACTTTAGTCATTTCCATAGTGTTATCTCATACGGTATCTTGATTTGGGGGACGGCAGCTGATATACGAACTATAATTGTTCTTCTAAAAACAGCTGTTATTTCAATCTATAAAATGAAACCATGTGACTCCTTACGAGAGTCGTTACGATTAAGGAATTAAACAACATATCTCATGACAATAGCTTTACAATAAATAAATAAATAAATAAATATTTCCAGACATTTCACACAACAACATCTAGCCCCGTGGTAAGCTCTAAGCTTGTGTTACGGGTACTAGATATCTGATATACTTAATATAATAGTCATACATATAAAGATATTTTTTATTATACAATATCACCAACACCCTATTAACGTTCCACTTGCTGGGACACTGGGACTTCTGTCTTGACGAGAGAGACTAGGCCTTGTTATTAGAACATGGCGGTTTACTCACGATGTTTGCCTTCACCGTTAAAGCACGTGTGCCCGCATATTTTTTTCTAAAAAAAAACCAGATGTAGGTCGCGGGGCGAGGCTTGAACCGACGACCATCGGCATGAAAGTTAGGTGTGCTCCCACTTAGCCAAGCTGCTCTGTACTCACAAAAATATGCGAGATTTTCTGAAAAAGTGTTTTTTCCATAGAGTTGATTGCAGAAATAAGAACTACTTATCCCATCATTTAGAATACGCAAAGTGGGAAAATCTTTTACGAGAAATCGTGTCCGTTTTTATAACAAGCTTCCGCAGTTTATAACTGACCTTCCTGTGCGATAGATTAAACTTTTAATTAAAAAATGTCTTCGTGAAAAAACGTTCCATTCTAAAGAAGACTACATCAAAAATGATAATGCTTGGTCAGATGTGCCAAAATACCAAAAAAGCTGTCTGGCAATGTGTGGACGCATTTTTAATAATATCCCTATTGATATAAAAGAATTGCCAATAAACAAAATTGTACCAAAAATTAAGAAATGGCTTAGTGACAAATCGTATTACAATGTAAAAGATAGATCATTTAAATACTAGACATTAGACATAATATTAAATTGTAATTTATCTTATTATATACTCTTATTTATTATACAGCTTATATAAAAATTATATATAAAAAAGCAACATGATTTCCGAAAAGGTTTCCCTACTTTGTCACGTTCCTATCTCTAAATACTTAATTCGATGACATATTTTAATGATGAAGACAAACATGGTGAGGAAACCGGCATGTTCTGAGACCTTGGTAGAGTTTGAAGGGCATGTGACATTCCCGACCACACACTTGTCAAAAGAGAAGTCCCTGTGCCCCAGCAGTGGGAACGTAAAACGGGGTGCTTATGTATACTGTCAGGGTTTCTTTACAAGATCAAAAGCGGAATAGACACGAATGAGAACACCGGTCATGGGCAGGCATAGGTACTTGGAAACTTGCTAATAACATAAGTGGCAAGATAGCAAGTACATATAATAAAAAAAATAATAAATAATATAATCTTAAGTAGCATATAATAGAAGGCCCTTGGGGCCGAAAACTTTCCAACTGTAATTATTGTATTGTTATCTTTATTAAAAATCTCTGTAACTGGCTTATCAATCGTAAATAATAATATAGCTATCCATAATCTTTTCAAGGAATGCAGTCATTAAATAGCTTAATACGAGTGCCGCTTCCACACTTTCAAACACGTAGAACTGAACTCGCTTTTAACACAATAGGATGGAACGAGCGTGAATGCGTTGTTTTAAGCGTTTATAGCTTGTTAAGCTTTAAGAAACTTCTAAGAGAGCATTTATTAGAATTACATATTTTAATACCATAGAGGCCGTTCTCAAACTTTTATAAATGATTATATTTAATTTTGATCACTCATTTTAATGTCTAACTTAATGATTTAAAATGAATTAAAATATTCATAATATTGTTCAGGTACTTACTTTTATCCATGCATAATAATATAGATTTATAAATAATTAAAAAAATATCTAAGTTAATTATTTATTGATTGTGTTAAGAAAAGCCTTAGTTAATTTTTATTTATGTCTTGTGAATATTGTGTTGTGCAAAGTAGTGCCGCGCGCTGTCCGAGGCGCGCGGGAACCAGCTGTTCATGTTGAGCTGCGGCCTGATTGTGTTCCAACTAAGTTACGACTAATTGTATTATCTACTCTCTTTCATGATAATGTATAATTATGTACTCCATGTTTAACCTATATTTTTGGTTAGAAATCTACTTGTCTCTCTGGAAATTTGAACCTAATTAAGACTCCTCGCTCCCACCCTTCTTGTTTCTTTAAGCATAGCAATAAAATTCTAGCTGTATGGTCTTAAGGCTCAATTTGTCAAAAATTTAAAACATTTTATTTTAAGCTACTTCTAATCCCAGAGCGTTTAAAAGACGTTATCAAATTTCAGGAATTTCAGAGTTTTTATTTTTAAAGTTTACGATTAATCACAACAAACAAATTCAAGCCGTAACAACAATCTAGATACAAAACTCTGTGTAGAGCTGTGACTGAGACGTAACGAAGGCCAATGACCTGGATTTGCAGGCTCTTTAATATTTTACTCAACAAAAGTTCAAGACAAATGTCATGAAAAAAAGTTAGAGCCGGCGTGCGCTGGTGCTCGAAATAACTCAGAACTAGAAACACAAATGTTTGTGAAGATGTCGTAAGATGCGACGCGAGGGAGAGGCGGCGGCGGCTCCGCGCCTCTCGCTCGGCCCGTCTTCAACAAACTTGTCCAAAAGCCCAAAGTGAAGAGTGAGGCGGAGAGTGCGCGGCGCGCAGGCGCGGCGCGACGGCGCGCGGCCGCCGCACAGTCTCCGCGCGCCGAGCGAGCCGAGCGCGCGCCGCCGCCCCACCGCGCACTCGCACTCGCGCTCGCGCTCGGAACTCGTCCACGAAACAAACTTTCAACATGCCTCTCATGATGTCGCCCACCGAAGCCGAATGCTCAAACGCGTTCGTCAAGTACTCGTGTTGGTTGAACTTTTTGGTGTCATTGCTGGCGTACATTCTGGTGCTGCTGAACATGGTGGACGTGCCGGCGGAGGCGCCGCAGCCACCGCGCCGCCGCCCCCGCGCCCGCCAGCGCGCGCGCAAGCACGCCCGCCGCCATTAAACTCTCACTACTGCTTCTTAGTCATCTCATTAGTCAGTAGCGCCTCTGCTTGGAACTGCTTCAAGGTAAATTACACGTAAAACTTGATCACGAGCCTGTACATTAGGCAGGTGAACAGAGCAAGACTAGAAAGATCAAAATCCAACATATATTTTTCCCTAGTCAGTATTACAAAGATTAAAGATGACATTCGATCTGAACAGTTGTCTGCTAACTTTTGTTTCTCGCGTAGAGCCTGCAGAAGCGTAAATATTCTTAAGCATAACATTTTATAAATATAGACCGCGCGAACTAGTACAAAAAGTATTCGCAACAGTATCTGCGCTCCATTAGACGCTGAGAAGCTCACGCACGGTCCGGCGCGGCCCGCCGGCCCGCCGGCCCGCCGGCCCGCCGGCAGGCTGCGGCCGCGGCAGCGCCGGCATCGACGAGCCCAGCGGGAGCAACTACAACTCGCCGTCTTACGAGCTACTCGTACTTGGCAGATGCGTAGATCGCTTCGGTTTGAGTAATGTATCAACTCACCCGCGTAGCAGCTAGCAGCTAGCTAATTCGATCAAATTACGATATTCACTAGTTTAAGAACACTTGCATTTATAAAATAAATACGACCATGCGAGGTTTAAAAACTATCGCATTTGCTCACATAGTTGAGGCGTAAACGAGGCCGCGCCGGTCCACCAGGCGCCCTCGCTCCCCTAGCGACTCACTCACGCATGACTCACTCACTCACTCATCACGAGATCTCACTGTGTGCTAGTACAAATCTCGTGGAGACATAGTTGACCAGATAATGCTTTAGCTTGTGCCATTTACTTAAAAATCGGGCTAGTGACATTCCCAATTTTGATTTATTTTAATTCCCCGTTAAATAAAACGATGCGTCGGTATTTTGTAAAAGGAAGTTGCCCCTTGGCTTTATTAATCGGTTGAAGTTTTTGGCGTTACACTATGCCAAAAAATAAATGAAACTTTTCAGTGGATTTGGAAATTGAATTGTAACTTTATTAATACTGAAAGTTGTAAATTAAGAGTCCAATGGAAAATAAACTTGCAAAGTATGGGATGGCCTCACACCGGAGTCCCCGCGCTGCGCCCGCCCGGCGCGCCGAGGCCTGACCTCACCTAAGGTAGCTCCACATTATGGGTGTCTTTATGGTTTTATTTGTTGTATTCAGATTCTAATTTAAATTTAATTTTTTGTATTATGCTCATTATTGATTAATTGTACCTTAATTACATTGACATTTGCATACCGGCTTGCAAATAAACACTTGATTTGATTTGAAAAAGTAAATAGCGGTGTATGACGTATTAAAATACCACCTCGATCTTGCGCAAACTAATAAGTTAAAAAAAATACTTATAAAGTTGGATACCTCAATATCATTTTTTTAAAACTTAAAATTTTAGATAAATTAATTGTCAACACATACAAAGGGTTTGATAAAAAATATTTTTTGAGTTTAGTATGGAATAATGCATTTTTTTAGAATTTTTATGAAAATCTTAATGCGGTTCACAGACTACGTCTACTTACCAAGTTTCGACAATAGAGTTTCAGAAACAAGTGGCTGTGACATACACGGACAGACAGACAGACATGACGAATCTATAAGGTAGTTAGTTAGTATCTGCTGTGATGTGTTTTGTTAACTAGTAGTTTGATTTAATTTGAATCGACGTCGTGTTTTTAGAACAATAATTTAAGAAAAACCCCCGTTTCCAGTGACTTAATTTCCTTAAGTAAAACACCATAATATTTGATTCAGACACACCATTTCAGACAGACAGATAAACACCTCAAACTTATAACACCCCTCTTTTTTGGTCGGGGGTTAAAAACCGGCGACGATTCTCATAAAATGTATGCTAATGATTAACGGCTGCAATTAATTGATCTTAAAAAGCCAGTCTCAATATAAATAGAGGTCCTATAATCTAGCTTGCAATACTTCGCCTGGTGAGTAGCAGGCCACCTCGCAACCACACTTACATGAAAACTACTATAATTTGTCAGCAAACTTACTCATCTTTGGGTCCACTGTTGGACTTAGGACTCGCTACTCCGGTCCACTATGGGAACAGTTAAGTCAATCATTGATAATGAGATATTTTTAAACCCCGACAAAAAAGAGGGGTGTTATAAAAATTGACGTTTCTTTCTGTCTGTCTGGGACATCATAGCTCCCGAACGGATAGAGCGATTTCAATTCAGGTTTTTTTTGTATAAAAGGTTAGTTTCGTGCTGTGGGGAAGGAAAATATGCAAATATACTCGAGTGAGTTCTCTAATGAAAGTGCATCACGTGCACATTACAAAGTTGTATGACTTTTTACTTTTAATGGAACTAGGTTGGGGTTTTTTTTATTTTAACTTTATATTATACATTATTATATCTAAAACACCTTTACTGAAGATTTAAATCTGGAATAAATCATGTTGTACCAAGATTTGGAGGCTTGGACGGGTTTTTCGCGAGCTGCGGTAGTGTTTTGCGTGCTGTTATGTGGAAATATAGTAAATATATGAAATGTAGAATATGTTGGATAACTTGAGGACATTTCCGAGTCCTCAAGTTACCCAACATATTCAGATGAGAGGATGTAACTAGATCATGACTCATCCACAGCAGCAGACAAGGCGGGTCCCCGCTCCGCCAGTGTGTGTATGACTCCTTGAACCGCTGCGCTGTGTTGTCGCGTTGTGTTTGTCTTTTAGTGGTTCGTTTAATTTATTTCTCTTCCTAGTAATGGCGACGCGAAACCACAAAACGAACTGGAACATAACGAGTTCTGCTAAGCGCGGACACGCGTCCCGCGCCGTCCCGCGCCGTCCCGCGCCGCCGCCTCACTCTACACTATAATTATCACAAAAAAACTCAATATTACAGCATAAATAGCATTTACAAGTTCTAACATTGATTTATTTTATTTTAAACTGAATTCACATAGGAAAAGGTTCTATGTTCGACTTTCTTTAAGTAAAGTCACGGATTTATTCGTTAATTTGCAGACTGATTAACATTTTATTTTATTAGAGAGAGTTACTACACTTTCGAAGTGGTCTCATCAGCACAAAGTTTTAATATGTCGTTTCAAACAAAGTATAAATATGTAACAGTAACCTACATAATTTGGAATTATTCCGATCTGTCACCCTGCTTTGTCCCCATGGGGTGACAGAACGGACAAAAAAGTTTGATCTGTCCCCCTGTTACCGATGAGGGGACAGTTCGAACTTTATTCAGCTCCTTAATGTTTTATCTGTCCCCCTATCGGTATTAGGGGGACAGATCAAACTTTTTTATTCCTGTTTGTCCGCAATAGAATTAAATATATTCTTAAAATCATACAAAAAAATATTATTTATATTTGATTACGTTCTTAAAAATAATGCAACCTTTTATTAATTAAAAGCCAAAATGGTTTCGATTTATAATCACCTTTATTTATATGAGTTATAAATTCAGTCTCTAATAATTATCAGTCTCATAAATCACGAAAGGTACATTTTACACAATCAGTCTCATTAAGATACAAATATTCATATTAAAACTTACTAACACCACGAAAATATCTTTATCAATCAACATAAAATCTTGCTTTAAATATAAATCGCAGTAAATATTGTACATATTACAATCAGTCTTCTGATTTGACTTCTTACCTAGTTACTATAAAATTAAATGAAACCTGGACTAATAAACTAAAAATTATTAACGTAAATAATTTAAAAACTTAAATAAACGAATCAATTGTCTAACGAATTATAAAACTTTAATTTTTTTTACATGCAGATTTCGGCAGTCAAAATGTGACTACTAATATTGTGCCCGTTGTTTACGCTTTAATGAGTCACAAGGATCAAAAAAGTTATGAAATTTTATTTAAGAAATTGCAGCAATGAAGGCAATAAAAAAGATTTTTCCAGAAGTCACAGTTAAAGGTTGTTTCTTTCACTACAACCAAGCTGTATGGAAGAAGAGAGCCGCTCTTAAGCTAACTAAATCAAAACTTTTGAAAAGGCCAGTGGAATTGAGTGCCGTCCTGCCACTGATACCTAATAGTGAAATTTTAAATGGATGGGCTTATATCGCATCAGAAAGTCCGAATGATGAACAAAGTAAGAAATTTCGTCATATAATCAAACAATGGATCAAACCGCGTGATGCTGAGTTCAGAAAAACCTGGTGTGTTTTTGGTGAACGTCATGGCACTACAAACTTTCTAGAGGGCTAGCACCATGCGTTTTTTGAAGTGAAGCTTCTATAGAATCGTTAGTGTGAGTGATTTGAAACCGGATGAAACGGAAATGGAAATAAGATTGCTTTTTATTTGGAAATAATATTAAACCCTAAAAAGGTTAAGCAGCAGGTAAAACAAATATTCTAAAAGATAATATAAGAATACATAAGTACTTGTCAAATGCAGTTTGTAGCTGGTGAAATTACTGTTGGTCATTTATTTGAGAAATTAAGATAGACATGTTTTTATATATTTTATGTTTACAGTTTACAGTTATACAAAAAAAATAAGTTTTATAATTCGTTAGACATTTGATATCGTTTAATTAAGTTATCAAATTATTTACATTATTAATTTTTAGTTTATTAGTCCAGGTTTCATTTAATTTTATAGTTACTAGGTAAGAAGTCAAATCAGAAGACTCATATTGTAATATGTACAATATTTACTGTGATTTATATTTAAAGCAAGATATATTTTCGTGCTGTTAGTAAGTTTTAATATGAATATTTGTATCTTAATAAGACTGATTGTGTAAAATGTACCTTTCGTGATTTATGAGACTGATAATTATTATAGACTGAATTTATAACTTATACAAATAAAGGTGATTATAAATATAGACCATTTTGGCTTATAGTTAATAAAAGGTTGCATTATTTTTAAGAAAGTAATCAAAAATAAATAATATTTTTTTGTATGATTTTAAGAATATATTTAATTCTATTGCGGACAAACAGGAATCAAAAAGTTTGATCTGTCCCCCTAATAACGATAGGGGGACAGATAAAACATTAAGGAGCTGAATAAAGTTCGAACTGTCCCCTCATCGGTAACAGGGGGACAGATCAAACTATTTTGTCCGTTCTGTCACCCCATGGGGACAAAGCAGGGTGACAGATCGGAATAATTCATAATTTGCCAGAATAGGATCAGTTTGCTAAAATCCTAGTGTTTTAAAATATGCATTAAGTCGAGACACACTCCTAAAACGAAGCAATAAAGATAGTATACATTTATTGATAAAATAGATAATATTTTTGAAGCATAATTCATTACTTACTCATATTTGAGACACAGCTCTAACTACTTACCAGAGTATAGTTAAGATCTAGTAACCACAATGCCACCACTATAATATACGCATACCTGTGGATGAGACTCAATACTCAATTCATTTATTGCTGTACAGGCTCAGAGAACTTCCTCAATAAAATGGATGGAAGAGTTCTAAATTATAGTTAACTGATAAAGCTGTGTTGTTCTATTAGCTTCTCAACTGAACTGTCAAGACATTGTTATTTCCTTGATATTTTTTGTTTAAACATTTTTAGTTTCATTAATTTCAAGTTGACCTGTCCACGGAGGCTATGTGCTTCTGAGGAAGTAAACGTTTTGACTTTGATTTTTAATGATACATTACTCATAATACACTGAAAAACTAACTATTTACACACTCGTATGTTATTATGGTATTTATAATTATGTTTTGAGGTGCTGACTATATTTAGTTGAAAGGTAGGCAGGCCGCCATCATAGATCTTCAATTACTTACGTCGGACGCGGCCTGAATCCAATCACGGCACCCTTTGACAGATCATCCGTCAATTTAACGCTGCGCTTGACAATCCATTTCAATGGGCATTCCTATATCCAATCCTATATCCTATTTTCAGTTTTGAATTTTCTGACCTAGTTTAGAAATGTTAGACACAGTTACTGGTGCATAGGTAACTCGTTGAACGACTTTAAGCCTTTCAAATACAATTCAACGTATCAAAACTAGACTTAAAAAGCTTAAACTTTAAGTATTTCGAAGAAAGCAGACAAACATTGCAAACTAAAATGTCTACCCGCTTTCTTAGCCTTTTATTGCGAGTTTGGTAACCACTACAGTATTGCTACAGTACCTACACTACAGCAGTACTTTCGGACAAATAACCAATGAACCAACTACATCAGTATACACTCCGTTGTCTAGCTCCTGGCTGCTCACAGGCGAGTATATAGTTAGTTCTATGATGTTACATACCGCACCACAGGATTCTATTAAAGAGCGTTATTTTTTTTGGTTTTCCGTTATCTGGCGCTCAGGGCTTACAATACACTTTAATTAACAGTTTTTTCTCTTAGCTCTCCCCTATTTTCTGCCGTTGTAGCTTTCCCGTGTTTCTTTTGCTTTTTTACCGACACTATTCATGCTGGTGCAAGAGCGTGCTCCAGCATATATTGGATCATGGTATAAATTTCCTTTAATTAAACATATACGCCACCTCAGATCCATAGTTTTACTAAAAAAAAGTTTTCTTTTAGCAATTGATGATATTAACGAATTCAGAAATAGGATAGAGTTATGTGAGCGTATTTATAATAGCATATAGACATACTCACTCAGGGAACCACTAAGCAAGACTAATTAACGACGCTCCCTCCCCCGCTTTCTTAACTATATCACTTGGTCAAAAATAGTTACATAATCATGTCAGTTATTTCACCTTGCACAAAATTATCTTGGACTCTATAACCGATAGAAAAACATAGGCTACACCAATAAATATATTTAGTTGTGATTACTCTTATGTACAATCTCAAAAAGGGTCGACAAACAACTCGACTTAAGTCACTTATCACAGGAGGCACATAAATAATACATTATAAAATTGTACCTCCTCACAATGCGAGCTGCTTATTGAAATAGAGATAAAAAGTGGATATAATTTTAAAATGTAGTCGTGTTAAGCCGTGGCAGTAATAAAAGTTGTCATCCTGCTACATGTTACGAGTGAAAAATAATAACTGGCTTAGTGCGAGAGCTGGCGCCGCGCTGCCGGGCCGCCGCGCGCCCGCCGCCCGCCGGAGGCTCTGCGCGCCTTCCAGCGGACTCTTTTATATATCTGGAAACAAAACTAAGCAGTTTATTTTATTCATCGCTTCTTTTTAGTATCAGAAAGTAAAGCATGCAATTAAAAGTTCTGTAATAACCCCTTAGACGATGAGTCTGTTTTGTTAAAAGTTAAGTTTTGAAGTCAAATACTATATACTCCCGTGCAAATCGGATGTTTAGTGTTTTAGTTATTTTTGTGATATATTTGAAAATCTTAGCTTTGTGTTTCTTATAAAGGAGTGTACGTTAGCGGGCTTGTACAAAGCCTTTTGATCTGAAAAGGGTGGCTACCTACGACTAGGTCCTAGACTTTTCCTATCTGGATTATTTTAAATAATAGATATTTTTAGTGCAACGAACGTCTTGATTTTATTGTGCATTAATGGCGAATGTGAAGTTTTACATTATTCGAGGATATAAGGGTGGGGGAACAATTATGACCAATGGTGTCATTTACTTAAAACTACGTGACGATGTGGAGCGCTGCGATTGGTCCTTGATATTCTTCAACTTATGTGATTCGTGAAGCGTGTTGGCGCGAACATACCGCCGGCCTTGAAAGCTCCCACTTTCGAAATTTGTGATTAATATCTTAAAGTTTTCTTCTCTTCGTGATGTGCTCTTTGATCTGGGCGTGTATCACTGGTCTTCTAGGAGAGGACAGAAATTAGGTCTTCGTATGTAGATGCTTGATGTCTACGAACGGCATTTCATTGGCTGTCACTCTGGAGAAACCCTTAGTAATTGACTATATATGTAGTTGCGAGAGTACTCGACCCGTACTCCACTTAAGCGCTGATATGTAATGTTATTATGGTGCTACTCCATTATCATTTGGGTTCAATCTTTCAGTCCATAGATTCTCTGTCCATTGATTCCAGACCTGCAACTTAAGAGTACATTGTTTGGACCAGCGGGTCCAGTTATAATGGCACATTTATGAGGATCGAGCAGGATGGTCTGGTCAGCAGTTAGTGGTCGACCAACCAGGAGCTGAGAAGGACTGAAAGGAATGCGGTTAGGTTATAAGAATGGAGGAGTTGTAACGGGGTAATTTGCGATACTAGTGTCGTAAACCCGTTAAAATAATGCGTATACTCCTGTGTCCCACATACCACAATACAATATAAATTAAAGCGAAAATATTATGTAGCTATTGTTTCCTAATGACTTGTTGAGTTAACAAAAAGTAATAATAATATGGAAACATTCTCGTAAATTTAACCTTAAATAATAATGCGTAAGTTGTTAAATGGTTCTTGTGATTATGACTGCGAGAAATCAATCTATTTGCTTTAAAGATAATTATGCAACCCGTGGTGAAGTCACTGACATTGGCTACAAACGCTATCAATGTATTTTGCATAAACACAAAACCCTACCTTATTAGTTTTGTATAAACACTGGCTTGCTATACCTCGATTCTTATAAATAAGAACAAGGCAGTTTTATTTATAATTAATATGTTTTATGTGTAATATTTATTATCTGGACGTAACAAATAATATGGCTTTAAAGTTAAAGAATAGGTACTAAGATTATAAATTCTTGTAATAATGTATGTTTAGAATAAATCCTAATGCAAGCAGCTGATAAGACATCGGTGCGATAGGTAAACAATTAGCGTGCGAACCTAAAATGCCGTAAGCGCCGGTCATTATCAGCTGTGCTTTATTCTAATGCATCGTTGTATCAGTAGCATGCAATAAAATAAAGGGAATGTATATCGGTAGCTTGGCGCGTAGACCAATAGTTTGAGCGCTTGAGATAAGAAACCGGTTTTTCAACAAGACTATTGGAACTTATTTTACACTTGTTAATGTTTTAATAACGAATTGATTTTTTGTATAGTAATCAGGCATGATTGTTAGATTAAGCAAACTTACAGTTAACAATAACTTACATGAGCATGAGTAGAAATTGAAGATTAGCTTTAACGTGAATTTAATACCTAAGCGTAACGTAAGAAATTTTAATGATTGTTGTGTAAAGATATGAAAAGATTATGCCTACTTAGACATAATTGGAACCTATATTTTGTAAACACATTAATGCGGTGTTATAAAAATATAGTAGATTTTATTAGCTTTTCAACAAATGAATATGAGGTGAGTGTTCTGGACTTATAATAATGCGATAAGCCGACACGCCTCATTTGCGTATAGTTTTTAGAGATTTAATTATGAAGTTATTTATTATTCTTTGGTTTAACAACCTTTGTCATCATCGAATAACTGACGTTACAATTAATGAGAGATTTATTTTGAGTGCTTTTAATAATAGGACCGGAAATAATCCAACCTAGTTTTGTGTTCTGTAAGTATGGGCCGCTAGGAAGTCTAAACATACCTTCTGATAAGAGATCCCAAAACTTATCAGCACCTATTAAGATGTCAATATTTTCCGAATTAAAGAAATCAGGATCTGCTAATTGTATATTTTCTGGAATGCAGATCTGTGAACCTAATTGTGAAAACGCTGTTGTAGACGTGATTTTATCTAAAACAAAACAATTAATGTGTGTTTTGAATTGATTGTCATGAAGTGATTTGATTTCAATGCTGCAGGTCTCTGAAGACTGCAGTACTGAATCTCCTACACCTCGAACTTCGTGAGTGGACTGTATGATATTTGATTTGATTAATTTTGAAAAGGATTTAGTAATAAAACATCGCTGTGATCCGTTGTCAAGCAGCGCGCGCGCCTTGTGGTAGGTGCCATTGCAATCTGCTACCTCTACTACAGCTGTTGACAACAGAACTGTATGCATATCTAAAGTGTTAGTGCATCGTGTTTGTATGTGAGCCTTGTTGACACGAATTGGTTGAGGGTCTGGCTCGCGCGTGTGAGATATTGAACTGTTTTCGATATTGTGAATAATTGTGTTGTGTTTTAGTTCACATTTCCTACACGGACCAAACCAGCACGTGTCTGACGCGTGTCCTGCACGGAAACAATTCTCACACAGTTTGTTATTGCGGATTAATTTCAATTTGGTGTCTAAGTTGGAATTTAAGAAACTTTTGCATGAGTGAAGTGGATGCGTGCCTTTACACATTACGCAGGGTTTATATTGGCGAGACTGAAAGGACTGACGATTCTCGATGGACGGTTCGTTGGTGGAAACATTGCACCGAGAAGTATTGCGAGAAAATGATAAGGTATTTTGAGTCTCGGGTGATTGTGTTTTGCTGTGAGAAAGTTGCAATGTTTCCAGCATCTCAGCCCTGTCCTTCAAGAAAGATAATAAATCACTCATTGTAATGCGTTGAGGATTACTATCGCGAGTTAGCAACATGCATTTATACGTCTCCCATTCTCGTTCGGTAGTTTTGTCTAACTTAGACACAATTATATAGTTAACAAGTGTGTCCCAGCTGTCGGTGGGTTCCCCGAGTAAATTAAGTGCACGGATATTCTTTAGAACTGTATCAATAAGTGTTCTAATTCCATTAGGGGACTCTTTGGTTAAAGCGCTTATTGTAAATAATGTTTTAACGTGGTTTTGTATTAAAAGCCTGCTGTTGTCGTATCTGTTCAGCAACGTATCCCACGCGACGGTATAGTTGTCTGAACAGACTACTAAAGACTCTAATACTACTTTAGCACTACCTTGTAACGAGGATTTCAAGTAGTGGAACTTTTGGATGTTACTGATGTGTTTGGAGTTGTGAATTAGTGATAAAAACGTATCCCTAAACTCAAGCCAGTGCTCATATGAACCGTCAAAGCTAGGCATGGATATTGTGGGCAATTTTAATGACTGCTGTAGCTGTTCGGATGTATTTGAAGCGTTAGTAACCGCATCACGGGCTAACAAAGATTCAGCAAATGCTAATGTACTATAATATACATCCTCAAACAATTCCCTATGGGTTAAGTGATCTGAAATCTCACAGTCGTAGACGCATTCTTCAATTTTTGTCTGAATATTATTGAAGTCAGAGAATAAGTTACTTGCGCCTCTAATTCTTAGGTTCAAGTCAATACGGCTGCGAGAAGACAAAGGCAGATCGTTGTCTTGAGATTCCACGTGGTTCGCGAATTTGGTCAGTCGGCCCTTTATAATACCGCGTTTTTTGACCAAATCGCGTAGCAAGTGTGGTTCATTACTTATTGCACTAGGAGATTTTAAATTGTCACTATGTAATGCGTTATTAATGTTTAAAGTTACTTGGGGAGATTTAGCGTCCGTTGCCGCCATTTTGTGGTAGTGAGATCAGGAGTACTTACGGTTTGTTTTTATGGCAATCCGTCGCTGCAACCACCTAGCTCGTGCGGTGCAGTCACACGGAATACTCCTACTCACGATTAGAACTGGAAATAATAGACACTAGTATCACAAAGAGAACAGGGAGGTGATGAAAGAAAGGATGGTTGGCCCCACCAGAATGCGTGTATGGTGATATTCCGATCCACTCTCTCTTTCCTTATTGCGCTTGGCCTCCAAGTTGTCCAGGATTGTGCAGATATCCAGGATAGGTGTCTTGTGCGCTTGACCTCGTAGGTTAGAAGCCACGTTTTCCGGTCGCTGCTTCTTCGTTCTGCGAATATTTGGCGTCGAAGGTCCACATGTACGATAGCGGGCTTGTACAAAGCCTTTTGATCTGAAAAGGGTGGCTACCTACGACTAGGTCCTAGACTTTTCCTATCTGGATTATTTTAAATAATAGATATTTTTAGTGCAACGAACGTCTTGATTTTATTGTGCATTAATGGCGAATGTGAAGTTTTACATTATTCGAGGATATAAGGGTGGGGGAACAATTATGACCAATGGTGTCATTTACTTAAAACTACGTGACGATGTGGAGCGCTGCGATTGGTCCTTGATATTCTTCAACTTATGTGATTCGTGAAGCGTGTTGGCGCGAACAGGAGTGCCGGAAATGTTTTCTCAAATAAATAAATTTACCGCGGCCAAAACAACGGTGGCAACTAGTTCTTCATGTTAACGGCAAAAATAAGTAATAACTCACTTATATTATTAAGGCATACGGGAATTGCGACATTACAACCCGGCGTGGACGCCGACAGCGAGTATTAATGAACGAGGAAAAGCCAGGCTCATACCGCGCCGCCTCGCGGGGACTTCATTGTCCAGAACAGTCGCAGCGCTGCAGCGGCCGGCGCGGCGTCGCGCTGCAGGCCGCGCCGGCCCTCACTGTGCTCCTCTCTGATCCCTGCGTTCTCGGAACAGAAACAAGTTCACTATATTAGCATGGCGCTGCGCGCAATCCCTCAATGGTAATGTAGCTGCGTTCGGGAGTAGCTATTTAATCTTACATTAGCTAATTTTCGTAAACAATTGTGATGAACAATATAAAATTAATGATTATCCTAACTGGATCTTATCTTAACTTTTTTAAAATATTTATAGAATTAAAAAAATATACATAGGATATAATAATAAAAGACGTTTATAATAAAAATTCACTCACTGAATATCAAGATGACCGAGGGAGTTGATCTTGATCTTAAGAACTTCCTAACAGTTTTTAGCCCAAAACTTTAATTATTTTCTACTTTACTCTTCAAGGCATAGTTGGTAATTGAATTCAAAATAGTATACGGTTATTCTAATGAAATAATATTAAAGAAAAGATCGGCAAAAAAACGTGAAAATTAAACTATGGAAGCCTAAAATGTGTTCAATGTATACCATAAAAGTTACACAAAAGTTTTTTGTAAAATAAAATGAGTCAAAATGATTAACACATATTTTGATATCTCCAAAACGAATTACCTGTAAAATCAACCAACACCAAAAGCAGTCTAACGGTCAATAAGATGATGCAAAACTGTAATTCCGTAGTTTCAACAGTTAAAAAGGAACAAGACATATTCATTCGGTGTGTGCCAATTTGACGATCGTTAGCTTGCTACCTTGCTAGGGTTAACAAGTACGCGAGTGTACCGGCCGCGCCTCGTGCCTCGTGCCTCGTGCCTCGTGCCTCGTGCCGGGCGCCGGGCGACGCGCTCGTGCCCGGAGTGGACTCCCATAGCTGTATGCTAACTGCGTTTCAATGTCTACTCGTGTAATTATTTTGTCAATCTCAATTATACGTCCACGCAAAAATTATTATAAATTGTACCGCTTTCATGCAGACGAACAGGTCAATAACATACATACATGTACGAATGAAATAAATAAATACCTAGATTCTATTATTCTACGAAGCTTCTTAAAGATAATCAAATTGCAAGCGCAAAAAATAAATCCAGCAGTTATGTTGGGAGATATTTATACAAGGAAGCGAAATAGTATTCCATAATTGAACCAAATTCAATTAGATCCGCAAGCGTTTAATGTAATAGACTTGTTAATTGGAAGTGAGTTCGCGTGTACTTGGGCGTGGGCTGGAACGAGATACCGTCCCGCGGCCGGGCCGGAGCCGGGCCGGAGCCGGACACTCGCCGCGCGGAAGCCATGCGGAGCGAGCTGCACCCGGCGCACTGCACAAAGCAATAAACTATTCGTATCTGTACTTCACACAATACACTTGACCATCGGTTCGGCTCGCGCCGTTTTAATACAAATGCATTAGGTTTTATTAAACGGGCGAACGGTGGGTCGGGCCTCAAAGGGCAGCGCTGAAAGTGAACAAAATGCCTGCACCTCATTGATTGGCTGTAAATGAAATTGGAATACCACGCGTCGGCCAAGAGAGAAACGCACAGGGGGTTCCGAGCAGGGTAAATCAAAGTCAAACACAATACATTTACATCCAGAGGCAGGGTAAGCTTTAAACAACGTCAAAATGCATAATGTAGAAAATATAATAAAACAATAATTGCGACTTTTTCGTAAACTTTTATAAGTAAGTATTAATTTAACATTTTGGCTACATTTCTATGGTTCAGAAATGACACTAAAATAATATGGGTGATTTGATTTATTTCAAAATCTAACTTTCTATTTGGTATTGAAGCATTAAAAGTATGTATATATGAAACTCTCTGAAACATGAGACATATATTTGTCAGTCGGCGAATCGCAGCCTCCAATCATTCAACTATCGTGTCCGTTGTAGCCGCGGGGGTGCATGCATTCACTACAAATATACATTAACAATAATTAAGCAAAAACTCCCTTCAATTTTTGGGTTTTATGTAACTATTCTACGAGTTTTACCGTTAAGTTAATAAATGTAATTAATTTACTCTTCAGGAAACTGGCAAATAAGGATTTTCGATTTGATTCCATTTTGATACCGTTTCTTAACAGTGAGTAACCCTAAAAAACATTTGATTTGACGAGCACTTGTCCACCGGACTCGGAACTGCTAAAAATTCATTAAATCCACTTGCGTTGTCGTTGCTTTCTAGTTTTTAACACTGCTCCTTTATTGGAGAATTTCACGTTATTGAAATTCAATCTAGATCCATCGGAAACCTGATATATTGCGGAGAATTTTACTGAATTTCATAATAAAAAGACTTTGCATTTTGCATCGCCTGAGGAGGGCAAATAAAAAAAACAGAAACAGATAAAATGAAACTGAGTTTGTATGATTGTAGTTGTCGGGGTAGGCTGGCGCTGAGACAACGGCCGGAGTGCAATCATTTGGGTAATAATGGCCCTCGCAACCGAGAGATGATCCATTACAATGGATGGAATGGTCGTTGAGTTTCTTGTAGAACAGTTGGGGAAGTTGAATGTAGCTAATAATATAGCTCCACACAAGTATTGCTTATTTCTGTAAAGATTGAAAGAAGTTCGAGGGAGAGGTATCCCGTGAGGCGAGGTCCGAAGAGGAACTAACAGGGCGCAAGGGAGTGTTAGGTAATTTGAATGGAAAAGTAATAGGAAATGGATACAATTGATAGAGCTTTAAAATTAATCAAAATATTAGAGATTATTTTTAGTTTGTTTTAAATGTATGTTTACGGAAAGCCATCTACGATATAAAAGAATATTACAATACAACTTTAATACTTGGCAATTATCATTTTAATCCGCTCAAGGTAGACATTCATCATCTTCATAAGCACGCCAATTACGATCCCACTTCTGGGACTTAGGTCAATTTATTATTCATTCTTGCGCATATACTTTCAAGAAGAAGAAATCCAGAGATGCGTCGGGGGGTTTGAACCCACGACCGAATATGAAAGTCGGGTGATGAATTCGCATAAACCTGAAAGTTGGCACGAATGTTGGGAGCACTAACACAAACAACTTGTGAAGAGTCCCATCGGTCCGAACGAGGGAAATAAATAAATAGGTCAAACGTCACAAAAATGAAATTTTTGTCATTTTCAGTAAAACGGTAACTACATATAGCAAAGCCGTGTGCGATACACCACTTATTACTGAAGATTTAACAATTGATTTGTGTCCGTCCGGAATAGCGGAATAACTATGGCAACACAACAACGTTGCCGGGCGGCGAGTTTATCATAGAATTAGCTAAGACAATATTTTACATCAAATTTATAACAGGTTTTATATAAAACTGTGAAAAGTAAGACCCACCGTTTTGGAGGAATTAGTTAATGATTCTAAAATATCTAGATTTGTAATATTCATAGTGTCTGTAAATGCTTTATGCCCTGCAATGTGTAAATTCAGTTTCTTATAATTGGACTTTGCGCTTGAAGCGACAATTTGCCAGTGTCGAGTTAAATAAAATTATAAAGTGAAAAAGATGTTATTCAGTTGAACGCCATTTTGCGTATATGTGTAAATACAATAATTTTATAATAATAAAGGTATTCTTTCCACGTCACTGTCAGCATTGACGTCAGTCGGTAGCATATTAAAAAACTTCAAAGCGAATAAAATAAATCTGTCCGTTCTGGCTTGCAGTCTAGGGAGTTGTCAGCTTCAGACTGTGGGCGAGCGCTGCGTGGGGTGCGACCACGGCGGTGCTGTGCAGGCTGCGGCGAGCCCGAGCCGGCGCCGCGCCGGAGCCGGCGCCGCGCCGGAGCCGGCGCCGCGCCGGACCCGGTCACTTCTGACATCCAATCAGGGTGTGGAGTTCTATTAAAAACTCGGTGAAATTTTGGAATGTTTAATTAAGCCGAAAGTTTAATGAATGTAGTTTTAAAAAAAGCAATGCAATCGTAAATTAATTCCTAATAGAATAAATTGATCGAAAATACTCGCTAGGAAATTGAAACCTAACTACTACCAGTCTTCCTAGAAACTTGAATACTAATAATAATAATAACTCAAGTTACAAATTCTTAAACTTATTACTTTTTGGTTTAAAATTTAATCAAATAACAACCCTGCTGTTTTTGTCTTGGTTTTATAATAATATGTGGTATTTTTGATACCACAAAAAATGTCAAGATTCGCTTTCACATCAAAACAAATTGTAAATCTATATATATATAAATAAAAATGAATTGTTGTTCGTTAGTCTGATTAAAACTCGAGAACGGCTGAACGGATTTATCTTATCAAAGTCTTGAAATGTTCGTGGAGGTCTAGGGAAGGTTTAAAAGGCAAGAAAAAATCGAATAATTGCCGGAAAAAAAATTTCAATAAAAACCCGTGCGAAGCCGGGGCGGGCCACTAGTTGTTAATAAAGTCCTGCAGCCGCGCCCGGCAGACACATGAAGTTAATTTCCTAACAGGTCGCGAGCGCCCGCGCCCCCCGCGCTCCGCCAGTCTGTGGCTCTGCGAAGACTCCGTGACAACCAAGTCGGCAGAGAAAATGAATAAAGAATTTTATTATTTTTATATTTGGCGTTTTAATAAATAAATATTTTTTTACACAAGTTTTAATTCAGGGGAACTCCAATGTGGTTGAGAGAAAGATACATTATTTTACACATTTCACAATTTAATTTTTCCAAAAAATTATGATTGAAAGAAAGTAATGAGATGGGACAATAGTTGTAGAGAAAGTAGAGTAAATAAGAACATAGAATAAAACTTCTTCTTCGAAGTGGGCAAGAAAAGGAGGTTTTGTCTGTTCACGTCCGTAAGTGGCAACCCTCTGAATCCTTACACGTGACCTCCGGGTGGTGCTAAGAACAGTCTCTGGTGGGAGGCTTCGGCCGCGGCTTGTCACCACCCTCCGGGCTGGGCCAGTGCGTGAAGCGATTTTTTCGTGTTTCGTAATGTGGTCCGGAGAAGCCATCTTCTAGGCCTTCATGCTCCTTTTTAGACCACACCTTCACATTACATCAGGTGAGATTGTGGTCAAATTAATATATATTAAAAAAACATAGGAATGGCAATTATTTCACTTTAAAGATAACGCGGGTTTCACTATTCATTTTTAAAACAAGTGCAACGACAATATTAAATTCCAACGTTTTTCTGCCCCGCAAAATGGAATCGTCTTCAGGGGAGAGCCTCTCGCCGACTCAACTGAAACGTCGGAATGTAGCTAATAATATCGTTGCAATTACACGTGAGTAAAACTCTTTTCAAAATGAATAGTTCACATTATGTTAATAACACGGTTTATATGAGTCGGGGCATATATAAACCGTTTATAAAGAAATACTCGTGTCACCGTGAGTGCGGCGACACTCTATAATAATGTCATGTAAGTGTGCGACGTACTTCCACCGACATTGATTGCCGTGTGCGGCGCCATGCATTAGGAACGCGCCCCGCCACCGCCACCGCCGCGCGCCGTCGCCGCGCCGCCAAGAAGAAGAAGAACACCCGTATTGGTCTTGACATTTACTAACAAGCCTGACATTACATTCTAGACTGACATTTAAAAAAAAAACTTCATAATATAATATGCACCCCTGAATAATAAATCACTTTGACATTTACATGCAATTGGGTGACCGATATACCGTAAAGTAAAAGACATTATTTTAATGATACTTTTTATCTGTAATTTCGTTGCAGCGCTTTTTATTTTTTGAGTTTAAAAATTTAATATTTAACTAGCAACGATTTTTTCAAATGCAAAGCAGCGACTCAGTCTGCTGTCATAGAATAATAAATTACTACGTAACTGTTGTTATTGGATAAATTATTAATTTGCGTTCACTTTTTGATTACATAATTTGTTAAATGAAATACATACAAACAAACTCATCAACAGCGCTAATGTCATAACTAAATAAAATTAGCATTATTATTATGTATTATAAAAACGCTTATTTCTTTAAAGGCGCAGGGCAAACATGGACATGTCAACTTCAAGTTAATTGAATTAACATTTTTAATCTTGAAATTATCAATGAAATAACATTTATTTATTAATTAGCAGTTAGCTTCAATTATTTACACTAATGGCTTACGTTATTGAATAAGTACCTCAGTATCAGCTTGAAAACTCTGAACTGGAAGAAAATAATTAAATTTTAATTGATTAACCTAAAAAATAAAAGCAATATATGAAACATAAAATTATATAGAAATAGAAATGATTATAATATGAGAGATAGAAAAGAAAGAAGGAGAAAGAGAAAGGTATTATACACTACTCGCTTGTGTATACGACTGTCGCGCCTGCGCACGTCTCATTTAACGGTTTTATTCCACGGACTTTTTCTTACGGTTTTACTATCTCTTTTTTTCTATTTGGACGCGCAGCAAGATCCTTGTCTCCTCCAAGCCTGCCGTAAGGAACTTCGTTCCAATTATACAATCAAACTAATTACTAATTGGAGTGGAATTTATCTGTTGCCTTGTTAAAAAGTTTAAAAAAAGTGTGTGTGTGTCAGCTACGACGCACGATTGGAGTTTACTCCTTACGAACTATAATTATGATATATATCAAATAGAAAAAAAGGGTAAATGAACGCATCTGCTAAAATGATAAGAGAAACAAACATATATCTGTAATTATTCGGATTATTTATATTACTTCAATAAAGCGTATTACATAAAGTATGTTACCAAAATAATATAAATAAAATACAGCAATAAATCTTTGCGCCTTTGCTTTTTTGCAAAGAGGAGACCCCGAGAATGAGATACGCTCTGTAATGTATTCCATCTCATTCTTTTACACGTTTAATCCTACAGATATATATGTTTGTCTCTTTCTAAGTAACGCCTCAACTTTCGTGTTACACTTTTTGATTTTACTCCTCATAAAATTTCCGTACCGGGCCTAATAACTCAAATCGTTTCTTAAGGAGTAAACTCCAATAATTATATTATTTCAATTATTTTGAAATAACTTAATTAAAGCTGAACTATCAAAACCTAACTTCTGGAACTTCATACTCATTTATTTGTTAGACTGTGACGTCATCTTACCAACGTTTGTAGGCGCCGACTCAACAACGCACAGCGACCACTCGGAGATGAAGAACTAAGAGAATTTCTCCGAGATGTCATTTTCAATTCTAATTATAAGTAAACTCGGAGAAATAAATAAACGCTGCTTCGTACATTCAGAGACAAATGGTTAGCTTAGATCTCGACGAAACTGGTTATTTAGCTCAATCTCATTAGATGCGGCGGGGACTGCCACCTAACCGCCAGCCAGTGAATCTGCGGGCTTGTCAACATATTATTTTTCAAATAAACCATGTTGAGAAGCGCGGAGCTGCTCGCCCTCGAACCGGCTGACGCAGACTGGCAGCTGGACCCGGCGCGGAGGCGCCGCGGACAGCACCAATCACGCGCTGCAACAAATAAGGTTTAATCGGAAATTTCACTGTCGATGGAGTTCCCGAGCACACACCCGCGATAGTTTGACCTACATTATTCCTTTGTGAAAAATCGACAGACATTTTTGGATTGAATTTTACTGAAACTCAATTATAAACTTCATATTGTAAAATTTCCATTTAAAAATATCTACGTGTGACTAACAAAAGCGATACCCCTATTGTTTTCATCTGCAGAAAAAAGGCAATTTTTCGTTCAACTATATTTATTATTTAATGTCATAGACGGAACATGAAGTGAAAATGAAGGGTGTCGCTTCCTTGTACGTAGCTTTGAAGCTGTCAGCCGTCAGCCAGCAGCCGGCAGGCAGCCGGCAGTCGTCGGTCGGCCGGCAGCCGGCAGCGGCAGCCGTCAGCTGCTCCGGGCAGCCTCTTTAATCAACTATGCAGATTAAAACGCACCGCGACTCTAGTGGCTCGCGGCTGATGGAACAGTTTCAAAACCACTGAGCTTCACGGAAAAATCAAATTCCAAACTGGCTTTAAAATGTGTGATAACAGAGCGACGCGAGGGGCTAGCCGCTCCAAAGTCACGTTTATATTATCATAAGACGGGAGTAAGCGCTATGCAGGGCAGACCTCCTCTACACTATTTGAGGGTGTACCGAGGATAGGCCACGCTCGGGTAGCGGGTTAACGCATTATCAACTTCAATCAAAATAAACACTGATATTAACCCAACTTGTCATCTCACAAATTCAAGAAAACAAGCCGAGGCAACCAGTCATGCATAGCAAGAGTTACATAACGCTTCAACCTCATTAAAAGCTCTTATATAATTTGCAATAAGTAAGCCCCCTCGGGTGGAAACTTGCAACCTATTTCGAAGCTGATATCTTCCACCCATTGAACTGAATTCTGTATTCCCATTAAGTTCAGATGGTAATTAATGTGTGTCGTCATTTTGAGTTCAACATGGTGCAACACGTAACATGGCGGAATGAATGCACTATTACTTAAATAATTTACTCATTTTAGCATAACGATAAATAGGTTTTTTACTTTAGAATTCAATTGTGCGTCTCGCAAGCGGCGCAAAACATTAAGTCATATTTAAAATGATTTGCTTAACTTGTAGTTAGCCGGGTACTCGGCGCCGCTCGGCGCGCGGCCGGCTCTCGCGGCGCCGCTCGGCGCGCGGCCGGCTCTCGCGGCGCCGCTCGGCGCGCGGCCGGCTCTCGCGGCGCCGTGAAGGCTGCCGACGATTTATTTCTTTCCGTTATTTCTGTATCGTACTGCTTCTTGCAGGACTAGTTCCAGGCACGCTGCCCAAAAACATGACAAATATGTTTCTACGAACATATTGTTGAAAATTTGTTACCAAAGTTGTGTACCGTAAAGTGCATATATAATATTAATATTTTTACAGTCGTATATCGTCGTTTTTTACCGAAATAAGCATAAATTATGATTAACGAGCTGGAAAACCACATAGAGTTAGACACAGGAGAACTTGGGACGGTCAGACGCGGGAGGGGACTTGTAATAAGTACGGATGGATAGGTAAAAGAAAACAACAGTGAATTAGCATGTGGTGCAGTGGTGATGTAACGGCGCGGCGCGGGGGCTCGGCGGCGCGGCGGCGCGGCGGCGCGGCGGCGCGGTGGCGCGGCCCACGCGCGCCGCTCGCCAAACAGCACAGAATTACCCATCGATTTATCCAAAGCTCCACGCATATCGCCGCAACCGCTTACTGGTTATGTCATATTTAATTGTGCCTCGAAAATGTTGATTTTGATTATAAAGGATCATCAGCAGATTTAATATTGATCGTAATTCAGTATCGGTGTCAAACACAGCACTCACAGAATTGAAAAACAGAATATAATTAATAACGACATTATGTAATTGAAAAGCTCTTTTGACCGTTCTTTACTTTAATTTTAATTAAAATTTGCATTTTACTAGCAAGTATAATGTGGTGCTCATATGGGATTACCTAGGTTTCAGTATTTCAATATGACCAGAATGTTTTAATGTTGTAGTAATGAGGCTGCTAACGTGCTGGGTAGGTCGTGATGTGCGTGCGAGGCGAGCGAGCGCAGCGAACGTGCCGCGGCAGCGTTCGCCGGCGCCGGCGCCGTACAGACCATGGCTTAGTTAGCATTGTACGAGTATACACTAATCTAATTTCCAAGTAGATTATTGCGAGGCCAAGTTCACTGTAATAAATACCTACGCATCCGGAAAGCCTTGCCAATTTTTCCTAAAAAAAGTTATTCGAAAAACATTTTATTACTTTGTGTGATGTGATCCTTCCAATCACGTTTGAGCTCCTCTGCTGGGCATGGCCCCCCCTATTGACATCCAGTATCAGTTGGAAACAACTTACAACTACGAAGAACCAGCAGCTCTTTCTGAATCATCCGTCCAAATCGTTGATGAATGTCCGCTCCAGTCTCTCAAATTAAAAATGTTTTTATAAATCTGCAATCTATTTCAAAGAGCTATATAGCCTGGCTAAAGCAGCTTAAACGAGATAATGCGTATGTATATCGTCATTTCTGACCCCGAGCACAGCCCTCTCCACAATTCTAGTGATTCTGGGGCTAGAATGAGGCACCACGTGTGGGATGCGTAGGTCCTCCCTGGTCACACACTGGCTGAAGAAAGCCCCGCACTGGATGAGTACGGCAGTTGCGGGCGGCGGGGGCGGTGGAGGGGGGGGGGGCGACCTTGTACCACTTGCAAGACACTACAGCCGGCCGCCCTGAATCTATCAACTACGCTCGACGCACTATTCACGGACAATCATACGTTTCCTGGAATTGTCCCGTGAGCCGCGTATGAGTGTTTGTCGGACGTAAATAAAAGGAGAATCGCGAGTCAATGCTCGGTTGAATTTTCAAGTTGATAGGTTTTTTTATGTGACGTATATTATTTTTTAGCGTTTCACAGTGAGTTGACAAATTAGAATAAGAGATGAAAAATAGTCGAGCGTTTTAGATCTTTCGGCCGCACATGTAACCGATGTACGTTTTGCTAAGTAGGTACAACATAAGAAAAAAATATCCTTTCTTGTACCAAGTTACAAAATAGTAAAATTAGGCTTAAAATACTTTTTATGATGTAGTTGCCATTTACGCCTTTTTGCTTTTAACCAACTTCATAGTTCATATTGTTCATAGTTTATATTAAATAGATATAAAATTTACGATACGTTATACGTGAACCTTTTTTTTATTACTGATAAGCCTTCATTTGACCACAATCTCACCTGATGTAAAGTGACGATGTGGTCTAAGATGGAGCATGAAGGCCTAGAACCCTCTATGAATCTATCTACCTCTTCAACGTTTCTGCTATCCTGGTACCTGATGTAAATTTTTATGATCAAATTTAATTACTAATTTTCAAAATTAATGCAGCAGTGGGGAAATAAAGGCTACAAATAAAACTTTTTTGCCAAAAATTAAACCAACTTCAAAAGAGAAACTGAAAAGTACAAAATAAATTAACTTTACAAATCATTTCGACATTAAGTGATTATTAAAAGAAACATGAACAATTAAATAATTAAGTATTTAATAATTTTGAAGTCGGTGCCAAGTAAAACAATAACTAGATATAATATAGGTACCTAACATCAATCTTTTTCACAACTCAAGCTAATAGGTATTAGTAGGAAACTAACTCTAAATATCGGTCATTCGTGGATATAGGTAAGCATTTCTATTTGTGTCCTAAATGCTGTTTATTATTATGTTATATTGACATATCTATTGATATTGTGTATAGTGTAGGTAAAAATGTATTTGTTACTGCATTAAGTTTTTTATAGTATTAACTTGGCACCGACCTCAAAATTATTAAATACTTAATTATTTAATTGTTTATGTTTCTTTTAATAATCACTTACAATGTCGAAATGATTTGTATAGTTAATTTATTTTGTACTTTTCAGTTTCTCTTTTGAAGTTGGTTTAATTTTTGGCAAAAAAGTTTTATTTTACAATTTTTAGCGATTACTGTACTAAAATATACCTTATAGAGTTCCTTTGACTGTCCTTCATTTTCATCATCACACCCCTAATATCAGTCAAAACCCATTTAGATGAACGGTCTCAGTAATATAAGTTAATCAAGCCCAAACACAAAGTACTTGCTGTAAACCGTTGAGGAGTTCCCTCGACCGCCTTTCCCTCCATCATTAGATCAACACCAGACCCTCACTTATAAAAGGGCTTTAAAATTCATTATATTGAATAATATTAAGGAACACACAAGTCGGAAAAACAATATTTTCAAGAGTTTCCCTCAATTTCTTCAGGATTCCACCACCAGATCCAGGTTTCCTTACAATGGGACCACCCTTGGGATACTCCCTTTCCAACAAAAAAAGAATAATCAAAATCGGTTCATAACTGACAAAGTTATCCGCGGACATACATAAAAAAAAAAAAATATATATATAAGTACGGTCGAATTGAGAAACCTCCTTTTTTTTTGAAGTCGGTTAAAAACATAAGGGTAAACAAATTACTCTGTTTAATTAATATAAATACTATGCCTAAAATTATAGGAACTGTCTATCATCTCAGTACAAGTTAATTGAATTCATTATCGAGTTTTAAGGGGTCGGCTAAGATATGGAAAATCGCCTTTAATTTCTGACCTGAACTTCTGGCTGACTGGTTAAAAAAAAAAGAAAAAAACTAACAAAACAGTAACCAAAGCGGCCGAGGATATTTTAGTTTGTAAGTGGTTAATAAACTCGATTAGGTACTCAGCCTGTTTTAGAACTGATTCTTCAATCTATCTTACTATTTATTATTATGCATTTATTGATAACTGTTGACTTACTACTTTACTCGTATTATTTACTTTAAATCTATTTGTTTCATTGTTATAAAGTATAACAAAAAACGAACAGAGAGATGCTGAAGCCTTGGAAAATGTCAAGAGTAAATAACTAAAGTGCCTCCCTTTCTTTGCAGATGCTTCTGGCAAGCACGGCGAATTAGATATCAAAGAAGCTGCATTGAAACCCTTTTTCATTACTTTGAAAGAGTGCCATATAGTATATTATATACATATAATCATGCATGTGCAGAGCTTACACAACTTTTTATACATAAATGCACTTTACAATAAAATTTGTTCAAAAGAAATAAAGGGTACAAAGGGCTTAACTTTACTAACTCTTAAGTTCTAAAACAAAATTTAAAGTTTTAGTTCTAAGAAGTCTCATGCAGAACTGCTTGATTGCTGACTGCTTATATGTTTAAAAACGTAGAAATTTTATTTGTCCGTAATCATTATTTCGGTCAATTGCCAACAGCGTTCAAAAGTCAGGAGAAACAACCCGACAGAACCCGTTCACATTACTGGTTGATATTAGTAAATAGTTAGGTTCAACATAGAAATCATCTTCAAACGAATTTAAAGCTCAATCAACTTTATTAATAAGTTTAATTAAGTTTGAATAAACTTTGAACATCCTAGCTAAGTTTAAACAGAATATCGAAGCGAAGCGAGGCGCATTCTTTGTTTGAATATCTATGATTGGAACTGCTGGCTTGCATCAACAAAGATGAATTTGAAAGAGGATGAAAACAGATGGATGGATAGATAGGAATAAAGGTGGGATCTAGGCGGTGGATTGGATCGTGGCGCTCGCGGAGCGGCCGCCGCCGTCAGCAATCAGGCCGCGGCAGCCGCGCGTTTTTCTTCTATTCACACTTTTTCAAACGAAAATCATTTTCCTTGTTCACAGTCAGCTGGGTCGCTTTTGTTTTAACTGCGGTATTCAAAACTTTGCACAGTTTTAGAGTAGCTTTCTTATTGTATTCATGGCATAATAATAATTAAAATCGATGCGTCTAGTATTATATAGGCACTCGCTGGTGGTCGCTCGGAGCTGTGCGCCGAGCTCGCGTCGCCGTTGTCGCGAGTTGACTCTATGTATGAGGACACTTGTAGGGCTATACATACTCTAAATGACAATTCAACGTTGTAATGAGAGAATTAAAAGTAAAGCAAGCCGAAAGAAGCGATCATAAGTTGATAGACAGAAACATCCGTCCCGGACCACTGCATCTCAGAAAAACAAGATTGGCAGATTTGATTTTTCTACTTCTCTCTTTATTAGGCCACAATTTCATGTGATGTAACGTTACGATGTGGTCTTAGCTGGGGCATAAAGAACAAGAATGTAAAAGAATGTAAAAGGTGGTTTCAGGAAAAAGATGGAATCAATGGAATAAGAATAAGAATTAATTAATATCAATGGTGAATACAAATCAACAAATTTACATTTCTCACCTCCAACCCGCCGCCGGCCGACGATATCATCATGGCAAAAACGCAATGCGATGCTCAAATAGCAATATCTCAAGATAATAGAATGGAGCCGCAGTAGAAAATTGCATTCGTTGTTAAAGTACGTTCGATTCTTACTCCCAGGTTATGACCCGTCTAAACATTAAAAAAGTTTTTATGGTTTTTAGATGAAATTGAAAGATGGGAATGTATTTGCTATTGTTATCATGATAAAATATTGGAATGTGTGGTAGATAGGGCGGCTTACGAGCGCAGCCGGCGCCGCGCCGCGGCCTGGCAGGCGGCACCGGCCGGCCGCGGCTACACGGCCCTCGCTGGCACGCACGAGTGCCGTGCCGCCGCGGCCACACGCCTCCATCGAGGATCCTAGCCCGTTCAACTGAGATAGTGAAAACTTAAAAAATTAATAAACAAAAAAAAAGTGTGTGTGTGTCAGCTACGACGCACGATTGGAGTTTACTCCTTACGAACTATAATTATGATATATATCGAATAGAAAAAAAGGGTAAATGAACGCATCTGCTAAAATGATAAGAGAAACAAACATAATATCTGTAATTATTCGGATTATTTATATTACTTCATCATCATCACCCTATTAACGTTCCCACTGCTGGGACACAGGGACTTCTCTCTTGACGAGAGAGATTAGGCCTTAATTCACCACGCTGGCCAAGTGCGGGTTGGTGAATGTCACATTTCCTTCAAACTCTTAAAGTTATCAGAACATGCCGGTTTCCTCACGATGTTTGCCTATTTTGATGTTTTATATTACTTCAATAAAGCGTATTACATAAAGTATGTTAAAAATATATAATAAAATACAGCAATACGGGTCTCCTCTTTGCGCGATACTTCGTAGTCTCAACTACGAAGTATCGCGCGCGCAAAAATAGCATACAGCTGTGTAATGTATTCCATCTCATTCTTTTACACGTTAAATCCTACAGATATATATGTTTGTCTCTTTCTACGTAACGCCTCAACTTTCGTGTTACACTTTTTGATTTTACTCCTCATAAAATTTCCGTACCGGGCCTTATAACTCAAATCGTTTCTTAAGGAGTAAACTCCAATAAAGATACAAATCTCATCAAGGGGCGTCATGAGCGGAGGTAGCTGCCTTAAAAAATCTTTCAAGCCTTCCTAGAGTTTGCCAAGACGACAACATTCAATTTATATCTAGTTAAACAAAACTCGATGTTTGTTTGTAACCAATGATTGATGGATATTCGTGGCGTTCAGCTTCGCTAGTGATTTTGTGTAATCAGTAAATAACATAAGTTATTCCTAATATATTTTGGATGGAGGGATTATTCAATAAGTATAAACATTGAAAAAAACCTATTTAAATAAGCGTGTATTACATAGTTACTTAAAAGTTACCTAATTACAACATTATCATTAGGCAGCACAGCACATAAAGGCCCGTCATATGAACCAAAACTCGACACGGATTATGTCCTTTTATACCTTAACAGTATAATACAATAGCCTGAATAGATAATGAAATCACGTAAAATTTTAAACAATTGAATGTCAAACCTAATTCAATGTTTCCTACGTCAAATAAGATACAACTTTTTGTTTATTTTATGTAATATCAGTCATAAAACTGGTGAGTGGTGAGTGCGGGCAGGTCGCGGGGCGCGTGTTTGAGTTGGCGAGCAAACAGCGGCGGCGGCGGCGGCGGCGGCGGCGCGGGAGACGTGCCGGCCGCGGCCCACGGAAATACGATTCCAGCACTTTTATTCAGTTTGAGCGGATAATACTCTCACTTACATATTATGCATTTGTGAGGTTAAGGCGCGCCATGCAATAAGCCATATTACTGTTTATCATTTCAAAAATCGCGTGCTTTGTCGCGACAGAACCAAGTACATGTATTAATAATAACTAAAGTTTAAATAAAGAATGGTAAGATTTATTCAAGTTCTGTGTTGAAATAATCGACCTTTTTGTATTTACAGAAAAAAAACAAATAAACAACATAGTCCAGTACAATGTGGGTCAGGTCGATCGATTGGTTTCTCATGAAACATACTGAAAAAGTTATTTAAAGTTAAAAATGTTATAGGTTTTTTGCGTTGATTGCTTCCCGTGATGGGCTGTATGACGCCGTCCACTGACATTTTTTTGTACGTTTTGGATGAACTTGTTTCTAGATAAAACCATGAGAAAAAATTGAGAGAATTTTACAATTTTATCGTACGTAAAGAAATGGTTGTAGGTTGTTACAACAGAAAGGGAACGGTGCGTCAGTTAAACTGTAAACATTAAAAAGAAAGTACAGTATAATTGTCCTTAGGCATTACGTTCAATATAATATGATAACAAATCGCTTACTTTTATCAACGATTCTAATGGGAGTCCCCATTAGAATAGTAAATAAGAACACGTTTATTTCCTTAGACGCATGCACACATGGACGGTCCACTTCAAGCTAAGCTTGTTATTGAAAACCATCGCATACTCGTACACATCAAAAACGCTGACTCCTTCAATTGACCCTTTTATTTACTAAAATAATTGAAAACAACACATAAATGTGGGAAACATTTTAATTTATTTAGGACCACTACAATATTTAAAATAACCATTAAATGCTTAGATTGATAGACCATTAAATGGTTAAGTATGACCTAGTTTTCGCGAAATCAAACAAGACAACGAAACGAGATGACTAGGTATAAAGTGGGATGGTGGGCCGCGGCCTCGGCTGGGTCGCCGCGAGACGCGCCGCAGACTCTCCGGCGACCACCGCGTGCCATCCAGATAAAGTGGGATGGTGGGCCGCGGCCTCGGCCGAGTCGCCGGGAGACGCGCCGCAGACTCTCCGGCGACCACCGCGTGCCATCCAGATAAAGTGGGATGGTGGGCCGCGGCCTCGGCCGAGTCGCCGGGAGACGCGCCGCAGACTCTCCGGCGACCACCGCGTGCCATCCAGATAAAGTGGGATGGTGGGCCGCGGCCTCGGCCGAGTCGCCGGGAGACGCGCCGCAGACTCTCCGGCGACCACCGCGTGCCATCCAGATAAAGTGGGATGGTGGGCCGCGGCCTCGGCCGAGTCGCCGGGAGACGCGCCGCAGACTCTCCGGCGACCACCGCGTGCCATCCAGATAAAGTGGGATGGTGGGCCGCGGCCTCGGCCGAGTCGCCGGGAGACGCGCCGCAGACTCTCCGGCGACCACCGCGTGCCATCCAGATAAAGTGGGATGGTGGGCCGCGGCCTCGGCCGAGTCGCCGGGAGACGCGCCGCAGACTCTCCGGCGACCACCGCGTGCCATCCAGATAAAGTGGGATGGTGGGCCGCGGCCTCGGCCGAGTCGCCGGGAGACGCGCCGCAGACTCTCCGGCGACCACCGCGTGCCATCCAGATAAAGTGGGATGGTGGGCCGCGGCCTCGGCCGAGTCGCCGGGAGACGCGCCGCAGACTCTCCGGCGACCACCGCGTGCCATCCAGATAATTCCCTACCAAAACTTACTTAAACTTTTCTACTTCAAAAATAAATTCGATCGCTATGAAATAGACTCATATTTCAGTTAGGGTTCCGTACACGGATTATACACATGGCTTTATAATAAAAAAGGTGGTTGTATGCTCATACTAGCTCCAGCTATGTATTTATTTGTTATGTGTTTTTAGTATTTGTAATAGCAATTAATAGCAGCAACAGAAATAAATCATCACCTAAAATGTCAACTGTCTATCTATCACGGTTCCTGAGATACAGGCTGACAGACAGACAGACACACGACGAAGTCTCAGCCGTTAGGTACGGAACCCTATTAGGGCTCTACAATACATGGACCCGATTGACTTGAAGCGAGGGAAATATTATTTCACGGTTTTTTGAATTATATTTCATGGTTGTTTTATTTCTCTTGCCAGCGCCAGCTTTCGGAACGTTATGTAAAAGTTATGTCATGGTGTGTTTTGGCGCTTTTGGACACGTTTCAAGTCTGTTGATCTATCTGATAAAAAAAAACACATTAGTGAAATGAATTCAGTTGTTTTTTGTATCTTTTTATGCATTTTTCTTTATAAGTTTGCGAAAAAAACTAGATAGGTGCTCGTATAGAGGAGGAGTGGCTTTAATTCATGCGATTTTAATATTACAAGTCGAATAAAAAACAATAGTGCTACCTCTGAATAGTTAATAACTACGTAAGTGATGCTCACTAATATTTATAATTAATTTTCTAATATTTAGTTTAAAATAAAAATATTCCGGAAAATACTGACAAGTCTTCTTTCCACTTATCTCGTCCGCGATAAGACAGTAAGTTCCGCAGATGAAAGTTATGAAACTGAGAGGCCTCTGGACCGCAAGTGTTTGTCAGAGGTGCACGGAGAACACTACGCAGGCCGTAGTACGCCCACTTAAGGATACAAATCATTCATTTCCATTGTTTCATTTCTCAAATCTTTGAAACGTCAAAAATGAAATACAAAAACAGATTGAACATAGGAAAATAAATTTATCGTACTATCTGGTCGCTTCGCTTTTTTACACTAGAGCAAAGAAGCGATTAGAAACTCTAACTTATTTTTTGTTCTGTTTACAATAATTGTTTGTTAGTCTTTTATTTTTTAATTTGTTGTTGGAGCAGATTCCGATCCAAGCAGTTTTGTCATCAACGTAATCCGATATTTTATTATAAGCTATTTTCAAAGCTAGTTCATACAATATAATTTAAATTTAATGATTGGCAACTGTTGCAATTCTTTGGAAATCTTGATGTATTAATTAGCATATACATTACCCTGTGAAAGATACATTAGTTAGGTTAGATAAGGTAAGGATATAGGCCTTCAGAGATGTCTAGTAGGTATTCCTGTTGGCGCCGCGCCGGCCTGCGACCGCCCGATCCCGCCGCCTCACTCAATCATCGCGGGAAACGTCCACCGTTGCGAACTTGAAAACATTTGAGTCCCAACCCCCATCCTCTGGCTCTTCTAGCTACGTATCTCCTGATTCTGACTTGACTTCGCGGCGACTCGACGCTCAACTGTGTCCTATGGTCAAACACCACGCTTAGGATCCGTATATATCACAAATAATCACATTTACATGAAAAAATATGTTTTCGATTCAACATTTTCGATACAAATTGAGAACAATAAAATACCGAATCCTTATAATCTTCCTAACAATACCCAAAAATACGAAACTTAACAAAAACAATTATAACATAATCATGAACTAAAAATACACGCCGCATTGAGAATGTTCTTTTATTAAGTCGGTAAAACAAACATTTTCAAAAATGCATCACTAATAAATATAAATTTAAAATTTAAGAAAAACTTCCGATTCCAATGCTTCCGATTCCTTAAAAGTGAAATACCATAATATTTAGACATGTGCACTCGATGCGCATTCATTTGATCCCCACACTAGTATATTTGCAGATTTTCGGTTTTCCTTCCCCACTCTCACCCCCATAACTTTTAAACGGCACACACCGACAGACAGACAGACACGTCAAACTTATAACACCCCTCATTTTTGGTCGGGGGTTAAAAACACGTTGGATTTGAACCAAATTAGGTAATTTTTTTTTTATTTTAATTAAAAATTTTAAAAAACATTCCTACTGCTGGGACACAGGGACTTCTCTTTTAAATTTAACACAAACTTCTTTTCCGATTGTGATAAAATTTAAATGATAGCAACTTGCAAGCCACAGCTTTTATTTAAAAAATACCTCCACGAAAACAAACATATAGAAGTCTAACTACGAACCCCCTTTTCTTGTTAAAAGTCGGTTACAAATATGCATCGAACAAAAGCCTAGTCCTTTTCTTGAGCTAGAAGCCTTCTCATAATAAAATCATGATGCAAAAATAGATGCTGAGAGATATTTTATCGTATTTTCTTTAGAGATCTCAACTCAGTAAATCGTAATTCGTTCCGCAGAACGGAGCGCCGCGCCGCGGGGGCGGACCACTTCCGTACCGAAGACGCTCAAAACGACAAAATTCTTATTAAATTTAATATGTTGCGACCACTTTCACTTCTAGGTTCTATATGCCTTATAATATAACACTTTAATTTTTCAAATTCCGCAACCGGATACTTGACTGAAAAAAAAAATTAGACTGCAATTAAAGAAATAAGCATGTGTAATGCCATTCAAAAGAATATTGTTAGTAATGTCCCGTTTCGTATAATCGATATGACAAGGGTGATGTGATGAGGCCATGACATCATCGATGTACGCCGCACGGGGAGTTGGTCACGAAGCTTTATTTTGTACAAATATCCAAATAGAGCCTGCAGCCAAGAGCACATTTTGTTCCGCACAAGCAATAAACCTCCAATAAGACTCTGCGCGAGCATCGCCGCCCGCTATTTATGGATATTGAAATACTTGGAGCATCAGTCTCAAATCAAACTTGCTAACATGCTTTGATACAATTTCATATCTAAAATTTGAATTATCGAGTAAATTACAATTTGCATGACTGGACGAAGCAGTACGTTTGTATCTTTATGATTTTATGGCTTAATTTTGTACATACATTTTGTTATTCAATATCTCTGTTTTATGAATATAATTACGTAATGGTTCGTTGTAATGGAATAATGTTTAAAATAGTAACATCAACCTGAAATATTTCGTATTACATGTTGATTTTATGAAGTCAAAATGATTCCTGGTAATAATTCATACAATTAATGAGTCCAATATATTATTAGATCCAATTTACTTGTGTACTAATAAATTCAAGAAAGTTGTATAGGTTGTTTCGATGTCAAAAGAGTAATTGAAGAGGTCTGATTATTTGATTATCAAATAATCAGATATTATAATATTAATAATAAAAATATCTATATATGTATGACTATTATATTAAGTATATCAGATATCTAGTACCTGTAACACAAGCTTTAGAGCTTACCACGGGGCTAGATGTTGTTGTGTGAATTGTCTGGAAATATTTATTTTATTTATTTATTTAATGTGCATGGGAATCAACTTGTTTTAGTTAAATGGATAAACTAGGCAACAAAACACATATTGGAGAAATTGATACTGATGGCATGTCTATACAATCTCTGCGAGTACACGGACATTAACGGATTCAATCAATCACGGAGTACCAGGTTTTACCTCAGGCTTGGAGCGTTGCGGGGTATTGATAGGATGCAGCCCGGATATTGGGAATATCAGCGACCGCGCTGCAATCGGCTCAGTCCCCGCTTCATTATATTAGACGCAGGGCCCGCCGGCCCTCGCCGCGGTGATCCGGTTAGGGCCGTATCACGGACGGCAGACTGTTATGCACAATCCGTGGTCTCGCGCCTGCACGCTTCGCGCTAATTGCTGCCGCTCATCGCAGCTTCCGGTAATTATTCTATTGTATTAACGCAAGCCGTGCTCGTTATTGTATGTCTCCGCATTAGTCGATTAAATGGCTGGCTGGTGATCGTTTCAGGGAATTAATACACTCAGTAGGCACTGATAGCTGCGATAATGATTATTCAATTAATCTTTTTAGTATCACTTTAACACTTATGATTTATTTTATTTTATCCTTACGTTTTTGAAGTGATCCGAGTTTAATGAATACTCTGAATGTCTTTTATAGTTTCAACTCAATCACAAAAAATCCGTCGAATGTGACGATTAGAAAAAACCTACATTAATAATATTTCCTTACGTTATAATCTGCAAGACTTCGATGAAAGTTTCATTTTGAAGAGTTTATATACATATATATATATATATTCGAGTTTTAAATAAATGGCTGAACAGTAAAAACAATAAAAAGTCTCCTACATTTTAAAAATCTTAGACCGTTTGCAAAACAACAAAGTTGTCTCACAGCAAACTTGCGGTGGCCACGCGTCGCGCGTCACGCGAGCCTAGAGCCCGGCTCGAGCAGCCTTTGTCAATCATGATTGCACACTTACACAACAATACCCCAATCAAGCTCCTCAATCGAGTTATTAACGGCTGCGGGAGCGACCTCGTCAATGCCTCCATCTGGTTTAGATTATGTGCTCTCAATTGCCACGAGGCTTAAGCCGGTTCGGTGTAACGTGTAATGCAACCAGCGCGCATCCCACGCGTGGGCGGCACTACAAGCTTCATGTAAAGCTCGCGGCGGCGCTCGGGCTGATCCATCGGCTCGGGTTTTTTGCGAACACAAAGGCGCTCGCAGCGCTCGTTCGAACGGAGTTCGTGACTTTTGTTTCGTGTGACAAACAACCTCTTGAATTTACTAATATATATGAATAAAAGTCTGTTCTTTGGCATCCAAAAACCTGAAGTTAGTTATTAGTTTAAAGCAATTAGAAACGAGATACTTTATGTAATACGAATATTGCTCAAGTAACATTGCAATGCAAGAACAAAACTATTAGTTTGCTTGCTTAGGGCATGGTCGCAGCAACTGAGCGGAAACAGCTCTTGGAATTCACGTTCAAAATTCGCTTTGAGTTAGTTGGTGTGTCGTCCGATCTGTTAACGCTTAACTGCGTCAACAGATCGGACGGCACACCTAATATTGCAATACACGTTACGCTCGCCGACACCCGGCATCAGGTATTAACGATTGCGTAATGTATGAATCATTCCGTTCCTTATACAGGTATACGCCCTTCGCATTAGCACTTTGATCTAGAATCCAGCAAAGACACCTAGTGATGTTCTTCGGCAAGTGAAAAGTAGACTGGCTGGGAGTGAAGTTGGATCGGAGTGTTGATCGCGAAGTGACTTAGACGGTTCAGTGGCCGCGGACGCTCGTAGTGACGGTGCGGTGGGAGTGTGGGGATGCTAGTGCCGGGAAGCTGCGCGCGCGCCCCGCAGCATGCAGATGATCCTGGCAGGCGGCGCCAGCGGCGGGTGAGTGCTAGTTCTCTTCTTAGGTGCTGTGCAATTTTTTTTTTGCGACACGATTTTTCATACAGGGCACAGGAACCGTAGATGCTGAAGCTAGCGATGATAGGACATACAAACACTGTTTGTTACCGACAAGGAAGTGTCTTGTGTCATAGAGAATACAAGTTATAGAAGTGCGCAGTGATCGGACACAGTAATCCATCGCTAATACTATTGCTATACCCGCGGTATAAAACGAAGTATGAAATTTCGTATTGCGGTAGCCATTTGACGCGGAGCTGAGCCATTGCCAAAACACGCGCAAACTTTCAGCTACAATTACTATACAACTGTGTGCGTGGCGCGTCGGAGCCGGGGAACGCTGGCCGGCGGCGCCTCACTACAACAGGCTACTTACCTCGTTTTGGAAAACCATTTAATCGTAAAACGGTTGCCTGTTTCGAAAATCTGCTCTAGACATATTGCAGTTTTATACTTCTCAGTTACGTCACAATCAGGCATTTTCGATAAGTAGCGTTATGAGTCACGAGATTAAAAACGAAAATATTACAATTATAATAATTATATCGTTAAAAAAAAACAATTAATAAAGGAACCATTAGTTTCATATTGTTATGATAATCAGCTACCCTATTGTAACGTTTATTGATGTCGCTTATATCTTCAACTAATAATATTTAGTTTCCAACTGTTATGGCTGCCTCAGTGGCACGGTGGGCGAGGGTCCGCTTGCGGCGCAAGAGGTAGCGGGTTCGATTCCCGCCGAAAGGGTCAAGTGTTTGTATGTTCTGCAAGCAATTTCTCCTTGGCCTGGGTGTTTAATATGTGCCTATATTAAAAAAATATCTCTGTACATATGTCTATTATATTAAGTATATCAGATGTCTAGTACCCGTAACACAAGCTAAGAGCTTACCACGAGGCTGATTGTGTGGCTTTTCCGGAAATATTTAAATATTTATATTTCATTTAATTAATGACCCCGAAGTTTGTGTCCAGTAAGAGCAACTTCTGCACGCAAACAATGTTCACGTTTCTATAGGCATTGGATGATTTCATACATACTGGTTCTCATCAAACCCACCGATAGATTGTATCTGCCACAAAACAAAAGTGTCTAAGTTTACGTCGTAGCTTGAGATCACCAGCGCTGTTCAAACTGGACCGAGCGCCTGCCAAGATGCGCGTCACAGCAACTGAGCCGGGACTGAGCCAGGAGGAGGTCAATGCAGGATTTCTCTATGCAGCCCGTCCGGCGTGAGAAATACCTTACAAGAACCGCTTTAGGATATTTGGACTATCTATTTATATATTATTAGTCCGTGTTCAACTCCCGAAAGCAGCTTAGTCTTATTCTACACAAATTGAAATACCTCAATCAAAGAAAGTTTAAAACTTTGAAAAATAATTTAAAATTTTAAAGTCAAAACCAACCAAACCTGCAGTCCGAGTATCACCCTTTCTAAATGTCAAATTAAATACAACATTAGGCCTTCCAGCTTCGTTATAACGCAACCACTTACACAAAACATTTGAAATAAGTGTTTCGTCGGCACAGCAGTCGTCGTAAAACGTAACGAGCCGCCCAGCTGGGCGGGGGCGCGGCGGCGGCTTGGCAGCGCGCGCTGGCACCGCCGCCGCGCCGCGCTGCCAGGCTCCGCTGCCCGGGAATTGCTGGACATCACCGGAAGATTCATTACTTACCGCCTTATGAAACCGCAATCGCTTATATTATATCGGTACACATCCTTATAAAACTGCATTGAAATTACACACAACTTTAGTGTCATAAAACCAAAGATTTAATTCAAATAAACATATAAATTTATTGCGCATTATAAAATTTTGCATAAAATTGAGTACGATTTGGTATTTTGGAGGAGTTCAGGTGAGGGCAGTGTTCGCATGCTCTGCTGGCACATTTTTTGGGAGTTTTCTACGTCTAATAAATAAATATGAATGTGTATGTCATCTAAAGTATAGGTGCATACATGAAATGTCAATTACCCAGAAGGCAAGCTCAGAGCTCTCACAGGGCCAGATGTATCTATATGGTTTCTCCAGCAATTTTATAAGTCTAAATGTTATATGGAGCCGGTGCTGGTGTGTCTTCGTGGAGTCCTTTTTAGGGTTTCGTAGCCAAATGAAAAAAAACGGAACCCTTAAAGATTCTTCATGTTTTCTGTCTGTACGTCTATACTGTAAAAACTTCATGAATATTATGTATTCTGTGAACCTCATTAAGATTTTCACACAAAAATAAAATAAATATTTTTTGGAGTTTACTCCTTAAGAAACGATTTGAGTTATAAGGCCCGGTACGGAAATTTTATGATGAGTAAAATCAAAGTGTAACACGAAAAGTTGAGGCGTTACGTAGAAAGAGACAAACATATATATCTGATGTAGGATTGAACTTGTAAAAGAATGAGATAGAATACATTACACAGCGTATCTCATTCTCGGGGTCTCCTCTTTGCGCGATACTTCGTAGTCTCACTGTATTTTATTAATATTAACTTTGTAACATACTTTATGTAATACGCTTTATTGAATTAATATAAATAATCCGAATAATAACAGATATATGTTTGTTTCTCTTATCATTTTAGCAGATGCGTTCATTTACCCTTTTTTTCTATTCGATATTATATCATAATTATCGTTCGTAAGGAGTAAACTCCAATCGTGCGTCGTAGCTGACACACACACACTTTTTTTTATGACCATGTACTCTTAGTTCAAATTCTTTTTATTTTTAAAAGATGAAAATTCTTGTTTTATTTATTGACTATCGTTCCATTTTTATTATACTACTAGCGGCCCGCCCCAGCGTCGCACGGGTAAAAAAAGTTCCCGGCAATTTTTCCTTATCAAGATAGCTTATCAAGAAAAATCATAGACTACCTATAAAATGAATATTGAACTTTCGAGACATAGACAATAGCTCAAAGAGTATATTACCACCACGTACCTATGAATCAAGATCAAAATCATAGACAACCTATAAAATGACATTTATTGTACACTTTTGTTAACCTGTAGATAATAGCAGACAAATAATTAGCAATAAATTAAAATTGCGACTATAATTTGAGATTTAAACTATCCTATCTCTCAAGTTGGATCTAACTGCACATGGTGTGCGAATTTTATTATAATCGGTTAAGTGGTTTAGGAGTATATTGAGGACAAACATTGTGACAAGAGATTTATATATATTACTAGCGGCCCGCCCCGGCGTCGCACGTGTATAAAATTTTCCCGGAAATTGTTCGAATTTTTCTCGCCTTAAAAACAAAAATCCTATCTCTCAAGTTGGATCGAACTGCACATGGTGTGCGAATTTTATTATAATCGGTTAAGTGGTTTAGGAGTCCATTGAGGACAAACATTGTGACACGAGATTTATATATATTAAGATTAAGATAAGATATGAATGTTAAAGGATACGCCAATAATTCATTAAATGATGGAGGGTGAGTTGCGTCGTAGCAGCAACGCGGCACGTCATATCGGGAAGTATCGAGTGGTCTAAAGAGCAGCTCGACTACAGACTCGACTGGTCTAAAACACTAATCGCCTACTTAACACTCGTCTAAAAAGCCGCTCGGCTGCGGTAGTGACCCGTCTAAAAAGCAACTCAGTGTTTGAAGTGGCGCTTAAAACCACTCGACACTAACATCAACAACGTTGACAGAGGGAACTTTACAAACGAACGTACAACCTGTTATCGGCTTGCCTGGTCCCATTCTAGGAATTTTAGCTTAAAAATTAACGAATTATTCCACTTTCACCCACCAACACTCCACCGGTGGAACAACGTCTATAACACAAAAAGCGCAGTTTCAAACTCCCCCACTATTTCGAAATAGTAGGGCAGCTATCCCGTATTAAAATAGGTGACGACGGAGCCCTGATGCTGACACCTCTAGAATTAGATCGAGAAAAAAATAAAGATACTGATGCTATTTTGTTGCCTTTATGTGATGTCTTTCAAAGGGGCGACTACCTCTATTATAGCGTAGAGCTCGACACTTCAGGCATGGATGCTCACTTCTGTATAAATTCTTGTTTTTATTATGCTTTGCTATAATCTTTCATCTAAGATGGTCCGTCTACTCCAAATATGTTTACTTTACGTTTAGAAAACAGCTTAATCGATACGAGTAGCAAATAATTATCAGATACTACGATAGCAGAAACGATGGAGAGAGATACGTAAATTCATACAATTTTACGGGTAACGAAAACCCTGTTCATGGTTTATGCATTCCTGGTATATTTTCCCGTGAAATATAAACTATTTTGCTATTCATTTGATTTGATAACATATACATTAATACTGTCAAAATACATTTTTATTTTCGTAAAATTGATAAGATCTAAGCGAACAGAGAGCGGCAGTGTGCTGAAGGCGTGGGGCGTGTTGAAGGCATGTTATTAGCGCGGTGCGGGCGTGGCACAGGTGTGTTGCGGGCGTGCTGCGAGCGAGCTGCGGGCGTGCTGCGGGCGTGCTGCGGGCGTGCTGAGGATGCGGAGCTAGCGCGTTGCTTGCGTGTTTAAGGCTTGTTGCAGGCGTGTTGGTGCAGTGCGAACGCGGTTCGAACATTGAGAGCGACTTGTAGGCGTTTTGTAAACCTGCTCCCCTGATTGATGATTGAATGATTATATTTTAAGTGGTAAACCTCACTTTTTGTCTAAATGTTTTTTCGCTTAAATTTTAAAACTACACTCGAGAGCAATGAATCCTGGTATTACAATTATAAATTCTCTTAATCCATAAAATTTATGGTGAATCATATTTTTTTAACTTTCATTTAAGGAGTATTCAATTGTCTATTGTTGAAGCCGTGTTGGCTAAGTGGGAGAACACTCGACTTTCATTCCGAAGGTCGTGGGTTCAAACCCCGCCACGCACCTCTGGATTTTTCTTCTTGAGAAATTTATGTGCGCTTTAAACACGTGCTTTAACGGTGAAGGCAAACATCGTGAGGAAACCGGCATGTTCTGAGAACTTTAAAAGAGTTTGAAGGACATGTGACATTCACCAACCCGCACTTGGCCAGCGTGGTGAATTAAGGCCTAATCTCTCTCGTCAAGAGAGAAGTCCCTGTGTCCCAGCAGTGGGAACGTTAATAGGGTGATGATGATGATGATGAATTGTCTATTAAATACAATTTATTGTATTAACATAGCATTCTTACTTTCCGAGATTTTTTGGATTCTTTGAGTGACCCGGATTCATTGCTCTCGAGTGTATATTCCTCCTAATGCTTAGGAACTATTTATTACCTAGTAAAATTGTCCGCACTACGGGTGATCTAAATAGTTCAAAATTTTACTTGTTTTGATTATACAACAACACTGTTACAGTCGGTAGAACATTATGTAGATACGTGGAATAGTCAGACGACAAACAAGAGTATATAAATCATGCGACAAGATATATCATCCTGTAAAGTTTTAATGTGAAATTGCAATTGGAGTAAGGTACGTAATAAAGATCCTTGGTTTTGTTAAAGCGTATTTTCTATATCTCTAGCGGGCTAAGATTAAGAAACTGGCGTAGGTTTAGACTACGACAAAATCGTCTGCGCCGGAACACTTTGCGACGTGCCCGGCCACTCGTCGCCATAGGGCGCTAATGTAGCCGCAGCATTAGTAGCGAAGCATCAGGCATATTACTCACGACGCCACTCATAAAATGTAATTAAGGGTCGCCGAACACAGTCTGTCAACTTTAATGCACTTTATTTTAATGAACAACTACCTGGCGGACGTGGCGCCCGCCACTTTGTACGCGCAGGTTCGTTGTATGCGCATACTTTGTAGTACTTGTTGCCAGGCCTAGTTAGGTCTTATTAAACTTCTAAACCCCGTTTTAAGCTTAAAAAGATTGTTGATTTATTATGCCATATATACATAAGATGAGGTATCACACTATCTATAGAGCATACATTTATAAATTCTCTTAATCAAATTACTTTGATACAAATATCCGACCCTTTTGTTATCCCCTCGGTAGTGGCGTTTAGTTTTAAGCGAGTGTTGACAATGATAAAGAACCTCGCTGCCAAATTTCAAGTTTCTCACTCCGAACACAGACTTTTATACAAAGTTCTTACAACGTTTTAACCCTAAAATACACTCGAGAGCAATGAATCCGGGTCACTCAAAGAATCCAAAAAAATATGAGTCACCATACATTTTATTTACACAAAATTACATAAAGAAAAAAAACTGCTGATCTCTCCTTAAAACAAAAATAGGAGAATCATGAAATTTTTGAACTTTATGACGATTTTCTTGAATTTCAATACTTCGTATTACCTCCTCGTGCTTCCATTACTGCGTTTACGCGGTTTGGCATGCTGTACACCAAGTTCCTTTTACGATTTTGGGGAATATTCTCCCATTCCTCTGTGAGAGCAATTTTGAGCTCAGGAAGCGTGATTGGGGGAGGGTTTCGTTGTTTTACGCATCTCCCTAGCTCGTCCCAAGCATGCTCGATCGGGTTGATATCCGGGCTGCGCGCTGGCCACTCCATACAAGTAATGTTCATCTCTTGAAGGTAGTCATTCACAATCCTACCTGTATGAGGTCGGGCATTGTCATGCATAAATATAGCATCCTCACCCAAATTGACCATAAATGGACCAACGTGTTCGTTGAGGAAGACGTCGGCTTGCTTAATCTAACTTAAAACCCCTTAGACCTGCAAACGGCCCTAAACTGGAGCGTGGCCATCGTATTTCAAGACTAAGATATGCCCAGAACCACGTAAATTGGAGTATTGAAGATTGGTCGAAAGTTATGTTCTCCGACGAATCAAAATTTATGCTCTACATGCACGATGGAAGACACAGAGTGCATAGAAGACCAGGGGAAAGATTCAAGCAAGCATGCATCGAAGAAAAATTAGCCTACGGTGGTGGGTCTGTACTTGTGTGGGCCGGAATTTCCTCTGAAAGTTGCACAGAGCTGGTGATCATAGAAAACGGCTCTTTAACTAGCGTAAGATATGTGGAAGAAATCCTCAACGAACACGTTGGTCCATTAATGGTCAATTTGGGTGAGGATGCTATATTTATGCATGACAATGCCCGACCTCATACAGGTAGGATTGTGAATGACTACCTTCAAGAGATGAACATTACTTGTATGGAGTGGCCAGCGCGCAGCCCGGATATCAACCCGATCGAGCATGCTTGGGACGAGCTAGGGAGATGCGTAAAACAACGAAACCCTCCCCCAATCACGCTTCCTGAGCTCAAAATTGCTCTCACAGAGGAATGGGAGAATATTCCCCAAAATTGTATAAGGAACTTGGTATACAGCATGCCAAACCGCGTAAACGCAGTAATGGAAGCACGAGGAGGTAATACGAAGTATTGAAATTCAAGAAAATCCTCATAAAGTTCAAAAATTTCATGTTTCCTATTTTTGTTTTAAGGAGAGATCAGCAGTTTTTTTTCTTTATGTAATTTTGTGTAAATAAAATTTATGGTGACTCATATTTTTTTAACTTTCATTTAAGGAGTATTCAATTGTCTATTAAATACAATTTATTGTATTAACCTAGCATTCTTAATTTCCGAGATTTTTTGGATTCTTTGAGTGACCCGGATTCATTGCTCTCGAGTGTATTATTTTATGTATGTGTCGTTAAATAATACGAATGATTAAATCTTTGTAAAACTAATAAATGTTCCAAAATATATGTAAATGAATGCAATAATTAAATAATCGTACACAACAATTAAATAAATAATATATAAGAATAATCATAATATTCTTTCATTATTGTCAAATGTACTTTCTTTCAGTCACATGAATGGTTTTTTTTTGTTTTTGTGTTTAATGTCATTTGGCAAAGCAAGATTTTTTTAATATGTTTATCTGAATGTGAAGTTTCTCTACAATAATTGAAAACCCCTAATTAATTAATAATACTAAGACTTATTAAAATAGTTCATTATTTATTGTTTGTAATATAATTGTTTGTAAAACAAACAAATATATTACAAACAATTTCAAAGTTTCAACAACAAAATATTTGTAAAATATATTATACGAGCGAATCGGGAAACCTGTACCTACCCAATTCGTCAATATCAAAAATAAATAAAATACTGATTAGTAATTGAAAATAGAAAAGCTTCAGTTCCAGTAAACATGTTTATGCAATAGAGCGAAAGATTAGACGGATGTACTAAAGTTTGAGCTATCATGAGATCTACGACAAAGATACGCCATCTAGTGGCATTTTCACGAACCACCCCTTCAACTGGCAGCGTCGCTCGCCAACCCTTGTCTAGCGCCACCTAGTATAATTTTCAGGAACCTCCATTTCACTGGAAAACTTTTCCAGGTTCACTCCATACAAAATAGATGGCGCCCTAACCCCAGAATCGCCGACCACAATCCGAACCATTGCCGTTTCGAACTTGTTTTAGCTTTTCTGGCTAGTGTTGTAATCTAGCGCCATCTATTAAAATTTTCCAGAACCGCACAACCGGCGCGGGGAGGGTTTCGAGAACCACATAGGGTTTTGTTGCCTAAGAACTTCTATCTTCTTGATAAACGTTGACCGATTTCATGGTTCTTTTTTAAATAAAAGCTATTGCTTACACGTTAGTCGCATTTAAATTTTATAACAATGGGTAACGTAGTTCTCAAGCTGTACTAGTTTTCGCGTCCCGGCGTTTTCCGGTTTTTTTTTGGTTGTATCCGCCGTATTTTTCCCGCAGTAAAAAGCAATTTATAGTCTTTCTCGATAAATGGGCTATAAAACACGGAAATAATGTTTGAAATCGGACTATTGGTTTCTAAGATAATCGCGTTCAAGCAAACAAGCTCATCAGTTTTATAGTTATAGATGTCCTCATTTCATACCGAATTTAGGCGACCCCGGGGTCCTAGGCTCGAATCTCAAGTGTTTTTCAGTTTTTGAACCTTTTGGGATTGGTTCTATATTTGTAAAGTGTTATTGAGGTTTCAGTGTCATCGAGTTTAAAAAATAGAGAAGGTAAAATACATTCGGCGTGTGTTTTAAGTTCTCGAGCTGTGATTGTATTCATTGCTATCGCGTTTCTTATTTAAACCGACTTCAAATATTTGGTTTGAATTTTGCGAATATTTTTAGATCTCGAGTTATATTTATTCTTTTATTCAATTTATATATCGTAAAATTTGGGAAATGGTTGCTCCTACGGCAACGGCAGAATATGGGCGGCTAAATCTATACTAATATTTTAAGTGGAAAAGTGTGTTTGTTTGTCCGTCTTTTACGGCAAAAATACTGAACCGATAAGCTTGAAATTTTATATGATGATAGGTTATATATTATATGAGGACACAAGCTACTTGTATCCGCGGGAATATATAGCGTTCCGCAAGAAAATACATTATAAGGCGGGGAACGGCGCGGGCACTACCCTTCTATACATATATATTTCAAATTAAATGTCGGTTGATTTTTTGTTAAAAATCTGTTTGTGGGAGCATCTCTCAGTGGTGCACCTATTTAACCGACTCTCAACGAAAAAAAGGAGGTTCTTAATACGTCGCGTATGTTTTTTTATTTGTTGATTGAACTACGATTTGTTTATTAGCACTTTAGGTAGAACCTGGTTCATGAATATTGAACACAGATGGTATTGAAAACAACGTGTATATTCCTGTAGATTCACGGACGCTGTGCTGCAGCTATAACAACTATATTGCTGCTGGATCTGACGCCAGTCGTATAATCTCATTGACAAATTTTGTTTTTATTATCTGACAAATATTTAAAGAGCAAATTTACTTGATGGTTATTAATCACAGCATCAGTGAATAAAGTTAACAATAAAAGGTATGAAATCAAGTCGCGCCTGTTTGTTTAGATCTTTTAAACAACTCAAAGAATCACAGTTTTCACAATAGATAGAGCCGTGTTGAAGTTAACAAGAATAATTTACACCATTGGCGAGTTTTGCTAGTTTTTATCCAAACTAAGTACAGGCTAGACGAATAATAGAAGGTTTTCACTTTTGATTTTCGTTTCGGTTTTGGAGAAAGAGAATAGGTATTTCGCCGGCTTGTTACAAAGGCTTAGTCGTCGTCTCACAGGTCGTGTCGTAGTCGGTCCGTCGGCTCGTTGGCTGTCTCCGAGGCTTAGAGGTATACTCCGATCTACTTTCAGAGTGAAGTGATACTTGAAGCCAGTAATTTGGTCTGCGAAGCGACGCCGCGGCTATCATCAACCAAAAATGTCACGTCTTGATGTAAAGAGAATCTAAAACTCCATCAAAGCCACCTTACCCTTGAAAAGAAACCGAGTGGACTCATCATCACCATCCTTAGTGTTTCTCATCCCTCTGCTGGGCACTACGCCTCCCAGATTGTTTCACCGAGCAGGGTTGTGCTTACCGCGTCCACTGACGAGTTCAACGCGTACGACGTCGTCGACCCATCCCTCTAGCGGACGTCCGGCGCTCACGCTGCTGCTACAAGCATTGTCGATTTATTATATACGGATTAGTTCAATACGAAACGTTCTTTATGGACACTAAAAGTAGAAATAATGGACGTGGCTAAGCCGATTCCCGCCAATAAATGCACATAAATTTAATAAAGAACACAAAATGTAAATTTGCACGAATTAAATGTTATTTGACTATTGGCTCTATTCGTGCAGTGAATATGATAGAAACATATTCTGCAATGACACGATAGCACGTTGCTCTTGTTTGCCGAATGCGAGGTTCTGCGAGTACTTTGTAACGGGTTGGACACTTGTGGCAACGGCGCAAGTGCACGCTCTATTGAAAAATACAGATTTTTGACGCTGAACCAGAACTAATAGATGTTTTAAAATTCTTCGCCTCATCATAACTGTTCTAATACTTTTTTATGTTTACACTTTACTTTGTCAATTAATTATGTTTATATTTTATTATAAACGTAGAAAAGCTTGGCAGAACTTTTGAGCAACTTATCTGAAACAGAATCTAAGAAGTTTTCTAAGCAAACAAAATAAAAAAACAATAGGATAACTCACATAACAAAGACAAATATATAGGTCAAACATAATTCATAGTTACTTTTGATTACCCAGTTTTAACTCCATAACGTTGTAAAGCTGGATCGATTTCAATCAAGTACTGAAAGATGAATAAGCATAGACGTATTTACGTCCCCACTGCTGGGACTCGGGGCTTGTCTTCATGAGAGGGATTACACCTTAATGAAATATAAAATATATATATTTTTTTAAATATATATTTTCTAAATTATGTCAGGCTTCGTACGCCCGAGTCCTAAGCCCGCGTCACTGTATTTTCCATAATATGGACACACTTTTATTATTAATGCGAAGGTCATTTCCTACTTCGTCCATAATCAGTTATATTATATTCATATGCTATTTATGTCTTTATTTGTATTATTTGGGAAGAATATGTAAAAGACGCAGCCATTAATAATTAATCATTGCTAGTCATTTATCTATATTACTCGTACGAGGGCTGCCTTTTAACTTGTGTCGTTTGCAATAAGTATAGACTATCTAATAGATTATTACCATTTATTGTGTTTCATAGAATTCTCCGCGATACTTTATGAACTTTTGCATGCGTTCAAACCAGTTTTTTTAACTTTTATTCCACTCCGATGCGTAGTCAAAATGGCCGATTAGTATGCGTCAACACCTGCCCGGGCGAGCTGGAAAGTTGACCACGAAGACTATGCTTAATTTTGGGGAACACGGCTTAAGTCAGGGCTGTGAGGCGGATGAGCTAAACTTCGACATTTTGGGTACTCAAAACATGTTTATAAGGCGCGCACTTGCATTGCATTATCATCCTACGAAGTTTTGTAATAGTTTTTTCCCTATTTCGGTGATGATTTGAGGTAAAGTAACAGCGGAATACCAGTCAGCGGTCACCGTCTTGCGATCTTCTAGTACAATAGTGGTAAGGTGACCACCCTTTGCCACAAAGGGTAGCACGACGAGCAACAAAGTGGCATGGCTACACCGTAGTCGTAAGAGGTGCAGGTACGAACCCTGCGTGCGACGGTCGCGGATGCGTCTTAATCTTTTTCTGCATAAATACAAGCTTCGAGCGTACCACGGGGCTAGATATTGTTGTGTAAATTGTCTGGAAATATTTATTTTTATTTATTTATTTATAAATTTAAAATAGTTAAAACTAAATAGTAAGGTTTATCAAGTAGTAAAAATCATCAAGTATCCTACGGTTATTAATTTATTATTCTATGCTACGGTTTTGCATGCAGTTTTCAGCAACTAATAGATAAATTAAAGAATAAGGTTTATACTCGGTATCAAAAGTCTCGGTCAGTATGGGAAGGTCTGATTGAAATAAATTTCAGGATATGAAAACAGAGCATATTATATATATACATATTACATATTATATGTAGAGGTATATATATATATATATACATCATGTTCGGTAGTAAAATTATGAGCTAATAACCTACACCAACGATATCTGGTTAAATAGTGTAATTTTTATATTTTTCAAAAAGTTTGTCTTTGTTTCCAAGCAAAGTACAAGTTTTTTTAATCTTGCTAAAATTGATGTTATGGTTCCTAAGAACAATCCTCGTATGTCTTATATCGTGAGACCTTCCCGTGCTGACCGAAACTTTTGCTACAACCCCTATATTGTATATAATTAACACCCGTGCAAAGTCGCTACGGAGTAAGTCGCTTGTTTTAGAACGCACTCCCAAGACGTTCCGAATATTGTGCAAAGGCAAAGTCGTGAATGTGTCAATAGATCGTTTGAAACCAGCCTATTTCTTGTCGAACCCAGAGCCTGTACCACAATCTTCGCAGGCGTTCGAACCCGCACCAGTTCTTACGGATCCGGGACCGATACCTCCTTCCGTGCGTACCACCCGTTCCGGTAGGACGGTCCGGTTCCCGGATTTTTATCGCCCGTAGTGACGGTCTTCGGAAGGGGGTGATGTGGGGTTCACATGTATTTATTTATTTATTATTACATATTTATTATATTACCTACGTATTTATTTAATTATTAAAATTTCATCATAATAATATTCACGCCTTGTCTTCACACTTACTTACTTTCATATATCTACTTTTCACATTTACTTTCAGTTCATACTTATGTTCATACTTCTATACATCTAATCTTAACTCTAACTTACCGTTCATACACTCACACTATGTTCTTACTTTCGCCTCTTAGATAGTTTATTCTTCTACCCTCAACTTCACTTATTTAATTCTCAACGGAATTCGAAAACGAAGGACAGTCGTATGGAACCTTCCTACCGCGCACTACTTACTTTCGCTGTTATTACTGTTAACAAAAGATTTTGCAAATCTGTTGGTGTTAAACTATCTTCTCGCTCTGTGTAACGCTTATCTTCTGTCCGTGTTAATTGTTTACCGTAACTTTCATTGTGCTGTGCCTTCCGCTCCTTCTTATAAAACTGTAGTGTTTGCTGTGATAAATACAGTGTGTGAAACCTAACCTGTCGGACTTATTTTCACCTAAACCTACCACAGCTACAGGTACGAACTTATTACCTACCTATCAACTACATGTTGAAATAAGGAAATGAGTAATTATTTCAATTCTAGGCGTATCTTGCGACATAGCGGTTTCTAAAAATTGGAATTCTTAAAACCATAGTTCTACAGTCGTAAGACGTGGTGCTGCAACACTTAACACGGAAATAATCTCTTCAAAGCACCGGAGTCGCGGTAATCCCCTTTGAAAGTTGTAGAAAATTATTGCAAGCAAATTTTTCTTAGATATTTCCAGTTTTACAACCGACTTGTCATCGTCGAATAGTCGATACAATAAAACTCTTGGAAGAAACAAAAAAAGTTTCTTCGAAGAGTTCTATTTTGAATTGGAAGTTCATAAAGATGCGAATGCCATTTGTTTAGTTGCCAGTCACGCGGAAGGTTGGCGCACGACACCACTTAAATAATAATTAACTTGAAAAGATCTCTCACACCTAGTTCTTTGTGTTTCAATACTTTATACACTTATTGTTATAAAAAGATACACTATTCAGATACTTATTTAAAGTTGCTTACGTTCATAGGTAAAAAAGTAAATTACGTTTATAGAATTAAAAAAAACTTACATAAAAAATATAAAAAAGAAATAAAAATATAAAACATACAAAATATTTATATAAAAACAAAAAATCTCGTTCAAACCATTTTCGTCGAAATTTTGCATGGTTAATGGTTCTGATTTATCATTCTCTTATTTTAGACGGTACCTACTAGGGGGACACGCATTATACCACTTTGGAAGTGTCTCTCGCGCAAACTATTCAGTTATGAACAAAAAAATAATATTAAATATTTTATAAAACTGAATATCGCTCATTTGCGACAAGAATGGTTTATAACATTTATGTATCGTTTTGGAATAACAGTATATAAAAATCCGCCGTATCGCGCTCTACTTGCTACAAAAACGCGATATTCCTAGCCCCAAAATTGACAAAGATATGGGGGAAAAAGTCGACAAGATGCGTTCTAGCTCCCTCCTTTACAACTATGAAGTTCATTTCAACATCGGTACATGTCATTGGAGTCTCTGCGCTCGACGAATGAGGAGCTGTTCAATTGCATCAAAAACGTGACACAGTCAGTGTGTCACGTTTTTAATGGAAAGGTAAGTGCATTCATTTAGTTATTAATTTGTTACTAAAGCGTGATATCATGGTTTGAACCACTTTAGCTGTAAAGTAATATTTTACTGTATACATTTTTAGGCTGCCTTGTCACGGTTTTCTCGCAAAAAAATTATACTTTTTCGGAATAAAAGGATATGTACCGTTTTAGATGATGAATGAAATCTCTAGAGGTTTAGTTTTGTATGAATTATTACCACGTATCTCGTTGTTGTCGTAAAGTGTGTATACATTTTGTCGTGATAGCGGAAGTTGTTGCATTACAGATGATGACACATATTTAAACCACCACCTTATTCTTTCAGATGGAGTCACGATCGCGATCGAAAAGGATTTTGGGTATACTCCGAAAAGAAATAGTTGATGCAATAGACAGTATAACTACAGACAGATTAGATCCACCTCAGGATACCGAAATAATACCCAGTACTACAACTGACTCGACAACCACAGTGGGGTTTTATTTCTTCTTATCTTTAGATAGACTCAGAAGGAAACACGATACAACCGAAACGAACCAGCAACAATGCTAAATGTTTTTTAAAACACGCTGGCAATAAATAATCGGCCAATAACTACAGCATTAAGCAGAACTTATGGAACTGGTTACTAAAAACCCCATTCGGTGGCGCGGTGGGCGAATGTCCGCTTGCAAAGCAAGAGGTAGCGGGTTCGATTCCCGCCGAGGGTAAAATTGTTTGTATGTTCTACAAGCACTTTTCTCCTGGGTGTTTAATAATCGTTTTTGGTCCTATTGCTTTTAGCAATAAGACCGCCCATTACGCATTCTAGGTTAAGTTTAAATTTCATATTGTATTGTTCATCTGGTGTGTAATAAAGAATTATATTCTATTTTTTAATATGTATAGTAAAAATATCTATTTAAGTATGTATATTATATTATGTACCTATATCAGATGTCTAGTACCCGTAACACAAGCTTAGAGCTTACCACGGGGCTAAATGTTGTTGTGTAGATTGTCCAGAAATATTTATTTATTTATTTTTTCGAATCTCTATAAGCGCAGCATCATAGATTTGTTAAATTGAATGTTTATTAGTATTTTTAACCCCTGACCCGAAACAGGGGTGTTATAAGTTTGACGTGTCTGTCTGTCTATCTGTCTGTATGTCTGTCTGGAACATCATAGCTCCCGAACGGATGGACCGATTTCAATTTACTTTGTTTTTGTATGGAAGGTGAGCTTTGCCCGTTGGTTCTTAGACATGTTTTATGAAAATCGGTGGAGCCGTTTAAAAGTTATGGGGGTGGGAGTGTGCTCGAGTGGGGTATCAAATGAAAGAACATCGCGTGCACATTACTAAATATTATGGTGTTTTACCTTTAAGGGGGATTTTCTTAAATTTTAAATTTAGATTTATTATTACATTCCATTTTATTTGATAACACACTGGCTGTCAAAATATTGATTTGTTACTTTCTATAATAATGTTTAGTATACTAATAAGTGCAAATGTGAAGTGCCATTGTTAATATTATAGTATAACTAATTAAAAATAACTGTGATTGTTTTTGCTTAGATGTTTTGATTATCTAATAGTAAGTAAACGATGATTACAATTATTGACAGACATCATTGTTCGTATTAGGTAAGAAGTGTGCCATGGTAAAGCAAGACTTAATTATAGTCAAGACTGTTAAAATGAGTACAAAAGTATTATGTGTAATTGAATTTATGGTCGAAACTGATTAAAATAGTACAATAAGTACGAGTATAACGGTGTTTTAGTAATTTTTTTTTGTATAATTTAATATATTTTGACTGCAACAACGTGTTTTAAATTTGTAATATTGCAATATTTCGTTAGTTTAACAAAAATATTAGCATATAAAACGTGATACGCCAGTATATCTAATAAAAATATATATATATTGCTGCAAAAACGTAACAAGTGCTGCCATTTTCGATAAAAAACATGATATTATTATGAAAATGAATGAGATACCAACTCCGCATCGTTTTTTTCGAAAAAAGAATTGTTGGCGCACCTTCATCGTCAATAAAAAGTTTAGAAAGTTCATTAGGAACGAAAATATACAGATTTGAAAACTTCAAAGTCGTTTTCTGAAAAATCACGTTTTCTGACTTGTCACGTTCTTGTCGCAGATGAGCGATATAATATCTACAATAAACTTTTTTGAGTTTCAGTTCATAGTGTAAGGTTAATATAGATACTAAGTTAATTTATGTATATTTTAATCAAATGTTTAATTCGTTCTAAATTCATAGTTTTGTTAATTATAATTTTTACATGTATTATCGTGACCTAAAAGTATGTATTTAAAGGCAACTTCCGGTTTATTGTTTGATTTGACTTTATTTCGTAAGCCAATCGGCGCTCGCACACGCCACCGCTGTCGAGCGCACCGACCAATGAGGAGTGAGACCAAGTTGTCAAGTAGGGTTCGAGCGCTCGACGGCGGAACGCGACGGCCGAGCATTGGAACGGTGGCACTAGTCTAGGCAAGACATGGAATATTACAAGCTAATAAAGAGTGGGAATTTTGTGAAAAATTAAAGTGGATTTTATTCTTACCATACTATTTTTGGGTTTGGTCAGAACCCCAGATTTTTATATTTTTTTCTTAGATTTTTGTGATATTCTTAGCGTAGTTTACAGAATACATCTACTTACCAAGTTTAAACGATAGAGTTCTTATATTTTCGGAAATAATCATACACGGATTACTTTCTTATCATACAAAGATAAGCAGACAGACAGACATGACCTATCTACAAGGGTTCCATTTTTGCCATTTGGCTACAGAACCCTAAAAATGGATAGCCAAAATGTTTATTCGCACAGAACTTCTAAACTCCTGCATAAAATTGAATGATTTGTATACAATATTATTTAAGCTTAACGATTTCTAATAAGTGGTAATACCTCACTTTATTAAACTTAGGAAAAATAACGTCGTAAGTCATACGTAGCTCGGCGGGCCAGCTCGTTGATAGTCAATTTATACGTCCGCCTAACATTATTTGCTTCAGCTAATATTTCAACGTCAATTCGTCGTCCGTGAAATACCGCAACTAAACAGAAGTCAACGGGATAAATGGTTATTTAAATATATGAACAATGTGAACTCCAATATCCATCATAACTACTCCCAAAAGCTATTATTCCATTGATGTCCAACTGTAACTCAGAAGTGGTGTTTGTGTGTCCGGGAGCCGGCGCCGGGCGCGCCATCGCGCCGGCCGCCGCGCCGCGCCGCGCTGTTGACCGCCGGCCGCCTCTGATTGATGTCTACTGGCGGGGCTCGGCGATTTATATCATCGCCATTTCAGCCTTAGAACATCCGCTGGCAATAATGTCCAAAAATATTGCCATAATACTGCTGAATACAAGCCTTCCTTAAAAGATGATCAATTATTATGGGAGCCAATTGCATCCCTCGTAATCCCACAACCAGAATCACACATAACTCAATTATAAAGAATTATAAAGGAACAACTCCATCAGCGACAGTACGGCGGATAGATCCCTCAACCAGAACCGTAACAGAAATAAAGAAACTAATATCAGCGACCGACGACGGTGCGACGCGGGGCGGGCGGTGGCGGGGGCGGGCGGACACGATTAGGCGTCATTAGGCGATGTCGCGCGATCGCCGCAAATTGCCGGTAATCGTCACTTCCGCCGCTTCCGGCGCCGCGCGAGCCAAGCCGTTACTACAACTACAACTACTACCACTCACTTTCACCGTGGCAAAAATCCTTGGAAAAACTTACCTTAAAATTTTCGCGAAGCAAACCCAGAACTTAAGAAAAAACAAAACACAACGCGAACGTTCAATACCCAGCCCCTTAACACTTTTTTTTCCCTTGGTTTTTCCTTACAACACACGATAACAAATAACAGTTTTGACAGACAGACATCATTGAAAAATACAAATATACGCGTCGAGTTTAGAATGTCCTCCTTTTTATCGTAAAATTTAAATTTAAAATTTCGAATAAATTTCCTCAGCTTCTTATTTCGAATAATTTTATAATTCTTTGTTTACCTTTAAAACAACCATAGAGTATGTCACACCAATTTGAAAGTGACATTTATATCTTGACAATGACACACACTTATTTGAAAAAATAAGGCTTTAAAACAACGAGTCCTTATGCAAACATGTCAGAACATCGTGTGATGTGATGATCATCACTCTGCGAGTATACGGGTTAAACAGACGATGCGACATTTTCATGCGACACGAGCTCGAGGTATAACGAAGTGTTTCGTTCAGAGAGCAACTGAAACTTTGATAAAATCAGGTTGCTAAGTGAATGTGCTGCATACATTTGTAAGTGTTCAGCAAACTAGCGCTCCCGTCCCGACTCTCGAATTTCTCTCCATATTTGCTCATATTTCATGGATAGTCTTGAGGTTAGAGCTTTAAGGTCCGTGAAGCTTGCAAAATTATATTTAAATAATATTTTTAGATAGCAGATATGATTGGATCTCGTAGAGAAACCAACCCCGAGCACAGCCCTCACCATAGCTCTTTGAGCGGCTCCGAGACTATTCATAAGGCAAATAGTGAAGCACCACGTTTCGTATCCGTATGTCATTTCTGGCAAAACACACTGATTGAAAACTTTCGTCTTGAGGCACTATAGGCGGTATTTTCGACGAATAGACGTGGCGTAGTTTTCCGAACGCACCTCATCCGAGCTCACATTAGTAAAGCTAAACTGAGTAAGCTTCTAAACGCATTCGCACTTCTCAGTGTTAGTGATGCCCTGAGGCGCGCGTCGAGCTCGACAGCCGGCGCAGTGGAGCTGTGGCTGCACCCATCACCGAATTCATCTAATGTATGTTGACGGTTCTCAAGGTATCTTCGTTGAGAACCATCTATTAATAAACTTTACTGCCTTAGTGGCGCGGTGGGTGATAGTCCGCTTGCGGTGCATGAGGTAGCGGGTTCGAATTCCGGGTTTGTATGTTCTGCAAGCACTTTTTGCTTGGTCTGGGTGTTTAATATGTATATTAAAAATATCTGTATAATGTATGTCTATTAGAATTGAACAGCATTTCTTATCCTAGTCCAGCTCACGAGCGATGGCGATGATTTTGCACCATTTCTTTAACTTTTATTTCTAACTTGTACTCTATGGATTGTTATTTCCTTTGCCTACATAATTATGACTAGTGTATGACTAAACTATCAGGAACTGAATTAAAAATAGCACGTGATAGACCAGTTGTACCTTGTAGTCTAACTTAATATTTGTTTGCAGGTAAGTGCCACCACGTACCTACGTAGCTTAAAGGGAGCCCGGACCGCAATCTGTAAGTATTGGAGCTGGTGCGAGGGCCGATTCTGCCACCGTTCATGGTAAGTCTTGTCATCAGCGTCATCATCACATCAGCCTAAGGCCATCCACAGCTCGGCGTCTTAAACTTCGCTACAATTATACCAACACTAATACTTTTCTTCTTAGATTATAACTGACTTTTGATAGGACCATCCAAAAATTACTAAGCTAATTACTAAAGTAATGATTTGAATAGTTATGAGAATTTAAAGAATTTTAAAGATTATAGGCCTAGTAGGTACATACAGCTAACTTGCTCAAATATTATGAATCAGAGAGAGACAAATTAAATAGCATCCGTTAGACTACTATCATAGAGGACATTTTGACGTCACTATTTACCTAGTTAGTATGTTAATTAATTGGCAGAAGATTTCAGCATAAAATGTTTAAATGTATTTACCAAATGAGATTATAAGGTAATTTATATTATTGGACTAGCTTCTACACTACCGGCGAAGTTGAGCGTTGTGAGCAGAACACGATAGTGTAGAGCCTGCTCGGCGGACTTCGACTAACTTTGCCGCGCCTCGTGCGACCGCCGCGCCGTGTGGTTCTAGCGCCGAATAGAACATGTTCATGACGACAGTATTTTAAATTACGCGATCATGCTATCTCACTCAGATTATTTTTGTATTATGCCGATTATCTAGACAGCTCTATTTTACTAATAAGTTACCTCGGACTTGAGCAGTGGCCTGTAAAATTTGAAACTTAAAGTGCTCTATAACATATATACCTACAATAAATATAGTTCATATATTTTAAATATGTAAAAACATAATAGGTGCCAGTGCTTGCCAATCCACGATTAAAATGTATGTTCACTGAAAACTCGATTCCTTTTTGTCGCAGTCAGACATTACATCGAATATTAACGAAGCGAACGATCCAAAATGAATGATTGAGCTCCCACGAAAGTTGTTCTGCGTTTATTGAACGCGTGGACTGTGGAGCGTCGGCCGGCCCACGCGTGGGTTAGAATACTTGACAACTGAGCCTCGTTGGGCCACCACTAACATGTCAAGTGTGCATCGTTCCACCATATATATTCCTACGCGAGATGTCAGTGCAGATCTCAGTCTCACCATCCAGAATCGTGTATCAATATCGAAAATACTAGGCAATTTGTACTATTTTATAATATTTGATATTTCATAGTTGCTCCAAATCGAAATCGAGTCATTACAATGATTAATTACTCTCTATTACTTGAAATGAAATATACCAACGTTTTTTAAACATAACACAACGGCCAATACTTGTCAAATGAAATTGACAAAGCAGACACTCAGAGCTGCGATTATGAATATTGTGTTGATATTTCTCGGAGATGAATCTATGAATATCTTCATTTGATTCGATGTCGCGCGCAAGCGGAAACACGCTATTCAATATAAAAATAAAATCTGGTGACTCAGAGTTTTATAATTCCTGTCTAAAAGCATTTATCAAAGATAAACACTTTAATAATGTTCTAAATCATAACAACTGTTAGATAATAAACTGTCACGGAGTTGCATTAATTAAGAAAGCGTAAACTATATAAATAGTTAATAAATATATTGATCACTTATGAAAAACGAATTAAGAAAAATAAAGTTCTGGCTACCTAAATCTTGCTCCACTCTACCAATCCCGCATCCCGTTCAGTAGTAGAACATAACGACAGACAGGCTGACAGACGGCGGGGACCTTAATAAGCACATAGAAGAGGATAGGTGATGTAGGTAATATAGTCTATGGGTATTTTTAACCCTTCGGTGTTATGAACAATCACGTACGACATTCATTTTTATCGCTGGTTCGTACGGAGCCCACGCGTCGCGTCAAGTCCGAGTGATGTCAAATTAAATGATCGAATGACGCGCCGCCGCTAAATAAAACTGTCGCGCGACCTCGCTGGAGGCTGGAGGCGGGCGCGGCGGCTCGCCCCGCCGGCGGCCGGGACGGCAGCGGGCTGCGCCTCCACTACACATAGTGACACATTATAAAAAACAGCATAATATTCCATTGATGATATTGTTAATGACCATATTTTTGTTTGAATTTGACATACATATTTGATTGTTAATTGAATTGACTAATTATTTTATGGCAAGCGCGATGCCAATAATAAGAAATGAACTGAACTGACTAATTATTATGACATTTAATGAGTAACGACAAATTTAATTATAATTTGTTTTAATTGTATTCATTGTTATAATGTTTCTATGTTCAGCAGAATCAATTGTCCTAATCTAGGCTTACTATCGGACTCCAATATAACTCTGTAATTGATTCACAAACAATAAACGATTATAACTGATTATTACTTGTAAGTGCTTTTTCCAAGGCCTTTCACCTTCCCTAGGGTTGTAAGTAAATTGTTGGCAACAATAAGTGGCGCCGCTGGCTCCGGCCGGCGTTGGGAGTCCTGTGCCGTGGGAAACTAACCAGAAGATGACCGCAACCTCTTTTTGTAATCCAACAAAAAAATATCAATAATATCACATAAATAAATATTAAAAAAGACGAAGTGTGTCAAATATTGCAAATTTGCAACGCCTCATTGTGATCTTAAGTGTGTAAAGCGCCTCTGCTTTCAGTAGCTGGCATTATGCTGAGCTTTATCCCTGTTGCTACAGAGCACTATTAAGGTAATTTGTGTAGGTTTGTTTGTATTATTGATGTGTTTTGTATGTACTATTAATTTACCGCTTAGTTGTGTATTTGTATTTTCTTGTATGTCTTTGTAGCAAATGAACAATGTCTATGTCTAAGTAAGAGAGAGAGAAGAGAGAGAGACTACATAATTAATAAATAGTGATGGGACTTCATTAGCTAATTGGTAAAAACCTATAAAGTTAATATAAATGAAATAATTTAATTAAAATCTAAATTTAAAATCTAAGCAAAACACACGATTACAATGCCTTAATTTCCTTAAAAGTAAAAGACCATAATATTTTGTAATGCGCATCACATGATGCGCTTTCATGTGATGCCCCACACTAATATACTCGATATTTGCAAATTCACGGTTTTCGGGCATAACCGATTTTCATTAAACATGTCTAAGAACACTCGCGCATAACACATCTTTCTTACAAAAAAACTAAATTGAAATCGCTTCATCCGATGCCCCTATAAAGCAGAACAATAATTTTAAATAACTTTATTATTTCATTGGTAAGTAATTCGTAAATTACATTATTATGGTGTGTTTTTGACCTCTCTGAGTTTTATAACTTTTTTTTTTCTTTTTTTTCTCTGAGTTTTGTGTGTGATTAATTAAATGAAAACTGAATACTGAAATATATAGTATTATTAAAATAGTATTCTAAGATACTTTTTCAATTATTGACTAATTGTGTTTTTCTATAAGTGACTAATTGTGTTTTTCTACAACAATGTTGGTTATCGGTTGGTTTGCATTATTAATAACATCTAATACTTAATGATTTCTTAGGCATGATGTATTCGTCAGTCACACTTATTCGCATTGTATAAGTATCCATTTAACTCTGTGCTCGAGGCTTATAATCAAAGATTGAATGTAAGTAAATAACGACAAAGGAATTCGTGGGCAACGTTGTCAGTTGAAGTAGAGCTCGGGACGCTGAGGGTGCTGGCCGCGCCGCCATCTGATTCTGCTCGCCGACGCGGCTGCGAGAGCATTTTCGTAATATATCTGATACCAACTCTTGAAAATATAGTTGAGCCGTCAAGCTACATATTTATATGGTGTAATTTTATCGATCTAACAGATGTTCCCGCCGCTGCGTGCTTTATACGAGCCCGTGTTTTATTTGGATTTTTTTTTTACTGTAAAATGTCTTATAGAGATATGTGAGCCTTTCCCGATAAATAGGCTCTCTAGCGAGATCAAACAAACAATGAAAATAAACTCTTCGCATTATAATATTAGTATAATAAATAAAATTTTCTCCTAAATATAAATAAATTGGATGACAGATATCGGATCTAGTGCGTAATTGCTGAAGACATATTTCTACGACTACTCCGGACCATATTTTTCCTCAGGGTCAGATCGGTTTAAGATCGTACGTGCTTCCTACTTTAAATTTACATAGCATTAACTAGAAAATGTTGTTCCCGCGCGTTAATAAACAGAGATACCATTACTATGTTGTCCAGTGCCTGCCAAGAGCCACGCGGCCAGCATCCGATCATCTAAAATAATGAAGATATCTATCTATCGAGAAATATACAGTGGGTATTTACTAATAGTGTATGGTTTCATTACAACTTTCCTACGAGTTTCTACTCTTTAAATTTCAAATTGTTTAAAAAAAAGCTATAACTTAGAGAAACGTCTTATTAAAATTTCAGGATCTATTTGTACTAAAGAAACTTCGTGGTTTTCAGCAGTTAATATGAAATTCAGAACTAATTTTAAGTAGGACAAGCTCTGTAACTTAGCCCTCGCGGACTAGTTATAATTTAAACGAACTTTTAACTGCCGGAAGTTGCGACTGCGGTTTGGTAGAAAGAAGTTCCTCGCAGTCTTGCAAAAACGCTGATTAGGTGCACACTGAGTGAAACCAGCGACTCGGGAGGTTTGGCCTAAAAACAGTTTAATTTCGCACCGTATACACTAACAATTAAACAAGAGCGGGAACTCCCGTGGCCAAGACCTCCCTTTGAACATGAAAGTCTGAAACTTTACGTTAGAGTTTGATTTACGAAGCCTTTAATCACATGAGTACTTTGGGTTTATTTTCTTTATAAAGTTAGCTTGAAATAAAGGCGAGTGAGTGTAATCAGGGCGTTGAGCCTGTCCCGGCGCGGGCGGTAGCGGCTGACACAGTATCGGGCGTTAGGGCTCGGCGTCACACCCGCGGGCTACGGCCCTCTAACGATTGACTGCGAGAGGAATGATGCATACAAAATAAAAAAAATAATTAATTTTATTACTCGTCGTTTAGTATCTATAAACTTTTCATGAGCTTCCTCCTACACATACTTGCGAAAGCTAATGCTTAACGAGACTTAAAAAATGATATGTATAATGTTTCTGGAAAAACATAATTTTAAATTTCCATCGTGTTTCAATATTAATTCATGTTTACTGGACAATTTAATTTCCCCAAAACCAGTGGTTGGGTTGTGGTGCCTTCTCTGTACGATGCAAGCTCAACTGCGCTTCGCGCCACTTTGTTCGAGTGCACCGATTTCGGTAGTATTTCATTGTAAGATCCCGAACTGAATTTGAAGCACAAAATTGTGGAAGTTTTGTCGTTAAACTTTACATGTGATTGAAACTGACGATAAAAGTCTTGTCAAGGTCCTTGTTTATTCAGCAGCGAGTCGCTGCGGATTGAGGGCTCCTTCTGACGCTCAAAAGTTTTACTTTGTTCGAGATCTGCCCAGACGTTATACAGGCAGGGTCCAAGTTATGAAAGCGGATCCTCCTGACAGCGCCCACTTTGAACACCAGTTAACACTTTCGATCAAATGGTGATTTCATGTGAGGAAATCAAATGATCATTTCAGCCGTTGGGCACTGACCTCCCTTATTGATTTCCAGTTAATTGGGCCTAGATAGAATAAAGGGCGGTAAACATCCTGTCGTGTTGCTGGCGGACCGTAATTGTGAATGTCATGAGATAGAATGATGGGTGTGAATGCGTTGTTGTATTGTGGTGCATCGTAGTGCGGGGCGGTGGGGTCGCGGTCACCTGCAGTGAGGCAGCGTGGCGGTGGCGGCGGCGCGGCGGCACTGCAGGAGCCGGCGTCCTCGGCCTCGTGGAACGCAAGTATGCGGGCGTGCGTGCGGGGCGCGGCGCGGGCGGGCGGGGCGGCGCGGCGGGGGATGCGTCGCGGGCGGAGGCGCGTGCCGCAGACGCCGCAGTAGCGTGGAGGCGCCGCCGCGGCCGCTCGCTGCGCCCGCCGCACCCGACCGCGTGCGAACTGCCGACCGACGTGCTCGGTGCTTCCCGCGTATCGAACGACGACGCTGCCTCTAACTCTGGACAAGTCTTCCCGGTGAGCTCGTCGCTCCCTGCTCTCAAGGTAGACCCCTATTATCCCCCAGCGGAGCCTCGGAGCCCGACCCGACCTGTCACCGGCGGCTCCAGACGCGAACTCGCCTGAAGCGACCGTCCGCAAATAGTCCCGCCGCAACAACGTATCAACACGCAAATACACCTTTAATAATTTAAATGATATAACCGATTTCTTACATTAAATATAGTTTTGCAGTCCTATTTGAAATCCCGCCAAGATTTCAACAGAAAGCACCATCTTTAAATATGAATGTCGCTAGATGTGCTATTAAAGTAAAGATAGCCCCGCGTCACTACAACCTGAGCACGGCTCAGCCGGCTCCAGGCGCCGCGCCGCTGCAGGCCTGGTGCTCCGCCCCGCTCCACTAAACAGCTGTATACACTTTAATTACTACTAAAGATAAACAGATCAGCAGCAGCACTACTTATTATCAGGAGTCAGTCAGTCAGCCCCCCGCGGTGCCCGAGCACCGGTTTACTTCTACGAGGGTTCTACTATAACATTAAAATATTTAAACTCAATTAAATGAATTTCTTTTGTTTTAATAAACATAAAAATATGATTAACATGTACAAATTGAGGTAATTTTCCACGAAACGCCTGTCGAAGCCTTAAATTTCGTTACCTCACCGTTGGCAGGTTTAGAATTTAGTCGAGGAATATAGTAAACTTCTGCGGAAATTAACGATTACAAATTAAACAAAGAAAACTTTAGTAGCCATATTTAACTTGTTGATAATGAATCCTCGTATAGGGAAAAGTGCCGTTGTGCTGACAGAGCCGTCTGTCCAACTAGAACATTTGGTTTCAAACAAACCTTTGACTATTCGGAACATAAAAACAGGTAGTAGAATACTGGATACGTAAAGTTATTATCATTGAAATCATCTTATTTCAATGAAAAATTAAATAAGGGCATATTTCCCAAAGTCCGCTTAAATAAGTCAGTAACTATAATATCGAGCTATGAAGGCAACTGAAAACTGACTCTATATTTTAACCATTGACTTTGTTTACTCGGAGATTGTGATACAAGGCCTAAAAGTTGTCCTAATGAGAATCAACAAACCAAACTGTCAATCAATCATTTATTAAAAAACAATGTATTACATAATTTAAAAAAGACGTACCTGAGTCAAAAGGTCAAGCCTTGAAGTATCTCATAAAATTCATTTACTTATTGAAAATGTTCCATTAGAGGTATACATATATTATACTAATTATAAAGTTCGTTTGAGCGCGATTATCTCGGAAACTACTGATCCTATTTGAAAAATTATTTCACTGTCAGATAGCATATTTATCGAGGAAAAAGAATTTAAGAATATACTTTATTCCCGCAAGAAAATCCAAAAAACAGGAGCGTCGCCGGCGGCCGGGAGAGCTAGCTTAAAGTGTAGAAGTAGAGTTACACGCTGACAGAGGTTAAGACGGTCCCTCGGGGCTGTCTACTCGAGATAACCAGCCCACACTCATGCCTATTTAATACTCTTTATCCTTAACCACTAACGACCCCAAAGAAAGCCATTTCCTTGAAGAACGCACTCAAGACATTCATATCTCAGTAGCCGCGAGGAAACAGAAGCTTTTTATAAAGCGACAATGACTACAAATAGTTCCAATAAGGGTCTCGGAAAATTTAATACGTTAGTAATATTTTATTTTATAATTACATGGTCCTAACAGTAAGATGCACATACCAAGAACGACAATGTAATTAACTTGTTTATAATCTAAGATAATAATCATTACACATAATATATAAATTTCAAAAAAATATACATAACCAGATAAACATAAAAATTAATACGATCAACAAAAATTTAGAATATTACAATATGTATACAGATAATTATAACTCCTACAAAAAAACATCCCTAGTTGCAGACTCTTTGAACTTCGCCAAAGACGTGTAAAATAGGTCATCTTCCGGTAAATAGCAAAGTCTGTTGATGACCTGAAGGGCCCGCGTATAGCACCGAGCGAGCAGCCGCAGCACGGCGCTGCTCTTCACGAGCCGCGCGCCGAGTCTCTTGCTCATACTGCAGCACTTCAGATGTAGACCGAACAAACATCTACCCAATACTATTGGAAAATAATTAACAAACTACAAACATTCAGATACCGAAGCCAATAAATATAAAGCCAAAGGGACTGTTCAGCAGAAAGAAAATAATTTCGTACAAATCAATTTACTTCAGTGGCCAAATATTGTGCGACACGCCGAAACGTAGAAGTAATTTGCGGTGTTATTATTAAATTGTTGAGTTACCAGTAAATCTGTGCTGCGAGGAGTTCATCCGAACTTGCTTCATTAAAATTTCCACTTAGTTCATAATTAATTTACACCTGTTGGGATGATTTACAGCAGTTAAGATTTTTGAGTTGCTTCCGTAAGACGAACTTCCTCGCTAGATTTTTTAGATAACTTTTGGTCGATCTTTGATTTTCTTGTACACTTATGAATTAACTGAGGAGAACAAAACTAACGTCTTTAAGATCACTAACTTATTGTAAGAAAATCAGTGACAAAAGAGATTATTAAAAGGCTGAGTAAGCAGAATGTCCGAGCGCGGTCTACATTATGTTTTAGATAATGCTGGTGCCTGTGCCAACTCTGCAACACAAAGTTTTTAACATTGTTAAGATTAATAACGGGACATTTACCATGATAATAACCATCACAGTTTCAAACGTTTTTAACATAGTGAACGTTCAAATTATTCGGCTTAAATTAAACAGAAAGTTTGATAACTGTGTACCTGGTAAATAGTACACTGTTATTAGATTTAAATTAAATTTCAGAGTGTTATTTGTCACCACAGTTGACAGACTTGACTTTGCTCGCCGTATTTTGTATTTAAAGTAACTTTTGTTTTAACTTCCTGTACAAACATCATGTATATATAACGTACCAAGCTTTGATGCGTTTATATGGTGAATAAATCCTTAACGAGTAAATTATTCCTCAAGGAGTTACATTACAGTCTAGTGCCAAAACATTTAACTTCATCACGGAATTCGTTGAAAAGTTCAAATAACCCGCATTATGCCTTCTTTCATTTTGGTTTAGTATTTTTACTCCTTTGACCGCTGAAATTATAGAAACATTCAGATATATTTCTTTAATGGAAATAAATATTATTTGTTATCGCTGCAGTAGAAACGGGTAGCCGAAGAAGTTGGTCAGTATGAAAGCTTTTGCAAATATAAATGAACAAATAGAACTTTTTTTACCATACTATTTGATAAAACACCAAGATCGGGTCGTCAATAAAGTCGTAACATTTCTAGGCTATTCTCATATTCCGGTTCTAAATAAAAGTTAGTGGAAAGAAAGGCGTACATATTTGATCGGTCCGCAGTGGATCCGGCGTTTATAGGCCAGTGTTCGATCAGGTCCGGAGCGGTAGGTCCGACGCTGGCAGGCAAGGCGCGTCACCGGCCCGTGTCTGCGACACGCATTACTACAATACCTGCCACTATAAGATCGTAGAACTACTCACTCACACCACTATTTTCGTAAAAAATTTGATAACGCTATTCGAGTAGGGAAAATGACATGCAAATTACATGACAAGACAAGATTGACTTTGCATAAGCGGCTGGGACACAGGGACTTCTCTCTCAACCAGAGATATTAAGATTGATGGTTGTCTAAGATTTACTTATATAAGATAATACCATGACTGTATTCGCTGATATCTACCTACCTACCAATGTCTCCACTATATATCCAAAACTCTCAAAACTGCGTTTCCAGTTCTTTTCTATAACTTACTCATTTAAACAGTTTACTTTTTATTTAATTATTCTTTACAAAAATATATTGACTTAGACGTGCTTAAACACTACTAATACTATATCAACACAAAACCACTAAGGTTTAAACTAGTGCTATTATGAAAACTCAGACGCAAGTTCTCACTAACTTATAGACCTGGCTAAACATAGTTTATTTAAAAATTAAACAACAACAAACACTTTATGGCCATCTAGGCTAATATTAGTAAAATCACGTATGACGTTATTATTTTAGATTTGTGATGTATTTTTCCAATATAATTTTTTTGTTGCGATATTTTTTTCCCGGAATACAAAGGGTATGTTATTAATCAGTAGCAGAACCACAAATAGGGCAACAGCAACAGTATTCAGAACAAAAGACGCACCAGAGGCAGGATAATTAAGACTAATTGCAATTACCTGCACGAGGAAAGCTCACAAAATTACACTAATGAAATAGTCTTAGATGGCACAAATTGTTTGCATGAAACGCTTCCGTATTCAGTAATGATTGGAATTCAGTGTTCAGACGTGTAGTTTAGTGGCATGTGGCAGTGGAGGCAGGCTTCGGCCGCAGCGGCGAGGTGTCGGCGCATTCCCGGCCCAGCGCCCGCCGCCCGCCGGGAACCGAGCTTAATTCACTTGTTCAGTTAACTGTTCACATTTATTTTCAGTATTCTTAATTAGAACTGGACATGATCACAAGGCTTACCGGTTTTAAAGCCGAGCCATTGATTAGGAAATGATTGTCGGACGTAATGACCGCAGCACCGAGGGCTTTCAAGCCTTATTATTGTAACAGTTACCTCCCATACGATTTCTTGTTCTTATTAAGCATACCGTAATTACTACGGATAGAGATGATAGCGACTGAAGATAGGTATTAAACTTTTAACAAAATCGAGTTTATAAAGCGGCAAATTAGCATACAATTCGAGCGCTTAAAAGTAAGTTACTACAATGTCTGGACATAAAAGGTTTATAATAATACCGTCCATATTCGGGCCTTTCCAAATTACTTTCTATTCAAAGTTTGTGTGGAGATATCGATTCGTGAGCGGTTCCGTGCCCCTCGCTATCAAACGGAAATGATTGAGAGTGCGAAAAGTGGTTGATCCGCTGGCGACATCTACGCCGCGCGGACTAGCTGCAGCCATCATCTGCTCCTCACGCGAGAGGTTCGGGGGAACTCTACTAAAACTCCTCGTGACTCAGGAACGTAATGTTTATATGTGAGGACCTAATGCTCCACTTTCAGTATAAGTAGGTATAATATTGTCAGTTTTTGGTGACCAGTAGACTTGTCGTCTATCATGGAATTGAGCTGCTAACGCCTGTAATCCTGTAATCAAGTACGCGCTTAGCGTCCGCGTAGACTACGTGCCAATTGAGCTGGTATGGCTTAATAGGTCAGCCGATGTCTATTAGCCGTTACACGAGATTAGAGCTTACATATAGATTAACACTGCTATGTTTTTGTGTTGATTGTCCCTCATTATTTCAAAATAAAATCAATAGGTTATCAAATAACATCCCTCAGTCTCGTCAGAGAACACTTTCATGAGCGGCGAGGAACAGGGTTCGAAATCAAACTTTATGAATTTGCCGAGTTAATATCTACTCAAGACAAATATCCGATAAACCGTCGTTGATACGAGACACGCGAAAGCTCTTAGCAACTTACGTATATTAGCGCGGAGAGAGATTGTATTGGAAACTGTCGCGAATCAAAGGCGCTCGGAAATCGCGCTCGCAATAGTTGTACTTGCGTTGATTTGTGTTTGTATCAGAGGCTCGCAATTTATGACAGCTGTGGCAAGTTGGCCGGCCGCCATGTACGGCCAGCTGTGCAGCGCGGTGCGAGCCGTGCTGGCGGCCGGCGCGGTGCGAGCCGTGCTGGCGGCCGGCGCGGCCCGCGCCCAGCACGCTGCACGTCTGTCCTACATAGTTGACACCGATCTCTTCTTATCTGAATACTACCCTCGTGCCGCTGCGTTCACAACGAGTCGTGTCTAACTCTGTCGAATCATATTTTGTAGGATCCGGATCAGTGGCATCAGTATTTCAATGCTAATGCTCACACGAACATCCGGTTTTGTCGGATCTTAAAACCTTAAATAGCATCTTTTACTTTGAATCATTCACGTCTAAGTGTCACATCCTAACACATAATGAAACATTAGTGATTGCAGTCCCTATCCGAATGTAAGAGAAAACATTCATAAATTGATTTAAATAATTCCAAGTCCCCCGAAGATAATTATTGACGTAGGTATTCATCATCATCATCACCCTATTAACGTTCCCACTGCTGGGACACAGGGACTTCTCTCTTGACGAGAGAGATTAGGCCTTAATTCACCACGCTGGCCAAGTGCGGGTTGGTGAATGTCACATGCCCTTCAAATTCTTTTAAAGTTCTCAGAACATGCCGGTTTCCTCACGATGTTTGCCTTCACCGTTAAAGCACGTGTTTAAAGCGCACATAAATTTCTCAAGAAGAAAAATACAGAGGTGCGTGGCGGGGTTTGAACCCACGACCTTCGGAATGAAAGTCGAGTGTCCTCCCACTTTAGCCAACACGGCTTTATTAATAAAATATAACGGCACGTAGGTATTAATAAAATATAAAATAATAAATATTTCCGGACCACTTACCTAACCCCAAACTAAGCAGGACTTGTACTTTGGGTTAGGTGGCTGTTATAGAGGTATATACTACGTAGATACATTTTTTTTGTAAATACATACATATGATACATAGAAAACACCCAGACCCGAAACAAGAAATTGTAGATAGTACAAAATCCTGTCCCTGGTGGGAATCGAACCCACAACCTCCTGCGCCTCAGGCGGAAGTTCGCCCACCGAGCCACAGAGGTCGTCAGAAAGAAACCACTGAATTAATCTCGAGTAAGCCATCTGTAACTCGAAACACCTCAATTGTCTAAGTTCTCGGGATGGCGTCTGCCGATTGATTATTAGATTAGCCTCGTATTAAGTTAAAACTTATGTTACTTTAGTTCTTCATTCGAAACACACACACACACATGAGCACCCCTATTTACGTTCCCACTGCTGGGACACAGGGACTTCTCGAGGGAGATTAAGCTTTATTACACAACGCTGGCCAAGTGCGGGTTGGTGAAATTTACCGTAAAAGCACTTGTGGAAGCGCACATAAATGCCTCAATAAGTAAAATCCAGAGGTGCGCGTCGGGGTTTGCACCCACGACGATTCTTAAGTTGAAGATGATAGTTCGCGGACATAGCCACTGTAGCGAAGTTAATGTGTGTGCCGGCGGCAGCGCGCCGAGGCGGCCGGCGGCAGCGCGCCGAGGCGGCCGGCGGCAGCGCGCCGAGGCGGCCGGCGCCGGCGGTTCGCCCTCCTCATTACGGCGCGGCGCCGGCAGCACTACGCTGCCTCGTAAAATTTATATCTGATTCCAGATATATTTTGCACATTTTGCACATTTCGTACTTCCAGTTTGCAAAACAGCGCCACATGCCACACTGGCGCGGCGAGCGCGCGTGCCACTCACTCACCAGCGGCCACTTGCACTGGCCCTGGTCATTTGTTAGATACTTTGAATAATACAAAATATTAATAATGTAATTTATTAATAAATGTATCCATAAACTTCAATAACAAATTGCGAATACATAATCTTTTAAATTTGAAATGGTTATATTCGACTTCATATTTCGGTTTCACTATTCATTTTTCGAGAAATATCCTCTACTTATAATAATTAGCGTACATAAATATGATTACTTTGCTTTTGCGTTTGGATGCAATATACAGAAGCTCGACTATCAGAGCGAACAACAATCTTTGCACTTTAGACAAAGTACTCGTATAAGGACTTCTCGATATTTGAATTTATTTGTATAAACATTGCCGATCGTTTATTGGCTAAGCTACAAAAAACAATTCTCATTTACCATTTTTCTAATCAGGGGTTTTGTTGTAGATTATATTTTCATTAGTAAATTTTTTCATTCACATATTTTTCGCCCGCCTGAAGCAAGTCGCCTATTGCCTTCACGGCCGCCATACTTTTATTTTCGGCACTTCTAGATGTCAATCGATGAAAATCGTTTTTCGACTAAAGAGCTTTCCGCGTGAACCAATTATGTTGTAATTTTTTTTAAAAATATCGCTGTTACTTGAATATGGTGCTATTTAAATATAAACAGTTAGTTACGTTTTACATTTCTTAACATAACTTTACCTCTCTATAACTTTTAAGAGATGGTGTTTTCAAGATTTGAGAAATAACATTTTTCTTCGAAATATAACCCACTCTATGTATTGTATTTCAACAATTTGTAATACTCCTCCCTAACCTTATGTCCCTTAATATCGCGCTCTCAATCCGAGAACGCAGAATGTGTATGTTCTCGCGAATCTTCAATTACATCGGGAGGGCGCCAGCCTTTGATTGGTATGTATATAACTCGATCGTTACTCCTTCTCTAACACGATTAAGGTGTTAATGGCAACTCCTTCGTAAGAAACCTCCAAAGCACGTATATAAAGCCCGGCGTAGAATCGCGAGAGCACGTGTAGCTTGCTGGCAATAAGTCGAGCGCAGCGCAGCAGCTTATCTGCGCGCGGTTGCCTAAATTAATCGTTAGATTGAAGCAGCTCTGGCGGAGACGAGGAGCAGTTGCTACATTTTAACTATCGTATTCATTAAAACTGTCAATAAACAGATTTAGCACTAATTTAGGTTTATGTTAAACCTCCTGTAACACTCATTTATAACGTGTAATATTTTTATGAATATGGGAGTAAGAAATTATCATTTTATCACACTTTGAAACCGTGTTAATATATTTCTTTTTAACCAATGATGAAAATATGAAAAACATAATGAAACTTTGATAGACTTAAATTTTTTTTGTGGCAAGTTTGCACGTCTTCAAAATAATAAATTATTTTATTTACCAACTTATATTACATTCCATTTACTTGCGGTAATTATTTTATTAATTAATAAAAAAACATACATAAGACATACATAAGATATTTTTTATTACACATATGAAATAAGTAAATTAATGACGTTGACACAATACAATACCGAAATACAAATTACGGTTCCCATATTGTGATGCAACGTCATTAATTTACTTATTTCATATGTGTAATAATAATATCTTATGTATGTCTATTTTATTAATTATATAGATGTCAGATGTCCAGTATGCGTCGCTAACTGGTGGCCCCCTTGCAGCAGTTTCTATGCAGAATGGGGGGAGGGGGGGGGGGGGGGTACCAGTTGGCGACGCATACCGTACTCTGTTGAACACGTTTGCACATGCCGATTCCTGAAATCCTTCAATTGGAATTCCAAAAGACGGGTACGAGCTGCTTGCGCGCAGGGGGGCGGAGGGCGGAGGGCGGGGGGCGCCGGAGCCTGTGACACACATTCCAGCATTGTGAATACCTACTTGTAACACAAATTCTAACCTGAGGATTATGAAGGTTCCTGAATTGTTTATATATGATTTTTTTAACAAAATTTTCTTACAAATAACTTAAGACAACAAACACGTCATCACAAGGAATTATTCGATTTTAAAGTTGAAGCGGTCCTGTTTTTTTATTATTTTGGAGAACTTAAAGGTTCTTTTTCGGATTTCGTCATAATTATTATATATCATCCGTTTGCAGTATAATCGTCCGCGCCACTAGATCTATGTAATTTACGCATTTTTTAAATTATTATTTTAAGTCTTTTGTCCCGGTGTCCCTGTCTTGTGCGGAATTACACCATTTACGACCGTACGCATCGAGATGGTCTCGCCATCGCTTCCTTGGCCGACCTCTACGTCGGGTACCACCTGGCTGCTGGTGTACAAATTTTTGCCCATTTTTCTGATTCCATACGACTGAGACCAGCCTATTCCCATTTTAAGTGGGCTGACTTGTACCCAACATCTGCAACATCTACACGAGCGTATTATTGTACTGGGGACTCGGTCAATTCGCTTTAAACCCAAAATACAACGCTCAATCATGGCTCTTTGTCTCTTTGGCAGAGCTCAGAATTCTGCGCCTCAGTTAAATAACATGTCTGCGCATCTTGGACCTTACTGAAGGTTAAACATATATAATATTTATTTTTATATTATTCCCCATCATTATCTTTATTTAGTCTTAAAGTTTTTTCCTAAATGATTTACACTTCCGTCAAAATATGCAAATTTGCAGAAAATAAAATCATAACTGACTCTAAAGAAAACTTTAATACAGTTACCAAGAAACCCGAGAATAAGTAATCTTTTAATAGTTGCAAGCTCATGGAGTTATTTCCTCCCTCGTAATAAAATAACAGGGCTTAAGGGATGCCGCTCGCCGGGGATGCGTTGAGAGTTGCCGCGTCATGGCCGCGCCTACGCTCAGTACTTGTATAACATGAGATAATAATATTTTCCAATGTCTTCTGTGCTTTTGTATTCGAAATAAGACTACGACCGGTACACGTGGTGACACAAACTCATTTATAACTTTAAATCAATTATTACATGTGTAATTGCCTAGAGACAATAGTTAGCAATTACAGATGTCATCATAGAGCGAAAGTAATCAATGATTAAGTAGATATAGATAAAAAAAAATCACAACTGGAGCCTCGCACAACATCATAATGGCGCGTTGCCATAGACGCCACTTTTGCCTCATATTAGATCGATATTTCTAAAACTAATAACAAATCACAACCACATTAACAAAAAGTGCAGAAAATATATAACTCGCCCAGCTGCAGGAATCGAACCCCCGCCCCCTGTATTAATTGGATATTTGCCGACTCAGCCAAGCATTGAAATAAATTTGAGCTAACCCGGTTAGCACTCCATATTTGCTGTGGGTAGTTTTCAGTTTAGATTTTAACCTTGTGAGTAAATATTTCAGTAGGAATAGAGGAAATATTGGAAATCCCCAGCAATATATAAGCCTTAAGCTAATCTCCGATGCGACGATACTCCGCTGCCTCCAACACTGTGCAGCACAGGGTGGGGCTATCTTTGTGCACTGGAGGGAAACTACTGTAAATCCTTCAGTTTACTTAATTAATTTTTAAAGATCATATCTCTCAGACTTTTTGAATACTCTCTTAACGTATTTGGGAATAATTTATGATACAGATTTCATGGTTTTCCATTTCCTTCATTTATTAAGTTTATTTGAGATTGTACCGAACACTATTCAGCTATGTTTGTGAAAAAAATCTTGACTCTAATATATGTTTTTATATAATTTTTGTAAACCAAGTCGGTGATAACGTGTTTAAAGCTAGAAAGGTCAAGTCAGCAGAATCGCTTGTATTATAATTTATATCAAAATTTAGTGCTCATTTAGTGCTAATTAAGTGCTGATAACAGATATTTGGTGCTGTGATAGGTGGACCAAAATAAGAGAAAACTGCTAGCTTTACATTAAGCTAGCATTGTACCGTTCGTGACCGCGCTATGGTACAGTCTCAGCGAGAGGCACATAAACTAATTGAATGCTCAATAAGTTATCAGTACTAAATTAGCACTAAATGAGCACTAAATTTTGATATAAATTATAATACAAGCGATTCTGCTGACTTGACCTTTCTAGCTTTACACACGTTCGTTGATACAAAAAAAACTTAAAAAGCTGATTATCAACAAAACAAAAAAAACAGGAAACATACATGGGGGTTAAATGGATATATATTTAGGTCACCTTACTGCCAGCTTTCGTTGAACCGTCGACCGTGTTACACCGTGTACATTTAAAATCAAATATTGACTCCAGAGATTTGTGCATTATAAGAACAAAATGTAATTATACTGATTTTAAACTTTGGTTACTTTGGTTTGGTCGTAGCGAGCGATGATTGATTGCAGTTGTTTCCTTACAATAACGAAGAAATGTTTAAAAATGAGTAACAAGAGCTAACTAAAGGATTTACGCCGGGATTCATAGTAAATCCTTTAGTTAGCTCAAATAATATCTGATTATTTTCTTGGTTCGATACTACATAAAAAAATGGTATTCTGTCAGCCCATCCAAAAACACTTATTTGCTTTGCTTTATCAATTTAATAAGAAAGTTCAAAAGACCAGACCGTTCCGGAGTGGGGGCTTGTGACTGCGAAATTTATTACAAATCGCATGCAAAACTTCAATGCACTGTATGGTTTCCATTTATTTTTGCAAAAAAAAAATAAGTGTACATTTTTTATATACTATATAATTAGTCCGTTATTTGTATTTTTTATAAAATTTGATTGCTTACAATTGATTATAGTCAACTACAGATGTAATAATCAATTGAAACTTATCAAAGAAGTGAAAGTGTGTCAATAAATTCCGGCCTTAAGGTAGTTTTCTATGGCCCACATATTTGGTGCACCCTGTATGGCGCAGGAGATAGGGCGCGCGCGGCCCGCCCGCTCCGATTGTTGTGACAATCTCTCTGTGCAATCCCGCTCCTATTTCTGAGAAATCTCTAACACTCTGCTTGTGTTTTGGTTATGTACCATGTACCTTTTTTTTTACTACCGATGCAAAAACAGGGATTTATATTCTTAGTTTCAAAACTGAGCTGTTATTTTTGTAAATTAACCTTAAGTTGACCTAACCATATATGCCCTGTGCTTGAAAGAAAATAGACGTTTTGACTTTGACTTAACCGCTATGTCTGTCTTTGATATCGATCTTTTAATTAATCGATTTTGATGCCATTTATTTATAGGATGGCCACACCATTTAAGTGTTCACAGAACACTTAGTTGTAATATCTTTTCCTGTAAACAAGAAAATAATATGAAGAAATTATTCGACTGCAGTTAGGTTTGGTATAAAAAAAGTAAAAAGTGAACCAACCCTTCTTAATCTTTTTTTTTAACCAAAATTGATTGACGAATTTCAATACATTCAATATTAAATATAATTTGGCTACAAAAATCCGTGCCGAAATTATACATCCGTAAACACTAGCAAAAAATAACCTTCCTTCTTGATTTAAAATGAAACTAAACCAAAAATAATGCGGAACCCATTGTATTCAAGTTCTATTCTCCTTGGCTGATTTATTTCCTTAGGGAGGAATCCTAAATCGCTTCAATAAGGTCATCTTAATGGCATGGGACGGGAGCGCAAGGGCCCGCCGCCGCCGCCGCCGCTTGCTAACAAATAATAACTGCGCATATCCAGCATTGCGTTAAAAACCACCCGTTTGTATTCATTAATGTCTTAAAAATAGGTCATAGGTCGCTCTAGGTCACAGGCATACGCTGCCATTTCCTACTTTAAATTGTATATTCAAAAGGCTAATGGCTTCTTAAAACACTTTAAAATTGTAGGCCCGATTTTTCATTTTTGGAACGTAGTTCCTTATCGCGCGTTGTGTAAGGGGGCTAGACGGAAAAAATCTTACGAAAAGTTGTCACGACACTTTTTGCTATAGTAAGCTATTGTAAGCTGTGCGGCGTCGCATATTTCTCTGTCTGTCTCTCTCTATCTCTTATAGAAAGTAAGTCAGATATTTTCATTTACAATTTCGCATTGAACAGTGTGGTGTCGCGACGATTATTTTTGTTGAGTGTATAAAGATTTTTTGTAAATAATAAAAAATAATAATAATAATGAATCCTGACAGTGTTTCTTCGTTCGTTCGTTGTGAACTTCGTTCCATCCGGGTGTCTCTTGACACCTCTCAAGTTTTTTTTTTCAAGATGCATTATATTTCAAATTGTATGTCCTTGATTTACCCTAATAACCTATTAACAACAAATAAGATTTCTGTAGAATCGTTTTACAATGAAGTATTCTGCTGAACAGTGTTTAACATTCGCTCTATCTAATTTATGCTTAGGTACGTTCTTAAGTACGTAGCACATTGTTGGCTTACAAATGTATATGTCACGTCACGTCTCATAATCTCTTGTTTAAGGAAAATGAGGAGGCTTTGAAGTCGACTCTTATCTCTCATGTTTGTTACTTAACCCTTAGTACCGACTCAAGGTCCAACAAACCACATTTTTGTTTGTAAAGTGTACAAACCTGTGTGATCGTTGCTGCGTGCTGCAGCAGTTAAAGCGGTCGCCCGCAGTTTCCGTTAGTTTTGACTGTTATAAAATAGCGCCCGGTGCACCGGACCGTGGGTCAGTGTTTGTGTATCTTTTTTCGAGCATATTTTGCTTAAAATTTGCGTTGTTTTCATATATTTTCTGTTAAACGTTAACAATTAGTTAGCTAGACTAAAAGAGGTCACTTCAATTAGTGCTAGTGCTCCTAAACTAAAATATAGGTACCTAGTCAACGAATAGAGTTTTGGCCCAGATGCGCTTGAAAATGAGGAGATAGACCCAAATAATTTTGTCAAATCTATCCCACAATACTCAAGCGCAAGATAGCTTACAAATGTGACACTTGCTCTAGACATTGGCTTTCATGCAGCAAACCTGCATGAAAACTTATTTGTATAAATTAAGGCTATGTAGTTTATCAGAAAACGCTGCCTGATCGCTGAGATCTTTCAAACTACTCAAACACAATGATTATCTTGCGATCCAATATAAAAAGTAACACAAGAGGAGGGTTTATATGAACAATTTACACCCATGCAAAGACAGGGTGGGTCACAGGTATTCAATAATTTTCCCCGTTTTCTTAGATAATTTTTAACCCACGACCAAAAAAGAGGGGTGTTATAAGTTTGACGTGTCTGTTTGTCTGTCTGTCTGTCTGTGTGTCTGTCTGTCTGTCTGTCTGTCTGTCTGGGACATCATAGATCCCGAACGGATAGAGCGATTTCGATTAAGTTTTTTTTGTATGAAAGGTGAGTTTGGCCCGGATGTTCTTAGACATGTCTTATGAAAATCGGTTGAGTCGTTTAAAAGTTATAGGGGTGAGAGTGGGGAAGGAAAACCGAAAATTTGTAAATATACTCGAGTGGGGTATCTATTGAAAGAGCATCGCGTGCACATTACTAAATATTATGGTGTTTTACTTTTAAGGAAATTAAGGCATTGGAATCGGGGGTTTTCTTAAATATTAAATTGAGATTTATTATACACGTAGAAAGGTATCTTCTCACGTAGTAAATAAATGTTCTTACAAAATTAACATGAGTATGAGAGTCACGTCCCATAATGTCTGTAGCTTAACGGGCCGATCACAGTAGTCAGTGCTAGAGTTTGCACAATAAAATAAACTAAAATTCATTTATTTCGGACAACATTACGATTATGCATATTAATAACTGTGCGTTTAATCAACAGCGTTCATAAGTTATTTTTTGTTTGTTGATTTTTGCTAGATGATTATTAATTAGTATAAGTGTTACCGCGGTGCCCCTGCACTGCGAGCCGCAGCCGCCGGGGGGGCGGGGGCGGGGGGGGCGCCCACCGATATACACTTCAATTCTTTAGCGATGCGGTTTTGGACTTGTTTAATTTTTAATGGCCTCAGTCTTGTATAGTCGGTCGAAACAGCTGGTTTTCTTAGTGCGGCCGCACAGCACATGCCTATGTGGGGTCAACAATGTCTTTATAAACATGAGCTTAACAGTTGATTATTTTGATTAAATATTGAATAAATTATATTAACTTCAATACCATATTAAGATGAAAACAAAATGTTGTGATGGATAGCTATTTTCTTTACATCAGATAGATAAATGGACTCATTACATGCGGGGAATTAAATATTTCGTTTGCTGATCATTGAGGAATGCAGAAAGTAATTGATTTGAATATCACAAATTTATAGGGAACCGTTTTATTAAAATTCTTTATAATAATAAGAACAAAAATAAAGGCTTTCAAATTAACATTTATTATCAATTTTCTCTTCTTCTAATGTGTATGCATAAGAAATGCAAAAGGAACTTTTCATGTCAAAATTGTTTAACGGATTATGATGAAATTTACAGGCCTTACCTTATAGGCTTATAATATTAAGGCTACATATACGCCAAGAATGATATTTAATGAATTATAGTTCTGCCTTGAAATACATACAAAAACACAGGGCTAGTGCCCTACAACACTAGTACTCCAGAAATGTACTTATAAATACAAAAACAGCTCCATTGATTTTTATGTTCAGTATGCAAAAATGGTTGTATATTCGTTCTGATAAGTTGAAAAGCGTTTGCTGGTAGAGTTGGTATGACATATGACATAACGCGGCGCGGGCACGTCGGCGGGCCCGCGACACGCGCCGGCACGGCGATTACGGCTCATTACCACCGCCGCGCCGCCCCCGCGCCCCGCCGCCCCGCCGCCCCGCCGCCCCGCCGCCCCGCGGGAGTACTGAAATACCACTCAAATATCTAACAATGTTACAATGAGGCGGCCCCCTGCCCGAAACTGGCTATGTTCTGTGGAAAGGCCAAATGTTTCTTTCTACATTGTACGGGATATTTATATTGTTCTAGCTGATCGCGCCGCAGCGGCTGCTGAGCTTATACCTTTTCCCACGAGGATTGTACGCAGCAACAAAATGAAGTAGCCTTCTCGATAATCCTATCTTGTAAGGTGCATGCAGTCCGGCAACAGGCCGCCTCTGTGTGTCTATCGCTAAAAGCATTTCCAATTCTCCCAGTTCCAGACCGCGCGCAAACAAACAAATATTTCAGCTTTATTACTTCTGTTAGAAAGCGGATAGAGGGAGTTTGTTTATTTGTTTAGCGCTAGTCTCAGGAACTAACTGATTCAAACATTTTATTTTGTTCTATAGTTCGTTTATGGAGAAGGGTTAAGCGGTACCTAGTCTCTCCGCTGTAGAATCTCACAATACGAGCAATAGGGGCAGGATGTGGCATTACTAGCCCAGTACATTTTAGTTAACGTATACAATTTAAACTGGGTCAAGGCTACTTTGCTTTTTAATGTGCGAAACTAACTCTAACCTAACGAATAAAAACAAATCCTCCCAGGGTTTGGAAAAATTAAAAAATGGAAGCGAAAAATATTCCGTAGAAATGTGTGGACCCGAACGGACAACGGTGGCTCTCGGCTCCCGGAAGGAGTATCAATCATCCCCGTTACAAGCCGTATTAGATCCCAAGTTAAAAGGTGTATTTGATCCCAATTCAAAAGGTCTACTTGATCCCAATTTTAAAGGTCTATTTGATCCTAATTTTTAAGGTGTATTTGATCCCAATTTCCTTGTGATCCGGGACTCGAGCGGACTGGGCTGTGGGAATGTGATACAAAATGCGTCGTTTGGAAATATCGTTATGCTTAAAACTAGGGAAATTTAAAATGTTACGAGATCACTTGTAAAAATATTGATTTAAATAATAGTGATGTTTGCTTGAGATCTAAAAGCACTCATCATGATTAAGGGGCCTAAGGCGTGTACCGACTGCTGCGAGCTGCGACCACCGCAGCGGCTCCCAGTGCCATCCGTCCATCATGGTTTTGAAATCTTTATGTTTTTTTAGGTTATTTATTAATGTGACATTTTTCAAAATTAGTAATGAGTAATACTTACCAAGATAATTATCCAACACAAAACAATAATTGAATAAGTTTGATAAGTTTGAGGTAGCTCCATACTGCAACTAGGGCTCCGTGTACAGCTTAAACATATTTGGCAATAAAAACAAAACAAAGTTATAAAAAAAAAACAAAATGTTTTTAAGGTGCTAAAAGATGCAGTCGGAGCGGTCACCCAAGCACTAACCTGGCGCAACGTTGCTTAACATTAAGTCGTCACGTTGGTTGTTTAGGAGCTCCCTTATACATTTATTTATTATGTTTTAGAAATAAATCAGCACTCAAAATTTGTGACACGGTTCACGAGATTACAGACGTCTGTCTGTCGCAAAGACGTGTGAGCCGCAGTAATACGGTTCCGTTTTCCCCTTCGGGTGGGAACCGTACAAATCTCATCGCAACTTGCGTTCTTTGATTCCTTCTCAATCAAATTTCCGTCGCCGCGGTCTTATCTGCAGTCTGTGAGTATTTTAATCAGGATTCAGGTGAATTTCTTATAAGCCGCCAAGTAAACATAGACGAACATTTACTTAAAGATTTTCTTAGGAGTCACCTCAAATTGTCAAAGCCAATTTTGTAAAAGCCAAACATAGAGAAATTTGAGGGCAATTAGTAGAGTAGTAGACCTGAGATTAGCAAAGACTTAGGGCCTCCTTCAAAGTCGAAGTCAAAACGTGCATTTCCTTAGACGTACCAGAGCATACATGGACACGTCATTTTATTTAAATTTAAAAAAATCGTTTTATTTCACCAAAGTAAAGTTAGACAACGGTTAATACCTCTATAAAGAGCAATTTCGTGACAAAGCGAGATAGCTTGGACATAACTAACCATTGCTTAGTTTACTCGGCTAATTTCAAGTAAGCCCTTAACATGAATGGGGTGTTGCCAAACTCAGCACTTTTGGCAGGCGCATCGGCCAGCGCAGTGCCCGGTGTGTTCCCAGACAACGTTGTACTCATCATTATCATCATCATTGCAGCCGTAGGACGTCCACTGCTGGACAAAGGCCTCTCTCTAAAATCACCCGTCGCTTTTAACAAGTCATCCGTCCATCTTGTACGTGAACGTCCTACATAGCGATTACCGATTCGTGGTTCCCTTTTTTTTTTTTTTTTTTTTGTAATAAAATCAACAGCCCTTAACTATTTAGCTAACTATCTATCTTACGGCCAATTATAGATTTACTTTATATAAACTCTCGAGAACTATTCGGCCCCAACAGCTGCATGCCTGCCCATTGCCACTATTTTTAAGTAATACGCTTGGCTGTGAAGGTGACTTATACCTGCGCACGAAAGGAAGATTTTTTTTTAAAAGTGCATAACACTCGTATACCTACTACCAAATGAATCCTACTAAAATTAGGAACGCGGATGTCAGTTTGCTTGCAGCTCTTTCACGCAAAACTACTGTAGGGGTTTTTAAGAAACTTCACAATAATGTAGCTGACATATCAGAATAACATAAGGGCTACTTTAAATACCGCTTCTCGAGGGTAAATATAAATATTATTAATATAGCCTTATTTGAGTCAAATTTGGAATAGACATATGTCAGTACATAGCTGATTTACTAGTAAATGACAAAATATATATTTAACCACGGGAAAATGAATAATAATGCGGGTAAAGTGGTGGCCAGCTAGTTCAGTTATAAATAAATGCTCTCACTTTCTGGGCCGGGCCGTGAGGCTTCCCAGACGCTCCACCGCCGTTCGCACATCGCGGGCATTGAGTTTGTAAAAGTGCTCTGTGAGCAAACTTTCAGTTCCAGTGCATATACATACATACCTGTACTTAGTACTCATACATTGGTGCCGAATCGTGCCCCGAGGTCATTGCCCCGCCGTGCCCACGTCTCACACTTTTTAACTAACCACTTGAGTTTTTAATTATTGCTTAAAACAATATCCAAAATATTTTCAATAATTATGGACTTAAACACAGGGTTCCTTGTATTTCAACAGTATAAATACGCTTATTGTACTAAAAAGAGACACTTAAACTAAAAAAAAGGTGTGTGTGCGGTTCACACACGATAGAAGTGAAACTTCAGTAAATCAACAAAAAAATGAGATGATTAAAAAAAAAAGGTGTGTGTGCGATTCACATACGGTAGAAGTGAAACTTCAGTAAATCGACAAAAGAATGAGATGAATAAAAAAAAATACTGTGCAAAAAGATTTTTTTCGGGCGGTCACCCATCCAAGTACTGGCGTTCCGGGAAGTCGCTTAACCTTGTTAGCGTTTAAGATTGGCTTACCTGACGTATTTCCGTTGCATCCGGTCTGAAATCACAACGATTCTAAAGAAGTTTCGCTTCAAAAAGTGTGTGTGTGTCAGCTACGACGCACGATTGGAGTTACTACTTATAACAATAAAACACAGTAATACCTCTTTGCGCGCGCGATACTTCGTAGTTGAGACTACGAAGTATCGCGTAAAGAAATTTAAATAAAGCATTGTATTTGTGTCTCTTACCATTTCCGTTTCATCTTTTTGCATCCGGTTTGAAATCACTACGATTCTATAGAAGTTTCACTTCAAAAATACTGTGCAAAAAGATTTTATTCGGGCGGTCACCCATCCAAGTACTGGCGTTCCGGAAAGTTGCTTAACCTTGTTAGCGTTTAAGATTGGCTTAGGTACCTGACGTATTTCCGTTGCATCCGGTCTGAAATCACAACGATTCTAAAGAAGTTTCACTTCAAAAAGTGCATAAAGTTGTAGTCAGAGCGGCCACCCATTGGCTGTGACAGATACTCGTAGACAAGACGAGTCCGTGTGGGTTCTGCTTTTTGCCATATCTTTGCTACGGAAGCCTAAAAAGTGACACTAGAAAATCACAATAAAGAATTAAATGGCTCCAAGCGTTTATCTTTTTGGAACTGAAAACAATCGGGGCGCATCGGACGGAGGCCTACTTCAGGTGCAAGGGGGGCGAGCAAGGTCCCCCCGAGGGATCAGTTGCAGTGTTCTGCAAGATTAATGTTATGATATATTTGTTTGCTGCAGTAAATGTGCTCGTACACTAGTAGCGCAGTCCCCCGACACGAGCGTCGAGCTCGCCACGACGTTGTGTGGGTAATCCATCAATGTTTATCTTTGCATAGTCTAGAATGTTTGCTTCCGCTGTCTGCTCGCTTATCCGACAAATATTATATACATGAACGTTTGTGAGGATGTGGGGAAGTAAGTAAGTCAGTGAGTGTGTTTGTTGCTAATCACACAAAAACACTGAGGGGATTTTGATCAAACTTCATGTATGTATGTGCCGCGAGAAAATATCCCATTATGCGGAATAATCCATTATTGCGAGTTAAGCCCGATTTGGATCTAGTATGCATACATGCAATGCTATTGTCCCAGTTAAGAAAAAAGCTACGTCTTACTTGGGCAACACCGCAAATTCAAATCAATCATTAAAAAACACAGCCTAGTTGCCCTGAGTATCTCGAGACCAGCTCGCCTACACCCGGACGACTTGATACTCAAACCAAGTATATTTAGCAAAAGCTGTTGCCCGCGCTGTTAATTTTTAATTTCCAAAATCGGTTCAGCCACTTTGCAGTGCTAAAACATCCAAACTTTCACATCTTAATATATATAAATCTCGTGTCACAATGTTTGTCCTCAATGGTTTGTCCTCTAAACCACTTAACCGATTATAATAAAATTCGCACACCATGTGCAGTTCGATCCAACTTGAGAGATAGGATCGTTTTTACGGCGAGAAAAAATCGAATAATTTCCGGGAAAATTTAATACCCGTGCGACGCCGGGGCGGGCCGCTAGTTTATTATAATTAGTAATGTTGTCAACAATGATATATCGTCAGAGCGAGGCACGTCTCACAAAGAGAGGCCCGCATCTTGGGAGGCACTGAGAGCCGCGCAGGGCCGGTCCCCCGCGAAGCAAGCCCGCTAATTACTGCCATGCCACGCATAACAGCCGCGCGCCATCGGCCAGTGGCGTGTGTCGCCCATCGATCGCCATCACAATATTTAGGTTGACGCGCCTCAACAAATACATTTCAACTCAAGAAGTTGCGTACTTTTTAAGTTTCATTTTATAGGATGCCTCTGCCGCGACTTTGATCGAGGTCAATAGACACATTCTTAATGATTTCTATATTAATTGAAGTCGCTTATTGTTCTTTCACTTTTAGGGGATTTATTTAACTTACAATGTCATTATTAATTTATATCAATTAATCAACCGACAAAAATAGAAGCTGTTAACCTTTTTTTTCATTATTTTGGTATAAATTCTTTCAAATATTACATAGGTCTGTATGTATCCTATTTCTACCCCTTAAAACCCTTTTTACGCATAATAAGTATCTTGATACTCTATGTAGTGTTTTACTTTTATATCAGATTAGTTTATGAAATCACGACCAACAGAAAGACAGACGAAAGTTAAATAAGGACGGATTTATAGTAGTAGAAGTATTCCAGTTATCTAACTAAACGGATCTTATTTAAATAAGTTTAGAAGGAGTTGAGTGGGCTCAGAGAGCGACTAGCTTTCTTCGACGAATTACACTCACAGACTTCCAAAGCTTTCTTTCGAAATGCTAAAAGCAAAGCCTTGTTTGTTTCAGCTGTAGATATTAGTGTAACCACGCGACACGATTTACTATGTCGAAATAGACCATCAAAATTAATACGCAATCACTAGAACAATGGATGTCCGATCACATCTGTCATTGCGGCGCCGAGCCCGCACAAACAGCAGTTCTAACCAAACGACTGCTAATTCTCCGCCATTGCCGCACTGCTCATTTACATAGTCCATGTCGAACGCTGACTAAAGTCGCTTGAGCCAATATACTCCTTAGTCTTTCTTATGTGTCACCTTGCGTATTATTTGTCGCTTAATCTGGTTGGTTTTATTTAGTGTACGACCTGAGTGTGTTCAAGACAAGAATTTATAGATACCTTCTAAATGTGATCTATGTGATCCATCTTCGTCCATATTGACACTCACCATCTGGTGAGATTGTGGACAAAAATAAATCTGTCTACCATAAAAAAAACTGCAAGCCGGGTCAAACACCTATCAAATGTGTAGTTTACAAAACTTGCAAGTAAAAGTCGTAGCTCCTGGCAAGCGCAAAGCCATTACTAAGAACTTGAAGTGAACTGTATTATTTTTCTTTCATCACACGTATTGATAACAACGTTGATCAAAGAGAATATAAATCACTAATTTTACTGTTGATTTGAATGGAGGAAGAGAGAAGCGTCTTTAAGTAAATACCCAAAATATGCGTTTGTTATTCTTTGACAAATTTTAAGTCACATCTGCAAAAAGAGGGAAAATTAATTTTGAAATAAGTCACTTCGACATCAGTTTGCTATTACATGCATGTCGCACACCACTGCTACTCCCTTTACTATCCGTCTATTTTTAACCACATAATTATTTAATTAGTCCAGTATTATTCTATTCAAAGAAGTCTGTATAAAAGCTTGATCAAGTGGAAATCAAGTCCACTAAACCTTTTTGTAATGCGCTGTATTTAAGCGTGAAATGGCAATACGTCTGTGCAGTGGCAACTTGTATGTTTATTTCGATTTTTACATAAGCTGGGTAAACACAAGTATTTTTTTTGTCATTATAACACAATGTTTCGACAATAAATCAACTTCATATTCATATATTGTTGTATACTAAGTCATATTTACTCGTTTTCTAAAACATAGATAGATAAAAAAACAGTAAAAACAGTAAAACGTTACAAGTGATACAATCGGCGGCCTTAAAAGCGATTTCTTCCAGGCAACCTTTGGATGATTCTTGGAAACATATTGTACTTAACAGTTTAAAATAACAACTTCCAACCTGAAGCCTGTGGATACGGCTTCATGTTCAAACATAATCATTTCGTCACACGAGCAGAACCACGGCGCGGACAGCGAGTTAATAAGATTGGTTAAGAGAGAGCTGTGGCGCGCTTTGAGAGGCGCGCAGCCCGGCCCGCCGCCCGGCCCGCCGCCCGGCCCGCCGCCCGGCCCGCCGCCCGGCCCGCCGCCCGGCACGAACTCACCTCTACTACGTACTAATTACAAACTACAAGAGCGGACACTAACTGAACTACCGTTGGACTTTGTCCTAGAATGGCCACAATGGTTGCTTATGAAGTCCATCGACGATCTTGACCAAGTTAGATGTAACCTTTATTTGTGACTCCAACCACGCATTGTAAAATATCACGAACATCACAGAAAAAATCACATGAACTTAATACTAGTTGGGCCATAATTAGCGAGTGCGTGTTGTTGTGAACTATATACAGCCGCAGTTGAGCATAAAACTCTAAAAGCGCAAACACGGATTTCCAGCTGTCACCGTTAGAAGCAGGTTCTCAGTGAACGGCTTGCCAGTAGTTAGAGATCACGGTACTAACAACCTGAAGCCAACAGGTATATTTGTATCTACGACTTGTAAACCATACACAGTTCATACGATATTCAATTTATCTAATCTTTTGCCAAAGCTGCATGACCAAAACCACTATGAAACACAAGCAGCTTGATCTGCTCTTAGATACATTATGTGAATGCTGTTAACATAAGCGTGACCACGACGCAGACAAACACCGTTTGCCATTGTATCGGCAGAGCGGATGCAAGAAGTTCGCATTTGTTTTACTTAGGTAGATAGGATTGCACACATTGCACACACCCCCATAAACCCGCTTGTAGCCTCACTGATGCACTCACCGAAGCCTTAAAGACACCGAGAAGTGAAGGCGCCGGCAGACACGAGTACATACTCGTTCCCTGCGCAAGTTTGTAAACCGCATACAAGATCGTATCTAGATTACAGAAGGCATTAATAGTTCTAGGTACGAGAAGTTAGTTCCGCTGAATCATTCGGGCGACTAAATGCGAAGTTGCAAACACAAAAAGTGCAATTCAGGTCGCGGCGCCCGTTCCTTTAATGTAGGAGTCTCCTTGAATCCACTACCACTTGTAGTTAAGCTTTCTTTGAATAATTTATTTGCTTAAAGTCATAAGTATCAAACTGCATTAAAAATGAGGATAAAACTTCCTCATTTTTAATGCAGTTTGCCACTTCTAAAATCCGTTGAGTGATTTTATGTTTGTCACCATTGATCTATTCCCGTGTTAGATATTCAATCCGGTAAAAAGGTATTATTAAAAAGTATATCAAGACTGGAGCTGGAGAGTTTGTGTTTTTGAAGTGAAACTTCTATAGAATCGTAGTGATTTCAAACCGGATGCAAAAAGATGAAACGGAAATGATGTAAGAGACAAATACAATGCTTTATTTAAATTTCTTTGCGCGATACTTCGTAGTTGAGACTACGAAGTATCGCGCAGAGGTATTGCTGTATTTTATTTATATTATTTTGTAACATACTTTATGTAATACGCTTTATTGAAGTAATATAAATAATCCGAATAATTATAGATATATGTTTGTTTCTCTTATCATTTTAGCAGATGCGTTCATTTACCCTTTTTTTCTATTCGATATATATCATAATTATAGTTCATAAGTAGTAGACTCCAATCGTGCGTCGTAGCTGACACAAACACACTTTTTTTTTATTCTTCTTATTATTCTTTCGTCGATTTACTGAAGTTTCACTTCTATCGTGTGTGAATCGCACACACACCTTTTTTTGTTTAACACACGCTTATTATAGAAACTACAAACATGATTTGAATCATATTTAAATGTTAGGCCTTTTCACCAAGAGACCGAAAACATTAAGCACATTTTTACCCTGAAAAAGTACTTTATTCCCCTTAAAGAAAAGTCCATACAACTCAGACGGCGACGCGGCGTGAACAGCTGCAAGTGATGTGTCCGCCGCGCCGGCCGCAGCGATACTTGTACTCGCATAAGGAAAACTCGAAAAACTGATTGGCGTATCCGAATAGGACACCATTTCGAAATCCAGTGGAGCGCCTCATATTGATTGCGTTTCGTTTCGCTCGTGCCGGAGCCACGCGGCTCCAGGCTCTAGTCCCCACTGCTCCCCGCGACACGAGCACGCGCGCCCACTGGCCGGCGCTGGCACCTTCCCAACTCCATCGCCTTCCTGTTTTAAATTCCATTTACGCATCGTATCTCAAAATTGTAAGGCACGCTTTCAGTGGAAAAAATTGAGTTCCAGCTCGGAAGTCTTATTTTCCTCGTGGATTTTATATTAAACTGGCTTACATGTGGGCACATGATTTTCTGTCATCTGATTGGTAGACATCGACACTGTGCCACTAGGTCTGAAGACTCGGGCCGAGTTGGGCACAACGGTAAAATTACCTAAGTCCCACGCTTTCTTAATTATTATCTCTTCATTTATGAATAAATCATGCAGATGCCAACCGTAGCTCAGATGGATAAAGATTGGTTAAATGCCTCTGGCATGGTTCAAAGAGATATCCAGTCATTAGAAACAGAGATGCAAATATTGTATTGATAGAACATAAAAACTAGCATTCCTAAATTTAATTACCTAATCATAAAGTATTTCTTTAGATTAACTGAAACCCACTTATAGTTTTAATACTTGCACGTAGTACGACTAATGCGATAACATAGTAACCTGTCTGGTCGTATCAAGCCCGCGGGATACTGCGGAATAGGACACTGGGGTACGCGATATTTGTAACCACAGAAGGCTCGGTTTATGCGATGGGTGACCGGCGCGGCGCGGCGCGGCGGCGCTGCCGGGAGGGTGACCGGCGCGGCGCGGCGGCGCTGCCGGGCGGGTGACCGGCGCGGCGCTCATTCCGCTAATCGCCCTCGCGGTGTCAATCACCGCGCCCCTCGCACAAAGGACGGGTTATTGTGTGTTCATGACTCGAGTTCAACGGATATGTTACGAGTATTACGAATCACGTTGACAATAGGATTTCCAAATACAAGTTTACTTAGAACGTACGTAATGAACACTCAATTGGCTTATCTTAATATACATAAATCTCGTCTTAATATATATAAATCTCGTGTCACAATGTTTGTCCTCAATGGACTCCTAAACCACTTAACCGATTATAATAAAATTCGCACACCATGTGCAGTTCGATCCAACTTCAGAGATAGGATAGTTTAAATCTCAAATTATAGTCGCAATTTTAATTTATTGCTAATTATTTTTCTGTTATTATATCTACAGGTTAACAAAAGTGTAAAATAAATGTCTTTGACTTGGTTGTCTATGATTTTTCTTGATAAGCTATTCAAACGTGGTGGTAAAATACTCTTTGAGCTATTGTCTATGTCTCGAAAGTTCAATATTCATTTAATAGGTTGTCTATGATTTTTCTTGATTTATCTATTCATACGTGGTGGTTATATACTCCTTGAGCTATTGTCTATGTCGCGAAAGTTCAATATTTAACATAGTTTTCAATCATTTTTTTCTGACATGAGTTTAAAGTACTTAATTATCATTTTTTAATTTTTATTTTTTTTGTTAAAAGCGTCCGTGAAATAGCGGAGATTATCTATATTATCTATATAAATAAAAATGAATTGTTGTTCGTTAGTCTGATTAAAACTCGAGAACGGCTGGGACGATTGAGCTGATTTTGGTTTTAAAATGTTTGGCGTAGTCCAGGGTAGGTCTAAACGGTGAGCAAATAAGGAAATATTGCCGGGAACTTTTTTTACCCGTGCGACGCCAGGGCGGGCCGCTAGTTTCATATAGATATTATAACGCTTTACTACTTGCAACTAGATTCAAATATATTATTAATTCACCAAATAAAACCGCAATAGGCGCGGTCACGCCTAAGTGACACCAAAATACACTTTATTAAAAGTCGATTAAAGTTATTTATTACTAAAATTACTACACAAATTGTAATGAGTGGGGTAATAAAAAGCTCATAAAGTTTGCGTCGCTCATCTCCGCAAAATGTTTGTTGGACAAGTTCTCCGTTTTGATACCGCGGGCAATTCCGGTGGTTTTATTACAGAACACTTTTGTAGCACATTCTTTGTTACCTGGGATTCCAATTCAGCTGTATTGGATTCCGGTCGACCAACGAAACTATCTCTTTTGGTCGTGCCCGCTCAAATACGCCGCTTCAAGATGGCGGCGGACACAGTAAAACCCGAGATGGGAAGAAATATATATGCTCCCTGTTCTTATGCTCGTGCATTTATTTCACTAGTTAAAACTAATCCAAGACCTCCGGCGCACTCCAATCCCCGCGAAACGAGTTCACAAGAGTCAATATTAAGAGCTGTAATGAGACGTCGAAGTTTTAAGCGCCATTTAGGGGGCAAATGGGAATGTAAATTTGAATGGGTGGTAATAATCTACTGAAATTAGTTTTAGTTCTCCGGGGAAAGCCCCCTCTACAAACTGAAAACGGAACTTGAAATTAATATAGTTTCCTCAGACATCAATCAGCCCCCCCCCCCCACCGCTCCCCCGCGCGTTTATCTGCAAACGTAGGCCTCGGTTGTGCCGGTGGGAGTTTCTCACATAAAATTCCTCGACAAACATAAATCCTTTCAATTTGCATGATACACGTCGTAGTCGTCTTATGTTCTACGTAATAAACCTAGCTCTTGAATACTCTCTGCTCTTCTACACACGAAAACATGATCACACGTCTATACAGCGTAATGCATGAACCTTGAATGTGTATAACAAACTTCCGCGGGTGAATAATATCTGCTGCATTAAACTTTCAGTCGCTCGGGACAGCACATACCACTTGACACCTTCTCCCTGAACACGGTTCAAATCTACGCAGTAACGGTATTGATCACTTTGTAAAGTTGGACTTATGATTAAAATGTCGTGACAGCTCCGAAAATGGTCTCCAGCCATTAATCAGTACCCAGAGATGAAAAACGATTGTCGAGCATGCAGGCGGAGTCGTGGACAGAAGGTAATTATAGAAATAAATTAAAAACCGTGATTAATGCAGAAAGTTCCGGGTCCTTCGCGATACCTATTAGCATTTCAACAAGGAAAGTTCCACCGATAACATCTTTAGCGCGGAAATCAATGTAAAAAGGGTTTGACAAGTCGCTTAAGTAACATTCAGTACAAGTGTTTAGGAAAAGGGGACACGGAAAATTAAAATATAATTTAACTTAAATAGATATACCTAAGGAAAATCTGCGACTTCATGTACATAGACAAAAAAGGTGTGTGTGCGATTCACACACGATAGAAGTGAAACTTCAGTAAATCGACAAAAGAATGAGATGAACATATATAACAAGGGTAGGATAATTACAAAGTTGATTGTTTAACAATGAAAGTATTTTGACTACTTTTAAAAGATATTTTATATTTTATTTAACATATTATTATGTAACATAATCTATTGCTCAAGTTTCATATTTTCGGTTTCTGGAGTTTTTTTCATTTTCATTTTATTTTCATTTTTTTTTGCGTCGATATTGACGACACATTTCGGCATTAGTTTTCGGCATCTTATAAAATTTATTATTTAGCACAACAAGATATAAAAATAGTCACAAACACACTGTTAGATAATAACACACCACGCTGACATCTTACTAAAAAGCTGTAATACACAGCCGCATACAGTGTACAGTAGTATTAGCTCACGTAGTTTTCACATACACTAACACACTTTAAATGCTCAAATACAAGCAAGTATTAAACAGTGTGAATAATACATACACACCGACATCTGCTCTCTCGCTCTGGCTCACTAATTACAGGCGACTATTGATTTGTTTCTCTTACCTGTCGTTTCTTCCGTTGCATCCGGTTTGAAATCACAACGATTCTAAAGAAGTATTACTTCAATAAGACTTGTACATTTAGAAACACATCATAAACATGTCATAATATAAAGACACTGTTTGTGTTGTGTGAATTGTCTGGAAATATTTATTTATTTATTTTATTTACTGTTACACTTGATCAAGTTTAGTCAAGTTCTTATTAAGTGGCGTCACGCGCGCTGTTTGCGACGACTCTGCCAATGTCGACGTATCGAAGTGTCATCTACTTGCTTAAGTAAGAAGTTGATCGGTTTTTAGTTATGTTTTCATATGAAATTGATTTAAACAAAAAACTATGTAGCTATACAAATCAATCAATTTTATACCTTATTAAGTAAAGTTAACATAATTTACAAAAAAACTAAATAAACTAGCACACTGCAATTGTGTGAGCAATAAAGAATTATTATTATCTAATATATAAAATTCTTCTGTCACGGGGTGCGTAATCGAACTCCTCCGAAACGGCTTGACCGATTCTCATGAAATTATGTGAGCATATTCAGTAGAACTGAGAATCGGCCAACATCTATTTTTCATTTATAAAAAAAAAAAATTGTATAACAACGTTTGCTGGGGTCAGCTAGTTATTATATATAATTTCACAGGAAGAGAAAGAAAGCAATGTCTTAATAGAGCTAGAGATTATTAAGACATTACATTATCCAACGAGTCATAAAGATTCGGACAGGTATAGAATATCTGGTTTACATTACCTTCACCAAGTCCACATTCACGCATTGAATTATTCCGAATCCATAATTTCGACAGCAACACCGGTCTAATTCGACAAACAGTGGACATAACAAATTTACTGAAATTGCGTAGTTTGATCAACCACGGATATACAGAATATCTGGTTTGAATTTCTGAATAATACACCTAATGTACCTAATCAAAGAGATTTAATATACCACTTAGTAGACAATAGCGTTTATAGAATCACAAGCTACATTGTAGGATACTACGATATGTAGATTCATTACCATAAACTAGTTATTCGCCTCAAACATAGAATGAATTTAGAACTCACGAACAAATTTTACCTGTTTTGTAATTATTTATTAACAACATACATAACGTTACAGAAATTTACATCCAAGATGTTATATTTGGCATTAATAACTAAAAAAATACATTAAACTATAAGTTCAGTGTAGTATTTAAAAATTACGTGTTCCACATTCCGTCAGGGCACAGACTAGAAGTTTACATAATTTCGTAACAATTTTTTTTCGCTTCTCAACTCAGTAAAGAACATTGAAGCGAACTGTCAAGACAATGTTATTTCCTGGCTATTTTTTGTTTAAACAATTATTTTTATTAATTTTAAGTTGACCTGTCCATGTAGGCCATGTGCTTCTAAGAAAATAAACGTTTTGACTTTGACTTTTGACATTAGCTTGTCGACACATTAAGTTGAGTTCCTATCACGTGTGATTGCACGCTGATTTAAACAATTTATGGCAAAAGTAAGCCGCGCGATTCGTGAGTGGATCTCACTCATCCTATGCGATACGTATTTTATAGTCGCTCGCACGAGAATGGTGTTTGATAGAGTTGGTGTAAAGGCTTCGATGCCGCGCGCTAGGTCGGAGGAATTCAATAGCGCATTCCCGCAAGACGCTCTCACAGATTTGCGGCTCCATTCCCGCGAGATTTGCGGCCGCTATGCCAGATATTACAACGCAACCGTATACGATGCAGCTGATGCTATTCTTTCGAGTGTTATGTGCAACTTAGCTTTGTTAGGGTCTATCTAATTAATCATCTTGTTGGTGTACACCCGGCCGGCGCTGCCTTTCCCTGTTTCTCGGTCTCATTTATGAATCTTTACTTAAAATTTCTCTATTGAAACGATCGGGAAATGAATTATCGCGCCATTGATGTTATACGGAATTCGATATAATAACATAAGTCGGTAGATTTTTTTCGTTTCAATCAAAAACCACAAGAATTGCTCTGTAAAGGCATATTGTAGAACAATCACAGACAAGATTATTTAAAATCTTTGAAAATCGATATTGATTTGGACTGATGATTGATCGAGGTACTATAACGAATTCATTATAATATCATAGGCACGAGAATTGCCTCCCAAGCTTAAATAAAGTTCATGGATGAAATGACTATGTGGCAGTTGAGTGTAAGCAGACTATACTCGTAATTACAAAAGAAACAACTTTGATATAAGAAAACCAAGTGAATGATAGCGGTATAAGAATCCCGGCAGTATTATTGGTTATTGAAATAAATCCGTCTCCGCGAGTGGCCGACTTGAGCGCCCGCCGCCTCGAGCCCGGCGCAGGAGCCCACGGCTCTAAGCGCGCTTCACTTGCATGCCTTCATAAATACGGCATAAAACAAATGGTAGACATTTTATGTAATAATAATACTATTTCTGGAAACTAGAATAATATAACATTTTCACTTGAACGCGTTTAGAAATACGACATAAAATAAACGATATCCGTAAAAAATTGTATCATGAAATAATACGTGTATCTGCAGAGATAATTATAATAATGCTCCTAGAAACGAGAATATTTTTTTTTGCTATTATTAAATTTAAAGAAATCGATAATATTTGAGTGATAAGTGACTAGGCTGCTCTTACGTAGCTGGAACAACTACATTATTTAATACATCAAGATAATATACAAATAAAATCTAGTAAATATATTGTAAATTGAGAAATAAAATCCATCGAAATAATAGAAGGAACTTGTATAACTAGGTAAATGAAGCCATGCTTCTTCAAACTCTCAAATATGTTTGGAATACACTGCCGTTAACAATGCTCAATCCAATTAGTGAGAATAAACACTAGTTTGCTTTCAATTGTTGTGTTTCAGTTGAATATTAATTAGTTCGCTATTACTATCGAATGGGAAGTTTGAACGATCGCTGTATATAAGTAGATAAATAAATGAATATATACCTCTAAATACACAAAAAAAAAACGTTTCGATTTGAGAAACTCGGCCAGTTTTGAACATCGATTTAATGATGGCGGCGCCGAATAGTTGTAACATATAACATATTTATTTATCCAACATTATATTCAATTCATATACCTAACTACTCGTAATACAACAGATGATGAAATACTTATTTAAATTGAATAGGAAATTAATATGATATACTGCGTAACTAAAACCGCACCTATGGATCTATTACCCATCAAAGTGCTAGCCAATTGACACCAATGGGTCAATATAATTACCCGTCATATACATCCTATGAGTTATGTATAGGATAAATCGCAATATAAAGACAATACTATTTATTTATTTATTTTCTTAGTTTTGTTATTACTCTTTTTGACAGATAATTTAAAAATAATAAAAAAAAATCTCGGTATCTATTTCCATGAACGATCTCTTGTAGGTATGTGCCGAGGTCCCCCCGACTAGCCGCCGGGGCCGCGTCACTTCAGCGCGTTATTTATTCTAGGTCTATTGATTCCAATCCGAATTGCTTCACTGTGGTAGATTCGACTGGTGGGAGCGTGTTTTATGAATTCCCCTATATTTCCCCTTACCTTAGAGAAATTTTCAAGTTAAATTTCAGTTCTTTGTCTAGGTTTAACATATCTACATCCAATCTGTGCTAGTATCAGGTGTACGTTTGCGTTTTTGCGGCTGATTTAAATTTTGGCAAAGAATCAAGTTGTTTTTAACATGAGTTACTTAAACACAAGTAATAGAGAAAAACTCAAAGTTGATGCACGTTTTACTCTGTTTAAACAAGATTCCAAATAATTAAGAAAATTTAAACTGCAACTACAGTGTTTTTTATAATTTCTATATTAACTCTACGTAAAGTTTATTTTGATTGAAATTTGTTGCATTATAATATACTTACACAAAATACTACTTTTTCCCAAATCCACATTTAATGTTATATTCTATGTACATACCTATTTATTACAGTAGACTTTACTATCTGACAATCCAACAACGGGAACAAAGAAGAAAAAACAATAACTTTTTAATATAAACTTTCCTTCCGGTATAGCGTATGAAACCCTCTTCAGTGTGGGCTAAACACTCATCAATAACTCCCTCAACAAGTCGAGTGATTATTAACTTCATTAATAGATATTGAAATTAGAATAAAGGATAATGTTGCAATGCTATAAGTCAAATAAAACATAGTAATAAAAATGCTATTACTAAACATACTAATAATAACAAGTATGTCTGTTTACGTCTGTAAGTGTTAACCCTATGAATCCTTACACATCACTTTACATCAGGCCCCTATTTCACCACGCCGACAATTGTCAATGACATATGTCGGGTGACAATTGTCAAGCGACAGGTGACATATTACAATTTTATAAAATATTTTCTATAGAAATACTGACAATTACATACAAACACGACTGGTATTCTGTTACAATTGTGTAGATGACAATTATATTGTAAAAAAAAAAATTATTTCAAGTCGACATATTTGTAGAATTGTCGGTGAATCTTGACATTAGATTGAAGCTGTGTCGGATTTTCGTGGCAAATTGTTGTGTTTTATGATATGCGTAGTTCAAAATGGCTCGCCGTGCGAGTAGTAGTGACGTAGTAAATTCATAAGGTACTAATATTTTTGGCTACATAAACTCAATTTTTTATGTTGCAACTACTATGATTTTTTTTTTCCTTTATGAACGGGAATTTTAAATAACATAATGTCTAGTACGCTAACAGTGGTTGTAGACCGTATTTGACCGACATAACTGGACATTTTCGCTATATAAATGAAAATATGATGCTGATTGTATTTAAATTTTATCGGTTCTGAGAAAGAATGAAGCATGCTCAATACAAAAGCGAGTCAACTTTTGTGTTCGTGAATTCGTCGGTGTGTTCGGTTTGTAAATAAATAAATTAATGGTTTGGTCAATTACTTAAAAAGTCCACCATTTTTAGTTATATACCATACCAATTATTAATTTATCTCGTTAGCACTTATAATTGAGTTTTGATGATTAATTTAATTATTATTTATCCTCAAGAGCAAAACTTAGGATTCAATAATTTTCCGCACAAATGTAAAAAGTTTTTGGCGATATGTCATCACTTAAAAAATTTGATGGCCCCATAGCCTTTTAATGACTACATGAAATAGGATCGATTGGGATAGAAGTAATATTTTTCCTACTTGAGCACTTGAGTATTTATCCAGCTGACTGTAACTTTTTTTCAAAATGTATAAATACATTGCAGAATTGTTTAAAATATGGATATCTCCTTACACTTTTTCCTATTAACTATCACGGGTAATGCATTTACCCTTATAGTCCGGTCTCAAAAATCCAACCTGTATACCATAATTTACCCAGTAACTTTATTATTTGTTACATTTTTGCCTTTGCTAAGCCGTGACAATTCTTTTTTTACAATTGTCGCGCCTGTCAGCGTGGTGAAATCTACAACGCTACATATGTCAAATTTTATGACAATTGTCGCACCTGTCGCCGTGGTGAAATAGGGGCCAGGTGAGATTGTGGTCAAATGAAGTCTTATCTAACATAAAAAAAATGCTTTGAAAATAGTAGTTTTTGGATAAAGTAGGAGGTACGTGGTAATTATAAAAACGCACATACGTATATAACTCAGGGAAGCAGTTATCTATATACAAATATGGTTTTTAAACTTTATCTCTTCTACTGTAAAATAGGTTCCTCATTACATCTTCATGTTAACTTTAATCTTATTAATAAACCAGTAAAACGAAATATTATCGTATCGTTAAGTTACGAACTTTCATCGTTAGAGTTATCATTTCCTATACCTTGGTACCTCTAATATAAGGAAACAACATTGTATTGACAGTTCGATTCAATGTTATAAACTAAGTTGAGAAGCGAATATAACAACACACAGCTTTATCAGTTTTAACAATTTTTGAGTGGTTATTTATAGGAAAGTATTATAAATATAACATTTACAAAAAAATGGTTTTCAAATCGCTGAACCTACTTCACTATACATATTATAATAGAACGTTGACATCTCGGCACGCATAGAAGCCGGGTTGTCGAGCGCAATATTTGTTGTGTTCCAAACGGGCGCTGCGCTGCGGCCATCGTGTGGTTAGCCTCCTTAGGGCAGGCTCTGCGCCGGCAATATTCTACAGCTGGGCTGCCTGCAGCGATCGACATTGCTTGTGTACATTACTATGACTATAAACATTTTCACACAAAACAAATATTATCCGGTTCACATACGCGCATATTCATAAATATGCATTGAACTATTAGTCGCTACGCATAATTTCAGTCGGTTGTTGTCGTAATATCGCACCGCAATATTCAATAATGCGGTATCTCTCCCTAAATTAAACGCTTTTAATGGAAATATGGTTTCATTACGCGTGTGGTTTTAAATGTCACAAATATTCAATCGCAGTGTTTTAATAAAGTGCGTATGAAATAGGAGGCGTGGGGGTGGACCCGCGCTGATGACCCTCGCTTATTTCAACTGGAAGCGCATTCATGGTATTTGTATTCATTTTCATGGTAAATACGTCTGATTGCTAACCGCAAACAATGCTCTTTAGGTGAAGAATATACGGGTTAATAGTGTGATAGTGTGATACATTAAATGGTTATTAATTGAATGAAAGAGAGGTTCAGGTGGTTGGTCAGACAATGAAAATGAGGAAGGCTTCGAAAGCTTCGAATGGCTTCGAACCTCTCCAATTCTGAACCCCTTTGAAGGGATTAAAGTTTGAAGCGGTGCTACTTTACTTTTGCGCCGACAACAGAACTTACCGGAAAGCCTCCAAGTGAACGATATAAATCACTGTAACGAAATAATGGGCGCTTTACAATTTATTAAACGTATTATTTATTTTCAAATATTTATTGTCGACACAATTAAAGGAAATTTACAAATTCGAGCTCACATTTCGAATTGTTTGGCAAGTATGATGAATGCAATGATCCAAGCTGTAACGAAAAAGACAAAAATGGATCTTTTTATTATTTATCAAACAAAATTATTCAACGAATATCTAGTTAAACAGAAAACGGATGGGAAATATAAAATACGATAGCAAAAAATTGCACAAAGCAAAATGAAAATAATCTGGTCGAGTCGGGACAATAGAAAATCATGTAAATTTCGTTTGGCTTGCGCCTGGCGAAGGGAATGGACTTTTGTCTGTGGTCGCGGGTTCGCGGCCGCCGGCGCCGCGCCGTCTCGAGGAGCTCTCGAACATTTGCACTAGAAAAATGAGTTCCGAACTTTGTTTATTCAACTAACTGTGAAACTTTCAAGTCAAAGTCAAAGCTTTCGAATAAAAATGGGTGTAAATAGGGGAGAAAGTTTTTTGTTATTTCAAAGATACAGTGCCTAATGTTTGATTTGTAATATACAAAATTAGAAATGTGTTCATTTGAAATGTTCAGCCGTCAGTCGCCTAATTTTCTGAAACAGTGTCCAAATTTATTTCTGAAAAGATCACAATATGGCAGTCGATGAAAAACATATCCATTTAAGGTGAGACTCAACCGATCTACCTACCTCAAGGATCCTTTCAAATTTCTACAGCAGTCATATTACTTCTCTCTTCGGTGATCAGGAAACACCCCGCTCAAGGTCTGTCTGTGAACTCAATCAATGAAAGTCCCGTGCTGTGAACGGGGACAGCACTAATTTTTACACAAAATCCTTTACTGTCCAGGCAATTTGGTTGTGGAACCAATTGCCTAAGGCACGCACAAACCACTTTTTTAGGAATAGCATAAGAATAATAATAAAAAACATAAAAAATAAATAATTTATCTATTGTAACATAAAGGGAAATGTGATTAAGTACCTATAGGCTAGTTTTAGGTTTAGATTAAGATATTTATATTATATTAACCACCATCCATAAAATTTGTAATTTTTTCTCTCCATCCACGGTTGTCTGGAAGTAATTGTTTTAAGCAATCAGACCTCCCATTACGCATTCTAGGTTTCATTTTAATTTCTTATTGTATTGTTTCTTTGTTTGGTGTTTAATCAAGTATTCTCTATCCATCTATCTCAACGATGTAAAAATATGACGGTAGATAAACCTTCCTCTGTCCGGGCAGCCGGCCGAGGACTGCTCCAAAAACAACGAGAACGAACACTCCGCCCAGAAAAGCTTTTATCCAACTGTTATTTTAACTAATCTTAATCTCTTCCTTTTCCATAGCACAGGTTTTGACAAGTTTTTACTAAATTCTTGTAAATGCAGATTGTGGTAGGAATACTCTCTAGGCATTCACACCTTTTTTATATAGCTTCAACTGACAAGTCCGATTGATTACTTTGATGCTGCACGCTGAAGTCTATCGCATGACAATACAAGATTATGATGAATATTAACGAAGATAGAAAGATGACGAAGAATAAATGCTTAACATAAAACTTGTAATATCAACATTCATGAATCTATGTACTCGTAGAAAAACAACTTGAAGCTGCAACTAACTAAATAAACAGAGCCTTGATTAAAACTTGCTAGGTTGCTGCGGGAGCCGAGAGTCGAAAATAATTGCAGGTTAAATTGTAAGCCATCTCGTCTCGTGACGTCACGCGAGTTCCAGCTCAACCCTGAAATGCATTGCCAATATTTACAGAGCAGACTGTTGAATTTAAGTCTCGCAACTACTCGAACTTACTTAGATTAACTATGAAGATTAAAAAATAAGGGTAATTTTTTCTCTCTGATAGCTTTTGACAACCTTTGACTATCAGACACTTATTCAAGTTATCTCTAAGAATATCTATTCATACTATCTATTTGTGCACTAATTTATACCTATATTTTAAAACGTATAATTAAAAAGTAACTATAATGAAAATAAATAGAAGAACATACTAGTAATAATGTCGTACACCTGAAAACAACAAAAGTATACCTGAAATAAATTTTAATTAACACATACGACACAGCTCAAGTCCAATTGAACAAAATACCGGATCGTAACGGAAACTTATAAACTCAAAACAAAATAAATTGTCCACATGATATGTTTTTATTCCATTTACATACTATATCATACTAATCTTACTGATATTATTATAAAAGTGAAAGTTTGTGTAGATAAATGTGGATAAGTAAGTTTCAGAATGGATTTTGACGAAACTTCATAATAAAATAAGCCATTTTTAACCACGGTAAAAAGCTTATTTTCGCAGGAATCTCTAAAAAATCTACTATTTACCGCAGGGGGTTTCTACGCTGGGCAAAGCCAGGGGCCAAAAACTAGTAGTAAGATATTTAAGTTCGTCTCACGAATCGTGTCAGAATGAGCAAGTAGCACCTGACAATTAGACGTCTACTTTTGTGCTCTTCGCTACTTACCCGTGGGGAATGCTTTTGAGGCTAACATCTCTAGCTGCCACTGCAAATTTCTATTTATACTAGGTGGTTTAGAGAACACGAAAGGGAAAATAATTTCCGATACACAAAACCTATTTTGGAGCACCTCGTGGCAGCTCCACGAGCAGCAGCTCGGGTCGTCGAAGCCCAGCTGTGTCAGGGACACAGAATTGTAGTAGCAAGTCCTTTAAGATAAGATAAGATAATCATTTATTTGCTCAAAACATAGGTAACATTTTGGTCTCATATAAAAAATATTAATAAGTTCGGCTATGTTTTTGCCTGAAAGTAGGCGTACAAATATTAAAAAACATGCAAGAAATTAAATCATTAAACATCACAAGTCAATTGAAAATTAAAACGGAAGTTAAATATAAATAAATTAATAGAATTACAATAAAATTATTTAGTGTCAAATTTGTCTGTAAGATATTCTTCAAGAGTATAATAAGCTTTATCTGTCAGTAATTGTTTCACTCGTTTTGTAAAAATATACAGACTATCAACTTCTTTTATATTTTTTGGTAGCTTATTGTATAACTTTGGCCCCATACAAAATATACTCTTTGCAAATATTGCTGATTTGTGATTTGGCAAAACAACTTTGTTTACTCTCTTGCTTTTTAGATTACCAAATTCTTTTATGTGTTGTCTAATGAATACAACCGATTCAAGTATATAAATGCATGGAAAAGTGAGAAGTTTAAGTTTAATAAAGTATGGTTTACACGAGTCTGTGAGCTTGAGCCTGGCTATGGAGCGTATACATCTCTTTTGTGAGATGAATACTTTCAACCGATCTGTGCTATTTCCCCAAAATATTACTCCGTATCTAAGAGTAGAGTTCACATAAGCGTGATATGCTGTTAATAGTGTCGTCATATTGGCGATTTTACTCAACATATATAATGCATATGAAAATTTATTTAGTCTTTTACATATATGGTCAATATGATACGTCCATCTTAGGTTGCAGTCAATATGAAGTCCCAAAAATTTTGTGCATTTTGTATTCTTAATATTATGTTCCATATAATGAATGTCAAGTGGTGGTATGTCAATAGTACGATTGGAAAATGTCATAACACACGTTTTGTCCAAATTAATTAATAGATTATTTAATGTCAGCCAATCAATCACACTGGTCAATGTATCATTTATTTCCATACAAAAATCTTCTCCGTCTTTCTTTTCAAAAACCAAAGTACTGTCATCTGCAAACATTATCATTGTGTGATGTGTCGTCTTTGGCAAGTCATTTATATATATTATGAACAGTAGTGGTCCGAGTACGCTCCCTTGCGGCACACCATTCAGTGTTTGTCTAAGGTCGGATTCATATTCTATTTTCGTTTTAGTCACTGTGCATAGCCGCGTAATCTGAGTTTTCTGCCATCTCCCAATTAGGTAGCTACTCATTAGATCTAGTACTTTTCCACGTACTCCATAGTAGAAAAGCTTGTCTAATAATATTTTATGATTAACGTAGTCAAATGCTTTCGTTAGATCCATGTACATGGCGCACACTTTATTTCTAGCGTCTACATTAACCATTACAGTTTGTAAGAATTTGTAAATAGCATTATTAATATTTTTATTTTTACGGAACCCTACTTGCTCATCTACAAGTAAATTTGAACTTTCCAAAAATTTGTATAGACAATTATATATATGTCTTTCAAAGACTTTTGATAGTATGGGTGTTAAAGCAATGGGTCTATAACAATTCATATCTTCTCTAGAGTTTTTTTTATGTAACGGTTTAATGATTGTGATTTTGAGTTTGTCAGGAAATATTCCTTCTTCTATACACAAGTTTATTATGTAGCTAATAACAACACTTATGGGAGTTGCTACCATTTTTATTACTTTTGTATTCAAGTCATCATATCCGCTACTATTAGTGTCCTTTAATTCCTTAATTATCTTTTTTATGTCAAGGGGTGTTGTTGGTTTCATAAATATTGAGCTTACGTTACCACCATTCGTTTTAAAACAATTTTGTGTAGTATGTGTGCTACATTTTGCTGTATCTATGAAGAAATCATTGAAAGCATGTGCAATATCTTGCGGATCCGTTAATGTTATATCATCTTTTTTAATTGTCATTATGTCAGCTACAGGCTTATTACGTTCATGGCTCTTTATAACTCTCCATGTGGCTTTGCATTTGTTTTTTGCATTATTTATCATATAATTGTTTTGTGATTTTTGGGTCAATTTAATAATTTTTTGCAGCTTTTTAGAGTACTGTTTGTATTTCTTCCTATTTTCATCACAGGGATTACTTCTATAATTCCATAACATCTGTCTTTTTCGTTTCGAACATATTTTTATTCCATTAGATACCCATCGCTTACGTTTTTGGCTAGTAATTCTTACTCTTTTTAGAGGAAAGCTCAAGTCATGTATTAATTTAAATATGTCATGAAAGTGGTTAAAAGCTTCATTAGGATCTCTTATATTATAAATGTCACCAAAGTTGTAATTGTCTATGTACTCTTTGAATTTTCCCATATAATCATGACCGTAGTCGCGTCTGTATGTGTACCAGCACAATAACACATTTGATTCTTTTACTGGACATGTAACATGTTGCGCTCTGTGATCAGATAGGGCAAGTTCTACTACTTTACTTTTACATCCATGAATATAATTATGCAACACATTATCCAGGCATTTACCACTGTCAGCACGAGTAATCTCATTTATAGATATCTTTAGGTTAAATGTAAGGGCAGTTTCTTCGAAGCGGTTGGTCAGTGAGTTTTTTTCTAAGGTATTAATATTAAAGTCACCACAGATAATAATTTTTTTGTGTCTCTTGCAATGCATGTCTAATACCTGTTCGAATTGAGAGAAAAATATATTAATTGAAGAAATGTCATATTTTGGTGGTCTATAAATACAAATAATTATAATACTATGGTCAATTAATTCTACTGCGCTGCACTCCATAAGATTCTGCAGGCTCAAACCCCTAACCTCATCCATCTCTTTATATTTGTGAACGTTTCGCACTAATATACATGAACCGCCATTTCTATTCTTTCGGGAAAAGAACGAAGCAAGTGAGTAGTTTGGAAAATTTAGGAGATCTACATCTAAATCTAACATTCTATGCTCGGTAATACAAACAATGTCCACAGTATCAGGAAAAATTTCTTTATCTACTAGGTTAACATATAATAAGTCAGCTTTTGTTAATAGTCCATTTATATTTTGATGTACAATATTTAATGTGTTAGGCACGAAAGGAATTGTTATTGTCTGATGTGTTTAATTCCTTATTTATATTTATTTTAGAGTCAGACTTTAGTATTTCTGGTTCATTAGTTTGCGTTGATGACTCTACCAGTTTAAAAATGGGTTCCGTTTGTGTGGACTGATCAAAAGTATATTTTTGAGCTATTGTCGCTTTCTCAAATTGATGCATCTCTATCCTATGTGCATAATCTAGTTTTAAGATGCATCTTAATACCCATTTAGATAATTCAGTACTGAAAAGATATTTATTTGGTATATATCGCATATAATCACAATCAATATATTCAACGTTACCGCAATTTTGACAGATAAACCTTAGCAAGTTATTAAGATTTGCAATATTCAAATATTTACTGTATGGAATTTCACCTACAAGTATATTAGTGTTTCTATACATAGAGCAGTATTTCGTTATGGCTGTCTGTATTTCAAACGGATTCTTATCATTCATTCCACTAAGAATTAGTACATAGTCTGATTTCGTCAAATTTTTAATAGTGCTATCAGTCGTTTGTAGTATTCTCGAAGCTGTCGCATTTGGTTTCCAGAAACAAGTTACTTCATAGTCATTCCCAAGATTTTTTTGTAGTATATGTCGCAGACCTCTTCCCCTTTGGTCGGCAAGAATCACTATCTTCTTTTTTCTGTTAACAATATAGGTGCTTCCACTAATTGTAGTTTTGGGTATGTATTGTTGAGTGTCAGGTTGTGCTTCTGTAAAAGTTATTATTGGTTGACATGGTGTAAGCTGCGTCGACTGCTCAATTCGTGTTGGTTGTGAGTGTTGTAACGTCTGTGGTGTTGAGTCCGGTACAGGCGATTGTGATGTGTGTGGTTGCTGGGATGTTTTTGATGCGTTTATTGGTGATAAGCGAGATACCAACATTCTCATATTGTTTAGTTTTCTCATAACTGGTATAGTTCTGGTTTTTCGAGGAGTTGACCTAGGTGTAGCATTTGCTGTTTCCTGTGTAAATTTTTTCAGTACCTGTACTTGGCATATTCGGTTCGATAACTCATTTTTGACGCTATTGCATTCGAAATTTAGCTTAGATATTTCCTCATGGGCTATGGTCACTTCGTCTTCGAGATCTCGTACTTTCTGCCTTAATTCGGACAAAATAGAGGTATCCGCTATATTTAAATTTGGTACGCTTTTTGTAGATAAGTCAAATAGACTTCCTTCTGCTAACGTAGAATTGAATTTATTAATCTCGGCAGTAATGTCAGATATGTCCATCACCGGTTTTCTTTGTGTCCTCCAGGTAATATAATCTCCGGGCATGTTTCTCTTAATCAGTAAGCAATATAATATATAAATATCACAAGTAGAATTGCTTAAAATTCTGCAATAATAATGTTCTTGATTTTTAAATCTCCCGCTTAAGCGTCCGTCATACAGCTGCTCAACACAAGATGTCGCTATTTGTCATCATTCTGGGTCAATACTGGTTCAAGTAAGCGTCAGTCATTGGAAAACTGATAAATCAGTCTGTGGTAGTTAGTTAAGCTACTAACTACTAGATGTCGCTACATATGTTCTAGTCTCAGGAGCTTGTCAGTTTGACGGAAGTGGATTTTTAGTTCGTCTATGGTTTACCAGTCCTGTTTGTCACTGTCAGACTGAGACAATCAGCTGTTTCTGCAAAACTAACCTCTATTCATAGGTTGTTCTATACGCTTCAACGAAAAATTGTACTCACGGTTATTTTGGATGATTTTTTGAAATGTCCTGTGGTTTTGAATTTCGAGCGTTGAGATGTTATTTCTGTAGTGTTTTGTGGACTTTATCACGTCTTGATTCCATGGAAATGTTCTCAGAACGATGGTGTTTGTATTCCAGATGATAATGGTCAGTGTTTTATAACTTTTGAGCTATGAGTTGCTTTAATAAAAATTGTTTAAATATTCACTTCGTAGAGACAATGTTTACATCTGGGCGGAACCAGAGAGAAAGTGCTTTGTGCTGAGTTCCAGCCGAGCACGAGGACATGCTGCTCGCGTGATACCTTTGATCTACTGGAGTCGTGTACGACGGTTTAGGGATGCGTTCACGAAGAAACTTCTCTAATTAGCTTTCAGTTAATATTTGTCTGTAATGTATTGTTTATAAATAAATAAATAAATATTGCTGAACAATCCACACAACAACATTTAGCCCCGTGGTAAGCTATACGCTTGTGTAACGGGTACTAGACGTCTGATATACTTAATATAATATACATACATAGATAGATATTTTTTATTATACATACTAAACAACCAGACCTAGGAGAAAATGCTTGCAGAACATACAAACGCTTGACCCCTCGGCGGGAATCGCCTATATGCGTTTGTAAGTTATTTTATTTATATATGTGGTTTTCCGGGCCTTCCTTTGTTGTAACACAGTTTCTAAACAGCTCATGAGATAAAGTAAAGATTGATTGAACCACCAGATAGCGAGACTAGAAATCAAACCTGGTTAGTGATCTTCCGGGCCGCCACTACGATAAAGCTGTGTTGTTCTACTCGCTTCTTAACTCAACAATAAAACATTGAAGTGAACTGTCAAGTAATGTTATTTTCTTGATGAAGTTTTGTATAAACAATTTAGTTTTATTAATCTTAAGCTGACCTGTACATGTAAGCCTGTGCTTCTAAGGAAATAAATGTATTGACTTTGACTTTACGGTAGCCAAAATGTACCTAATTAGTTTTCGTGCGGTGGAGAACAAAGAAAACGTCATGTCGGACACGGCGCGATAAGCCGTTACGATACACTTTATGTTCATTCACCTTCACTTTTTTATTCTTAAGAAAACCAACACAATTAAACACTAACACAAACAATAGATATCATAACTGAAATAGTAAGAGACAATAAAAACAAAACGATATTACGATTATGATACACAAAAAAAGTAAATAATATTACAAATTATCGCAAGGTTTAAAAAACTCCCTGCTAAGGCGCGGACTAGCCGCGGAAGCACTGGTATGGAAGATGTCAACTGTCCAGTGATCACTGAAAAGTTGACGTTCGTCTATATCAATATTCATATCTCAAGTTAATCGACTGTAATATTCATCATAATCATTAAGCACTGACCTCTGTTCTGAGGATAATAAAACATTAGGATTATATTTATCAACAATTTGTAAAGAGAAACGAATGTTCGAGTTCCGTGGTCGATAACTTCACGAAGTTACAATAACAGGTGGCCCTCCTCATCATAATAAATGTATTTAATTCCTGATGTTGAATACGTCCGTGGCCCTCAACCGAGATGCTTCACTGCAGTGAGTGTGCGTCTTTATCTATAGGAGAGCCCGGCGAGGAGATGTCTGCAGGCCGGGCCCGCGGAGTTGAAACAGACATGTATAGGTAGAGCTGGGGTGTTGTTAGGTGGCGCATTAGCTGGGCAGATTGCTATAAACTTACCGTATTGATCTACCTTTAATAACCTTAATATATTAATGAATTCCTAAAAATGTATTTGAAATATAATTAAATGAACTTAACTAATTTATTAACTACGGTCTCTCTCTGAATGATAGCTTGAATCATTAATGAGGCGAAACTTTGCACAGCTGTGCAACTGACTCACCTCTTGATAACTTGTACAAGTAATGAACAATGAACGTGTTAACTAAGGACTAAGGAGTCACAAGCTGCTATCGACCCTCCCAGTGATTACGAGTCTAATCCTCGTGCTTCATATATCCTCATAAAGTGCAGCGGGCGCACCGCAACGCGCGGTCGTTCAGTCCGGCGACATCTGCTGCTAATGAAACAATTCCATACGATATGCTGCTTCTACACCGATTCTCGATTGTGTTATGGTCGGCCTCTCATCGCTATGATTAAAGCCACCAGGTGTAATAATGCGTTGTTAAACAAGTATATTTTTAATGTGACACGTTTTTGTGAATTTGAAAGCGTCGCCAAGGATAATTAATAATTCGCCCCAAGGTCAGCGGCGCCCTTGGAGCGGCTGGCGCGCCGCCAGCGGCCGCGCTCGCCTCTCACGAAAATAAGGAACCGGAGCGCACCACATTATCGTGTTTAAACGTCCGCGGCTGAGTCGGAGTCGCGCTGACGTCAGCGCCCCCGCTGCCAACTCGCACACCCGCAGATAGGCTCTATTAGGCGGAGGGACAAATATGGTGTTTTGTAATCCACATTTGGTAGAGTTGGCATGGCGCGCGGGCGGCGGCCGCTCAGCCGGTCGTGGCGTAACGGCCGCTCGGCGCGCCACCGACACTGCCGGTTGCGTCATTCAAACATTGGCAGAGCAACATCGACGTTCGGAAGCTCTAAGTCGGGACGCGGATGACAGGTATATGGCTTTTTTATGATTCTTGTAAACTTCCCAGACAAAGATCATATGTTTAATAGGTCATGTAAAACTGTCCCCAGACAGAAATAGGACTCGGTGATCGTAAATCATGAAGATTTGTTTAATTTCATAAAATATATTAATAATAGCGAAACCGAGAACCATTTAACTTTCCAACTGAAATCCAGGGCCTTGTTCCGAAGTCAGTCCCCATTTGTCTTTTTGAACTTTACTACAATAATAATTGAACTCGCAGTCGAGACTTAATTCATTACTTACCAGAAATGTGCAAATTGAATTCTGAACGAGTTAGTTTGATTGGAAGTGGAAGGCAATCACGTTGGTTCTCAATAGGCTTCGCTCGGCTTTCATTAAAATATGAATATGAGTGGCCATTGTCGGCGCCGCGCCCGAGCCGCGGGAGCGTGCACTCACTGTCGCTAACTATTGTTTGAATTGAACGCGTTAGTCTCGGGAAACAGTTGATAGCTAAACAATTAAACAAACTCTTTAGCTTTATAATATTAGTAGGTATAATAGGAACGACATAAGGACCCTAGAAATTATCACATCTACCTAAAAAAACAAAAATGGATGTTTTCTTTGTTCAAAGTCAAAGTAAAAGTCAAGAAGTTTATTTCCTTAGAAGCACAGTCATGTCCTACATGGACATGTGTCCTACATGGACATGTCAACAAAAAATTAATAAAACTAACAAAATATCAAGGAAATAACATTGTCTTGTTCGCTTCAATGTTTTATACTGAGTTCAGAAGCGAATAGAACAACACAGCTTTATCAGTTATTACATTTTTGGAGTTCTTAAAACTAACTATAATAATATAGGTAACTATTATAGCTTTGTCGGACGTAACGGCCCGTTCACACAAGGGAGTCCGTTTTACTGGTAAGTTATTAACGGATACTTCATAAATTTATGCTCTGTTCACACATAGGCGTATCAACGGATCCGTCATTACTGGATGCGATGTGTGAACAGAAAACTCGCTAAGCTAAGCTATGATGATGGACGCTGTCGTGTTGTATTGGTACAATCGTCGGAGAAGGAAGATTTGACGTTATTGGCAGCATCCACTTATGGCCCAAAGATCTAGAGAGGGTGCTTATAGTTTACTTATGAGTCAGATACGAGGTGATGAATCGAATTTTTCTCTATGATTCTCTATGAATGTTCAATAGAAAACGCGAGACAAAACCTGTCGCTGCCCCTCCTCCACCCCGTACACTACTCGATCACAAGACGGAATGTAATTTTTTTAACTGTATACAGAATACTGTGCCATGTGTGAAGTCGCTCATACAACCACATACGCCAACGACGAAAAACGTACACGATAAAACGGAACAGTAAAACGGATACATGTATGAACGGGCCGTAATATTATCATCATCAAAATAAAATAGTAATAGTCTTGCATCTTCATATCGTACTGAAAAAGAAAAAAAACAAATGACTGAAATAAAATGTCAATCAGAATTATTTTTTAAAGTAAACGCAACGCACACGTCCCGCTCGGACACACATCAAATGTATTACTGCGCGAAGGATTTGCTCGGAGTCTACCTGTTGCCGTCGCGCCTATCACGAAGCATCTGTAATAAAATCACCTTTTCTGTATGGAGTGTTAGCTCAGTCTCTGATCTGTCTGCCAGAGTTTTTCTGGTTCGTCTTCACACTTCTTCCAATGACCCTAGTACGATACTTGAATAACGTTCAAGATTGACTATTTTACTATGTGGGACAAAATAATTAGGTATCTATTCTGAAGCTGCACCTATACGTCGGATTAATACGATATACTTAAAGTCTAACAAGGGATATTAAGCCTTCTTATTAAAAAACAAATTTTAATTAAAAACATCATTGTCCAAATTTAGATTCGGCAAAACATTAATGCGTTTACCAGAAGTAAGCCCTGCGTAGTTGAAATTACGACGCGTTTAACTCGCTGACATATTTCATTTAACAATTCGCTAGCGCCGTTACAACGGTGGCCGAAATTGTAATCTATCCAAAACAAACGAACATAATAAATCATTTCAGACGTTTGGAAACGTTCATTTCCTCTTGAAATAGAATTAACGTTCAAATCTAACTTTCTGGCGAATTCAGTAAACAATTTGTGGTGTCGGGAGCCTGCATCGGAGGCAGCGACCATGTCCGAAGTTTGTAACTTGCACAAATTGAATACGCAGTTTGTAAACTTCCACGGGGTTTCAATTGATGCAGGCCCGTGCGCGCTACAAGCTTGGTAAAGCGCAAACATGTGAAGCAAACTTAATTTCAATAAAACTGTTTTCGATCTCCATATTGTAAAATCCCGTGATGGGTTTAATTTAGCGGATTAGAGTGGAGTGGTTCGGCAACGGACGTAAAAGGCGTGTAGTGGCCGGGCGACAGGTGACATTATTGGATTTGCATCGCGAGCAGGCTGCGAGCTGCGAGCTGCAGTTTTTCCCGGCGTCGGGCCACGGTCGCCGCGATGCGGCTCGCTTTTGCTTGTCCGCTGTATTCGCCAAGCAAAGATCTTTATCTCCAACAATTTAATGTTATGATTCAGAGATCCCGGTGCCGGGGCGCAGTCGGGTGGAATGAAATTCACTTCAATATTATTGAATTTTCCGATAGAAAGGAAAGAGTATACAAAGTAGCAGTGCTTCGGAAAAGGAATACGGACGGAGTGAGCGCTTGAAAAAGCACTCCATTGTTGCATAAATTCGCTTGCAACAGGGATTTTTGTTCCTTTTTTAAAATTTATGTAACTTTATGTATAATTATTATTGCGAAGGAAATTCAAGGACATAAAAGCGATACAACTCGTTAAGGTTGGACTTCTGAATTTTGTATAGAGATATAAATAACGCATTCATCTTATTAGTTTTTACAAAAACTGATAGTTCAAAAAGGATTATAACCAAAACTTAGTGTTTGTGACTGAGTTTACAGTCCTACATCGATCAAAAAAAGGTGTGTGTGTGATTCACTCACGATAGAAGTGAAACTTCAGTAAATCGACGAAAGAATAAGAAGAATAAAAAAAAAGTGTGTGTGTGTCAGCTACGACGCACGATTGGAGTCTACTACTTACGAACTATAATTATGATATATATCGAATAGAAAAAAAGGGTAAATGAACGCATCTGCTAAAATGATAAGAGAAACAAAACATTATATATCTGTAATTATTCGCATTATTTATATTACTTCAATAAAGCGTATTACATAAAGTATGTTACAAAAGAATATAAATAAAATACAGCAATATCTCTTAAAGAAATTTAAATAAAGCATTGTATTTGTGTCTCTTACCATTTCCGTTTCATCTTTTTGCATACGGTTTGAAATCACTACGATTCTATAGAAGTTTCACTTCAAAAATCTTTATTTCTGGCCAATTTTCTATTTTCAGCCACAATTGACCTGACGTACCTATACCGACGTATAATGTAGCTTTAATGAAACATGTCCATCCATCCCTTTATTTAAATGAGTGCAACCTTCACCGAAATAGGTCCTCGCTCAAAGTGAGGTTGTTGGTAAACTGGCAGCAAGCTATTGTGGGATTAGTGTCGATCCGCCGTAATTGAATCGCGGCGGGAAGCCACACGCGGGCGGAGGCCACTACGCTATTCAAATAAGTACTACGAAGGAAGGGCCGCGTCTCACCAGGCCACTGTCGGTCTTACCAGGCCACTGTCGGTCTTACCAGGCCACTGCCGGTCACCACTGCCCGCCGGAGTCCACCGTCGCTGCTCACCACCGGTTACTCTCAATTTTCCTTAGAAAGAGGTTCAAAATCAACTTTTATTTTTATGGTAAATATTACGTTTCCCTTGTAAAATGTTGGTAACATAGTTTCAAAAGTTATAGTAGATTCTTCCATCGTCTTAGCACTTCATGGTTTCAATGGCTTCAATCATATTTTTTTTAGCGATTTTGTTCAAATGTAATTTAAGTTCCAAAATGTTTGGCAACTTCTAGGATTTAGTATACACTATTTTGAACTGAATATTTTCTCAAGTATTTTATTCCCTAATTAGGTATTTACTCATATAACCATCAGTTGCATCCTGTGATTAATACTATTGTTTTATCGAAGTAGGTAATTAAATTAGTTCTTACTTATCCTCCTACACAATCATACATTTTAACAATAAATCTCTCCTTTTCTATTCTAATGCTAATTCTATGCTACGTGGTTTGGCTTAGAATAGCTTAATTAACCCATTGTCCTCAAATATTAGTAAAACCGACCTGCTAAATAATCAGGATATGCTCTTTCCTAAGGTAAACGGCGCGCGACCTATAAGTATATCCAGTATGTGCTCGTAAAGGGTTCGGAGGCGGCGGCGCGTCCGGCCGCGGCGCCGGGCCCGGTGCGAACCGGACGCTGCATGCTTCATGAGCTTAATCGTTTTCTAACTATGCGGATTGTATCCGAGGATGCATTTCACAACCAATCGTTCTATAATTTATAATGTTTTGAAATTGACTGCAAGGTATACTGATCGAGCTACTTAAAAAACGATATGCCAATGCCATCAATAAACTCTTATCTAAATATTTGACTTGCCTGAAAAGCTGTTGACACTAAATGAAATTAATTAAAGCGATGAATTAGTTTGCCTAATCCTAACTTACGCCTCGTATAATGGCTGTGAAATACCACCTCCAGTGGCTATCGAAGGGTTTTATTCAACTCTGGCAACAGTTCGTTCAATCCGGAGGACTCGTATTCAGTGGTCGCCGCGGCACATACTGGAGCCGGGGCTATTAAACGGTGCACTGAACTGAACATAGTAGAGTTATACGCCACGCTTACTCATAAAACACGTATGTGAGAAATATGTTTATAAACAATTTCAAGAGGAGAAAATTCTAAAATCAACTACCGCGTGCATGCAAAAAAAATCTAGGTATTTGCATAGATCAATGAGTTACTCGTAGCTACTCAACATTAGATAAAAATATAATTTGGTATTAACTGGCGATAGAACTCGGAGCTGCGAGCTAATTCCCGCGCATATTTTTGTGAGTTCTATGAGATTTGTAGCTCTCTGTGAAGTTTTATATGCAGCTTGTTTGTGCTTGAGCTTAACTGTAATGGACTGCGACATACACAGTCGGGCCGTATAATCCGCTCTTTTATATTACCGCTAACTGTTATATTAAACCGCGGCGTTTTGTAAGACATCGGCCGTTCAACGATTATCCGGATTGAACGCATACAACACGGCTTGCCATAATATAGACCCCCACTAGCCGTCTCTTTAATAGTTTTATTTCCGATTTTCAACTGTCATGGCGCTCCTTAGGTCATAAACATGTTTTTTCTATATATTACATTTCAAAACCAAGATTAGTGGCGCTGCGGCGGCTGCTGCCGCGGCGCGCTCGCCTCGCTAGCTCGCCTCGCGCATGGGTTTCATTAACACACATAAACTAACTTACAATATTTCCAGGCAGCTAAATGTGGACCGCCATATTGAAAAACGTATCCCAATGACAATGTGGTAATCGTTAAACCGCCCCATTACAAAACCACGCTGTTTTATGTACCTGTTAGCCGTAATGAAAACGGCGTGCTTTACAACCTGACATTCGCATATACAGTGTGACGAACAAGCAGACATCTGTATGGCACATGGAATGATATATCGTCTGTCGGGCTGCCATGTCACGTCGTCATGCAAAAGAACCACCGTATTCGACTCTGTCTAAACTAGCGCCGTCTCCGCTGGCTAGTATTATAAAAAGTATAAAAAATAACTATCTTTCTCCCTCTGGCTTTAGCATGTCCCCTACATTACTGCAGCTTCCTTTATACACTTATAATAATATATAAAATATGCATATAGCCGTATTTATAAGCGTAAGCGTACCTTGGTAAAGCTGGGCTAGGAATTCCGCATACATTTCCAATTGTAGATTTCCGTGAAAATAACGCAGCATTGGGTTCGTATACTCTGAGAGTGTAATAGTCGCCGGTTAAAGCTGATGCAGATAGCAATGGGCCGTGCAAGAGTTCGCCTGCTCCAAGTGCAACCTACTTTCTACTCAGTTCTCAGTTGCTAGAGTGCCGCGGTTCGGAGGCCGAGATATTCTAGAAAAGCATCTTCGGGAAAAGAGCCTCTTAAGGCTCTAAGGGCGCATCAACAAGTATCGATTGGGTAAAGATGTCCACAAAGTTGAGGCTAAGATTCTTTATGTAGCTTATCACTCTGAGGTTTTCACAATCATTAGTGATTCTAGTAACCTTGGGGAGGTGCGAGGGTGAGGGCGCTGCAGTCGGCACCTTGCAGAACAAAACAGACCTTACTCTGAATGCGGCTTAATAAATTTGGAATGTTACTGGTGCCCGGGGCAGTAAATTTTACGGCGGCCGGCGCGATTTGCGACTGGTTTCCTTAACAACACCGTAAAAAAATCTCTTGACCTAGAATATTTTTCCAGGTTCCCACCGACTCAATTTATACTAACATGTGTAAATTCAGGTGTGAAAGTAAGAAATAAAACTCCGAATAAATTTAAAGCCAACGTCTACATTTTACAAAATAAGACCTGGTAAGTTTCACAAAACTAAGGATGCAAATTTTTGTAAGTCTTACTGGTGTCAAATCTGATTTTTCGATAACGTTTACTCCAAAATAAATCAATCTGTTTTAGTTATTAAATAAACCAAAAAATAAATTTATAAATAACTATTATACTTGTACAAGTAATTGGTGTATGTCTGAAAATGACAAAAATCATTATGCTAAGCAATATATGTTGTTTGCATGTACGTCACACGTACACGGTCGGTGTACGCGCGACGTCGCCGAGAACTGGAGTACACCGCTGGTTAAAGTAAATCCTTAACGAAATGGCTTTCATTCAACGTCGCATAATTAAAAAACAACAAATGGCCGTTAAGAAGTGAATTAATAGGAAAGCAGCCGGTGAAATTGCCATAAATTATAAAAATGTGGCGCTTGCAGGCGCTGTCCCCCCTCCCCCCCCCCGTTCCCCGCCGCTCGCTGCTCGTAACATGAAACTATTTCTTTTTTACAAAAAACGGAATGCTAAATACTAAACGTTTTTGTAACTCTGCTTCCAGTAGGAAGTCAATTCACTGAGACAGAAAATACTTATTCTCTGTATTGACGAATTGGAATAACGATTGCCTTTTGACGAAGAGCTTCGGCGCTGGGTTTGTTTTAGTATTAGACATGGTGCATTCAAAGGACTTGCCTGTATCGGTGATACAACATTAACTGGAGTCTCGCTTCACTCCTAATTAGCGTGTTCAAGCCAGTGTCAGCATCCGGGAACGGGACTCCTCTAAGTAGATGTTACTACTGGATCCTATCATAAAGTCTCACCCGCAGCGGCAAGTAACATTCCACTTATGATACATCATTTAAACCTGAGCCTTAGCATCATGTAAAGTACATTTGTGTATTTGTAGGTGGCAACCACAACCTTAAAGCTTTTCACACAAAAAATTTATACGAAGTCATAATTTGTTAAAATTCAATGCAATTATTATATCCCGTCACATAAAATCGAGTAAATAATGAATTCGACTACAATCTTCACTGTGTTTCTTGGGCTCTCAATGTCACTTGGCATTCCTCTTACGTAATACAACACAAACTTAGAATAACAAAATTTGACATTTATTTTCAAGTAAAGCTATTCCCTTCGCTACGTTTTCATAATGAAATGAAAAGCGGCCAGCCTGCGCTTGATAACCAGTCACCGGTGCACAACTAGGTACACACAGTAGTTCCGAGTGAGTAAGCTTGCTCAGCTTACCGCTGTTTAGCGTCTCAAGTAAAACGTGACGCTCAAGGTGAACATCTCACATATTTGAAACCTTTTGACTTTGACTCCGCTAGGCTTCTCACGTGACTGAGGAGTGTGTAGCGCGCCTCGACACAATGGGTTGTTGATCGCCGCCGTTGCTAAGGGTGAAGTTGCTAAGGAAAACTCCTAGAGAATTTTGGTGAAAAGCTTTTTACATATCTAATATCGAACCCGGTATATCACCTGTCTTTGAGCGAAGCTCTAATATCTCTTCAGAGAAAAGATTGTACTAAAGCTGTTTGCGTCAAAAAATATTGATGTCTGTAGAAACTATCAAAAAGAATTCAAAGTTTGTTTTATTTCCGCTTCGTTTGATTTGAGTTGAACAAGTATTATAGTGGAACTTCGTAGATTACTGTGACATTGAGGATGAAACAGTGTAACTAGAAAATGCAGCATTGCAAGTTGTTACCTCGCGTGACTCATTCCTCGTTAGTCGGTGGCACGCTGCCTGCTCACTCAAACAGAATAGTTGCTCTATGCGGGACAGAATGATAATCCACTGCAGAGGGCCAAATCTCTTATTTCTACGGTGAAAAAAAGGCGAGTAACTGGAGTTTCTGCAAAATGTATGATCTCACGCGAACTGATGAATTTAGTCGCGCGCTTTCATCGTAATTCAACCTTATCGACCTCGCTAATAGAAAAATGTCAGTACAAAGAGGTCCCACGTGATGATGTGACGTGCCGCGCGCTCCTAATTGGGCTAAATATGAATTGGCGGCACACGTGACCCAGAAAGACAGCGGCCCAAGTAATTAAGTAGAAAGTTATTTGTCGGCCCTCGAGTACATGCCGCGGTGCTGGTGTGTGATACAGCACCTATGTATGGTACAGCCTGTGTGCGATGTGTGGAGGCTAAGACGGCTAAGTAGTCCTACCTTTATAAGTATAGTTGTTTAATACCTCAATCAGATATAAATACATACCAACTACTAAAAGAACAAAAACTTAAAACTCAGACGCGGGAATTTCTGCAACGCGGGACTATTTTGCCTGAAAACGTCATGCTGTGTTGTCGTGTGGGCGCTTGCTTTAGTCTCTCTTAATATTTAATACAAAAATTCAAATATAGATTGGTATTTACGTAAAGGTTACCATTTATTATTAACCTTTTAGGATACTAGCTCCCCGTCCGGGTGAGCACGAGTAGAGTACTCTGAAGAGGTATTATTGTTAATACTGTAGCCGTCACTGAGTCGCAGGTAGCCCGCGCAGCTCGGAGAGGGATACGGCTAGGTAAAAGCATACACATGTTCCTCCAAAGCCTAATCCTGTAATAATGCTGCTGCTGAAAATGGCCTTCCTTAAGTACTCACTCTTGCAATGTCTAAGATACGTATTTTGTATTATTTTCTTAATCTCCTGATTAACCCCGCTTGAACTGTACAAGTGAAATTTATACATATTATTCTCTGATCAAACTCAAAGTCAAAACGTTTATTTCCTTAGAGGCCCAGGACATGGACCGGTCAACTTAAAATGAATTTAAATAAAAACTAACAATAACCAGGAAATAACATTGTCTTTATGGTTCGCTTAAATTTTTTATACTAAGTTGAGGAGTTAATAGAACAACCCAGCTTTCATTACTTATTTTGTTATTATAACAAGATTGGTGTACAACATAGTTACCACTTATTTAGCATTTAACATTCACAAACAAATGCTAGTCGAACATGTACGTAACAGAAAAAAATCGAAGTTTAGCTATTTTTGGCCATCTTAGTGCAACCGATGTAATAACTCTATCTTATTCCTAAAACTTTATTAAAATCAGTGTAGTTTAAAAGAGCTAATCCTGCAAACAGCGGAAGCGAATGCACGTTGTACATTGTAATATGTATATTTTGTGAAGAAAAAAATTTCAAAGCAAAATAATAATGCTATTATGTAATCAAATATAAGCACTTCTAAATATAAATATTATTTTGGAAACATTTTAAGAACTCAAAGCTAAAGAAGTATTCGTAACAAAATTGTTTAAAAAACTGAATTAACACACTTAATAAAATATGTGCCATTTTCCAAAAGTTACATAACAAAAAATAGAAAAACACAGACTTTAATCGAAGTCAAGAGATCCAACTTCCTTCGGATTACAATAACGCGGAGAAATGAGGAAGTCATTACGCGGCCACGATGCATTGACGGTCTCAGAACCGGAGAGATTCCGATTTAAAACCATCAACTCAGATACAATGCTCGCTAGATCTCGCTGCAATTGGAGTACCTCATATATCCCACGCGAGAGCAATATATCGGCCCTAGACAATAGCAATTCTTACGACAAATCTAATAAATAGCAATGTTCTTGTGCCGTGAATCATTGAAACTTCACCCGCATGGCATACGGCCAGGAATAATGTTCCTCTCGGGTTAAAGACAGGGCCGAGCCTCTGTATTTTAAACTTTCCAAACTTTAAGGAGGACTCTTGTCTTCCAATTTAACATCTCGAGGCATTTTTATCGGAACAAGATTAGTTCGGAACTCTCAAGTTAATGTCTGGCTTACTACCTACGTTTGCGACTTCTTGACTTTTTCAATAAAACGTCGTGAGTTATGAAAATGTTAAATATTTCGCTTGTATTCATAAAAACTCCTGTTTCTGGTTTACAAAACTGAATTAGCTAAAACACACAGAAGGCCTATTTTATTACCTTATTTTGGACTATATATATAACATAACAAAAATGACAAGCTTTTATTGAACTGCTTTCAAAAAGATTTGGCACTAATTAAGATTAATTTAGTCGTTCGTTTAATTTGTACCAAAAGTTCTATAAACAGACTGATATAAAAAGTTAAATATTTTTATGAATTTTATAAAAAGAAATACATCTTTTATCCGATAAATAGGTTTTAAAAGGTTAGGATAGGTTACTTTTACTTTTACATAGTTATTATCATGTAAAGAAGAAAAATATAATCATTTTGATTTTATTATAAAATTTAGTCTTCTAGATAAGTTTAATATGTGTGCCAACTAAGAGATCGTAGCTAAACTAAGGTCACCGACATACTCACACAAATAAGAACATAAGAAGTGAGCAATAAGCACGTAAAAACAGATGGCCGTTGGTACCGAAAGATTTTCGCGGATCGGGAAACGCAGCGTCGGACATCCACCAATAAGATATGATGAGGATGATGCAGTGGAAGCTACTGGTTGACGGGGGTTGCCTGTTGCTTCCAACCGAAATAACTGGAATTCATCCATACCCATGTCCCTCAGTGGAAGTCCTTTAGCTACCGACCCGTCGTCCGTCTTACGCCCCGTTCTGCAATGCGGCACTGCAGCATTGCGCATCGCGTGAGGCACAGCACCTGCCCAATCCTTCTGTCCATTCTACTTTCACCCCTTTTTATTTTTTCCCAGCGCCATTACCCAAATATGCGGCTTAACCCATTTCAGAGCGGGTCAAAATACTATCGAAATTATAAAGAATTTTATTATTTGATTCATATACTAGCTGGCCCGTTAATATCTTCTTGAATCAGCCTACCTATTATTGAAAACCGAGTTTTTGAGTTTAACGTGAACACAAAGTCAGACAGACAGTAGAAACGGGAGATTTTAACTTTTATTGATTGATTGATTAATTCAGGCATGTCCGTTACACCACCCAAATTATGCGGACATGCTTATCATCATGGCTTATGCTTTCACATTACCCATCGATATGTGTTTCTCATTGCAGTTTGTTGTATAAATAATCTATATTAATATAACATGAAGTCGTATGCGTTACAGCACTTGTATCGGGATAACGGCTGAACTAATTTTAATACTTGTTGATTTATTGGATTAGTCTCATCCGGACGATAGAGCAATAACCAGGTTACGCTCAAAAATAGTGCATTGTCAACGAATTGATGCTTTGGTATGTACACATTCATGTATTATATATACACGGCTTATTCATATTTAGTTGATCATTTTGAAAGCTTTTTTAATATTTGAGGCATTTCGTAATGAAATTTAAATTGTTTCTCGCAGGTAAGGCACACATTCTTTAAGTAATGTCTCTGCTGTTTCTACAACAAAACATTTAAACTCGACAGAGTTTAAATGTTTTGTTGTAGACAAATTAAAAGCGTCAGCTTCGTCGGTGTCTTCATTTATTGAGGAATTATACATTTTTTATTCAAAGATATTATGGATGTCATTGACTGTTATTTGATTTGGCTAATTGGCAAACTTTTCTCAAAGGGTAAAAATATTATTTAAAAATAAAATTATGTCTGTACTAAAATTGTTCTGTTGTTTATAAAAGTCATTAAGTTTTTGCCACACATGATTTACCACAAAACGAAAGTTTGTCTGTGACCATCGCCAACTAATAAGTAAACATTAAGTACTCATATTACTGAATTAATCTACACTTAGCCTATACACATTTATAATTAATAATGTTTAAAACTCGGGTTCATCACGAAAATAGCAATGCTTTCTCGCACATCCATTCATAAACATATGAAACCTTACCGCATGTACTCTGGGCTCGTTGTCTCGGCGCTGCGAGGCCGGCGGTAGGTTCGCGACCTTGCTCACAGGAAGAATAAAATGCCAGGAAAATAATCATATATCGTCTAAGTCTGCCTCCGTGCACGCGAGACTTGGCTTTTGGTAGATTCCCGGCAAAGACAATATGACTGTATCAAAGTCAACAACAGAATTCTATTAACCTTAACACGGCTAGGAGAAACCTTGACTTTCATTCCGATGGTCGTGAGTTCGAAAACCACCTATCAATCTGGGTTTTTCTTTTAAAATATTTTTAAAAGAAGTGCTCAAACGGTGAAGGCAATATATCGCGAGGAAACCAGCATGTTCTGATAACTTCGAAAAGTTTGAAGAACATGTGACATTCACCAAATTGCACTTGGCCAGAAAGAATTGCCTGCGTCCCAGTAGTGGGAACGTAAATAGGGATGCTTATGATGGTGAAACATCACAGAAGTGACCAAAGTGATACAATGCAAAGAAGTAGGACCTATAGTCCTATATAATCATGTACTATATCATCGAAAGCTGTGTGTACTCGTTTATTCACCGTATAAATGGACGCTGCGACTATGTCTAATGCGGTACTTTGGAACAATGCAGATATTACAGGTCTACTTTGTTTAAAGTGTCTAATTAACATAATATTAGGTCCTTACATATGAAATTGGCGTTTTGTATGGGAGGAACAAAAAGTCGAATATTTTTTAATATAATATATTTAATTAATCAAAGTATGAACCATTATTTTCTATGCACTTTTGCCATCTTATAGGTAGTTCATTGATCCCTTTACTAAAAAAACCAGTCGGACGGGAATCAATAAAATCTTTGAAGGCGATTTGGACTGCCCCATCGGAGTTGAATTTTTTCCCTTGCAAGAAGTTATCCAAATTTCGAAAAAAATGGTAATCTGTTGGAGCAAGGTCCGGGGAGTACGGAGGATGTCTTAGACTTTCCAATTGAAGCTCTTCTAATTTAGTAGCCGTCTGTTGCGCAGTGTGTGGTCTAGCGTTGTCGTGAAGCAGCAGTGGCGTGGAGCGATTGACCAGCCTAGGTTGTTTAGCCGCTAGCTTTTCCATCATGGTTTGCAATTGCTGACAATAGACATCAGCCGTAATAGTCTGGCCAGATTTGAGAAAACTGTAATGAACAATACCGGCACTAGTCCACCAAACGCTTACAAGTAACTTTTTTGGGGTTAATTTTCGCTTGGGGCAGGATTTGGCTGGCTGGCCAGGATCCAACCATTGCGCTGAGCGCTTCCGATTATCGTAAAGAACCCATTTTTCATCACAGGTAATGATTCGGTTTAAAATACCTTCATTATTGTGCCGGTTTAGTAATGTAACGCAGCAGTCGACGCGCGTTTGCCGGTTTGCTTCAGTCAATTCGTGAGGTACCCACCTTTCAAGCTTTTTAATCTTCCCAATTTGCTTCAAGTGAATTAAAACAGTTTTATCACTAACACCGCAGCCTGCAGCTAACTCGGACGTGGTTTGCGATGGATCCGCTTCCACAATAGCCTTCAACTCTTCATTATCAACTTGAGTCTCAGGCCGTCCACGGGGCTTGTTCTGCAAGTCGAAATTTCCAGAACGAAAACGTTGGAACCAAAAACGAACTGTGTTTTCTTTTGCAACACGACCGCCATACACATCATTCACCCTTCGAGTTGTTTCCGCAGCACTAGTGCCACGGCGGAACTCGTACTCGTAAATAATGCGATATTTTAAGTTTTCCATTTTGTAAAATGAGTGACGCAAACAGAAAAAAACAGAAGAAAAAAAACAAATGAATGACGATCATCGAAGCACAAATACATGAGTCTATAGCTGTACAAATTTGAATTTGGAATTCCTTACCAAAGAGGAGAAATTTGTGATTAAAGTGGCCAGTACGAAAAACGCCAATTTCATATGTAAGGACCTAATATTTGTCACTGTTGAAACCGGACAGTATGACGATAGTGCTTTCTTGAAACATAATATAATATTATAAATAGTTGCTGTGTTGTATAAATATTATATCTTATATATAAAAATGAATCGCAAAATGTGTTGCTAAGCGAAGAATAATTGCCGGGAAAAATAATTTTGAATAATAACCCGAGCGAAGCTGGGGCGGGCGGCTAGTGTTTAAATAAAGAAAAGTCGTGTGTATTACAGCTCTTAGAACTAGAAAACGGCTGAACCGATTTCAATAGTTGATTTATTTGATGAGTCTCCGTCAAGATAGTGTAATAACTATTGAATAAAAAATACTGTAATGCAAAATAGTGAATAATTGAAAAATTTCCCCATACAAAATGTTCTCATTCGTTCTTCTCAAATATAGAATAGAACAACTCTAATATAGAAGAGACGTAGGTAAGGGTAGTAGGGGGGGGGGGGGGGGGTGGATTAGATGTAGGAGTATTAGTGAAGACGGTAGTAGGAGTACATGTAGGAGGGTAGAAGGTGTAATGGGAGTAGAGGTGGGACTGGGTTTAGTAATTTCAAAACGTATGCCAGGTCAGCTCGTTTTAAATACTATTGTTTCATAGCTGTTTTTTTAATAAAAATACTGATAAAAAGGCTAAAGCCTACAATTGAAATGGAAAACTGCGCGCCGGTATAAGTCCGGCGTAAAACACGGCTTTCCGGCCGCTCGCGGACACCGACCGAAATAAATGGCCGATTGAATATGTTACACTCTATTTTTTGTGAATGCCTCACCTGTACAGCTGCGGAAAATCTATTTTATTTGTACGACAATTTCATAAAAGAATTAATAAAGCGGTCACGTACTATAGGAACCGTATTATTGTATGAGTGGATATTATAAATCCTTTTTAGAATTATTATAGAGAACTCTGTATGGTGAAAACCGAACGCTGAGTGAAAAATCAATCAACCAACTATTTTAAAATAATGATAGGTTCAAGTATATTTTATAATGGTTTTATTCAGTATCGTGTCCAAAGCGATATGTGAATTATATTGATGTAGAAAAGTAGCAATTTAGAACCAATACAACATTTTACAAAACACGGTATTTAATTGTATTTAACTAATTCTGACTTATAAGATTAAAAAAAAGTGATTTATGTTTTTCACTAATAAACAAAAGATGTTCAAATTGCTTCTCATTTATAAAGAAATTCATCGATAATATGTTCTTGTAAGAAGTCTAGTATAACGTTCATGTTCGATGTGTCTGTTAGACAAGTTAATTCAATAGGAAATTGATAAAAAAATATGATTTGTATTATTTTCGATCGTATCAGATCCGTATTTATGACATATACAAATGTTGTCCATACAATATCATTATAATGACTAACTAGAGCTCTTACCAACTCCTCGAGTTTGTTCAAATTGTTTAAATAAACTGAATATTATTTTGTTATTTTGTTTTGAAAATAGCTTCCTGGATTTAAATTATTCATGAAATGAAGTCTCGTACAGTCTTAAAGAGCTTATCATTCCGCGAATGTTAAAGACGTGATGCTTGAGAAGACATCGCTCCTGCCTCACTACTGTATTTTAATCCAGTTTGTTACTACCTATTGTGGTGCGACTACATCAGCGGGCGAAGTTCGTGTCGCGCTAAGACATGATGCACGTGTTCTCGTCAAATCTGCGGGCGAACATTAGTGTCGCGATGTGCGCTACAAGATTTTGATTTGACGTAATTGTAGCTACGCCCGTGACAAACATCGCCCGAATAGCTCGCGTTGCAACAGTCGCACATGTTACACATGGTGTTGACAGGAATTTGCGCCGTAGCCCGCAAATCTAATATATATACTAGTTAAGAATAAATTATCTTAAAACTCTTACGTTTTTGCACAATTATGGCACAGCTAGAAATTGTTGGTTCACTTAGAACATTGCATGCATTCGAAAACGTAATGCAAATTTTGATTTGAAGGTCTTTCATTAATCACGTTTAGCAATTTTAACCCCCTCTCCTCTTTGGTGACATGTGGTGAGGTTCAAGTTTAACCCCCCTCCCCCACCCACCATCACTAGTAAAAAATAGTATAAACCTATTTATTCTAAATAAAGGGCCTTGATAAAAATGACAAGACAGAATAAGGTTGCAGGTCACATATTGTTTTTCGGTTTAGAAATCGCACGTAAATTTGTTTTTTGTCAACCCCCTCCCCCCTTCAAACCTCACGTAAGTTACGGACGGACGCTTGCGAAACCAATGAAACTCTGTTCCCGTATGATATTTCCTCCCGGGTGTGCGATACCGCGTGTTAGTTGCGAAGTGGGAGTGTACAAGTAGCCGCGGGAGCTCCGGCGTTATGAAGTTTGCGTGGAATATCCGCCCGTAGCGCGGTGCACCCTGTAGGAGGGTGTCGGTGAGAGGCGCCTCTGTAAGAGCGGACCTGTTTGCCTCTCGGCGCGGTTTTTCAAAAAGCGTATTATCATTTGTACAATTGCTTTTAGTGAAAATATTTGTAAGAGAGCTGGGAACATTTTACTTGAGAAAAAAATACAGATTAACATTTGTGTTTTAGTAGATCTAATATGAAATAAGTTTGTTAGCCCATGAGTGTCCCAGCGTGGTGTGGCAATGCCCTAAAATAGGTATATGATGGGTTATGTCCATTAGAGTAGAATCTACATACATCTGAAACGAGAATAAGGCAATTCCAGTAACGATGATTAAGGATATACATAACATTTATTATTAAAACAGATGCAAATACGAAGATTACGTATATCTCGAACTAGAAAGATAGATCATCCTTTTTTCTTATAAGAATATAGTAAGACAGAATAACTAGAACTACCATTTGGTAATATTGACTTATTAGTCCCACGCATAATAAATACATTAGTCACGCATGTATTCGGCATAATTCATGTCTTAAAAAGGCTAAACGTTTTTTTTCCATTGTGGAAAAAAGGTCCCATCTCTTTGTCATGGAGTAGGTTAATAAAATATCTTCTGGTGCGCCCTCATTTAATAAAACCTCTCAAGGTCAGGGTCCAAGTAATTTACTTAATAAGCAAAAGATTATTCCGGATACATACATTATTTGAATCCTTTTAATATTTTCTGGTATACTTTCGAAGTATATTGAGACTGAATAATTAATTCAATAAAACTAATCTGTATATTTTCAAAAATTACCTATTTATTTTGTTTGCTAATAATCTAAATTTAATGAATTTAGATTCTATTCCAGAACTTTTATTCCCTGAAAAGTAAAAAGACATACTATTTTGTAATGTGCACGTGATGCGCTTTTATTTGAGACCCCACTTGAGTATATTTGCGGATTTTCGGTTTCCATTCCCCATAACTTTTACTTTTATCCTCATAACTTTTAAACCAGTAAACCGATTTTTATTAAACATGTCTAAAAACAGTCGCGCAAAACTCACCTTTTATACAAAAATATGATGTCCCAGACATACAGACATACTGACATACTGACACGTAAATCTTATAAAAAAGGTAAAGTAAAAAGTAAAAAATTCTTTATTTGACATAAAGTGAAGTACAGTAACAAAACTAAGGTCCCATAGGCTCCCGAACTAGTATAAAACCCATCTTATTAATCGTGGGTTAAAAAAGAGGTTTGAAAAGAGTTGAAGTGATTGTCAAAGTAATTGTTGGGATGTGGTTAAACATTTCGTGTCAATCTTAATTTAATAAAGAAATGATTTATTCTCCACAATCTCTAGTGGTTGCATGTAACTAGAATACATTTGTTTTAAAGAAGGTTAATCACTAAATCGTGTTCAACGCTTCCTGTGAAAGTGAAAAATCGTCGAAGTTATATTGGAACAATAACAGTGTACATTATGAAACGTTAAAACAGTCTCGTGCCGGCGCCGTGAAGTCGCCGCCGGCTGCACAAGTTGCACGCGTCTATGAAGGTGCCGTAATGCTACTGCCATTAAACTTCTCTGTGACCAACATAATAAACGGTTTCTTTTGCGGCTGAGACTTAACTCTGTTGAAAGTAAACTTTAGTTATTACAATCATCATTTATAGCGAATGCTCGAGCGATGAAATAAATAAATACTTCTTGTATTTTAATATCACACGAGACAATCGTTGTTCTGAACAGTGTCAGTGAATCATATCGAAGACTTTGATAATAATAATAAATCATTTATTTTATTTACTTTGCTTACGTCACATTTTTTTTACATTAGAACAGAAACAATTATGCATTTCTGTCACATGTAGAATATCATTGTCAATATAACGGCGTCGCGTCGTAGTAAAATATGTATATATTTCAATTATAAATGCGAAAATAAGTGTTGTCCGTCTAGCTTTCTCACTTGTACGCCAACATCCACTGAACCGATTTGATACCTACGTAAACGAAATGCCTATAAACATTCTTTAGAGCTTTAGAAAGGAAATTAGCTACTATTTTAATGCGGGAAAGTCCTTTCTAATGAAGGAGCACTGCTTATATAATTATTTTTGTTGCGGTTTTCATGTATAATAAATCTTAACCTAATCGGAAAACTTTTCATTGATTAACCTCTTTTTACGGTAAAGCACAACAACGTGTTTGACAAAATATAATCATATTTACGATCTGGAAAACGACAGATAACTGATATTTTATGATATTTTAATGTAATTTTAAGGATAAGATTGTAATAAGAGTTCCAACCAGTTATTTCTGAATTGGAACCAAATCACAAATTATAATCAAAACTTGTTAAGTAACAAAAATTTAATAATAAGGCAAGCCATTCCCAACGAATTTTAAACGCGTAAAGGATAATAGATACTTAAATGGTAATTATTATAATCTACGCCTCCGCTTAACTCATGCTAATTGACAGATTTCGTCTTGATTTTGTAGATTTTCATTTCTATTTTGAAAATGGACTGCCTCGGTGGTTTAGCAGACGGGATGTCCACTTGAGACGTAAGATATAAATAGTTCAGGATCAGGTCTTACTCCAAAAATGCCCTAAGAGTATTCCCTGGGAAAGGCATTGTTGGAATATTTTTCCAGAAATGCCCTGCCACCGCTTGAAGGAAACGCGTTTGCCATCTTTGAAAAATATTCTAACTATCCCCTGTTTAATTTTATTAGGTACACTGTACTTCATTGTATACTGAATAGAGCTCAATGAAAATCAGCGGGAACATTGTTAACAAATTAAAATAAAGAACGATGGAATATATCTGTGTTTATTGGACGAATAAATTCGTAAACAGAATTAGTTCAGGAACGTTATAGGCGTTCGTAAATATCCGATAGTGCGATAATGGACGGCTATTAGTTGTAGTGCCTGGGGAGCTGTACGCCCGCTCTCTTGCAGCATTATTGCAGCATTAGTGCAGCATTTCTTGTCTCCAGGCGTACATCTCCCAACGGAGCGATCACTTCCCGTGGTACACCGGGTCAACTCCATATAACACCGCAACACTTAAGGAAGGGAAAGCCTCAGTACCCACCACTAAATATCGCACATAGTTACGATAATTTAATGGAAGAAAACATTGTTTTATTTTGTAACGTTCTTGTGTAAGTGTATGTCAACACTTTTATTTAAAACTTTTTTTAGTTTCGATTGTTACCTAGGAGAGTTTTTGAGCACTCCAGACAAAATGACTTGCTTCGTCTGGATGCAATATTAATAAATTTTCTAAAAGTAAGTAGTCATTTTTGCTAGCCTTTATTTTTTTATTTATTTAGACATAGACAACGTTTATTTAAAGATCTTATATTCCTACTGCTGGGCGAAGTAACCTTTCAAAGTCAAAGTCAAAACGTTTATTTCCTTAGAATCACATAGCCTACATGGACAGGTCAACTTAAAATTAATAAAACTAAATTGCTTAAATAACAAATATCAAGGAAATAACATTGTCTTGACAGTTCGCTTCAATGTTTTATACTGAGTTGAGAAGCGAATAGAACAACACAGCTTTATCAGTTATTACAATTTTGTAGTTATTACAATTTTGGAGTTCTTATTTATAGGTAACTAAAAGTTTAACATTTACAATATAAAAATATTTGTCGTTTGTCTTTCTTCTCCGACAGACCCTATTAAGTGCCGTTTTCCAAAAGTTTTGCCTGAATTACTAGAGATTATCACGTAAACACATCCGTTGCCGACCATGTTTGCATATTTCGGTTCACTTCATTTTTCAGACCACCAAATTTGTATAAGGACGCGTGGTGGTATCTAATTGAAACAATGCCAAGAATCTTAAGATAACAAACTCATTTAAATGATCTTTTCCTGAATGTTTAACTCAGAAACTTGCAAAGTCAGTTTTCTTAAAATTTACATATCTGATATTTACGATGGAATTGTATTTCAAACCATAAAGTTTTATTGTTAAGATATCTAAACAACTTATTAAGATCGTATTATTTCAGTTGTAGGTCGTCCACTGCTAGACCTAGCCAAGTCATACCCCCGAATAGGCCAGGGCTCCCGTCCGAGAACTATTCGGCCCCAATTCTAGTCCGATCCATGTGTATATAAACCAATAACAAAAAACCAATTGGCAATTTGCAACGTATCTATATCCTTATCATTCGATCTCGTAAAGAAACATGATAGCTATTTAAGCGACCCTGAACCTATTCTAGCCCACAACATCACGCATCGACATGTCGGATCTACAATTTAATCTCCGGCACACTGGTTGGTAAATTGTTGATCAACACTACATAATATATTCTAACTACAGTAACATTAAGTCACGAAATTCAAAAAGGTCACTTTCTTCGTACGTTTACGGCACAAAATTTACTTAATACCTTTTAATAATGATCTACCAGGTAACGTAATTTTCTTCGAATAGCAGTATTTACTGTTATATCATTTATTATGATCAATTAAATTATGTAGATGGTCTATTAAATGAAGCAAATGCATGATACGAGTAGATTTATAATTAGAAGAATTATTTTGCAATTGGTAATAATTCACAAAATTGCCTATAACTAATCATGAATAAACCAATGCCTGACTAAGTGTAGGCAATTCTGAATTGTAAAGCAGTTAAGTTGGTTCACAGCAACATAAATTCTTTATAGAGGTATTATTATATATTTTTTATTTTAGTTCAACTATCTGCTATAAAGACTGGCCAATCTATATTACATAAAATCTAAACACTTTTTTACCACTCTCTGATTAATCACGAAATCTCAGTTAAGTTGGTTCACAGCAACATAAATTCTTTATAGAGGTATTATTATATTTTTTTTATTTTAGTTCAACTATCTGCTATAAAGACTGGCCAATCTATATTACATAAAATCTAAACATTTTTTTACCACTCTCTGATTAATCACGAAATCTCAGTTAAGTTGATTCACAGCAACATAAATTCTTTATAGAGGTATTATTATATTTTTTTTATTTTAGTTCAACTATCTGCTATAAAGACTGGCCAATCTATATTACATAAAATCTAAACACTTTTTTACCACTCTCTGATTAATCACGAAATCTCAGAAACCACCAAGTAACTTGAAATTGGGCAGGTAGGTTTCATACAGGTGTAGTCGTCCTCTAAGAACGGATATTTGTAAACTCGACACCGAAGGGGGCGCGGCGGGGCTGGACGTCCGCAGCGATGCCCGCTGGTAGAGATTATAAATGACTCGCTGTCTGCGGCATTTCCCAAGTAGTAATAAGTTTTCCCGCCGTTAAAATTAGCTTTTGTCACTGGTTTCGCTTGCAAGCGTTGATATTCCCGCAAAAAGTGGTATTTTACGCGGTTAAAAAATAGCCTATGTATAATTTTCATATGTTAGCTATTTAATCGAAAAAATTTCGTCACAATCGATTTTGTAGTTTTTGCGTGAAAAAGAGCAACAAACACACATCCTCACAAACTGGCGCGCCTCTCACATTAGTGGGATAGAAAACGAGTACAGTCCGCCTCCGCAGCAAGCTTGCAAGATTTGCAAACCAGTATTTATTTGTTTTATGTCGGCAGTACGCGTAACGCCCCGCGTCGTAATCAACAAAGGGGAACCTCGACTGTTTTTAATTTGTCTATTAGGAGCCGGAACACAGCTGGCAAAGCCAAAAGTAGAACTCACTCAGGCATTATAAATTTAATTGTAAAATTGAAAATGAGGATATCATTTTATCTGGCTTAATATACATAATTATCTCGTATTAATTAAGTGTTTCATGTTTATGAAAATACAGGGTTGTTCGTTGCTTTAGTGTTTTAAACATTTGAGTAGGACATGTTTTAGAAACGACATGAAGTTCACTGAAACAGGTTTTTATAGGTGATATATGTATTAATTAAACACACACACAACGTATTACACACACATTATAAATAAATACATCATAGTTCTAATTAAATTTTAAGGACATTTGTCAACTTTAGCTTTAAGTGATTTTCTGAATTGATATTATTGTTATCAATCATTCGTATTATCACATTGTATTACATCTGCTAGTATACAAAATATTGATATGAGTCCGTTCTTACAAAACTTCATGGACCTTTAAAAAACTAGAGAGCAAAAGCGCGCCGTATCCATTAAAATGTAAGCAAGTGAAAGCATCAGTTCATATCGATATAGTGTCTGGAGTCGTCAAAATGTTCAGAAAGTTGACAAAGTGTTCAAAATGATCTGTGTTAACAAAGCTACCAAAGATAGCATGACGGGTGTTCATAAGATGATAAATCTGAAACAACTAAGATGAGTCAACCATTGAGTCAAAAAAGTCAGCTTAGATAAATATGAATCAATTGAAGTGAGATATGTTGCCCAATTAAATAAAAATTAAAATAACTTTAGACACTTCTTTGGGCTTACAATATTATAAATTAAATAAATATATCTGGACAATTCACACAATAACATCTTTTACCTTGTGTCACGGGTACTGCCATATGTCAATTAATAAAATACCTAATATAGGTACTTATGATGAATCCAACAGCTTATTTCAATTTGCTTTTATAATTTTCAGATAATTTAAACTATTCTAGACGCTTATATCATTTAGACGCTGGCTGTGCCTCTCTTACCTGCTATATTGGCTTAGATAAGCCAATATAGCAGGTAAGAGAGGCACTTAGATAAGTGAATATGCTGAAGTGGGATTACAGTAACTGAGAGCGGCTAAGGGCCACAGCTCACTCGACGGCCTAATCCTCTCGGGATGAATCCTCAAACGAATTATCCTTCAAAGTGCGAAAAGTGTAATTTCACTTTAGTAATTCGCATGTAATTCTTGAATCCACTCAGGACGGGCGGCGTCGGCTCGAATTCATATTATTTGTCCGTAATTGAGATTTTTTAGAAAGCTTGTACACTAATTTTGAAGTCGCATAAATTAAGACGTTACAGTGCATTGAATTTTAGCGTGACGTAACGCTTTCGTGCGATTTGTACAAAATTTCGCAGTCACCAGCACCCACTCCGGAACTCTGATGCTCTATATATGAACTTTCTTATTAAACTGATAATAAAGCAATAAATATTTGTCCAGGTAACGGACGGACTGTCAGAATACTTTTTTTTTTGTAGTGATTTCAATGTCAATTTGTTTCCTTGAAATGGGTTTAATTATTGACTACTTAGTTATTTCCTAGTAAATGTGAATATCACTTACAGCTGGACTGTCCGACTATAATTACGCATAATAGCTACGTTGACCATCTGCTAATAATAAATGTAGCGCAGGGTTCGCCATTTACAAGCCATTTCTTTAATATCGAACACATCATAAAATACTTATTTCTATAAAACATTTACAATTATGCATACAATTCTTAACACGCTTTTTTGGGATGTCATCCAGATCATGGTATTATCTTATCTTATCCTTGGTTTTTTTTTTATATGAATGTCTAATTTAGATATCTAGAACCTGTAACACAAGCTTAGAGCTTACCAAGTGGCTAGATGTTTTGTGTGGATTGTCCAGTAATATTTTATTTATCTATACTTAAGTATCAACTCAACTATGCTCAACGGTAGACCACCCTTGGTATTCATCTCCTATAAAACAAAATAATTATTAAAATCGGTTCATACACCACAAAGTGATGGGCTAACACACTTAGATACAATCAAATTGAGAAAATTGTTGCATTTAAAAGTCGTAAAAAATTACTCAATAAATGATTACCCTGTTCCATACACGTCCCGTATATCATTAAAAAATCTCAAAATATTTTCTCAGAGTAAATGTAAATCGAGGCACCAATTTATAGAATACGGAAAAATGAGAAATTCTTATTTTTGCTGCGAGATGAAACAACATCCTTCCAGACGCCCACATCGGCCGCGAGAGGAGCTTTTCCACTTTTTATTTAGACTTAGACTTGATGTTATATCTTATAATATAAAATTCTAAATTATGTTTGACTATTTTAATAATCAGAAATATAGTAACCGTTACACAAGCTTAGTACTTGTTATTCAGTTATTTGAACACGTAGTTGTTCTTATAACGTGAACAAACATATATTTACTGTGACCAAACCACCCTTTAAAGATTATCTTTAATTGAGTCATCCGTTCGTACGAGGTTCACGGGCACTGCAGGAGCGGGCGACGCTAATATTGAGTTAAGCTCCATTCGCAAACTTTAATCAAACGTCTCCGCTCCGCTCCTGCACACAAACTTAATCAGATCATTTTAAACCTTGCATCGTGAAATCAGGTGATTCGGAACAAATCAAATCTCACTGCGGTAGTGTTCCGTTGGAATGGAATACTTGAAACTCACTGTTTTCTATTATTTTCCATCACCATAATAAAATTATCATTACAGAAAATTATCACAATGACAAAAACTTAAGAATAAAATCGGATTTTATATATTTCTATCAGCTGGCCCATTCCCGTTTTGCACTTTTGCCAAAACCTTGCACTTGATCACTCTACCTATTGCTGAAAACCGCATAAAGATACGGTCAGTTATTTTCGAGTTTATCGCAAACTACCTATCGTTAGAAAGCTCATACTTTAAAACGGTTTTTAACAAATTTGAAGTCATATTTGACTTTAATTTATTTTTAAATAATTTGCATAGTTGTTCTCATTATTTATATGACTTTAATTTTATGTATCAGGGTCTCTAACTTTGTTTCAAGCAATGTGCAGTTTACAACTTTTAATTAAATATACCAATTACTAAGACTGTAATATAAAAAAATAATTAGTCTGGCTTAAAAAAAATTGTGAAAGGTACCAAAACGAAAAATTCCAGAAATTGACAAATTAAACATGGATTTTTACATAATCTTGAGACCTAGGTAAAAACCTTTAGCCAGTTAGTTAGCAGACCACCCCACCTACCGCCCATTTTCGTTTGTCCAACGTTCTACCGAACAGCCTGTATTTAGACAGTGACAATAAGGTCGAATGGTGTGCTAGAATGCCAAGTATGCAAACTTGGTGTAGAGGCCTACGGCGTAGCGTGTGGGCGTGCTACGGGTTTCGTAGCATTGACAATCTCGTAGCACTACAGTAGCGTAGTATCGGCGTAGCTCAGCTACGGTAAACACAACACGGCCGCCGAAACATTCATTATTCAAACTTTGATTGAAACACCTTGGACGCAGTGCTTTGTATGTTGTTAAAACAAATAATAATATGTTACCAATAAATTATACGAATATTAGAGTTTAAAAGTGAATTCTGTGTATTTTAATATAAAATGTTCAAATTCGGCTGTGTATAAAAGTTTGAGCCATTTGAAATGTGACACGCTACCAAACAAGCTGTACCTAGTTGAGTCGAAAAACTTTTAATTATGACACTTGGCGTTTAGTTTCGTTACATATTTTAATGATATTTTTAATAAGTGATAAACCTCTCTTTGCAGGTTAAACTATTTTTAAATTTTAATGATATTATACGCGAAGGTTACAGATGTGTATTAATTGTTTATGCATAAAAATTTAAAAAATGTTTTAAAAATAGTTAACCTTCAAAGTGAGGTCTATCACTTATTAAAAAATCATTAAAATTTAACAATAAGCAAGAGCGCCATCTTTTCATTGAATCTGAATTGCAATTTCAGCTATGGAAGTAAAATAGTCCTTGGATTTTCTACGAGATGTCATTACTTTACTCGATAAATAATAAAAAGTGAAGAAGAATTTCGACCTAACACGTAATGGCGTGTTGGTGTAATTGGCTATCACGTCGGGGCGCTATCCCGGAGATGCCGGTTCGAATCCTGTGCGTGAAGTTTACGGATTTTTTATTGCATAATAAATTAAAATATTTAATATATTGTTTTAAAACGGTCACAAGCGGATGTTTTTTAAATGAATCAATTATTATACTACTATTTTAATTAATATAATATTATTTAAAGGTTTAATAAAAGTCAAGTTTATTATTAGTTAGGTTGTTAGTGGAAATAAACATAAAGGATGCTTGTTGAGAAAATATACCATTTTGATTTAATGCCATCTAAAACAGAAAGCCGGAGCACCTTAAATACAGACTGTATTAGTTCCTAGAAGAGGAAACTCAAATAACTAGCCAATTACCAAGGCTCGGATTTCTCCGATATCTTGAATTACATTTTGATTTGAATCTGGAACTGTATATATTTGCTACTAACAGACAGATGTCTTTGATGTAAATTAAGATACAGGATAAAATTATTTTCCATTTTGAACTGGGTCTTAATTTTAATTTTGAAGTAATATTCATAATTGAAGTAAGCTAAAAGGAGTATGCATATTGTGAACAAGAAGGACGTGACGCGCGGAATATTGCAATACGCGGAGCGAGCGGCGCGCTCGTGCTGCCTCCTATAGCGTCTTACGGAGCGCAATTACACAACAAGTAGTGTGACACGACACTTCTGAGTAAGTACTAGTTATTTAGATTAAAAACTCAGAAATAATAACAATAACTGGAAATCTTTGAGAAAGGCTATTTATCTATTGGACGTCATAACCTAAAATGATGATGGTATTGAAATTAAAGAATTTAGGACAACTGTAGGATATGAATCTGCTTAAACGAAATACTATCTGATTATTTAAGCTTAAAGACGTTTCACTTTGTTGTCAATCTGTAAAAAATGGCATCCACTTCGAATGAAGATCTCGCAATCCATTGCACAGCTCATTCTTAGGAACAAAGACCTCGGCGGCGCGCCATTAGGGGAACCACGGCGTGTCGGCGCGCGGAACACAGATGTGCATTTCTGTGCACCTGTTGTATAGCTCGGGCTAGAGGGCTTGGCTAGTCACTAACATTGAATAACAAAACCGGTTTCTGGACAGTAGTTTCTGCCTGAAAGTAGTAAGCCCTTTTTCGGTTTCAATCTATCAGTAAAGCACGTTTATTTACTTCTTTTCAACTGCTGAGACATAGGGATTTCACTCTTATATAGACTTTATTGATGCTTTATTTTACCTCCAGTGAAATATACTCGAAGACCAATATCCTAGTAGAACTTAAGAAAGACATTAATCAGTATAACATAGTTACATTATTTATTTCCACACTGAGACTGCAAAACGTATCGTTATTAAGTGCCAATCGACTTTACTACATTGGAACGATACGAGTCTAAGTCTCAGTGATCATTTTGTGAACCGAAAAACACAAGGTTCCACCAGAATGCAGTTATCGGCCACATGTCGCGGGAACGGAGTGGGCCCGCGCCCGCAGCCCCCAGGCGGCTTACAGACTATCGCCTTGCATAGTAAGCCCCGACAGGTATCGAACCTTAATCCTCGTGCCATCGCGTAATTGCATCAGCTCTTTTTCAGCATTGAGATATTGTCCATAGACGCTTCGGCTCAATATTCCATAGACGCTTCGGCTCAATATTCAATTAATATAATTACCAATGCATTTCAACGTTACTCTTACTGGATTAAAATGTATTATAAAACATACTGAAACCTATTGCTTTGAGCCATGGTCACCGCAATTAATTCCTGTTTGTAACATCATTTCATTACGAGATACGAGTAGAATTTGTTACTTTGTGTTACTATTTTGAGACAGCTTACAAATTCAAACCAATATTGAAATGAGATTCTACACCATTATAATCCATACTAATCAAATAAATGGGAAACTGTGTTTATTTGTTTGTTCGTCTTTCATAGCAAAACGACTGAGCCGATTAGCCTGAAATATGGTAAAGGATTACATTGGATTAGGGCAAAGGCTACTTTTAACCGCGGTAAAACTATGTAGACCGCGGGCAACATTGCGGGCACTGCTTGTTTACAATAAACCTTCAATTTAAACTCTTAGGAAGCCATATAAAAAATATTTTGTCTCTCGTTAGAATATTTCTTAATATACGACGCATAATATTTTACCTCCTTGTGATTGTAGGATTTTATAAAGGAAGACGTGTATAACGGCATTTGTTTGAGTAACATATGTTTAACTTTGTTATTAATATATATATATATATATATATATATTATTGAGTTTTTTAGAGTTTTTATTATAATTATCTAACATACTGTTGCAAATAACAGTGGGCTATGGTGCTCAATGCCGATTTTCGTTCCTATGCCATCTTTTACAAAATATGACACATTCCCGAAAAAAAAATTTTTTTTATTATAACTCACGATGATGCCATCTTCAAAAAATTTGAACTGGTTACAGTTTTGCCGACAATCTAAAATATCCACTTTACCGGCTCCGGTACACTCATGTTAGAGGTCCTCGTCTTTTTGTTACTTATAAAAAACAGCAAATTAAAAGCTCATTGAAGAACCACACAGCTTCCTTTTGTACAAAAATGTACTTGTCATTACAACTATCTTACATACCTACATCATAACCTATCTAATATCATAGCTTAGAGAAATCGTTTATGACAATATCATTAAAAATCTCGTTACAGTAGCCGTGTGTGGTACGCTCTCCAAAATGTAATAGTTGTAGATGGCTCGCCCGCGCCACCAGGCGGCAGGTGGGCTCAATGCCCGCTGTGGCCTCGGATATGTGTCACGTTTATGCCTTTGTACCTTTGTACACAGTTTGTGATATGTCACTTCCACAATAAATGTTCAAATTATGCTGTATGTTTGTATAAAGAAGGCTGCTAATACTTGTCATGTGACTAAAACACAAAAAGCTGTTCACAACGTGTTACTCCATATGATACTTTAGAATAGGATATTATGCCCCGTTTAGCTTTAATATGCAGATTAATTTCAGTTGTGCGCTGTGTTGTACCTATCTGATTTTGCTGAGCAACACAAATGAGCTCTCAAGTGGTTTATGCACCCAATCACAGCGACAAGCGTGCAATTGCAAGAATTCGTTTTTGAAAGAAGCATTTTTAATAGTCTTAATAAAAGTCATTTATTGATAATATAAATTATAAATGTTTTTAGCGTGGTTCCGCCAATGCCACAACTTGTTCAAAATATAATAACAAACGTCATAATTATTCTTTAATGTAAAAATCTGAAATACATTAATAATTATAACATCAAGAAATATAAATAAGGACAAATTTAAATAATAGATTAAATTAGATTGTAAATTTAAATTATTTTTATAAATTTAAAATTATTCCCATTAATGAACTCGTTATAGTTGTAAAATGACTGTTCTATGAGCCAGCGTTTCTATCTGGCCTTGAATATGGAGTCAGTTGGTGCCTCAGTCACCGAATCCGGTAAGTTATTGTAAACTGTAGGACCCATCACATGAGTCAATCTAGCCGACTTTTCTAAAGTTCTAGATATCGTTTCTTATTAGTGCCTGCACATAAGCCAGCAAGCTGCTAAAACTGTTTGAAAAAAGAAGGCCTGAAATATTGAAGCACTATTTAGAATGGTTAGACAAATTACCTGGACATCCAATCTCGCATACCATTGTTCGATTTATTTGTGGTTTTCAATCTGACTGCCGAAGTGGGAAAACAAACTTCGATTGGACAATTCAATCGGGCGGTTTTCCGCCCATCTCCCTCCAATCCACTCGGCCTGATAATTAAACTAAATTGAAAATGTATTTTTGTATATAAATTACTTTCAATTAACATTATCGTAGTTATGACAGAGAGACGATTGCTCCTTAGCTTGAGTTCTTGCTTATTACATGAGTAATAAATAAATATTTGTCGGGAAATATTAGTTTATATTTATTTATTCACTTATTTTATTAATTCCCAACGGGTTATTACGAATGACGCGCTGAATTTTACTCGCATTCGCAGCAAAAATAATGAATTTACTAAAAGTTGAAACAGAATTAATTTACATTAAATAGTACTGTGGGAAGTGTTAACGTAATTGTAAGTTTACTCTATGATAACCTACACCTCATGAAACACAACATTAAATAAACCAAAGCTTATTGACTCTCTTAAACATTGTGAAATATAATTAACTTTTGTTCAAATGGTTAGTCTTTGAAATATTATAAGCTTAACGTTATGGTTGTAATAGTTTTCTTTGAATAATTTGTAAATTCCTGTTAACTGAAAGCTGACAGGAAATAAAATGCTGTTAGGAATAATAAGACATGGATGAGGAATAATGTGGAAACGCTGCGCCGGAGCCGGAGGGGAAAATATTATATTTTGTCTTCGTTTTAATCCTTTCGTTGTTCTGACCATATATCTTTTTAATTAGAATTAAAAAAGGATTTTTTTAGCAAAATTATTATGACGGCGGAAAAAAACATCTAAATATTATTACGGTGTACTCGTAACAGGAAACGTTGACGTTATGAGAAACTTAAAATAAAAATATATTCACTTATGAATTTAATTTTTCGTATTCGGTCATAATCATAGTGAACATCGTATTTTAAATTTAAATAGTTTTGATAACCACGATAGTTTCAAAAGTTATACCAAAGCAGTCGACACAATTATTCCGGTATTGCTTTCAATATCGCTCAAAATTCGTAGTCATACAGCTCCCCTCGTCGTTAAAAATAATATTGGAAGGGAGTATCGCTGGATGTCATCTTTCTCGCTATTTCATAACGAGTCTTCGAACGGGGAAACAAACAAACGAGTCTGTAACCCTAACGAACACCCGATAGAGGTGCTCGGCCTCAGTTGTCTCCCGATCTAACGAGCTGCCTTCTCGGAGCTCTGTCTTATTGGATTAGCTATAGATTCAACTACGACACATAACATTTATAGTTAAAGTTAAAATATAATTAACGTGAAGATTTAAGCAGATATTAACATATCAATTAACTATACGCGTATGAATTTGGGACTTTATTCTTCCGTGATATTTTGTAAGTATATGTATGATGTTCCTTCGTCAAAACGGCTTAACCGAATTATAACCTTAGAATTCTGTATAGCCATGGTATATACATTGGATTACAAAAAGATTTTTTTAGTGGGAAACTATGACTTTATACGGGAAAATTCATTTTAACGGGAAACAACGCGGGGCAACTAATAGTATAAAAAAAAGAACACAATTAAGTCTTGTGTAATGACAAAATGTTCTTATTCAAAGCCTTCTTCGTTGAAAACTTGTATGTTAAGATTTTAGGCTTGTATTAAATCTTTTTTACATTTTTGAGGCTTTTATTGATAGTTCAATCACGCTCGATAAACTATTTAACATGGTATCCTGTATAAAAGTGGGCTTTATGAAAAAATAACATGAAAAATATAGTCACTGCTAAAAGCTCTTTTTGATGTTTTAAGTGATTCGAACAATGATGTTAGTGTAGATATGAGGGCGGATGGGTACCGTTGTCGGAAAGGGCGTATGGCTACTCCCATGCCAGCTAATTACTCCTCCCACCGAGCGGCGCGGCGACGCGAGGCGAGCTGCATGCGTGCTGCCGCCAGCATCGGCCAGTCGCTCCACCCCGGCCGCTGCAGGCAGTCACTCCTGACGCGCCGCTCCCACGCTCTCTCCTGGCTGGCTACTCACTATGAACAGTCAATGGTGAAAAATCTACTTTGGGCCACTAACTTTCAATAGTTTAAAAAACAAACTTTGTTCAACTTGTCTAACTTGTGACTAAGTGTTCGATTATTTGAATTTATCAATAGGTTCCTAAACTTTTGAAAAACTTTTTCCCGGTAATTAATTACAAACGTTTACAGATACTTTTCGGTTTTGCGTTCTGTTTTAAAATGCGTATTCCAATTATTTATCTTTTATTATCACTGACAGCAATATTGACCTTCATCTTCTATGACTACTTCATATTCGAGGAAGACGACTTTCTTTTACACGATTTATACTTCCACGGAGCGCCTCTGCTGCCGCCGGTGGACAGGCGGGGCCGCGCGCTCTCGCTCGTCTCCAACCACGACCTCTGTTTCTCCCGCAGGAAAATAAAGCGGCATCGGCAGATCAAAAGACTAAAAGTTTCAAAAATAAATGCGGGTAAAAAGATAAATTAGACAATTGATGACAAGTAACAATAATATTGTGATAATAGTGTGTCAGTGTTTAGATTAGTGTGTGTGATGTAGTGGTGTTGGACATGGCGCTGACCGGAGGTTGGCGCGGGGGGTAGCGGGGGGCTATGGCCGCCGTCGCGGGGCTGTACGGGCTGGGCGACGACCAGCGCGCGCGCCATCGCCGCGGCCAGCAGGCCATCGCCGAGCGCTCCGAGTCCCGGGACGACAACACTGAGGCGTGAGTACCCTGCACACACCGTGCCACTCCCCACTCCCCACTCTCCTTGCGACACCGGAGAGCCTATGGTCTAAGCACCAGTTGGCGCTGTGCGCGTATTGGCAGGTTTTAGCAGAATCGTCAACTCTAGACGGGTCGTCAATTAGTCACTGTAGAACGAAATTTCAAAAGTGTCTCAATGGACCAGCAGCAGGCCTCTTTGCCCACTGGTGTCGTAATGGAATGAGGGTTATCATGTGTCATGCGTTTCCAAAGTAGTGCGAGGTAGGCGACGTCGAGGCGAGAAATTTAATATTATGTAAATGAATAAAAAGTATTGGATTTCATCATTATGTGTTCATGATTTCATTATACCACAAAATATTCGTAACTAAGATGAGGAGAAACTTCAAAAGGTCGCGACACTTTCTGTAACTAGCAAGTCGAATGCGTTTTATAGTCATAAGTAGGCGTGCCCACGGCGGCCAGCTCCGAAGATACGGCCGCGTGCCACCAGCGATGTGAGCTCCAAAGTGCCTCAGGTCAAAAACTCGGTCCCAGCGAAGTGCCAGCAGTTAATATTTGTAAGCACTCTCTCAACAACGGTTCCAGATCCAGAGAGCTCCGGATTTCTCCACCATCCCTGACCTAGCCGACGATACAATTGTTCACCGGCGTGTCGTGTCGTGCAGGAGATTTTAAGGCTAATATTTAATAGTTTTAATTTATACATTTTAAGGATAATAGTTAATGCCTTTTTTGAACTTTTATAAGCTTTTAATTCATAAATTTTGATAAATATCGGTATATTTCATTAGGTAATCGCTCACTAGATGCTGATAAGATCATAAGCCAATTACAGTACAATGTAGTTAACCCTGTTAGTGGCGTACCACACCATTGCCTGTCCTTGCGTTTTCTATAATTCCACAATAAGCAAAGTCAGTAAGCACTTGCCATAGAGTTGCTTAGCTTGCTTAGCTTAACTGGAACAACTTAGGACACGCACAGTGCTCTAATATTACTAATGTTATGCTTGCGCTGTACCTCATTAGGACAATTCCATTTCTCCATACAGTCCACCGCAATGTGCCCAGCATGCTACTGCGTGAAATTGATAAGAACTTCTGGGGTAGTCAAAATGATCTAAAAACAAAAGCAATTTGATGTACGCAGTTCAAAACAGCATTATTGTTGTAAGCGCCTGAAGCAATCAAAATATTTTAACAAACAAAGCTCTCATGGTGGTATGGAAACTCTTTTATGCAATAAATTTTTTGCTCGTATAAATATGAAACGAGGAAAATAATGAAGACTCCAAATGCGTATATTTAAATTGTTTTATATTCTTTCGATAATTTTGACTAATGTAGTCGGTCATATCAATTTCACTGTGCACATATATTCAAAGTTCGCTCAAATCCCGAGCGGTTGATTCAAAGTAATTTCAGATTTCATAAACGGTTCTGTCTGTCTGTGTTTCCCTGTCGGTTGGGATCGGCGCGTCGACGACTGCTCAGCCCTCAGGCAGGCCCGGTGCACTTCTGAGAGCCGCTGCCAGCCAACGTTTCTGCCTTTTCATCTGCTATTTCAATTCATATCCTCAATTATAAAAATGTTACGCATATTTTGTAAGTATTTCATGTTGGGTACAAACGCCGATTAAAGGTAGAGGAACTCGCTACAAAATAGCGGATAAAGCTCTAGCTTCGAGCAAACTTGGGAGAGAGGTGCCGCAGAGCACACTCGAGGTGTGCAAGTTTATGCTCGCTCGTAACTCTGCTTCTTCCGCGAATACATTGTTGTGTTGTTGCGAAAGTAACTTCGTATTTATGCAGCACTCATATTTAATTCACAGTTGTAGACTTGCGTTTAGATACTTTTAAATTTTATTTTCACTTTGCATACTACATACTACTAACCATAAAAGTTACATACGTAAGTAGAAGTCATTTTGTTCTATACTTGCGCTTACAATCAATTCTTTTAGGGGTTATCTGACGCAAGATTTAGCTTCTGCATATTTTTAATACTTATTACCATCACTATTTTACGCTTAATAAGTTAAACGCTGACGTAAATACAAGCAATCGATATATCCGAGAAATAGCATGTTTATTCAGACTTCATTAGAAGCGGAGCTCACAATTTCCGTCGACGATATCAAATGTCTTCATCTTCATATTCTAATGGAATTACTTGATGAAATACATACAACCTGCGAGCACGCCGGCCGGCGCGCCGGAGACCTCACACGGCCGCCCCACACTCGCCCCGCCTGTACACACCACACACACCACATTATAATATATCCTTTGAAAATTGACATGTTCCAATTAGTATGTTGTTGTGTTCTTTGTATGAAACAAAGGGACGATTTAAGGTACCTATGCAATAAGATAAATTTATTAGATAAATTTTTCAGTAAATGAAACTCAGATTTTTCAGAGAACTTAACCTCAGGGTAATAATTTATTTTACAAATAAATTTGAATTGTTTGAAACTCAATTTGTGTTTGTCTGGGCGCTGTTCCCGGTACTGTATGCGTCTTAGTTCAATGTTAAAAATTGGTCTATGTTTATACTATTGACTTTTTTACTCGAAGATGGTGAAAAAAACCCTTTGATTATTACTGGAAAATTTAAAAATAAATCAACATGAAATTATCAGGTACAAATTTGTTGAAGTAACTAAGCCCCATAGGCCCATATATTATATTTCATACGAGCGGCCCGCCCCGGCGTCGCACGGGTAAAAAAAGTTCCCGGCATTTTTTTCCTTATTTGACCTACCCTAGACTACGACAAACATTTTAAAACCAAAATCAGCTCAATCGGCCCAGCCGTTCTCAAGTTTTAATCAGACTAACGAACAACAATTCATTTTTATTTATATAGATTATTGACGTGTTATAAAAGTCGTGAATAGTTGTGACGATAATTAGCGAGGTCGCCCTCGCGAACTGGCTGGCGGCTCATCTCTGGCTCTCCAACTGTCTTCACTCGTATGACAAGGCGAAACTCGCAAACAAAAGTTTGATCATTCTTCATACGACGAATAAGTTGGCCTGCCATTTAACGACTAATGTGGCTGTATTTGTTCTTATTTGATAATTTTTTTGATTTCTCCTGCAATTATTTAATTAATTTTGGGTTGGTCAACCAGCGGGCGAGGCTTCGTGTCGCTAAAATCATCGTGAACGCGAGGTTCTTGTGTACATTAGCGGACAATGATTTGTGTCGCTGTGTGATTCTCGATAGACATCATTCTGGCCACGCCAACGCAAAACATCAATTTCGCCCGAATATTTCGCGTTGTACCCGGCCACTAAGAGGTATAAAGTACTGAGTGTTTCTGATTATGCAGGCTAATTTTTTTTAACTTTGTAATTAAGAATGCAGAGCATTAGTTACAGATGTTCATAAACTACTTTATTGGTTCACTTTCTGGCAGGAAGTCTTACAGGCAATATTAATGACTAATTATCACTTAAATTGATTAGGCTCTTCTTTGTAGAAGCCATTCGGTGATCATATTATATACAAATTATTATAATACCTAATTCGTACATTCTAAGTAGACGTATTCAGTTTCCGTTTTAAATATTTAATGTATAATTATATAGCACAGATAATTTCAGTTGCAGAAACTTAATAATTTGTAACAGAACCGAATAAAATTAAACGTATGTAACACGAGTCTACAAGTCATTATAGAGTTCACAACTTTGTCTGCAATCCTGTAAAGTTGCAGAACCCGTGTCCATATACAGTCTGCGGTGTGCATGTGTTCAACTATACAACGTGCATCTATCTGCGTACAACATTATGTAGTTTTCATACAATGTGGCCACAAGTGTAGTTTCCGTCCGTTAAAAACTCTGTCCAGCTTTTTGTAGGCAACAAATAAACAGCTGTCTTAGTTAGCACGATTTTGTAAGTGTCAAGGACAAACAACTGGAGACATTTTATCTCATATAGGTTTACTCGTAGTTGACTATTTCTCTTAAGAGGGTTTTTTAATAATAATAGTGATTCTCCGTTTTGATATATTTTTTACAGTAGGTAGTTTTATATGATTTTTAATGTAATCTAATGTAAAAAATATATTTTTGACGTGTTTAAAATGAAATAAAGATAATAATAATCCCACATGATGCCAATCTCGTAAAGGCTGAGAATGATAAGGTTAACAAATATCATGACTTGGCCCGCGAGATTGTCACCATGTGGGACGTGGAGTCGGCGATTATCGTCCCGATGGTCGTGTCCGTTAACGGCCTAATAGCGAAGAGTCTCGACCAACACCTTCAGAGGCTCTCGCTGGGAAGCTGGATCAAGGGTCAGATTCAGAAGACAGTACTCCTGGACTCGGCGCGTATCGTCAGGAAGTTCCTCTCTCTACAGCCCTATTTATCGGTCGCTTCGCGGTTCGAAAATGTTTATTTGCGTACTTAATAATGATACATATGTAGTTGTGACAAAATAAAACTTAATGAAACTTAACCTAGTAAAAACGCAAATAGGCCACCGGCTCAGCATAAGAGCTGTATCAGGGGTGTTCTGCCACAGCGCTGGTGCTCAGCGGCGCTGGGGTAGGTACAGCGCGCAGCACTGCTTTACACAACACATTTACACGCATAATCTAATATTATTTAAATATGAATGTCTAGTCGTTTATTTCCTTCCAAGCACAGGGCATATGTATGGGCAGGTCAGGTTCACAACTTAAACTTTCACTAAAATAACAGAAAGGTGGGTTCGTTATAATCACAGGTTAATTGTATTTGTCTCTCCGTCCTTTTTTCGATTTAGATCTATTACGGTTATTTGAACCAAATAATTAATTAGATTTCTGTACGAGTGACTAGCTTCGTTTAAGATTAGGCGACAAAAGAATACAATTCTAATAGTTTCAAAATAAACAAGTTTTAACTCAAACTGTTTTGGAACAAAGCTAGGCTTTTATTTGTTTAATCAATCATTTATTATTAAGCTACTTATGTGATACGAATCATATGTGCCCAATCTCCTTTCCCAATCAACTTTTATAATGAAGTTACTTTGCTCACCCTCCAAAACCCTTCTACGTTAAACAGAAATATGATTACTGTTGTTTGCAATAGGGCAGATGACAAAGTAAGCAATTCCATCAGATTATTTTTAAAAGGATCACGTATTTTTTCGAAAACGAAAACCATGACGTTACAGGGCGTCGAAGCTTCGAGTATCTATCTGTGGTAAGAATTGAAGTTTCGCGTGACGTAAGGCCCTCGGGCGATTTCTAAGTAACTTTACGTCACGAGCCCCCCTTTAATGCTCTTAGTCTTGGCACTTACTTATCAAATTAATAAAGTAAAAAATAGGGCTCCAGTATTTTTGGATGGGCTAACAATAGGACGCACGGACATCATAAACCAAACAAATACGTTTTACAGGAGTTTTGCCATTTTAATAAAAATGCAACATATTTTTCCCGATCCAATTAAAAGTTACGAATTTTTCGAATGGTATTGTTTTTGTTGTCAGCTGTCGGTTTCAGATTTTTGTATTCTAGCAATATTGTTGACAAGCCAAAACTATACAGAAATATAATATCCATATTAAGGAAATATTAATGAATTTTGTGTTTGTGAATATTGTGTTACACCTGCCATTCTGCAATCATGTAACATGTGTTGTACATTCAAAACAAAAGTTCTTTACGTATGTTTTTATTCATCATAGTGTAATTCAGCTTGAAATGTGACCGAAAACAATGCCAAACATGGAAGTACCATAAAGCATACACACCCCAATTTACGTTCCCACTGCTGGGACACAGGGACTTGTCTCCTGACTAGACAGCTTAGGCCTTAATTCACCACGCTGGCCATGTGCGGGTTCAGTACATGTTCTGAGGTTCTGAAAAACATACCGGTTTCCTTCACCGATAGAGAACATTCATGCGTACTTAATATTTCCATGAGGATATCCAGTATTGCGTGGCAAGGTTTGAACCTACCTTAGGAATTAAAGTCGGGTGTAATCCCACTTAGCCAACACGGCTTTTGAATACACGTCAACCCCAAATAATGTGAATACGTTGCCTGTCCCAAATACACTTCATAGTAAAAATGGATAACTGCTCAGCAAGTCCAAATAGCTGTGCGCTGTAGGTGAGCACGCCGAGGCATTTTTACAGCCGTTAATCTTGGAGCGGCGCTGAAACTCGCTAATTCTACTTTATGAAACTTTCAAGTGGTCTAGTGTAGTTCTTTAAAAGGCGTTATTAATTTTATAGATATCGCTGTCGGTATTACGTTCATTAGTAACTAATAATACCTAAGTGATCCTTTTTCTTTTATTGTGTATTTCGATTGAACACAATCTCATCTGTTATTGAATTAAGATGCGGTCTATGATGAAGCATGTATATCTATGAGATATCCATTTGAAATTAAATGCATTAAAAAGTTAAAACTCTTTTAAGGTGGGCGTTAAGTTCATCTCTCCACCGTCGCCTTGGTCTACCGCGAGGTCTTTTCCAGTTCTGTGGGATCCATATATTGGTAGATTTTTTTTTTTTTTGTTGGGTATACTTTTTTTTTTTTGCCTGTTGTGTCCCACTGCAGTGAAAAGACCTCTCTACCTACTTTCCAGACTTCCCTATCTGATGTTAAATTAATCCATCCCTTGAGGTGGGCGTCAAGTTCGTCTCTCCATCGTCACTTTGGTACACCGCGAGGTCGTTTACTGTCCTGTGGAATCCATATAGTTGTGGATTTAGCCCACGACTCATCCGACCTGCGAGTTATACTTAATCTATATAAATAAAAATGAATTGTTGTTCGTTAGTCTGATTAAAACTCGAGAACGGCTGAACGGATTTATCTTATCATAGTCTTGAAATGTTCGTGGAGGTCTAGGGAAGGTTTAAAAGGCGAGAAAAAATCGAATAATTGCCGGAAAAAAAAATTGAATAAAAACCCGTGCGAAGCCAGGCGGGCCACTAGTAATTAATAAATATTTCCCAAGCTAAAATTCAGTCCTACTTTGTTAAAAATCTACACATTATTTTCTATCGTAGTCGCGTTACTCCACACAGCCGAATCGCACATCATCCGCGTATCATCCGCATCGTCTGAAGATACGCATTGAAGTGCGTAAGTGCGAAGTGAATGCAGTGAGCAGTAGCGCGTCTTTCTCGAACAATCTTTGCACGGGGCGGCGACGGGGCGGACACGGAGACGGGGTGGACGCGGGGACGGGCGGAGACGACCACGTATTCCACGATAGAGAACATTCCAGTCATACAGCTTAACCCTATTACTGGAACTGTCAAAGGATACGCGTGTACCCTCTCATATTGAATGACACAGTGTTGCATTGTTCAGCGTGCCGTTGATAGCCTATTGTAGTGTGAAGCGATATGAAGACGGAAATATTGCGTTTATAGAATAGGCAACATCATCGTTACCCTGGGACACAGGGGAATTCACCTCGCTGGCTAAGTGCGGGTTGGTGACTACATAAAAATATATTATTCTGTTAATTTCGTCTGTTAACACGTCCAAAAAAACTGGACACCTCATTATTGCTTTATCAATTGAATAAGAAAGCATAGATATAGAGCATCAAAGCTCCAGAGCGGGGCTTGTGACTGCGCAGTTTAGCACAAGTCGCACGAAAGAGTTACGTCACGCGAAACCTTGATGCCCTTGATGTAACGTCTTAATCTTTAAATACAGGTTTATCATTACTCATATTTTTTGATTTGGAAATCCATTTGGCAAAAAAAAACATTAAAGTGTAAATCTGTAGATACAATGTTTTCGTGACTGATAACCATAAACTATTATTTATAATTTTAATTCGATACTTTGAGAGGTGATAATTAAGTAAAACCTATCACACCTAACAAAATAATAATCACCAAATAATCAGTTGTTAAAATTTTTCTTAATTTTTTTTTTAATTCTTACTTTTTAACATAACCTAGATATTAGATTAGGCTAAAAAAAATAAGAAGCCCCTTTACGAAAAAAAGGCCTCCAAATTGAAAAGCTGTAGAACAAAATATGTTCGCCTGTTACGTGCCATTCACACCATCTCCGCTTCATATGCCACACCGCAGGTTATACAATCTGTGGCCATATCCAACACACCTTGCATAAGCAAAAGTCTGCTCTGTCTGTTTGTTCCTCTTTCACGAAAAAACTACTGAATCCATTATGAGAAAAAAACATATCCAAAAATCTAATTAACGAAATTATATTTTCTTGAGACCTTTTCTCTTAGTTAATTTTTATTAAGATTTAACCTTTGTTCACCCTATGGTGAGGGTAGTGGACGAGTGGTGAAATTCACATAGATCACAACACATGGTTATCAGTTACCCACATTAGTAGTCAGGAAATAAAGCAGCCGGGCACATTCCAGGCAAGGCTTCACCCTTGCGTTGTAGTTTAATCATGCATTTGAAAGTAATCAATTGGTTTAAAACTTTTCTCCGCTTTCATATTTTCCGCCATATATGTCGTCCTCTACTGGACATGGCTTTAACTACGCTCCAGACAAATATAGTTTAAGTTAGTATGTTTCGTAATTTCCATTTTATGCCATTGTTGTAGGTTGTCAAGCTAACATTTTTTATATTCGTGGTATTTGTTCAAAGCTTTACGCCGACACACGCTACAAAGTGAAGCCTGAACGCAGCCTGTGAAATCAATGTACCTCGATATCAATACCACACACTCATTTCAAAATTAATTGGAAGTTTATTTGTCTGCTAATTTTAATGTCTACAGCGCATTGGATCGGCGGTAACCGTACAACAACTCAATATTATACAGTCATATTATTTTAAATAATGATTAAATCCTGTAATATTAAATGTAACGTTAAAACCTCAATATTTGGGCGGGATAAATACCGTCTCTACATGTCATGACCAAAATGTTGATGACATGTTTGTGGTTACATTGCTGTGTTGTGTTTTGTTTACATGGTTTGACATAACACCGTGTGTGGTTTTTAAAGATCATCTTCACTGTACTTCTTCTACAGGTTACCGTGAAACATTTTACTCGTGCTATGGTTCGAACAGAATTAAATGTTTCTGTGTCTGCAATAAATTCTTTATACTTAAGTATTTGTAGTCCAATTCTTGGTTTTAGCAGATGGTTCCCGTTGTTTGTCAAAAATCCTTGAATATTTGTTGTTGCAACCCGTTGTTGAATGTTTGATCTGAAACTACAACCACACATGAATGAATTTGTATATCTCACACTCAATTATTAACTTAGGAAACTTAAGAAATAAATGACCGACAAAAACGAACCCCAATCAATTATCTCCTGTTTTCCTCCTCGCTGTGAGCCCTCCTCAGGGTTGGAATTTATTACCAGATTTTTATCGGACCAGCTTCAAGTTCTACCTTTTCCATATATTTTTACAATACATGACATTTTCAAGTTATTTTTTATAAAAAATATTGTAAAGTTTCAATAAAAAAAAGAGCTACAGTTTCTATTCGCTTCTTTGCTCTAGTTTAAAAAAGCGAAGTGACCAGATACGAGATAAATTTATTTTCTATTTATCTTAAGGCACCTATGTTTATTTTTTTTTTGTATTTTTTTTGACGTTTCTAAGTTTTGTAAAACCAAACAATTAAAATAAATTATTTTGTATCTTATTAAGAACATTTTAAGGTTTTCTCTTAGATTAAAATTACCTGAAAAAGTTAAAACTTTGTACATATTTTTATGAATGCAAAATCTTCTGGGAAAATGCTAAAGATAAAATACTCGCGACAGGCCCAGTTTTTCGTGATGGCTCGCTGTCTACAGGAATAATGAAACACCCTGTATATGCGAGGTCGAGGCAAGGTACGGTAAAAAGTAATAAATATACGGAGAAGCGCTCGAGTCCCTGTCAACGCCTTCTTTCTGTCACAACTGTAGGAACCTCGGGGACCTGTGCTGCCTCTGTTCTGATAGTCGTTAAAAGGTAGTTTACAAATTAATTTTAAAAATGCTTTCGGAAATCATGATACGAGTATTAACCTCTTTTAGTATAAAACTCCCATACTTATGTTTATGTCGAGACTGCTTCGAGAAAGATGAGACAGTGGAACACGCGTTGGAAAAGAGACGGCTTCGAGGGGTCTAATGCAGCCCCATCCTCACCATCAGATAATGCTGGCACGACTCTGTAAATCTCCAAAGGTCCTACTCCTAGTAAGGCACGAGACGTCTGTCCAGTCAAGAATTAGAATTAGAAGTCTTATACTACTTAAAATGTAATTTTGAGTAAAAAGTCCTTAAAATTGAGTTAATTGTGAATGTCTGTAAGAGAAATTATTTTACTGGCAAGATTTAATTAATTTCATCAGAATTAGAGCTTGTTTTGTTATAGTAAAGAGCAATCAAGTCAATGAACAGCAGTCAGTGACTGAATGACACAGATTGCTGTATATTTTACCCATTGACTATTTCACTCGGACATGGTGAACCAAGCCGTTATTACGACGCAGTTGAAGTCTAGAAATTGAATTGTTTCTGCAACTGACTGTCCACAATTACCGAAACGTAGTCCAACGCTGCAAGTTCCGACATACGAGCGTTTCCCAAACTGAATTCATCAACAGCCAACTTGCTCAATTAGGCCGCGCAGAGTTATAACCAAATCCATTAGCCGCATCCCGCTATCATGCGCATAGCAGAGCTAATAGGTTACAGGGGAAAATATCCCACTTGGAAATATCATTTATATTAGTAAATTGTATGAAAATATCTTAAAATCTGGCTGGCATAACACTGAGTAACTTCCGCTGTCTGTTTGGAATTTCAAAGCTATTCTACGAACTTTAGGTTTATGTCGAAAGATAAATTTACTAAAGTTTTAAGTAAATAACAATTAAGATATCGCATTAATTTAATTTTACCCCTTTAAGAGGTTACTCACTTCCTAAATTTACTACAGGTAAAGCATATAGCTAAACTTTTCTAGGATACCAACTAAATTGTTATTGAACTTGTTGAAAGGAACCTAAAAGTAATAGTTAGAGTTCAAAATGTAGGTAATACATAACATAAAACAATAATTACCAATTGATGACGGGCCACTAGTCGCTCAATAATAAAATAATTGTGTTAAATGTCTTATTAGGAAATATATACCCATAAATATACAGAATTAAAGTCCATTTTATAGTGAGTTTATGTTTTTTTAATTTACCAGAGCTATAGAGATTTGGTGATGAGCGAGCTGTGAGCCATCCCCGGAGCTTCAGTTATTAAGTCACTGCTTGACGGGTTTCATGTTCCACAAATTGAATACTGTCTGTCGCGCATATCGCGCGACGGGCGGCCGAGGAGCGGACCCGAAATTAAATGACGAGCAGTTTGGCTGGCCGGCGGTGTGGCCTACATCTCCGACCTCCGAGATACTACACAACTCACACTGTTTTGAGAGTATAGTTTGATAACAATAACATAATAATGTTCTAATAAATGTTGCCAGCATTATAAGGGGTTTTCCACAGAATTTTCCCTCACATTTGTCAAAATTGCACAGCCATTTCTGAGATGAACCAAAACAAAGAGACGATTTTTTAAGAATATAAAAATCGCGTTTTGTAATAATCTTATGTATCCCGTCGACATACTACTTTTCAGCCGTTTTGTCGTTAACAAAGACAAAAAAACATACACATGTACACTCCCCATTAAAATAATTATTAGTATGTATGGATTGCAAATCAAATAGAAAGTAGACACTCCGATCATATTTCTTTATGTAGGATTTAAAAATAACTCTGAATTTGAAATAGGCGTTTGTCCCAGATTTAAAAAACTAATTTGACAAGGTACACACTCTGTTTTCGTCATTCAATATAACTCTTTGTTTTGATAACGGTAACAACCTTATCAAAACAAAGAGTGCAGGTGTGTGCAAGTTATAATGAAGCTCCGGACGAGTTAATTGGCTGGTATTGTGGTGGTGCAGCGCGAACACGGCTTGTAGTGCTCGCAGCCCGGGCGCCGAGGCGGCCCGACGCGAGGAAACAGTTACGCATTCCCAGACTAACTTTGTGTACTCATCCGCTATTGAACTGTAATTAACATTGAGTGTTTACAGACAACAAACTTTACAGCGTCCGTGTTTTTCTATTATGTACTAGTATTTAACTAAACTAATTTGGTTTATTTAGCGTGGAGAGTATGGCAACGGGCCTGAATTACGTTAAATAAATAAATAAAAAAAAATATATAATTTTGGACAACAATGAATAAATAATTTATTAGCAAACTAGGGTTAGTAAAATCTTATGAGCAAGTTAAGTTTATAAGGGAGGCTCAAGTCTCATCTCAGTAACCAGAAAACAAACTTAGGCAATAAATAGAATACGCGTTGCTTCACTGCACACGCACAGCCACCGAAGAGACAAGAAAAGTGAAGGGGTTGGGGCGACTGGAAATCTATGAGGGTGGCCTAAGTCAACAGAGGTGTTATAGCTGAAATGTTCAACGATAGTGATGAAATGCAGGTTCTACGACCCCTGTCCGCCATCGCCTGCAGCCTGCGTGTCAACGAAATAAAAATCTATTTGTTGATTAATAACCTCATAGTACTAGTAAGTGTAATATAATCATAGTCATATATCGAACATAGCTTTGTCTACTTTATCAATAATCACTTAAAAGTTAGCAATACCGATCTCATTTTCAATAAAATGTATTAAATAAAACGCCGCAGTGAAAATGAATCTAACCGTAGAAGGGCCTTTGAAAGCGATACAAAGGAGTCATCAGGGCGGCCCCGCGGCCTGCTCCCGGGCCCAGCCGCCGCCGCGCGCGGCCGCGCTTAAACAATAATCCTCAGAAGATCCTCTCCAACGGTCAAATGATATTTTTTATCGGTTCTTTCTTTACGTTTTACAAAGGATCTTATTAATGAGTTTCTGCGCTCCTCGGTTCGAACTGCAATATCGTTTCGCGATCTCGATTTATTAAACAGAAATACTTTATTGTTTGCGGTTCTGCTGCGGACGATTCATTTCGGAAGTTATTAATTAACAGATCTTGTTTAAATGTTTACCGGGAAGTTGTTTCAATCAGAGATAAAAGTGTGAAACATGGGAATGTAATTGGCACGTATATATTTATCCTAGTATAATATTTATCCGCGAGTTTGCAGCAAGCTTGGAACGGAAAACAACAAAGTTAGTGAAACTACTACTACTTTATAAAAACTACTTTCCCTGCCCATAACAGCATTACATAATATTACCTCAATAATTGTGTCTGAAAAACATTATGAGAAGTTCCGCTCTCCACATAAATCTAACTAAGGACGACTTATTTCTCAAGCATCACATTATGGTCTGATCCACGATCAACAAAACAGCTCTCAACACAAGTACGGAAGGCCCAGAATTTCAGATTTGAGAAGTGAATAGGTAAAAATATGGAGGTCTGTGCAATGAGACGGGGCTTTTACTGGGAACAAGTGCTGGGGCGGCGCTCGGGACAGGCGCACTTACCTAGCGTAGCCCTACCACGAGTAGTGAAACATGACATGTGATCTCTAACCACCACTAACGACTATTGGAGATTACACATGTTATTTTACCAAACATTTGACAGATAGAGATACAATTTTATTTGTGAAAAATCTGTCAATTGCTTAAGATTACAAGTTGTATCTCCAACCAGTCGTTAGTGGCAACTTGTGGTAGGCCTGCCGTAAAGAATTGGAATACTATAGGTGGAAGATAGTCAAGACTCGATCGTCGGCAGCAAGCGCTGCGGCGACGCATAAATGTTGATGAATTTGCGAGCGGATTTGCGTAAGCATCTATCTACTTATACTCGTGGCATACTAGCTGCTGCTGTTTGACAATAGCGCATTGAATGTGGTTTATTCTCTATTCCAGGTTTATGTCAATCACAATAGCTCAGATAGATTATTGGATTTAATAATTGGAAATTATTTAATCCAAATGGCTGGATTACAGTTTCATGGACTCTAACTGTGTTTAATAGGATAAGTCGTTTTAGAAATTGTGTGAAGAGATGAACAGAGGTAGAATAGGCACGACTACATAAAAAATAGGTATATAGTAAGCCCGCCCAAAAATACTGGGCACATATTTTGTATTTATTAATTTACTAAGCAAGTGCCTAAATATAGAGCATCAAATTTCCGGAGTGGAGCCTTGTGTACGTACACATTTAGTAAAATTCGCTCGAAAACACTTCACGTTAAATTTCAATGCAATGTACCATCTTGATTTTACGTTTTCAAGAAAAAATCATGGTAATTTTTTTTAATATTCCAAATGACGGTCTTATTCATATTTTTCATCAACCCTACTCACATTTTATTTGATTGAAAATGGATGAAATTTCATTCAGTGTTGATAAAATGACAAGGTAATGAGAAATAACATGAAATCTCTAGGAGCTAATTAAAGTGATATCATTATAAATAAGAAAGTAAAGGTTCGAAACGTTAGAAAACTTTTATAAAAAGAAATAAAAGCGGTCTTGAGCGAACAATGCGATCACTCACCGGACAGCTTACAAAATGAAACACCGAGGAAACAGCTCGTTCCCGCCGTTATTGTTCATATGGTATTTTCACGTTTCAGCCCATGAAGATATCGGTTAGTCGATGAGTTGAGCACAAAGGCCTCCGAACGAGGGCTTTAATATTCAAACACGGCAATAGGCCGCCCGCCCGCCGCCGCCGCCGCCCGCCCAGCTCACATCCAAGCCTTGTTGCTCTTTTTCAATGATTACCATCTACAAATACTGCTACGTTTGCTCACTAGTTTTTCACAGATTTCACACCATGACATGAAAAGTCCGTTTTTTTTTTAAATAATAAGTTTAACAGAAATACATACATTTATAGAAGTAGTTCTTGAGACTTAATTGTATTCGGAATAGTCTCGATTACATACTGTATGGTGAACAGTTTGCTCACTACAATTTTACAAGTACTTTCTTGAGGCTGTAGGCTAGGAAGTAGAAAGTTTTCATTTTTTATTTACACGACAATACATCATAATCTTATATAAAAATGGCTAAAATAAAAATAAAATGGCTAATATAAAAGTAAATTTCTTCGGTTGGCAAAATTATTAATAAGTTATGAATATACTAGAGCGATATAAAAAACAACAGATATATTTTGGACACCAAAGTCAACACGTTTATTTCCTTAGAATAAAATAATAATAAATATTTCCAGACAATTCACACAACAACATCTAGCCCCGTGGTAAACTCTAAGCTTGTGTTACGGGTACTCGATATCTGATATATTTAATACGTCTAATAGTCACACATCTAATAGATATTTTTTATTATACATATTAAACACCCAGACCAAGGAGATCGTGCTTGCAGAACATACAAACACTTTTACACTCGGCGGGAATCGAACCCGCTACCTCTGCGCCGCATGCGGACCCTCGCCCATCGCGCCACTGATCAGTCAAAATCAAATCAATTCATATTTTGTAAGATCCTACTTAAAGTAATGCCATTATATTGATGTAAACACATCTGAGTGGCGGGAACATTACTCTGCATAGGTTGCCGACCGTAAACATACTTTATTTCATATTCATTTGCGTATATCTACAAAAATATTTGTATAAAAATGTTCCATTACCATGATTACCAGTAACGTGTTTGTTTGTTTAGAAGAAAGAGAAAATATTTTTGTTCTTTTAAATTACGTTACCCTTCTCTTTCTTGCCGGTTTGTTTGGTTTAGCGGGTGTAACAAACTCATTAGCCTTTTAAATATCGGGTATCTGTAATATATGTGTGTGGGTTTGATTTATGAGTAGCTATGTTTTTTTTTTATTTGCTGTTCAATTCAGTATAAAACATTAAAGCGAACTGTCAAGACAATGTTATTTCCTTGATATTTGTTATTTAAGCAATTTAGTTTTATTAATTTTAAGTTGACCGGTCCATGTAGGCTATGTGCTTATAAGGAAATAAACGTTTCGACTTTGACTTTGACTTTACATTTCAAGACTCCATTGTACCCAATCACTGATCCACACAGCAGGCAACACCGCGGATACTTACGTAACTTACATTCTTACTTTTCAAATCAAGCTTTCATTTATATATAAATACCACCAGATTTTCATACCTTGCCTGTTTGAATCTCTTCCACAGGAACAACGTATTATCAAGCGGTAAAATAGCCTTGAGCCACTCCTGGCAGTTTTCTTTAAGATAATAAAAAAAATTGTGATACTCTGTTATTTCAAATACATAAAAAAACACGATCAAAAGCACTTGATCTGATCTAACGCCGTCAGATAAGCGGTGTCAGGTAGAAGGTTCAGGGAGTTAAGTTAAGCGCCCTAATAATTAATACTTGAGAGGATAAGTAAGAGAGATAAGCCGCCTTTTGCCGCGAGCCGCACCGCCGCACCGCCGCACCGCCGCACCGCCGCACCGCTGCACCGCCGGGAGGAGCTCAACGAAATTCATCTTATCAGTCATAAACAATGAACTATATAAACTTTGATAGAGATTAAAAAAAAAAGGAATTTCTTGTAAAAAACCTAATTACTTTACGTAAACTTGTTCAACATCTGCTTTGCCGGAATCAAAAGGACGTATCCGCTATATTTTATGTATTTATCTCGAGTCAAAATCTATAATTGAAAATACACAAAAAAAGCAACGAAACAACAAATGAACTAATTTAAGTATTAGAACAATTGTTACTCACGCAAATTCAGAAGACAAGATATAAAAATAATATAACAATCAATTTATTAGAATTAGAATTAAGTCCATTTTATAAAGACAGGAAGTATATTCCACCCAGACAGGTTTTCTTCTCTACCTAGACAACAATCGCCCGCCGTGCTAAGCCGGCTAGTCAATCCACACACAATATCCACATAATTACAGAAAGCTTATGTTACGAATACTAAAGATCTGATAAGTACTTTGTATAAATACCAGTATAATCTTCATAACACAGAAGATACCATATCATAACCCGCCGCGCTACTGAGGTACTTATATGAAACTTTCAAATCAAGACTCTCTAGGGTGGGTTTCGGTCGGCACGGGGAGGGCTGGCTCTAAAAGAAATCGAAACATCTGTTGTTGTGGACATGTGTCTAAGAACAGATGTTCTCTGTTCATTTCTAAAATCGATCGTAAATTAAAAATTGCATTCACATGTTTTATTAAAACCTACAAAATACATATATTTAAAGAAATTGTTTAAGCCCGTGTTCGATTCCCGAGCTTAGTACAAGTATTTTTTTTTAATTTATGAATCCAATTTAAAATTGATGACATGGTTCCTAAGACAGGATCATCGTAGTTTCACACCTCAACTGACCTAAACTTATGTTCATTCTGTATATCCCCGTATTTCTAAGAATTAAATTAATTAATTAATGTTTATTCATAAATGTTCAATCAACCATTAATTTAACGGATAATGTATTTTAGGTTGTTGATCGAATCAAGAAATAGACAGACTTTCGTATCAATAATGTTAGGTAGAGATAGACTAGTCCAAATTACTTTAGTGTAGTGAATAATACTTTAGAGTAATGCTTATAGCGAGAGAAGCCGTGGAAATAGCTACCAACTGCTCATGTTTCATGCGAATGTTTTATTGTTTGTTTAGTTCAATTTCAAAGTCAAGATAATTAATATCCATGGAAACTTAGGCCGGAAGTTTTATAGTCACTCAATAAATAATCAATGATAATAATATCGCTTGTGTGTAATTGCTTACAGTCAATTATTAGCAATTACAGATGTAATCATTTATTGAGACTAATCAAGTAATCAGTGATCATTGGGGACTATACATTCCGGCCTTAGAATAACATAGAAATTTCAATAATTATAATTATTTAGTTTAATTATATTCATAGTCGGAAAATTAATAACGAATTTTATTATTTAAGATTTTGTCATCATCAGCTTGGAAATATACCGGTCTAATCTTGAAGTCATGACAATTTACGACGAACATCAGCATAATATCTATAAAAATAATTGTTAATAAATATTTATAGATAAATGTTGGTGTTTAGAAACGGTGGAATGAACACATCCTTTAAGATGCTCGCTATAGATAAAATTATAATTATTAAGTTTTCCTTCACTTATTTTAATCGTGCAAATATTTCAGAAAAAATAGATTTCGGACATTAGTCCAGGAATATATTAGGTTTTCTACTAGGCAGAATTTTTGTACACCTTTATAACGGCGTTTTAGTAAAGGTGTCTAAAATCGTTTTTTTTTTATTATTATTGATAAGCCTTCATTTGACCACAATCTCACCTGATGTAAAGTGATGATTTGGTCTAAGAAGGAGCATGAAGGCCTAGAAGATGGAATCGATATAGATATTGTGCCAGCTAAAAAGTATAATATAAGTCAGAACGAAAAAAAAAAAAAAAAAAAAAATGGTCACGAAAATCAGTTTTTTGCAAATAAATCGATACCTGTGGCTCGAAGATCTACAAATAAAAAACATTTTTCTCAAGATTAATAGTTTTTGGAGCAAATCTATGTGAAAGCGATTATATCTCAAAAATACAAAACCATTAAAAATATATGTAACAATAACGTTTCAGTCTCACTTTTGATACTTATTCGGGCTACTAAGGTGTCCCTTTAAGTTGAGGTTTAAGCGGGTCGTTGATAAGTTAGGTTATTGTTAGCAGGTGTAAAGTGTGGGGTAATTTCCTTCGGTCACGACATCGAGTTAGTTATGGTGGACCAATTTCGCTAACTCTGTTTTGCTTGTATAACAAATTCATGTTGAAATGTTACCTGCGTTCAACTTTACCGTATTTCAAAAACAATATCACTAATGGTAATATAAACTGGCATTGTAACGTCCGACCAGATTAGATCTAGTCTATCCATAGCCTATCCGTGCGAGAGCCTACACAGTAAATGACTTGATTACCTATTTCCTTTGTATAAATAGATGATATCCTAGACGTAGACCTATAGATAACAAAGGTCTAGAATGTACCTCTTGCAATTGTCTTGAAGATACGCTGGTTATTTATATCAAACAGCAGCCGTGACGTCTTATACAATGTACGAGATCTTGGTGTTTTATAAATTTACGGGAACAACGTAAAAGCAATATTTATATACGGAAATCTTCTTGTTAGTCATTGAACTCATCCTAAACGGTTGGACCTATTTTGATGAAATTTTTTGTGTGTGTTTAAGTGGGTTCGAGAATGGTTTAGATTCAGAATAATGCGCCAGTAGCTCCGGCGACCAGCGCGCTCAAGCAAACAAACTCTTTCGCTTCATCAGATCGGAAATTTAATATTTCATCCTCGTTATAAAAGTATTTGCAACTTCCATCCACGATCTTATTAAAAGTAGGATAAAAGTTTCAACTTCCATGTTATACAATATTATATTTCCCTTGAAAAGGTCAGGAGAGAATATGACCGTGAAGTATAGCGGCCATTCGCAGCGAGCCGCCAGGTGACAATTAAGGCGGGCAAAGAGGCGAAGCCTGCCTGCGGTGTGCTACCAACGGAACTATCGGGTATCGGGAAACTTACAACTAATCTATAATACACAATAGGGTAGTTGACTATCATTAAAATATAAAACAACTACTAACTTACGTTACTAAATTTATACTTTTATAGTTAGTATTTTTGGACCGAAATAACTAACACAGTATTTAAAGATATAGACGATTTTTATAAGATATTATAATAATTTTGTACGTGAAAACGATACTTTTAAAAAATGAGTTGGTATCCCGACATGTCCTTTAAACTCATAAAAGTTCTCAGAACATGTCGGTTTCCTGATGCTTTGCCTATGGAGGAAGTTTTGCCTTCACCGTACAAAATTTTTACAAATTTAATCAACTAGCCTATTTCATATTTGCTTCAGTGGCGCGGTGGGCGAGGGTCCGCTTGTGGCGCAAGAGGTAGCGGGTTCGATTCCCGCCGAGGGTGAAAGTGTTTGTATGTTCTGCAAGCTCTTTCTCCTTGGTCTGGGTGTTTAATATGTACAATAAAAAATATCTATAAATGTATGCCTATTATATTAGGTATTCAGATATCTAGTACATGTAACACAAGCTCAGAGCTTACCACGGGGCTAGATGTTGCTGTGTGCATTGTCTGGAAATATTTATTTATTTATATTAGCATTTTAACCATGATAGTCTCACAAGTTAGTGATTAAGTAGACTAGATCAAAATATTAACATGCTATAAATAAATAATGGTAGACAATCCACACATCACCTTTGTAACCCCGTGCCTCGTTACAGTCATCACCTACTCAAAATTAACCAACAAAATCGACCGATACCAGATAGTCATAAACACTTTAGTTAAATTAATAATGAGAAAATAACTGTGTTAGTGAGTCCCCGTCATATACAATTAATAAATTTGATGAGTCACAATTGATGTAAAATAAAACATAAATAAACGTCATTCTACCAAAAGTCTAGGCAAAAAAATATGTGCATTAATATGTACTTATTTGTGTCTTTTGACTAACGTTTACAAAGTTTAATTAAGTAAATGGCGTTTAGAACGGGAGGCATTCAGACGGAATAACTATTTAATATCACTCCGAAACAACTTTAAGTAAGATCCAACGTTTTGTTACTTAATTTTATCTAATTCTCTGACATTAAAACTTTTAACGAACGAAATGAATATTATGTATGATGTAGTAAAAACATAGATAAAAGTTATGACGTATTCGCGACGCACTCCGTAAGAGTTTTCCAATAAATTGAGGATATTAATTGGTCCATTTCAAATCTAAGAAGGAAGCCTATCGCCAGCAGTGGACGTCAAACGGGTGAAAGGACTGTCATCACCCGCAGCCTGACAGCACCCACTGCTGGGTATACGCCTCCTCTTGCTTTCGCCATTTTATACGGCCCTGTGCTAGTTGCATCCAGGCGCGCCCTGCGACTTTAGAGATGTCGTCGGCCCATCTCGCTGCTGGACGTCCGACGTTCCTAAAGTGAGTGCCTTAATCCACCTATTATCATTTTGTCTCGCCAATTGTCCTGCCCAACTCCATTTTAGCTCAGTGCTCCGATTCCCAATATCTTTCACCTTGGTTCGTCTTCGATGACGATATTGGGAACACGGTCTATAAGCTTGACTATGCCGTTAATATATTGTCTAAATACGCCCACTTTTTCTAGAGTAGTTACACTTCAAATAACGCAACTGGCGCGCAATATAAACTTGAGCAAGGACAATCATAAAACTGTCAGAATTGTAAAAAGCCGTAACAAAGGCCTGTTGCACGTCGCGGCCGGCGCGCGCCGCAATGCCGTCGTTAAACGGCCAACTATCCCTACCTTTGAATTGATTCCGGAGTCCCGTTCCGGTCCGTTGCGACAATTCTTAGCTGCATTGTGAACTCGTCAGACATCGTTGAAAGCAGCTTGCAAGTTTCCAGTCGCAATTCAAGGCCCTGATTCTGTCACCTAAATAGGAACGGCATTTCAAGTTGTATACTTACGTTTTAATATTACAATACAACCCTTGGCTCCGCGGCAAATGTACGTACACTGCATTGCAAACGGCAGCGCAGTGTGACGTCATACAACGTTCCGTTGCCTTTTGTTGAGGATACAGATTATTGTACATTTCGAAGATTGGATAGAGATTGTGAAATTATAATGATTATTTCTGACATCAAATTCTCGTTAATCATAATAGTTATCGTAAGTGGGCACTTAGCCACGCTGCGTAAAAAAATGAATACTTTTCGGTACGCTAATGCTGAAACGATACAGGTATTTTTTTACCCAACAAAACACGTTTTCATGCTGAAAAATATGTCTTCGCTTAGAAGAAATTACTCAGATCACGAATTCTCGAGATTTGTTGATCATATCATAAAATTGAAGGATTTTTACCGCTACCGGCGCTGAAAACATTTTGTTTGCGAATATTATGTGTCAGTCAACACGCCGACATCATGGTACTCTATATTAACTCTATAGATGCCTTGGATTAATTCGATATAGATCAAAACCTTTATAACTATTCCGGAACTAAGTCTAATTTGTTTCACATAATTACTTAGCACTGGAATAAATGTTGAGTACGGCGAACATTTGCCCATTTGCTTTATTTCCGCGTAGCTATTTTTCTATTAACATAATTTGCCATTCTCAATTTTGTCTATATTCATACCTATTTACCATGATAATTTTATCTTGTAGAAATAATTCCATACTCAAACTTTTCTAATCTTATTTTATGTATATTTTTTATTTCCGTATGAAAAACGGTTGTCCTTGCTTTATAACTTTATTTGTTTTATACATATAGAGTGGCCAACTTCAGATCTATTAAAGTCCGTAACTGAACCAGCTCACCATTACACCGCGAGGCAATACCGCAGTTAAAACAACTATAGATCAAAAAGTAAAACGTTAAACGAACTATATTACATGTAAAAAATAATAATTTAAATTAAAATATCTTAATTGAATTGAATGCGGCGTGAAGCCGACGGCGACGCGACAAATTAACTCATAGCTGTCAATAGTCATACTGCTGCAGTAATTCCCACGATTGGGGCTTAAACTCTCCAACTCGATAAGCTTGCATATTCCGCGGTACAGTTTAATTTATTGGCTGTGCCGACCTCTGGCTGCCGCTGGCCGCCGCCTGCTGCTGCCTGCCGCGTGACAGCTGCCACGAGACAGCTCCGACGATACATTATAACTATACATATGTAAGTCACATGTCCGTTCTAAGTTGGAGACATCCGCGCTCACTTCTTAGAGGTATAGTTACAGATACCGCATTCGGAAAACAGGTTTAAACATAAATACTTACGTATCATCATCATCATCACTCTATTAACATTCCCACTGCTGTGACACAGCAGCTTCTCTCTTGGCGATCTAGACATTAACTCAAGCCTTAATACAGCACGCTGACCAAGTGCTTGAAAATCTTCAAAAATTCTCCGAAAATATCGGTTTCCTCACGATGTTTTCCTATACCGAAAGCAAATATTTTAAAGCTCACTTACATTTTTCAATAGGAAAAAAAATCTAAGGTGCGTTGTGAGGGTTTGAACCCACAACCTTCGGAACAAAAGGCTCCCACTTGACCAACACGGCTTTTGTTTATTAGAGAATGTTCGTTCATATTTTGTCACAGTTCTAGTGCCCATGTTATATCAATACATTGCTTTTATCATTACATAAGAAATCATTATATCAGCGATGATTTCAGTCATTCAGTCAGAACAAAAACACACACTTCACATTAATTAAAATGTCCGTAAATCATGACACTCGTCGTTAATTAAAGATTCGGGTGAATTGTTAATTAAAACTTTATACTGGTAGCTATTTTGAGCATAGCTTATTGTTATTTGGCTATATTATGTTATTAATATTATGCTTAATACTACATTAATATGTATGTATGTACTAATTGAGTATGTACTAGTTTTCTACAGCTTCATTTGAGTAGTAGGTGAAGGTCCATTTGCACTATGTATTAATAGAACCCACCCGGTACCTTACTTTCAGACTGTTGCTGCAGACATACACTTAAGTAATTAAACCAGCTAGATTAGAATAGAAAATCCTTTATTACACACCAGATAAACAATATAATAAGAAATTAAAACTGAACCTAGCTAGATATGCACATAAGGAACTTATCATTGAACACTCCAACTTATCACTCTTCTCTGATCCCTTAATCACTCCTTTATGGATACTGTACCATGATACTACTGTGGATATTTGTTTTAATTTTAAGTTGTGGTGTTGCCACTCTCACGGGCCCTGGCTGAAAACCAGCGCTCTGTCATAGTGCTCCTACGGGCCCTGTGGCAGATGCATTATGCTGAGCCAGGGACCCTTTATTACACAAATTTTAAATAGTTTTAAGGTTTAACCTATATTTAAGTTGTTATAAGATTAAGTTTGTAGTTTTTGTTTTTAGTAATTGTATTGTGTAATAATAAATATTTTTCTTTCTTCTTCTTTCTTTCTTTCTATTTTGAGTTTGGCTAAAGCCATTTAACATGACGTCATATGGATCAAATAAAATAAGAGCTTTTCCGATGGAACTTCCTAAAATTCTCGACAAAAATTTAAGTTGATAGTTCTAAAGTTACATTAATTTGAGCTTTATGGTTTTTTGAACTAAATTTTAAAACCATTTACAATCGATCGAAACCGTTACAATCGACATCGATAGCAAGAAACACTAAACTGAAATTTGTTACTCAGATCTCTAAAGCCCGCGAAAGGAAATGAGCTACTTTTTACCGAGGGAAAATATCTTATTCGCGGGAAAATTCATTATGTCAGAAGCACTTTAGGGCAACGAAATTTGGTACACAGCTTCTTTCCCTAGAGCCCGCGAAAGGAAATTGGCTACTTTTAACTATTGGGAAATTGTGATTCGCGCAGGAAAATCCAAGTGTGTGGTGGACGAGGAAAGAATCAGAACCAGCATTATCAAACGGGAAGAAGAGCTTCCAAACAAGCTTTACTTGTAATCAGAATACGAAAACTGCCTAAAATTTGTCTTACTAAATATTAAAACTAAGTTTTAGCTTTAAGCGATCTGTGAATCGCCACCTCTATGGAAACAATATTTTGTGCATACAATAATATGTTATCTATCTAAACAATCATTAATGTTAAGAGAAACAAAACTTGTGTTTTTTTTTATGTGATTGCGTTGAACCGTTTTCTTTGTTTTGTCGGTTAAGAAGTTGAAACAGTTTGTCTATTCTAATAACAAATTCAGTAAGCGGGACCAGTTGATCGCTTCGAAGCTTGTGATGCGTCGACCGGGCCCGGACGTGTCGAGCGGGCCTAGTCTAGCGAAGAGCCTCAGTTATTTTATTTTCAGTCCTACTATTTCTGGACAAACCACGCAGCAGCTTCTAGTGCGAGTATTACATGAAGTTACTGTAAAAGCTAACTACAAGATACAAAATCATTGTTCCATCCATTGTTTGGTTTTACAAATCTTAGAAACATCAAAAATAAAATACAAAAAAGAAAACAAAAAAAAAAAAAGAACCTTAGGTGCTTAAAGATAAATAGGAAATAAATTTATGGTATCTGGTCGCTTCGCTTTTTTACACTAGAGCAAAGAAACGATTAGAAACTCTGGCTCATTTTTGTATTCAAACTTTTCAATAATTATTTGTTAGTCTTTTTTTCATTTGCTGTTGGAGCAGATTCCGTTCCAAGCAGTTTTGTCGTCAATGTAATTCGATATTTTATAATAAGCTTTTTTACAATATTTTTCAATCTAGTAATTGACAACAGTTGCAATTTTTAGGGAATCTTGTTGTAGAAGCGTACTGCTCTAGACACACGACGACACTGACACTCATCACAAATGTCGACACTACTGTAGATTGCATTGCCACAACAACTGCAACTAAGTGTCGCGGCAGTGGACAAACACAGACATTCGATGTATACATTGAGTGTCTAATGTAAAGTGTCGCCGAGTGACCCGACCATACAAGTAAGAATTGTATGAAAATGACACATTTTTTTGTCGGGCTTAGAGACTTACTTAGTTGGGCTTTTTCATTTTAGATTTAATTAAATGCTAGCTCATACCACTGACAGCTGGTAAAATTTTAAAACGATTACAAGCGCTTAGTACTCTAGGTTTTAACCCCCAACCAAAAAAGAGGGGTGGCCAAAGTTTGACGTGTCTGTCTGTGTGTCTGTCTGTCTGTCTGGGACATCATAGCTCCCGACGGCTGAAGCGATTTCAATTAAGTTTTTTTTTGTATGAAAGGCGAGTTTGGCGCGTGTGTTCTTAGACATGTTTCAGGAAAATTGGTTGTGCTGTTTAAAAGCAATGGGGGTGAGAGTTGAGAAGGAAAACCGAAAATCTGCAAATATACTCGTGTGGGGTATTAAATGAAAGCGCATCGCGTGCACATTACAAAATATTATGGTTTTTTAATTATAATGAAAATGAGGCATTGGAATCGGGGTTTGCTTGTGCATATTATTTACTGACATAATACGCACTTTACGGCCAAAAACCGCCAATATTTAGCTCAAAGCCACCGGTATTTTAGCTAAATATTGGCGGTTTTCACTGAAAGCGAATGCCACAAGCATCCGCCGCAGAGGACGGAGGGCTAATGAGTTCCATTTATGTCCTTCTTTTATGTAAATTGTTGAGAGCGGGAGCCGGGCCGCGGGTCGCGGGTCGCGGGTCGCGGGTCGCGCTTAAGACGAGCTTCCGTTTTATAAATACATATGATCAGTATGAGATGGAATTACTACACCTATTCCGTGTTATTAAGAAACTAAATAGATAAAAACAAGATGGTGTTTCAACCATCCAAGTACTGGCCTCGCCGAACGTCGCTTAACTTGATAAAAGTCACGATTGTTCCATGTGATACCCCTATTTATTTATTATATTTATATACCCATATATTTATTTACTATGAGTTTTTAGTTTTTGTTGTAAAGCGGCAAGAAAGATACATCATCCCTCAGCATCATTCAACTGTCTATCTACCACGGTTCTAGAGATACAGCCTGCTGACAGACAGTCAGACGACGAAGTCTTAGTAGTTATTAATATTATTGGTCTAGTTTTACCCACTGGGTACGGAGCCCTATAAAAAAGATTCAAAGTTCTGTTTGTCAAATGCCGCCGACTAATCACGGGGCACTTTGGACCAAATTGATCTCTCGCGAGAAACTAGTTCGTTTCTTAGCATTGTTCAATGTTCTGAGCGTCTGTTGTTTGGTATTTCACGTTGGAGGAGCGAGGGCCCCCGAGCATTCACTTGGAACGGAACATGAAAGTTCGCCGTTTTCGAAGTTATCGGAGACAAATTACACTATTGTGAGAACGCCCACGCAAGTACGGTTACGTCAGAGTTGAGGAAGGCCGCTTACATTAGACACGGATTCATTCACCAGTATTTGTACATGTCTGATCCGTAAAACGTACATATGACATGAGAGTACTCCCTCGCACTCGCAGGATTGGACGTTGACTTCCATCATCGCTAATTTGCTACTTTCATTATTTTAACATAATTTATTGTTTCTTTTTCAGGTAAGTTTCTTTTACAACCTTAAAGACAACATCTCCAGTCAGTACAGACAGTCGGTAAGTCCATATTTAATAGCCAAAGAAGGATGCGAGTTCATCTTCCAGTTAAAAGTAAGTGAGGTTGTTCATTTACAAAAATAACCCCTGAGCCGGACATTGTTTTAAGAAGCCAGGAATATTAAATTATTTTTTTATATAGTTATTATTATCTTCAATTTCGGTGAAGTCCAGATAAGTGTAATTACATTTCAAAAACGGCACGGCTCCTGTCACAGTACCTCGGAAATTCATAAACTATTGAAAACACAAGCCATAAACGCAAATTCGAGGTCGCCTGCTTTGGGACAACCTAAATTGATTCTCAATAAAGCGTCTCTCTCTTTCACTCTTTCTGCTACAGGAGGGGACAGAGCGAGCCGGAGAATATCGGTTTCAATAAATTTAACGGTACGTGACTATGTTAGTTTCACTTCGGATGGCGGCTGTCTCCAGAGCGAAGGCTACAGCGCGCCGCCTCACTCGCGATACGAGTCGTTTCACAATTCTTACCAAGACAGAAACATGAGGCGACTCCTAAATACGTTATAATCTCCTGGTACTACGAACTTTGTTTGTTGAATCGACGATACATTTGTTCTGTTAGGGGACAGTGGAAGGACCCGCGACTTGTAAATAACTTATAAAAGTCTTTACTGTTTAATGTTGAGCTACGTTTATGTTTTCGCGCTTTTATTTTAATATGTTATAATCTATAAGCAAAATATAAAAATGCGTTCGAAATCCTTAGTTCCCTTAAAAGTAAAAAGTAGAGTATATTTGCAGACATTCGGTTTTTTTCCCCACTTTCACCCCTCTTAACTTTAAACGGGTCAACAGATTTTCATCAAACATATGAGAGAGCACCCGCGCAAAACTCACCTTTAATACAAAATAATTGAAATCGATTCATGCGATAGGGAGCTATGATGCCACAGAGAACTAACTGAATAGGGAGATTATCTACTTAATATAAATTGTCCAGTGCTAGATTTGAACCATTTCATTTGTTCATAAATAATTATACTTTGTGTACTTACTATGTACAATAGCGACGTTCTTCCTGTCTTATACTATTATTTTAAGCACCTGTTGTTTACTGGTTAGTAAAATATTCAAGTAAATTACTGTGATAACATACAGTTAGCAGCCGTGGCTTGCATGATACTGAAAAATGTACCTTGCATAGTTTAAGTTCTAAATACTGTGATCAAATTCATAAAAAACTAGTATTTTAACCCATTATGGCCCCGTTTTTCCTTGAAGATACAAGATACAAGATACAAAATTAGAAGCCTTTGCTGATTTCCTAAATAAAGTCATGTACAACTCATATTTTCCATTTTAAGTGGAGACAATCGCGCGACGCGCCGCGGCGACTAAGCGCGCCTCGCGACTCGCGCGCCCTCGGAAAGTGCTTATTGAAATTAAGTATTCATAATGAGTTACCGCAGGGAAGCGGGCTGCTCGCCCGGGGGGGGAGGGGCGCCTTTACAGCCGCCGGCGCCGGGATGTGAGCGATATTTGGTGATAGTTTAACACTTACTTATATTATAACAAACAAATATTGAAAGGACTTTTAGGTTAGTCTCCTTTATATATTGTAATAAAGTATATTATCTAAGGGTTTATTTCAAAGTCAAAGTCATACCGTTTATTTCATTAGACGCTCATGGCATACGTGGACAGGTCAACTCAAAGCTAATTTTAATAAAAACTAAGAATAATCAAGGAAGTAACATTGTCTTGACAGTTCGCTTCAATTTTGTACACCGAGTTGAGAAGCGAATAGAGCAACCCAACTTTCATCTTTATATGTTGTTTTTATAACAATATTGATGTACAGCATAGTTACCACATATACGTAAATATTAACAAACAAATGCTAAAAAAACATGCAAATAACAAAAAAAATCCAGAGCAGTGGAACCGGACTACATCTGTCGAAGCTTTACCATCTTTTATATGGTCTTCTGTAGATTATTTCGTCTGCCGTTCCCCAAAGCAAGATACCGTATGACATGGCACTATGGAAGTATACAAAATAAACAAGTCTCGCGGTGGCCTCATCTGTAACATGCCGCACAGTCCGAACTGCATATAAGCTGCTGTAGTAAGTCTACTTGCAAGAGCATTAATTTGAGGTTTCCATTGAAGTTTTGAAACAATAGATATGTAGCCATAGAAATACTGTTGAGTCAACAAAATCAAGCGTTTCATTATCTAATCTTATTTTTACAGGATATTCTCTGACAGTTGGTAACGTAAAATAAAAAAAAAAAAAAAAAAAAAAAATCCGGACTAGTCACACAGCATCACCTAACCCCAAACTAAGCAGAGCTTGTACTATGGGTGTTAGGTGACTGATATAATACATAGATACATTTTTTTTTTGTAAATACCTACTTACATATGATACATACAAAACACCCAGACCCGAAACCAGAATTTGTAGATCGTACAAAATCTGGTCCCCCAGTGTCCTGGTAATTAATACATTAAGTTTATTTTTGCGTTCAGTAACAAATTAATAGCAGCGGCCTCCTTTAAAGATTTCCAATTATTTCTGTAAGAAGCGTCTTGTAATCAGCGGGGAGCAGCAGCTTTCATTTAATTAACAGTATACCTATATTTTAGTGGCCGACCAACCCTGCAATTCCCAATCCCAATTCAGCATTTCGACTCCTAAGGTAATCTGTTATTCGTGCTACGGGTATGGTTATAACACGTATAAGGCATACCTTCTATTATTTCAACGAACTTATGCGTTTATTATGTCAGTAGGTCATTGACTCTCTTGCTTAAATCTCAAGTCAGGAAAATCCGAGCACATCCACAGCTAGTTGAGTGATTGTGACCAAATTAATAAAGCCTTTATTCAATCCCCACGTTACGGTATAAAAAGTATTACTAATTGATGGAATAATCGCCTTAAATACAAGACAAACAATGGCGATATCACTTTACAATTATTGCAGTACCTTTAAATGCATACCGTCACGAGCGAGCCGCGACACGGCGATCTCCGAGTATAAAGGTCCCTCCACCTGCGCGCTAACATCCCCTAATGAAATGTAATCTGCGCTGAAATATCTCGCAGTAGTCTTGCAGCCTCCCCAGATGTCATCTCCACACAATAGCTCCAATAAGGCAGGCACTGCTGACGTTCTTTAATTAATTGGAGTCGCAGCTCTTTGTCTCAGAGACGAGGCCATATTTTGATTTGAATAGTCTTTATTTGCTTTTTACCTTCCAACATTCACTGCTGGATCGGCTCCCTCGAACTAGAAAGGGGTTCACCATACCCCACCACGCTGGCTATTATAGATTGGTGAATGTTCCAGAGCTTCACTCGTTGTTCGGCCTTTAATCCTTTCATTTAACTTAAGAACACTACATTCATTTCCGAGAGTTCAACAGTTTGAATTAAATTTTGCCCCTTTTTTTATATTGCTCAGAGAAAAATTGTTACAATAACCAAACAGACATTAGCTCTATTTCAACACATACACATGTTTTCAATATAATACATATTTAAGTATGTGAAACTAATGTTTAAGAGAGAGAGAGAGAGATATTGAAAAATAAAACATTCCAATCGAAATTTTCATCCATGTATACACGCTTTTCCGCTATTCCGCTGCTGGGACGCAGGGAAATCTCTCTTGAAGAAGAGAGATTAGGCCTTAATTCACCACGCTGGTTAAGTGCGGGTTGGTAAATATCACATGTCCTTCAAACTCTTTAAAGTTCTTAGAAAATGCCGGTTTCCACACGATTATTTCCTTTAGCGTTAAAGCACGAGTTATACAAAAATACATATTACAAATGTTATCTGCAGGGTTGATATAGTAACCGCGGAGATTTATTAATTTTGGTACAAACAGTAACTAAGATCAATAAAAGAGAAAAGTTATTTAAATATCACTATTATTCTTGCAAAAACATCTAGTTACCTAGAAGAACCCCCTTAATCGGGGACAAAACCCTTGGGAATAGTAACTAGTGGAAAAGGTCGCCGGGAAATAATGATCACTCCAGCGAAGGCTCTATTAAACACTAAGAGCAGCCTCAGACTTCTCCATATACTCGCTAGAAGGTGTCTGAGTTCTGTGCTGTGAAACATTTTGTAAAAAGGATTCTTTTTTCCATTTTTATTAAGTTTATTGCTGCAACAGCTGTTGTAAAAAATGCTGACAAGGGCTAACCACAGGTTCGGCCAGTCGCGGCCACGTCAATCGCTCTCCAATTAGTATTTATAGTCCTGTGTAGACAAAGCCTCGGTCAAGTGTTCCCGACTGCGACCCGATACCGACCCGACAGCGGCCTGTGCCCGCCGCGCCGGCAACTGTTGCCACTGATCTAGTTTACCAACTCCGTACAGAGTGTGAACTTCGCAACTGAGTTGTGGACCAAACTTCTAACTAACTGAATCTCAACGCATATCCGTCCAGTTAGGAGTTATAATATTATTGATCTTTGAACACTAATCGGAGGCAATCGGATATGGATCAGGCAGTTGTGTACCAACTCGAGTCTTCAGATGAGTCAAATCAAACTGCATATTTTTACAAAAAATTATTGACTTAAATTGTAAAAACATAATAACTAATAAAAATTGCTTAGAACTTTGCCGGACCTAACTTGCTTGCTTACATGTATACAAATAATTCTCATAATCGATATAAGGTTGTTAAATCTTTGGTAACAAATATTAAAAATAGGTGAGAACTGATAAACTTTCTTTTTAGGTATTCAGTTAAACGTTTTTCAAAAAATAATCCACAAACTGCCTTCTATCCAACCAACCCCATTAAAAGTCCGTTTGTAATCTGTCAATAAACGATTCCACTCATGATTCTTTTTCGCAATGGAGAGCTGCTGGTTTGTTATTCAAATTAAAGTGTCCATCATTCGACGGACAGATCAGGCTGTTGGGTTGCGCAGCTGTGTTTACCTAGATACTCGTATCAAAAACACCCGCGGCAAGCCAACTCATTGCTTGTTTATCGCTGGACGTCGGCTGTCGGCGGAAGGAGTTTAAAGATAGAGATAAAAAACGTTTATTATGTCATCAAGTTAAAAGTAAATTAAATATTCTACAGATGTTACATACATACTCCTAATGACATAAATGGACTGAACTAGGTCCTGTCATAGCGCTGGTCTTCCATGGTGACCAAAGATAGCGAGAAGCGGCTGCTGCGTTACTCGCAGAAACAGTAAACAATACTAATTTAAATAACAACATAATATAACAAAACTTAAAAAAGTTTCATACTAAAACTAATTAAAAAATATTGCTCAACATTCAACATAAACATAATAATAAATGATAATAGTTTCAATTTTGAGCTATGAAAGAATAAATCTGCCATACAGTATGAAACGAATTATTGAAATTTTAAAATCTACATATATATGTGAATACTTCTGCAAAAAAGTCATCATATTGATTTTCAGCAATGATCATTAAAATTTAAAAGCAAACTTTAATGCATCAAAAACAGGCCTGTGAGCTTGGAAATAACCATTTAATACCAGGCGACGCCGTCGCGGCGTTAATTCGTTACCTACTAAAGTTCTAAAATCGTTAAGGACCAAGTTACAGCGCAGACGGAATCCAAATGCAATCTTAACATTGCGGAACAGGAACAGCCGTCTGTCTGTCACGTTAAATAGGAGCAAGCGAATGTACTGTGATGCAAATGTGCTCATGGATGGAGCAAATGTGAGGCTTATGTTTCATAAGCCTACAACATAATGATTTAGACAAATGTTAAGCATAATTTCTTCATTACCATTCATAATTTATTCAAAAATGATTTAAAGATGATTCAAGATTCAGTGCTGTCTGTGTATAGTCAGAGAATATTATGTAATTAAAAAACGAATGTACGTGCGATAGCGATAAGCGACAATACGCTAGTGTGGGCGAGCGCTCAGTCAACGTCAAATTAAAAACGTTTAGTTCCTAAGACGCACAGGGCAACCATGAACAGGTCATCTTCAAGTTAATTAAAATAACAACTTATATTCTTGCGCCGGACCGGTGTCCGGCCGACGGTAGCAACCGGTGCATCAGGCGTAATTTGTTCACAATGAGTCCGGTGTATGTGGACCCGTTCTTACTAATCCATACACCACCTTAAGCCTAGTATAAAAAAAAGATCTATTGTCCGGTGTTGAAAGCGGACGTCTACAAGCGCTCTAAAAGTCAAGCGAAGAATTTGTCAAAGCTGTAGTAATTGGAAAATAATCGGTTTGTTTTTAAAACCTTTGTACTGCATCTATTTTTTTCATTTTAAGTCTGTTTTTTCTTTCACTTTACATAAGAGCCCCTATTTAAGTTGCCAGTGCTAGGATCTATAAATAATAAGAGGATATATATATAAATTTGGTGTATTTCAAATTCCCTTCAAACTCTTAAAAAAAGCCGGTGTTAGCCTTGTGTTTATATGAAATCTAACGCCGAATGTGATTTTAACTACTTAATCAAATAAAATAAATAAATCAAATAAATCTTTATTTGCATGAAACATAGGTACATAATGGTGATTAGCTTAATTTTGTCCAGCCATGTCGCGCCTCAAATAGGCATACAAATATTAATAATTATAGTGGTGTATTTAATCAATGCATGCATGGGAATGTCAAGAATGAGTTCGGTCTTAATACAATTTCATAATACAATAATTAACTAAAACAATGTCAGAATTTATAATTTAAATATTCATCTAGTGAGTAAAAACATAGGTCAATGAGTAAATTTAACAACTTTCTATTAAATAGGTTACCCTTTTAAAAAATGGATTTCTTTTTTATATAAAATCCATAAAGCTGTAGTTGACTGTTACAAAACAAGACAATACGCAACATTTATCAAAATAAAATCGTTTTGTTCGTAAACTAAACAATAGTCCTTATAAACTTCAAGATGGCTGTGATTCATGTACCTAATAAAGTTCAATTCAAATAATTTGAATATAATTATTTAACTATTGTTATTTAGAATGACTGGTAAATAAAACCAAACATGTTACCAAATTAAAACCAAACCACTCATCAATCATCATCATCAACACCCTATTAACGTTCCCACTGCTGGGACACAGCGATTCTCTTTTGACGAGAGAGATTAGGGCCTTAATTCACCACGCTGGCCTATGTTTTTAACTTTCCGAGTAGTTGTCAACCCGCACTTGACGAACACAGGTAAGTAACAAAATAACACATCCAATATTTGTAGGTTTAAGTTCCTGATTATTCCAATACATTAATAAAATTTAAATTCTAGAATTGCAGGGGCGGTGTTGACCCTCTAAGCCGGGCCGTCTTATTTGCCTGGAAATAGTCGCGTTTCAGATAGCTGAAGTCTGACTCAATCAAATTAAGTTGAGCTCGATTGAACAGATAGCACCCGTTATTAGACGAACAAACGAAGACTCTGATATTTGAACAATCCTGGCTTTATTCACTTATATGAATAAGTTATTGGAAGAGGAGTCAGGTCATATCATTGAAACAGATATATTGAATTGAAATGAAATGTATTTATTCAAAAGGTATGGTATAATAGTAGATACAATACAATAATAGTTTGATACAAGGTTATTACATTACCAGTAAAAAGAAACACATATTTATTTTTTTAAGAGTTGGACAAAGACATTTTTGTTATATTCCAACTAAAATTTGTTTCAATGACAGATTATGTATGTTTAGTAAGTAGATGACGCATAAGAATAATCACTTAATAAAGCCAGGTCAATTTAACAAGCCACATTTGACATTTGCTCACAATAGTGAGGGAGAGCATTGTGAAAACGTTCTTACGGAGACAGACCCCACTTAGCCAAGCCGGGTTGGCTAAATGGGAGGACACTCGACTTTCATTCCGAAGGTCGTGGGTTCAAACCGCGCCACGCACCTCTGGATTTTTCTTCTTGAGAAATTTATGTGCGCTTTAAACACGTGCTTTAACGGTGATGGCAAACATCGTGAGGAAACCTGCATGTTCTGAGAACTTTAAAAAAAGTGTTTGAAGGACATGCGACATTCACCAACCCGCACTTGGCCAGCGTGGTGAATTAAGGCCTAACCTCTCTCGTCAAGAGAGAAGTCCCTGTGTCCCAGCAGTGGGAACGTTAATAGGGTGATGATGATTTACGGAGAATAAAAACCAAGTCAGATCTGTAAATGATTATTATTTTTGATAGTAATATTAATTATGGAAACAAATTAAAAGTTGTAGTACATACCTACACAAATACAATTACAAATACATTTAACATAAAAAAAAAATTCTAGACTTCAATCACTGTTGTCAATACTATCTGCTCTAAGCGATATGATGAATTTTAAAGATTTTTGTGTGTTCAATATTTATTATTATGGTACTTGTTGTGAGTTTTTAATATTCATTGAATTTTATTAAATAACCATTTAGTCTTCTTTTGTACATGTTAACTTCTGCATTTTTACGGCTTGGGTGCGCGGAAGAAATCGCTTTTAGGGATAAGTTCACATGTTGAACATGCAATTCCTTATTTAGAACTTCTCTGAAAAATATATTTCGTGCAATTAAGTTTAATTTATTTATTGAATTGGGTAACATCCCTAGTATTTAAGACCGCCGACAGTACGTTGCAATGACTTTCAGTTTTAAGTACAAAAATTGTGTATAAATATAAATAAAATAAATAACTAAAGGTACTTATTTGAAAATTTAATTACTAAGGTGTTAACTGGTTTAACCTCCCATAAGAATCGTCTTTAAAAGTACAATAAGACAAGTGCATACTTAATAACTTTAAACAAGGCTACTAGCGCTGTTGGACAGTAAAATACCATACTTTGTAAGATAATGGGATTTTAATTCCCTTTGTTGCATTTCAATAAAATAGGCACAGCAACACTTTGGGGGACCAGGTTCTGGTCAACGATGGTTTAGGAAAGGTTTGGTTCATATAACGTGAGGCGAGCATACAGACTAAAAAACTAAAGATACTAAAGATACTCACAGTTTAAATATCCAGGACTGCCTACTCCGCCTTGCATTAACAACGCTGTCCTTTGTTAGCACAACACACACGATACTTTTCACAATCTGGCCAGGCTATTCTGTATTGGATTTTGATAGGATTATAGATTTTTCGGTTCGTGTCAGATCGATCTAATTTCTTCTTGTCGCTGCGAGCGCGCTCCTGTTTTTTGGCATATATCTATAATCTGTGCACGTCGTTGATGACATTTGGATGCCTGTGATTTGTCGATACACGATGAAAGAACCAAAATAATAGAGAGAGGGAAACGAAACACATTTACTGGTTGGCATGATGCTGGTTGGATTTAAAAATATAGTTAGCACTGCATTGGAATGTAATATTCTACGTCCATATCCATCGCGAAAACAAGAATCTTAAAAATGTATAGAACAGATTATGTTCCCTGTAGGATTGCCCAATGTAGGCTTCCAACCATCACCTCTTCTAAGATTTTTGAAGTGAAACTTCTTTAGAATCGTTGTAATTTCAAACAGGATGCATCGGAAAAAACGACAGGTAAGCCAATCTTAAACGCTAACCAGGTTAAGCAACGTTGCGCGATGCCAGTACTTGGATGGGTGACCGCTCGAACAAAATCTTGTGCACAGTATTTTTTTTTTTTGAATTCTTTTTCTTTTGTCGATTTACTGAAGTTTCACTTCTATCGTGTGTGAATCACACACACACCTTTTTTTTCTAAATATGTATTATAATAATATCTATAGGAAATCTATAAATAATTATATAATCAGCCTGTTATCACCTCCATTGTCAAAAATATAGGTACTTAATAAAAATGTTACATAGCATAGCAATACATCTAGAATATTTATTTTGAGATGCAGTTTCTCACGTCATAGCGTGGCATTTAATTTGGTGGCACATAAAAATAATGTTATAGAATAGGATAGGTAATGTTATTATCACAAAAACTACATTTTCGAGCAAATGTTATTATTAGATATCTCATAACTAAAACTGAAATTGCCGCGGAATTAATAGCTATCAATATAGGTACTTAATGGAATAGACATACATGTAATAGATATTTTTTTATATACTATAAACACCCAGACCAAATAATTACATGTCAAATCAATCAACATTATCTTTATTTCCCATGTTTTATTCCATTGTAATCTTATGCCAGTTTATTTTGGTGAGGTATATGTTTATTGATTATTAGGAGTCTCGCCTCATATTGATTTAAAACAAATAATATGATAAGATTTACATACTAATAAAAATACACTTTATTGTGTTATTCTCTTTAAAATTATGACGTCTGAGCTAAATCCTGGCATTTTTACCACCGCCCGGTCCGAAAACATCCTAGAAATCATATACTGTACTAACAAATTTTCTATATTTTTAATAAAATATTCAGAATCTTCAGATCCCTGCAACACAATACGACGACTGGCGTCTTGTGGCGCCCAGCGTCAGTTTTTATGAACCTATTTTGTAGCGAAAAATGTTCCTCGTTTTGAGGTTTCAATTAATCTGCTGACTGACTGACTTCTCAAAACATCAATCAATCAATCAATCAAATCATTTATTTGCAGAATACATTATTACAAACATGTCAAGATCTTATAAACTAGTGATGTCAATTGTATTTAACCCGCAAGCAGGTGTGCAAATATAACAATATGTCAAAAAAAATTAAATAAAATAAAAAAAAATAATAATAAAATCAAAATCAAAATCATACATGTCATCAAAAATTAAAAATAAAAATTGGATTAATTAATCATAACAAAATTAATATTAATTGAAATTCAAATATTCATTTACACTATAAAACATTTTTCCATGAGTTTTTCCGTAAGTTTTACATTTGTTTCATAAAGAAAAAAAATCTTTAAATGTTGATCGATATACTATATATATATAGCGTAATTCACTAAGATATTTACATTGTTGTTGCTCGTAAATGACGATAAAATAATTCATTTTCAGAAAATCATGATTATGATCATTCAGAAAATTATGGTTGTATAAACCATAATTTTCTGAATTTCATAATTTTTGTTTATATATTTTAGTAATCTATCTTTCATCTCATAAGTTGCACTTGAACTATTTAAAGTCTCAGAGATAATAATTATTTCGAACCAAAATGTAAATTTTAAATTAATATTATTTATTAACTTCAATAATTAATTCAATTCAATTAATTAATTGCCTATTAAAATCTATACACACACACAATAAAGATAAGATATCGATCTCTTTCCGAGCTAAGCTTTTGTTTGAAAACAAATCACAAGGTAAATGGACTGTTGACCTTGACAACTAACGAGTCCAGTAGCGCCACCTAGCGGCAAGCAAGGTAACTAGCTAGAACACAATTTTCCACAAGCCCTACAACCAGCAACATGAACTGAAACATTTTCCAGCGACTAGCGCACCTAGCGGCAAAACGAAGAACTACATTGCAAACGTTATTCCAACATTTTTCCGAGCGCGGTTGCTAGTCCGAGGGTGCGCTATCATTTTAGGTTTGTATAATGTGGACATCAAATTTACGACTTTATAAAAAAAACTCTTAACTGAGAATATATCTCTTAGCAATTTGTCACAGACAAGAACACTGATATTCGAATTTACTGATTGAATTCTGAAATTCCTGTAAATTTAGTTTCCGAAAAGCAGCACTAGTCTACTATTAGTTGCCAAAAAACTCACTAGATGGCAATGCCCGGTTGAAGCAAAGCTTGTCGAAACATTTAGTATCTTTCAAAGATGTTTGTTTGGTACAGTTCTAAAAGCGCTTTTGTCTAAACTAATCTTAGTTCTTGAAAAGGCCAGTAGGGCATTAAATTGACCTAGTTTCGGAACTTCACAGCTAAGGTTTTGTCTGCAAATCGTGATGATAAATTAAACGTACAAGCGATTCTGTATGTACATTCGAGATAAATAAGTGTTATTTCTTTAAAATATATTGACAAGATTAGAAAAAAAAACACTTTTCTTTTAAAATTCTATTTTTTAAAAACAAGGCGATGTCAAATAATATGGGTTCCGAAATTTTAAAAACGTATTTAACTTTATTATTTTAATGAGTAATAGCAATTCGCTTTTTATACTTGATATTCTGAATCGCCTTTATAGGAGTATTATAATCATCCGTTAGTATAAAATGCCTTGTATGACCATTTAGTATAGTCCGTAATCTTTTGGTAGAGCTACGGTGTGCTACGGCGCGTAGAGGTGGGGCGTAGCACCGCGCTTAGATTTCGTAGAGCCTGCTACGGATCTCGTAGACGTGCTGTCTTTAGAGCGAAACTTCATGAGCACTTGGATAAGGACGTTTCTTACAATAATGATCACTTTAAAAAGAAAAGAAACATCTTTTATCATCTTCTTGTAAATTTAGTCAATGGTTAAAATATAGAGCTGTTTGACGTAACTAACCATTGCTTAGTTTACTCAGATATATTGACTTATTTATCGGTATAAGCATTTGTAATGTGTACTAAAAAGTTCTCTACAATACTGGTACGTTTTACAATCTCTTATCAAAATTTGGTGCGTCTTACGTATACACGCCGAAAATTCCGCCCTATCTCTACTTAGGAATGCAGTCCAGCAGAGGGCACCACTAACCCCAATCGTCGAGTGTGTTGGCGCAAATTTGGGCGGGTGGGGGGAGGAGGGCGCCCCCGCCCCGCTGCGGCAGTGCGGCGCGCGGGACGGATTTAGGTCAGCCCCGAGCAGATGTAGCACGTTCTTGCTCTCTGAACGCTGCCCTTTCACTTTTAACCAGCTATAAATAGTCCATTCAGATTACTGCAAAAAAGAGAGATAAGCTATGTATTGATAATTACCTTCTTTATGCACTCGGTTGTGGAGTTTCTATTCACATGGGCGCGCGTGGCTTGCGTTTGACAGAACCTAACTATAGCATACGTAGGAACAATACAAAACTGGAAATCAAGAAACGCGTATCTAGGTATTTAAAAAGAAAAAAAAACTATCAACGCAATATCCATCTTTGTGAGCATTGTTAAAAGCATTATAACGGTGTCTTTACTTGCTTTAAAAGATATATCAACAAAATCGCATATTTACATTCATCATCATCATCATCATCACCCTATTAACGTTCCCACTGCTGGGACACAGGGACTTCTCTCTTGACGAGAGAGATTAGGCCTTAATTCACCACGCTGGCCAAGTGCGGGTTGGTGAATGTCACATGTCCTTCAAGCTCTTTTAAAGTTATCAGAACATGCCGGTTTCCTCACGATGTTTGCCTTCACCGTTAAAGCTCGTGTTTAAAGCGCACATAAATTTCTTAAGAAGAAAAATCCAGAGGTGCGTGGCGGGGTTTGAACCCACGACCTTCGGAATGAAAGTCGAGTGTCCTCCCACTTAGCCAACACGGCTAAGTGGGATAAATAAAAAAATTTCTAAATAATTTCTCCTGAAATACCACAATGATTGACACATACATATAGAAAACTCTCACACCATAGAAAAAATATTGTAGAACATGCAGATTATAACATTTCCTTAGCTATCATAGCTATTAAATATCTACCATGTTTGATATTTTTTTCTATTTATTTGCTGGTTTTCATGTGTAAGTATAAATCCTTTCTTAAAACTTTTACACTGCAAGCAGAGTCAAGTAAAATAAGCAAATAGGTTAAAACATTTTAAAAGCATTAAAGATAGTTAATATTTACATTAAAATACTTAAAATAGCTTAATATTTTCTCGAGTCTTACTTACATACCCAAATTCCATAAATCGATGCAGCTATTCAAGCGTGAAGGTATGAGGGCGGAGAGAGATAGATTTTAGGCATTATTTGGCATACAGATGAGACACCCTGCTTGCCTATTCCATGCTTATAACCATAACTCCAACCTATTGGCACACTAAAAGCAATAGCGGAACAAAAAGTAGGATGTGACCCTGCCTGTGACGTCACGCTACACACAAATTTGCATAATGTATATCATAATGACTCAAAAAACAAACTTTTATGATTCTTTTTTTATTGGAGTTCTTCGGGTTGTTGATTTTTGTTGAACAAAAGTTTTGTAATAACTCAACAATACATTATGTGTAGCCTACTTTAACCACAATTAATAAATAGTTTAACTGGTATGGACTTGTTTTATGGATGATAGTAATTTATTAGTCAACTTTTTCATAAAGATGAAGAGATCCAGTATCACAGCAGTGTTTTAAACTGTTAATTATCTATCAATCTATATAATTATCTAATAAAGGCTAATATATTTCTTAACAGATTCTTCTATTATTCAATTTCAAGATTATCCTGGGATAATTTTCATAATTATATACTAACTCTCACTAGACCAGCGTGGTAAATCTAGGTCTTCAACGACATTCCTAGTGCGGCTCGAAATCGGGTAATCCCTCCCGTCAAGAGAGAAGTCTCTGTGTTCCAGCTGTGGGAACGTAAATAGCGGTGCTTATGTTTGTGATTCATCAACAGAAAACAACACAAATACATGGTTTAATGAAATTTTAAAGACAATCTTATAATTTTTTTCAAAAAGGAAATATAATAAAGAAGGGGCATTATTAATACACTTCAAAACCCAACAGAAAATGTTCCCCCTTATGAGATGCAAACTCCTGCCCTCGAGGAAGCGTGGAAGGTTTATTGCGGTTCTTGTTTATTGCGCCAGTGAAATTATAATTATTGAGTAGGAAAAAACACTCAATAATAATTTAACGGGCACAAAGGTAGAGCTTAATCTCTATAACCAAACATTTCGTAATTGATAGTAGTCATTCGTCGTAGGTAACATACTGCACACTTGACTTTGTTTCAGTCTATATACCTAAATATTATTTTGACTTTGACACTCCGCAAGTCATAGACAAGACGTTATTTACTTATGTCATAGTAAAAACATGAAAAAATATAGAGATGTTGTTTAAAACTGGCATTATCAGTATTAGTAGGTGAAACAACTTTAAGATGCGTTCGTGATAAGAGCCAGCAACTCCGTCAATTTTAAAAGTCAGTGAAGGATGGGATAAACTGATCTATTTTAATCGCATCAACGTATACATTAAAATAAGATGTTCATTTACATTTTTCGTTAAATATTTAGCTTTATAATAAAACTGTTTTCTAATGTATAATTAAGTATGGGAAAACTAGCTATGTCCATGCCAAATTTGACTGTTAACGGTCTTTGCGCAAAATAATTGTATTTTCCAGCAAAAAGCGGTATTTACCGTGGAAAAACGTAACCTATGTGTTCTTCTGATATGTGAGCTATTTTACTATGAAGTTTTATCAAAGTCTATCCATTATTTTTTGCGTGAAAGAGCAACAAACACTCTCAAACACATACTTACATCCTCACAAACTTTCGGATTATAATATTAGTAGGATAATGTTGTCTTGATAGATTCATTAAATATTATACATAATGTATACGTGCAAACTTTTGATCGTCTTTGCAACTGCACTGACTGTTTCAGTTCCAAGCATTTAAATATTATAGATTACTGACCCCAGCAAACGTTGTTTTGCAAAATGAAAAATAGATAGTAGCCGATTCTCAGACCTACTGAATATGCAAATAAAATTTCATAATATTCGGTTTCGGAGGAGTATGGTAACGAGCACTGTGACAGGTGAATTTTATATATAAGAAGATAATTTGTATTAGCTTGTCTCTCTCCTCAAGAGAGTGCTCTCTGTGTCCCAGCAGTGTTTTTGTAAACTAAAAAAATTATGTTTCTCTATACGAAAAAGGTTAAAATCAAACTAAAGCCATCCCATTATTTCCCCGGAGCATGGAAATAAGTGTAAGGGCTACGCAGGCGGGCAGCGAGTGCTCGGCAGACAATAGCGCGCCGCCTGGCCGCCTCGCCGTCTCGCGTGAACGAGATAACGTACCAGTTAGTATCTGGGCCGCTATTCACTGTGACACAATTCCCCATCTAATATGGGGTAACGAGGGGCTTGAGAATTCTACACATTTTGCATTATATTATTGTACTAACAAAAATCACGTTTCACTATGATAAAGCAGCGAAGGTAACTTTGTGTTGTTTTGTTACTGCGTAAATCCGAGAAATCGTCATTTCAGAAAGGGAACTAAGACTAGGGGCCTGTCTCATAATTTTCGAATAAACTTAGTCAATGGTTAAAATATGAAAGTAGCCAAATCTATACTAATATTATAAAGCTGAAGAGTTTGTTTGTTTGATTGTTTGTTTGTTTGTTTGAACGCGCTAATCTCCGAAACTACTGGTTCGAATTGAATAATTCTTTTTGTGGTGGATAGTCCAGTTATCGAGGAAGGCTATAAGGCTATATAACATCACGCTACGACCAATAGGAGCAAAGATATAGTGGTAAATGTGTAAAAAACGGGAGAAATTATTTCATCTTTCCGTTGCGTGCCCCGTGAAAACGGTTCAAGATTCACAAAAATTATGTATTAAAGAATAATAGCTCTTTTAATGATCTAAAAAACAGTCCGCGGTAGTATATGTCTATCTTTTAAGATTAACTCACAAAAACCGTTTTTATGGTACCTAATTTGGTCGAAATAATATGTTTAAGTTGTATCAACATAATAATATTAATCTTTATTCAAATAAATATGTTGTTGGTTAAGAGTACTAATTTTAAAGTACTTATTAATTTTCTTCATTGTGAATAAAATTGTCTTTGACATAACTTAATTACAACAAAAAACTTTTAAAATTACCGGGATTTTTTTTACCCATGCGACGCTGGGGCGGTCTGCTAGTGTTATATATAGCCGTGACACAAGCTTAGAGCTTACCACGGGGCTAGATGTTATTGTGTGGAATGTCCAGAAATATTTATTTTATTTTATTTATTTATTAACTTAATGTTAGCGGGGTATCTCTTTATTTTAACCATTGACTAAGTTTACTCTAACTCGTAAGTTTACTTTGAACCAATAAACCAATAATCTCTAATTAAAATTAATCTCGAGATCGGCTACTATCTATTTTTCATTATGCAAAAGAACGTTTGCTGGGGTCAGCTAGTATGTTTATATTTTCCCAATTTCAACCACCATCACTTTTAAACGGATTTACCAATTTTCATCAAACATGTCTAAGAACACTCGCACGTAATTGACCTTTAATATAAAAAATATAATAAAATCGCTTCATCCATTCAAGATCTATAATGACACAGAACGGTAGACAGGCACGTCAAACTTATAACACCCCTGTTTTTGCGTTAGGGACACAATATGCGCTGTTGAAAATCTCAGCGTGTCCACAAAATGTCTATAAACACGCATACATTTGAAAACATAGACTTGTCTCAGACTCGATGTCTGTCTACATAAGTACATCAAACTTCCTGTTAAACGATATGTGGGCGTAAATTCTGTAAACTCCGACGTGCTAATGAATGCAATTACGATCCGACGTGTGCCGCCGACGCCGAACCGACACGACACGACTAACAGCATAACCTTATTACTTGGGCCGCGCTCCGTCTAACCGCATCCTGTCAGGATTCATAAATCCACTTATATAGTTCCTCATAATAATCTGGTTGAAAAATTTTATGCTACGGAAATGTTTTGACAGAGATATAGGTCTTCTATAGCCCGTTATTGTGACCAGAATTGCTTAATAGTAAATTGGGTTGTACCTACAAAAGATAGTTTTGTTTAAATACTTATAGATGACTCAGTAACAGTAATATAATCAAAGTATTTTGATAGCATCTTTTTGAGTTGAGACATTCAAGATTTTTTGAAGAACGTCTTTGTTTCGGTTGTCTCGTTCCAACAGAACAACAAAACTTTATTTAAAACAACAAACTATTTAAAGTTACGTAGCCCTAGCACAAGTTTCCACTTACGGCTGTCGGAGATTACAAAAAGTTGTACTCCCATGCATTTGACAGGCTTTTCACAAGTAACATTTTGTCTTTATCTGTCAAATGTATGGGATTACAACATGTTGTAATCTCCATGTTTAGCTAACGAGATATAAAATACTGAATGATTTCCTGCACCGGAAACACAACGACAACGCTGATGACGTCACTGCGCCAACAGTTAACGAAATGCCTCAACTCTTGAGAGATGGATGTGAAGTTGATACGTCGTTATAAATGTTGTGCCATGTCTTATATTTTATATCCACACTGAAACTTTACCTTTTATAATTTGATGGTCACATCCTTGGGATATTCTCGTGTCCGCATAACTATCCACTTGGTTCGACCCTGCCAGTGTCATACGCTATATTCTAGTACCTACTTGTATGAAAATAATTTAAAAAAACGACTTTTCATGAATAGCGTATGCATATGAAAAATGTGGTATTTGTTCTATTTCAAAACGCAATCGTCTTATAACATATACATACAAAGAGTGAATGTATATTTCATCCACGATTATAACAATAGCTGCAAAAAATAAGACATTTAATGCGTTTTTTTTTATTATAATTAATATTATCGCGTCTATTTATTTTGTGGTTTGTATACAAAAAATACACTTCATCAATATTATAATAGACCGCCTCAGTGGCGTAGTGGGGCAAGTCCCACTTGTGGCGCAGGACGGATCAAATTTGTGTAAGTTCTGCAAGCACTTTCTCCTTGGTCTGGGTGTTTAATATGTACAATAAAAAATAGATATGTATGTCATGTATATTAAGTATATCAGATGACTAGTACCCGTAACACAAGCTTAGATCTTACCACAAATCTAGATATTGTGTTGTGTGAAAAAAAAAAGTCAATAAAATCATACCTAAAATAGTTACAAATATTTTAATTAAGTGAACAAACTACTAGCTGACCCCAGCAAACGTTGTTTTGCAGAATGAAAAATAGATAGTAGTCAATTCTCAGACCTACTGAATACGCATAAAATTTGGTAAAAATCGGTACAGCCGTTTTGGATGAGTACGGTAACTAACTTAAGAAGATTAATTTATTATTACCACATTTCCATTTTTATATATTCCCATATTAATTGAATTGATAAAATTCAATTAATTGTCAATAATTAATCACACGTTATAATGAATTATATTAATATTAACCTAATACATAAGCAAAGCACCTACACAATACAAAAACAGAAATATATATGTACAAAGGAACACTCAACAGCATGTGCTCCCATTTCATTTTGCTGTAGATTTAATAACACATAGAGCATACATACTTTAAAAAATCACTAAAGTTATCAAGCTGGAATTAACGCGGGTAAAATGACGTACTCAAATTCAGATTTAACTAACTTATTCCAACTAAATTACTCGTAATCCCAGAGTGTCTAAATCATTATCAGCGACTGACATAGTATCAAGCATTATTTTAAACGAGCGAAGCCGAATAGCCCGTGATATTGGCTCACCCCGTTTTGCAATTTTCGTTATTCAGCAGTTCACGTAAAGTTTACTTTAAATTAGTTTAGGGTTATCGGGGCCAGAGTGCAGTGAGTTCGGAAACTGCTCGCGATGCCGCGCCACTTGAATGAGAAACAAGTAGTATAACCCAAACCCAGCCCAGCCTCGGCCCACTTCCAACTTTAATTGTAGCAAAATGCGTATTAAAGTTTTGCCGAAAATGCGTAATTAACCACCACTATTTAACATGTTTTTATTTATTTAATCAGAAATTGATAATAAAGAATATTAGTCAAAGTTTAAGCTCAAGTCAAGACGTTTGTTTCTATGAAACATTAGAAATTACATATACATGCTCAGCTCATTTAAAAGCAAAGTGGGCTGGCCCATTAAGCGCGTACATAAAGCAAATAAAAATGGCGCTTTCTGCCGATGCTGAGCCGAAATATATTAAAATGCACTCATTTAACAATAAATATATGTCTTGTAAAAAAAGGCAGTAGTTTTCATCTCAAACCTTGTACACACACCACCGTGGAACTAACAGTGCGCTTGAAACAGTTACGTTAGTCCTTGTTTATTCGGTGTCGGGCGTGAGGCCCGAGCGGCCCTGCCCGCTAATCCCACCGTCAGAAGGAGCTCGCCCGTCCCTGGCTGCTCTGTGCACAAAGCGACGGCGCATTGTCACTGGCCTCTTATTTAAACCTTCGCGACGTTACCTTGTGACAATGTAACTCGGTGTTCATTTCGCATGGCTTTGATTTCGCTCGTTTTTTAGTTCTGTTTGAAATTTTTGGGTAGTAAGTTTTTTCATAATAATAAAGAAAGGTTCCATGGTTTTCTAATGAAACTTATATGAAAATAAACTTTTTGGAGGTTTTGTCTGTTCACGTCCGTAAGTGGTAACCCTCTGAATCCTTACACGTGACCTCCGGGTGGTGCTAAGAACAGTCTCTGGTGGTAGGCTTCGGCCGCGGCTTGTCACCACCCTCCGGGCTGGGCCAGTGCGTGAAGCGATTTTTTCGTGTTTCGTAATGTGGTCCGGAGAAGCCATCTTCTAGGCCTTCATGCTCCATCTTAGACCACATCGTCACTTTGCATCAGGTGAGATTGTGTTCAAATGAAGGCTTATCAATAATAAAAAAAAAAAAAAAAAAATATATGAAACCCATAAAAAATCAAATCATTCATAAATACAAAATCATTTATTTCCATTGTTTGGTTTTACAAATCTTAGAAACGTCAATAATACAACACATTTCAAAACATAAATAAATTGAACATTACTTGCAATACGAGTACAATCATTCCTATTAAATCATTATTTGCTTGAAAGTCGGATTTAAAACGGTTGACTTTTAAAAGATCTAAGGGAACAAAAAGCCTAATTCATGTTCTAAGTGGAGATAATATTCCTTTTCCGGAATATCCGGGATTCATTCGGAAAAGTGGTACATGAAGCAGAACCAGTTTAATATGTTTCATTTAATAATTAGAGTTAGCGGAATTATATGGACAGCTAATTGCTAGGAAATCTCACGACGTTTCTAGAGCAAGCAATAACCGAGGAATTCCACATATCATAAAATATTTGAACACTAGGAATGCTCATAACATTTTGTTAGCAAGGTCGGGTGATAGCGAGAAGGCGACGTGACCGTAACGACCTCCTTCCGAGATGAGCTCTCATTCCGGGAAAGCTGCACGGTGCATTCTACGGTCGTGCCCCGAATGATACTGTCACTATTTTTCTAAGGAGATAAAGAGGGGTAAAAACAGCCAGCTGTAAGCTGAGCCGAGATCTGCTAATTATATGCATTTTGCTAGGAAAAGAAAATACTGTTGTAAGAATATTGACTTTGCTTGAAGTTGGATATGTTCTTGACCAAAGAGATTTAAGAGACGGGACCTCCATACATAGATTTGGAACGTCATTTACGTAACTTAGCACACAAATCATTGCAAATATATAGAAAAAAAAATCTTCAACACGTCAATACCAACATAACGGTAACAATATAGGGATGTCCTCTGGTAGTTCAGATTAAATCGATATCGATAAATCAGGTACAGTGTTCACATACGTATAATAATAACCCCAGGCACCAAAATGAAATTACAAAATTATGGATTTTATGGATTTTAATTATGGACGAAGGACAATAGACGGAGCACCTTCTTCTGCAGTAGAAATACATACATTTAGCCAGGAAGATTCCATAAATTCAACATGTGGTCGTGGACAGATTTATCAAAAGAGATGGTGGTGTTAAAGAAACAAGTTTATTTATTATTCGATACTTAAATTAAAATTATCCATTCACCTTTGCTTGTAAATATTACGTATTTTTACATGATTTTCCATAGTTGAAACAGGCTAAACATTATTATGGTCTGCAAACATACAACAACAACATTACAAAATGAATATGGTACTTAATTTCTACTTATCAGTCATTATTTAAAGACAATTTTTTTCAATTCACTTTGTCTTTACTTTCTGCATCCATAATCTCGTTATATAAATTAAACATGTTCTACAACGTGTAGTTTATGACATTTTTGTAGAAAACCACAGTTTTTAGGCTAACTCACAGCACTTATAGTCACATATTTGAGAATTTTTAATAGATAGATAGATAATTTCTTTACTGCACACCAATGCTTACAGACTAACTTAAAAATAAATAATTTGTTATTAACAGAAGCACTAATAATTTCCATAAACACACAACGTCTTCTTTTGTTCCATACCGAATCATCTTTGAAAACAACATTAAAAGTTATATAATCTGTAATCGCATCAGACTTACTGTATTGCTCCAATCGAAGTTAAAAACTGTTTACTCCGTAATGATCAGAAATACAGGTGGATGCACCGGCACAAACAGAGGCCAGCCAAGCGAACCTTAAGCTCATTATTTGATCAACCGACGATCGCATTCAAACGAAGCAGGTAGCCGTACCACGAGTTGCCACTAACGACCGTTGGAGATTACAACATGTTGCAATCATCATCACCCTATTAACGTTCCCACAGCTGGGACACAGGGCCTTCTTCTCTTGACGAGAGAGATTAGGGCTTATTTCACCACGCTGGCCAAGTGTGGGTTGGTGAATGTCACATGTCCTTCAAATACTTTAAAGATCTCAGAACATGCCGGTTTCCTCATAATGTATGCCTTCACTGTTAAATCACATGTTTTAAAGCGCACATACATTTTTCAAGAAGAAAAATCTTTTTTTGTACGTGTTGTAATCCCATACATTTGACAGCTAAAGTTAATATTTAATTGTAAATGCATTTGACAACAGTCGTAAGTGGCAGCTCGTGGTAGGGCTAAGGTTCTCGTTAGCTGTGTAGACGTACCCGCCTGCACGCAGCGGAACTAAACTGCTGCACTTTACTTTACAAGCTGTACGACGCTCGCTTCGATACCGGGCTCTGCTGTTCCGTGTTTACAAGCTAGCGTGAACTGTTGCCAAACCGATACACATCAACCATTTCTTTGAATAAAATTACTTTAAACGATATCTTATCTATCAGTTTAACTGGAATCATACATTATTTTATGATTGCGCATCTAGATTACACTGGAGGTACCTACATAAAACATTTATTGATGGCAAAGAAGTAGGATAATATTCAAGAATCACAGTCTTCTCGGAGATGTGACGAATAAATACGATGAGAAACACAATTTAGAAAATTGTGTTTCTCATCGTGAATTATATTTATACATACATCACTGTAAAAATCCTTTTCTGAGCCAATTACCAGCAGACATTTGTAAAAGAACAAAGAATTCCAAAAGCTGAATATTTTTTGTTTTTGTAACATCACAGTCGGCTATGGAATACGACACCTAATAATTGTTTGTTTCCATTGAACATAAGATTTACAGTATAAAAATACTCAAATTTCGCCGCGCTCTGTAAGCTAAAACATATCCGATGAGACTAGTGGGCTTTGGATGGTGACGTTCTCTTGTAATATATACTAACAAAGCTAGATAGGTTGCTGTACTTTTTGTAAAGGAATTATATCCTAATGAGCTATAGCTTTAATCCGCAAAGCAGGTATATCAGAGGCAACCTGCAGCGCCGGACAAAGCCATGTCGTGCTGCCCGGAAACACTCGTGTGCCAACAACTAGCGACCTTGAATGTACTACAGCTCTGAATAGCTCGAATGAAAGGGAACCCGTTACTTAGAGTTTAACTCTTGTGGTTTAGTGCCCGAAGTTGGTCCCCCGCAACCTGTTAAGGTGGGAGTTGTAATGTCCCATAACAAGTTTTAAGAGAATATGTTTGAGATAGAATTTCAACTGTCACTTTTGACTCGTGAAGCAGAGTAGAGAAATAAAAATAAATAGACTGTCATTCTCGCTATCTTAAACACACCTCTACTAACACAGTAGAAGTAGGTAAAAAATTAAGTAGTTTCCGCTGTATTTTCGCTTAGATATTTTTAATAACTAAGCTTATTTTAATTCAGTTTTATGAGGAAATTTAAGCCATAACTAACTTCTGGCTTAAATATTTCTCATAGATAATATATATTAGCATGTTTTAGGGCTCCTCCTGGTCCCGCCACGTACTACGCTTCTGTGCCAATCGCATCAGGCTGCCTGCGACTGACTGCTACAATGCTCGTATAGTTAAATTAGGTGAAGTCAGAACAAAATGACAGCTTATGTAAGAAGGCACGTTGATAAGATGCAGCGCAGTGGCGCGGGCGGGCGCGAGTCACGGCCGCGGGGAAGCCGCATGCAATAATCCGACCTCGTTACGGCGCGACCCACTCCCGCGGCCAATTGCGACTTTGTGCCGTCGCCTCTCCTACTACGATTACTATCCTTCATTACTTACTTTAAACTCGCACTGGAACTAAATTTCGTTACTTAGTTCCACCACATTGTGTTTTTGGAAACCTCAGAGAACTAAAGAAAAGGTGTCATCTCTTATAGTGTTATCTTAAAATACTCAGTAATACATTGCTTCAAATCAGGAAATTAGAAGGTTTCAAACCCCATCTCAGAGATCCAAACCGCCGCACACCGGCACGTGGCATCAGCCGGCGAACTGCGGACGACACCCTGGCACATCCACCACGCTCTTAAGACCTGCGTGCTAAGTTATAATTTAACTCTCCTATTTGTTGAGGAGGGCCTATGATCAGCAGCAGTGCTGGTCCGATAGCCGAATCATGATCAGATTATATATAATACAAGTCTATGTTACGCAAGCAATAATATTGCAGGATGAGATGCAGTTTTTTAAACTTTTACTATGTTAAAATGAATCTGTATCAAAGATCTCAAGTTAAGACTTATACCCGGTGTCTGGCCTGAAATTTTGCGCACATCAATAGTTCGACTGATAAAGTAACTCAAATCATAAAACGAAAAATCCCGTTTGAGTTTCGGCTCGTATGATTTGTCTGGAAGAGATCTCATTTATAAAGAAAAATATTTTGTTTTATAACTATTGCTTACCTATAAAAGTCGTTTTCTTCTTAACAAGATTATTTATTAATAAAGGCTTGTTTGAAAATACAGTCTGCCGTGAAAACTAACAAGAAAAAGTCCAAGTTTAATCGACCATTTTACTTCGAGAACATCTAGTTATCGTCAACCATCAACTCGTAATCGACGTAGAAACTAGTAGTCCCCAGAAGCATTACAAACAATAAGCTGCTTTAAAAAAGAGCAAAAACTAAGATATTGAGTTAGGATCATCATCTTGAACCAGGTCACACTAAATTCCGTTTCAGGGCAATCGGACCCAGTAGTTACCTAATTATATACTTGCCAAAACAGATAACTCCCTTATTGTAAAGTTAAGCTAGGGGGCTAGTCTCAGGGTCGTCTTTGTATAAAAATTGGCAAGTAGTTTAATTTGAAAGTCGGTTAATTTACGGCACGTCGGCGGTGACCTTCTCCATGGGATTTGGCGCTAGCTGAACTATAAGTTTCTAGCGGAACCGTTGCTACGGGCAGTCTTATATGTGGTTCGTTTACTTGACTTGGATGGATTGGATTCTAAGCTTTCGGAACGATTTAGAAATAATTGGCTGGCCAAAACCGGGCTCATTATGTGGCTGAAATTGCTGCTTATAATCATTATTATTATGGAGGTCTATAAGATGAAGCAGGCATAAATCATCGGTCTGATCTATGGCGCTGTAGGCATTTCTGCTCTGCGAAGCGCAGAATGCAAAGCAGTGCTGTGAGCCTTTTTTATCTTTTAAAACTGGACCTTAGCGTTGTATAATTACCAGTTATAAAAAAACATTGTCAATTTAAAATTCATCGCATATTCTGATTATCCCATGTTTTTTTAATTAAACAGGATCCTGGGCCTTATTTTTGTTATTTTAAATGTAGCATAACGTTAAAGTAATAACGAGTGAAGCCTTCAAGTGTTTGCTGTGACAAGGCTTAGGAAAACGTCATGAGCGGAAATCGCGATTTGGAGGTGTGTGTGTGATGTGCCTGTCAGGCGCCAGACGGCGTGAGCGAGTGCATGTGAGCGTGCACGGCTGCGGCTCAGTGGGTCGCCGGCCGCGCCCGCAGCGCCCGCCGGCCGGCACTGCACCGCCACGCCAGCCACGCCGCAGCCACAACACATGTAATATACCATTTATCTGTTCATTTTTTCTCATCCTAGTATCCATCTACCCTTTCATATATAGGTCAGAATTTTAAGGGTCCCATTAAGTATTCCGTCATCCATACAACTAGGGATAAAGCTTACGCGACTGAGAGCGCGTGTAAGTAAGCGCGGCCTGCGAGCGGTGTCGAAGGAGGCGGCCGGGATACGGCAATAAGGGAAAGGAAGGAAGCTCCCGTGCGCACTGGCGCGCGGCACGCCACGTGCGTCGTGCGTGGGTCCTCCGTGCGCGGCGGGCGGGGCGCGCCGGGCGCGTTGCAGTGGTCGCGGGCGGTGTCGATAGCGCGAGCTCTGCGGGCGGCGGGCGGCGCGGGGGGCGGGCGCCGCCGCACAGTCCGCCTCGGGCGCGCACGAGCGACACCCGCGTAGCGCCGCGCGCCTCCGCGAGACATGACTTGCTCGGCACGTCGCGGAGCCGCGACAGACACCCACTAGCGCCTTAGCGCGCCCTACACGTTACGTAAACGCGCACGTTTTCAGAAAAGTTTGTGAATAAACTCAAAGTACCCGGGACCTGCTAGAGATATCGGGGAGGGCTCGTCGCCAACAGTGAGAGTGTAAGGGAGCGCGACCAGCACGGCGGGCCGGCGCGGCGGGCCATGCAGCGCGCGTGACGGCAGCGGGCGCCGCGCCGCCGGCCGCACGCCGAGCCGATGACGGGCTGAGCGCGAGCAGCCACCATTGCCCGTATAGAGTTGGTCGAGAAATGGGGGCTGACGCCTGTCCTCAGGCCGAGGCAGGAATGCCCCCGGGCCGCGGAGGACGGCGGGGACCAGAGGTAGGTAGCAGTCGGCCGCGCCTCCGCCATGGCGACGCATCTCTGCTGGTGAGTCGCCGCCTCGCGCCGCGCCGCGAGCCTTCGCTCTCTCCTCTCCTGTCTCTCCTGCCTCTCCTGTCGCCGACTACACTAACTTTCCAGCTACTAACAAAAGTAAGTTCGACCTCCTATAAAATTTTCCTATTAATTTTCGAATTTTAATACAATGGTATTTTATTACGGTTTTTAGGTTTTCCGACATTTCAAGGGTTATTATTAAACTAAAAGAAGACCATGTGTCAATTTTCCTTGTTATCAATAATTAAGTTAAAAAAAAGTAGATAATCGCATCGCAAATCATGATTTACAAGTAAATAATTATATACAAAAGTCGCCTAAAATCAAAATAAATAAAAATAAAACTGAATAATACTCTGGTTTCTTCTTACAAAAATTGCATGTAGGAACAGGATGTTTAATACCTAAAATGTTGCGTTTGCAAAAAAAATATTGGCATCATTTTGAATATCAATATTCCACATAATGTCAGTTTGAATTCCTTAAATTATTTGTGGTTTATCCACCCACAAATAACTAACCTAACATAATCAATTAGGTTATCATTTATGGATGTTATAACAAACACTAAGTGATTTGCTTACAAAACTAACCTTTACACAACTTACAACATCAAGCAATCACAATAAATATTCCATTGTCTCGGCTAGCGAAGCACGTTCCCTGCCATTCCATGTTCCATGTTCCATGGGAGTGTCAGCTGTCATCCTCGCTGTTTATCAATATAAACAGCGAGGATGACAGCTGACACTCCCATGGATGGGCGGCCATCGATGTCCTCCCATCGATGGGAGCGGCCATCGCTCCAATCTCAGAATAAATCATAATCTTCCGCAATGCGCCGCCGCGACCGCGCTCCGGCCGACATTAAACTACAACAGGCCAATGTTGGTGGTCAGCAAATCACCGGAAACATCGCCGATTCGCTCGTAAAGTCCGTTTTATTTTATAATTAAGCTCCTATGAAATTGTTATTTATGTTGCGCGTCCGACATGTGACGTTGCTTGCTAATGGGTGACATGGGGTTGAGACGTCCTAGGGGGTCTGACTCGGGACTCCGCCGGTAGCTCCCCGGCTGGGTCCATCACAATGCGGTATTTCACAGCTATCGATTGCTGCAGACTCTTTGATCGCCAACTTCTTGAAGCAAGATGTTTTAAATTGTGTTTTTTGGAACGGCGCCGACAACGAGAGGGCCATCGGAAACGATCGGGCCATTCTCGGTGTAATGGCTGCAATAAGAGTTATTTAATGGTGGATATGTGCTTTGAGAAAGCTGCTCGTGCGGCTTGAACACAATCGCTTTATTCAGGGTTGTCGAGAAGCTGTAATCCAAAGGCACTAAATGTTGGGAAGGTATTTGAGGCAGCATGTAAACTTGCCCAATGCCTCTCCTACGCGGCGTCGCAGGCCTGGCTTCTGGGTAGAGGGGCTCGGACTTTAGTATCTTGTAGACTAAACTTAAAAATGCTTCACCTAATTCATAAGGTTTCAGCCTTATGAATTAGGTGAAGGCTGTAACTTAGGGCGGAAAAGCTGCCTAAAAGAGAATTTTGGTTTAGATTTTTAACGAACACCTAAGAAACCTGATGACATAATCATGATTTCTAAATCGCCGGCACCTTACTGGACCACATACTAATTATATGACATAATCAAATTAATAATAAATAATTGGCTCCAACAATGACAGCAAGTATGCGCATAGTACTCATATTATTACTTTGAATGAATAACATTTTACTAGCCGGCTTCTGAATGAAATTTTCATTCGATTTATGACAGAAAACCGCGAACTCATGACTAATTTGTTAATGTTACTGTAACAGTTACATATTTCCGGACAATTTATACAGCATCACCTAACTCCAAACGAAGCAAAGCTTTTACTATGGTTATATGAGGATATGAGAGCATTTGTATTCTCAAAAAAGAAAACTAATGTATGTATAGCTAAATAAGTTAATTTACAGAGTATTCATACACAGCGTCATTGTAACCCCAAACCTTTAAAATATGCCAATATTCTTCATTGACTTAAAGTAATATACGTTGTAAATTTTTAAGAACAGATTACTTAGTACATTTATTACAAAGTTTCGGCACTGAAGACACATAGAACTGTAGATACGAATGTAAATAACTGTAAATAACCACGCACATTTATGTATAATCGCAAACCTTGATTTTAATTAACGTTCTGCAATCGTATTGTACATTTTTAATAACTTTTTAAACGATCTCATTAACCTTAATGAGTGAATAGTGATTCGTCATTTATGTTATCAATTAGAATAATTACCTTTTTGATTCGTTATCTGGGTTTATTTCACATCAATGAGTTTGTGATTCAATCAATATTAAGCCAAACTTTGACCACATACGTACTTAAATAAATATTGTTCTGAGACAACTTCTAATACATCTTACACTCGAGATCATATTTTTTGAGACCTTTTTAATATTTTTTCTCGACATGAGATGTTGTATTTAATATGTCCAGTTAAACATTTAAGACTAAACAATTTTTGTACTGAGGTACTAATTCCCGTTCGAATTTTGCAGACAAATACGTGTAGCCTTCTGCTAAATCTAAAATTTGTTGTTTCTAAACAATGTTCTTTTTAGCCATGCTTTTTGAATTGGACTCAAATCACACAAAAATACCAAATAAAAATTCATACAAGATGTTTTTCTATCACTAAAACGCGGCCTTCTGTCACTCAGACGGGGCATTAAGCCATTGGGCCCATTGTGTATTGAGTGGCGATCAGACCGTCGCGTCTCTATTGTTCGCTGTGCTAACCTCTGCTCCAGGCTAAGCTTCGTTGCATCAAGTTTCAAGTTTGTTTGTTTATAACAAAGGTTACATTTGTACACAGGTATGTCCTTAAAAATGTACATACCCTCATAATAATATTACACACATACATAATAATATTTTATGATTAATAGAATATAATTGCATCAGTATACATACAGCTTTGATAATTTCATTTTGACGTGTCTAACTTTGTAAAACCAAACAATGGAAATAAATGATTTGTATTTTGTATCTTGCTACTGAGTGGTTTAGGTCGGTATCTAGGCATCCAGGTCGCGCTATCAAAGGCCTCTGTGGATGAAACGAGATGAGAACTCAGTCAGGTTACAACAAAGCATGTATTTTAGTTTGTTTTGCTGACCTGCGTGTGTTGTGGAGCATTGCAAACATCAATGATATTGTACTAAGGGCTTTCATCAAAAAATCCGAGTTAGCTAAGCAATGGTTAGTTTTGACAATAATTAGTGTCATTGGTTAGTGATCACAGATCACAGTAAATATAAAAACACACACAAAAGCACAGGAATACTTTCAATATAAGCAAACACAGACATTAAAATTAAATAATTATTAGAATTAAAAAATATTAAGATAAATCTTAATATACAAAAGAAAAACCCCCAATTCAAATGCCTTAATTGCCCTTAAAGTAAAACACCACAATATTTTGTAATGTGCACGCGATGAGCTTTCATTTGATACCCCACTCGAGTACATTTGCAGAATTTCGGTTTTCCTTCCCCACTCTCACCCCCATAACTTTTAAAAAGCACAGCCGATTTTCATGAAACATGTCTAAGAACACTCGCACTAAACCCTTTCACCTTTAATACAAAAAAAAAACTGAATTAAAATCGCTCCATCCGCTCGGGAGCTATGATGTCCTAGACAGACAGACAGACAGACAAACAAACATACAGACACGTCAAACATATAACACCCTTCTTTTTTGGTCGGGGGTTCAAAATGAGAGAGCTATCTCGCTTTGTCTCATGTGACAGAGCGAAATATTTCTTAATTTTAACGAGTCTAACTTTACTAGAGGATGGTTTTAAAGTCCCTCAAAGAAATGAAAATCCATCTTTGATACAATACACAGCTCCTTATTGTACAGCATTGCGAACAATAAACAATAGTGGCACAATAATAATTGAGAGACACATATAGAAGAGAGCAGTACCTTTAATAGCCAACCTCAAGTTATGTGGAAACCTCATCTCCAATATTGATTATGCAGTCGTAGGAAGTCTCTGTTTCATTGATTAAAAGTTATTTGAGTGGTAGTGATCGACCCCGTGGCCTGAAGTTATATTAGCTTGATTCGAAAGCGGACTGAGCTCCCGACATATTATCTAGGCGTCCTAGGCTGCACTTAGATCTGCAGTCTCCGTTTAAAAACTTTCGCCTCGAGAGATAATTATGTAAAATGAATTGCGGTATGCGGTATAAAAGACAGACGTTTCCGACTGTGCTGATTTGAAAGTAAAGTTTTCCAAACTGCCATAAATTTATCCTAGAATTAAATAAGTCGTTTCGATAGACTATAGGGTAAAGTCATTTATATAGAGTGTAGGTTTCTAATAGGAAAATAGAATTAAAAAACATACATTTGAGTTCTTTCAAATCAGCATTTGATATTGAGGTCTAGTTAGCTCCCTTAAATTTCAGTTATTTGTTTTTTTCTTTTAAGCTGGATAAGCCTTCATTTGACCACAATCTCACCTGATGTAAAGTGCCGATGGGGTCTAAAATAGGGCATGAAGAATTAGAAGGAAGAAACACTAAAAAATCGCTTCACGCACTGGCCCAGTCCGGAGGGTGGTGACAAGCCGCGGCCGAAGCCTACCACCAGAGACTGTTCTTAGCACCACCCGGATCTTACGTGTAAGAATTTGTACACGTATCATCATCATAAGCTTAAGTAACTTCTTTCATAACAAGAGATATTTGTATAATCACTTTATTTTATTTTCATCGTAAAGGGAACGTGCAGAAACTATATAGGCAGTACCAATGCGACCGTCAGAATTTCAAATGTTAAGCTGATATTTTAAAACATTTAAATTGATGGCAACAGTTGGCATGTTCCTTTGATGGATAGGGCAAAACATGTAAAACGTTCAAATTTATAATACCAGCTGGCAGCACCGTCGATCCCCTGTCATCAATCAACAGTTTTTCACAGTGCCGTTTCAATCATTTACCCTAACATAACCAATTCACAAAGTCAAAGCATTTTTGCTTTACCAAAGTGGTGTTTTACTCAGGTTAACTGGCTAACTCTACATAAATGGATAGAGACGCTCTCCCTAGAATCTGTCTGAATTAATCTTAATTTCTCTCTATCAAGCTAAAGGCTCGCAGTTGGGTATAGATATCCGTAACACGCGTTTACTCAAGAGCTAAGTAGTTAGTCCGCAGCTCCCGCTAACTTGATCGCCAGTTATCGCTGACAAGATTACATCGATTGTTCCACCCTCCCTGCTAAAGGCGAGTCCACAATATATCAGCAACTGTCATTTTATTTTTATCTAATATTTCTGGACTTTATCCCAGAGCAACTTTAAGCTCATACTTAGCGGAGCTTTTAGATTTGGTGGTATATTTAATACTTTATTTTTTGCAATATTGAAATATGATACCAATTATTCCAAATTTGGACTTAGCCTAAAAACAGAAGTAGTTAGTCTAAAAACAGAAGGTCACTAAAAATGACAGGTATCCATCATTATGTCTTACAGGGCCTGCGTTTACTCTGGCCACTGTGATCAGTTTGTCAAATGGATATATCACAAGTCTAGTGAACCATAAAAAACATCTATATAGAAATTATCTGTGTGCATCCCCTGCAAAGGGGAAAAAGTCCAAAGACCCTCTTTTATATATGGAGTCAGATGAAAGTTTAATTGAATACTCTTTGTTTTATTATTGAAATTATTCAATTGCCTATAACTAAATAATGACAATGCAAAGTTGCTCGTTTTTCTAATAAAACCCCCCGCGTCGGAAATAATGGAGGAACTGCAATTTCTCCTTCGTACACAAACCTGAAAATACATCTGACATTGATACATTAGCTACGGGTAAAGGTCGGAGCACACTGCCGGGGCGCGAGCACTGCAGTGCAGCAAACTTATTGTGCTTGCTTCATGAATAACAATTAATGTAAATATTTTTTACGACTAATCCCACAGCATAGCCTAACCACAAACTAAGCAGAGCTTTACTATGTGTGTCAGCTAACTGATATACTACTAATTTATACAATTTGATGGTCCGCAGTACTAAAAACATCTAACATTTTTTATAGGACAAAAAATAGTTGCACATATACATATATTGAGTCATGTTAGTTATTAAGCATTTGTGCAATTGGTGAAGCCGTTCTAATGAAATATAGAAATAAAATAATCTTAATTTAAAAAAACACTCAAAAAGAAAACCTTAGTTGTACATGTAAAAAGTCAAACCATTTTGTAATGTGCACGTGATGCGCTTTAATTTGAGACCCCACTCAAGTATATTTGCATATATTCGGTTTTTGTTCCCCACTTCCAAACTCATAACTTTCTGACCATCTTTAACAACCGATTTTCTTCAAACTTGTCAATACGAACACTCGCGCAAAACTCTCCTATTCTACAAAAAACTAGATTAAAATCAATTCATCCGTTAACTCAAACTTATAACACCCTCTGTTTGCGTTGGGGGTCAATGGACGACGTTACACTAACTTCGATGCCATCGTTAGTTCGGTATGACTAAACCTTTAGCCATAAGTTAAAAGTTAGGAACGTTCATGCAGAGTTGCAGTGTATCTATTAGGGGATGGGAGGTTAGAGGAGGGGGGAGGGGCGATTACCGGCAATTTGTCAAAGTTAGTCTGCAGTGGCGACATGTAGTTGCCAGAACACGCTTACTACCTGGGCTGCCAGCTGATGTGGCTTAATTGGGACAGAAAGTGTTCTTCTAGAAGTTGGGCGATTTCCGATTATTATGTTACTCGTACTTGTATGGAAAACAAGTCCATTCTATCATCGCTACGGTTACGGATATATGAATCTATGAAGTATATCAGTCCTAGCACCCTTATTGCTGCTTAGTTTGGGGTTAGGTGAAGCTGTGTGAGTAGTCCGGAGATGTTTATTTATTTTATTTTATTTTATTTTTTTATATCAGATTTTTATAAATCAATACAGGCCGATAATCATGTAACATTTTATATAACTGTATATGTAATCATGTAACTGTAAATGTACTTAGGGCAATAACTTAATCGCACCACCACATGACTAATGCTCTACATTAACATACACATCACGTAGAACGTAACGACAGTCCCGTTACCCGTTACATCGATAACTCAAGATCACGTAACAAGATCTATAGATAACGTTTATTGCGGAAGGAAGCGCTATGGGTGATGTATGTGACAACAGAGGCGACAAATTGGTAGATGTATTGCTCACTCGTTTTCCACCCGCTTTTAACTTGCCGCGGAAATGATGGAAAGAAAGAATATTTTTCATCAAATGCCCTACGCGTCCCCTTCGAGCGCTGGTAGAGGAAGTATATGGTACAAGCTCAGCTTCTTTTAGGGTTAGGTGAGGCCGGTTAGGTTAGTTAGGGGGGCCCTGTTTTTCCGCACTTAGACTCAAAGGTGGTCCATTGTGCGTGGAGTGGGGCGCTAGTGTAACCAGCCCAACTCCGACCAAAAGCGCAGAAGTTTCCTGGGGTCTTCGCAGGCTTCTCGGAGTGACCTTGGGTTCTTAAGGATTTCACGTCGCTGTGCTGTTACTCCCTCGCATTCCAGGATGACGTGGGCAGCTGTTTCGTCTTTGTTGAGGCATCCTCTGCAGAGTGAACTGTCTGTGGATCCCATGTTATAGAGGTGTTTGTTAAGGGTGATGTGTCCTGTGATAGTTCCTATCAGGACTCGAAGGTCCGTTCTTTTAAGGTTTAATAGGCGTTTGGATTGCCTTGAGTTAAGGTCTGGCATTGCTGTTCTTGCCTGTCGGCAGTCTGTTAGATTATGCCAGCGATCGTTGTGTAGGTCTTTTATTCTAGTTCTCATCCAGGTGCGCAGTTGCGAGAAAGGCAGCGGCAGGAACGGAGACGGACCTTCTGCTTTCCTTCCTGATCCTTGCCGTGCTAGTTCATCTGCTGCATCATTCCCGAATGATCCACTGTGACCTTTGATCCACTGAAGGATGATCGTGTTATTTTTGGAAGCCTCCTGTAGCACTAGGTGGCATTCGTATGTTAGCTTAGAGTTGCTCTCTCTGCCCATTAGGGCAGTGAGTGTGGCGGCACTGTCTGAGAGAATTCTTATATGGTACCCGTTTATCTTCCTTCTCATGATTGCCCTGGCCGCCTCTGTTATTGCTGCACATTCACATTGGAATATAGAGCTGTGTTCGCCTAGTGTCATGGATATGTTAATATTGAGGTCTAGTGAGTGGGCACCTGCACCTGTTCCGGTCTTTGTTTTAGAGCCGTCGGTGTATATTCTCACTTCCTCAATGCCTGATTCGTCCTTAGGACCTTCAGATAGTTGTATGTGGTAAAGTTTGTCTTGGATTGGTTTCTTGAGCATGAGGTCGCACGGGGCTGCTATTAGTGGTTGGTATTCCAGCGCCCTTTCAAGTATACGTGCGTGTGGACTTGTGGTGGTTCCCCATATTCCAAGATTGTTTAGTCTAAGGGCTGACATGGTCGCCTCTAATTGTATATGTAGATCGAGTGGCGCTAATTCGAGAGCAATTTCGAGTGCAGCAGCCGGTGTTGTTCTCATGCAGCCCGTGACGGCCGCGCCTATCATTCTTTGAAAGCGCTGCAGCTTCGTTCTGGCTGTGCTGAGTTCTGTTCTGATCCACCATACTATGGCTCCATAGGTTAGTGTGGGTCTTACGACGGCAGTGTAAAGCCATCTGGTTACCTTGGGGGAGAGTCCCCATGTTTTCCCTAGCATTCTCCTGCATTGGTAAAATGTAGTACATGCTTTGTTCAGTTTGAAGTCAAGATGCTTGTTCCATAGAAGCTTGCTGTCTAGTATGACCCCTAAGTATTTGACTTCGTTAGTTAGTTTAAGTTCTGTGTTGAAGAGCTTGGGCAATTTTAGGTGCCCAAGTTTCCTTTTGTTGGTGAACATGATGAGTTCTGTTTTAGCTGGATTAACCGATAGATCGTGTTCTTTGCACCAGCTTTCAATGGTTTTGAAGGCATTCCTGATTTGGTCACATAGTATGCTTTCAAAGCATCCGGTCGCCAGGATAGCGAGGTCATCCGCATATCCTACTGTCACAAGACCTCGACCGTTGAGCTTTCTCAGTAGCTCGTCTGCTACTATGTTCCAAAGTAGCGGGGATAAAACGCCTCCTTGAGGGCATCCTCTCGCTACTATGCCTCGGGTTGTTTTATTTATCGTTACTTGAATGGCTCTATTTACGAGCATGTTGTTAATCCATTCAGCCAGTGTTGGTTCAACGCCGTAGTTGATCAGGGCTTTGTTGATACTGGTGAATTTTGTTTTGTCAAAGGCTCCTTCAATATCTATGAATGCTCCGAGGGTTGATTGCTTTGACGTCAATCCTGCACCTATACGGGATACGACTTGGTGTAGGGCGGATTCCGTTGATTTGCCTTTGCTGTAGGCGTGTTGTTGAGGGTGGAGTGGTATAAGGCTGAGTGTGTTTTCACGTATCTCTCTGTCACATAGCCTTTCAAGTGTTTTCAGGAGAAATGACGTGAGGCTTATTGGTCTATAAGACTTAGGCTCAGTGTAGTCACCTCTTCCTGGTTTTGGTATAAAAACTACTTTGACTTCTCTCCATTTTTGAGGTACATATTTATAGGCAATGCATGCCCTAAATAAAGGCACTAGGTGTTCTGCCAGTGCCTTATTGCACCATCTTAACATGCCCGGAAAGACTCCGTCTAAGCCTGGCGATTTGTATGGGAGGAAACTGTTAATTGCCCAAGTAACCTTTTCGTGGTTGATCATATTTAGAGCTGTGTTCCAGTCATGTTCGTCAGCGATGTACTCCTGATGTTCTTCCCATTTGTTGTTGTCAGTTACCTGACAGCCAGGAAAGTGTGTGTTAATCAGTACCTCGCTCGTTTCCGTGTCCGTTTTTGTAAGGGTATTGTCAGGTTTTTTTAAGCTGCCGAGTGTACGATCAAGGTCTCTTGCTAGCAGACCTCGGACTCTAGCCGCCTGACTGGTATCTTCTATTGCGGTACAGAATTTCCTCCAGCACTGTTTTTTCATCAAACGTATGCACTTTTTGTAGGAAATCCTTGCGCATTGGTATTTGTCCCAGTCTTCTTGTGTCCGGGTGTTCATGGCTCTGTTGAACAGTTTCCTTACTTTGCTTCGTTGCCTCTGCAGTTCAGGTCCCCACCATTGTCGTTTTGGCTTTCGTGAAGGCACGACAAGTGGGCATGATTGTTCATAGCTGTGGGTTAAAATTTGCGTTAGCTGGTTAGTGTAATTGTCTAGTTCAGCTACTGTTTGAATGTTTGCTTTAACACCTAAACTGTCAAGTTCTGATCTAACTAATTTATTATATTTTGTTATGTCAGTCTTACGTGGACAGCGTCGGGGTTGTGGTGGAGGGATTGTCATTTCCAGGTTAAACCTTATCCATCTGTGATCTGAGCACGATGCCTCGTTAGATACGTGCCAGTCTTTGGTGAAGCTTGAAACCTGTTCTGTGCAAAGTGTTAAGTCAATTATGGTTTGGGCTCTAGAGGTGACAAAGGTCGGTTCCGAGCCCCTATTAAGGAGTAGAAGGTTAGTAGTTACAAGGTAGCTTACCAGTTCTTCTCCGCGGTCGTTACTCTTGGTGCTGCACCAAAGTGTGTGGTGCGCGTTGGAGTCTGTGCCAACGATGAGTTCCACGTTCTCCCTTTCGCAGTATTCAACGAGTGACATCAGTTCCTGAGTTGGTATCGCTTCATCGCTAGGTAGGTAGGCTGATGCTATGACTATTTGCTGTGTGCTATGTTGGGGAGATAGAAATAGTCTAGCAGCTGTTAGGTCTCTGGAACAGAGTTCGGTTATTAGAAATGTCCTAATGTTCTTCGGAACAACAATGCAAGTTCTAGGATTGCTTACAGAGGCGTTCAGGAGAAGTTGGCTTTCCGGTGTTTTGAGACCACATATTTGGCTTTTTCTGATCCAGGGTTCTTGGATCAGAGCCACAGTATCGGGTCTTTCCTCCAACGCCCTGCGTAGGGTCGCAGTGGCAGTGAGGCTGTGTTGTAGGTTTGCTTGAATGATTGGTATTGGTTGTTGTTTTTGGGGATTGGGAAGGTTGGTTTTGGGGATTTGGAGAGGGGAGGGGATGGGATTAGGGGCTGTTGGCAGGACTGTTCTATGAGCGCTTAAGGGGGGAGGAGTCAAGACAGCTGTCACTGACATCACTCCCCTCCTCGTCGAGAAAGCAGTCCTCGTTCATAGGAGTTTGAGGACCCTGGACTGGCATCGGATCTGGCGTCCTTTGGGATGTGCGGAGCGCCAGAGATGAAGTCGGGATGGAGCTGGGACCAGGAACAGGTTCGGTTTCGACCGCTGGTCCAAGGTCCTGTGTTGGAGGTTTGCTCGCGTTGTCGCATACCTCCTGCTCTTTGGGATCTTCCTCCTCTAAAAGGCGGAGGTAGATATTGCCAAAGAGCCAGTATAGGCGCCGCTGCTTTAGCTTCGCCTTCTCGACATCAGCCTCGGGAACGCGGAGCACCAGGTGTGTTCCAGGTGTACCCTTCTGCACCTGCTGCTCGACGCGGATCGGTTTCCACGAGTTGACGTTGAGGTCCGTGTTTTGAGCCGCCAGAATCCTGCGTATATCGTCCGCTTGTCCTTGAATTGGGACCACAGACCATAGACCACACAGGACTCTACGCTGGAGCTCCTTTTGCCTTTTCAGGACAACTTTCGCTCCTGCGACCGGCGACTCTAGTTGTGAGACCATACGTTGGAGCCACTCTAACGTATAGTCGTCCTCGCACCACAGCTTGAGGACGCCATCGTATAGGTGTGCTCGGCCCCGGAAACGGACTTTGGAGGTTTGGGCCGTGGTGATCGGGTCAAGGAGTTCCTTGACAAACCTGGCCTCCATCCTCTCACGCATCTCCGTGGCTTGCTCCTCGGTAAGGTCTTGGTATGGCTCAACCGTTAACGCCACCATCAGGTCGTTCACAGGAACTTGTGCTGCTGAGTGGCTATAAGAGGCTCTGTTTTTCTGTGACGATCCTGGCTTCGGACGCTTACTATCACCTGTAGGTGTAGTGCTGTCCTCTGGCCGGGACCGTTTAGAGCTCTTTGGTTGAGCGGTTGGTGTTGGGTTGGTGGTGTGTTTGGTTGCAGCCTGGGCTTTCGCTCCTGGCTTCCCTCCGCGCTTCCCTCGGGGTTTGGACGATCGGCGAGGTTTCGGTCCACTGACGCACAAAGACGGCTCTGCCTCAGGCTTCGCCGAAGTTGGCGCCCCGCTAGGCGGGGCTACAGGCCTAGCTCTAGAGAGCTGTGGCCCACAGTCAGCGGTCTTCTTCCCCACCTGTGTCCTCACCTTTTGGGATGCTGCAGTGTTCAGCTGAGGAGGAGGTATCTTAGCTATCTTCTTGTTCTTCTTCTTACGAGGAGGAACAAGATTCCAGCTAGACCCGGCTGCTGGTATTGCTGCTTTAAGAGCAGACAGTTCAATGACCGTTTCCTTCGGCGCAGCCTTGGTTGATGGCGCTCCGATGTCGGATCCGGTCGATACTAAGTTACGTCGTGGCGCATCCGAGGACGCAGCCGTGGACGTAGACGGTCTGGGCGTTGTTGTTGGCGCATCTAGTGACGCAGCCGATGTAGAGTTACGCGCATCTAAAGACGCAGCGGAAGTGTTGAAGACAGATAGGTGAGGCCGGATATATACATATATTATTATTTATTTATCCCTGTCGCAGGGGCATTTCTGAAACAAGCCCATATTTTCCCGTTGTTAAAGTATCTTTTGACCCTCAACAATTAATAAGCAATGCAACATTATAGAAGATAATAATAACAATAGATTGTCGTGCAACCTCACAATACACAAATTACAAAGTACAGATTTTAAACTTAATATTAACTACACTGCCTCACTACTCTAGGCGCGTTCATAAACTGTATTATGACCGAATCTTTTTTGTATTTAACTTTTAACAGATATTTCGATTTAAATAACTTAAAACTTTAAACTCAAAAAAGAAACAACATGTTCACATAAAATATGAGCGCGAATTAGTTACATTAATATAAAAAGTCATTTTTACGTTGATTCTGTAGATAGATCTTTTCAACTTATAATCATACATACCTTTAACATATTCTAATCAAGTTAGTGCAAATGCTATCTACAGCAATAACATTGCTGGTGATATAATTATTTAAATTTATTATTTTAGTTCTTATATGTCTAGGGAACTCTAGCCAGGAGAGTCAGCGCACTGTCAGTCGTAGTATTTCCACCACTGGGCTAAAGCCTCCCTTATAGGCGGGGTTGGCATACTAACGCCACTCACTACCCTATAATCGCCACACTTAGCAGCGGGTGTAAGCGAGCGCAATACTAGATGTTGAGTTCTAAGATGCTGCTGTATCGTAAGTGAATTTCCGGCCGCGTCTAATGCCACTTACAGAGACAAATGAGGGTAATATTCTACCTGCAGAGTAAAACAAACGCAATTCAACCGTCAAGAAACTACCTTGAACAGCTACAAATAATGTGTTAGTCAGATGTTAAGACATCGCTTCAGTGGATCGAAGCCGAATCCTTGCAAATCCATTATGACGCATTTCCTCTAACGCGGTTTGCCGAAATGGCTTCCACGCGAGACGTAAACTATAAAAATATATTAGTTTTTTATGAAATCATCGAGTCATGTTATTCAAAAATGTATTACCAGCATGTAATGCAAAGTGTAATGTAATACGAAGGTATTTGTATAACTCTATTGTGTGTATTCCGAAGGTCCAAGCCCCGCCACGGACCTCTTGAAATTCTTCTTGAACATTTTATAAGCGATTTAAAATACGTGCTTTAACGGTGAAGGCAAACATCGTGAAAAAAGGGCATGTTCTGATAACTTAAAAAAAAGATTGAAGGACATGTGCCATTCACCAACCCGCACTAGGCCAGCAGCGTGGTGAATTAAGGCCTAATCTCTGACGTCAAGTGAGAAGTCCCTGTCAGCAGTGGGGCTTTAATAGGGTGATGATGATTGTGACAAGATCCTTTAAAAGTTTCCCGATTAATTTCTATAAATGGGGCAAATTACGTTGAATTATTAATAAAATTTCGGGTTGTTTTACTAGCAAAGGCAGTGTGAGTCAGTTATGCTTTGTTTGCACGGTGCGATGAGATTTGGAAGCCATGTTCATCTTAAACTAGTTCCAGGCTATTAACTCCTAATTCACATTTCAGATGGCTTGTGTTAAATAGATAAATTAAATGAGAGTTCAAACCTACCATAGTACTGAACTTAAAAACTCTAAATCTGAAGATAACAGCTGAACATGACAGACTTATCACATCTAGTCAAAACCGCTAAAAAATAATATAAGATAATATTCATTATTGCACACATAATTTGAATAGAAAAAAAAACACTTCACACTATGTGAGTAATGGCGGTCTTATCGCTAAGGAACGAACTCTGCCAAACAATCTTGAAAAGCTTTGTCATCGGAATAAACATTGCTGAAAACAATATTTATTTATTTAAATACACAATTGAACTTACAGACTAGGGTCCAACACATTCAAAGTTACAAATATATTTTTCTAATAACAATTTCAATTAGTAATTAATAATAACAAATAGATAGTGAAACGAGCACTTCACAAGTCTACAAGATTTTTTTAAGGTAGAAACTCATAGATGATGCTGTTCAGAACTTATCTTCGCCCCTTATTCAATATTAAATATGAAAAAAATCCAGTCAAAGTTTGCAAGGGAACTCAAGAACGGATATGCACTTTGTTTCAACATTAGAATTTCAATACAAATATAAAATTTTCTTAATTCTGATGAATATAAATATAACTTTTTGGAGTTTTAACTCCTTAAGAAACGATTTGAGTTATAAGGCCCGGTACGGAAATTTTATGAGGATTAAAATCAAAAGTGTAACACGAAAAGTGAGCGTTACGTAGAAAGAGATAAACATATATATCTGTAGGATTGAACGTGTAAAAGAATGAGATGGAATACATTACACAGAGTATCTCATTTCTCATAATTATTGCTTGTAAAAAGGTTCCATGACGGCATTTAAAAATAAAAAGGTTGCTGTTCTTACGATATTTAAAAATATAGAAGGTTCTTTCACTTTTTAACTTCATTTAAGAGCTCTTTAACATATTATCCTTTTAAAACCGACCCTATTACTTCAGAAAATAAAGCAAAAACGCAAACAAGCCACGTACGTGTTAGCCCGTTCATCTATATGCATGTCGTCCAGGCTGGCGGATAAACCAATTTACACATAGTTACGAGTAATTTAATCCTCGTAAAAATGTATAAAACTGCGTTTTTGCAGATGAATGGTGCAATCAAGCGGATCCAACACAAGGTTGGATAAATTATATCGCACGTGTCAGAGATGCGATATGCTGGAATTAGGTCGTATTTGCATTCTGATAGCGGCCTGTGCGACTCAGCGCGCACTGAAACTTGGGGGAAGTTTTTGGGTTGGAAGAGGTATTTAATTTTAAACAAGTGTGACAGATGGGGTCTTCTGAGAAGCTGATATATTTAAAGCTAATGGCAAATATGCGTCATACCGAGGGACTGCGTTCTTCAAATACATCCACACTCTAGTTGCCTAAAAAAACAAGTATTTACGACGAATGAAAACAAAGGCAGATGATTGAAAAATAAATTGATATATTGAACTTTTTATTAACTTGCACAAAAATAAAACGATTTATATTTATAGAATGATCAGCAATTGATGCTCTTGAATGAGTTTTTCATTGCACAGGGCTATTTATAATGGATTGTTTGCATCCGCAGGGCAAGTTTGCACATAACGCATCACTGAGTTCGATGAATCGTGGTGGCCCCTCTACCCTGTCCAACATGTTTAATAATAAATACATACATATCTTGGCCACATTTTTAAATTATAGTTGTCGTGTCGTTAAATTCTTTTCTACCAATTCTAAGCTATAACTATTGAATACAATACCTGTTTACCACTATTTATATGTATATTCATCATCATCATCACCCTATTGACGTTTCCACTGCTGGGACACAGGGACTTCATTCTTGACGAGACAGATTAGGCCTTAACTCACCACGCTGGCCAAGAGCGGGTTGGTGAATGTCACATGTCCTTTAAACTCTTTTAAAGTTCTCAGAACATGCCGGTTTCCTCACGGTGTTTGCCTTCACCGTTACAGCACGTGTTTAAAGCTCACATAAATTTCTCAAGAAGAAAAATCCAGTGGTGGGCGTGGTGGGGTTTGAACCCACGACCTTCGGAATGAAAGTCGAGTGTCCTCCCACTTAGCCAACACGACTTTGTAATATGTATATTACAAATTATTTATTTATGTTTGTCTCTTAATATTATGCGATTGACAACACAAACTCAATTATTCCTATTCGTAATTCCCAAACAATATAGATTCCACACAACTGCATTCGTAATTCTGCATACTATATTTTGGCGCAATCGGAATTTATCCTATTCGTGATTCCACACTAAATGAGCTCAACGCAAGTGCAGAACATTAAGTTTCCCTTGTTTAGTAGCAGGATTCAGATTGCCCAGAAACATTTATTAGTTATTGAATTGCTAAGCTAAGATTATTGGATATAAAGGCAGCTTAAGTAAACCAGCTGGCGGCCTCGCTGGTTCCGGCGGCGCCCAGGCCGGCACGGTTACGTCGACCCGTGACCTGGCCGTCTTTAAACTACATAATTATTCTTTGCCTTCCAGTCTCGCTTCCGAACGATTGCTTGGAAGGTAAATTGTTTTCGTAAAGGAAATAGGCGTGAGCTTATCTTATTAGGACAGTTAGCTGTGTTCGGCCATGTCGAATGGGTCGTTTCTGATTCATTACATACATTTAGATAAAAACAAATAATAATTGAACATACATAATAATACATAATACATCATACAATTTAAAGTCTCGCACCTACCGGAACTAGTTTTTATTTTAATAAACTTTAAGTTGACCTGTTCATGTGTGCCCTTTGCTTCTAAGGAAATAAAAAATTGATTTTGATTAGAGATTCATATTCATATTTTTTTTACACGCGACTGAATTGTTTCTTGTAAGATCACAAGCTAAGTAATCATGGGTTTGATTGGTAATATAAATTATCTAATCATCTTTTAATAAAGTACCTGAAATATGCACAGTACACAAGCTGGCAAATTAACCGTCAAACGTCCGCTCAAACCGCCGTTTCGGCATTCTCACCACCACCACACTTGCGGCAAAGGTTTGCCGCAGACCACAATGATCTATCAAAATTCAATCAAAAATTTCAATAATCAATTTCCGATAAATGTCTATATTTATCACAAAACTTTTTGTTAAAAACAAGAGAAGTTATCAAGGTTACGCAGGCAGCCGTCAAGTACTTGTTTGATTTCTTTGATAATAACTGTAGAAGCTATTTTCTCTATAAATTAGTAAATTCTCCAATCTTATGGCTATTAAGAGTCAATTTAATATCTCGAGCTCAAATTAAACTTACCCCACAGTTCAATTCCGTGACTTCTATTCGCGGAACGGGCCCCAGCAGGGAATTCCAGCAAGACAGCTAGTAGAACTGTCGTGGAACTGTCGTGGAACTAGTCAAACAGACGCGTGCGGGATTCGAACTTGAACTTTGAATCAAACAAGATCAACTCCAACAACACTGAATTTACTTAGCAGTTAGATTTGAGTTGCAGAGTTAATGCTACCGTGTGCATTTGCTGTGGCTTGTTCACGTTGACATAGCTTGTTAGTTCCAAAGCTTACAACTTGTCGAAGGAATCATTAGAGACAGTTTGTGCAGCAATTGGCGCGAGTGTAACGCTTAAACTAGTGAGCCACGGTTCGTCACTCTTATTAATCAAACAAGAGCAAAATTATAAAACTCTAAACGAGGTACAGCGGCTTAAATGGGGATGATAATTTGTATGAGACGACATTATGTAGCCCTTTTTATCATATAATAAAAAAAATATTTATAATAGTTGAGTTTCCACCAGTACTATTAAGTGAGAGAAAAGATATTATGCCCATTTAAGGCTGAGAAACGGCCAAGCCACGTATTTGGGCAAAGATGTTAAGTTTGTATTTGTTTTGTTTGTTGGAGGCTGTAGAGTTATAAGAAGCTGGTTCTACATGACATCTCATAACTTTTCGACAGTGCACCCCGCGTGTGGCCTCACTCTCGTCTTGGCAAAATTTCATATACTATACTACACATCTGCGACTCATTCAGCGAGCGTCTTAATCGCCTACTCGCCCTGAATTATGCGCCTGTTCGCTTTTCTAAGCGCGTAACACATTACGCTCGAAGCTCAGCGCCGTCTTCGAAAGCTCTTCACAACCAAAATAACCGCCGCCGTGTATCAAAAGCGTAGTTCCAAAGGCCACGCAGGCGAAGTCGCGTACGTGCTTATAAATAATCCTGAATTATACCTATTTATTGCCTGAACGTAACACAGTTCCGAAAATAGGCGCGCGAGTGCGATTGTCGAGTGTTGTGTTTAGTGTTGTGCGCCGAGCGCGACCAAATTACGTACGAATGGATGCGCGCGCGCTTAACGGAAGTGTAATGCGCCTGCGGACTAAACATGCGCCGCACGACGGAAAACATTTTCTTAGGAGGAATATATGAATGATGGACACAGTTTTAGACGAACAGAAAGCCGGGGCTAGTAAGCCGTCTCTATACTATTAGTGTGGATTCCGGATTCTAATATTGAGTACGCCATGTCGTCGTCATTCCTAAATTATAGGATTCCCCAGATTTTTACTATTGCTATATACTACTAGAAGTGCCAATTTTTAATAGGTCTCACTGCAAAATAAATATATCCTATTTAATTTCTAGTGTTAAAGTGACTACACCAGTGCATAATATTATATTTACAACATATTAATAGCAACAAAACATAAATTTAAAAATAACTCATACATTCCGAAAGCTTTCATCAGAATGAAAGTGGAATTTTTAGTGTTAATATTTTACATCAATGTAAATATTCCGAGATATTTAAAACAAGTAAACATTCTCATGAGAGATAATATTTCTTCAGTATAATCTATACTAATATTATTAAGCTAAAGAGTTTGTTTGTTTGAACGCACTAATCTCAAGAACTACATGTCCGATTTGAAAAATTCTCTTAGCGATAGCCTAATTATCGAGGAAGGCTATATGCTCCTTTTTTACCGCGGGAAAATCTAAAAACACGAACAACGTCGTGTCCTTTAAAGCTGGAGCAGTTGCGTCTAATCATGAGCTCTCAAACGAGCCGCCTTCATTTGTGTCTTCAAATACTCCGATGTTCGCTCTCCGCAGAATGATCACGGGATGTGTAATAGGTACGCCTGAGTGTTATCTGGAGAGGCATTAGAGATGAGAACGCGGTCAAGTGCGGCGCGAATGGAAACGCCAGTCAGCAGTTTCAGATACGGTCTGTTGTCCGTCAGAACAAAATCACACGGTCAGGGTATTACATTTCTGGAACAGCCCTATAATAACATACTAGCAGCGCGGTTTTTCCCCACATTTTATGGGTTTTCCTGCCAAAAAAATGCTTCTTATATCACTGAAATTCTTCTTTAAATCCGACCATCAATTTCAGAGATAAGCAAGAAAAAAGATATAGAAAATACTCATCAAAAATGCTGTATAATATACGTCCGTAAACACTTTTTGTAACCTTTTTAACCTTTGGTAACAACTTTTTGTAAACTTATAATTTTGATTATGTAAGGAAGGAAGAGCGAGATCTCCTAGCACGGGTATATTATTTACTTAAAAGGAGACTCAAAACAACTGAATTGTAAACCTTATGATTAAGTTACTGCAATAAAACATTTTTCATTTTTTTTTCATTTTTCAAATACATAAAGTCATAAGCGTTTACTTCTCAAACTTCATATAAATAAATAAATATAAATAAAATAAATATTTCCAAACAATTCACAAATTTATTAAATTTCCTAGTATATTTATTCCAACCAAACAAGTCAAGCCTTACTCTGAACTGTCAATACAATGTTCCAAAGAATCTGTAAACATGATAAACAACTGCTGCATCGCTAAACCGCGAGCACACTGACCGTCTTCAAAGACTTTGTTTAGTCTTCATTTATTCGCTTTATCAATTGAATAATAAAGTGCCAGGATGTATGTAGAGCATCAAATTACCGAATTGGGGGCTTTTGACTTATAAATGGTACAAATCACACGTAAGCGCTACGTCATATGAATCTTAAATGCATTCTTGATTTTTTGTAAAGAAAAAGAAAAAATAATGGTACTATTTTCTTAAATAATCTAAATGACGGATATTTATTTGTTACTGTAGTGTCCTATATACATATAGCTTGGCTAAATTATTTTCTCTTTCCACTCAGACTCAGCCAAGATGCCTGCCAAATAAACCTATTGAAAATTATTGGTATTTTATAATTGTGTTTTATTTTTATCTAAGGTAACAACGAACACTTTAATTAATTCTATGAATTTTTATGATACATTTTAGTGTTAGCTATAAGCTTAAGCATGTTGCAAAACTCCACTTAGATAGTCAAACTATCACTATTATTAATTACTTCCTTTTTACTTATCTTTCACAAGCTCCACGACTTTACTTGTCACTACCACAAATAAAACACTTTACCAATGTGACGCAGCCTTTATATGCTGATGATGGAAGTTCGCCAGAGATCTGAGAACTCCGCGATGACTGATTGTTTTGTAAACTTTCATCACACTTAAGTATTCTCACATTGAAAGGAAGTACTGTCAGCTTCAAATTGAAATGAGCGTCTAGACTAGTCAAAATAATCTGAAAAAATATATAAGCATTTAAACTCATCATACCCCCCGAACTCGAGTTCGATTCCTCCCGCGAACTCTCGGGTTGAGGGATGATCAGCCCGAGGTTTTCCCATGGTCTATAGTATGGGTTATTTCAACAAGGCTATCCTAAAGCTTTTACGGGGTTATGTCTCCGATGTTGCAGGCGTCCACGGCTTGTCAAATTTAATTGATTTCTGTTCAATTTTTACAATTTCTAGACTCATTAAAGATTGGCAGCTAACTTCACAATAAGTCTTCGTAATTTGGTCGGCTGCTAAGTTTGGCTGCCAAGTTCATACCGGTTTGCATGCCACCTTTGTGATATAGAAAAATTCATAATATCGTATGCAGGAAATGAGATATTTTGACCACTTTGGGGTCAAAATATATAAAATTTAAAAGAATGCAATATTATGATGATTCGAACTGCTAATAATCATTTTGGCTTAAAGTTATTCAGATTATTTTGACAACCTTCGACGCTTATATCAGTGTGACGATGACTGTAAAACATTTAAGTGCTTTAACTCACATAATACTCTTCTCCACACGAAGCATTACTTACTATGTCAATGTCTTACCATTAAAAATAATAATTGTTTAACCAAATGTCACTTTCGAGATAAAAGATGTGTCATACAATTCCCGAACATGACAATGGCAGACATATGATTTGTTCACGTGAAGAAAACAGCCACATATTAATAGGTAAATCTCGAAGTTTCCACAAGAATACTGTTTATTAAGTCGCCGCTATTCTTCAGATGTTTATTTAGAAAATGATGTAAACTCTAGGTTGGTTGACTGGGAATTCACTCGGAACCATTCGTGAAACATAAATGCTAACGATGAAACATAATTGCTGATGTGTATGTTACAGAGTTTATTTAACATTGTACAATTTATAATTTAGAACAAACAAGTTACACAAGTTAAACTTCGTCGAAAGTTACTAACGTTTTTACATATTTGTGCATAAACCGCGGAGTCTATTTTAAATTTGATATTGTTGAAACGTTTCGCTAATATTTGTGGGAGTTCAATGTTATTCAGCATATTTGAACGTTTTGAAATACATATCCCAAAAGGATTTTCTACGTAAAATTTGTGCGTCCATTAAATATTGCTTTTGATGACTGGATTTTAGTGTTTTTCATATAACGATAATATCTTCTTCTTATATAAAATTCTCGTGTCACAGTTTTCGTGCCCGCACTCCTCCGAAACGGCTTGACCGATTCTCATGAAATTTTGTGAGCATATTGAGTAGGTCTGAGAATCGGCCAACATCTATTTTTTATTTTGCAAAACGTTTGCTGGGGTCTACTAGTATATATATTTTCAAATTTTGCATTTATTCATTCTGTGACAAATTACTAGTCAATCAATATACTCGTGATAGTAAAGTCAAGTTTATTTATTCAACAACAACAATTGATCAAGTCATTCAAGTTAAGATTTATTGCCGAATAACTACAATTTATCTACATAAAAAACTAGGCCGAATGTAGCGCTAAAATGTGGAGCGAACGCGGTTTTTTATTTAAAATTAGTTTAGGGTCAAATGAGGAATAGAAACTGGGACGAAAGCAGATTTTGTTTATATGATAAGATAAATATTCATTATTGCACACATAATTAAAAACACAAGACAATACATAAGCACTTTAGACTTTGTGACCAATCGTGATCTTTTCGCTAAAGAGCGATCTCTACCAGACAACCTTGAATGGATTGGATTTTTGGGAAAAAGAAGGGCTGAACTTTCACGGGACAAATACGGCATAAATTATTATTGGGTTCCCAAATATATGAAGAACAGACCGTTATCTGCAAACAAGACAAATTCAGATTAACCTAGTGATGTCTGTATGTACTCGTAAGTATATAAAGCACTCAGTTCTTGTTCTTGCGCGTATAAGATGCTTCCAATGTACTTGGAAGTTCTATTAGCAAGGCAGTTTTCTATCTGTTTGAGAAGTTTTCTAGCGCACCTGTTCAATTTTATAAGTAGACTTTGATGAGATTTTGTCCGGTGTAAAGTGAGTAGTGCAAGTGTAAAACTTTATTAAAAATATTTCGTTATCAGAGTCAACTTGTAAACTTTTATCAAGTTGTGTACCAATTTCAGTACGCAGAGAGTTTTGATGTTTCAATACAAAAAATACCTTTCTCTTGTACTGCTAAGGCCTGCTGCAAACGGGCGACCGACCACAGCGACCGGTAGCCAGGCACTAGCAGTTCACATGATATTTTATACACAGAGTTGGTGGTTGGTGGCGGCGCGGCGACTCGCTACAGTCGCTATATAAAAGTCCCCGACTCGCTACTTGTGGTCGCACTACTGCACCCGCCCGTCCCGCTTAGCGGCTCATAAAAAGTGGTGGCTTTCGAACACCGGTGGCTGCCTCTCACTTCTGACACTGAATCACAAACTCATGCAGATGTAGCAATAGCGCGCGACCGCCGCCGGTGGCTGTAGTCGCTAGACCGTTTGCGTCGAGATCTATTGCACTACCACAAACAGCGGAGGCTGCATCATATTTCCCTAGATACGTAAAGATGAAGCTTTTGCAACGCCGCATTTTAGTGGCCGCAATCAGAATAACTGAGTTTGATAACCGAATAGAGGCGGTCTTACATTTTTATCATCCAAATTATAATAATATATTTGCCGAGTCAAAAGGATATAAGATCACAAATTTGTGTTCGCGATCACTACAAAACTCATATTTATTTAAAATGAAACAAAACAATAATAACAATAGGCGTAGCGGACTAGCAGCATTTTTATGCTTGTTTTTTTTTATTTTGACACGTTTTTTCAATAAATTGGCGCTGTGCAAAATAAAACGAAATAAAATAAAGATTGGAAAGTTCGCGCCTGCTAAATCCCGGTATACATACATATAGCTATAGGTGTCTAGCCTCGATTTCGCTCGGTAGTTCAGTTGAGCCTCGCCGTAGGCAGCCATGCCCGGACTGTCCAATCAGCTGATTTATCGACTGCCCCTTGACTGCGCGACGGGCTGTTAACTCACTATTCTTTATTGGGAGCTAGGTGAAAATGTATAGTGTACTAAAAACTTAGAAATCATCGATTGGCATAAAATGAAATGAGGTGTTAACTAGTAAGACCTCCTGATAAATAACATTATAAATAGGTATGAAATGGTGACAACCACCTTAAAAGGACTGAAGACTGAAATTATGTACGAAGGCTTTTTTAAAATAACCTTTTGGTCATTTTTACTTTTGGGTTTCCACATCACAAAATAAACGTTCAATTCTATTAAAGTCATACAGTCATATAGCTGATTTTGTTAAATATTTCGGTTGATCCCGTGATTCTTAAAGACCCCTTGTGCGATTCATACCGCGGTATGAACCGCCCCGGCACCCGTCACTTCATTCATGCCATTGGCCCCGACATCCTTCGCCGCACTTGCCCATACGTGGACTACTCGTATATAATCAACGTCTTTTTGACCCAATTGCCATCAAATCATTTATAAATTCTATAAATTACTTTACGATCTACTCTCGTATAAACCAATCACACTTGAGCCCGTTTGAAACCAACAACACGAAACATTTCCATTTTAGATTATAGGTAATGGTAATTTAAAGTGCGAATATTCATAGAGTTTGGATGTCCATTAATTATTGTTCATTAATTGCGATAACGCTCCAATGCGTTTCAGTGGAAACAATCCAGTTATAATTACTAAATGCATTTTCCGTGTTTAGCACGTTTCATTACTACCAGAAAATGATAATAATTAAAATGATTATATTTCAAAATACAATGAGGATTGAGGGCTCTCTAATACATTTGCAGCTGCTTTGTTTGGAAGCGGTCTGCTTCCACCACGGCCCTGATTCTCCGAGTCATCTGTCCATCGTGGGGACGTTCTACATTTCCCTTGATATTTTACAACCTCCATTCAACATACATATGCACTCCTATTAACGTTCCCACTGCTGGGACACAGGGACTTCTCTTTCGAGAGATTAGCCATACTTCTTGTTTTTACTTTAACAACAACTCGTTCTTTTACAACCGAGGAAAAAAAGGAGGAGGTTCTCAATTCGACGAGTATTCTCATTGAGATTTTTTATTTTTATTGTATAGGGTATACTTACACCTACACCTCGTTATTACATAACTTTTTCATAAAACTTCAATGCAATTTGTCGTCTTGATTTTAGTTTTGCGAGAAAAAATAATGGGTAACCTTTTAAGTATTATAAATTTTGGTTGAATTGAAAATCGTGTCAACCGACGTAGCCGGCTTGGTTTGCGGAAAATTCGTCGAGAACAATTCGCCAAAAAGACAATTTACGGTATAAAGTATAGCGGGATATACCCAGTTTTGTCCTGCATTAAAATAGTCATAGAGATTTTTTAAGTATAGCGGGAAAACCCAGTTTTGTCCTGCATTAAAATAGTCATAGAGATTTTTTAAGTATAGCGGGAAATACCCAGTTTTTGTGTTTTCGATGAATTCTTCTCGACAAATTTTCCGCAAACGAGCCAGCTTAGCCCGTTGAAGTAACATAAAACTTAAAACAGATAATCGTTGAAATAAATACCGTTGTTAAAAGATGGCTTGGCGACCATGGATCAGTATCCGGTGAATCCTTCCAAAGAGGTGGTTGGATGATGTATTAAATGCTATAATCTGACTCGCGTTAGCTGCGGATATTCTACTGGTTAAACCAAATACAGGGCGCCATGTCACGTAGTGAAAATCCTACGATAAAAGCAAGAATAATCGACGCAGTATAAAGTAAGCAAGCAGTGTAGTCTCCCTATGTGGCGCAGACTGCACATACTAATCCTAGGAGATAAGCGGCTTCCCTCGACAAATCTAACTACTTCAATACTGTTCATAATTTACCGTTAATGTAAGATAACAGCTTGAAACTTTCAACAAACTCGAAATCTTCAGACATAATCGCTTCACTAATTATGTGCAAGAAAGCTTCAACTCTACATAACCTACGTTAGATGACGGCAGGCGTACCTGGGATGAATTATATACCGTAAAGCCGTCTTACACAATGGATGTGATACTCGTAACAATGCGTTATAATTAACTTAGAGCTATAAATCATTTGAAAATGCCATAACAATTTTGATAAATGACAGCATCGGGAAATACTAGTGCCACACTGCGGCTGTACTGTAGCTGAAACATTGCTTTCTGCAAGCAATCATATCTGTTTATATTAAGGATTGTTCTTTGAGCTTTCACGGAATTTAAATTAGGCTTACCTTTTGTGGCGAGACTTTTACAATCGTAACATTCATATGGAAAATCCTGTAGTAACGCTCCTTCTAGGAAATAATTAAAATGGACTTACTAGAAATGATGGCTGGCTGGAGATAACGTACCCAAAACTGTATTCATGCTTCCTGTAGATTACGTTATCACTTTTATACCCAACACTTAGATTTTAAAAAATTTTGTTCCTTAATAGGAATAGTTTCTTATTTTTGTCCAGGTCTAATTAAAACTGGCCACCGTCTAGTCCGCTTCTGACCACTCCGACGATAATAAATGGAAATCAAAAATAAATCCCCACGCGGCCTGCAAATAAGTCTATTAGTCCATTTGCATTGTTCATGCTTGTTCCGGATCCGGGCCGGGTCCGGGCTGTATCGGTGCAGTATAAATAATCCTGAGACTAATTGAGTGGAGGATGGCGCGCGGGTAGGTGCAGGCGCCCCGGGCGGGCGGCCGGCGGAGCGGCCGGCGGAGCGGCAGTCGGGGCGCGACCGGGGCGCGGCGCGCACGTGCTATGGAGCCGAGCAGTTACGGCTCCTGCCAGCGCACGCGGCCCAGTGCCGACCGCCATCCGTTCCTCGGCTCCACCGTCACAGGCCTCCTTAGTGTCTTTGATTCCTTTGCCAAATTTAACAACATACAAGAACGTATACGAAGGTAGATATGACATTAAATTTGAGTTCGTCTTGTTTATATTGCAAGAAATAATAAATTTAAGGTAAACTTTTTCACATAGAATCTAAGAGATTATCTGGACAAGTCAGATAAAGGGTACCTTTCATATTAAAAGTAATTTTAAATTAAAGTAAACGAGTCAAAAAACTATAAATACCTAAATTAAAATAAGCGAATACCTAAGTGAAATTATAAAAACCGGTTAGTATAAATCGTAGAAAGGTTCTCTGTAAAACAATAAAGTGATTTTTTTCTTATCAGTGAATTGAGAAATCTAAGTGCATACAATTTCTTTAAACCGCAACATTTAATGCTCCCTTAAAAAAAGTAACTCGTATGCAATTAAAATTTGTCTGAGACAAGAACAAACTTCATTTCACTTCATTCGTACCAATAGCAATTGAAAAACTCATCAACAAAATACATCCCTCGATTAATATTGCGATCCTCGAGGTGGCAGTTTAGTGAGTAATAATATTTAAGTAAACACGATATTGAGGTATTTAATAGAGTAGGTAATTCTATTGAAAAAACTGCTAACGAACGTAATTTTGATCATTAAACCGGGCCTTTGTCTCTATGGCGCGGCAAATATAAAAGGCCGGCATCCTTTGTGATTTTAATGATTATAAAATACGAACAACGTATGTTCATTTCCAGTACACACCTACGGCTGATTAAACTTTCGAGTACATTCAGAATTTTCATAATTAATAGCCGTCAGAGCCTTAATTATTTACATGATTCTGAATTTGATTGGAAAATAATCTAGACTGAATAATGATGTGAGACTGAATACTATGACGAAATGATATTAAGTTTTAAAATGGAAGTTCTGAATTATTAATTGTTGGTTATTCCAAAAACAACGGGTCAGTTACGTACAGCCAAATATCTCCCGAACTACGAATGCTATCCTAATGGAACGAAGCCTGTTCAATTGATAATCTTAATATATATAAATCTCGTGTCACAATGTTTGTCCTCAATGGACTCCTAAACCACACCATGTGCAGTTCGATCCAACTTGAGAGATAGGATGGTTTTTACGGCGAGAAAAATTCGAATAATTTCCGAGAAAATTTTATACCCGTGCGACGCCGGGGCGGGCCGCTAGTTTAATTATAAAGAAAATAAGTAAAAATAAAACTTATGTGCACAATCTTAAAATAAATTAAAAACAAATTAAAGTCATATTCTACTGACACTAAATGTTTTTTAAGGTGTGTGTTTTGCTGGTTTTGATCAACTAAATCATTTTGAGTATTTGTATCGATTAGGCAAGCTTGACATCAAATTTCGGAGCCGGTGCTGAGTTCTGTTTTTTATTTCAATGATCTAACAGTTACAGTTCTGGAGATATTTCGCTTTTAAACAGGCCCGTTATTTTTGGAACCTTGTATATGTCAAATATAGGATTACTATAACACATTATTTCTAATTTCATAACATTTCTGTTTTTAGTCTCAAGAAAAATAAAAGACTGCTTGCAAGACAGCTAATTGGAAACTTGTTCCAAGCTTTTGAACCTTAAAGAGAGCACAAATAAAACTTTCACATACAATAAGTTGTACGCTTATATTCACATACTTCCAGCTCAATCCGATTAAAGTGAGCCTGTTAAAAGTTAGTTCAGGATGAAAGAGTTGGTTGAAAGAACGACTTTTAAAAAGTTGTTGGTTGAAAGGCTCCCCCCCCCCCCCCGCCCCCCCTCCAGGCAGACTTTAGTTGCAGCTCTTAAGCTGTCTGGTGCGTCCAGCACGTTTCAGCGTGGGGGTGAAATATGCCAGTATCAGGTCGTAACAATAGCTACGGCAGTATTAATTGCAGAGATAGGGTTCCCAACTACCTCTGCAATTAATATTTGTTTCCAATTAACCTGCAAGTATGAAAGGACGTTTGTATTGGTTTTAATCAGTAACAATGACATAAAAATATTGTGTACTGTTGATTGTTGGAGAGATAAGGAGATATAAGTTTATACACACATATTCATTCGTACAAAATCATTATACGAACTGGACTCATAATGATAGCCCTATTTATTATATTCCTACTAATATTCACGGCATTTCATATTTACCCCCAGAGAAGATTTGGATTTAGGCCTGATTAGATTAGATTGCTTAAATAGGTCATTTCTCGAGGCTAACAAAATAGCTCTTTTACTTTTTAGCAACAGACTAGATTCGCTTAACAATCAAAACAGATCATGATACAGGAATGTTCTATGGCAGTCGCTTTGCATCGTGTCTTATTAAACTATTTAAAAAGGCACTGGTCGAGGCTCTTTCAATTTGAAGTGATATGATGGACGCCTTTGCGCTGCTCTGGGTGTTAACTACAGAATAAATAAATATTTATAGAACAGAAAGATAGATTTGAGAAAAAATGTGGGAAAGCCTACATAGTCTCTGTCCGTGCTCGTAAAAGCAGGCAATAAAGGAGACTGCGCGTGTACCTGCGAGGTGGACGTCTATCGCTTCACTTCACAATACACCTGCTTTTCTCGTCTGAAATGCTAATCCGCTCGGATGCCGGCGATCCACGTTTCTCATTTAGTCCGGATCCGTTAAAAGCTGCATGTAGGCAGAGGGCCCATCAAAAGAGCTCACTGCATATTTCTATTTTCGTACCAGGTTAAGGACCAAATTCAATTTCAAGACAAAAAAAATTGTAATGAAATATTCCCTTAAGCGGCAGGATTAAGTTAAGAAAAGATATGAAATGGATGTGGGTGAGGTTATCTCTGTGATGGTGTGCTTAATTCTCGCGAAACAAGCGCGTCGCTAGAAGCCTGCGCTGCGTAAATAATAGTATAAGTAATATAGTGAGAATTATTACAGATAACCTAAACAGAAGTTTCAAAGTATTTGAAAATTGATATTGGCTGTAACATTATCAATGCTGCAGTCATTGAATTATCTACTATCTGAGAGGTCCAACGTTAATAGATCCTTTTGCGGTCCCTCCATCTGCACTTAAAGTAGAAATTCAATCAACTTTATTGGCCCTTATGGCACAGCGAGCCTCGAGCTACGGCGTTTCAGATCTAACAAGGGGTACTAGAAATATTTCTTGAATTCCTTCCTTGCACTTGCTTCGAGAACAGACCTTTATACAAGTTATTTTGCTTTTGAAGGACCAATATAACTCCGACGAAGATAAAATAGAGTTTAAAAACTTCTTCACTATCAACTCTCATGAATTGCACACGTGTGCATTTGTGCGATGCTATCTAAAATGCAAAAAACTTTAAATACGCTGATGCTGTTTACCCAAGCCAGTATACAATTACGTTCTATAAATAATTAAAAAGTTTTTGTTTAAATTGCCGCAGATAAAGGCCCAAAGCTGGAAAATGGCTGATAAGAGCATTTATTTCCTTGAATTATGGGACTTATATTCAATGGATTTTTAAGCAAAGCTGTGATTATCGCGCGGCTTGCCGACCGCGATAATACTTGTTACCATATTTTACTTTGAAATAATTAAATTAATTAATTTAAATAATACATTTCTGTGATTATTCTAGAGAGTTGCTTTCGCTAGTATGTAACAAGCACACACTGTCAATTTTTTGTATGTAGATAATATTGCAATATTTTCAGAAAACCGTTAAAGTACTTTAAATTTTACATTCCAAAATCAATCACTTGGAATTCGTTAAACAAGCGCGTAAATATGTGAATAACATTATTATATGAGTGCTCGGAACAGAAACCAAATGGAATTTCAATTTTTACGATTTTCATTCGCTTTTATTCCAACTGACGAATTCCGTTAATAATGCAAATACACAGGAAAAAAGAATGTTGTAAATAATTGTATTTTCTTTGTGAAAATAAAAGACCAGTACGCTGGAGTATTCGTACGCAGTCAATATTGTTTGTGTGTAATCGAAATGAAATCAGTTCATTTCATTTTTGAAACGTTAATTACCTTCGGTCGAGTGTGAGTTGGGAGATGTCTGATAGCGGTCGGCTTGTCCGGACCCTGCGATCTGTCAAACTGTCGGAGTCATCCTCCGCGGCTGTCCATATCGCATACAGTCGGCGAGCAGCGCACAGCACGGGTCAAAGCATTTCATTGACAGGTGACGCATTGGCCCGTCTTTCAGGTTTACCAGATGAAATATTCACTAACAGCACTTTGGACACAGACTTGTGAACTAATCTGAGAGGCGACTCAGCCGCTTTAATTATTGGTTAGCACACCGTCCATGCTTCGCAAGGCTTTTATTAGTAATTTAAGGATTTAAAAAGGTATAGATCTCACAACATCGGAGCAGTAAGCAAAGAATAAGATCGTTTCCCCCGTTCTCAAGCTATGTCCATAGTAGCCTTATATCAAAAGAACCTCGACAATTTCGTGAAGTGCATTCTTTGTCATACCTCTATAGGCGTTTGATATAAACTATATATATTTTCGAATTGTTCCCATTTCTACAGTGTCCTAATCCTACAGATTTTAATTTCGACAGATTCCCAATTCCAGTCCAAATAACCTATGTAGTTATGAAGGTTCCGTATCTCAAAGCGTAAAAAGAAACCAGCGTACATCGGGTTTATATCTAAACGTACATAATAATGTATTTGACAAATTCATGACACTTTTACGATTTAATGAGCCAATCGTGAAATTCCGTACGATGATGTAGGCAATTCTATACCTGGGCCACGAATAAATATAAACATTTTAACGTTATTTTATTTCTAATTAAGAAGATAAATAAAATAAGCAAGTAAAACAAAACGCCGTAAAACGAGCAGTTGGCCCCCTGCTGCCAGTATGTGATGGGATGGAGCCATCCCATTATTCCATGCCCGATTATTCAGTAGATCGTCGTCGGTAATGACTACGCCTAGTTACCCTTTATTGATTCAACGTCATTGTTTATAACGCCCCGTAAACAAAACACGCCGATTTGTTTTTTAAGCCGGCCATAAATGTTTCTGTTTATTTATTGATGAGCCTTAGTTAATGGAACGAAAATTTAATCCTCATTAAATTTGAATGCAAACTAACGAATACATAAATTTTTGTTAGTTGGCAGAGTAATCAGCCAGTAATTTAATAGCCTTATCGACAGCACTGCGCATTACAATGTAATTAAAGGTCCACAATGTGTGATTGTGATTATTTATAAATCTTCATGCGTTTTTCATCGATTGATAAATTAATCCATGAAGAACAAAACCCTGTGCCACTTCGGCCAGGACAATGCTTCACAAAAAGGAGCAGTCTAAGCTTTTCGTGATTCCTTTCCCGAGTTCAGGAGATAGGGACAACGTTCGTTTTCATAATTTCATAATGAATCAGTTATGTGAACTGCCGTGTTTAAGTGCTTTCCCACGGTCCGCGATATTGCGCCCGGACAAGTGATACATTTCCTGCGGTAAACTGGAAGGTAATTTTACGAGCGCCACGAAAGATAATTAATACACATAATTGAAAATATTAAAAATAATGATCATTATTATAAAACACAAATTATTTATTATAAATCATTCTTAAGGGGGTGTCAAAATTGGTGGTCTCGTCTTTTCGCTAGAGAGCTTAAAGACCTCTAACAGACAAATAAATGGCGAACTGTGTGCAAAAATAAATAAATATTTCCGAAATAAATCAAATAATAAAGTAAAGTATTATAATCATAAATATAGAGTAAAATATTTTTCCATATCCATCATCATCATCATCATATATATCCATACTTTTTATAAATTAAAGTCCACCACAGTCTGCCTGTCCTAATGTTCGCGATAAGCCCTGAACCAGCTGAACGGATTCTATCTGTTTTAAGCAATAGGTAGAGTGATTCAGGAGGAGGGTTTTACATGAATGCAGCCGTAACAAGGCAGCTGGTCCAACATGAAATGACTATACAATCTGTATGATGAATAGCAGAGGTATGCCGTGTCAGAGTGCACACGGCGCCGCGCCGCCGCGCCGGCTTAGGGCTAATGCTGCCGGCTCAACGCCGAATCTCACCCGGCGTTACAGCGCAACAACGTGCATGCTTATCACATGCAACGTGCATTACGTTCGCTGTTATTGACTGCTCGCAGTTAAACGAAACTATACAGGACATATTTCAGATTTCATTGGAAAAACAACGGAGGTATTTGTAATATGATTTTTAACCCTCGGTTAAACAGTATGACAATATTGTCCCTAGAACTCAAAAGTCTGGACTCAACAGTACCCCGAGAGACTATTATAACAATGACTTTTGTACATTCGTTATCGTTTCACAAAAGCCTGAAGTTATTGCCTACGAGCACGAGAGCGAGCCATGTTTTAAAACTACCCTCATATGCCGTTTGGACCATTGCACACTGAGAGAACACAAGTGTCACAGTATTTTTTGTTATAATAATTATGCGAGCAGTCTAATTACTATGGATCTGGCCTACAACAAAATGCCTCTTCAAAGTTCCATTCATGAAAAGACCAACTGAAAGTATTTCTATGAAAACTGCAAGTGGCAGGTATTTGTCGTGAATTAAGCAGCTAGAGCTCGAGCATTTAATACACACTATAGAGCACTTTGCTGAATATATTTTATAGAGCACTAGAGTGGAGCACCGTTAGGATTCTGATATAGCCTTTACCTTGTGAGACTTCTAATGGGCCCAATTAAAATAAACGGCGTGGCTGCCCGTCGTAATATCTTAATTGAAGTAATTAAAAAACTAAATAAGCTTTCCCGTCACAACATTTTGAATGGGACTTGAGTGAAAAGAAACGTGTGAGTTGGGCCATTTGCTATGCAAGCTTGCTTGCTTACTGAAGATATGTTATATGATATGTTCCTAATTTAGTTAATTTGATTTAATGAAATCCCGTTTATGATAACACGAGTTAAAAATCTATGTTTCTTATGTTAAACTCTATTGAAATTTTCGTTTTATTAAAGAAATGATTCTCGTTTCCATCCGAAGTATATACAATCAGGTTACAACTATGTAATTCGTTAATTAGTGCCTTGTAATTGTATTATTGTTTGCTATGAATGCCGTATCATTATCGACTTAACAAGTAGGGCAGATGTCGCAGATAGAATCCGGAGATTATCATGGAGGAATAAAAGAATTATGATTGTAGATTCAACAGAACATAATATTCTATTATAAAAATTATATATTTTAGATTTAGGCTTTTTTCTTGTAGCTTCTGTATTTATCCGTGTTGCGTCACTGGTAAACGCAATGTTCTTGTCACCAATTAGACGGCATATTTTGAAGGGTGTAGCCACCCCAGTGAATATTGACGCGACAAACCGCCGCCGAACATCGTCTCGAATCTCTCGAATCCTTCACGCTGCTATGATCTACCCGGGCACACACGATTATTTTCAGCAAGCCGCTAAAGTAGCCACAGCATTACAGGGATACGAAATATAAACTATCTCTGGTGTCGAAGTTGAGCGTGAGACGCGGCCTGTTTACAGCGACACCACTGCTCACTGCACTCCCAGGCGCCCTCATCAAATCAAGCGGTGATCTGATCTGGTTGATTTCTTAGTTGACTGGCTCTAACGGCATTCACTATAACTAAACTATACATAGTATAATCTATCCTTTATAAGGAATGTAAAATGACTCAGATGTCGATGATCAGTGCGACAACTATCTCTGCTTACTGCACTTCCGGTCTCATCACAATACCACGCGCAACTCCAATAATATTGTTGATTTCACACTTGACTTCCTCTGGCGGTTCAATCACCAACTACGAGTATGTATACTACAACGCTTTTATAAGGAATGTTAATTGTCGAAAGTCCATGACTGCTCACTGCGCCTCCGGCTCATCAAACTATCACGCACTGATCCGATCCGATTGATTTCGCACTTGACTAGCTCGGCGGCTCTTTCCCCTACCACATACATCTGTGTATGTCGTCTATACATATGCCGGTGTTAGTTTCTAATTTGGGAGTCATTGGCTTTATAGTGAAGGATGAGCTTTTGCTGGATGTAGCAACATGTATCCCATCTCCAAGCATAGATTACGTTGATTTAACATCTGACATACCTAAGATTATTTTTAATAGTCAGAATGGCTCTTTCTTTCTTGTTCTTTGATGTGTATTGGTTCTATAAAATAGATCCTTTAGGACGAATCTTGGCGCACTCGATATATTCTAGTATAACTAAAAGACCCAATGCCAAAACCAACACATAACTTATCTATGTAGTCACATCTTCGCGTTCTCCAGTCTTTGTCATTATCAATGTGTACAGAAGCTAACAAATCCCTTTCACACCCAGGTCCCTCCCGAAACTCAGCAACCCTGAGGAGGAGACGGGCAGGCCGCCGCAAGGGGGGGTGGTGACCTTCGAGCCCATCTTCCACGACCACGACTTCTGCGAGAGAGTCGTCATAAACGTAAGTACAATGTTCTTCCAGCAACCTGTTATATTTACACATCTACTGCCCGAACAGTGTGGCCAGCCTGAATACCTTTGTTTAAGTATAGTTTTCAAATGAGAATGTTACGATAAACAAGCAAAAGAAATGCAGTAACAGTCCATCGGCATTCATTGCAATACTGCGCAGAAAATAGGCTAATTTACCGCTCTGATTTTCAACAGTCCTACCAGGTAGCAAATGAAAAAAAAAAAAAAAAACTTTAAACAGTACTTCAAAGTGCAAATCGTGATTCTACAAAATTGCTTTGGACTGCGAGCTCAATTTAGATGACAATTCAGCGCTTCCTAGTGCTCCATAAATACGGAAATCGCCTCTCATTTTATTTATTTGTCGTCCAGCTCCGAGTATTTTACATTAGTCAGGTGCAGGCCGGAGTTTTTAAATAATTCTTTTTTGAGTGGTGAGCGGATGGAAGCGTGGAATAATCAGATTTTTTCGATAGTGCTTTTATTTAAACCCGAAGGCAGGGTTTAAACCACGGAAGTTTAAAACATCGCTGTTAAAATAAAATGAAAGGTTTTCACTGAATACTTCGCATTTCCATCCACCGTTTATAACCCGATTAAAGCATACAAAAGTGTTTACATGTCGAAAGGTAATTGGAACATAAGTGCGGTGGCGTCGGAGCGGAGTGGAGCACATTGTGCGCCCGACTCACGCTGAACTTTGTCGCTGAAACGAGAACATTTTCTGTACTAAAAAAAATATTTCTATAAAGAAAAAATTTTGTTTTGGCAGCATTTTGTTTGTCACTGCCAAATTACACAATATTTGCCTCCGTAATCAGTTTTGGAAGTACAGCTCGTATGTGTCTCGGGTCTCTATCGGATCGGAAACTACTTGGTATGGAACTAGGGCTCCTCTATATTCCGGCTCGTATGTGATTAAAGGCTAGACTTTTATAGACTTGAATAATCAGCATAATCCTAAATATCGTATGAACATATTCGGCGAGTGTCAAAAATTAGCTTTAAACTACTTTCGAGCTGTTGATTGCTTCCATTAAGAAATAAAAATCCAACAGTTTACCAGATATTGATCCGCATTGAAAAGAGATATAACGAGATTTATTTTCATCTCGCCTTGGCTTTTTCGAAGGTGAAAAGTAATAGTAAAACTAGGGGAAGTCCATTATAGTGTAGTTATAATTAGCAGCTGTCTACTGCCGCCGAAAACAGCGGAGCACCTCCGCCCTGACTCAGCTTCTCCGCGGCGTCAGATGTAAACATCACTACTATTTTTGTTTATAGTTACTTTCTGAAATCTCAAAGCTTTCCACTACGCGGCTTTCGCGTATTGTAAGAACATCGTACTACAAGTTAAATGTAGGCCTCGGGCAAACCTTTAAAATGGCAACATTATTAAATTTTCATTAAAAAACGAATATAGTTATAGATACAATTTTGCAGAGAGTATATAATCACTAGCGCCTCTTGCGGTTATTTCAGTATTGTTTCAAGTAGAGGCCCTCAGATTACATTGAAATAAGAAACGTTACGTTGAAATTATGTAATGTCAAATTAATAAAAGCGTCTTAGATTAGTAAAAATAATCTGAAAAACATAAATTAATACAATACACTTTATTGAACACCATTTTCAAAACAAAAAAATATCAAAAAATGAAATATACATATAATAGTGTCACAATGGCCAGCCTTATCACTTAAAGTGATCTCTACCAGACAACCTTAATTAAATTGATATAATCAAAACAGTTTGGTCTTTATATGAAGTTCAGTGAATTTAAACGTAGTATTATTTAGATTTATAACGGGATATTTACCATGATTGATTGTCTTTCGAGTTTCCCGATATTTCGGCACAGTTACATGCGCCATGATCACGGTTGAACTGAAGCTGCAGCGATTGGAGTAACAGTTTTATTGGCAGACAAATCGATCTACCCTCTTTCTCACTCTTTTATTACGAGTCGATGTATCACTAGAGCTGGGACATGTTTCACACCCCACTAACACACTTTTGCGACACACATAACTGACGGTGTCCGTTTGGACCTTCCTTGCAGGCTTTTTTTGACTAGTACACATCTTCAGGGTTCCAGGTTCCAGATAATTGAAAACCATCTTCTCGGTTGAAGTTCCTGTGTTTGGTAATCTCAATAGCCTCCTGTACCAATCTAGGTATATAGTGTTTTTCTACTGAGATTACTTGTGGTTTGTGTAGCTCAATCCAATGGTTAGGCCCCGCCTCTAAAATGTGTTCCGCTATAGCCGATTTATGAATATCCACATTTTTTATAGCCCTTATATGTTCCTTTATTCGGCAGGCTATGGTCCTTTTCGTTTGACCTATGTAGGACTTGCCACAACTACAATCGATCTTATACACTCCCGGTGTTTCAAGGGGTAATCTATCTTTAGGCGAGCGCAGGTAGTGTGAGATCTAAAGGAGTAAAGATGGTTTTGATAGAGGAATTCTGCAAAACCTTTGCAAATTTATCCGTTACTCCTTTTATGTATAGCAGGAAAGCTGGTCTTCGTTCCACCATACACTTGTGGACTCCTTGACTTGGATGACGACGTGGAGGTAGCCTGTGCTTGTAACCATTCCTGCGTAGGACCTTCCGTACATGAGTGAGCTCAGCTTGTAAGCTGTCAGCATCACAAAGGTCATACGCCCGGTTTGTCAGAGCAGCTACTACTGAATTCAAATGCCGAGGGTGGTGATGTGATTCACCACCCTCGGCAAACCGTTATAACCACCGTTATAAATCTAAATAATATTAATAACCATGATAGTTTCAAAAGTTAAACGTAGTATATCGGAATGGAATCGTTTACCCTTTATTTTCTCTTCGATCGGATTTTCTTGCAGCTTTCAGCAATAGATTATAACCAAAATGTGCAAGCATACAAAGCCGAGGCCGCGAATATCTAGTAATCTATATAATATATAATAATATACGTGAAGCGAAAAGTTCGTAAAGAATTCCACAGTATGTACTTGAACTAGGACATCAGGAGTCCCTAAAACTATTTTGTGAGGAAACGAGCACTATTTAGTAATTTTAAGAAAATATCGTTAGTTCCGTGGCTACCGTGAAGTGTAGTGAGTTCAGAGCGCACGCGCTGACGCGTACAGATCTTTTACGATGGCCCCCGGGGCACTCATCACTGAGGGGGGGCCGCTGTTCTGATTGGTGTTATTTTTAAGGCTTGTATTTATATTTTATTTTGGAATAGTGATGGGATCTCAGTTCAGTTTCTTGTAATTGGACTTTGCGCTTGAAGCGACAATTTGCCAGTGTCGAGTTAAATAAATTATAAAGTGAAAAAGATGTTACTCAGTTGAATGCCATGCTTGGCTATGATGCGATCTCAGGTTTTTCATAATAGGTACTGTCATTGTCTAATTGATAATAACGTCTAGAGTAGGCAAAATAATTTGAAAAACGTAAACCAAATTGATATATTAAATTATCATCATAATATTGTATGCGCCCAAAGTGGTTAAAATATTTCACTTCTATTGTGTCTTATATTATTATGTAAGCGGTCAAAGTGATTTATAAAAAATATTTAGGCAATCAAAGTTACCAATGGTAGCATGCAAACTCTCTTCTATTCTAATATTATAAAGCTTAAGAGTTTGTTTGTGTGACAGGCAGATGTTTCATATTGAAAAAATATTTTGATTGCAAGAAAATATAATATTCCCGCAAAATTCCAAAAACATGGGCTACGAAGTGGCGTGTAAAACTAGAAAAGAGATAAATTTGTCAAAGTCGAAACGTTTATTTCCTTAGAAACACAGGCATACATGGACATGTCAACTTAATTGTTTAAACAAAAATTTTATCAATGCAATAACATTGTCTTGACATTTCGCTTCAATGTTTTATACTGAGTTGAGAAGCGAATAGAACAACACAGCTCAATCAGTTTTGTTACGCAAAACAAGCAGGCATGCGCCCACTGCACCGTTATTTATCAAGTTAATTACATATGTAATTAATTAACGTAATGCATATGACATCCATTACTTGGCGGCGCGCGTGCTTTCAGCTGATGGGCGATGGCAGTGGCACTTCGGGCGGAAAGCCCCCAACTACTGAAATAGCTCGTCACGCGGCGACAAGCGACGAATCCCTTTTAGCTCACACGTCACGGCGTTCAACGTGGTTTATGGAATTTCCGGCAGAATTACCTTTCACAAGAAATATGCTACAGCTGAGAACTTGTAAAGCTGCTCCGTGGTACCTTAGAGGCTGTAAAACAGTTCGAGTGGCATTCATCACGATCAGGCCGATACATGATTGCAACAGCGATTGACCGGTGTTATCCTGCACAAGGTTTACAGTGCGGTAGATATCCTTTGTTTAAATAATATGTAAATTAATAAAAAATAACATATTCTGGATAATCCACAAAGAAAAATACAGATGTCTCTTGACAGGGCTAAGCCCTAGCTTACAATTGGGCCTACCGATTTGTAAGTTCTATAAATACTGATGCTAAGCTAAGTATTAGGATTTTAATGATTTTGTTGTGCCCAAACAAAAAACACAAAAAACTTCTGATCTCATATATTTTAGAAGACCTAAATGTACCGGGTTGGTCAACTTTCTTAACTAGCCAAGAAAAAACACTTTTCACTCCTTATTTTTTTTTTGTTATAAAAATTGGCCAGTTTCAACTGGCATCCGAATAAAGTAAAATAAAAAATTTCGAAATAGTATACTATAATCACAACATGGATGCAATAAACTTATGACTTTTGCTTTTCCTAATTAATAATTTTATATTAAAATAGCAATCAGTTTCGCTGTGAAGCGCGCGCTTTGACGTGCTCTTAGAGGGAACTTTTGCAATATGAAATTGTTGTTTAATTAAGCGTAGTTTCGCTCCCTTGTCACTGCTCCTCTCAGCGACGGTATTGCTCGCTAATCGTTATTGTTACCTTCTAGCAGTTCTCACTAATAATCCCGCTTCCTATCGATTGCGATGCGAAGCAATGCCAAACCGAAAGATTGTTAATCGAGCGATAGTCTACAAATATATTACAAAAGGCTAGATGGCTAGATACAACAATTGGTGTTCTGTTTAGTCCGTCCAAAAATACTGCACACCTTTGTTACGCTTCTCAGTTTAATAAATAAGAGCAGAGATATCAAAGTTCCGCAGAGTAACTGGGAGATTTAGTGCACATCACACGAAAGCATTACGTCATGCGAAACTTCAAGAAAATAGAAATAACGGACATATATATTTTTTCCCTATATATAATTATCTTACAATCAAATGCCCGTTTTCACCAACAACGGCTCTTTAACAGTTACTTAAGTATCCCTTATGTTAGGCGTTTCTTAAAATCATCTTTTAATCTAAGAGCTTTCTGTTTTAGGTATCACTTAACGTTTGATGAAAATAAATTACGTTAGCTGTCTCTTTGGAAAATTGGCCTAAGTGACTCTTGTCATACAAATTTGAGGCGTCGTTGGCGAAAACTGGTATAAATGACAACTGTTGCAATATAGTGTAAGGTTAATATAGATACTAAGTTAATTTATGTATATTTTAATCAAATGTTTAATTCGTTCTAAATTCATAGTTTTGTTAATTATAATTTTTACATGTATTATCGTGACCTAAAAGTATGTATTTAAAGGCAAGTTCCGGTTTATTGTTTGAGTTGACTTTATTTCGTAAGCCAATCGGCGCTCGCACACGCCACCGCTGTCGAGCGCACCGACCAATGAGGAGTGAGACCAAGTTGTCAAGTAGGGTTCGAGCGCTCGACGGCGGAACGCGACGGCCGGGCATTGGAACGGTGGCACTAGTCTAGGCAAGACAATGGAATATTACAAGCTAATAAAGAGTGGGAAATTTGTGAAAAATTAAAGTGGATTTTATTCTGACCAAACCCAAAAGGTCAGAAGTGGGATAGACGAGAGGATTTCATATCTTCTAAAAACGCCCACGGCTCGGAAAAACGTAAGTATTGATTTAATTCCTAAAAACATTTTATTTTATCGGGTAGATCGTTTCTGTTTTCCCTCTATCTCTTCGATTTCCTTTTTAGTATTACATATAAGTTTACAGTATTAGTTACTAAGTCCTTAATCCTTTTCCCCATTTTTTGTATGGGTATTGAGTATTTTTTTTTTCCAGTTAATAATATAGGTATATTTAAATTTTAAATTTTGCCTATCTACCATGTCTTATTGACTTCGGAAGAACAAACTAGCAATTTAGTACTTTGTTTTGGTTATGAAATCGTTTAATTAAATAAAATTAACATGCGATGAATCCAAAACTTGTCTAGAACCGATCTTTAGTCTAGTAGCGGCGCGGGTCCGGTCAAGGGCTCCAGTGTTTCTTTGTTTTACAAGCACTTTCTCCTTCGAGTTTAATAATCTGTTTATGTAGGTATATCTATATATCTATATATAAAAGAAAGTCGTGTTAGTTACACCACTTATAACTCAAGAACGGTAGAACAGATTTGGGTGAAAATTGGTATGGATGTAGCTTAGAGCCAGGAGACGGACATAAGATACTTTTCATCCCGGTCGACAGCGTTCCCGTGTGACTTGACATGAAACGTCAGTCACTATAAAACGTGTTATAACAAAAAAGAATCAGACTTGGAATAACAAAACGCAAATGATAGCTATGTAATTGACGTATAATGACAGCTATGTAATGACGTATAGATGACAATTTGATACTTGTAAGAAATCAATATTCAAACTATCTATATATATAAAAATGAATCCCTATTACCCTTGGTCACGGTATCACGCCTGAATGGCTGGACCGATTTCGCTAATTCTTTTTTTGTTCTGTTCGTTATTATCAGGAGAAGGTTCTTATGAAAGAAAAAAATTAAGGAAATTGCGCGGAAAATTAGAAAATTTAAAATTATTTAACCACCATATAAAATTATTAAATTTTTTAATGTAACTTTAAGACATTTGACATAGAATTGATTGAATGCTGAAAATATATTCAAAAGAGGATGACTTTGATTTAATTAACTTAATGAAATCAAGAATCTGCTCATTTATAGCGTCTAAGACGGAACAAAGTTCGCCGGGTCAGCTAGTATATAATATATCAGATGTAAAGTAACCATAACACGAGCTTAGAGCTTACCACGGGGTTAGATATTGCTGTGTGATAGATAGATAATAACTTTATTGCACACCAATGCTTACAGACTAACTTAAAAATAACAATCAATAGCCACATACGTTGTACAATCGGCGGCCTTATCACTTAAAGCGATCTCTTCCAGGCAACCTTTTGATGGATAGGATATGTTAGGAACACCAAAGACGGTGCACAAAGATCATAGCATATACATAGATAATATGAAAAAGAAATAAAAATAAATAATAAATACATACATTAAATAAGAAAAAAATAGGAGAAAATACATAAGTATAATAAACGATAAATGTATTATTAATATATCACTACATGGTAGATAGTGTTGATGAACCATGCCTATAAAGATATTTAAGGATTTTGCTGTGTGATGTTTGCATAATCCTATTATTTTTTTAGTATTAGTATCAAGTTTTCATAACATAGAACCTAGATTGTGTGTTTGATGTAGGTTCAAAGGTCAAATGGGTCAAAAGGTCAAATGGGTCGAAAGGTCAAATGGGTCGAAAGGTCAAATGGGTCGAAAGGTCATTTGGGTCGAAAGGTCAAATGGGTCGAAAGGTCAAACAGATCCAATGGGTTGAAAGGTCAAATAAGTCAAAAGGTCAAATCGGTTGAAAGGTCAAATTGGTAAAAAGGTCAAATTGGTTGAAAGGTCAACTGGGTCGAAAGGTCATTTGGGTCGAAAGGTCAAATAAGTCGAAAGGTCATTTGGGTCGAAAGGTCAAATGGGTCGAAAGGTCAAATGGGTCGAAAAGTCAAATGGGTCGAAATGTCAAACAGGTCCAATGGGTTGAAAGGTCAAATAAGTCAAAAGGTCAAATCGGTTGAAAGGTGAAATGAGTCGAAAAGTCAAATTGGTAAAAAGGTCAAATTGGTTGAAAGGTCAACTGGGTGGAAAGGTCAAATGGGTTGAAAGGTCAACTGTGTGGGAAGGCAAATGTTTTTCTTTTGGTTTGTTTAGACAATTTATTTACTTATTTATTATTTTTTGCCCGGTTAAGCTGCTTTCTGGAAGTTTCAGATACAATGGATGAGGATGCAGGAGAAGCTCGAGGTGATGGGCAACGGAGTGGAAGGACCCTAGGTGGAGGGTACGACAAAATAAAGTCCCGAGGATAGGGGCCCACAGAAGGAGAGACCCTAGGTTGGAGGGTACGACAAAATAAAGTCCCGAGGATAGGGGCCCACAGAAGGAGAGACCCAAGGTGGTGGGTACAAAGAGGGAGAGACCCAAGGTGGTGGGTACAAAGAAGGAGAGACCCAAGGTGGTGGGTACAAAGAAGGAGAGACCCAAGGTGGTGGGTATAAAGAAGGAGAGACCCAAGGTGGTGGGTACAAAGAAGGACAGACCCAAGGTGGTGGGTTCACGAAGGTAAAGTCCCAAGTGGGTGGGCACAGGAAAGTCAAATCCCTGTGGGATGGGTTGACTTTAAGGTTTCAGGAAATGTCGAACAATAAAGGGGAGAGTAAGGAGTGCTACTCAACTGAGGACGATGGTGAAATGTATGCGAGGCGAAAACAAACTCACATTTCTATTGGCCTCTAACATATATTGTAGGGTCTCTAACATATATTGTAGGTCACTGTGTCTCACTTATTAAGGCAATGTCATCCACAAATCGTAGATGGTTCAAATATTCACTGTTTATATTTATACCAAGGCCCGACCACTGTAGTTGTTTAAATATGTATTCTAAGAGAGAGTTAAATAGGTTTGGTGAAATCGGGTCCCCCTGTCTCACGCCTCGTTCCAGCTGGAACACGTCGCCTTTGGTTTCTATTCTGACAGTTGCTTTACTGCGTTTATGGATTTCAATCATTATTTTAATATCTCCCTTCTTAGTCGGTCACTCTTGACAGAGTGGTCGTGGTTATGGGGGGTCCTTATATTGGGTTGCTGCTTTTGCAATGCGCCGCCATTGTTCCCTGTTAGTTGCGGTGCGGGAGCAGTCGGTAATGAGTCAATTTTGAGATGAGGTCCGACCACCTTGTTGGAGAGCGACCACGAGACCTCTTTCAATATAGTTGTATGGTATTCCTTGGTCTATCAATGCCTTCCATAGATGGTTATGGTGTACTGTATCAAATGCCTTGGAATAGTCAACATAGGCTATTTATAGCGTTTTTCTGTATTCCAAATATTTTTCTATGATTTGTCTTATAGTAAATATGTGGTCAATGGTAGAATAGTTCTTTCTAAAGCCAGCCTGCCACGAGGTTGTTCGAAGTCTAGAATTTTATTGAGTCTATTAATTATTATAGTGGTGAATGGCTTATACGTTGATTGCAATAAGCTGATTGGCCTATAGTTATTTATGTTTAGTGGGTTCTTTTTTTTGTAGAGTAAGGTTATAATTGATGTTTCCCATTGTTCCGGAATATGTTGTGTACATTATTCCAGAACAACTTGCTAGCAAAGGTGCGAGTGGTTCAGACATAGCTTTTAGTACATCGTTGATAACGTTATCTTCTCCCGGGCTCTTCATGGATTTTAAACTATTTATGTTTTTCTTTACTTTAATTACTAAGATTAGTGGTACTTCATCTAAGTGAGCTTGGTTAACAGGTCTGTAATGAGGTTGACATTGATTTTTATTCTGGCGGTATAGATTTTTGTAAAAATCTGTTGAGACTTTTTAGGATATGTTTTCTGTTTGTGATCTTTCCTTCTGTATTGTCTTTCAGTGTTTGTATCCATTCTTTATTGTTAGTCAATCTTTTCATATTGTTCTTGGATGTTAGGTTTTTCGGTGATTGTTTTTGATAAGTTCACAAAATTTGTTTGGAGTGACGGGACGTCCGCTTTGTAAGTACATGCCGTTTAATTTTAAATGATTTTCTGTCTTTTCTTATTGTAGTAGTAAGAGATAGGGTAGCCCGTACCATTCGATGGTCTGTTGGTTGTGTGGTTGTTACTATTTCGATATTCTGTATAACTTTAGTGTTAGATTTACTAGTAATGAAGAAATCGATTTCACTAAGTGTGTTTCCGTCCGGAGAGCGCCAAGTCCATTTTGTTCTTCGATTTCTTCTTAAAATGAGTATTCATAATGTATAGCTCGTTCTCTAGGCAAAAGTGGATGAGCATTTTGCCTCGTTTGTTTCGTGACCCGTATCCCATGGTCCTAACACCGAAGAATCATTAGAACAGCGTTGACCAATTTTGGCGTTGAAATCTCCCATCAATATCTTGTTTCTTTTCTCGGTAGGCGCGTAGACTTGTATCAAGCACAGATTATTATTTTTAAAGCGTAAGTCAAGTCTTGCTACTCTGTCGGATATGGCTTGGAAATCTATTATAGTTTTCTTTAGTTCCTTTTTCACAACAAATCCTACGCCATTCCTTCCACTCTTCTTACCGGTGTAAAGAAAAATATAGGACTCATATTCAATTATATGTGTACCTTCTTTTTTTTACCTCAGATAATCCTATTATGTACCACTTAATGTTGCGGATGGCATGTTCAAGGTCTTCTTGTCGACCGGTTTCTACTAGAGATCTTACATTTAATGTGCAAATATATGTTATGTTATTTGGTTTGTTTTTGTGGATAAATGGAGGGTGGTGGTCATCTTCTCCCATGGTGACCAGCCATTTTGGGAGAGTTATGGTTTTCTTCTTTATTTTGTTTCTTGATATGTTTGTTATTATTATTATGGAGGGAGACCACTAGTTGCTACTGTTGTTGGTCATCACTTTCAGTGTCACTCGTGACTTCTGCTGTTGGTGTATTTGTTATATTCCGTGCTTGTATGTAGGATTCTATGGATTTGTTTTTTTTTAAATTATTTTAGAACATTTTTTTGTGTGCAATCTTTGTAATAGCTTCCGGTGATGAGTTTTGTTTTTTTTTGTTTACGATTACTTGTAGACGGCATATTTAGTTTGGAATATTTCGGAAAGCTAGTCTTCTTATGATTTTCATTGTTCAAAATTATGATTTTATCATACCTTATGGCAATATTTTCACCTTGTTCTTTGCGTTGCTTGAATTCTAAGTTCTTTCCTTTTTTCCAATATCTTTGGTGTGAAATCTTCCTTTAGGTAGGTGGTAGAATCTTTCAGATGGTGTCGATTTTTTTTAAGATTTGTATTTTCATACCCAGCGTGCAAAAGGTTACAGTTATAGGCCTCACTTTGTTTGTTAGTTTTCCTATTCTTCTGACGGATTTTTTTTAACATTTTCATAATATCTTCTTATTTAAAACTTATTCGAATGTCAATCTAAATAGTTAAAATAACATTTGTTGATGTGCACTGACAGTTTATCTATGAATTTATTAAGTTTTTGCTTTATATTTTTCACTTTTTCAATTTCTTGTAATTATTTAGTACAGAGACAATGTTTACATAGGCACAGTGGCGCCTCCACCGTCTAATCTAAATAGTTAAAATAAATATCAAGTAGATCATAGTAACTGTAAGAAAAAATAAATGTGAAATCGTTATTATTGTTAGGAATACTTTATTGCACAGTATAAATACAGAGTTGTACAAAAGGTGGGCTTAGTGCCAAGGCATTTTCTACCTGCCAACCTCGGACAGGTTTGGGATAAAAAGTTGGCGCGCAAGAATGTATAAAAGTGGCTTAATCTAAAGAGTTACAATATTAAAGTGTAAGGTACATAATTAAAACAATCAAAAATATAACAAAAACAATTCTAAATATATGTTTTATATTTAAAACACACACACATACATATATACATACAAATATATATGAATAAAAGGGATGGTTTGATAAGTTATGTATATAATTTTATCAAGATAGAAGTTTTTAGTTGCTCGTTTGAAGTGGTCTTTTGTTTCTGCTTTTCTGATATGAGGTTAATAATTAATATCATTAAGTTAATAATTAATATATCTTGTCCGATTGTTAAGCGAGAGGACTTGCTTCAAGTAGGATGGCCGAGCTGTAAGGTTAATATAGATACTAAGTTAATTTATGTATATTTTAATCAAATGTTTAATTCGTTCTAAATTCATAGTTTTGTTAATTATAATTTTTACATGTATTATCGTGACCTAAAAGTATGTATTTAAAGGCAAGTTCCGGTTTATTGTTTGAGTTGACTTTATTTCGTAAGCCAATCGGCGCTCGCACACGCCACCGCTGTCGAGCGCACCGACCAATGAGGAGTGAGACCAAGTTGTCAAGTAGGGTTCGAGCGCTCGACGGCGGAACGCGACGGCCGGGCATTGGAACGGTGGCACTAGTCTAGGCAAGACAATGGAATATTACAAGCTAATAAAGAGTGGGAAATTTGTGAAAAATTAAAGTGGATTTTATTCTGACCAAACCCAAAAATAGGAACATAGCACTAGCATGTATGTATGATAAAATGAAAAACGAAAAATTCCTTACGAGAATGTACTACGTGAAACCACCATTGTTTATAAAGGAATTGAATGGAAACAAAGCACTTATGATATTCGAGGACCGACAACGGGCCAAGCGACCAATTCAATCGATTTCCCCTCCATTACGTAAAAAGGTTGGTTCTTATAAGGTTTGCATGCCGCAGTACAGTAACCCGAGCCCGGCCGCGGCTCGCGAGCGGCGCCGGGCTCCTCGCGCCCCTACCTGTTGATTTATCACTATTACACTACTTGTTGGTAAATACTCGATTATACCTGACATTACAAAGTCACCGTTAATACTGTGATGCAGTTGGTTTCACCGAGCTGAAGCCAACTGCGTTGCAGTATAACGGCACCATGGGCATTAGTAAATTAACCTGCGGGTCCAGAGGATTTCTAGTATTTATGGAAATAAAGATCTTGATTTTTGGTATACTGGGCTCTTCCTATTTTCAATGTGCTCTTGAATGACCAGCCAAGCTGGATTCTAGATTTTTTTTAAGTATCTTGGTGTAATGGAAGTAATATCTCCAAAGAGTAAAGTTACAAGTTAAGCAACGTTGCGCCAGGTCGGTAAATACTTGGATGGGTGACAGCTCTCACTGCATCTCTTTGCGCTTTTCAATTATTTTTCTTCTTATTTTTGTGTTTCTCTTTTTATTGCAAAATAAGTAAAAACTAAACACGTAACCCTAGGTGTAGTTTGGGTCTACCTCATACTTATAAAATTAAGCTTTACATGATTCATAACAAAGAACTTCAACAGTCATAATATTGATCAAAAGTGTTTACGACTAATCTTTGCCAATTGATGGACTCTCTCATGGTGGGGGTACATCAGCAAGCGAAGATTCGTATCATGGATTCGCAATCATCGTGAGCGGGTATGTTTCTGTCTACAATATTAGTGGACAGAGATTTGTTTCGCGCAGCGCACTACAAGATTCCGAGTAACGTTATTATAGCCACGCCCACGCCAAAATACTTCGCGTTGCAACGATGTACCCGGCTACACACATCGCGTTGACACGAACATTCGACGTAGGACGCTTATGTAGCAGCGCTAATGTAGAGATAGAAATAGCTAAATTATTATTAATTATATAAATGTGGGATATTGGCAAAGGAAAGAAACTCAGTTCACTTTAATCTAGTTTATTATTTAACCAAATGTTACAGAGCACACCGCACCGTTCGTCAGTTACCGCCATTCTATCTCCCGTCCCTTTCCCCCGCACCTCTCTCTCATCCTATGCGTTTCATTACACATACACATTAATATTCCCACATAAATTATTATTATTTATTATAAGAATAATGCGTTATAATTCGAGATGTTAAACTGTTAAGCAGCTACAGTGCTTTCCCACAAATATTATTCCAAGGTAAACTCATAATTCGCAACATTACCTACGTGGAACCTAATAGCTCATCTACATTTACTTAATTAACAGCAAAACGCTCCGAGTAATATCGCTCTTCAGGCGAGCTATTTAAATATTACCCACCGGGGTTTCTCTCTTGCCATCTTTATGGCTTTGCAATTAACTTTAGTGGCAGGGAATATTAATAAATAATGTTTTAAAATCTAGGCAGCAAACTTTACCCTCGAGCTAAGCTCCAACCTTGTGTTAAAGGTATCTTATTTTATATCTTAAGGTGCTATCTTATTTTTATTTTTGTATAATTTACTTTATTAGTTATATGATATCAGATAATTTAACCTACTCTTAGTTAACACTCGGACAAAAGAACTGAACATATAAAATATAAATATGCCAACAAAACGTATACCAAGCATAATACCCACCGCATTGAATTTAATTATATGAATCCGCCACCGCGTGTGGATCTCTCAAATCAAATAGTAATACTAGCTGTCCGTCCGCGGCTTTGCCCGCGTAAAAATAGATTATCTCGCGGTTGTAAAAGTAATTTTTGACATTTACTGGGAAAACAGCTATGTTCGTGCCAAATTTGAACCAAATCCTAAAGGTAAAGGTACCAATTGAGTATGTACTAGTTCTACAGCTTCATTTGAGTAGTAGGTGAGGGTCCATTTGTACCATGTATTAATAGAACCCACCCGGTATCTTACTTTCAGACTGTTGCTGCAGACATATACTTAAGTAATTAAACCAGCTAGATTAGTATAGAAAATCCTTTATTACACACCAGATAAACAATATAATCAGAAATTAAAACTGAACCTAGCTAGATGTGCACATAAGGAACTTATCATTGAACTTATCATTGAACACTCCAACTTATCACTCTTCTTTGATCCCTTAATCACTCCTTTATGGATACTGTACCTGTACCTATGATACTTCTGTGGATATTTGTTTTAATTTTAAGTTGTGGTGTTGCCACCCTCACGGGCCCTGGCTGAAAACCAGCGCTCTGTCATAGTGCTCCTACGGGCCCTGTGGCAGATGCATTATGCTGAGCCAGGGACCCTTTATTACACAAAATTTCAATAGTTTTAAGGTACCTATATTTAATTTGTTATTAGTTTAAGTTTGTTGTTATTGTTTTAGTAATTGTTTTGTGTAGTAATAAATATTTTTCTTTCTTTCTTCTTTCTTAAAATCTGGCTTTATTCGCAATCATTGATTTTCGTAGCCTATGTGTTATTCTGATATGTAAGCTACATTATTGTAAAGTTGCATCAAAATTCCTTCAATAGTTTTTGCGTGAATGAGCAACAAACACCCTAACTTCCTCACGAACTTTCACGTTTCTCTATAGTAGGATTACTACTACTTGATCCTGTGTATCCGAGTTCCTCTGAATATACTGAAATGTTCCATTCAAAGTTTCCACCAGAGATTCATTGTGTCCAATTCGGCACGTTTCGTAAAAGCGCGGAAATGATTAAAGAAGCGCTCGAGAATTTCGAACTTATCCGTGCAGCTTATCTAGCCTTTTTTTATTTTGTTAACACCGTTTCCTTTTAGCATTCGCATTAGAGGAGACCTAATGCGGAAAAGGAAGCGGTGTTTTAGCACTAGAAGAATTCTATATTTGAAACTAAGATGAACAGATCCAGGGAAAATTGAGTAAGAGATTAGCAAGTTAGAAGTTAACCCGTGTGGTCCCGAGCGCGCCGCGCCGCCGCTCCGTTCCGGCCGTTATCGATTTTCGGCGCGAGTTAGATTCGGCACTACGCCCTCACACGGGCCTGCCGACTTACTACTGTACTATATTTTGTGAGGGTTTTCTTAGTTTGTACTTATTTTGGTTATTCAAAGTTGCTTGGTTAAAAAATTTCAAAGATATAATATGTATCGTGTAAATGTGGGTTTATACGCCTAGTAGATGATATAAAATATAATTTTTTTGCTACGCTTCACGTATATATCTAGTAGAACAAAATTGTAGTTTTTTTTGTTTATTGACCATGTTATTATATTTGCATCTGATTTTTTTAATGTAAGTAATTACTGTTTTGCATTACATAAACAAGTCAGAACGATGTTAAATATAAAAAAAAAACATATTAAAGTTTCTTATAAAGCCGCATTGTTTACAAGCGTTACTTTAATTGTTCCCCAAAATAACCCCGCACCGCACCGCAAGACGCAGTCCGAAACGATTTCCGCAAAACACCGCGAGCGTTCCCGGTACACTTGCACGCGCGATCAACACTCCCAAGACGACAATACATGATAAAGAATACTCCACGCGGAAGCGAGACAAAAGCCTGACCGTAACCTACATAGTGTCATCTTGCTGTCTCGCTCGCCCCGCCCTTCGATCCTGGTCGTTCCTGGCGTCCTTGGAAGTAGGCCGCCCTGCAAGTGGGTCAAGGCGCATACACTGATTATTCCCGCTGAACCGCCTTTCCCATTCATGCCACCACTAGACGTAGGGGCGACGTCGAATTAAATGATGATTTGGTTTGGTGGACGTCTATAGATTATGTCTTCATAACAAGGGCAGTTGCTCTTCAAATAATGTTTCGGTTTCTTGCATAATATTTATATGAAACTACTGACGTCTCAAATCTATATTCGAAAAGTACAATAAAAAGAATATTTGAATAAACATTGAGGTTTTTTCTCTAAGGATAAGAAACAAATGTTGCCATTTATTAAAATAAATTATAATTCATAAAGCCCGGGCGCTGGCGGCTCCAAGGCAACGGGGCAGTTGCGGACGCGTCCAACTTCAAATAGTTTACTTTACATAAATTAAAAAAAAAATTAAGTTTCACGTCAAGAAGGCACTTGGGCGTTAATTTCCGCTATCGGAGCTCCTCCGGTGTGCCTTTGTTCACGCCTCAATTGAGATGATGACTTTAAAACATTTTATATTGAGTTAATATAGTTAAAAAAAATATAAAAGGTGTGTGTGCGATTCACCACACGATAGAATAAAGTGAAACTTCAGTAAATAGACAAAAGAATGAGTTAAAAAAAAAAAAAAACAAAATAAATATACTGTACAATAAGATTTTTGTTCGGGCGGTCACCCATCCAAGTAATGGCGTCGTTTTTTCCGTTGCATCCGGTTTGAAATCACAACGATTCTAAAGAAGTTTCACTTCAAAAAAATATCTGAGAACAATGACAAAAATTTCATCATTGTTTATATACCTACGCACGCGCGGAGAGAGCACTGCGAATGAATCAGCGCACCTGATTCACAGACAACAATAGGCAGTTCAATGCGCGAAACTACAGGCATGTGGATTCCAGAGAAGAGTAGCTCATAGGCATAGACGCGAGGGCATCAATGTATCTAATTCACAATTTCACACTGATGATGAGACTGATATCTCGATATCTGCAATACCCACATGCCTAACTGGGCAGTAACCAGCCTGACGCCTTAATGTATCAGACACATATGTTTGGGTCGAGAAGCCTCAGTTCCGTTTCGCTGTCCAGTATTACTACGCATCCGATGTCCCTTAAATTGAGGTAATATAAAATAAAGAGTCGGCACGCCGCGCCGCATGACGCCGCGCTGCAGTCGCGGCCGTCCAGCGCCCTTGAGAAACACACACTAAAATCTATTTTTGACCACGTCCATTGCCAGCCACGAAGTAACATCCGCACCGCCGAAAGAAATATTGTGTGAAACGCAGCCGCTTGAATCGTAAACTTAATTTACGAGAGGGAAGCATATTCGTGACGGTAGTAAATCAGATTCGATCAATTTTCCGCGCGTTCGCTGCGCCCGCGCCGCGTTTCCCCGCGCCGCCGCGCCGCCGGACTGGGCGCGCGCGAACAACAAGTAGGCCAATATCGAAAATAGCCCAGCCAGCATAACATAGTTTGTTTACTTTTGAGATGTAAGCATTATTATGAGTTTACAGCACGTGAGCGTGCGGTAAGCGGCGGGTAGATCCGGCGCGAGCGGAAACTTCCTGGCGAGAGCGGGTTCCCATCTGTACACCTGTGCGACCCGTGTGTCCCCAACTCGCGTCTTCGGTCACGGCTATCAAGAATAAGCTACTTTCGGTGGTGATCAAATAAATCTGGAATTCGATTAAGTTGAAAATATATATCTCAAAAAGTTTTGTTAAGCCGTTGAACCTAAGCTCTGTAGCCATTTACCCCAATGACAAACAGAAAACCAGTGACGAAACAAAATCCATAGTCCAGCAAATAATTCGGCCGCAAGAGATGAAACTACAAGTTAGAGCTCTAAGAAAAACAAGGAACGGTGGAGTTATTATAAGCACAGAGACCCGGGACGATATTGAGAAGTTGAAAAATCTTACGCAAATCACGAACTCTGGCCTCTCAGTTGACGAGCCTTACAAGCGTAGACCTCGACTAGTCGTCTTAGGGGTGCCCACATCTATGCAGGATAAAGATTTTTTCATGTGCCTGTACAAACAAAATTTGGCCGATACAACAGAAGACCTATCCTTAGAAAAGTTTCTGTCAGTCGTGAAAATCAGCCATAAATCAGGCAGGAAAGATTCTGATTCCTGTAATTTCATCATTGAAGTTTCAGCAGATATTCGGAGAGCTCTAATTAATAACGAAAGGGTTTTTATTAATTGGTCTTCTTGTCCTATCAGAGACTTTACTCTCGTGACCAGATGCTATAAATGCCAACAGTACGGTCACGCGGCCAAGACATGCAGGGAGACCATATACACTTGCGGCCACTGTGGTGACCAAGGCCACTCCGTGAAGGAATGTACTAGAAAGGGGGATGAGCCAAAATGTGCCACATGTCATCGCTTTAAGAAACCATGTGGACACGCCACAGGCTCTACAGAATGTCCAGCAAAAACATTGGCGGAAAATAGATATATTAATTCCATAGAATTGAATAGAATTGAAGCCGTGTTGGCTAAGTGGGAGGACACTCGACTTTCATTCCGAAGGTCGTGGGTTCAAACCCCGCCACGCACCTCTGGATTTTTCTTCTTGAGAAATCTATGTGCGCTTTAAACACGTGCTTTAACGGTGAAGGCAAACATCGTGAGGAAACCGGCATGTTCTGAGAACTTGAAAACAGTTTGAAGAGACATGTGACATTCACCAACCCGCACTTGGCCAGCGTGGTGAATTAAGGCCTAATCTCTCTCGTCAAGAGAGAAGTCCCTGTGTCCCAGCAGTGGGAACGTTAATAGGGTGAAATGATGAATTCCATAGATTACGGGACTCCAAAAAAATAGAATCAGTGATTTGATTCCTATAACAATTATTACGTAATAGTGCAACAGTTACTAACACAGTTATACCTACTAACCCACATTCTAGTTTTTGCAAACTCAGCTGCACAGCATGTTTATATATATTACTTAGTTAGGTTATTTTAATTAGTCACTAAATTTTTTGTTGTATTTATGTTTTTAGAAATACTGCTAATTAGTTTATTTATCTAGCCTATTGTTTATGTCTTTTTGCCTGAGATACAGGATTACCCTAGTTCAGGCTCATGTACTCCAAACCTATTTTAAACGTTTTTATACCTATAGTTATAAGTGAATTTTGTTAATATTTGAATAAAATTTGTTTATTTTTATTTTTTTTTATTTTATCTAATAATTCACAAATGTTTCCTATTGACTTATATTTTTCCATCATTAAATTAATTTAAATTAAAATCTGTAGTTTTTTTGTATATACGTGTACTTCATATATACGAGGCGCCGTAGTGTGACGCCATGGTGGCAATAATATACCGCTGTCAAGTGTCGCGTCGTCGTCGTAAGCGGCAGGTCCAGTCGCGAGGCGCCGCGCGACGCCGACGGGGCAAAATGACAGCTATATTGTCATTACCATGAAAACTTCACGAATATACTTACTAATGGCGGACACCATATTCGCGGTTAGAAAAATATATTAAATTATTATAGTTTTGGAAGACAGTCCTGCGTATATGTCTTGCTAAATCAATTTAGAACTATTTCAAACCGAGTAGAACACCCTATTGTCGCACCTGTTGCCGATAAGCTATGCTGACGTCGATATCGCTCAATTCCTTTACAAAATTTATAGTAATCAAATAAAGACTGCTTCATGCTCTTGCCGATAAATTCTTGATGCACACGACCAACAGGGTAGTGAAAACACAAAAGTCATTGTCAAGTCATGGCTATTTATTTATGATTCTTGTTCTCCTTGCTGTGACTACCTGTAATTTAGGAAGCACTAGTATATAATTTAGTGTATAATATAAGTGTATTTGAAAGTGTATTTTCTAGTTGGTGGTCCTATTAAATAAATAAATAAATAAAAATAAATAACACTACATTTGGAATAATTTTGCAAACCATAAATTCTAGTACATAGACTGTCAGAATAGGCTACATTATGTGGCGGTTAATAATATGTAGGTAAAGTAGATCTAAAATGGAATACCAAAATGGCGTTCACCTGAATAACAAATTTTTCAATTTATAATTTTGTTTATCTTGACACTAGCAAACTGACGCTTTATACGCAGAGCCCAATTATAAAAAATTAAATTGAACTGATCCTCCGAAAATACGTTTTAACGCAGACAAAGTAACATTTTCATTAAAAACAAATACAAAAATATGTATTTACCGATACACAGTTACAGTTTTATAAAGCAGCGTTCCCGCACGAGGCGAGCCTGTGTTGCGGAAGACCTGTTACAGTGTGATTTAACCGGATACAGAAAACAGTCCATCAAAAACAAACATAAATCTTAATTTAAAATTTAAGAAAAACCCCCGATTCCAATGCCTTAATTTCCTTAAATGTAAAACAACATAATATTATGTAATGTGGACGCGATGCGTTTTCATTTGATACCCCACACTAGTATAGTTGCAGATTTTCGGTTTTGCTTCCCCACTCTTACCCCCATAACTTTTAAACGGCCCAACCGATTTTCATGAATCATGTCTAAGAACACTCGCGCAAGACTCACCTCTCATACAAAAAAAACTAAATCGAAATCGCTCCATCCGTTCGGGAGCTATGGTGACACAGACAGACAGACAGACAGACACACAGACAGACAGACAGACAGACAGACAGACAGACAGACAGACACGTCAAACTTATAACACCCCTCTTTTTTGGTCGGGGGTTAAAAATAAAAATCATCTTTAAATAATGGACTGCGCGCTGCGTGAGTTGTACAATCTAACATGTTATCATTAATTAAGAATATTTTCGTAATATGAATGAAAAAGCTAAAACAATTAATAAATTGAAGAAATACTCTATTATACAGAAAAATAATATGAGAAACGTTTAATTTATTTTCAGTAGTTCTGTGATATCGCCTTGTTATAAAATCCAGCTACAACAAGTGTATATTCCGCCTAAGATCTGTTAAATCTAAAACCGGAAAGTTTTGACAAACAACACGTTAGAACGAGAGCGGCCGCGTGCTAGCCGATGTTATTATGAAGTTCCCGACTCCTCAGATTCTTTCGCGTTATGAACGCGGCAGAAATAGCCAAAGGTCAAGGGGAGGGTATTTCCGGCTGTCCGTTCTTCTGCACGCGTTATGTAACGGCTGAACTTGGGCCTTACACGCGGCGCTGCGTCTGTTGCGTAATCGTTTATACAGATCGAGCAGTGAAGTGCCAGTCTGTTGCAAAATCTTTGCTTTCGTTAGTTTTACTAATACTCGGAGCATTTCAAACAAAAATGTATTTACTTATTTATTATATTATAACACTCTCTTTGCCATTACAGGATAAAACTGATAAGAGAATGGAAAATAATACATATAAATTAAATGTTAATTAATATCAAAATTACTAATATGTTATTCAAATTCGTTTCACTATTTCCAATTAACTCTGTTTTTTTTTTCATCCGATACTACAAGCAAAGCTATTGGGTGTGCGTAAAATAGGTTTCTGACTAGAGTTCTTAAAGTTTCCATTATTTATTAGAGATTTCGTAATTTTTGTGCATACCAACGGCTTAATAAATTCTCAAACAATATTCTAATGTCACCGAGACGTGAGACTCAAGGTGAGGTTAAGGGTAGGAAAACAGCGGTAGCCCTGTACAGAGTACTTTCCTAACCCTGAGCCAACTCGACCCTCGCTATTTCGAAGTCGAATAAACTTTTCTGGTTTTAATACTGTTTTCATTGTCTACAGATAAGCGGATTGAAATTTGAGACACAACTGCGAACGTTGAACCAGTTTCCGGAAACCCTGCTGGGAGACCCGGCGAGGCGAATACGATACTTTGACGCGTTGAGGTAAGTGCCAGTACCAGTCGGAATGATCATCATCGCCCTATTAACGTTCCCAGGGACTTCTCCCTTGACGAGAGAGATAAGGCCTTAATTCACCGCGCTGGCCAAGTGCGGGTGGTGAATGTAACATGTCCTTCAAACTCTTTAAATTTATCAGAACATGCCAGGTCCTCACTAGTTAGAATAGAAGGATTCAATCCTAGGAATTCAAGCGCATGTATCCTAAAATCCAGCATTTATTATTCTACTATAATGCTTTTTGTGCCAATTATCCTTCGCTATGGATACAGGCAGGGCATTTTTGTAAAAAGACCCTGTCAGTTATATGAGTGTCCTTAGAATCTTTGTAAAGAGCAAGTAATAACGATGTAGAAGATATCTTATCTTTTTTAATTAAAGTCTGTGAATTGAGGCGAGAACCGCACAGTTCATATGTAACCAGCTAACCCGGCTAACGTTGTTTTGCCATTTACATTACACTTACATATACCCAATCCCACCTAAATTTTCCAACGCGATTGACAAAAACTTTTGTGTATCTCCGGAATAGAACCATCTAAAAATCCAAAAATGTACAATCTCTGTACTATCATACAAACCAGAAGATCACTTCATTCGACAATCATTTAAAAATGACTGATATAAATAGATTTTTGAAGGTGCTGAATTTAAACAAATACTTCAAATTAGCTGTGTAGTGTAGAGCTACAGTCCAGCTCGGTCCAGTCCAGTCTAGTCGGACAAACACCTACAAAACATAAAACTATTACGAGGAATAGGTTAATTCTTTTAAGAATCTTCGTCTACGTTTGAAGGATTCGTGTACGCTTAAAATATATTTCCCGGTGTTTTTTTTTATCTTTAATTTAGATTATTTTCTGTTTAAAAATAAAGAAATGTTTCCTTTCAGTAAAATGAGGTAGATAATAGATTTAAAGTACTCGTAGTTCCCTCTAGAGCCCAACGACTTTTTTCACCCTGTGAGTGAGGGTCTTGCCTGCGATCTTCAGAAAATTTGTGAAACTTTAGTAAAATAAATATTTAAATATCCAGTTAAGTAAATAAATTGTGAAATCAGAGCTATAACGGTTATTGGTCGATTTAATGGAAAACTCATACGGATGTTAAGAAAAGTTTTGAGACTGAACACAATTAAGATTACGTTGAGATTATTCTTTCTGAAAAGAACAGGAGTAAACGTGATGAATATAAAGTACAAACAGTAAATTGTAAGACCTCTATGATGCGAAAAAGCTTGTTCTGTAATGCTCCATTTGTGTACAACAAATTACCGGAGAGCATAAGAGCATTACCACTCTCATTATTTAAAAATAGGTTAAGGATTATATTGGCCGAAAAATGTTATTATAGTTTAAAAGAATTTATGGACAATAATAAATTTTGATTTTCATAATTTGCAATTTTTTTGACATTTTTTATTTATAAATTAATTTTCTATTATGGTAATTTCAATTGTAATTAAATTCAATAACGTATGTAACATGACATTGCACGCCATATATTGGTAAAATACATTGTTCTATGTAATTTATTTAACACCTTTATCCACATGTATTTATGCAATAAAGATACTTTTACTTTACTTTTACTTTTTATATTTGGCGGTTTTCTGACTCTCTCTTCGCAGGAACGAATACTTCTTCGACAGAAACCGGCCGTCGTTCGACGCCATCCTGTATTACTACCAGAGCGGCGGGCGGCTGCGGCGCCCCGTCAACGTGCCGCTGGACGTGTTCTCCGAGGAGATCAAGTTCTACGAGCTGGGGGAGCAGGCCACCAACAAGTTCCGGTAAAGCTAGACCTTTCATATAGCCATCGCCTAAACGATAAGCCATAAATTCGGCGTTAGTTTTCTTACTAGAAACTTTTCTCCTATATTATATTAAATGTGAAGAATTTGTTATTGAAAGATTTATTGTTTGTTTAGCGAGGACGAGGGCTTCATCAAGGAGGAGGAGAAGCCTCTGCCCTCCAACGAGCGCCAGCGCAAGATCTGGCTGCTGTTCGAGTACCCCGAGAGCTCCCAGGCCGCCCGCGTCGTGGCCATCATCAGCGTGTTCGTCATCCTGCTGTCCATCGTCATCTTCTGCCTCGAGACGCTGCCCGAGTTCAAGCACTACAAGGTGTTCAACACCACCACCAACGGCACCAAGATCGAGGAGGACGAGGTCCCCGACATCACCGACCCATTCTTCCTCATAGAGACGTTGTGCATAATCTGGTTCACGTTCGAGTTGATAGTGCGGTTTCTGGCGTGTCCGAACAAGTTTAACTTCTTCAGGGACGTTATGAATATTATCGATATAATCGCGATCATCCCGTACTTCATCACGCTCGCGACTGTGGTAGCGGAGGAGGAGGACACGCTGAACCTGCCGCGCGCGCCGGTGTCGCCGCAGGACAAGTCCACCAACCAGGCCATGAGCCTGGCCATCCTGCGCGTCATCCGCCTCGTGCGCGTCTTCCGCATCTTCAAGCTGTCGCGCCACTCCAAGGGCCTACAGATCCTGGGCCGCACGCTCAAGGCATCCATGAGAGAACTGGGACTCCTTATATTCTTCTTATTCATAGGTGAGTTTTCCTTTCCGCCATACCCTGATTGTTTTACGTGGAATGAGGGTCGACACTTTTCTTCAGTTCTTAAGGAATTTTGCTAGATTACTAGATTTTCCTCACTAGCTGATGATAGCCCTCATCTTTAGACTTTTCGGCATTTTCATCGAGAGAATGTTGTTATAATTTGAGAAACTAGTAAACAAATATTTAAGCAGCATGTTAACAGCGATGTAGAAGAACGAGTTCTCATCTATTATCATTCTTCGTAAAATTTGCAGTAGTTTTAAACTTTAAAATGCTCGTTAATGACTTAAGTAATTTAGAAAACATTATAGAGCTGAACGGCATTAAACTCAACTGCCCATAACACTTCTCTCGCTGAAGATTGCTCAAGAACTGTCGCAGGCGCGTACATTTTCTTACAAGTACCAAAGTAAACATTGTGATAAATATAATGCCGCCTCACGAAGCGACCTCGATAGTGCATAATACAAATAATTTCAATAAAGTTTTGATGGTTATACCACGTGATGTAAACACAGTCCTTTTCAACATCAAAGACGTGCTACCAGACAATATATATTTCAGTTTACTTACAAGTAACTGCAATACCAGGAACTAATAAACGGCAAGCGATAGAAGGTCAAGGTGAGAGCCTCGTGGCTGGTCGCGCTGCGGCGGGCGGCCGGCGGCGCCGGGGGTGCCCGCGCACATTTATGTTTGTGTTCACAGGAGTGGTGGTTTTCTCGAGTGCCGTATTTTTCGCCGACAAAGAACGGCCTGACACGGACTTTAGCTCGATCCCTGACGCGTTCTGGTGGGCCGTCATTACGATGACCACGGTCGGCTACGGAGACATGAGGTAATGGCGCCCGCCGGCGCCGTGCCCGCTGCCCGCCGCTACTCTGTGTCGCACGCCCGTCTCCACTCGTCCTTTGCTCATTATAGGTGTCGTCCTGTTCTCGTCCGCGGTGTACTTCGCCGAGGCCGGGAGCGAGAACAGCTTCTTCAAATCGATCCCAGACGCGTTTTGGTGGGCGGTCGTGACAATGACGACCGTAGGATACGGCGACATGACGTATGATTCAAACATCACTTTCTCACGCCTTGAGCATTCCATCACGACACTCTCATCGGCCTCTAACACATTCCGTCATTCTCAACTTGTCTACCTCACACTCTCACGTAGCTTCGTTTGATTTATTGTTGGTCACTTGGACTAAATCCAATCATATTTACTTATTACTTTATACGACGATTTTCAAATTGCACGTGACCTCGTTTCGTTGGTTTTCTTTTTCATTACAATTTGATTCGTTTCTTCCTATACTGTCTCAATTTTACATAAAAGCACATGACGCCCGTACCGGGTCGCGCGAAGTCGCCCGTCCTCAGTGTTGCCACCGCCCCACGCGCGGTCCGCTGTCCGCTTCGCTAACTGTGCGCCCTGTCTCTCTGTGACTGTTCTGTATCGATGTTGTGGTGATGTATCCTTGGCTTGATTTAACGTAAGACGACGATAGTCACTGGTCATTCATCACAATATCTTCACTAGCGGACGAATCATTCTCACCTCGGCGCGGGGGTCGGACGCCGGCTCCGGCCAGCTCGAGCCATCGGCTGGTCCTGCACTCTGTGCGTCGCTCATTGCTACTATGTAAAATTGATGTTCAGTATTCTCATCCTCCATTTAATTGGCTGTCAATCACCGGCTTTCACACCATTCGCTCGTCTCACGGATGTTATGTTCAGTGTTAGTGCATGAGTGCTAGAAGCACCTCCGTAGATTTATGTTTTTAGGGTTTAAGTTTTTCGTTATATTTCCTCCAAGTATCTAATCCCGTTGTTTCTGAAGTCAGCAAGGTGCGGAGGGAACCTGTTGGCGCTCGTGCGGTTTTGAATACCTGCAATGTTGAGAGCGATAGCACGTGAGACGGTTCCCGGCGCCTTGTTGCCCTTCGGAAGCGAACTGTGCGCTCTTTGCCACTGCGACCACTGGTAGCTAGCGAGAATGAAAGAAGATGAATGATCCAGACTAGTTTTAAATTGGTATGCCAGAGCGAATACTTTGTTCCGCCTAGGTCCCCGTACGCCCCTCGTCTACTTTGGAGAACGTCGCTGAGCGTGTTTCACAGTAAACGAAGGGCTACATCCATTGTTGGTAGAAGACGTAAAGCGTCGCTAATTAGTAACCTAATCTGCATACAAACTACTGCTGCAAGGGGGTAACCAGTTAGCGACGCATACCGTACATTGTTTTGACGTAAAGCATGCCTGTCATTAATTTATTCTTAACCAAGGCTATCACTGTTAAATGGTTAAAATGCCTAGGTTATTAACTAATGCTTTGCCGAGAGTTGATTCACATATTAAACCTATTTTAATACCTACTGAAGAAACTCAGAATGTGGAATTACTTTAGCGTTGCGGGAAGCAATAGCGCGAATGATTTATGTCCCGCAACGTTGCGCCGAATCAGCTCTCGGTGGTTCCGCTGGCGCCGTGGGCGGCCCATGCCCACGGCGCCAGGGCGGGACTGACTGTTGACCTTGCAGGCCTGTGGGCGTGTGGGGCAAGATCGTGGGCTCGCTGTGCGCCATCGCCGGCGTGCTCACCATCGCTCTGCCGGTGCCCGTCATCGTGTCCAACTTCAACTACTTCTACCACCGCGAGACGGACCAGGAGGAGATGCAGTCGCAGAACTTCAACCACGTCACCAGCTGCCCTTACCTGCCCGGGACTATGGGCGAGCCGTATCTCAGTAAGTGATGCCACGAGTATTCGCACTTTGACACGCTCATATCTTCAATAAACTTCTTTACTTTCAGCAACAAACTAAACGATTTTTTATTTGTCTGGATGGTCTAACTGAAAAATGTACGTAAACACCGTCAGTACAAGCCTATCTGACTTATGGAAATCGTCCTTGAGGCTAAATAATTGATCAACAAATAAAGTGAATCCGAAATATTTTATCGTCACTTTCCCGTCCCCTAATTTCGGTTACGGAGAATCATAAAAAGTATCTTATTGCATCAATGACTAGGTAAACAATAACATTGTGGTTTCCTACATACTTCCATTATTATTAGGTATCCGAATTCCCAACTCACTTGCCTCGGCCCACCGTTCGGGACGTTGGTGGTAAACAATAGTGGAGTCTCCTAGTGGAGCCGTCGCAAAACACCGGCGATTATTTGTTTCATTTATATTTTTCATATTACATTTATTATAATTAAATTTACTTTAAGTTCTTTCTGTTGATTTATGTTTGTTTTATTTTTGGTTTTCGGTAATTGCAGGTTGCAAGGATGACGATGATAGCCCGGGCAATGAACAGTGACAGTTTAGTGCTAGAATTATTGTAACGAACAATTAAATAATCGAAAGAGACGATCATTGTGATATTAATGTGTAAGGACAAGTGTTATTTGTAAATATATACATAGGTAAGGTGAAGATAGCCAATTAAAATTGTTATTTATTTATGTTTTGTCTCTGAATTTCCGCCGGCCAGGTTGTAATCGCAGCTTCAAATTCTAGTTTATGATGAAGTCAATACCGCCGCGCCGCCTATTTACCTTCGAAGCGGATTTGTTTTCAGAAGTTTAAATGATACAAATCGTTTATTTCCTTTGTTTGATAAAAATATATATTCAACTAAATTGAATTAGGTACGTTAGTAGTGTGGCAATTAATACCACTTAAGACAGTTCAATGTAAATTTAACTGCAACTTCTCTGAGTGTAAAGGGGACCAGCGGGATATTTCGCTAATACGATGTCCCGCTTGTCCCCTCTACACGGTCTTAAGGGGACAATCCCAGAGGGGACTAGCGGGACATACCCAAAATAATGAACACTTAGAAAACATACGAAACTGAACTTTTATTTTATCAAATGAACGACAGAAGCAGCGGAAGTAATATTGCAACCTTATGTATGTGTGGCAAATCAAGTCTAGCAATTCAAAATTCTCACGAAACACTTACAAAATAGAAGGTACATATTTTTATTTATTTGACTTGGATTGGTTTTTACTTTGCTTGATATTTTGAGTTTAATAATTGTATGTAATGTCTTATGTAGTTAAGTAGTTGTATGTTGATTTCTTAACCCATCGCGTCGTCTGGCTTGTCATCCTAACCTACACTATAGCTAATATTAACAGTCACAAATATATTAAAAACAGAATAATTTATTGCGGTTCACAAATAAACGTAATTCAGGTCATGGGTAACATTAATTGAAACGTCAAAGTTGATTGAAAATGTGATTTTAACGTTTCACGTTCGTTTTAACGTGATATCTATTCAAAACTAGTAGCCCGCCCCGGCATCGCACGGGTTTTTTTTTTCCCGGCAATTATTCGATTTTTTCTCGCCTTTTAAACCTTCCCTAGACCTCCACGAACATTTTAAGACTATGATAAGATAAATCCGTTCAGCCGTTCTCGAGTTTTAATCAGACTAACGAACAACAATTCATTTTTATTTATATAGATAATACATGTAGGTAGGGCGTACTAAGCATATTTTTGGCTATCAGTTATTTTACAAAATCCACGCTAATAACCACAAGGCAGTCTCTTAGTTCTCAAGACACCACAGTGCTTGTATGCAATTTTAAAATTAGTTTTTTTTTGTAAATAAGAATTAATTAACAATATTCAATTCAATTAATTAACTTAACACTTGCAATCTTGAAGAAAACCTAATTAGACTGAACATGGGTTTTGCCTAAGTATTTAGCCGCGGCTGTGAAAAGGTCTTGTCAAAGTTATCACACACAATGTGAGACTAATATGTATAATAATTGACTTTAACAAAATATAAATATGGCAACTAACCATAAAGGACCATAGAGGATTGAAGTAAAATCCTAAATTGTACTATTAATTGTATAAATAATTCATTATAATTAAATCATGTCCATATTGTAATTATTTCTACTGTATAGGGGTAATAAATATGCGACTGTAGCACTTGAGAAGAACAGTAACAAGCACAATACACAATAACAAGTAACACAATAATAGAGAACAAACTCCAAACAATGGCGCAGAATTCCTTCGCAACTAACAACAACTATGTTACCAGGCGCTCGGCGACAATGGGAACTAGTAGGAAATTCAATTTGTAGGAAAACCTCACAGTTGGGTAAACAATATAGCAGTTTACAGCCAGAGCCCTTCAAGCTACACAAATATGTACCCACAGCCACTTCAGCGTGCGGGCACGTCGGGCTCAACTCAACAATTAGCTCGGTAATTTACTCAGATTATTTAAAAAACTAGCGCTTGTTTTCTAGCGAGACCCAAAAACAAAATCTTTAAGATTATTAATTACATTATAGGTTTATATTTCGCATTCACAAACATGTGAAACAAGACGGCGGCGTCCAGGTTAAGGCGGAAATGATATTGGTACTAATCGTACTTAAAATTCGCCTAACTTATGTTAGGCGAGGCGAGAGGGAAATCGCGTGCCTCATCTATGAATTTGTAGTTTTTTATTTTGGTTTTTGCCTCAATGCACACATAACCAACAATCCTCAACCAATAAAATTCACTAAAAAGGTTTTTGTTAAGTTTATTATTAATTTGTGTGGTGTACAATAAAGGGTTTTCTATTCTATTCTATTCACGTTAAGTTAATTAAACGTAGCTTAAAATCGATTTGTGAATATTTATTGTTGAATGAAACTTCGTATCTAAGAATTCGCTTAAAATAAGCGACAATTTATGTCGAAATTATGTTTTTGAATTCATTATAACGTAAACAATGTTGCATTAGATGTGCGTCGCGTACCAACTGAGTGCATTTTTACGAGCCACCACTAAGCGCAGCAATCTGGAACAAAGCTCATTTTAACTTCATTTTGGAGCGATGACACGCGTAATTAAAGTAACTCAGTGATGTTGGTGGGAGCTTCTAAAGTAACTCAGTGATGTTGGTGGGAGCTTCTAAAGGCGTGTTGACGTTGCGAAGCTGCCTCGGGCGTCCAGCCGCGCGGCTGTGTCAAGCCGGCCCGGCCTCGGCTCGCCAGGCGTGTGAGGCGTTGACCGTCTGCCGAACTGGGTGGCGATATTGCCATACGTTAGATGGGATAAAGATTTTAAATAGTAAAAAAATATAATTTGCTATAGGACGTAGGCTACTTTATACTGTGGAAAAAATGACATTTAGGGGGAAAATCCATGATAACGCGGGCAACACAGAGGGGCGCTGCTAGTTTGAATATAAAAACTAAAACTAATTTATTTCAGTTTGGCTTCTGCTGAGCAAAATTAAAAACTTTCCAGCAACTAGTAATTATTATGGCAAAGAAATTTTTTTTTTAATTTAATATTCGTTTAAGGTTTAATTAATTATTCGCGGTTAGCGGAAGCCCACTTTTAGTTTTTTACGGTAAGTAGGTACTTGTAGTTTGACCTTTTATAAAACTCCATGTTATGGATCTGCGATGTAGACGCGATATTTTAGACAACTTTATGGAGACGAGTGGCTCTTTAGGTGAAGTGATACTATCCCATTTTATCAATTATAAAACAAAGTTACTTCCAAAAACCTAACTTGCTTTTGTTTAAGAACTTAAAAAAAATACTACCTTTAACATATCAGCAATATATAAAAATAACGGTAAAATCTATCTAGTTAGTTATTACTAACCAAAACCATTCAATCATGTAATTTACAACTAACATCAACTAAACCATGTATGAAGATGGTGGAGCATGCCGGGGAAGGGATGGTTTCTTGAACCAATTGAAAACCACTGTTAGAGTGAGTAAAAGTAAATTAAAGTATCACAAACGTTAACACTTTGTGACTTTAATCAGATAGATGATGCCAATATCTTAAAACTTGAATCTGAATTATCTGCTGATATCAAATCGGTCATTCACTGAATTTCACAGACGTAGTCAATTTAAACACACTTTATATCCTTGTCGTGAAAAGTGCCATTAAACTTTTGAACAGAAAAAGAAAATCAAGATGTAAACAAAATTTGCGCCTAGTGTTTCTGTTGGTTCCTGAACCCTTGCACCAGTATAAAGGCCAGTGGCTGAAAGGGTTACCTACATAGCCGCTTCAACGGCATCCACAGTTTCAGGACCGATCCAGAAAAAGTCATCGATGAGCGAGGAGTCGTCGTCGGACGCGATGGAGGCGGAGGAGGCGCTGGTGGTGGACCCGGACGTGGAGCAGGGGCTGCAGCGGCTGCGCGACGAGGAGCGCGCGCTGCTCGACCAGCAGGCGCGCATGGAGGCCGGCAACTGCAACGACATCGCGGCGCTCGAGCACCAGGACCTGCTGCGGCTTAATCACGTAACTACCACCTTGTAACATCCCATCCTCCACTATATGGACCACCTATAAGTCCAAGTGCGGAACTATACACACCCAAACCATCAACCAAACATTTATTAAAAACAAATAAAGTATTCAAAGTCAAAGTCAAAGTCAAAACGTTTATTTCCTTAGAAGCACATAGCCTACATGGACAGGTCAACTTAAAATTAAAATTAATAAAACTAAATTGCTTAAATAACAAATATCAAGGAAATAACATTGTCTTGACAGTTCGCTTCAATGTTTTATACTGAGTTGAGAAGCGAATAGAACAACACAGCTTTATCAGTTATTACAATTTTGTAGTTATTACAGTTCTTATTTATAGGTAACTATTATAAGTTTAACATTTACAATAAAAAAAATGTTTGTCATATAAGGAAGCTATTTTAGCATGAGCATATCAGTCCTGGTCAACCAGAATTATTAGAGCCTGTTACTGTGGAACTAAGCAACATCTATCCAAGCTGCATCATCCTTTATATAATCATTTATAGAGTAATACGCTTTTTTCATTAGAATTCTCTTAATAAATGATTTAAATTTTCTAATAGGAAGCTCTGTTACATTATGAGGAAGCTTATTATAAAAACGTACAGAGTTACCCATAAATGATTTGCCTAGTTTTTTTAGTCTGTAAGTAGGAATTAGTAATTTTTCTTTACTTCTAGTGTTAATACTATGTACGTCACTTTTTCTTAGAAACAAATGCTTATTCTTGTGGGTGAACATCAAGTTCTCAAAAATGTACTGTGAGATTACAGTTAGAATGTTAATCTCTTTGAATTTTTCTTTGAGGGAGTCACGTGGTTTCATTTTATATATTGCACGTACAGCCCTTTTTTGCAGCACGAATATAGTTTGAATATCGGCTGCAGCACCCCAGAGTAGGATACCATATGACATAATACTATGAAAGTAACTAAAATAAACCAGTCTAGCTGTACCCTCATCTGTGATATATCTCATTGTTCGCACTGCATAAGCGGCTGAACTAAGTCTACCTGCAAGGTTTGTAATTTGGGGTTTCCATTGTAGACGAGAATCAATATGTAAACCTAGAAACACTGTTGAGTCAACGAGCTCGAGAATTTCATCGTTTACTATGATTTTTGTAGGAAATTCTATAACATTATTACATAATGAACGCATCATCAATCATCAGACATGTTTAGAAAGTTCTAAAGTCCTGCTCCGCTACATCAAAGAGTGGGGCTGGTTAGGACCCTGTTAGAGGCATGCCACAAGAATCTGGTGTAAAAAATACCTAAGTGAGTATTAGTGCCAAGCCGGAATACATAGTAATTATAATAAAATGAAGTCATTTCCGCTATTTTTTTGCTTAGTTTTCAATGCAGTTTTAAGCAATAGAGTTATTGAAAAGGAAGGTTACTTCTGTTAATATGTTACTTTTAAATCTACAAAACACGGGTAACGCTGTGGGGTGGAAAGCTATTAATAAGGGGCTATTATATTCTAGAAGTAAACAGAAGTATTTACTTCTAGAATATAATATAAGCCCACTTAAATGCATCCAGTACTTTTTATTCTACTTAGGTACAGTCATCGCCAAATTGACTAATTAATTAAGCATTTAGAGTTGTCAAAATAATCTTAAAAACAAAACCAAATTGATATATGCAGTTCGAATCATCACAATTTTCAAATTTATCGTCTTAAAGAAATTAAATTATTGTAATGATTTTAACAAGATATTTCATTTCATAAGCTATAAATTAAATCTACGAACGGTTAGGGTTTCTAGACGACGTTTTACAAAGGAAACTAGGTCGAGCACTACTTATTAATAATCTCCTGCTACGACTTTTAAACTAAGTTTTATTTGAATTTCTGTGAGAAACTTTACAGGTTTATCTTTTGAACTTAAGTGAGTAGCTAAACACATAATCAAGAAGATGATAATTGGGATTATTATAAGTTTATAGAGCTTTTTGCTTCAATGTTTTTATGACAGAAATATTTACTCATTGTATGATAAGTATACTCTCTCTCTTTCATTAATGCCTATAGAGACAACCTTTTTCAGAGAGGAAATTGTTAATCATACAATAAAAAAATGAATCAAACAATTCTATTCAATTACTGTTAATGTATTATGTGACACATACATATAAGGCTCAAATTGAAATACAGGCAACTTCGCAAACCCAATTGATTGATACATGTCCTTTAAACTTTTTAAAGTTTTCAGAACATGGAGGTTTGCTCACGGTGTTTTGCCTTTACCGTAAAGTTTATTTTGCTAAAGCATGTGTTTAAAGCACACATAAATTTCTGAAGAAGAACAAACCAGAGAGGTGCGCGTCTGTGTTGGAAACCACGACCATCGGAATGAAAGTCGAGTGTCCTCCCACTTAGCCAACACGGCTCAAGAGGTAGTTGTGAATGGTTTATGGCGTGTATTGACGCTGGTCTGGTTGCAGCTCCAACAACGCGAGCTGAAGAAGCTGGCGGCGACGCGCGCGGCGCGGGCGGCGGGGGCGGCGGCCGAGGCGCAGGCGCGGGACGGGGAGGACGGGGGCTCGCGCCGCGACCTGCGCCGGCGCCCCTGCACCGTGCGGGTCAACAACCTGCACGCCGTCGCGCCGGACGCCATGGAGACTGATGTCTGACTAGATGGTGAGTACTAGCTTTACGCTAGCCACGCATCAGTTCCAGGTCCTTCAGAAGTACCAAAGTTATTATTGCCGAGTTGATCGAACCGGGCCGAACCAGTGGGCTTTTCAGAGCCCACACTGGACCAGCGCAGCGTGATTGATTATACTCCAGCCCCGTAACATTTTAAGTGGCCTATGTTCAGCCCTGGATGTGCTACTGCTAAAACGATGTTGATGATAGTGGGAGAATCATCTGGCGAGACGGAATGAACAACGACACGTTAACCAGTTAACATTAACCAGTTTGCGCCGTAGTCTAGGAGGACCAAAGTAAGATAAATGCATAGGCGTGTTCCGAAAAAATTTACCCTCATAGGTCCTGAATGGTACGTTATAATGAGTTGCCCTAATAATGAAAAGAATAACTTGGATTGCTTTAATTTTACAGAAATTAAACTCGGCTCATCCTTTCCAAATAAACGCCTCATACTCGGAGCAATGATGATGCTCTGCGCCTACAAAATGAGCTTTATCGTTTTCAACTATACTGCACCACTAACAACCTCCAGTTAAGCGTAGCCAAATGCTATGTATCTATGTACAAGCGAAAACAACATGTACTTAACTTAGACTACACATTGATCTTATCTAGAGTAAAAACTATCTGAGATTTAGGTGTTAACTTCGATAACAAGCTCTTATTTGATGATCACATCGATCACATTGATCACACACAAAAACGCTAGGTTTTGTACTTAGGATGTCATCGGAGTTTACCAGTAGACCTTTAAGATTCTGTACTGTGCGTATGTTCGCAGTCATTTAGAGTACGCCTCGCCGGTTTAGAAACAGCGCTTTGACATCTATATTTCTAAAATTGAAGGCATTCAAAATCGCTTTCTAAGATACTTGCAGTTTAGAGTAAAAAAATTTACCAGGCTATAATGAACGCTGTTGTAAATTTCACTTCTTACCCCTTATCGAACGTAGTAATATTGCTGACTTATGCTATCTTATGAATTTAGCGAACGGAACGGTGGACTGTCCAGAGCTGTTAGAGCTGATTGGTCTGCGCACGAACATAGGCTCACTTCGTAAGCCTAAGCTCTTGTATGAACCACTGGTGAGGACGAACTACAGGCAGAAAGAACTCGGGCATGCAAATTATTCAATAACATCCAAGCAAATACTATGTTTATTGATGGCAACGATGAAGTAGATTAAGATCTATTTAATATCTCAACCAAGCGTCTTAAACGCTGGTTGAGTAGTTTTTTCTTTGCTAAAATATTTAATGTAACTTAGTTTGTATTTTCAACCAAATGTGCTGTCTTTTTCCTTAATCGACTGGTGTAATTAACTTAAGTTTCTTTTTCTTATATCTGTGGAAACTTATAATTAGCCGTTAGTTACTTTATTTATTTTATTTTATTCGAAACAAACAGTTTTACTTACTAACTAAATAACAATACAAACATAACTAAGAACCATTTACATGTTTCCACATAGCGTGACTAAAAAAAAACAAAAAAAAACACAAATCACTTACTTATAGCTAAATTTGAATATATCCAGAGAGTAATAAAAACGGAGAACTGAAAAAGAAAAACAATACCTTATAATTAACAGAGTCAAACCAGTGTCTTGTCAATAAGCTATTGACTCTGCTGGCTTTTGTATCAAACAAGTCGATATCGGGTATAGGTATCAGTAAAAGCATTAAATGAAGAAGAGGCTCTGCAAAAGTACGAGTTTTGTCTATAATTTGTAAAGCAAAAAGGAGTTTCCAATCCAATAGGATGTCTAACGGGTCTACTAGGGATCCTCAATCTAATTTTATTTAACAGTTCCGAAGAGTCAACATCACTTTGAGCAATCCTACACAAAAACGATAGGTCAGCTATTTTCCGTCTTTCCACTAATGGAAGTAGGTGATGTCTTTTGCATTTAGCCAAGTAGGTTTCATCATAAGTATTACATTTATACTGTAAATATCTCAAAAACCTACGCTAAATGGATTCAATTCTATCAATGTAAATATAATATAGAGGGTTCCATACCTGTGAACAATATTCAAGAATACTGCGCACATATGCACAATACAAAACTTTAATCACTTTAATACTAGAAAACTGAGAACTGGCACGGATAACAAAACCAAGGGCTTTATTGGCTTTTTTAATAATAGCATCAATGTGCTTGTCATAAATCAATTTTCTGTCTTGGATTATACCTAAATCCCTTATCTCATCTACTACCAGCAAAGGCGTACCCCTCAAGGTATGAGAGTAGCAGATGGGCTTTAAGCTGCGAGTGAATGTGATAGTAAAACACTTGGACACATTGAGATATATTATTTGGACACATACACACTGTGTTTAGTATTTAGTTACAAAGATGTTAAATTTCCCAAAATAAAAAAAAATATAAGAAAAATACAATGTGACTACTTTCAGTTAACAAGTCTGACTACATGTATGTATATAGTCAGACTTCGACTAAGACATCGACTGCGGTATTTGTTTTGGTTCTGACCAGAATTGTGAACTATAAACATTGCGTATGTGCTGTAAAATAATATTTTATTCAGGGCTGAAGTTCCACTGTATGTAGTATTCGCTATTTACTCAAAATACTTTTTCTCGATTTTAAATTTAGTAATAATATGTATCCAAAAGATCTAAACGTAAACAAATTTTTTTTCAAACAGTTATAGTACTTATTCCGGGTTTGCTCACGATATTTGTTTTGTCAACATGATAAAGTCTCGGTTAGCATGTAAGCATTTATAATTTTAATAAATATATCTGATTAGACATGTACTCGATGACAATACATATGCTAACTAATAACTGATAAAGCTGTGTTGTTCTAAATAGCTTCTCAACTCAGTATAAAACATTGAAGCGATCTGTCAAGACAATGTTATTTCCTTCATATATTTTTAGATTTATTAATTTTAAGGTGACTTGTTCAGTCCGGCCTACATGCATGGGCTTCCAAGGAAATAATCGTTTTGACTTTGCATAATGGTATATTAATTACAATACATTTTCTCGCGGTATAAAGTAGCTTTTGTCGTTTACTGTGAAATAAGCTGGGTCCGTACCAAATTTTACCCAAATAGGACTTAATAGGCTCACAATAATAATATGTTCCTGCAAAAAGCGTTAAGTTACCTCGGTAAACAGAAGCATATGCGTTATTCTGATGTGTAAGTAGTGTTTGCGTGAGTGAAAAACCATCTCACTTGCATCCTCACAAACTTTCGTCTGTATAATATTATAACATAACACAAATCCTTTAAAAATCATTCATTAGATTCATTCCTTACTGGCGCGGTGAGCGAGGGTCCGCTTGTGGCGCAAGAGGTAGCGGGTTCGATTCCCGCCGGGGGTGAAATAGTTTGTATGTTCTGCAAGCACTTTCTCCTTCCTCTTTAATATGTATAATAAAAAATATTTATATACTAGCAGCCCGCCCCGGCGTCGCACGGGTTAAAATATTCCCGGAAATTATTCGAATTTTTCTCGCCGTAAAAACCATCCTATCTCTCAAGTTGGATCGAACTGCACATGGTGTGCGAATTTTATTATAATCGGTTAAGTGGTTTAGGAGTCCATTGAGGACAAACATTGTGACACGAGATTTATATATATTAAGATGTACCTATGCCTAGTTATATAAAGTATATCAGATATCTAGTACCCGTAACACAAGCGTAGAGCTTACAACGGGGCTAGATGTTGTTGTGTGAATTGTCTAGAAATATTTATTTATTAATTGGTGTTTACCAATTAACCAATTATGCCCCATCACTATTTTTTAATTAGTAAGTTTTTGACGCAAAACACGACTTGCGCACTGTTAAGAAAGTTATGGAATTGGCGTCTAGTTGTTTTGTAGTCGAAGAGCACATAACATCCTCTCTAGTCATGTAAACATGTGCTATAACCGCAAAACAATTAAAAACACAAACAAAAACAATTCGCTCCTCTGAAACAGTATACGAGTGGGTGATAGGTCTGTGCCGGCAAAGATAAAACAAAGCAGGGCGGAGTGCGGCCTCTCCTAATCAATATGGAATTGTGCAACAGCCCAAAACAGATCTGGGTCAGGCGACCTGACCGGCACCCGCACTAACGACACTATTGCTAAGCTATCTCTGGTGTTACTGCTATTGATCTGTGCTGTGACAATAAAGAATACTACGATCCTTTAATCACTTTCGTGATTAAAGGATTTTTTTATTATGTACCTAACCAAAATAATTCATAGGAAGCACAATTTATTTGGCATATCTGAAATTAATATGAGTACACATATACAATAAAATATATATTTTTGGTAAAATTAAAAATAACGTTTTTTATGTAGAAAATCTCTATTCACTTAATAATTTACTTGATTAATAAAGCTCATCTATTCCCATGACTGTAGCCGTTAACCTATTTGATTCATAAAAACTTTTATAAATTTCGTAAAGGGGCATCAAAGTTGGTAGAATAATATTTTAACGCGATTATGACATTTTACAAAATATGTTTCACTTTTTCAAATAATTCTAAGGAACACAATTTATATGCATTCAACCACTTGTCGCTCGCCGCTATATCATCGGCGAGGAGACACGCTAAGAGAATTTGCAGAAATACGTAGCACGCGGATGACATCTTCGCGATCACAAGTGAGGGACTGTGGAGACGGCCCCTTAGTTAACAGGTTTTGAAACCAACCTACCAATTACTTTCATTTAATCAACCACATAAAATAAAGAAGGAGGTTCTCATGTAACTTTTTAATGTATGACGCGGCTTACTTTTTTGGAGAATAAACCCATAAAAACAACACACACAGAGACAGAGAGAGTTGTTTACCGATTTTGATGAAACTTTTTTTAATTGAAAAGGCTTTATATCTCGATTTTCGCCCATTAACACTTGGGTAGGAAAACATAAATATGATTGCTTGTTCTGGTTCCAAACCGTTACGTTTTTTGATAAATTAAAATTTCAAATCAGTTGATTATTTTCGGTATAGTTACATTTCCACGTCAAATCCCCTCATCGTTTATTAAAAAATAGGTGTTGTTAATATCTAATACTAATTAAAATTCACATTCAAATATCACGGGAATACGAGCTACGGATGCTACGGATATTGGAGTCCGGTTCAGGAACGACGCAACATCCGATTGCTTCCGCATCCGATTCCGACATTTTCCGAACGAAATGAATTTCGGCATGAATTATTCGGATGAACACGAACAAGGTTTTGTTTTTGTTTGTTGATCTAGGGTTAGTTTGCCGCTGAGGTTCCTCGGTCTGTTTGATTGCTATGTTGCAAATAAAAATATACGCTAATGTTACCTATAAAGCTCAATAAATTGTTTGTTTCCTTGAACGGGTGAATAAACCTTCAGTGTTAGATAATCCATTTATCGAGGAAGGCTATTTTCTATGTCCAGTATTAGCTATTTATAATCTGAGCTTCAATCAAACCTTTTTAGCCGTTTGAACGTGACTGACTAACAAACGTACACCATTACATACATACAGACTGTAGCATATTATTATTTGTAAAGTAAACAATGAAATCACATTTCAATAGTGCTTGAGATTTACTTCTTTAAAACGTGTTTACCATTATTTTTCTTATTTCACTCGGTTATTGGCGAGGTTTTCGAAAGAGTTTCCTTTCCTGCCCCAAACATACTCATTGTAGGTAAACACACTGTATAGTTACCTGTGTCTTTTCTTTAAATAATTAACCACGACTACTTAGTAAAGCATAAACTATAAATAGCATTATATACAAGTTCTTGGCGTGTACGTACATAATATGGCTAAAGTTGATAGCATTACACAATTTGAGGATGGCGGAGAAGTGCTAAGTTAATTAAATGACATGAACGGAACGGAACGTAATAAACTTGAATAAAATTCAATTTTCCCGGCCGCCTCGGCAATAGGGCGGAGTACGGTTTTTTGATCTTTGTAAAGTCTAAGATACAAAAATATTTTATGCTTGTTCCTAAAAGTTATTTTATTCCATCGAGACAAATCTTACGAGCCCTAACTTTATGGGGTTTCTTTTTTAAATGTTTTCCTATGGCTACCTTCATCAGATCTACACTAGAATATTCCCCCAGTGGTCTATCTATACATATCATAAATTAAAGTCTTCGTCGAGTCAGTCTGTCCTTATTTTCGGAAACCAACAAAACGGATCATCATGCAGTTTTCACCAATAGGTCGTTTAATTCAAAAGAAATGATTTGTGTAAAATTATTTGTTAAGGATGCGTGATTAGTTGAATTAGATTATTGCTGTAGGAGTCGGGAAAAAACAATTAACGGCAACTGACACAAGTAGTCACATTGCTTAAAGCATACGGCAAAACAAAAATTGGCGGGTCCACTAATATCATTCTAATTATTTTTGGAACGAAGTTTCTTACGGCAGGCTTGGAGGAGATAAGGATTTTGCTGCGCGACTATGTGATAGTAAAACTGCAAGTAGCAGACACCTAAATATCTATCTGTAAATATCTTTGCTAAGCCGATAGGACTGACATGTAATTAATTATAAAAGTCCTGTAAAAAAATATGAATAAAAAATAAAAAAGTCCGTGGAATAAAACCGTTTAATGAGACGTGCGCAGGCGCAACAGTCGTTTGCACAAGCGAGTTGTGTAAAATACATTTCTCTTTCTCCTTCTTTCTTTTCGTTCTCCCATCCCTTCTCTAATGTTCTTCTTCTTCTTCTCTCTCTATTACCACTCCACCACGCCAATGCATAGTAGATTTATACTCATGAATGGACAAGCACGTGGCGAATACTCACATTAATACATTTTACTCGTGAGTAGCCACGTTTATTTCTATTTCTATGTAGTTTAATGTTGTGAAACAAAAATAAAGAGTCATATTTTGTTATTTTAATTGATAATTTGAATTACGATTTATTTACGGTTTTACGTAATTTATTTTATATCCTAAAATACTAAATTTCCTAAATACTTTCCTGTACTTAAATAAAAACTAATCAACAAAATTTAAAAGAAAAATCAAGAATTTGAGAATAATCTAAAATTTCTCAATCTAACATAGATTGAGCACTAATTTTTTTTTACAAATTGTGTCCATTCTTTATTAGCCGAGGAAGTTCGTTCCTGCCTGGTGTCCCACGACACCACATCTAATATGTCAATGACATTTTTCGTGCCCAATTTATGGTCAATTGGAGATTTTACTTACAATATTTCAATTAATTAAAACAGACAAGCAACAGAACAAGTAAAGCTATAAAAGCTTATAAAAACGGTTTTTCGTTACAATTCGATTAAAATAACTATCAATAAAAAGTATAAATATAGACATACAATAGACACACAAGACATACAAGCTCGCGGTGGATACAAGCTGCTACCGACTGCTACCGAAGTCACTGGAAGCCTTTGAGGGAGGCCTATAACCAGCAGTGGACGTCCTACGGTTGAAATGGTGATGATGAAAAATATAGATCAAGCAATCTTTTTATTTCAGTCTATTTAAATTTTTGCTAAAAAACAGTAAATACGGGTAATAAAGATAAACTACCGCTGTTTTATTAAAACATAGTAGGCGATATAATTTTCGCCAACTCTAAGCCAAGACAACCGCAATCTTGGTGTTCTAAAGTTCGTTCTATGCAAAACGAATGAGTTTCGTTAGTGAATGAATATTTTAAAATAGATTTATTCAACGAGTCTCAATTATCTTAATATACATAACCAATTTTCCTTTTAAGGTAGTTAGAATAACCAAAACCAAATTTATTACAAATATAAATTAACTACCATTCTAAATCAGGTTTTTTTTTAAAAAAAAATTATTGCTAAGCCTACTAATTTTATAATCGTAAAAGTTTGTGAGGGTGTAAGTGTGTTTGTTGCTATTTACTTCACATTACTTCACATTAATATAGCATACAGATCAGAATAACTCATAGGCTACTTTTATTCGCGGGAAAATATGGCATTGTAACAGCGCAGGGCGCAGCTAATGCTGGACTCATTCAACACCCATTGCGCACATGGAAGGTTGCATACGAACAACCTTTTTATCTTGAATTTCTATTCTAGTCCTATCGGATGTTCCTATTCAGACAATGAGTCGGATAAAACTATTTTATGTGCAAGTACAGATAGATTATTTCGATATTATACAAAATCCTTAAACATACATAAGTAATTATGTAAAAGACGTCGTTTAGACACGTCCCAGAATGGGAACCGACCTACATTCTCTGAGGAATTAAATGTCTGGTTTTGCAGTATACTGGATTTTTATTTAAATCTCAGTAATTAGGATTCTTAGTCGAGTAAATATTTTTACTCTCATTTATCTTTATATATTTTTTGATAGGTATCTTAGATTTTTCATTGTGAAACGATTTCGATATATTAATATGACAAATCTGTTGCTTAAATTTAGGTAAATTTTATGTCATTCTCATGCCATGGTATATAATATTTTTCTTTAATAATAAAAGGCGGGTTTTTTATAATAGATGTTATATTTGATGAATATTCCCGATGAAGTTAATAACTACGACACAACCTGCTGCTAGCTATTTGGCACATCAAAGCAGCACAGGTTAATTTAAAACAAAATACAACAGATAACTAAAAATAATTATAAGAACTACTTAAAACCTACGTAGAATAACACATATAATACTAAAAGGCTATCAGCATAATACATCTGTCAAAAAAACCCGCATGGACCTCTATGGTCCGCCAGGGCCCGTGAGGCTGGCACCACTACTTGGAAATTAAAAAAAATATATATGTCACCGGAAATAACAAGATCCGTAAACATGAAACCCGCAGAGCTAGATTACACACTGGCTTTGTGGCTTTGTTTCTACAACTAGCTAGCTCCAAATATATACTTTTGGTTTCCCTGAAGGAGATTCTCACTGCAGACTCTTTGGCGACTATAAATCGTGACTCGCAACCGTGCACTGCAGCTAACTCAGTCTTTGTATATTAAAATACCTGCCTTTTAAAGTTTTTTAAGCTTACTTCTGTGTCTTTAATCCAGGATTTAGATATCTAAACATTAATAATAGCTACCAGCTAACCAGCTTTATTGTAACGCCAAAAATATAGTTTAAATGGTCCAGCAAGTAAAAACTTAATTTACTTAAAACTTAACTAAAAAAAACTTTAAAAGTTTTAAAGTATATTTTTTGTAGAGTTTTATGAGTTGTCTCGAATTGGTGTCTGGAAAATAATATTTTTCGTTCAGAAGCTGGAAAATTTATTTAATTAGTCCTAATAAAAAACATATTACCTACCTTCAAAAACAACAATTTCTAAAATGATAAACCACGCTTAAATAAACTATACTCAATTCATTTATTGCTGTTTACACATTGGTTGACTTAAATATAAGACATAGTTATTGGATTGTGTATGCATGTTTCACAATGTGGGCGTTACAGCAAGTGGGAGGCATACCGAGACTTCTTTTTTTTTTATAGAACTGCTAACATTTGTAGAGAAAATGATTAGGGTTATTTAGGACGCAGTCAAAATTGAATTCAACGGATTTAACATAATACGCATCCTACCAATTACACCAGTGCGATATTACGTAATTCATTCACACACACACACACACACACGAATTCAAGAGTAAAACAAAGACAAATCCTAAACGACGCGGAAAATAAAAGGACTGTGTCAGGTTTACGTAAACGTTTCATCATCTTCACCCTATTAACGTTCCCACAGCTGGGATACAGGGACTTCTCTTTTGATGAGAGAGATTAGGCCTTAATTCACCACGCTGGCCAAGTGCGGGTTGGGAATGTCACATGTCATAACTCTTTTAAAGTTCTCAGAACATGCCGGTTTCCTCACGATGTTTATTTATCTCAAAACAATTTACATAATTCACTTAATGAGAACATTTTATACCTAATAATTAATTATAAACAAACATTCGGGACAGTTTGCGGTTCATTTTAGATTTCGCTATAAAACAAGTATGACAATATAAAGAACCAATTATTAGAATGTGTGATTCGGTCTGTCCCGGGGCGTATTTGGGCCCAGAGCGGCGACTGGGGAAATCAGGCAGAGCCCTCAACCTCAGACAGCCAGCGGCGCTTTGCTCCGCACAGATAACATCTACATTGTTTGTACTACAATTGAAATACACATTACTTTTGTACGACTAAAGAATATAGTTAAATAAGTAACTACAAGCAAAGATATCACTACGTTTAACTCCGTACCAATAGGTAACAAAAAACTGAGAACTATTTTTGGCCATTTGAGCTAAGCAAGTCTTACTTGAAAACATATTATTTTGAAATAGATAATTAATTAACAAAACTAGATTACCTTACTAACTAATCTGACAAGACTCATCTCCTCTCCCTTAAAGTTTAGCATGCGATTTACATAAGCTTACGAAATCGCAAGCAAGGAAGTGTGTCCTCTATTTGAAAGATTAGCTTTACAGACATCGGGAGAAACTAAACAGAAGCCTGTAAAATAACACGCATAAAGTTTTAACCTTAAACTGTGTGCCACACTGTGTCTTTACATTAAGGTCAAACCTACGCGTCAGCAACGCGGGAACGGACTGCGAGGCGGGAGCGTCTGCAACTTATTGAAATGAAATTGTGGTGGCGAGGGTGTGGAAAGGGCCAAAGTAAAACATGGGTGGCGCAGGTTTGGCCGAAGCTATAATGACATTTATTTGAGTAGGAACAACAACTGTTCAATAATAATACAGTAACTGGGTACCGTTTGTCGATTTGAAAATAAAGACCGAAAACCAATAGTAACCAACAACAAAACGACCCCCGTGGAGTTTCCGCAACAAAATAAATACGAGCTCGCCTCGGAATGCAGGCTTAGATTGTTTTCTAGAAAGATTGTAGTTCACGGCCTCGGGCTACCGGGGATACGAGTGAGAGTACTTACAGCAATCATAGATAGGAGCGGTCTCGCAATCTCGGGTCGACTGCAATAATGAAGGGGCTGGCAATCACCATTCTAGGATTTCTAGGGCTCCAAGACTCAGAATCAACTGGTGGTAATTTGGTATCGATGCTGACATTTTATCACAACCAGTTGGTTTTGAGTGTAGGAGCCCTATAAATCCTAGACTGGTGATTGCCAACCACTACATCATTGCAGTAGCAGCTCCACGTACTCGTGTACGTGAAGCAGAAACTTTATAATAGTAAACCACATTTTAAGAAAATTGCGTAAAATCTTCACGGTTAAGATTAATTTGGGACGAAATTATTGAACGTTTTAGATTACATAAATTATGCTCGAAAGTTATAGGCATGGGGTAGAATACCTGTGAGGATAAGTGCACAAATTTTAAACAACAGATAAACAAAATGATGTTCAGTAAAATATCGCAGCAAAACTAACCAACAGAGAAAATCAAACAAAGAAACTAAACTATGTCGATGCAACATCGCGAGATGTTCTCTCAAGCTGCATCCGTAACACGGAGATATCAAAGATGAAACGAGTTTAGTTGTAGTTCGCCTCAATGTTGCATAGAAATGTCGCTCGCCGAAGCCATTGGGGTGGAAGTTCTCACGATACGAGTACAAACTTTCAACATTGTTGCTTCTGCTTTTGTGTTCGGATGTATGTACTTAGTTGTACCGGGCTGGGTAGCTCGGACAACTTTACTTGTTTTCAACCGGATCTGCGGATCTGACTTGAGTTATTCGAATTATTTGTAAACAGGAATATTATGAATAATATAGAGAATCTACTGTATTCAAACGAGACTGACTTGCGACCTCGCGAACTAATAGTGTCATAGACATTGGGCCCGTCCCAAAGATAAACATAGCGATGTAACGCCTTATTTAAGCTGGGCATTTAGGATCGAGGATTGCTAACATAATCAATTTCATCTAGTTACATAAGCTTTAAGTGATACTTCGTTAAACCACCAATGATGCTCTATTGCTTGTTGGCATAATCACCAGCCCGCGTCATCGTTTCAAAGTCTTAGCTTTGTGACAATCTGTAAGAATCCCCTCCCCCAAAACCAACAACCAAACAACGAACGAGGCGTTGGCAGACCCACTAACCCAACGAAATATTGGACTATGGTCTAACCCCTATGCGTCTTTATCTTTGTGAGAGTTTGTCCTATCTGTGCGAATGTGCTTGGAGGTATTCTTTCCTACTAATTATTACCAACACAAAAAAAACATTTGGGCTATGTCTTAATTAATGTGGGTGTTTAATATATATACTCAAAAATATATCTATATATCTTTTCTATTATCAGATGCCTAGCACCCGTAACAAAGGCTTCGGGCTTTATCATTCGGAAATATTTATATTCATTTATTCAACGCGCTGGCCAAGTGCGGGTTGGTGAATGCTATGGTCTATGTCTATGCTTCCTCGTCTTTGTGTCACGTAATGCGTAATGCGTGGAGGTCCCTTCGATCTAATGGCTATAGGCTAGCTCTTAGGAGTCTTCGACGGTGCCGTCCTTCGACGTCGTCGTCTGTCTGTCAGCAGGCTGTACCTCAAGAACCGTGATAGCTAGAACAGTTGAAATTTGAGGGATGTTGTATTTCTGTTGCCGCTATGACATCAAATACTTACAACATACAAACAAACGTGATTAGATTTTTGAGATTGTGTGTATAAACTGTATGATACGGAACCCTAGGTGGGTATGAGTCCGTCGCATACCTATCTAATGTATTAATGACTTATTCCCACCGGCGGCGCCGGCGGAGCTTAATGTGTCGTTCGTAAGAAGTGCGTAGAGGCTCGTAAGAAGTGGGTTCTTGGCGCGCGTATTTGGGCGCGAGTCCCGGGCCCGCGATCGATAGCCTTGCGGCACTCCCGCCGTGACGTCACCGCCTTGCCACGTGCATCGATCTCCACACTCTAGTGCTATTATAACATAAACAAAGGTGTTAAGAGTCTTGAAATATTATGTTCTCAATATTAAAAAAAAATACAATCCGTAATAAAAATAATAGTATTTCTGGATAAACCACTAGCATTTAGCCCTATGGTAGCCTCTATTGCTTGTGTTAAAATCCAATTAATGTATTGCATAATTAATGCAGTCTTTAGATTTTGCCCCGCTAAAAACAAAAAAAATTACAAAACAAGAAAAACCCCCGATCCCAATGCCTTAATTTCCTTAAATGTAAAACAACATAATATTATGTAATGTGGACGCGATGCGCTTTCATTTGATACCCCACACTCGTATATTTGCAGATTTTCTGTTTTCCTTCTCCACTCTCACCCCCATAACTTTTAAACGGATTAACCGATTTTCATGAAACATGTCTAGGAACACCCGGGCCAAGCTCACCTTTCATACAAAAAAAACTAAATTGAAATCGCTCCATCCGTTCGGGAGCTATGGTGTAACAGATAGACAGACAGACACGCCAAACTTATAACACCCCCCTTTTTTAGTCGGGGGTTAAAAAAATATAAAAACCCCTGATTCCAAAACCTTGCCATCCTTATAGGTATTAATTTGTACTGTTTTGTAATGTGCACATGCTGCGCTTTCATTTGAGACCTCACTCAAGTATATTTGCAGAGATTTTTAATCACTTTTACCTTTTATAACATTTAAACGTATACATCTGTTCTGGAGCTATGATGCCACAGACAGAAAAGTCAAACTTAGAACACCCCAATAATTTCAGAATATATAATAATAACTAGCGGCCCGCCCCGGCGTCGCACGGGTATAAAATTTTCCCGGAAATTATTCGAATTTATCTCGCCGTAAAAACCATCCTATCTCACAAGTTGGATCGAACTGCACATGGTGTGCGAATATTATTATAATCGGTTAGGTGGTTTAGGAGTCCATTGAGGACAAACATTGTGACACGAGATTTATATATATTAAGATAATAAAAGAAAGCGATACTCGTTGACGTCACTATTCCGCATGATGCCAATCTCGTGAAGGCTGAGAATGATAAGGCTAACAAATATCATGAATTGGCTCGCGAGATTGTCACCATGTGGGACTTGGAGTCGGCGATTATCGTCCCGATGGTCGTGTCCGTTAACGGCCTAATAGCGAAGAGTCTCGACCAACACCTTCAGAGGCTCTCGCTGGGAAGCTGGGTCAAGGGTCAGATTCAGAAGGCAGTACTCCTGGACTCGGCGCGTATCGGCAGGAAGTTCCTCTCTCTACAGCCCTAGTCACCGGTCGCTTGAGCCTAGCTTCGCGGCCGGTGATTCTCCGTTTTGATATATTTTTTACAGTAGGTAGTTTTATATGATTTTTTATCTAATCTAATGTAAAAAATATATTTTTGACGTGTGTAAAATGAAATAAAGATAATAATAATAATAAAAAATAAAATATAAAAATCATTTATTTGGACATTAACAATAAGTTTCAAAAAAATCTGTTAAATAAACCAAAAAAATTCAAGGAAATTTAAATAAATTATCATCTCTTTGACTTCCGGCGCGGCGCCAAAATGGTCAAATAGGCCATTTCGACCATAAAATAAGAAACTGGAATCATACCTCATTCGAGACATAGATTTTACCCACTGACGATTAAACAGGGTTGTAAATTATTGGTAGCGCACAAAAAAGTAGACATTTATTTGTATTAACTTTCGTTTTTTTTTTGTTAGATAAGCTTTCATTTGACCACAATCTCACCTGATGTAAAGTGAAGATGTGGTTTAAGATGGGGCATGAAGACCTAGTAGGTAGATTACGAAACACGAAAGAATCGCTTCACGCATTGGCCCAGCCCGGAGGGTGGGAACAAGCCACTAGCACTAGAGCCTGTTCTTAGCACCACCCGGAGGTCACGTGTAAGGATTCAGAGGGTTAACACTTACGGACGTGAACAGAAACAACCTCCTTCCTTTCGTTAAAAAGTAAATTATATAAACTATAAGGCAACAACAATCTTAACCTAAATTAATGCAAGCAAATACTTTTACTTTTACTTTCTTCTTATTTCTGGTGTGTTCTCTTCTTGTTTACTGTGTTCTATAATTTTATTGAATTTTTTTTTAACATGTTGGTTTTTTTTCTTTTGTATTTTATTGTTTGTTTTAATCAAATTATTATGTGTATAATTTAATTTAATTGTTTTATTTGCCGTTCTGTTCTGTGTTTGTCGCTCGTGAGGTTGTTTGTCATTAGGTCTCGTCTGAAAACCAGCGCAAATCCACTAATGGTGGATCTGTATACGCTGAGGCGAGACCTTTTGGCACAACCCATTCAATTATTTATGTTTAAATAGTAAGTCAAAGTCAAAGTCAAAGTCAAAACGTTTATTTCCTTAGAAGCCTATGCTTACATGGACAGGTCAACTTAAATCTAATTTAAATAAAAACTAAGAATAATTAAGGAAATAACGTAGTCTTGACAGTTCGCTTCAATTTTTTACACTGAGTTGAGAAGCGAATAGAACAACTCAGCTTCCATCTCTTATGTTGTTATTATAACAATATTGGTGTACAACATGGTTACTTATACATTTAACATTTACAAACAAATGCTAGTCAAACATGCACATAACAGAAAAAAAAACTAAATTTAGCTATTTTGTCCATCCTAGTGGAACCGAGCTACATCTGACCAAGCATTATCGTCTTTGATATAGTCCTCTGTAGAATAATAGGCTTTTTTCAAAAGACATTTTTTAATTAAAAACTTAAACTTTCGAATGGGTAGGTCAGTTATAAACTGCGGAAGTTTATTATAAAAACGGACACAATTGCCCATAAAAGATTTCCCCACCTTACGTAATCTAAATGTAGGGATATGTAGTTTATTCTTATTTCTCGTATTAACATTATGGAAATCACTCTTTTTTAGAAAATCTTGCTTATTTTTGTGTGTGTACAGCAAATTCTCATAAATATATTGTGAAGCAACAGTCATAATATTTATTTCCTTAAATTTATCTCGTAAGGAGTCGCGTGGTTTCATTTTATAGATTGAACGCACCGCTCTTTTCTGAAGAACAAAGATAGTTTGGATATCAGCTGCCGTTCCCCATAGCAAGATACCGTATGACATGACACTATGGAAGTAACTAAAATAAACAAGTCTCGCGGTGGCCTCATCAGTAATATGCCGCATAGTCCGAACTGCATAAGCTGCTGAACTAAGTCGACTCGCAAGAGCATTAATTTGAGGTTTCCATTGAAGTTTTGAATCAATATGTAGCCCTAGAAACACTGTTGAGTCAACAAGATCAAGCTTTTCATTATCTAATATAATTTTATAGGACGTTCTCTGACAGTTGGTAATTTAAAATTAATACATTTAGTTTTTTTCGCGTTTAGTAGCAGATTATTAACAGTAAACCAATTCAGTACGCGAGACAAAGAATTATTTACGTCGTCATAGTTATCTTTATTTCTATCTACCTTAAAAATTAGAGAGGTGTCATCCGCAAATAAAACTATGTCACAAAGGTCCTTGACATAAAAAGGAAGATCATTTACATATACTAAAAATAAGAACGGTCCTAGAATCGATCCTTGCGGCACGCCTAATTCTATTTTTGAGCCCGTGGATCTTTCAGTTTCAACTTGTACTATTTGAATTCTATTTGTCAGATATGACTGGAGAACATCTAATGCTTTACTGCCAATACCGTAATGTTTTAATTTATTTAATAACGTAACGTGACTTACACAGTCAAAAGCCTTGGAGAGATCACAAAATACACCGATAGCGTTTTGTGATTTATCCCAGGCCCCTAAGACGTGTTTTAGTAGTAATGCACCTGCATCATTAGTGGATCTACCTTTGGTGAAGCCAAACTGGTTATTATGTAATAATTTGTTAAAATTAAAATGTTCAGTAAGTTGATTTAAGATAATTTTTTCAAATATTTTACTCATGACAGGAAGCACTGATATAGGCCTATAATTGGCAGGGTCATTATGACTGCCAGATTTAAAAAGAGGGACAAGCTTACCATGTTTCATGAGATCAGGAAATAAACCCACCTCAATACACTTATTGAAAATATGAGCTAGATAAGGTGCAATTTCGTTAATGATGTTACCCAGCATTTTTGTTGATATGTTCCAAAGGTCCTCAGTATTTTTTATGTTAAGGGACTTGTATGTTTTTACAATATCGTCAGTGTCAACGTAACTGAAATCGAAACCATCTACACATTTATCAACAGATGATTCTAATAAATCTACAGCCTTTTCGGCGGAGGAGTTTAATGAATGGGTTACAGTTTTAGAAATGTTACAAAAAAACTTATCGAAGGCATTTGCTACCTCTTTATTTTTAGTTAGAACGGTGTCATTGATTTTTAATATAATATCTTTTTTTTGTGGCTTTGACCTTCCAGTCTCATTATTTATAATATTCCAGGTAGCTTTAAGTTTATTAGTAGAACACGTTATTTTGTTTCTAAGAAAGAGAGATTTAGCGGTATTGCATACTTGTTTAAACAGCTTCGAATATGTATTTACGTAGGAAAGAAAAGAGTCGTTATGTAACATCGATCCCCTGTCAGAATAGAGTTCGTATAGTTTATTCCTGCTTTTAAAAATGCCTGGCGTAGCCCAGTCAGTGAAACTAACTTTTTCTCTAACCTTACAAAATTTAATCTTAAATATTTCATCGTGTGCCCTTGCAATTATTTCGGAAAGCGAAGTAAATAGATCATTAGGGTCATCAATATAAGGTAATGAGACAAGATTATATGCTATTTTACTTTGGAAAATAGAGATGCGCTCCTTTGTAATAGGCCTGTAACTAAATTCCACTAACTTATTTATAGAATTGGTATAGGGGAACTTAACACTTTGTCCATAATGATCTGAATTCAAATGTTGTATTACTGATTTACTAATTGGAGATTTATTACTGAAAATATTATCTATACAAGTGGCGGTAGTAGAAGTTACTCTAGTTGGTTCATTAAAAATGTTATGCATACTAAAACATTTGAATAAGTTAAGTAGTCTATCAGCTAGAGGATTTTGTAAGATATCTATATTGAAATCACCACAGACAATCAGATACTTGTTGCAGGTAAACATTTTAAGAAGTACTTCTTCCATAGTAGATTCAAAAATTTCCTGGTTTACTGGTTTTTACTGGTTAGTATTTAGTTTTATATAAATATTTTATTTAACTGTATTTTACTGGTTATGTGTGTGTTGTGTCAATAAATGTTTTCTCTCTCTGTCAAATATTTTTCCATTTGTTTAAAATAAAAAAGTTATTTACTTTTTTAAGTTTTTTGTTTAGGGTCCACTTTAGACCTTTACGTAATAAGTAACGTAAATTGTGTAAAAAAAAGTAATGTTTGTGCAAATTTCACCATTTGTCGGGATTCATCATACATTTTTTTTCTTCTCATAGTATTGAAGTTAAACCTGTTTAAAGGCCTGCATTTTAATATATTTCCTTAGGTACCAATGCACTTATAAAACATCCGAAAGTATTGATATTTTTCCAAAAAAAATCGGGCGGAGAGATCTGATAGACGGAAATATCCGCGGCCTTACCGAGATAGTAGCAACACTCACTGAACAAGCACAAAATGTTTCTTCATAAAATTCTGCCCACGTTTTATGAATTTCCCCAGGGAACTTTATTCAAATAAATTTGAGAGTTTTCTACTACGTCGCGTCGCAAGCAATACATGAGGGGCCTCTGAGATCCGGTACTGGACGTCTTACGGCTGAAATTATGATCTGTATGTATCAAAAACAGACATAGCTCTCCCACAAATATTACCAGTTATTTCGGTTGGAAGCGGTGTGCATTCACCGTGAACCCTTTTAAATTTATTTAGTGGACGCCCTGCGCTTATCCTTGATGCCCTAGAATATTTCAGCAGCTATTCTATTGAGTAATCTCCGTCAAGTGTATATGGTCTCCCTGCATGTTTTGGCCGTGTGAAGGTCTTCTTGTCCTTTTTATACAAACTCTTTCGTTATTAATTAAAGCTTTCCCAATATCTACAGAAACTTCAATGACGAAATTATAGGAATCAGAATCTTTCCTGCCTGATTTATGGCTGATTTTCACGGCTGACAGAATCTTTTCATAACATCTTCTAGTGTGACGTAGAGGATAGGTCTTCTGTTGTATCGGCCAAATTTTCTTTGTACAGGCACATGAAAAAATCTTTATCCTGCATAGATGTGGGCACCCCTAAGAACACTATAGTATATAAAATTGTACATTGTTTATTGTACCTTATCTATTCACATCTATTCGTTTTTATATTGAAGCATTCATTAAACTTTAGTGCTCTACATTAGGGCGGTTTGCGGTTATCGGCTTATTAATGGGCATGTGAGGTACATAACATTATATCAGATTGTAATGAAATCATCGTTTCAATATTGGAGCTTAAAGTTAATAATCAAATAATTAAAAAAAACACCATAGTTTAATTCAATTAGTAAAATCTAACTTTCCTATGCAAACTATAATAATAATATCTAATAATAATAAGTTTATGTTTTAAATAGTAAAGTAAATTAAGTCAAATGTAACTGACGACTGTAGTTTGTTAGAAGTAAAGGAACAAATACCGTCTCATAAGTATGTCATTGTATTAAAAAATTAAGTGATCAAACTTCGACGAATTTCAAGTTCGACCCTCGAAGATTAATATTATCATTCTCATTTGACCAATTTAAAAATCAAATAAAATTGACACTTTGTTATAAAATCTGGCACGTCACACTAGAAAATGTTTTGAAACGTTGATTTTGATCACTTAATTTTTTAATTACTAAGTATTTTAAAGTGTTCTTAGCTTTGTTTCTTAGAAACTGGTTAAGCCATTTAATTAATAAGAGATACATTTTTCATTGCCATAAATGAATCATTTTTCATTGTAATGTATGAGTCCTCCTATCTTTGAAATAGCTTGCCCGGTTTCGTTTCCGTCTTCTTGTTGCAAACTCATATAGAGATGCCGTGCAAAGATTTATGGAAGCTTCACGAGTCCTCTTGATGAATATTCCTTCTTTACTATAAAGTATACAATTATAGAACTCAATAATAACACGTACTCATACGTACATACACCTCAACTCGCCCATTCAGCGGCCTTCCTCGGACGAACAACCAGAACAACCATGTCCGCGCCAGGCGTTTTGTTGTTTGGGCTTAGAATGTAGCTTAGCTACAATTGCTGTTATGCTCGTGGGCGTAGTATGTCCCGGCCAAGCAGTTGACTGCCTGATGGTCACGGTAGAGATGAGAATGAATTAATGTGTGTGTGTTTATTTCCAGCTTCGTCGAGGGAGCGCGCCGCCGGGTGCCGGAACCGCCGGCGCCGGCGGTCCTTCGACGACTCGCCCCCCCCGACCAACCCCTTCGTCACACGTCCGCCCCCCACACCCACTCTGGACTCAATAGAACTCATCGAGTTTGACTAAATATAGTAATAGAACATTCAACGTACAAAAAATAAGAAAAAATACCAAAAAAAACTTTAATTATAAGCTTGTATGAGAGCGCGCCCCGCTCCTTTGTAAATAAGGTACGGCTTGATACTGCTTAACCACTTTAACATTTTCAACACATGTGTATTATAAGAGGCGGTGAGCGCGGTGCGCGCGGACGCGGGCGCGGGCAGGACGCGGGCGGGCGCGGACGCGGACGCGGACGCGGAGGCGGACTCACGGGGCTCAGTTTGGTTGGAACGGGATACCTCAGCCGGTCCGACGAGTGCGGTTTCAGAGACAATGGACATAGCAGAGATTTACGTTACGTAATAATAAATCAATGTAATTCATGCAATATGTAATGTGTAGCGCGACCGTCTCGGCACAGCGAGGTTGTATCTGCATGTGTTAGCGGTAGTTTTACTGTTCTCAATGTTACATTATACAAGTATACGTTAATTACAGTATTCGGTGTTTTAAATATAAAATGAAAGAAGGTTTTGCCGCAGGCTTCATGGCGACGGTTGCAAATAGACGGTAAACTATTTCAATTTATAGCTTTACGGTATTACATATGACATATCCAGTTAGTCGTGAATATTATAGTTGTTTGTAAGTTATAAGCCATGCGACAGGCGCCTCCGCTGCTGATTTCCGGCGAGCTGCAGATTGCACGCCCGGCTTTACGTTCCTAAGCGGCACATTTCTAAACTTAACTTCCTTACCGACAAAATTACTGAGAATTAAAGCTTTTATTTGGGAGCATGTTTCATTGTAAACTAAAAGCTCCTCCGAAAATTCCGAAAGGTCTGTCCATGGCTGTCGTAGTGTAGGTCTCGGGGCATTGCAGTAAATAGTCCCGAAATACTCTCATCATATCATTTAACATTTCATAGCGTTAACATCTAGAGAAAAGACATATTTACGCCGTATTTATAGAGTTAGGTTAGGATTACGTATTTTAGTAGTAAGCTGCCCTTATACTGGGCCTAGATTCTGTTGACGTGGTGCCCCACGCTGCTTTCAAACTGATCCTGATTCCTATTCAGATCTTCGGCTTGGAGCGTAGATGCAAATAACTGAATAGTTGCCCCGCTGCTAACCGTCTGTCCATGCTTCAGTATTAAAATAAGCGGTGTTCTAGAAGTAAAGTTATATCGTGTTAGGTTATAAATTTTCAGCAACAGCATTACATCTCATTGATATCGTGAATTATTAATACTATATTAATTATCAGTAATCGTTCAGTGTTCGGTGTCTAAGTGTCATGTTTCGTGTGTACCGCGTCCCCGGAGACGGGGAATAGATTAAAAAAAATATAAAAAAATAATTACTTTTTTAAATAATAAGATTTTGTGCTTAATATTCATTGTTAGTCTCCACACTAGGCACACTGCCTGTGCCGTGGAGACCTACACCAGACCAGTACTTACAGATGTTTCTGGTATTATCGCGTTATGTTCATATTCGGAAAATCAGATTCAGAAAGACAAGAACAATATTAACTAGCAGTTGTATTTTGCTCATTGATACTCAGATTTAAAATTACATTCTCATAGAAATATAAATAAATGAGCCTAAGTTTTGAACAAGTTTATAAGTGAGGACTATCTGCTCGATATCGATTATTTATTTTTTGCAAAGCAATAGAGTAATCAATTATATTCGTGATTGTTGTAACAAATTACTACTGGCCTAGTGAATAATGTTTGCCGAGATGGTCCTAATATAAGGAATTAATTCCGTAACGGGCCGCAGCCACCGCGCGTCTCCCGCGCGTGGGGCGCGCGCCGGTGGCGGCCCGGCGAGACGGTCGCGCCCTGTGTCGTTATTATTGATGTCTGTATAATCAAGTCGCACTAAGTTGTAGAGGTTTACTCAATATTGTAGCACTCGGGTCCTGTTTAGTCGGTGTTTAGGAGTCTGGGCGGTTCTTTACGTTGCCAAACGTTATACCTCGTGATAAAGTAAAACATTAATCGATTCAACGAAGAAAGTTTATAGAGAAAAATATTGATAGTAATCTAAAGAACCGACCCGATTAATAGAACTAAATGATAATGCCAAGCAAGTTTCTGAGCGTTGATCTGATGATAGCAACCGTATGAACTATTTCTAAAATATACAAGCAACTTTTAGTGCTTATTTTGAAGACATTTTGCTGATGGCTTTTTATATTTACGAAGACAACGGTCTATTATTGCATAAATGAGATCTTATCTCTTATCTTCCACACAGTACTACACTCCCTAATATTACGAACATTGAACTTACGCTTTCTAAAATACCGCCGTTCGCATTCCTATGAGCACAAGCATACGCACATTTTAAATTTAATTTCAGAAAACAAAACTGATTTTATTTAGACACTCGGCACTAACTACCAGCACAACAGAAACCGTGCACAAGTTCATTTGGTACCAGTGTCGTAGTTAGTTCGTTACACGTCGTATACGTTGCCGTTCCCCGGCGCTCCCGGTTCACTTGCTGTCATAAGATCACGATGCCTCATCGCTGTGCCGCCAAACGCTAGGTTTGGTTTCGATATTAATGTTAAACAAGCATCCATTACTCAGTGTGTTATATTGTTTAGGACAAGACGTGTTGTTATTGTGTCACCCAAATGTTGTAGATAACTGTGTCTCGTAGTCTTTATCTTACTGTGTGTTTGAGTCGCGGGTACATGGACCGAGCCCCATCTAGCGCGAGTGCGGAGAGCAGCACCACAAGTGAATTACTCGCGAAGGCCAAAATTGTAGTTACGCTCAAGCGTATTATGATTTTCGCTCAGTATTATTAGTTATATGACGTAAGCTACGTACCCAGAGGTGGTTAAGAACACGGGCCCGGTGCAGCAGACGGTTCACTTAGTCACCCTCGTACCCTCGTTCCCTGAATGTCGTACTAGAACATAGCAATCGGCGAGGAAATCAACATTATATCTATTCTTGAATCAATACTGACAATCTATATCAAACTTGTAGTTAGGATGGAGTTGAAGAAATTATTGTAAAGTCTGAAAATGTCCGACAGACTATATGAAATATAGTCTTTAGAGAAATCAACTTCGGTAAAAAATTACTGTAAATTGAAATTTGTTTTGTGGATATAAATAGTTAGGTGATACTGCGGCAAAGGCGCGTGCCGGCGGCGGGCGGCGGGCGGGCGCGCGTCGCCCCTCCGTCCAGGTGAGCCGTGTTCATGTGCTCACCTTATTTCTTAAAATCGTTCTATAAAATCATTAACTAGCTTCGGTAAAGTTTGCCTACATTTTATATTACTTTTACTACGAAGCGTTTATTGTAAGTTTTATAAATATTGAGGTCTTATATTGACTTTTTGGCTTGTGAGGCGCGAGACGCGGTTCCAGCAGCGGAATGCGCGAGGCCGCCCCGCCAGCGCCTGTGCGCTCCGAGCTTGTTCGTTGCATCGCTGCACGTGCTCTTAGTACTAAAGGTTACATTCCTCTTACAATATCTTTAAGGATTTATTAATATTAAGAGCTTTTCGATTAGTATACTTACAAAATGAGATCTTATGAAATATTCTGAATTTTCGCGATAATTTATTAAATTTAATATCCATCCAGTATTATTAGATAAATAGGTATACTGGTGTAAGAGCCGTCTTCTAGCTCCTATAGTGTACTTAATATAGGTTCACGAAATTGGCCAAGAAATGAATTACCTAGCTAAGTATTAACTTATCCAAAATTTTAATAAAAAAATACTTTATGGCTCTCTGTGCTAGCCAGACTGCAATAACTCTATCGATTACTGAAGTCCTTATTTGTGAAAGCATCTCTTAAAGAGAGCTGAAAACTCAATTCAGACGTCTATTTCGTATTTATTTATTTAAAACTAAAGCGTGCCAAAACGCAGAACGAATCTAAGTTGTTAATGTAGTGGTAGGTAGGTACCGAGCAGCCCCCGCCGGCCGCCCGCCGCCGGCACCTAACGATCCTAGACAAATTGTAAAATATTATTTTTAATGTTGAAATGTATTTTAATTTAAAATTTAATGTGCGTGGGAGGCAGGTTTTGTAACATAGGCGTGTTTTTCCTGCTGTCTTTTAACGAAGACCCCTAAATAGTTCACGTTTTAAAATCTAAATTGATAACATATATTGGAAAATTGTTGTCTAAGATATTGCTACATTGCGTAACAAGCATGATTCATCTCCGACAGCAGGGAGGGCAATGTTATTAACAAATAAGTGTATCATCCTGCAACGAAGTCAAATCTTTAAGGGTTGTACTTAAATTACACAAGGGAATATTTCCCGTTACAAATGTACATACAAAGAAATGGAAAGAGCGTAGTCGTCCATGCTTGCCGAAACCTGGCCAGAACCGACATGTGCTCTATTAATTCACTGTAAATTTAGAACACAATTTGTTTTGTATAAGAAACTAAAGTCGGCCAAGATTTGTCGCTTCTTGTAATTACGAAAGCGGCCGACTTGTCGCGGAACGCGGACTAGAGCGTCCAGAGGCGGAAGGGACAAGATTTGGCTAAATATTTATAAAACTAAGCCGTAAGTTGAGACTTATGATAGGCGCCTCACGGCGACGTCGAATATTGGCAGTTTTGAGGGACTACTCAAAAATGCCATGTTTTGTCTCGCTCTATTGACGCTGATAGCGAACAAGTAATGTGGAATAAGAGTTTTACATTTCAGAAAACCTAATTCTAGGAAAATCTATATAAATAAAAATGAAAGTTTTTTTTTTGGGTGTGAGATCATATTGCAGGCGGAGACAAATTATAAATATTCATAATTTATTGTTTTTCGAGTCTGCCGTTATTTGGGCACAATTTTAAAAAGCGTTGTCATAACAGTCTTAATAAGAACGATTCGGTTGACTCGAAAATCAATAAATCACGATAGAACATCTAAGGTAAGATCGATTTATCTATCACTTGATATCGTCTAACTGTCGGATAAAGAGCCTTACGTAGAGCCTGACGAATAAATAATGTAATTATTAATATTAAACAAAAAAATATATCTCTGTCGTGGAAAATTAATGTACTGAGAAAACAATCTTAAATGTAAAGTGACAGTGCTCTGCGGTGAACGTCAAACGCGCGTGATATAATCAGCGTGGACAGTTCGGCACAAAATCCATCTTAGCAACCATCTCACAGGAGATCATGAACTTTTGGAATAATTGTCAGCACGCGGGCCAATCAAATATGTCAATGTACGTCTCTTCATGGTCTCACATTCAAACGTCCTGAATGCCATCGCTTACCTTTCTAAATTCCATGGTATGTCTGGAAGCTTTTCCAATTTTGTATTGAGTTTACTGACTGCGCTGAAATGAATGATTTCCTCTTACGAATAAGTTATGAATCCATTGTATAAATGATTCAATAAAAATACAACGTTGTTTTATTTCTAGTCTGTAAGATCCTGGATATACAAAATTTGCTAAGGTTCTGAGCAAAGTTTCAGTCGTAGCAGTTGTTGCCAGTAAAACGTTAGTTCAGTTCAGTTTCTTGTAATTAGACCTTGCGCTTGAAGCGACAATTTGCCAGTGTCGAGTTAAATAAAATTATAAAGTGAAAAAGATGTTACTCAGTTGAACGCCATTTTCCCGTATCAAAATCAAACTTGTTTTTGGGATGGCATTTCTTTGAAACCAGTAAAACGTTTTTGAATATCAAAAATAATATTCCAACTTTGACATTGACCTATCCTGGTCGAAGTTGACAACATATCACTCACTCATTATTCAAAGATTTTCAAAGACCTATAGGAACTCTGACCTAGACCAAGGGCTATAAACCTGAAGATGGGCAGCAGCGTCTGCTTGGTATAAAAACAAAGACAAAATACTGCGCATAAAAAAGGTAATTTTTAAATAATAGTAATAGTAAGCTAGTAATCCATTTGTTTTAATCATAGTCAAATACTTTTAAATTAGTTATTATAAAATCTGCTCAAATACAGGAAGTTTGAATTTTGCTACCTGGGGGTAGTGACCCCCGCTTCCAATCATGCGCAGGGTAGTGGCGACATCTAGCAGCACGACACGAAACCCTGGGTTGCTATTGCAGAGACCAAGAATATAGGGTTGTCGTTCGTTCTTACTTGGCTTGTATCGTTTACATCCCTAATTCTGACATAATAAGAATTCATCGTATCTATCTAAGATAATTGAAAAGGTAATTCGGATTTGTCGTTTCAAATAAAAGTCCACATCTTGTCAACACATTAACTCTTTAGCACAGCTCAGTCCGTGGTTCTCCAAGTTTAGTTAGCTTAGGCATCATACCAAATTTTGGGAACTTAAATAAAATATAGCTATGAAACCCTTAAAGCCGATGACTGGAGAAATGTCATAACAAAATCGTATGAAAACACAAAAATTACGTTATTTAATCGTTTTATTCACAATAGTCAAAGATAAATCAAATTTTGTAACATAACGTAGTATGGTGTTTATCACAAGAGTTAATGATTGTATACAGCACTCGATATTCTAATCAAAAATATCAATGTCTTGCTGAGCCCTTCTAGATGACTTTGTTTCGCTTAGAAAATAAGTTCTATGATATACAAAAATAGTTTCTATATTCACGATACAGTTCAGGTGCAAAACGTTGCGAAACTCTCTCGCGTCCCAGATTTAAAAGTAAAAGAACGCCCAAAATCTTGCTATTAGAATTATGACTAAAAGGTCCCTAGTTATTAAAAATCCCCTACAATCTAGCCATTAAACTCACTTGACTGGAAGTGATATACAAATACCATAACACAACGTTACGTAAAACAGTAGTTTAGTTATACGAAAACTGTGAATTAGGTTCACTGGCATTTATATTATTTTAGTAATTGCAAATATTAATAGCAAAGATAATTTTCCTTAATAGCACAGCAACTATGTATATGCAAGTAAGAAATTAGAGTGCATTTAAACATTTTTCACCTAATTTTGTAAGGAAGACAAAGTCATTATCAATAACAAAGTAGTAACAAAAAAATAAAATTTCCGCTTCTTTTATTTAGCATCTTCTAGCACTGACTGAAAATCTGTCTGAATTTAAATAACTATCTACAATAAGGGCTTGGTTCACCTGCTCCGAATAAAATAGTCAACAGTTCAGTTCAGTTTCTTGTAATTGGACTTTGCGCTCGAAGCGACAATTTGCCAGTGTCGAGTTGAATAAAATAATAAGGTGAACAAAATTTTACTCAGTTGAACGCCATTTTGCGTTTTCTGTTATGCCTTAAATAGTCAACAGTCAGTCACTGACAGTTGTCACTTGCCTCTATAGCTCAATATTTTATTATTATAATAGTTATCTACGATGAAAGAAGTGAAGGCCTTTGCCCTGCAGATACCTAAACGTGGACATTGGCAAACAGTCGCGCATCAAGCGCACAGCCATGAGGAACTGAACTGAACTATTAGCGTATTATTATTTTACTGAAAACTGGCCCTGAGTATTTGGAAAGTTGTGCATAAGTTTACTAATATATACTACTATGTAAATATACTATATGTGTGCCTACTATATTACTAAAGTACGTACATATTTTATATGTTTATATTTAACTACTTTTATGTTACGTGGCATTTTATCATCGTCATTATTGGGCTGATAAAGAGCAAGGTAATAAAGACATACCTATTTTTAAAGCCATCGTATCAACCTTACAAATGAGCTGGCAGTAACAGTTACGCTATATATTATTTTTATATTTATCTATATCCATTTTGTAAATATTGCTTTCTCATGTGGAGAAAACGAGTTTTCTTTGACGAGCTCACAGCATAGGAGGAGGAAGAATATTCTTTTATCCCAGCAGAGTTTTATAGCTATCTATCCTATTAAGTCTACTTTTACGTTCCTTAAAATGGACTTATTAGGACATTTTTCCAACAAACATTCTTACTAAGTCCAATAAAATATAAACCGTTAAAATAGATACGCTATTGGCCTACACGCCATACCCTGTGTGTGGCTATGAACTGTGAACCTGCAGTGAAGTTTTGCTTCAGGCGCGGTTTTGCCAATTAAAGCCACATTGCGTAGAGCTACGATATCTGTAATCCCGATATTATACATTTATTATTATTCCAACCTTAAATGTGAATTGAATGTCTATTGAATAGAATTAACAATTATATACAACATCATTGTTTCTTTAAGTAAACGGTTTATTAATTGCAATATTTCGAAACCATTATGACGGAGGCCTGGCTGAATTGGTAATGATTCACGGCTTTATACCCAGTCAATATTATTCCACGAGCGAATTTACGGTTGTAGTAAATTTAGCTGCTAAATTTCCCGGATGTAACAATGTGTGAGCGACACTACAAGAGCGCTCCCGAGCTGCGGCCGATCCGAACTCGTGAGAATATGGGCCGGAGAAGGCGTTGAACTATTTCTATGGTTATTTCCTTTAGAATCTCCATTGCGGAGCATTGAAAATGTTGAAATAAACCCTATTTATTTTACGTAAAATGTATTACGTATCAGAGCTTATACTATAGTATTATATGTGTACTATACATAGAGCATAGGCATATGCAGAGGTTTTCCCGACTAATCATACAGCATTACATAGTTTGTTTGGTATTAGCATACATATAAACCATAGAAAAGCACGCGTGAAACACAGAATCGAACCCTCTCAGGCGCAACCTCCTGCGCCTGAGGCGAACCTTCGCCTATCGATCGGACCAGGGCGGACCGTTTTCTAGATCCATATTTACTTTCACGAGTTCGGATCGGTCGTAATGCGAAACCGGTCTAACCGATTTAAGTCATGTCGTATCGTCGTTCTCTGATTAGCCAGGATGTAATCGCGAATGCCACGTAACACCTTTGCTCAAAGTCAAAGCTTTAGACAAATAGCAAGAGCGTCCAGATATAGCGTTATAGATGTCGTGTACGCGTTAATCTAGAGATTATCTAGGGAACGGAAGGGTTGGGGGGGGGGGGTGTCTGCGCTACGAGTAACCCGCGCAGGGGTACAGCTCGAAGGTGGCGGCGAGCGCGAGGTGGTCGGAGGCCAGCACGTCGTTGGGCAGCGGGTCCAGGGCTTCACACTCCTGGGCCGTCGGCAGCCGCAGGCGGGATACCAGCCTCAGGTTGTGACAACTGCACACAAATAGAATCTCATTTAATGACAGGCTCATGATAGTTCGTTTTGAAATAATTTTAATGGTAGTCTCCGATCATAAAGGTAGTCTTGCTGGCCATGTTTGGCAAGCGGGTTCGCGGGCGCAGCAAACGATTTTATTTTTTATTTTATTTATGTAACAAAATCAACAGCCCTTAAATTTATCTTATTATTTACCTAACTTATCTATCTTACGGCCAATTATAGATTTACTTTATATAAACAAATATTATACCGGGTGGCCCATAAGTCCTTTGAAATGTAAAAAAAACATATAAAAAAAACTAATTACAATATGATAAAGGTTTTTATTTTGAAGTAATTCTAATAAAATGGGAATTATTTTTTGAAAATTACATCATCTAAATGTAATCCGTTACAATCGCGGCACTCCTGTAAGCGACGTCTAAAATTGTCCATCACTGCGCGGCAAGTAAGTTCTGTAATGCTTGCCATTTCTCGTCGAATATTTTCTTTCAAGACAACGATTGACCGCGGGTTGGTTTCATACACTTTACTCTTAAGATAACCCCATAAGAAAAAGTCCATTGGGGTCAGATCCGGACTACGTGGTGGCCAGGCAATATCTCCTCTTCTAGAGATCACTTTACTAGGGAAAAGTTGACGGACGACGGGCATAGCGGTGTTAGAGGTATGGGCAGTTGCTCCATCCTGTTGAAACCAGGTCCGCGTATTGAAGCCTGAAAAATTCTGCAACTCTGGTGTAAAAAAGTTCTCGATCATTGCCACATAGCGCTGCGAAGTAACAGTAACCGCGCGACCTCTGCTATCCTCAAAAAAGTAAGGGCCTATGATGCCATGCGCTGACATAGCCGCCCAAACTGTCACTTTAGGGCTATGTAAGGGCCTTTCATGTTTGCGATTTGGATTTTCGCAACTCCAGTAGCGACAATTCTGCTTGTTGACATGACCGTTGATGTGGAAGTGAGCCTCATCAGAGAATAACACGTTATTAAACGATGTAAAGCGGTCGAACATTTCATTTGCAAAATTTAGTCTGTGCGTAGGGTCAGTATCTTTTAATTCCTGTACTAATTGAATCTTGTAAGGGTGAAGAAGTAAATCTTTCTTTAAAATCCGCTGTAATGATGTTCTGGCTAAGTTTAATGCACTGGAACGCTTACGAGTAGACTGGGTAGGATTTTCACGAATTGACTGTTTCACTACATCGATGGTTTCTTCCGTGCGTGATGTCCTTGGTCGACCTGACCGTTTTTTATCCAACGTAGAACCGCTCTCCTCGAACTTATTAACCCAATTCTTAATCGTTTGAACACTTGGAGTGTCGTTAAAGTTGCGTAAATTGTGATGTTCTCGAAATTTACGCCGCGCAACGGTAGCAGAATCATTGTTGCGATAAAACTCGCGCACACAAAAAGCACGGTCCGCACCGGTGAAACGCTCCATGGCGTCTGAATTCCGAAAGACCGTTGGTGCTTCCCGCGTACCCCGCGCGCCATTCCTGCACACCGTTTGAATTTTATTCGAAATTTAAATTTCAAAGGACTTATGGGCCACCCTGTAGTAATTGACAGTCAAACAATTTTTTTTATATTTAGATTACAAAAGAAGCTTATGTTAGAGAAATGTTAATATGTTAACAAACTAAATAGATTAACTTGGTAGATAACAGATTTTCACAATATACATATACAACATACACAACACTTATAGCAATGTTATCATAATTTGTTTTTATTAACTAACGAAAAACTAGGTATAGGTCTAAATTGTCTCCTGAAGTATCCTCAAAATATCTTTTTTAAATGATATTTTACTGGCATGAAATACATCACGATGTTGTTGAGCTGGTGGCCGGCGCGGCGTGAGGCGATGGAGGTAATACTGTACAGGTACACGGTAGGGAATGTGATGCGAGGGGCGTGGAGTACCTGAAGTACATGTAGTCGACGGTGAGCCAGCGGTCCTGGTAGGAGGAGGCCTCGGGGCCGGACTCCTTGCACTTGCTGTAGACGGAGGCGAGCCGGAGGGCGTGCTGCAGGCGCTCGCGGCGGAACAGCTCGCTGAAGGGCGAGCGCTCGCCGCCGCCGCTGCACGCCCGGTACTCCGAGTTGTACATCTGTGAGTACACACACTGCTTGGAACACAACTTTACTACTACCTACGCTCCCTAACCAACGAGGCGAGGATGGAGATTCAATTGAGAACCACTCTTAGTAATTAAGACCCTATGAGTATGTTGACCCACTGCTATACTCAAGATCCTATTCTACCACTCATAAAACTATTGAGAGAGTGGTACAACCTATTTGATTTTTTTTTAGTTTTTGTGATTTTGCTTGTGCTTAATCGTGATTTCTTTGTATAAGTTTCACAAATAAAATGTGATTTCTTTCTTTTCTGATTCACTTCAGGATTTCAAGTAGTGTTGAAAACTGCAGTGTAACCCAGTTTACTGCCTCAGTGGCGCGATGGGCGAGGGTCCGCTTGCGGCGCAAGAGTTGGCGGGTTCGATTCCCGCCGTGGGTTAAAGTGTCTGTATGTTCTGCAAGCACTTTTTCCCTGGGTTGGGTGTTTAATATGTATAATAAAAAAATATAAATATGTGTATGCCTATTAAATAAGGTATATCAGATGTCTAGTACCCGTAACACAAGGTCAGAGCTTAACCACGGGGCTAGATGTTGTTGTGTGGATTGTCCGGAAATATTTATTTATTTATTTAAAAGGGGATAGCTCACTTGCGTCCTAGAGACGTCAGCGTCGCGGCCCTCCAGCCGGCTGAGGTGCGCGGCGAGGTGCTGGCAGCGGTCCGTCACGCCGATCTGCTCCCAGCTCGAGCTGTCGCGGTACTCGGTGGCTCTGCGCACAAACAACTATATTATAACCAATATCAATCATCTTAGTTTAGCGGCTGTTATCTGGTTACAAATGACAGCCGGTAAACTATAAATATGCTACTAAATAATTTAGTGATTATCAGCTATGACTGGAGTGGAGGAGCTCGCTCGACATTGACGCAGCCTGGTGCCCACAAAAACGGGGGCCCCCCATTAATAACATCTATCCCATGACAAAGAGCACAGCTACTATTTCTAATTTGACATTGGCTTTTAGCCAGCTGCTACAATTTTTATAATTATTTTTATGTTTGAATTTGTTAAAATCATTTGTACCGTCTTTCTGTAAAATAATTTAATAGAAATTAGAATTTTAATTTGGTCCCTTATGGTTTCCATAGTATAATAAGTTAAGTTGGTATATTTATATTTTGTCAAAATAATTAATGATTGTATATTCCAGCATTGTGTATGACAAATTTGACAAGGTCTCTTTACAGCTGGTGCTAAACTAAATGCTTTGACAAAGCGACTGTTCAGCTGCACTAATAATGAGTTATTTAAATTAATTTTTAAATAATAATGTACCTATTACTATCTAATTTACTTAATTTACTAACGTAACTAAGTGTTTTTTAAATATCCCAAAGTTATATAAATGAATTGAATTGAAGTACTTTTTTTGGATTGAGTAACTAGTTCCCTCGGAAGTTAAGATACCTTTGTATAACTATAATTCTAATGATACTGGAATAGTTTGACTCAAATTGTGCACAAATTATAGGTGGCAGCACTAATGAGACAGAATGACTGTATTGTTAGGGCTATATGGTAATACATTTGATGGCACCATTTGGCAGCACCGTCGACGTGCACTGTGTAAAACAATGATAGAAGAATAGTTTCAGTACTCACTATTAAAAATCGAAATAGTAAAATTCGTTCTCAATAACAAACTTATGGCAATTTTTTATTATATTTTTTATTATATCTTATATTTCTTGGACTATGATTAAATTGAAATCAGGTTAACTTACGAAACGCTCCCGTCGTCCAGCAGCCGAACAACAGAACTTTCTGGCGGAGAATTAAAGTCTCCAGTCATAATAATAGGCAGGTGTCCAGATCTGAAATACAAAAAAAAATACTCTAATCGGCGTTTGTTTTTAACCCCCGACCAAAAAAGAGGGGTGTTATAAGTTTGACGTGTCTGTCTGTCTGTCTGTCTGTCTGTCTGTGTCACCATAGCTCCCGAACGGATGGAGCGATTTCAATTTAGTTTTTTTTGTATGAAAGGTGAGTCTTGCGCGAGTGTTCTTAGACATGTTTCATGAAAATCGGTTGGGCCGTTTAAAAGTTATGGGAGTGAGAGTGGGGAGGCAAAACCGAAAATCTGCAAATATACTAGTGTGGGGTATCAAATGAAAACGCATCGCGTCCTCATTACATAATATTATGTTGTTTTACATTTAAGGAAATAAGGGCATTGGAATCGGGGGTTTTTCTTAAATTTTAAATTTAGATTTTGATGAATACTGATATACCATAAACAATGTATCGATCCAACTAACCCGTTAGAAGCAGCGACGTGCGCGAACCGGTCGATCTCGGCGAGGAACAGCTGCATCTGCGCGAGTCGCACGTCGGCGCGCTTGGGGTTGTAGAGCAGGTGCGTGGTCGCCACCACCACGGGCGCGGCGGCGGGCCCGCAGCGCGGCGCCAGCTTCGCCATCAGCCCCACGTTGTCGCGGTTCAGCACCGCCACCGCCGGCTGGTAGAACTCCACCTGACAAACAACAGACCATGTTACACAAGTGGCAACACCTCACGCACCTGCCTAATATTAGCCATAGCCATGCTTACCATAATACAGTCTGTTCAAGTTTCATAAATCGATTACAGAATATGTTTTGAAATTAAAGACAAAAATACATATACGTCCTTTGATTTTTGAAATTATGACGTTGTTTTTAAGGAAAAAACACGTCTACTGCAATATGTAAATATATAATTATTAACTTACAGGGACTGGAATTTGCCTTTATATAATTCAACAATGTATTATGTACAATAATCTCAATAAAATCTCAAAACAACCGACACAGCAAGAGTTTTGAGTTCGTTCTAAATTTAGATATATATATGTGTATATTGTACTTTATTTGGATGATTGATCACTTGTAAAATTCGCAAGGCGGTAAACGAATAAGATACGCCGTTCGCCCAAGTGACCTTCTTCCACCGTGAGTGACATTACTTTGGTAGCGAATTGTAAATAGCAGGTAGCAAACTGTATGTCCTAGATCTCCAATAAATATTGGAAGAGAAATTTCACAAAATCCGTCCATCTTTGATGATAATCTAAAGGTCTCACTATCGATCGCCTAGGTCACATGATTGCTCTTATGCATACAAATTATATGTAATACAATCGCGTTTATCTCTTCAACTTGAGTTGCTATATAATCCCACAACTGAGTTAATGTTCCACACTTTTACTTTCTTAACAACAACTCAACTTTAACATACAGTACCAGTAGATTAAATCGTAAAGTCGACATAACCATCCGACCCTAGATTAAGCGGTGGAAGATCCTCTGTCCTGTATCACTAGCAAAGGTAACATTTTATATTCTTACATAGAATATCGCCAGCCAGCCAATTCATAGAAATTCACATACAGAAATAAATATCATCACCAAAGGTCTTTTACTTGATGTTAGATAAGCCTTCATTTGACCACAATCTCACCTGATGTAAAGTGGAGATGTGGTTTAAGATGGCGCATGAAGACCTACAAGGTCTTAGAAGGCTTCTCCGGGCCACATTACGAAACACGACAACATCGCTTCACGCACTGGACAAGCGCGGAGGGGGTCGACGAGCCGCGGCCGAAGCCTCTTAAGTAAAACAATTAACATGAATATAAAATCCTTGTAAACTAATACATCTGTGGATAAAATATAGGAGAGAAGCTTGGTCCAAGCCCCGCCGGAGCTAGTCCATCTGTATGCTTACTTAAGCCAGATAATCTATCGATTGCGCTTAGGCTAAAGTGTTTTCTCCCGTAATTATAGGTATGGGTACAGACATGTAACGTGGTATTTTAATAGGCTCTCTCCGAAGTGCTTGCTGTTTACACTGCCATCGCCAGAACTAGATTTTCACGTATGGATATTAGTACTCTATCATCAACTGCGATGACTGCGATGTGTTCGCAGCAGACCGGCACGTACTCCGAGCTGCTTGCTTGGAGTACTCTGAGTGCTTGCATTAAATTTTATGTTAGATAAGAAAATTTTATAATTTGTGATTTAATGTTACAAAATTGTTTCTGTGTCTTGTTTTAATTAATTTAATTTTTAAGAATAATTTGTTGTGATTAATTTTTAATTTTTATTAATTTGTGTAATAGGCTAAGCCGTGCAAATTAAATAAATAAATAATAAATAAATAAATCAATGTAGTAAGTTGACTTTCAGCTTCGAGTTCGTATATTTATTTAGTAGCTCTGCGCCCGCGGCTCTGCCCGCGTAATCATAGATTTTTTCGCGGTGTAAAGTAGCTTTCATCCTTTACTGGGAAAATAGCTATGTCCATGCCAGTCTTTATCCTTATCAGGCATTGAACGCAATCATTGAATTTCCCGCAAAAATAAAAGGTAAAAAGTAACCTGTGTTATTTATGTAAGTTTATTTTTTATATTATTGTGTAGTTTCATTAAATTCCAAGCAGTAGTTTTTACGTGAAATAGCATTAAACACACACATTTAAATATAAATTCTCACAAACTTTCGCGCTTAGTAGAACACAGGTATTATGTCTCCAACCAACATGTCGAGTATTGTACTTTAAATAATCGCAGTAATAGCAGCGTTTGCTTTAGTTGCATCAATATTTTTGTCACATAAAATTTTCTGATTAAAAATAGCTTTTGCAGGTTCACAGTGGTCGCTAACAGGTTTTGATTAAAAATAATTCGACAACATTCACAACTCTCAGGCTAAAATGATGATAATAAAACAGGACATCCTCTCTTCATTTAGAAACGGCTACTTTTAGGTAAAGTAGGCAAATACTATGAAAAAGATCTTATTCTTGCGGAAAAATCGATAACACAACGCAAGCCAACGCCGTAGCTTGAAAAGTTAGTTAAGTAGAAGATAATCGATCTAAACTTAAGTCTGAAATTCGATCTGAAAATTTAGCCAGCATATTCACAGATATATGCACAGTTTTAATTAAACGAAAAGGATTGTTATGATTAGCAAAACAATTCTAATTCTGCGGTTATTACCACGCGCTCTTAAAATTGTTACGACGTTGACTCATTATTAGTAAGAAAGTACTCGTAGATGTCACAGATGATGGTTCAATTTAAATTGAAACAGGGCATAAGTCACAATAAATAATCTTTATAATCTTACAGCGACACCTACCCCTAAACTAAGCAGAGCTTGCACTATAGGTGTTTAGAGACTGACATAGTACATTGATATGTTATTTTCAAATACACACATTAAAATACATTCAAAACACCCAGACCAGAAACCAGAAATTGTAAATCATACAAAATCTGATCAACCTGCAGGAATTGAACCCGCAACATCCTGCGTCTCAGACGGCCCTTCACTCACCAATTCACAGAGGTCGTCAAATTAGAATGTATAGTGTGATTAGATGTGTGTGTGTGTGTGTGTGTGTTTGTGTGTTTAGAATGTAAAAGCAAGTAAGATAGTTACATGTGCATGGTCAATGAGAGTGAACTTGTCCTTCTTGTAGTAGATGGCGCAGCCGTCGTGGCGCGCGCCCGTCTTCTGCTTGTACACCGCGCCGTAGCCGCGGCCCGCCAGCAGGGAGTACGGCGGCAGCTGCAAGTGCGACGCTTGCACTTCTTGTAAGCAAATCACCTGAAATATGAAAATGAAACTAATTATATGCGCATAATGAAGGCAATCATTGTCCATCCATATTATTATATGTATGCATACGCAGTTCATTCATTAAGGAGTTAAAACTCTGTAAGTTGTAAAATGTAGCTGCGTGTAAACTGCGCCAACTTATTGAAACTGCCTTTTTTTAAACACTTCTCAGAAAGTACTTACATCAGGATCTAAGCCACAAATCTCGTCATAGAGGCGCATGGCTCTGACGTCCCACTTCAAGTTCTCAGGAGAACATCCTTTGTACAAATATGGATGGCACTCCAGCAAATACTGAGCCAGGACATTGTATGAAACCACCCTGAACTGGAATGCATAAGGAGTGAGACCCCTCTCGTGCATTGAAGCAAAATAGGCTGAAAATATTAGTTCAACTGTTGATAGGTGTATGTAATGTACATACCATACTGGTTCTGGTTTCTGAATTACATTTTGAATAACAGTACAAAAGGCAGTATTCTAAGCTCCTTGTCTCTATAGCACATGTTTAAATTATAATATTGATAACTGAAATTCTGTTCATATTTTTGTATATTTAAAACATTAACTTCAAGAAGCAAGTAAAAATATCAATTCACTATGTGACTTTTAGGATGGTCATTTTACCAGAATCTACAGGATGGAATACTGGCTCCCAGCATCTGAAATCAGGAGGTACAGAAGAGCGTGGCTGTGCCTGTTCAAAGCTGGGCTCCCCATGGCCAAAGTCCTGACAGCTCAAGGTGTCTGTGGAGCTACTGAAACATTTACACAATTATTACAACAAGGATATAAATGTTCAATATATACTATGTGCTAGAAGCCAGAAATGCCAAAATGAAATACTACTATCCGCAGCAATTTATTTGACATTGTTAACCTGACATTTTATGTAATTTTATTACAAATGAAGCCAAATTTTGCAATCTGTAAAGTAGATCATGGTTATACATAAAATTATACTTGTAACATATTTTTACCCATGTAACACTAAATGTAATTAATAAAATGGAATAAGGATAGATACACAAATTTTCAAAAATCTGTTGACCTTCTGAGGAAATATAATCTCTCACTAGAATTAGTACTTCATGAGTTCCGAAACACCTTATTTTGTACATGGATGCATTTTACAAACATTTGATAGATTTGGAATAAGGTTTCACATTAATCAGGGAAAGGAACACAAACCTGTTTGTATTTGGCAAGGCTTATACCACAATTTATCTTGATAAGACTTGCCAAACAATAGTACTATTTATATGAGATAAGTTTATTAGGATTAAAATATACTAACACTACAAAACTTCCACCATAGCTGACATGGTCACAAGTAGGTCTTGATGATTCACTCATATCCTCAGCTTCTCCAACACTCTCAAACAAGGTTGGTACCATTATCTGTGGCTCCTTGGTCTCCCTCAGCGTCTGGGAGCTGTGCACCTTCCTGTAGGCCTGCTGGTCCACCCGCTGTGCACAACATACTGTCCTTCTACTAATTAGATAACCATGTTTCCTCAACTGTGTCTTATAGTCCAGTCTTTCGCGAGCAACTATGATACATCTGTAAAAACTACTAGTCAATTTCAGCATAGCTTTCAAAAATTTGTGTTAGGGTTCAGCATATTTGAATGACCAATGTGCTATTGGTGTGGTTGCATGCATTACTGAGAGTATTGTTTGATGCGGAGTTAACATGGATTTCCTCAAATCTGAAACACAGAAAAAATATGTTCATTAGATGCAGTTTCTCGGTAAAAACGATTGTGTTTATGACAAGGCAACAAACAGATGTCAGATGATTTGAGTGGAGACCTTGAAGCCTGAGTACTTGTAATATGGAAAACTGCCATAGAAAATTTAATGAATGCTGTGAGATGGAATCGTTATATAACTTTTATCAAGACCATGAGAAACATTTATTCAAAGATATAAAATTATTTATTGATATTTCATAAAACAATGTAACCTAGCATCATACCAACACGAAATGAAATGATGGAATACCACTTACATGCAAAACAAAGCCATAATTCTAAATTTGAAAAGCAAATGAGAAAAACCATGACGAGCACCTATATAAAGTTAAATCATAACATTTTGTTGAAATCAGCCACTGACCAAATCCAAATAAAATTGCAAAAATGAAATGAAGTGTTGTGTTGTTGACTTGACTTGACGTGACGATTCTGTCCTGGATTTTTTTTGCCTTTCTGTTTTAGTGGTGAGCATTGAATCGACGAACCATTTTTTTTTAACTGTTTTTTTTACAACCAACGTGTCGACGGCTTTCTTATTACGGCAAAAGTAGTTTTTTCTACGAACACGAACAGGTTTTTTTCATTCCACGTCAACGATAAACGCAACGCAGAATCTGTGTAGCTTTAAGTAGTCTTAACATCTGACATGTATCACCAGATTTTACGAACAATAAACAATTTATGATTTGAAACGCAAACCAACGAAACACGAAGACAGATTCAACAACATACACAACCAACAACGACACGAACACCACCCGAAAATTAACGAACAAGCCGCGAGCGAAGCGCGAGGTAAAATGCGGTACGCGAGCGAGCGAGAGGCCGTCGCTCATTTGTTTGAGAGTGTAAGAGATGTTTTGTTTTGATGTTTGATGTTGTATGTTTGTTCATTCCGGGGCTAAGCTTAGCGCTCGAGCCAAACTGACCGAAAAAAACAGGTTAATTGGGCACAGGTTTGTTTGTTTTCGTTTCAAATAATTAGTTTGTCTAATTGACTTGACACGTGAGGTCAACGCTTTTTTGTTTGGCACGAAATTATTACATAATTATGTTATAGTGAATGTTCATTTCATCGTCAAGATTCTTAATTCTATTCTATTCAACTGCTCAATCAAACATACTAAATTAAATAGGTAAACAACGATGATTATAAACAACGATGGACGAATTACTATGTTAAGTTCGTTTTTCATTGTAACAACGAACTTAATTTATCGCATATTTCCTTAAGACAGTTAAAGAAAATCAGTCGACGGACAACCAGTTAACTGGTTCATTCGTTGAACTACGAACGAACCAGTTAAACATCGACCGTTTTTTCAACTGGTTGACCGATTATAAAAAACGGTTTCGTTTCGTTTACGCAAAAATAGTCAACGACCCACCACTATCTGTTATGTGAATCTGTCAAAGTAAAACAAATGTCATGTTAATGACAGATATCGTTATAGATAAAAATATGTTTTGACACAGATAAGAAATGTGTATCGACAGCAAAGTCGTGTATCAACCGACAATGTGGCTGGACACAATTATTAGCGTAGTGATTATATACTCTCTGATAATAATAATAATAATGCATTTATTCAGTCACTTACATACTATTTTAAAATTTTGTGGTAGTTGAGACCTTCTTTTAGATTTATTTAAAAATCTGTGATAGAAGGCCTCGCTCTTCCTTAACTAATTGGTAGGTACAAACACATTAAATATTTTAATTTACAAATAAATGCAATGCAATTTCTATAATTGTTTTTTATATTTAAATTTTTAAATTTTGTAAGGTAAGCGAGTATGACTTTAGTGAGTGTGTGTGTGTATGTTATAATTAGAACCAAAGAAAATAATATAAATAAAAAAAATAAAAAAAATTGCGTCACAAAATGAAGAAAACAATCTTAAACTAAAACTTATAACTATTATGACGACAAAAATGGTCGCTACTCGGTGTAATTCTACTGTGGGGCGTTATATCCACCACAGTAGTACCGGTCTTCCGTTGCGCCAGGTAAGTGGAATGTGGAATGCGCGCGCGGTACTTAATAATAATATAAACACAGTTATAATCACTTATTTTAATAAAGTACTTATTTTTTTTATTATTATGGATCATAACATATAATCTATGTATCCCTCAAATAAATAGCACTTTATTTATGAAAAGTACATTTAAAACAGCTATAAAAGTTTTCAACCATTTGCCAGTTGAAATAAAAGAACTAAATGGATATCCATTAAAGACAAATTTGAGAAACTGGCTACATAATAGAGTTCACTATATATTAAAATAATACTTTGAGTGTTAAATTTATTTGTTGCAACAAAGGTTTAATATTATGTTCTAAAATTTTAAATGTGTACATTTATAAATACTATTGTATGTCCGCGACGGATAAAATTGTTGATACCTAGTCATTGTTAGCATCAGCTCATAGCATACACAATTTTTACAATAAAGATTTTCTTTCTTTCTTCTTTATTTAATAACTCACAAACATAAAAAATATTCGTGACATGGTGGTTATGATGGACACAAAATTTAAATTAGACACACACATCTATTATTATAATTATATTTAAAGCTCAAATAAAAAAAATAAATACATAATATTCAATTGCAAAATACACAAGAATTGAATAAACTTGCGGTGAATGATGTAACGGTCATCGAGTGTGATGTGTGATGAATGATGATGAATTAACGTTAAACAACTTATTTTCATTTCGTCTTATTCATTGGAATATTATTTAAAGTTTAGTAGTCCTACGTTTGCATATTAAAAAACTGAAGCGGCAGGGCAAGGTAGACCGATGTGATTTCAGATAACTTCAAATTATGACAAATGACTATTCAAATTAGTCCTATGACGATAAATTCAGCTTTAGTCTTACAGCGGTCTATTCTTTTTGACAACGTGGTTATATCGAAATGTCGTCCTATAGCTTCTAACCCGATAATCCAGTTCAATTCAATTCCATAGAATTGGACTCTGCGCTTGAAGCGTCAGTTTGCCAGTGTCGAGTTAAATCTAATATATAAAATTCTCGTGTCACAGTTTTCGCCGTACTCCTCCGAAACGGCTTCACCGATTCTCATGAAATTTTGTGAGCATATTGAGTGGGTCGGAGAATCGGCCAACATCTATTTTTCATTTTGCAAAACAACGTTTGCTGGGGTCAGCTAGTATTAAATAAAACTATACCTACAGTATATAAATACAAAAACTTTTATTGATAACTGTTGTACAATTAGGTGTTTCATGAATACTAAGTAACATTTTCAGGCTGAGCTAATTTATAAAATTTTATTAATTAACAAAACACTTGGTGTATTCTAAACTATCTTAGGTATATCACATATTAGTAAGGTACATTAATTTGGTAAATGCGCAGTCTCTTTCGTAAAATTCTTTTATGTTATTAGATACTTTTGACAAAAGTCATTTCTTTAGATGCGACGTGAAGGTAGGGGTATTTTTAATTTCTTTAATGTCTAATGGAAGATTGTTATATACTTAACTAGCGACCCGCCCCGGCTTCGCACGGGTGCAATGCTAATACTAAATAAATTAATAATAAATAAATAAATATTTCCGGACTACTCACACAGCATCACCTAACCCCAAACTAAGCAGAGCTTGTACCAGAGAGTATATATAATCACTACGTGCTTGTACTATGGGTGGTGTTAGGTGACTGATATACTAAAGTTCCTTGTATACTACATAGACATTTTTTTTTTTGTAAATACATACATACTTATGATACATAGATAAAAATACACTACAGAAAAACTATGAACGTTGTTTATAAAAACATAGCGGCCGGATAATATAGCCTATGTGATTCAAAATATCAAATTCAAATTCAAAATATCTTTATTGGAAAACATTAACATCAGGATTCTTATAACTATAGAGATATACGATAATATACGCATTAGTTCGGAAACTGTGTCGCGTATATTAACGCCCACTCCTTGGTTTTTTTTTATACATAATTATCCAATAATGGTATTTAAGGTTTAATCGATATAATAATTACTGACTAATAGCAATGTGTGTGTGTGTGTGTGTGTGTGTGTGTGTGTGTGTGTGTGTGTATAATCAAAATTTGATATATATATATATAAAATACACAGGTACATAAATATAAAGATAAAGTATATATATAAATATGGTATTGTTACTCTCAAACATTTACATATGTAATAATATAATAACAAAATAATATGATATTTATTTGATAGACACAAAAAAAATATTATGATGTATTTAGATATACTATTTTAATTCATTTAGTTTTTTCTAAAAGATTTTCTGTTTCGTCGTACGAAAGCAAAAATAGCCAGTTTAGACAGGCCACCTTGCAATTATACCGTGTAAGTGGATAAATATTTAACTCCCTGTTTACCCTATTGTAAAGAATCGACCCCATGTAGATAAAATGACGTCTAGCTAGCGCTAAGCGACAATTTTCAGTCCTGCAAACTATATCCGAGCGACGTTTGGTTTTAGTTTGGTTGGGGTTATACTCAATAGAAGAATGTTTACGAAGTATAGTTTGCAAGATAAAAATCTGACGCACTGTTAGAACATGCCACATGTTGTATAATTCAGAAGTAGGATATAGAACAGGTTTTTTAGCTAGAACTTTAAGCACAGCCCTCTGCGCCCTCTCCAATATGAGCATTTTACTTTTAGAACAACCACCCCATGACGTGATGCAGTACATTATGATTGATTGACCAAGAGCATAGTAGATAGTTTGAAGTAGGTTTTTGTTCTTAACAATAGGAGCGATTTTTTTAAAAACAAACATTAGTTTTCTGACTCTCGAAGTTATATTGTCAATTTGTTCCTTCCAGCTAAGTGTGCAATCTACTATTACCCCTAAATACTTTATAGAAGAACAACGTTCAAGCGTTAGACAGGAACAGGAGTCACAAAGCGTACGGTCACATGTGTGGGCACGTAATTCTAGACTCAAAGGTTGCGAGGAAGTATTTGCAGAAAAAGTGATAAATTTGGTTTTGGAGATATTAAGGGTGAGAAGATTTGAGTGCAGCCATTGCATAACTATTGTTATAGCGCTATATATTGTTATATATTAAAATCTATCCAGTAGTTTTGAGAAATCCGCGGCCTCAGACGCGCTATTTATAGGCAAGCTCTTGCCGCACCGGGCGGCCGGCCAGTACCGACCGCCGCAAACACTACGTCCCGCAATTTTTAAATCTGTAATATCTTCGAAAATATTCACGTAAATCATACGGTGTAAGGGCCATATAGATCTATTTTAAATGAACAATGTATTCAAGGTATTTAATTGGTTAAGGATTAATGCTGTATTGGTTAAAATCGCTACGAAAATTAGCCATTATTTGTTGTAAAAAGTAAATACAAAAAAAAGTTATTGTGGGTTATCCATAAGAGATAGACATATACCATCACGGACTTTTCTGTAGAACTTTTCAATGAGTACAATATTTTGAACATTATTTTGATAGTAGGGTTCAGCCTGCGTTTGCAATGTAAGCGGAAAAAATGAAATTATTTACGACATCACATTAGAAACCTCAAAAATAACACTTATACCTAATTACGACGCAATCGAACGCTTTACTCATATCTATTAAAGATACCTACCTACTGACTACCAAATGACTTTGAGTTTATGCCTTCCCAAATAGGTTTTAGCATATTGAAAATGGCTAGAGTCGTATTTTTTCCTTTTGAAAGCCAAATTGGTTACTACTAATGATGTATATGTAGTTATAAAAGACACTAATCAGTTGTAAATTATTTTTTCAAATACTTTGGAAAAACTAGATAAAAGCGCTAAAGGTCTATAATTTCCTAACTCATTTTTTGATCCTTTTTTGAACAAAGGTTTAATTAAAGCTTTTTTTAAAGCATCTGGAAATACTCCAGTCTCTGAAGTTAAATTTGGTATGTGTATACTAGGGGTTCTATTATGTAATCTAGGCAATTTTTTTGTTACAGATAATGGGATGCAGTCATGGCCTGTGCTTATTTTGTTTTTTAATTTAAGAACAACTTTTTTAACTTCTTCCACATCAACAGGGAACATGAAAATACTGTTATTAATTTGACTGGTTTCACCTAAAACACTTTTTATAATTGGCGAATTATTTATAACTATGAAAAATTTTTAAATTGTTGAGCAATATGTTGAGGATTATTTAATACAATATCATTAAATTAAATTTTTTCCGAAGTTGTTTTAATTTTTTGAAGTGAAACTTCTATAGAATCGTAGTGATTTCAAACCGGATGCAAAAAGATGAAACGGAAATGATATAAGAGACACAAATACAATGCTTTATTTAAATTTCAAAGTATTGCTGTATTTTATTTATATTATTTTGTAACATACTTTATGTAATACGCTTTATTGAAGTAATATAAATAATCCGAATAATTACAGATATATGTTTGTTTCTCTTAACATTTTAGCAGATGCGTTCATTTACCCTTTTTTTCTATTCGATATATATCATAATTATAGTTCATAAGTAGTAGACTCCAATCGTGCGTCGTAGCTGACACACACACACTTTTTTTTTATTCTTCTTATTATTCTTTCGTCGATTTACTGAAGTTTCACTTCTATCGTGTGTGAATCGCACACATACCTTTTTTTTTTTTATTCGATGAAGTATAATCTTTAGTAATGATCCATGTGGCTTTCATTTTATTAGAACTATACTCAATAGTTGTCTTGTTTACATTTTTTTTTGAATTACGTATAACTTTTTTCATGACTACAATATTTATGAAAAAGATATTAGTCAGTTGAACGCCATTTTGCGTCGAACACCATTTTGCGTCCAAAGTTCCAATCTACAACCGAGTTTTGACAGTGACATAATAATTAAAGATACAACAATGCCATAAAAAATCTTTGTTTACGTTTATGATTTTGTCTCTGTGGGTTTTTGTTATGCTGTAAAAATCAAGAATTGTTGACAAATTCGTGTGATAAAAAAATCTAAAGTGTTTAAAAGTGGGTTTCTGCTTCAGCACCTTGTCTTGATGTAAGTACCATCCAAATTAATTCAGAGAACCGGCTTGATTATGTGATATAATTTATTCTTCTGTGTAATTGGTAACCGTGTTTCGTGTACACTCTATTTTAAGTTACAATTAACCATAAAAATGTAAGGTTTCCGCCCTACCCCCTTTATATGATATGATGTATGTTATAGGATGATAGTTGATACAGGTTAACCTGATAATTTTGATTTAATAATAGTGTGAATACAAGGGACGACCTCGGCGGTCGAACGCGTACTGATGCTTTGTAAGTAAAATGCACCGCTTGCAAAGGTGCAAATGTGCGGTTTATACTTAAATCGTACAAGCTCCCGAGGGAAAAGAATACAAAATCATTGAAAAAAAAAATATAAAAATTGATAAACCTAAAACTTGATTGATAAAACATTGATAGATAAAAACAATTAGGTACCTATAAAAACTTAAAACTTATAAAATTCAAAATAAAAGCCAAGTCTCTACTTATGTCATAAGATATTTAAATTTATTAAAATAGGCTACACCAACAAAATATATAACAAACACTTCAAAATAATCAATACACACATTATACTATGCGAATATACCACGAATGAGACATTCAACAAAATTTACAGGAGACGAAAAAAATGATTCTGTACGCTTACAATTCTTTTAAAATAAAGTATTTTAAGCAACACTAGTTTGTTACGACCCATAAATACATGTTTTATCAATTTCATTGTAGTATTTGCTAGATAAATTTACGTTCACGGCTTTTACCTACTATTTGTGGTAAAATCTTATCATATTAGCTGTTTTGTTCTAGATCTAGAAACAAAATTTTTCTATTGACTAATTCTATTATACTTAACTAATTCTAATTCTAAGTGGAAGAACTGAGATCTGCACTAACATCTCGCCTAGGAGTGTTTTGTGCATTGTCCCCCTGCCTAACCAGGCCCCAACCAGCCCAACTCCCTAATGTAGCGGAGTAGGACTTTCGGTGTTGTAACTAATTGTTTGAGCAAGTCTGCAAAAGTAGATGGGGTCTCGCGTCCATGAGATGCCTCAACCCCGTCTCCTTTCTTATCTCTTCTGTGGCTTTGCAGTGGATCACTATCTTCCTATCTTCCTCAAAGCAGCCGCGACACAGACTGCTGTCTGTAGCCTCCGGTCTTGTGAAGATGATGATTGAACTCGCAGTGACCAGTAATGACTTCAACCATCGCAATCCCATCTCTCTTTAACATCTTTCAATATTTTGAATCCATGTCTCTTCCTCTTTTTGAAATCCTAAAGAGGATTCGCCATGCATTCTTTTTACCTTCTCAATGTCTCTTATTCGGCCGTGACGAAGTTCAGATCAAGATGTTTCTAATAATCCGGTTAAATCTGCAGAAGAAGAAACTATCCGCTGAGATGGGAGTATTTGCATTCGTTGCTATATCTTGAAGAGGCAGAGGCTCTATTTCTGGGCAATTTGGAGTGATAGGTAGAGATTCGATGGCGAATGAAGTGTTCTAAGGCTGCAGCTCTATTAGAGTGTTACCAAAATTCAGCTGAGGCTGATGACATGTGGAGGAGTGCGGCGAGAGATCCAGGTATACAGGCTGTGTCTGAGGCTCATATTCAGTGCGATCCGGAGTGGTAAGTAGAAGTTAGACTGACAGTGGAGTGATTAATTACAGACTGCTGTTCTATTTGAGTAACATCTCAATTTGACTGTGGCTGAAGCCCTAAATCTGTACAGAAAAGCTGAGCCGAAACTTCCAGGCTGTGACTTAGGATCGATTTTGCGACTTTTTGATGTGCATGATGGCATTGAAGATAAAATGTTCAGCAAGCGCGATTTCTTTTTAATTTTTCCTATCCCATCAAAAACAATACTTGTCAAAAAAAACAAGTCGCGCAACTCAGTTGTTCTGCGGTAAAAAGTTGTGAGATCCAAGTAAATCCAAGTCTTCAAATTTCGTCTCAAAATTCTTTAATGTTTTATATAAATATATTAAGACTTGACCATCGCCTGAAAACACGTGTAAATTCAATTATTGATGGCCAAGTCTCAATTTATTTATATAAAACATTAAATAATTTTTGAGACGAAATTTGAAGACTTGGATTTACTTGGATCTCACAACTTTTTACCGCAGAACAACTGAGTTGCGCGACTTGGTTTTTTTGACAAGTATTGTAATTGATGGGATCTCATTTCTTTTTGTATTTTGTAGACAGTTCTACTTTTTTCCTTTTCGGTACCATCTACTTATTTTATATATGTCCATATAATTTTCTTTTTGCCGGTCTAGATTGGATTTATCTATATTTCGCATTTTTATTACTTTAGTACATATTTCGTATATACGTGGCGTTGCGACAGCGCCCTCTATACCGGTATTTTCTAGATTTTTTAGTTTTTCCTTGATTTATACACCAAACACTACTTATATTCCAAATTTGAAGCTTCTAGGTCTGCTAGAAGTGCCTTAGAATTTTGATGATCGGTGAGTCAATGAGTGACAAAATTAGGAAATTTGACCCGTTATAATTCTTAAAATACTGGTTCAAATTGAATGAAATTTAAAATATACCGTGTTTTTACAATGCCTGCATGGTTACTGAAAATTTCAGTCTTCTAGTTTTATCCACAACGAAGTTACAGGGGGTCGAAAATGGCCTGAATTGCTTCGAGAAAAGGTACGACAGCGCCCTCTATACCGGTTTTTTTCTAGATTTTTTTAGTTTTTCCTTGATTCATACACCAAACACTACTTATATTCCAAATTTGAAGCTTCTAGGTCTGCTAGAAGTGCCTTAGAATTTTGATGATCGGTGAGTCAGTCAGTCAGTCAGTGAGTGAGTGACAAAATTACGAAATTTGACCCGTTATAATTCTTAAAATACTGGTTCAAATTGAATGAAATTTGAAATATACCGTGTCTTTACAATCCTGCATGGTTACTGAAAATTTCAGTCTTCTAGTTTTATCCACAACGAAGTTACAGGGGGTCGAAAATGGCCTGAATTGCTTCGAGAAAAGGATGGTACGGCCGTGCCGCTTTTTTGCTCGACTTGGACCCAGATAGTCCGGTCAATTTAGACATTCGAAGTTACATAAAGTCCCAACAAGCTGAATTTCAGTGAAATTGTTTAAAACATAATTATAAACAATGTCTAGAAGTTCCCCATCATTCCCATGTAAGGAAAATTTTTTATTCAAGGTCAAAGGTTACAATAATGAGTTTATCGCGATTTTCAGCAAAACGGTAAGTTTTATCATAAAGGTACCTGAGACAAAATTATAGATCATAAAATGATCTATAAAAAATGTATGAATACTTTTTTCTTACGAGCCACCGTTTCTGAGATAATAACTATTCAATAAGTATAAATCTAAATTTAAAATTTTAGAAAATCCCCCGATTCCAATGTTTTGTTTTCCTTAAAAGTAAAACACCATAATATTTAGTAATGTTCACGCGATGCTCTTTAATTTGATACCCCACTCGAGTATATTTGCAGATTTTCGGTTTTCCTTCCCCACTCTCACCCCCATAACTTTTAAACGGCTCAACCGATTTTCAACGGATGGAGCGATTTTAATTTTTTTTTGGCCTGGGTCTTCTTAGACATGTTTTATGAAAATTTACGTTACGCATTTTGTATTTAGCATTTAGTCCATTTTTGTATTTTTTTATCTTTGTGTGTAATAAAGAGTTATATTATTATTCTCTTAATCATGTATTAAGCCTGAAACTGCGTTAAGCGGGCGCGGCGGGAGCGGTTCCATAGAAATGCACCCAAATGTATTCAATATATTACAAATAATTCAACAATTTAATTGGTTGTCAAATTATTTTTGCCTGACTGAATCACGTTGGAAAACAGCAAATTAACTATAACAACTTCAATGAACACCCGTTAAATGTTAATGCTTTTCCATTGCAAGATTTTAGTAGAAACTAGCAGCTCTCCGCGGTGTCGCCCGCGTTATTGGATTTTCCCGCAGTAAAATGAAACCTATGTCCTATCTCAAGTTACAAACTCCGCCAAATCAATTTTTTTTCTTATATAAAAAAAAAACATCATGTCGTTGAATTTGTTCCCGAAAATATATGTCATTAGCTACTGTCATTCTTTGAAAGCATAAGTCGTAAGTCTGCCTGAAAAAAGGATTATAATATTTACTTTAAAATAACTGTTTGTAATGTTGTTAATAACAAAATGTAGTGATTATAAAAACATTTTTATTTTTACTACTACTTCACAGATCAATAATCTAAATCTATAATGTAAATAAACCTGAAAAGTATGAAAGGGTCTCAAACCTAGGGTTCCTTGTAATTTTCAATTTAGTTTCATCCGTTCGGGAGCTATGATGTCACAGACAGAGAGACACACAAGTCGGTCGGGGGTTAAAAATTATGATAATCAAAGTCAAATTCAAAGTCAAAACGTTTATTTCCTTAGAAGCACATAGCCTACATGGACAGGTCAACTTAAAATTAATAATACTAAATTGCTTAAATAACAAATATCAAGGAAATAACATTGTCTTGACAGTTCGCTTCAATGTTTTATACTGAGTTGAGAAGCGAATGCCATCCTGAAACTACGAGGACCCACGAGTACATATATATGGGTTTGATTATATTTGTGTTTGAGTTCTTATACCATTCCCCAAAAAATTATGTATGTTTTTCTAGTTTTTTTGTAAAATTATGTGAAATCTTCATGCATCTACTACCAAGTTACAACAATAAAGTTCTTATAATTTGGGAATAATATTGCTGTGACATACGGACGGATAGACAGACATGACTAACTATAAATCTAAATTTAAAATTTAAGAAAAACCCCCGATTCCTATGCCTTAATTTCCTCAAAAGTAAAACACCATAATATTTAGTAATGGAAAAACCCCCGATTCCTATGCCTTAATTTCCTCAAAAGTAAAACACCATAATATTTAGTAATGTGCACGCGATGCTCTTTCATTTGATACCCCACTCGAGTTTATTTGCAGATTTTCGGTTTTCCTTCCCCACTCTCACCCCCATAACTTTTAAACGGCTCAACCGATTTTCATGAAACATGTCTAAGAACACCCGGGCCAAACTCACCTTTTATACAAAAAAAACTAAGTAATATCGCTCCATCCGTTCGGGAGTTATGATGTCCCAGACAGACAGACAGACAGGCAGACTGACACGTCAAACTTATAACACCCCTCTTTTTTGGTCGGGGTAAAAATGTAACTCATCATCATCACCCTATTAACGTTCCCACTGCTAGGACACAGGGACTTCTCTCTTGACAAGAGAGAGATTAGGCCTTAATTCACCACGCTGGCCAAGTGCGGATTGGTGAATGTCACATGTCCTTCAAACTCTTTTAAAGTTCTCAGAACATGCCGGTTTCCTCACGATGTTTGCCTTCACCGTTAAAGCACGTGTTGAAAGCGCACATAAATCTCTCAAGAAGAAAAATCCAGAGGTGCGTGGCGGGGTTTGAACCCACGACCTTCGGAATGAAAGTCGAGTGTCCTCCCACTTAGCCAACACGGCTTTTTAAATGTAACTCAAAAGACTCAAAAGAGACATGTTACAACGACCATTCTTACGAGAGATTTGTATCAAAAATCGGTTTAAAATTTGAAAATAAAATACATAAAAACAAAATCGCTGAAAAACTGAAAGTTTAAAACCTTGATCCGGCGCCGGAAAAAAATGACCAGTGTTGTTATAAGTTGTTTTTTTAAACTATATAATCCAATGTCTTATTAAAGTATACAGAAGGAATCTTGAGCCGGTGCCTTATGTAACAAAGTTAGATTTAATAATTAATTTCTTAAAATTTCATAATTTGTGTTCTTTGATCCTGGGTTGTTTGGCATTTCAATACTAAGATAATATAATTCCGTTAAGCCGTTCTCGAGTTTTAGTAAGACTAACGAACAGCAATTCATTTTTATATATATAGAAGATAGAATATGACGAATTGTTTCACAAAAGACGAGACTTAACTAAAATACCGCATAGCCCTCGAAACTAAAATTCAAAGTCCGCGTACCTTTTTTTTTTTTTTTTTTTTTTTTTATTATTGATAAGCCTTCATTTGACCACAATCTCACCTGATGTAAAGTGAAGATGTGGTCTAAGATGGAGCATGAAGGCCTTGAAAATACCTGTGGATTAACACGAACATTGCATCGCAAACCAATCAATCAACTGAATGGTCCGCGACATATTGGTATGAGCGTCTAGAGTATTAAAAATAATCAGAAATACATAAAAGCAATTCGATTTACCCACCTCGAATAAACTTATTGTTGTAAGCGTCATAAGTGTTCAAAACAACTTAGTAGTCATTGTTTTTATTCATATGAGCTGTCAGGGTGTTCAGAATGATCTGAGCAATCGGATCAAGGTGACTCGATAACTCGGGCCGCGGGCATTGGCCCGAGGCCCTGAAGTGCTGTTGCTCTCAACTTAGTCTCATCCATATTCAATTATTCAAAGTAAACTACGCAACTTTACAAGAAACGACTACTGCATTATATTTATTAGCAATGAAGACTTTTTGTGTAAGATAAATCATTATGAAATAATTAAATATTTGAGGGAATCACTACAAATAATCACCTATGCAAACGTTTGAGTGCTGCTGCTACAAACTTGCACATAAATGGATGTATTATTGACTAGGTCTACGTATTTACCAAGTTTATGGCAATTGTCTTTAGCCTCTGTCATGACTTGCTGATATTTATATGACTCATTTTGCTATTCCTTTTCTAAGGTAACAATTTTACCTGACATATAAACTAAATCTTTTGAATTTCTTCTTATCAAATTGTAGCAAGAATTTAATTCTTCCTGCATGTCCCATTTACATTTTTCTTTGCTTATCCTAGTATTATTTATAATTAGCTTTTGTTTTTTAAGCTTTTTTTCTGATTTCTTCATAAAATTATTTAAATTAAAATAATTTTTAATTTTTTGCTCCTTTTTATGACCGGTGTTTGGGTCAATCGATGAGGAGAAGTAAGATCGACTATGGGCACATTAAGTGAGCATTGTAGCTCCGTTTGCAGATCCAAGCTAGCAAAACTCATCGCTGAAGTCAATGGCTTAGACTCTTAAATTTAAAATTTTTAATTTTTATCCTGCACTGGGAGAGTTCTTGTTGTAATTCCTTGTTTTTTTGTAGCACTGTGTCATATTCTTGATGGCAGCTATCCAAAGAATGTAGGCAAGATTTCAGTCTGTTAATTTCAAGGGCCTCTTCATAGTGGGAATGAAGTTCAGCTAGTTCATTTTTTAGGGTTTTCGTTTTCTCAAGATTTGCAAGAAAATCAGCTTCACATTCCTCCTTGTCTTGGAGACGCCTATCCCGGTCCTCTTTCACTTCCTTCAGCTGAGCTGCAACTTGTTTAAGCCTTCCCTCAAGTCAGCTTGGCATGCCTTCCTTGTCATGGTCATTGTGATAGTTTCAGAAAATAGCAATATGAAGTAAGATTATGTAAGTCAGACTGAAAAACAAGGGTGAACAAGGGAAAGAAAGATAAGTTCAGTAGAATGTGATGAAATTAAAATGAAAGATAAATACAAAACAAATCTAGGAAAATAAAGATAGAGAGGTTGTGAGCCTTCACCCTCTGTGATTATAGAGGTATGGTGAGTCTCAGACCCTGTGACCGGTGATGCAGGTTGGTGATGATGAGCAACCAGAAATTAAAGTAGAAGACAAAGTAATAGTATCGAAGGGTAAAAGTGAACAAATGGTATTCTAAGCAGAATTAATTCTTATACATTTTTGGAGCTTAACTTAGTTTATGTAGTTAATTAGCACAGCTATTTATTCTAATAGGCCTTCTTAATGTAGGTAATAAAGTACCTATGAAATATAACTTATGACTTTAGGTATGTGTTTATTTATAGTGCCTTGTCTCAGATTATAAAATTAAATGGTAAATCATTAGATCAATAGTTAATTAGTTGTTGCTGTATGTGTAGTCTGATATTAGTGTAAAATTGTCTGTGGCTAGGTGTTTAGATCTTCAACTGGACATCCACTTTTTGTCAAGTCAAGAGAGAAATAAACGGTGCCAGTGTGTGAGAAGTGGCGAAGCTCACTCAAAGTGAGCTGTGTTATTTATGTTATGTAGGGTATAGTGATAGAAGATATTAGTAGGTATGTAATACAGTAGTAATATTATTAGGTTTAAATAAACAAGGTTTGGCAACTTCCCGGGTTTTTGGTCGTAGTTGTAACTCGTAACTCCGTTGCAGTTTGAATGCTTTCTTTACGTCATTTCCAAAACCGTTGAGAAATCCTCTTCCTGGTAAGGCTTACTAGGATACAGATGATTTCATAAGTCTTCCAGATACGTTAAACAGAACCAAGTAAGTGAATAATTCAATATCAATCACAGTCAATCTGGAAATCCCTCTTGTTTTCAAATTACAACAGCCAGCGTCCAATGGCGGATATCAGTAGTAAATTTATTTGTCTTGCACTTATCTATATAAATAAAAATGAATCCCTATTTCCCTTGGTCACGGCATCACGCCTGAACGGCTGGACTGATTTCGCTAATTATTTTTTTGTTCTGTTCGTTCCAGGAGAAAAAATAAAGGAAATTGCGCGGAAAATTTAAAATTACTTAACCACCATATAAAATTATTAATCTTTTTTAATGTAACTTTAAGACATTTGACATAGAATTGATTGCGTGCTGCAAATATATTCAAAAGAGGATGACTTTGATTTAATTAACTTAATGAAATCAAGAATCTGCTCATTTATAGCCCTCCTTCCACTTAGATCCACATGTAGATCCGAGGATACTTTTTTTTCCTCTTTAATCCACTGGTGGATCATTAGATACTTTTGTTTCCCCTTAAATCCACTGGTGGATCATTGGATACTTTGGTTTCCTCTTAAATCTACTGGTGGATCATTGGATACTTTTGTTTCCTCTTAAATCCACTGGTGGATCATTGGATACTTTTCCCCCTAATTAAAATAATAAATAAATAATGCTGGACAAATTCACACAGCATTATCTAGCCCCAAGCTAAGCAGAGCTTGTGTTATGGGTACTAGATAACTGATATACATAATATAATACAATACATAATATAATAATTATACAATACATAAATACATATTTTTTATTATACATATAAACAACCAGAACACCCTGAACAAATGTCTGCAGATCGTACACACATTTGTCCCGAGACGGGAATCGAACCCGCAACCTCCTATATATATATATATAGCGTCTAAGGCGGAACAAAGTTCGCCGGGTCAGCTAGTTAACAATAAAGTTTCACATAAATTATGACACAATATTCTTATCACAACCGAGAGTAACACTTTACACGTTATATTTACAAATTTGTAGCGAAATTAATTAAATAATTCAGCACAGCTGATTTGAGCGTCTAATGTACAAATATTCTCATTTAATTGCAAACATGCACCTAAACTATCAACACTCAATGTTTCATAATCGATCAGGCAAAATTAATAATAAGGGATTACGTAATATAATTTACTGTTTTAATTATTTTATTATGATTCAAAATAATGCATTGTATGATTTTAATAATGACATAACAACAATTAATACCGAAAATTTATGTTATGTAACTAAATTTGACGAACAGATTGACGATAACAGTAATTTATTTCGTATACTAGTAGTGCCCCGCGGTGTTACCCGCGTTTAAATGTATTGTCCCGCTGAATTACATATTTTCCCGGGATAAAAAGTATCCTATGTTACTTCAAATACCTCCAAGAATATGTGTACAAAGTTTCATGATGATCGGTTGAGTAGTTTTCGCGTGAAAGCGTCACAAACAAACTAACATTCACATTTATAATAGTATAGGATTCATCTTCAGTTTATATTATTACTTGCTTTAACCGCGTAATAAGGGATTTTGTCGCGGTAAAAAGCAGCTTTGTAATTTACTGGGAAAGCAGCTATGTTCGTGCCAAATTTAATCTAAATCGGGCTTCACTCGCAATAATTGATTTTCCCGCGAAAACTGATATTTTACCGCGGTAAAAAGTAGCCTATATGTTATTCTGATGTATAAGCTATGTTGTGGTAAAGTTTCATTCAAATCCATTCAGTAGTTTTTACGTGAAAGAGTAACAAACATCCATACATCCATACTTACAAACTTTCGCCTTTTTAATAGTAGTAGGATAATTCAATATTTCTCGTACATCAAAATATTAATGGTTTAATTTCAAAATTTGATTCTTTACTCGTTTATTAGGATGGTTAAGAACATGACGGTAGGAGCGTTAGTGTGATTTGCATGACGGAACATAATATGACATTAGATGATATTTTACAGTTTCCTAGTATTCATTTTACCTCTAAAATAGGCTCCATATTTTGTCGAGCGACGCGTAGAGGGGGGTCGTGCATTTTGGTACGAAATCATTTCCATGATTACGAGGAAATCCCCAACATAAATAAATTATCGGTTCCTGAAATTATTGAATGTTCTGTTCATTAGTCTTACGCAACATAAGATAATTATTATATGTATATACCGTCCTCCTAGAATACATAAATCAATGATAGCTATATTTTTTACCAAACTGAATGACTTACTTGAGCAATATACGCTGCGTAACTCATACAAGGTCATAATTTGTGGTGACTTTAATATTGACACACTGTCACATAACAAATTATCTCGTAAGTTTATTTATTATACAAATACAATTTCAGACATCAATTTGAACAAGTAACTCGAACGGTTAGTAATAGATGTTTAGACAACGTGGCTCACAACAACACATGTATAACAGGAGAGATTGCTGATTTTACCGTGTCAGATCACTTGGCTCAAATAATTAAAATCCCTGTTAAAAAAACAAGTAGTTTTAAATAATGGTTTTCTTTTAAGCGTGACTATTGTGAATATAATCGTATGAAACTTATAGAATGCATTTCAAATAATTTCTTTTAAGTTATTTCACGACATGTTTAGTTTACTTTACAATCTTTGTTTTCCAATAGTCAAATTGAAAATTCCAACCAAACGAAAACTTAATCGGCTTTCTAAAGGAATTAAACTTTGTACTGGACATACAGGCTTACCCGTAACGATACTAACAAATTTAATTTTAAATCTTATAGTAGGAAATATGATAAAATCATCAAACTAACTCAAAAATCGCAAAATGAGTATTTTATAAAATCATCTAAAAATAAAACAAAAGCAACATGGAACATAATAAATAAATATTCCAAAAATATACCTAAAGAAAATATTTAAAAGTATAAGAATGGTAAAAATATTACTGATCCAGTAGATATTAGCCAATGAATTTAATAATCATTTTATTGACATACCAAACAATATTGACCATAGCACAAATAATCCGCCTAATATTATATACAAAATGACATAATCTATATTTTTAACACCAGTAGCCCCTTTTGACATTATTAAAGTTATCAAATCGTTAAAAAATACATCTAGTGTAGGTTTTGATGGTGTAAGTACAATGATTTTATTAAAGACGTCTCTAATTATATTGCTCCTATCTTAACACACATAATTAATAAATCTTTAGAACAAGGTATTTTCCCCGATACTCTTAAGACGACCATAACATTGTGAAACCATTACACAAAAAAGGATCACAAAGTAAATAAATAAAGCTACTTCTACTACTACTAATATATGTTGGCTGTAGTTAATTATAAACAAACAAGATAGAAATTGTACCGTAAGAAATTTTCCATTCACTCGGGGCGTAATGGATTCTTCCATAACCTACATCAACTTGTAGTAGGCCGGGCACAACAGGTGGCTTCTTAAACATTGTCATGTGGCTAGAAGTTCTTAGGCAGAGCGCCAAAAAACTGAATTCCGCTAGAGCTTCTAGATAGGCTCTTTGCGTTGTGCCTATGACAACCTATTGGGGAGTCCAATTAATTAGTGTGCTTTGCTGTGAGCCAGACGGTTCGTATGATTATTCTGTGGCCTGGGGGAGATGCGCGATTGCGCAGTAATGATTTAGCACTATCGATCCCGTCTGCGGGAGACGGGAGCCACTTAACAGTAGCGAGGCTAGGTCCAGGCTCCTTCCGCGCCGCGCCCCCGCCGGTGACAGTCGCGTTGCCTGGCTAGTTGCTCATCTGTTGAGCTGTGTTTTGGCCCGTTCGTAAGTGGTCGCTGTGGATGCCGCCGGGTTGTGGGGGTGAGTGCTAGGTGTACCTTGCTGGTTTCTTTTGAGGAGTCGCCGCGCCGGTAGCCAGCGCGCGGAATCATTGTGGCGGAAATTTTTCATATTTAGGATTTGGTATCTACTGTGTATCCAGATATTTTCAAGAGCAGAATCTGTTTTTATTTAGGATATTGTAGAGTCAAGATGAAAAAAACTGATTAGTTCGATTCTTGGTTTTATTATTATAAGAATAATATAAAATTCATTTATTCAGACAGCACAAATCAAGCAAGTAAATACAAAATCATATTACCCATAAAAAAAATAAATAAACAGTATCAGAAACAACAATTCAATATATCTTATTGATATCATATTAAATTATCAGTAGTTATTTATTACAATGAATCCTATGAGACATTGTCCTCTGTGTGATTGACCACAACAAAGGGCAATCTGGCTTATTCTGATCATTCTCTTTTGACCAATTAAAATTTCAAATAAAATTGACACTCAGGTATTATATTGTTTCATCTGGTATGCCACACTTGTAGATATTTGAAACGTTGATTTTGATCACTTACATTTGCTGTTGACTGCACCTACTGTCTTTTCAGATATTTTTAGGTGCAGAATCTATTTCTATTATCTATTTAAGTACCTACTGTGTTTTCAGATACTTTTAGGCGCAATATCTATTTCTTTTCTATATTTCCTATTAGGTACTACTATACGGTAACCATGTTTTCAGATATTTTTAGGTGCGGAGTCTATTTGTCTTTATTAGTAATAGCGTGTATATTTTGGGAGTTTATTTCAGATTTGTTGACTAAATTGACGATAGCTATTTTGTATACAAGTATGCCTTAGATAACAAATATCTCAATTTAACCAGTAATCTTTTTCTTATAGATTATCGATTGATTTCTGAATTATACATTACAACATTACACTGCCCTAATCAATTCAATACATAATTAGTTTATTGAACTGACTTCAATTACTGTGTTGAACTCCTCACACTAAAATAAACTTACTTTACGTTCCAAGTCTCGCTTGCATTCTTTGTTCACCCATTTTTGATGAATAATGGAATCTTCTATATCTTAATTTGATTTTTTCTAGTTTGAATATAACGTTAAGTTAGCCACACTTCGGCCTGTAGAAAATTCAGTGCCTATCAAGAATTTTGCATTTTAATAATGTATTCCAAATCTTTTGACCCCAGGTATACAAAACAGATAGAGAAACGTTAAATTTTATACAATCAAAGCCGCCTTGGTACTCGTATTTGAGAGTTCGTTTTAAAAGAGAGATAATAATAGAGCCTCAAATTAAGTCATGGTCTAGTAGTAATATACTTCTATTTTTAATATTATCTTAATTAATAATTGCCCTAATATAAATTAAAACTTTTGATGAAATTTATACTTAAATCCGACCTTAAGACATTTTAAATTCATTCGAAATACATAACTTGTTAATTTTTATAAATCATCTAACTAAATAATATAATTGAATGTCATATTTTGTATGAAAACTTTTAGGCCCTAAACTTGGTTCACACTTAAATTACGAACCCTTTAAATAAGCCTTGTGAAAACCCCTTTAATAAATAACTACCTACAAATAAGCTCTGTTGTGCCAAAATATTCAAAAGACGACAATAAATAAAATACACACGCGATAGAGGCCCATATGTAATAACTTTTTCACAAAAATTTCAAAAATGTCCTTAAATGAGTTCGAATATTTTTTTATGAAAGGCGGCATGTGGTTCTCGTTTTCATTTTGAAATAAATCAAATATTCGCGTACGATAAATGTGATTAGGTATTCGGATGGAGAACACTTATACAAACTTATAATATCAATTATTATTGTACAATATGTAACGTTTTAATTAAGTACTTATTCTGAAAAAAAAGGCCGCGTGATTTAATTTCTTTTTCTAAATAAAATGTATCCGAGGAATAAGACTGTGGAATATTTCTTGGACGGCACCTGGGGGAAGTCGTGCTCTTAAAACTCAGTAAATATATGATTCATATGAAAATACTGAAGACAAGAGTAACCCGTCGTCAGTTCATAACTTTTGCATTCCATTTTATAAAAACCTTCTCATAAAAATTACACTCGTATCTTCATGCTCCATTTGTATACATAATAATATACATTCACATAAAAATTAAAGCTTCGGTATAACACAGATCTAGAGTGATCTAGAATGGACATGTTTTACAAAATTGTATCCTTAAAAAATGATGTGTCCGTCTGTGTGACAGTTGTAATTGTGTTGCCACTGTAATATCAAATAGACAAAAACATATAAAAAAATATAATTAAAGCATCTCTCAAACACAACCGTGATTTCACGAGATTAAGATGTTCCGCACGGCCATAAATTGGATGGGTGACCGCATCCATAAAATCCATATAAATTTGTATTTATATAAACCATTTAATTGTGAAAAAACGTGTCCTTTTCTCTCTCTCTCTCTCTCTCTCTCTTTCTCTGTCTCTGTCTCTCTATAAGTCCTTCTAATAATAACAATAATCACTTATTGCATGAAATATGGTACATTATAAGATATTACATTAAAATTAGGTTCACACACTTCACCGAAAACCCATGACAAGCTAAAATTTTGTACATTAAAATATAATAAGTCAAGAATAAATTAAATGTCAATTACAGCTACTCAACCATGGTTCATGCATCAAAATTATAAATGTCAATTAATATCATTATAAGATTTAAATTCTAAATAGTCCTTGACACTGTAGAAAGCATTATCTGTTAACTATAACTTTAACTTTTTCACAAATAAATTATATGTTAAATCTTTTTTTTTCTATGGTAGTTTATTATTAATAATGCCGCACATAGCGTGACAAATTTTTTTATAAGGTGTCCTAGAAAAACATAGTTCAGCGTGGAGGCGATATAAGTTTTTTAGTAATTAATATCTACTTAACGTAGCGCCGCACTCTGTCATTCTATTTCACTCCTTTACATCTCGAGGTTGCCGAAAAGAAATTTCTCACTATTGGTATTCAAAAATGTTATAAGTTTGTATTATCTTCTGTTACTGTGTAGTGTGTCCTGTATACATTTGGTGTCTAATACGGTATTATTTATTTTAATATGTAATTTTAAATATGTTCAGAAGAGGCTCATAAAGGTTTCGGGTTCGATTCCCGCTTGGTATCGCATCGAATCTGGGTGATCTATGTGTTAAGTATGTATTTAAGGAAAAGTAATATTAGTTCTCTAGATGTCAATAATTATCTCTCAATGTTCCCTTAAAATATGCCGCTGTTATTGAATTTATTTATAACAGAGTTTGGGTTATTTTTAGGGGCAAATAGAGACATTGTATCTTAACATATTTTTATGTTGGCCTTTACTCGAAATATTATTATATTGTTATACACTTCTGTATCACCTTCTATAAATCCATGTGGCCGAGGGTGAATCTAGATCTAGCCGGGAAAAAATAACATTTTTCTTGAAAATAATCGTATTTTGTAACTTAAGGTAAAAAGGAACCAAATTGAAGATCAAAAAACACTTCAGTTCCATACAGACACACAATTTTACAAACGAAGTTTTATATTCGTGCCAAACAAAAGGGCACGATATACCTTGAAGCTGATAATTCTCGTAGCTAGTCAAACGTATTATGAAAGTTGCATAAGTATTGTGTTCTAGCGAGGATAATTTCTTAGCATTTTCAAGAGCTTGAGTGGGCATACATAATCATTATCCAAGTCATAATGTCTTATCATTTCTTGTCGTGCAGTGAAAGCGCATCATTTATCTAACTAGGACTACAATACACTACAATTTATATGGAAATTGGGTGTATTGTTAAATTTAAGTATATTGCAAGAGCTTTTGAATAAGCTTTGCAGCGTTGCAAGGTTGGGAACGGGTTCAGGACGGGGACGGAGTGCAGAGGCGGGGACGGGGCGGGCCCAGCGGGGGGCGGGCCCGCCTCCCGCTCCGGTCGACAGCGGTGCTTCGGCCCCGACTAGGAACCATTCTAACCACATCATGTTAGAATGGTTTCTTACTACAGCAAAGTAGTTACTACTGAATGTACACGCTAACATAGGATGTGCTCATGTAATGTTTTGCTGAAGATATTGTACAACCACTGCCGACTAAACTTAGTATAGGGAACACGGATACAGATTACTTTTTGGATGTTAGACGAATTCATCTGAGTTCGCGGGTTCGATTCCTGCTATGGTCCTGCTAGCCATTGTGTTTTATCATGTATTCGTATGTTATTATAGTTTTTGTAAACGCCGTCGCGGCGTGACATATTTTAGGATGTAATTTTATTTAATTATGACGTGTAATATGGTATCAATGAAAGCCAAGGGTGGCCTGTGCCGCTATAGAAATAAACGTCTTGACATTTCATTTGTGAATTATATTGTACCTACTGTTTGTAGGGTTGGCAGGATTCCTGCTAAGAACTGGTAGTCTTGGTGTTTAAATACACATTAAGTACGTGTATAATACTGGCCTGTATTCATAAGTTCTTTATATTTAAGATATAACTTAATTTATAAATATATGTATTTACATATAACTGTCCAAAAAGATTTTTGTTAGCGGGTTCGATTCCCGCTAAGACGAGTTTGCGGGTTTGATTACTGCTAAGAACTTGTTTAACTATGTATTAAGTACGAGTATAAAACTAGCTTGTATGTATTTACAAGTTATTTTTATTTAAAATATAACCTAACATATAAAAAAAAAGGTTCACTGTCCAAAGAAATTATTGGTTCGATACCAATTCCTAGGAAGGGTTAGCGGGTTCGATTCCCGATAAGATGAGTTCTCGGGTTCGATTCCTGCTAAGAACTTGTAGTCTTAGTGTTTAACTATTAATTAATTACGAGTAAAAAACTTAGTAGGTATATAATTACTTTAATTCTACTAAAATAATCTTTGCTATTTATATTAATGAAATACCCTAATTAATCTTAAAACGTTAACATTTAAAATAATAAAATTTACATTGATGTAACACTGCCGAGTTGTGGTGTGGCCTAAAATTAAAAGAACTAATTAAAATTATAAAGAAATGATAGGCCATTATTAATTTTAATACAAGCTAATTATTTTGAACAACTTCGTAGGGGATGCTATCGGGGGATATACACACACAGCAACATAAGTAGGCGGAATATTAAAATAGACACAATAGAATCAGAAGGGGTATCTTAGGTTATGCATTTATCTCTTATCTATCAGTCTGTACGCAATAACCTGGCGTAGGTACTATTAAGATCTCACTTTGTTTCTAAAAAAACCTCACGCTTTATTGCGAACCTCCTTATTTTTATTAAAAGCCGAAAAAATTGTAAATTCTTCGAGCACGACCTCTCAGCTTTCTTGTTCAATCCTCTGAAGTCCATTGTCATTTGTTGCTTGTAGTGGAAGTATTCAACAATGCTACAATGGCAGTTATTCGATAACTTTTGCAGGCACTGATGCCTACTAATCAGCTTCAGGTCAGGTCTCATGCCCACACAACGTTAAATGATATCTCAAACAAAAATGATATTTGTCACTGTCACCACGTCAATAATAAATTCTCAATAAAAAAGTTCTAAACTTAAATATAATACCTACGTAATCTTGATATTAAAAAATGAAATTTCTCCAGCTAATTGTTCTCAATTATTTTATTCCAGTCAAACATAATAACGGAATGCTTGGAAACCAATATTCTCATAAACGTATTTATTCGTTATTAATACCACAATGTGACTTCAAATTTCCATATCCATTGGTTTATCGATTGAAAATTTTTAAACAACTTTATTAATTCAGCTTATCGGTCTAGTTTGTGGCTACCTTGATAAATTAAAAATTATCGATAAACGAGTATGATAGGTTTATCGGCTTAGTTTTTGATAAATTATAAACTGCTTCTTATTTATTAATACGTTACGCAGGTAATAGTTTCTATCGTAAATATTTAATAAAAAGAATGACTTCACATAGTTTCACTTCAAAAGTATCATATCTATATTACTTAATTATTTTAAATAACTACAATTCGCAAACATTTATTTTGGACTGGAAAAAATAAAATACAAAACAAAAGTTAAGGATACAACAATAATTAAAACATGACATCATTATTATTCAGTAACACACTTCGTTAAAGAGTACGAAAGCGGGTGTGCAATTTAACATCATCCTTATATATCAAAATTATGATATACATACTTAAAACTACGTGGCATTTCACCCCGACGTATGCTTGCTATTTATGAAATTTACTGCAAAAATTTAGCTAATTTAACCTTTATAATTTGATTCCTTCAAACCAAGTAAACAACGCAAGATTTGAGGTCAATAAAATTATTATCTAAAAAAACTACTATTTTCTCACAAATGTCTTAATGAATCCCTTTTAAAAAATTGCACAGTCTAGATATATAACAATAAGTTAGGCTTACATAAGTCTAGGCAGTAGGTAGGTAATGTGCTACCACGTATGAGAGACGGGAGCATTTTAGAATTTTAATAATATTGGGACAAAGAACAGTTGAAGATATTAATATTTGGGCAAAACATACTTTCTAGAACATGATCAGATACAGAAAGGTAAATTATAAAACAAAATTATTAAATTATTTCAAAGCAAATAAGCCATATCCTTGAAAATACACAAGAACTGTGATGTTATTTCCTTAACTTTATGTTTCTTAAAAATTCAAAAGATCATAGAGCGTAAACTTTTTGATATGATATCTATCTACATATTTAGCCCCAAAATGCAAGCGAAGCTACGTGCGAAAAGCAAGTTTAATTTTTCTTTCAACTTTTGTTATTTTCTTATAAAATCAGTATATTCTTGGAAATCGCAAAAACAATAATAGAAAGAAAGAAAGAAAGACCAACCATTATAGTTACCATCAAACAACTGTTCTCACTTTAAAAAAAAAACTATAGATAAACTATGACACAATACAATCACTAGAATCATGTTTTCGCCTCAAAATAACTCTAATAAAGAAGGCGTTAAATGAAACTAAAAAAACCGTCACACGGTGAGCATTCGGTGATATGACCGAACTGAATAGATAGACGAAGATATACTGTATTTGATCTGGATTTCAGCCTAGCCCAAAATGTCATGACAGTAGCCCCGGAACAATGTTCAAGATCGAATCCTACGTGACGCCGATCCTCCTCAGTTACGTCGACAAGTATGTGCGGGACTTCAAACCGGAGGATGCACAGGTGACTATAACTACTATAAACAATTTTATTCTTTTTACGTACCTTTTTTTCGAAAATAAGTGCAGTGCGAAAATGAGTTCCGCAGTGCCTCAAGAAGTCGCCGAAAGTCTTCAATCAATGTGTGTTACCATGGCAGGTATCGCTATGGGGCGGCGGCGTGGCGCTCCACAACTTGGTCCTCAAGGCCGACGTGCTGCAGAGCGAGGTGGCGCTGCCCTTCACGCTGGTCTCCGGGCGCATCCACGAGCTGCTCATCCAAGTGCCCTGGACCAAGATCATGTCAGAGCCGATTGTCGTAACTATCGACACTATAGGTGAGTTTGCTGAGTCTGTCGTAGAACCCGGCCATTTTACCAAAGATGGTTAGCAGCTTGTACATCTGTTTGCCGAGTGGGGCCAGTTTGGCCAAGCCCTACTCGGCAAACTTTCGTTTAGCAATATTGTGACGTTAAGTTTGTAAGGGAGGCTCAGGTACATTCAAGTAATTCTAACTCAAAGATACTAAAAGGACGAAGCAAAGAGCGGTACACGGTGACATAAGGAAGAAGCATACCAATAATTGTTACTGTCTTTAGATCATTCGATCTTTCCTGGGCTATTACAATTTTCTATGAGGGCTCCTGCACAAGATGCCGCTACCGTACCACCGGCGCACCTCTATGTCAAGCGGGCCGGGCGCGGGCGCGGTGCACACACGAACACAGCAATTGTATGAAAACGCTCCCGCGCCCGCGTATCGCAGCGACAGACCGTTGGAGCGGCACCGGAACTTGGAGGAATCGCAGGGTTAATGAGTGAGTTTCTTTACAGAATGCGTCCTCAGCCTGAACCCGCCAACGGCGTCGCCCTCCGAGGAGGGGTCATCAACAGACCAACCGTGAGTGACTAAGACACAATTGTTCATTTGATTTAATAGAATCACCGTTTTGATTGTCATTACATTACGTTACTTACGTACATTAGTATATTTCAACTAACATCTCGCGAAATTATCTAGATAAATGTTCACATGAAATCTACTGTAGATTGGTCACCACTTACCACAAGCGTAAACGATTAAAGGCTAAAGTCAGAACGTTTATTTCCTTAGAAGCACATGGTCATTGGTCAGGTCAACTTATAGGTAATAAAACAATTTTTTTTAAATATTAATTATCATGCAAATAACATTGTTTTGACAGTTCACTTAATTTTTTTATACTGAGTTCAGAAGAGAATAGAACACAGCTTTATCCCTTTTTCTCTTTTAGAATCTATATTATATGTTTTGATAATTTTTAGTTTATATCTAAATTAACTTTAAGTTGTCCTGCCCATGTATGCCCTGTGTTTCGAAGGAAATAAACGTTTTAACGTAGACTTTGTACGTCACAGGCGCAAGCCCATGGAAGCGCCGCCGGGCTACATGCAGGCGCTCGTGCGGCGCGTGGTCAGCAACATCTCGGTGCGGGTGCACCACCTCATCGTGAAGTACGTGCAGGACGACATCGTGCTCTCGCTCAACGTGAAGCACCTCGCCGTCACCAGCGCCGACGGCGACTGGCAGCCTGCCTTCGCCGGTAACTGTCCCACTGCGTCTAGTGTCTGTACGATGTGTCTGCGGTCGTCACTACTGCAGGACGACATCGTGCTCTCGCTCAACGTGATTCAGTGATTTCAATTTAGTTTTTGTATTATTACAGGTAATTTGTGTGCGAGTGTTCTTAGACAGATTTGATGAAAATCGGTTGAGCTGCTTAAAAGATGCAAAGGGTAGGGACGAATTGTCGAACATCCTCTATTGCGGTCTTCGAATCGGAAAACAATGTTTAATTTAGATTGTCCCTTACGCGCACTTAGAACACTTCAATATCCACGAAGATTGCCTTAGTATAGAAAAAAGGGAATAATCATGATGATACTTGTCTTACAGATATAGAGCCGTCTCAGCCTGTGCTGCGCAGACTGGTGCAGCTGGACGACCTGACGCTGTGCCTGGACGCGGCCGACGCGGACGGCAAGATCCGCTTCTTCCAGGAGCCACTGCTCTACCGCTGCCACCTGGACCTCAAGTGAGCCCACATATAACTGTACAGACATACTGAATGCCCAGCAAACCTTGAGCAAATAGCATCCAAATTTGTGCTTAGGCCACCTGAGGCCTACCATTATATAGTCTTGGGCCAATCAAAACATGCGTATCATCTTCACGCGACGCGGTATGGATCGCGCGCTACGTACTATGGATACTGTGCCGCCACCGGCAACTCGAACATTGGTGAGCTAAACAAAAGGGCAATGCACTAATAGCCTTAGAACCAGTGCGTTCAGATTGCCAGATGTGGACAGTCATTAATGAATTCGCTTCTCGCGGTGGATGCTCGACGTTAGTGTGTTATTTCATGTGATGTGTGTGTTCAGGGTGCTGACACAGCTAATGTCAGCGGCGACTCGGCGCGCGAAAAGCATCAGCATCCAAATCCGCTCCAGCAAGCTGGCGTGGAGCATCACCGGCGACCAGCTCACCATGCTGCTGCGCCTCTACCGGGAGACCAGCTTCACGCGACCTCCGACTCCAGCCCCGGGACCTGCCAACAACCAGCCGCAGAACTTGCGTGAGTCCTAGAGATACTATGCTTTAAGCGATAAGGCCGCCGATTGTACAACAAATGTGGCTACTGATTGTTATTTTTAAGTAAGTCTGTAAGCATTTGTGTTCAGTAATGATATTATCTACCTATCCATCTACCGTATAAAATGCCGTCTTAGGCAAAATATAAAACTTTCTTCTACATTTGATCAGTCCTGTAAGCGTAACGTTGACATAAAGTGAGTGTTGTGTTATAGTGAGCGCGCTGCCGGAGCCGACGAGGTCGAACAGCTGGTCGGACTGGGCGTGGTCCTGGATGCCGCAGTGGTCGGACCGCGGCGCGGAGGAGCAGCCCCCCGCCGCGCGCGCGCTGCCCCTGCGCCTCGCCTTCTACCTCGACGACATGTACGCCGCCTTCAAGGTACACTGCACTCTCCGCACTGCTCCAGTTTCGTTCGATTGGTCCGCAGTGCTCATAACTGCGGACATTGTATTACACAGGGAACATGCGGGAATTGTTCAAAATCTCAGAAATGCCCTTATCGCAGTGAGTCGAGAATATATCTTAGTTCAACAACAATCATAAATCATTTGAGCCGTTGGACTTCGACTGCACGACGCAGACCGCCGTGATGTGCAGATATTATATTATATAGGCCCGTACCCAGCTGTGGATGTAATCGGGCTGATTGATTCGATAGCCTGGTAAACAATGCCTTGCTTCGTATGGTACATTCATGCGACAATTTAAGTAATCAATTTGATTTGTATGACATTGACTCAGACTACATCCAGGGTTCTGTGTGCAGTTTATACACATTTGACTGCCTTATTTTCGCGGTGGGCAGAGGTCCGCTTTTGCAAGCTATCGCAAGAGGTAGAAATACAAAAATACAGAAATTATTACGTGACAGAAATAAATTAATTAACTATAATTGTTGTTACATTATAGTTATAAATACTATAATATTTATATTTTCATTGTAGTACCAAATAAAAATTTCACGCACATTCAAACACTTGTAACAAATTTTATTAACCTCCGACCAAAAAAGAGGGGTGTTATAAGTTTGACGTGACTGTCTGATTGTCGGTCTGTCTGTCGGTATGTCTGTATGTCTGTCTGTCTGTCTGTATGTCTGGGACATAATAGATCCCGAACGGATGGAGCGATTTCAATTTAGTTTTTTTTTGTATGAAAGGTGAGTTTGTCTCGGTTGTTCTTTCTTAGACATATTTCATGAAAATCGGTTGAGCCGTTTAAAAGTGATGGGGGTGAGAGTGGGGAAGGAAAACAGAAATTCTGCAAATATACTCGAGTGGGGTATTTTACAAATTACTAGATATTATGGTGTTTTTCTTTTAAGGAAATTAAGGCATTTTAATCGAAGGTTTTTCTTAAATTTTAAATTTAGGTTTATATACGATGTAATGACTATTGTTGTGTTAAAAGTATAATACAGTCACATTTAACACACGTTCATATGCACACTTCAACGAGCAGTTTTATCCAATCGGAACGCCTCATTCAGCGGTGCGGCGACAGTGGCGCTTTGGACTCAACTTTGTTTCGTTTGCTTAGATCAGTATGCGACACTGATTCATGCAGTGAATTCGGTTATTAGATAAATGAACAGGTTTTGCAAACATAAACATCGTTTAGTGACTTTGGAATACAAAAAGGTAAATTTGTTTCTCTGTATTACACCTATATCATCATAACCCTATTAACGTTCCCACTGCTGGGACCCAGGGACTTCTATCTTGACGAGAGAGATTAGGCCTTACTTCACCACGCTGGCCAAGTGCGGGTTGGTGAATGACACCTATATAAAAACGAGATAATATAAGTTTATCGTTCCTTCATTTGGGAATATCGGTGGGAAAATTACGTTTTACTAGGCAGGTACCTACTGATTAATCTAGGAACGAAGTGTTTATGTATAAAATGGCTAGCTCGGATACATATAGATCTATAATTTCATGCTAATAATTTGTCTTTTGTTTTAGGCAATCATGGATAGTAAACGTACTGCCTATTTTAAAGAATACACAAACGCCAAGAAACGGCAAAAGCAAGATATATATTTTATACGTATATTATGTATGTCTATTATATTAAGTATATCAGAGGTCTAGTACCCTTAACACAAGCTTAGAGCTTACCACGGGCTAGATGTTGTTGTGTGGATTGTCCGGTTAGTTAGAGCTCTCTCCCAAAAGAGATACCTAATAGGTATATTAAACTATCACATTTCACCTTGATACCCACCTTTATGATTCCACCATGTAAAATTACGATATATTCAAACAACCTGGTTGTTTATCCTGAACATTTTTCTTTATTATAAACAAAAATCATTGCTTGTGTCCGTCTCTATCGATAGATAGATATATTACTTTTTCTACTTTTGCTTATATACCAACTTGTTATTGCGGATTCAATCTACGGCCCCCTAACTTTTACAACCCTCCAATATAAACATCAGGAACATATTTTTAAAGTGATCCTCTCTTTCGGAGGGTGTGTACTCCCTAGGTCATTAATCATTGTTGGGCGCGTCTAAGGGCGGGCGTTTCACCAACCCCCGGCGTCACGGCTGTGGGTGTTCGCCGCCATTTTGTGAAATTACATCTCTGCTTGTTGCACCCAAACTTGTAATCAATCACAACTCGTTAATCATCGTTAATACTATCATGTTCTTGAAGATAATTCGCTGCTATAAAAAGCGCGATATATACAGGGTGGAATTTACAATATTTAAGGTAGTTGCCATCCATGTGGCATTCGATTTTTCCACCCTGTATAATCTGAAATCTGGCTAGAATTCTGAAGTGAAAATACATTGATTTATGATTTGGCTTCGCACGAGTTTTTATTCAATTTTTTCCTTGGCAATTATTCGATTTTTTCTCGCCTTTTAAACCTTCCCTAGACCTCCACGAACATTTCTAGACTATGATAAGATAAATCCGTTCAGCCGTTCTCGAGTTTTAATCATACTAACGAACAACAATTCATTTTTATTTATATAGATAGATAGGCTACTTTTTACCGATAATATATAGGTCAGACTGGATAAAATCGCAAAGACCAAGATCATTTAAATAATGATGATGTAGTTAAAACTCTTTCTTCCAACAATAAATACAGATTTTGACTTTCTGGGTAGGTTATTAGATTTCCATAACCGAAGAGAAAAGTTTTAAATTCTACTAAAATTTTGAAAAAATTATGCCGCTATTGCTACAAATACTAAATACTTTAAAATTTTGTAAAATTACGAGCTTCAAAGAATAAAGAATATTTTTTTTGATCTTGCAATTTCAAAACTTCGAACCAGAAAAGACGAGGGTTGTTAATAAACAAGCCAGTTAGTCCATCAACCTTGAAACACCCTAGTTTGGCACGAACAGATGTGCTCAGAGCGCGCGCCCGTTACAGTTTGAGCTACAATTACTTGCAGAACAACTCAAACTAGTATACTTACAGGGTTGCATTTGCATTATGTAGTATTCAAATTGCTAATTCGATGGGCTTTCATATAGCTGTAACTGTCATGATTTATCGAACAAAGGCGGTCCCATAAAGAGTTCAAAAGAACTAGGTATTTATATCTGCCTTCGGTTGGTTCGCTAATCTTCTCTCTCAGTGTGTTGCTTTTGTACGTTGCTGGATATTGAGGATAATAATAATTAGTGTGAGTAGTATTCGTTATTGAATTTTTCTGACATGGATACCAGCTCTTATAGTCTGGACAACTGTTTTGTTAATTGCTTACTTTACAAGTTATCGCGATTCTGATGATATCTGTATCGCATTCAATCATTCAACATTCTTATCGTATTATCGTTATTATTGTCCGTCATTCCCCTGCCAAACCTGAAGTAGGACTTTGGGGACTGTGGCGTTGATGTGATCTTTCAACCCTCTTTCTCACTCTTCTGTGGCTGGGAAATGTATCATGTCCCATGGCTTACATGGTTTATATGTGTTTATTGTAAAACAGCGTGGCAGGTCGCTAGATAAAATTAAAATTCTAAACCGTTCAACAGTTTCTGTTGTTGCAGTGAAGATTGTACTTGTGTTGTCCATCGCGTGTTGCAGATAATGGAGGTGGACAAGTCGTCGCGTCGGCGCGCGCGCACCGTGCTGGAGATGGCGGCGGCGCACGGCGCGCTCAAGTGTTACATCTGCAAGCCCGTGCTGCAGAAATGCCGGCTCGGCGTGCGCGACGTGCGCCTCTACAGCAAGGGCCGCTGCGTCTGCGGCCAGATGGACTACCGCCCCGTGAGCGCTCGGATCCCGGTCGACCGTGTACGCAGAATCTTCAGTATTATTGAACATGACATTTTTTTTTACAGAAAATTGACGATCCGATCGTGTACTTGTCTCGCGGCGAGCCGGCCGCGGAGTGGCGCTGGCCGGAGCTGGCCGTGGAACCCGCGCTGGAGCACCGGACCGAGCTGGAAGCTGGCAGCGCCGAACTGGTCAGTGCACCCTCATACCACTAAGGTCTTCTACTCTGTAGACCATGGTAGACCGACTCGGAACCGACGGGTACCAAACGTGTCTTCTGCTATGAGGATCTAAGCCAACCTCATCGGCCAGAGTTTTCCCCAGCCGGACGAGGCAATCACACCACACAAACCTGTGTTGGACCACCGAAGCGAGTTATAATTAAATTCTTTATATATTGAAGGAAGCGTCATTCAACAATGGATGTCCCATAGCGGTAATGATGATTAATGATATAATTTTGTGTTCACCGTTGCGCCACTGTGGCGTGAGGTCCAAAGAGTAATTATCACTACGTTTGTGTGGTCCTTAGGCATAACTGTGTATGTAACTAATCATGATATAATAGCATAATAGCTGTTACTGTATTCATTCCTGCGCGCCAACTTCTTATCTTAAAACTGTTCGAGGTGGGCAGGTAGGAAATGCCTTCATTAATGCCAAGACATTTTCTACCTTTTATACTATTCTTTATATTCTTGTGCAATAAAGTATTCTTAATAATTATAATAATAGCTGGATATAAGTATATATAATCCCTAAATTTGGTTTCTTAGTTCATCTTCTATTGTACGTTTAGGTCTTAAAGAACCTACGCGACGGATATTAAAGTGTTAATTACTAACTCTATACTAATATTAAAACGCCAAAGCAAATTTATGTTTATAATTCCTTAAGGTTGTTTCCTGCTAAGCAATGGATAAATAAATAAATAAATATGGCTAAGTGATGATGAGCGATACTAAGTATATGGTCGTAATTACAAAAATATGTTTACTATAACTATACATAGAAACATACAAGAATCAAGTACCTACTTGCAGAACATAGGAATATAGTGTTCCCTCAGCGGGCATATAAAAGTCACCTTCACTGAGGCAGTCGTATACTAAGCAACCGTTTGTGCGTCATTCGCTGAAATATTGAATGATTATTGTAATCGACGCTCCGCGCGCGCGCTCGGACTGAGACCTAGATCACTGACCGGCCTCGAATCGAATCCTCGAAATTAACAGGCCTTAGGCGACCACTATGTGTTTTGTTTGAAAATACGTTTCGCAGCCGCTATATTTAGACAATACGATTATATTCAAATCATCAACTGTAACAAAATCTTATGTGACTACCCAGAAAGCTATGACTCATCCTTATATAAAATCCCGAATGAACATACATAATATCTAATTACTTAAGGGTCCAATCTGTCTCCTTCAGTTTTAATGAAGCTTCAATTTGTTCGCAAAACGTAAAAAAAAATCTTATGTGACTACCCAGAAAGCTATGACTCATCCCTATATAAAATCCCGAATGAACATACATAATATCTAATTACTTAAGGGTCCAATCTGTCTCCTTCAGTTTTAATGAAGCTTCAATTTGTTCGCAAAACGTATTTCAAAATAAAGTTCCCCTCAAAGGCAAAGAAGCAAAATATTTACTACATAGGTACAACCACCCCGCTTATAACAATGCTGTCTAGACAGTAATAAATCAATAACATCCCCAGCCTTTGATCTGATCTCGACCCCTGTGTGCTCCCCTTCGGTGACATCAAACGTATCACTTGGCTTAATAAGCACTCATATTTATTTGGAATCTTCCAATTTAATTCAATGAAGGTTCTTACTCTTTTGTTTACTACTTTGTTGTTGTTGTTGTTGTTGATGAAGCTTTCCAATTTCCTTAAGAAAATATGTTTAATTAAAGTACGATTCGTTTTTGACACTATTATTGAAATATTGGGAAACTCGAAACTCAATAAATAATGGTACCCGTTATAAATCTAAATAGTGTTGATAACCGTGGTCATTTTAGAGTTATAATAGTTTTAAAGTTTCTGGCCATAGTTATTAACTTCAAAAGGCCTCCCTGACAATAATTCTCATAAATTGTTTTACCTCTCCGGCTTACTGGGCGATTATTCACCTATTGCATTGCAAGTTTAAGCTCTGCTCAATATTATCAATTTGAACTAAACATTTCTGCTTAAAACGTTGCTGTTTAATAAACATAATAATATGATACTTCAAAAGCTTTCGACAATTACATGATTCATCATCAGTCCCCCCTTAAATCTGTATGCTACATAATACTCCCTCAATCATTAAGAGGGCTTAATTGCAAAAATTCAATAATGCACATGAGTGCATGCTCCCTTGCATTACGCGTATATGCGTTTTAATTAAAATATTGAACAATAGGAACGGTCAGTAGCAACTCTCCCCTGTCTGTTGCATTCCGGAGGGATCCCTTATAGTGTATTAAAGGACCCCTTAGTGGTCCGGGATGAAGCCTCCCGCTATATAGCTGGTAATGAGCGTTTGTTATTTAGTTTGCAGCGCGCTCTATCACGATTGTGTCTGACTACTGATTTCTGTTTTTTATAATTTGTCTAATTTAATGCGATGTTATTTTCAAATTTATTTGTCATTTATCTTGTTTAATAGTTGTTTTGTTTCGACGGCTAATTAATTTTATTTGTTCTGCATTATATTTAACGGGCGAGTACATTTTTCTAATAAAACCGCGATAATGTTATTTTATATTAATAAGAAGCTTTGAGGGCCTCGGCTTACTTGCGTTATAACCAATTTCGAAACATATAAAGTGGTATATAAATATATTTAAACCCCGACCAAAAAAGAGGGGTGTTATACGTTTGACGTGTCTGTCTGGGACATCATAGCTCCCGAACGGATGGAGCGATTTCAATTTAGTTTGTATGTTTTGTATGAAAGGTGAGTTTGGCCCGGGTGTTCTTAGACATGTTTCATGAAAATCGGTTGAGCCGTTTAAAAATTATGGGGGTGAGAGAGGGGAAGGAAAACCGAAAATCTACAAATATACTTGAGTGGGGTATCAAATGAAATTGCATCGCGTGCACATTACTAAATATTATGGTGTTTACTATTAAGGAAATTAAAGCATTGGAATCGGGGGTTTCTCTTAAATTTTAAATTTAGATTCATTCGGAATTTTTTATGGATTGTTTTTAAACATTCTACATATAAAGCAAAGAGAAGTTTAGTTTATGCGTAACTTACAGTAGCGTTCTTATCGCGCTACCGTAGTTTTACAGGCTCGGCCACTGGCTGCCACCGCTCCGCTACAAGTATTTACATATTTTAAGACCTAAGCGCGTTGCGAGCTCGCCTTTCGCCTACGATGCCAGTTAAGGAACCGACCATATAGCATAGCGAGAGTATGCGCCCTTATTTCATGTCACAATACCAAAGAGGAAGGAGAGAGGAGAGGAAGGATCTATCTTTAACCTTTTTTCTTCTACGGCATGCTTGCGTTATTGTAGCCCTCTGAGGAAAGTATCTCGGCTACATATAAAATGTTTGCATTCCTTGTATATTGGCTATTGTTTAGACGGAGTGTTCAGAGCCGCCGCTGTCAGACCACGGGCAGCCCGAGGAGCCGCCGGCGGAGCGCAAGAGCCCTGACGAGGAGCAGTTCTGGCGCGATATGGAGCCGCTACTCTTCATCGACTACATCCACGAGCGCAGCCCGCCGCATCCTGGCATCAATCCTTATGATGGCCCTCCCCTCGACTTCCAGTATAGGTATTTCCAATCACTCTATATCATATTATCTTAAAACGAGCGATTTTCGCTAGTTTCCTGTTTTTTCGACACAGGATCAAGAGTAACAAAAAAGACAGTGGTGTTATATAGGAAGTAAACATATAACTATATAATAAATATATAGGTATACATATATAATATAGGTACATATAGTAATACCTGTTTTATAACAATATAATACTAAAGACAGAGACGAATGGTAATGAAAGTAATTTAAAGAGTTTTTAGACGAATAAACTTAATAAATAGATTAAATATACATACATAGTGAAACTGCAACTAAGAAGATATAGAATAGTAATAGTGATCGGTAATCTTAATATAGGAAGAGATTATCATCATTATCATCATTGGTTACACGACAGGCTACTGTAATTTTTGTATGCCTCAAAATATGAGTTAAAGTTACGCATCAGCTCCAACAGTGCACGTCTAATGGTCAAAATGATTATTATTCTATCCTATTAACATTTATTTGTCTACAGCGACTGGGTGGAGGAGTGCGTGGTGAAGGTGGCGCTGGAGCCGGTGTCGCTGCTGCTCTGCATGGGGCTGTTCCACCGGCTGAGGGTCATCCGCAACATCACCAGGGAGTTCCTCTCCGCGCCCAAACAAGGTACCTCCTAGAACACGCCTCCAAGAAACTTACAGCTAGTTCTTGTTTGGAAGGTTTGGACATTTGCGGACAGTTGGTTGAGTGCGTGTTGTTTGCCAGAGCCTTGCTCGTTTATCAGCAGGGTGCCAGGAGAATTACGTGCAGGTAAAGATGACTTCAGACCCTAACGTGGTGGTGTTAGGTATATACCTTGACCCTGTTCTGGAATTATGATATAATGCCCTGCCACTGTACGAAGGCGACGCCCAGGGGATTTCGGGAGTAAGCCTATTGAGTCAACGCGGTGCACTCATTATGGGCTTAGTGACAAATGGCTGTTGTAGCTTTCCTTACATACATTATCTATTTTGTATAAAATAATAGGTAGATACTTAATAATAAATGAATATAAAAAATAAAAAATCATTTATTCAGGACAATATAAACAGTGAACTTAAATAATAGGATACGATGACACTACCGAAGCTTTACAACTGTGTGGTAGTGTCAACGCCCGACTCCTGGACAAATTATCCTGGTTTTACTAGAACTAACTAGAATTAAAATTAAATTTAGACTTTTAACTTATAATTAAATTACAGTAAAAATATAAATGATAAAATAATATGATTTACCTTTTCATTCTCCACTTTGAATTAACATTAAATACAAATTAATTACTTTTTCTCACAAGGAAATACTTAACTATCTTATATAAACAGAAGCTGTGTCCGCGGTGTAACCCGCGTTGCCCCGTATTATTTTTTTGTAAGAGTAAGTGGTAGCCTTAACCCCTTTCTCAGGCTACAAACAATCGTTACCAAAAAAACGTAACTGTTATAATGTATTTTACCGCGGTAAAATGCCTATTCTCCCCTTTGTCAGGCTCGAAGAATCTGTTTTCCAAATGTAAATGCCCCGCGGATACCCGTGTTATAATGGATTTGCATAGGCGCCTGTATTATAGCGCTTCAACATAGGTATATTCCCGCGGTATGACTAGTCTTTGTGGTTGTGGATATTATGTAGTTACCAAATCTTAGTATCCTGCGGTGTTACCCGCGTTTAATGGATATACCCGCGATATCACATAGCCTATGTCACTACCCTTTCGTCGTCCAAATTCTACGACACTGTCAGAGATGCGATGGACAGAACCCGATGGAGACAAATTATCCGCTCCCGATGTAACTCCAATGCTGACCACGAGCCTCAGACATGAGGGACCGACTACAGAGAGTATGTCACTTCCCAAGACTTAGAAAATCTCTGTACGAAATTTCATTCAAATCGTCACAAACATTCTCACAATCTTATAAACTTTACCTCTTTGTAATATTAGTATGGACAACTAGATACTTGAGTGACCTCTCCGCAAACGACGAGGTCGATCGAATTCGTTGCTGATTTGTCGATACACGATGAATGAACCAAAATAATATGGAGTGGGAAATTTGAATTTAGAACTACAATTAAATGGAAACGAAACAAACTCAACGAATTATTTAACTTTTAATAATAAAATATTAACCGGCATGTATTGTTCCTTAGAACCAGCAATGCGCACACTAACCGTCGAAGAGGCAGAAGCTCTGAGCGACAACCTACCAGAGAAGCGCGTGAGCCTGCAGGCGAGGCGCATGCGCGTGGCGGTGGCGCCCTGGGAGCACGCGGGCGAGCGCGCGCGCCCCTCCCGCGTCTGCCTGGAGCTGGACGTGGCCCACACTAGCGTCGTCATGAACCAACCGCTCTACCCGCATAGGTCTACTACTTTATACCTATCCCCCACGGGCCACGAACCTGATTGTCCATCAACAGCATCTACGATCATCGAGGCCAGCATGATGGCAATCTGCAGTGGTGGATTTACCGGCAGGCTGAGTAGGCTCGAACCTAGGGCGGCAGTTTTTGGGGGCGGCAAAGAGCATCGAACATCGTTAGCATAACTACTCGACCGCAATTTTGAAAAAAAAAATTATGTGGCGGCCTGTGATGTGTTTCATAACAAGTCGCCGAATTACGTTTTTTTCAAAATGGCGGACTAGTATGTATGCCACGCTCTATACAAAAATGTTCGAACCTTTTTGGGGAACAATTTTCTTTTACTTTTACCAAATGTTCATTATTGTGTAAATAGCATACATTTTTTAACGTTGATATGCAAATGTGATTAAAACTTAAACCCTTAAAACTCACCCTTGTATACCTGCTACAAGCAGTGCCCGCGTCTCTACCGGGAACGAGCGATTTCGGGGTCTATTATTGTATTGTTTTTTAAAGGTTAAGTACTACTTCTTAGTGTCACTTAAAAGCCTACGTGTGGATTTTAAGTTCGGCATACTTACATTTTGCAGTATAGTCAAAATACTGCAAATGTGCACCCACAGTGTATGTTAGATCCAAAAAAGACTCGGCGATAACCATCATCAAACTTATATGCGCTCGAAGTCGAAAGTTCTAGAAGCAGAGAAACAGGCCGGGATCAGCAGCGGTCACATTTAATAAGCAATTCAATTCAATTCAATTCATTTATTCAGTCACAGTTTTCCAATCGAATATAAAATATAAAATAAAGCTGCGCAGTTTCCTCTCGTGCGTCATTGTAGGGTAGGGTTCCCAACCCTCCCGGAACTTGAAGCAATTATATCTCCGGTTTTATGTCGGCAAAAATATCTCAGAAACCGTATCACTTAGGAGATTTAATCATAGAACACTTTTTGTTCGTAATCATTTACTCTGTCGGTTAACGTGAGTTTCATCACTGGCCGCCGAATCACATTTTTTTCAAAATGGCGGTCGAGTAGATATGCCAACGATGTTCGATGCTCTTTGCCGCGTTGCACCCCCGCGTTTTGAAGATAGCGCTGCACGGCCGCGGTCTGTTTTAACTAGTTCGTTTCGTTATCGTCGTGAAATGCAACATACTTACAAACTTTGATGTTTCATGTAAAACTTTTTACGATTTTGTGGTATAATACCGTAAAAAATTAGATGCTGCTCGAAAGAAAAGTAAATATAAGATTAAAAATAAAAATTTATAGTTATTAGAGATTGACTTCCCTTCGATTTCCTAAAATCCTCCCGGGCTAGTTAATTCGAGAGTTGGCAACCCTACATTGGTGATGTCTTATATTGCACTCAATGCATTTTGAGTGATCCTGCAGTATATAAAGCAGAGCGGGGTTGAGCACTGCACCAGTCGTCTCTAACTCTCTCATATACGGTAACGTGTAACACTAGTGTTCAGCTCAAAGCTGCTCGATAGTTATGCTACCCTATTACTTTTTTTGGTTTAACTATAATAAAGTGTTAATCGCTTTGGGTTTACTTTTTGTGGTTCAAAGGAGATATTTGTTGATATATATCATAGTCCTGTCGGAACTTGTGATATCGAAATTTTTAAAAATTCGAAAATGGTAAATGAGGCACACGGGCTCTGTTGGGTCGAGCTAGGAATCTCAGTGCGGTAATATAACGACATTTCGTAGTTGCCGCATACGAGTGTTAGTCTCTCGGTGCACCATAAAGAGTGAGTATGTTGTGATTGCAGGGTGTGCTCCGCGGCGTGGCAGCTGCCCGCGGAGGCGGGGCCGCTGTGGCGGGCGGCGCGCCTGCACGTGACGGCGCGCGCGCGCGGCGCGGTGGTGCGGCTCGCGGCGGGCGGCCGCCGGGCCAGGCCGTGCGCCCGCCTCGAGGCGCGCCTCGTGCTGCACGTGCTGCTCCACCAGCACTACTTCAGCGCGCGCGAGAGCGTCCTCTACGGCATGTCGCTCAACATCCGTGAGTATCCCGCACGTGTATGTGTCTTTCGGTTTGATTCAGAACTAGGCGGCACTTCTGCCGCACGTGCTCTCGCACTAGATTTCTTACGGTTTTCTTTGGAATTCGTTTATTCTATAATCACAAGAATTGCCTCTGCAGACCAATTGTGAAACAATCACGGACAAATCTGTTCAATATCGAAAAACAAAACATAGTGAACTGCCTTGTCGATTGTTGAAAATAAGTTTATTATATACTATCAAAAAATATTAACGAATTCCTTAGTGATAAATTGACATAATTATAATAATAAACCATTTATTTCAGATACCTCAGGCCAAATAAACAAATATACCTTAAAGACAATCATAAATACAAATATTAAACTTATATATTGAATATTTATTTATAGTTAAGTAGGTAGGTAGGTAGTAGGACATTCACAACTGACTATAAAAAGAAAAAAAACTTTTTTTGAACTTGTAGAGGCAGCCTGCTGCTGCCCATGCCGCATCATATACGCTTGCTGCACCAAGATCTGCTCATTCCGGTGGGCGTAGAGCCGCAAACAAGCCATGCTGTTTACGGATTTTGCATTAGATTTCTCATTTCGACCGTATATTTTTTTTAATGTGTTAAAATTATTAAATACTTAATTATTTAATTGTTTGTTTCTTTTAATTATCACTTATAATGTCGAAATGATTTGTAAAGTTTATTTATTTTTTACTTTTCAGTTTCCGTTTTGAAGTTGGTTTAATTTTTGGCAAATAAGTTTTATCGTCTTTATACTTTATTTATTTATTTATTTATTTAAATACACAATTGAACTTACAGACTAGGGTCCAACACATTCAAAAGTTACAATATATTTTTCTAATAACAATTTCAATTAGTAATTAATAACAATAAAATTAGGTACAAATCATTTGTATGGGCAAAAGAAAAGGGCTATTTTTAGGGTTTTTCCAGCAATAATTCTAATTTTTCTCGCCGTAAAAACCATCCTTGAACTTCAACGAACATTTTAAAAAAAGATTTGGCCAAATTGGTCCAGGCGTTGTTGAGTTATGCGCTTACCAACACATTTTGCGATTCATTTTTATATTATAGATTTAATTTTAATTAATAATTGATTTTTATATTGACATTGATGATAAGTTTGAATGACATAAGAATTTTTTTATATATACATTTATTTTTTGCATATACAATATGTGTTACTCACTGTTCCCCGGACCAAGAATTAAAGCTAGATTATTAATTCCTACTTATTTTAAGTATCCCTGTAATAGAAATAATAGAAAAAAAAATATAAAAATAAAAAAAAATATTTCTTAAATTAATTTTAAATAATTTTAATCTATACTAATATACTAATATACTAATAATATTATAAAGAGGAAAGGTTTGATTTTTTGTTTGTTTGTTTGTTTGTCTCGAATAGGCTCTGAAACTACTGCACCGATTTAAAAAATTCTTTCACCATTCGAAAGCTTCACTATCCCTGAGTGACATAGGCTATATTTAGTTTTTCAAAATAATATGATTTCTTACCAAACCCCTATAATGTAACCCATGGTGAAAAAAAATAACCTAAAATCTTTCTTTAATCGCGAATGCTGCGAAAACTATTGAATATATAACAAAGTGATGTATTACAACTTTGTAGAACTTATCATTATCTACAAAAAACGTCGTTACATCATATCTCTAACTATTATAGTTTTGTGACATTAAGCGATTTTTTTGAAAAAATAAACCTAAAATCTTTCGTTAATCGCGAATGCTGCGAAACTATTGAATATATAACAAAGTGATGTATTACAACTTTGTAGAACTTATTATTATCTACAAAAAACGTCGTTACATCATATCTCTAACTATTATAGTTTTGTGACAATAAGCGATTTTTTTTTGAAAAATAAACCTAAAATCTTTCTTTAATCGCGAATGCTGCGAAGACTATTGAATATATAACATAGTGATGTATTACAACTTTGTAGAACTTATCATTATCTACAAAAAACGTCGTTACATCATATCTCTAACTATTATAGTTTTGTGACAATAAGCGATTTTTTATATTAAAAAATTAAAATACCACTGTTTGAAAAGGCTCTTTATTTGTATCTTGGTATTAATCCTTAACAAAATAAATAATTTAATATGTAAGATTGTATTAAAAACCTTTATATAACTTTTTGAATTATTAGATTCTGACATTCCATTCAAAAGATATCACGAGTTAATTTTTTTACTAAATCGCTCGGCGGCTAACTATGCGTTGTGGAGTGGCAGGCGTCGGGAGGTACGGGAGGGGTTAAGATCACGAAATAATCTGCCGCGCGGGGTCGGCTCCCTACTGAATGGTCGTGTGCGGAAATAAAAAAATTGTCGCTTGATAATATTTTGTCGCTTAGGTAGTAGTTAATAATTCGTTAACAGGTAACTAATCCCATTCAAAAAGTTATTTTCAGAACTAAACCCTAGCATATAGCATAGATATTGTACATTATCGTCGGTTGCAGGTTCAATTGGGTTAACCACCAAAATACGTAAAATAATTTGAGTATACAGTTTTTTTTAGTTTTTTTCTGCTCTTTCGAATAGCATAATAATAGAATTCTAGCTTTAAAAAAATACAGTTACGCTACACATTTTAACTGTGAATTTGCAGACTTCCGTCGAAATTATGTTGTACCTGAGTAGGTATGTGATCCATTTACATAAGTCGAATTGTTGTATTCCTATCCTATGACCACAGAAGGTTAAGTTGGTGTATGTATCTTGGCAAACCAGCATTGCTCTAACACTAATTCTTAGCTTGAATGAAAAATTATAACCACACATACACCAATATAAAACCAACTTTCTTCAAAAAACTAACGTTACACCAATTGACCCGAACCAAGTTTATGTTTGTTGTCGGTTACACCAATTTGAGCATTGCAATCAATAGTATGTTTTCTCCTACCTCAATCTTAAAAATAATAAATCTAAATTTAAAATATAAGAAAAACCCCCGATTCGAATCCTTCAATTTCCTTAAAAGTAAAACACCATAGTAATGTGTAATGTGCACGCAATGCGCTTTCATTTGATACCCTACTCGAGATTTTTGCAGATTTTCGATTTTCCTTCCCCACTCTAACCCCCACAATTTTTAAACGGCACAACCGATTTTCATGAAACATGTCTAAGAGCACTCGCGCCAGACTCACCTTTAAAAAAAAAAAACTAAGTTGAAATCGCTTCATCCGTTCGGGAGCTATGATGTCCCAGACAGATAGACACGTCAAACATAACTTTTTTTGTCGGGGGTTAAAAATGAATCGCAAAATGTGTTGCTAAGCGCTTAACTCAACAGCACCTATACCAATTTAACTAATTTATTTTTTTAAATGTTTGTTGGAGTTTAAGGATGGTTTTCACGGCGAGAAAAATTCGAAAATTTTTGAAACAATTTTGAATAATTACCCGTGCAAAGCCGGGGCGTGCCGCTAGTTTAAAATAATTTATTAACCTCATTCTTGATTTCTCGAGTCGGCGTATCGCACGAGGTCGGATCAACATAAACAGATGCTTCAGTACGACTACTTCTCAGGCGCAAATAGGAAACATGTCGCAGTACCTCGAAAGTTGCCGTGCCTCTTAGGTGTAATGTTAATAATTATTGTCAATGATTTAGCTCGTGTGCGACTCCAGTCGGGTGGCTCGCACGTCGCCGGCGCGCGCTCCGTCTGTTGCCCGTTCGCACGGGTTTTCAGTTAATCCCGTTATTACAAATAAATGGTGGCAATAAGTGGTTGGTCCCACGTGATTTATATAATATCTTAATATATATAAATCTCGTGTCACAATGTTTGTCCTCAATGGACTCCTAAACCACTTAACCGATTATAATAAAATTCGCACACCATGTGCAGTTCGATCCAACTTGAGAGATAGGATGGTTTTTACGGCGAGAAAAATTCGTATAATTTCCGGGAAAATTGTATAGGCGTGCGACGCCGGGGCGGGGGGCTAGTGGTAATATATAAATGACGTATATGTGTATTTCTGGTGCAGCCGAGGCGAACTTGTGCGGTTCCCGGGCGCGCCTCCAAGCGGCCTGCGAGATCCTGCACTCGCTGGCCAGCCGGCGCGCGTCCGCGCTGCTGCGCTACACCTCGCTGGCGGCCGACGCGCTCAACGACGACGGTAATACTAACCACGCCTTTATTTTAACACTTTAATAAAATATAAAAATAAATATATAAACACTCCAATTGTTCACAGTATGTTTGTATTTGTAACTGCACGCTTAACGCCATACACTACCACAAGTGCTTTGTTTTGTTATATACACAGCCGTTGTTTCGTAGCACACTTTAATAAAATATAAAATTAAATATATAAACACTCCACCACACCACATTTGACATTGTCTCATAATGAGGGGGTAACATTCTGAATCGAATGAATTTATTTATTGTGAAAATGTATTTAAAGGTCGTGCTTATGATTTTAATTGAAATTAACAGAATACAAAAGTTGTATTATTTTATTGAAATCTCTTTATGATTATAAATTTATATCGTAACTAGGTTTTGCGTTTTTTTTGTATTGTAATTGTAATTGTTGCGACCCCAGCAAATGTAACGAAAAGATTTACAAACAAAATGCATGTAATTATGTCCATTACAATCTATAATAAGTTGCCTGAAACCTTAAAAGAGCTGAAGGACATTGCCCAGCTGTGGGACACAGGGGACTTATAATAATAATATTTTTTTATTTTGATATTATTATTTATTTTTTTGCATTTTATTAACCGTTTTTGACATTGAGTAATATTAACACACCTGCTTGCGGGTTGAATACAATTGACACCACTAGCTTATAAGATCTTGACATGTTTGTAGTAATGTATTCTGCAAATGATTTGATTTGATTTAAACGTTGATTTGCAACATGAATACATCTCAATTTAAAATTAAAAAAAAACCCTGATTACAATGTCTCAATTTCCTTAAATGTAAAACAACATAATATTTTGTAATGTGCACGCGATGCGCTTTTATTTGATACCACACACTACTATATTTGCAGATTTTCGGTTTTCCTTTCCCACTGTCACCCGCATACGTGTAACTTTTAAACGGCGCAACCGATTTTCATGATTTTTTTTATTTTTTTTTATTTGAATTTTTAATTCAAATCTTTATTAACTTTTGGAACATTGTTGTACACTTAGTTTCGTCAAATTACCCAATAAAAAAAAATCATTAGATAAATGAATAAATTAAATTAAACACAAAAAAAAAACAATAATTAATAAATATAGCAGCTGTACAGGTGCTTTGTCAACTTACATAATAATAATAGCAGCTGCAAAGAGGCCTTGTCAAAGATGTCACAAAAGATGTGATAAACTGTCAAATGTGGCCTGTTATAGTGACCCGACAGCACAGTAGCTTTAAGCTGACGGGATAAGACATGGGGAAAAGACTGAAAGCTATTAAGTACTGCTTTGCTCCCGTGTCCTCGCTCGTCTTTTTCCAGATAACAAGAATGTATATTGACCTCTTTAGTACAGTACGAGCAAGTCTTGAAAACCACCACCACATGGGCTTTTAATCGGAATCAGACGTAAGGATATTAATCTGGAAGCTATTATTCTACATAGCTTTCAGCTATATTTCCTAACGTCTTTTTCGTTTTCCAAAAGCAAGCGAGCACGGCAACCTACATTTGCTGTACAGTAAGATCTGGAAAACCACCACAGAGCTTTGAGCTGACGCGGCAAGATACTAAAGGGAATTACTGAAAGTTTATAGTTATATCATATATAAATTTGGGTCATTCCACCTGGCGTCTTGTCCATGTTTACAACAATCCATGGTGACATCGTATCGCCACCACAGGAGATGAAACTCAGGATATAAGGCAAGAGATGAAATATTTCTATGGTTTCTATTTCGAAAGGTGAGTTTAGCCTGTGTGTTCTTAGACTTGTTTCATGAAAATTGGTTGTGGTTGGTTGTGTGAGAGTGGGAAAGGAAAACCGAAAATCTGCAAATATACTCGAGTGGGGTATCGAATGAAAGAGTATCGCGTGCACATTAATAAATATTATGGTGTTTTACTTTAAGGAAATATAGGCATTGAAATCGGGGGTGTTTCTTAAACTTTTGTACAAGCTATACAAACCAGTCAGTATAATTAACTATACTTTTTAACCATCATCATCATCCTGCCCTTGTCCCACACTATGTGGGGTCGGCACAACATGTGTTTTTCTTCCATTTCCCTCTATCACCCGTCATCTCAGCCCTCACTCCTTTCTTACACATATCTTCTTAAATTCTTACACATATATACTTTTTAACCATATTTGATCAAAATTAAATTAATAGCAATTCAGTGAAAAAAAAATTATGTGTAATGTCATAATTATAAAATAAAAATCATCACAAATAATTTATAATACCACACTGTCACATAGAAGAAATTGTTGTATGTCATTCATTATACATTTATAGTTTATTTTCGAGAAATTTCTAGACCGTATAGAAATGTTTGATAATCTTTATATTTTAATACAATTAAAACCAAGCGGTTTTATTGTTCAATGCATTACCTACTGTCATGAAAACAATTGAAGATCCTAAAGTATTTAACAAAATAAATTTAAGGAAATTTTGTTGATGAAAATGTGTTACCTACTACTCTAGATAATGAACTTATTAAGTACATAGTTGTGCATGTGTGTGTACTCAGAGCTGGTGGCGATAGACCTGTCCTCCGAGGAGCTGACGGCGCGCGCGTTCCTCACCGCCAACACCAACACGCTCATCGTCACCATGCAGTCTGCCAAGGCCACCGCCTTCCACGAGCCCAGTGAGTCCCACAATCTATCTCTATATTCTTTTCATAACAAACAGTTAAAATAATGCTATCTAATATCATACATATAAAATTCTCGTGTCACGGTGTTTGTAATGTGACCCGAAACGGCTCGACCGATTTTCGTCATCCGAAGCATGTATATCGGCCAGGGTGGAGAATCGGACAACATCTATTTTTCATCCCCCTGAATGTTTAGGGTGGTCCACCCATAAATATTTTTTTATTATTTTTGGATATTTTTTTTAAAATATTTATTAATATACAAAAACACCCTAAATTTTCACCCTTCTACGATCTACAATTCCTATCTAGGTGATACAAAGTTCACCGGGTCCGCTAGTACATACTAGCGGAAGATATAAATATCTATACTAATATTATAAAGCTGAAGAGTTTGTTTGTTTGATTGTTTGTTTGTTTGTTTGTTTGTTTGTTTGTTTGTTTGTTTGAACGCGCTAATCTCCGAAACTACTGGTTCGAATTGAATAATTCTTTTTGTGTTGGATAGTCCAGTTATCGAGGAAGGCTATAGGCTATATAACATCACGCTACGACCAATAGGAGCAAAGATATAGTGGTAAATGTGTAAAAAACGGGAGAAATTATTTCATCTTTGAAGCCTTCCGTTGCGTGCGCCGTGAAAACGGTTCAAGATACACAAAAAATATGTATTAAATAATAATAGCTCTTTTAATGATCTAAAAAACAGTCCGCAATAGTATATGTCTATCTTTTAAGATTAACTCACAAAAACCGTTTTTATGGTACCTAATTTGGTCGAAATAATTTGTTTAAGTTGTATCAACATAATAATATTAATCTTTATTCAAATAAATATGCTGTTGGTTAAGAGTACTTCATTGTGAATAAAATTGTCTTTGACATAACTTAATTTCAACAAAAAACTTTAAAAATTACCGGGATTTTTTTTTTACCCGTGCGACGCCGGGGCGGGCTGCTAGTCTTATATAAATAGCCAAGCGAATAAGCTCTCTAAAGTGGCAATGGGCAGACCATGTAGCACTTAGAACAGATGGCCGTTGATGCCGTTGTTGGCAAAAACTGCTACCGACCGAAGTTACTGGAAGTGTTTGAGGGAGGCCTATGTCTAGCAGTGGACGTCCTGCAGCTAAATTGATGAAATATCTAAGAACCATTTACAGTTTTTGCGCATAGAGAAAGTAAATATCAGGGGGCTAACTGTGTACTCTCTGCACTCACAGAAGGACAAGCGCTGAGGCAAGCCTGGATATTCTCCGCTCCAGATGCGCCAATAAGCTCGTAAGTATTATTTCACTCTGAAAAATAAAAAATAAATATTTCCGGACTATTCACACAGCATTACTTAACCCCAAACTAAGCAGAGCTTGTACCTACTATGGGTGATAAGTGACTGAAATACTACATAGATAATTTTTTTGTTGACGACGATGTAAATACATACATATTATTAACCCCCGACCAAAAAATGGTGTTTTATGTTTGATGTGTCTGTCTGTCTGTCCGTCTGAGACATCATAGCTCCCGAACGGATGGAGCGATTTCAACTTAGTTTTTTTTTTATGAAAGGTAAGTTTGGCGTGAGTGTTCGCTCCATCCGTTCGGGAGCTATGGTGCCACAGACAGACAGACAGACAGACACGTCAAACTTATAACACCCCTCTTTTTTGGTCGGGGGTTAAATACAAAAAAATAATCATAGGTGCTTAAAGATAAATAAAAATAAATTCATAGTATCTGTTCGTTTCGCTTTTTTTACACTAGAGCAAAGAAGCGATTAGAAACTCTAGCTCTAGCTTGTATTGAAATTTTACAATCATTATTTGTTAGTCTTGTTTTTGATTTTGTGTTGGAGCAGATTCCGTTTTTAAGCAGTTTTGTCCTCAAGGTAATCCGATATTATATAATAAGCTTTTTTACAGGGATTTTTTTTTACAATATTTTTAGTTATTTGACAACTGTTGCAATTCTTTGGGGATCTTGTTGTAGAAGCGTATACATTGCCCTTTGAATGATTCATTAACGTTATGCAGCCTAGTGGTGGGCAAATCGAGTTTATATTTTTTTCTTGTATTTACATTGTGTTAGCACAATTTTTTACACGCTTTATATTTTCACCTGCATGTTTGTAACCGACTTCTTTGGGCGCGATTTTGACCCACTTTAAACAGCCAGATTTCGTTCAAACTTTATAGATTTATCGAGGACCTATGACAATACACTATTTTGAAAAAAAAAACAAAAAAATAAATAATAGTTAATAAAAACTAAAAAACACGCTTTTTATAGAAACCGAACTAAAAATATAAAATAAATAATACTTTAAAAAACTAAGAAACACGCTTTTTTATAGAATCTGAAATAAAAAATATAAAATAAATTTTGATAAATATAAATTAATAATAGTGTGAATATTTAAAAAAGATATTACTTTTTAAGATATTATAGAAATGATAATCTCTCTACTATATCTGTCAATAAAATATTTATAACTATGAACACCATGCACCCCGCGCTTTTTTTTAAAATAAAATATATTTTTTTACTTATTTTTGTAAACAATGTAATGTTCTTATGCGAAAACATAATGGCTTTATTAATATATTTACAAATGACGGTCAATATGTTTATTTCTTAGAATTTATCACGTAGCGAATCTCGGGGACCCATATGATAGATAGCACGAACAGCCCTTTTCTGCAGTACAAATATGGTATTTATGCGTCCTACTCCAGCACTCCCCCACAGCAAAATACCGTATGACATAATGCTATGAAAGTAATTAAAGTAGACTAGTCCAGATGTTGCAATATCAGTTAAAATCCTGATTTTTTGACTGCGAAAGCTGTAGAACTGAGCATTTTCGACAATTTATCTATATGAGGGGTCCCATGGAAGCTTGCTATGTAAAGTTATACCTAAGAATACAGTATTTTCAACGAGCTCTAAATTGTCGCCCTTTATTTTAATATCTACAGAACTCTGTTTTACATTCGGTAGCGAAAATCGAATACATTTGGTTTTATTTTCATTTAGTAATAGATTATTGGATTTAAATCAATGGACTACTTTAGAATTTTCATTATTTACCTTGTCAAAGTTATTAGTGCGACGATCTTTTTTAAATAGAAGTGAAGTGTCATCAGCAAATAATACAATTTCATGATGATCCTTTACAAGATGTGGCAAGTCATTAATGTATATAAAAAAAAGGTAAGGTCCTAATATGGATCCCATAAAGGAATATATAAAATCTAAAAATCTACAACCATTGCTGGGAAGATGTCATTCACAACAATGCCTGGTGTAGAGGCAGTCCCTCCTTCCAACTATCATTGCTAGAACAGTAATTAAGTTATATTAAAACTTATATACGAATGGCGAATTGAGAAACCTCCTCCTTTTTTGAAAACAGTTACTAAAGCAAAAAATGATAATAAAAAAAAGGTGTGTATGCGATTCACACACGATAGAAGTGAAACTTCAGTAAATCGACAAAAGAATAAGAAGAATAAAAAAAGAACAAAAAAAAATAATATGCAAAAAGATTTTGTTCGGGCGGTCACCCATCCAAGTACTGGCGTCGCGCAAAATTGCTTAACCTTGTTAGCGTTTAAGATTGGCTTACCCGACAGGTAAGCCAATCTTATTTCCATTTCCGTTGCATCCGGTTTCAAATCACAACGATTCTAAAGAAGTTTTATATCAAAAACTATACGTGTCTAATTGAGAACGTCATATTATCTTCGAATGTCGGTTAAAATTGGAGCGACGTACTTGGCCAGCGTGGTGAATTAAGGCCTAATCTCTCTCGTCAAAGAGAGAAGTCCCTGTGTCCCAGCAGTGGGAACGTTAATAGGGTGATGATGATAATAAGGTTTACTCATCGACCGGCCAGTGTTCCCCAAACTTCGACTTCAAGGCACCGAGATCGAGTATTCATAAATGTCCATGATTCTTTAAGTGTTAATGATATGAAATGTGTTATTAATGGATTTTGTGTGTATTTACAGACCTTACCTGCGCCTGGCCATACAGCTGTGCAACTCGCAGCTGCCCACGTCGCTGGACTACGTGGGCATCTGGACGGAGCCGACCGGCGTGTGCGTGGACCCGCTGCTCATCGCCTGGCTGGCCTACAAGCCGGTCATCATGCGCACCCGCGAGTGTACGTACCCTGCCCACTGCCCACTGCCCACTGCCCATTACTGGTCTACTTACTGAGATACAGTTACTTGAATGATTGGGTATATAGTATAACGAGCTCTTCACGTCACGGTGTTGTCCGTGGTATCCTGCTCTTAAAGCCATAGATAAATGGGCTATCTAACACAGAAATTGTAGATCGTGCAAAATCTGGTCCTGTATCTGGCGGGAATCGAATCCGCAATTCCCTGCGCCTCGGGCGGACTTTCAGCCACAGAGGTCTTCGAATATGTTTCATATTTGGCGTCGTAGGACACGGAAGCCAAGGATATTTCACCGGAAAATTATTATTATTTTTATGGACATATACTTATTATACGGATACTTAATGGTGCATACATTTTACCATCTCCCGAGTAAACTTAGACAATGGTCAAAATATACATCTATTTCGATCAGTCACATGACGACAAAGTGAGACAGCTCTTGACATAACTAACCATTGTTTAGTTTACACGGATTTAGTGAAAGTTCATAAAGTGTCAAGTCTGTTAAAATCATTTTGTAATGTAACAATGTATTACAGGTTCCATTTTGATGGAGAGAGCCCCATCATACTCCTTATTGAAGCGGCGCAACCTGGGGAAATTTGAAAAAGAAAAGGAAAAAGCCACGGAAAAGGTAACTTGTTTAACATTTTAAGTTTTCAACAATTAGTTACATTTATTATGACTTAAAACGGGGTAACATACGATGATTTGCTGTGCATTTTCCTCTCCATCTGTCAAGTGGTCTGTCAAGTCGAGCAAAAAAGCGTCACGGCCGTACCATCCTTTTCTCGAAGCAATTCAGGCCATTTTCGACCCCCTGTAACTTCGTTGTGGATAAAACTAGAAGACTGAAATTTTCAGTAACCATGCAGGATTGTAAAGACTCATTTCATTCAATTTGAACCAGTATTTTAAGAATTATAACGGGTCAAATTACTTAATTTTGTCACTGACTGACTGACTCACCGATCATCAAAATTCTAAGGCATTTCTAGCAGACCTAGAAGCTTCAAATTTGGAATATAAGTAGTGTTTGGTGTATGAATCAAGGAAAAACTAAAAAATCTAAAAAAAACCGGTATAGTGGGCGCTGTCGTACCATCCTTTTCTCGTGTTTTTTTGACATGTATTGTTTTTGATGGGATCCAAAGGTTGTCTGGAAGAAATTGCTTTAAGCAATAAGGCCGCCCCTTACGCATTTTTGTATTTAGCTTTAAGTCCCTTTTTGTATTGTGATCTTGGTGTGTAATAAAGAGTTATATTATTATTATTATTTGACGGTTTTTGAGTTTTCCGATATTTCGACGCTGTTGCAAGCGCCATGATTACGGATAAAACTGAATTGTATTTGTCTTTGCTATAAGGGTAGACGATTATTCACAAACGAAACGGTCTACCCTCTTTCTGAGTCTTTTATTGCGAGGTTGACGCTCACTCACAGTGCTACTATCAAAACTACATTTTAATAAAAGCAGCTGTGTATTGAGCTCTAGCGTCAAGACTCTCGGCTCTCTGCTCAAAATAAATAAGTTTTATACCGTTCTAGCGTACACCCCGCGTTGACTGCGCTGAATAGATTTCCCTGCGATCATTTTAAAATATACCACTGTAAAATAAATTGAAAAGTTCACCACTAAAGGACAAAGTCTTTAAGTTTCATAGGTTGGCCGAAACTGACTAAAAGTCGGACATACTAAATTGTAAAAAATATTTTGGTAATTTACCATGCAAGCATAAATAAATTTGATAAACCGTTATTTTAATATTTAGAAACAGACACATTTTATTTTTTCGCATAGTTATAACGTAAACGTTGTTTCAGTCATCGAGCGGTCGCGGCGGCAGCAAGTCTTCAATCGAGCTGACAGTCCACAACCGCGCCCGCAGCGTCTCCTCCAGCGAGAAGACCAATGTGGAAGCCAAGCCAAGCAACCAGGTGACCCATAACCCCCACTGCTAGTGAAGTATCAACAGGGGTCGGTTTATGCCTACGTTCACGTTATAGCCGCACTGCGTTCCCTTTACACATCGCATAGCTATTTAAAAAGGTTACTAAAACTCAGTCAGGCAGCGACTAGCTAATAGTTTTATTGTTCGTAAATAGGTAGTTAAACATTTTATATGTTCTGCAACCACTGTCTCTTTGGTCTGGGTGTTTATTATGTACAATAAAAAAATATCCATATATGTATGTACATTATGTCTATTGTATTAATTATATCAGATGTCTAGTACCCGTAAAAATACTACCACTTTAGAGCTTACCACGGTGCTAGATGTTGCTGTGTCGATAGTTCGGAATTTTTTTTGTTGTTTCTTTATGGATTGGTCTAAACGTGATCTCTGCCCCAGCAGCCGCAAGCACAGAAGCTGTGGTGGCAGGGCGACCGGCTGCTGGGCCTGCACGAGCGGCTGCGGCACATGCTGGTCAACGTCGAGTTCGGGCTGTGCCTGCTGTACGTCACCCTGAGCCCGGCCTCCGCGCTCGACTGCGAGACCGTCCGCGACGCCATGGAGCGCCACGCCGCCGCGCGCCATCAGGTGCTGGCCATCAGGTCAGTTCCACACACGGGACCTCGCCATAAACAACACTTATTTTTTATTTTTACAATCTAAGGAAAACTTACAGCTATAGTCTCGCCGCTCACAGATTGCGTTCCTGACAGCTGTCTGTATAATCACTCCTACATCACTAGTCTAACGAATGGACTAGTGTCAAAATCGCAATCTCTCAGTGGCCGGATTATAGTAAATTATATAAACTACACTAGCCGACCACAGCAAACGTCGTTTTGCAAAATGAAAAATAGATAGTAGCCGATTCTCAGACCTACTCAATATGCTCACAAAATTTCATGAGAATCGGTTAAGCTGTTTCGGATTAGTACGGTAACTAACATTGTGACATGGAAATTTTATATATTAGATAATACTTAAAGGCTAATTAAAAGTTCCCGCAAATATCATACAGAACAATAACAAAGAGAAACAAATAAACACGTGCACTATACTTAATTGGAAACATAAAAAATATTTACTTATAAATAAATGAATAATAATATATTACTACTAATAGCGTAGGACGTCCACCAACTAGACGGACGATCAGCTGTAGTCTGCGCCAGCCGAAATTACTGGAAATCTTTCAGGGAGGCCTATGTCCAGCAGTGGACGTCCTACGGCTGAGATGATTATGATGACTAACAATTTGCAAATTAACATAATAACACCATCTAAACATAAATTTGAAAACAAACGATTAATTGCTCTAGCGGACGTATTGAAGTTAACATAACATCCGCGTTATTAGCGACCAAAGACTTGAAACTATTGCTAGTTATATAAATAAATGCATTTTGTCTGTAACTAAAATCATAATATATTATAATTATTGTGTATTTTAGCCAGTTCAGTAATAAGAGCTAGAATTAGGAGTTTTTATGAATACATTGCTTACAAAAGTCATAAACATATTTGTGTGTTGCAGCCTCGGCCGGGTGTCCATGTACTCGAGCGCGCTCACGAAGCACTTCTGGCAGCAGATCAAGCACGACGGCCCCACCTTCCTCGCCTTCGACACGGATCAAGGTGACACCACATTCTCATATCCCTGAACCTCTGAAATATCTACTCTTGAAGCTGGTGTTGTGAAATTATTGTCATTCAGATGTGATTCGCAGAATGTGGATAAGGCGGAACCTAGCTCAAATGTTCTTATTATTATCAAAATCTTTTATATCATTTCTAAAAGGTGTCCCGTACGGTTAGTGATAAGTGCCGAATTAATGTCGAACCTCTCGACGATTCATGAATATAGGAATGAAGTTGAAAATTAGTTTCGAGTATTTAACGATGAAGTCGAGTCTTAAAGATCGTAGATGGACAAAAACGGTTACGTCATGGAAAGGTCCATTAGGCAAGCGTTCCAGAGGAAGACCATACGCACGATGGGACGACGATATTAAAAAAGTAGCTGGCCCACAATGGCAACAAATAACTCACGACCGAGACAAGTGGAAAACCTTGGAGGTGGCCTTTACCTGAGGAGGGTTCCAGTAGAAATTTTTATAGGTATCTAAGATAAAAACACTCTATAGGTGTATATTACAACAATGTTTAACTACTTACTACTGAAAATAAACGGCTTTTTTTCTCATTCTTTTGTCGATTTACTGAAGTTTCACTTCTATCGTGTGTGAATCGCACACACACCTTTTTTTTATTCATCTCATTCTTTTGTCGATTTACTGAAGTTTCACCTCTATCGTGCGCGAATCGCACAAACTCATTTTTTTTTAAATTGTGTCCATCATAATGCAAGGCATTAAGTAAACTATGAGGATCAAAATTTAGGATAAGAAAAGATGAGATAAAAATGATTTATTGCTCACAAAAATATATGAAAAATTTTACATAGACAAATGCGTCAAACAATGTGACAAATAGTGCGGTCTTATCGCTAAAGACCAATCTCTATCAGACAACCGTCACAATTTACAGAATACATAACAATACGGCAGCCGTATTTCTTTGTACCGCTGTTTCGACTAAGATTCGTGTGTCGCAGGCGCTCCGGAATCGTTCCCGTGGCGAGTCCGCCTGGCCGACGTGTCGTGCTACACGCTGGAGGTGAGCGCGGCGCCGCCCCCCCGCTCGCAGCTGCGCACGCCGCTGGCCGCGCGCCCGCGCTCCGTGCTGGACCCCGTCACCACCACCGTGACGCTCTCCGTGCTCACCAAGACCCTGCAGATCATTAATGTGCCCAAGTTCGAGGCGGCGCAGAAGCAGCCGCAAGCTGATCCTGAAGGACAGGTGATGCGCATTCGATTAGTCGCATGTGATCCGGCTTTGTATGGACGAATGGGGAAAGCCCCGGAATCACGATGGACGTTGTCAACCATTATAACTATGAATCGCACTGTGGATGTAGGATAGCCGGTAGTGTCCTCTTAAAACATAACCACTTCATAAACATGAATACAGCGCTTGCCAACGATCGAGAATTGCAAGCTGTTATTAATGTATAATAATTATTTTAATTTAATTAAATTCCGCCGATTAATCAATTAATTTATACAACTATGATATTATTATGAGTATTCAAACACCGAATTCGTGTTTATGGTGTATGTTTATTTCAGAAAACGAAATACTTTACTCTCGGACACGACTTCAAACCGACCACTTTGAAAGAATTTGTGCGCGGACCTTTAAAGTGAGTATTACGAGACTATTCCGCTTGTTTTTTGCTGGATGTTGCTGATTTAATGAACTGAATTAGTCCATTGCTATGTATGGCTCGTATTTTCCGAAGAAATTATTGAAAAAGGGTTACTATAAAAGGAAGAAAATAGTATTCGGCGAATAAGTACCCTTTTCTTTATGATCATTTTATAATGTTTTTTTGTCATTTACAGAAAGAAAAAGGAAAGAAAGGATAGAAATGAAGTAAGTTAATGTTTAATCTATATACGCCTATGTAGTACGGCAGAGTTCCCTGCCGATGTAAAAGAGTAGGCCTTTGGTTTTGTGGCCTAGTGTTTTTGTTAAAATGAAGAATAAAGTCCGTTCGGTAATGCTTTAAATTTTGATTTGATTTTGATTTCCGCACATCAACATACGACCCCTCTAAATATTACATGATCGTAATGAACGAGGAAGGCCTGCGCCTAACGAACACGCCGCTAGAACTGATATCGTGGCGACAGCGGAAGGTCCGCCCGACTAGACATGTCTGCCGGTGATAGGTAAAATATGAATGACTGCAGCGCGCGCCGACTGCGGAGAAGCGGACGTCGGAGCAGCAGCCGAGCACCAGCCGCGGGCCCGTCGTGTCTCTCGGGGTGCACGTGCACGCCGACACGCCGCCCCTCGCCGTGCAGCTGGACCACGACCAGGTGAGTCCGCGTTCACGTCGTCACGCGGTCTCAAAGGGGGGGGAAAGGAACCGAGTAAGAGAGATATTATGCGCTTTCGTTTCAGACCCAACTCGAATGAAACGCGACACGTGCACGTTACTTATATCGAAAGTGAGGTGTACGAATCAAACAACAAAAATAATCATCGCGACACCACACTTTTCAATGCGAAACAGAAAAACGAAACGAATAATTGGCCTTCGTGTTCTTTGTTTCCACGAATCCTCCGTTTGAGATGGTGTTCGGTGTTCGCAGGTTCAACTGGTGGCGGCGACCGCGCACTGCCTGCAGCACATCGTGTCGCTGGTGCGCGGCGCCGTGCTGCACCCCGACGCGCGGCGCCGCAGCCTCGCCGGGCTCGCCGCCGCGCCGCAGGAGCCTGCCAGGTATTATGAGTGTCGCCTCTAAAACGGTACACAGCCCCAGCTGGTAGACCGCGCACTGCCTGCAGCATCGTGGCGCTGGATCGACCGCGCCTCCCGATACCCCTCAACACTTACACAGATCAAAAAGCTAAGTAAGGGGCTATGCTCGGATTGACCTTAAATATCAGATCGAGAATAATGATGAAATTCATTAAAGAGCACGAGATCTCTGCTGACCGGGTTTGATCATTAAAGAGGTACTGTTTTCAGCCATTAAGCACGTCAAACAGATGGCGAAATGTTTTCAAATAAAGATAAAGATAGTTTTATTCATGAAATATCTGCATTACAAAACTATGTTAAAAATACTAAATTAAAAATAAAACCACAGATGAACACAAAAGGGTCGTCGACTCAGCGTTTGCTGCGACTGCTCTGGAGCAGGCACAGCGCGGGTTTTCAGAGACGCCGTGTGCCGAGCATAGCACTCTAAACACACAATTAACAACAATAATTAACATATATAACAAAATATATACAACTATTTTGTACTTACAGTTAAATGGTAAAAAACAGTTGAGACACATCTATAACTATATAACATATATATTTAGTAGTTTACAACAAAGTCAAAGTCAAAACGTTTATTTCCTTAGACTCTTATGCATACATGGACAGGTCAACTTAAACAAAATAAAACAACAAAAATCTATGAAAATTATAATTTTACGGTTAACAAGTTATTATGTTTATTTAGTTTTTATAATTCTATACAAAACCAGAAAACGACCTTTAGAGAGTAATAACATTAGTCAACTCATTCAACAAATATTTTTTTAAGGAAAATTTAAAAGATGATAAACTGAAGGTTAGTTGCGATGTGGACGAGGAAAGATCACAATGTTTACCGTGAATGCAGCCTACATCCAACCGAGCTAACTGTGAAATATATGAGGCCCTCCCTCATAGATTTTCCACAGAGGATGTCCAACAAAAGCTGAGATGTAAGTGTAATTGTTACAGATCGGGCGTATTAGACGACTACCCGATGTTTGAGAGCATATCTTCCGAGGACGTGACGGAGACGGGCAGCGACCGCGCCGCGTCAGATATGATTCCTCTCTTCGTGGCCGACCGTCCCAAGGGTAAACTAACTAGCAAGGAATTACTTGATAACCAATGTTTTTACTAGATGGGTGGATTATAATTGTGAATTTTTGAAGTGAAACTTCTATAGAATCGTAGTGATTTCAAACCGGATGCAAAAAGATGAAACGGAAATGGTAAGAGACACAAATACAATGCTTTATTTAAATTTATTATTGTATTATTATTTATTGAGGTATTGCTGTATTTTATTTATATTATTTTGTAACATACTTTATGTAATACGCTTTATTGAAGTAATATAAATAATCCGAATAATTACAGATATATGTTTGTTTCTCTTATCATTTTAGCAGATGCGTTCATTTACCCTTTTTTTCTATTCGATATTTATCATAATTATAGTTCGTAAGTAGTAGACTCCAATCGTGCGTCGTAGCTGACACACACACACTTTTTTTTATTCATCTTATTCTTTCGTCGATTTAATGAAGTTTCACTTCTATCGTGTGTGAATCGCACACACACCTTTTTTTTTTTTTTCTAGCAGTACGCATAGTTTGTTGACTTTATTTTTTGTAATTTTTTAAAAGTGCTTCCAGTTGTTGTCATATTAAATTTTCACTGACGGTATGTCCATAGTTGCACTCGCTGTACTAAAAGAAATCGATCAACGTATGAATCATAAAAATCGGCCCAGGCGTCGTCTGTACAAAGAACATCATACACATACTGATAAACACATTACGTTTTTTCGTCGCGCAGTCGGGCAAAATAAAATCGGCACGGCAAGTTCGGTTCAGCTAGTTATACAATATAAAATACTTTTTGAATTCCCTATTGTAGATTTAAAGAGAACCCTTTAACTAGGATGAGCAGCGGCAGCTTGGAACACAATAACACATGCGCCGAGTACGGCATCGTCCCTAAGATTAAATCTGAAACAATTGTCAAAATAAAAAAAAATCATCACTAATAAAAAAAAAATCTTGGGCTGAAAATGTTATGAATTTGTATTACCCCAGCAACAGCGCTGAAGACGTTCTTCTACTTCCAATGGGTGGTGAGCCGCGTCACCGTGGTGGGCGCGCAGCAGCACCTGAAGCTGGCGCTGGACGTGGAGGACATGATCGCCACGGCCGACCTGCAGGACCACTACAACCAGCTCAAGGTCAAGATCGCCAGCGCCAACGTCCGCCATTTCGAGAGGTAACACACCTAGCCACTTTTTGGACTCTTCGATGTTACGGACTGTGCTCAACATATTCGTGAGTTATTTGAGAGGTAACACACAGGTAACACATAGGTGTTCACATCATACATCTCTGTCAAAGACCGCAAAACGACAAACACTTCTGAACGACTTCTCTTTCTAAACGTCTTTCATTCCGAAGATCGTGGGTTCAAACCCCGTGAAAAACCTCTGGTTTTTTATTCTTGAAAATGTATGTGCGCTTTAAACATCTGCTTTAACGGTAAGGGCAAACATCGTGTTGAGACCGGGACGTTTTGAGAACTTTGAAGTGTTTGAAGTACACGTGACATTCACCAATCCGCACTTGGCACGCGTGGTGAATTAATGCCAAATCTCTCTCGTCGAAAGAGAAGTTCCTGTGGCCCAGCTGTGGGAACATCAGTTGGGGTGCTTATGGTCTATGAGGGAGGTCTGCGGGAGGCTGCTAATCTTCTGGGATGTAATGTTGATAAAGGAGTAATGCTAGTGTTGTTCTAGGAGAGGCAGCACGGAGTGGGTGCCGGGCGTGCTGAACGGGCGCGTGCTAGAGGTGCGCGAGACCGTCGACTCCAAGATGGAGAACCACTTCCTCGGCGTCACCGTCACGCAGGCCAGGTAACCAACAACCACTATATTTTAAAAAAACATTTCTTTATTAGGTAAATATTCACACCACGGTTGCCTTTTCTTTTTTTATTCGGGGATAAGGTATTTTACTGTAGTAGCCTTCCTCGATAAGACTATAAAACGGTGAATTGATTCAATTGATTCTGAGATTTGCGCATTTTCCGATCAAACATGATATAAGTTTGGTGGTGATGAGAATGTTGGCGATGGCTATGCAACATTGCATATGAATATGAATTTAAATATGAATTCATATTTTTACACTCTAGAGAAATGAGTGGTCCACCTGTGATTACAAAACTATAATGTAATATCGTATGTAGGAAGACGTGGGTTCGAGTCCCGCATTTCGCTAGTAAGCTACGTTACTACGTCTTAATTTTTTCTACACTAATTTAGAAAAATAATTACAAATCTGTTAAATGTTGTTGCTCGCAGAATATCAACCTTGCCTGCAAATTGGAAAGAGGAACTCCATCCAAAACTACTTGAACAGAAATCCGTAAGTAGTTTGTGTAATTTTGTCATACACCTCCCAGACCGGTGTCTGCGAGCATCTTAACCACCCGACGTCAACGTAGAGCGAGTTGGCTCAGTGGAACGAGGGTCTGCTTCCGCAAGACGTTGCTCGGGGTAGTAGGGTTCTAGTTTCCTGCGAACGCGCCACGAACTCAATCGGGTACCGAGTACTCGCTCCTCGTCATTGTTCTGCGGAATACACTCTAAATATTTAAGGTAGGTATAGAATGAGCGCAATCGTCTGATATTCGCCCGAGCTGGTACGCGCCACGGCTGAGCTGCCATTAAACCGTCACCAGCTGAAACGGGCCGCGCCACTTGAGCGCTCCACCACATTGGCGCGTTCCATAATGGTATCCATTTTGCAAAGGCGGAGTGTGCGTCAATTTTTGTCCTCTTGAAGCGCAAAGTTTATGACCAGCTTCGTACCCTATCACCATCTCTATACTTATTATAAACTAGGTATATAATTTGCTTCGCAAGGGTATAAATTATTTTAAATTAATTATTTAAAATACTTCCATGATTTGATTTTTTATCTCTGTAAAAAAGACTCCTTGGACTTCTACAAACGTTTAACAAACAGAATTGACCAAATTGATCCAGAAGCTATGATGATATATTTATTATATAAAAGGTTAAGGTGCCGCGTCTGTCTATCTATATGTTCGGGATTAACTCATAAACAAATTGAACGGATCTTTATGCGGTTTTCGGCATTAGGTACGGTAATCCAAAGGGAGGGTTTTAGTATCCGTGCAAAGCCGGAACGGGCCGACTAGTGTGTGTTAAAATATTTATTTTTTTTGTGTGTTCAGACGAACGACACGATGTGGGAGATCTTCGCGACCCTAGCGCCGCTGGAGGTGGTGATCGAGCCGAAGGTGATGAGGCAGATCGTGTCGCTGCTGCGCGAGATGTCGCCGCGCTCCTTCTGCCCGCTCGCCGAGGAGATCGACAACGTGTAACTATCTCACATTCGTCCTTAGTGTGCGACGCGGACGATACGATGTCCGACACTTGAGCCGCTGGAGGTGTTTTTTACTAGGCCTACGCACTATTTCGATGTATGAAGAATTTTGGATACTTTCTTGTCTCCTTTTAACTTAATTAGAATCGGCGTAGTATCTATAATGGTAGTTGTTTTTCCACTTGAAGTCGATGAACGTTTGATAAAAATGTACCCGTGTGTGTGTGCAGCCCTGCAAACAGCTGGCAGTGGCCGTTCTTCTACGTGAGCGCGGGCGGCGCGCGCCTGCTGCTGACGCGGCACCAGCCCGCCGCGGCGACGGACGACACGGTCATGTTGGAGGTACGTCTCATGCAACATGCTCAGCGGTCGACGCGCACTCCAATAGCTGTTAATGCTGAGCTAACTTGCAGATTTAAGAGACATTTTAGTTGATCGTTACGAATATCAATTTATACGATTTACTTGTTGCAGGTCGGATCCGTAACGGTCACGCCGCACCCCGACAACCCTATTTGCAGGTAATTATTGATATTGTTTTGATTATTTTCTGTCAGCATCACGACTGTTACCTTGATTTTAGAACAACCTAACAACGTATAACAATCACCGCCACTGTCCGTTCTACAACATATTGCAAATCTTAGATCACTTTGACGAAATTAGTCGGAAAAATAGTTGTCGCACACCTTGGAACTAAATGCTGTTTTTCAGAGTTGTTTGGCCAGTGGGAAGTGAATGAAGGATTCAGCTTAGAACAAATTAAAACAAGTACTCAACCAGTATTGAGAAATTTTCGGACACCTTAATATGTAACGTTCTCGTCTACAGGCGGTCGACGCGGTCACAAACGGACAGCCTGTGGGCCGGGGCCGCCGCGGGCACCGAGGGCCGCCAGTACGAGGTGCTCGTCACCAACCTCAGCGTCAACACCACCAAGTTCAAGGAGCTCATCGAGCTGGAGGTGAACCGCGCCCTAATTCTAGGAAATCACACGGCAGCTTACGAATTTCTTAAAGTTGCTCTGACATAATCGCGACGAGCATATTGGGATTTAGAATATCGTCTCCTTTCTCTTCAATTTAATTAAATTTCTTTATCATATCTTTTTACTACTCTGCTCCTGAAGCGTCAGTTTGCCAGTGTCCTCCTATCTCTTCCAGTGCTTACCGTTATATATATATATATACCGTGGTTATACCGTCGAACCAGGCAACGACAAATTCTCCGGAAAATAGGCAGCAGCGTCTAAAATTCAATTAACTGAAAGTGTAAAAACCAAGCGACTCATTTGATCTGTTTAGTTGTGGTTTATTGCGAAAGGAGTGGGTGGTGACCGGTGTCGGCTTGCAGGCGCTCCAGCGGCCGCACCGCAGCGCGGAGAACCCGGCGCTGCAGTGGGCCCGCCCGGTGCCCGCGCCGCTCTCCGTCACGCCGCTGCTGCACAAGTGAGTGTGTTCCTGCTGCACTTTAGGACTCCGTAGCCAAATGCCAAAAAACTGAACCCCTATAGATTCGTCATGTCTGCCTGTCTGTCTGTACATCCATCCGTATGACACAGCCACATTTTTCCGAAAATAAAAGAACTATATTGTTGAAATTTTGTAAGTAGATGTGTTCTGTGAACCGCATTAAGATTTTCAAAAAATTCTAAAAGTTTTGTACTAAAACTCATAATTGATTTAGTGTGATGTGAGTGAACTTAGTGATAAACTGAAAAGAATATATGATGCAGATATTCGGAGAGCTTTAATTAGTAACGAAAGGGTTTTTATAAATTGGTCTTCTTGTCCTATCGGAGACTTTACACTCGTGACCGGATGCCATAGTACGATCAAGCGGCCGAGACGTGCAGGGAGACGTGCGGCCACCGTGGTGAGCGGCCACGCCGTTTAGGAGTGCACTAGAAAAAGGGATGAGCCAAGATGCGCCACATGTCATCGCTTTAAATATTAATTATTTCATTTCATATCTAAGAAACCGTGCGGACACACCGCCAGCTCCGCATAACGTCCAGCAAAAATATTGGTGGAAAGTAGATACATAAATTCCATAGATCACTCCGATAAAATGGACGATTCGGTTTCCATCGTGACCGTTATATTGGTGCAACGGTCAGCGACGCGGTTCTACCTACCGACGGGCGTTATATTAGATTTGTAAGTTTGCACGTGCGTGACTATCACTCTCCTCCGCAGCATCGACGTGAGCGGCGTGCTGGCGCCGGCGCTGTGGGCGGGCGCGGCGCTGGCGCGCGGCCCGGCCGCCGAGCTCAACCTGCTCTCCGACTGCGCCGTGGAGCTCGGCCTGGACCAGCTGCTGCTGCTGCGCCGGACCCACGCGGACGTGCGCGCCGCGCTCCGCGACAGGTACCACGACTCCACCGGAGACGTGAGCGGCCGGCGAGCGAATCATTTAGTTTTAAGACCTCCTGGAATCATCAACATTTTTAATCGATCTCGGAACCGGTACTTTGAAAACCCGATCCCGGCAGAAACGGGACTCAAATGAACGTCGTAGCGACACATTTCGCAGGTAGTGAAAGGCACCGCGCGTATTGACACCGAGCTAATATATAAATAAAGAATATTTCGACACCAATCGCACAGCATCACCTAACCCAAATCTAAGCAGAGCTCGCACTATGGGCACTATCCTTCTCGGCGGGAATCGAACCCCCACCGAGCCTATAGCTACGTATTTGTGTCCGCAGCGAGGAGGATCACAAAAGCCTGGACGAGAACGATCGCGACCGCGGCGTGTGCCCGTACGCGGCGCTCATCGAGAAGCAGGAGACCACGCTGTCCGAGCGAGAGGCCGCTAGTGACGGTGAGTGCGCTGCGAAGCAGATGTGTGTCTATAATTATCATCAATAATTAGGGGCGCACATTAATAAATTTAAACTAAATTATCTTCAAAATTCACTGGGAACTTTGTTTGGCCAAAATAATGTCTCAGTTTCGGTCACAAGTCTTAACTCACGCTTTTGGTTGGCCATACTTTACCGTTATTAGTAATATGTAACTCTGTTCTGGCTCATAATTTTCAACCAATGCCAATATCTGTCCACACCACCAATAATCTAGGACTCCTCAAGTCGAAACACCTTCAAAATTTCTCTGATTATTATTAACAACGGCTATTAAGATTAACAACGGAATATTTACCAGGATTTAACGGTTTTCGTTTAGTTCTACCGTGATCAAGGCGCATGCAATTGGAATCGAGATATCGTGAAACTCGAAAACCGTAATACATAATAATATCCCTTTGTTAATCTTAATGGTAGTTTCAAAACTTAATAAACTGTTTGTTTCAGTGGCGGAGCTAGGCAAGTGCACGGACTCAGGCGTGGGGCTGGAGGGCGGCTCGTCGCTCAAGTTCAGCCAGTTTGAGGAGCTGAACCCGCACCTCAAGAAGACCACGTCGCGCGTCGCCTTCGCCGAAAATGCGTGAGTACTCGTTCGATTACTATATTGCGGTCGGAACCACACTTCAAGCCGACTTCAAACACAGTCAGCAATGGCCATCCGCGTCTTCATGTTTGGCTTTATTTCACCGCGAACTTTCCACATCTAGCTATTTATAAGCTCGTTTAAACAAACTGGCAAAAAAAAACATGTCAACTTTTACGATTCCGTGCGACTCTCGGCCAATACGTTCCCACAAAATTTACCTATGTGGTAAGTGATCTGCGTCGACAAAGACATGCTCCCACCCCACACATTCTGTTATCCCTAGTCATTAATAGTGAATTATTGATAACAAAATGATACGTCACAAACGTAAAATAATTTTAATACGTAGTTTCGTCCGTTGACTTCACATAAAGGTAATGAAATAATTGTTGCCTATATTGAACGCAAGTTTGTTACAGAACGTCTCCCTCGGAATACCTGGAGGTGTTCGTGACGATGGGCGTGGTGCGCGTGTCGCTGTACGCGGCCGACGACGGCTCGCCGGAGGTCGCCGAGCTGCGCGCGCCGCTGCCACAGGGCACCGACCCGGTGAGCATTGCACGGCTTTACTTGTTACCATCACCATCATTGTCATCCTATTAACGTTACCACTTCTGGGACACAGGGACTTCTCTTGACGAGAGAGATAAGGCATTAATTCACTATGCTGGCCAAGTGAATGACACCATGTCCTCAAACTCTTTAAAGTTCTTAGAATATGCCGGTTTAATAGTCATAATAATAGTCTTAATATGGTTTTTAACGTGGTTCCCCAATGCCACAACTTATTCAAATATTTCCTGACATTATTTGCCTTGACCGTTAATGCGCGTTTTTCACTTGTTACCATCTATACTAATATTATATAGCTGAAAAGTTTGTTTATTAGTTTGAACGGGTTTATCTCAGGGTTTTAATATTTTTTTCATTAGGGTTTGCTGCGAGAATGGATGAATTTTACAGATGTTAGAAACGTCATAAATAGAATACAAAAATTATAAACAAATTGAACAAATAGACATAGACATATTACAAACGAACTAAACAGAATACAACATCTTGTCTGTTGTTCAGGCGGAGACGAAGGATCGAGCGAAGAGCGTCGACCGCGCGTCCCGGTCCGGCTCGCCCGCGGAGGGGGAGGGGGAAGACAACGCCAATGTCCAGGTAACTCTAAAAAGGAGGGTGTGTGATGATTACGACCTTTACATATTATTATGCTCACTAGTGGGAGCCACTAGGCATAGCTCTCTCGTACCTAGCGGATGTTTTAATGTATGTGTGTTGCAGGCCACGAGCACGCAGACTCGGCGCGGCGACGACCACATCCCGCTGCTGCACTTCAGCTTGTGGCAGCCCAACCTCTACTTCTGGCGTAAGAAGGCTCAACGGACACTCCAGGTTACGTTACTCTCAAAACCCAAGCTTTAAAATGTACCCCATTTTATAAGTATATTAGAATATTTTCGTGTACACTCCATAAACTGAAGGACATTCTATGGTGTTTCGGAGACTTGCAAGCAGAAAGTTACTATCATCATCGACTTCGATACAGTCTCCCCGACGCTTTCTAAGCGTGCCTATCGGATCGGCGGGATAGTTGAACCTTTTCTGGATGAAGAAGGAATTCCGTTTCGATCCGAACCACGTTTCGGATCCACATAGTCTAAACTGGCAACATACATCGATCGAATAATGTCGCGTTGCGGCTCCGAGATATTTCGGACGGCCGTTGCGTTATTGGTTGCAAATTTCCCGAACGCTGACAGTCCGAGTTGGAGTTCGACGGTTTACCTCCTCCGTCCGTCCTGAGTGTGCATACGCGTCACGATCCGGCAGTACCATGGTGTGGTCCGTTGCAGTTCTCGCTGTTCGACGCGTTGGTGGGCCTGGGCGCGGGCGACGGCGCGCGCTGGAGCTCGCCGCTGCTGGGCACCGCGCGCGGCACGTGCGACCCGCTCACCGACATCCCGCCCGCGCTCGCCACCATCAAGCTGGTCGCGCCCGCGCGCTCCGGTGAGTCGCAGCCGACCCCTCCACCGCCCTCAGGCACATACCATACGATAATAGAAATACGACAGAAATAGATTTGGAGTTTAAAGAATACTACATAATTCTATAAAGCATTCCAAAATCATTAAATAGTTTAAGAAAAGTAAATATATTTTCACAAATGAATAATAATTTCTACAGTTACTAATTTCGATCACTTAGCTTTAGTTCACTGGCACTAGTAGCAGAGCTCCGCTTTGATCGGCAGCTGTTCAAAAAGTGGATAAACCGCCCAAGCGGTCGCTCTTTTATAGTAGCGAGGAAATAAAAACCTTTTTTAAAATCGTTTTAAAAAACGCTGTTTGAAGTAGTTTCTGTACAAAATATCATTAAACTATTTCTTATTTTCGCTATACACCGGTAGTTTAGTAAGTCATAAGTCACCAAGTTTAAGTACTAAAACATATTACTTGCGAATCAAAACAAAAACATAACCTCTTTAACAAATGAATGTTTCCTAAACTCATCCAAATCAAAGTAGATCGTCATATTCGTTATTAAATCAGAGCATATACATAATTTTAACATCATATTTTTATGTCTTGTCATATCAAAACCCATTAATTTCAAGAAATATATCAAAAGTTCAAAGTTCATTTATTGCATAAATACATGTTACAGCGATGTTTTGGCTTAAATCTTACATGGATTAATGTATTTTACCTGTCCAGGCATGCAATTATAGCATTACATTATTCAATAAACTAAAATAATAATAATAAAAATCTAACAAAATTATTGTACTTAATAAATTTTTTTTTTTTAAATACTATAGAGTAATTTCATAACATTAGTAATCATCACAGTAAGCAAAAATTCAAATAAAATAAAATAAATAAAATAATCTTACAACAACACGGAGGAAAACGGACGCTACATGTTCGGCCTTATCGTGTCGAGTCGAAAGACTCGGGAGAGACGCGCCCGGCGGAAGGATAACTCGGGCTGAATATAAAAAAATATATATGAGAGGTTCCATCCGGCAGGGAGCAACGCGACGGCGGCGGCGGCCGGCAGCCTCGCCGTGGACGTGGAGCGGCCCGTCGAGCTGCAGCTCAGCGTGGCCGGCCTGCGCCGCCTCCGCAGGATCCGCGACCTGGTAACCGCGCACCTCGACCTCGCTCCACCGGTGCTGTAGCTGTGACGTAGCCCGTGCCTTATTATTGTACCGCGGTAAAAAGTAACCGATAGACTCCCTCCATAAATGGACTATCGAACGCTGAAATAATTTTTAACATCTGACCAGTAGTTCTGAGATTAGCGCGTTCGTTAGAAAACTCTTCAGCTTTATATCCTTAATATTCGTATAGACGAAACATTATAATTACAAATCAATCAAGTGACGAGGGCAAGTACGAGTACCGTTTTTATGATCACTACATGTTGGCGCCACCGTCGAGTGCCCTGTCAAAACTATAAAATATATTTAAAAACATAGACATAGACATAGGGCAGCTCTGTTGCAGATGAGGCTGAGGACGTCCCTGCCGGAGGACGCGCCGCAGCCGTCCGCGCCGCCGGCCAGCACGCCGCACCCCCTCTACCGACTCAGGAAACTGATGCGTAAGTCATATTGGAATATTCCGTTGTGTGCGATGTGCCCTATCCTAACGCTATACACGGAATCTTATTGCTACACTCGATCACAATCATAGGTATTCAGATGGCTACAACATTCTTTAAAATAATCTAGTCGCACTAAAACATGCTTTAACGGCGTATGCATTAAAAAAATAATAATATCTTTTCATTACTAAATTAAGTTAAACACAATAGACTTTTTGGAAAACAAAACATATTTAAAATGATGTCGAGCGAATAGGTATATTCGCATGAAACAAAATCAAATTCATGTGTGATATTTGTTTAGATGTCCGCAAAACTTTAAGATCATTTAGATAAGAGTTAATAAATTCGTTAGCGTCATAAAATAAATTACTTCAATGCCAGTTGGGCAAAGTTAATCATGTAAATTATAAGCTCGACTTGGTGGGGGCACTGCCGTGCCCCCAGATAGGTACGATCGAATTGACATACGCATTTTTTGAAGTCTAGTCGGGTCGATACGATTACGTTTGCAGTGTCGCAGAACATCGAGTCGGTGACGGTGTCGACGAGCCAGATGTCCGTGGTGGGCGCGGAGGGCGCCGCGGGCTGGGACTCCGCCACGCTGCAGGTGGGTCCACCGGGTACTTACCACTGGCCGTCCCATTTATGACAGACGAAATTGTACAATATTTTTAAATTTTGTGAAAAATGTGGTCTGCTAACTACCTACCCCAAAAATATCACTTTGGTCTCAAGATTTTTTTTTAATTATATATTTTTTTTAAATATATAGCTTTTGTACCTTTTAAACCGTCTATATTTTTATGGCTAGATCTAATTATTTTTAGTGATTATAGTCTTAGTGGTTCGTAGGTTCCTTTTAATTAAAACATGTAAATTGCACTTTGCTAGAAACAAAGTTTTGGGCCCTCAAAACATAAAATAAGAGTTTAAATCAATTTTGAAACTCAACGCAGAGCTGAGCCTTTTTGACAATCTGTCTATATGAGACTACTACCTCAGCTGTTTCAATTTTGGAGAGAGAGAGTAGATAGGTTCTCGGCTGGGCCTGCTGACGATGTTCGGGTGTGTGTGTGCAGGTGTGCGCGGGGGGCAGTGCGCGGCGGCTGTGCGCGCGCGCGCTGCTGCGGGCGGCCGCGCTCAGCGCCGGCGCCCGCGACGCGCGCCGCCTCGTCGCGCACCCCGCCGCTATCGGGTACGGATCCTCCTCCACCCGCACACCACTCGCCACGGACGACACTCCAGGCTAAAGTTTCCGTCGGTCGGCCGTCGGATTCTTTTAAAGACTTACAGAATTTTTTTAATATTATCCGTCGGCCGCGTCGGAGTCTCCGCTAAGTTTTAAAATTCGAAGAACTCGCGTTTTAAAAACAAGTAAAGCATTTTCATGAATGAAAAAGAATACTAAAATTTACAAAGTAATACCGAACTTCGACAACGGCCCGGGCCGAGTGTCGATCGTGATCAGTTACACGCTACAGCACGCCTCGGTAGTTTACATCGATCGATTATATTTTTTCTTGTTTAATTAATTTACGAATAAAGATGAGTAAGAAGTTAAAGGAGTAATTGATTAATTCATAAGATAACTGAATATAGCCCACGTTCAATTAATCGATATTAAAATAATATGTGGGCGAACACTAAGTTACACGGTATCGATCTTATTGGATTTTGTATTTGAAACATTTGATAAATAGCTTAAATTTAAGTCGAATAATTTATAAATGGTTCAATGTTCCCGTCGTGATTTCAACACACTGGCTTTCATAATTTACCACTCTTTTCATATATCATCTGACATTTAGCCTGAGTGCGTCTGTGCGAGTGTGTGTGTGTTTGAATTGCTTTCTATTCAAACTCATAATAATTTTACAATTTTAATCAACCTTAACTTTGATCCAAGCCACTAATCACTAATCGGCGCTAAGTATGTTCAGGTAAATAAGATGTGTACGCCTGTGTTAATTTTAAAAAATGTCCTTGTTATGAGGTGAAGGTTTACCATTTGTCGACCACTATCTCACCTAAAAATAAGTGTCGATATGGACGAGGGTCTCTCGAAGGTCCGCAAGGCACGTGCTGTACTAATCCATTCATCCATTATATCATTTTTTTTTATTCCATGTTCCGCCTATTATGCTCAATGGTGCGGCTCTACAAGTAGTTAGGATTTTCAAATATCTAGGGCATATTGTCACCGAAGATCTGAAAGATGAAGAGGACAGGATTGAAGGGCGCAGAGCGCTGGCGCGTGGCGGTCCGAGGTTACATGCTCGCACGCAGGTTCGCTCGCTGCTAGAGAGAGTGAAAATCACACTGTTTAAGGATTACTGCCAGACCTTCTACTCGAGCAGTCTGTGGATAAACAACACCCGGCGAGCTGCCAGCTCTCTGCGAGTCCAATACAACAATATCTTTAGAGTGCTGATGCGGCTGCCTCGCTATTGCAGCGCATTAAGTGTTGATGATCTTATAATTTCATTTTTATCATATAATTTTTATTCAATTTTAAATTAAGTATGACATTTTGTGATGTTCCTATTATGATTTATATTGTATAACTTAATAATGTACATTGAATCGAAGAATGTTTAATTTTTGTTTATTTTTAAGTTTTGTGTGTTTTTATTTTTATATGGATTTAATGTTATCCGAAATAAAGGAATAATAATAATAATAATGTCCACATGTGGAAAAAAGTGTAGTAAAAATTCTTAGTGATTGTGATTTAACATGTGATTTAATGAAATGTGATTTAACGCTAGGTTTCGTATTCCGCGTGACTAAGGATTTCAAGTCTCTTAAAACTCTCAAAATTCTATATTGTTCACTGGTCCGAAGTCACTTGGAATATGCCTCTCAAGTCTGGAATCCCTGCTACAAGAAATATATTGACTTGCTCGAAAAACCACAAAGAAAATTTTTAAAATTTATCAACTATAGACATAAAATATTTATTCCTGACTATATTGACAGCTGCAAGCATCATCACCTATTGCCCCTTGAGCTTAGAAGAGAAGCAGCTGACCTTTCACTTTTATTTAAAATCTTACATGACCGAGTAGACTCACCATCTCTATTATCTAAGATTGGGCTATCTGTACCACCGAGCCGAGTCTCGCGACGCAACCACCTAAAATTGCACGTCCCGACCTGTGTCACAAGATACCGCAAAAATTCATTTCTCCCTCGAACTATGCATATATTTAACAAAAAGTATACCAACATGACGGATCTTTTCTTTGATAGCTGCAACACTATTATTAAAAAACACACACAAACACCTTTTTTTTTAACACAAAAACAATAAATTCTGTATAAATTAACAACTTATAGTATTATACCAGTATGCATATAAATATACTTATATACCCTAGTATTTTTCAGCACAAGTATATATTCTTATTATTTCTACTTTCTCTTAACACAAATATAATCGTACACAGGCAGCCGAACAAGTAAATGTTTCGGCTAGTTATTATCAGTTTTAGTTTTGTATTGCTTAAGTTAGGATAATCAACTTATGGTTACTACACATTTATAAATTTGTATCTACATGTGGAAACTGTTTTTAGCTTTAGTGAAGTCACTTTATCCATATTAATTTATCTTAGTTATAAGCTTTTTGTTTCCCAAATAAATAAAATAAAAATAAAATAAAATAAAATTTCTTCGATTCGAATCGAAGCGATCGCGTTAGTTTCTAAAAGTTTTAAATGTAACTTCGACATCGATTTTGAACCTGTTCGATAATATTTCAGAGAAGCGATATATCAGTTTGATGGTGCGCGTGCGTGTTCCAGAATGGAGTGGGAGTTCGCGTGGGAGTCGTGGCGGCGCGCGGAGGGCGGGCCGGCGCACCGCGAGCCGGGCGCGCGGCTCTCGCTGGACGCGGACAGGCTGGTGCTGGAGCTGCGGCCGGCGGACCTGGCCGCGCTGGCCCGCCTGCGCCGCGCTCTCACCACCCCCGAGCCGGTAAGGGGGCGCCACTCGCTCGTGCCACGCCCAAAATACGGATATTTCCAAATATAAAATAAACTCATCAGTCGGTCGCGGCCCGAACTGCGATCGCCGACACGGGAGAACTGTCGCCGAGTCGCGACCCCCGATGCTACACGTGCCTCCTAGATATCCGTCCGTCTTTGTTGCCGATGACTTTAACAGTGGTCACATGGATACAGAAACAGATGTAACTATTGGTGCTAAAGCAATCTCGAATGGAGACCGCGAATCGGCAAGCGCAACGCAATACAGGGTTTACACATGTGACTAAAGCGGCACGATTTTAACCGCGCGACGAAAATAAGCAGTGTTTAATTTGACAGTAAATGACCTGTCCGTTGCATATAATGTCTCTTATGCTACAGGATCCGGATAAATCGGCGGAATCGTCAGGGGTGGAACCGGCGCCAGAGACGGTGGAGCGGCCGCCGTCCAACGCCTCCCTGCACGAGCCCGCGCACGACGACCACTACTACAAGGATGACCTGAGGTAGCGATTCTTTGTCGTCCCTTTTCTAACTCTTGCTATAAAATCATATTCAAAGGAGAAACCACAGGTTCTGATGCTCGCATCTCGAAGATATTACAAATTGTAGAGGTTATTAGTTATTAATAAAACATATTTGACAATGTCGTCCAATTTTCTAAAAGTGGCTTAAACCGGTTAGATACTTTAGTTTATGATCTTTTTTAATGGAAATAATAACTGGAACAAGAAGTATATTTCCAACAGAGGGTAAAGTCGGGCTGCTGGCTGGCGCAGTGGCACCCGACTGATCTAGAAGTTGGTTCGTTTTTTGAAGTGATAACTTATTTTCGGAGAGCGAACCGCCTTATTACGTAACTCGTGAATGTGCCAGTCCGTCTTGCTATACTATCTTTGCTCTAACCCACAATCACACCGCTAGCCGTATATTAGATTAGACTGACTCTTTCGGATTCCGTTGGGCTTCCTGAGACGCACACGTTTTAATTCTTACTTCATTTCAATTGGACTTCGTCGTATGACGTTTGCAGGAGTGGCGCGTTCAAAATCGTCTCTGGGTCGATGCTGCCCATGGCGTACCAAGTCTCGCTGCACGACGACGCCGTGTCGTGGCGCTACCCGCACCCGCGCGCCATCACGCGCCTCGTCGCCTTCCCGCTGCCCGGCCAGGTCTGTGCACGTCCCTAGCTCGTCCCCTGACCCCCGACCTACCAGGTGACGCACCCACGGATAATTAAAATAGTTTTGTCATTGACAACCATAACTGGGTGACTCACTTTACTGTAGCACACACCGGCGAGCGCAGAGATCAATGGCCCTCACTGAATGATAGCGAAGAATGTATTTACTTTTAAAACTGTCCCGGTGAGATAACGACTAGGCGCTTCAGAACGACGAGCATTTGGAGCGCGTTCTGGCCGCGAAAAATGGACACTATTTTTGGGACGCGCACCAATGTGTTTGCTTCGGCCCTCGAACGCGGAGCAGGCCGTTCAATCTGGTTGATCTGGTGTCGGTTTTATTCGTGTATCGAGCTGGGTGTCAACTACGCGCTCATGCGCGCTCGCCTCCTATCGCGGATCAGACGCGGCGCGTGCGCCAGAAGCGTGTGCACGATACCCATGTTATTGTAAAAATCTGACTCAGATTTAATGGTTATATGCGATGGCTGTTCAGGAGGTGGAGACGCCCTGCCTGCTGGAGATATACAGCGTGACGCTGCAGCAGTGGGAGCCGCACACGCACTTCACCATCCCGGTGGGCGAACCCGTCGAGACGCAGATCTGCGTGACTCCTCCGGGTGATTATTTAATTTTTACAGTCATAAACTGACGGAATTATAAAATGATTGGGCATTTAACAGAGGTTTTTGTTCAGACGCTGTGTTCTCCGTGATGTGGCGGTACCGCGTGTGCGAGAGCGAGGAGCCGCACACGCGCTTCGTGTTCGACCACAAGAAGTTCTTGCCACGACCTGATCCATTAGTAAGTTGCTTGAAAATGCTATAGATTCTATTTCTTTTGTTTTAGTTTTATGTAAGGTTTTCTTTACGTTAACTTGGTATTAAAATACGATTTCCTTTCTATTTCATTATAATTATATTATAATAATCAAGGACAAAGGATACGGCTTTTGCTTTTGCAGAAACTACCCTCGATCTCGCGCGCAACTACTTACGCTACACGAAATCGCAAGCTTCATCAACTCATTGATTGTAACAGCGTCTTCTTGCACACTGAACAGTGTGCTGGCGAGCCTGCCTGCCAATCCTCGTCACGATTGGCAGGCAGGCTGGCCAGCACACTGTTCAGTGTGCAAGAAGACCCTGTTGGCCACCTTCTGGGGTTTTCGGGAGAAAATATAGGCATAACATTTTTACTATAATTGGGGATATTTTCTGATACTTTTTCTTCGCTCATCTTTCGTGTGGTTCTCGGCGGAGTTCGTGAGCGGGATCTTTTAGCGTTCGCCTCGGCGTGTCCTCTCGCCGCTCGCCTCGCGCCCCGCCCCGCCCCCGGGCGGGCGGAGCGCGCGGCGGTGTGCGATGTGATGCGGGAGCGGTGCGCGTTGCTCGACAGGAGCGCGTCGTCGGGCCGGGGACGCCGCCGCGGAGGTCGACGCGCGGCGTCGAGCCGGCGCTGCTGGCGCGAGCGGTGCGCGTCGACTCGCACCTCTCGCCGCGCCTCGCGCCGCGCGCGTGCTTCGCGCTGCGCCTCGCCTCCGTGGAGCTGCACGCGCACAGCGCGCCGCCGCCCGCCACCAGGTGCGTCCCGCCGAGCTTGCGATCCGTCACCGACCCCGCGCACGCAACTTTACTTATTGAAATAAATACATTCAACCGATTCGACCATATTTACATTTAGTTAAAATAATTGATTATCTTATATATTCTAGCATTGAGTATGACAAATTTGACAAGGGCTCTTTACAGCTGCTTCTTTGACAAAGCGACCGTTCAGCCGCACTACTCATTGATTATTTTGATAAGTTTTTAAATAATAAGGAATATAATAATTTATTGACGTGACTAAGAGTTCTTTAATGTCCCAAAAGTGAAATAAATTAATTGAGTAAATTTCGCGATGCACTAGTTTTCACGTGAATAAGAATGCGTCCATTTCAGAAAAATAGGACGACGAAGCGCGGTTAACTTACCCAGTGTACCTTCCCGCAGCCAGAAGACGACTCTGGAGGGGTACTACGTGTCGAAGCCGCTGATGCGCAGCCACCGCGTGTTGCGGCTGGCCGTCGCGGACTTACTGATCCGCAACAACTTCGGCTCACCCGCCGGACACCTCTCCATCGTGCACGCCTTCTTGTCGTGAGTGCACTCACTAGATAGTCTCCGTCTCTTCCCCTCTCGAGCCGTGGAATGCACCCGCGCCTTAGTCCAGCTCCGCGGCGTAAACCGTCAGGCTCTGTCAGATGTCCGTCCGCCTACTTGGTTTTAAAAAAGTATTTTTTGTGAGAAAAAAGCTGGACCGTAATTTACGCTGCGAGCTCTCTCGATGCTCCTCAGCAGCCCCTGCTGTGTGCCGGCAATAATGCTGAAAGTTATTCAAATTTTTCCATAATTTCGTATATCATATGTTATTGTTGCGCAGGAGCGACATCCTGGACTCGGCGACGGGCGCGATGGAGGCGATGCTGGACGAGGTGCGCGTCCAGGCCGGCGTGTCCTGCCCCAGCGACGGCCCGCCGCGCGCGCGCGTCGCTGCGTCGCGCCTGCAGGTTTCCCTGCACGTGGCGCGTCTACGCACTCTGCAGGCGCTCGCGAGGGACTGGCAGAGCGCCTACGATGCGGTACGTGCCGAGCAATTCCTCCGCTCTCCCGTTCCCGACCGTTCGAAGGTATGCTGTTCGCGGCACCGGGACTCGTCGTCGGGCATCCCCATATCACCCTCGTCGACGTTACTATGCGCACCGCCCTGACCAGGCAGTGCGGGCGAGCTGCTGAACAATTACTTCGTTCACGTAGCAGTGCCCACTGTTACTTTTCTGCAGTGCAGCGTAAAACGTCTAATCGTTCAGTTCAATCCAGGACGGAGGGTGTGCCCAAGTAAAATAATGGAAACGTTTGAGGGAGGATGTGCCGCTGGAAACGTCCTACGGCTGAATGATTATATTGATGATGATAAAAATAATACCAGCTAAGAATCCACAACACCGGTTTGAACTATCGTCCATTTTTGTTAAACACCAATTGCGTCTTCTCCTTTTTTTTAATCCCCAACCAAAAAAGGGGGTGTTATAAGTTGGACGTGTCGGTCTGTCTGTCTGTGTGTCTGTCTATCTGTCTGTCTGTCTATCTGTCTGTCTATCTGTCTGTCTGTCTGGGACATCATAGCTCCCGAACAGATAAATAAATAAATATTTTTGATTGATTTTAGTTTTTTTTTGTGGTGAGTTTGTCCAATTTTCATGAAACACGTCCACTCGCGTTCATGTTTCATGAAAATTGGTTGTGCCCTTTAAAAGTTATGGGGGTGAGAGCGAAAATCTGCAAATATACTCGAGTGGGGTCTCAAGGCTCATCGCGTGCTCATTACAAAATATTATGGTGTTTTACTTATAAGGAAATAAAAGCATTGGAATCAGGGTTTTTTCTGAAATTTTAAATTTAGTTTTATAAAATTTGCTTTGTCACTTTGCTATAATTTTTTTTGGAACGAAATTCCTTATCGCGCGTTGTGAAAGTGGGCTAGACGGAAAAAAATCTTACGAAAAGTTGTCATGACACTTTTTGCTATAGTAAGCTATAGTGCCATCTATGTATAGTGGCATTTACTTCATCGAGTAACACGGAGAACATTCTCGAAATGGCTGGATTCGGTTTCTCGAATGCTTATGATTTTTAGCGTAATCTATCGGGGAGTAGCATTACTACGTAAGCTAGCTTGGGGGAACAAGTTTTCTTCTGTAATAACTAGATGACGCTGTAATGAATTTATAAAAAAATGTATAATATAGTAGGTAAGTCTCTCTCTCTCACTTATAGAAAGCAAGCCAGATATTTTCATTTCTATTTCGCATTGAACAGTGTGGTGTCGCGACGATTATTTTTATTGAGTGTATACAGGTTTTTTGTAAATAATAAAAATAAAAAAATATTGGATCCTGACAGTGTTTCTTTATTCGTTCGTTGTGAACTTCGCTCCATCCGGGTGTCCCTTGACGCCTCTCAAGTTTTTTTTGCTGTTTGTTCTTTTTTACCGGCTTGCTTACGATGTAATCCCGGCAAGCCTCCAGGCGGCGCCTTTGTGCCGATTGGTTTACCACGGGGAGAGCAATTTCCTAGACCTCTGGAGCTGACATCAATCAGCTGTCAGCTTCTTATCACTAAGGAAGACAGTGCTTTGTTTATTTGCATTATGCTTTATTTTTTACGGTTTTGTTTTCAACATTATTCATCTTATTTTTTTGCGAGCATCGGAGAAAAGTTACAAAAGCGTTAAAGCGGCGCTGCAACAGTCGTCTACTTATGCGATACCAAAAATTGCGTTTCCCAATAGAACGCGAATCATGGTGAACGAGAAGTTAGCGTTATGTTCGATCGCTCGTTAAAACTAGCGAGCTAGGCTTCCCCCGGTTCCTGCACCATTGTTGAGTTCAGCCAGTGAGCGGTATGTCGGTCCGCAGTGCGTCCCGCCGTCGAGCTCGGAGCGGCCGCCGGAGGGCGCCGGGCTGCGGTGCGGCGAGGAGGCCGAGGAGGCGGCGCTGGAGGGCCGCGTGGCGCTCTGGATACGCAACACCAGCTCCGCGGCGCTGCGCGTCGGCCAGGAGGGCACCGACGAGGCTGTGCCCCTGGGTCCCGGCACCAGCCTCGCCTACAGGTATCACTTAGCAAAATACCTACACATATAAGCATATAACATAATGCTTTCGACAACTTATTAACAAAAAAAATATCACTGTCCACGCACTTCGGCGTCAGAAAATGAATATCGTATAGTACTGGTGAAAAAAATTTAATATCATTCGGTCGAGGCCCGAATTGATTTCTTCCAGTAAATTGAGTGATGGTCGTTTCATCGCACAGGTGGTGCTGCCCCTCGTCGGCCAGGAAGCTGAGGTTCTCGGTGGCCGGTCCGACGGATCGGCGGTGGTCGTCCAGCATCCCGTTCGCGGTGGGGTCGTACCGCGTGCGGTTGGCGGAGGCCGAGGCGGGCGCGGAGGCGGAGGCGGAGGCGGGCGCGGCGCTGCACTGCCGGGTGGAGCAGCACGGCGCGCACCGCTCGCTCGAGCTGGGCGGCAGACTCTGCGCCGCTAACATGCTGCACACCGACTTGCTGTACAAGGTATCTCGCTCCTTCGACCCTCCTCGCGGACAGCCAAATAGGAAACGAAGCCGAACCGCCCGTCGAGCGCAGCGATCGTAGCGAGAATGGCATTGCAATGTTATTTACCATCCGATACACTTGCAACAGGCATTATGAGCTTTTAACTCACCTTCACTAGGGTAGGCTTAGAGTGACTTTTAATAAATTTGTGATAAGACATCACATCAGAAAAATATAACCTCTTAAAAGTGGTTTTTTTTTTCAAATAATGGTACAGAGTAGAGTCAGGTCGTGATGTCGCAGACGCGCTTCTCTCTCGAGCGTGAACATTGCCATTCGTTAAAGGTGTATTTGTTGGTGCAGGTTCGCAGCCGCGGCGCCGACAACCAGTGGCGCACCATCAGCTCGGGCGAGCTGCGCGCCGAGCGGATCGGCAACACCATCATCTGCGCCGCCGACGCAGACCTCGTCCTCAAGTATGTACACGCTCTCTCGCCACTGTATAGGGATCGCAGGAACTATTAGATGGCAGCACTACGCCAGCACCGGGCTAGCAGCCCTGTAGCCCATATTTACCTAGGAAGGCTAAACACAGGGCGCTGGGCAAACACTTTAAATATTTTACTGTTAGGAGACATTCCTTTATTTATTGTATTTTTATTATGTACTGTTTTAAAAGAATATTTTGAAAAAAGTTAGCTTATTCCGGGAAACCAGCAACAAAACTCAAAAAAAATCCGCATAAAGGTATAGGTTATTATAACCTATACCTTTATGCGGATATTAATCACCCATAAAATGGGTGATTAATAACTTATTAATCACCCATTTAACGTTCCTACTGCTAGGACACAGGGACTTCTCTCTTGGTGAGAGAGATTAGGCCTTAATTCACCACGCTTGGTTAAGTGCGGGTTGGTGAATGTCACATGTCCTTCAAACTCTTTAAAGTTCGCAGAACATGCCGGTTTCCTCACGTCGTTTGCCTTGTTTTTTCATGAAGAAAAAAATATACCTATATACCTGGAGATAACAGAGGTTAGCTTCGATTATAAATACATATTTCCGGACCGCTACACACCGACATCTATTATGGATTATATTATTTCATTATGACTGTGGATAATGATTATGGATTCTTAATTTTTGTTGTTTAATTTCAAGAAGATATAACTTATTTTAAGAAGAAGTTTTGTTGATTTTGTCATCAGTGAAAATAAAAATGTACAAAAAGCATTGTTTCGCGATAGTGTGTTAGTGGGGTTTGAAACATGACCCAGCTCTAGTGATGCATCGACTCGTAATAATAGAGTAAGAAAGAGGGTAGATCGATTTGTTTGCCCTTAAAACTGGGACTCCAATCGCTGCAGCTTCACTTTTACCGTGATCATGGCGCATGTAACTGTGCCGAAATATCGGGAAACTCGAAAGACAATCATTCATTGTAAATATCTCGTTAAAAATCTAAATAGTATTAATAACCATGATAGTTTCAAAAGTTATATGTAAAATTGTAAACGGTTTAACCTTCCTTTGCTCGTGCATTGTTCTGAGTGACCGACGGAACACTTTTCTGTATTTATTTCATCACACAGTGATGCTTTGTTATCATATCCTGAATATGATGTTTTTTTTTTATTTTTCAATTTGGCCGGGTTCTATTCAATATAGAAGTTTTTTTTAAATGTGTGGATGAATTTTTTTATTTTGCTAAACTTGATGGTTTAACATAGTTCCTAAGGACAAATCTTCCTATGTCTTACATCTTCAGACCTTCCCATACTGACCAGAACAACCTGTCACATGTCACGTCACAATTACATCTGGTCCTTAGTATAAATAATGTCAAAACAAATTAATCATCAATTGTATTAGCATAAAATGGATTAAAGATCGTGTTTGCTTAAATGGAATAACCTGTACTACATGAGATTAGTGTCTATATACCATCTATTCTTTTGTAGCATCGGGTATTCACCTTAAGCACGTCTTCGCCTCCAGAGAACTACCTGAACAGAGAAGAGAACATCCTGTCTAACACCGTGGTCACATGGTTCGTGCCATAAGAGATTATTTTCGTCCCGTATATAAGCCCTTGTGGATCGTACCGTATGTGGACACGACTAAACAGACCAACAGAAGAAAGAAGACGAGAAGAAATTAAAGAGGAAAGAGAAGAGGACGCAATGCAAAGTTTTAGCTCAGAGGATATCTGAATGAGGATAAGTCACTGAATAAATAAATATCGGCTCGAGATTCTAATAGCTTGTGTTGTGCGCTGGGCTTGAAAAGTGATGATGATGATGGCCTCCTACCCTCCGGTTTCGGCGACATGATTTTTTTACCATTAATACCTTTTGCCTTTGGTACGCCCTTAAATTACTGTTAAGCAAATCGACCGTAAAACCGTAAATCGAGAAATTATGTCATCAAAGTAAAAAAATAATATGTCTGTTTCTGCCCAGATATAAAAAACTGTCAAAGGAATTTTATCTGAGTAGTGAATAAACTTGTACTTAGCTATAAGAAAAAAAATTAACTATAAGAAATAACTATATTGTGATCTGTCTTCGATCGAGTGATTAATATTAATAAGAAAAATATTTTGTATTTTATTCTTAGTAGGTACTCGTTTTTGTTTTGTATGTCTTCCTAAAAACCTTCTGTCGGTATCAGCCTAGTCAAATGCTTAGTATGCCTTAATTCAATACAATTAGGACATTTTTTTATAACATAATATCCTCAATTTTTCTGCAGGCTAAATTCCAAAGTGGTGATATTAAAACATGTTCACTGCATTGATTAGCATCATATTGCATTATTTTGTTATAGAATAAAGTTCCCGGACAAGGAGTTGGGGTGGACGGGCGACATCCCGCTGAAGCAGTGCCCGAAGGAGAACGTGCCGTGGCTCGTCAAGGGTAACGAAACAGCGCTGCTTCTTTACCTTCCTTTATGATGTGTCACCATTTATTCGTTTTTCAATCATTCAATGTTTCGCCAACGGGGGCCACCGCGAGTGTATTCGTCGCCAGGGTCGCCTGTTTAGAACGCGGACAACGCCGCGGGATGGAAAGCTAGTTTTGATAAAAATCATTATTTTGTCCGATTACTCCAGTGAAAATACATATAATTCAACAGCTACTAGGAAGACTGTGTGTTGTATCTGTTGGCAGTGCCGAGTAAGGGCGAGACGCCGTACACGTGCGTGTGGTGCCGCGTGGTGCGCGCGCGCCGCGACGCGCGGCTGCTGGTGGCGGTGTGGCCGCTCTACGTGCTGTGCTCGCTGCTGCCGCTGGACACGGATGTAAGCGTTCCTAAAATATTCCATCATCCTTCTTTCTGGCGTTCGTTCCGTTCGTTGATATATGTACATAAATATTTATATCCGAAACCGCCTCGCCGACTCACCGGTTCTACCCGTGAAAATCCATTCGGAACTGCTCAGCTGTGACGATAATGTTAAAGTTCCGAAGTGATTTGAACGTCACATGATATTTGGTCGTGCAGGTGATGATCCAGACGAGCGGCGGCGGCGCGTCCGGCTCGGCGGCGGCGCCGCGGCAGCTCGCGCCGGGCCGCGGCGCCTGCACGCACCTCGTCGCGCCGGGCACCACGGCCGCGAGGCACACGCTCTCTCTGCAATACAGGTGAGTACAACACATAACCGGAACCATAGACTGCAAATCCAAAAAAGTCGCCTCATCAAGACGAATAAATCAGACTTCTAGACTAGAATAACATTTTTAATATATATCTGATAAGACATGAACGGGGACTAATAGTCGCCACTTTGTATAATGCGTTAAGCGTGGCGGTAAATACGTTAAAATCCTTTATAAATAAAACATTTCCATAAACTTTATTGGAGTTTTCGAATTAGCTAATTATGTGCCATCACTATTCATGAATTATGAAGTCTCTTGACGAAAGACCCAACTGGCGTACACTGAGGTGCGCCTTACTTTGACTGAAAACGTTTAAGGCTTCCACTCTGGCTCCGCTGCCGATGTTCCAAACAATGAACCGGTGTCGTGTTGTTGTCGCAGCGAGCTGCACAGCCCCGTGACGGCGGACCCCGTGCCGCTGCACTACGGCGTCACCGACACCTCCGTGTTCGACAAGCGCGCGCCCGTCGCCACCGATGCCGTCGAGGAGGTGCTCGCCGACATCGGCGCCTGGTGAGTGCTCCAATAGTCGCGTCTCTGTCTGTCTCGTCACAGGGGGGACGTCCATTGACGCATTGGGCGCTGAGACATCTTGGCAACCATAGAGCCAGAGATTTCTCACCGCTCCGTGCGTCGAGTCTGCGAAATCGTCCCCTCGACCTGTACACAATGAAGCCTGAGAAAATCCAGTCGGATGAAGACGTCACAGGGGGGACGTCCTATGACGCATTGGGCGCTGGGAAATCTTGGCAACCATAGTGCCAGAGATTTCTCACCGCTCCGTGCGTCGAGTCTGCGAGATCGTCCCCTCGACCTGTACACAATGAAGCCTGAGAAAATCCAGTCGGATGAAGACGTCACAGGGGGGACGTCCTATGACGCATTGGGCGCTGGGAAATCTTGGCAACCATAGTGCCAGAGATTTCTCACCGCTCCGTGCGTCGAGTCTGCGAGATCGTCCCCTCGACCTGTACACAATGAAGCCTGAGAAAATCCAGTCGGATGAAGACGTCACAGGGGGGACGTCCTATGACGCATTGGGCGCTGGGAAATCTTGGCAACCATAGTGCCAGAGATTTCTCACCGCTCCGTGCGTCGAGTCTGCGAGATCCCCCGCCACCCGTCTGCAGCGAAGCATATGCTTAAGCTAACCATTCCATTATATTATTTATTATAGGAATTGTGAACACTTCAATGTCGGTTCAATAGTATTTTCTTATAATTTGTTTTTTTTTTTGTTAAAATTGCCTAATGAAGCTCTCTAGGTATTTGCCAAAAGTGAAACAATTTTTAAATATTTGCAGAAAGGTAATTTTACCGAATTTTGTCTCCGTTTGGTAATACGTACAGTGGCAGAGCTTCAGTAGGAAAGAAAAGAGTATAAGGGAATACGCGAGAAGCGGTGGAGGATTGTTTGTTGTTACGACTTTAGAAGCTGCAGAAAAATATGCTAGTTTCTCTGCAATCTTGTAAGCGATATTTGGGGTGCTTCGTTTCTTTTGTTATACCTCGTTCATACGAAAACTTAAAAAAAAAACACCATTTAATAATAATAATAATAGATCATTTATATCGGGCATCTAAGGCCCATATAAAGCACATAGAGTAAAAATGTTAAAGAATTCCTTACGGATTCGCATTCGCCAACCGTTTTTGCACTACAATTTAAATAGTTGTTTTCGTGTGAACTAGCACTTGACTTTACCTGTAGGTGAATCGTTACAGTCACTCACCCGGTGCTGATGAGCGGGCCGGGCCCACCGCGGCAATGAGCCAGTCAATTCCTTTCGCATTGTGTTTAATTATATGAGATAATTCTGTAGAATTAATTTATTTTGGAATTGAATTTTATATAATACCACATAGTGTGGGACAAGGGCAGGATTTATATAAATAGATATTTTAAAGTTAGTGTAAAATTATATGTGTATTTGAGGTTAGGTTAAGGTTTTAAAAACATAATATACATATAACTGGATAAAGTTTTATATAGATTTCGCTGTAAGAATAATGTTAAACTTGCAAAGATAATTGTTGTCTAAGTTGCATTTTATAAACAACAATATTTTATAAATGATATATATTGGTTATTGGTTTTTAATGTTTTGTAATAATGTTGTAGCATTCAACAGCGACAGTATGTAAAGAATAATTTAATAAAAAAATAATATATACTCCTATATAAGATGAATTAAAATTAAATGTAAATGAGAAGAAACTTATCTTGAAGAAGTAATGTACCTATCATTTTGAAGATTTGTATGTTACATGTAAATGCTATACAGCATTTATTGTTGGTGCAGTTGTTTGTTATCCTATTTTAAAACCATTTTTTTTTCTTTTTATTCACTTTATCACTTTACAAGACTTTGACTTGCTTTTATTTTGCCTCTACCCTCAAAAAGTGATGTGATTTATATTGTTTCTTTGTTTGTTTGTGTTGTGTGAAAATGTTTATTTTATTTATATAAGTTATATAAGTGTATTCTATGGAAGAGCGTTGTCTCCTAATACAGGTACTTAGTACTTAAAAGGAGGCATCTTATAACGGATAATGTACTGTATCATTTTGTTACCACAATAAACATTTTGTATTTGTATTTTGTACACGACTGTTTTTTATGTCGGGTAATAATAAATAATCCTAAGGGCGCTTTCAATTGAGCGCTTTGAAACGCCCAATATGAGAAGACCGTAAGATATAATGAAAGTTGGTCCGTCTGCTTAGGCTGGAGCGCAGCGGGCCCGGCGCGGCGGCGGCGTGGCCCTACTCCGCCGTGGCGCGGCACTGGCCCGGCCGCTGGCGGCCCTCGCTGCTGCAGCCCCGGAGTGACGTCACCGTAACTATCATATTACAATACCCATCATATCCTACTTTATCCTTGCTCGATAAAATCACACGACTTCCTTACTCATACTTATCGAATGTATTATTATACTAGCTTTTCACTGTTACTCGCGTTCTATGCATTATTGGAATACGACGTACTTTGCCCCTTGGGCGGTGGTGATGGCGACAATGTTCCGTGTCGTGCAGGTGCGGTACCGGGCCATCAACGCGGGCGGCGGCTGCGCGCTGGAGGTGCGGCTGTGCCCCGCGGTGCTGCTGTGCAACGCCGCGCCCGTGCCGCTCACGCTGCGCTCGCACGACGCCGCGCCGCTCTGCAGGCTGGACCCCGGCACCGCCGTCAGCCCCTCCTCCGCCGTGCTGCAGGTACGCCACCCAACTACTGCGGGTCTAATGCGCCACGTTGTGCAGCAATTAACGCACGTGTACGAAATAGCACGTGAGTTGGCTACTCTTAAATTTACTGCCAAATCATCAAGACTTGGTAAAATAACTAAAAATAAGAGAAAAAAAGTTTTTCCAGAGAAAAATAAATTTCAAGATATCTTTATGTACATTCAATTTTATTTTTTCTTTACAATGATATTGTCATAAAGACAAAAAAAAAATTTTGCGAACATTGATGTATTCATGAAACGTCACTCGGTGATTCTGAGGGTACAAAAATAACTAAATGAAATCGCTTAACCAATTCGAAAGCTATGTGCAATGGACAGACAGACACTTCAAAGTTATAAAGAGCCTGTTTTTCGGCCGAGGGTTAAAAAAAAAAGTTTAAATATTTTATCCATATTCATCTGGATTTACAAATAATTCATGATTTTGATCCGAATTCTATTGGATCATCATCGCTACCCGCGCCTCCGATGAAGGTTCCAACAACATGGTTAATTCCAGAAACCGTTCTTCCTGTCCGTGGAGCTGGGTCGCGAGACGTACGTGTCCAGCTCGCTGGCGGTGACGGGCGCGGAGCTCGGCCGCTACGGCGCGCCGGCGCGCGGCCTGCTGGCGCTCGACCACGCGGCCGAGCTGCTCGTGCTGTGCGACCGCAAGGTACACCTGTCCGCCTCTTACCCTATAGCTCCACAAACGTGACAAACTCGTTGTTTCTTCTTCCTTCCTCCTTCATATCCTCGCTCTCATAAACTGCGACAAGGTGGTTACTTCCTTTTTTCTCCCTTCATCCAACCTCGAAATACTTGTTCTCATTCCAGATGACAAATTAATATCTGCGCTGACATCTCGCGTAGGAGTATATTGTGCATTATCCCTCTGACTAACTTGACCCTAACCATCCCATGTGTTTGATGCAGCGTAGTAAAAGTTTCGCTAAACTATACAATCATTTAAGATCCGAAAAAAAACTGTATAGGCAGGTTCTTTTCGACTCTTCTCAAATCCAGCAACATTTTTATGTCCTGCCGTCCCTTTCACTGCCCAATACGATCGAAACCAAAACCATACGTTCGGTTCAAGTTTTTATAAATCTTGCCCTATCTTTATCCCTATCAGTTATATTGTGATAACAAATGTGAAAACATTTGTTGTGCAGGTTGCGCTTCTGTCGATGTTCTACGAGATCAAAGAAGATATCAACGTGCTGGGCATCTCCTCCACGTACGTGCTAGTGAACCGGATGAACACGAAGATATTGGTGAGTACATGTTTTATTCATAACGAGCCTCGAACACTCACTCACAACGAATCACTCTGTCTTTTGCTGAAAACTGTATACAAATCCGCTGAGTAGCTTATCTGAGCGAACAGACAGCGGTAACCACTTTAAATTAAATTTTAAATAATATGATCTTGCTAAATCATTAATAATATAAACCTCATTTCTGTAATATTTTCTATGGTAGCACTATTTAAAAACATCGTTAGCAAAAATAGAACGTTACTGCATAACAGGTTTCCGCGATAGCGGTGCCCAAGGACACGCCGGAAGACATAAGACTGCAGCCCACCACCTTCAAGGAGGTCGACCCCACGCCTGACAATTCGTGAGTAGCATCGTTTGTTACATCCTATAAGTTTTGTGTATAGTTGCGCGTTTTGCCTTAAGGTCATGTCTACATTCGGACAAATTAGCTAAGCCGGTTTCATTAACAAGATCTGGTACTTGTGCTATGTACATTTTACTATTAACTCATACATGTCATTTAATTATTTAGCTCGTTTTAATCGCATTCACGTCACTTGTCTACGTTATTTGAAAGCAATTATTATTTACGAGGAAGATGCAGATTTCGGTGTTGAAAGAACCCTCTTTACGTTGGCATAATGTAGTATCGTTTGCATGTGCAGAAGTGTCGGCGCGCCGCTGTGCCGGTTCTACCTGAAGGGGCGCTGGCGCGGCGGGACGCCCGACGAGCTGCGCTTGTACGTGACCGTGTCGCTGCCGGGCGCCGCGCGTGCCTCGGCGCCGGTGCGCGTCGGCCGCCCGCCGCTGCGCCGCGCGCTCGCCGTCATCGATAGCAAAGACCACTCCGTGAGTTAGATCCTAGACGAGCCACCTCCGTTCGGATTTAGATATAACGGCTCCAAGAAGTCGACGGATATAGATCGACCACGTTTGGACATATACTGCTCCGTAACTTCCCGCGGTGCGAGCTTCATTCTTCTAGGCGTGGACAGATGGCCATTGCGGAGCTGGTGGTCGGTGATAGGCCCCGGTTGGGCGTTAGAATTCTCATTCCGACCTCTCACCGTGAACGCCGCAAAACCAGACCAAGACGACTCGTCGAAGATAGGCGTCGATGCCGCGGATGGTGGTCAACGGAGTGTTTGTGTCGTGTACGTTTCCGTTCCAACCATATTAATGGAAGCTACCGTTACGGTGCACCAGCTTACCACGGTACCGGATGTTGAGTTAAATATGTGCGTGTGTGTTCGCAGGTGCCGATGGTGGTGACGCAGGTGCACAGCGAGGGACGGTGGGTGCTGTCGGTGAGCGCGGATCCGTGCCCCGAGTTCGTGGTGCACAACTGCACGGCGCGCGCGTTTCTCATCGCGCAGCCGCACGGCGCGCCCGACGAGCCCGGCGCCGGCGGGATCTCGGTCAGTGCACGCCTCTCATCCACACTGACGGACCTGCCGTCGAGCCTAGCACGATCGCATCGGCCGCGAGCCCCGCAGGAGTACTGCCGCATGTCACCGCCCGCGACCGACGTCAGAGCTGAATATAAATAACTGGAAGATCGACGGTAGCGTCCTTTTGGATCGCAACACTCGACTTCTGCGTTCGCCATCTTTCCCGCAACAGCGGCAAGGTTGCTGACGCCCCGTAGTAATATTGAGGTGCTTCGATCCCATTTCGTGTCCGTGCCGAGGCGGTGCGCTTGACGCACATTTTTTCATAGATTGGCGTCGGTACTTCGAACGCTAGAGAAGACGGGAACTAGCGCGCGCACGCCGCGCTTTCGCCCCACCGTGCATCCAAGTTTAATCTGTCTAACTGTCTCGGTTAATGGCTTCGCTGTTCGATGTTATTTTTTTTGTAAGAATGATATATTTTGTATAGTTTTGATGGTTGATGTGTCGCCAGGTCCGTCCGGAGTGCGCCGGAGTGGTCTGGCACTGCTCGCTGTCGCCGGGCGCCGTGACGCACTACTCGACGCCGGCGCACTGCGAGCGCTTCCCGCCGCCCGCCGCGCCGGCGCCGCCCCCCGCGCCGCTCTCCTTCCTCACGCTCGCCGAGCACCGCGGTGCGTATTCAGATATACGAGAAGTCGCTTCTCTTACGCTTGTAGAATTTCGACAATCGCTCGCCAAACGACGCAGTGAGTGCGCGCAGTGCGCCAGTCGACGCCGGCGCAGTACGCCCACGCAGAGTCCGGAGAACCGCGGCGGACGCCACTTTCCGTGGATAGTTCGGCTGTCACAGGAGGAGCTCGCTTGCCGGTGCGGAGCGCGCGGAAACTATAGGTGGCAGCACGAGTGCGACAGGCAGAATGTCGAATATTGTCCTAGTGCGTAAAAAAATAGAATAGCGACAGCTGGCAGCACCATCGACGTGCACGCACCCCATACACCACGACAGGGATCTTCTTCATGCCTCGCGTTCGGAGTAAACATTGGAGATTAACAACATCGACAACGAGAATTGTATTTCAATGCCTCTGTAACTAGTGTGTATGTATACAGCGGACGGTACCCCCCCGGAGTGGTGCGCGGCGGCCGCGGCGGCGGAGGGCGAGCAGCTGGTGGCGCTCGCCGACGTCACCGTGAAGCTGCGCGTGCGCACCCATCCCCACTCCACGCTCGTCGAACTCGAAGACGTCGACGCGGTAGGCGCAACATTCTTACGACGACGGAATGCATTTAATCGTCCAATAGGTCGATTATGATAGGTTGTTGTTACGCATATGTTTAGCTGTCATATTTTGCTATTTCAATTTAACAGATAGGGAACTACCTACTTACATTTTGGTAAGGGCTGGAAAGGAAACCTTGCCGGTCGTTTTGTTAAAACGAGTTTAATCTAGCAACTTTCGCATAAATAAGTATGTGTGCAATGAATATAAAAGTTTTGTAATAATAATTGTGAAAAATATAATTATGGTCTACCTAAAATTTCTCATTTTCTAGATATTTTGCAGAACAGATGTCATAAATTATTACCCTTCTGTGTGCTCCCTTCGACATCGAACATTTTTCTAATTCTGTAATTGGCTTTTTTAACAGTATTTCTAATATGTATATAAGTTTTGACATTTCAGAGCGACATATCGGCCAGTGATATCAGAAACCGCCTCTTCGAAGCCTTCACCACGAATGAGAATACGGACATTGTAAGTTTCTGAAGACTTATTCCCTTTCTCACTCTCCCCTGCTCGCCCGCTCTAGAAGTATCAGTACCGCGCTCGCAACCCGCTTGCCTCGAGTGCCGAGTATCAAAACCTGTTCTAATCTAGGACTTAGCTTATTACAACGGTCCCTAGAAGTCTGCTAGAACGGTCGGTCTGCATACGGGGGTATTAGCCACTTCCAACCAAGTATCTAGTACATTTTCAATCATTTTCAGGGTGTTCCGTAGCTAAATGGCAAAAAAACTGTACCCTCATAGATTTGTCCTGTCTGTCTGTCCGTATGTAAGAACTATACCGATATATAGATGTATTCTGTAAATCGCATTAAGATTTTCACACCTAACTCATAAAGGAGTTATATGAACGTGTTGTTGGTCCTGTTGATTGATCTTCAAAAATTAAATGGAGTTTTGTAATATTTTTTTCAAAACTGTATAGTTTGCGCGGCACTTACAAAGTGGTATGATATGCCCCTGTAAATACTGCAAAAAATATTATATAAGATCTACGTTACCATGGGACGACAACTTCCGAAAATTGGATTGAACGAGATCTAGTAGGACTGTTGGTTTTATGGAATACGACTGAAACTACAATTTATATTTTCACCTATAAAGTTAAGCGAGGTTAGTACTTACTTAGATGGGTAACCGCTCTGACTGCAACTTTTAGCACATTTTTTTAAATTTAATTTTAATTTTTAATCACCTTTAGTGTATGAGACCATTTCAAACTTTTCAAATGTATTACAAATTGAGCCGAACGAAATCCACCATTACCGAATGTTAAAATTATTTATTACCAATATGAGATAAAGTAAATTAAACTGTTTTCATGGCTTATACATATTTTTTTGCTATCGACTAAGAATAAATAAGTAGATATGACAAATCGACATCGACAGAAATGAAAACATAACACAAATTTACATTATTTTTTGTTTTATTACAGCGAGACAGGGTGCCCCAAAAATTGGAGCGGCTTAATGCTGACAACAAACGTAAGTATACTCTTTATGTACCTTGTATGCATTTTTGCTTATTTTACTTTTAATTTATTTGGCTTTATTTTGGTTTCTCATTTTATATAATTTAGTGCTAACACCAGAAGTGAAAGTGGGAGAACCCGGCGCCGTATCAGAAGACGAGTCCTTCCCAGCCCTGCCACACTCCATAGACCCGTTACGTATCACTGATTCCATCGACATGAAAAACCATCCCGCCCACGCAGAAGATGAAGAAGATCCAGACTTCTCTGAAACCGCTGTGTCCGTCATCCCCTCCTCCGAGAGGCTGGTATCCTCCCCTATCCTCGTACACACTCAGGAGAATTTGTCTCAGATCGAAACTGCAAGTCTCGAAAAACTCGAGGGGCACCAAGAAGTAGATGTGGCTAGTGAGAAAAGAGAGAGAGAGGATCTGCAGAGAGAGACAAATGCGGGTAAATCAGATGCTGAAACGCCATCAGCGGTTCTGCTCAAACTGATGAGTCCGAGCAGTTCGAAGATCAGAGAACCGGTGCCGAAGCCGGTACTGTCGATGGGGTCGCCTGCGCTGGAGTCGGCGGCGGGGTCCACGGCGTCTCTGGGGCCCGGGCAACCCAGCGACCTGGCCGCGGCGCCGTGGAACCGAGACCCCCCGCGCTCGTTGATGTCCAACGTGGAGGATGCACAGGCCCCGGACGAGCCCAAGGCCACCTCGTCGCAGACCAGCGTGGGAAGCAATACTGAGTCTAAGATGATACTGTTTAATGGAGCTGGTGAGTGATTGTATCAGTTCCGGTTTCCTACTCGAGGAATCATCATTCATCATCATACTTGTATTTCGCCTCTATTCTCACTCTATGCTCGGTATCTCTACAGAATCAGGAAAGTGTTGATTATGTAAAAGAACGCTCATTGCCCAATTCATTCATTAATGTGGCAGTGGCAGGCCATTAGGACGTAGAGCAGAAAGACGTTAGAGCTGAAAGTGCAGCGAACTAGGTGGACCAACGGCAGACTCACAGTGGAAGCTTGCTGAAAAAACTAGAAATGAATAAGTGTATCCAACAGTAGACGTCCTACTCCTGAAAGGTTCATAATTATGTCTATCAAAAACCTGTTTTGCTAAAGGTTTTTTACAGGTAATTTAGGCGAGTTTTCTGCCCTTTTCGACGGTTCATTGTATAAATTTTAAGCTAACTGTTATTACAATGTTATTTCCTTGATTATTCTTAGTTTTTATTTAAATTAAGTTGACCCTAAGGTAATAAACGTTTTGACTTTGTTTCAGACGCGGACGTGGCTTCCCAACGGCTCCTGGAAGCAAGCAGCTTCGACTCCGGAATGACGGCGGAAAGTATCTACAGAGAGCATATCACCACAGGTACCGGTTCGTACTCACTGTCGCTATTTGTTTTGCGCGATCGAGTATGTTGCGTGTTACTCTAACGCGTCAAACATGGAAACCATAATAGATACCTCTACCGCGAAAAGCGGTAAATTTCAGGGGTGCGTGGTTTCTACGTAAATAGTTATTAATGGGGTAGTATTATATTTAAATGCTTAATAATAGTGACTTCTAGTACTAATCAAATCTGTCTGCTCATTTTTGTAGACAGCATGTCGGTCGGCACCGGCGTACTCGAACCGCAATAGGACCTCGCCGATGGAAATATTGTATTATGATCGTTTGTTTGTCCAGAATGGGACCGGCCGTGGACGTCCCGCGAGCGGCTGCGCCTGGTGGGCGAGGGCATCTCGCTGCAGCTGGCCGGCGCGGATGACGAGCGGCCGCTGGTGGCGCTGCACCTGGACCGCGCCGCCGTCGTGCTGCGCTCCGGGCCCAAGGTACGGTCGGTTCGCATGGAGGCAGACCTGATGCGACGATACCTGAAGACACCATTCATATCGCACTGCGCAGCACTGCATCTAGACCTAGTGTCTGTGTTAAACTTGCAGCACGTTGCGCGGCGACGTGAATCGAGGCAAAACGCCAAGGGATGATTTAGAATTTTTGATTGAAACGAAAGTCTTAATTGTAGCTAATAAAATTATATTTAGTATCCTTAGCTTAGAATGTGCGCACCGCAACGCGCCGACGCCGTAAGGGCGCACACTGACGCTCGGTATTTCCCGCAGAGGATCGAAAGCACGATCTCCATCGCGAACGTGCAGATCGACAACCTGCAGTACGAGAGCGGGCAGTTCGACTTCGCGGTGGTGGCGGCGACGCGCGCGGAGGCCCGGGACGCCGCGCGCTGGCCGCCGCTCTGGAACCCCTTCGGCCTCGGGGACTACTTCTCGTCCGAGCGGAGGGACGCCCGGCTGCTGCTGCAGCTCACGCACGACAAGTGGAGCGTGCACTCCCACCACTACACGGGTACTACTCCTACGACTTCCGCAGAGGACGGAGACCACTGTCCGATTGTGAGAAGCGGGAGCCTTCCCTTTCATAACGCGCGCTACGTAGCGTTTATATATTGAAGAGAGATAGTCGATATTTACGGTTTGTTATTTCAGAACTAACAGAGGTGGAGCTGCGCGTGGGCCCGCTGGCTCTGTACGTGGAGGACGCCTACGTCGCGGCGCTGGCGCAGCTCGCGCGAGCCGCCGCCCCGCCCGACTCGGCGCCCTATGGCGAGGAGGCTGCGCTGCGCTCGCCGCTGCGTCTGCGCTCGCTGCATGTGCATCCCTTGGAGATGACGCTGACCTTACATACCGCCGTGAGTGACCCCACCCCTCCCTACCCTTCCTGACTAAATTAAGGCAGTGTTGACTGCACGTAGGAACTACGCTGCGGTCGCGGCCTATGTCAAAATCGGCTTGGTTACCGAACACGAGAGTCGCGCGTCAACCCGGAGCTCAAACCTCTACTGGCCGAGAGCTCATTCAAATTGAACAGGCTGCGGGTGGTTGTCTTGGCGTCTTCGTGTTCACAGTGACAAAGCAGCAACGGAGACTCTTCGGTACCTACGTCAAGACATCGACGAAGACTTATGGCAAATTCATTTCATTTCTAAGCAGACGCGGTCGCTTTGAACGCAAGAGGCGCCACTCTTAATACATACAAAGTGTTTCCTTTAGTTTCGATTCTAAATATACATGAATGTGCAGGTCCGCATGTACATCGCGCTCGACCAGAGCCCGCTGACGCTGGGCGCGTTCCGGCTGCGCGACATGATGACGTCCACCGACCGCCTCACGCAGGCGCTGACGGTCCACTACCTCTCCGCCGCCATCCTGGGCGCAGGTACGTACGATACACACCATACCTCGCGTCGAACCACTCTCATCGTACGGCTAAAGTGCAGGACCTATCCAGGGTTTTTCAGACTGAGAAAACTTGCCGTTAATACGTTTTTACATTAATCATACTCGATGATGATCTCCTCTGGCCACGATACTCGTAGATCTGCGACCGCTCGGGCTGGACATGGACGCCGACGAGCGTCAAACGGAACGTGTACTCTGTATGGTTTGCAAAACATACGGAGTGCATGTTTCCGAAACTCGGCAGTTTACGCTATGGCGTGCATAATCTTTGGAGGCTGTCGTACTACGGTGTCATCTCCTCAGGTTGGGTGGTCGGCGGGCTGGAGCTGCTGGGCGCCCCGGGGGCTCTGGCGGCGCGACTGGGCGGCGCGCGCGGCGGCGTGCGCGGCGTGGCGACCTGCGCGGCCGCGGCGCTGCTGCGCTCGCTCAGCGCCGCGGCCGGCAGCCTGGCGCGCAACCTCGACCTGCTGGCCGGCGACGAGGAGCACTCGCGGCGCGCGCAGGCGGCCAGGTACATACTGCGCTTCAGTTCCTAAAGTGGCGTACCGTCGCATTATCTCAGGTCTGCGCGATCGATTCCTTCCACATCATCTCCGTGCCGTAGGATTTGACAAGGTGATACACTGGAAAGTCACGAAAGACGCAAGGCAGCGGCGACCACTACGCCCGGTACCGAGACCCATCTGCCGAGCTCACTTTCATAGACGTGGATTGTTCCTCGGCAATATTCATCTCCCACTCTCTCTTAAACCTCTCTCATTCGATACCAATCATATAACAACACTAAACATTTTTTTTTAATTCTAGGCGTCGTCCTCCGCCCAATCTGCTGGCGGGATTGGCAGCCGGAATCACCAACTTTGCTATCAATATTCTGGGTAAGAAGCGTGCGGTCTTTCGTAGTCGTATAATCTACCTCAGCTTGCCGTACGCACCCTTATGATTCATCGTCATCATCGTTATGCTCTCGCTCATTCCACATTACGCGGGGTCGGCGCTCATCTTTCATCCAGAATAATATATCGGGCACCGCTATGTCGACTGAATGCAATTGATCGTTTTCTTTTAAGAAACTATGAATAACTTTAAATCACATTTGGGCAGCCGCACTCATGGGTCAGACTGTTGTTTGTGACTGTTGTCGCACTGTCACCGCGTGCATCTTCCTCGATGGAGGTGCCCGCATTTGGGGATGTTGCTTTCTTTCAGCTAAAACGCGGCACGGGCACTCATTCGAGACGATTGTGTTTCGCGCGGATTTAGCGTGTTGTAATCGCGTGTGTGTTTCGCAGGTGCGGTGGGCGGTCTGGCGCACCACCCGGTGGTGGGCGTGGCCGTGGGCGAGGGGAGCGGCGGCGCGGCGCTGCGGCGCGGGCTGCTGGGCGCGCTGGCCAAGCCGCTCAGCGCCACGGCCGACCTGGTGGCCTTCGCGGGCCACGGCCTGCTATCGCAGACGGGCTGGGACCCCGCGCCGCAGGTACCTGCTCTCTAGCTGTATCTCGCTGTTCCTCACTGCCGGAGCGCCTAAGTGACGTAAACGCGACGTCGCGTCCCCTCAAGATCTTGGAATTACAGGACCTACTTTTACTTCATCCCCCACCTACCTCTTTCTTCTAGCACCACGTGTCGTGGCCGGTGCGCTGCTTACCTGATTACCTGTGTCATATGAAATGGCACCTATAAGACTGAAATATAAGACGTAGGAAGTATTGTTTCTTTCTTAACGTCGGAAGTATTGTCATCGATTTTAACAGAATTAAAAAATTGCTTTCACACCTTTAAACAAAACACGACAATTTGTTGAAAGATTAAAAAATTGCAATTTTTATTTATAAATTGATTGTGAAGGTCGTAACCACAACATTCTACTTCGAAACATGATGTCTAAAATAAATAAAATGCTTTATTTTCATATCTTAATATTTATTTATTTAAGTGTACAGAACAAATCTATAAGCCCCGCAGGTTGATATTGTGATTGGCGGCCATCTTGGTGACGTAGTCGACGTCGCGTCGCACCGTCAGTACCGTTCGCAAGATCAGCCCGCGCTTACGTGCTTACGCGCATCGAGTACTTGTTATAGCTTTTTTGTTTTTAATATCCTTATAATTTGTAATTTTTGTTAAAAAAAAGTTTTGTTACCTGTTACCCGTTAAAATGAGTAAGAAATTAATTAACAGTCGTGCTCGTGAAATGATAATTGAAGTGGACAATTATATTTTAAAAGAGAAAGAACACTCTAAGTTATTTATCCAAAATATAAACTGTGCCTTAAAAAGTGCTTCGAACACTACTGGGGACATTTTAATGTCGAAGCAACTAGTTATAGACATTTTGAATATTTTGCAAAATTCAACCAAAGTCACGGAACGTGTGGCTTGTGCCACAGGCGCGGTGCAAAAAATACTGTGACAAAATTACGACGAGAGCACGAGTCAACCTGGTTTAAATACAAATATCCCATAACCCTAGCTTATTAACTTTTTATTACATTTTTTTTGCTATCTGTACTTTTTTGCGATGACGTCACGCTGCTGTTATTGTGACAAGGTTCCATCGCAATATCAACTTGTGCTTATGTGTCTTTAATTATAGACCTTCCCGTACTAATCGAAACTTTTATTACAACTTTGTCACCTTGGTCACTATGTTGAATGCATTTAAATGTTTGTTTTATGATACAGGCTCGTCGGCCGCTCTCGGTGGCGCAGGGCTCCTCGGGCGGCTGGAGGCGCGACTGCGTGCGCTGGGCCTTCCGCCTGGCCGAGCTGGACGGCATCGAGGGCTTCAGCGTGCTGCTCGACTCCGTGCCGATGCTCCTCATCCTCACCTACAAGGTACCGCTGGCTGACATTAACCATCATAATAATGGAGCGGGCATATGCATCCGTAGAACGACAACATGACGGTGGATGACTCGGTGAAGGACTCACGTTCTCGGTGGATGCAGCCCGCCTCCAACCGAAACATCTGGAAAACTTTGACGGTGTCTTATGTCACGCCGTGGACACCTTATAGCGAAATCGATGATGCAGTATTCGTCAAGAAAACGCTATCACGGGTCTACTACTTCCGAAAAGTTTAAGATAAAACAATCATATATGAGATGCAGGTTCGAATCCTGTGTGCGAAGGTTACGGATGGGTCTAATAATATTTTTCTGCATAAAAAAATAAAAATAGTTTAACCTAAAACGTGAGGTTAAAAACTTTATTAATATTATTAAGATTTAATAATAAGCAAGAGCGCCATCGATTCCATTGAATCTGAATTGCAATTTCAGCTATGGAAGTAGAATAGTCCTTGGATTTTCTACGAGAAATCCTATATTAGCATTTATTTATAATGCATTAATATACGTGGGTTCCAGTCCCGCATTTCGCTAGGAAGCAACGTTACTTCGTCGTTAATTTTTTCTGGACAAATTTAGAATATTATTTCCTCTTTTATGTACGATACAGTCTGTAAACTAATGTTGTCCGGTTTCCAGTTCCTAGTCTTGACTGACGTGGACTCCGAACGCATCCTGGAGATGATCGACTTCAAGAACTGCATCGTGCACCCCTACCAGGGACACGTGCTCGAGGTGAGTTCATCGACATTTCCATAGGACCTTTCCCCAAGAGAAAATTACTTAGTATGAAATCAATGCATAATTATGGTTCTTAGTAAAACGCACTAACGTGGACATCTAATCACAGTGGATATCTAAATAGGAATAGTGTTCAATAGATTTAGCAAAACGTCAATTTTCTATTTCCGAACAGAGGACAAGATTTGATTAAAACGCAATTACTAATTTTACTCAAATCGATGATTATGGTTCCTAAGGATAGATTTTTGTCTCATAGACGGAAATTTATGTTACTGTAACCGCTCATTACAAACTTTGCACTTTGGAAGAGACTCCTTTCATCAGCTCCGAGTAAAGTCAAAGTACCAGTAGTCAGTTAACTTGTGGTTACTAAATAAGTCTCGTAGAAGATCGTAATTTCTGTTAGTTAAGCTGCTAATTGATACAAATACGACTGATTGTAGGTGAGCGTGCTACAAAAGCGGCCGCCGAAGGTCGTGGAGCCCCATGCTGACGAGGAAGAGGACCACGAGGTAAGTTACACAATTTCCTCATCTTCAATAGTCGGTCGTCTTCAATCCATTAAAATCTTTAAAAATCTCTTATCAAAACATAGACAAAGATAATTTATTATAATCCATTACCACAGGGCAATGCTAGTTTGATCATATTTATTCGATCATTTAATCATAATGATCTTGTATTTGACGACATTACCGTCTCTATATAAAGTTAACCATCATATGTATGTGGATATCAGTAAGTATAGGCGGTGGTAACTTGTTCCAGCTGAGCGCAGCGGCCCGGGCGCGCGTGGCCCGCTACACGGGGGAGGCGGAGGCGGGCGCGGGCGCGGGCGGCGGCGGGGGCGGGGCGCGCCTGCTGCGCGTGCTGCCCGCGCCCGGCGCCGCGCACTCCCTGCACGCGCTGCTGCAGGCGCTCGCGCACCACAACCAACCCTCGCACTTCTCCATGCTCTAATGTACACCTATGTGCTATTCTCTTTCGTCTCTATTCTTAGCGGTGGTTTTAATGTTTAGTTAAAAAAGTTGAAGCGTAATCGAATTTGAGCTTAGGAAGGATTCCTTTCAACCGACTTCCCATTCGACCGTAAATATTTTCAATCATGATTCCCATCTATAATTATAAACGTTATGGGGGGTTAACACGACGGCCGGCGGCGCACCGGGCCATTAAGTGGTGGTGCGTTTTCGTTAGCGCGTTCTATTATTTGGTTTATGAATAATACTTAATTAATCGAGAGGAACTTATGAAAATCCCCGGGCGAAGGTAGATACCATCTACCTTGTTCTTTGAAAGCTAGTGCCTCAGAACTGCACTTTCATGGCACTTCTCATTTTCATGGCCTAGTGATCTTGAGATATTTACTAAAATCGAGAATAAAAAAAATTAAGTCTTATGTTATTTTTATTTCCAAAAAATCTTTTGTTATTTGAATAAAATTTCGTATTAATCACTTGAAGTCGCGTAGAGATGTCAATACCTGCCAATACGCGAAAAGCTTTAACGTCGACTACGCTTCAATTACAAACAACGTGGTTTTGGCATTAGAAAAAATTAAGAAATCTAAAGATTAGGCTAGATGACTAAAAAAAACTAGTCCGCAATTTAAATTATTAATAAACACGTATTTATTATGTTTCAAGGCAAACTAAAAACCAAGGCGATACAGTGCATTGATGTTTCGCGTGACGTAACAATTTCGTGCGATTTGTAGAAAATGTATACGTCACAAGCCGGTAATTTGATGCTCTATTATCTTAAATTGATAGAATAAGTGTCCAATTTTTTTTGACGGTCTAACAGGCGTAGGGCTAAATATTTTACCTATATACATATTTTTCATGCCTATTAGAAAAGTCAGCCATGCTACATGGTCAACATGTTAAAGAAATTTGGATGACTCAGTATTATATTTTGATATTTATTTAATATAATTAGAAAATTTACATTTTGTCTGTTTAAGTTTATTGGGGTGTCTGACATTTGGGTTTAAATTTCACACTTGTATTACTTTGACATTAGTTTGTTTCGTTATTGCATTCCGTTCAGCATTTACCAGTTATTATTTAATATTATTATGTGTTCGAAAGTGTACCTATAATGTTATCAAAGCGGTGCCAAAAATAAATGATTATACAGTGTATTTTTGAGTAAAATTTTATCTATGTTTAACCGTCACCCTTTCACTAATATAGCTTGGCCGCGTTCACTACCTCGAAGAACAGTTATTCTTCCTCCTCGCTCTTATTCTTAAGTATCTGAGCGAGGCAGCGCTATTCGTACCTACCGGTAGCCTTCTAGAACTTTACTTGGAGGCGGTGAACTAGGATAACTAATGCTAGCAATATATTTAGTATTGAAATAACGTAAAATCCTAACAAAATTTGGCGCCTGAACATTCGTCATAGCAACCATAAGTTATTTTTGGTTGCAAAACAGTTATACACATTATACAGATATATACAGATTAGTGTCATAACTAAATTGTATGAGATAGCGACGTTATCATAGAAGATTCAATACAATAGTTATTTGTTTCTGTATGAGTTAAGTTTGTATGTTAGAGGCCTCGTGGTCGCTCTCGAACAAGGTGGTCGGACCTCTTCTCAAATGTGACTCAGTCTACCATTACCGACTGCTCCCGCACCGCAACTAACAGGGAACAATGGCGGCGCATTGCAAGGGCAGCACCTCATTATAAGGACCCCCCATAACCACGACCACTCTGTTAAGAGTGACCGACTAAGAAGAAGATGAGTTAAACAATATAATTTGTTACAATGTACGCTACGAGTACATTTACCCCTTGGCAAGCTAAGCTCTCAGCTCATACACCAGGTAGGTATCCGTTACACCTAATACAATATACATAGAAAAGGCAGAAGACAAACTCCCATAGGTACCTCAGCGAGAATCAAGCCACTCTGTGCTTCAAGCATAAGAACAGAGTATAAGTTATCCTAGAAATTTCCTTGCAGACCCCTCGGCCTATGACAACATCTGAACTTTCTACTAAGCCTGATCGTCTGCCTGGCCTGATCGCACCACAACACCACTACGCCGCTAAACAAGACGCAAGTCAGGTCTGTAACCGACGCCTTATGAAGTATTATAGCAAAATTTCCTTATGTTTGCTTACATATTTATCTAACTGTTTATTCGGATATTATCTGACTCGGATTTGTATCAACATAAAACGAGACGAAAATTTAACTTCTTATTCCAACGGTTATGTAGTGTCTTTATTCCTGTGTCGGGTGAAATAAGACACTATGGATATTGTATAAATAATATAAAATGTTTCTTTTTCTAAAATCACATGACATTATGCCTAAAAACAGATCTTCGTATGTCTAATAGTTTAGACCTCCTCATACTGAAGGATCAAAAAAAAAAATCGCGTCGCACCTGTCTGTCCGTCGCACCTGTCTGTCCCGATGTACGCGATTATTTCAAAAACTAGTGAACAGATTTGTATGCGGTTTCCAGAATAGGTTATTAAAGAAAAAGGTTTATCCATCCTTGCCAAACCGAAATGGCACATTTAATAAAATGTCTCTCTCTCTCTTTTATGATGTCCTTTAGTATAGGTACATAGAAAACACACCCAAACCAAATCTTACAAAATACAGCAAACAAAATCATTTAAGCTTACAAATATCTTTATTTTATTTATATACATATTTATTTACTTGATGATATAATATGACGACAAAATCTCATTATAATTATGATCATATAATCACTATGATTTCAAATGGGGGAACTGAAGTAAACTCATAAATTCACTATCAATAGTTTACTTCCAATGATTTCTTAATCACACTTTTGTTTCAGACACGCAAACTACCAGCCAGCGTGAAGATACTATCCCCGTCGAATTCTCCCCTCCACGTGCCAATAATAATAAATAATAGGAACTGTGTCCCGTAGTCGGGACATCACTAGTGTATTAGATGAAAGTACTGTAAATTTACTACTTAGATTTGTGGTGATGGTTTACTATCAATAATATTTGTGGCTGTTAAATGCCAATACTTACTATAAGGTCAATTTTTCAATCAATTGTATGTAAAGTGTAACTAAATGTCAAATGTGTAACTAAATGTCAAACGTTTAAAGTTCTGTAAATTTACTACTTAGATTTGTGGTGATGGTTTACTTGTGTCCCGTAGTCGGGACATCACTAGTGTATTAGATGAAAGTACTGTAAATTTACTACTTAGATTTGAGGTGATGGTTTACTATCAATAATATTTGTGGCTGTTAAATGCCAATACTTACTTTAAGGTAAATTTTTCAATCATAAAGTGTAACTAAATGTCAAATTTTTAAAGATAACGTAAGCTAGAGCCTATTTAACAATTCATAAATCGGCCCTAACAAGAAAATTGTAAAATATTTGCCTACATTTTAAAAATATATTATATGTTAGTATCATAGGTTTATAATAATAAGTTCTCGTAATTTTTTTGTAAATCAAAAGTATGTACTTAATTTGTATGACTTTAGCTGCAACCAGACGCTGTTCTAAGTCAAGGTAGGCTGATGGCTCATCAACTAGGTAGACATCAGGTGGTTTGCCGAGGCAGAGCACAAGGCCACTCGCTGCAACTCTCCTCCGGACAGGTTCTGCACTTCCTGCTCCATCATTTCTTCAATCTTCATGGGCTTCATTACATCTGTGATGAACTGTGGATGTACATAGGCATCTCTAATTTTATCATGAAGTAAGCTTCGCACTATCCCTTGCGATTTAGGAGACATTTTCTGCGGCTTATAACTTATGTGCAGTTGAGGCAGTTGGCCAGAACCATCTTCTGGTTCCAAGTTGCCGGCTAACATTCTAATGAATGAATTTTTGTACGGGTCATATTTAAATGAAGTAAATTCCGTGTAGGTGGTAGGGCCCGTGCACGCCCGCCCGGGGAGGTACCACCGCCGCGCCCCCAAACGCGGTCGCCGGTGCGCCGGCACACAGACGGACCACCGGTCGGCCGACCGCTGCGGACCGTCGGCCGACGTCTCGTCTCACGGACACAGCCATTCCCGCCTCTCGGTGCCTCTCATCCCCATTGCAGGCTGTCGGTAGTTAGTAGTTGAATTAATCGTTAGGGGTATGCGGGGGCACCGCGAGGTGTTCCGGGCCGCCGCGCCGAGAGACACTCCGGCGACTGGCGGGGACCGGCCACGGGAGGCGGGCCCCGGGAGTGTGGGGCCCGCGCACGCGCCGGAATATTGAATATAGCAGCGACACGCGGAGAGAGCCACGTGGCGGTCGCGGCGGCGGCCCAAGGAACGGCGCGCCACTCCGTGCTTACATCTTCTATAGTCATTTGGGAATGATCTCACGTCAAGTCTCTAGAAATCGCGATTACGTCCAACGCGTTATTCCATCGTACCTAGTTCATCACATAATGATGACCAACCGCTGAGGTCATCTCGCAGTCCGCAGGCGTCGCGTATTCACAGGGTCTATATTTTCTCTCGTTTTTAACGAACTGAGTTGGTTTTCCATTAAGTACATTCTGTTGGTAAGATACCATCTTTTGCTTTGTTGCCAGTTTAATGTTTTTGTGACTTTTATAGTTTGTATGTTCTTAATATGTATTTCTGAAAATTGTGTAAGTAGTTTGAGCAGTTTATGGGTAACAATTATAAAATTTTTGTATAATATATATATTAACTAAAAGTTATTGTTTTATTGATATTTTCTTTTACTTTTCATTTTAAAATTGGGCTCCTTCTGCCCTTATACATATAATCTAAATAGGTAAACCTTTTTATCTGGGGGCACGGCAGTGCCCCCACCAAGTCGAGCAAAAAAGCGGCACGGCCGTACCATCCTTTTCTCGAAGCTATTCAGGCCATTTTCGACCCCCTGTAACTTCTTTGTGGATAAAACTAGAAGACTGAAATTTTAAGTAACCATGCAGGATTGTAAAGACTCGGTATATTTCAAATTTCATTCAATTTGAACCAGTATTTTAAGAATTATAACGGGTCAAATTTCGTAATTTTGTCACTCACTCACTGACTGACTGACTGACTCACCGATCATCAAAATTATAAGGCACTTCTAGCAGACCTAGAAGCTTCAAATTTGGAATATAAGTAGTGTTTGGTGTATGAATCAAGGAAAAACTAAAAAATCTAGAAAAAAACGGTATAGAGGGCGCTGTCGTACCTTTTCTCGAAGCAATTCAGGCTATTTTCGAACCCCTGTAACTTCGTTGTGGATAAAACTAGAAGACTGAAATTTTCAGTAACCATGCAGGCATTGTAAAGACACGGTATATTTCAAATTACATTCAATTTGAACCAGTATTTTAAGAATTATAACGGGTCAAATTTCTTAATTTTGTCACTCATGGACTCATCGATCATCAAAATTCTAAGGCACTTCTAGCAGACCTAGAAGCTTCAAATTTGGAATATAAGTAGTGTTTGGTGTATGAATCAAGGAAAAACAAAAAAATCTAGAAAAGACCGGTATAGAGGGCGCTGTCGCAACGCCACGTATATACGAAATAGGTATGTACTAAAGTAATAACAATGCGAAATATAAATAAATCCAATCTGGACCGGCATAAGGAAAATTATATGGACTTAATACAATAAGTAGAAAGTACCGAAAAGGAAAAAAGTAGAACTGTCTACAAAATACAAAAAGAAATGAGATCCCATCAAAAACCATACTTGTCAAAAAAACCAAGTCGCGCAACTCAGTTGTTCTGCGGTAAAAAGTTGTGAGATCCATAGACTTGGCCATCGCCTGTGTGCGATGGCCAAGTCTATATATTTTTATAAAACATTCGCTTAAGTAGAGACTGAATAAATTAATAACCGACTTGGTATTGCATGGATCTCACAACTTTTTACCGCAGAACAACTGAGTTGCGCGACTTGTTTTTTTTGACAAGTATTGTTTTTGATGGGATAAAAGATGTTCACTTAGATAATTGAAAATGTATCTACTACTAAAAATGTTCTTATTAAAATTCGATGTTCTTATAACTAGTATATGGATTTCTGTTAACTTGCTCCTTCAAACCAAACATTTGTTTTACACCACAGGTGCTTAAACTTAACAGTAAAATAAATTTCAGAAATAAAATTAATGTTTAGGGACTTCTAGTTAACTACGGTCCTAAGAAGCTTATAATTAACCAATAAATTGGAATAGATACCATTTACAACAGGTGTCCTTCGCCATATCCGAGTAAAATTTCACTCGGTTTTTTTTTTTTTATGATCGATAAGCCTTTATTTGACCACAATCTCACCTGATGTAAAGTGACGATGTGGTCTAAGATGGGACATGAATACCTAGAAGGTGGCTTCTCCGGTCCACATTACGAAACACGAAAAAATCGCTTCACGCACTGGCCCAGCCCGGAGGGTGGTGACAAGCCGCGGCCGAAGCCTCCCACCAGAGACTGTTCTGAGCACCACCCGGAGGTCACGTGTAAGGATTCAGAGGGTTACCACTTACGGACGTGAACAGACAAAACCTCCAAATATGGGATATGGCGAAGCACACTAATTGTCTAATTACACAATGGTTAAAATATACAGATATTTCGCTCAGTCACAACTAACCATTAACACGTATTATTAACCATTGCTTAGTTTAACTCTGATTTTACACTGAGCCGAGCCTTAACACTAAAATAAATAATCCTAACTTTGCCGCTTACAGCGGAATCGATGCCCTCAAAACGTGATTGCGCGTCTTGCGTTGGTACGAAATTCCCTTAAATTGCAGAATACTTCAAAATTATATAAATTTGTACATACAGGGTATAATCCCGCACATAGGGACTAGGATACTTTCCGTATCAATATTTACACTGACCCAATTTCATTCTTAAAATGCATTCCTGAAACCTGATAGAGAGAAAAGAGCTATTTTCAGCTATTCGATGAGACAAACATACATAGAAATTAAAATAATGGGTCATTATCTTACGCATCGGAACATCCCTGAGGGATGTTTTCGTTGTCAAACTTGATATTAAGTCATTAGATAGTGTTTGGTTCCCTCGCAGGTCCAGTAGCTACTAGCATTGGCGAATGGCAACAGACTGGTTGGAGGGTCGGATTCTGCTCGGGCAATCGCCGTCTTCCTGTTGACAGCCGCAACCGCGTCGCTCCTATTGTGATCTAATTTACGCCCTCTTCCTAGTATTGCTACATTGTTGCGAGCACTTTCTTGAAGTAACTTCTAGCATTTTTTTGTAACCGAGTGGATCAATATCCAGCACTGAGTTTTAGGACGTTCACTACTGGACAGATTTCTCAAAGATATGAGTTCTTAGAACGTTTTGAGAACTTTACGGCCCCACGGTCACGCATTTTTCAGTCCTTATGTATAGTTAGACATAACCAGAAGGTAACTGCAGAATGCAATGTCGCTCCTGGCCTCCACAACAGCGCAGTAGGTACATCAACGCAAGTTCTAAAACTTTTACACCTTCAATAAATACTTACTTCAAATACAGCATTTGTAGGACTTCTAGTTTCTACTTAACTGTGATAGATATTACTGTAGAGTGAACTGGAATTAGCAGTAGGTACCTACCTAAATATGTCAATGCAGCTGTGGAAGCTGAAATGATGATTATTGCCCTATACCATATCTAAAAAAATATTTTTGTACAAGGACACTACCTACAAAAATATTTTCCACGTTTCTTACTTCGCTACGTTTTACTACTTTCAGCTGTATAAAGGTTTAAGCTTCTCTCACCACACCGGTTTGAGACAACTTTGACCTTCTTAATTTCGGAAACTCGTACTGGACTCTTAATTAGACAATTATCACTAAAAAAGAAACAATCGCCAATCAAAGTCTAGCTATAAATATGGAGCAATGATGGTCAGTTGACATTGACACCTGCGCCAGGTCCAGGCTAAGTGTGTCCGGCGCGGACCGGCGCGCGGCGGCTCGGCGCGGGCCGCGGCACACTCGCAGCGGGCAGACTGCTCCTCACCTCTCAGGGCTCCAGGAATACTCATGACATCATTTCTGAACGATTAAGCTGCTGGATAATCGTGTATCCTTAAACCTCTGCGTATGTCTTAAGGGTTAACTTATAGGTTTTAAGAAAACGCCAGTTTCCTTTCCTCTTTTATAAACTCTACACACGTTAAATTTTCAACTGTACAGTTTCCAGTTTTAACTTATAGAGCAGGCTTTAGAGGAAGTTGAGCAACCAAAATTTGAAGACTGCGGACTGGCAAATATGCTCAAATTCAAATGACAATGAAAAATCTAATGTATCCATTTCCATCGTACCTCCTAATCCTATCCTCTTATCCTTACACGATACAGCAAATTTTATTTAAATCACTAGCTGTGCCCTGCGGTGCTACCCGCGTTATAATGGATGAAGTACTCTTAACCAACAACATATTTATTTGAATAAAGATTAATATTATTATGTTGATACAACTTAAACAAATTATTTCGACCAAATTAGGTACCATAAAAACGGTTTTTGTGAGTTAATCTTAAAAGATAGACATATACTATCGCGGACTGTTTTTTAGATCATTAAAAGAGCTATTATTCTTTAATACATATTTTTTGTGTATCTTGAACCGTTTTCACGGCGCACGCAACGGAAGGCTTCAAATATGAACAATTTCTCCCGTTTTTTACACATTTACCACTACCTATATCTTTGCTCCTATTGGTCGTAGCGTGATGTTATATAGCCTATAGCCTTCCTCGATAACTGGACTATCCAACACAAAAATAATTATTCAATTCGAACCAGTAGTTTCGGAGATTAGCGCGTTCAAACAAACAAACAAACTCTTCAGCTTTATAATATTAGTATAGATTCGTCATATTTTGCACTCAACTACATCCAGCACCTGATCTATTAACAGTTTGATGTAACCCGCTTAACATGACGCCCCATGACGAGATGTCACTGCAAATCGAAGTTACCCCAACTAATGATGATCAGAATTACACACATACATCATCACCTTATTAACAATATTTAATTATAACAATAATATTATTGATTTGAATTGAAATAACGTTCCCGCTGCTGGGACACAGGGGCTTGACGAGAGAGATTAGGCCTTAATTCACCATGCGCTGGCCAAGTGCGGGTTCGTGAAAGTCAGAGAACATGCCGGTTTCCTCACAATTTTTTCTTTCACCGTTAAAGCACGTGTTTAAAGCGCACATACATTTTTCAAGAAGAAAACTCCAGAGGTGCGTGGCTGGGTTTGAACCCACGACCTTTGGAATGAAAGTCCAGTATACTCCCACTTAGCCAACATGGCTTAACGATACATAAACACACGTAATTATTGCTACTCCGGAAATGATCTACAAACAAGTCAGTAAAATGGACTTATCAAAAATCACAATTATGTACGATTTATACTATCAAAAATCCCTTAACTTTGAGTAGGTAAGCACTTAGTCAGATTGACTTAGTGTCATGTTCCATGACCTGTATTATGTGTGATTCAACGATCTCGGTGACTTTCCAGATCCATTCATATTTAAAGCGTAATTAACATTGTTCTAAGCTGCAATGATCGCTTGGCAGGCATTACCTATGACAGCTTGGTATTACAGAGACCGCCAGTTAGGTATCTATGAAGGTACCAAACCTACCTTTTGTAACTTTACATTGTTCTCTATAACTTCGGCAGCTTGTGAACAATCAGAGGAATGCCTCGCCCCTAAATTATTTCGTAAATAGGTAGTAAGTAATTATTATTAGCGGAGACCCGCGGTATAACCCGTTGTAATGTATTTCAACGCTAATTTCTCTCGCAGAAATTCCTATCATATCTTCTCGTGGGAACATAGGTAGGTACATAAACCTTCCTCTTGCTTGAATCACTCTATCAATTGCTTAAACTACCTACGAGGGGGAAGGAACAAACAGCAGAATCATCTTATACTTTGTAACGAGGAAGCAAGAACTTAACTATAAAATATGTTTACCGTGTAAGCTAAGCAGGTAGGTAATTAATTTAATTGATTTTGTATGATCCAAATTTTATTGCTATGTGTATTTGGTTCAAAGTTTTTAAGAAAACAAGATTTAATTACTTACCCATCTTTTTATGGCTGCTATTTCATGGTAGATACAGTCAACAGTAAAAGTAAGTGATAAAACGTTTCAAAACATCTTCTAATGTAACAAGTTATACGAAAGTGTCAATTATTCACTTGTCTAATTCTGCAGTCTTTTGACTGATCGAGCCCTGGCGTAAAACGAATGCACAAGATAATTAAAAATAAAATATATATACTATCTATATGTACCTTCAATTTTGGCCTCCGCTTAATTTCAACCTGACATAAGAGCACGACTAAAAGTAGGTATAATTCGCGCTGTCTTCATTTTCAGACACAGACACAGAAACTTTTCTCTTGACAAGAGAGATTAGGCCTTATTTCAACACGCTGGCCAAGTGCGGGTTCGTGAATGTCACAATCCTTAAAAACTCTTTAAAGTTCTCAGAACGCGCCGGTTTCCTCACGATGTTTGCCTTCACGGAAAGTCGAGTGTGCTCCCACTTAGCCAACACGGCTTTTTATTCTTATATAGTACGCTGTCTTATTGCATGGTAAAATTATGGTTTATTTCAAAGTTGTATTCAATTTATTTGTTCAACTCGCTGGCACGCGCACCATCGCAGCGGACAATATTTGACAGGTTTCATCATTAACTCCGCTGATTCGAGAGCAACATTTATTGGAAGCTTCAACCAATTTGATTGAACAATCTCATATCAATAGTCAACCTAAAGTTATGTAGGTACTTGCTAGCGGCCGGCGGCGCCCGGGCTACGAAGGAAATATAGATGTATAATTAAATGAAATGAAATAAATTGAAATGAAATGAATTTATTTGTATGGTTTTCAATTAGAATTATTAAGCTCCTACCTACTCGTTTAGGACGGACAAATTAGTGAAGGCCGCGAGCCCAAGGTGGATACAGGTCACTGCCAACCAAAATGACTGGAAGTCTTTCGGTGCAGGTCCTACGGCTAAGGGTGAAATAAAGTGATGATGATAACTGTTCTAGCTTTCTATGTTTCGATATGTCGTTCTTAAATTTCTATGATATTCTTTTTTTTAAGTAATGGACGAATCAGACTAGAAAAACTGATAGAGTTAACGGGGCCGCAAAACTTGCCGAATATAATAATAATTTAATATTCTAGTCGTAATACTAAAAAACCCCACAGAGGATTGTGATTTGTGATTAAATTGCGTTTACGAATAAGGAAAACGGCTTTGTTTTCCCATAAACATGTAAGTAGTTATATAAACATATATTTTAAACAAGTTTACACCTGCGGTCGTTACTCGCGTGCATAGATGTTACCCGCGGAAATTTTAAGTAGTAAATGTGTAGTCATCATTGTCATCATCTATCTGCTAGTTAAAGCCCCGTAAAATTAGTCCATTTGGAGATCGAGATCGAGCCAGAACATACACACAAAATATTTATGTACCTACCAACAACTATTTTTTTTTGTATTATAAGTGACTTACGGCCAAGTGTTCTTAGACATGTTTGATAATAATCAGTCAAGCCGTTTAAAACTTGTGGGGGGTGAACGTGGAGAAGAATAACCGAATATGAGCAAATAATTGTTCCTATACCTGAGTGGGGTATCAAATGATAAGCCGTGATGGCAATAAATTTGTCCCAGCAGTGAGAACGTTAATAGGGTGTTGATGATGATGAAATGAAAGCTCATCACGTGCACATTACTAATTAACAAAATTTTATACATCATAAACAGACACTTCTTTATTCGGCTCTAGTAGATTGTGCCCATCAAAAAACCAGCCTCGCAAGTTGGCTTAGTGCATTAAATTTATATCTTTTCTTTTGTAGACTGGGCCTGTTACAAATTTGAACAGAAATCTATATTCTCATTTCAACACCGAATAAAATAAGGAAAATGCTAACAAAATATGGCACGTATGGTAATTGGTTTATCTTAAAAAAATATCTTTCTGACATATTTAACTGATCTCATATCAATTATCGAACACATACATTTGCATAACTGATGCATTTTTAAAAGAAGATTATATTACTTCTCTTTTATATTTTAAATAGCTGAACCAGTACTGATTTTAACTAATACAGCATTAATCCTTATCCAATTAAATACCATAAATACATTGTTAATTAAATATACAGCATATAATTTAAATGAACATTTTCGAATATATACTCGTATTACAGATTAAAAAATTGCGTGACGTGGCGTTTGCACAGCTTTTCTGTAGTTAATTTAGTATCCGCATTGCATCCATGCGAAGCTGGGGAGGGTCGCTAGTCTATTATATATCTATAAAGTTTTATTAAGTGTTTTTGTAAACAGACTTTAGTCAAAGCTTTGCTCCGTTAACAGATTTTGATGAATATTTTGATTTGTAGGAAAGGCCTTTCAAAGTGTCAAACGTTTAACGTCTGCATAGCCAGAAAGGTCAAGTCGGCAGAATCACTAGCTTTATATATCAAAATTTAGTGCTCATTAAGTGATGATAACAGATAACACCCCAGTTTGACGTGTCTGTCTGTCTGTATGTCTGTCTGTCTGGGACATCATAGCTCCCGAACGGAGGAGCGATTTCAATTTAGTTCTTTTTGAATGAAAGGTGAGTTTGGAGCGTGTGTTCTTAGACATGTTTCATGAAAATCGAGTGGGAAAGGAAAATCTCAAATCTGCAAATATACTCGAGGAAATTAGAGCAATGGAATCGAGGGTTTTTCTGAAAATTTAAATTGAGATTATTAACATTTTTAGGACATGGACGAATGTTTTGAGCAAAACACCCAGGAAGAGATTTTTTGTGAGTAATATTTTAGATAATTAGTGAAAAAATTTTCAAAGTTATCTGTTAATTTTATTGCCATTTAACGATTTTAAAGGCGCGCGTGAGGCATTTCGTGTAATCCATAAAAATGCCTTACTAACCTAGTTATTTCATTTTTTATACTTACACTACATTTATTTATTTACTAGTACAGATAATCCAATTACATTATATTTTATCAGTTAATAAAATCAAAACAATGTCAATTTACATAAAAAATATAATTCAATGATAAAAACAACAATAAAATTAATAATAAATATCAAAAATGTTAAGAAATATTATAATGTCCGTAACTAAGACAATGTCGTATTTACCAAACATGACGCATTTTATAATAAATACTCTTCAGTGAACACTTTATATGTATCATAAGTATATAACTACAAAAAAAAAATCTATGTAGTATAACAGTCACCTTTCACCCATAGTACAAGCTCTGCTTAGTTTGGGGTTAGGTGATGCTGTGTGAGTAGTCCGGAAATATTTATTTGTTTTATTATTTACTTGAATCAGAAAATACAGCGATGCCTGGAAGAGTCCAGGCGACCATCCAACGATTTTTCTATTTGTGCTTATTTTTCTGGGAACTTTTTATTGTGTCATATCATTTACAGTGTACCTAATAGTTGGCGATAACGGTCAGTGATAGTTGTTTCATACGCCTCGTTTCTCACCATTAGATGTCGTAGCAATATTAACTGTCCGTAGTAAAGCAAAACGATTGTTTTTTTACAACCTCTGGGCATCTACTATCCAACACACTACAGGTGATTTTGTTCTTTGAACAATATTATATAGTTTATTAGAATATTGTATAGTTTTCCCATAAGCATCTTCCTGCCTTTGTCCACCATGAAGGTCAGGTCACAAGTAGGTATTTTTCTTCTCTTTTCCTCTGTCACCCGTCAAATTAAGATTATGCCATGTTTGTCCTTAAGTCCAATTGCGTCTTTGCAAAAAGACTGTTTGGTCTTGCGTAAAAGTTTTTTTTTAATGTAAGATAGATTATAAAACTCTCACTTGATGATGTGTGTCAATGTGGACGAAGATGGATCACATAGATCAAGAAGGTACCTATTTAGTCTTGTGTTGAATGCTCTAAGGTTGTAGTTGTCAGTTGACTTTTGCAAATTATAAAGGTACAAATTAATTAATGATTTAGTAATATTATAAAACCAATCTCAGGTTTCACAATAACGACTTGTACAGTCGTACATTTTTAACAAAAATCAAACTATAGAATGTATCTCCTAAATTTTACCCAATTTTACGAGACGTTGAGTTGAGTTGAGTTGAGAGTTGAGTTTGTTTGCGTTATGAGTTTTTTTTACACAAAAAATAAGAGCTTTTAAAATTTTGTTTTTAATGGGTACTAACGTTATTAAACTTCTAAAATATTATAATATTATCTAGGTATACCTATACTTACCAAAGGTGCATTCTCAGCCTAAAGTAAAATAAGCAGCAAACCATCAAATTTGTTGTAATGATGAAAAATGTGTTTTTGATGTTATTCTCACAGGTTGGCCATGGCCGCGGCCGGCGCGGCGGTAACTTGGTGATAATTATGTTAATGAACCACGTCATTAGCCGACCAGCTACCTGAACGAACTGCGCCACTTATAGGTACCATCAAAGTACTACAATATATACAATAGGGAATATGCACGAGACTTTAAAATAGGCTGTTTCTTTTTCCTCTAATCTTTCATAATTTTAGCTATTAGACGCCCACTGCTGGACATAAGCCTCCCTGAAAGACGATCAATTATTCCGATCGGTCGCTACTTGCATCCACCGTGAGCCAGCAACTTTGACAAGTCATCTGTGCATCTTCTTGGTGGACGTCCGACGCTGCGCTTACCGAGCCACGGCCTCCACCACGACCATCTGTTTCAAGTTTTATGTGGCCAATCTTTATTCATTAAGAAACATACATAAACAATTATTTTAAAATGTATTATAATTTCATCACAAACTTAATCATCAACGAGTATTCTAATACCACTGAATAGTAGATATTAGATAACTACGTACCTAACTAATACACTGCACTGTAGAAGTCAATTATATTTAAATTCCCTCTCAAATTCCTAAAACGCATCGCTTGGCCGAAATAACATGTGACGTCAAATTCCATTGGTTTCCATGGTAATAAGCTGATCTTAGCAAACTTCCGGTAAGTTTGTGAACCAAAATGTCACGCTCGTCGTCGCGCGTTTAAGTCGCCCGAAAAGGATAGTGATCATAATAATACACATACTATTCAGAGCTTAAAAAGCAGTTAAATATACGTGCATATTCCCTATTAAAGGCCTTTAGCAGTCTAGCTCAGAGGCAGGAAGACAAGGTGGACCATGTATCGAGTGCGGCCAGAAAAAGCCTATTCACTCGTGTCGTGTCTTAAGAAACTCCGGTTTTATGAATTTGGTAAGTACCTATAACATTAATTAGAAACCCTTTTCACTAAGCAAATAATGTTCAATTGGTCATTCCATTCGATAGCCAGCAGTTGTTTATACGCATTAGATTTATCATCGCTACTTCCACAATTCATATCCATCAAATGGCTAAACCGGTTTTAATGAAAAACATAGACACAGATAAAATTAACATCTTAAAAATCTAAATTTAAAATTCAAGAAAAACCCCTGATCCCAATGCCTTTATTTCCTTAAATGTAAAACAACATAATATTTTGTAATGTGGACGCGATGCGCTTTCATTTGATACCCCACACTATAAATTTGCAGATTTTCTGTTTTCCTTCCCCACTCTCACCCCCATAACTTTTAAACGGCTCAACCGATTTTCATGAAACATGTCTAAAAACACCCGGGCCAAACTCACCTTTCATACAAATTAACTAAATTGAAATCGCTCCATCCGTTCTCGAGCTATGATGGAACAGACAGACAGACAGACACACAGACAGACAGACACGTCAAACTTATAACACCCCTCTTTTTTGGTCGGGGGTTAAAAATAGATATTAAGCTTTATTATAAGCTTAACAATATAATAAATGTAGGTAAATACGCTTCACTGTTTTTAACACTACGTTGTGAAGCGTAAAGACCAACATAGCTGTTAGTTATGTTATGACTTAAAATTAATACGGTGACCATTGTAACGTTATTCATAGGAAGAATATAAATTTGTAAAAACATGCACATAACAGAAAATGTTCAACGTTCAGTTATATTAGTGATGGATGAGCCCTGTTGGCCATCCTAGTGGAACTGAGCTACATCTTTCCAAAGATTTTCATCTCCTAAATATTATTTTGTATTTTAATGAAAAGCTTAAACTTTGGCCCAGGAAGGTCTGTTACATTACTGATATGTTACCCACATACCAACGGTGTGGGTACCTAAAGGGTAGGGCAGGATAGGCTTTTGAGTGTCAACTTATCCGACTTAATTACTAAAAAACCTAAAAAGTAGGTAGGTAGTTCCCTAGGTAACAACAATGATTGGTGAACAAACACGCCTAGTGTTTCACGCATCACGCTATACGTAAGTCCGACCGCACTCCTGAAAATCATGACTTAAGCGCGGTTATACTAAATTCAAGTGTTTCCCAGGCGCAGGCGCATAGAGCAGGGTGCAGGCTGCGGGGCCGTGACGTCACACCGCGCCCTCGTGGGTACATAGCTGCGCGCGCGCGCCTCCGGCCGCATTCGCTCCCAGCGCACACCGCGCGCCGACGCGTCCACTCCGCACACACTGCGCGACCGCGAACTTTACAATACCTATTTTATTGCTAAACAAATAGTGACGATAACAGGACTTCAGTGCAACCATGCCGAAAAATATCCTAGCAGAGATGGGGTCCCAGGTGGGCCTGACCCCGGCGCGGCAAAATAAAAAGGTACGTTGCGATGTTTTGCGAAAATCTGATACCCAATTTTTTCCGCAACCTCTGCATTGAGACCAATCTAATCAAACATGCGTAAACTGTGAATATCCTGGTTAATTCGCTGTGGCAATATCTAGTGGAATCTCTTTCTTAGCGAAATGTGCAATTTTTATAACGTCTGGTATACGCTGTTCACGGCCGGACCGAAATAGCCCGAAGAGCGTCGCGTGCGCACCAATGTCAATAACGCAACTATCCTAGATCGGCGCGAGCCCGCGTACCCGCGCGATCACAACCCCACACCATCAAAATCTTAATTTGCCTAAATATTCATATTTGGCATCTTGTTGTAAAGCATAAAATAATTTTTATTTCCCTTTAAAAAATACATTTAAATAAATTTATCATATAAACGTCAAACCGTCTACAATTAAATAAGCTTCAACCTTCATAAACAATTATACAAATCTATAAAGTTTGATTCGTTGTTGTATGGACAGTAGACAGGTAATTTCTTTAATGAAAGTACTTGTAAAACAGAATTGTACCTCGTTCTGTCGAAGACGTCTCTCTACTGAATAATCATATCCAAATCGGAATCACATGTTTCCCGTGGAATCGGTCGGCATTAGGCGCGGAGGACCACCGACCGACCGACGCTGGAATTTTGCCAAAATTCTCATCGTTAACGAAAACTTTTGTATACAACACAACTATTTAACTGCTGTAGTAAAATCCGGATTAGATGTTTTAATATTTATTTCATTGAGCAGAGGAGCGCGCTGTCTTGAAACGAGTTTTATTTGAATTAGTAACAAAGCTTTAATAATAACACTTTTAAATAGATTATTTTATCGTGACGTTTTTGGAAGACTTACAGCTAACAAAATTCGCCCTTCAAATCTTGTGAATTTACTGAAACCAGCTCAGTGAAAGTGATTCATTCGGTTTTCTACAAAACGAACATTTATTAGCGTCAATTGTAGCGATGCTAGTTATGCGTAAGTTTGATTCAAGCCCAGAGAGTATGTAATCACTACAAGCCATGCTTGAAATATATCTACAGATTTATCAATTTCGTGTAAGTTATTAGATAAAATAAATTTAAAATTTAAAAAGAACCCTCGATTCCAGAACTTTAGTTAAAGTAAAAACTCATATTGTTTTGTAATATGCACGTGATGCACTTTCATTTGAGACACACGAGTATATTTGCACATTTTCGGTTATCCTTCCCCACTTTTACCCTCATAACTTTATAACGGGTCAACCGATTTTCATCAAACATAATATTTGAACACTTTGTGAAACTCACCTTTCACACTTTCATACGAAAAAAATTACTTAATCTGTTCGTGATGATGCCATAGACAGACACAACTTAAGACACCCCTCTTTTTTGTTGCAAGTCAAAAATGAATATATTTACCAATTTATGTACATATATTAGGTCCAAATAGTTGAGCCCTAGCACATTGATGCCCGAGGAATTATACTGTCTTCAGATATTAAGTTTGAGTCAATGCCAGTAACAATATTAACCGATTAGAAACGGCAATTTGAATTAATGCCAGTAGCCACAATTATTTTTCCTTATCTTTAAGATATATTAGTGCCAACTGGCATTATTAGTTCCAGAAATATTTTCCTCCATACTTGCAGCGAGAATCTACGACGATTATGATAAAGGAATTTGTCTCCTAGGTTTATCAATTCTATAACATTCCGATAACACGGAAACTGTAACAATCTTGATTTTTGTATTACCAGTATCAATTGACTATGACCGTTTGTGTTTATGAAAATAATAATTTAATTATTAATATCTGCATAAATATGTATAGTAATAATATTAAAATTTGCCATTTTTATTACCTTCACAATATTTTATAGTATTCATAACAATAACGGTTTTTTAATATAATTTTTATTCCAGGCGATTAAAATGCATTATTATTCGTATAAAAACTACTGAAACCCTTCTATTGTTTCTTATATTGCACGTTGTTTTATATTGACTTTCAAGGCTGCCCACAAATCTAAAGAATCAATGAAAAAGTTGTCGGCCTTTGTTTTTATGACAGGATAGTTTTTTAAAGTGCTTTTTACAACTGCTTTTTTTTTAACTGGATAAGCCTTCATTTGACCACAATCTTACCTGATGTAAAGTGACGATGTGGTCTAAGATGGAGCATGAAGACCTAGAAGGAAGGCTTCTCCGGACCACATTACGAAACACGAAAAAATCGCTACACGTACTGGCTAAGCCCGGAGGGTGGTGACAAGTCGCGGCCGAAGCCTTACCACCAGTTGACTGTTTTTAGCACCACCCGGAGGTCACGTGTAAGGATTCAGTGGGTTACCACTTACGGACGTAAACAGACAAAAACCTCCTAATTCATAATAATCTAAATATTAAATTTTAAAAAGCCTGCGATTCTAAAACGATTGTTAGTTACTTTAAAGTAAAATGTCATACTAGTTTGTAATGTCCATGTGATGCGCTTTCGCTTGAGACCCCACTCACTGAGGCCTTTGCCCTGCAGTGAGACACAACAGGCTAGAAAAAAAAAATAGTAAGGTAGTTAAAAGATTTTATGGCAAGATATACAATACAATACAATACTCTTTATTGAACACAAAATAATAACACACAAAAAAGATAAAAATGTACACAAATATAACGATATAAGTAGTTGGTCAAAATTTATTTATTCGAATATTTGTCGAAGTTTGGGCGCAATAATCTCAGGAAATCTCAGGTCCTAGTTAAACAATTATTTTACTGTATTTATCGGGATAGGATATTTTACTGCAGGAAAATACGTTGTCCCCGGGGGAGAATACACATACCACGGGCTGCTCCGTGGCGTGAGATATTGCCTCAGGATTCGCGCAGTCTTAAGTTCTTAGTTGGCCTTACACCTGGTAATAATAAAATTATAGAATTCCAAAGTCGATACAACGGACGATAATTTGACTGCATTTAAAATAAACTAATTACATTTTTGGAATGTAGTGAATATTATTCTATTGTTGATTTTTTTATTAAAAAACTCTGTGCTTATCTATAATGAATGACATTGCATAACTGACATTAAAATTAAATATGAATAAATTTATCTTTTATAATTATTCAATGAGAACATAATTATTATTTAACGTTTTAATTAATAATGTTGTAAGCCCGAAAAGTAGACTAGAGATACAACGTTTGTATATGTATGTATACATTACCACCTAGTTAAACAGCAATAAAAACATATTTAATTTCAATATTGGTACTTAATCAGTTATGGCTTGCAAACTTGCAATCAAGAAATAAAATAACTGCAAAGTTAATAAAATGAATGAGACTTCGAAACATTAGCGGCGGCAATTGTCAAGGACGCCGAGATCGCACGCATTGCGCAGCGCTGAGAACGGCTGGTGTACTTACTCGCTCTTAAATAAATATTTATAATAATTAATAATAAATAAATTTTACTCGAATATTAACAAAATTCACTTAAACTACTCATTTTATACCTATGTGTAAAATGTTTAAAATAGGTATGGAATACATGAGCCTGAACAAGGGTTATCCTGTGTGTGTATTGACCACGCTATACATATTTCGGCTAGATTATATATTTATTTCCCAAAATTAATAATGTAATGTGTAATAAATACACAGTTACAATTAAATTTAGCAGCGGTTTCCTCACGAGGCCTGTGTTGCGTTTTTATTATGTTTTTATTAAAACTTCACGTTACGGTACTGATTTCGTCCGTTCGTTTAAATTCGCTGCAGGTACATAAGGTCTCCCTCGATCGCAATACGGGACTGATTGAAGAATTTCAATTGATTAGGGGAGAGGAGAACATAGATAATCTTTTTCATGTAATACCTCTGATCTGTTGCAAAATTATCACATTTGCAACAGTCCTGCTGAATTGATTGGGTAACGCACAGACAAATTGCAATAAATTACATAACTAGTGATCTGACATTTAACAGATGGTAGTTTGAACATGCTGTCTCGCCTTTCCTGTGTCTTGTCCAAGTAATTGTTCAACTAAATCTGTGCATACGATTGGGTTAATTTCATATTTCGGCTTCTATTTATCATGTAGCTCTTTTTAGGGTTCCGTACCTGAATTGTAGAACGGTGACTCTATTACTGAGACTTCGTCGTCTGACTGTCTGTCCGTCTGTCACTAGCTGTATCTCAAGGACCGCGATAGATAGAGTGTTGACATTTTGAGGGATGATTCTTATTTCCACTATAACAACAAATACGCATAAAGAATAAATATATAAGAGGACTTCCATACAACAAACGTGATTGTAATATTTTATAGTTACCCAACGTTACCATGGCCGCTATAACGGCTGCTTTTTGCATTAATATATTTAAATTAATAAATATAAAAATATTTATTTATTTAAATATATTAAATATTGCATACTTATTTTATTAATACACTAGCTGTTCAGGCCTTGCCCTTCCCGTGCTTCATGAATAAACAAGAAAATTAAAAAGAAACCTACAGCGTCCTCGGTAGTTATAGTTAGCCGGTGCATTCATTACCGTCCTGTTTAGTTTGCCACAACCAACGGTGCAAAGATCAATTTCTATATTCTTAAGGGTCAAATCGCTAAACAAATTAGCTCAGTGAAAAAAAAAATCATCTTTGCTTTCCTCGCTGACTCTTTCTCGTCGTATCCCAAGCTTTTCAATCTTTACCATAATGCACTATATATCTTATATATAAATTTTCCATGACACAATGTTAGTTATCATACTCCTCCGAAACGGCTTTACTTACCGATTTTTACCAAATTTTATATGCGTATTCAGTAGGTCTGAGAATCGGCTAATCTATTTCATTTCGCAAAACAACGTTTGCTGGGGTCAGCTAGCACTCGTATAATAAATACATATTATAAATGCGAAAGTTACTCTGTCTGTTCCTCTTGCACGCAAAAACGAATGAACCGATTTAAACTCTAGAGCCTGAGAAAGGACATATTATGCTACTTATAGCCGCGGGGAAATGTAATTCCGCGGATAAATCCATTATAACGCGAACAACACAGCGGGTATCACTAGTCAATCTATATTTCGCTGAAAACTAGAACAATGTCCGAATCGATTTCAATAAAATTTAAGTAAAGATACTTATACCACGACGCCGGCGCCGCCGTCCCTGAATTATTCACATAGCAGGCACTCACTTCAACATTATTCTTAACCTAACTGAAATCCGCCAAGTTGGCAACCATGTTCACTTGACGTTTTAACAAGCAAAACAGACGTGTTTTTCGTATTGGGCACATAGTAAATACGTCACAGGTGCGTGGTCTGATGTTCGGTAAGCCAAAGTAGAGTAGCTATCTGAATATCTTATTTGTCGACACACAAAAAAAAATACAAAACGTTTATTGTACAACACAATGATATAAAAATCTTAATATAATGGTTTCCAAACTAGGCACAGCCTGTATCTTGTCACATACTTGTCGTAACTGTTGGTTACGGTTGATTTTTGTTAAAATGGAACTCGTTTAATGATATACGAATATTATAAGTACCTACAACGTAAATATGCGAGAAAATGTACCTACAACTAAATATTATTCGTGCAGGTCAAGTGAGGGTAAAGTTGCCAACAATTTTTCGAAAGATGCTTTGAATGCTCTTGTTTTAACCCCCGACAAAAGAGAGGGTTTTTATAAGTTTGACGTGTCTGTCTGTCTGTCTGAGACATCATAGCTCCCGAACGGACAATTTTAATTTAGTTTTTTTGTATGAAAGGTGCGCGAAGTTTTGCGCGAGTGTTATTAGACATGATTGATGAAAATTGGTTGACCCGTTGAGAAGTAATGAGCGTAAAAGTGAGGAAGGAAAACCGAAAATCTGCAAGTATACTCGAGTGGGGTTAAAATTTTGGAAACCATGTTTTTTTTAAGTTTTAGATTACACCATTTTTTTTGATACTAAAGGAATGATTGATTTCAGTAAAATGAGCTTTCTAAAGGAAGAAAAGAAAGGAAAGATCCAAATCTTCTTCTCATCGTAGAAGAGTTGGATGAAAGTTTAGGTACGATATAATGATGTCAATTTAGTTGTCCACAAACAAATGAAATTAGCATTGGCAATACTTCAAAATGACCACGAAATGGCAAATCCATAAGCGTTCAGTAAAAAAGTGGTTATGACATGACAAACAGACACATTACTTCTACATATTTATATATATATATATAGATTCTATATTCAGAGCCGATTTTTTAATGTCAGATAGGCTAAATCCTCCGTTCTGTTCGCATATCGGACAGTCAACATATTCAGTCAACAGTTCAGTCAACAGTCAGAGAAATAGGGAATGTACACTTATTTTTTTCTGTTTTCTTACAAACGTAAAATGCTTTCGGGCAATTTGTACGAAATGTACGGCGGCGTCGCAAGCCCGCACTGAGGAACTTTGATGCGTTATATTTTGGCACTTTCTTACTACATTATTGGAAAATAGAGAAATACATAGGTGTCCAATATGTTCGGACGCGCTAACAGTCGGACTTAACAGAAAACCTAATGATTTTTCGTAGTCATCATGCCTTCTAAAGGTGTGTGGATGTGGATGAGCTGATGAAAATTCAAGCGACCTCAAACGCAACCACTGTGTACTATTAGTTCCTAAGGTAGATGAATAAACGAACTACTGAATAACTGAATAGAAAAATCCTCTCATTATAATCATCTATCATGAAAATAGCAACCCGGGCCAAACACACGGTGTCTATAGGTAAATAATAGCAGGTGTTCAGTGATGCCGGTAGTGATCGAAGTGCAGCCGGTGCTGATCTTTGTCTATGTCTCACTTAGACATGTCTATGTCTGTCTATGTCTATGCGTATGTCGGCAGCGGGCCAAGCGCCGCCGCCAAGCACCGGCGCGCTTCCATCGCCCATTAGCGTCTAAAAACAATAATCAGCTCCCAAAATAAATATCGCGGTTTTCCTTGTTAAGATACATTAAAATACTACTGTATTGTTGAGCACCCACAGCGTAGAACATGTCGATCTTGATCCAGCATAAATTCAGTACCTAGTATCAGTATATTATCTATATCACGATCTAACATAAATAACTTAAGAGTATTCAAAAAAATCAACCGACTTCATTTGGTTACAATCAGTTTCTGTACTTAATTTTCGAATTCAATGATCCATGGGTTCGGTTGAGTTGAACAACCTAACCTTCATTTTTTTTGAAGCCGGTGAAGTGCTTGATTTAACAAGAATTAATTACAAACTAAATACGTAGTCTACTATTCTGTGCCTAGGTATTCCCGAGGTCCCTACGTCACAACAAATCCATAATAATTAACTATAACTGGTTTATGCAACAAATCACCATAATTTATAAATTTCGATTCAAATTATCAATCGTGTCGCGTCTCGTGACTTTCAAATACTTGATAAAGATAAAGCAATTGAAACTTTGGTTATAATATGAATGTGAGTACAATCTCGGTTATTTTCAAGTGGCTATGTTGTAAGTTAATGTTGACGCATTTATTTACGCCTCATAATATCGGAACGCACGGTACCTACTCGAATTTACACAATATTTACTTACTGGCTCAATACGCTACCTGGGACTGATAAAATTACTTAGATACTTGATAAAATAAATTTATGAAATCTGACAAGCACAAGTCACTCTTACGAGTAACGCGGGTTCCGTATCATTCAATAAAGAGATTATCTTTATAGTATAAATGACGCTTCTGCTGTTTCATTGCTTAGACATTTAAGCTACCCCGACTTAGGTAAATCCTGTTTTCATTTTAGTATTCTTGAGATATTTACAACTATAATTTGCACATTTGCACTCCTGCGGTTCATTATTAATACACAATGGATACCAAATTTAATTCACCGTCGTTCTTAGTAGTATGAGGTAATTTGGGACCTAATGGTAAACATTACCTCATAAATTAAGGTAATTAATGGATATTACAACTACAACTTAAATAAGAAAAACTGGGACAAACGAAAACAGATTATTAAAAGATACTTTGTATACTTACTGTTTAAAAATGCCTGTATTTTTACAGGTAAACCCAAAAGTTGCACAAATTAACTTGTGTGTGAAATTCTGCCCAGCGAAAGCGCAATGCGAATGTATTTGAGCTTTTAGCGAATACATCCACCGTCTTGAGATTTCCCGGCTCCTCATTACTCAAATTATGAAATGTATTCCTCCGATTGTCGAGTGGCAGTCCACGCACACTGATGCAATCTCTCCTAGGGTTTGTAAACTTACCAGATGATAAGTCAAGTTGTTGGCCTTCAATGTCTGTACCTACCTGGGGATGTTATCGATTGACCATGAGATGGATATACTATCGATTTGCTTAGTTAAATTTACAAGCTTAAAAGCAAATATTAGGTATATCATAAAAGTATTTACTGAGTCAAGTTCAAGCATTAATTTATCTAACTAGTTAATTCTATAACTACTGAGTTTTGCTTCATATCAACATAGTTTTTTTTTATATAAAAAAAAACATCAAGATCTCTCTGAGAAATCAGTTTTCATATAAATAATTAAAATACGTAGTATATGAGCTTTTTTTTTAAAACGACCTTTTTTTAATCAGCAAAACACTCTGATTTATTATAATTATATCTTCTTATATATAAAATTTCCATGTCACAATGTTAGTTACTGTACTGCCCCGAAACGGCTTAACCGATTATTATTAAATTTTATATGCGTATTCAGTAGGTGTGAGAATCGGCTACTATCTATTTTTCATTTTGCAAAACAACGTTTGCTGGGGTCTGCTAGTAAATATATATATATAATTAAATCAATCCAGTAAACTATATATTGTCTCTTATATCTAGACTGTTAGAGAGCCGATACAAACATGAATTAAAAATAAATTTGAAAGTATGAGATGGACTCCTACTAAAACTTGGGTGCCGTTTACGGTATACACTTATTGCAATTAAAAAAAGAACAAAAAAAGTATAAAACATTTTTTTAAATGTGCAATAAGATGCAGTAAGTACGGTCACCCATCCAAGTACTGGCCTCGCGCAACGTTGCTTTTCTAAAAATCACGTTTGTTGTATGGGAGCCTCCTTAAATATTTATCTCTAGCTATCACGGTTCTTGAAATACAGCCTGGTGACAGACAGACAGACGACGAAGTTTCAGCAATGGTCCCGTTTTACGGTTTTTTTACGCACGGAATCCTAAAAAGATGATATTTACTATTACCTATTACTAATGCTCTTGCTGTGCTACTGTGCAGGTAAATAGTTTTAAAAGCTACCTACGTTATTATTATAATTAAATTACAATTTCGTCGTATGGTCCATTGGATGCAAAATAGAATACCAATCTATCTAATTATAGATAATTTTAAGCCTACACGTGTCTATCTATGTGAAATACAGTAGCACAATACAATAAATTATTAACGATCGTAGGGAGCACACTCGACTTTCATTGAGAAGGTCGTGGGTTCAAACCTCAGCTATGGATCTTTCTTCTAAAAAATGTAGGTATGTGCGCTTTAACGGTGAAAGCAAACATCGTGGGAAAACCGGCATGTTCTGAGAGCTTTGAAGAGTTTGAAAGACATGTGTCACTCACCAAGACGCACTTTTCCAGCGTGGTGGTTAAGACCTAATCTCTCCCGTCAAGAGAGAAGTCGCGGTATCCCAGCAGTGGGAACGTTATCATGAACATCGTCATCCGCAAAACGTCCGTTAGAGCAATGGATCTGTTCTTTCATATCACAAGAAAGCTCTGGACGATGGCCTTTTCCATAGATTTCCTGTTCTACGGTAAGAAGCGGTCCGCCACCACCGTGATCTTTACCGCCTAGTTACTGGACGTGGTTTACCACGTGACGTTACTCTGTTCTAAGTGTGGGTCTAACTGTACCTTAACCATTTTTAAACCCCGACTAAAAACGAGGGGTCTGTCTGTCTGGATGTCTGTCTGTTCCATCATAGCTCCCGAACGGATGAAGCGATTTCAATTTAGTTTTTTTTTGTATGAAAGGTGAGTCTGGCGCGACTGTTCTTAGACATGTTTCATGAAAATCGGTTGGGGGTGAGAGTGGGGAAGGAAAACCGAAAATTTGCAAATATACTAGTGTAGGGTATCAAATGAAAGTGCATTGCGTCCACATTACATAATATTATAATGTTGTTTTACGTTTAAGGATATTAAGGCTTTGGAATCGGGGGTTTTTCTTAAATTTTAAATTTAGATTCTTTTAACTTACAAAATATTTACGGCCGATTTATCGCAAAGGAATCTATCTATCTCATATTCTTCTTATACACAAGACAGTTAGACGACATCAAAGGATTGAAAATCAACCCATATATGCAAAATGAGAAAAAACTTTACAAGATCATGACCAACTTGGGTGGTACGTCATAAAAAGGCCCCATATTGGAGCTGCGCACGCGCGGAACTCATGGCGGAGCGGCAACGCACTGGTTGTCCTTAAGAAGATATACCTACCTCCGAACAAGACAACTCACTTTTTATACTCTCTGCAAGTTTAATTATAATGTAATCATTATCAAGGTTTTAATGTAATAAGTACTCGCCTACCTAAGTTAACTGTATCAATATTGTGATCTTACTTCATAATAGAACTATAAAATGTAATTGCAATGAATACTTTACTGAAGTATTCAATTTAAATTTAATTTATAAATTATATTATATTATACCTTGATAACTAAATAATGTATTCTTATATTAAAAATAATAATTAAATATATTGTCTTTTCTATTTAATTTCGCTCTTGTTATTCACATAACGTGACGTTACGTAACAATACTGATAGCTACCTAGTTGCACATGAAATCAATATATTTCTCATAGTGCGCGTGCATCAAAGATAAAAACAATTTAATAGAATCCCGAGAAACAACAGAACAATTGAGGTTTGCAACAAGGTCAATTCATAATCTGTAGTCCCGACACAAGTACCACTAATTACTATGATGATTGCAAAAGTTACGATGATTAGATTAATAAGGAGGATTCTTCAAATCAATCTAGAGGGATTGCCATGTTTACGATTACCTCCTTGCACAATGAGAATATGACCCTATCTGGCCATCTGATTTATCTTGCTTAGATTATTTAATACAAAAGGGAACCAGTCATAGAAATATCAAAGTATTTAAACGGCTTAGATGTTTCTTCAAATAAATCCACACCTTTTCCCAAGTTTACGATATTGTGCAAAAGATAGCCAGTCAAAATATTTCAAGCTTCAGTATTTTAGAATTTTAGATTCTGAATCTAGGAATATAAAACGACAGAATATGTCCACGATACTGCGCGGCGACTTCATCGGTCGACATAATCTACCTTCATTTGTATATTGATGCTAAATAGGGAGTGGCTTACGTCACTTCCGGTCTGGCGGCGGCGTGATTGAGCCCGCGGGCCCGCGGTGAGAACATACGCATGGAATCTTAAAGGATTTGGGCACGGAATACTATTTGGGCATCATGGAGGTGTGTAAAATCAACTTAGTAATTTCATCGTCAAATCGTAAAATATTTCACTATTTAAATAAGACATTTTTAACATACTGGTTAATATTACGTTTAAAAATATATATATAAACCCAAATTAATTCTTTATCTGTTCATTAAAAGCTTTTCACCCTTGTTTATCTCTACAATAGTCGCAAAATAAGGCTTTAATAGGCTTATTCTTAGTTTTAGCTAATTCAGTTAAATTAGCCATAATATTATTTTCTATGAATACGAGGGAGAGTGGCAATCTATTGCCACTCTCCCTCGTATTTCCCCACCTTTCCGTGGTAAAAGCCTTTTTGTAAAAGTCATATGTCGAAACTCTCCGTCTTCGGTGAGATTTGTGGCTTTCAGACCGGCGCAGGTGTCACAATTTTAACATTTTCCTTGAAAAAACTTGGAGTTTCACCAGAACCGTTAGTCTATATAACTTATAAATTTAGTCATATTTTTTATTTAAATAAGATGGCTTTACTCCATTTTTCAAATCGTTATATTAACGGCATAATAGGGTCCAGTCCACACTGTCGTTGTAGTCGGACCAGACTCAATGATTTACTTCAAAATACCTAATTAACATTCAACTCTGTACAAACTTTACCATGACGTATCTCTAGAACAGCCTTGTCCACTGATAATTACTTTTATTTTAATGTAAAATAAGTACCTACCTACTTACCGACTTTACGCCTAGAGCTCATTATCTATACTTAATATTCTAGAGCTGAAGAGCTTCTTTGTTTGTGTGATTGTTCGTTTAAACGCGCTAATCTCAATAACTACTGGTCCTTTTTTCCACTAATTGCTAGTATATCAAAGCCGTGTTGGCTGAGTGGTTGAACACTCGACTTTCATTTCGTTAGTCGTGGGTTAAAACCAAGCCGCGCACCTCTCGATTATTATTATTCTTGAAAAATATACGTGCGCTTTAAATACGGTCGGTGAAGGCAAAACATCGTGAGGAAACCAGCATGTTCAGAGAACTTTCAAGGGTTTGAAGGACATGTGACATTCACCATCCCGCGTGGTGACGACTCAAGACGTTATCTCTCTCGTCAAGAAAGAAATCCTTGTGTCCCAGTGGAAACTGCAATAGGGTGCTGTTGATGATGATGATGAGATGGTCTCTTTATTTAGGAACGGAATTTAGGCTATCTGCTATACTGCGGGAAAATCCGTAGGTACGCCGCGCCCCGGGGCGTGCAAAGATAGACATAAATAAATCCGAACTCGCATTTTTTTTTAATTTTAAGAATACTTACTTACTGCTAGGCAAACAATATTAACAGATAATATAAAAAGAACATGTCTTCAACATGCCATAACACAAAAGGCCAATTAAAAGATTCCGTACGTATTAAGCATTAAATAATAAAACATAATTGTGTAAGCTGTTACAAAAAAAAGAAAAACTAAATTTAAAGCCAAATATAAGACAAAAAAAAAATTTAGAACATAATTTAATATCAAAAGTACTTAGATGTGACTAACAAAAAAACATAAAAATATCTAACATTCCGAAAAGAATTGATCAGTTAGCTCTAATATTTAAAGATAGTAATTAACTTATGTGCTAGGTAAATGTTTTATTTTCTGAATCTGCTAATATAATTTTGTAAAATATTTATTTATTAAGGAAGGCTATATTATAGACTACTTTTCGTTTATTTTTCCCTTGGGAGCAGTTAATTAGCGACACTCCGGATGTTGCCAATTAAGAACCTCATCAGCGCTATCAGACGAGTAATAGCTAAATGACACCTGCATACATCTTCATACTGATTCTAGCACACGGAGAGAAAGTTGATTCAAGAGAGGACTCTTAATGGGCATCAAGGAAATCGCCTGAGAATATGGATAAAAGCCCTTGCATACGTGATAATACAACTTTGACTATTAAGGAGCACATGACACATACGATTTTTTAATTGTAATAAATAATTGGATCGACTATCGAGCGTATCGGTGTAAAATATGCTTTGAGCGAGCGCAAGCGAACAGAGGGAAATAATGAACGCAAGTTTGTCGATGTTACGAGTGAATGCTCAGTTGTGCAAGGTGCAGCGCGCAACAGTGCTTGTGTTATGGGTACTAGATTTGCGATAGACTTAATACAATAACTTAAAAAAAAACCCTTGAAATACTAGGGTTTTTCTGGCTAAGTCAGATAAAGTAAGATAAGGTACAATACTTTACAAAAACGCTTTATTATACACAACACAGGAACATAACCACAAAATAATAAAAAAACAAGTAATACAATGAGCGGCGATCTCTTCCAGGCAACCGTAGGATGGAAAATACTTAACTCAAAATAGAAAGGAGGCAAGGGTGTACAATATTTAATATAAAAATATTATCTAAATATCATTATCATATAATAGGTATAGTAAAAACATAGGGGTGAATAAGTAGACGTAAATATATGTATATAAAATTATGTATTTAGATACATATAAAATAAACTAAAAAATAGATTACAACTAGACAAAACGCTTCACTTTTTTTAACATCATGTTGAGAAGCTTAAAGAATAGTTGTTTCATTACATCTTAAAATTAAAACAATAAGTCTTATTTAAAATTTTAACATTAAATTACACAAACTTAATCGTGATACAATATTATTTTACCAAAAAAATACACAGCTATGTCATTCTCAAAAACAATACCAACTTTATAGAAGTAACAATAAAATATCAAGAAGAATTGACTCTCATCTGCAAGTTATCATAAAAAGTGCCAGCCATCACGCGGCGTAGATTCGGGAAGTACACAGTTACAGCGCCTTGTGCGAGGCACTCTGTGTACTTACTACATTCAGAGCACAAAGGTGTACCAAGGTCGCCGCCAGCAGTGAACCAGCCGCTCTGATTGACCTACATGCCCACCACCGACACCAATACAATGGAATCTAATCTTATATCATAATCATCATCACCCTATTAACGTGCCCACTGCTTGGACACAGGGACTTCTCTCTTGAGAGAGAGATTAGGCCTTAATTCACCACGCTGGCCAACTGCAGGTTGGTGAATGTCACATATCCTTCAAACTCTTTAAAGTTCTCAGAACATGCCGGTTTCCTCACGATGTTTCCACCGTTAAAGCACGTAAAACACGTTTAAAGTATAAAGATTAAAGCGAACACAAATTTTTCAAGAAGAAAAATCCAAAAATGTGTGATGCGGTGTGAACACACGACCTTCTCAATGAAAGTTGCGTGTGCTCCCACTTAGCCAACACGGCTTTTTTATCTATAATTCATAAAAAGATCTATCATTTTATTCATAATACCCGCCAACTCATTTTAAAATTCATAAAATTGAATATTTTTTCAATAAAATTGACTATTTTAAAATGTAATTTACAATCGCACAGGCCCCTTTGTCTAGAAACTGGAGTGTAGGGAGATTTTTTACAAAGGCAGAAGAATTTTACGCTTACGAAAAATACGCTGCAGTTCATTGAAAAGAGTGACAAAAAGATATTCTGTATTGTTGGAAGGACTAACACACAACCACAAAGAAAAAAAAATTTCATTCATATTGGCTATAACAGATATTTAATAAACATTCCTCATCAATCTCGCTATCTATTTAGTAGATAAGAAATATTATACATGTTGTATAGGCACCCGAAAAGGCTAATTTTCTACTAAGTATAATTTCAAAATGCTAAGCAATACTTTTTAATACAAATACTTACTTGTAGTACCTACTTAAATAAATCTCATAAAACAATTACCTACGCGTAATGTTACCAATGAAGTACCTACATACATACATATATTGAAACCGGTTTTAAATTTGTATGTATGGTATAGGCGTATTTGGTTAACAAATAAAAAAGTTGTTACCTTAATTTAATTACACTTTAATAACTTGTTCTCAAAAAGCCGTGTTGGCTAAAGTGGGAGGACACTCGACTTTCATTCCGAAGGTCGTGGGTTCAAACCCCGCCACGCACCTCTGGATTTTTCTTCTTGAGAAATTTATGTGCGCTTTAAACACGTGCTTTAACGGTGAAGGCAAACATCGTGATGAAACCGGCATGTTCTGAGAACTTAGAAGAGTTTGAAGGGCATGTGACATTCACCAACCCGCACTTGGCCAGCGTGGTGAATTAAGACCTAATCTCTCTCGTCAAGAGAGAAGCCCCTGTGTCCCAGCAGTGGGAACGTTAATAGGGTGATGATGATGAACTTGTTCTCAGAACGTCTGTTTATTAGTACTGAAATTAAATTCATCAATACTAATATTATAAAAAGATTTGAATGATTATTTCGCTGTTCGATATTCTATGTATCGAGGAAGGTTATACCGCCTTTATACCGCGGTAAAACAAGTAATTACCGCGGTAAATTTCATAAAAGGCAACAACGCCGTCGCATGAAATGTCTTGACAAAAATAAGAAAGAACTTGTTGAAAATATCTTATTGGAAGCTTTCGAAATAAAACCATTCAACAGGTACTCAATCCGCTTATGTTTTTAATCAACTTAACTAAGGAATTAAGTATTTAATTAACTTGCAGTTGGTTGTTAATATCTTTACACACAGGGAAACCAAATAGGATTGCCAATAATATGTTAATTATTTCTCATTATTACATGTTTTATAATACCTAGACTAGATACAATTCTGATGTAAATTTGACTTGCCTTATAAAACGCCCCGTGTTATAATTAGTAAATAAATGAATATGAATATCAAGATACTGTCCAAAAATACTACGCTCTCAATCAGAATTCATTTTCCCTTTAGAAACCTGCAAAATAATCTCGGAAAAAGACACCATAATAAAAATGCAACACACTTTACAAAGACATCAAACGCAAATATTTATTAAAATTTTGATAGGTAGATGCGAATATTTTGTAGATAGATTTTTTTCCGAGGACAGGTCTATTTATATTTCCATTTTGTGCGTATTTTTAATCAATCCTACTATTTTGTTCAATATTGCTGACTATATGGCTCAATTACTTGTTTACATTACATGTAGTGTACAATATATAGCTGTAATTATAATATTACTAGTTTTGTATTCATAAGGACACGTTGTCGGACAGAACTTGGCCATTAGGAGTGTGCAAGCCCAGTGAGTGTTTCATGTTTTATGAAAAACACTTTTGACTAAACCATCTTCCAAACAGAAGAAGCAAAAAATAACCGGTTCATTCGTTCGTGAGAAAAAGGGCGTGGAAAAGGCAAGAGACCAGAACAGCTGCCGAAAACATGATATATTATTTTCTCTGGTAAAAATATTTTCCCGTATTTGCCGGTCCTCACATTTTGCATAGGTACTCATATTCCTTTAGCGCCTCCTCTTTAAGCAAAGATTACACAAATTGCTATTATTAGCTCACTTTTATCTTAAAATATTCTAAAACATTGGCTTGCTTGAATAATGACTGCCGTGTGACATTGCTATCACATTCGATAACCGTGGGCGTACAGACAAAGGCAAGGACCGCTTCGATTCATATCGATCGATCGATAAATGCCTACGTGGAACATACGACAAACACACAAAGGTCCACAGTTGCACTTAGATGTTTCAATCAATGGACAGAGTGCAATTTGTGATTTGCTCCTGTAATCAGCGGTATTGCGCATCCGGTTCTAACCGCCCGCGCCTGTACGACTGAGCGGGCATGTATAGGATTTGCTGATGATTGAATGTCGCCTTTTGTTCCTCTGTGTCGATATCGAAGCAATTTATGCTAATGGATATGATGTCTCCTTGATGTCTGACTGTCTTTCAAGATCATATAGGTAATATTTCGTCTATTTCTGATAGCAATATAAATGGTTATTATTGTATATTCATTATATTACTATAAAGTGTGCTTCCCATTGTAAAAATAAAGATCATGACTTTAACTGCATCTCTTTATCTTTGGCTATGGCTAACTAAAAGGCATACATATAATCAATTCAGATTCGTACACCGGGGGTTCCGTGTAACCCAACAGTTTTCGTTTATTTAAACAACAGAATAAACTATAAACCAAAAAAAGGTAAGTTATATGCGCAAAAACAATCAGGTTTCCAACCAAGTTACGTGTGACCCTATAAATGTGTTGAAGCTATTAAGAAATACGTTTGTTGCATGGGAGTCTTGTGGAGGAAGTTTAGACTTCACGGGTCTTGAGTGGGCAAAGCGACAACTCAAAGACAAGCAATGTTTCCTTACCTACAGCTTGGTTACAGACGGACAGCGACGGACAGTTTAATAAAAGCTTCCAATTTTTAACTATTGGATACGGACTCCAAATAAGTAATTTAGTTTTCACCCGTATACGGTTATCTTACATAATATAGGTACTCCGAGCATATGTGAATTTAGACTGCTAACATAGTATTCAAATATGTTTGCAGATTTGCGCATAAAATTAACCGCTTTAGAGATAACTTATGTGTGTCATTTTGTCATTTTGTGCACATCAACTTATCCAAACAAGCACCTGCTAATAAATTTTCTAACCCGTGCATTTGTAGGTCAGCCGCAGAACCGGTTCAACTTATATCATAGCAGTGTATAATGTTTCAATCTTGCGAACTTATTGAATGCTGAACTAGTGAAAAGGCACTTTACCAACATTTCGTGAGGCTTCCAACGTCCCGCCTGCTCGCGCTGGCTACCGGGACCGGGCGGAGCCCCGAGGGTCGGTCACCTTTAGGACATCTCACCGCTTACTGCATGCACTGTACGCCCGAAACATTTAAGTAGCAATCAAATATCTCTTAAAAACAACTTTTTTGGCAAAACCCATTCCAACGGGCCGCATCATGACTGCCAAAGAACTTGTCTTACCCAATGTCTACCTTGTGTGGTAATCAGAAGGTGTATAGTGTAGTGGCAGGCAAAGGGCCCGATTACCGAGTTCAGGTGTGCTCAGCCTTGCTTGAAGGCGGTAGAAAAGCAGAGCAGACCGGTTGTCTGGCAGGACCGGTCCAGTGGAAAATTTCCGCGCTTTCCACAGCCCGGCTCGCGAAATTAGGCGGTATGCCCGCAAAGCACGGTCCGAAATCCGATGGCACATGATGTTAGCTATGTGAGTTAGGCTGTACATGAAATAAGGCAATATTCCCTGCGCCGCAGGCTCTAGAGGCTTATAGCGCTGTACTGTCGCGTCACAACACACCTGACTTAATGTGCGAGTCCTTACGTTAGCTTGACATGCACCTTCACTTTGTAGTTCTCAGCGTTTAAGAAGGTACTAATCCTTTAGATTGGGAACTATCGTCTACCAACTCAAAGACGTGAAGCATAGTCTGTTACTGAGGTACTGATAATAATACGTTCTTTCAAAGAAGGCATTATTATATTAGCTATATAGATACCTAATAATTTTATCGACTACATAGGTACATAACGCATAACCATTCCAAGTTAATATTTATTACTCCCTAAGCATTCGCGCAGAAGTTCTTCACTCCCCATCCCATTAATAAAAATCAAAGAGAATCCATAAGAATATTTAGAAACTGATAGTGATTTATTTTCAGCTAAATAAGGCTCCATGAGGCTCTTTGTTTGTTTGCCTTCTAATTAGGCAAGAATTAACAAAGCTTTAGATTTAATGAAATTGGATCCGATTCGAAAAACGTTTTTGATTGATAGCATCAAGTATCTGAGATCATTTTTGTTTATAACCTTGGTGAATAGCATGACACAGCCCTTCGCTCGTGTTTAACATTGTGCCCCTGCAACGTTCCAATACCAAATGGTAGATGTTCCTCTTTTAAACCACCGACCAAAAAAGAGGGGTGTTATAAGTTTGACGTGTCTGTCTGTGTGTCGGTCTGTCTGTCTGTCTGGGACATCATAGCTCCCGAACGGATGGAGCGATTTCAATTTAGTATGAAAGGTGAATTTTTCGCGAGTGTTCCTAAAAATATTTCATGAAAATCGGTTGAGCCGTTTAAAAGTTATGGAGGTGAGAGTGGGGAAGGAATACCGAAAATATGCAAATACACTCGAGTGGGGTATCAAATGAAAGCGCATCGCGTGCGTATTTCAAAATTTTATGGTGTTTTATATTGGGACTGTGCTTTTCTGATGTTAATTTTTTTGTGTGACTTTCTAATGTTAAACAAAACAAATTAAATATCAGAAAGAGTTCGTAACGTACTCGTAGGCGCGTTGCCCGCGCAGGTCGAACGGTACGTACTATTTATTAAAATACCTGCCAAAAACACACGATATCGGTCGACATGTTTCGTTATTTAGTACTAATTGAATGTTCATCAATTTCATAGAATACCTTTCTATTAATTATTCGTCGCTTGTGATTTTTGGCCGGGAATCAAAAAGCTTTGGCGAGGATTAACGACATTATGTGACTGTATCTAAAGGGACATATTTGTACGAAGTTGACACCCAAAACGTGAATATATTGGCAACCATTGCAACCGAAATATGCGCTTTCAATTATAACGTAAATCTGCGGAATGTGGTGGCGGTGGTGGTGGAAATTGAAGTGGCCGAATGCGTGGGAGCTGCCATGAAATTAAATTGGTTCTCAATTTTTTACGTCTTAACATTATTAACGAGAAAGTTTGTATGGATTGGTTGAACGAATTTATCTGAAATTTTCATGGTTGGCCACTTGTCCTCGGTTCTACCTTAAAGCCTAGCAGCGTTCTAATTCTCCGCTTATCGTCGGAGCTGTAAAGAACTAAAGGATTTTCTTTGGGTGTATAAACACATGCTACTGTTTACAGAAAAAAGCAGGTAGCGCCACGTGCTGCTAATAATAGTAATAATTTAAATAGTGATGTGTTTTAACTCGAATTACAACATAAGCCACTTTTTACCGGGGTAAAATATGATATTCCGTAAAATCCAAAATTCATTTTTTCTATTTTTTATCTGCTATTTTTAATAACTTACTTACACTATGTTGATATTTAACGTCTTTTTAATGAAACGAATAAATTTACATTAAAGACACGAATTCGAAGTACATAATTAGTTTGAACAACACTATGCTTTGACTGAAAACTTGGGCACGGGTTCGATTCCCGCCACCCAATCATATTTTTTTCGAATCTACTATATCTAGCTGGAACTAATCTGACAAATCTTCTATGTGCCATATTAATGTCTTTACAAGAAAATGTATCCCTACCTATTTATAGTTGATACAAGCCCTGCTTAGCTTGGTTCTTATATTATGATGTGTGGGCAGTCTAGATATGTTTACTGATAAGTGACCCTGAAACAACACCTGGGCGGGCGGGTCGGGTCTACCTATATCCTCTCGACTATCCAATCAGACCTGGGGCGCGTTTAATCCAATCTTCCAGTTAAGGGCAAATTGTCTCCTGTCGTAGGATGCACTCGTCTGTTTAATAATCCGGTGCTGATCTCCTCAGCACGGTATATCGCAATCTCTATTTTCAAGCCACTTACTCAGTCCCAGTCTGTTAATACACGCAGTCTGAGTAGTATTGACGTATTGAACCCAGTTTACAAATTAATAACGGCATAGCGTGGATTTGTACTAATATTTCAAATCGTGAAGTTTGCTCGCTTGAAAGTTCTGTTTTTTAAAACTACTGACATCCGATTTGTAGAAATAATTCAGCGTAAGATCACACAGTTATTGAGGAACATTTATACCTAAAAAAACACCTTATTCTCATACGAAAACAATAAGTCACGGGTGGAAAGATATAGCAGCAGATCTTAAGAAACACCCGGACAAGATGTTTTTAGACCATATCATTTTAAGTCTTCGCTTTCAGACCCACTGAAGATATATTTATTTTTCAAAATATTAGGTATGCACTGCCGAATGTTAGCTCAGTATTTTCTAAATAAAATCTGAGCCCGCCATTTCCGTTAAAATAATAGCATTCTTTTAGCCTGCGCCAAAAAGACTACTTTTACAGATGCAAAGACAAATTAAAGTGCAGTCAGTCTGCATAATAAAAAGAAAAAAAATAGTTTAGTTATATTAATTATCATGACATCACATATAGTAAGACATTATTTGAAATTTGTTATCTTTATCTGTACTAGAATAAAGCCTATTTTAATTTTTATTCTTTTATCAGCTGTTTTAAATCACTGCTAACGAGCAGGAACAGCGAATTCTATTTATTTACAAGTACTGTCGGTGTATTAACACATTAGTGCCGTCCTACTATGAGTATAAACGTCCGTCAGTCTGTCGGTGGAGTCGTAAGTGGTGTAAACCGACGATCGAGATAACAGCTTCGCGTAATTTTCCGCTTTGTCGCCTTGACATAACGCAACATAGCACACACAAATCATTTATTTTATAGTTCTGGTCGCAGTCAAGGTGAACACGCCGCGAATAGGTAGAATGTGCGCAAGCCCTGGACTTGGGATGTATTTGAACGCGCGTGAAGTTTCCCAAGTGAGGGCGGAAATGTGGAACCATGACAACGGTCCATACAGCTTCTTACGTATGACGCAACGTAAGAAACTCAATTGAACTCAAGTGAACCATTGTCAGAGTTTTTAAGAAACGAAAAAATCACTGTTCTTTACATTTTTAGTCTTTTTTGGTCAACAAGGTTATTTATTTGCCTGAAAAACGGGATTCTACTAGTTCATGCTAAATCAATACATCATAGTCCTAATTAAATATTAAGGATTTTTGTCAACTTTAGCTATAAGTGATTTTCTGAATAAAAAATATTATTATTTTATATATTATTAATGAAGTCAATGAGCATATAAATCACTACGTGGTACCACAGATTAGATACTTCTAAATATCTAATCTGTGGTGGTACTTACTTAATATTTAATTTATGATAGGAATCCCAGGGTTGTAATTAAGTTTCAAATATTTTAATATGAAAATATTTCTTATGAACAAATATCCTAACATGCTTTCGTATTTTTTTTGGTTTCTTCAACCATTTCAGCCGATAGAAGTAGGAACCCACTTTAGGTTGGAACATCTAGCCATAAAGCAAGGTGAAACCTGACAACTCAAAATGGTGGTAATTGTATATTTATAATAAGTAATATTAAGAACCCTTGACACGAATCACGAAGATCGCGCATGCTCAATATTTTAGGCAAAAACATTCAGACTTTTAAAATATTGGCAAAAAATTGCGTAAAGTAATAATGGCGAGGTAATGTTAACACTAAAAACAGGCCATAAGCAGGTAATATATACTAATATATAAAGCTGAAGAGTTTGTTTGTTTGAACGCGCTAATCTCCGAAACTACTGGTTCGAATTGAATAATTCTTTTTGTGTTGGATAGTCCAGTTATCGAGGAAGGCTATAGGCTATATAACATTACGCTACGACCAATAGGAGCAAAGATATAGTGGTAAATGTGTAAAAAACGGGAGAAATTGTTCATCTTTGAAGCCTTCCGTTGCGTGCGCCGTGAAAACGGTTCAAGATACACAAAAAATATGTATTAAAGAATAATAGCTCTTTTAATGATCTAAAAAACAGTCCGCGATAGTATATGTCTATCTTTTAAGATTAACTCACAAAAACCGTTTTTATGGTACCTAATTTGGTCGAAATAATTTGTTTAAGTTGTATCAACATAATAATAGGTATTAATCTTTATTCAAATAAATATGTTGTTGGTTAAGTGTACTTCATCCATTATAACGCGGGTAGCACCGCAGGGCACAGCTAGTATATTAATATAGGCATTGCTTAATAAATAAATATTTTCGGACTAATTGCATCACCTAACCCCAAACTAAGCAGAGCTTGTATGTACTATGGTATGATACCTGTTTATAAAAAATATATACTTATATTATATTTTCTACAAGGTTTTTCATTGTTATTATTATGAGTTCTATCAAACAAACTCCCCTGCTTCATCCTACGAGTAGGTAGGTATAATATGAGTATGTGTAATTAAAAAAAACTCTTATTTTATATTCAAATTAATAAAAAAATATTTTTTTAAATTATAGTGATTACATGAAGTACACAATTTAAGCTTATTAAATGTTAGACCACACATGACAAACTACATGCGAAACTTATACTACCTACTTACTAAATATAAATTTAAAACCATTTTGGTTTGTGTTTTTATCTTTCACTTATTTTTACGCACCAAAAAACAATATTCTTATGAAAATAATCATTACCCCAATTTAGTATTCAATAACATTCCCTCGAAGTAGCGCCGCCAGGTTCCCGTGTGAATGCGGCCCGTGTACATAAAAATTGTGAATTTAGCCAAATGTTTTGCAAAAACCAGTCGGACGAGTGCAGCCCGCAGCCGCACCCACTTATCATAATCTGGTTTTTTCCTTAAAAGCCAACTTGACTTTTGAACGATTCGACACTCTCAGAATATTAATGCACCGCTGCTTTTTCGCGTGGCGTCGTGGCACTGCAGCCGCATCGAAACTGTCGCTTGATTTTTTTTAAACGTATTTATTGGTACGGGAAACCAATAGCTTATAAAAAAGGTGTGTGTGCGATTCACACACGATAGAAGTGAAACTTCAGTAAATCGACGAAAGAATAAGAAGAATAAAAAAAAGTGTGTGTGTCAGCTACGACGCACGATTGGAGTCTACTACTTACGAACTATAATATGATATATATCGAATAGAAAAAAAGGGTAAATGAACGCATCTGCTTAAATGAGAAGAGAAACAAAAATATATCTGTAATTATTCGGATTATTTATATTAATTCAATAAAGCGTATTACATAAAGTATGTTACAAAATAATATAAATAAAATACAGCAATACCTCAGCAGAAATTTAAATAAAGCATTGTATTTGTGTCTCTTACCATTTCCGTTTCATCTATTTGCATCCGGTTTGAAATCACTACGATTCTATAGAAGTTTCACTTCAAAAAAATAATTCTTATAACAGGATTTTATCATAGAAGCCAATTATAGGGGAACACAGAACTAAAATAACAGATGCCGATGAGTGAAAACATCTTATATGAACAATTTTAAATTTGTGTAGAAAATATTGAGACGAACCTACGTTAGGTTACTAGCTAAATGGGACTCGAACCCACGTCTTCCATTATACGCATGTCAGTAAGCTACGTTACTTCGTCTCAATTTTTTCTACACAAATTTAGAATATTAGAGTCAACTTATGAGTACTCATTATCACTTAGTAAAAACATAAATTAAGATACAAGGGTGTTCTGAAAAGGCACATGAAGAGATGCAACATTGAGCCCTCGGTATGGGAGACAAAAGCAGCACAGTGCCCTGAAAGGAGAAGACTTATTCACCAACAGGTGGATGAGTACGAGGTTGAGCGGCGTCAAGTTCTCGATATGAAACGGGATGAGCTGATGACCCTCCAACCCCTGACTGCGACCATCCACTACAACTATAAAGATGGCACCCATGCCCAAGTTGCTAACGCGCATTTGTCCACGAACTTGGATACTCGAGCCATCTCAGAGCACACAAAGGGGTAGGCCATCTACACCCTAGCTGACAGAAGTCTAGGTTCAGTTTCAGTTTCTTGTAATTGGACTCTTCGCTTGAAGCGACAATTTGTTAGTGTCGAGTTAAATAAAATAAACAAGCGAAAAAGATGTTACTCAGTTGAACGCCATTTTGCGTCCATTCTTTAGGCTCCAATCGAAGTCTAGGTGAAAATGCCTGACCAGTGACACAGCGCCATATCCGAAATCGGCTAGGACACCATCATCACTGTTTTTTTACGAAAAATACTTGCTTTTTGCTTAGCCCATAACATAATTTAGTCAGGCCGATATTGCTGTTTACTTGCTATAAGTAAATTTTAAGAAGCAAGTGGAAAAATCCGAGCCAGGGCTTGTTTACATAATGACTATTGAGTAGGTACTTGTGAGTACTAAAATTGCGGTTAAGTGTTTATATTTGACGAGGTTTTAAGTGTTTGTGAATTCACTGAAATACCTACTAGTGTTAGTAAATATATTATGAGCTAGCTGTTGTCCGCGGCTTTGATTGTGTGGCTTTTGAAAATGTCTTCAATTACCAGTTATTTCGGTCGTGAGTCCACAGCTGTGACGTCATAAAATATAGCGAAGAACCCTTATAATAATAAATAAATAATTTGGAGGAGGGGAAAGGGACGAAAACTGCCGACGGATACTTGTATTTTCTCTGGTTTTTCAGCTAAACGAATTTGAGCATATTTGCCGGTCCTCACATTTTACAAACTCAGCTTCCTATAGCTCCTGTTCTATAAAGGTGTGTCCTGTTCTATACACCGCACTTTACCTAGACTGATACCCATTTCTGGCCGCTATTTGGACATTATAATTAAAGATAAATTTTGTTATTTTAATGAAGCCACTTAAAACCCTCTCACACAGTTTTTAAATTTATTATTATTATAATTTATAAACAGTACGTATAAATTTTCGTACATTTTATGTACCTACGTATGCATAATCTTGAATAAGGAAAATGTCAAGGTACCTATTAACTCCGAGACCGGTTCACTAATTGGAAGGATAACATTTCTAAAATACTAAATCTGATAAATTCTTAGCAACCAGCGGATCTTGCAATACCTATCCGAGCACATCTTGGTTTTTATATAACTTAATGTAGTACTTAAGTTATTTTTATTATGTACGACCTGACCCGGCTAACGTTCCTACTCCTACCCAACCTACCTGGGGTGTAGGAGTAGTAACAGTACTACTCCTACACCCCCCCACTCATAGTCCTACTTCTCCCACTACCGCTCCCAATCCTACCCTACTCCTAACTCACACGCCTGATCCCAGGGACTCTTTTTCTAATAAGTAATTCCGAATTCTAAACGCACGCAAAAATGATTAACATAACGCCGTGACGTATAGGTACTTATATCTTGTAGGTAGATATAAATAATCTCATACACAACAACATCTTATGATGCCGCAAATAGGCAGTAAGCACCAATTACCACAAATTTTTCTGGAGCAATACATACATGAATAGAGTTAAGAATGTTTTGCCACCTCATTAACGACTCTTAGAAACGTTACAGCGGATTGCCACCTACGTGCCATTTTTATAGAATTTTACTTTATAGGTCACATCACATTACAATCATTGCTAACTTTGTAGCTTGAAGTGCGCAAGAATTTTTATTTCCGTCGAGTTCTGAGTTTACGAACATCAATATGTAAAGTAATATGTATCCAATAGGAAACCTCCTCCTCCAGTACCAGGCTGTTTTCTCGTGGTCCTAGTATTTTGCTGGTGATCTCATTACCTACTACATAAATGCGAATTTATGCGCGCTTGGAAATTGTTCGTGAATGTATCTTACATTTTGCACAATAAACAGACTGTAATGTTTGTGCTAGACGAGAACTGCACACTTCCTCCAGCAAGGGTTAGCCGGATGTGGCGAATTTGCTAACTTTAGAATAAGGATCGCATGAGAACTTGACCCGGTTCGCACATTGCTGCATCCTGACTATCCTGACACATCACTCCGTAAATACCACACGGTTGTTCTGAAGCCGGAAAGATTGCATCTTTTTCTATTATTATTAGTAATTCCTGCTTTGATTGTGTTGGTGGAATGAGGAATTCTTGGAACCCCCGAATATATGAGATCGTGGGCTATCTACTGACATTGCTAAACTGATTTTAGATTTAAATGGCTCTGGCAGTGGTGGATTTACCAGCAGGCTGAGTAGGCTCGAGCCTAGGGCGGCAGATCTTGGGGCGGCAAATTTAGGGAACGATTTTTTTATACCTCATAGAAATCAAAAAGATTTTTCTCTGGAACAATTTTTGTCGATGACTTTTCTCTCTCACTTGTCATTGCACTTTCCGAGAGTAGCAAACTTATACAGATTAGCTCTTAGAAATATGCCGAAAAATTATTTTACGTGCAATTTCAACGAAATTGTAGCAGTGTAAAAATAATGTGGACAATTGTTGAGGCAAGGGCGGCAAAAACTATTCAGCCTATACCTTGAAAATTTATAAATCCGCCACTGGGCTCTGGGTAGGCCAAAAAGCATATAGAGAAATGTCAAATGGCAGATTTCTTAAAATTATTTTGAAAGCAACGCCTTACAAATAATATATATCAAAATTAATAACACCTTATGTCTGATAAAACTATTCGTGTTTGTATCCGCATCAAACCTATTTATAGGAATATTAGTCGTTCGTCTTAATATAGATTATGTTTCTACCTGACGCCAATACTATGTTTACTGTCTTATGTTTACCAACCAGGCACAAAACACAATCAAAAAATTAACACAATTTGGGTATTTTCACGAATCTGCTGACAAGTGGACTATCACGACACAAACACATTATCATCATCAGAGTACCTACACGTTTGTAGATGAAATAAAAAACAATAACAAGACCTTATTAACAAGATACAACATAAAAAAAAAACATTTCTTTCCATTGTTGCATTTTACAGCGTTTAGAAATGTCAACACAAAACATAAACAATTTTTACATCGTTAAAGAGTAATTGGTAATATACAAGAGATATCATGTTATCCATTTTATATTACAATAAAAGGAAGAAAATATATATTATACCTAAACTACAGCAGAAAGGGTGTGAATGGCACGCACCAGGCGATCATAATGTATGTATGTTGTTCAACAACTTTCCGACTTAGAAGCCCATTTGTCGAAAAAAAATCTTTAAAGTGTGAATCTGTAGATCTAATTTTTTCGTGAGTGATAGCCATAAACTACTATATGTAACTACTATGGATACCTTGAAAAGTGTTACTTAAAGTAAAACCAATCTCATTTAGTATCATAATAATAATCACTAAATAAACAGTGATAAAAAATTTTATTTTTTATTTTTAACTTCTTCAGGATTTTAAAAACTATAAATCAACTGATATTATTCTAAACATGACCTAGACATTAGATTAGGCAAAAAAATATGAGGCCTTTTTCCGAAAAAGAGGCCTCCAAATGCGACTATGTATTGATGAAGCAACGAATAAATGAATATGAAAATGTCATAGAATGAGTTTGGGATACGATAAAGGTTGATTTGATGGTATGAGACGATGGGTAGACTAGGAAACAACCTACCATCCCATATTCTAACTAAAAAGATACAACAGTATTTTTTAAATAAGTGCAGTAATTACCTCTTGCATCTTTTCTTCCTGCCGCCAGGCTTCACAAGCAGAAAAAGTACACTTAGGTTTCAACCGCCCTTTGTAATCAGATTCACTCTATCTTATGATTAAAATTATATTAACATCCGCTAAGTAGACGAAGGCTGTAGCGAACAGACAGCGGAAAGGATTTTATATTTTACAAGAAGTAGGTAAACTGGAAGATACTTTTTACTATTTATTTAGCGTTAGCGCAAGTACTTAAATTATTTACCTAGAAGTGTATAGATTAAAATATGACTACTACAAGCGGCCCACCCCGGCCTCGCACGGGTATATCCTCCTTTTTCTCGCCGTAAAAACCATCCTTAGCCTTCTACAAACATTTAAAAAACAGGAGTTGGCCCAATCGGTTCAGGCTTCGTTGAGTTATGCGCTTACCAGCATATTTTGCAATTAATTTTTATATTATAAGTAAGTAAAATTAGTAGAGTTAGATACCTACATTCAGTGTTGAGTAAATTATATTAAGTTGATAAAATAAACTTAAAGAAAGACGGGTACATTTAAAATTTATACTGATATTATAAAGCTGATGATCTTGTTTGATTGTTTGAACTCCTAATCTAAGGAACTACTAAGCCGATTTGAAGAATTATTTCGATTTCAGATAGAGGATATTTTTATTAAGTAAAGCTAGGGTATTTTAATATTTAATCTTCTTAGAAATGCGTAAAGATAATCTCTTCCTGTTTTCAAAAAAAAAGATTTTTGCTCATTATTTGTCTTCCTTACCACACTAGTTTTCCTTATTCTATTTTACATAATATGTATATATCTCGCTATATGTATTTATTTTACTTAAACGTATTTGTTATTTCGTCTAATATTTAGGTTTATTTTATGAGTACTTTATGTATTTTTTTTTAAATGTTGTTCTTATATTTATTTTACGCCACTGTCTTTTCGTCCCTTTTACTTTCTGTTCATCCCAAGGTTGCCTGGAAGAGATCGCTCATAGCGATAAGGCCACCCTTTGTTTTTAATTAGTGAAGATTTTGTAAATTTTATTATTAATTTGTGTGGTGTACAATAAAGTGTTTTCTATTATATTCTTCTCATTTTACTGCACTCTGCCCAGTCTCTTAACGAGGCTGGTGTCCTCAGTTGGAATATTAGTTAGTAATATTATGTAAGATAATGAACGAATGAAGTGATTTAACGGTGAAGGCAAACATCGTTAGAAAACCGCCATGTTCTGAGAACTTTTAAGAGAGAGAGGCATGTGACAATCACTGACCCGCACTTGACCAGCGCATATTATACTACAGCTAAATAACACAACAGCTCGGTTAATTAAACAGTCGTCGTTGCAATATATGTATATAATAAATACACTAAGGTATACAACTTCGTACAATGTTTCACACTGATAAGAACAGAATATTATTAAAATTATTATTATAAGTGATGTTAAGAGCGGTGAATTAAGGCTAAATCTCTTTCGCCAAGAGAGAAGTCCCTGTGTCCCAGCAGTGGGCACGTTAATAAGGTGATGAATATGATGATATGTAAGATTGGTCTCATTAAATTTTTATTGGAATTGAGATCCAGTTTAAATTGTTTAAGTTTTATATTTTTCTAATGTGAACTTAGTTTTTATTTAGTATGCAAGAAAATTTTAAAATTACTTTGTATACACAGGGTTGTCAAATATTACCCATGTTTGTAAAATCTATAATACACGTGGTACGCCGCGTCTGTTTAAAACACTCGAGAAAGCTTTTGCAGTGTTAGCCGCGTTGAATGGATTTACAAGCGGTATCACATGACCACGGAAATATGACGCGCTCCTAGCCTTAACACTTTCAAACGTGAAATATATTTTATTTATTTAATATTTGGATAATTATTTGTTGTTCTTATTTTTTAGTAATCACATTGTCCGTTATCTGCTGTGCATTTTCCTCTGCATCCTAAGGTTCATCATCATCATCATTTCAGCCGTAGGACGTCCACTGCTGAACATAGGCCTCCCTCAAGGACTTCCAGTAATTTCGGTCGGTAGCAGTTTGTAACCACCGCGAGCCCGCTACTTTCACCAAGTCGTCCGTCCATCTAGTTGGTGGACGTCCTACTCTCCGTTTGCCGATTCGTGGTCTCCATTCAAGAACTTTCCGGCCTCAACGGCCATCTGTTCTACGCGCTACATGGCCTGCCCATTGCCACTTTAACGAGCTAATTAGCTTGGCTATGTCGGTGACCCGCGTTCTTCTACGTATCTCCTCATTTCTGATTCGATCACGTAGAGAAACCCGAGCATAGCCCTTTCCATAGCTCGTTGCGCAACTCTGAGCCTATTCATGAGGCCTATGGTGAAGCACCACGTCTCGGAGCCATATGTCATCACTGGCAACACACACTGGTTAAACACCTTCGTCTTCAGGCACTGAGGTATATTGGATGAAAAGACGTTTCGAAGTTTCCCGAACGCTGCCCATCCGAGCTGGATTCGGCGATTGACCTCTTTCTCGAAGTTGGACCTACCTAATTGGACTGTTTGTCCTAGGTAAACATATGCGTCAACAACTTCGAGCATCGAATCCTCAACCATAACAGGGGTGGGCACTGCATGGACATTCGACATGACCTTCGTCTTGTCCATGTTCATCCTGAGGCCCACCCGTTGGGAGACTCGATTGAGGCCTTCTAGCATTGTACTAAGTTCCTCCGTCGATTTTGCCATGACTACGATATCGTCAGCGAATCGAAGGTGAGTGATGCATTCGCCATTGATGTTGATGCCTAGTCCTTTCCATTCTAGGAGTTTGAAAGCGTCCTCTAAAGTGGCTGTAAACAGTTTCGGAGATATAACATCTCCCTGCCTAACTCCTCTTTTCAACGGAATCGCTTTCGAACTCTGTTCCTGTACTCGGACTGACATGGTGGCGTTTTTATACAAGCACTTCAACACTTCGATATATCGATAGTCAATTCGGCACCGTTGGAGGGGCTCTAGTACCGCCCAAGTTTCTACCGAATCGAAGGCTTTCTCGTAGTCCACAAACGCTAAACAGAGCGGCAAGTTATACTCTTCGGTCTTCTGTATAACCTGCCGCAGCGTATGTATGTGGTCTACGGTACTATAGCCTTTTCGGAACCCGGCTTGTTCGGGAGGCTGGAAGTCATCAAGCCTGCGTTCGAGACGATTTGCGAGGACCCTAGAGAACAGCTTATAAACATGGCTCAAAAGCGAGATGGGTCTGTAGTTCTTTAATAAGGTATTATCACCTTTCTTAAAGAACAACACCACCCCGCTTTTGTTCCATGCTTCAGGCGTAGTACCTCCGAGCAAGGTGGAATTGAAGAGGTCATCCTAAGGTTGTCGGGAAGAAATTCCTTAAGCAATAAGGCCTCCCATTATTCATTTTGTATTTAGCTTAAAGTCCCTTTTGTACTGTTTTAAATCTCGGTGTGTCACTAAGAGTTAAATTATTATTATTATTTGTGTATCTATGTTTACGCCTGTTAGTCATTTTTTAGGCTTCAAAAAATCTCTGTACGAAATTATTTATTTAAATTAGTTCAGTAGCTTCAGAGATTGATTACACACAAATAATACCGAAACATCTTCATAAACCTTTTCCGTTCTATAATCTGTGGCAGATTTTCATCCAAGGTATAGGCTGAATAGTATTTGCCGCCCTTGCCTCAACAAATTGTCATATCATACATTATTTGAACAATGCAACAATTTCGTTGAAATTGCACATTAAAATGTTTTCGGTATATTTTTGAGCAAATTGAAGCTCAACAATCATGTATGGGCGGGGTTAATACCTATGCTATTTAAAGAATAAAAAAAAAGTTTCCCCAAATTTGGCGCCCTAGGCTCAAGTCTACTCAGCCTGCTGGTCCACCACCACTATATATAATACATAATATAATATACTAGCAGCCCGCCCCGGCGTCGCACGGGTATAAAATTTTCCCGGAAATTATTCGAATTTTTCTCGCCGTAAAAACCATCCTATCTCTCAAGTTGGATCGAACTGCACATGGTGTGCGAATTGTATTATAATCGGTTAAGAAGTTTAGGAGTCCATTGAGGACAAACATTGTGACACGAGATTTATATCGTAATAAATTCAAAGAAATAAACATATTGACCGTCATTTGTCAATATATTTATGAAGCCATTATGTATACGCATAAACATATTAATTTGTTTACAAAAAATAGTGATAAACACAATGTAAATACAAGAAATAAATATAAACTCGCTTTGCCCACCACTAGGCTGCATAAGGTTAATGTATCATTCAAAGGGCAATGTATACGCTTCTACAACAAGATTCCCAAAGAATTGCAACAGTTGTCAATTACTAAATTTAAGAAAATTGTAAAAAACAATCTTTGAAAAAAAGCTTATTATAATATATCGGATTACCTTGAGGACAAAACTGCTTGGGACGGAATCTGCTCGGGACGGAATCTGCTCCAACACAAAATCAAAAACACAAGACTAACAAACAAATAATGATTGTAAAGTTTCAATACAAAAATGAGCTAGAGTTTCTTTGCTCTAGTGTAAAAAAAGCGAACCAGATACCATAAATTTATTTCCTACTTATCTTTAAGCACCTATGATTATGTTTTTTGTTTTTTTTTGTAATTTATTTTGACGTGTCTAAGTTTTGTAAAACCAAACTATGGAAATAAATGATGTTGTATCTTGTATCTATTATATATATTAAGATAAGATAATTATGTCATAATAAATTTGATCATGAAACCTGAAACATAATTTGATTTCAATAATTAAGGTAATGCAGCCATTGTGTTCAATTTGTAGGCATATATTGGTCCACATTGTAAAGAATTCGGTGCGACTAAGCCCACTCCTGAATATTCCATTGTGGTCGCCGAGTACTGAAGGTCGCACTGAATCTGCACTGGGATTGTGCGACCAACCTTTACTGGCTATTTCTCCGAGCGTTTGTTCTACGGTATATATGATCCTTCGACATTTCCGCCGTAGGAGCTATGTTGGAAATGCATTTAACACCTCTGCCTTGTTAACGCGATACACTGTAGGTCAAGTTCCAATGATTTTCCGCAAGGGCGAAATCAAGGTTAATTTATTTTAAAATACGGTTAATAGATAATTCTTCATCATCATCACCCTGTTAACGTTCCCACTGCTGGGACACAGGGACTTCTCTCTTGGTGAGAGATATAAGGCCATAATTCAGCTGGCCAAGTGCAGGTTGGTGAATATCCTTCAAACTCTTAAGCTTTGAGAATAAACAGCAAAAAAGCCACAATAATATGAATATGATGGATCTAGATAATTTAGTCAAAAAAAAATAGATGCACTATTCAATACTATATACAATAAATATCAAAAATATATCTTATTAATGTGTAACTTTACAGGTAATTTACACATGTCCGAAAAAAAAGAGACCCGTGGATTGCAGGCGCGCGGGTCTCCGAGCACAGACACAGAGTAGAGCACAGACTACCTCGCTCATATGATTCCAGTTTATTTACCAGCCTGCATTTACTGTATCTCGTCATCCTGCCATTTACGACGAGATGGAAAACATGTTTAAAATTGTTAAATAACTTACTTAATATTGCTAGTTGCTTTTGTATTTATTTATTTTTAAGTAACTTCATGTCATATCAATTTAATACACATTTAAACCTATATTACTATTATTTACACTTAAATCAATCTGCTTAATAAACTTAATTATAAGCCATGTAAAATTAACATTGTTAATTCCTTGAATGCATTGTATGGAAGGAGCTGACACACAGATAACCCTAGTTTAGGAGTCAGACCCCATTGTATTTTCTTCAAATAATTTTAACCAATGAAGAAATGTTATTATTCTTATTATTTAAATGGACGTAGCTCTTCGCTTGCCGACCCTCGATCTCTGTTGAACTTTTCGGCCGCAACGAAAAGCAAGTTGAGGCAGAACTGGTCTGTCGTTGTTTTGGTTGTTTTGTTACAAGTAAATGCGCCAGTCTTTCACCACCTAAACGCAAATGCAGCCAAGTCCACACTATGTAGAAGTGATACAGAGGGTAAATATGACTTGTATGAGAAGCACGCTTGGCGCTGGCGCGCGGATCTGCAGCGATTGATTACGGTTGGCTTCCCTGGACGCCGGCCAACGGATATTAACAATACCATATTAGCTTACTAAGTCACATTTATAAATGGACGATCATCTGCGTAACAGGTGATCTGAGCAAATCTTAAGTCGAAGAATGCTTTTCATATTTGAGCAGTTGTTCGACTTACACACCTCTCCATCAAACCCTTTAATTTTGTTTTGTGGCAACGTTACAACGACCAATTTTATCTAGAACAGAACAGAACTTAAGCTATGATATAGCACATATCATACCACCTGTGGTGCTGCTCGTCACGCACCTAGAACTAGAACTCCTTCAGTAAGCAACAGGTATTCTCCGGGTTAGGCCGGACCGCGCCTGTAGGTGTGTGGCCAGCCGGAGATCACGTAGGTACCATGATTTGACTGGTAGACATTTGCCAGTAGCTAGCTAGACAATTATTCACAAACAAAAAAGACTAGTCTACCCTTTTTGTGAATTTTTATCATAGAATACAGGAAGACTTTATAACGAATTTTTCTACCACTAATGTTGTTACTATGCACCTATTACGTTCTCGGGAGTTTGTTGTTGAGTTGACAATACACTAAACTCATACTAGTCATTCCATTTTGAACCCAAGATGAAATAAATAAATATTTCCTGACAATCCACAATATTTTTAGATGACAGCTGTAATAATTATTACAGCTGTTATTTACGACCACCAAGATAATTATGTATGTATTATAATTAGGTACGTATCTACTATATTTTTGAGACAATATGAAATCAACAGGTTATTGCTAACGCTCGACCAAAAAAGAGGGGGTGTTATAAGTTAGACGTGTCCGTTTGTCTGTCTGAGGCATCGTAGCTCCCGACCGGATGAAGCGACTTCACTTCATCCGGTCGGGAGCTACGATGCCTCAGACTCAGATTAATTTTGGATCGAAGTTCCTTATCGCGCGTTGTGAAAGGGGGCTAGACGGAAAAAAATCTTACGAAAAGTTGTCACGACACGCGACACGACACACGACACTTTTTCAATCACAACATTTTTTGATAAGCTGTTGCTTAATTTCGCGTTTCAGTCATCGACTCCGCTCTCCGCGGCGTCATTCCATTCTATACAAGGCCAGAACGCAGCCATAGGAAATTGCTCGCGTATATGTATATTGTAATGCTGTTTTAACTCTGTTCCTACAATGCATACACGAATTTTGCGTACAGATCGTGTATAGTTTGTATCGTGGATGCTCGCGTCTTCATTCCCAACTATACACGCTTACTTACACTTGGCAAGAGTGTTTAAAGATTAGTATTTTTGATTCAGTAAAATATGGAGCTATATTTTAACTTTATTTGATAGGATTAAATTAATAACAATTACTTATAATTATTATTTATTAAAAAGAGTACTTTTCAACGAGCATTATTAACATTATTCGAGACGTGCTAGGTCGTGTTTTCTTTTTCTATTTTTGATGCGGTGGATGCTAAAGGTCGGCCTGCTTGTATTCTCTTTTTTGTTCTCTTGTTCCTCATGGTTCGTCTTGATACAGATGTCGGTTGTACAAGTATCTTGAGGGACAGCCCTTTTTAAAAGTTGTTGAAAATGAAATTTTGGGCCTGTTGGTCTGTAGTGACATGTTTCAGATAATAATTATTCTAAATATATATGGCTTTTAAATTTTATGACGATGGATGTGCTTCTAAAATAGATGTAAATTTGTTAAAACTTTATTTCATGTCAGTCAGTGCTTCATTATAGGTGATAGGAAGAACGGGATCATCATCGTTAGTATGAAAAATTTGGTAGGGGACTCTTCTGATACTGTCAAAAGATGGTGCAATATTTAAAATAGACACGCAGATATAAATTGCCATGAAATCGAAAGAGAGGTCAATAAATCAAAATGGCGAGCCTGCAACTGCATGGGTACACATTGTAATCTAGAGTTTAGCACGCTTATTCCGATACATACACGATTAGTCCTTATGCATACTGGCACTGTACATTTTGGAACAAGAAATACTTCTACGTCATAACGAAGTATACGCGAGTATTTGCGTACTGCTCTTGTATGGATTGGAAGAACTTAGTAAAAAAGTTATTTCCAATCTATGTTTAGATTAGTTTCATACCCTTGCGTTCTGACCTTGTACAGAATGGAAAGACGCCTCTCCGCGACTCCGAAAGGTAGCGCGTCTGACTCCAGATCAGAAGGTTGCGAGTTCAAATCACGTCGGGGTCAATGATTTTTGTGTTTCCAAAATTTAGTTTTAGTTAAAATTCAGTTTTATTTGCAAGTTATCCTTAGTTCAAATTACAATTGAAAAAAATAAAATTTCGTTACAATGCCTTCACTAATTAATCGAAAGGAACTTCGTTCCATCCGGGTGTCCCTTGACACCTCTCAAGTTTTTGTTATTTTTTGTATGAAAGGTGTGTTTTGCGCGAGTGTTCTTAGACATGTTTCATGAAAATTGGTTGTGTCGTTTATATTATAAGTTATGGGGATGAAAGTGGGGAAAGAAAACCAAAAATAGAACTAACTAATTTTTATTGTGTGAAATTTAGAAAGACCTAAATAATTGGGCAATTTTATTTTCACAAAAATGTTTTATAAGTTTATTTAAGATACTCGTATACCGTTAAATAAAAAAATAATAAAAAAAGATTAGATTTTTAAATAGGAGGTTGATATGATAAACATTGTTTATTGGAATATGATTAGTATTTTTCGTATAATACTAAAAACCAATTATAATACCTCGTTGGTATAACATTGAGTATAATATAAATCTTTGTTGATACGCAAAGCGAAGTGCGAAAGCTTATTTTGCGGTAATTTTAAAATTCACTCTCGTCTACCACATTCGTTTAAGTGCTCACGTAGTAATTTATTATTCTATGAAGCATAATAAACCGCGATTCTATGATAATCGTTTATTTCATTCAATTATATCTTATATATAAAATTCTCGTGTCACAGTTTTCGTTGCCATACTCCTCCGAAACGGCTTGACCGATTTTGATGACATTTTTTGTGCTTATCCGGTAACTATGAGAATCGGCCAACATCTATTTTTCATTTTGCAAAAAAAAGGTTTGCCGGGGTCAGCTAGTAGTAATATAATAGTCATCATCATCATTTTAGCCTTAGGACGTCCACTCCTGGACATCGGCCTCCCTCAAAGATTTCCAGTAATTTCAGATGAATGCAGCGGCCTGCATTCACCGGGTAGTCCGTCCATCTAGTTATCTAGTTGGTGGTCTTCCTACGCTCCAGACGAGAACTTTTCAGATTCCGCTATTCTATAATAATCGTTAATTAATTGAAAAAAATAATCGAATCGATAATTAAGAAAAAAGTACCTACTTTTTTTCTACTTTAATGTTACCCATGTAAAATTTGATATGACGAAAATCATGTCTAATGTCCATGTTGTGCCCACCCCCGTTATGGTTGAGAATTCGGTTCTCGAAGTTGTTGACGCATATGTATACCTAGGACAAACAGTTAATTTAGGTAAAATTTCGAAAAAGAGATCAATCGCCGAATCCAACTCGGATTCGGAAAAATACGCCACGTCCGAAACGTAGTGCTTCACTATAAGTTATGAATAGGCTCAGAGTGGCTCAAAGAGCTATGGAGAGAGCCACTTGGGGTTTCTCGTCGGGATCGAATTAGAAATGAGGATATTTATTGAAGAACGCGGGTCACCGACATAGCCATAGTATTTTCGTAAAGTGGCAGTGGGCAGGCCATAAAACACGCAGAACAGATGGTCGTTGGGGCCGTAAAGTTCTAGAATAGATACCACGGATCTGCAAGAGCAGCGTAGAACGTCCACCAACTAGATGGATGGACGCAGCCTTCACCAGGTTGAAGGCAGGCTGCTGTGAGCCGAAGTTACTGTAAATCTTTGAGGGAGGCCTATATCCTGCAGTTGAAGTCCTGCGCCCGAAATGATGATGATGATGTAAAATTTTACCATAATTTTACCCATTCACGAAATACAATTTATTATAACGTTCGAATATAGAAATAAAGATTTCACGAATGTGAACACAATTTTACGAATAACAGGATTAATCATGAAAATTATGTTTAAAATATCACTACATAGAATTACCTACCTATATTTCAATAATGAAAGTTCATTAAATATTCATAAAATCTGCAATTTAAGGCCAATTGATATAAAAATTTAAATATTTTTATAACACATAGTGGGGTTATTGTTTAAGGTTGTTCATGGCTATCTTCAAAAAAATTGCCATGGGCGACACAGGAAACAATTTAACCGTTATTAAATATCTTATTCATAAGCTATAATTATAATCTAAGTACAAAATAAAATCATATTTACATAATAAAAAAAAGAAACATACGCGTCGATAATTGAGAACCTAATTTTTTCAAAGTCTGTATAAATTAATGTGTGCCCGAACTAAGAACTTTATTAACAATACAAGTACCTTCACTACATATTCATATATATATTAGGTATATTATCTAATAATGTAAATGTTATTTTACAGGAAGCAGAGCAATGGTCGCGGCGCAAAAGCGGGCCCATGGTGAACCCTTCCTTCGAGCCGGACGATTTTTTGCCTCAGAGGTAAGCTTCTAAGAAAAATCCTCCGCAATAATTCCGCAACGGAATCTGTAGGTAGGAATCACTGTAAAAAGGACGTGAGCAAGTGCACCTAGGTCAAGGTCGAGCGCTCACGGGCGACCCGCCTGTCTCCACGGACTAACGCGTCCAGCATCCACAAGATGACGCGCACACCTAAGACCCGACGTCTGTAGACTAAACTGCCTCTTATATTAATTAATAATTAATTCCGGACAATCCACACAACGACATCTAAGTGATAAGCTCTAAGCTTGTGGCACGGGTAGACATCTGATATAGGTACTTAATATAATAGACATAAACATTTTTATTATGCATATTAAACACCCAGACTAAGGAGAAAGTGCTTGTAGAACCCTCGGTGTCTATCCAGGACAAACAAAACGTTTGGCAAATTTTACTAACCTTACTAACCCTACCTCTTAACTCCCCTCAGAATGATCAAGTTACTAACATGGATCAGTGACATGGGAAATCCGATAAATATATATTTTATTAAGTATATACTAATTTTAATGTGCTTCTTATTTTTGACAGCATCAATAAACCTTTAAGTTAAAAATGAATATACTGATGCTGACATTAAAAAAAAACGTTCCAAAAAAATCGCCAGTTTGCGCTCACGCTAAACCATCAAAGTGATAGCGACTTTAAAAGTATTCCTCAAGCTCTCCAACCTCAAGAAAATATCTCAGATAACCTTTTTTTATAGAGAAAACTAAGTTTCTTCAAGATCACAGTCGGATCGCTTCAAGATCTTTGATAAATCCAAATAAACACGCTTTATAATATTATATATATCTACATTACACGTGTTTTCTTACGCTGAGTGGATGAGGGTCAGGGCTCGCTGGCTGGACACTCGATTTCTATAAGCTCGGATTGCATCCAAATTACGTATTGTCAAATGATTTTAGCATGATGGTAATGGATTGGTTTCGTCACTAGTCAATACCGGCTGACTAATTGGCTACTGATTCATCGATAAAAGGTACTGGCCACAACAATATATATAATGTATTACATACTGGCTCAGAATTTAGCAATTTAACGTTACAGGCATTGTATTTTCTGATGCATCCATTGACCAAATTCACATTAAACTAAGTGCTACATTCACTATGCGGTATGTCGTATTTTTAAACTTGTTTGAAATAACATGGATACTTACTATCGGTCTTATCACAATAAACAAGCGTTTAACAGTTGTTTATTAAAACAATTGCTATATAACTGTTGAATACGTGCCACAGCCGTGTAAGTGTTGGCTTGGTTAGGCAGTATAATTTTTTATTTTATGTGTAGAAATATAACTATTAACTATATAATTACTTTATTAACTTACATAAATAATTGTAGAATAGGTATCTACATATGTATATAAATTATAGTAATATTCAAGGTTTAAAATTCTAATATTTTAAATAATAGGTATATAATATAATCTATATAAATAAAAATGAATTGTTGTTCGTTAGTCTGATTAAAACTCGAGAACGGCTGAAAGGATTTATCTTATCATAGTCTTGAAATGTTCGTGGAGGTCCAGGGAAGGTTTAAAAGGCGAGGAAAAAACTAATAAATTTCCGGGAAAAAAAATGACTAAAACTCGTGCGAAGCCGGGGCGGGGCACTAGTAATTTAATAATTAATTTTATGAATTATGAGTTAAGTTGAAGGAATCTAATATACCATTATTATAACCACAATAAAAAATATTTTTTATGAAAGTCCAGTTGTTTCAAAGATGTGAGTGAATAATTATAAATTGCCTGTTTTGCGAACTTCAAAACAACTTAAATAACTTTTTCCTATGTAATACTTATCAAAGTTTGAAGTTTGGAATTTTTAAACTTACTTGAATTAACATAGATACCATTTTTTAAATACTATGCAGAAATAATTAAGACGCATCCGCAACCTTCGCGCACAGGATCAGAATTTTTTTACGCATAATATTTAAAAAATAGTTAAACATGCAAAGTGAGGTTTATCACCTATTTAAAATCATTAAAATATAGATACTTACCTACTATCAGTCTTACCACAAAAAACATAAACACGACTAATACAAGAATTCAAAATATTTTGTTAGACAACTGTTGAACGCGTGTCTAAGCCGTGTTACTGTTGGCTTGGTTAGGCGGCATGTTTTTAATAAAACTATATCCTATATATTTTTATGAGGGTCCAGTTGTTTCGACTATGTGAGTGAAAAATGCTAAATTAAATATTTTGCTAACTTCAAAACTACAAAATAAATATTGAAATATTTGCAGTGAATCCCTGTATACTGCGGCAAAATGAAGTCAAGGTTACGTTAAATTCAAACTGTTGAACAAACCTAACTTCAAATCTTACGGTAGCTGTATCAAAAAAAAACGGAACTTCCCACGTCATAATAATAGATTTATAATAATAAAATCCTGCATTAATTAAAATTAACTTGGTTTATAGTTTGTACGCCAATCGATATTGGATTCGAGTTAAACTCCGGTTGCCTAGCAATTGTATAACAGCCCCGTGTGGGTATCCCGGCCGGCAGGTCGCTATCAGTCACTCTGATAGAGGGACCGGCGCCGGTCTCTCCGCCGCGCTCTTGAAACGCGCGGACATTGGGCACTTGCTAACTAACACTGCACTAAGAAAAACATTAAGCTATGATTAGGAAGTGGAGTGTTCATTATAGGGACAAAGATCCGTCGTAAGTCTCATTAATTTTGGTGTTGCATTGGATGTTGTCATTTGGAATTTAAGTTTTTTTTCTGCTTGTTTGGTAATTTTAGTCTCATGTGTGAGCAAGCTTCGATATCTTCCTTTGGGACCATCAGGTGAGTTTTTGATTATGCGGGCCTATTTATTTCACTGATATCTATTTAATTTAAATGATCGAAAAAAATAATTCTTCACCACTTAATTATAATTTATAATTTTCCGTCTTAACTTAAAACTTAAATTAAAAGCTCTCATTTCAGACAACAAGTGTCTTTATTTTGATCATTATGTGGTATTCAGGACGCTGTTTTAAATTTCCCGCACCTCGCCCTCCAAGTTCCAAAGCTATATTTGTTTTAAATCAGATTTATCTATTATCTGTAGATATCAGTGTAATATTATATGTAATATTTACGTTTGAATTATTGTTTGTTCCTAGTTGATATCCGAAACTCCGAGTTTGAGACAATAGGTGAATGTTCGTGCATTTTCAGCTAAGAACCTTGACCTCTTGAATTATTCGTGGGACTTTTAATTGGACGCTATTCGTAGATATTTAGATTTGTGTTTATTTTGTGCAGTCGGGCCGCGAGCGGATCTTAGAAATAGATCCCCAAAATATTCGTTGCATTTATTTTAGCCAGTATCGGATATTAATTAGTGAGACATTGTGTTTTCTGTTTGACCAAATGTGATGCTAATGAATGATTTATGTAGCTGAATTATAGTAGATAATTAATTGATGTTGTAATTGTATTAAGAATGGATGTTTTTTTTAATGTGCATGGGGAAATGTTTGTTTGCTGGAATGTTTTTACCGATTTATAGTATATTATTATAGTAATATGGAACAAGGTAAATGCAAAAAACTATTTTTTTCTTCTAGTTATTATTTTTATAAATAGTATGAAGTATTCCCAAAAATGGTGTATAATCCTGCAAACCCCACAGATAAATATTATATTCCCAACGGTCCGCGTTTTACGAATTTTTTATGTAACAGATTATATGATTAATGTAAAAAGACTTAAGGAAATCTATAAGGGTGCTTTCTATTTGGGCGTTTCGAGGCGTTGTCTGCGGCGCGGCAAGCGGAGCGTAGGATGTACATAGCACGTACGTTCGAGTGTTCTAATACATAATCAGAATTTAAAATTTAAACAAAACTCTAAATTCTAGAACTTTAGTTCCCTTAAAAGTAAAAAGTGATACTATATTGTAATATGCTCGAGATGCGCTTTCATTTAAGACCCCACTCATATTTGCAGATTATCAATTTTCCTGCCCACATTTACCTTCATAACTTTTTCAACGGGTCAAACTATTTTCATCAAATTTGTCTAAGAAAGCACCTTTCATACAAAAAAAAACTAAATAGGAATCGCTCCATACGTACGCCGCTCTGTTTCCGCACCGAGCTCTTTGTATGAAAACTATACAACGTCGAACCGACCAACGTCGAAACGACCACATTGAAAGGTATTTTATTTAAATTCATAATAATCATAATAAATTATATCCGGACAATCCACACAACAACATCTAACCTCGTGATGAGCTCTTAGCTTGTGTTACTGGTACCTACTATATATATTTATATGTTCATATTATTATTGTAATTTTGTTATTTAAATAAATGTTCAAGAATTAAATATTATCTTTAATAATTTATTTCATACGTATAAATATATTGATTAGTGTAATTGATTTTTAAGTCGTGCTAATTAATTGAATAAATAAATAAATACGTTTATAAATATTTTCTTAAATTGATTAAGTAAACACCAAGACCCAGAAAAAAATGCATTCAGAACATACAAACACATGACCCCAGGCGGGCATCAAACCCGCTACCTCTTGCGCCGCAAGCGGATCTACGACCACCGTATCTCTTAGGCAGAATAAAATTTATTTTGTGTGATTCTTTAATATTTGTGTGTGCGGCCTGACCTTGAACTCGAACGTGCAGGAATATGCGTTTTATCCGGAAAGCCCCGCATATAATAATGTTACATGTAACTAGATTCCGTTGGAGAGTTGAAAATCATAGAACAATGCCTCTAACGAGTGCTTTATGTTCTAGCGCTCTCCGAGAATCATCATCATCACTCTATTAACCTCCCCACTACTAGGACACAGGGACTTTTTTGACAAAGGGGTTAGGCCTTAATTCATTAAGCTGGCCAAGTGCGGGTTGGTGAATGTCTCATGTCCTCCAAAACTGTTTAAAGTTCTCAAAACATGCAGGTTTCCTCGCGATGTTTGCCTTCACCGATAAAGCACGTGTAATTAAAGCGCACATACATTTCTCAAGAAGAATAATCCAGAGGTGCGTGGCGGGGTTTGAACCCACGCCCTTCGGAATGAAAGTCGAGTGTCCTCCCACTTAGCCAACACGGCTTTTTCCACTCTCCAATAATGGCGGGTTTGATTAAATAACAACATCAACAACATACGGTACACGTAAAACATTTATTTTTTAAAAGCTTTTAATAAACTAACAATGTTTTAACCTTGTGCGATAGAAACTAGATATCATCGATCGATTGCGCAAAAATTTTACACGAGCTGTCATTTTAAAACCAATCTGGCGGATTATTCAAGATGGCGGACTAGTTTTTTTTTTCTTATACATATGGGTATCAAAGAGCTTTGCAAGGAGACACTTTCTAAGAAGAACAGAAAACTTTATTTTTATTTCATTCTAAGGAGAAAACGAAAAATAATTCTTCGTCACATTAAATACAATAAGGTGGATTAAACAAGATGGGAGACTCATTATTTTATTTGCGCTACCACATTCACAATTTAAATTTAAAAAAAACTCTGAAACAACTCTTTAAAACAAGCCTTTATTTAAGTATCATAAAAAGATAAAAATAAATATTTAGTTACACCAACTAATCTATTTCGTACTATGTACCTATTACAAAATTTGTATGTTATATTTAAATAATAATTCGATAAAACGTATTTACAACATTTCTACAACTGATCAGGTCAGTTATTTTGACGCACTGTAGACTATAGAGACTAAAGTCTTTCACGATAAGTGGAATATCTAACACTGAAACAATGTCTCACACCGGTCGGGCTCCTCGGTCGGTGGACTAGCTCCGGCCAAACTATTATGACTGTGACAAATGGTTTAAGTGAAAAAAAAAATTAAGTATCTACATAAATTTATAATCATCATTGTGCAAAAATGTATGGGAGATGCCCTAACTCTATCGAAATGAATTCATCAAATATTAAGTTTAACCAAACACTTCTGTATTTCATAGTACTAAGCAGAACAATTTTCGATACAAATTTCAACCTTATGGAAGCAGTGTACCGCCACTGGATGAGATTTAAAATTAATATGTAAATTAGGCAAGTGTACAAGAACGGGACGACTCCCTGCGCGGCCTGGGCGCTACCCGCGCATACCGTACTATGACACTTTGCACACCTACCCAACCACAAAGCAAAACGTGTAAAAAAATGTTTCCCGCGTTGCAGTCGCTCCCGCGTAACGACCGGCTTGCCGCATTACTGACGCGTAGGTAGGCCGCAGCTGCAAACAAGCAGTCTTCATCTTTATAGACGAAGGCCGGCTTTCGGCGTAAAGGAGGGCGGATCCTCGCTAGGGGATCATACATTGTCTGTCCCGCAATCTCTTTCACCTTGTTCGGATATGTCTTCTATTTACAATATAGACAACATAATATTTGTATTCAAATTAGAGATGCGATCGTCGCATCTCTAATTCTATTCGGTAAATATTCGGTAATCAGCATCTTCGGCACCTTTTCACTGTTCGAATTCGGCTGAATTATTCAGTTTTGGCGCCGAATATATCTACGGCTACGGTTCTTATATTCAAATTATTTTCTACACTCACATAACAGTATTCATATTACAAAAAGACTAAATTTCATACTTTTGCATTTCCTTCCAGCCCCTAAACTCTCGTGTTTGCTCAGTTCCTCGTGTTCTAAGTAAAGCTGCACCAAGTTGAGGGATTCCTCTCTGAGTGCTGCATGATACCTATTCCATTTAGAGTGGATGGCAAATAACCTTTTACTGCGAAAAATGCGTGTGTATACATGAAAACCTGTAAATCTAAAACCGAGCGGAAATATACAGTATCTATCAATTGAAATTTCTCTACGCCCACTTGACTGTAGCTATCCTTACTAATATACTTTATAAATTACAGAGAGACTGTATGTCTGTGTCTGTTTTACGTAAATAGTATACTGATTTAAATAAAATGATTACGGTATTAGCTACAAAAAAATATATAAAGCCTAAAATAGGACGCTCATCTCAGAAGCAACGGGTCCATTTGTAAAACTCTTTCAGTAAAAGATTTATTTATTTATTCCATACAGATACAGTAAATGTAGACTTGGATATGTATGTCAATTCTTTTATGCATTAATAATAAGTAATAACAGTTTTACAAAACAACCATATTAATGTTGTATGTTGTAATTTATTAATATTTAGTATAGCCTAGACTAGATTTCGGTAAATATATTCGCCAGTAAACAGTTATTATTATTGTATGCTCACATTGGGCAAACTGTTGAAACAATTTTATAACCCACCATGTACACAGTTTTTTACAATAATGTTCTTCTTATACTTCAGTCAAAGTCAAAAGATACCATTTTTATCGTCGTTAAAGTCGTTACGAAGTCCATTATAACGCGGATAGCCCCATGGCACACTGCTAGTGTTTAATAAATATATATAAAAATATTATACATATGATTGGTTGATCTGCCGCACCGAAATATCTAGCCGTGTGGTGAGCACTCAGCAACACGTGTACTAGGCATCGGGTAATAATTTAATTACTTATACAAACAAAGAGAACTGCGCTTGCAAAATATAAAAACATTGGCCTTTGAATCAAATAGAGTGATTTAGTGATTGCAATTTCTCATAGGGCAATTCAATAATTGTCAGTACCAACACGGACACCCACGGTCGCAGCTTCGCAACACGCTCATATTGAATTAGCTGAGATCAGGCTGCTAGGATTATACATAGTAATGTAGACGACAAAATGTAATTCACAGGTTCCGGGCATTATTGGATTAATCCCACTGTAATCCGGAGCTAGTTTGTCCAGTTCACTGAATATGAAGTTATTTTCATTGCCAATACATATTGTATTTTGACAATGTGGGTGTAAGTCGGCTTGCGCCAGTAGCGGCGGCTTCGTTTCTCATCTGAGGGTGAAAATCGTACACGTTTATTTCTATATAAATGAATAAATAAATATCGCCGGACTTATCAAACGGCATCACCTAGCCCCAAACTAAGCAGAGCTTGTACTTTGGGTGCTAGGTGACTGATATACTACATAAATTCATTTTTTTAAATACATAGGTAGGTACTTACATATTTACCAGTATGATACATAGAAAACACCATCTGTTCATTCCTCAGTCTGGGTGTCTTAATTTTAAGTTTTGAATGGTTAATAAAACAGTTTATAAATTGTTAGAAACCGCGGTAAATTAATGAATACTAAAATTGTATATTATCCGGCAGTCTGTCACCGGTCAAGGATGAGAAGAGGAAGGGCGACGAAAAGGGCATCTTCATGGTGAACCTGGAGAAGAACATGGTCGAGGAGGAGTATGAGCCGTACGACAACAGGGTCGTCGATCACCCTACCACGTGAGTAAACTTGTACTATTTTAGTAAAGCCATCCTACCACGCGAGTAAACTTGCACTACACTAGTTTCACCACCCTGCCACGTGAGTAAACTTGCACTACACTAGTTTCACCACCCTACTACGTGAGTAAACTTGCACTACACTAGTTTCACCACCCTGCCACGTGAGTAAACTTTAAACTATGTATAAGTGTGTTATTGTTGTAAGCTCAATTATGTAAAGTAAATTCAAAGAATAGGCATGGATATTAAATCTGTGATGAACGATTAATGAAACAAAACATAAACTTATCTAATTTGGAAAAAAAAATATTAAGACGCGTAATCTTTAAATTAGGAATTCTTTGACTCAACAGAGCAATTAATATAAATTCAAAAAAGCTTCCCACCATGCCCGCTGTTTTGGATTTGCAACAGGAACTAGAATCTGCAGCTGTGTCTGCCCCTTATCTCGTCTGTGCAGCGTCGGTCTCGAGCAGACCCGCCGCAACGCTGCGACCTGAAATGATCAGCCTTAGACCTTGACCTTCAGATCTATACCATCCCGGAAACTACCTAACTGAATCAAATTAATTGGCTCACCGATGTTAAATCTTCAAGCTAGAAGGACTATAAATGCAACTTACTTTTTACAAATTTAACCTTGCTATTTAATTTTCTCATGCAAGAATAATTATTTAGGTAGGAAAATGTACTGTTTTTCTGTTTTTTCTATTTAAACTTTCAGCCATTTATTTAATAATTTAGCCGTTTTTCCTTGGGGGCTATCTAGAGTGATAATACTGTATGGTTAAAAACCTTTTCCATACAAACATATAATAATTTATAAAATACTAATATAGCAATTAATACTCATTTATTAATTACATTTGTAATAATTATAAATATTGCTAAATGTATCCTTCAACATCATGTGAAATATTATTTATTTCCATAGTTTCATTTTACAAAGGTGTGGTGATGATGATGATGATGATATTTAAAGCGCATATATTTTTTTCAAGAAGAAAAATCCAGTTGTGCGTGGCTGCGTTTGAACCCACGACCTTCGGAATGAAAGTCGAGTGTGCTTCCACTCAGCCACGGCTGTCACACTGTCACTGCTGGCGCTTTACACATCGGGAGGAAACCATGTGACATTCACCAACCCGCACTCAGAGCGCAGTGTGGGAACGTTATTAGGGGTGCTTAGCTTATTTTATGTTGAAATGTTGAGCTTTCGTTGAAACATGTTATGGGAAATTCAATTCTTTGAATAGTGTTCCGAATGGCGAAGGTTACCCAACAGAACGGGCAACTTAGGTGGATCTACTACCTTTGAAATTATCCAACCCAAGGATATTTATTTTCAATCTATTTATTTGTTAATTAACAACCAGAGCTCGGAGAATTTTTCGACATTATTCGCAATTATATGGACATGACTACAAAATTTATGGAATAATTTATAATTTTATTAATTTATATATATATATACAATATAACTCGATTCCCAGATAATAAATATAAAAGTTTGTTAAAGTATACGATGAAATGTTGGAAGGAAATCGGTTGATCCGATTGAGGGTTGTGGGGGTGAAAGTGGGGTAGAAGAACCGAAAATCTGCAAATATACTCGAGAGGGGTCTCAAATGAAAGCGCATCACATTCACATTACAAAATAATGTGATTTTTTACTTTTATGGAAACTAAGGTTATAGAATACCTATAGGTTTTTTTAATTTACATATCCTTCTAGGTCTTCATCTGGCATCTTAGCCCTAGATAGGTTTTAGCAGTGAATACACATTTTACAATGTTAATGGTATTTAGATACCGGAGTTGTGCGAATTTTACGTCAAATAATAATAATTTCTGATAGGACTCTGGGGGCCCTCAGAGCTTGGGGCCCGGAGCACTGCCTACCCGCCGGCAGCTACGCCTCTGGTCGACATGACCTACAACTTTGTTGTATTATTACATACAACAGCAAAAATGTGTCCAATCAATATGGAATCTGTATCCACTTGGAATAATTATTGGTATACCTATATTATTGAAACCATTGAATATTATTGAATGTGGTTTAATTTTCATATGTTTGATAATTTTTGTTTAAACAATGTAGTTTTATTTATTTTAAGTTTACCTGTCCATTTATTTCCTTGCACGGGGGTACCAATGGCCTGGGCTTCTAAGGCAATAAATGTTTTGACCTTGACTTTAAAATCTGCAGTGATTTAAAAATGATATGTTACATAAAAGACCAGAAACAATGCGAACATACAACACATGAAACTAAAAACCTATTCAAAAACTTTAGAATTCCGCGAATTTATTTTACATTAATCCGTTTACAAAATCGTAACATCATTCACGTCTGACGAGCTTCCCACGTGCCGTAGTTTTGTGAAATTAACCTAATATTACGACCATTTCAATAATAAAAGGCTCCTCTATGTCCGTGATTGACAGCTTCATTCAATTATTTACAACTAGCTGAATTTTCTGGCTTTGCGCGGGTGTAAAAACCTTCCTATTAAATAGCTCCATACTTAGCTGCAATCCACTTCAGTGATCCGTTCAGTAGCTTTTGAGTTTATCGCTAATGTTGAGACAAACGCGATGGAGGATTTAAATCTATACTAATATTATAAATCTGAAGACTTTGTTTGAACGCGCTTGTCTCGGAAAGAATGGTCCGATTTGAAAAATTATTTCTTTTTCTAGCTGAGTTTTTATGAAGAAGGTTTTATGGTTATTTCACCGCTCGGAAATAAGTTGTTCCCGCTGGAAAATCCGTAAAAATCAACAGACGTGCAATTTTTTAACCCCCTAAAAAAGAGGGCTGTTATAAGTTCGACGTGTTTGTCTGTCTGTCTATCTGTCTGACTGGGACATCATAACTCCCGAACGGATGGAGCGTTTTAAATTTTTTTTTTCTTCAAAGGTGAGTTTGGCGCGTATGTTCTTAGGCATGTTTCATGAAAATCGGTTGTGCCGTTTAAAAGTTATGGGGGTGAGAGTGGGGAAGGAAAACCAAAAATCTGCAAATATACTCAATGGGGTATCAAATGAAAGCGCATCGCGTGCTCATTACTAAATATTATGGTGTTTTACTTTTAAGGAAATTAAGGCATAAGAATCGGCTGTTTTTCTTAAATTTTAAACTAAGATTTTAATTGTACAAGTATTTTTGACTGATTTGTTATAATACCTATGTTACCTGGCACCCTGGTAGATGTATTTTTTTGAAGTGTAACTTCTTTAGAATCGTTGTGATTTCAAACCGGATGCAACGGAAATGCGACAGGTAAGCCAATCTTATACGCTAACAAGGTTAAGCAACTTTGCGCGACGCCAGTACTTGGATGGGTTACCGCCCGAACAAAACCTTTTTGCACAGTATTTTTATTTGTTTTTTTATTCATCTAATTTTTTTGACAATTTACTGAAGTTTCACTTCTATCGTGTATGAATCGCACACACACCTTTTTTTTTTTTTTCCCACTGAGGCTCCAGTGGCGCGGTGGGCCAGGGCGAGGCAGTGTAGTAGCTACCTCCTTCGGCGGGTTCGATTCCCGCCTAGGTTTAAAGTGTTTTTTATAGTTATGTTATTATGCAAGTAAATTCTCCTTGGTCTGGGTCATCATTATCTTGCCCTTATACTGGTCTGGGTGTCGAATAAAAAAAAGAGTAAGGTCCATTTTGCAGTGCTGAAGACAAATTATTTGTTTTTTTTAACCATGACTTACTTATTATAAGTTGTATAATTTTATGTTAATTAAATTTGTTTAGCTGCAAATAAATGATATCTTACCTTAGCTTATTATATAAAGTTAATCAGATGTGTAGCGTAAAGCCCCCTAAATGTTGTGTGGATTGCCCGAAAATATATATATTTTTTAAATGCGCACGCAAAAATCAATTTGTGAATGCTAAGAAATTTAAAATAAGAAATGTAATACACAAGTCCGTCGTTCGATCAAGTATAAGGTCACTCAGCCTTATCATTACCAGGTCCTCGAATCTCGCTTGGAAAACTTGGATTAGTCCTGGTCACGCTCGATCACGTATCAGATCAGCTCTGGCATTGGCCCAGAGAACTCGCGATTCCCATCTCCGATCTCGCACTCGAGCAGGTAGCCGCGGCGCCCTCGCTCTCCTGAATCATGCATTAGCATTCTGGCTATGATTCATTCGGTCATACTAAAACTTCCTACTTCTAGGTTAGTACAGTGAGCATTATTACTGTAGTACCACGAGTTGCCACTTACGACTGTTGGAGATTACCATGTTGTAATCCCATACCTTTGACGGATGAAGGCTAAATTTTAGTTGTGGAAAATCTGTCAATGGGATTACTACATGTAATCTCTAACAGTCGTAAGTGGCAACTCGTGGGCTACTGGTAACCCATTCTGCTTACAACCACTGCGGGGCCCCCCCCCCCCCCCCCCCCCCCCCCCCCGCGATATTCCCCCCGGTTACCAGTCAGCGAGAAATATTGTACATTATACAGGGTGATTTGAATGGAAAGTATTTGTAAGTCTGATATTTTGCTGGAAGAATACTTTTTTTTTTTTTTTTATTTGGAAAATATATAGTTTTACTTATTAGCTAATAGATCACAATTTAATAAACATTTACTTGTTTCAACATAGCGTTAGTTCCACATTGTTACCTTATCCGGGACAAGGTTCTATAATAATATTACATACGAGATTATTTATTGATACGAAAATTCGCTAAAATAATACTTGGACTTTCCATTCTTTTAAGATCTCATGTAGCATTAGAATAATTAATTTTATGCAATTATTTTCTAGAAAAAAAATATATGTGAATTCTTGTAAACTTAGTATGGGAATCCTCTTATTTTTAAGCCAAATCTAATCTTTCATATCAGTGGATTTAATTTTTTAGGAAGAAGTTAAAATGTTACATATAGGTAATCTTTAACCACAGTTATTGGTGATTTTCAGTATAATACAAAATTTCATAGGTTTATCTAATTGATACTTCTCAAGGTAACCAATTAAAAAAAAATTGTGTGCGATTCACACGCGATAGAAGTGAAACTTCAGTAAATCAACAAAAGAATGAGATGAATAAAAAAAAAATAAAAAAAAGGTATGTGTGCGATTCACACACGACGGAAGTGAAACTTCGGTAAATCGACAAAAGAGAGAGATGAATAAAAGAAAACAAAAAAAAATACTGATCAAAAAGATTTTGTTCGGGCGGTCACCCATCCAAGTACAGGCGTCGCGCAACGTTGCTTAACCTTGTTAGCGTTTAAGATTGGCTTACCTGTCGTTTATTCTGTTGCATCCGGTTTGAAATCAAAACGATTCTAAAGAAGTTTCACTTCAAAAATAAAAATATTATATAAGGCTGTGAATAACGAAAAAATTTGGTTTACAGATTTACACTTTAAAGTTTTTTTTACAATCGGGCTTCCAACCCTAAGCATCGTAAAACAAAAAATACTCGCCCTTTCAAAAAAGTTCTGAAGTGATATTTAGCCACTTTTCAGCAATTGATATTCATTCAATATTAAAATCCAGAGCGGGTTGATTCTTAAGTGTCTTGCCCTAAATGTCTCATAAGTCTTGTGACTATATTCATACGTATATGTGTTCAATAGGTTTCTGGTCTTATACTGAAGGCCATAAACTTAGTGTAATCTCGCTCGTCATGCAATAGTTATCGTTCTGTTGATCTGATGGCCACAATTATGCTAATGGAATAGATTTGTAACACAGAGCATAGGAACCTACTCCGATCAAGATTAATCTGTTTGTCCTGTGAGATTATTATTAACGAAACTTGCAAAAGACGCAGGTTCTCTATCATATAATATTAGAAATAATTTATGAACAGATCTTATATCATGTGAATGTTAAAACATTCTTCCTGTTATGACGCGCAAATTATGCCAAAGGTAAAAAATATGCTAGTTATGTCAAAGTTATAAAAAAATATTTTAAATGTCAAGTTAGAAATGTCAATTCAATTAAAGAAACAAAAAAAATTAACATGAGAAAAAAAATGTAACACTTTTCTTGATTCTTGTTAAAATTTTACTTTTCCTTTGTTGTTTAGTAAACTATTTGTATACATACATTTACTGCGGGTAATTAGAAACGTAAAGATTTGCCTATAATTTGCCTATCATTTTAATGCATCTATTTATTTTTAATTGCGCCGTCTTGTCCGGCCTTGTCTTTGAATTTATTATTAAAGAAATAAGTGGCACAACTTCAATCATTCTAATAATACCTATGTCAAATAGAGCTGCAAGCCGTCTATTAGGTTTTCCTGATGTCAATTCCGAGTACCACATGTCTTTTCTGTGATTGCTTTGTAGATTGCATTTAATTGGTAACTAATTTAGCTAATTTTCAGGCATCTTGTGATTGTTTTGTAATTAGGCCGGTTGTCTTTCTTGAGTACCTACTTTCCTTCTAATTTATAAATAACTTCCACTTTTAATCAATGATTAAGCACCCCTGTTTACGTTCCCACTGCTGGGACACAGAGACTTCGCTCTTGACGAAAGAGAGATGAGGCCTTAATTCATCACGCTGGCCAAATGCGAGGGTGAATGTGACATGTTATTCAAACTTTTTTTTTTTTTAAGTTTACGAACATAGAACATGCTTTCCTCACGATGTTTGATTTCACATATAAAGCACGTGTTTAATTAAAGCAATATAATAAAAATAATGACCGTATAGTGAAATTGTACTCTTCGCAAATTTTTGGGTACTTCCTTTCCAATTTATAAATAACTTGCACTCGTTAGTCAAATTGTATGAGACAATCTCCGTTCAATCAATGTAGCATAATAAATAATGACCGTACAGTAATATAAATTAGAATGGAGTACATTACCTAGTCTAAAACGTGTCTATTCAGGACATATATCTACGACAGTGGTGTGAGATTTCGTAATAATATATAAGCACGTGCAGCCTTTGTTTAAGATTTAAAAGTTGAACTCAAGGTTAACAGACCTACTTTATAATAATTACAAGTAGTTTAACAAGAGGAAAAACCGAGAGGATAATACGGTCCAGCGTAAGTTATGCCGAGGACAGACGTTTAACTTCCTATTTCCTTTGCCAAACGATGGTTTAATAGCATCTCGTTGGCTTGTGTGATGGGCAGCTTACGTTCAACGACACTGCCCTGCCAGCCTTTGATGACTCTATGGCGAGCGACATCTTCTTTGTGAAGTAAAGATACCTCGTTTATCCTAATGATAATTACTAGTGCTGCAATATACTACTACTAGTAAGGCAAGCACTGAATATTTCATCAATGAATAGGAGACTGAAAACACTAGAAGCCCCATTTGATTTAAGGCTAGAATGAATAATGTATACAAATTTTATATGAGTTTATGTCGAGTGTGTGACGCTAATTGAATTTAGTTTTTTCATTTCTATGGTTTTGGCAACAGATCCGAGGTCAGAGGTCAGATCAGAGGTTGAGGCCGAAATAATGTTCTCAGATTTCGATAAATAAGTGTTAAGAGTCATTTTCATTAATAAAATTAATTTATTAGAACTAAAATTAGATTTTAAAAGATTTAAAAACTGTACTAACACAAAAAAATATTATTTTTTAGGTAAATTCCTTTTCTTGGAAATATACCTAGTCCTATCTTTGAAATGTATCTTTCAAAGATATTCCAAGATATTCTTGGAATATCTATGAAAGATAAATTAATGCCAAAATCGTAATTCGAATCTGGAAAAACTATTCTCACGGCAGATGGTCAAAGCTAAAGTCAAAGCTTGGTGGGCGATGCCGCTAAAGCACCGAGCCTCAAAACTGCTCATAAACTCGTAAATAAATAATGTAAAGACCGAAACCCTCTTCCACAGCAACACGGAAACCCTCCTCCACCTGCTGAAAGGCAGTCTCGGCACCGGCATCCTGGCGATGCCGAAAGCCTTCTCGAACGCCGGCTACGCGGTGGGCGCCATCGGGACCGTGGTCATAGGCGTACTATGCACCTATTGCATTCACGTGCTGATGGATTCCTGCTACGTGCTGTGCAAGCGCCGCAAGCAGCCGAGTCTCACGTATACGGCGGCTGCGGAGGCCGCACTGTCGGAGGGCCCTGATTGGTGCAAAGCGTGCGCCCCTTACGCGGCGTAAGTTTATACAGTTATTTTTAATATTATAGTTTGTTGTCCATTTTCATCACAGTTTCATGAATCTATAAATCATTTAAGTAGTTACCACCTCATCGTCATTGTGGCCGTAAGTCGTACACTTGATTTCGAGATGTGTCGGTTGTAAGCGGCCTGTATCCACCGTTACCTCGCAGCCTTTACCAAGTCGTGTGTCCACCTAGTTGGCGGGCGTCTTCTCAATTCAAGGACCTTGCCTTAGCATAAGAAAATTGAAAGATGCTACGATATTTAATAATGTGCTGACTGATAGATTTTTGCCATAATGAGCAACGCAATGTATCGAAGCAGCGCTAAACAAAACTTTCGAAGTATACCTATGCGTGAAGTTAACCGACTCCTTCAACAATTATCATTTCTGGTTTCGGGTCTGGGTGTTTTCCATGTATCATATGTATGTATTTACAAAAAGAAATGTATCTATGTAGTATATCAGTCACCTAACACTCATAGTACAAGCTCTGCTAAGTTTGGGGTTAGGTGATGCTGTGTGAGTAGAATAAATATTTATTTATTTATTTATCATCATAATTCCAACAAAATTCAACTCATTCTCACACATCACTAACAAATTATACATAAAAACCTTCCTCTTAAAATAACTCTCTATTTATAAGTAGACATAGAGAATAGTAGTAGTAGTTCAACAAGTAGTTGAAAACTGCAACATAAAGACAAACAGACTCTAACAGACAAACATACAGAGACTGTAAATTATAATCATCATCATCATCACCCCATTAACGTTCCCACTGCTGGGACACAGGGACTTCTCTCTTGACGAGAGAGATTAGGCCTTAATTCACCACGCTGGCCAAGTGCGGGTTGGTGAATGTCACATGTCCTTCAAACTCTTTTAAAGTTCTCAGAACATGCCGGTTTCCTCACGATGTTTGCCTTCACCGTTAAAGCACGTGTTTAAAGCGCACATAAATCTCTCAAGAAGAAAAATCCAGAGGTGCGTAGCGGGGTTTGAACCCACGACCTTCGGAATGAAAGTCAAGTGTCCTCCCACTTAGCCAACACGGCTCCAATTAAAATAAATAATAATAATTAAAAAAAATGTAAATCTATCGCACAAACAGACTACAAATACAGACATGACCAGGTAGCAAACATTATACACCAGAGGCTAGCTTCCAAATATCATCTAATTGAACAGTCTTCAAAACCCATCCCATATTATAAATATAATCCCGATACTGTACTGGAAAATCAACATTGTAAACTTTATTATGATAGAGCTATATTGACAGATAAAACTATCCATTACAATAGACCAGATATAACACTTATAGACAGAAGCAATAAATCAGCACTTTTAATTGATATAGCAATACCAAACACTCACAATCTCCAAAGTACTATAGCGGAAAAACTCTCCAAGTATATTGAACTTAAAAACGAGATTACTCGTATGTGGAAACTGGAGAAAGTTTCAGTTATCCCTATAGTACTCTCGTCCACAGGTGTAATTCCCAAACAATTATTTACATCATTAACATCATTAGATTTACCTAAACACACATTCACGCTATTACAAAAATCAGTTATTTTAAACACCTGCCGCTTAGTCCGTAAATTCTTACAAACCGAATCCACTCAAAATACTAATAGCTTAATTATTCCAAATATCCAAACCCAAAACGATACACACTTGGCTTAGGCCCGTGTGCTATCATAATTTTCCGACAAGCAAATTGTCGAGCAGATAAAAATCTCAGAACAAAATAATAATTATATGTATATGTAGGTCAAAGGTATGACATAGTGATATAAACATAGTCATATAAATATATATAACCTTACCTAACCTTATTAGTAGCAAACTCTTTGAAGCGGCATCGAATTACCTGCACAATAGAATCTGTTAAGGTCATTGTAACCACTAACCAAATCAATTAACACCTGGCCACAGTCATCAATTAACCACAATGTTGTATTTAATTATATCATCTTGTGGTAAGTGAAGTTTACAGCCAATCTTTAAGTAGATTACTACAACTTCATTTAGTCGTAATAAATAACAGACTTCTGTTTAAATATAAAATATGTATATAAATATTTGTATACCTTTAAACTTCTGTAAACTTTTGTAAAAGTTTCAAAATCCCAGCTGTTTCTAATTTAATATCACATAGACATTTGTAGGAATGTGTCCGTTCATTTTGTAAGATCACGTTCCCCGGCGACGAAGTGCAAGATAAAACCGATTTAAGCTCCTTAGAACCGTCCTCTCTTTAAATAGGGCTTTGTACTGCACCGCCCGCCCACGTGGGCATTACTCCTATTTATTCTGCAGAAATTATTTATTTTAGTAGCAACAGGAAAGCTCATAAATTAATATTGTCTTTTATTTTCTAAGATAGAGAAAATAGAGAAGTAATGTCCAACTCAACCAAAATAGTTAAAACAATATTATAATTAATATTAGTTTAGGTTAGTGATTACATTATTTATTTCCATTATAAACAACCAAGACTCTTTACAGGCACATTGTCAACGCTTTTCTCCTGGTGTACCAGATCGGAACATGTTGCGTGTACGTGGTATTCGTCTCCGAGAACATCCACTTTGTGCTGACCAATCAGTTCCATGTGGACATCTCGGTGCCCCAAGTGATGCTGTGCACGCTGCTGCCCCTGATCCTGATCAACTGGGTGCGCGACCTGAAGTACCTGGCGCCGTTCTCCGCCATCGCCAACGCTGTGACCATTGCTAGCTTCGGAATGATCTGCTACTACCTGTTCAGGGAGACCCCGACCTTCGAGGGAAAGGTGCCTGCTGGGAAGCTGTCCAACTTCCCCTTGTTCTTCGGCACTGTTCTGTTCGCTCTGGAGGCCATTGGTGTGGTGAGTTTTTTATTTGTTTCAGACGTTACTTTAAAAATCCATTCTAAATTCTAAATAAGATTAATAAAGAAGATACACAAGTAAACATACCAATATAATGTATGAAGAGCATAACGATAGTCCAGCTGTAATACAGTTTTATACTAGCACAGTGGACTATCATAATTAATCTCTAGGTAGTAAGTACTTTAATTAGTAAATATTGATGTATCTTAATTTTTTAATTTATATTCATAGACATAGATGTAAACAAAAAATAACTATCATTTGTAACTACCTAGTTATAAATAGTACAAATATTTTTAAATAAACTTTTACTTAAATACTTATATAGAACCTGGCTATGGCGTGTATTGCTAGTTACGTTAAACTCAGGGTGCTATTGCATATTTCATATTAATAAATCCTAAACGTGGTTCCTTTTCACTACTTATTTATTTATGCAAGTACACTAACACGATTAAGTAACCAATTACATTAGTACACATAATTACCATATAAAGACACACATCATTTTTAAAAATAAGTAACAAATTATTAAATAAAATTAAATATTATTATTAAAAGGATTTGGTACATTTGATACATTAAATAGACTACGCAGCACAATGGCCCAGTTTTCTGTGATTGCTCGCTGTTTTCAGGAATAATAATTATAACTAGGTAATCAATTGTAGTTCATATAGCTCTTTGATTTCAATATAATTGTAAATGTCTCGCAGATTTTACCCTTGGAGAACGAAATGAAGACACCTAAAGATTTCGTCGGGAAGTTTGGCGTCCTGAACCAGGCTATGGTGTCCATCATCATCTTGTACGTGGGCATGGGCTTCTTTGGATACCTTCGTTACGGAGACGACGTTCTAGGCAGCATCACGCTCAATCTTCCCTCCAAATTAGAAGTGTGAGTACCATCTACGAAAATTAATTAATATTTCCTTACTGTCCGTTCTTTTCTTTTTCTAAATGATAACTGTTGCTTGCAAGTTGGTCCCATTAAAATTTTATAACAATCGGTAAATTTTGTCTCGAGTTATATTGAAATATGTCCTCATTTCATATTCAATATTATTTGTTAAGTGTTTTTCAGCATTTTAGTGTAACCGACTTCATAAAAGGAGAAAGTTCTCACATTCTATGCGTCTATTTTTAGTTCTCAAAGTATTTGTGATTGTTTTGTTAAGTATTCGCGCATCTATTTGGGCATTTCTAATTTTTAACCGACTTAAAAAAAATAGGAGGTTCTGAATTTGGCGTGTGTTTCTAGTCCTCGAGTTTTTAATTTGTATCTAAATGTTGGGAAAATCTTGCACCCACGGAAGGAGATGGGGCAAAGTTCTTATGTCGGTGCCCGCGACCCAAGTTATACTCAATCCATACTAATATTATAAATGGGAAAGTGTATGTGTCTGTCTGATTGTTTGTCTGGTAATTTGCTACGGGTTATACACTGGATAAGGACATCATCATCACCCTTTTTATGTTCCCACTGCTGGGACACAGGGACTTCTCTCTTGACGAGAGTGATAAGGCCCCTTAATTCACCACGCTGGCTAAGTGCGGGTTGGTGAATGCTACATGGATTATATGACATAGGCTACTGTAATCCTATTTCTAATTCATATATTCCTCACTGAAAGTCGATTGTTTTTGTTAATAATCTACTTGTTTTAGTATAGTAGGCGAATTTTATAGTAAAAGTACTTCATCAAACTAAGAAAAAAAAATACCAAAATAACTTGCAAAAATACGTCTCTCCATACAGTCGATTTATTTAACTATCAGATTGATTGTCCGCCTCGCTCCCTCGCGTCCTTCGGGTACATAAGATAACCCTCACCGATACTTGTAGGTAATGGAGGAGAAGAGAACAAGAGGCCCTCTACCAGTCGCGGAGACTCTTGTGTATAAAACCTGTTTGTGTTGCAGCCTGGCCGCTGTAGTACAATGCCTCCTAGCGTTCGCCATCTTCATCACGCACGGCCTGGCCTGCTATGTGGCCATCGACATCCTGTGGAACGAGTACATCGGCAACCGGCTGACCCACAGCAAATACCGCGGCATCTGGGAGTACCTGCTAAGGACTGTGATTGTCATACTCACTTGTAAGTAGAACATGGCCTTATTTGCTTTAACCTAACCTAATCGTAGATGAAACGAAGGTATGTATGTGTTGGTGACCAAAGATCGTAGATAAAGACTGGTGGAGGAATTTAATTGTAATTTATTATTTGCTAGCTGGTTTTTCGGACTTTGATAAGTCATGTCGTCATGTCGTGATAAGTTTGAAAAGTCTTTTGATAATAAAGAGCTGATTTACTGTAGCTGTAGGCTATCAAATTAAAGGACAAAATGCGTACCTACGTTAGAAATAGAAGTCACGTAGTATGTTGGAAGCTACGTCAAAAAAGTTTTATTTTAAAGGGCATTTTTACATGGAGCCAGGCATTCCTATTAATCCGCCATTTTGATTATGATTTTGCGGCCTGTGATCAAACAAAAAGTGTCAGTGATCTATGATACCTGGTTTCTGATATATCTTATATATAAAAATTCCATGTCACATGTTAGTTACCGTACTCCTCCGAAACGGCTTTACCGATTTTCAACAAATTTTATATGCGTATTCAGTAGGTCTGAGAATCGGCTACTATCTATTATTCATTTTGTCATAAAAACTATAAAAAATCTTCTCCAACCCATTTTGAAACAGTTAAAATGGTGGAGGATTGGATAGATATCCCAAATGATTTAAACCACTTTTAATTGATTCGTTGTCCTTTCCTTTGTGGTGAAAATGGAAACGTATAGTTCAGTTCCGAATAACATCTCTCTTTATTAAAAAACGAATACTGAAATACATATCGCCTTAAAATTCATAAAACTAGAAATATAAGTTTTATTCGTCTCGATATTTCCACACAGCAACACCTGAACTTGTCATTTTCCATTCAAACTGTGCTCAGTGACATTGCTTTCAGTAGATTGAGCATTGGTTATTAAAGATATGAAGAGCATGAATTGATTTAGTTAAAAGTTGCACAGCATTTCAAGCACATAACATAGGTATTATTATTTTCTGAATGAAATAGCAATAATAAAGACAGCTTAACGAGAGTTCTAGTTAAAAATCTGGGTCATGCAGTGCTTAGATCGAGTGTCGATCAATATAGACTGTATGAAATGACTATCATGGTGGTTTGATTCGCTGAGACAAATGTTCCCTGCAACCTTCACCTGCTAACGTCAGCAGCACTTGGAAAGCTGAAGAGTTAAACTAGCTATGAGCAATTTACTGTCACTCCACAACATTAGGTCAGGTCAGCGCTGCAGGTCAGTGTCTGACCACTCATATTATGGAATGAATGAAATATGAAGGGGTTGGTAACCTTTATGAAGTTGGTAATTGAGTTATGGGCAAACGTGGTTAGTTTTGGTTCACGGACATAGCACGTGAAGTTGTTCTACATAATACAATATTTGAAGATTGTAGTTGAAAAAACAACATACTGTGAATCTTGCCGGATAATAAGACACAATCTTTGTAGATAGGGTATAAAATAAATGTATCCTTACATTATTAATTATAATTACATATCTATTAATATCGAGAATTCATTAATAAACCCAGCTGCTGAAGTTAGCTAGGGCAATGCGCTATTTATGCATATATTTATATTTAGTTTTGAAATATGTAGACAGTTTTCTTTTATATTCATGGGTGTTAGCAAAATCAAATTCGATAGATGCCTACCCATAAAATGAAATAATTCAAAGAAAGTTTGAATGAATAAGTCGTTATTTCGAATCGTGATTTAAGAGGATTTTACTTGTTTTTACTGCACCAGACCGAATTCGAAGCGCCAGTATTTGTTTAAAATCAGTACTTTACGTGACCTTAAGAGATAAAGGATACAAAAAACATTGCTAGTAATAAAAGTTCAATAGCCTCTTGGAAAAGCACGGGTTTGCAACAACAATAAGGGAACCTAAATCAACTATTTCTCCCTGAAAGGTTATAGTCATTATTATTCCAACCTTAGGTCGTATACTGCAGAATATCGGCTGACCCCCGGTAGTAAAAGATATGTTTAAAATTCGAAATGTATTTAACCAATAATATGATGGTTTCAGTTGGAGTCGCCGTGGCCGTGCCTGAGTTGGACCTCTTCATCTCGCTGTTCGGCGCACTGTGTCTCTCCGCTCTCGGGCTCGCCTTCCCCGCCGTGATCCAGACCTGCACCTACTGGTACTACGTCTCCAGCTCCGAGCGACTGCGTATGATCATCAAGAATGCCATCGTCGTACTCTTTGGTGTCCTCGGCCTCATCGTCGGCACCTGGACGTCGCTAGAAGGGATCATCGAGAAGTTCTCCAAGTCCCACGACGACGGCGCCGCCGACGCCGCCATCGCTACAATCACCGACGTCACGAGCACGGTCGCCACCCTCGTCAATGCTACCCTCGTAAACGGAACGGAGAGTCTAAATTAAAGTGTGCCATTGTCTGGCTGTTAGAGCCTCGCTGCACCAACGCGATTACTCGCCATTTTTATGCAGTGTCAATAAGTATTGTGAACTTCGCGGCTTCAGGGAGCTCTGTAGTCAGTAGGTTCCACGGAGAACAGCTTTTGTAGTTTATTCTGTAGAGATTTGTATTCTCAGAGTGTTATGCATGCAACCGAAAATAGTATTAAGCTGTTCAATCAATATGGAATATTTAAATTTTTGACTTCAAATTGTTTAACGTTTAGGACTAGTATTGGATTTTAACAGTATTATCTTTATATCTTAATAAATTTTATTAAATCATATTAGCTATAAAGACATCCGGTCTCAATCACGTAGAGCGCTTTGAAATGAAGTGACCTGCGTGGTCGCCACATTCAGGAATTCAAACTAGATACACACACCCATTGAAGCATAGCGGTTGTGTTGTTTTGAACCTGGTAGCGAAACAATGTCAAATAAAGCATGGCATTTCATTAAAGTTAAGTTTAACGTAAGTACAATTATAATTAATGGACGTCATAATAAGCAGCAGCCGCTAGACAGAAGTACCTAATAATCGTTTAGTTACCTGTTTTGGAAACGATTGTTTAAAGTAGGCAAAGCGTTGCAAACTGTCTAGCGAGACATTGCCAGTTTCTGCGGACCCGAATGTGAGATTTTATAGATGTTGGGGCGGAGTTTGTCGAAGTTATGGTGTTGCATGCATTGTTATCGGGTTTGCGGGAATGGTAAAGTTAGTTAAAGCTAATACTAGTTTGCTTGGGAATTCTCGTCTTCATCAATTTAAAAAGTTGAAGACTTTTTACTCTTTATATTAAAAGCGCAACGCAGTGTTGCCTAAATTTTGCCACATTTACTATTTTATATTTATTACATTATTTAACAATATTATTACATCAATTATTTTTTGAGATGTTATTGCAATTTATTGTATTTTTATCATAATTATTTTTATTAAATTACTAATATGTTATGCAATTATTTGTAAATTGTTACCGTTTTGACTTTTAAGTTACGTACAAATGAAATGTTCCATTTTTAATATAATTTATTAAATACGAAATCGTTCAAGTAACTGGGAAATTGTATGCGTTGAATGAAAAAGCTCCTGTTTTTTTTTGTGAAATGTGTTAAAGATAGTCATTAGATGTTACAGCACATTGCAAATTCCGATTTTGTTCAATTCCCTATTTATAGTTATTCTAAAAATATGTGTTTAGGACTTAGATATAGTTCATCTCAGTTTAATTCGAGCTAGTCCAAAGTTTTATCTGTAATATCTTTGGGCAGGACACGGCTGCTAGTAGTATATCTGTATCAGTAGTACCTATCTGTATTCTTAAGGGTGAAAACCGTCGGGAGGATTTGAAATCGTCACTGAGCTCAATAGACAATAGCTTTATTTATTGTATCTAACATTACTTTCCTTCAACTTTTATGTGGATTGACTTATTTATGATGAAATAATAATATCAGGAGTTAATTGACTTCTTTGAATTATAGTAAAAATACCACAGTAAAATTCAATAATCGGGCTAATCGGGAACTATCAATCCCTTTATTTCAATAGCAAATTATTTCTAGCCATGTTTTATGAATGTGAAAATGATAATTTTTCAATTAATTTTAATATATTTTAAGTACGGTATATATAATTATTATAATTAGCAAACTTTTGCCTCTTATTGTTGAATAAAGATTAGTAAAATATTCTTAGTTTTGTAATCTGGGGTTTGACTATTATAGTTCTATTAATTTTAATTATTAATTAAGTTAGGAATGCTTGTAGCAAGCCCCCGACGGCCATAGGAGGATATCTGTGATGTTGTGTAAGACGTAGTTTAGTGATGATAGTGATGAGTGAGTGCCGTGATATTATGCTCAGAGCATCGGGTATAACCGAGTTATCAATTAAATATTAATATCGTTCATGGCATTTTATTCTTAACACCTTTATACCCCCAAACAGTTCACACGACGTTTTGCCAGCAAATCTCCAGAGATATGCGCCGCGTGTGCAACCATTTCCCAGCTTTTACGATACATATTGAGAAAAATAATTAAAGATTACTTACTCAAGAACTAAAAATATTTGCCAAATACAAACCAAAATTTCGAAGTTGGTTAAAATAAGAAACACAGTCAGCCAATCAGAACAGCTTGAGAACTAAAAATACACTTGACAACAAAAGAAACAATTACAAAATGCTAAAAAAAACACAAATAGCGTGATATTGGAAGCTAGGACCCCGGATTCGGCCAAACTTGGTATAAAATGGGGTCATCTATAGGTACTAATATTTTAAAGCTGAAGAGTTTATTTACTTATCTTAGAAACTATTGGTCAGATTTGCAATATTCATTTATCGAGAAAGGCTATCAACTACTTTTTACCGAAAATACTGTGTTCTTGCGGAAAACTCCAAAAAAATCCGGTCAACGCCGGGACGTGAAAAGCCAAAGTTTCAATATAACTCGAGAACTAGTTAACCGGATTCAAAGAGAAAAGTTATGCAGGGTCATTCATTTCAAGTAGTCCAAAATGAAATGTACGATAAAAGAAACATTTTTTTTATTTGCGCTTTTAAGCCTAGTTTTAGCCCTATAGGCTTCCAAACGTTTAAGGTTATTTTATATATGAACATTCTAAGTAGGTAACAACAATTTTGCAGGTACTAATTAGTACTTACAGTTTTTGCAATCTATACTACTTAATATATAAAGCTGAAGAGTTTGTTTGTTTGTTTGAACGCGCTAATCTCCGAAACTACTGGTTCGAATTGAATAATTATTTTTGTGTTGGATAGTCCAGTTATCGAGGAAGGCTATAGGCTATATAACATCACGCTACGACCAATAGGAGCAAAGATATAGTGGTAAATGTGTAAAAAACGGGAGAAATTGTTCATCTTTGAAGCCTTCTGTTGCGTGCGCCGTGAAAACGGTTGTAAAAAATATGTATTAAAGAATAATAGCTCTTGTAATGATCTAAAAAACAGTCCGCGATAGTATATGTCTATCTTTTAAGATTAACTCACAAAAACCGTTTTTATGGTACCTAATTTGGTCGAAATAATTTGTTTAAGTTGTATCAACATAATAATATAAATCTTTATTCAAATAAATATGTTGTTGGTTAAGAGTAGGGGAGACCGAGGAGATTTGTGACAGAGGAGAGTTGTGACAAAGCCAATTTCTCGGAACTTATGACCGTTAGCGAGCTGGCCACGCTGCACTATTGCTTCTTAAGAGACGCGCTTCTTGACTAAGTACATGCCCCAGGCATATGGCAAGCAGTTGCAAGAGTACGACGTTTGCATGGAAAAAATTACGAAAAGTAAGTTTTTTATCAAAATTTTGATTGTAAATATATCGTGACACATTACATTTACGTGGTTATGGTTTTTTTTGTATATTGTGTGGTTTTTGAAGTTTCAAAGTGTAGAATTGTCTTTCTGTGTTTGCATCTTGTTTTAAAATTACGAATTATTATTCTGACCAGGTCGCAATTTTCGGCACCTAGGAGAGTTGTGACACGCTGTCACAACTCTCCTTTTTAAGTTTGTTTGAAATTTAAACGCATTTTGGAGTGATATTTAGTGTTTTTTTGTGTTAATATGTAATTTTCGTTTGTTTTAGTCAATACTTCAACCTAAGTTTGACATAAAAGTATTCGGATATTAAATTATGTCTTAAAAATTTAATTAGTATCAGAAACTTATTTGGGCATGTTATGTCGCATGTGCTATTTTTTTGTTTCAGAATGCCAAATAAATATAAAAGAAAGATTGATCGGGGTATGGCTAGTGACGAAATTTATTAATTAGCCTATGAAGAAGTAACAATAAGACATCAAAGTCTTCGAAATGCCGCTTATAATGATTATTTTTGCTTGTGTGGCCTTGAATCCTATGCCAGTAGCAGTTCTAATGAGAAGTGGGTTCAGTGCCTGGCTGGTTTCACGAAGATTGCACTGGGGGCGAGCTGCAATACGTCTGTCATAATTGTTTATAAGATTAGTTTACATTTTTTTACTGATTTTATAATGACTGATCTCGTAATATTGCCATAATTTACTTATAAAGATTTATTGCTCGTTATCTTAATGTTTGTATACCCAACAATTATGCCCAAAGATAATTAAAGTATTTTTAAGAAAAAATAATTGTATTTTGTTTATAATTCTTTATAAAAGTATTTTTATCTATCAAATATAGTGTATATACACAGCTGTCACAACTTACCCCGGTACCTGTCACAACTTACCTCGGTGTGAGGAGAGTTGTGACAATGGGAGTAGATTCAATTTTCGTGGATTTTCTGAGAAACTATAAAACTTTCATTAATTTGTATGACTGTTTTTAATAAAGGAAGAATAAAGGTATCTTTAGGCATAGAATTCATAATTGTGGTATGATTCTTTATTGAGATATGTTCTTTTAAGTAAAAATTGTCACAACTATCCTCGGTCTCCCCTACTTCATCCATTATAACGCGCGTAGCACCGCAGGGCACAGCAGTAGATAATAATGATGAAATAAATTCACGAAATACTATTTCATAATTTGGTCTTATAATTTAAAATAAATACTCAAAAATTTTAAAAGTATTTTTTTATAGACCACGACACTTGTGTTAACTGTTTTTTGAAAAACAAACAATATTATGTAAACCAACTCGGCAATCCAAAAACAAAATTATTGAATATCTCCAAAACTATCAAACATCGTACATGGGGTATTGCGCATTTCATTTTGGACTACTTGACTTCGTGAATAAATCATCCTGTATAGATGAAGTTTGTTTGTTAATTTATTATATTAAAACTAAAATACATAAATACTGCAATTTCAGGAAATGCTTTGCTGATTTAAAAAAGTTCATTTATCGAGGATTCTTTGCCTCGGAAATTTACGTTCATTGCTGGGACCGAGACTTCTCTCCCGGTGAGAGAGATTAGGCCTTAATTCATGCTGGCCAAGAGCGAGTTGGTGAATGCCACATGTTCTTCTAACTATTATAAGTTCTCAGAACATGCCGGTTTCCACACGATGTTTAATTGCCTTCTCCGTTAAAGCATGTGTTTCAAAGCGCACATCGATTTTTCATGAAGAAAAATACAGAGGTTTGTGGTGTGGCTTGAACCGACCTTCGGAATGAAAGTCTCGTGTGATCCCACTTAACCAACACGGCCTTTTTAGCCTTTTTGGAAATGTCTACTTTAAGATAATTTAAATAAAAACGTAACCTGTTAAATTAGGGGGATAAAGGTAAAGCGTAAGCATAATTTTGAGGGTAAAATAATCATGTTGATTAAATTCTCTATAAATAAATAAAGATAAGAAAAGAGTAGCTTTGGTATAGAGTGCGCGCCTCGTGCGTTGCGGATTTACAACAACCTCCGGCCGTGCGTTATTCTTCAAACCAGTTACATAGTATTAGAGTAGGTCCTTGAAATCTAATAGACATAGATATCTTTAACCTACTCATAAATGTCTTGAAGTGGTGCTACTGAAATCAACCCAGTCGAGTGTTCCAAGATATCACTTCACCGCCGCCGCATTCCTTTCTCTGCATTCAAGAGAAGGCTTCTCTACAGGGTAATCGTCATCACCGGGTGGTGTATTAACATTCCCACAGCTGGGACAAGACAGAAGCTCTTAACGAGAGAGATGAGGCCTTAATTCACAACGCTGGCCAAGTGCGGGTTGGTGAATGACCTTCAAACTCTTTAAAATTCTCATAACATGCCGGTTTCCTCGCCGTGCGAAGCCGGGGCGGCCGCGAGTATATTAGAGGTATAATAATAGATATCTCCTGTACCAAGTACAATTTGTTATTAAATTTAACTTTGATGTAAGATATTAATCTGCTATATTTGTATACATAGTAGCTAGTATAAATATAACGATTATTTATTCGGTACTGGATGGAGTAACTGACAACACCTAAGTTATTTTAACTCTGAACATACTTCTTCTTCTTAGTGTCTCTCCACTACTGAAGGTCGGCGGTCATCGTCATGTCGTAAGATATGACCGAGATGGTTTACCAGACTAGGTCTTATAACACCCATTCGCTATAAGACATGATGTTGGTCACCTTTTGCGTCCAGCTTAGATCCAGCCTATAACAATATCTTAAGGCAACTCATGGGGCTAGATCGCCATTGTAGCGATGCTTCAGGTATGTTCTTTGAAGCTCGAGTATAGGTACTCCTTAAACGCCATCCAAAGGAACCGGTTTGCGAACTTTATGTTCTGAGTTGACGTTCTAAGAATTCTATTATAGCAAGTTTAGCGGACAGAATAATATAGACCAAAATCTAAATTTAAAATTTAAGATCAACCCCCGATTATAAGTCCTTAATTTCCTTAAAAGTAAAACACCTCATAATATTTAGTAATGTGCACGCGATGCGTTTTCATTTGATACCCCACTCGAGTATATTTGCAGATTTTCGGTTTTCATTCCCCACTCTAACCCCCATAACTTTTAAACGGCTCAACCGATTTTCATGAAACATTTCTAACACCCGCGCCAGACTCACCTTTCATACAAAAAAAGTGTGTGTGTGTCAGCTACGACGCACGATTGGAGTTTACTCCTTACGAACTATAATTATGATATATATCGAATAGAAAAAAAGGGTAAATGAACGCATCTGCTAAAATGATAAGAGAAACAAACATATATCTGTAATTATTCGGATTATTTATATTACTTCAATAAAGCGTATTACATAAAGTATGTTACAAAATAATATAAATAAAATACAGCAATACCTCTTTGCGCGATACTTCGTAGTCTCAACTACGAAGTATCGCGCAGAGGTTACCCTGAGAATGAGATACGCTGTGTAATGTATTCCATCTCATTCTTTTACACGTTCAATCCTACAGATATATATGTTTGTCTCTTTCTACGTAACGCCTCAACTTTCGTGTTACAATTTTTGATTTTACTCCTCATAAAATTTCCGTACCGGGCCTTATAACTCAAATCGTTTCTTAAGGAGTAAACTCCAAAAACTAAATTTAAATCGCTCCATCCGTTCGTGAGCTTTGATGCCCCAGACAGACACACAGACAGACCATCATTTTAAACACCCGACAATAAAAGAGTGGTGTTATAAGTTTGACGTGTCTGTCTGATTATGGATCTTGTGTCTGACAAATATGTTATTACTAGCTGTGCCCTGCGGTGCTACCCGCGTTATAATGGATGAAGTACTCTTAACCAAAAACATATTTATTTGAATAAAGATTAATATTATTATGTTGATACAACTTAAACAAATTATTTCGACCAAATTAGGTACCATAAAAACGGTTTTTGTGAGTTAATCTTAAAAGATAGACATATACTATCGCGGACTGTTTTTTAGATCATTAAAAGAGCTATTATTCTTTAATACTTTAATATTATTATTTTTTGTGTATCTTGAACCGTTTTCACGGCGCACGCAACGGAAGGCTTCAAAGATGAACAATTTCTCCCGTTTTTTACACATTTACCACTATATCTTTGCTCCTATTGGTCGTAGCGTGATGTTATATAGCCTATAGCCTTCCTCGATAACTGGACTATCCAACACAAAAAGAATTATTCAATTCGAACCAGTAGTTTCGGAGATTAGCGCGTTCAAACAAACAAACAAACTCTTCAGCTTTATAATATTAGTATAGATTATTATTATTATTTTGTTCTGAGATTTTTATCTGCTCAACAATTTGCTTGTCGGAAAATTATGATAGCACACGGGCCTAAGCCAAGTGTGTATAATTTTGGGTTTGGGATTGCAATTAATATTTTGGGTAGATTCGGGTTGTAAGAATTTACGGACTAAGCGGCAGGTGTTTAAAATAACAGATTTTTGTAATAGTGTGAATGTGTGTTTAGGTAAATCTAAGGATGTTAATGATGTAAATAAAAAAAAAAAAAGGTGTGTGTGAGATTCACACACGATAGAAGTGAAACTTCAGTAAATCGACGAAAGAATAAGAAGAATAAAAAAAAAGTGTGTGTGTGTCAGCTACGACGCACGATTGGAGTCTACTATTATTATGATATATATCGAATAGAAAAAAAGGGTAAATGAACGCATCTGCTAAAATGATAATAAGAGAAACAAACATATATCTGTAATTATTCGGATTATTTATATTACTTCAATAAAGCGTATTACATAAAGTATGTTACAAAATAATATAAATAATATACAGCAATACCTCTTTGCGCGATACTTCGTAGTCTCAACTACGAAGTATCGCTCAAAGAAATTTAAATAAAGCATTGTATTTGTGTCTCTTACCATTTCCGTTTCATCTTTTTGCTTCCGGTTTGAAATCACTACGATTCTATAGAAGTTTCACTTCAAAAATATTATTATACGCAGCATGCAGTACTATTGGGCCATTCTTGGGCGGAGGTTCATGTGCAGTTGTCGATGCGGGCACGTAAGTTGTCAATCTCCCAAGAGTCCGTTATCCAGGATCCTAGGTAACGATACTTCGGAACTCTTTAAAGAATGACACCTTCTACTTGGATGTTACATCGCAGGTTCACTGTATTAGACGACCATACATTTCGTCTTGGATGCACTCAGACGCAGTCCCACACTAAGAGCACATTCAGACACGCGACTTCTAAAAGTCAAAGTCAATAAGTAGGTACATTTATTTCCTTAGAAGCACAAGCTTACATGGACTTCTTTGTAGGCCTTCTTCGGAAGAAGCGTAGGTATCGGATGTTGCTGATCCTGTACCCGTTGATTCCTTTGTCTTCCAGCGCATCATTTATTATGCTTTCTGAATAAAGGTTTTATAGTTGAGTAGTAAACCTTGACTCACTGCACGATGGACCTTCGCAGCATCTGATTCCTCGCCATTATCAAGTCTTACCGTTGCAGTCTGTTGCCAAAAGATGTTTTGAATTAACTATGGGTATCAATATTTTAATAAGTTCCTCGTGCTTGTCACGGTCAAAAGCCTTTTCGTGGTATCAGAAGCAAAGATATACGGGTTGTTGCATGTCTAAACTTTTTTGGGACTAGAACGTTTAATGTAAACTGCGCTACTCTGGTCAAATGGGTTTCACCTAGAAGATTGTCGCATTCTATCCTAATACGGTTATTTTAAGGAAGTTTTAAAAAGTGCCTCTTGAGACTAGATTTACGTTAAACGTATTATTTGAACTTTATTTTCACCAAACCACCAAACCTAAACGAAACTTTTCCTGCTTTTCAGATGATCCAATGAAAAAACAAGTAAGTGTATAAAAACTTTATTCAATAATTGTTTACATTCATAATCATCACCAAATCAAGTTTAGAATAACATTTAACAAAAGAAGTAGCATGTATCAAATGAGCCACATTAGAATAATAATACTAACACATTAGAATAAAAAATAATTTCATAAATTGCTAAATAACCTAAAATATCATAGCCAAGTTCAACTTATTCACAAAATTAAATGATGATGGAATGGAAACACTTAAACATTTCATAACTATTTCTATTAAACAGATCAAATTTAATATGAGCTGGAATTTTAAATTTGACATTATATTTGAATTAAGCCATTATGTGGTTGATATTTAATAAACTCTAAATAGTAAAGCTAGTCCTAATTTTGTAATAAAAACAGTAAAACAATATTACTAATCAGTACAGTTTCAACACAATCATATGATTATTACATTATTGGAAGCTAAACAATGACCCGTAGAAAGTAAAAATCCTAAAACCTAACGTTAACTTAAAATTATAATAAAAAAAAAAAATTAAAATTAATTAATTATTTAAAATTTGTACTTATTTAAGTAAATGTGTAAACAATTAATATACATTTTAAGACATAATGTTACATCGTGAGTTTTTAACAATTTAATCCTACACTTATAATATAATACAACTGTAAAGAAAATACACCAGTTTCACCATGTTCAAGTTCCTTAAACATGAATCAATTCAACAACAGCTTATTATGTAACTAATTCTATAACTATAACAATTGTGGTAGTCCTTACTACGTCCGTACACTAGTGCAGCGTTTTTGTTTACGAGTATTTTCAGAATTATCTATCAGTAATACAAAGTTTAGATTTGCCTTAGGAAGTTTTATCAAATTGATATGCCTTGGCGAGGTTAAGAATTAGAATTAATTGCCAAGATAAAAATAAGGCACGTTTTAAGCTAAGTAAATTTATCTTTATCATTATTCTTATTCTTATTATAATCATCAAATATTTGAAACTCATCCTGGATCTTACAAGAGGCAACAATGTCTACTTAAATTAATATTTGTACTACTTGGAATGTAACAGTTATATTGCACATACAATATAACTACTGATCAATAAATAAAAATGTTCCCTTAAGGACATTCCCGACAAGAACAATAATAATAAATAACAGACGATGTTGTTTAACAGAATATGTGGGCGTACTACATAATACAGTTATCCTTTGCATATAAATCTAAATTTTAAGAAAAAATCCCGATTTCAATGGTTTCATTTGATATCCCACTTTTTGGAGATTGTTCTTAGACATGTTTCATGAAAATTGGTTGTGCCGTTTAAAAGTTATGGTGTGAGTGGGGAAGGAAAACGGAAAATCTGCAAATATACTCGTTTTTTGCAGATTTTCACGTCATAGCTCTTTTTTCGTCGGGGGTTTAAAAGAGGCTAGTAAACATAAGATCTCAAGACAATGTTTGGAATAAGGTGTAAAATATAATAAATCATGTTATTCTCTTCAAAATTAGTACTTTAATTCTCTGTCCACGATTCATTGTTTCCGAGATCCCCTGTTCCACATATCCCTACTGCTCTATTTCTACTGGTAGGGAAGAAAGGATTTTTTTTCCACATTTAGCTACTAGGGGGGACTACTTTTCCGCTTATCTCTACTGATAAAATAATTCAGGAAAGTGGTATCTTCACAATCAAAATGTTTAAGTGCTTCTATAAGTGTTTATTGTAATCATTCTATTTTAAAACTATGCAAACTCCTTCATTACGAGCTGTGTAGAATCTTTTTTCATTGTGAAGTCTAAGAAAATGTCATGTTGTGTCATGTCATTTGTTAAAAATATAACTGAAAATCGAAAAAATATAACTGAAATAATTTTATTTCAATAACTAAATATGAGTGAACCTATTTTTTTAACCAGAGGCCGAGGATCTGTTTTACTTTACGACGGTTACCAATATCACAGAAAAAAGGTATATATGGACAAGAGTATTGGAAGTGTGCTATTACTAAGAAGAACAAGTGCATTGGATCTCTCACAATCAGAGTATGTACCGATGCATATTAAATTATTAATATCGCTATTTTTCATAACGTTGTCAAGCCCTGGTGGAAATCCATGGCGGGAGGCCTATATATGTTTCGCAGTGGAAGTCTTGTGGCTAATATGATGATAATGATGACGATGTCCCGGAATTATCAGAATTTATGGTATGGTACATGTAACGATGGCACGCTCATTAGTGTATAATGGCGGACTTAATCCCGTAGGTATTTTTTGTCAGTCAACCTTAGGGTGAAGTTATGGTGGTATTGTTTATTATTACAGGATAGAAGTATTATTGAGAAAACAGTGAGCCATTCGGAATGTTGTTAACGTGATATAGCCAAAAACGAAATTGATATGCGGCTGAATGATTGCAAACGAAAAGTTATTGCTGACCCTACACTTCCGATTCCCAAAATTTACGAAGAAACGCTTGATGGAATATACAACGATGGTTTGGATTTGATAGCAGCAACACCAAATTTTAGAAATGTTAAGACTGCCTTATACAACTCAAGAAACAAAGAGGCAGGAACGAGTAAAATGTTTTACACAGATTTTGAACAGGTGGAGGTGCCATCGAATTATCAGAAATTTCTTTTCGCTGACTATAGATATAATGGTGGTCGTATTTTAATATTTGGTGATGAATGGTCCAAAAATATGTTAATCGATGGGATAGTTTTATTTATAGATGGTACTTTTAACATTTGTCCAAAACCTTTCACTCAGCTAGTTACAATTCATTGCGACATTGGAAGTACCATAGAGTGTACGAATATAATCCCAGTGCTTTACGCACTTCTCCCAGACAAAAAGACTGAAACTTACGTTACATTGTTCCGACTCATTAAATCACAAATAAAACAGAGCGCTCATAAAAAGTGGGACCCCGATTACATTATGGCTGATTTTGAGGCAGCCATTGCTAAAGCTATGAGAATCGTATTACCAAAAACTGAAAAGGGAGGGTGTTACTATCACTTCCATAAAGCGATATGGAAAAAAGAGAGACAACTGAAGCTAACGAAAAACAGAGACACGAGAAGAATACTAGCATTAATCGCAACGTTACCTTTGTTGCCATTGGATAAAATACAAGAAGGATGGTCATTCATTGAGAGTCAGATTTTAGACGAGTTTAAAATGGATGCATTTAGTAAATATTTTGTAAGAACATGGCTAAAAAAAAAAACAATTTCAGGAACAGTGGTGCGTGTTTGGAAAGAGGCACAGAACTAACAATTTCGCAGAAGCCTGGCATTTTAAAATTAATAACAAGAGTAACAGAAAAAACAGTTTGTATGCTTTATTAAAATTATTATACAACCAATCAACGGTTATGAAAAATCGGATGAAGTCCATCAAGAATCCGCCAAAAAAGAGGGCGCAAATATATGTGATCCGTGACCGCGTCATTCAAAATACACAACTGCATTTAATCACAGGAGATATAACGGTGGGTCATTTTTTAGATATGCTAAGATAATTATTATTTATTTGTTGATTTCAAAGAAGTTTAATTGTTAAATTTAGTACCGATATAATATAAGTATGTTTTTTTTAGGTACATACCTTACTACCGACAATAAATGAATTTTCCATCTGATTGTGCTTTTTCTTAGTAGAAATATGTGGAAGTGAAATATCATTGTATCCCCCCTAGTAGCTAAATGTGGAAAAAAAATCCTTTCTTCCCTACCAGTAGAAATAGAGCAGTAGGGATATGTGGAACAGGTCTCCGAGATTCAGTTGTTTCCTCAATTTATAAAATTGGTCTTCATCAGAATAATGGAAACGTGTGCAATTGGTCTTCATCAGAATAATGGAAACGTGTGCAACGTTTCCACGCCACCTGAGGTAGTGCACTTGGCGCGTTTTTTTTAACGTGGTGTCCCCTGTAGGCCTATTCCACGGTCAAATTTTAAAAATTTAAGACTAACATTAAAATATTAAATTTTTGTCACAAGTATAAACGAGCATTTCTGGTATTGTGCGTATTTTGATGAATACTATTTCTGTTCATTTGAAAATCTCGGAAATGTTGAATCTCAATTACAATAGGGGTATTTATTTGCAATTGTTATCTTGAAATATTGGATCAAAAGGAGTGAGAAAATGTTATCACAATATTCTCACACCCATTTCTAGAATAACTTTTTAATGTTACAATTTAGAATGTTGAACGAAGATGTCTGAGTAGACTGAAGGTGCGTGCCTCTTGTAGAAGGTCCGCGGTGAGCCCTAGTGCCTCTCGGCGTCGTACCCCGGCATGACGGCTCGCAGGGCCGTCTTTAGCCGCACGTTCGGCTCTAGCTCGAGCTTCGCGAGGTTGTTGCGACAGCACGGGCAGGTTTGCGCGCTCGTGGCTTTGAACGCTTGCCTTATACAACCCTGGAACAAAAAGGTACCATTATAAGAATAAGAACAGAGAGCCCTAAAACCCAAATACCTAATCTAAAAACAGAACCGAGAAAAAAGTGGTTTCCAAGCTGTCCCTCTGGATGTTGACGATAATTTAAAAAATAAGAATGGTTTTTGTATAATTTTATTGTATGCAGCATATTCTTACCATACAGAAGTTGTGAAGGCAGGACGTGGTGACAGGGTTGACGGTGACTTCTTGGCAGATGATGCAGAGGAACACTGTGCTGACATGCTCCACAAACTCCTACGAAAATAAAGATAACCATCTAATCATTGTCTTTAAAAGTTGACCAAAAAATTTAACGATATGAGTAGAAGAAAAAATTAAGTGGTTGTGTGGAGAGAGCTGGATGGATATAATAGGGATTTGAGTAAGTTTGAAAGAAGCTTGAGTTACATGTAAATTGATATGTATAATGGTTTGGACATGCTTTGAAAACAGCATTTTTGGTATGGTAGAGTGAATATGTAGGATGACATGTCTAAGAAAGGTTTATGTATTGAGATGACTTGTGACAGAGGAAATAGTACGGAAAACACATGTAGTATGTATGATGTAGGACTGGCCAAGAAAATAATGAGAATGATAAACAGCAGTAGATACCTTCTTCCCCTTGCTGTCGCAGACATCAAGGCACTCCGTCCACAGTTTGGCGTTGAGTTCGTCCGCGAGCACCGCCTCTTTCTCCTCCTCGCTCAGTGCAGTGGACGTCGTCGTCGGAGTCTCCTTGAGTTTCGGCGATTTAGTCTTCGATGATTTGAGGATGTCGATTACACTGATCTTGGGTGGAGTCTTTGGGCTCTTCTGTGGTGATTTGTTTTTAGTTGCTGTATAGAAAAAAAACAATATCAGCGAATCTAAAATGCTAGCAAAGTTAATCTTGTTATAATGGATATGCCGCAGAATAATACATTTTCCCGCGGTAAAAAAAATAAAAAGTATATCCTAAGCCCTTTTCTGGCTTGAGAGACTATGTGTACCAAATTTCATTTAAATTGGTTCAGTAGGTAGATTATCCCCAAAAAAATCTCAATCTCACAAACATTACTATAAATTCGTATGACTAGGGAATATGAACAATGATAACTGTATACAATAACTACACAAAACTGCGATACAGAAGTAAATCCTTATATATGTAATCATTAGGGAATATTATAACATACATCGTCCTTTCCGTTTAGGTTTGCCACTGGGTGAGCCGGCTGCCTTCTGCTTCTTGGCAGGCGGCGTGTCTTCATCGTCCGAGGAGTGGTTGCTTTCGCGCAGAGCTCTCTTCTTCGTCTTCTTGCCCTTGGGTCCCTTTGCGTTCTTCTCTTTGAGCGCCTTCTTCTCAGCTTCCGCTTCTAAGTAGCCGTCTGGGTACTGGAAACGAGTAGATAATTAACGTCTTCTTTTGTGGAATAGTCAGGTAGAATCACTTTGTATAAATAATAATAATAATCACTACCTAGATACGCTGAAACAAAAATTAAACGTGGTGAGCAGTCGTTTGAAGCGCTACAAAGCATGTTAATTTAGAAAAACCCAAAATGCCTTATTTTACAATAACGAAAGACAGTTTTATCAATCTTTATCACAATCCACAACAAACAACCCAACTCAAACAAACAATCTTGATAACAATAACGACAATATTGACGCCAACGAACTACGGCGATTTTGGGCCCATATATGGGAAAATTCAATTGATTTTAATGATGAGGCTGACTGGATTCAAGATGAATGCACAAGGTACTCTGGTCTTACACCTATGGAATTCGATCATATCCCTGTAGAAGTATTCAAACATGTCCTACGATTGATACACAATTGGAAAACTCCCGGCTCGGATCATATCCATTCATACTGGTATAAGAAACTTACACACATCCATCCTTACTTACACAACCATATTAATACATTTGTAAAGAACCCAAACAGTCTACCTAATTATGTAACATCTGGAATTACTTATATGATTGCAAAGGATTTCAATGATACAGTTAACCCAGCAAAATATAGACCAATTACATGTTTACAAACTATCTACAAGATCATTACTAGTTGCATATCTGAACTCATATACAGACACATAGACAAAAACAAAATATTAGCAGAACAACAGAAGGGCTGTAGGAAGTATAGTCAGGGTTGCAAAGAACAACTTGTAATTGACTCTGTTATCCTACAACGAACACAAAAATTTCAATCAGATCTCTTTAGTACCTACATCGACTATAAAAAAGCCTATGATTCTGTTCACACTCTTGGCTATTAAAAATTCTTGATATCTACAAAATTAATCAACAACTTGTTTCATTTTTAAGTAGATCTATGTCTCAGTGGGCAACCCAACTACAGATACGCACTAACAATGTTATAATCGAAACGACTCCGATACAGATAAAACGAGGTATCTTTCAGAGGGAGATGCCTTAAGTCCGTTATGGTTCTGCCTTGCTCTGAACCCTCTGTCCAACCAACTAAACTCTATGGGTATGGGATACATACCGACGTCACCAACTAGTACCCAGGCATAAAATACACAAGCCATTCATTAGTCACCTACTCTATATGGATGACATAAAAATTTATGCATTATCTGAAAGAGACCTAAAACAGCTTATTAAAACCACAGAACGGTTTTCAAACGACATTGGGATGCAGTTTGGCATAGAAAAATGCAAAATTAACGCTATAAAATCGGGACAACAAATTGAGCTTTCATACGAATTGCAGTCTGGAGAAATCATTGATTATTTAAATGAAAATCAAGCGTACAAATATTTAGGGTATGAGCAATCAAAACAAATTCACTCCAAAAAGATTAAGGTTAGGCTTACACAAAATTTCAAACACAGATTAAACTCCATATTACGATCTCAGCTAAATAGTAAAAATACAATAAAAGCTATTAACTCTTATGCTATTCCCATACTTACCTACTCATTTGGAATAATCAACTGGAATAGAACGGAACTTCTAAACCTACAACGCATTATTAATGTTACTATGACCAGAAATCGTAAACATCACCCCCGTGCATGTATACAACGCCAAATACTGCCGAGAGCTGAGGGGGGTAGGGGCATGGTCAACATTCCAAATCTACACAATAAACAAATAGGCACGCTTCGAACATATTTTCATTTGAAATCAGAATCTTCACCTCTACATAACTCAATAAGCGAACAAGATCAGAAACTAACACCACTTAATTTGCAAGACCGACATCAGCAAAGAAATGAAAAACTGACAGACAAACAAACACTAATTTCTGAATGGGCCCAAAAGTCACTGCACGGGAGACATCACCAAGATCTGAGCTTGCAAACCGTCGACAATCAGGCGTCGAACGAGTGGCTCAGTCGTGGTGAGCTTTTCCCGGAGACGGAAGGGTTTATGCTGGCCATCCAAGACCAAGTTATAGAGACGCGTAATTATCAAAAATATATTATTAAAGTGCCTAATCTAACTAATGACTTATGCAGGCGATGCAACAGTGCATCTGAGACCATTCAGCATATCACAGGAGCCTGCAAGTCCATTGCACAAACCGACTATAAGCACAGGCATGACCAGGTGGCCAACATCATCCACCAAAGACTAGCGCTTAAATATAGTTTGATAGAAAGACACTCAAGACCTACGCCGTACTACAAATATAATCCCGAAACTGTGTTAGAAAATCCCAGCTATAAACTCTACTTTGACAGAGCCATATTAACTGATAAAACTACTCACAACAATAGACCGGATATAACCCTCCTAAACAAAGTAAATAAAACAGCATTACTCATTGACATAGCCGTCCCTAACACCCATAATCTACAAAATACAATAGGAGAAAAACTTGCAAAATATATAGATCTCAAAAACGAAATAACTAGAATGTGGGGACTACAGAAAGTTACGATAATACCAATAGTTCTCTCTACAACTGGAGTAATTCCAAAGGTATTATTCCAATCACTGGAAACACTTGAGCTGCCGAGACATACCTACGCTTTGTTGCAAAAAGCTGTGGTCCTAAATACTTGCCGAATAGTTCGAAAATTCCTCCAGTCCGACAATATATCCACATAACTTTTACTTTATAGCAAGATATGAATATCGGTGTGCACTTGGCTTAGGCCCGTGTACAACTGAAAATTCCGATTCTATGAATCGAGCTGATTAAAATCAATAAACAAATAATAATAATAAATATTTCCGGAACATAAATATTTTATATAAAATACAACACTTCTGTATAATTTATCTTTATTTTCCGACGAATAAAAAGTTTTATGAATAAATAACAGTTATGACATTATTGGACAGATAAGTCGAAAGACATTGATTGCCAGATATTCAACCGTATAAAAGGACGCACCTGGAAGATAAAGCAATAAACAGTAGGAAAAAATACTTAAGTTTGTTTTTTCACTTGTTTATTAAAATGGGGCAGATGCGCAGTCCGCAGTTCAGCGATGAGTTTTGCATAAGCGACAAAGGGGAAAAGCTATACGCTTATGATTCAATTCACATAAAGCGATACAACTTCTCCAGCTTAGTCACTCAGCTTTGCCGATGCTTCGATGATGTTCATTCCATCTTCTCCGTAGACTTTGACTTATCTGGTATTAAAATTCTGTTAGAATTCATTCCATGTTAATTCTGGCTTTAAGCTAGAAGCCTGTGTGGATTGGATTATAACGCAAACGTGAAATTTTTTTAAGGAACCATCGGAATTATTACCTAATTCTTCACCACATTTGTAAAACAATAATAATTGGAAAGCACATTTATCACACACACATCATAATTCAAAGATTAATTATAAAATCTATTTGATTCAGTTGCCACATGACCGTTGTATGAGTGATTGAAGTCAGGCTACTTAGATGATAAAAGACAAAATGTAGTAAGTACTTACGATAATGTCGTAGTGTTTTGCGGCGGGCTCCCAGGGCGCGGGCGAGGGGTCATCGCGCCGCAGTAGGTACTTCCACACCCGGTACCCCGACAGACCTTTCTCAGGGTAGTACTTCACCACTTTGTAGATACCGTCGTACCTACAAAGATGAAGTTGACTTTTTGACGATTGTAAATTTGCCTATTTCAATGTATACTACAACTTGCATGGTTTTGGTCCAAATCCTTTACCTGGTATAACGTTAACTGAATTCATCAGGCATTTTGCGCTCGCAGTAAGCGGCAAACTGTTTAACATTGACTCAAAGGTTACCTGCACAATTTGCTGCATTACACCAACGGCAGCCAACCGTAACAACTGCAACTCTTGATTGGCCTAAGTACTAAGGCTCCAAAAATGATGACGCAATTATTGTAAGGTCCCACGGTAGTTACCTTATTCCCTCCTTCGGCGCGTACTTCGGAAAATGCTTCATCATCTTGTAAGAGCGGACCACCCTCACGGGGCGACCATCTCGCCAGTCGCGGCCCGCGTCGTCGCCTTCCTCGTTCACCCGCTTCACCGCGCAGTTGCGAGCCAGCGCCCTGCACAAAGTAACGAAATAAGTAATGAAATTAACAAAAATATTGAAGAAATTTTGGAAGAAAACTATCAATGTTTCTTAAATACCTATTCAACGGAGTATCCACATGACATTTCATTTCATTTATTAACCATTTCGTTACATCACATAACACAGGCAAGTCATTTATACAAAAAATACTGATATTAATTAAAAAATTATACAAATATACACATAGTTTTTTTCTTAATGTTGTATTATTTTTACAAAATGGAGTCGAGTAGTCGCCATGTTCAATTTTTACTAACGTCTTGTCCTTAGTGACATAACACTCACCGTACTAGGAGTAATCGATTGACGGGTGAATCATGAAAATCGGCCCAGAAGTTTGGCCTAAGGAACATACATACACAGACTGGTAAACACATTTCCACTCCTTTGCGTAAATAGAACACTGTATCCGAAGAGCAACATTCAGTAGGCCATCAGATAAGAAGCAATAAATATGGTTCTTGTCTGTGATAGGGTCGTAAGTCGAGACCTAATTTTAGATATTCCTTGCTAATTAGGAGCTTTGCAATTAAGTACCTACTAAAGCAGCGTCAACGTCCTTTAATGTCCTAAACGATAAGAGACTCCGAAAGATTTAATGCAATTGCAAGCAACTCTGCTAACACCGCCAAGTCACATTTCAACTTATGTAACCACCTTACAAAGTAGTAATAGGTGTTAAAAACATCATATTACGAGTCCCAAGCCAACCTCACCGACCCTGCCGAACGAGGCTCTTTTACTCCCACCAACCCGTTTTAGACGAGAGTGGTGGGATATGGCCTATACCTTCTCATTTTTAAATGAGGCCTTGTACCACTGAGGTCGCGCCCGCCGCTGCCCGTGTACGTGAACTCGTCGCCGTGGTCCACGTCGTCTACCGCCTGCACAGACCACTGACAGCATTGTGCACTCACTTGTTCTCCCTGGTGAGGGTCTGGTCGCAGGACTGCTCCGCGGTGCGCTTGTTGCCCGAGAGGTCGCGCCCGCCGCTGCCCGTGTACGTGAACTCGTCGCCGTGGTCCACGTCGTCTACCGCCTGCACAGACAACTGACAGCATTGTGCACTCACTTGTTCTCCCTGGTGAGGGTCTGGTCGCAGGACTGCTCCGCGGTGCGCTTGTTGCCCGAGAGGTCGCGCCCGCCGCTGCCCGTGTACGTGAACTCGTCGCCGTGGTCCACGTCGTCTACCGCCTGCACAGACCACTGACAGCATTGTGCACTCACTTGTTCTCCCTGGTGAGGGTCTGGTCGCAGGACTGCTCCGCGGTGCGCTTGTTGCCCGAGAGGTCGCGCCCGCCGCTGCCCGTGTACGTGAACTCGTCGCCGTGGTCCACGTCGTCTACCGCCTGCACAGACAACTGACAGCATTGTGCACTCACTTGTTCTCCCTGGTGAGGGTCTGGTCGCAGGACTGCTCCGCGGTGCGCTTGTTGCCCGAGAGGTCGCGCCCGCCGCTGCCCGTGTACGTGAACTCGTCGCCGTGGTCCACGTCGTCTACCGCCTGCACAGACCACTGACAGCATTGTGCACTCACTTGTTCTCCCTGGTGAGGGTCTGGTCGCAGGACTGCTCCGCGGTGCGCTTGTTGCCCGAGAGGTCGCGCCCGCCGCTGCCCGTGTACGTGAACTCGTCGCCGTGGTCCACGTCGTCTACCGCCTGCACAGACCACTGACAGCATTGTGCACTCACTTGTTCTCCCTGGTGAGGGTCTGGTCGCAGGACTGCTCCGCGGTGCGCTTGTTGCCCGAGAGGTCGCGCCCGCCGCTGCCCGTGTACGTGAACTCGTTGCCGTGGTCCACGTCGTCTTCGTATCCGCCTGGTAGAAATTAACTGTTAATTTACTTATATTGCATACACGTAACTATTTGTAATAGATACCTATTGCCTTATATCGCCAGAGATACTAACTTCGAAGAGATATTTACCGCAAATTATTCCCTTTGTGATTTTTCAAAACAACAAGTTATAAATTATGTTATTGTGTGTTTGAACGTAAACTTAGCAAACAATTTATTGAGACAAAGAATACGATATTTAAGACACGATAAATATAACCAGTATAACAGACTGACAGTCAGGACTTACCAGATAGCACTATACTGTAGGCGCCCTCGACGTCTCTTCCATGGATCCCAGATACGGGAGGCCGATGAACACCCGACTCTGACAGCTGCAATAAACACTCAAATGGTCATATGCACAGAGCTAGTTGGTACTGTCAAGTCAAGGAAAGAGCGTTACCTGTATCCTAAATCTCCAACACATCCCAACTTCGATCCCTGGGATGGGACCGAAGTGGTTTGGGGGCATCGAACAAGTCTTCGTTTTCCCTGAAAATAAAATAATGCTGTTAGACAAAGGTCAAAACGAATTACTTAGAAGCAGAGGGCTTACATGGACAGGTAGAGAATAGGTTTAAGTTCGCGCGGCCCATGAACACTGTTACACTGTTTTCGCGTAAGGGGCGCGCACAGCTCTTACCGTCCCTCATCTAGAGCCATGTGTTAATTCGCGGATTTCCAAATCGCTTCCCGACTTGGCTCCCGATTCCAAACGACTGGCTCCGATATAGTTTCTTGCCAGGCTACCCTGCTCCTTCTTTCCAGGCTACCCTGCGCCTCGTTTCCTGGCTTTAGTGTCTTCGCTTCCTACAAACTACAAGACACAGAAACAATTCGCATATTGCGTCATACTAAATAATAACAGCACAGGGCATACACGGACAGGTTGAGAACAGTTTAAAGTTCGCGCGGGCGATTAACACTGTTTTGGCGCAAATCGCAGGGCGCTCAGCTCTTACCGCCCGCTCAGTTCATCTAGAGGCATGTGTTAATTCGCGGATTTCCACTTCGCTTCCCGACTTGGCTCCCGGTTCCAGACGACTGGCCCCACTTCTCCTCTTTGCCCTGCGCCTCCTTGCCAGGCTACTCTGCGACTCCTTGCCAGGCTACTTACTACTCTACGACTCCTTGCCAGGCTACATTGCGCCTCTTTGCCAAGCTACATTGCGCCTCCTTGCCAGGCTACCCTGCGCCTCCTTTCCAGGCTACCCTGCGCCTCCTTGCCAGGCTACCCTGCACCTCCTTGCCAGGCTACATTGCGCCTCCTATCCAGGCTACCATGCGCCTCCTATCCAGGCTACCATGCGCCTCCTATCCAGGCTACCATGCGCCTCCTTGCCAGACTACCACGCGCCTCCTTGCCAAGCTACCCCTACGCCTCCTTCCCAGGCTTCCATGCGCCTCCTTTCCAGGTTACCCTGCGCCTCCTTGCCAGGCTACCCTGCGCCTCGCCCAGCTTTAGCATCGTCGCCTCCTACAAACAACACGACACAGAAACAATTCGCATATTGCGACGGTTTCGCTTATTAGCCTAATATGCGCATACTTACGGAGATACTTACGGGTCCTTCATTGCTGCTTGTTAAACGCACAGAAACACAAACATTATAAGCTCATTATACTTGATTAACACAGGCGAGGCGATTTTCAAATATGGTGAGCTCTCTCCATGTTTGAAAATCCGCTAGCACGGTGTGATAAGGAGCAGTGGCTTTTAGAGCTCTTCTGCCGCAAAAACGTAAGGGCTGGCAGATCTGCTAAGATCGTCATTTATGAATGAAGAAAGCTACGTACGTTACGTACAACGACGTAACGTAATTAGATTTCTTAGCTTTCAGCGTACGTTCTCACGAATAGACTGGATTATATATAATTAAATGATTATTTATTGAATTAACAGATTGCCAAGAAATATTGCACCACGACGGCATCGTGATTGTAAGCCATGCGCCTCCTTGCCAGGCTAACATGCGCCTCCTTGCCAGGCTACCCTGCGCCTCCTTCCCAGGCTACCCTGCGCCTCGCCCGGCTTTAGCATCGTCGCCTCCTACAAACAACACGACACATAAACAATTCGCATATTGCGGCATACATGGACAGATTGAGAACATTTTTAAGTTATTAACACTATTTTCGAGTAAGCCGCAGGGCAAGCACAACTCTTACCGTCCCTTACCTAGAGCCATGTGTTAATTCGCGGAGTTCCACTTCGCTTCGCAGACCACTGGCCCTATTCCTTCTCCTTGCCCTGCGCCTCCCTTCCAGGCTACCCTGCGCTCCTTTCCAGGCTACGCTGCTCCTTGCCAGATACAATTCGCATATTGCGCATTTAATAACTAAATATGCCTAGGGACGTCCAGCAGATGTCTCCTTTCTCCTTAGTTGACTGGCCATCTTCCTCGCATGGCCCCAGGGCACCGGAAGGTTCTTGACATGGTTCCCAAGCTGCCTCCTTGAGCTTTGTCTTCCTTCGACACGATTACGCCTTAATGTAGGCATTAATCCACTGCTGGTCCGAGCCAGGATCTCGACGGCAGAAAAGTACGACGGTTTCGCTTATTTGCCTAATATGCGCATTGCAGAGATAGTTCATAGTTATACTTGATTAATACAGGCGAGGCGATTTTCAAACATGGTGAGCGGCAGCTAGTACGTGTGATAAGGAGCGCAGTGTCTTTAAGAGCTCTTCTGCCACAAAAACATAAGGGCTGGCAGATCTGCTAAGATCGTCATTTATGAATGAACAAAGCTACGTACGTTACGTACAACGACGTAACGTAATTAGATTTCTTAGCTTTCAGCGTACGTTCTCACGAATGGACTGGATTATATATAATTATATGGGCCTCATTGATTATTTATTGAATTAACAGATTGCCAAGAAATATTGCACCACGTCGGCGTCGTGATTGTAAACAGATAATAAATTTGTGTTGAGAAGATCTGGAGTATCATTGACATCTTCCCGCCAGCTAATGAGTCGGAAAGTTACGCCTTCCACAGAAAAGTAGTTTCATTTTGGTTCAGCTATTACTAATGTGTTGTGTTGTTGTTCGATACAGTCAGCGTATTAACGAGTTGTGTAATCAGTTAAACAAACTAAGATATTCTCAGAAGTTATGGTAACTCTCAGGCTGATAAATGTCTGGTGTAAATTTTGTTCCTTGTTGTTTTTGTCCCGTCATCACATCATCAACATTGCGGAGCGGGTAAAGAGGTATTTCGATGTTGAATCTCCTTTGTAACATGAGTAGAACAATCACTCGGCTACGCTATCATTATAGCCAGATAAGAGCTTAGGTTTATCATCTCTAGAACACTTTCTAAATAGACTAGTTAAAAATGAGACAGTCTTACTGCGGACGAAATTATTGCTATAATTAGAGGTACGTAGATTCAGAGAGTCAGGATTACGGGTCATATATTACGTATAGTAAAATTTAATATATTTTATTTTAATAATAGAAAGGCGTAGATGATAAATATAAAAAAAAAATTAAAGAGTATCAAATTTTTACTAGTTTGTAACTGGTTACAAGAAAGGAGATTTTTATTTTTATTTTGTACCTATTTACAAATGTCGGCTAGATACGCGTTCGAGAGGTGCAGAACAAAGAGTTTTCTACTGCAGTGTTCCCTCACAAAACGTTATACTTTTCTTCCTTTTATGTATGTTCTTTGAAGGTAAGGTCATTATTATTACTATAATTATTTTCATTGCAGATTAGTGCAGATGTGCGAGGTTGCGTAGTGAGGGAAGCTAGCTCGGATTGAGCTTGACAAGAAAGATATGTATTATTTATGACACCCTCCCGTAAATCATGTCAGTCAATGTCATGTCATGTCAAAATTTAGCATTTTTTACAAATGATCATTATTATAAAGTCGTGAGTTGTGGAAGAAATGAGGGACGGTATTTTGCCCAGCAGTGGGACAAAAATGGCTCAAAATAATAATATGTAATGTATTACTATTTTTGGTTTCGGGTATCGGTATCATTATGTATGTTATTATAAAAAAAATGTATCTGTGTAGTATATCAGACACCTAGCAGATTTTATCATCTTAAATATCTATTTTTGAAGTTAAGTAAGAACTATCAAGACGTCTTCACCGACACTCTAATTAGCGACTACAAATGACCTCTTAACTACCTCGGACATCTACGCTGGAATACGAAGACAAATGTGATACAAAAAGCCACCCTACCAACATACCATAAAAAATAAACAGATACATACCGACACACGCCATCCCGCGGCCCCAGTCCTTGGTAGTCTTGTACTGGCGCTTCTTCTGCTTGGCGGCGCCGGGCGCAATGACGTCATTGGGGTCTCGCTTGCAGTCCGGGCAGTACCAGTCTTCTGCGGGCAGCGCCGTCAGCGCGGGCTCCAGGCACGCCATGTGGTAGCCGCGGTTACACTCGTCGCAGAGGACTATCTATTGCAAAATTAATGGATGTTAAAGGACATGTTTTTTCTTAGATTTTTTTTCGTTAGGAAATGGTAGGATACTTTTCTTAAAACATAAAATAACCACTCATTATTTTAATGAAATAATCAAAACTCTGGTAATCTTATTTAAGTTAAAGTTGTTATTTTTCCTTTTTAAAGAGGCTGGCGAAGTACATACATAGTCTGAAATGAAACTTTTACTCGAAGAGACGCCGAGAGAAGTTCCGGAACAGGGCTAGTTAATCTAAAAGGTTTTCAAGTACGGTAGTGTCAGAGATAGCTTACCTTTTCCGGGAACTCCTTGCCAGAACAGAGGTAGCAACCACACTCTTTGCAGGGTGAATCCTCATCGTCTCGACACGTCAGACAATTCAGCGGCGAAGACCCTAAAAGAAGTTTAATAGTTAGAACACTTAACATATTCGTCTTAATTCCAATCCGACAACGAAAACTTGCTTTTAACTTACGCTTTTCTGGCTGTGTCTTCATCAACTCCTTGTATTCATCTGTTCGATCTTCTAAGGGTGCCGCCTCCTCAATAGCGAAGATTTTGTCATGTAGGCTTACTTTGGTGTCATTCTGAGGAACAGCGTCGGGCCCGAGGTATACCGTGCCAATCAAGTCGTATGTGTTACGTAGCTTCTTTACTATTTCACAAATTTTGAAGTCATACCTGAATAAAATATAAACAGTTATTTATAGTAGGTGTTGATTATGTAATTACATTCTTAGGTGGTGTTATCGAAACTCATACCAATATCCTTTTTCATGCGGAGTCTCTGGGTTGTAGTTGATCATAACCTTCTGTCCAATCTTGAGGTCTTTCACAGCTAGCACAGTCCTAGCTCTCGGTCGCATTTCCCGTACCTTGCAATAAGTCTTTGAATCTTCTTCACTGAATCAAACATTTTTTTTATTATAAACCTAGTATTTATGGATCAACCATAAATACAAAATATCTTTATTTAGATCGAAGTATATTATTAATTATAGAAAACATACTCACTCTTCCTCGATTTGAACTTGAAACAATAGGTGTTCATCTGTTTTATTAGATTCATTATTTTCAGAGATTTTCCGACGCCTGGGTGTTTTACCAAAGTACATTGAAATGCCATTCTTAAGGTTCTCCTTTTGTTCAGGTAGTTTGATTTCTGGATCATTTTCCTTGTTTGGTTTATCTTCCGGACTAGCGTCGGAGATGGCGGCGCTGGGATCTTGGACTACGCGGACCAGTTTAGCTTCAAACCACGCTCCGTGTTCCTTGTCTCTGACGTCGATGTAGTCACCCACAGCATACAGCAAACTTTCAGCATCTACGGTAGTGGAAGCGTTTGTGTTCTGGATTATATATGTCTGATTCTTAGTTTAGGCAAACTTTATCACAGATGGGGGAGTGTGTAAAATCACGGTAATACTATCTAAACAGTATTCCAACGCGGTAGAGACTAGGAAATCAATGCCTGCAGCTGCACGGTACCTGGATATACGATAGGGCTGCCCACCTACAATATTTTAATCATATCCGCCTAGATTGACTTAGTGATAGTAAATATTATCTTTTTTATATTAACCAATAAAATACTTTGTAAATGGAATAAGATGAATAAGAACCCGCTGAATAAAAATGTGTATTGTTTATATTTTTTGATTTCATAAAATAAATAAACTATGTTTTATTTCAGACTTTAAAAAAAATATCTTACCCAAAAAATATTTCGCCTCGACCGGGATTTACGAAATGCTTCATTATTATTATTAAATCTGTGTAAAAAATTAATCTCGGAATATAGTCTACTCGATAAAATTAATAGGAACTTGTACTTATTACAAACAAAATCGGGCAGATATTAGCTAAAAAACCACACGCCGATCGTGCGTTGGTTCGCCCGGCGGCACAGTCGCGACTGCCTGCATCTCTCGCGTAATCCGCGTAAAGCTCGATGCGAGCTATACACACCTACATAGCTCGCATTTCGACCGTATGTATGAAGTTGGAAAACTGTTTACATGGTACATAATGTATAACAGTGGTACAATCCACACAGTCGTGGGTGTAGGATTTAAAGAAACAGAAAGTACACAATACATTCCTACAAACCTTTGTATTCAATTTTATTTTCTTGTTCATTATTTTTCTGATCTTCACTAACAATTATTTCTTTGGCTTCTTTTTCAGGACTTTCCTGAACTCGTACCATGAGTTGTATGACGTCATTGAGCTTAATATTGTAGTCGTGGAATGTGTATCCATTTTCTAACTGAAATAATAAAACGATGTGTGTGTGTTAACCTTCTGTGTCTGGCTCATCATCATCATCATCACCCTATTAACGCCCCCACAACTAGGACATAGGGACTTTCCTCACGATTGTTGCTTTCACCGTTAAAGCACGTGTTTTAAAGCGCTCATACATTTTCCAAGAAGGAACATCAAGAGGTGCGTGGCGGGCTTTGAACCCACGACCTTCGAAACGACAGTCGAGTGTGCTCCCACTTAGCCAACACGGCTGTGACTGGTTCCAGGGATCAAAAGGTATTTTTACTTATACGAGTATGTTACGCCCGATCAAAAAAAAATGTAATCTGTGTTATTAAATTTTACAGTGTCTTGTTTGGGTGCGTTATACAAAGACTTGGAAGATAGTTTAGATTGTAGTGTTTTTGCTATATTTTTAGGATTTCGTTGCCGAATAACAAACAACGGAACCCTTATTCTATATACATAATAGGGATTATATGAGTATTTGTGTAACTGTTTAACAAAATTGTAGGTGTAAAATACCCTTAAGTACATGGATGTTTCCTTTATTTATTTACTAGCTGACCCGGCAAACGTTGTTTTGCCATATTAAGTTATCGACCGGATAGGAAAAATGATTAAATTACTAAAATAGCTATTAAAAAATAAGGGTTGATCGTAGAAGGGTGAAAATTGAGGATTGTATGTATTTTTGTATGTTGTATCATAAAAAAATTAAAAATAAAAACTTTTGTCTTAAATAAAAAATAAAATTTAGGGGTGGACTACTACCCCTAACATTTAGGGGGATGATAAATAGATGTTGGCCGATTCTCATAGATACCGGATAAGCACAAAAAACATCAAAATCCGTCAAGCCGTTTCGGAGGAGTATGGCAACGAAAACTGTGACACGAAAACTGTGATTTTATATATTGGATTTATTTTTTGATCTATCCTTTTAGAGGTCCCGTATACCGAATCTCGTATACTTTACGTTTACTGTATAATATGTATTATTAAGAACATAAATGCAAAGTATAAAATCTGTTTCTAGAAAGGTTACCTTTTTTTTGTAGCAACAAGATCTTGTTATAATCTTATTTATAGTTCTAGAATTTTGCTTCCATTTAACATAGAAATAACATGCAGACCAGACAGTATTGTTGCATCCAACACTAACACAAATGTGTTATGCCCACCCATATAGTGTTTTTATGCGGGACTCATTCAGGTCATTTAGAATGCATTTTGCATGCCGTATGTTTATAATGAGGATATCTCTAAAGTTTTGTATGGAGCTACTTTGTGGAAAATATATTGTTGGAATCGTTATGAAGTAAGCCTAATTAATTTGAGTTAGACCTGCAATGTATATTATATTTACACGTACTCCTGTTTCTATTATTGTTTGGTAGAAAAATAAATATCATTTATTGATAAAAAAATCAAACCAACAATCAGTATTGAGTATCTGTTTTTCCCGTTTTCATTTAATTAGACCGCGATAAAATTAATTAACTAAAAACACCCTCCTAACTAACTCCTAACGCTTGTTTTATGAGAAAACTTCTATAGTTTTCTCATAAAACAAGCGTTACATATACAACGTAAATTCATCCTATTTTGAGAATACTGTAGCTCAAGTAGGCTTTAGTGGGTGTTTTATACTATAGTTTGGTACTTGTACTTGTAAATAGCAGCAATAAAAGTTTAGTTAAAAAAAATTTGTTTCATAGTATTGGAGTAGTTGCAAAATTTTTGTAAGGTTTTTGTAAATTAAGCAAAATCCAATATTATGTCTAGTTCTATAGTATATAGCGTTAGTATTATCCTTATTCTTACTGCTACCCTTTGTGATGAATGTTAAAACAGTTATGAAATGTCGGAAATTATGCCTGAAATACCAATGATAATTATTATAGGGGCTCGGAACTAGGCCGGCTCAGGTGACAATGGTATGCGGGGCTCGCCGCCCGCGCCGCGGCGGCAGGGCATGTTGTGTTATCAATGCGCTTGAATAGCGAATTATATTTTAAGTAGTAATAGGGTTAGTAAGGTACCATCATTTGTAATTTTTTATATATTTTTTAAATCATGTAGTTTATCTTTCATTTTTGTTAAGTTTTAAGTTTTCGAGGAATGGTAATGTCATTCTATACAAACCCCTAAGGGTTTTCAGAATGTATTTTTTATAATATCTGTTAATGTAAACTTTTTTTAATAAACAACCGACCTTTGTCACCTTGACTTAACACTTTGCACATAACAGGTTTCAAGCTTCACTAAAGACTGGCACGTATCTAACGAGGCATCGTGCTCAGATCACAGATGGATAAGGTTTAACCTGGAAATGACAATCCCTCCACCACAACCCCGACGCTGTCCACGTAAGACTGACATAACAAATATAATAAACTAGCGGCCCGCCCCGGCGTCGCACGGGTAAAAAAAGTTCCCGGCAATTTTTCCTTATTTGCTCACCGTTTAGACCTACCCTGGACTACGACAAACATTTTAAAACCAAAATCAGCTCAATTGTCCCAGCCGTTCTCGAGTTTTAATCAGACTAACGAACAACAATTCATTTTTATTTATATAGAACATAGATAATCTCCGCTATTTCACAGCCGCTTTTAACAAAAAAAAAATAATAATAATAATTAAGTACTTCAAACTCATGTCAGAAAAAAATGATTGAAAACTATGTTGAATATTGAACTTTCGAGACATAGACAATAGCTCAAAGAGTATTTTACCACCACGATGACATATGAATAGCTTATCAACCTGTAGATAATAACAGAAATATAATTAGCAATAAATTAAAATTGCGACTATAATTTGAGATTTAAACTATCCTATCTCTCAAGTTGGATCGAACTGCACATGGTGTGCGAATTTTATTATAATCGGTTAAGTGGTTTAGGAGTCCATCGAGGACAAACATTGTGACACGAGATTTATATATTAGGTCCTTACATATGAAATTGGCGTTTTTCGTACTGGCCACTTTAATCACAAATTTCTCCTCTTTGGTAAGGAATTCCAAATTCAAATTTGTACAGCTATAGACTCATGTATTTGTGCTTCGACGATCGTCATTCATTTGTTTTTTTTCTTCTGTTTTTTTCTGTTTGCGTCACTCATTTTACAAAATGGAAAACTTAAAATATCGCATTATTTACGAGTACGAGTTCCGCCGTGGCACTAGTGCTGCGGAAACAACTCGAAGGGTGAATGATGTGTATGGCGGTCGTGTTGCAAAAGAAAACACAGTTCGTTTTTGGTTCCAACGTTTTCGTTCTGGAAATTTCGACTTGCAGAACAAGCCCCGTGGACGGCCTGAGACTCAAGTTGATAATGAAGAGTTGAAGGCTATTGTGGAAGCGGATCCATCGCAAACCACGTCCGAGTTAGCTGCAGGCTGCGGTGTTAGTGATAAAACTGTTTTAATTCACTTGAAGCAAATTGGGAAGATTAAAAAGCTTGAAAGGTGGGTACCTCACGAATTGACTGAAGCAAACCGGCAAACGCGCGTCGACTGCTGCGTTACATTACTAAACCGGCACAATAATGAAGGTATTTTAAACCGAATCATTACCTGTGATGAAAAATGGGTTCTTTACGATAATCGGAAGCGCTCAGCGCAATGGTTGGATCCTGGCCAGCCAGCCAAATCCTGCCCCAAGCGAAAATTAACCCCAAAAAAGTTACTTGTAAGCGTTTGGTGGACTAGTGCCGGTATTGTTCATTACAGTTTTCTCAAATCTGGCCAGACTATTACGGCTGATGTCTATTGTCAGCAATTGCAAACCATGATGGAAAAGCTAGCGGCTAAACAACCTAGGCTGGTCAATCGCTCCACGCCACTGCTGCTTCACGACAACGCTAGACCACACACTGCGCAACAGACGGCTACTAAATTAGAAGAGCTTCAATTGGAAAGTCTAAGACATCCTCCGTACTCCCCGGACCTTGCTCCAACAGATTACCATTTTTTTCGAAATTTGGATAACTTCTTGCAAGGGAAAAAATTCAACTCCGATGGGGCAGTCCAAATCGCCTTCAAAGATTTTATTGATTCCCGTCCGACTGGTTTTTTTAGTAAAGGGATCAATGAACTACCTATAAGATGGCAAAAGTGCATAGAAAATAATGGTTCATACTTTGATTAATTAAATATATTATATTAAAAAATATTCGACTTTTTGTTCCTCCCATACAAAACGCCAATTTCATATGTAAGGACCTAATATATTAAGATTAGTTAGATCAAAACTTGACAGTTTAGGTGTGAAAGCAAACATTCAAACAGTAGCTGAACTAGGCAATTACACTATCCAGCTAACGCAAATTTTAACCCACAGCTATGAACAATCATGCCCACTTGTCGTGCCTTCACGAAAGCCAAAACGACAATGGTGGGGACCTGAACTGCAGAGGCAACGAAGCAAAGTAAGGAAACTGTTCAACAGAGCCATGAACACCCGGACACAAGAAGACTGGGACAAATACCAACGCGCAAGGATTTCCTACAAAAAATGCATACGTTTGATGAAAAAACAGTGCTGGAGGAAATTCTGTACCGCAATAGAAGATACCATAAGAGGCGACCATGTCAGCCCTTAGACTAAACAATCTTGGAATATGGGGAACCACCACAAGTCCACACGCACGTATACTTGAAAGGGCGCTGGAATACCAACCACTAATAGCAGCCCCGTGCGACCTCATGCTCAAGAAACCAATCCAAGACAAACTTTACCACATACAACTATCTGAAGGTCCTTAGGACGAATCAGGCATTGAGGAAGTGAGAATATACAACGACGGCTCTAAAACAAAGACGAAGACGACATCAATGACGATTAACAACAACTCAAACATTGATAAGAATTACAGTACAGCAGTTTATTTTGGACAAATGTTGAGGTGCAAGTATTCAATAATAGTTGCCCCTGTGTTTGATAAAAGATTTTATTCGTTTAGTATTGATAATTTGCAGTTTATTTTATATAATTTAATTACCGCTATCCTATAAGTCTGACTCAAAGAATATGTAATTCACTCATGAGAAATAAATTTTCTAGTTTCTTATTCCTTAATTCATCGAATAGGTTAAAAATCGTAGGAACATGCAGTTTTCCTATGATTTCAAATACACAAGAAACAGGGTATATTTGTTATATTCATTTAATTTAAATTGATATCATTGAAAAAACTTCATTTACCTGAGCTTTCAAATAAATTATATTAATTAAGTTTGCATTAGATTAAGTGCTAATGTAAATACAGTGTTGTCTAACCTCTGTAAAGTGTTTTTTCAAACAAATGTCCTTTATTTCGATTTAATACCTTTCAGTAGTGCAAAAATATTGCTAAAAAAAATTCACAAAAATTACCAATAAAAGAGGTTTATAACAGATGTTATTTTATTTACTTTTACGTGAAAAATACCCTAATTTTATTGAAACACAAAGGTTTGAAACCAAAATTTTTGACCTTTACAGCTAATTTTTATTAGTAAATTATCGACTTAGGACACAAATTCTGGTAAATTATTTGAACAACAACAGAATGTCTGATACAACCAAAATGTTTAATTTGGTTCATAAAAATAGATGGTGTATGTCTAAAAACTAGCAAAATTGCTACGTTGTAAAGGACAAAAAGTTTTTAAATATAGTATTAAGAGTAATTTTAATAATATCAACGAATAGAGCTTTTCAAATAAAATAGAGTCCCTTTAGAAATGTTATTCGTAAGTACAATATATATAAAGATAAAAATTAATTTATAAAAAAATTGTGTGTTTTGGCCCTTCTGAAAAGTGGGGTTTTGTCCTTTACACCAATTGAAATTCACCATCAACGATATATGAAACTAAGAAAAACATTTAGTTGCCTGTGAGTCTCCACGACACCACATCCATACTTGAAAGTTCATTATATTTTGCCAGTGATGTACATTGTATTGTATGTAATAAGTTGTTTATTAATTTTATTTTGAGCATTCAATGTTCCGCAAAAACATTTTAGATGCTTAATTTTTTTTCATATTTGTCACATTTTAACAATTTTATTCTGCAAAACCATTTAAATACACATAGTATAGTCATGATACATATAAAAGTAGAAATTAATATGGGAAACCAATTAGTTCATAATCTTAAATACATATGATATGCAAACCCTTCAAGCAATATGTATTTTTATTTACTAAACTATGTATTTCACGTTTGAAAAAGAGATTCAATTGAAGTTAAATTCATCTCAAAATCGAACATTCTTTGTTCCCCAACATGGCGCGATCGAGGCTATAGACTTAACTAGATGGACGAAAAGTACTAAATAAACGTTTTAACAATGTAAAGAACTATTACATATTAGAGCAAACACAAGATATTTTAAAAACTAACTTACCGTTTGCTGCCATTTTCTTTGGCGGTCCCAAGCGCCATCCCGTTCGGTATCGATTTACTGCCGACATCTGCATTGTCCATTTTGGTTTGATGGTGTATAGCTATACAGTTAGTAGATTACATCCGCAGTGTCTATTGATCGAGCTTTTCATGAGGAATCTAGCAGATTCACAATAAATATTATGGAAATTCTTACCAGTTTGCCCCCGTAAAACAGGCGTTGTAATTTAGGCGTCACATCGAACTTGTCTTGTAGTATCTTGCGGAATTTTTCGATCTTCGTCAATTTGGATTCAACAACTACAATGGCATCCGGTTTGCCGAACAACCGTACGCGAACATGCATGATGTATTTAAATTATGTAAAGAGAACGCAAAATTCACCACTAAATTACAGTAATTTACACTAAAATGTGAGATTTTGACGAGTGACGACAGACAGAAAAAGCGCGAATTTTTATCGGAGGGCTTAGTGATGTGACAAACGCTTTATTTTAAAACATCTCGATTCTCATTATAATATTCTGAGGTACTCGATTCTGATTCGATTCTTGATTCCGTTAGTATGAAAATGAAATATAAAAATCTTACTTTGCTGGTTAATCTTGGTTGAGTTTGTGTATGTCAGAATGTTTATTTTATTTATTTAATATTCCTTTTATTTATTGAGCATATAGTAAGTATGTGTTAGGTAATTATTGTATAACTATCCCTGGTTTTTAGCTTACAAAAAATATATATATCTAACAAATTTAATTTTCGGTTCTTTAAAATTCATACAAACATTCATATTACTTTAACATGTATGGTAGGTATACCTATTTTTTAATTGGCCGGTTACAATAATTGCCAATTAATAACCTACAATAACTGATTTTTATATGCAATTATATTGCATAGTCACTGACGTATTTAGAGTTGTTAACTGGTGTATATTTTAAATATTTAGGTAGTTTTGAGGAAAGCGTTTTCCATTTTGAATAACCAAAATGTTTTTAAATGTTTTTCTATTATTATTTTTTATAATTATCCAAAATGCTGATTCAAAGATTCCGACATTGGTAAACTCATGCATTGTTTATGAAATAAAAATAATTTTGAGTATATTGTTGTACCTAGCTTTATTTTATTTTATTTTTAAGCATCCGGTGTTAGTTGCCCGATCGACACTTGATTGGATGCCAAGTAGAATAAATTCTCTATATTCAGATGTTGGTGCTTGGAGCGGAAAGTTTGTAAGTTATAGGTTTTGGTTAATAAGAAATAAGAAGATTTTAAATAATATCGAGTATCAACAATTTAATCCACTTCGGACATACAATATAGTAATAAGTATTTGAACTTGCTATTTCTACGCTATTGTTGTTGTGGTTTGCTTTTAATTTTTCTAACCTTTGTTTTTAATTTTTCACTATTAGAGACCTGTCATGGATGAGATTGAATCTGATGAAGCTCTCCGATTCTATCAATTTCTAAACTACCTTGACGGTGCTAGTTTGGGAACAGGTAGGTATATGCGTATAACAACATAATAAATCAACTTACTTATAGATATCTTCATATGAATCTATGTACGAATAAATCCAGCATGTTCACTATCACATAAGTAACACACACACCACACTATACAAAGTTAGAATTCCTAAGGTCTACCGATCCATTTAGATAACTGTAACCATATATTGTATAGAACCCAGTTAACCTTCATAAGCTAATAGGCACTTTACGGCTTAACTAATACCAAATACCCTGGTCCTACCCTTTATATAACCAATTTATGCTCAGGTCTGCCAATACATATATAAATTTACATATTCAGGACCCATCGATGAATTTGTTGATGCTATGGAAAGGCTATCAAACTACATGAAGAAAGAAAATAGCAGGGAAACTCAAGCAAGAGGTATGCGGGAACTGGAAGCGATTAATGGAGAAAAGGGTATATAAGCATTTAAATATTTGCAACATAATAAACAACTCATTTTAATTTTAAATTACACATTGTAAATTTATACTTTAACAAATATTTTAACTAAACCTTAACATTTGTTTTTTAAAGCCTTGTATGTCTGTCTTCCTGATTTAATACAATGGATAAACTCATAAACAACTAAATTGAGCTTTAGATAAAAAGGAAAATTTTCGCATCCAAGTAAAGGAACGGGCCAGCTATTAAATATAAAAATTAGATGAATAACATTTATTGCTTAGCTATTGAATTTTACTCGGCTTAATTTTGGTAGTTTTTGGACAGGAAACAGCATTAAAACTGTTTTGGAAGTCAGCACCATCATAATGAGAAAGAAGCGAAAGTTTTTCTGCACAGGAGAAGTCAAAGAACCTATTGTCAATGACAAAGTTATTTGTAAGGTAAGCAGCAAATGGGCACCAAAGAAGGTATATTTATATTAAAAATATAAAAACTCTAACTTGTTTGTCATTCCATAGAATATTCTGAAACATCAGTGTATGTATGTGTATATTTCATATGTATCTTATGTATGTTGTACAAAAAAAATTATCTATGTAATGTACTGATATACTACTATCAGTCACCTAACACCCATAGTACAAGCTCTGCTTAGTTAGATGATGCTGTAGGATTTAGTCCGGAAATATTAATTATTTATTTTATATCATAAAAACGAACAAAATAATTTACTTTCGAATTATGTTACGAATATTTCAGGACAGAATTCTTTTACCGATCGCTGGAACATCATGCAGAGATGCTATTATGTATTGGCATCCAGATCTCACAGAAGAACATTACTGTGTTGGGGCGTTAGAATCCAAAACTCCGGTTCATATCATGGAAATGGAAGGTAAAGTCACATTGGTAATATATGCTTATGCGACGCTGTCGCAAACGAAATAATAATTCTTCGTATTAATTTTACTTTTAAAAATATTATTCGTGAATAAAATGTGTAAGGTACATAACAATTACTTGTATATTGTCCAAATCTGTGGATACCATAATCAAGTAAATATACCTTTTTCTGTGTATTAAACAAACATTATATAAAGTGACAAAACATTACATTGTTTAACTTATAAAATTCACATTTAAATGATTTAAATTTAACTTTTTAGGTGAAATGTTTTGTAAGGGTGACGACTATTCAAAAAGAGAATACTTATTGGCGTGTGACTTTTATGAAGATCAAGAGTCACCAGTAGCGGATTTGTTGCAGTATTACCCTGATCCTGATCCAGAAATAACACCAAAGCTGTTTTGAGTGTAATAAATAAATAATTACTGGCAAATGTTTTTGTATCAATTAATTTTATGTATGTTTTTGAGGCCGTGTTGACTAAGCGAGAGCACACTCGACTTTCATTCCGAAGGTCGTGGCTTATAACCCCGCCGCGCTTTTCTGAATTGTTTGATCTTGAGCGCTTTAAACACGTGCTTTAAAAGTGAAGGGAAACATCGCGAGGAAACCGGCACGTTCTGAGAACTTTGAAGAAGGTGAAGAACATGTGCCATTCACCAACCCGCACTTGGCCAATTACTTGGCCGCAATTAAGATTAGGCCTTAATTGTCCTGTGTCCCAGCAGAGGGAACGTAAATAACGGTGATATTATGTTATGTAAAGAATTGTCACGACATTGTGTTATTTTCTAATAACACTGACAACGCAGTATTTTTGGACGTAACTTTAAACAGCAATATGCTTTCAAAAATTCGATTTTCAACCAATGTAGGAAAATAGCACTAGTTTACTTTTGCTAACTAATACTCATAATAATAAAACTGATGAGTTTGTTTACTTTCTCAGGTACGTCTCGATTCTTTGCGGGATAAGTCCAGGGAAATAAACATAATGACAGTTAGGCTTGTCAATCAATTTATGAATACGAGTGCATACGTTATTTCAAGTTGCTGAAATACAAGGGATGTTCTAGATTATAGGGAAAGGCATTTTTAATTGACTAGCTGCCCGCTCTGTTTTACTCGTTAACTAACTTACGATGCGTTGATTTACATTATTGAAATCCATCATCATCGGAACATAGTAGGACAACACTATTGCAATAAGCGCCATTTTAGATTACTGTCAGTTTGACAGTTTTTAAATTGCCAGTACTAGCTAAATATTGGTTTCTCTACCAATATGCAAGGTATGCCACGGATTTACCTAAAATCTTTATGTTGCTACTATTTTAGTTATAGTGTATTATTCATTTATTTGTTGTAGCGTTGCGCAGAATGTGTCACTGAAATGAAAAGATATGTACATATCTTTTCATTGGAGTGAACTATATCTATCTTCTAGCTCAGTAGTTCAGTTAGTTCACTTGCTCAACAGTATCAAATGTTGTTGTCGTTCGTTTTTCTTTCACTAGTTCATCAAGAGATATAGAATGGGATATAAAACAACAGTTCAATCAATGATATTATCTCAGCTAATGCGATGAGTTAAGACACGAGTTTGTTTAAAAATGAATTGATATGTACCTAAATATAGTTGGTAGTAATTCATTATTTATTTTTAAATTAATTGAATATTTACCTACTATTGCAGATCCATGAGTTTTTAACATACCTACGTATAGGTATACTGGCTTATAAAAAAAGTTACGTGAAAATAAATATGTAGTAAAGTATAGAAAGGTATACAGTTTTTATCACAAAGATATATTTTATGTCAATATAAATAAAAAGACTAAAGAAAACAATGCTGAGTTTCGCGCGTAATTACTTCCATCCTGTTTATTTTTGGCAAAGTTGAGGCAGATACTTTGGTGTTATTATTATTATTCTAATGAAAGAGATAGGTAAACTGGTAAACAACAAACTTCGACTTTACGAAGAACGACGAAGTCTTTTACGATCATATACGAACGTGACCGAGTGAAACAGACAATCACTTCAGTACTTACAACAGAGCGTGACAGCATAATCTATCCGCGCGGGCTATCTATCTTTCATTCGTCCCGATGCGAAGAAGACAACTGAGCTAAAAGAGTTAGTGAGCTAGTTGAATTGTAAGTGAACGAGAGAGAGAAGGAAGGAGCGCAACTGAAGTATATCTTTTGAAGGATTCATTCGTGAACTACACATGTCTAATTTGTTGCTTCATGTGGTTACAATAAAGGTGTCAACATAATAGATTTCCTGACATGAGCCTCGTTGGGGCATTACAACTTGTATGTAGTAGTAGTGTAAATCTTAACAGTAGATTATCCAACAAAAAAATTAAATAATGATGGATATTACTATATTTTTATTTACCGTTAACTGTTAACGCGTAACGCTGAGTTCACACGGAATCGTGTCTTACTGTGTCTCGGTTTGTTTAAATCTTAAAAATGAATGCTTATTGTGAACTCTAGCAATAATGATTAAATATTATAATTGCCACTGACCCGAATCCTAAATCGACAAATCTTAATCGACAGAGTAAAGGCCCCAGTAGGTATACAATGGCCCAAGTTGGCCCACTACAGGTCATCGCCATTGTGCACTGGGTAGGTATTTGTTGGCGGACAATTTTATTGTCAATCGTGGCGCACAATCGGGGAGTTATCGGTTTTTTTTTTGAGCACACTTCAAAAGAATCGTGGCGTAGGGTGGCCTGTGGTGTTTACACAATCGGCGATTATTTAGTTCAGGTCATTGTTTTGGTCAGCATCCACTATCGCCTTTTTCGCCATTCCTTTTTAATAACTAATAAGAAGGTAAACACTTCTGTAATACTTCTATACAAATAAATAGCCGCAGTCTTATTTTCTTCGACGTCCATCGCAAGTGGTTTGCCAGCCAGGCAGCCATGAGCCATGCGCCATTGTGTGAACACCAAGTGATCGTGGCCTACAATATTGTACATTGCAAAGCGTGGCCCATCATATCATAGGCCACTGCACTGTGTACTAGACCCTTTAGCACAACTCCGTGTGCGTGAACGCAGCGTAAATCGCTGCATGTTCTGCTACTGGCTCGCTCTTGTGCCCATATTGCTAGTACATATTGTAGGTAGTAATCAGGAAGTTGGCAAGTTGGTTGGTTGGTTGCTTTGCTTTGCTAGTCGCGCGCGTCTCGATTGAACTTGGTTGGGCATTGGGCATCGATATTTTCAATTTTTACTCTTACAAATGAACAATATTCTAATCAATTAAAAATAAAAAAAAATAATAAACTGCAACTCTTATTATTACGCACAAGTTAATAACATTTAAAGTCTCAGTTAAAAATGTTAGAGGTTAATTTTTCTATTTATGAACGTTGAATAGGTTATATTTGAAACGGGTTAGTTTCGTTTCACCATCATTTTTGATTCTGGAAAACTGCTAGTCAATCAACAAAATGCCTGAAGAAAAAGTGAAAATGCGCAAGCAACTTGGTCTGTTGGAAGGAGTTGCGATAATTCTGGGAATAATATTCGGCAGTGGAATTTTTATATCTCCTAAAGAAGTGTTGGAGAAAACTGGGTCGGTTTGGGGAGCTCTTATTGTGTGGGCCGCCTGTGGATGCCTGGCCACGCTTGGGGCTCTTTCGTACGCAGAATTAGGTAAGCACCTCCTTGCCTTATCAAAATAATGAAAAAAATGTTTGTATATATTTTTATTCTTTATTTAATTGCAACACAAGAATCAATTGCTAAAGTAGACACTAGATAAAAAAAAACTGTTATTTGTGTTTTATTTTAAAATTATTATAGGAGCCCAAAATCAGCTAATTCCCTATTTAACCAACACCTTAGATATAGGTCCGTGGATAAAGTAGGTCTTACAAATAGGTATCAATATCTTAATATAAATTGCTTAAAATTTTTTCTTATTTAAGTAAAACTACAACTAAAACTACTTGTGTTATGTTATAAATATTTCCAGACATTCCACAGCATCATTAGCTCCGTGGAAAGCTCTCAGCATATGGTATGGCTAGTATTTGATATAGGTACTTACTTATAATACAGATACAAATATTTAACACCCAGATCAAAGAGAATGAGCTTGCAGAACATAAAAACACTTAACTCCTCTGCGGGGATCGAACCCACGATTTGCATCTTGAGCGGACCTTTGCCCACTGTGGCACTGAGGCAGTCAAGGCAGAGATATTGTATCTTATTACTTATTATTTATAATTCTTTTAAAAATATTGCTGGTATCATAAACAGATTTTTATATTAAGAGTCATAATTTTATTTAGAACCAGCGACACTCTATGTGCGAGTGTGTGTGTCTCATAGCTCCCAAATGGTTGAACCATTTATGTTTGTTTCTTTTTAAAGATTAGATTAGTTAAGAGGGTTTTCAGCTGTCTCTTAAAAACTGGTTTTATATGAGGTGTGAATGTTTACAAATATACCCGAGTAAAATAAAAATAAATAAAAGGGCATAACTCGTATGTCATAAAAAAACAAGTTTTTTGGCCTAAGGTTACTTGAGTGAATGCTTTTATGTATGCCAGGTAATTAATTATGACCATTGATCATTTCAACTTGCCGCAGGTCGTTATTGTAAAATTAATTGTTGTTCATCTTACAGGTACAACATTAGCTCAAAGTGGAGGTGACTATCACTACATCAATGAAGCATTTGGTCCATTACCGGCTTTCTTGTATCTCTGGGATGCCAACCTGGTATTTGTGTAAGTAGTTTTATAATTAAATGATAATTTTATATAATGTAATATAATTTTTAATGTACATTCATTTTATATACACACAGCAACGTCTGCCCTCATTGTGAGCTCAAAGCTTTTGTTATTATTACTAAAATTTGTTATATAAGGAGCTAGTGAACTATGGTGGCTCCAAACAAACTTAAATATAGGCTTATACAAGCCACCCTACAAATAAAAAAATTAAATTAGGTCTTATGAAAAATGCTCAATAAAGATAAACTAACATTTCAATAATTAGTAGATACAAATTTTAATCATTAGAAGTATTGAATGTATATAATTATAGTTATAACTTTTTACAGGCCAAGCACAAATGCTATCATGGCTCTGACATTTGCCAGTAATGCCCTCGACCCAATATTCCCGGACTGCCCCATCGATCCAATCTGCAAGAAACTCCTAGCAGCTGTAACTATATGTGAGCAACTCTCGCTTCCCATGTTTTAAACTAAGTAAATCTCTTCACAATGTTATAGCTTTTAGGGTTCTACTTCTGTCATGTTGATAGAACATGTTCCGACTTGTTTGCCTTGTTGTTGCAATAAGTAAGATAGACTAAGCTTCAGGTCAATAAAACTCGATTGCTATAAAATGGTGAAATTGGTTCTAAGTGGTTGCTGTGGGGGCTGGAGCGGTGGCGAGCGTTAACTGGGATAATTACATCCTGAGACTAAGTTACTGCTTTGAAGCCAATGGAATCATGAACGATGCTATCAAGCAATCCAATTTTTGTACAGTGTGCGGATCTCAAACCTTTGAGACGGCTTTTACTGGCATAAATAACTCCGCGAAAATGGGGCTAGGTATGTGTCCTTCAAAGAGATCGCGGCCTTTCTAACCAAACATTCCAGTCTGAAGCCCAACGAGATATCGATGGATCGTGGTACCTTCATCGTTGCGCGTCGGCGTGCATTAAAATTCAAAGTCAAATAATAAATATTGCCCACGTAAAATTATCAAATAAACTAAACATAAAAGCAAATCATGTAAATAAGATTGTCTTGTTATGGCTAAGAATTATAAAGTTTACATAATGCCATTTTACTGGTATTAAAGTATGTGAAACCTTAAATAAATATCTATTATTGTACCATAATTTTGGCTAATAAATACATTTCTTTTCATAGATGCTACCCTATTGCATCTTAAGGCGACGTTACCCACCAGGCTCCTCTATATATATCAACATCATCAGCCCGCAGTAGTCCACTGGACATCATCATTATCAGGCACTTCCATCTTATCGAAAGATGATAAATCACCACTTTGGCTAAGTGCGGGTTAGTGAATGTCACAATGTCCTTCGAAGTTCTTAGAACATGCCGGTTTCCTGACGGTGTTTCCATGCACCGTTGCATCACGTGTTTTTTGAACCCACGACCTTCGGAATGAAAGCCGAGGTAATGTATGGTACGAATGTTACAGGTTTCCTGACGTTCATAAACGCGTACGACGTCCGCTTCACGACGCGGATTCAGAACGTGTTCATGTTCACAAAGATAGCGGCGCTGGTTATCATTATCGTCGGGGGATTAGTGTGGCTTGGTCGAGGTAAGCTTTGTTATAGCCTATTTATCATATTAATATGTAAGAGTACATTTGTTGTCCCCTTAAAGTCGCGCTTCATTTAGGATCGAATCTAGCAAGCACATATCGGAATAACTTTAGACTCAAAATTAGGGTCTTTGAATAATGTTATGAATGAGTAAAAGAGCCTTATTTTGGTTTACTGTGTGTAAAATTTCACGTCAATCCGTTACCGCAATATACTCATGTTTTCTTTTAAGATCGAAATGAGTACTAAAATGTCGTATTGTCCTACTAATATTATAAACGCGAAAGTGTATGAGGATGTATGTGTGTTTGCTCTTTCGCTCAAAAACTACTGAAGGGATTTTGATGAAACTTCTTTAACTTACATATCAGAATATTTACAGCGGTTAATTACCAGTTTCCGCGTGTAAATGAATGATTTTGAGTAAAACCCGATTTGGATCAAATGTGACACGCACGTAACTGTTTTACCAGTAAATGATTAAAGCTACCGCCTTTTTACCTCAAATATGAATTAGTGTTAGTGATTCAAAATTTAATAACAAATAATACTGAAGTAATTTGTTCAGTTTCGTTAAGCCTCCAGTAAACGTAAAAAGAGATCGGTTACAGTTTAAATAATTGTATAATTTTATCGAATTATTTAAAACTGACAATTAACTACGTTAATTAATTATTATTATGTTCACCCAAATCAAAAGTTATTAATATTGCATTACCTAGAATTGATTGAGGAAAAAACAAATTGATGTCTTTATAATCATAAAACTTAATTATTTTCCTTAACCATACAACTTATGTATACAACATTAACTTGAATAACTTTGTTGTGGAAACCGCACAAAAATCCATTTTGATTATTACGAATTTACAGACACATAGACGATAAGACTTTAATTTATCATATTTCTAAATTGTCTCAAACGTAGCTATTTCTAATAAGCAGTTAACATCATGCATAAATATGTAAGATTTACAAATTCTAAAAATTAATAAACTACTATAAAGTACGACATAGTTAATGTAAGTAAAACCTAGCAGCGCCCGTGGTGCGGAATTTCCCGCAGAATCACATATTTTCCCGCCGTTAAAAGTAGCCTGTGTCCTATTCCAAGTCATAATCTACCTCTATTTCAAATTTTAGGCAAATTGCTTCAGCCGTTATGCTTAGTAAGGCTGTAAAACAAACACACACCTATATAAATAATACATATAGTATAACGTCCTAAACACTCCCATTTATAATATTATTGATGTAATGTACGAAGCCAGGATTCTATATTTAGATGTCCAAGTAGTACCTGCTTCAACATAGTAACGATAGACATAATCTAAAAACCGGTCCGTTTTAAATTCTAGATTTAGAATCTGGCACATCGAAATTGACCTAGAAAGATACGTTGGTAACAACACCTCAATACATAGTGTGACATGAATACAAGCAAGCTTGAAATTCTTTTAGAGTTTCTCTAAATAGTATGTTTTGAATTTCATAGGTAATTCTCACAGCTACCAATGACGATTTGAGAAAAAAAAAAAGAATTTTAGTTCCATGAAATCCTAGAATCCTCTGTCTAAGTGAGATGAAGTTAACATATTAAAAATAGATATGATAAAAGAAACTAGAAGTTAGTTTAAAAGTTTTAAACTAACGAGCCTTTGAATAAATTTATATACTGTTTAAAAAAACTATTTAAATACTCGTAATCATTTAAATCGTATAGAAGTTGTCTTGAAAAAACGCTTCACTATAAATGAGAACATCTCTTATTAAACTGAAAACTTATGCTTCTTAATAATTGATAACTTAAACATAAACATCATCCTCTCGTAATAACTGCTTGAAACTGCATTAAAAACTCTGGAGTAGATTTCAAGGTCAATGCGAAAACGACTTCTTTCTAAAATTATGCAATAATAACTACCTGCTTTAAATTATCTTATTCACATTTCACACCCCGGTATTGCCTGTTTTAATAGTATTACCCCTGTAAGAGGTAGAATAGAATAGAAAATTCTTTATTACACACACCATATGTAATACAAAAATACAAAATTATTAAAACTAAAATTTTACCTAGCATGCGTAATGGGCGGTCTTATTGCTTAAAGCAATTTCTTCCAGACAACCTTTGTATGGAAATAATTTTAATGAAGGTTGTCTTAATGGAGGTATTTTTTTTTTAATAATAGTGAATATAATTGTTTCTTTATTTTTTAAGGTTCCGTACCCAAAGGGTAAAACGGGACTCTATTACTGAGACTTCATCGTGTCGGTGCGTCTTGTCACAAAACAAAAACAAACTTTTGTTTTGTTTTTATTGCAAAGTGTGTATAAACTGTTCACAGTACCCTAAATGTAGTTGTAGTCTCATCATCATCATCACCCTATTAACGTTCCCACTGCTGGGACACAGGGACTTCTCTCTTGACGAGTGATATTAGGCCTTAATTCACCACGCTGGCCAAGTGCGGTTTGGTAAATTATGACACAACATGTCTTTCAAACACTTTAAAGTTCTCAGAAAAGGCCGGTTGCCTCACGATGTTTTTGCCTTGAAAGCAAAACATGTTTTAAAGTGCACTACAATTTTGAAGAAAAAAAATCCATAGGCGTGGTTTGAACCCACGACTTACAGAATGAAAGTCGAGTGTGCTCCCACTTAGCCAACACGGCTACAGTTGTAGTTTTAGTGTAATTCATACTAATGACATTTATTTTAAATCGGGTTATAGTTACAAATTTATTTGGATTAACCCTACAAACTAACAAGTAATAATAATTGTAGCTACTAATAAACCTCAGTCTGAATTTGAAGCTTATTCTGAGACACAGATTCAATTCACGAATAGGATATGTGTAGATGAGATTTGAGTATAAGTGAACACATCCACTTACAACGGCTCTATTGTTCCTATCATTTTGTCATACCATTGTTCAGTTTTAAAACAGATCTGTATTGTATATTACGTATATTATGCCGTTGAGTATTCCACAAAGAAACCTTCAAAAGCCAGGCATTGTATGCACTAGACATGCTGAATAATAATTTCGTGTTGATGAATAGGTTTAAAATTTCATAAGGATCGATTGGTATTACACGTGTGCGAAAAACTATATTCGCCTTAATATGATGTGAAGATTAAAATTAAAGCTGTGTCAATTAAATTTAAACATTAAATTAAAGTTAACATAAGCTAGGTACTTAAGTCGATACTGCATTCTGCCCTTTCCTCAGGCTAGCTAGATCGATGAATTGCCTCTAGGCTATGCCCTTAACCCCTGCATACTAAAATTTATGATATTAAACAAGAATTATTCTATACTTTTATTGCCCCGCGGTGTTACCCGCGTTAAAATGGATTTTATCGCGGAATGTCATTTTCCCTTTGTAAAAAGCAGCCTATGTCTTTTCTCAGGCTCTAGAGAATATGTGTACTAAATTTAATTTAAATAGCTTCAGAACTTTTTGCGTGAAAGAGGAATGGACCGACAGAGTTACTTTCGCATTTATAATATTAGTATGGAAGTATGGATTACTACAAACAGGTGAGGAACTTACAAAGCAGAAAATGTATAGTTTATTGATATTCCAGGAAACGTGGAGTACTTCCACGACGGCTGGGCAGGCACCAAGACCTCCGTGAGCGACTGGTCCGTGGCATTCTACTCCGGGATATTCTCCTACTCCGGCTGGTGAGCGGCCCTTTCACTTTCCTTAAGTTGTCCCCATTGGTAATGTGCACAAATTTCGCCTGTTTTGTCATTTGTAAAATAACACATGCTCAGTCGAGGGCCTTTTTGGGACACTACCTGTGTGTTTATAAGTTATAGTTATTATTTTTAAGTTTTCTCAATATGATCTCAAAATATAAATGAAATCAGCAGTGGATGATATGGGTGTATCGCTCGGACAAGGATTCTAGTCATTTTCTGAGCATATTGCGATTTTCGGAGTGTCTTAATCTTGCCAATGCAAAAATTTAATTTTTGCACATAAAATATTTCGTACCAAGTTTTCTTGGTAATAAATTTGGTTTGGCTTTGCAGGAGCTACCTGAACTTCATGACTGAGGAGCTGCGGGACCCGTTTGTAAACCTGCCGCGGGCCATCTACGTGTCCCTGCCGATGGTGACGGCGATATACCTGCTGGCGAACGTGGCGTACCTGGCCGTGCTGGGCCCCGTCGGCGTGCTGGCTACAGAGGCCATTGCAGTGGTGAGTCTTGCAGCTACACTGACACCTACGGGGCTGAGTGTACTTACCCAGCTCGCGAACGAGTCGTGCGACGGTTTTAGACCTAGTATTGGTCCCTTTTAGTTTTCATACCCCTGTGTTCCATTGGATATAATTTCATCAAATTCAGCTTTAAACCAGACAACTAACATTATAATTCGATAACTAATAATTAAAGTAGATAACTTTTCACTAGAAGGCCCACGATCGGTGGAAGAAAGTTACCTAATTGAATGGTGGCCAAATAACCTATACATCCTCTTTACCTAGCAGTCCCCTTTCTTAACACTATCAGCTTTCGTACAGGCTAATGGTGTTGATGAAGAAAGTTAAAAAGTTCTTGTAGTGGTCTAAACTGTTTGATTACAACATATTTGTATGTTCCAGGACTTCTCATCGATAGCCCTGGGCTGGGTGCGGTGGGCGATGCCCACCCTGGTGGCGGTGGCCATCGTGGGCGGGCTGTCGGTGCACATCATGGCGTCGTCGCGCATGTGCTTCGCGGGCGCGCGCAACGGCCACATGCCGGAGCTGCTGGCGCACATCAACACCCGCTGCATGTCGCCGCTGCCCTCGCTGCTGTTCCTTGTAAGCTTTCTTTTAATATAGAGGAAACTCTTTTTATCGCTTTACATATTTCTTTGTAAGTGATGCATATGCATCAAGCTCTAAGGTGAGAGGCTCAGTCAGGGGTACTCTGCAGGTCCGAGTGTACCCAAGCACCGCAGACACATTTGATTTTATTAATTGAAGTTAGGAAATTTCTACATTTTCTAAGCAATGGCAAATGGTAGTCGGTGTCAGGCTGGCAAGCTTTTTAACATTCTACCAACTGAACTAAAAACAATTGACATCCCTAACAAAAGTAAATTAAGGACACTTCTGTTACAGGGAGGGATGCTACTATTTTATTGACGAGTTTATGAACGACAATTTTTCCATTAATCCGCAGAGGACATTAAATTATTGATTTTATAGATTATTTCTTGACTAGCATGACATTATTTCCTTTGATATTTGTAATTTTTCCTATAATGTAATATAATTTTAATTTAATTGAATATCAATTTAGTTTTACAGCTTAGATTAGTAGTATAAAGTAATCTATAAGCAACAGAAAACTAGTCAAAGTCAACACGTTTATTTCCTTAGACGCAAAGGGCATTCATGGACAGGTCAACTTAAAGTTAATTTGAAATGAAATAAAATGATATACATTTATTTTGGTACATTAACAAACAACAGCACAGTAGACAGCATAAACAAACAGACACAAGAAAATAAACATAAAAACCACAAACAGATAATTAGCTGGCAGGCTGTGCTGCCATGTACCAAAAAAGCTCCCAAAGCCTGAAAACCAGCGTTGCTCCGCTCCCCGGGAGGGGGATCGAAGCAACGCTGGTTTTCAGACTGCTCCTGCTTGGATGACATCACAGTCTGTAGTTTGTAATTGAATACAAAACACATATTTTCAAATTACATAAAAAAATCTATATACATAAAAATGAATAATTGTTCGTTAGTCTGATTAAAACTCTAGAACGGCTGAACGGATTTATCTTATCATAGTCTTGAAATGTTCGTGGAGGTCTAGGGAAGGTTTAAAAGGCAAGAAAAAATCGAATAATTGCCGGGGAAAAAAAATGAATAAAAACCCGTGCGAAGCCGGGGCGGGCCACTAGTAAAACATATATATTTACAACTTGATATTGATATCATTACTGTGTACAAATATACAGAGAATATCGTTTATTTTGGGGAAATAGGTAAGAGATAATAGAGTTTTGAATGAAAAAGGACAAGGGACAGAGAGAGGAATGAGATTATATAACGAATTTTGGAGTTTTCTACAATTGAAGAAAATGTGATCCACCCTGTGCGTCTAGTCTAGGAAAATAAACGATTTGACTCTTGACTTTGACAAAATCATGGCGTCCTCGCGCCTTAGGTACATAGTCTGCCAACTAATTAGCCACATTTGTCAACAGATGATGATATCGCTGATAATGCTGATCCCGTCGAACCTGACGTCGCTCATCACGTACTGCACCGTGGTGGAGTCCTTCTTCACCACGCTGAGCTGCTCCGCCGTGCTGTGGCTGCGCTACACGCGGCCGGAGCTCGCGCGCCCCATCAGGGTACGCCTACTTTCAGCCTTACAACCATCTCTCTCTTCCCCTGGCCGAGAAGATAGTCTTCTTGTAAAGAAATTTACTAGAATGGGTAGCAGTCATCATCATCACCCCATTAACGTCCCCACTGCTGGGACACAGGGCCTTCTCTCTTGACGAGAGAGATTAGGCCTTAATTCACCACGATGGCCAAGTGCGGGTTGGTGAATGTCACATGCCCTTCAAACTCTTTTAAAGTTCTCAGAACATGCCGGTTTCCTCACGATGTTTGCCGTCACCGTTAAAGCACGGTTTTAAAGCGCACATAAATTTCTCAAGAAGAAAAATCTAGAGGTGCGCGGCGGGGTTTGAACCCACGACCTTCGGAATGAAAGTCTAGTGTTTGTCCCACTTAGCCAACTCGGCTTTTTGATAGCAGTGTCTTCTTAGAATACATGAAGTACTGCTTTAGAGCAGCTACTAGAATATCCTACAAGATACAAAATCATTTATTCACGTAGTTTGATCTAACTAATCATTGAAAAAGTCAAGGAACACATACACTTTGAACACACTTAAAGACAGGAAATAAATATATCGTATCTGGTCGCTTCGCTTTTTTTACTAGCACATTTTTCTTTATATATTGATATTTTACAATATGTAATTGTCGTCACGTTTGGTAGGGGAAAGTATATTTTGTAACATAATTGGCTAAAACACACCATTAGCCTAATTATTTTGCGTCTATTATAGAGATAAACAATAGTGCAAAAGCTTTTATTTAACTATAATTAAACAAATCTAGTACTAATTTAGGGTTACGACGTTTCTATCAAACGTTCTATTAACCTCCTATAAGTCTGATATAAAAAGTGTTTTTTTTAAAAGGGGCTAAATATTAGCATAATTTTTTTGTGTCAAAGATATCAACAGGTGCTGTAATTGGACTACCTTCTTACTAGCACATCATGTTCCAGGTAGCGACATGGATGCCGGTGCTATTCGTCGGAGTATCCGTGGTTCTTCTGGTGGTGCCCGTGGTGGCGGAACCGGGCGCGGTGTTGGCCGGAGCCGCCATGACACTGGCTGGAGTGCCTGTCTACTTTGCGCTGGTCCGGACCCCTATAAAGGCCATACAGCCGTATGCAAGTCAGTTTAAGTAGACTTTTATTTGACTACAATCTTAACTGATAGTAATTGACGGTTTGGACGAGGATGGAACCCAATTACGAAGGTCTTACAAACACTTATGTGTACAGATAGCGCGATAAGAGTTTGGTTGTGACCGTTATTGCGCAGAAATCAGAAATTGGGTATCAACGGGCAATTAGCGGGGTGCGGGGCGGGTGGGTAGGCACACGCGGTGCTCTGATTGGCTGAAAGTATTGTGTGTGTGACAGTACCCATGTACCCATGCGCAGTGATCCCCCCCACCTGAAGGTCAAAGCCAAATTCTCGCCGCGCGATCTGTACCTCGCCCTGAAACGCCCCGTCTACCACAGAATCATCATCTTCCATGATCCACTTTTTTTTTAATTCACATATTTTCTCATATTGTTTTTAACATTAATAATAGTCATTTATAGTCATTTGTTAGTAAAATTATACGTCATAATTACATCTTGTTACCAAACTTAGCAGTAACACAATCATGTCAAAACAAATAAATCATCAAAAATAAAAATGTCAGTGCAAGTTACCTATTAACAAATTCAATGAATAAATATGTCAAATTACATTACTTAGTCAATACCAAATAACATGTTGTAACATTATGTCAAAATATTATGTTTAAAATCTTTATTTTGAAGAGACTTGAAAAATAGGATCGGTTTTCTGTTTATTAGAACCTCTAGACATTTTTTTTTCTGCTGTGTGCAAGTTGACTCTTTTGAATTTTACTAGCTGACCCCAGCAAACGTTGATTTGCAAAATGAAAAATAGATGTTGGCCGATTCTCAGACCAACTCAAAATGCTCACAAAATTTCATGAGAATCGGTCAAGCCGCTTCGGAGGAGTACGGGAACGAACATATGTAGTGTGCTTCTGGATTTATATTCAATAATTCAGATTTTGTATACTAAATCGTAATGATTTCTGTAAAAATGTATAGTATTAAAAAAACATTAACTTCTAGTGTGAGTGATTAGAAAATCTTCAGCAACAATACTATGCATTCTTTATAAATCTATCTTTTTATTTCCAGGAAAATTCACACATCTCTGCCAAAAGCTATTATTAACAGCTGTTGAAGACAAAGAAGAATGAAAATAATGTCTCTAGAAATACCTCTTAGTATAATGCCACCTTGTCTCACAGTATTCTGATGATCTTATGCCTCTACCTCGTCAATTACACCGTTTTAAGCCAAATGGCAATTCATTTTATACTAGTGTTAAGTCAAACTATTACAAACCAGTTGTAACTGTTATGCTAAATAACTGGTTTGTTGTATCTGAGCTATAACGCGTCGACAACGAAACGTATTTATAGTGACCCCATAACACACATGTAAAGCGTTTTAAAATGGTGCTTAAAGAAGGAATGCTACTATCTACTCAAAGACTAGTTTCGCTCGCAATTTTATCTCAAATTTTAATCATATTGTTTTGGTATTGCTAAATTGTAGTAGGTATATAATTGTATTGTGGCTTCCAATATATTTATAATCACAGTATTAGTCATAAGTAACACATAATGCTATTTAAAATGTTATGAATACCCAAATCATCACAAATAAAAAGGCTGATTCAATTTCTCATAGTTCTGTAACACTCAGACTAACTGTTGTGTGCCTTATAAGCAAATCGAAGAGGCTAAACCTAAAAGATCTGATAAAAAATATAGATTTTTAGTATTAAAATTGTACTTAAACATTTTGTAAAGTTCACAATTGTTAATTTATACATTTTGTATTGACTAGACTAGTTATAGGACCTAACATTAGCTGTTTAAAGTTGCTTAGGTTATATTTTGTTTGTTTTTAAAAGTGCATTGAAATCTCATACCTCATATATGTAAAACACTTGAATCTATTATATACTTGGTTGTAATAAAACTTTAATCTCAAAATTATTTCCCTTTTTACTAAATCAACAAATAAATGAAATAACCAGTTATAATAACCATCTAAGAAGATATAAAAGTTAGATTTTTTTGTATATTCGCTTCTGTTTTGTTTAGCGATAAGACTGCTAATACCATGTGCGTAATTATTATTAGAATTTTAGTTCGACAGTAATTATATTTCGTTGCGTTACGTCCCACCATATTACATGAATGTTTAATAGTAAAATCGTGTTCATATCGAACAATAAGCTCACATCATAAAATATTCGTAAAATACATGCATTTGTACTCACTTTAAAAAAACTTGGCGTAAAAATCTGTGTTTAATCTAATTTTATTTAGTTTTCACCTTCAACATGGCGGCAATAGGGTATGTTGCGCAGATGACGACTAGCATAGACAGTAAACATCTCCTTTAAGGCACTCAAAATATATATTGGTCTTTAAATTCGCGCTTACAACATGAGCTCTGACAGGGCATGGCAATATATAATGAGGTTCTGTGTGTAAGTACATAATGTAGGTACATGTCATATATATTCAATTTTTCTTAGTTCTGTAAATTCAGACACAATGTTTTTTGCCTTACAAGCAAATCAAAGAGGCTTAACCAAAAGATCTGATAAAAATATAGATTTTAGTATGAAAATTATACTAAATTTTGATTGTTAATTTATATATTTTGTTTTGACTAGACTAGTTATAGGACTTAATAGCTGTTTATTCGTTCCTTAGTATATTTTTAAAAGTGCAGATAAATCCTATACATCCACATACTTCAAATGTAAAAGTAACTGCTGGTAACCTCCATGAACAAGAAACTCTTTTCTCGCTATCTTGTGCTCTCAGGAACCGCTATAGACTGTTTACCTTAAATCCAGAAACTATTTTCAAATCAAATCAATCATTTATTTGCCAAATACATTTCAATTAAAGTACATGTCATGATATTATTATGGTACAAATAGTATATAGTACCTATTTAACCAGCAAGCGGGTTTCTCTGTTTACTGTCTAAGCTAGTGCTGCAATCTGGTGCCCCTGTTCTTTAATATGATAACGACTTTATTAACAAACCCCAATATTGATATCATTATTTTTTACTTATTTCGTGAGGATACTTGCAGTACATAAATCAATTACTAAATTGTGACATAAAAACACCACCTCCGCTGTTTGATTATGTTTTGTAGGTTGTAGTTTAAATGAATAGAACGATCTTAACTCGGTTAATTTACCTACGCGAAATACGGACTTTTTTAGGAAGATATTCGCGTTTATAGTCTCATTTCTGTGGCTCATATCCGATTGAAAAGCAATGTCGCCTTGAAATGTTTATTGTAAGAAAGTGTGCCAAGCATTGCTAATATTGTGTATTTGTAAATAATGAATTATTAAATAAAAGTTTTTTTTATCAAAGCGTTCTTTAATTTAGTTAGTACATCCACTAACTACAGCCGAAATCTACTACAATTCTGGTTAAGTATTTGTGCCACCTGTTTTGTATGGGTACATGTTTCATGATTATAAAATATACTAGTCGACCCGACAGACGTTGTCCTGTCCCACTTCTCAAAAAACAATATCCAGTTGACCGTGTATTGTGAATCTAAACCATTCCCAGATCCCCTTGAACACACACAAAAAAATTCATCAAAATCGGTCCAGTCGTTTGAGAGAAGTTCAGTGACATACACACTCACAGAAGAATTATGTATATAAAGATATGGTGGTAAAGTAATTATAAATTTTCTTATTTTCCGCGCAATTTCCTTAATTTTTTCTTTCGTGAGAACTCTTCTGATAATAACGAACAGAACAAAAAAAGAATTAGCGAAATTGGTCCAGCCGTTCCGGCGTGATGCCGTGACCAAGAAATAGGGATTAATTTTTATATATATACATAATACGACTGGACCATTACCTATAAAATTTAAAAGGGACAGACTTATTTATATCTATCTATATAAATAATTTTGGTTTTAAAATGTTTGTCGTAGTCCAGGGTAGGTCTAAACGGTGAGCAAATAAGGAAAAATTTCCGAGAACTTTTTTACCCGTGCGACGCCGGGGCGGGCCGCTAGTAGGTAATAATTTCGTTTCGAAATTAGTTAACGGACATCGATAAAAATCATTAATAATAGCCAACTGTACAATACAAACCCCTGGTATTTTGAAAACAAATCTAAAAAACATGACGAACAGTTAATAAACTTTATTACAAAATAACTAACGAATCTGAAGAAAAACATAACAAATTAAACTACATACATACAAACGTTACAAAACATAAATATTATTGCAGTAGACATCTTGACGCAGGGCTCCGTTGCAATGACTCAGCAGGGCATCCTGGATGGCGAACTTCGGGGCCAGGCGCAGGCAGCCGCTGGAGAGCAGGTGGCCCAGGAGAGGGTGCAGCCGGGAAGAGGCCGCCACGAACGAGCCGTCGGGGTCAAGTGACAGGAAGTGCCCCGAGCGACGCGCTTCCTTCCTCTCGCCCTTCGCCCCCCCACTCGTGGCTATGTCCGACACAAAGTACTGCGGCCCCATACCATCAGACACAACATGAAAATCGTACACCACCACCACCGCGGTATCAGTCTTATTATCAGAATCATTGCACACATTACCTGTATTCTCCAACGCTTTGCTCAGCATGTAGAAAGGAGACTTTATCAGCTCTAAAGGGTTGGATTTGTTTTGCAATGTATTATCAACGTCGACATCGGTAACGTTCACGACCTCGTCAGCAGGGAGAGTGGTTGTGGTGGTTTTAGTTGTAAAGTTAAAGTCTGCTTCTCGCTTCGAGCGATGTGTCCGGATCAACATCTCGGATTCCGGCAGCGGCAACGGGTTGGCGGTCAGGGTCCTGTTCAGGAACGAGCGAGTCTCGTTGAGGAAACGGTTCACCAAGCCAAAGAACAAAGTGAAGAGAGCCGTATCATCCTCTTCTATTTTGCTGAGAGCATTCGCGTAAGCTTCAGGGACAATACCGTCGTTGTGCTGCTTGAGGATAGCATTCTTTCTTAGGATCGTGGGCGAGTCTTCGACCATACTGTGATAGGTCAGATCCAAGCTAATGCCCCCGTTTTCCCAAACGGAGTTGACGCGCAAGTAGAACGGAAGGTAGATGATGGGGATGGTTTTCCATTTGTAGCGGAGATTGGTGCTGGCCATATACTTAGTGAGTGGCATGATGGTGACGTTGACGTTGTGGAAGCGACGCTGGAACTCTGCGAGAGCCTGCACGCCGGGGTCGTCGGACTTGTAGTGGTTGAAGGCGCCGTACGAGTAGTAGGGGATCAGCTTGTTCAGGAAGCGGCTGGACCGGGAGATGTGCGGGGTGTAAGAGTCGTCGATGAGAAATAGCACGTTGAACTGCAGGCGGCGGTACTGAGAGGCCATGTCGGCGAGGTACTCAGAATACTTCAAGAAAGGAATCTGCAGGAAAAAAGTAGGATCATGACATGATTGGATGCAAAAGGTACCTACTCAGCAGTAATACTGGTATTTTTGACTTTTTCTGATATTGTTAGGTACCGTAGAAAACTAACTAAATACCGTACCGTAATAAAATGTTAACAAACTCCAGGATTGATATAAATTAGAAATTGAAATATCCATCGGAATTTAAAGTAACTGTATAGTAACCTGTGCGCCTCGTGGCACCAGTTGGTGGTAGAACACGTTGCTGGCGGGAGCAGAGTTGTTGCAGCGCATGAAGACGAACTGCTGGTGGCGGTAGGCGCCCATGCTGAGCGCGAACACGACCAGCGCGGAGACGACCAGCAGAACCAGGGTCATCCAGCACGTTGACATGCATTCTAAAAAAAACAATGGATCATCTATCTGGAGATTGGGGTCCTGCCGACCCAAATAATAAATATTTTCATTTCTTTCTGCAATCACTTACCTGAGACTTCATTTGCATAACAGCATTGAAATAAAAGGTACCTATCTATTTCTTCTGTACTTTAACTACTTGGTACACCTTATCAGCTGATGAGCATCGTAAGGTTCTGTGCTGCGCATGGCTGTCCTTAATCTCCATTAGGGTTTAAAACTAAATAGTTAATAGATACTGCTTGCTTACCTCCAATATGTACACTCCCATACATATATCAGCTTGTTGTCCACTGCTGGACAAAGGCCAAAAAGACAATGCTTCAATCTCCTTTGATCGGGTCCAACAGCGCTCTTGGGCCGAGATGCGGACAATATTCTTAGCCCAGTGCCTGGTCACTCCTCAAAACAGTTTATTTCGTTTATTGGTTCAATTAAATACAAGTTTGTTCATTTCGATAGGTCATATACATTACATATTCCCAAGGCAATTCAATTTAATTTACCCCCTAAGAGTAATGAGAGATTAGTAATATATAATAAACCCACCCGGCCACCGCGACAGCCAGGAGCACTTCCTGGAGCACTGGACGCCCCAGCCGGGGGGCAGCGCCGTCTCCGCTGGTGTGTCGCCGCCGCCATCCACCTTCAGCAGGGGGAACTGCTCCTCGGTCTTCATCTCGGGGCCGCGGTCCCCCATGTTGTTTTTGTCTGCAATGTAGATGTAGGGATGTCAGAAGAACGAAAAAATGCTACGTATTTGAATATTATATAAAATTGGATTGAATAAAATTGTATGTTTAAAATACATCACATTTTGTAGGTGGAATGGTGTAGGTTTTAATAATTATAATGAATCATGTTGAACAAAAAAACATTGAAGCTAATTCCAATAAAGACTTCATGGTACATAGTCGTGATTTAAGTCTATGCAGGAAGTAATTTCTTTATTGTTATGTTGTTAATAAAATAAATAATAAATAATGATGATTGGTTTGTACTTCGTCGTCAGGCCACTCTTTTAATGTTGTTCTTACTCGTACAAATTACTACAAAGTGTTAACCAGGATTATATGAATATCCTAAATTATATTTTTGACGAACAAGTTTTAGTCTGGGAACCCCAGTGTCCTATAAATGTCATAGATGTGTTATGAAATGCCATGAATTTAAACACCATCACGACTTAAGTGTCAGCGAGACATCACAAGTTGAAATAGCTGACCGGAATCCTAAAAACTGGCTGTTTATCTGGTATCTGAAAGAGTAAAGATAGTGCACTGGGAATTGCGTACATGTGTGTGCCCAGTGTGACACCCTATTAGCATGTTTTGAAGTAAGGTTGTGCTGGAGTGGTGGATTTATAGGTCACTGCAGACCAGAAAACACCTAGTGGTATTTTCTGAGGCTCACTTGCACTGTGTGTCGAACAAAACGTAAGTACCCTTTGATTTTGTGCTGAAGTTCACGAATTTATTTTAAATTTTTACTGATTCAATTTGTTACTCAGGCGTTTTCAGTAAATTTTGACATTATTCCACGTTTAAATGAATGTCAATATTTGTGTAGGTGCAATGTATGGATCAACCTACGCAAATATAAAAAAGTTTTTATTTGGGGCTTTTGGAAAATAGCGCCCGCTTAGAAAAGCACGTTCTATTGCTCTTATCTCATCTTAATATCCCGTTTGCCAGGAGCAATTACAGGCAAAATCTTATTATATATAAATCTCGTGTCACTATGTTTGTCCTCAATGGACTCCTAAACCACTTAACCGATTATAATAAAATTCGCACACCATGTGCAGTTCGATCCAACTTGAGAGATAGGATGGTTTTTACGGTGAGAAAAATTCGAATAATTTCCGGGAAAATTTTATACCCGTGCGACGCCGGGGCGGGCCGCTAGTTATTTTATATGGCTGGTGAGCAATCTTTTTAGCGCTCCATTTTGTACGAGCGCGGAATCCTTTAGGCAGCAGCTTAGCCAGGATTTTTCGTTTTGGAAAATTTTGGGAAGTAGGTGTTGCTATTTTTGTAGGTGAGTGTGTATGTGTGTGTGTGTGTAGGTATGTATTTATAAATTGTTATGTTCACTATTTTTGTGCACTGGTGTTTGTTGGTCTTTCATATTAATCGTTAAAACTTGTAGATTGTTCAGCTGTGGGTTTTACTTAAATAAATAAAGAAATAGAAGTTCCATCCATTGGCCAGGCCCCTAAATGTATGTGCACCTTTTCAATAATGAACTGCATGCATCTTTGGAATTGGTGTTCAGCCAGAGCTGGATTGAATAAGTAGATGTATGAATAAAAAATGGAACCATTCATGCTCCTTTCCAAGATAATTGTAAACACCTTGACCGCTCATATAGGTACATTAAAACAATAGAAGTGAGATATTTTGAACACTGATAATTTATAATTCTATGACCTTGGGCGCACACGATATTATGGCGCTTCGAACTGCATTAATAATTTTGGTTTGATAATTTAAAGTTTATTTTAACCCCCGACAAAATAGAGCAAATAAGTTTGACGTGTCTGTCTGTCTGTCATCATAGCTTTAAGCGCTCCATTCCCGAACGGATGGAGCGATTTCAGTTTAGAGTGGGGTCTCAAATGAAAGCGCATCTCATGCACATTACAAAATAATATGACTTTTAAAGGAACTAAACCACAAGAATAGGTTTTTTTTAATTGTACTTTTTGATTATGACTACTTTAATCGCTTAATATCAAGTTTTGACTACAGAGTAGTTTAGAGAACTCTTGTATCAATTTGGCGCTGATTGTATCTACAGGTTTTATTTGTTTATCAAAAGAACGACGAAAAGTTAACGACTTTCTAATTGGCAATTTGCACAGAGTTTTACAACCCGCAGTTATTGCAGTGGCTCGACCATGGGCCCCGCGGAAATGTGGTCTTGGATCTTTTTATTCATATCGTCATGGCTACTTCCGGTGAGTACGAGTAATATTCAATGTAGTGATAGGTAGATAATAGATTGGATTGGCTGTGGTAGGTTCAGGTGAAAATAAGTCCAACAGGCTATGTTTCACAAACTAAATAACACAGCAACACTACAGTATTCAGTTTAGTTCAGTACAGAAGGAGCGGAAGACACCATCACAGTGAAAATTATCGAAAACAATCAACATATACAGTAGATAATAGTAACACAGAGTGAGAAGATAGTTCATCAACAACAAATAAAGTAAAAATAATAATAAAATAAAATTATTATTATTATTTTACTATCAGTGCTAAGCCATTATTTATAGCGCTGGTAACGCGGCGTTACCCTCTCCGTGTTCTCAGGCTCTAGAAAATCTATGGACCAAGTTTCATTCAAATCGGTCCATTAGTTTTTGCGTGAAAGACGGGTAGACGGAGTTACTTTCGCATTAATAATAAAATTATAGTAAATATACGATAGGCCTCCTCTTGCTCTCGCAAAGAGCAAGAGGAGGCCTATACCCAGCAGTGGGTGAAGTCAGGCTGCGGATGATGATGATGATGAAATATACGATGAAATGGTTCCTTAAAAAAATCGGATCAACTTATAATTAATGCTGGACTATCCACACAACAACATATTCTAGCCCCGTGGAAAACTCTAAGCTTATGTTACAAGACATCACCAGACCCAGAAAATGGCTTGCAGAATATAGCTCCCTTGGCAGGATTCAAAACCGATGTCTCCCGCGCCCGGACATCATTTGAAGTACTGGGCCGAGCGCCCAGTGCGAAACGACCCATTAAAAAAAAGCTCTTGAGCGATTCATACAGTTTCCAAATGGCTTAAGACCCCTTTGTCCCCTACACCAGCGCCACTGAGGCAGTCGAATTAATTTAGTTAGGTACTCTATGAACGAATAAAATATGAGTCATGGAGAATTTCCCCAACTCTTACAGGCATGCAGTGGCCGAAGTCATTTCAACAACCAGTCAGCCCAGGAGTTCACCACGCCGGCGGACGAGATCGGGCCCATGCTGCCGGATGAGAACTTCCAGGAGTCCACCGTCATCGCTGGCCTCATGCCGGACTCCTTCGGGGAGATGTATAACTTCCTGGATGGAGACAGCTTTGGCATTGGTTAGTAAGTCAGCAGTGCTTTGTAAGTTGTATATTGGTAACTGCGGGAATACAGTGTATTTCGCGGATAAAAGCTAAGGTAAGTAGTCTATAGCTTATCTCAAGTAGGTCTCGATTATCCTACAATTAATACAATCTAATCGGACTGGTAAGTAGTAGGTATATTCTGCGATCAGCGCTTTTACGAAAACAAACATAATATGCTCTTTATTTTATTAATTTATTTAGGATTTCTAAAGGATACTAATCTCTTATGATATAATAACTTACAAAATAAGTTTTATTATTTTACAAGTGCTCCCCTTTTCATATTGTATAGATAAGAAGGCAGTTTGAATGTACATAGCAATTCCTTAAAGAACGAAAATTTGAGAGAGAGAGAGAGAGAAAACATTTATTGACACAACACACACATAACCAGTAAAATACAGTTAAATAAAATAAAAAAAATTAGATATTTATATAATACTAAACATAAATAATTGAATGTGTTAAACAAATACATGAAAATTTGCTTCAAGCACATGAGAGATGGTTTGGGGTGGATATATGGTGGTACTTGATATCCATTAGCAACGAATACCGAATACCAGGCTTTGATAAACGCAGTTACTAGCCATCTATATTGGAAATGTTGTTGAACATCAGGTTACAGGATCGGTGGACTTATTCAATAAATCTAAATTTAAAATTTAAGAAAAACCCCCGATTCTAATGCCATAATTTCCTTAAACGTAAAACAACATAATATTATGTAATGTGGACGTAATGCGCTTTCATTTGATACCCCACACTAGTATATTTGCAGATTTTCGGTTTTCCTTACCCACTCTCACCCCCATAACTTTTAAACGGCACAACCGATTTTCATGAAACATGTCTAAGAACACTCGCGTCAGACTCACCTTTCATACAAAAAAAAAACTAAATTGAAATCGCTCCATCCGTTCGGGAGCTATGGTGACACAGACAGACAGACAGACACACAGTCAGACAGACAGACAGACAGACACGTCAAACTTATAACACCCCTCTTTTTTGACCGGGGGTTAAAAATAAGGAAAACAACAAAAGTAAGAGACGTACTAAAAACAATAAGAAAACAAAAATGGACCTGGACTGGTCATATAGTGAGAACACTTAAAGGGAAATGGACGAAAGATATAATAGACTGGAGACTGGTATCCCAGAAACGGGAAAAGGCAACAAGGGCGACAAATCAAACGATGGGAGGATGACTTACCAAAGGGATGGAGAAGGATAGCTCGAGACAGAAATGAATGGAAGAGGAGAAGAGAGAATGGCCTATGTCGAAGGACAACCTGACCAACAAACTGGTTGCTAAAAAATTATTAAATTTTATATTTTTTTAACTTTAATGTAAACTTAGATGTAACATAGCATAAGCAAAATGTAATAATTATGGTCAGTGAATAAAGGCTTTATTATTATTATATTGGAAATTAACCCATAGCGATTTCGTTTATCATAATATTGAAGGGTAATTAATAGTTGAGTCTTTCAGACAAAACCTAAGATGTCATTTTTGATTTCTGGCAAAGTAGCATGTCACATCGACCCACTAATTATCGACTCATTATCATTAAGACGTATGACGTTGACTATGCTGGAAATAGGCCTCCTTCTAAGATGGTAATCTTGAAAGTGTTAATATGTATAATAAAATAAATCTATGTGTGTATGCCCATTATAATAAGTGTATCAGATGTCTAGTAGGTACCCGTGACACAAGTTTAGAGCTTACCACGAGGCTAGATGTTGTTTCGTGTTTATATTTATATATTTGCCATGTGTATTAATGGACTTTAATGTTTTGACTTTGACTTTGAGATAATTCTCGAGTCTTACCTGCCAGGTCCACTCCACGACTTCGTGTACGGCTGGCAAGCGATAGTGAACACTATGAGCATGAAGAACAACGTCGAAGTTCGCAAGCGCGCAGGGCTCCAGCGCTTCGCCCTGGCTGGTATCAACGGGATCACCCTGGTGTCCCACATCGGGGTCACGGAGATCATGATTAACGGTACCAGGACATACTGCTTTGGAGGTGTGTCCAGGCCGCCGGGTCGTAGGAGTGTTATTTGTAAGGTAAGATTTTGGATTACTGGTAATCTACATATTATAAAAATACCACTTAGGTATTGATGAATATCACTGGAGCACCACCTAAATACTGCGCCGTCTAAGCCGACTGCCATGCGAGGAGGGTATTGGTTAATAAAATATATAGGTAATTATGTTTTTTTTTATGTTAGATAAGCCATCTTTTCATTCATTTGACCACAATCTCACCTGATGTAAAGTGATAATGTGGTCTAAGATGGGGCTTGAAGGTAGATGGCTACTCCGGGTCACATTACGAAACACGAAAAAATCGCTGGCCCAGCCCGGAGGGTGGTGACAAGCCGCGGCCGAAGCCTACCACTTCTCTAGCTGTTCTTAGCACCAACCGGAGGCCACGTGTAAGGATTCAGAGGGTTACCACTTACGGACGTGAACAGAAAAACCTCCATATTAGAACTGACAGACCTTCATTAAATTGTAGAGGTTGTGCAATTTATTCGACGAGCAATCATTGTAAAAAGGTACTGACTTGTTCATCAGGAGTAAAACCGCTTCTACCTACTAACCAGGTCTAAGACTTCTACGTCTTCGTCGTCTTTGTATTCGCTGCTTAAGGTGAGAATCGAAAAACTCTAATTATATTTTGTATAGTGCAAGGTATGAACTCTTATCGTTCTAATATTCTGACAATTCAGGGTGCGATGTATCAAGAAGGGCGGTTCTCCTGCAAAGTCCCATACCTCCGTTACCCGACTGCCCTGGGCTACAGGTACTGCATTGACAAGTATGCAGCCATCAACTCCTTGGATGGAACCTTTAAAAGTAAGTTTCAGTAGTTTAGTTACAACTAGTGTTTAAAATATTTAAGCAAAATGTTAAGATAATGTTATTTCCTTGAATTTTTTTATTAAAATCTTTAGTTTAATTAATTTAAGTTGACCTGCCCATGCCCTGTGCCTTTTTTGTTTTGAAAGTTTTCACTTTGACTATGCGGTGAACGCCCATATACTGAAGTAAGACAGGTTGAACCTACCATCACTATGGGGTTAAGTAATAGCGTATTGAGCTACACACTGCAACCTAATTGTTCAGTTTCAGACTGAGTGTGAAAGCGGTCAAGTCTTCAAGACTCGTAATCATTATAGTAATACCTATTTTTATTTGTATTTTCGTAATAGGCATACCTAAAATTATCGATCTCCACACATTTTTGCAGATTATTGGAGATATAGGAACTCTACCTTCCAACTGTGTTAGTTTTGCGCATACAAGGTTACGAGCATTTCGGTTTTAAATTCCGACCTATATAACTATAAATTACCATGGTTTCTTACGATATTATTACTAAGAACGGGTAACATACCATGATTCGTAAGCGTCAAAATATCGAAAAACTCAAAAATCCTAAATACCTAAACTCTTGGCTTTATCTCCTAATCCTCCCAGAAACGTACTGCGCCAGAGGAGAGTCAGTGCCCAAGTTTCACTACGACTACATCTGCGAGCGGCGGGACATCAAGATCAAGCGCATCAACCTCACGGACCCCAACGAGCGCTTCAACATTCGCAGCCCGGTGGTGCGCCGCGCGGAGTACTACCGGGCGCCCTACGATATTCTGAAGGCTTGTCCGGACTGGTAAGATGCCCTAAGATGTCAACCGTAGCTTGCCTTCGCCCACTGCTGGGCCTGTATGAGCCTGTTCTTGCACTTACTGCAGCTCTGTGCGCCCCGACTTTAATGACGTCGTCGAGCCCAGCTTGATGCTGATGACATGCAAGAGAATCAAAATCAATTTGTATCGAACTTCATTCACACAAATCACCACATCCATCCACATCACACCATCTTAGACCACATCGTCACTTTACATCAGGTGAGATTGTGGTCAAATGAAGACTTATCCAGCAAAAAAAAAATCATATGATAAGTAGTAATAACATTCACCTAAGCTTCATACTGCCCAGGCTCTTGTGGTATTTGTTTCCTTTGGTAACTAGTTCAGACTTCAAAACACAACACCTGTTCTGAATAAAAAAAATTAATGAATTATTTCTACTTATCGCACATATTCCTAATCATAGCACACAGCTTATAATCTAGATTAAGACAGGCTATTTTATACCGCGGGAAGACATATAAAAATAAAAAAATAAAATAAAATAAAAAGTTTCTATATTTAGACAGTGTCCACATACATACAAATTAAAACATTAAAAAAGACATTAAATTAAATTAAAACATTAAAAAAAGACATTACATATACTTTCGCGAAATCCATTACAACGAAGATAACCGCGGAAACTGCTGTAATATCTTAAGTATAGTTTCAGTTTCTTCATTGCAATAAAAATTACAAACATTTAAGGACCCTGTGTATAGGGCACAGCAAAATTTGAACAACTGAGGTCACCAGCCTCGTTAAGGGACTGGGCAGCAGTGTCTGTTCGTAACAGATTAAATAAGTAAATACACATATAGTAGTAATTAATATTAGTCCGCCTCCGCTTCGCACCTAGTTGACCGTATTATGAATCTAAACCATTCTCGAACACACACACAAACATCAAAATCGATCCAGCCGTTTTGGAGGAGTTCAATGACTAACACACGTACAGAAGATTTATATATATATAAAGATTATATAATTTTAATATTATAACTCTTACAAGTTCTAAAATAATGACAGTCTTGGCATCACATTCTTTGTTCTCTATCAGGTACGGCTGCAACTTCCACCTGAGTGGCGGGAGACAGGACATGCTCCACCAAGACCTGCCCAATGCGCTGATGGACGCCAACGACACCGCCTTCGTAGGACACGGTGGCAAATACTGGCTCTCTCTCTACTACACACAGGTACGAGTATGTCGCATCATAACGGTTATTAATTATTTTTTTTGGGAGAGCGTAGAGAAGACTTTTGTAATTTTTTGGGCTTTTTACCCGACTGGGTTTAAGTGTTTATGTATGTATGTTTGTATGCTCCTTTGTACACTATACAGACCAAACGCCTGAACCGATTTTTTTATATTCATACGTCGTCGATTCCTCTTAGTAGGCGAGTGTCACTAAATACATGACGTCAGTGAAAATTCAGTATGGCGTCAACTGGAAGCCATTTTGTAAAAATGGGTGTCGTTCAATAATTTATAGTTTTGTTTTGAACATTTTTCGATACGTTGACCGTTTAGGTCCATCAAAGTGATGGCACTGAGTGATTTTGTGTACTTTGATCTATTTTCTATGTTTTTACCTATTTTGCTATTTTAATTTCTGTTCAATTGCTTAATTTTGTTTCATTTTTAAACCCCGACCAATAGAGGGATGTTATAATTATTATTTTGTTGTTTGTGCCTAACTTAAATATCATTGTTGTGCTCGCCTATTATAGGAACATATTCTATAGTAAATAAGTATTAAAAAATGTTTACTAATTTTTTTTGTTATATGTGCTGTTGGCGGTGCCATAATAATAAATAAATAAAAAGGTCCTAAACGCACTTTAAATCGATATAATATCCTAAATATATCGATTTACAGTGCGTAACAACAATTCTCAGTATATTCTCACGTAGCACACACATTTAGGCTTACGGACAGTAAACATTCCCAAGAAAGCTAAGACGCAGTCGGGTTTTATTTCATTTATTTCAGCTTGTAACTTTCTTAAATAAGTGTCCTCAATACAAGACTTGGTATAAAAATCTTGAGGTTTACTAATATCAATGTAAACTTCAATTGATTTACAAATATAATTTTAAGTTTAACACAATCTTGGTATGACGGCATTTTGTGTGTAGGTGTCAATCTACATAAGTCTCATCCCTAGTTGCAAAATTATAACTTAGTAAAAATTTAACCAGGTTTATTAACAGTAGCTAATGTTGATAACTACACAGCTTAATTCTGATTTTAATTAAGCTTTATAAATAAATCGCTGGAGTCTTAAGAACATACTAGTACATGGCCCCTGACTTATCAGGTGGCACCAATTTAAAAAGAATTTACTTAGATAAACTGAGTAGGTAATATTATTATTATTACTCGCAATATTATTTAAGCGTAGATAAAATTTTGATATTTTTTTATGATAGATTAGCCTTAATTTGACTACAATCTCACCTGATGTAAAGTGACGATGTGGTCTAAGATGGAGCATAAAGACCTAGGTAGATGGCTTTTCCGGAGCAAATATTTATAAGGTTTTGACCTTAAGACTTCTTATACTATAGAATAATTATATTTGTATGTATGTTAGTCTGTAAGGTATATTATATGGGCCTGAGATGCCTGCAATAAATGATTTATTATTATTATTATATTTTCCAGTTATCGACGTACGCGATCTACTTCCAAGCTCACGGGGAATACCCGTGGCAGTCCAACCGGCCTATTGTGTCCATAGACAAAGGTATCTTTTATCTTATTTACAGTTTATGAAGCCGAAGACATGTGGGTTAAAAATTTTAACAAGTGGGGCGCCTCACTGCTCTGTTGGAAATCTAGATAGACCTAAACAGAGAATTACGTAGTAGGCGCTATCAAAAAGTGAACAAAACATCAGTTCCTATATGTCATTCCTAATATACACATGTTAGTGGGGTTAATGCAACCGTAGCTACTTAATAGTTTAGTTTAATGTATGACAGCATTAATTATTACTTATTTTTATCAATACACAGCAGTAACTATTTGAAATCCTGGAATTTAAGTTCGTTTTACGGAATTGTAACATTCCTTTATTTTTAGAAGCAGAACTTTATCAAGCTGCAATTATATGGCATAACAACGATTCCAGTTATAAATATAATATAATGGAACAAACAAAGTGGCCATAGCTGAATCAATTAACAATGACGCACTTTTTTAGGCTACCTACTGTGCTCGGCATTCAACGTACACACTGTATATGATGATGAATAAAATATCTGGGGGCACGGCAATGCCCCCACCAAGTCGAGCAAAAAAGCGTCACGGCCGTACCATCCTTTTCTCAAGGCAATTCAGGCAATTATCGACCCCCTGTAACTTCGTAGTGGATAAAACTAGAAGACTGACATTTTCTGTAACCATGCAGGCATTGTAAAGACACGGTATATTTCAAATTTCATTCAATTTGAACCAGTATTTTAAGCGACTTTCTGTCTTAATACGTCCAGTCTCTAAGACCACGAACGTGGTCCATAACAATTGAAAATCAATTGTGTCTGGAATCTCCGTACTCGAAGCATTAAGTTGTTACGTAATAATTAACAGCATCTTATAGTGACGCATATCAATATTAAAATTCTTTAATGTTTTATATAAATATATTGAGACTTATTACCAACGAGTTATCCGCTAGTACATACAATAATTACAATCACTATCCGCAAGGACATACAATAAGTACAAGTTTTGAGGGATGATGTATTTCTGTTGCAGCTATAGCAACAAATACCAAAAACATACAATAAATACTTAAACAGGGGACTCCCATACAACAAACTTGTGTTTTCCAAGGTTAACGAACGTTGCGTGATGCCGGTACTTGGATGGACAACCTCTTATAACATTTCTTAGCACTTCAAAAAAAAGGTTTTACATATTATTTTTTATTGCAAAATGTGTATAAACTGTACACGAAACCCAAGGTGTAGCATGAGACCATCTCATTTTTTTATGAGCCTGTGATGTCTTACTGCAGGGCAAAGGCCTCCCTACCTTCCTTCCAGACGTCCCCATCATCTGTTAATGTTGTCCAATCCCTAAGGGCGTCAAGTTCATCTCTCCACCGTCGCCTTGGTCTACCGCGAGGTCTTTTCCAGTTCTGTGGTATCCATATGGTGGTTGATTTTGCCCACGACTCATCCGGCCTGCGGTAGACGTGTCCCGACCATCTCTTACTTTTTAAATTTATCATTGTACTAGCGGCACGCCCCGGCTTTGCACGGGTAATTATTCAAAATTGTTTCAAAATTATTCGAATTTTTCTCTCCGTAAAAACCATCCTTAAACTGCAATAAACTTTTAAAAAAATAAATTGGCTTCATTGGTTGAGTTCTGCGCTTAGCAACGCATTTTGCGATTCATTTTTAACCCCCGACAAAAAAAGAGGGGTGTCGTATTATGTTTGACGTGTCTATCTGTCTGGGACATCATAGTTCCCGAACGGATGAAGCGATTTCAACTTAGTTTTTTTTTTGTTTAAAAGGTGAGTCTGGCGCGAGTGCTCCTAGACATGTTTCATGAAAATCGGTTGTGCCGTTTAAAAATTGTGGGGGTTAGAGTGGGGAAGGAAAACCGAAAATCTGCAAACATCTCGAGTGGGGTATCAAATATGAGCGCATTGCGTGCACATTACACAAATTATTATGGTGTTTTACTTTTAAGGAAATTGAAGGATTCGTTTCGGGGGTTTTTCTTATATTTTAAATTTAGATTTATTATTTTTAAGAAGATTAAGGTAAGAGAAAACATACTATTGATTGCAATGCTCAAATTGGTGTAACCGACAACAAACAAAAAAATAGCTTATTGTCACAAAACTTTAATAGTTAGAGATATTATGTGACGACGTTTTTTGTAGATAATGATAAGTTCTAAAAAGTTGTACTACATCACTTTGTTATATATTCAATAGTTTTCGCAGCATTCGCGACTAAAGAAAGATTTTTGGTTTATTTTTTCAAAAAAATCGCATATTGTCACAAAACTATAATAGTTAGAGATATTATGTGACGACGTTTTTTGTAGATAATGATAAGTTCTAAAAAGTTGTACTACATCACTTTGTATATATTCAATAGTTTTCGCAGCATTCGCGACTAAAGAAAGATTTTTGGTTTATTTTTTTCAAAAAAATCGCTTATTGTCACAAAACTATAATAGTTAGAGATATTATGTGACGACGTTTTTTGTAGATAATGATAAGTTCTACAAAGTTGTACTACATCACTTTTTTATATAATCAATAGTTTTCGCAGCATTCGCGATTAAAGAAAGATTTTAGGTTTATTTTTCAAAAAAATCGCTTATTGTCACAAAACTATAATAGTTAGAGATATTATGTGACGACGTTTTTTGTAGATAATGATAAGTTCTACAAAGTTGTAATACATTACTTTGTTATATATTTAATAGTTTTCGCAGCATTCGCGATTAAAGAAAGATTTTAGGTTCTTTTTTTTCACCATGGGTTACATTATCGGAGTTTGGTAAGAAATCATATTATTTTTGAAAACTAAATATAGCCTATGTCACTCAGGGATAGTGTAGCTTTCGAATGGTGAAAGAATTTTTTAAATCGGTGAAGTAGTTTTAGAGCCTATTCGAGACAAACAAACAAACAAACAAAAAATCAAACCTTTCCTCTTTATAATATTAGTATAGATATATCAGGTGGAATATGGGAGCAGCTGCTCAAAGCCAACATTGGTCCGGATATGAACCTGCACTACAATCTGAACGGCATCTACAATCGCTACTCCAGCAGTGCCGTCTTCCCAGACCTCTTGAGGAATGAGGGACAGGTAAAGTATCAGAGTTTAGATAGATAGATAGATAAAATGTTTATTTGTACTCCAATCACACACATACAATAATCGGGCAAAACGGTTTACTATTTAACCAGGCGTTAAGAAGATAAGTACCTACCTAGTTAGATTCTGCAGTTCCTCCCTTTCTTTCCTTCCATGACCCTTCTTGAACCAAAGAAAACAAAATTAGTACAATAGTAACAAAATATTCTTTTAATTAACTTATTTGATCGCCAAAACAGATGGATATGAGATTCTCTACTTGATATGTTGTCTGGATACCACAGGGCGAGAGGCGCGGCAAGCGATGCGTAGGTACAAAGAGCACTCATAATAAGTAGCTGTTAAACCAAATTTATTTGCTTGCATTGACATTTCGTTTGCATTGTATTTAATTAATTGTAATTAATTATTATTTAAAACTTGATATATAATATTTTATTTGGTATTGACTAAGTATTTGCAATTTGACATAATTGAATTTGATTATAGGTATCTGGCACTGTCATTTTTATTTTGTAATGACATGATTTATTGAGTTAGTATTAAAAACCAGCTGTAATAAAAATGCATGTTCCCACTGCTGGGACACAGGGACTTCTCTCTTGACGAGAGAGATAAGGCCTTAATTCACCACGCTGGCTGAGTGCGGGTTGGTGAATGTCACATGTCCTTCACACTCTTTAAAGTTCTCAGAACATGCCGGTTTCCTCACGATGTTTGCCTTCACCGTATAATTTTATTATCAATAAATGTCTATTAACCCAGATTATTTAATCTGGGCTATTAATGGCTCATTCCAGCTGTCGTGCTTTCGCTTTTCGTCTCCAAATTTGAAAATATCATTAATGTTTAGGTTCAGCCAGCGAACTTCAGAACGGACATGCGAGAGGGAGAATCCCAAGACGTCATCATGAGCAACCAACGCAGCCAGAACGTCGGAGAAGGTAATGCGCTTTTACAATAAATAAATAAATATTTAACTAAACAATATATATTTCGGAGGAATTAATTGAGTACCTACTTATAATGAACATAACATACTATAATATTGTGAATTTTAAAGTGTAATTATGTGTTTGTTTAATTTTCCTTCTTTAACGGCAAAATGGCTGGCCCAATTAGCCTGAAATTTGGTATGGTGTTGGTTATACTTTGGATTAGGACATAGGCTACATTTACGCCGGGTAAATATGTCATTTCGATAAATCATTATAACGCGGGTAGCACCGCAGGGCACTGCTAGTTTACAATACCTCTTTTGTGAAACTGAACATAGAAAATAAAATCTGGGATCGCCCTCAGGTTGCTGGAAATAGGCTTTGAAGTCTCAAGGTTTTCTTGGAAATGGTTGATCTATTTCTATGAGAATTGACCCCGCTATGTCGTCCAGTCTGGCTTATTCTAGAGAGCTTCAAAAATATCATAAATATTTGAATAGGAACTTTCCAGGTTTCGACAACGGGACTGCAAGAGGACTCTTAAGAGGACAATTTCCTCTGTTGTTATATGAGAAGTTTTTCGATTGATTATTTCTTTATGGGACGGTGAAGATTGTCACGCGTAATCGCGCTGGTCTGTTTGGCTTTCTCTCTCTCCTCGTATTTTAAAACAAGATACTCTTCTATTTCAGGTGATGGGTTCAAAATGCTGCATGATTCTCAAGTACAGGCGTCTTTTCAACATGATAAAAACCTATCCTAATGTACTCACCTAATCTTTTTACATTTGTATACATTCCTATCCAAATAATTTAACCCGACCTGGTACATTAAGATAACAACGACTTTGTTCTAAATACACATTATGTTGTATTAAATAACATTAAAAACAATATTTTTGTAAATGAGCTTTTAATATTGCATTGTACACAAAATTTCAGCTCTATCGAAATCGGGAAATGGGACAAAACTCGCGAGATTTAATTAAAAGCTTATAAAAATAAAATGTCTGTGTTTCTTTGATTTTACACGGCCCATAAACATTCTTATAGTACCTGCTTACCTTGTTACTTGGTTAAACATGAATTTTATCAAATTTCCTAGTAAAAAATGTTATTATGGCATAAGCAATACCAATTTTAAAGGGTTCCAACATTTTAGGATAGGTATATAATCCCCTGACTTTTTGAAGAATAACGTGATTTTGCGGCCAGTGATGATACGCATGTCAATAGCCGGGTCTCCGCTAGAACTTCCACCACGCCCTGAGCGCGCGCGGCATTAGCGCACGCAATCCAAATGTGCAGGCGGTGTGGTGTGGACGTGCCGCGCGCGATCCACGCACACGTAATGGAGCGCCGAACCGTCGTCAGTTCTTAGTTTTTTTGCCAGCCTTAAAGGTGCATTCACACCATGGACGGACACCTCACTAAGTCGCCGTTTGATAAAAGGAATATTTAGATGAAAAATGTTTATTCGGGTCCCTCGAATGATGTTAATTATACAAGAAGTGGTGTAAGAGACGATGCTTGGTGTCACGTTTCTTGCTAAATTGATCGTATTTTAGGATCACAGGTAACCAAAACTGGATCAGTCTTACACGATCTTTTCCGTCCTGGATTGCAAAGTCAAAGTCAAAACGTTTATTTCCATATACGCACAGGGCCATACATGGACAGGTCAACTTAAAGTAAATTTAAATAAAAACTAAGAATAATCAAGGAAATAAGTGTCTTGACAGTTCGCTTACATTTTTTACACCGAGCTAAGAAGCGAATTACCCAGCTTTCTTCTCTTTACTGATCGCGGGCTCGCCAATCCAAAACGGATCTTCCGGTGTAGACAAAGAAATGTATGTCAATGGAAAAACAAATGAACAATTTAATCCTGAGGTCATATATTTTTACACCTAATTTTTAACCGACTTTCAACGAAAAAAGGAGGTTATTTTGAATTTGCGCGCGGAAACATTAGTCACCATGGTGCTGTATCAGCTCGCGACATCACTTCGTTGGTAAAACATACAATTTCGGAAGACCATGTTTAACATTATTTGAGGACACAGAACTTAGACAATGACAGAATTAAACGTTGTGTAATATCATCATCGACTGCCTCGGTGGCGCGGTGGGCGAATGTCCGCTTGCAGAGCAAGAGGTAGCGGGTTCGATTCCCGCCGAGGGTAAAATTGTTTGTATGTTCTGCAAGCACTTTTCTCCTTGGTCTGGGTGTTTAATATGTATAATAAAAATATCTATATATGTATGTATATCATATTAAGTATATCAGATATCTAGTGCCCGTAACACAAGCTTAGAGCTTACCACGGGGCTAGATGTTGTTGTGTAGATTGTCCGGAAATATTTATTTATTTATTTATCATAATCGTCTAATATGGTGGATAGCGTTAAAGAAAACTATAATAGACAAAGTGCGAGTTGGCGAATGTTTTCGGAACAGGCCGGCTTCCTCACGATTGTTTGCCATCAACATTATAGCACGTGTTTCCCCGTGTTGAGCCCTCAACCTTTGGAATGAAAGTCGAGTGTGCACCCACTTAGCCAATACGGCTTTCTTGGCGATTATATTATAAATTATGTAACACAAATAACATCTAATTTGCTCGTAAGAAACATGAAGTAATACGAGTAGAAAAAGAGTGGAAGGGCTTCAATAGTAAAAATATTAAATAATTACCTACCTATTTAAAAATAAATATCCAAATGTCCTAAATCCTGAGTTAACTGCGTCTTTTGATTATTTTTAATTATTATACTTTTTAACATTTGCATACCCGCTTGCGGGTTATATACAATATACTACTTGTACTATAATAATATCGTGACATGTACTTGAATTGAAATGTAATAGGCAAATAAATGATTGATTTGATTTTCGACATGCCAAAAAGTCTTTATTCTGAGGTATACATATCAAAGAGAATTTAGATCACTACATAATATTATATTTTCTTTGTTTGTTCTTACCAAGGCAGAAAGACAAAACTATTTTATTACATTATTAGAAACAATCACGCTTTAAAAAAAATTAAGTGGAGACAGGTACTCTGTGACACGCATTGAATGCGACCGCCATTTTTGTTGTCAGTTAACAGCACTACAACTTTGACATTTCCCTTCTGTTAGAGTTTTATCATCTGTGCGTCATAGAAATAAATTTGTATTCTGTGGCTGTGATCTGATCTGACATCTTTCTTTGTGCAATTTCTTTCGGGTCGCTCATGAAAGTTCCCGTTATTTCGCTTTCGTAATTCATATAACAAAGGTATTTTGTGCCCGAGTGTAACTATCGCGAACGTTGGACCCGTTTATCAGAGCCGTCCTGCGTCTAGTGCCAACGCGCTACCGAGTTATTTTCGTTGCATTATTATCGATTTTGATCAACCGTTTGAGAGAAATTGTTTTCATGCAGTTTATTTAACAGTGAGATTGGGAGACAGGCGTACGAGCGAGAATTTTCGCGTCACGGTACAAACCAGGTAAGCGTAGGGTCCACCTGAATAATGGAGTGTGTCAGCTTACCACGGCACACCGCGATCTGAAGCGCGATGCCGTTGCTTTGATTGTATATCGATCATGCGTATCTATTTATAGCGGTCCAAAACGGCCAGTGTTGTGACAAGTGATGGATATCACTGGCTACTGATGGTGTCGCGAATCCAGACGTGCCAGAACAGGTGGTTATATCACCACAGCCAACTGTGTAGACATAAATGAGAGCCCCCTGCTACTCCCGTCAATAGTCACTTACTGACACTGAGCCAGCCTTCAAGCTTGTTTAATCTACTGTTGTTAGAGCTCTTGTCCTTGACTGCTCATTTCCTTAAATGGTTTTATTGATGTTTAAAGACTTTCAATTTAAGATACTCGACAGCCTACATACATAGGTAGTGTAGACAATGAAGATGAGACAATTGTGTCGAAAACATGTTCCAGTTGATTACAATCTGTTTTTGTTATGTATGTGATGAGAATATGACAGTACCCCGATAGGATTGAGAGCTGAGCTGACTGAGAGATTCTTTCTTTAGATTTCTTATAATGGAAGAACTAAGATATTTGCTTTGTTGTTTTCGTCTTTCTTTGGAATACATGGTTAAGATTAGTGTCAATACAAATTAAATGATTTTATGGAAATATGACTAGTATTTACCTACTTACTAATATGATTCTATAATATGAGACTGGAAATTAACTACAAAATATTAAATACTCAATCTTATTCCTTACTAAAAGTTATAGATATATTCTTTTATGTTTACATTTGGTTGTGTTGATGAAGGTCAGATAAAACTAAATAAGGCTGGATTATGTACCTGTTACATGCCAGTCAAGGCTCAAACTGTTAAACTTGATGAAAACCAAGATGAGTCAAAGGCAAGATATAGAAACAACACAGTAAACTAGTCATTTCACTTCAAACTAATTGATGCAATAATATAATTGGTCTCTTAAATCTATGTAAATTAACAAAGAATTAAATAATTTATAATAAAAGAAATTAAAAACCTTGTGATGTTCATCGCTTGTTAAAAATTTGATTGTTTTGTGTGCAGAGTGAGCCGTGTCTTGGGGTAAAAGCAACCCGGGCACTACGGTGGCCCCAGACACACCGGCCCCAGCGCCCCAGCCTCCGGGTAAGTCTCATCAAATGTCCTTAAAATGTAGCAGTTGAATAAACCATTAGTTGTGAGCTAGTTGAAAATATAATATACTATCTAGTATTACCAATAGTTTAATTAGTTCAGAGAACACTATGGTTCAATAGGGGGTGAAATAAACAAAATAAAAGGAGGGATTAGTACACTTTCTTTACATTAGCATTCAGTTTTCCCCCTAAGGGGGATTCTTGAGGGAAAACAGGAATAAGCCATTCTTTTTGCAACATCATAGTGTTAGGCCGGGTACATATAAGATAGGCAGAAGTATAATGCACAATACACTTCTATTAAATAAATCTTTGCTTCTGTTTATTTTTTACAGTACATATTAACCGTAAACAATAAAGTGCTTTGTTAAGGTTTATAGTTAATTAATTAGTGATTAATGAGTATAAAGCAATTTAAATGGTTTACTTTGTATTCTCCCTTTTAGTATTTCTATAGCTATGCATAATGCTATGCTATTGACATTATCTGAAATAAATGAATACAATAATATGCTATATCTTAATAGGTTTAGTAATATTATTTATACTTTTTCTATAAGTTGAAACTTCAAATTGGCCATCTTTGTGTTTTCAAGTGACAGTAACAGTTGCAAGCATTTTTATACATTAATTTAGAATTTATAGTAGCTGTTAGTTATCCTAAAATTTTGTGAATAAATAAAGGCCAAAGACTACATTATTTTAATTTACGCATAATTAAAAAGCAAGGCTAGGATTTGCTTAATAACTAGGTACCTACCTTATGTTTTGTAAATATTCTTTGTAATAAAAACCATTGTCACTACTTTTAATATGTCTATCCTATAATCATAAACATACATCCTCTAACATATTTTCTCTTGCTATTTATATATCATACCTTGTTCCGTGTTAATCACATTAACACAAAAAAAATATTTTTCTCTGTTTGTCCCTCTGATTCTGTGAGTTCTTAGTACACAGCTACACAAACCATAATTTAATAGGTTACCGGAATTCCTTCTGTAATTTTCTCTTATACTTCAGACAACAGCGATCCCATCAACAATTATTGATTTTCCCATATATTTTCTACAAATATTAACAGATATCTTTATTATTTGTTTCAAGACTAACTGACTGTCCTTAAAATGCTTCTGATATCCTCATATATCTCCTTCTAAATTTAAATAGATAGATAGTTAGAAAATTCTTTATTATGCACACCAATAAACAAAAATACAAAATAATTAATAGTAAAATTAAACCTAGCACGCGTAATAAGCGGTGTTATTGCTTAAAGCAATTTCTTCCAGAAAACCTTTAATTAAATTAAATTTAGGATGGTTGAATAAATATGAATGTTTGAGGAAACATACATATTGTCGTTGCCGGTGTTTTTTAGATTTTTATGCGGGAACAATGTTTATTGCCGCGTATACATAGCCTTCCACAATAAATACTCTATCAAACAAAAATAATAAACAAAAACTAAAATATTTTTTTAAATTATACTAGCTGTTCCTGAAATAAACGCGTACAAGCAAACAAATACACTTCTCAGCTTTATAATATTAGTATACATAGATACAAAATCAAAAACCTTGCATCGTAAAATACTGAATCTAAAAGATTTCACGGTATAGAAGTCGATGGTTATCCTATTTGGTTAGTTTCATATTCCGTTTACAGAAATGAACGTGTTAGAATGGACTTTAAATCTTATTAACCTCATTGCCATTGCGTTTTCCTGTCAAAGTGTCTGATATTCTGTAGAGCGTGAGCCTGGTAACAATATTCTAGTATCTCATCAGTACAATATATCGAACCGTGACCTGTATTGTCCCGTCACACCGCTGGCCCCTGTAGCCAATTGACGATCGCCCCATTAACAACCTCACTTGTTTTTCTGCAGCATAACTGACGTGGGCAAATAGACATGATGGCTACTTTAATAATCTAAATTAAAAATAAACCAATTGATTCCAGAGCCTTAGTTCCCTTAAAAGTAAAAAAGTCATATTATTTTATAATGTGCACGTGATGCGCTTTTATGTGAGATTCCACTCAAGTATATTTGCAGATTTCGGTTTCTTTCCCCCACTTTTACCCTCATAACTTTTAAACGGTTCAACCGATATTCATCAAACATGTCTAAGAACACTCGCGCGAAACTAACCACTAAATTGAAATAGCTCCAGCGATTTACCAGCGCTGTTATATTATAACACAGAAGTACTTTTGTGTGATATATTTTAGTCAATAGTAGCTTTTACCGAATACCTGCGTAGACAGTCACAACATTTTAAATTATCATGGATTTTAACAATATGTATTATGACTTAAATTTGAGTTTCCGATATTTTAATACTAATAACTAACTAATAACACAAATACTACCTCAAAAACCGTGAAATCATGGTATATATTACCCGTTTTAGGTCATAATCTTTTATATCCAGTCTCTGAACAGTACTTAAAACCCCAGTTGTTTTAATATTCCCACCCCTGTATTGCACAGATGGCAGCGCATTGTTTTAAACCTTTAAAATCATGGTTGTTGTATAGGAACCCCCTTAAATATATATTTTGTTCTGATTTTCTCACAAATTAATCATATCATAAAAAAAAACACGTTCCATGAGATATATCCTGATGACACACCGACGGACAGAGGATTGTTATACGTCAAGTCCCGCTTTTACCCATTGGGGACCAAAACTTAAAATGTCCCTTAACGATACTTCAAAAGTGGTTTTAAGGTTAATAACTGAAAACAGAACGCTATGATTTATCGAGTAATTTAACAGGTCACCAATGAACGCAAGTACACTGGCAGAGATTACTCAATCCTGCCTAATTGGTCGGCCTCGGTGACGCGACGCCAACGGTGACGTCACAACGACACTGCGTTGTCCGTGATGCGATGACTCATCACCACACTTTACGGGAAACTTAAGCTTTTAAATACACAATGGTGTATTATAAATTTATAACCTTGGTTGTAAATTTGAATAATTTATTGTACCTGCCTGTTTTTAACGGTCTCTCAATATATTTTTATTGCCACTTAATACTGGGCCGGCCATGCAATTGAGAGTTACGAATCTACACAATGATTTTCATTTGACGGTGTAGCGTGGTTTGAAACGTTGTTTTAGCTAATGATCTCATTATTATTACCTCAGGACGGAATAGTGCCAACAAAGAGAAATGGGACCTTGTAACTGGTTTAACATTTTAGTAAATATTGTAAATTAAAGAAGAAAACCGGTGTCGGTTTTCTATAATGCAATTAAAAGTACTGTATGTAACTAGAATAATTGATGATGCAGGGAAAAATGGGACACAAGGGGACACTTTGTCTCCTTGTTCGTATAGGTTCTGTATCTCAAGAACCGAGATAGATATCGTTGAAATTTTGACGGTTGATACAATTCAATACTCTTTTTGAAACACCAATATTATAATACAACTGAACAATGCATAAGTACTAAAATACATGTAGATAATAGTGTAACAATGGTTGATGTATTTCTTTTGCCACTATAACAACCAATACGAAGAACACATCATCATCAAGGCAGGATGATGATGTGTGCAACACTAACATCGGCACAACATGTGTTTTTCTTCCATTTCCCTCTATCAACCGCCATCTCAACACTCACTCCTTTCTTACACATATCCTCTTTCACACAGTCCATCCATCTTTTCTTTAGAATCCCTCTTCCCACATTCATTTCTAACGCTCTTCTCGTAACATGACCTTCGTTCCTTTTCATAACATGCCCACACCACGCTAACCTATTAACCTCTCAACTTAACCGTAACACTTTCAAACTTCCTCTTTTATTCTTATTCCTTATTTCATCCATCCGGGTCACTCCACACATCTATCTTAGCATTATCAGTTCATTGGCATGAAGTCTTATTGCAACCGTCCCTTTGTCTGCCCAACACTCCGATCCATACATTACGACAGGTCTAATTACACTTTACGAATATAATTTACTTTTCATTTTATTAATACGAAGAACACATAATGAATTAATGTTTAGGGGGGCTGCCATATAACGTGATGTTGTAAGGCAAGGCCCTTCGTGCAGTCTAGGACCTTGGAGGAGTGACCTCATGTTTTTTTATCCAATGTTTGTGTTTATATTTATGACACAAACTGTGTGTCTGGGACATCATAGCTCCCGAACGGATATAGCGATTTCAATTTAGATTTTTTTGTATAAAAGGTGAGTTTCGCGCGAGTGGTCTTACACTGTTCGCGCAAAACATGCAGATTATGCACAAAATATAACTTTTTACTTTTAAGGGAACTAAAGTTCTGGAATCGGGGGTTTTTTAATTTTAAATAAAGATTTTTATGGCACAAACTGTGAGTCTATCTCATGCATATAGTTTTTATTTGATTTAAAGCTTGTTAACTGTGCTTCGCGAGGCGCCATGGTTCTTTAACGGGTTAAGCACTGGAGCGGCCGTTATCTGCAACGCTTATTGTTGAGATAAATTTCACAAAATTGTTTCTTGAATTGATATAACGATTTTCAATTAACTGTCAAATTAAAGTAAAGTAATCTGAAAAAATAAATAAATATTCCTTTTCCACAGATAGTTTCATAGTTTATTTATTAATCATAGGTAACATTATACACTCGATTTCGTTCAATTCTAATAAAAAGTATTATTTACTATAACTCGCAAATATATAACACAAAAATTGAGCTGCCGAGTAGTGGCTTTGTCAGCTAAAACTACTTAAATTAGCTATATTAAAATGATTAAATTGAAAGCCAGGTCATAATTTATAAACATATATACAATAATAATAAATAAATTAATGCTGCTGTAAAGTGGCATTGTTCTTTGTGAAGTTGAATATAATTATAAATAATCGCACAACCGTGTCACAAGAGCTCAAAACACAACAACATCTGGCCTGGTGGTAAGCGGTATAATGAACAATACAGGCAAACTGATGTTGTAAAAACTAGGTAGTTAAAGATAGTGATAGCGCAATCAATAACAACTTGACAAACATTATTCATTGAATTGTATGATAAGCAAAAGTTTATAACAGTTACTCGTAGGTATTGGACGGTGAGTTGAATTATAACCTAGAAAAAAAAAACTGATAACATGGTTCGATTATTAACACATTAATTTGCAGCATAGCAACAATACTTCTGGCGTTAATAGCCAATTAATCACAGAAAAATAACATGACCATGAAATTCTGTGAAAAAGGAATGAAACGCGATAAACGTCACGAAAAACAAGTTAAATAGTCTTATTAATTTAAGGAAAATAAGAGCACTGATTTAGATGTAAAAATTTTGAAGAGATAAGATAAACAACCTCTCAGTGGAGTATGGAGATGGTCAAATGGTTGGAACGGAGCGAAGTTGGAATTCCACTGAGACCATGTTGTAGAATAATAGGCTTATTTTCAATCACCGTTTAAGAAAATTGTTTTCATGCTATTATGCTAAGGCCGTGTTTCTGATGTGCAGAGTGCGGGACTGTCCAAACAGTATCCTAAAGACGTGGGTGACATTTACTGTCCACTGTGGAGGTCTCTTGTGCAGAGAGTGATAACTGAAGGAACCCATTTCCTAGATTGATCGGCCTCTGCACAGGCCAGTATCTGTATTTTATGTTAATTTATTATCACACTAAATTAAGATACATAATATGGTCTGAAATAATAGATGTCACTTTTATTGACTGCCTCAGTGGCGCGGTGAACGAGGGTCCGCTTGCGGCGCAAGAGGTACGGGTTCAATTCCCGCTGAGGGGTCAAGTATTTGTATGTTTGTATGCAAGCAATTGCCAAAGCAAAAAAAAGTCTGTATGTTTTAATATGTATAATAAAACATATGTATGTATGTCTATTATATTAAGTATATTAGTTGTCTAGTACCCGTAACACAAGCTTAGAGCATACCACGGGGCTAGATGTTGTTGTGTGGATTGTCCGGAAATATTTATTTTCTACAGTAGTCTAATTTTCTTTTAAAATTACGTAGGTCAATTATAAAACAATAACTGCGTGAATGATTTTTTCGTCGGCTACAGGCAACAGTGAGAATTTTCGCTTGCCTCGCTAATCAGACCTTAAGCAAACAATCGTAATAGGCGACAGTCGTTTCAGCACCAAGGTCGAACCCTTTAGATCAAACTAGCATTCCACCCGCAACTTTGCCCGTGTAATAATAGATTTCCCGCTGTTAAATATAGTTTTTTTCTGGGATAACGTGTATCTATCGGTTAAATATAGGTTTTGTTCCTTTCTGGGATAACCTCTATCTATATTCGCGTCAAATTTTATCCAAACCTGGCTGCGCTCTTCATAATGGATTTCCCCGCGAATTGTGGTATTTAACCGCGGTAAATTCGTTACTGTGATCATTAACATCAACACCCTATTAACTTTCCCACTGCTGGGACACAGGGACTTCTCTTAATTCACCACATATCTTCCAAACTCCGAACAGAACTCCTCAGAACATGCTCGGTTACTCTGATATGTATATATTACTGTGAAGTTCAAAATATCTTCAGTAGTTTTAACGTGAAGTAGCAACAGATACAATTACAGACTAACCAACATCCTCACATACTTTCGGTCCTCATATAATTAGTGGGATGTACAGAGAACATTTCTAGGCTCCTGCTAATACCGTTCAAAGCATATTTTAAAGCCCTAGTATATAACCAATTTGAATAATATAAAAACTTTGCTTTATTTATTTATTAATTCATAACTTTGTTGCTATTTATCATAATAGTATTGACAAATTGTTTAAAGTTGTCTTTAGTTCACCACCGCCGCCCACAACCTGCTATATATTCTTTCCATTCCAAGGTTGCCTGGAAGAAATTGCATCAAGCTATAAGACCGCCCATTACGCATGCTAGGTATTGGTGTTTATGATCATTGGTATGTAATTAGGATTTTTTCTATTCTATTATTATTCTAGTACCTACGTTATTTAAACTTTTGTTACAAATTTACAAAGTGATAAACCCAGTTTTTAGGTTGGAGTTAATATATTTGTCTAGGAAAAATTGAGACGAAATAATGTTACTTAGAAGTTAGTACGTGGCTTTGACTTTGACTTGGTTGCAAGTGTAAAAGAATTTCAAGCGATGACGTAGCGGCGAAGTAGTATCGGCAGCACGTAGACACGTACAATAGTAGGTGCGGGTTCGTATCACGCATTTCGCTACTAATTTACGTTTTAGACTTTATTTACTCTACACAAATTAAGCATATTATTACGATGTTTGTATTTGTACTATAAAAAGTCTAAAAACTTAAGGAATTCTATTAATAATAGACATTAATAGTCTTTTGTTGATAATATAATTATAAGTCACAATTACAGCTGGTTTTTAGTAGGTACTAACACAATCATGTCAAAACAAGTAAATCATTAAATATAAAAATATCAGGGCAAGATACCTATTATCAAATGCAATTAACAATTATGGCAAATTACAAATATTCCGTCAATCTATATATATAAAAATGAATCCCTATTTCTCTTGGTCACGGCATCACGCCTGAACGGCTGGACCGATTTCGCTAATTCTTTTTTTGTTCTGTTCGTTATTATCAGGAAAAGGTTCTTATGAAAGAAAAAAATAAGGAAATTGCGCGGAAAATTAGAAAATTTAAAATTACTTAACCACCATATAAAATAATTAAACTTTTTTAATGTAACTTAAGATATTTGACATAGAATTGACTGAATGCGTGCTGCAAATATAGTCAAAGAGGATAAAGTAGTGATTATATACTCTCTGAAAGAGTATGATAAAAAAAATGACGTTTAAAACGGATTTATCTGTCAATCTTATTTTATTGTTAAACAATACACAATTAACTTAAAAAAATAAAAAATCTGCTCATTTATGCCGTCTAAGGCGGAACTAAGTTCGCCGGGTCAGCTAGTACCAAATATAATACATTGGTAAAGATTCATATACCTTTTCTAGCTTTGTTTTCTAGTATTATTTAATACGTGTTCATCATCGTCACCCTATTAACGTTCCCACTGCTGGGGCACAGGGACTCTCTTTTGGCGAGAGAGATTAGGTCTTAATTCACCACGCTGGCCAAGTGCGGGTTGGTGAATGTCACATGTCCTTCAAACTCTTTAAAGTTATCACAACATGCCGGTTTCCTCAGGATGTTGGCCTTCACCGTTAAAGCACATGTTTTAAAGCGCACATACATTTTTCAAGAAGTAAAATCGCGAGGTTCGTGGTGAGGTTTGACATTCAGAATGAAACTCGAGTGTGCGCCCACTTAGCCAACACGGCTTTTTTCTATCGTATTAAATCATCAATTTTAGTGCGATCCCAAAATATCTCCGAGTTATCCCTTCGTATCTTTCAATTCAAGTGTTATCTCGTATTCTACACTATCTATTATCTCACATCTCGGCGGGAGATTTCGTCATACTTTTAGCCATGGGTTAAGATAATCTATGAAATCACGGTAATGCTGATCTGTTCACAGTTTTTATCCATGATAAGGTCACGGCGGACGGAAACCGCAGCGGTACCGTCATATTATATACCACGGGGGCACAGTACCGTGCTAACAGCCAGGTCACTTGTATAGTTAGTTTATTTAGCACACTTTTTAAGAGCCAGGTAACTTCCACTACCTGGCTACTACTGCAGTTGGCACTGCTAACTATATTAGTTAGAAAATTTTGCAGTATTTTTATATTTTAATTTTTAGTGATAAATCGAGTAAACAGGTTTTAGTATTATGCTTCATATTATCAAAGTTTGTTGAATGATAGTGTCTCCTATCCACATTATGGTGTGCGTAGAAATAAAGAAAAAGCTTTGGAACACCCACACCTATGATAGGTCTTATACAAAATACCATGTTAAGTTCTTACACTAATGAAAGTATACCCAAGTAACCATGACCCGGCGCCAAACAATACAGGATCAAAGAACACAAATCATCTAAATTTAAAGGAACTTATTATCAAATCTAACACTGTTACGTAAACATGGAAACATTTTGCTTCGGTTGAAAAATGTTCCGTTCGAACCCCTTTGGTACTTACGAGCAAGTTGATAATTTCCAATGTTCAGATCAGAAAAGCAAATAACATGGCAAATGCTGTGTAGTGCCTAATGTTATATAAGCTTTTAAAAGACTATAAAATGCCATTCATAAAATCCGTAACGATCTGAAATTAGCTAACATCACGTCTTTTAACACAACCGCGGGGTAAAGCTATCAGAAAGAAAATTAAACAACTAAACAAGAATAAAAATTTCATTGAGCAACACATGGGAATTATTGAATGCTTGGTTAATTTACATAAATTTTACAGTTTTAAATGCGTCGACCGACGTTGCGATCTGCAGCAATGTCTTGACTGACTAGAAAAAAGTATGTGTATCCGATCCATCATACTGATAGCTTATTTTAACCCCTCCTGTCCTTATATAGTCAATTTTTCTTCGAACTTAAACTAGAAAATAGTAGGGAGGGTGTTGGTCGTGGTGAGTGAGGCGGCCGCCCTGCCGCGGCTGCGCTGACACGCCGGCTGGACGACGATAGGCTCCAGTGAGTGGCGCACCGTTTTTGTGAACTCCGTGCTTTATTGTGTCCACAGGCGGATCGCACTCAACTACAGTCTCCGTCCTCCTTCGCGATTCCACCCAGAGGTCACGAACTCCAACGGAAAACTTTCTGACTAATTGCAACCGTTCCAACTATAATTCACCGCGAAATTGTAATCTAATGAAACAGCTCACCGCAGTGACCCTGACCTAGCGAAGTTTAGGGGCCGGTCGAAATGAAGTTGGAAGGAACTGTAGCATTTAATTGGTTGTAGAATGGGTAGGTTATAGAACGCGTGTAGTGGAAGGCAGCGCGGGCCGGCGCGCGCGCAGGCCGCAGTAGTGACCGGGCGCCGCTCGGAGGCGAGCGAGCCGCCTCGCCCGAGCCCGCCGTCGTCCGCGCTGTAAACACCACACAACATGATGTCATTGCCTTAAAATCACCGATTTTGAGTTCTCACCGATCGTTGACATCATTGCTGTAAAACTTAATCATCAGCTATTTCGGTGCGGCATCGGCAATATGCCCTAAACGAATAGATCGATAGAGCCTTGTAATTGAAACAACCCTAATCTATAAATATGAGGGATGCTCTCTCCGGCTAAGGGCATAACCGAACTTTATCCCGGTGAAAATTCTTAATATAGCTACAGGGCGGTTAAATCAATAGTCGATTAGTTGGGCGGTCGCGCGGTCGGGCGGTCGGGCGGCGTGCGGCCGGCGCAACAGTGCAAGCAGCCGGTCGCGGCGCTCGGCAGACGCGCCGGGGACGTGCAATGGGCCTCCGCCTCCGCTAACGCTGTCGCCGCTTCGAGCCAACAAGCCTGCACACATTTCGTAATGACCGAGGAAACGGCATATCAAAAGTTGAAAAAGTGCTTTCCGAACTGCAAAAGGACAAGTTCCGGTAATTGATAGTTGATAAGAATTCGCGCAGGCCGTGGGAACCCGACCTCCGTGTTTAAAGTGGAGGGCACGATTTCGGTTTGTTTTCTGTGTGTATTCTGCGACCCTTTGTTTCGCAATAAATACGAGGACCGCCAAGGAAAACAAACAACTTGTTTCGTCGTAAACAGGTCTAGTTTTGCGTGCCTGTGATTTGTTCCGCGCGCGCTGTTCTTGTGCTCTTGTGATTGATGACTCGATATTTTACTATAACTTTCAATTCCATTCTAAATTATTTATCGTAGAGGTAAACAAAACATAATGGTGCTGTTGGAACAGTCATAAAATAGAAAAAATACAACTCCTTGAACTTAAAGATATATGTACTTAAAATGGCAAATCTCAATTCCCATGGTTCCACAATTATCTTAGAAGGAAATATGTAGGCGTATTGACCTTATCACGCTGTATATATGTATGTCACCGGAAAATAATAAAAACCACAAATTGATAAATTTCCGCAAAATGTGGAGGTAAAATAATATTTTTTTTTTCCTGTTGAGAATCTGGCGAAATTTACCTAGGAAAATTATAAATTACACATTATATGTATGTACATTATATCAGAGGTACAATGAGTGGCGTACGATAATTATTGCCTATTTAACTTTAATCGATGATAAAATTATCGACGATATTGACAGGGGAATAACTTAAAATCATTTCATTTATTTACCGGCTTCTCGTAAAATAAATGTATGCATGTATGTATATACTAATGTACATACATACATACTCGACGTGTCAATCACAGTGACTTGTTTCACTTAAGTGCCATAGTGCGAATTTCCTAGGCCTTGTTAGGTAATTTTAATTTCAGTAGGCAGGTCTTAACCGCTTGTTTTGTGATTAATAATGATAATATTTATTCATAAAGTCACTTAATGCTCTAAAACTATGATTATTATTGTGCTTGAACTAGGAGAATCCTTTTTTTTTTTTGGCAGGTATTATAGATATTCTTCGTCGTTTGATGCATAATCTATTTGAAAATCTCTTGATTTTGGAACTAAGTTGTACTGATATACGTACGCGTAATCTGTAATCTCCAAAACTCTGTGATTTGTAAATGTTTTAATGATCAGGGTCAATATCTATACTAATACTAGCTGACCCCCGCAAACGTTGCAAAATGAAAATCGATAGAAGCCGATTCTCAGACCTACTGAATACGCATATAAAATTTGGTAATAATCGGTAAAGCCGTTTCGGAGGAGTACGGTAACAACATGGCAATTTTATATATAAGATTAAGAAGCAAAGGACTTTGTTTGTTTGAACGCGCTAAAGCCAAGGACTACTGCTCGGATTTGAATAACTCTTTCACTGTTTGTAAGCCTGTTTATCGAGAAAGGCTATAGGCTATTGTTTACTGCGTGAAAATACGTCCTTCCCCCGGGAAAATCTGTTAAACACGTGCGATGCCGTCACACGTAAAGCTATTCTATAATATTTTGGGCATCTAGTGCCGTACTAACTGACCTACATAAAACGCAAATGTAAAACAGCCCGATTACTTGATATTTTGTTCTTGACTCGGACCGGATTGAAAGGTCAATAGCATTCATCATTACCGCGGCCACGATAAACTGCGTCATATTTACTTTGCGCTATTATGTTCCTTTCATTGGAAAACGTACCAATAATCAACAAATATATATATCTCTTTATATCACACCTGAATTTTACGATACAAGTTATTTCTAACATCGAACTGCCAGTTACAGAAAATGTCTGTTTCGCATACTCTGGACTCTAGTGTGACACAAAAACAAGCCCTAAGTTGTTTCATATTGTTCTGTGAAAAACGGATTATCGTACGCGGATTATTCTCCGCAATGCACTCGATTACTTGAAAATACCGCAAAGTGTACCGCTTATATATCACAAACGACGTTTTCCATGCATGAGTTTGGTAATATTTTAACTGGTATTTCCAAATGTATGTGTTCATTTGAAATTGTCGCAATCGTGATGTGAGCTAATGCTTCACGGCGTGTGGGCCGACGTGTTCCAAGGTCGCAGGCGATGCTCCCGGCTGAGTCAACACTTTATTATCAATTAAAGTTCGTGTTTAAGACCTTTTTTTTTCTAAATACGTTGTTGGATCCATCGTAAATCATGTATTGTGCCAAGGCCTCAATATCTTATTAGATGGTTTTATACAACGTCGGCGTGCGGTAAAGATATAGATACCATTTGGGGGACATGGGGAAACTTTCGACTGGAGCAGATTCAACAGCTTAGGTCATGACTCGCCAATGCGTCTTAATTCACTCGGTATTCGCATTAATTACTTACTTTTCGCTGCATTATATTGTGATAGTCCCAAAGCCTGCGGAATTCCATGCGGGTTACGACAATAAAGTATTTTGATAGAAAGGTTGCTGAGTCAAAGTTACACCGCGAAATCGGCGCGTGTCGCCACTTGTATAAAAACGAGTGTTAGTATTATTCAAATAATAATGCAGACGTGATCACATTCTGGAATAGAAGTATTGAGATCACACGGCCGTGTCGGATCGTAAAAAATTATGACGGCGTAAACAGCCGTGCGCAGTTGTTCATCGCAAGGCGCCTTACTGCTCGTATGCTCATATCGATAGCAATTATTGAACTGTATTGTTGTATTGTTTGATTGGAAATATTTATTTCGTGATTAATGTTTTTGTAACGTGTTTGTGAAGTTTGACGAGGCTCGGGAGCGGTGGTGTTCTGCTGTCTCGTTTGTAGAGATCTCCTTCCGGTATGTGACTTCGTTAATCAATGGAAATTTAGGAATAGTCTTAATTGGTTTTGTATAATTATGTGTGAGCTAGAAAGAGAGTCGACATTACACTGTGGCTTAAGAGCATATGCTCAGTTGTTTTATCTGGTTTTATGATTGTCATTTCATGTATCTAAGCCAATTTGATCTTATTTGTGCAATGTTGTCCATAACACGTACATTTATTACATTTCTTAAACATATATAACTTATTCCTAGTTTCATTAAATTGTTGATGTGTTGGTTTTGATTTTAAAACTTAAAGGTTATGGAAAACGGCCTATATTAAATATTTACAAACCGGAAGTAACCAAATGCGATAATTCACCGAAAAATAAATGAATTTTCAGTGTGGTATCCGAAACGTTCTAACTGCTGACACAGTTAAATATTGTTCGCCGCTGCAACGGTAAAATTGTATCTTTGTTATAATTTATAATGATTGTAAAAAGTTCGCAGCGGCCCATTGTATTTATTGTTTGGTAAATCTGCTGCGCGAGATTTGTTAATTAGTGCAGTCGACATCACTCCGCGACCAACTCGTCAAACTGATGGCAGGCACTTATTTGGAATTCAGTAAAACCAAAAATAATTAAGAACTACATAAATAAATAACTAGACTATAGACATAAGGATAGTTTGTCACGATGTATTATTCATTAAATCAAATATAAACCTTAGCTTATTAACCCCCGACTAAAAAAGAGGGGTGTTATAAGTTTGACGTGTCTGTCTGTCTGTCTGTCTGTCTGTCTGTCTGTCTGTCTGTCTGTCTGTCTGTCTGTCTGTCTGTCTGTCTGTCTGTGTCACCATAGCTCCCGAACGGATGGAGCGATTTCAATTTAGTTTTTTTTGTATGAAAGGTAAGTCTTGCGCGAGTGTTCTTAGACATGTTTCATGAAAATCGGTTGGGCCGTTTAAAAGTTATGGGGGTGAGAGTGGGGAAGCAAAACCGAAAATCTGCAAATATACTAGTGTGGGGTATCAAATGAAAACGCATCGCATCCACATTACATAATATTATGTTGTTTTACATTTAAGGAAATAAAGGCATTGGAATCGGGGGTTTTTCTTAAATTTTAAATTTAGATTTATACATTTAAAAATTAATAGTATTAATAATTAAAGTCTACTTTTTAAATACCTTACACGTAACATATAACCCATTACACACACACATTGCAATTAATATAAAACAACCACTGTACATAATAACGGAACTAGGCGACAGATAATCTTATCTCCGTACTTGCATTAATAGTAATCCTAATACATATATCGATCTAATAGACATACATAGGAACTTGTCAGCTTCTCAGTGAGCGCTAAGCTCTCAACAGTATCAGTCTGAAACCCGAGCAACACTCGCGACGGCTTTGAAACACAGCTACAAATGATCCTGTCATACCTCATCTATGATATAAGCCTTAAATCCTCCAAGCACGGACTAAGGGCTTTTATCCGATAATATCGAACGAAAGGGGTAGTAATTTAGCTGGATTTTACTGGTTGACGCACTCTGTGCTGTTACCATCAACGTGTAGTTAATTGAACTGTCGCACTCAGGCATGCTGCGATAAAGCAGAATAATGTTTTGTTTTTTAATATAGGATCGGCCTTTACCTAGACTAGCCGGCCGCATAAGTTACATCGCTTTCATCACTTTTAGTACTAACTTTCAAGTTTTTCTGGGAAATATTGCCAACTGTACGTATTGTTGCGGTGGTTAAAAATCTAAATATATACAACAAGTCCTTGTAACTTAACTTAAAACTTTAAAAAAATAAGTTTCACGTTGTTGTTACACTATCTATCATGAAGGCAGTCATTGCAACATAATATTTTTTTTTAAGTCGCCCTCTCCGCAGCTTGTGAGATAGTGATTCAAAAGTGTTACTATTTATAATTTTTCGGGTTTTATATAACTGTATATAATTTTTTTGTAATGCTCGTTAATGTCAGAATAACAATAACAATAAGTTAAACAGTTGTGTCCTACTAAGTATTTGAGACAAATTTCCTAACCATATAATCCATCCGCAGTCACACGGGCTTAGTGTGTCAGTAAACTAAGTATTTAATAATATGTATGATGCAAGCGAGAGAAATATTAATCCTGATGAAATATATCGAGTTCACAGTACGCGACATCAGCAGGCTCTGCCGGCGCCTTGTCAGCAATTACCAATCTCCCACGGTCGTGTCAACACTAAGTGCTTACAAAGAAATAACTTAGTTAATTATACAGCGTGCATGATAGCACGGTATTTTATAATTAAACAAGACACCTTTATCTCGGTGTCTAAAGCTATACAAATAAAATAATTCAATCAGAATTTTTCCTATAACGTTATTAGAATGACGGTGCTTATAAATTAGGCGTTTCCATCCGTACGTATGCGGCGCGGCAAGCGAAGCACTTGATGTACGTGCGACAGTGCGGCGTACGTGCGACAACCATACCGACGCTTTTGTATTAAACTTTTGTATGCTCAAATTGAAAGAGCTCTTAGACTTTTCCCCCGTTTCAATTGACAACGGACCGTAAATAGTAGTGTCTACGCCCCGGCTTTTCTTTCCAAAAGAGTCATTGTTGTTGCAATTTTAGCAACTCGTTATTATGGCATGGGTCTCTAAGATAGTGTTGGTAACACCCAACATATGCACTAATATTTAATTACTCAATGTGTGTGTAACGGAGAAGGCAAACAGCGTAAGGAACCCGCCATGCTCTGAGAACTTAAAAAAATATGAAGGACATGTGACATTCTCCTCTCTCCTTAATTCAATTAATGCGTGGTGAATTAAGGCTTAATCTCCAAAAGAGGAGTCCCCCTGTGTCCCAGCAGTGGGAACGTTAATAGGGTGACGATGATTATGATGATGAAATAATGTGTGTACATGTAGTTGTAAGTATATTTAGACTGGCTGAGTATGCAGCACGGAAATAGTCAGCTTCGCGACGGGGCAAAAGCGGTACCCTTAACCTCTTACCGCATGCCACAAAAATAACCCGAATAAGGCCGAATCTGAATGCAGCAGAAACCGGGCCTTGACACGATTCGGATGCAGATTCTGCCTGAATTATTCAGCAGGTCCGTCTATGCTTTGTTAGCGACGAATATTCAGAAATAGCAAATAATTGGTCTGATGTTGGTCAGGTGATGGCTTTGTTGCTTTATTGCTGATTTTACCCGAAGCGGGGTTGGGGGAAGTCGTGGTTTATACTCATATTTTTGTGTTTAATTATTTTTTTTGGAAATCAATCCATAGGCGAGTGAACTAAAAAAAGGTAAGTATTCGATATAATCGATCGTTTAAATCGTCGTCGTCGTCTCGCCTATTAGAAGAAAACCATTAATTAAAAGAATATCGAGTTGGTCATTCAGGAACTATTGAACAAAAAGCCGTATATTTAAATAATTATATACTAACTGATCCCAGCAATCTATTTTGCATTTTGTTTTGCAAAATGAAAAATAGATAGTAGCCGATTCTCAGACCTACTGAATACACATATAAAATTTGGTTAAAATCGGTACAGCCGTATCGGAGGTGTACGGTAACTAACATTGTGACATGGAAATTTTATATAAAAGATAAAACAATTTTACAATCGTATTTGAAATATAAAGTCCCAAGCACTGACCACCGAGTCACCAATTTGCTAGCGACAACAGTGCGTCTGGATCTCAAATAGTGAATTTCATAATAAGTTTCAACTTGGAATAAATTTGTAAACAGTTTGTTTGTTCGCAGGGGTGCTGGAAATGACAGGGACGGACAACATACGGTTTAGCGGGCACACGCTCGACAAGGCCACCAAAGCTAAAGTCACGCTCGAGAACTTCTACACCAACCTCATCGCGCAGCACCTCGAGAGGAAGCAGAGGTAAGTGCCACTTGCATTTTACCAGGACTAAGGCTTTCCCCCCGGGCCTAATATAATCCTAAATAAAATAAGGAACTAATCCTTCCAGGGAGGAGAGGCTTAGTTTCGCGATTCGGATGCGATTTATATCCACAAATGTATTAATTTGTAGACTAATCGGAAACAAATGTCGGAATGGAATCCTCATTGTGCTCACGCGGAGTCGTGTCTTACTCTGTCGAATCTGTTTTTTTTATCTGATAGAATTCGTTTCCTTAGGGTTCCGTTCCCAAAGAGTAAAACGAGACCATATTACTGAGACTTCGTCTTCTTTCACCAAGCTGTATCCCAAGGACCGTGATAGCTACAACATCTTTATATATTATAAATAAAAATGAATTGTTGTTCGTTAGTCTGATTAAAACTCCAGAACGGCTGGGCCGATTGAGCTGATTTTGGTTTTAAAATGTTTGTCGTAGTCCAGGGTAGGTCTAAACGGTGAGCAAATAAGGAAAAATTGCTGCGGCAATTTTTCCTAGGGACCTTTTTTTACCCGTGCGACGCCGGGGCGGGCCACTAGTAAGAAATAAATATTTAAGTGGGCTCCCATACAACAACAGTGATTTTCAAAAGGTTAAGCAAATGCGTTGCGCGAGGCCAGTACTTGGATGGATAACCGCTCAAACTCAATTTTTTGTTTCTGTGTCGTAGTCATATTCGTCAGAATAAGACTCTTTGTGAACGCAGCGTTAGCCCACGTCCAGTAGTCTTGACTAGCAAACGAATAAAAGACGCGACAAATTAGCACCGTCATAGCACCGTGTAGTTGAAACCAATACCACTAAACTAAGTTGTGCAATTTTGAAGTTGAAGTTACTTTTCATGGAGTTAAGCTGCCGAAACCTGTCAAATACGCAAATTCAATGACGATTACGCTCCAATTGGGCTGCGCTGCTTTTCTTCGCGTCAAGCTCCCGACCACTTACTTATCTCATAGTTACAAGCTTTTAGTGTGACCTTTCATGGTGTACGTCAGTAAAAAGTCAGAAAAAGTCAGTAAAAAGTCACTAAAAAGTCTCTCTCTCATACGTGTGTCTCTCATTTTGCTGGAATGCTTGGAGGCCTTTGCCTTCAGTGGGACATTAAAGGCTTTTCGAATTTGTTATAAAGGTGAGATGGACTCATACTGATCCGAGTACAGTTTTTACCAACTTTGCAATAAAAGTGGCTCGTGACTACAAAATTTTGTACAAATCGCACGCAAGCGTTACGACATGCGAAAATTCAATGCAATGTTAAGTCTTTTTTTCGTTTGCAAGAAAAAAAACAGGTCCAATTTGTTAATATGTAGTTCGAATAACTGACTATTAATAACATAACCTCCCTCGTCAATACAGATGTCTCTGCGTCCCAGCCGGGGGTGAACAGGGGTGCTTATGAGGTCACTGGACTTGAGCTAGCAATACCTGTGTAAAACGCGCAGTTGCTAAGTTCATTACATTACACCCCAACGCAGGAAGCGGGTTTAAATTTTCCGATACGTTGCTGAAAATTTAATAAAAAATTAATACGGGCTAATGTAATATTCTGGCTGATTCAATCAACGGGCTGGGTGATGGCCGTGGACAAAATATATTTTGTGTTTTGATATAACTTTCAGAAGTACCTGCCTAATTGATTAAGTAGGATTTAGTACCTAAAAGGTTAAACGGGACCTAATTACTGAGAGTTCCTCGTCTGCGCGACCGTCACCAGGCTGCATCTTAGGAACCGTGATAGATAGAGAGTTGCAATCTTGAGGGATTATGTATTTCTGCTGCCGCTATTACAACAAATACTAAAAACACATAATAAATAAATATATAAGGGGACTCCGATACAGAAAACGTGATTTTTATGAGGTTAAGCAATGTTGCGCAAGACCAGTATTTGGATGGGTGATCGCTCTGACGGCTTCTATTTTATGAGTGCTAAGAGTAAAAAAATATTGTTTGTTTATCGAAAATCAGCAAATTTTCTCGAGTGGGGCATCAAATGAAAGCACATCGCGGGCACATTACAAAATATTATGGTGTTTTACTTTTAAGGACTATAATTATAATGCCATTGTAAACGGAGGTTTTTCTTAAATTTTAAATTTAGATTTTTATTGCATAATGTGTATAAACTGTACAGGGAACCCTAGGTGTAGTATAAAGTCTATCGCATACAATTTCGCATAGAAACGCAGATTCGTGTTGGAATTGCTTTTCCCGCCGTGATAGAAGCCTTTGTTTTCAGCCATTACCCCGCTCGTAAGATGTCTCGGTATCAATCAGAAAGGGAAGACTTATAAGTGTGAAGTCAATCGTTTGACTTCATTCAACCATACGTTTTCCTTTTAACAGAGCTGGGTGATAAACACTTACGTTAGTCTACACTTCCATACAAAGTTTTGCAATTCGTTATAAAATATCGCTAGACAATGGCATTGACAATAATAATCACAAGGCCATACGTTTTAAAAGCTCGCATAGAATACAAAACAGGGCATTACAAAATAAAAAATACAGATAGATAAATTATTAATTCAACAATATAATATAATTATAATATACCTACGTCAATGTCGCGGTTTCCGCTCAAGCTTATCTAAGGACCATTGTTACGAAATAATATATTTAAAGGTTAAAAAATCGTCGGGCTATGGAGGGAAACTAATTTAATCCTTCAGCTAGCACATTTTACTGAAAAAAAAACCATTCCATTATTTTTGAAAAGAAACAAAACTACAAATAAAGCACAAAAAAAATCGTCTCACACAGATATAAAAAAAAAATACTAATTTGCCGTCGCTGTTTAATTATACTTATAATAATACTTAATTAAATTATACTTAATTACACTTAATAGTTTTGCAAACAGTAGTTCCCTATCTATTTTTGAATGGATCTATATTTAGCGAAAAAAATAGTTTGATATTTTACAGTGGATCTAGATTATTATGTTCTCAGTAGATCCACACTGTCAACAATTTTACCGACTTTGAAAATAATATCTCACAGACATTATGAATCGAATATGTTAGAAGAACCTGTGACACTTACCAACCCGCAACTGGCCAGGGTAGTGAATTAAGGCCTAATCTCTCTCGCCAAGAATGAAGTCCCTGTGTCCCATTTGTGAGTGAATATAGGGATGCTTGAATAAATTATGAATCCGGACAGTGGAACAACTGAAATTGATCTCAACTAACTATTCTATATTTTTTATATGTATTAACAATCCATTAAATGGTATTCTGTACAGAGAAACTAAACATAATTAAAAGAGGTTATTGGGTGTTAAACATTTTTGCGTGCGTTCACTTGCGATTTGAAATTAGTGATTGATAACGTGTAAGGGAGTGGGAGTGGGAATAGAGAATATAAAAATAAACATGTTAAAATAGACTTTAAAGTTTATTATCTCGTGTTTTCCTTTCAAAGTGTCTGTTGTTATCTTGTAGAACGTGAGTCTGCTATGTATATGCGTAAAAGTAATTAAAATGGTATCTCATCAGTACAATATTATATATCGAAGCATGACCTGTATTGCCCCGTAACACCGCTGGACCCTGTACCTAATTGACGTTCCCCCCATTTACAACCAAACATGTTTTTCTTCCGTTATTAAAGCCGTGTTGGTCAAGTGGGAGGACACTCGACTTTCATTCCGAAGGTCGTGGGTTCAAACCCCGCCACGCACCTCTGGATTTTTCTTCTTGAGAAATTTATGTGCGCTTTAAACACGTGCTTTAACGGTGATGGCAAACATCGTGAGGAAACCGGCATGTTCTGAGACCTTTGATGATCAAGTTTTTCTGCAGCATAACTGACATGAACACTAACTAAAAATAATAGAGATTCTGTTTATTCCGTCTAAAAATATTGGACACTTATTCTTTGCTTAGTCAATTTAATAAGAAAGTGCCAAGATATACAGGATCATAGTTCCGGAGTGGAACTTGTGAACTTATACATACGTTAAGTAAATTTTGCTTGATTTTTCGCTTGCAAGAAAATATCCCTACTAATATATAAATAAGTACCTACTTTAGTAGGTACTTATTTATAATGGCGGATCAATTGTTATTTTTTAGTCATCTACCCTATTGGGGTATGTAGAGGTATGAATGGGGGTGGGGGTAGAAGTAGGAGTTTGTTTAGGTTAAATGGCAAAACGACGTTATCCGGGTCACCTCGGGTATAAATAATTAACAGGCTATTATTTATTTATAACGAAAAACTTATATTATTTTTTAATACCATAAAAGACATTCATTATCTTTTATGGTATTAAAAAATAATGAATGTCCCTCACAAATAAACATAATTCAAGTTATACAATATAATAATAATCAGAAACATAACTATAACACTCAGTAATAGGAAACTATAGTGACAATATTACATACTTATACAAACATCGATTTAAAACTTTATTTTTTTGGCCTGGACAGGCAAAGAATCCAGGAAAGGCTTAATTTTATGCATAGAGACCATAAACGCGCTTGTCAATGAAGAAATACTCCATGAATATAGGCTATTGTACATATTTAAACCAAATTGTAACAGGTCTCCCGCAATACAGGCATGCCTCGTGCGGGGGCCACTGCTAAGTGAAATTGTAACGTGTGTATTGCTAAATAAATAATTTTGTATTATGTATTTTTATTAAAAAGTACACCAACGGCATTGAATTCACAGATGTTGTAAAAGACTTGGCCTATACTTAGCTACATGTTTTGCCAACACCTATATAAAAGTAATATAAAATATAAAAGTAAGGCCACATAAATCCTATCAAATATGTCCAAATATAGTTGTTTTATAAAAAGTAAAAGGTTGGTTGGTCATTTTACAAGTATTCAAATTTTGAGGGCCACTACCAGTGATTTTTCGGTGAGGCGCTGGAGTAACGCAAGGTCCGATAAAATGACATTATTTCGAGTGGTGAGTTTATTTCGAATTGAAAGTATTATTCTTTGAATGTCAGTTATGCCTGAGAAACTCACATGCTGTGGCGCCCACAAAAGCGATGGCGTTTAGACATTCTCACCATAGCTTATAATAATTTTGATAGCTGTTGACAAGTTGAACTCTTTCAAAGAAAATGCGTCATGTCATCTTAAAATAAATATAATAAGTAAATCAATATTTCCGGACCACACACACAGCATCACCTAACCCCAAACTAATCAGAGCTTGTACTATGACTGATATACCCAGTCCCGAAACTGACAAAAATAAAACACATACCAAAGTTGATAAATTAGCCAAAATAATGTACAAAAGTTGAGTAGTTGTATGGTTCCAATAATAATTCCACTCAACCCTGAACGCTTGTTCACGATTTGGATGCAATTCTGACCTATTAAGTACTAGGTCTTTCACGCCTGCTCTCGTTAGCGTATTTAGACCTCATTTAACATACCTACTTAGTAGTGTTGCTAGTATCCTTTGTATTAATGAGGCAATATTTCGAAAACAATTAAACTGGGTTTATCAATATACAAATAAGGTCATGAAATTAAATCTATGGCGCAACTACCAAATCACTTGCGGTCTGACTACTGAATAAGGCACTCGGTCGCTGAGGCAGTGAAAAGACAAACGTACATTTCCTAAAAGCTATTCGGCATACTTTGACTGACTCAAATTAAAACTACTAAAATTAGGTATATTTACATTATTAAATTGATAGACATGTTTATTTTAAACAATACATTTTAAAAAAAGTCGCTTTAACTTATTAGCCATAATTTATTAGTTAAAGATATGATATTTCTATCTTAACTATATATAACTTAGGTTTGAAATAAATTATGACCCACTCTTTGATTAAAGCATTTAGCTTAGAGCCATTATATGCATGCCTAGGCGGTATGGTCATTTAGCTTGGAACAAGAAATAATAAACCTACGCGATTAAGTCATTTAGCCTGGAATAAGGAACAATAATCATAGGCGGTTAATTAATTTAGCCTGGAACAAAAAAGCAAAATATGGGTCATTTTGGGTGATAAAAATAGCCCGGAACCCGTCGATATAATCATGACAAAACCAATAAATATAGTTTTGCCCCCGAATTCAATAATATATATCACTCCTTATTTTAAACCATTAAAAGATTTATTGAACGTTTGATATAAACTGTCATTCATAAACCTTAAATAGTTCTAAATCTTTTCAATAAAAGTATTTCGCCATTGTTTATCTCTAATAATCGCAAAATAAACTTTCTAGGACTTATCAATAAGACTCCTTATGGCCTTGAAATGTTCTAGCTTCGTACTAAATTAATAACTTATAAAACGGTTAAAGCCACCGTGGGCGTTTTACCTTCAAATAAGCCTTTAGTGTCAATAAAGTGTTAAGTAAATTTATAGGTAAGATCATCGGCCAAATAAGGACGTTAAAGTTACTCAACCGATCATGACATCAAAATGGATTGTAGTTTATATTCTTACTTGATAAATAGGCTGTACAAGATATAGCCCAGATTTCACCATTGGCTATAAACGCGATGATGATCAGGCTGAACTCGGCTTACCGCCTAAGATTTGCAAAAGTAAAGCAAATTTGCATTAAATTGTAATTTTTAAATATGTTTGTATTGTAATTCATAAATGGTGAAATAGTTGCTTAGTACAGGAGGTGCTTTAGTCTGCACTTTGCCAGCGCGGTGAATTACCTAACTTCGTCAAGAGAGAAGTCCCTTTGTCCCGTCAGTTTCGTAGATTAAGCGTTCAACCAAAAAAACTGGTGGTTATTATTATAAGTATAGTAATTTGATTAGATTAACAAGTCGATGTAGTTCATAAGAACTCATTCTTATGGAGACGAATCATAAGATTCACAACTGTCATTATAACAGAGTTCCTGTGGCCATCTTCCGTCTCTTTAATCAGATCCGCTCCACGTCACCTTAATAGTGTTTTGTCACGCGATTGATACATTTATGCGTGCAGAATATCAGCTCAATCGGAAACCAGGAATTATGACATATTTAAGCTTTCAAGATTTGATTACAAACAATGATACAGGTGAAACTGAATAAAAGCTTTAAATATAACTCCATAATGTAACTTGTACACCATGATGTTAGTAAATTTGATAAATATGAGATAGTCTTATACCTAGGGTTCTGTGTACAGCACACATTTTGCAATAAAAAAAAAGAAAAAAAACATTTTTTTCACTGAATCACATTTGTTGTACGGCGGCCCTTATATATTTTGTTGTTGTGTTTTAGTATTTGTTGTTAAAGAGGCTACAGAAGTACATCGTCCATCAAAGTTTTAACTCTCTATCTATCACGGTTCATGAGACCCTTTGGTACCAATGGACAAGAATACCCTTTGGGTACAGAACCCTAAAACATCCACTTACATCTAATGTGTTAAACTTTTGTCTTTAAGAACTAAATACTTAATCTCATCATTGTGCCACTCTATTTAGACCTTGTGAGAGTAGCCCTAAGGTATAATTCTTTGTTCAGGTTGGAAAAGCTTGAAGAGTCACTCAAAGACGACAGCCTTACCGAGAGCCAGAAACAAGAGAAGAGACAGCAACATGCGCAGAAAGAGACGGAGTTCCTCAGGCTCAAGCGCTCCCGGCTAGGGGTCGAGGACTTCGAACCGCTCAAAGTGAGTCCAAACCTATATAATATAACCTCCATACTACAATCCGATTTTGACCACAGAAGTAAAGTAAAAGTAAAGTAAAGTGATTTATTTAACAAAAATACAGTATTACATAGTTATTGGTAGTACGATGATTATACAAAAGTTTATAACTGTGGAGTATCCTCATCGCCCTCCTCCAGGCTGAGAAGTGAAGGTGAAGGTTCTGTCCAGCAGACAGAACCTTCACTTTACAGGTTATTTGGTTAAAGATGCAGGATCGCAAGGGATACAAGCAGCTTCTATCACAATTACTAGAATTCTTAAGATAAAATGATTTTTTAAATAAATAGTTCCGGACTTGTCACTAGTAATCACACAGCATCATCTAACCTCAAACTAAGCAGAGATTGTACTATGGGTATTAGATGACTACATAGTTTTTTTTTTGTAAATACGTACATAGAAAACACCCAGACCTGAAACCAGATATTTTATATCGTACAAAGTTTGGTCCAAAAATATTCAGTTTGGTGCGCGGGCAAGATTGTAAGTTTTTTGCACCCATCTACATCTGTGGGCGCCGTATGTCCCGACTAAGAGAATCACACAGAAGATGGGCAGCAACATCTGTTAAACACACACACACACACACACATACACACACACATACACACATACACACACATACACACACACACACACACACACACACACACACACACACACACTACTACCAAGAAAGCGTTAGTCACCCTTTTGCCAAGCTCAGCGAGTGTGGCAACGCCCAAAATGATTTGAAGTCTAGGATACTGGACTTGAGCCTACTTAATATCTTAGCTAACCACCTACCTCATTGTGAACATTCTACGACTGACGAGAAAAAGCTGCTATCACAATAACTGGAATTTTAAAGAGGAACTCCAATCAGGAACGATCATTCAAAAACTGAAATGATAAACGATGATTTTCGATAAATTCTGTTGCGTTTTAGAAGTCTCCTCTTACAGTAGACAAGACACTGAATTCTTAAATAGTTACAAGTCATTATTTTGATAGTTGTAGTAAATGTTATTAACTTCCAGGTAATCGGCCGGGGAGCGTTCGGGGAGGTCAGACTAGTTCAGAAGAAGGACACAGGGCACGTGTACGCTATGAAGATACTCCGTAAAGCTGATATGCTGGAGAAGGAACAGGTAAGGTCTTCGACACTCTTCCTCCTAAGGCATACATATACTTAACGGTTTCACTCCACGGTGTTGCACGGGTTATATGGATTTTACCTCGGGAACAACCTTTTTTCCCGCAGTCAAAAGTTAAATAGGACTAGTAGTTCCTAAGATTAGCGCGTTCATCAAATAAACTTTTCAGCAATATAATATTGGTATAGAAGTGCCTACACGGAAAAAATTTTTACTAGATTTCGAATTAATGTTACTCGTGTCACGCTCCACCCCACTCCACAAATCACGCCTATTCGTTAATCATGGAACGGACAGATTATATATTTATCTTTAAGCAATAACCTGAACAAAGACTCAGGTGAATTTCTGAACGAAGTATGAAAAAATGTTTAATATGAGTCGCAAAGGTCGGTTTTCGGAATCGAGGACACATGACAATACCTAGTTTTGTCATAGCACGTGCTGATTGGTTACCAATTATGTCAAAACGTATTTGCTACATCTGAATATTTAATTGTACTTCTATATTGATGACATATTGAACCTTTATCTTTCTTTTAAAGATTTCTTACAAAATTAATGTCGATTACAAACCCTCTGCCATACATTTTAAAGTTTCTTTTCAGTCAAACAGCTGTCATGGACCCACTTAAATCTTCAATTGGAATAAATAATCGTATTCAATCGATATATTCTATATTCGTTCCGTATTCATAATTGGCCCACTTGTAATAATTGGCTTATAATTTGTCTGCATCAGAACAAATACAGCAGAAGCGGTCGAAATCAATATTTATGCGCGACGAAACAGTCTTTGTGGAGACATAAATTACAATGAACTGTCCTATATGCATATACTGCTTGGAACGGCATCTACTCCAATAACAAATCATAAAGAAGACTAACAAATAATTATTGTAAAATCTCAATAAAAAAATGAGCTAGAGTTTCTAATCGCTTCTTTGCTCTAGTGTAAAAAAAGCTTTATGTTTAATTTGTTTATGTTTTTTGTATTTTATTCTTCACGTATTTAATATTTGTAAAACCAAACAATGAAAATAAATGATTTTGTATCTTGTTTCAGTATCTTATATATCTTCATCAGCTTTTCAGGAGTTCTTGGTCCACTAGCAAAGACATTTTTGTCCACTAGGCATAGGGCTCATATATTGTAAATTGTTTCTCATGGAAGCTCCTGCATCCAACGCGAACCGTTCCAGTCTAATGGCGTTGTTCGTGTTTTATGGATTTTCCCGCGGGAACGACGTATCTAGAGCCGTAAAAGTAGCCTACAGCCTTCCTCGATAAATAGGCTATTAGTGAAATAATTATTCAAATAGGACCATATAAACAAACTCTTCAGATTTATAGTATTAGTTTAAACATTATTGTTGACAGCGTTAAATGCCAAATCCGTGGACTCGTCCTAGTTGGTGGAGCTCCTACGCTGCGCTGGCCTTACGGCGATTTTCATTTGAGAACGGGTTTACCCCGACTACCCCAATCTGTCCTTCTTACTGTATGACCTTGCGTTACCAATACAAATTACTAATCCGTGTAGCGATGTTTAATATGCATTTATCTACGATACGTGAAAATCTTACCTTTATACGATTTTGTAAAAATACTGAGGATACCCCTTTCCACGTAGAGCCAGGTTAGCCTACGGCATGTCGACCGAGTCAGTTCTCACGCCAGTTCAGGCAGTGTTTGGTCCCGGTGTGGGCCCGGTCGTTACGTACAAATTATATGTACCCACTCGATACTCCCATTAGTTAACCGAGCCACGTCCGTCACCAGGCAAAGACCCGGCGCGATCTAGCATGAATCTAACATTACTCTGGCCCTATTTATAAGGCCAATTTAAATATCACTTACAGTGCTTAAACCAATCTAGTCAATTAGGGTCCATGTAGCCGGAATTCCGCGCTGTACCCTTCGCTAGTTGGCGTTTCGTCGACTGCACTACACGGCAAGTAGGTACTGCGAGTATGTAATTATACGCCTTTGCAGATTATGGGACTTGGAATTAACTTTCCGTGGTTCTCGGGTAGGTAGTGTGTAGGTTACACGGTAGGGTTGCGGCAGGATAGACTGGACAAGCATAATTAAGAGTTTAAAAACGGTTCAATAGATTGGTAGTGTTTTTTAGAATGTTTGTTACCTCAGAACTTGATCCGTTAACAGATATGATTTTCTTTAAATATGAAACCTATTTCTTGCATTTTGCTCCATTTAAATATATAATATTCAATTAAGAAGGTCCTTCCTTAGTTCCTTTTTATAAAATCCATGTTTTTGTAATAAAAGTCGGTTGCTTTGTGTTAAAATGTTAGCAAAACGCAGTGTGTTCTATTTGTCAGTTTCAATTGCTAAACCTGATTGACACCGTCGATCTCAGATGTGAAGTTGGCAGCCGATTCATTGTCTTCTAAAATATGATTGATAAAAGTCACGTCAATTAAACCAGCCTAGCTGCACGTCGTTCTTACTAATATTAAGAGGTAATGTTTAGGAATTATTTGTAAGTAGTTTCGGGAACCACTGAATCGATTTCTAATAGCTATTCAACACTAGAAATTATTAAGTGTAGCGAAGAGTGAGTAGCTTACTTAAAAAAAAAATTATTAATTTCTGTTTTTTTTTAATGTCAAATTTGGCGGTAAAATCCTATAAACGCGGACAACACCAGGGGTGGAAAGTCATAAGGTCATTAGTCATAAAGTCATAAGCGATTAGACGTCTTGGACTTTAATCTCTTCCGACATGCTATATTATTGACGGAACATTATAACTGAAAAATCATCGGCCTTTCTAAAATATCTATATCAAACTGGATACACGGACAGCAGTCTTATTGAGTTTTCTTCGAGGGAGAAGAGACAGTATAGAACACGCGATGTTTCCCTGGACAAATGAGGAGGAAGTAAAAAGAGACGTCGCTTTACCCAGCGGCCCCGTTCTCTCACTATCGGTAGTCTGCTGAAAAACACTCTTGAAGACCAGAACTCCTACTCCGGTACATGAGACAGTTGGCCTGGTATGGGTTGAGTTAGGTTAAGGCGTTACACTCTAAAGCAATAATTCTAATAGTACTGCTTATTTATGTATTTGTTCTGCTTATTCCCAGGTGGCACATGTGAGAGCAGAACGAGATATCTTGGTCGAAGCCGACCACCAGTGGGTCGTCAAAATGTACTACAGTTTTCAGGTAACTACACTATCATTACAGGCATAATCATCCTTCATTCATATCATCTGTAGGGTTGTCATAGTCGCCATTCTTATCGGGCTACACTTATTTACTGCTGAAATAGTCATTTAACAAAACTCTCCGAAAGAAAATCCATGGAAACCGCCTGAAATTATCGAAAATAGACTGGAATAACCCCATGACCTCCTGTGGTCAAAGTTTAAAGTTTAGCTTACGAGTGGTCGCGTGTCAGTAACGTTAAAGGTGAGCACGCGATGAGCATTTGTGTTGAACACCAGTTGGCATCACCTCAGGTTAGACGGGATAACTTGATACTGATCGATACGTTTAGGCGTATTATTACCTTGAGGAAATCCATTTTACATACTTATATGGAACCAAATATTTAGTATTAATACTCCACTGACTTCTACTAAATTATAATGCAACTTCACCTCCTTCATTTTCTTGCTTAGTTGCATGATATTTTTTAGAATCTTGCTAGGGAGAAGTGGGTGCGGTAATTAGTATTTAATATTTGGTTCCATATAAGTAATTTCAATGCAAATCCTTAACGAGATGCGGTGCAAAGGGCCGAGGGTTCGATTTCTACCGTGGAATCATTGTTTAATGTCAAGCACTTTTTAATTCCTTTATTTCTTGTATGTGTAACACAATCTCAGAGCTTACCACGGAGCTAGACGTTGCTCTGTGAAGTCTTTTAAAGTCAAAGTCAAAACAGACTTTGACTACGCACAGACAGGTCAACTTAAAATGAATAAAACTAAATTGCATAGACAAAAATATCAAGGAAATAACATTGTCTTGACAGTTCGCTTCAATGTTTTATACTGAGTTGAGAAGCGTATAGAACAACACAGCTTTATCAGTTAATTACAATTTTGTAGTAATTTTAATTTTGGAGTTCTTATTTATAGGTAACTATTATAAGTGTAGCATTAACAATAAAAAAATGCGTGTCATATAAGGTTTTTGACAATATGTAGTTGTTGTATAATCGTGCGTTCTGTTCCCAGGACCCGATGAACCTATACCTCATAATGGAGTTCCTGCCCGGCGGGGACATGATGACGCTGCTCATGAAGAAGGACACGCTGAGCGAGGAGTGCGCGCAGTTCTACGTGGCGGAGACGGCGCTCGCTATCGACAGCATACACAAGCTGGGCTTCATACACAGGTCACTCTTATTGTTGATTACTATCCATCTGTCCTAATGTGCACGCGATGCGCTTTCATTTGATGCCCCACTCGAGTATATTTGCAGATTTTCGAGAACGAAGAACACTCGAGCAAAACACACCAATCAGGTTTAACAAAAAAAAACTAAATTGAAATCTCTACATCCGTTCGGGAGCTATGATGCCCCAGACAGACAGAAAGACCCACAGAAAGAAAGACCCACAGACAGACAGACAGACAGACACGTCAAACTTATAACACCCCTCTTTATTGGTCTGGGGTTAAAAAAATGTTACTCAATTAAACGCCATTTTGCGTCTCTATTAAAAAGTTTTAACTGCTTGAAGATTACACACACTGTTGACATAAATATTGTGACAATTATTCTGATTTATATTTATTTGGTGACAACCTCAATCGTAATCAAATATATATCTTTTGCTATGTATTTTTCATTAAAATTAATGACCCATTTACTTTTTCTCAACGAACTACTTATTTTGTGTTCAGAAGTAGAGAGACCGTGTGTTCAGTTTACTACCAGCCGGCTTAACATTAGAACTAGGGCTAAGCCGGGTTCTAGGGTACTTTGTCTACCCTAGAAAAGACAAGGAACCTTTGCAGAAAAGTTATTACCTTTGCGGGAAAGAGATTAATTCGCTCCACCTATTGTTTTGTTCTTGAACTATGTAGTAACCTTTTCTTGAGTTGGGGGGGTCGAAATGCTAGTTAGAAAATATATCCGTTTTGATGCTATGATTCCACATACAAACACGTCAAACTTATAACACCTTGTTGTACACAATGATGTAACTATTTATCTCCATATATTAAATATGCTGTTGTTACAGAGACATAAAACCGGACAACCTCCTGCTGGACGCGCGCGGGCACATCAAGCTGAGCGACTTCGGCCTGTGCACGGGGCTGAAGAAGAGCCACCGCACCGACTTCTACCGCGACCTGTCGCGCGCCACGCCCTCCGATTTCAGTGAGTACGCTATTTCTATTCCTTTAGCGGATTCTTTTTACTTGCAATATTTTTATGAGAGCATTTATTGACACACAATAAATCAATTTTCCACTGATCGATTACGGCCGCTTCTAAACTGGTTTATACTATTGGCAACTAATTTCTAATTACAAAAGCAAGCAATCTATGGCCAGGCTATTTGTTGCTATATTATTGCCTGGACAATACTACAATATTTTCTAGTCTGACTGGGATCGCTGGCATTGTTGCCCGTTAAAAAGCGCCATATTATTTGGATATGTAAACTTACACATACTTAACGATGACTAGGAAATATAGGCCTATGGACCCATCGAGATGGGCTGATGACCTCTATAAGCTCGGCTGATGATCTCTGTCGCACTTAGATGCGATTCGCAAAGGATCGTAATCAGCAAGAAAATCCATAAAACATTGACAACATTAAAAAGCTTAGTTTTAAAGTATGTAGATTGTCGAGCTACACATATTTATTATAGCTTAATATGAACAAAGCATCGTATAAGTTGTACCAAAGAGCAGCATTACAGTAAAGTGAAGTCTTGTACAACCTTTCAGTGACGACGACGTCGTCGGCGATGGACTCGAAGCGGCGCGCGGAGTCGTGGAAGCGGAACCGGCGCGCGCTCGCCTACTCCACCGTGGGCACGCCCGACTACATCGCGCCCGAGGTGTTCCTGCAGACGGGCTACGGCCCGCAGGCCGACTGGTGGAGCCTCGGGGTCATCATGTAACTACACTTTATACTTGCGTATTTCATAAATTATCGGTTACCACGGAAGACCAGCGTTACAGTAGATTAGTCTGCTGTAGCATAATGCTTAGTGGAAGCCTTTTTGAAGGGAAACTTCTTTAGAATCGTTGTGATTTGAAACCGGATGCAACGGAAGTGGAAATAAGATTGGCTTACCTGTCGGGTAAGCCAATCTTAAACGCTAACAAGGTTAAGCAACTTTGCGCGACGCCAGTACTTGGATGGGTGACCGCCCGAACAAAATCTTTTTGCATAGGTTTTTCTTCTTATTCTTTTGTCGATTTACTGAAGTTTCACTTCTATCGTGTGTGAATCGCACACACACCTTTTTTGTTACAATTTATGTTTAAAATGTAATATTGTAATGGCTATAAATAAAATATGTATAAGAGTTAGATGTAATTCTATACGTTTAAAATTAATGGTAATGGTATAATTATAAATATTTATATCACTGGGTATAAAAATAATTGTATGTATTATGTAAGAACTACTAATTTATACATGCTAATTATTTCTGGTATCCTAAAGGTGAAGTGTCTGTTTGATTAAACGCAGATAATGTAATTTCCAATTTCTATACAATGTATTGTATAGATGTTGACCATTTATCTGACGGCTCTTTATTCCGGGAATTTAATGATTACCGCGGAAAGATCTATAAACCCCGAGCAAATCCAGCGTGAGAAGCTAGTATACAATAAATATATATTCTCTGAAGAATGCCGGCGATACATATTTTAAGTTATTTAATTTAAACTAGAAACTGGCCAAATTTCTTTTAAATTCTTACCGAGTGGCTCGGCAAACTCTAACTCTATGCACTCTAACATCTCGCTAACATACTTTTAACTTAATTTAAATAACTCTACTAACCATAGTCAAGCTTATTTAAGATCGTTGTAAGGTTATGTTAAACCTAAATTAGTACGTTTATTATACAACTAGTTTTAACTACCTAACTGTTGTGTATAACAGTTAAGTTCTAGTTATAGAATAGTTTTAATGCCTAGCCTATAATTAGTTAATGAATAGCAATTGCTGACGTGAAATGGTGATAAAAAGTACTAGCGTAAATGCGAATATTATTCGACTCAAGTCTGTTTACTGTGATTGAAGCTCGATTAGTTCCTAATTGAATGGGTTCAATTCCCGCTTTTGTCTATCTTTACGTAGTAAATGGAGTATTAAACCACTCAACATTTTTTTGATACTGTTATCGGCAACAGATAGAATGTTCTTACACGGGAATTCTTATTATTATGCTAGTTTCGCTAGCATCACTTATAAATGGGGAACGGTTGAACAGATTTTTATAGTTTATTTACTGTCAGGAATAGCAAAATAACTATTAAAAACATGGCAAAATTGGCTGAAACATAAAATAAATTAAATAAACATTTACCCATACTAAATGTTCCCGTCTGTCGAATAGTTAAGCCGTGTTGGCTTAGTGGGAGGACACTCGACTTTCATTCCGAAGGTCGTGGGTTCAAACCCCGCCACGCACCTCTGGATTTTTCTTCTTGAGAGATTTATGTGCGTTTTAAACACGTGCTTTAACGGTGAAGGCAAACATCGTGAGGAAACCGGCATGTTCTGGGAACTTTAAAAGAGTTTGAAGGACATGTGACATTCACCAACCCGCACTTGGCCAGCGTGGTGAATTAAGGCCTAATCTCTCTCGTCAAGAGAGAAGTCCCTGTGTCCCAGCAGTGGGAACGTTAATAGGGTGATGATGATGATGATGATGTCGAATAGTTCAAAAAACACCGCATGGTGGGATGCTTGTTCATTTCATATACTAACAATAACAAAAAATACTATGCATATAAGACTTACTGTCATAGCGATACTATTGGACTATAGCGAATTTGTCTAGCAGTGTTCTTGTGAATTTAAAATTGTGCGTGTTCCTGTGAGTAACCAAGGCTTCTAGCTATTTAAAAATGTCAAATTCAAGATATTTATTTCCGTAGAAGCTCAGGGCATACATGGACAGGTCAACTTAAAGTTAATTTACATAGGAACTAAAAAGTTAATCATCATCATCACCCTATTTACGTTCCCACTGCTGGGACACAGGGACTTATCTCTTGACGAGAGAGATTAGGCCTTAATTCACCACGCTGGCCAAGTGCGGGTTGGTGAATGGCACATGTCCTACAAACTCTTTTAAAGTTCTCAGAACATGCCGGTTTCCTCACGATGTAAGCCTTCACCGTTAAAGCACGTGTTATAAAGCGCACATAAATTTCTTAAGAAGAAAAATCAGAGGTGCGTGGCGGGGTTTGAACACACGACCTTCGGAATGAAAGTCGAGTGTCCTCCCACTTAACCAACACGGCTTTTTAACTAAACTAAAAAGTTATCAAGGAAATAACATTGGCTTGACAGTTCGCTTCAATTTTTCACTCTGAGTTGAGAAGCGAATAGCACAACTCAGCTTTTATGTCTTTTGTTGTTATTAAAACAATATTGGGGTTCTTGGCATTACAATAAGGTTTACCAAGCGCATATTTTATTGTATTAGTACATTAAAACTGGGAATTAACTTCCCGCATACCATGTAGAAGAGATTTCTGTATGACTTAGTAAAGACTACCTGCAACTAACTGTGGATGCAATCCGCTACCTACCGAAATAACTGGAAATCTTTGAGGAAGGTCTATGTTCTATATAGTGGAAGTTCTACTGTTGAAATGAAGATGTTCGATCACCGATTACGAAGAGTTTAAAAATGCGAAATAGAAATAAGTTCAAATGACCAGGAGTTCGAAAGGGTAGTTCAGCCGTGGAACTTTCTGAATGTGTGAGGTACTCGAAAGTACATAATGTCTTGCCCAAGCTTTTATAATAACCTTGCTATATGGAAATGGGTAAAAAGGCTGGTTAGGGTTTGTATGGAATGTTTTTAGGTATTCGATCTATGTATACTAATATTATAAAGTAGAAGACTTGTTTGACTGTTTGCTGAGCGCAGGAACTGAAGGTGCTATTTAATAAAATATTTCACAGCTATAGTCCAATTGTCCAGGGAGGTCTAGAGCCTTTTTACCGCGGTTAAATACGAGCCCCGACTTTCCCACGAGAAGCTGCATAATACGCGGGCAACATCGTTGCGTGAAAGTCTAGTTATTATTAACTATATGATACGACTTGCCAGTGTCCGTCAGTTAATTGGAAGTTTAGTTATACGGATTTTGACTGGTACCAAGAATTCAAAATATGTTGTTTAACCAGATCGGCCCGCCCAATTTGAAAGGAAAAATAGTTAAATAGCTGTTATGTTTTTGCAACCATGTTCTATATACTATAACGATATTATCCTACTTCTTATGTCATAATTAAAATGTTTCATCAGCAATGTAGCTATCCTGATTAATGTAACAAATGTATGGCAATAAGCAATAGTTATTATGTTTCAAATGCGACAAATAAACTAACCAAGTTCTTAACCATACTAACATAAAAAGTTTAAATCGAGAGTTTGAAATAACGCGCAAAAAGATTATCCTTTCGCTTTCAAAAACATAACTGTAATTCATACACGGCCAAAATTTTTTATTTTAATTCTAGGCTACTATTTTCTGACGACCATTGCAAACTGAGCGCGCGAAATCTTACTTTTAAAAATTATCTCTGGTTAACCCTAAATTTTTGCCGTTTGATATAACCTTGAACCCCAGAATGTTTATCAATGCTATTGCTATTTTGTAACTGCCTTTGCTTCGGTTTGCGAGCCGAAATCTTCTTTGATACTACAAGATTTCAAACTAAGCAGTATTATATTTCTACTTCCATATAACAATACCACGCTCTAATTCAAACCAAACTGATTTGTTGACTTAGTTTGATTCCAAACGATACTCATATCGATAACACATTTGCCTTTTTAATTTCGCATGTTGCAATAAGCGACTACATTGACGCAAAAGCCGATGGTTAAAGGGTATCTGTTATTTTTTTGTTACGAAATGGTATGAAAATCTATATTTTTTTTACTTGTTTCATCCGTGAAACAGAGCTGGCGGGCTATTGCGCCAAACGCAACGCATTTTAAGCTTAATCAGACTTAAGTTTTTTACCTATTTGTAATCTATTGGATACTCAACACCTCTTCAATCATATTAATGGCAATAGCTAAACAGATGTCAGCATAACTTCTTCCGCACTCTTATTCCACTACTGTGACGGCTTAACTTGCTAGTTTAATTATTCTGGCCACTGACCTATCAATCCGAGCCGTTACATCTAGAACGAAATAAATTAATTTAAAGCGGCAAGCTGATAATACAAAACGGAGCACTCGTCACAGTCTAACAACTCCCCTTCAGTAAGCAATCGTCGGGGCCGATGGGGAGCTTTAGCCAGCCTTTAACTGTACCCATCGTGTTCACTTTGCTATACATAAGATGCTATTCATCACAGACGTACCGGTCCGGTCTGGAGCCCCTTCAGCAATCTGCAGGGCAGGGCAGGGCCGACAGTTCTGTGGATAGCCATAGATCCTATTTGACATGTGTTCAAATAAGTTGCATTTAAGTTAACCCCATCAGCAACTGTCAGGTGACCGGACCGATAACCTCTAAAAAGTGTCCTTTTAGACACTTGTTCGAAAGTCCCGTTTACGTTCCAGGTACGAGATGCTGATAGGCTACCCGCCGTTCTGCTCCGAGTCGCCGCAAGAGACGTACCGCAAGGTGATGTCGTGGCGGGAGTCGCTCACCTTCCCGCCTGAGATCCCCATCAGCGAGGAGGCGAGGGACACAATCCTGCGCTTCTGCTCTGAGCCAGACCGCAGGTATGTACAAACACACTGCTCAGGTTTTACAAAATATAGAGGAGTGAGACGATAACCCACCACGCTGGTCCAATGCGGGCTGTTGGTCGGGTTGTTCGGCAAAGGGAACTACAGACCGTTGTGGTTGGCTGGAATCTGTTGGACCATAATTACATCGAGACGTTGGAAGCATCGCTGACGTTCCCGCCCCAGATCCATATCCCTATCGGAGACAAGGGAAACCATCCTACGCTTCAGCTCTGAATCAGACCGCAGGTAACATACTCTTAGTTCCATGAACATAAGAGGTTTGTAAACGGCTTTAAACGGTTGTCCTCCATCTTGTACGTGGGGTTAGACCATAACCCATCAAGCTTTTCCAAAAGAGGAGGTCCGAGGGAGATGGGTAACAGCTGTGTCTGTATGGCCTTTCTTGTCTCACAAACGTCCAGCAAAAATATTGGCGGAAAAAAGATTCAAAAAAGTCAGTGATTTTGTTTCTGTCATAATGCTTACATAATAGTGCAACAGTTACTTACACAGTTTAACCTACTAACCTACATTCTATTTATTGCAAACTCAACTCAGCTGCACATTATTAGTACTTATCTAGGTAATTTTAAAAGAGTCACAAATATTTTTGTTATTTTGATGTTTTCAGAAAAACTGCTAAGTATCAGATGTCTAATACCCGTAACACAAACTAAGAGCTTACCACGGGGCTAGATGTTGTTGTGTGGATTGTCCGGAAATATTTATATTTTGTATTTATCTATATATATAAAAGAAAGTCGTGTTAGTTACACCACTTATAACTCAAGAACGGTAGAACAGATTTGGTTGAAAATTGGTATGGAGGTAGCTTAGAGCCAGGAGACGGACATAAGATACTTTTCATCCCGTTCGACAGCGTTCCCGTGTGACTTGACATGAAACGCCGAGATTCCTGATCATGAAGTCGATCCAGACCTATTTTGCAAAACAACGTTTGCTGGGGTCAGCGAGTTTTTTATATTTAAATCAAATGTATTTATAATCCTTTCTCATGTCAGATTGGGTTCCGGGCGCGGCATAGAAGACGTGAAGTCCGTGCAGTTCTTCCGCGGCGTGGACTGGTCGCACGTGCGCGAGCGCCCCGCGGCCATCACCGTGGAGGTGCGCTCCATCGACGACACCTCCAACTTCGACGACTTCCCCGACGTCAAGCTCGAGATACGTGAGTCGCTTTCTTTATGGTCTTTTAGGTTTGTTTTTAAACCTGTGGAGTGGTTTGTGCAAACTGTCGCTGTTGAATGCTAGAACATTAAAATCACTCTTATATATACATATATATACTAGCTGTGCCCCGCGGTGTTCCCCGCGTTATAATGGATTTTCCCGCGGAATGACGTTTTCCCGCGGTAAAAAGTAGCCTATGTTATTTTTCAGGCTCTAGAGATTCTGTGTACCAAATTTCATTTAAATCGGTTCAGTAGTTTTTACGTGAAAGAGTAACAAACATCCATACATCCATACTTACAAACTTTCGCCTTTATAATAGTAGTAGGATAACCAAATTACATAATCTAGAATTTAAAATTAACATAGTCTTATTCCAAAGCGAAAATCTAAATTATAAGCACAAAAATAAATACAGACATTTGAGTACCTGCGGAGATGTTACATTTATCTACAGTAAAAGTATGCATACCGTGACCAAAGCTTCTTCCCAACCCAGTTGCGTTACTGTTGGTTGATGTTAGGCTGGCCTTACACAGGCTTCTTTCGAGTACTTCTCTGTCCAAATCACATCGTCATTTATGTTTCAATACAATACAATTTTATTGCAACACCACAATATAGGATCATACATTTTATTCCGTTGAGGAACCTTGCGCATAGATCTCCCAACAGCTCTCTAAGCGACAATAAACCGAATTCGACTAAGCGACAATGAAACCAGGATTCGGATCTATTTTGATATTTTTTTCTGAAGTTGCCCAAATAATTTCTCGATATTAATATGTATATGTACATTAAGCAAAGTCTTCATCTTATTTTGAAGGGATTATTAATCATATAAATTGCACCAATTTGAGTTTATTGATATGATCGAAGCAGGAATTATTTTAGCTAAGTTGTATGTATTTAACCGGTTGTTTGTTGTTCCAGCCGCGGCCCCGATAGCGCAGGAGGGCGAGGTGGCCTACAAAGACTGGGTGTTCATAAACTACACGTTCAAGCGGTTCGAGGGCCTCACGCAGCGCGGCACGCCCACCAAGAAGTAGCGCGCCGCCCGCCGCCGCCGCGACTCTCGATCTCATCTCCAACGCTCCCTAACACTCCTTTTTGCAATAATGCCGGTACGTTTCTGTATTTTCATAAAGTCAAAGAAGCACAGGGAAGCACATATGTGGACACAGATGAATATTGCTGGACTAGTGAATGACCCCGTGGGGAGCTCTAAGCTTGTGCTATGGGCACTAGACATCTTCATATGTGTGGAGTTTTATCTGTAGACGCGATTTAGACTTGATTTCTGACGGGGAATAGTTATCTATTAGGATATTGCTTAGATTTTATACTTTCCTTATTCTATACAAAGAAAAGTTTTCAATTCCAATATTTTCAAATTTTGCAGTATCTATGGCTATATACCATTAGCTATGTTAGCTATTCATTATTTTAAAGTTTGCACCTTCCTTATTTAATTTATTAATAGAAAAAAAACCTGACGAAGAATAGGTTATCTATTCTGATATTTGCACATTTCTTCACTCTATTGTATATAATATAAAATTATTAAATGCATTCTTGGCTCAGTTGATATAAGCTAATCTGATATTATTAGTGATTTGTTGAGAAATTACTTTTGTTAACATTTATTGTTTGAAACAGTCTTGAATACATTTTGAAGAATTTAGATATAATGAACATAATTTGAATTAGTAAGAAAATTTCAGTTAAAGTTATATTTGAACCAGTATGTATTTGGTAATAAAAACACTGATATCTTTTTCTTTTTATATATATAATCCCAAAAAAAACTAATTGTTAATTAGTTTTTTACAAATAATTATTGTCTATAGTAAAAATATCTACAGATATTGCTAGATCTACCTAATGTCATAAAATTATTTGAATAAAATCCAATTTTTTTTTGTGAAATTATTGAATATGATGTTCCGTTATTATTGCAAATAAGATTACATCCATTCATATCTCAATTGAAACTGTTTTCACAATTTAAACATTATGTTTATAAAAAAAACTGTTAATGAAGTCTTTATTCATGACCTAATTAATTGAAACTATAGTGTTCGTGGGTGAATAATATGGTCAACATTTGGCACCAAGCTTGTATAACTTCATAACCGACCAATATCGAGATACTGAGCTTAACGAGCGTTCTGTAATTTTATTCTTTACTCACAATATAAATTGAATAGTACTATTATCACAAAATTGATTGTTAACTTTTCTAAATGTGATAGAAAAGTTTCAAGAATGTAAAGTTGAGAATGCGCCGCCCGCTCAACGGACGGATGGTCGGCTTTTGTAAATTAAAGTTAAAAGACTTTTGTATGCGACGATACATTTATCGGAATCTTGTGACTTTGATGCTCCAATTGCTACATTTATAAGCCTTAATGTAACTCTTCAATGGACGACGAGTATTTTCATTTATTATATTTTATTTGAAGACTAAACGTGTTGATGATCACAATATGCGAGTTCCAAAGTTGTTGTAACGTCGCGTACAAAAGTACTTACCATTGATGTAATATTTATTTAATGAAATCTATATTCTAATTCAATGTTCAAAGATGAAATAATTATTAGTTTTAAGCTATTAGATTTCAATCTAATTTATATGTGACTCTTGTCTCGTTAATTATTACAATTATTGACTTATTCTCTTTCAATTAATTATTGTTACATAGATTTGCGACTGAGTTCTGATTTATCACAATCATATATGTGTGCTTAAAGCTGTTTTTTTATTATTTGTTATTATCGAGAGTTTTTATGTATTGCGCGCAGTCTTACTGTTTCGCGTGGACACAGTTGAGTTCGAGACTGCTAATCGAATCACGGAGCTAGAACTAACTACCTATTCACACCGATGTGTTCTAATTTGTCCATGTTGATATCAAATATTAGTCGTAAATCAATGTAAAATACGAGCTTTATCTTCTTTCATTATTGCTTTACTGTCTTGTCTTCCAATCGAATTCGTCTCATTCCTTAGTGAAACAATATTTACCAAAACACATAAAATATTTTGAAACTCATATCACAGCTACATGATTTCTAGCCTTTTGATATATAGATGTTAGACGGCTTCGCTCCATATATTTGTAACTGTTCTGTGAACAATGAGGCGGCATACAGCGGGCTTACTAATAAAAGCTGTGTGCTTATCATAAGAAGATATCGAGATGTTTGAGCAATAAGTTTGGACAGTCTGAAACGTTTATAAATCGTGATTATACGTCTTAGATAGTTATGATAATTCGTGCGGCTGGCAAGCGTCCACTAATTGATCTGTGACCTTCAAATTTACACACAGACTTTTAAAGTCAGTTTATGAATAAATTGATGATTAATGTGTTATACATTTAAGGTATATTATTCATTTTCAATGACATTTTGATAATAGAGTGATTTCCGACGAGTTTCGCATTTTGAAGTGCAACTCCTGTCATTGCATAAGTGGATGCTTGTCTTCCGCACTGTTCTATGCTTAGTAACGTTAGTGTATAAAACATTTTATTTATTCTGTAAATTGTATAAATGTAACATCGAACATTGCGTACGTCCCAAGTGCGCTGTGTCACTATTTTAGATCCTTTATCACAGTAGAAATAATCACACCTTCACAACATAGAATTTCTTATATTAAAGCAATAAGTTAAAGAGATAGATTATAAATTTGGTTGCATTTTTAAATAAGGCGCTATGATGACTTTGACATAGTTTTGCGTAGTTATAAGAGATATTGTTATGTGCTCGCCCCTTTTCGGTCTTTTAACGCCAAATATTATAAAGCAATTTACTGTTTAAACCCATATATTAATTCACTGAATGTTTTCTAGAATATGCCGTAGCTTCAGTAGAATAAACCCAGTTAAGGTTTAGGTCACAAGTTCCAAGCCAGATATAAATCATATACAAAAGTATTCCGTCCAAAATTATGTTACCTGTTTTATTACCAGCATAGGTTCTGTAGTTTAGCGACTGAAGGGAGCGAGTACTGGCGCGCATGACATCTGGACGCGGAGCCACCCGCGCTGCTAGGACACTATCCTACATTCACACGGACGACTCTTGTATTCTTATGATCTTTAGATTGTTATAAATGCCTTGAAATCGTCGTTCTAAAGCTAACATAGAATCTGTGGAGTTGCTATTCTTAGTTGTTAACAAAGCGGTGATATATTTAGTTTTAAATTGCAGATAGATACACAACTATATTTAACATACAGTAATAATTATACACTGAAATCTGTCTATGATGATCTCTCATTATGTCCTGTGAATCATGTATGAATAACATTGTCTTCTTATTTTGATTTCATCTTCTTTCTAGTCTTGTAACTTCAACACTAGTCGTAAACGAAAGCCAAACAAGGGTCACCGTTTTTGTGTTCACCAGGGGGCGCCACTGTAGTGTTTGGTCCTTAGGCATTGTCAATTGCAAAAATATATAATTTATTCAGAAATAAACTCACCTAACCATAGAATAGGCATGATGGGTACATAAAAAGTTAGTATTCTGTTTGGTCCGTCCAAAAATATTGGAAACCTATTTTTTTCTTATCATTTTAATCTAAAAGTGCAAAGATATAGAGCATCAACGTTCCAGAGAAAGGAATTTGTGTGAGCCACCAATCATGTACTGGTTTACTAACTTACCTCGTAATTTTAGCAGCAGTTTAATAGTGCTTGCAGTCAGATAGCGCTCTGGGCATATACCACTAAATAGTTTAAAGTTTTAAATGAAAATTGTTGATAGTCCTATGTGTGAAACATGTGAGGTAGTGGAAGACACCTACCACTTTTTGGTGGAGTGTTCCCGGAGCGCATCCCTCAGACAAGGGTTTCTAAAGGAATGTAAATTAAATGCGTTGGATGGATGTGGGCTCAATACAGAGTGTCTTGGTGGATCAGACTTCTGTTGCAGCGGTCGCTCTGTTTAGGTCTGCACACAACCTGCTTGTAAATAGTAATTGATGTTACAGTACTTGAGATATTACTATGGGACTGACATGGTTTTGTAAACACAAAGTCCCTAAATAAAAATAAAATACAAAAAAAGGACCAGGTCATTTACAAATAATATAAATGACGGGACTAATTTTTTTAGGCATCTATCCTTTCACTTTGACATGTCAGCCCTCTCGCTACAACAGCCTCTTGTGGTGAATGCTGGTGATCACCCTCATTGGTGCCGTTTTTATAACATCGTGTGATAGGTACATTCTCCTCAAGCCCTATTTATTCACAGTTAGATATAGATTAGTTCGTTCAATCTAATTATATTTCGTTTAACACGCCCACACAGATGTTTAACCTTTAATTTACAAACTCAGCCTAAATATGTTTTTGCTAATCGTCCTTAAAACAACTACATGGCGTTAACGTTTTGTTACGTTTGACAAGAACATAAAGGTTAGCAAACGACGTCTTTCTTACGATATAGAACTTGAGTTTAAATCATTATTATGTAGAATAAGATCTCAAAAGTATTTTGCTATTGTTGGAATATTGTTTCGGTTCCTCGGTCGCTAGGCGCGGGCTGCATTTAGATGTCACTGATTTACTACACAGTATTACTATATACTTCTTTTGTCTATTACTATATAATTAAGTATACAGTCTATAGATTCGTCATACTGAGTGTGGTTATACAGTAACGCGGTACCCAGTGCGTTTGGTAAGCATCGCGGGCCACTAGCTTCGCGTCTCTTGGATAGTTTGTCATTCAGAAAGGTTTCCGCCGCTATTGTATTTATGGTCGCGCTTACCTAAAGCGCTGGGGAACTCCTCACTGTAAAACCAGCCTTATATTTTTCTAATTCAACCTTACCTTTCGATTCACGTATTATTCTTGCCATGGATTCAGCCGATAGGAGACGTATTCAGTGACGGTTGACAATAATTAGAGAGGAGTAGTCCGCCCGCGCCGACGCCAGCGCCTCTTGCCCGTAGGTTAGTGACGTAGCCAGGACTCAGCACGGGATTCTCCACCGTCGGCTTATACCGACAAACTCACAATCTATACTATATAGAGTATATAGATACTAACTTTTTGACTCTAGTTCACTTCCTATATTATAATTATATAAAATAAATACCTATTTTGTCTAATTTTGGTCGTAGGTCGTTAGCATCATGCGTGAAAGTACCGTCTCTTACTCTTTTTTGTTGCGGAAACTTAAAGAAATTGAGTAAACTTAATCATATAAACTTTTCTTAAAACAAGTCCGTTTCTCGGGACAATGTGACTGTATTTTTATAAAGGTGTGTCATTACTTGGGTAATTTTTGTCGTTTCGTTTGACGAGTCATTCGGCCGTCGCCAAATATAGCGTAAAAGCGTTGCCTCAGTGAACTGTGAGTCTAATGAAACGACGGCCTTATAAATATTCATACTACACTTGAGAAATTTCTTCCTAGAAAGTAGTAAATTAAAACTATGTCGCTTTTGACTCAGTTCTTTTAGAAACACTAGACTGATAGGTATTTTCTACCAAGTGACATTACTTCTCTTATATTTAGCACATACGTACGACATTATCACTGCCCTCGGTTTGCACGAAAATGATTGCAAACTTGTTATTGTAACTTGTAATTATAATTCAACTTGACGGCGTTATTGACTACTCAACTGATGCAAGAAAACAACTGAGTAGACATGTCGAAGAAAATCTTAGGACAAATAAGTCTAATTGCTTAATCTATTGGACACTTCAAAAGCACATCACAAGCGTATCGTCTCATCACTGTTGCATTGAGAATTACATTTATTTTAAGAAATTCAATTTACTCTGTAATTATAGCATCACTATTTATTTCTTCCAAGGATGAAATCTACGAAATTCTACATTACATTCTATATAAGGTCATCATTGTTTTGTCAAAGTTCTCTTTGTTATTATTAATTTATTTTAATATCTTTGTAAAGTTATTAATGTGGTTTGTGAATTTTGAATTGGGCTAAAGGTAGGCGTCGCTTGTACGCGTGCGTGTAAGTGCGCGCTCCAGCCGGCGCGTACCAATACGTAAACGATATATTCTGAACACTACTAACAAATATTAAAAATGTTATCTCCGAATAAACGTAGGAGATGTTTAAACATAGAGTTATCCCGCTCAGAGAACTGTCAGTTGACTTGATAGCTCTATATTTTCACACTTGACTAATGCTACTCGGAGATTGTGAAACAGGCCCTTGTAATAATATATTTGCACATCATAAGTAACACATGTTTGTTGACATTACGTAACAACTGTACAAACTGTTTATTTTTAGCTTCTAGGACAATTTACTGGAACTAACACGGCATTGGCTGCCTTGCCAGTGGTTTGTTGCCGTTTCTAGTAAAGAAATGGTTGTCTATGTAAGGCCGGTGGCAACGCCGGCGCCGGCCACCTACGATACAAATTTCTGTGTTGTATAATTTTGATCTTAGCGTTTTAGTTAATGTATTATTATGTTATGGTGTAATTAGTTTTAGATACTAAAATGATTTTAGTTGAATTATACTTTTGATGGTTGTTTGGTTTAGTTTTTGGTATGTTCTCCGCTTTAGTTCCCGTTTCACAGCAGTATTTACTGCGAGTTCACATGAGAACGCTGGTTTGGATATGAGAATGGATTTCTAATGAGCGTTCTTTGGTTTTGATCAAATAAGGTGTGCGATGGATAGTACTTCTCGCAATGAGAACCACGTGACAACTAAATCGTACCCGCCGCCGTTTGGTGGGATGAAATCAACCAAATATATTCTATTTTCTATTCTTTAAACTAATGTTTGAATTGTGTGATACAATATCATCAATCAAATGTATGAAAACTATCTTTGTACCGTTTGCCTCAAATTGCAGGCAACTAACGCACTGTGAACTTTTGTAATTACTCACAGGAAACAAATAACGCTCATTCGCATTCAAATTACGCTATACTTTTTATTCTTGAAATTGTTGTCTTACTAAATGGCCAATACTTTTAGACATCTTTTTATTTTTTTTGTGAATTTTGTAAACTTTGTTGTGCATAATCAGTTACTGTCAACTTGAAGGATTGTGAAAACTCTGAAAGAGCCTTTATAGCTATATTGATTTCTTTTGAGAGTGGACGCTCAGTTTCAGTGCACGTCTAAGATTCTAACATATTCTGTATTAACAGAAAATATATGGTACAAGAGTTTTACCCATTGACTGTAAAATAAGTCGCTATGTCTGACTGCACCTCACCTGTGCCGAAACTGCAAGAACGATAAAATAGCAAATAAAAATAAACGCTGGAATTTGAATATCGCTTCCACCAACCTACTTGGTACAAGCAGAATTCTTAAAGTTATATTAGTTAATAATTGTACAGTTGCCGCTTACTAAAAGCTTAGCTATTTGCTTTGTTATTGTTATTGAAATAATTAAACATTATTATTTAATTTTGGATAAGTTTCGAAAGTATTTTGTGTATAACTTTGTTTCTTCCATGTGATTAAGAAGTGGCAATATGAATAAGCATTAAAGCGATATGAAATTAGAGATTCTTTTATTTTATAGAATTAATAACCCTAATCGTCTTGTCAGACAGTCAGTCAGTCGAGCGGTCAGTCGTTAACACAACATAAATATAAAACAAAAGAAGAAATAAATATGTTCTAGACACGGAACACTTGAAATTGAAAGCCTGACCGTTCTCTGTTTCACAGATCCCTGAGGAACTGAACGGTCGTGTTGGTGGTCGTCCGACGCTGCGCATGCCGATCCGTTGCCTCCATTCGAGAACTTTTCGGCCCCAACGGCCATCTGTTCTACGTGCTATGTGGCCTGCCCACTGCCACTTCAAAGAGCTAATCCGTTTGGCTATGTCGGTGACCCTCGTTCTTCTACGGATCTCCTCATTTCTGATTCGATCCCGTTTCCATAGCTCTTTGAGCGACTCTGAGCCTATTCATAAGGCCAATAGTGAAGCACCACGTTTCGGATCCATAAGTCATCACTGGCAACACACACATATTGAAGACTTTTGTCTTGAGGCACTGCGGTATTTTCGACGTAAAGACGTGGCGTAGTTTTCCGAACGCTGCCCATCCGAGCTGGATTCGGCGAGTGACCTCTTTCTCGAAGTTGGACCTACCTAATTGTACCGTCTGTCCTAGGTACACATACGCGTCAACAACTTCGAGAACCGAGTTCTCAACCAAAACGGGGGCGGGCACAACATGGACATTTGACATGACCTTCGTCTTGTCCATGTTCATCCTAAGACCCACCCGTTGGGAGACTCGATTGAGGCCTTCGAGCATAGTGCTGAGTTCTTCCATCGTCTTCGCCATGAACACGATATCATCAGCGAATCGAAGGTGAGTGATGTACTCGCCGTTGATGTTGATGCCTAGTCCTTTCCATTCTAGGAGTTTGAAAGCGTTCTCTAAAGTGCCTGTAAACAGTTTCGGAGATATCACATCTCCTGCCTAACTCCTCTTTTCAACGGGATCGCTTTCGAACTCTGTTCTTGTACTCGGACTGACATGGTGGCGTTTTTATACAAGCACTTCAACACTTCGATATATCGATAGTTAATGCGACATCGCTGGAGAGACTCAAGCACCGCCCATGTTTCCACCGAATCGAAGGCTTTCTCGTAGTCCACCAACGCTAAACAGAGCGGCAAGTTATACTCTTCGGTCTTCTGTATAACCTGCTGCAGCGTATGTATGTGGTCTACGGTACTGAAGCCTTTTCGAAACCCGGCTTGTTCGGAAGGCTGGAATTCATCAAACCTGCGTTCGAGACGATTGGCGATGATTCTAGAAAACAGCTTATAAACATGGCTCAAAAGCGAAATGGGCCTGTAGTTCTTCAATAAGGTGTTGTCACCATTCTTAAAGAACAACACCACTTCGCTTTTGTTCCATGCTTCAGGCGTGGTACCTCCGAGCAAGGCGGAATTGAAGAGCTTCTGGCTTAGCGAAATAGCTATATATTTACCAATGGTTAATAATATAGAGCTACTAACTTTACTTGGTGAAATAGGCCCCTAAGTCTTCGATCCAATTTTGGTTAATATGTTGCAGACACTCCTTACTCCCTAAGATACATTTATCAGGTTTTGTGTCTGACATCTGCTCTGCACACCGGGTTAAGATTTAATTTTAGTGATTATTAAGAACAAGGTCCTCTTTATTCTCTTCTACTATGTCTCTGAATATTGCCTACCTACCTATCCTGAGGGGATTCAAAACTGGGTGTAGGAACACAGATAAATAAAACAATGCTGTATTCATATTACTTTATTAGAACTTCATTACACAATAATGTTGAGTAAATATTGATATTCTACCTCCGCGATACAGATAATATAAGATAATACAGTTAAATTTATAACGGGATATTTACCATGATTAGTTGTCATTGAACACTGTTCAACCGCGATCATGGCGCACGTAACTGTGCCGAAATATCGACAAACTCAAAAGACAATCACGGTACATTTCCGTTATAAATATTAATAGTATTAATATACACGATAGTTTCAGTTGATTAAAGTTAAAGTTGATTAAACACTACTAAAATATATTAATAATAACGGAACAAGACCTTCTCTTTGTTCGAATGAAATGTATCAGCGTCATCGTAAGTAGCTTAGCCACGGGCTGTGTTATACGAATACAATATTATGATATATCCATTTTAATATATGTATTAAAAATGCTTAATGATATCTAAAAACTATATCAAAGTACCCTATTACCAAGTTGCATAGTGTTTATATAATATTGTTTCAGTAAATAGTGATATATATAACACATAACATGACTTTTTGCTAACGAAACGACTTCACTACGTCACATTCCTACACTTTGTGGAATATTAAAGTAACTACAGGAAATATATCTGATAAAATTTTACCATATAACATTCTAAAAGTTCAAATTCATTTTTTTAAAAGCAGTCAAAACAAACATTTTTGAAACTTAATGCTTGTAATCACATAAAGTTACTTATAGTATCTAAAACATACCTACTCGGTTACAAGATAAACTTATTTTCTAGCTAACACTTGTCCACCCCTACTGCCCATACCCCCTACCCCACTCAACATACTCCTTACACCTAGATATATGTTATAACTAACATTAAATTAAAGTTACATAAAAATGAACGACTATAGAAAAATGTCCCTAACCTACAATAACACAATAAACGATATATGTATTAATAACAAATATTGATCAACTTAGGTACGGTAGACTCCGAGTTTAAAGTATCGACCGCTATCGGGATTTGTCCATAATACATTCATATCTATAATAATATATGTTGTTTAAAACATCTTATTTCTAATCAAATATGTAGACTTATCGTAAACATTTATAAGCAAAGCATTGTCCGATATACCGTAACCTACACAAAAGAAAATCAAATATCTACGCAGACTCCTATTATTTCAAATATAAACAATAACATATATATCCTAAAACATTAAATAAACTGTTTTGATCTGTAAAACTGCACCTATTAATTATTTAGAGAAAACAAATAATTACAACTCATTGTAACTAAAAATATAGGTCTACAACCAAAAACAAACATCCAAAAGGACAGTGTTTTACAAATAAGTGTTACACGTAAAATAATATATAAAATTTACCTATACCTAATATATATGACTAACTTGTAACAAAACACATTTTTTTGCAACAATCTAAAGATACTTACTTGTAACAGCCAATAACATGTAATGAAGCTCAATAGGTCTATTCCTGAAAAATATGTCAAACAGGGGTAAAATGAAACTTACCTTCCCTATTTAGTATACGGGAAATATAGTAAGTTAAACAATCTAGTAGTTGTCATAAAACGCCCTAACACTTTGTTAGTATACTTGTGTAATTTGATAAGTGACAAACAGATGTTTGAAACAAATCTATATCTACAAATTCATAGAGACAGCAAAAGCAGTAATTTCTTGAGGAGGTGAAGCATTACCGAGATAGGTACATCTGAAATTATGACAACTATATTTCTGCTTTAAGAGTAACTGTGGGGTATGGTTATGACAATTATATCTCGGTTGCGGGTCTATTGGAACTGGGCGTTATGACAATTACATGAGGGGGTCGTAATAGAGGGAGGCGAAGGGGTCGGTCGGGGCGACGGTCTCGTTGGCCTCCTCGTCGGACTTGGGGATGTCGAAGATCTCGGTGAAGAGCGCCGGCAGCGTCAGGCGATACCAGTTGGTGCGGCACCAGTGCAGCGCGCCGGGGTGGCGCGCGCCCAGCAGGCGGGCCTCGCCTGCCGAACAAACCGACAAATCTTTATATAGGTATATAATTCTTCTGTGAGTGTGTATGTCACTGAACTTCTCTCAAACGACTGGACCGATTTTGATGAAATTTTTTGTGTGTGTTCAAGGGGATCTGGGAACGGTTTAGATTTACAATTTTGGAAGTGCCCGTGCGAAGCCGGGGCGGGCCACTAGTAAACCTATATAGCTGAATTACCGCTGTGATACTCTCGAAGTAAGCAAAGAAACGAATAAATCCTATAGGCAGAAAATGTCTATCGGTGTAGAATGTCAAGTAACTACTGGACCATAGACGTTATGATTACGTTAACATATTCGCTACGCTTGGCAGGCGTGTTGTCGAGTGCAGCAAGTATTTGTGTGTTCCAAAAAGACGCTGCTTATCTTGTGGTAAGTTTTCCATGGCCATCTTTTACGGCGCCCACAGGAAGAGATGGGGACAACATTCCTCGAGCATTCAAGCATTCATTTAGATTTAATTATAATAATCAGAAAATAGTAGTCAAAATAAACCGGAAAACCATATGTCAGCGAGACTAGCACAAAACACATATAGGAAGGTGATATTACCTGCCAGAGCCACTATAGCCTCAATCCTGACCTCCGCCAGTGCCAGCGTGGCGACCCGGGCAGTAGCGGCCACGCGCAGCGCGTCCCCCAGCGCGCCGTGCAGCTCCGACACGGCGGCGACGGCCGTCAGCCCCGGCCGCGCCGGCGACACCAGCAGCAGCCCAGTCAGCGCGCCCAGCTCCTCGTCGTTCAAACGCAGCTGCCACAGCGTCCACATATAGTGCATAATGCCGGCGCCGAACGATGGCTGTAAACAAAGTTAATAAACTCAGATACAGTAGAAAGACGCCAGAATTGTCGCACTATTGGATGTTTTCAGTTGATGTGAGTTGATTATTTTGGAATTCAAATACTAGTTAGAACTTGGTTACAAATAGATAATAATAGGTACAACTGAAATAAAAAATAAGTGATAAAAGCAAGCCAATCATTAATGTATTAAAATAATAAAGCTGCTCAACTTTTAGAAGCTATCCCTAAAATTAGAATAATTTTCTGTCGTGCATTGCCTTTCGAAGTATCGCGTCTCAAGAATCCTTCTCCTTCACAATGGAATTGTGGAACTTGGAATTGTACTCACATTGTAGATCAGTCCAAGATTGGACTGGGTCACAATAGACCCGTCGTCCAGCAGCATGAAGTCGGCCGAGACGGCGCGGTGCGCGCGTGTAATGAACACCTCGAAGAAACCCAGCTAGAAGATAAGTTACGTCCATTAGTACTTAGAATACTATAATTAGTATATATTCCGTTTCAGTCTATTGCAAACAAAAACATTTCATACATGGTTAATATTTAAGGACCTTGTGTACCTATAGGGCATGGCACAAATAACTTAGATACTAATTATAACTAAGAACACATTAGAAAAGTTCAAAGCATATCTATATACCAATCTAATATAATTTTAAACGAGTCCAACCTTAAATATAATTAATATTGCATCTAAAGACACCAGCCTCTCTATAACCGAGCAGGAGTGTCTGCTCATAACAGTTTAAATAAGTATTTATTACATATTTAATAATTTTAAAAGTACTCCAGTACTTTAATAAGCTAAATACGTCTAACAGATCACGAAAACGTAGAAAATGTATTAAAAAAATTCCATGGAACCCATGCTGTATCACTGCGATGTTGAGGCGGACCTGATACATACTCCCAGTCCCACTCGGTGGGATATAGGGGAGGGCTGCGCCCTGGACCCTGGATTGATCAATTTTTGTCCACGTGCTCTGTCTGTAGGCTCTTATCTGACACACATGAGGTTGGGTTAAGCTTAACTTATTAAATATTAAGACGCACAATTACAAAATAATAAAATCAAGATCTTGCACAAACTGTTCATTAAAGAATATTGATCGGGAAATTTCATCGAGAAAATGGCGGCTTACAAGAATGATGATCGAAGGAAAATTTCGTTATTTATAACACTATAGTCTAATTATGTAATGCGTAGTTTTAAACTTAAGATGATTCAAACTTATTTTTACCTGGAATCCTGCAAAAGCGCTTCCTCGGTTCACTTTTTGAGACAAATGTCTCACGTCAAACACACGCTCTTCTACAAATTAGCAAATAATAAATTAAAATGGTGTAATTGAGAAACTAACATTTATTCGTTGAACTTATTTGTAATCTACCCTAAACTGGTAAACTATTTTAAAATATGAGTGTATAACATTGGCTCAGTGTTGCAAGCTTTACGTAAACATAATCATAAAAAAAATTATTATCTTAAGTTTGTAAAATCAAATTTAAATTAGATACGTGTGCGGTACTTATTGTAATTTTCAAATAGATAGGTACATTTTCCCTTTTCACTATTATTATAAATTTATTTGAAAAAAATACATTCAGTCGATTTGAGAATCTCCTCCACTCCACAAAACCAGCCACAAACTTAATTTTAACCAATGTTGGAATGTCTAGGATCCAGAGATAAAACCAAATTAAGTTTTGACAGCTGTCATTGAAATTGTAGGTCAATAAAGATGGATTAGTGCCTATTATCTGCATTAGTTTAGTAATATTATAATATTTAAACTAATATTTAGATATTAGTGATATTACCTGGCATTTGAAATTGTAATACTTAAATATAATAATATCACTGTCGTGCCTTTGTGCTAACTAGACAGTCAAAGTTAAAAATAATGCAGCATTAGAATAGATATGTTATAATACTGAACTAATATTATATCTGAGCCAATCAAACGATTCCGAAAAGTATTATTAAACAAGTTTAGATTGCTTTTATTGAAATATTAGTGAATTTTTTTTTATGCTCGATAAATCTTCATTTTACCACAATCTCACCTGATGTAAAGTGACCAAATGGTTAGGTTAAGCAAATGGCGTTGGCAAAATAAAGACGGATCTTGGAAATATTAAAAATCAAAGAAAAAGCCGAAATATTGCTGCAACATCAAGGACATGGGATACATTTGCCTAAACCCGGATAATAATAATGTGAGATATGGCATTGTTAGAAAAGTCGATTAAGATATATGAGAGGAAGAACTCAGAAATACATTCGAATGCAGTCGCTTTGAGATTTTATCAGTTGTACGATTGAAAAGACAATACAATGAAGGCAAGTAAGTGGATAGAGAGCGAGACAGTGCGCCTAAGTTTCAAGAGTTCTACTATACCGCCATATGTGGAGGCATATGGTTCCAGATTCTTAGTAGAACCGTACGTTTTTCCAGTTTCCCAGTGTTCTGGCTGCTGGAGATATGGCCATGGCCATAGAGTAAAATTTTGTCCGATAAAGAAAAAAAATGAATTATATGAAGAGAGACAGAGATTAAGACTAGATAACAATCAGGACTATTATGTTGTGGATCTGGATTCTATGGAATTGGTAGAACAGTCGGGATCGCGTAACGCGTATCTAAACGTAATTATAAACAATCGGACTGGACACTCTATTTAGAGCTCAGCGACCCCAATGTAGATTTCAATAACATGTAAGATAGATATAATAGTTTCGTAGGTATAATCAGCGGAGCGGCTGATAAGAGTATTCCGTGGTGCTAAATCTGGACCGATCCTCAACAGAAGTTTATACCTAAACCGAACTGGAACGCACAGTTATCAGTTATTAGATACCTAGGGTATATATGGCTAGACAGATCATTGGGTTGGGGTCGGCAGTTATCTTTTTGTCAAAAGCGCAAAATCTCATGTTTACAAATAAGACAAAATACAAAATACATTTGCTATTGTTATTTTTCATAGAAGTTTAGTTTAAGTTATTTTGTATTTGTTTACTGTATTCAACCGACATAAACAGATTGATTAAAGGTTGTAAAATTTGAATTAAAAAAAAAAAGAATTTATCATATTACTATCTAATACATAGAATAATACTAATCTTAAAAAAATACTAATACATCAGCCACACGGTTACTTGTCAACACCTTTCATGTGAACCCGAGATGGCATGTCTAGCATGAATAGTTCCATGGGTATAACAGTTTTAGTTTGACAGCTGTCATCAAACATGAAGTCTCATAAGCATCGTAACGTTGTGGTAACGTTGTCGTTGCGATGAAGTCAGTGGTTGTCCCGTGGTCGTCTACCTATATATATATACATATTTATATAAACTAGCGGCCCGCCCCGGCGTCGCACGGGTATAAATTTTTTCAGGAAATTATTAGAATTTTTCTCGCCGTAAAAACCATCCTATCTGTCAAGTTGGATCGAACTGCACATGGTGTGCGAATTTTATTATAATCGGTTAAGTGGTTTAGGAGTCCATTGAGGACAAACAATGTGACACGAGATTTATATATACTAAGATAAGACTTGTGTATCATACTTGGTACCTACTTAATAGTTGAAGTTCTTACTTTGAAGTAAAATGATGCTGTGGGATCCGCTTAGCTTATTTATTGTTGTTTACGTGAACTCAATAAAACCTGTCCCTAGACACGAGATTTATATAATTATACCTACTAAGATAAGTCTTGTGTATCATACTTGGTACTTAATAGTTGAAGTTCTTACTTTGAAGTAAAATGATGCTGTGGGATCCGCTTAGCTTATTAGTTGTTTACGTGAACTCAATAAAACCAGTCCCTAGAAGTATCAGAATAACTGGTTATTATGCAACCAAAGGTATATGGTAAATGATGTGAACCCTTATTATCGAACTAAACATTTATTATAGAACCATACTTATGGCAAATAAATACATTTCATTTCATTTCAACCAGAAATAATAGCACAAGCATTACTATAAATTCGTATGGTACCTAACTCACTTCACGAACCAATTAGGATTTCATGGAAATACATGTCTTGATTTTTTGTAATTATGAAGGAATGAGAGTTTAAAGACGGGTTAATCTAAGGATCATGAAATACAAAACCGATCAGCAAAACAAATCATGTTGAGCCGATCTTCCATAGAGCCAAGATCTCGAATTGTTCTCGGACGAATAAAGAGCGAGATCTCGCGAGTTTAACGAGATTGCACTCGCATAATAAATCTTTCATTTGATTAGCATAATCTGTTAATTCATCTGTCATTTATAGTCTGACTTATTATTTTTAGTTAAACTGTAATATCTGATGGATCTACTGAGTACATATTGATTAAAATGATTCATAATAAAATCTCGATTAAAAAGTCAACTCAAATCATTTCTTTTTTCCACTATTTGTTGTCCCGCAAAAATGCTGTTCGCAATTTGTCAGCATTATGTGTCACGTGATCGTGGTACATCACAAACACTAGGTACTATGTGGCCAACGTCGCAATTGTTTTGAATCTGGCACAATATATATAACGAGATGCGCTATCTTGTCTTGCGATGTTATATAATAACAATAAAGTACTGACTGGGCCGTAAAGTTTGTGTAATAGCGAACTATGGACCTAAAGAGGAGCGACGAGTTGTAGCCTTAGTGCAGGTACCTTGATGAGGATCAGCTGGTCGTCCTGCGGCAGGCTGTTGAACGCGGGCAGGCGCTTGGCGAACTCCACCAAGTGCTGAACTCCCGGCGTGACGCGCTGCGCCGCGCCGTTCCACAGCAGCACGCGCGCGTCCGTCAGCCGGTCCGTGGTGGAGCTGGCCTCGTCCGCGCTGCCCGAGCTGGTGCTGGCACCACCTGGATATATACAGCGACATTACTATTCTACACTCTGGATGATACACTATCTTAATGTGTGGCAGTGTCCAAAACGATGAAGAGGATTAATTATTCAGAAAAAGCACGTAGAACTGCCCGGTAGAAAACGTTTCTGAAACGCCACAAGTTCATGGTGGAAGCAGGCCGCGCCGTTAATTCCAAGGCTAAGCTTCTTTATTACCACGAAAATAACCCTATGCTTACATAGCTACTGCTTAGAAATTATCCCCGAAAAATGCAAAAGATCCCAGAATGACATCGTTTTCTTTTTAACCCCCGACCAAAAAAGAGGGGTGTTATAAGTTTGACGTGTCTGTCTGTCTGTCTGTCTGTCTGTCTGTCTGTCTGTCTGTCTGTGTGTCTGTCTGTCTGTCTGTGTCACCATAGCTCCCGACTGGATGGAGCGATTTCAATTTAGTTTTTTTTGTATGAAAGGTGAGTTTTGCGCGAGTGTTCTTAGACATGTTTCATGAAAATCGGTTGGGCCGTTTAAAAGTTATGGGGGTGAGAGTGGGGAAGCAAAAGCGAAAATCTGCAAATATACTAGTGTGGGGTATCAAATGAAAACGCATCGCGTCCACATTACATAATATTATGTTGTTTTATATTTAAGGAAATTAAGGCATTGGAATCGGGGGTTTTTCTTAAATTTTAAATTTAGATTTATTGAAAATAAAAATAGGTTTAATTTTAAATTAACTTTACAAATCATTTCGACATTATAAGTGATAATTAAAAGAAACATAAAAAATTAAATAATTAAGTATTTAATAATTTTGAAGTCGATAAGAAGTAAAAAAAAAAACGCGTGCGATGCCGCGGCGGGCCACTAGTATTTAATAATATTAAGGGACACACAAGTCGGACAGACTATTTTTTCAAGAGTTTCCCTCAATTTCTTCAGGATTCCACCACCAGATCCTGGTTTCCTTACCATGGGACCACCCTGGGGATACTCCCTTTCCAACAAAAATCAAAATAATCAAAATCGGTTCATAAACAACAAAGTTATCCGCGGACATACATAAAAAAAAATATATACGGTCGAATTGAGAAACCTCCTTTTTTTTAAGTCGGTTAAAAACTATAATTTGCCTACCCTAAACGCCTAAACGCTACCGCAAAGAGGAGCTTTGTTTGACTAGAATGATGACGGTATAATTAATAATGGAATAAAGAAGCTTCTAAAAAGTTCTAGAACATTTGGTATCTTGCTTCTTATCTTATAAACCACTTATCAGAAAACATAACAATAGGGAGCGTTTTCCAAACCATGGCGAGGCGAATGATGAGGGTGAAGGAGAAGAACCTAAAGAAATGAATACAAACTTACCTTCAAAATCAGCTTCGTTGACATGCACCAAGAGTCCAGAATTATTATGGCGGAGGTCAGCGTTGAAGCTGCAGGTCGAGTGATGGGCGTGCCCGAGCTTCTTAGCCAGGTCCCTGGCCAGGGTGAGGCGAAGTGCGTCGTTCTCTAGATCGGCGAGCGAAGCCAGCGGCAGCGGCAGGCCGGGCGGCGGCGGCGGCGGCGGCGGCGTGGCGGGCGCCGGCGGCGGCGCGGGGCCCGGCGCCGCGAAGGCCGCGCGGGCCTGACCCGCAGGGCTCACACTCCTTTCCCCCATATCGTTATTCTCGCGAGATCGTTTCGGCACTCGCCCATACCTCACCGCTGAAACATAAAAAAAATTGGTACTAATATTTCTTAATCTATTCCGTATCGGCAAAGTTCTTGTACCAAGGTACATATGAACCAAAATGGCAGTAGGTTAATCGCAGTAAAAGTTGGGTAAATGCGGCGATCTCGCGTGGCAAGCCATCGAACATCTACTCCCGAAGTACGGCAACTCCATCATTGACCAAATCAAAGGTTTGCCGCGGTCGAAAATTGCCCGGCGGCCGAGTCGACTCTGAGCTTTACTTATAGAACATCAGTGACGCAACTTCTGAAAAATTACTAGCTAGACACATTAACGCACACCGTCTTTGTTTTCTCGATGATTTTCTCCTAGGAGTTGCTAAGGATGCATAGCTATTCGAAGAAAAAAATTTAATTCTAAAATGGAATTCGATAGTTATGCGCAATTTCGTAAATTCCACATTTATTACGCACTTACCCGAACACAAGGAATAAATACCGTTTAAAAATTAGCTTACTGCCAAATAAGCGACTTATTTCCTATTTAACTACTATTGCTATCACTGTTATACATAAAAAGTTACGTATTAACATTAATAAACTATAATTATAATCAAAGGCAGACAAGAGACTAACACTGCACCACGATTGATGGCGCTGCACCGACTGGATGTCCGCACGCAGCGCGCAATTGGAAAATAGCCGGGCAACGCACTCCGCCTCACTGGCACGAGGATGAGCTCAATGAGTCGCCTGCACTTTAGCGGTGATTGCATTTAACCTGATTCCGACGGTCCCAAGCCTGACAAAGGGACGTCAATTTAAGATTTAAGACCTTTGGACCCGTTATACACGAGGAAAGGCGGAAATTATTCGCAAACAGACGATGCACATAATCTTCTTTTCAAGGGTATAAGGGACCTACATATTAGAGGGATATAAAATGCGTATAGCAGAAGATTAGGCCCTTTAAATCTGACATAATAAATGACAATAGGCGTACCAGCACATCGCCACCGATATACAAAGATGACTTGATTAATATTTGAAATTGTTGTGGACGAATAAATTCAATGTGAAATTAGAGGAGCAGATTAATGATTTTATAAAGTAAATTAAAGTTGTCTTTTGATATTTTTTGAGCAAAACTATAATTATAACTGTCGAAGAAATCGATAGGTATCCAAAATCGTGTCTCAGTAGTAAGTAGCCATGATTAATTAAATAATTTTAAGTTAAACAGTTTCACGTATTTTAAAACAAAACAAGACACACTAAAACTATTTTTCGGTGGGTACCAATTATTATTCTAGATCTTTGTATTATTTATTATTTAATGCTCCACATTAAAAAAAAATCTAACATCTAAAGGCTAGTTATGATATCGATGACGATTTTACAAACAAGTCAGTTATTTCCTGTCTTAATTTCCCTATCGCTGTCTAGCTTAAAACACAAATCCAAATATTGAATAAATAAAATAAATTACCTTGGTAGTATGTGGTAAGGAGTCGATCAAAATCTTCGAATTCCATGTCGGACGTACGAGCGCTCACAAACTGAATGAGTAACCGGCGTGAAGGAAGCTAATAAGCCAAGTGCAGCACCGACACATGAAACGTTAGCCTTAGGTAGCCTAGGTCGCGCTGAGTCCGCGCCTCGTCAGCACTCCTGATCTAACCACCAGCCTGGCTTACAGAGTACAAGTCCAAGGCTAATAAATTATTATTATATTATTAGTAATAAAACCGCTTAAAAAAAAGTTATAAACCTTAATTTCAGTGAAACTTTATCTACATTTTACATTTGTTTATAACTATTTACATATTGTTGCATTCATAGCTTGTCTTTCGACAAAGGCCTCCTCCATTTTTCTCTATCCATTGCTAATTTTAACCATTCTGGGCCTGCTATTTTCTTGAAATCGTCCTCCCATCTTTTGATTTTTCTATCTTTTTCCTTTTACTATCTCTTTGGATTGGATACCACTCTGTTATTGTTTTGATCCATTTCTAACATATATGTCCCGTATTACGGCACAGTAAATAATACCGCGGGATTTTATATTAAATTCTACTTGGTTCGAAAATTGGAAGACAAAAATAAAAAAACCGAATAATCAGGTTGTAATCAATGCTGGTAAGTAGACGAGGGATTCAAAGCGGCGTGCTTTCTCAGCTCCACCGAATTACTAAGACTAATTGTGTTTTTCGAATAAGTACCCAACTAAATAACAATGTCTTGTATTTTGTTTGTTACACTTTCAGTACTTAATTCACATCATCATCACCCTATTAACGTTCCCACTGCTGGGACACAGGGACTTCTCTCTTGACGAGAGAGATTTGGCCTTAATTCACTACGCTGGCCAAGTGCGGGTTGGTGAATGTCACATGTCCTTCATACTCTTTAAAGTTCTCAGAAAATGCCTGTTTCCTCACGATGTTTGCCTTCACCGTTAAATCACGTGTGTACAGCGCACATAAATTTCTCAAGAAGAAAAATCCAGAGGTGCGAGGCGGGGTTGGAACCCACGACCTTCGGAATGAAAAACGAGTGTCCTCCCACTTATCCAACACGGCTTTTACTAGTACTTATTAGCTTCATTTGATATCAGACATAGGTACCTAGAAACTAGATATCTTTAGTTATGAAACTCTGGTTAATGCGTGGCCTACTTACGTGTAGATAATACCTATTAGACAATTATGATCGAAATAAAAAATAAGCGCCTTTTACCACTAGCATTAAATTTAATTACCTACTTATGTCAATAATTGTGCAATACCTATTCGAATATACCTACTTTATATGTATGTATATATTACTTTTTTACGAAATGCAAGATGTTTTAAGTGTACACAAGGTACATATTATATGTTTTGAAATGAATAGACCCTTTCTCTAACTCGGAAGTCGGGACTCGGGATTTTCACTGACACAATGGATATTATTTACTTATTTATAAATGCGAAAGTTACTCTGTCTGTCTATCTGTTTCTCTTTCACTTGCCAATGGATTTGGTACACATATTATCCAGAGCCTGAGAAAGGATATACGCTTCATCTTAACGGGAAAATCCATCATATCGCGGGTACCACCGCGGTGTACTACTAGTAACGAAAACCCGAATATATTTAGGTTACTTTTACATAGTAAATGTGTGGAAGTTTGTGACTTGTGAAATCTCAAATAACTTGGTATTGGAACTCGACTCTCTACAACCTGCATGCAGAGAGTTCTCAAATTCTTTGGCCACACTGGCAGGCGTGACCCGAACAGCCTAGAGAGGTTGATCATTACTGGCAGGGTGGAAGGAGAGAGAAGTCGAGGCCGCTCACCTACACGGTGGACACATAACACAGGACGCTAGAGGTGGCACTCTCCAAGCGTCGATACAGTTGGCTCAAGACCGGAGTCGATGGAGAGAAGTGGAGACACAGCTGTTGAGACGCCATAGTCACGTCCCGCAGTGATGAGGTTAGGACTAAGAAGAAGAAGTACTGATACTCACAGTCCCGCGACATGCCGACAGCGATGCACTTCTTGAAGCGGCAGAACTGGCAGCGGTTGCGGTTCAGTCGGATCACGAGGCACTTGCCGTCGCGCAGGCAGCGGTACTCGATCTGCTTTTGGATGCTGCGACGGAAAAAGCCCTGTGGAGGTCATAAATATTAAGAGTTATACGTTTATATCTGGGGATAAGAGGTTTTAAATAATATTCTAGTGGCTCTAGCCAGCATCACCGGCCCGTGGTATTTCCTGACGAACTGAGAACGAAACTTTGCTGATAGATCATAGTGTAACGACTCCTATATAATTAGAAGCTAAAATTTTTTTTTGTAAAATGAGCTTGTTTCGAGTTAAATTAGTTTTCCTCCAGAGCCTTTTGATTTCATGATATTTAAATATCCTTTCTTGAACAGATTAATAAGTGAAAGGTGCTGGCTTATGGTACGTATTAAAAACTAAAAAACTGTTCGGTTTAAAAATTATGTCAGAGGAAAAAACATTTTTTGAGTTTCAGTTATTAGTTCGGAGAATCCCAAACATTTTAGATTTTTCCCTAGATTTTTGAGAAAATCTTAATACGTTTCACATCATACTTGCCAAGTTGCAACAAAATTTTACTACTAGTTCTTATAGTGTGAAAAATGTGGCTGTGACATACATGGACAGACAGACAGACAGTAATGACGATTCTATAAGGGTTCCGTTTTTTGCCATTTGGCTACGGAACCCTAAAAATTAGACACATAAATACATAACAATCTGAGCCGGTCACGTTGCTGCACGTGGACCTAAACATGAACGTACGCACCCCTCCAATAACATTGTCATGTAGAATGTAGCCAAGACGTGAGCGAGTCCCAAGGAGCGCACATGCGTCATGAGTCATGCATGTGTCCGCCTTTAGCCTATGTTGTCCCACAGCTGGGCAAAGGCCTCCCCTAACTCCCTCCAACAATCCCTGTCTAGAGCTGTTTGCTACCAACTTTCCCAAAAGTCCTGAAGGTCGACTTGCCAACGTTTTGCCTACCTCGCCTGCTTACAACACCACTATTATCCTTTTTGTTTCCTCAGACTCTAGGCCAAGCCAAATATTTTGTATTGTTTTTGAAGTTTTGATGATTGTAGAGTTGGGTGCGGTAATTGAGCTTGGCTCTACATGACATCTGATAACTCATGAGTCATGAGTTATCAGGGAGCGAGCACTTGTGTTTGCTTTGTATTTATTTTATTTCAATTCATAAAAATAATATGTTAAATTGCATGTTTGTGGTATACAATTGTTATGGTTTGACTGCCTCAGTGGCGCGGTGGGCGGAGGTCCGCTTGCGGTGCAAGAGGTAGCGGGGTTCGATTCCCGCCGAGGGGTCAAGTGTTTGTATGTTCTGCAAACATTTTCTCCTTGGTCTGGGTGTTTAGTATGTATAATAAAAATATCTATCTATGTATGTCTATTATATTAAGTATATCAGATGTCTAGTACCCGTAACACAAGCTTATAGCTTACCACGGGGCTAGATGTTGTTGTGTGGATTGTTCGACAATATTTATTTATCTATTTATATTTATTTATTGTGGTAGAATTTTGTAGGCTAATTGTCTATAGCTTTAAGACCAGGCAATTATGTACCCAAAATTCTTACAAATAAATTAATTATGAATTATAATTACAAATAAATTAACACGTTATTGTGTGCTGTTGTTTTGTGTTGTGTTTATTGTATCTATGTATTATATCAGTCACCTAACACCCAGTACAAGCTCTGCTTAAATTGAGGTTAGGTGATGCTGTGTGATTAGTTCGGAAATATTTATTTATTTATTGCAATTATTTCTAATTTATAATATGATGAAACATACATATTTTATAATATGATGATATTCGAAAGAAAAGGTGTGAAAGAATAAAGAGTGAAACGTAAAACCCGTATTCCTATCCCAGGTAGACATTGTTGTTGCAATATTATTCCCACTCAGAACTCCGAGTAGGTAAGGGCGCTCTAATGGGCGCTGGCCATGATCAAGTTTCCCGACCAACTCACAGGAAGCCATCTCACCTTCACTGAGCAAACTACAAAAATAAACTTTAGAAAACTGATCCATTGCATAGTGCACTCTGAAGTTTCTATATTGTAAACTTTTGCTTTACTATCTTTTGTTTTAGTATTGTAGCGATATTTTCTAAACAGGGCCACGTCCGCACAGACAGGCGGCTTACTTAGCGCCTAGAGCCTAGCGAGTCACCTAGCGAGTAGCATAATAAAACGAACATTCGAGAACGTTCGAGATCGGCCGCACTGCGCGCTTGGCGCCTGGCTAGTCGCTTAGCGTGTATCCAAGTAAACAAAGGCACGAGGCATTTGAGAAGAAAAAATGGATGAAATATTAATTGCTTCCGTTTTTCCACCACGCAAACCACCTTCAGTGTGGCCACCGTGAATCCTAGCAAGTAGCCAGAATGCAAGCCACTAGGCTCTAGGCGCTAAGTAAGCCGCCTGTCTGTGCGGACGTGGCCTTAGTCTGTTCATTCATGACTAATGACATCGAAGTCATATTTAAAATATTTATTACTGGAAATTGTAACAAATTTTGTTTTTGTAACTAAAATAAATTTAACATGATTTAAAAGATTGATTGTCATTCGAGTTTCCCGATATTTCGGCACAGTTACATGCAGTCATGGTAAATATCCCGTTGTAAATCTATATACTATTGATGACCATGATAGTTGCAAAAGTTTTAATATGTTTAAATTATAATCTTTTATTGTAATATTATTCTTTTTGAAGTAAAACTTCTTTAGAATCGTTGTGATTTCAAGGTTAAGCATTTTTTAATTATCCACCACGCCAGCCACGGGGCTAAATGTTGTTGTGGGGATTGTCCGGAATTATTTATTTATTTATTATTTTATTATTATTTCGGTTTGAACCTGCCTGTGCAATATCCTCTGTGAACCCGCAGCTTTTTCTAAGCTACCAATCCATCACTTTTTACGTCACACTGTTTTAAGACAGCCCTCAGAAAGGTTTCTGAATAGAGACCGCAGATTGGAGACGCAGCATCAACGGATTGCGGATAAGTCCTCCAACAAGATGACAAACAGATGATTGGGATAAAGCTAACGGTGATTTCAATTGTCAACCGAAACACTGGAAGTACGGCTGAAATTATAATGATGTTGAATTTTCTAAATGTGGTATAATTATCTATGGCTTCAAGTGATGATCATCATCAGCACCCTATATACGTCCCCACTGCTGGGACAGAGGGACTTCTCTCTTGACGAGAGAGATTAGGCTTTAATTAACTACGCTGGCCAAGTGCGGGTTGGGTTGCGTTGTCGTTGGCGAATGTCACATATCCTTCAAACTCTTTAAAGTTTTCAGAACTTGTCGGTTTCCTCACGATGTTTGCCTTCACCTGCTTTAAAGCGCACATACATTTTTCAAGAAGAAAAATCCAGTGGTGCTTAGCGCGGTTTGAACCCACGACAGAATGAAGGTAGAGTGTGCTCCGTCTTAGCTAACACGGCTATAGGATGTGATGTTAGTATAGGGTGTACCTTGCAGCCCTCGCAGGAGGTGACGCCGTAGTGGTAACCCGACGCCTTGTCCCCGCACACCTTGCAGGGCGTGGCGGTCTTAGCGCCGCTGGCGCTGTCCGCTGCAAACTGCTGCTCTGTAACAATATATACAATAAGGATTCCGAACCCACATGATATAACGGAGACTATTAATGAGACTTCGATGTTTGTCTGTCTGTCTGTCAGTCACCAGGCTATATCCTCAGAACCGTGATACTCGCAGATAGAGTTTAACAAATACTAAAATCAAAAAACCAACCATAATACGTGATTTTATCACAAAATTAAGCAACGTTGAGGGGTAATACCCAAATGATGACCGCGCTCAATGGATGACCGCTGCCTACAATCTCTAGGCCTTTTATTTGTTTTATTTGTTCTGTTGCATATGGTAGGAATTAGACCGAACGGCGCGTATCGGAACGCACTTACAAGCTCGTTAAGAATGTTGTATTTAATTAGCAGATCCTAAGGGCGTATTTGTATAACAAAACAGAACCGCAGATCGCGAGTCGGTGCGTTCTATCAGTTCCCCCAATTAGTATGTATTCTTTTTTAAAGTTTCCAGAAAACCATAGAAACCTAATATACCCGTAGAATTAACCATAAAAGAGTACTGAAAATACAGCTCGTTAGGCCCTTTAAAAGTGTTAAACACTGACCATTTTTCCTAACAAATATTTGATACGGGCCAAGGATTACGAACTAACAAGGTGAGGAGAAATCGATAAATGTGTGCTTGCATATAATTCATGATTAATAGGGGATATTCAACGGCACAAGCCCGGGCAGTACCTAAGTCTGTGCTAGTGCCGTCATCATTTGGTTTTTAAGGATTTATGGCATTTGTAATATCTAGGATCAAGGAACTTTATTCTCGTTTCGTAAGACCGCTTACCTAGAATCAATAACATACTATTTATGTCTCTTTTACTTGCTTTTTTCGCTACTTTATTTAATTGCACAACATTATTACATGCCAATGTTTTTTGATGAAGTTCATTGTATGAAACAAATTTAATATTTAATATCTGGTATGTACCATATTTCATGCAATAAATGATTATTATTATTATACACTTTGGCGCGAGATATTTGCAGGAAGAAACCGTATATAGGGATACCTCCCTGACTGACATCTGACAGACTGACAGAGATTGCTCTATATTTATACCCTGCATTATTTAGTGAGATAGTGGAAAAAGTCCCTAATATTTTTAATATTAACCTAATTAATATTGACTGCCTCAGTGGCGCGGTTGGCGAGAGTCCGCTTGCGGCGCACGAGGTAGCGGGTTCGATTCCCGCCGAGGGGTCAAGTGTTTGTATGTTCTGCAAGCACTTTCTCCTTGGTCTGGGTGTTTAATAAGTATAATAAAAAAAAACTATTTATGTATGTATATTATATTAAGTATATCAGATATCTAGTACCCGTAACACAAGCTAAGAGCACGGGCGGAGTAAGCTTACCACGGGGCTAGATGTTGTTGTGAGGATTGTCCGGAAATATTTATATTTATTTATATATTTCAGTTCTTTCGTATAAAAAAGTTACGAGACTAGATCAGCAACTTTTTAAATTTCTTGAAATGCAGTCTTCTCGGATTATTTCCTTAGCTGTGTATAAAATAAGGCCATAATTTACCACGCTGGCCAAGAGAGGGTTGATGAATTGTTATATACCTACTTTTATTTTATCTAAAATTATTGAATCTTTGTTTGAATTGTTTTTATTAAAGTATATTAGGTAATGTTTTTATCTGAAGTACATAAATATTGTTTAGATCCATTTTAGATCTGTGACTTGTAGCTGACCTATGGAGTTCTAAAAAAAACTTTAGTTAGCAAACTATCCCAAAGTTCTCAACAACAACAAGGGCACGGCGGCGGCCGCGCATCAACCGCAAAGCCATGAATAGATACTATACTGATTTTATTAACTAGCTATCCGCCCGCGGTCTTCCTCGCGTAATAATTGTTTTTGTCCTTTACTGGGAAAATTGTTTTATTCCTGCCAAACTTCAGTTTAATCGGACTTTGATAGCAATAATCTATTTTCTCGCGAAATGTGGTATTTTATCGCGGTATTTTACCTTAAAAGATGCCTATGTGTTCTGTGTAAGCCATATTATTCTAAAGATTTATTAAAATTCATTGATTAGCGTTAATAATAAAATATTAGTAGGACTGCCTGGCGCGATGCAAAATCCTTATTTTTTAATCACTCTACCTATAAAACCGACGACCTCCGTGGCTCGTTGGGCGTAGGTCCGCCTGAGGCGCCGGAGGATGCGGGTTCGATTCCCGCGTCGGGACCGGATTTTGTATGATCTACAATTTCTGGTTTCAGGTCTGGGTATTTTCTATGTATCATATGTTTGTATTTACAAAAAAAATTGTATCTATGTAGTATATCAGTCACCTAACACCCATAGTACAAGCTCTGCTTAGTTTGGGGTTAGGTGATGCTGTGTGAGTAGTCCGGAAATATTTATTATTACTTTAAAAACCGCCTAAAGTAGCTACCGATCAATAGTTTTTTTAGTTAAGCGGGAACATAAGGTCAGATAGACGCGGCGATAGATCTTAATTTATAATAAGTATAGAATATTGAAACTGTCTTATATAAGTCGTTACAGTACTAATTAAAATAATAATTATATACTTGATTGGACTCCTGCACCAAGTTTTCTGTAAATTTCAACAGTTGGGTAAACCTCTATATTTTTACAAAGTCACAAACTTTCAGTGCGTTTAGTGTAAGACGTGTGTTCGAGTCCCGCATGCCGCTAGTGCCGCGTTACTTCGTCAAAATATTATCTACACAAATTTAGTATATTAGTTTATAAACCTTTTGTATTAAAAGTAACACTTAATTTTTTTAATTAAATTAAAAAAGTTACTAACGTATTAATTATCAAAATATTTATTTTGTTACAAAACATGCAACAGTAATAAACATGGTACATGAATAAAAAATAAAAACAAATCTTACAAAAATGGCTATCACTCAGCATTATGCTACGACAGAAATTAATCTGTCTAAGCGCTGATCTACTGAGCCACCAATATACACAACATATACATACTATTAAAATAAAATTAACACAACGTTTACTTAAACTTAGCGTTAACTTAATAAATAAAAGCTACATCTCCGATTTTATTAAAATCCGTATAAAAAATTTAACTACTTACTAGATCTCGTTCCAATTAATTTTAATTGGTAATTTTTATTGGAAGTTTGATTGGTACATTATATATTTCTTTAGTTTTAAAATTCTCTTATGTTAGAAGTTTGACACACATCTTAAATTAGGAACCACAATATCATTTTTTAAAACCTATCCATAGATGATACCACTTAAATGATTATATATTTTTAGTTCCACTTTTAAGTATTTTTGGTTCCCCATTCTCCCAAAATTAATTGTTTTTTTTTAATTATGAAAAAATCTCAATTTTTTAGAGATAAATCTACTTATCAAGTTCTAACAATATAGTTCTTACAGTTTCGGAAAAAAATGGCTGAGACACCAATCCAGAACCCTAAAACTAGCCTTTAATAGTGTCATAATGATAAAAATCTATGGGCTCAGTATTATTATAGCAGAGTTGCAATAAGCCACCTTCCAGCTTCTTGATACGAACATGTCTGTGTTATTCACATCATATTGCATTATGGAGTGATTGATTTCAAATTTGACTTGCAAAGTTTGATTACAGACAAACTAAAATAGAAATAGATTTGTGCGGTTTTACTATAATGTGGCTCATAAATAGAAATAAATGTGTTTGACTGCCTCAGTGGCGCGGTAAGCAAAGGTTCGCTTGCGGCGCAAGAGGTAGCGGGTTCGATTCCCGCCGGGGGTCAAGTGTTTGTATGTTCTGCAAGCACTTTCTCCTTGGTCTGGGTGTTTTATGTATAATAAAAAATATCTATGTATGTATGTTTATAGAATTAATTATATCAGATGTCTAGTACCCGTAACACAAGTTAGGAGCTTACCACGGTCTAGATGTTGTTGTGTGGATTGTCCGGATTTTTTTTATTTTTTTTATATATTAAATAAAAAATTTTTTTTTTTAAATTGATAAATCTATTTAAATTCCTACTTACGAAATGACAGACGAATCACTTGCGAAATGCGTCGTGCAGAAAAGTACATACAGCAACACTTTCGTACTTTCACTGGACGCCTGGATCCTCCCTTCACAATATGTTTACAGTAAACCATTTCAGAAAATAATCCCGGTGTTTCAGGAGAAGGTTGTATCGCGACTGCGACTAGCGAGCGTCTGCAGCAGCGGCGGCGAGACTGGCGAGGGCTCCGCGGACGAGGCGGGCGGCCCAGTGGGCTGGAGGCTGCGCGAACACTGTGCGCACCTTCCGACTCACCACCCAGCTATGCAAGTGGTACGTATACGAGTATGGGAAGCTTTTCTTGGTACTCGTAAATGTTATTGATGTTTACCGCGGGAATAACACATTTTCCTAAGGCCTTTTTCCGTCCTCGATAAATTATTTACTGACTATACAAGAACATTTTTTATTGATTTTACAAAGGTACAGCAATATTTGTAACCTTTACAGTACTAAGTATAGAACCTTTGTTAAATTTAAGTATTTTTTTATTCAAATGTTATAATTAAGTTAAAGGAAAACTAAGTTTTTTTTATTTAATTATAGAACACTAAAAAGATTTTTAAAATGGGTTTTCAAGCACTTGTAATTCATCCTCATTACACAAACTGAAAATTTACTAACTTAACCCTTAAATTCGTAGCTAAATCATCAAGGCTTGGTAAAATAAACATAAAAATTTTATTCGTAGATAGTTAGTTTTAGTTTACATAAACTTTGTATGTTGGATACTCTTTTACGCTCAAATTATCAAACTGATTTGACAGAAACGAAATACAGATTCGGATAATAATGACGCAGCTTTTAAAGTTGTTGGATTAACACAGACGCTTGTTTTTACCGCGGAAAAAATAAAAAAAACAACAATATAATCAGACCGAACCGAAGATATTAAATAATTAGAATATTGTTACGTCTGTCTGAGGCGCAGGAGGTTGCGGGTTCGATTCCCGCCGGGGAACCAGATTTTGTACGATCTACAATTTCTGGTTTCGGGTCTGGGTGTTTTCTATGTATCATATGTATGTATTTACCAAAAAAAAATGTATGTAGTATATCTGTCACATATTTTATCACCAATTGTACAAGCTCTGCTTAGTTTGGGGTTAGGTGATGCTGTGTGAGTAGTCCGGAAATATTTATTTTTTTATTTATTTTATTGTTACAATTGGTGGATTTAAACAAAATAAACTTGAAATGTCGATTCTTTAAATAAGCAATAACGCATTTTATATTTGATTTAAATTCACCTATCTTATAAATATATTTTAGTTATTGTGCAGTTCTGCTTGTCACATGATAATTCGTTATCGTTTTAGCCATAAAATTTCCACTGCTGCACAGAGACCAAAATATTATTTATTTTTATTTATTTATTTTATTAGCCATTCTGTCCCACTGCAGGGCAAAGGCCTGCCTTTTCTCTTTCCATTCGCCTCTATTGCTTGCTACTTCAGGCCAAAATATACTTATGTTATTACGGTTTGAAGCGGTCTTGCTCCCTCGAACTATAACTAAATCATCCGCCTATCTAGCTGGCGGACTTCCTAAGCGCTTTTCGATTCGCAGAAGATATTGCATTTAAACGCTATAAACTCAGTAAAATATAAAAACACAAATTGTATCGGATGTTTCAAAGTTAATAACATCGGTTTGTTTAGTGTGTATTTTTTTACTGATTTACGTGTATGCTTGATTTTTAACTCAGTAAATAACATTGATTCACAAACTTACCCACGTTTCATTAAAGTTATTCATATTTTAATACCATTGTTGCCTGAAATGCATTGTAGTTTTTACCTTGCGTAGAGAGGCTACTTATGTAGGTATTAAAAATGGATGCCTTTGTGGAACCTTGATGGCGTATGCCCACGGCCACACACCTCAGTGGCGCAGGTCCGTTTGCGGAGCCGGTAGTGGGTTCGATTCCAAGAAATAAAATGTTTGTATCATCTGTAATCAATTTCTACTTGGTCTGGGAGTTTAAAATATTTAGTTAGTAAAAATATCAATTATATTTAATATTATAGGATGTTTATTAAGTATCTAGATGTTGTTGTGTGGATTGTACAGCAATATTATTAATTATTTTTATTATGTTTTTGATTGTATAGTAATATGTATTTAATATTTACACCTATCGCGAACCATACTCTGTTCTGCCTCTCTTATCAAAACAGAACAGATTTGTAGCCAGCTTTATCTTGTATCAGTTCTTGTAGATATAAATCATTGATAAGAAAACGGTTTAAATGTCAATTGTAAGCAACTATTTCTATCTTGTTACCACATTCAGATCAAAGGTCACGAGTATTACTGAATTTATCTCGATTCTACTCTTAATCGATTAGATAACTATCCGTGTGAAGTAAGGAAATCTACAAGCAGGGATGTTTGTAGATTGGAAGAGAATAGGATCTTCTGTTGATTTTTCTCACTTCGGAGACGGGTCTATCTATCTACAATCTACAAGGTTTTAATGCAACACTGTAACCAGGGGTCTTGCTCTACCTTCGTATATAGACGGACATATAAATCTTATGGTTGTTACATATTAAAGGGCTTATTTCACAAAATCCGAGAAAGCAATGATTAGTTATATCATGTTATATCAAGAGCTATTTCGCTTTGTCACATGCGACTGAGCGATAACTCTATATTTTAATCATAGTCTAATTTCACTGAGATTTGACGTTTGTAACAGCATATAAGTATTGAAGTCAAAAACCGTCAAATCATGGTAAGTTGCCCATTATATGTCTAAATAATGTTAAAAGCCGTGGTAGTTAAAAAAATTACATGTTTCGATGTATGTAAACACTCGTACGAAAAGCATAGAAAAAACGCCGTATTTATTTATTTGTTTCAGTTATCATCAGCAACTTTTTCATCCATAAGAAATTCTAGAGAGAATTCTACATGAGAATAAAATTACCTAGACCGAAACAGAGTTGTAAAAGAATGTTATGTAGTACATACACTTCACAATAATATCTCTGAAGAAACGTAAGTAATAGTTACTCAAAGAATACAAAATACTAATTAGTTGGTAAGTAATATCCCTTTTGTTTTGTAAATGACATGTGCTTGTAACAAAGAGTTTTTGGTAACAAAGAAATAAGATTAGATTACGAATTAATTACAAGGTATACGTGATATCTATTTACCGTAAATTATAATGATAACAACACTAAAGGTCATTAAAGTACAATAAGTTCATGTGGGATCAGGCAGGAGAATGCCACCTACACGCGTCTAGACATGGGTTAGGTTACCTAGCGCCACGAGATAGATCTTTTAATAACCATGGTACATAGTTAGGTACAGTATGTGGTGACACTATCACGTATACATACCACCTATTTTATTTTGTTTTAAGATTTTAGGAAATCTTACAGCTAGCTAGTATCTAATAAAAACTTGAGAGGTGCCAAGGGACACCCGGATGGAACGAAGTTCCTTTCGATTAATTATTAGTGAAGGAATTGTAATATTTTTTTTTTCAAATTTAATTTGAACTATAAATAACTTACAAATAAAACTGAATTTTACCCAAAACTAAATTTTGGAAACACAACAGAATTGACCCCGACGTGATTTGAACACGCAACCTTTTCATCTGGAGTCAGTCGCGCTACCATTGAGCCACGGAGTCGATGACGGGAAGCGCGAAATTAAGCAACAGCTTATCAAAAGTGTTGTGATTCAAAAAGTGTCGTGTCGAAAGTGTCGTGTCGTGACAACTTTTCGTAAGATTTGTTTCCGTCTAGCCCCTTTCACAACGCGCGATAAGGAACTTCGTTCCAATAAACAATATAAATACATGTACACACTGAAGGCCATTTAAAAGTTTTCGCATATGTATATGTTATAAGGAAATAAATTACAATACAAAGAAAAGAAAATGGACAACCAAAGTTGCCAAATAACAAAACACACTAATTAAATACTTTCTATACAAATAACAAATAAAAACGAAAAATACATATATCTAGTTACTAACGGAAAAATAAACTATAAAGAGCATTCTAAAGCTTAATTTATCAATCAGCAATGCATTCATGGAGTAATTTGTATGGGCAAAAGGGACGTCTATTAAATCCGTGCTCCTCAATGCAGCCCTTTGCATGGATCCAGATTAAAATAATCGTCAGTTATTAAAACGCAACAAGCATTCAATTAAGAAATATATACAATCTGCGACTTTTTTATTGAGAATATTGTATGAGTAGCTTTCCGCCCGCGGATTAGATAGATTTTTCCCGCGGTTAAATTAAAGTGGCCTTTGTCCTTTACTTTTTTTAATGATAGATAAGCCTTCATTTGATCACAATCTCAACTTTATTTTTTTTTATTATTGTTAAGCCTTCATTTGACCACAATCTCACCTGATGCGAAGTGACGATGTGGTCTAAGATGGAGCATGAAGGCCTAGAAGACGGCTTCTCCGGACCACATCACCTGATGTAAAGTGGATGGGGCATGAGAACCTAGAAGGTAGTTGGCTTCTCCGGACCACATAACGAAACACGCCTTTACGCTAAAAGTTAAACCCGTGTTGCTCTAGTCGCTTCTCAACTTGTGTTGTAAAATTTGAAGCGTCATAAAAATGTTATTTCTTTGATAATTTTAAATCTTTATTATTTATATAGACGAATTTATTTTTAATTAACTTTATGTTGACTGTCTCATATATTCCCTGTGATTCTAAGGAAATAAAATCTTTGGCTTTGAATTTTGACTGACTTTGGCTTCTTGGACTGACCAAAACAAAATGGCTTCATTTGATTTGAATTGTAACTGACTTTGGCTTTGATTTTGTTTATTTTGGACTGACCAAAACAAAATGGCTTCATTTGATTTGAATTGTGACTGACTTTGGCTTTGATTTTGTTTATTTTGGACTGACCAAAACGAAATGGCTTGATTTTATTTTTGTCTAGAGCTCAGCATTAGCATAATTGGTAGCATATACTTAACTTAACTATCACTCAAATTGACTAAATGTATTATTTTTCATATGTATGTATGTATATGTATATAGCATTAGGTAGAACATCACTATCTGAGCCAATATAAGTAAGTAGAGGATACACAATTTTTCGGTAAAAAATAATAATTCGAAGATTTTTAACCCTAAAAAATATGCAAAAAGCGCGAGCGCGTTGAGATCTAAGCGCTCGCTGAGTTGCTCGTACGCAGTGAATCTTATACTTAATCGATTGTCGATCGTAGACCCAGTGTGAAAATACAGTTCTCGGCATACAAAGCTCTTTATTGTAACAAATAAAAAATAGATCAATGGGCCATATAGCCTTGTTTCATGTGTATTGTATATTCTATATTAGTTACAACTAAAAGGATTATTTATTTATATACCTTATTAGTATATATATAATGCTACAGGACGCTACAGGACGCTACAGGTGGCAATCTCCAAGCATCGATACAGTTGGCCCAGGACCAAAGCTGTTGAGACGCCATAGTCACGTCCCTCAGTCATGAGGTTACCACTAAGAAGAAGAAGATATTATATATTCTTATTATTTCTACCTTCTCTTAGCACAAAATAATATAAGCGTACACAGGCAACCAAACAAGTTAATTTTTAGGCTAGTTATATTTAGGTTGAGTTTTGAAATTCCTGTATTAAGTTAGGAATATTTTCATTTGTTTACTCATCAATATCAAATTGATATCAACATGTGGAAACTGTTTCTAATAGCCAATTAATGAAATATGAAGTAGTTGCGTTTCCGCGATCCAGGTTCATCAATTAAGTAAAACTTAAGTGTCACACGACAGTTAGCCAACACGGCTTCATTATCTAGATATTAGTATTTATTTATCTATATTGTAGTTATAATATTTATTTATACATTTCATTATATTTTATATTATTATAATTATATGATTATTATTTTTAAGTCATCTAGCCTATTGCCCGCATGGATGAGACTCACGAGGGACCGAAATTATCGCCGAATTTATGGCATAGCCTCAATAGTAACCAACGGGCCTTTGACGATGATGTTGATGATGAGATCTGGATAAAAGGGAGTCACACATGGTACGGTGGCTTCGCTGTAGGACATTTATTTTTAAGTCTAGACCAAAGCGGCCTACTTCGGCGTCCTAGAATAACGCCCCTTTGGGGATATGTATAGCAGTTTGATAATTATGGTAATTTGCTTATTGAAAAGTAAATTTTATATACATGAAATGGACTATTACACCAAAAGTTCCGGGTATTTCAACAGTTTATACACTTATTGTAATAAAAAGAAACAGTTAAACAAATAAAACAAAATTATAATTTTGTCAGACCGGTCACCGATCCAAGTACTGACCACGATTAACGCCGCGTTTCTTAACTTTATAAATGCAAGGTAAATTTACCAATAATGACGTATTTAAAAATCTACTTGCTAGGACCTAAATGCGGTTCATAGAATACATCTTTAAGTACTATAAGTTTCAACTGTTTTTCTTTTAAATGTAGTTGCTATGTAGGAGAGATAATAAAATAAAATAAGTATGTAGATAAATAATTGGAAGAAAGTGTGCGACATACGGACGGACAGACAGACAGACAGGCAGACATGACGAATCCGTTTCTGCCGGTTACGAAACCCATAGCGGTTTTACCTGTATTACAAGCACATCAGGCTATTTATAAAAAAACTACTAAAGCCAATACCCATTTATGTTTACTTTAAAAGTTTTTCGCATTTAATTATATTTGGTAACTTATTAATAAGCCATCGCAATCGTAAGTACCGACTTAATGCTGCTAATAAGCAATAAACTCGAATGATAATTTGCTATCGTACGTTATAATGATTTCTTCTTAAACGACCCACCACCTAATTTCTTAACGACTTCCAAAAACATGAGGGTAATCATCATCATCATCTTCCTGAGCCGGGTTGGCTAAGTGGGAGGACACTCGACTTTCATTCCGAAGGTCGTGGGTTCAAACCCCGCCACTCACCTCTTGATTTTTTTTCTTGAAAAATTAATGTGCGCTTTAAACACGTGCATTAACGGTGAAGGCAAACATCGTGAGGAACCCGGCATGTTTTGAGAACTTTAAAGAGTTTGAAGGACATGTCACATTCACCAACCCGCACTTGGCCAGCAGCGTGGTGAATTAAGGACTAATCTCTCTCGCCAAGAGAGAAGTCCCTGTGTCCCAGCAGTGGGAACGTTAATATAATAGGATGATGATGATGATGATGATCTTCCTGACGTTATCCCACATTACGTGGGGTGGGCCCAACATGGCGCCCAAGTTTGTTTATAAACCGGAGTGAATTTATAAAACGCCAGAAAATGGATACTTTTAAAAATTTGCTTTACAAACCACAATGCAATTGGGATTTATATAGAAGAAATGATTATAACATGTGTATATTAATTTATAAAAAATTACCCGAATCATTAAAACAATCAAATGGATTTATTTTTAAGAACAGATTATGTAGTTCATTTCTTGACAAATGTTTCTATAATGTGAATGAGTATTTGAATTATGATGATAAATGTATCTAAATTATTTTATGATGACATCTTTAAATATAAATTTGACAAAATATTTGCACGCCTGCTTGCAAGCTGAATACATTGACATTTACTATTATTTAAGATCGGGCATGTAATATGAATTATTATGCATTCTCGCAAATAAAGAATTTCATTTCATTGCATGTTTTCTTCCATTTACCTCTATCACCCATCCCAACACTCACCTCTTTCTTACACATGTCATTTTTCACACAGTCCATTCAGTTTTTCTTTGTCCTACCTCTTCTAACATATCCATCTAAATTCATATCTAACGCTCTTCTCGTCACATGACTTTCATCTACTTGGTAAAATAAACAAAAATAATAATTAGTCCGTCATATACCTAGATTATATTTGACCACAATCTCACCTGATGTAAAGTGACGATGTGGTCTAAGATGGAGCATGAAGGCCTAGAAGATGGCTTCTCCGGGCCACATTACGAAACACATAAAAATCTCTTCACGCACTGGCCCAGCCCGGAGGGTGGTGACAAGCCGCGGCCGAAGCCTACCACCAAAGACTGTTCTTAGCACCACCCGGAGGGCACGTGTAAGGATTCAGAAGGTTGCCACTTACGGACGTGAACAGATAAAACCTCCAAAAAAATTGTACTCGTATTGTTTCTTTTCTCTTGCAAACGAATCATCGAGACGATACAGAGCATTGAAGTAAATTTATACGTCACCAGCCTCCACTCCGGGACACCAGCCTCCACTCCGGGACTTCGATGCTCTCCATCTTGGCACTTTAGCAAAAAATAGGTATCCAGAATATTTGGTCGGGCTAGCAAACGGATGAAAGAATACGATTTTTTTTGTAGTCACTTCTAACTATTCAGCATATTGAAATTGTTTGTATGTCTGTTACCTTAGACAAAACCAACTTCTTTCACCCGGAAGGGATTTTTACGATTCGAATGAAACCATTTTTTAACTAAATTTAATTAGTATCTTTTTTGTAGTTCTCGAGATATTGTAATTAATCCCAATAAGTGAAAGTCGATGGATATGAGTTTAACCGTATCTTTTTTTATTTTCGAGTTAACTTATGTAAAAAAAACCTAGATATCTTCTAATAACCCGCTCCACAAATAACATCACAATCTCGTCAATGTTACAAAAATCTTTCGCTAAAAATAATAAATCAACATCCATTTTAAGGCTGAAAATTCCAGGGATTTTTGCCCGACGTGATTATAATTGATGCAAGCTGCATCTTTGTCACGTTGACAGAAACGTCAATATTTTGTCTGCATAACTGGGCCAAGCACGCTTCTCTTCATTGAAAGTTTGCATAGACGTCATGAATAGACTATGTCAGGTTTTAAGTAAAGGCGCAGATATAAGAGCAGGCAAAGGAGAAGTACTCGTATGTAATTAGTGTCGTTCGGCGCGCGTATCTGTATTAAGCTGAAACGAACCTTTTGGTGCATAATCTATTCTGGAATTTTATTATTTTGGAATATTTTTGAAGTGGAACTTCTTTAGAATCGTTGTGATTTCAAACCGTATGCAACGGAAATGCGACAGGTAAGCCAATCTTAAACGCTAACAAGGTTAAGCAACGTTCCGCGACGCCAGCACACTTGGATGGGTGACCGCCGGAACAAAATGTTTTTGCACAGTATTTTCTTTTTTTTTTATTCATATTATTCTTTTGTCGATTTACTGAAGTTTCACTTCTATCGTGTGTGAATCGCACACACTTTTTTTTTATTCATCTCATTCTTTTGTCGATTTACTGAAGTTTCACTTCTATCGTGTGTGAATCACACACACACCTTTTTTTGTTTTATTTTTTTATTTCAAATGAAGTTGTTAGTATCTTAAAGAAAATCAGCATTTTAACATTAAGGAACGAACTAAATGTGATCACTTTTTTACTTTTGACACATTATTTTGTTTCTTTACTTCTAGCAAACTATTATAATGATCTTTTGACCTAATTAAAATTAAATTAAATAAATACGTTATAAAATCTAGCTCCGTGGAAGCTACTTAATATAACAGACTTACATTAAGCAGATATTTTTATTGTACATATATACTATATATTTTCTCTGGGACTCTATAGCATAACTTTACAGGACTCGTTACAGGGCATGCATAAAATGCTTAAGTGAATATGCCTATTAAGGTGTCAAAAATCAGTTCATTCGATCGAATACTACATCCGCGAGAGGACTGCAGCTTGATAATAATAATCTAGATCCTGTGTTCCCCTTCACTCCGAACCCCTCAGTCCCATAAACATAACTAGATAAAGATTCTTAATAAGTGATAAACATCACTATTAGGTTAAACACAGGAACCAAAGGATGGATGGAGCGATGAGTGATTTCGTATTTCATTACATGGTCCGGAGAAGCCATCTATCTTCTAGGTCTTATGCCTCATTATTATAAGTTAGGTAGGATATTATTCTCTCAGTTAGAAGTAACATGGTCAGCGAATATTTTATTAGTTGTAGTTTATTAATTCTTAAGGAAGTCCTACAGCTTACACAGCGAAATAAGTAGTTAAATTAATTTACATAAAGCACTCCCATAAACATATTTTATAATTTTTTTTGACTGCTTCAGTGGCGTGGTGGGCGGGGGTCCGCTTGCGGCGCAAGAGTATAACAAGTAGCGGGTTCGATTCCGGCCGAGGGTGAAAGTGTTTCTATGTTCTGCAAGCACTTTCTCCTTGGTCTGGGTGTTTAATAGGTAAAATAAAAAATATCTAAATATGTATGACTATTATATTAAGTATATCAGATATCTAGTACCCGTAACACAAGTTTAGAGCTTACCACGGGGCTAGATGAAAAAAATATATATTTACATACATTCAGTACTTAGTAAAATAAGTATACGTGTATGACGTCAACTTCGTATTTTTAAGAGATCCTAAAGGCTTTAACCTGATCCATATCTTTTCCCTCACGGAAATCTAAGTAGTGTCGCTACATTTATTTGATTCCCCCACACTCGTACATATATGTATCACCTATCTATGTGTATACACATAACCAGTGGGACTAGTGCTATACCACTAAAGTAGGTAAGCAAATTGACAATCGTGTAAGTAAAGGCGATTGGTGATAAAGCCAGTTACGTAACCGGGCTTTCTTCCGCGAATGTTGCGACTCGCTCACTCTGTATGGGAGGGAAAGGGACCCCTGCGCACGTCCGGACTTGCTTCGGTAGGGCTGACAGGTGACACTTTTTGGGATTTTTAGGTTCGCTTTTAGGATTAACATCAAAGTCATGGTAAATGTTGAAAAAACCTGACTTCATGCAAGAACATGCATAGCACACTGCATCAATTTCAAGGATAATTTGGCTTTAACTCTGACCGAAGCCAAAGCCTGTAACCAAAGAACACATTTTTTGGCGCTTCGGCTTGGCCACTGCTGCTCTGTTGCGACACGCTCGTCGTCTCGCGCGCCGTTTTTGTTATACTAGCATAACCTAACCTACATTTTCATTCTATAACTGTTAATCCTGTCGCAAGATGATTTATTTTTGAGTTCCATGAAACATGATAATTAAACATGTTGGAACTTTATTAAATAACAAATACTTACCTGTATAGGTACAAATGTTTTATAGCAATAAATTATTCTTATTCTTAATGGTTTTAACATGTCATTGACCGTTGTTGCCTAAAAAATACATAAAAATTGCGAAATGAACGGTTTCCGGGATTCTACAAAACAACAGAAATTGCTCGTTTAAAGTTATTAAACAGATTGACTTCTCGCAGTTCGATCAATAACAAGAAGAGATTTTCATCTCATGTCCAACGAAGCGAGCACCAATTAACGTATTGCATAAGTCGCCGCGCCAACCCTAGCAATTTTCCAGCACTGATTGCAGTTCAACAAACTGCGCCGGAGTCGAGCGTTGAACCTATATCCGTCCCTTTCTAAGCTATTCTCTTTCGCCATGTCTTCTAGATGCATCGACGGCGTTTTTCTAAGACAAAACGGCGAGGACTTACAAAATGAGCAATGTACGGGCGGTCTAACAGTGACTTGGCATTTTAAAGTGCAGCTCACTAGACCATTCTCTTTGCTATGGATAAACATAAATATGTAATATTGCAGTTTTTATAGCATTGTATACATTACATTGCTTTCTAGTTTTTGATGCCTGTGTCGGAGAATGAAATACCTACGATGAAAATCTATGGGTACCTTAAGAAAATATTTAAACTTGAGTACATACATAAACATTTTTCTAATAAATAATAAATACCGAAATGACAATCCATTCAGCGATAACTTGTACCTAGTAATGGAAAGGTCTTTCTAGGCTTTTGTAACTAGGCATTTGTTATAATTAATAAATACTAAAAATATATTTCTATATAGAATAAACTATTTATTCGTAAAACGAATGTAGAACGTAAACCGACAATCGCAGTCGACGTGAGACGTACACCACCAAGACGGGTAAGTAGATTATTTGTGGAGTTTGGCGCATATTCTGACGGTGGCGTTTTTTCCACGATGCCCTTTTTGCTATTCGCATAATTTCCCCTGTCTCAATTTTGTGTACCTACAGATATGGAATACATTGATATCACCACTATCTAGAAATGCTATTCAGAAAACAGACTGAGAAAATTCTTTGTATTGTAAATTTGGTAGGTACTTAAAAGTGTGGGTTAGGTCTAATATATAACTTTTTTTTTTATTTAAAAATGCGTGGTAACTCGAAAACCGTGACACTTTTACTGAATACAAATTGTAATTTTCCGAACAGTCGCGATGCCCCCCAACCGTGGGTAAAGGATTATCCACTCACACCCTTTAAATACCGTGTTTTTTTTTCTATTTTAAATTCCATATTCAACACGTTAAATTCTTACGTTCAATGAATTGATATTTATACCCGCTATCATTTTCCAAAAAACATACAATATTCGGTAATAATATTTTTTAATGTTTAAAATTACGAAGATAATCAGGTATCGACGACGTGAACTCGACTGACAGGAGAGGGTATAATTCTTCCCTATTCCGGTTTCTCTAGACTGGTATATACATACAGGGCGTAAAAAGTCAAATCTCTGGGGGGAAACTAATATAAATTGTTTATCTAGCTCACTTGACTGAAAGGAAAATTTCATTCAAATGTTTACAAGAATTTGATTGAATTCACTAATAATAGAAAAATTGAACCTGTTAAATTAATACTCTAAATAATATATATAATATACATATATATTTATGAAGGAAAATATTTCCGTATTAGAAATTTGGACTTTTAAGGACCCTTAAATTGTTGGTCCGTAGGTTTTCTCGTAGCTCAAAAGGGGTCAAGATCACACTATTTAAATCTGCCAGACTTTCTACACGAGCAGCCTATGGTCAACGTATACTCAAAAAGCCTACAACACCATTCGTGTGCAATATAATAATGCATTCAGAATGCTGTTGGGGCTTCCGCGGTTTTGCAGTGCGTCCGGCATGTTTGCCGAAGCCCGCACTGACGACTTTTATGCCTGCATGAGGAAAAAAGTCGCGTCATTACTCTGCAGAATTCGCGCAAGTACCAATAGCGTTCTGTCTGCTTTTAAAAATAAATGTATTCAAATGCTAGTTAAATAAATTAATTTCAAAATTTTGTTATGTTATATTGTAAGTACTAACCCTAATTCATTTTAAGTTACTAACCAAACTATGGATTATTGATGTCTGAATTAAATGAATTTAATTTTTTTTATTTTATTTTGTTTTTTTATTTTTTAAATATTGTATGTTTTATATGACATTTTAGTCTGCTGCTTAAAAAAGAGGTAGGTACTATGCTTTGGTTGTTTAGTGATTTTCGTAACACTTACAGGTTTTTTTCATTTTATAGGTATGGTTAAATAAAAGCTTTAGAGATTAGATGAACATTTTAGAAGTACTTTTTCTTTTATGATATAATGTATATGCCTTCATTTGACCACAATCTCACCAAAGTTATGAATGGGGAAGGAAAACCGCAAATCTCCAAATATACTCGAGTGGGGTCTCAAAGGAAAGCGCATCACGTGCACATTAATTGTACGACTTTTTGCTAGTAAGCGAACTTTCTAGAATCGGAATTTAAAAATATTATATTCTCAAAATAAAAATATTTTAGGATACATACATAATATCGACGTAATTCACGTAAAAATGTAGCTGAAGCTGTTTTCATAATAAATATTGGGAACCTATAGAAGATTAGGAAACATCTCGGCAGCGACTTATTCGTGCCTAGACTACCGATAAATCGCGTCTTTACACGACAGCTTGTCTCAGGAAAATTAACTTCACGAACAAGATAACGAATATTATGAACTAAGTAAAGGCGTGAGCATATTACAGGAAGTTATTTTATTTCTTATTCACAAAAAGCTTTTTAAAATATTCGCGGTCTTGTATATTCGTGAATTGATTCAACATCATCATCATCATCTCAGCCGTAGGACGTGCACTGCTGGGCATCAAAGTTCATCTCTCAAAGTTATTTGATTGGTGGATAGCAAGTATTGAGAAAGTTCATTCATCTATTAAAAACCAAAAAAAATATTACATAATTAACGCATTTATTATTATTATTTTTTAAATAAAACTTTTTAACAGAAATAAAGTCTTGACCAGGCTTTCTGGCGCTTAGGCAGAATTATTATCAATAAATACCGTCAGCACAATAAAGCTGGCGTTAGACAACTTTATAATTTTCTGAATTATTTTTGATTTAGTTCAAAAAGTCCTTAGTCTTTACAAAAACATAAGAAAAAATTTCGTTAATTATTTATGTTAAAATTTTGCATATTTTTTTTAATAGTTATTATCAAAGATCAAAGCCCTCTCTTTTTCATCTACATTCTGGGAATGATTCTTGTGCGAGTCAAAATTAGTTATTAAAAATAATGTCTCATTCGCTTTGTACCTACTTAATAACTACGCAAAGCTGTTTTGTTACGTGGAAAAGCTCTTAACAATTTTTTATATTCTTTAATACCTATCCTAATGATTTCTGAAAGGTCTTAAGCGAAAAGTTCTGTCTATTTTTATAATGAAAACCCAAGCAAATCAACGATGTTATCTCAGTTTAATGTAATATTTTAAAAGCAACGACTTTCAAATAGAAATCAACTGAATACGTTAACATAATTTTAAAACAAAAAAATACAACTATTTTTTTAATCGGGCTAATACTTCTTGAGTTTAATTTATTAAGCCACAATTTTCATTTGGTTTTTATTAATCACATACTATAATGATATGCCCAGAATCTTTTCTTGTAAATAATAATTTGAGTGTCTGTTTTTAAATTAAATGCATTTTAGTCAACGCGTATATGTAGGTATCGATAATTTGCGAAGACGTCACTACTGATCAACAAGTCAGGTCTTTACTCGGAGACCGTGCAACGTGAAGAGTTCACTGCGTCAACAACAACAATACCCCTCTTGTTGTTGACGCAGTGAACTCTACAATAAAAGGGGTCAGGTTAGGTACCTAACTATTATGAATAGTGATACAAGGTGTTTGGGATATGGTATATTGAGCGGAAAAGTTGTGAATATTATATAATACGAAGTTATTTCGATTAGTAAAAAAACTTTGAGGTATAAATCTATAAATTTAATTTTATCGTGATTTACAGCCTTAAATTGTAATGTTTTATTTTAATAAGATACCTTGAGAGGTATTCATTAAAGTAAACCTACCTTATTTCGTATCATAATAATTATCTATTTCATCGGTGGTTATAGATTGTATTTTGCATTTTTACCTTCTTCTAGGGTTTCAAAAAAAATTAATTCAACTGAAATGAGGATAAACTTGACTTAGAGATTATATTAGGCTAAAAAAATTAGAGGTCTTTTTCCGAAAAAAGGGCCCCAAATCGAAATGTTGTAGAACAAAATATGTTCGCCTGGTGCGTGCTATTCACACCCTTTCCGTTGTAAATAGCACATCCGAAACACCTTGTATATATAATAAATATGAGCAGGTTTCTTAGTGTATGGTTATCGCACAGCACGTGTGGTCTCTGTGCAAAGCTTAGCAATAAATAGTTTCCAAATCTTGCGCAATTTCCTCCATTAATTTTTTAAATTTCACAAAATTTAGATCGCCACAAAAAATATGATATATGACACTCGCTAAGCAAAAGAACGGTTTAAGCAAATATTTTTTTGCATTCGCTTAAGAAATCAGGACAATAATGCTTATTAGGTATTCCAATATTGTATCATTAATTTTAGGTAGTTTCAAACAAGGTTGTTGACCTACCTATTTATGTTTTTAGGGTTCCGATTTAAAGGGTAAAACGAGATTACTAAGACTTCGTCGAATCCTAGGAACAGTGATAGACGATTTGTGTGTAGGGAAAAAAAAAATTACACGGAACCCTCGGTGTATGAGTCTATACTAGTGAGTAGCTCCGTAATAATAATAACAATATTATACAGGGTGGAATTTTGAGTAATAACCATAATACCGTAAAAAGATATTAAAAAAAAAACTTATTTCACAAAATTTGGGTTGGGTTAAAGATAAAGATAAAGAAAGTTTTATTCATGAAACATCTGCATTATAAAACTATGTTAAAATTAAACAAATAAAAAAAAATAAAAAAAAACACAAGTAGTTGGTTTTTAACCCCCGACGGAAAAAAGAGAGATATAAGTTAGAAGTGTATCTGTGGCATCATAACTCCCGAATAGAAATCTGTGGCCCACTACGCTGGCCAAGTGCGGGTTGGTGGTCACATGTTTTATAAACTCTTCAAAGTTCTCAGAAAATGCCGGTTTCCTTTTGTTTTAGGTCGGAAAATGTACCCAGGCAACAAAAAATTTTTTGAATTCTCTGTAAACTGAATTAAACTCTAAGCTGAGTTAAACAAGGTAAGGGTAAGTATTGAAAACTTTGTCACATCAAGTCCTTCAAAGCCTTTAAGTTCTCAGAGCATGCCGATGTCGGTTTCCTAAAAAAGAAATATCCAGAGTTGCGTGGCGGGTGGCGGGTGTTCCAACTTAGCCAACTTTTTTGTATTTTATTTTATTTCAATTCAATTTATGTGTTTATTTAAGTTAATATATGATTGTAATATTTCAAATACGATATTATTATTTTTTATGAATAAATTAATCTGAATATAATATGATAGTTCCTATTTACATATTAAACAAGCCTTACTCTTGGTACTTAGATCGGCAGTCTTAGTACCTACATAGGCATCATGGCTTATCAAGTTGCATGACGTCGGTCATTGAACCCGCCGCTCTCGGCTGCCGAGCACTCCGGCACCGCCAGGAAGCAATAGCCCTTGCAGACTCGATTTACGACTATGTACTCTCGATCGGAGAATTATAAATGTCTTACGTTTATTTGCATTGGTGTAGGAAAGTTGGTTAGAGGAGAAATGAGGCCGTCCTCCAACATTGTGTCGAAAGGAAATTATATTTTATCGGAGCAATCAAAAGAATTAATTTATTTGACATAAGTAATTTTTAAATGCGCAGTCTAAAAAATGTGCATGGTTAGTTTTAGATATGGTTTAAAAGTATAATTTCCTTTAATTTCGCATGTCTATTTTGGTTAATGTTTGTAATTTAGTAAAATTAGTATGTTTACGCAATTTGATGAGTTACAAAGTGTAAAGATTAATTTGATTGCATTGAATGAGCTCCCAAAATATTTATAATTTTTTTTGAGACACTCAACTCTAAAAGCCCATGTACCTACGTCTTACAAATTTCGTACAATCGTACCAAACTTTACGCACGCGAAACTTTTCCGTTTGCAAGAAAAATGAAAGAAAATGTGTACATATTTTGTAAAGAATCTAAATGATAAACAATTTTTTAGTCATTAACCCTTACCGCGGCAGTAATTAAATTTCAGCGCTAGAATAACGATGCGATACATTTACAGCACCTAGACTCAGAGCGTCACCTGCACGAATACCGCGGCATCATTACATCCAAGGATAAAAGAATATTCTACTAACGAGACTCATTAGTAGAATATACTAACTGACACATGTAATTTGTACAAGTGACTTGACCCACTTCGCACGGGTGCAATTTGTTGATTGATACAATATGCGTCACTTATAACTGCAGTGATAGGAATAGGTAGTGCAATTTGCCTGGACTTCATGAAGATATCTTAATATGGACATGCCACTAATCCCGGGAATTTAATGAGAAAATGTTATTGTATACTGTGTAAAGATTTATATTATCATTTCATCAGATTATTCATTAAGAAAAGCTTGCCGTCATATTTGTATTTACTTCAAGTTAGCCGCAAAATATTATAGAATGCATTGTTTCGGCTTCACAAATGCGCGGCGGCAATAAGATAAGTAGGGAGTTAGTGAGTAACGAGGTTCGTTAGTTTTTTTTGTCATTCGGTTACAAATTTAAGTAACCTGATTGATTTGATAATTTTAACGACACCTTGGCTCGTTTTATGGACTGATTCAATCTAATGTGTGTGACCATTTGGCTTTCGCATACTGGACCTTGATTTTACTGGATCAGATTTATTTTTTGTAGAGCTGGACCGTATTTTGGAACAAACCGGTAAGTACTTAGATTTAATTAGTTCATATAAAAAAAGGAAACTAAAAAACCTTATTATTATTATAATTCTCTAAATTTATTTTACTGATACCTTTTTAGCATCGTTATATAGTACTTTTAAGTACTACAGTCACATAATTGAATACCTAACAATTAACAAGAAAACATTTATTTATTTATTAAACAACAATTGTTACTCTATCGTTACAGGATGTTTCCCAATGCAATAGAGTAACTCAATTTACATTTTAATATAATATTATTAATTTAATTCAATTGAAAAGATTATTCATATACATAAGAAACATGGTTTTGTTTGGAATAATGCTAACCTGCAATAATGTAATTTTATTTTTAAATTTTATGTAGAAAATGAATAAGACACAGCCATAACCTTTGCACACAGGATTCGAATCTGCATCTCCAGGATAGCGCCCCGATGTGCTTTAACACCAATTACACTAACGCGTCATTAGGTGATCGCTTGAATTTTTTCTGCACTTTGTTATATCGAGTAAAAATTTAATAATAGTTTAACATGCAAAGTGAGGTTTATTAATAAGATTTAATGTAATATTATGGAATTTTATTTATGTCTGTTGACAATATTTATTTTAATTGTTATAGATTATTGTCATGGTTTTTAAAGAAATAATAAAAGCATAATGAAAATAAGGTATTTATTGGCAATATGTTCCGTCATATTTTTTCAATCGTTTTCCCGGAATCCCGGGGTGTATCCATACCTACAATTGATAATGTTTAAGGTCATTTACCCCAAATGGCACTACCTATTCCTATCTCTACATAAAAGCAACGTAAACAACCCCTCCTGCATGAAAACCAGTCATGCATGGAGGCTGATGCATAATGACATGACGCTCATGTAAACACCTAAATATAGACCGTCCATAAACAGCGTACCGTAAAATGGGGTTTTTTGGATACCGTGAGGTTATTTGGAATTTCATTAAAATAAAAGATTTGATAGCGTGCATTTTTTATCTGTTAATTGTAGGATATTTTTTTCGCCACCTAACAACACAACAACTATTTGTCAACGTGAAATTGTATTTTTTGAGGATGGTTCATTGCACGTGGAGCAGTATATTCTTTGGTGAATAGCAAATTTTCGCTCTATTATGTGTGCTTATAACTTCCATCTGAAACACAAAATCCGGAAATGTGTGTATAACACCAATAAAACTTTGTATACGTGTGTTTTTCGCTGATTTTAGTGGTATTAGGTGTTGGTTTCTATCTCTAAAAAGCTTTGAACTGTATCTATGTTTTGTGATTGGGGCTTTTTGGAATGGATTTTGGGGTTATTTGGAACACTATTTCAAATAGCCCCTTCAACGGTGTTCTGTTCTTCTATATATAGATTAGGCTCAGATTCAAATAGCCCCAAAAGTGATATAAAACTTACTTGAGGGTAGGTAAGTAAAAAAATATAAAAAAAAATTACATATATGTAGTTTATTTTGTGTTTCGAAGACTTAGTTGTGACATTTTTTCAATTTAAAATTAATTAATAAAACCTTTAATACATACCGATATTATGGTTTTGTTTATTAAACCTAAACCATAATAATTTTTTTTTTTTTTTTTTAATTTTTTTTATTAGTTTTTTTTTTAAAAAGAGGGGTGTTATAAGTTTGACGTGTCTGTCTGTCTGTCTTGGATGGAGCGATTTTAATTTAGTTTTTTTTTGTATGAAAGGTGAGTTTGGGCTGGTTGTTCTTAGACATGTTTCATGAAAATTTGTTGAGCCGTTCAAAAGTTATGTGTGTGAGAGTGGGGAAGGAAAACCGAAAATCTGCAAATATACTCGAGTGGGGTATCAAATGAAAGAGCATCGCGTGCCCTAACTTCTAAATATTATGGTGTTTTACTTAAAATAATTTTAAGGCATTGAAATCGGGGGTTTTTCTTAAATTTTTTAATTTAGATTTTTATATAATCAGCTTCCCAGGTATGTAAGTAATTTAATTAGGTAGCGCGGTAGGTATTCACAATATTACTCGATCTCAAAAACCAACCCTCAATTTATTAAAATAATAATTATAATATCTTTATAGGTAAATAATATTTTTTAGCTTATGTCCAGCAGTGGACGTCTTTTGCAGAAGTAATGATTTTAGTAGAATAAATATTTGTAGGTTTGCTGTTTTTGCTTTCTCATCCACTTTAATCGTAGACTTTAAAATTCTGTTTTTTTTATAATATTTTTATTTTTAATGTTTCTCTAGGATAAATTAGTTATATTTATTCATATTTAGTTTTAAGGAACTATTGTCATCTAGCTTAAGGAGGAGGGCGTTAATACCCGCGACACAGTTTTTATAACTTCTGCGTGTATTACCGTTCATAGCTTCTATTTCTCTGTACCATGTTCCCTTAATAAACATTTTTCATTTTCATTTATTTTAACTTTCCAGCAAAAGATGAGACCATCCTTATAATGAAATAACAACGGGGCTATAGAAAACTAAGAAAAACAAACAAAAGGATCCTAATTCAGCTGCTATTCATTATCATTGAAAAGACTGTTTTCCTCCAAGACATTATGTCATAATAATAATAGAGTTGGATCCTTTCAGATGACGTTAGTCTTAGAAAATCACTGAATAGCTGGGGTGACAAAGTGAAGTATCTAATGGAAAGAATCAAGTTACAATGTTACTGCCCTACAAGTCTGAAGTTTATTAAGGGTTATATCTTATTTTTAGAGTTCCGTACGCGAAGGGTTAAATGGGACCCTATTACTGGGACTTGGTCTTCTGTCTGTCTGTCCGTCTGTCACCAGGCTGTTCAAGAACCGTTATAGTTAGAGACTTGACATTTTGAGGATTTTTCCACACTACATCTACAAATAACAGAGAAGGCTAAATTAAATAACTACAGAAAAAGAAAACTTATTTTAAAATTAACGGTATGTAAATTAAGATGATGAATAAACATTTTTGTATTGTTGCAATAACAAAAACACATAATAAACAAACGTGAATTTTATTAAGTTAAGCACTGTTGCAGGTACTTGGTGGGCTCTGCATCTTTTTGATTTTAGTTTTTTTCTTCCTTTTTACTCATTTCTGTGTGTTTTTTTATGTATAAACTGTATGCTCAGATTGGGCAAACTGTTGACACATTTTTATAACCCACCATCTATGTACACAGATATTTTTCAATAAATGTTCTATTCACGGAACCCTAGGTGATGCATGAGTCTCATACCTTCTCATCAAATTTATGTATGAACTGCGTGGGTTCAGCTCGAGCTTAGGTCATTACATTCTACCTTTGAATTATGATAATAGCGGTTGATATTGACAACAATAACAAATTCTTAAAAGCAACTTCATTAAATAGTTTGACATGACTGTACTGAGTGGGCGATGTGTCAAAGTACAAAGTACGATACTCCTAGTGTCAAATAGCACAGTAATCTATGAAGTCTGAAGGTCAGATAATTAAACACAATTTCATCCCTTAAGCCTTCTTATAGTTTTATATTATTCTTATAGTCTTTTTGTGGAAAACGACTTCTTACAGAAATACATCAAACCAAAAATAAGCACTACATTTAATTTCGGCTAGTGCCTTATAAAATTTTGCAGATTAATTTCGGGACAGATGAAACTATAGAAAGACATTTAAAAATAAATTTTGATTTAGATATCTTTAAACAACGTATTTTTAAAAGGTGAATGAGATTTCTATGGAACCACAGAAAAGTGATGGTTAGTAGAAAAGTTAATTATAATAAATTGATTTGAAATTATAGAAAATTTGAAATTATATTAAAAGATTACATTTATGTCTATGTCTTCGTCTTAAGTGCTTTTAGAAGAGCTTATCAAGAGCTTTTAGAATTTTATTTTTATCTTATAAGGTAGGTTATACATTTGTTTTTAAATTGATATTTTACTAGCTGCCCGCCTGCGGCTTTGCCTGCGTAATTATAAAAAAAAAGTTATTTCAATGCCAATCTTGACTCAAACTGGCTTTGCTCGTAATCATTTTATTTTCCGCGAAAAGCGGTATTTTACGTAAAGCGATATGTAAGCGATATGTAAGCTATATTATTATAGTAGTTTTTTCGTGAAAGAGTAACAAACACTCACACTCACTATCATTCTCATAAACTTTTGCGTTTATATTAGTCGGAAAGAACTAAAGAGTTCTTTTTATTTTATTATTACTTTTGAAACTATCATGGTTATCATGATTATCAATACTCTTTAGATTTATAACGCATGGCGCATGTCTCTCTCCCTCTCTGCGGGGTCGTTCCCTCATGGCTGAGGATCGTGGTTGGTCATCACAGGTTGCGGACAACGGTGCTGTGGTGCACCTGAACGGTGCCTATCCATGGCGTCACGGACAACCGAGCAGAATTTAGATGAGGAAGAGGCCTTCACTTGATCGGACCATCTGGTTGGAGACCGACCACGGGCCCTTTTACCCTCCGCGCATGTAAATATACCGAAATATCGGGAAACTCGAAATCGACCTCAATCATGGAAGTATCCCGTTATAAATCTAAAAAGTTGTTATTGAAATTTAACAACCTAACCTTCTTTTTAAGCATGAATATTGTCTCCTTCTAACAAACTCAAATGTCATTTTATACAAGGACAAACTAAGAGTATCTATCTATGGTAAGAATAGAGTGAGCCTATTGAATTGCGTACATCAGACACGGCTAATAACAACATCACGTTCGCGCAGCGAGCCTTCGCAGTCGTGGATGCGCGGTAGCGGCGTGGGGATCTCAATTCATTTTTCTAAATTGAGCAATAAAAATGGTAAAATGTGCAGTCAAATACTGCAAAAATTACACAAGAAAGGACTCCAAGATGAAATCTAACATTACATTTCATCGGTATGTCGATTTTTACACTTATTTTGATAAAAATAAATCAAGCATCGCGTCCATTTGAGGGGGTGAAGGAGACGCAAGAGGTGGGCAAGCAAACACCCGCCCGCGCACCGCGCCGACCGTCAAAAGTATAGTGATGGGATGCGACCGATTGTTGACGTAGTTTAAAAAAAAAATATGTTAGTTGGGAGTAGAGTTTTTCCTCGGAATGTCGCCGATTGCGATGCAAAGCGCTTTACGCTACTACGCTTTTAGCGCATGAAAAAAAAATTTAAAAGTTGTCGGAAGTACTCAAGACGACTAAAACCATGACGCCGACATTATTGTGAGCAAATAACAATTAAATACGAAGACGTATTTAATTGTTATTTTTTAATTTATTCAACAATATAACAATTCACATTCACTTTGGACAAACATAGCCTCTTCGGGTCCATAATTTTAAATACCGATATTTTTTAATGTTTTTACCCATTATTAATATATTTTATGTATTTAAGTATCTAATCATAAGGTTGCAATGCCCCAAAAGGGTAATGTTAGAATCTTACTACTATGTAACACCTAAATTAAGCACACCTTTCGTACAATCATTTATATTCTTGTGCAATAAAGTATTCATAATAATAATAAATGTAACCACTTGAAACAACTAGAAAATGATTATGTAGATGGTAGAACTATCATTATAATTTGGTAAATTACTGGATGTTTTATATAATGAAGCAGAGAACAAGTAACTAACATAAAGAGTGTGTAACTAATTACCTAACAGAAAACCTTATTAATGTAATTTATCGATAACTTTTTCCCTATCGGCACGCCCCATCCCTACCTGTCATTCGCTTTTTACGTTTGTCTATGGTCTAGCTGTCTACGTTCTGCACAATGAAGTTTTAGTGATACGCGCGCTCTGTTACTACTCTAAGAGGACAAACGAATACTAGCGGCATGTTATCTTAAAATAAGTTTAGTCAACTCTTTCGTATAAGGGGTTAAGTCTTGAAAGCAGAACCTAATACAAGAAATTGAACTGAATTTGCTCGCTGGAGAGACCAGAACGCGCTAATATATAATGATAGATACTTCGCTTAGAACTTGAAATGGCTTAAATTAGCTTTATTGAAGTGCTCTGATTTTTCACTTAACTGACTCGGACTGGATAAAATTTAATCTTCGACTGGAAAATCCTATTGTAGAGCGCATCTTAAATTAACTTATAGATTTCCCAGCGTTCTCTTGGAGCGAAAAGACATCGACATTTATAGACTTTTAAAATTAACCCTTTTTGCAATGTGGCGTTATATGAATCTATCTATATAAATAAAAATGAATTGTTGTTCGGTAGTCTGATTAAAACTCGAGAACGGCTGAACGGATTTATCTTATCATAGTCTTGAAATGTTCGTGGAGGTCTAGGGAAGGTTTAAAAGGCGAGAAAAAATCGAATAATTGCCGGGTTTTTTTTTACCTGTGCGAAGCCGGGGCGGGCCTCTAGTAAATAAATAAAAATTTAAACTACACATAGGATTCCGTGTATAGTTTTTATTTATATTGCATGAACAAAAACGCTTAAATTTATGTGAATATGTTAGAAGCATGTCAGGGTGATCACTAATCAATCACTTATTTCATTTATTAACCTCCGACAAAAAAGAGGTAAGTTTGACGTATCTGTCTGTCTGTATGACTTTTTACTTTTAAGGGAAGTAACATTCTGAAATCAGGAGTTTTGTTATATGAAATTTAGATTATAATTTAGAATTTAGCGAGATGCATATTAATTATTTATAATGAATTAAAATATTTTTATGGTATTCTTTTTGAAATAGTTTTATGTTCTGTATTTAATTATTTTACTCAAACAAAAACATTACATATTAATTTTTACAATGTAAACTTATTGTAATGCGAGTTTTTCTATATAAAACAGCGTTTCGTATTGTTTGTCTCACTTTGTCATGATAATGTTTATGTTAAATATTAAGAGTACATATTATATACAGGCAATATTTTATGATTTTTACTTATAAGGGAACTTAAATAGGGAAATAGGGGTTTTAATTGTTATTTAGGTTATTAGATCATTGGTGCTGACAAAGATAAGATATGCAAAACTTTACTTTTCTTTATAATAGGTACAGTCCACATCAAAAGTAGGTGATCAAAATCAACGATTCAAAATTACGTCCAGACGTATTAAGTTATGCCAAACAGTCAATTTAAAATGAAGTTTTATTTATCAAAACAAAATTAATAACACCGAGGATCGAAATATATGTAAACACTTAGGAGTAGGAGGTGGAAGCAAGGGTGGAGGTGTTTATGTACGCTGACGACGCGCCATCGATAGACTCACTAGAGAGCAACTTGAATGCCACCATTACTCAACTAGTTGACTGGTTTAGAGTTAACGGTGAGGCCCCTGTCGGTCGTGGTGGATGGTGTGTCGGTCGAGCAGGTCGAGAACAGCAGATCTTAGGGTTCCTGACAGATAGAGGACTTCAGTGCTCAGATCACATACATAGGCTGTGTTCAAGGTTAGGTAGTGCATGCTACGCCCTGAACCGCCTATCTAAAATGGTATCAGCAGATGTTGTTGTGCATATTACTTCGCTACCGTACACTCGTTGCTACAATACGGCACCGAGCTATGGTCGCGCGCTGCCGATTGGGAGCGCGTGTTCCGCATGCAAAAAAGGGCCGTACGTTCAATAGCGCGAGTGCGGAGTGACGTATCTGCGCAACCTTACTTCAAGAGCTTTAAGATCCTCACTCTGCCATCCATCGTCATCTATCAGGTAGCAAATTATCTCCGAACTCACGTTGACTCATACGCGAGAAACGGACAATATCATTCATATGCGACACGTTAACAGGCACAAATTATGAACGATACCTAGAACCTTGGAAAAGTCGGCTAGATTGACTCATGTGCATGGGTCCAACAGTTTACAATCAATTACCGGATTCGGTGACTGAGGCACCAACTCTCTTTATGACTCCATATTCCAGGCCAAATAGAAACGCTGGCTCATAGAAAAGTCATTTTATAACTATGACTAGTTCATGAATGGGAATGATTTTTAATTTATAAAAATAATTTCAATTTACACTATTATTTATTCAATTTTTTTTTTTACTTTAGATATAATTAAAACAATAATTAATTCTTGACATTCGTAATCATTGTTAATGATAATTATGATAAATTGACATTATTTATATTTTGTGTACTTAGTTATAAATTAGACATTATTTTAATTGTGTATATGAATTATTAATGTATTTCAGATCTTGACATTTAAATTAATTGTGATATTAGTTATAATAATATTTTGAAAAAGTTGTGGCATTGGGCAACCACGTAAAAACCCATATTGTGACTTATAATCTATATTATCAATAAATGACTATAATGAATATTATTATCACTTACTTATTATTCGTTATTTTGTTCCTTTACTTTTTACTAACTACAGTACCTAGTCAGTAAAGTTTGACTAAATTTGGTGTACCTACCTATATAATTATTTTGAAATAGGGTATTTCATCAGTTCTTTTTGCTGTTGACTTTACCTACTTATACACACTGAATCGATTTAACATAATTATATATGAGAAGACAATCATTCTAATTTAAGAATTTTTATTTCTGAGATTCATCTTGTAATAACCGAGTTTCAGAAGAGATTTCCAGACACCGAACCAAAACGTCCTCATTTGAATGTGACCTGTCAAATATTATTTCCGGTATGTGATTTAAATAACTTTGTGCCAGAATACTCTATTTCGAATAGACCCGCGGACAAAATTGGGCTTAGTATACTATGGACAATGGAAATAACCTTATTAAAAATAGATTATCAACTGTAGAAATAGCACCGTCGTCACAGGTTATATTTAGGCCCCAAAGAATAGAAATGAGCTTTAATTTGTTGCTTTCTATTTTATTTAATTAATATTTTGTTTACTTAAACAATGTAAAGAGAACTTTAATTTAGAATCCAATTCTAGAAGTCATTCTGGGCGTACAAAGACAAAAACCCCTGTACTAAAATGAAATGTGATGTGTTTTTTTTAAAAAAAAGTTTGATATAATGATATCATGATCATAATATCGGCGACGCGAGATTTAACTTTTTTTTTTTTTTTAATTTATGATAAGCGCATCGCTAGCGCTCTTTATTGGGGCGCCAAATCTTAAACCGACATCATGATAAACATAATACCGCCAAGTACACCTGGGTACGTACGATACAGTCAACAGCAAAAGTAAGTGATCAAAATCAACGTTTCATAACATCTTCTAGTGTCACGTGTCAGATGTAACAAGTAATACCAAAGCGTTTATCGTATTTAAAGTTTTATTGGTCAAATGAGAATAATTAAAATAACACCGACGATGGAAATAAATGTGATCACTTACCTACTTATAATAATATAAATAATAACGAAAGTCGTGGGTTCAAACCACGCCTCGAACCTCTGGATTTTTCTTCTTGAAATATGTATGTAATATATCACGTGGTTTAACGGTGACGGCAAAAATTGTGAGGAAACCAGCATGTTCCGAGAACTTTATAGAGTTTTAAGGACATTTATTTATCTATTTATTTATTTATTGGATAACCAAAAACTTACAAATACATAGTAACAAATCAATATAACACTAGAAAGCTTAATACTTATAGCAGATAGACATGACATGTCAAATTGTTGCATTAAAAAAATTAAATAAATTAAATTCATCTAATTTATGCCACATTGTGGCATTCCCGAACCAGCACTTGTACCTATACCTACCAAGAGATACAATTACAAAGACGAAACAGGTACAGCATAACATTTACGGACCTCTCTACCAGGCATTTGAATTAATGTAGCAGAAAAACACAAATGTTGCCAACCGTGCAGTTTTCCAGCCCGGCCGGCGCGGCGCGCGCACCGCTCGCTCGGCCAGACCGCGCCAGCCGACCGTGCATCGGCTATTCTGCGCCACAGCTTTTGCAGGTTAACTTAGTACTATTCTAATTTATGTTTCCGATACTTGGGTAGACGTGATGCCGTATAATAATAATAATATTATATTTCCGGACTACTCACACAGCATCACCTAACCCCACCTAATATTTACTTTTTGTAAATACATACATAAAATACATAGAAAACACCCAGACCTGAAACCGGCATTCTAGATGATTAAAAATTAAATGATTAAATGCATACAGTCATAACCAACATAGTATTGACCAAGCAGAGCGACCATATGCAATTAACCTAATAAAATCATCATAATATTCTATCTCATGTACAATTGTACAACCCCTTAGCGGATTATCCATTATTAACGAAACACTGTATACCGTTACTCGGAGGTGGTGAAACAGGCCCTTAGCAGAGTAGCTATTCTAACTCTAGTTAATATTTACATTGCGTCTAGTAAGTGCATGATCGCTAAAAAACGGGGGCGATGCTCGATCCCCACCAGTGGGCTGGAGCGAGTGACTCTGATATCGTTTTTATACATTTTATAGATTTACACGCAATGGAATTGCCGTATTTTATTTCTCGCGGGCACAATTTATTTTGCCCGTTAAATGAATCTACCTAACACTGAAAGAAATATTTAAAAAGGTACCTGAGATTAGCGCCTCCAAACAAACAAATCGATTCTTCGGATTTATAATATTAGTATAGATGTTATCATCATCATCAGCCTATATTAGGCCACTGCTGGACATGGGCCTCCCCTAATGAGCGCCCTGTCCTCGGCTTGACGCATCCAGCATCTGCCTGCAGTCTTTCGCAGGTCGTCATCCCACCTGGCAGGAGGGCGAGTATAGATGTGTTTATAATGAAGTCAAGTCAAGCGCACTGCCTTTTTTTTTGTTTCGATGGTGTTGCACAAATCATTTTAATGTAATTGTAACGTAATGTTCAGTGAAATGTTCCCTGCGTGGGTTTAATTGAGCATTTTCCCGTAACGTTTCATTGAACCCCGCTTCACTCTTCGGAAAACCTTAAAAGAGTTTTAAGGACATGTGACATTCACATTCACCAACCCGCACTTGGCCAGCGTGGTGGATTAAGGCCTAATCTCTCTCGTCAAGAGAGAAGTCCCTGTGTCCCAGCAGTGGGAACGTTAAAAGGGTGATGATGATGATGATGACCTCTGATCAATAGATCGCGAGATATTTGCGAAAAACTGATTTTCGTGACCTTTTGACCTTTATAACTTTTTTAGCCGGCACGATATCAATGTCGATTTTTCACATCTTCATTACAATGCCGTAATAAAGGTGTATACCAAAATTCTGCTCACTAGGATTTTTTCCGCAGATTGGGGCTTAAAATAGCTAAAATGACTGGACTTATACAACACAAACCAAAAAAAAACAAGATTTGTAAACTTAGATCGGAAAATGGCCGGTCATTACGCTGGAACGATGCCAGCAATTATCTACTTCCAGGTAACCTTGGTATGGAGTGAGAAAAGAGATACCTAAAACTATATTTTCCAAAAAAACTATAATTCTTACTAATATTATAAATGCTAAATTAACCCTGTCAGTCTGTTTCCCCAAAATGACTAAACTGTTACAAGTAAAAAAAATTGTTAAAGAAACCGGCCGGGAGCTCCATAACACTGAGTGGTAACTGGTAATTATAAAATCAAATTTTACATTTAAAAAATCCACCGTTTTCAGAACGTTAGTTCCCTTAAAAGTAAAAAGTCATACTATTTTGTAATGTGCACGTGATGCGCTTTCATTTAAGACCCCACTCGAGTATAATCGTATTTACAGAGTTCGGTTTTCCTTCCCCACTTTTACCTACACAACTTTTAAACCGGTTAACCGATTTTCATCAAACATGTCTAAGAACACTCGCGCAAAACTCATCATTCAAAAACTAAGTTGAAATCGCTTCATCCGTTTGGGAGATATGATGTCCAAACTTATAACACCCTTTTTTGTCGGGGGTTAATAAACACAAAGTTTAAATTAAACTTTCAAACGAAAGAAAAGTCTTAATTCTGCAGGCAATTGTTTATAACCGAGTAGCATGAAGCGCAACGTAACGACTTGCTGAAAAAAAATTGAGCATTATAATAGAAACCGAAAGTACCTGATACCTGAAAGTACGTGTTTCGTAATGCCATCTACCTTCTAGGTCTTCATGCTCGTGAGATTGTAGTCAAATAAAGGCATGTAGACACAAAAAAAAGATACTGTAAAGAGTATATTTACTGAAGTAGGTATTTAAAGGAAGTAGGACTGTATTTTTAATAGAATTAAATCCCTAAATCTTATAGCAAACTCGACCTCCTTTTCAGACACTTACACTTTAAAGGTATATAATTTTTTTTTATATTAGCCTACGTTGTCCCTCTGCTGGGCAAAGGCCTCCCCCAACTCCCAAATAATAATATAATTATATAATTTAGGTAAGAAATATTTTCTATAAATGGCAAAATCCGCGAACAAATAGTAATATCATTTTTCAGTAAAATAGATCTCAAATCGAATCTCTACATAAGATCAACTTAAATACCTACCCGTTTCCGTTCAACAGTGACAACTTTTACCATTGATCAATAATTAGTAATCTATATAAATAAAAATGAATTGTTGTTCGTTAGTCTGATTAAAACTCGAATTAAAATGTTTGTCGTAGTCCAGGATAGGTCTAAACGTTGAGCAAATAAGGAAAAATTGCCGGGAACTTTTTTTACCCGTGCCACGCCGGGGCGGGCCGTTAGTTACAAATAAACACAAAGTGACAAATGCTATAAACCCTATAGAAGATGAAGTATATTCCAAAACTTGACAACCACGTAAATAAGTTGACACGCTCAGAGTAAAGACAGGACTGAAAGAAGAAAACCGCTCGTACAATCCACTTCGTACATTAGCTCAACTTGGTGAGATTGTGGACAAACACAGATCTATCTCGCATAAAACAAGGCTATTCTATGAAGGTACCTTGCTTCGGCGGCGGCGGAGGTTCTTCTTTGTCGTAACAGATGGCGTCATCTTCGGTCAGCGCTCGCGTTTGCCCCCACACGTCCATCGCGCGCGCATGTCAACCGCTCGCGACCACCACGCGCCGCGCACTGAGCTTTCTAAGCTGCGTCTGCGATGGGCGGTGAGGCTTTTAGTTGGATGTACTTCTATAAGGTACTGTATCCGCGTATTATGGATTGTCTGGATGTATTGATTCATTATTTTTATGTAGGTTATGTAAAAGTCAATTGCTGTGTGTCGAGAAAACTTGAGGAATACTGTTGATGTCTTAGAGAAGCCATTGTATCTAATCCTAGTACTAGTACTTATTAGGGTACTAGTATTTAATATATAGAGGTATATAAAGAACCTAACCCGCTCCAGTTTTGCACGGATGCGAAATATCTTCTCTTGAATCACTTTACCTACTCAACGGATCTTTAGCGTTTAACAGCAATTAAACGCTAAATATCCGTTCAGTAGTTTTTAGGGTTTCGCACTCAAAGGGTCCCCCCTTTTACTGAGACTTCGTCGTCTGTCTGTCACCAGGCTGTATGTCCAGAACCGTGATAGCTAGAGAGTTGACATTTTTAAAAAACACATAATAATTTAATATTTAAGAATGCTCTCATATACTTTTTTTTACAAGGATAAGTAACGTTACGCGAGCCAAGTACTTGGATGGGTGGCAAATCAAAATAATTCTTTTTGGAAATTAAAAAAAATATATATAAAAAAATTGCAACATATGTATAAACTGTACATGGAACCATAGAAGTAGTATGAGTCTATATCATACATTATGTTTTTTAGCGTACAGACAGACAGAACGGCAAACGCTGTCATTTATAGTAAGTATTTATTTATTTATTTTATTTATTTATTTATTTAAATACACAATTGAACTTACTGACTAGGGTCCAACACATTCAAAAGTTACAATATATTTTTCTAATAACAATTTCAATTATTAATTAATAACAATTTAAGATAAAATAATAAAAAATCTAAATACAATTAATAATATTAAATGTCAAAAATAATAATAAACATTCCAAAAATAAAAATCAACATACAGGCAATAATAAAACAATTTAAAATATAAAATTAAGTTGTATACTCTTGAGTCAAAAATAAAAATATCAGTCTTATGATCTTATTCGGCTTGTCAGCAAATATGTCAACGTCATTGGACTGGTCATTAAAACGATTTAACAAGGCTATAGCTCGGGGGGTTGGAGCACTAGCACCGGTGCGTGTTCTCACCGATCGATTCCATTGCAGCTGGGTTTGCAATATCACCGCGGAGCAACCTTATGTAATGTAATGTACAGCAAGCTGCCATTTCCGTCTAAGCAGGAGTGAGTCCAAACCAGTCATGCCATATACAAAAAGAGAAGGATATAAAAAAGGATAATATCCGTATATCCTCTTATATATGTACCGCGCAAACTTACGTTGTACTCTCTCTATCATGAGACTTTATTTTTGTTCATGTGGATCCCAAACGATTGCTCCGAACTCGAGACGACTGCGAACGTACGCCTTGTAGATAATTTGTGCAGGTCGTACATCTTTGAATTCCCAGGTAACACGCATAATAAAACCAAGTAACTTGCAGGCTTGCTTACAAATTTCGGTCAGATGGGAATTGAAATCGAGCTTGGAATCCAGTGTGAGTCCTAGGTCGCGAATGGAGAGTACCCGCTCGATGGGAGAACCCATGAGCTTGTAATTAGAGTTTATCGGGTGGTGCTTTCGAGTAAATGTTATGGTTTTGCATTTATAAACATTGAATGGCAGACAATTTTCTACACTCCATTCTGCTATACGGTCAATGTCACGTTGAAGGGAATGGCAATCTTGATCTGTGCTTATAGCATTAAATAACTTCAGGTCATCAGCGAACATAAGACAACGGGACTCTTTGATTTTGTGGGGAAGGTCGTTGATCATAATCAAAAATAATGTTGGGCCCAACGTACTTCCTTGGCTAACACCTGAGCGGGTATAGTATCTTTTTGACTTGAAACCTCCCACACTCACGAATTGGGTACGATTGCTAAGGTAACTTGCGAAAAGGGTTAGAAGATTATAAGTGAACCCTTCTCTCGCCATTTTCCTGAGCAAAATATCGTTATCCACGAGATCAAAAGCCTTCTTAAAATCAAAATACGTGGCATCAACCTGTCGTTGCTTATCCATAATTGACATTACATAATCTGTAAAGCAGATATGGTTTGTACAGGTTGACTTAGCAGGTCGGAATCCATGCTGGCAATCGTCTAGTTGATGGTTGATTTGTTGACGAAGTTGGAAGTCAATAACAGACTCAAATATTTTACCAAACACCGAGGGAACTGCTATTGGCCTGTGCATATCAACACTAGTGCTTGGGCTACATTTTGGTACTGGTGTCACCTTAGAAACCTTCCAGCGCGATGGGTAACAGCATTTTTTGAGAGCAAGATTATAGAGGTACAGTAGTGGTTTCTCCAACACCGCTCTACAATCCCTCACCAAATAGCTAGGAACACTGTCATAACCAGCCGCCGAACGCGGCTTTAGTTCTTTCAATACGCGCCTAAGGTTATCAGGACTAATATGGTCAACACCAATATCTAGATGATATGATTGATTTCCGACATCATTCATTGATTTATCACCATACTGGTACTCAGTAATAGTATGTCTATCCTTACGTTTATTACTGACGTACTCCCAAAACTTTGCCGGATCCTTAGTTAAATTATCTTGAACTTGTGTTATGTAATTCTGATATGCAATTTTAATTAACTTTTTGACTTGTTCTCTATAATATTTAAAAAGTTCTTTATCATTTAAATACCCATTTTCTTTAAATTTCATTAAGTTTTCATATTTGGCTTTGATATAATATATTATATCATTAGTATACCACTTAGGATATACAAAACGATTTTTATTATTACAATTTTTATTTACTTTAGGAGGCACACATTCATTTAATATATCATTTAGTTTCTTATAGAATCTGTCAACTGCTATATTGACGTCAATGTCCTGTTCATTGATGACGTCAGCCCAATTCTCAGTAAATATTTTATGATACAGTTTGTCAAAGTCAGTTTTGTAGAAATTCCATCCAGTAGCTTGAAATTCATCATTTGACGATGATGCCAAATTACCCACCTCGCCACAAATCACAGAGAACGCGATGTCAAGTGGTGGGTGATATAAATCAATAGGCACAACAGAATCCAAAGATTTAATGATCTTTATAGAATCATCATGTTCACCTAAGACCAAGTCCAATAAGCCGCCATATTCGTTTGGTATGTTGTTATTTTGGACTAAATTACAAGTACAACAAAATAAATCAAAATGCTCTCTAGTACTAGCACTAACAGAGTTTAAGTTGAAATCCCCTACAATTAAAATTTTTGAGTCAGAGTATTTACAAATTACGTTTTCGATACAATCTAGTACGTTGATATATTGATAGTCATTATAGCTTGTAGGTAAATAAACAACACAACATATAAAATTGAAATTCCTCCATGATACCTTACGGCCGTTCCCAATATTCAATCTATCTCTTGTTTTGCCTTACTGACGATAGCAACATCTATCTATCTTTAATTTGGCCGTCCCAATAAACATACTAGCGGTAGGCAATCCTATCTCTGGCTGCTATCTACCGATGAGAGGGCGGATAGCTATCTACAGATAGCAGCTTGTATGAAAATGACAGTTCATGCGTCCCAATAATAACAAAGTATCTATCTGTCAGTAACATTGGTAACCCCTAGTAACCTCCTGCACGATCCTACGATTTCTGAGGATAGGGGAAGATATCAAGTGAAATTATTGTGAATATTTCTGTAAAATACATTGATTACCTACGAATATTTGTTAAAAAATGTCTGACTCAAGTACGAGTTCAAGTGATTTGGCGCTTCTGGAACAATTAAGTGATTAAGTGGTCCGAAACCGAGGAAAATGATGAGCCCCGATTATATCAAGAACGCATAAATTATTTATATAAATATATAATGACTCTGAGTTCCAATACAGATTTAGATTAAATAAAACTGCAGTAAATGATTTACTCGAAGAAATATACCCATTTCTAAAAGTAACCTCAAAAAAGTAAGTATACTTAATTTTGCTTGTAAGTACATAAGTATCTACATAATGTAGGTAATCATTACTTAAAAAATATATTTTGATATTGTGTACAAGAATTATTGTGATAAAGTTATTGTAGATGTGCCATAGAATACTAAAAATGTTTGTTCAACTTAGTTTTTTTATTTCAGAAACCATGGAATTTCGCCTCTACATCAATTGCTATTGACATTGCGTTTTTATGCACTTGGTACAGTGTTGTTGGCAGTAAGTGACTACATAGGAGTTTCAAAATCAACTGCCTCACGTATAGTGAGAGATGTATCTCAGGCCATTGCTGGATTGTATCCGAGGTATATGTGCATAACAATACGACACAAGACTTTTATAATATTGCAAGATTTCCTCGTGTGTTAGGTGCAGTTGATGGCATACACATTCTGATGCAATCACCAAATTCTAATATTGGAGAAGAATTCAGAAATAGAAAATCAGTTTTTTCCATGAATGTGCAAGGTGTCTGTGATGCAAATTTGTACTTCATGAATGTTGTGGCCCGATGGCCTGGATCTACTCATGATGCTACTACCATTTTCAATAATACCGAGTTACGAGCTCAGTGTGAAACTGGCGTTTATGGCAATCGATGGTTAATTGGTGATAGTGCATACCCTTGCAAATCCTACCTGTTAACACCATTACTCAATCCAGAATCTGAGAATGAAATGAACTACAACAGAGCCCACATAAAGACTAGAAATACTATAGAAAGATGTTTTGTAGTCTGGAAAAGGCGATTTCCAGTTCTTTCTCTAAAAATAAGGCTTTGTTTGGCAACTACCCAGGCTGTAGTCATCGCAACATCAGTGTTGCACAATATTTGCAGAAAAATGAGTTTGAAGGAGATGGAGCCCGAAATAAGAATTCCAAGACAAAATACAATTATAACATATGCAAATATCCCAGAAAATCATGCCATAAATCAGATCCAGGAACGTCAAGCATTAATTGACAATTATTTTATGTAAATAGTTAATCTAATCATTTGCCATCACTATTGTACCCAAAGAAATAAAAGTGTACACAACTATTTTTATATTCGTTTTATTAATCTTATAGACCTACTAGCTGACCCCAGCAAACGATGTTTTGCAAAAAATTTTTTTTTTTTCAAAATGAAAAATAGATGTTGGCCGATTCTCAGACCTACTGAATATGCTCACAAAATTTCATGAGAATCGGTCAAGCCGTTTCGAAGGAGTTCGATTACGCACCCCGTGACACGAGAATTTTATATATAAGAAGACACATTTTGTACTAACATAATAACTTATTTTAATTATTAACATAAATTTAATAATTATAGACAAATGTCTATTTGTTTGTATCATTGTCTGTCTGACTGTCCCATGGATTAGGGCACTACTTTTTTTCCAACTCTAGGACTTCCAACTCTAATTTCTTTTTCTTAAGAGCAGCTAGTACTTCTTCTTGTTCTTTTTTTGATGTGTAATAGTCTGCAATTGCCCGATTTCTTGCTATGATGGAAGTCTTCACATCATCAGCAAGAGATTGACGCTTCAATTTTCCTAAAAAAAAGTAACACATTTACATTAACAGTTTGTGAAGGTTATTTTATCCTTTCCTATAGAGTTCTATGTTAAACCTTACATCCTTACAAACATACTACTCAATATGCCCACAAAATTTCATGAGAACCGGTCAAGCCGTTTCGGAGGAGTTCGATTACGCACCCCGTGACACGAGAATTTTATATATTAGATCATACTAGCGAGTAGCGACCTACTCCGGCTTAGCACGGGTGCAAATTAGATAAAAACAAAACCCCTAGGTCTGTTACATGTGTTCCAGCTCTTAATCTTTCTTATTGATTATAGCCAAGCAACCCTGACTCAGATTAATCGATCCGAGTATGGTGTTTCACATAAGTTCACTTCTATTTTAATGTGTCTTAAGAAGTTTTCACTTGAAAAAATATTGTTTACTAGTATTGTTTACCTTTGCTATTTGCTGCAGAAAAAAAGAATTCATTATGTTATAATTGAGTGCCTACTAAATATCGAATGAACTGTCATTTAAAATTCGTAGAATAAAACTTTATTTTTAATAATTTTCGTTTTTAATAATTCAAGAAAACAAAGAAATAAATCTTAGGTAATTATCACACATAGTAAACAACAAACCAAACAAATTCAAACCAGATTCAATCAAACAAGGATGATGACAGTATAGAACGTTCCGTTTTATCATTTTCCTTAACATAAATTCATGATTTCAAATATTCATTTCAACGAAATTTTAACTTAAAAATCATTATTACTAATTCAAAAATGTTTATATATTTTATTATATACTTAACAAATATATTTCAATTTATTTCGAAACCAAATCCCATTTTTACTTAATTGTGACTTCAGTGAGAGAGTTACTGCCAGTGCGTATTTTGGAACGCATGAGAGGGCTCGGATAAGCGGCTTATCTACTGTCAACTAGAGATAGCAAGAACCTATCTGCACTATTGGGACGGCCTCAAAAGATAGATAGATAGTTACTCATGGTCGAGGATAGCTATCTATCCATAATCAAAGATTGAATATTGGGAACGGCCGGTGACTAATAAGGTAAAACTTTAGAATCCAGCCGCACGATTTTGGGGGGGGAGGTGGAGGGGGGAGGGGGGAGGAGGGGGAGGTACCCCCTGTACCACTCCCCCCCCGCGGAAATATGTAGTTTTGGAGATATAGCAATTTGAAATTCAATAAAATCTAACCTCAAAAATAGGGTTTTAAATAATTTCCTAGCTTCTCAGTTACAAATATTAAATAAAAAACAATATTTAAGTAATCCTTATTGGTTTACGGTGCACTCTACACCATTTTGTTGATAAAATCAACGCGGCAAGGAGTACTCCCCCCCATCCAGTATCCCCCGCTCGGTCTTTTCTTATTACATTGAAATCGGAGGGGAATAGTTCCGCATCATATACTGAACTATTCGAAAAGTCTCAGTGAAGGCAAATAGGTCATATTGAAAATGACCAACGTTATTTAAAACAGTAGCGGTCTTTGTACGAAGGCCGCGAACATTCTGGTAATATATGGAAAACTTCTTACTGGACCGCTTGTTGTTGTTGTTTCTCCCCCTTCGTCCGAAAAAGCTGTTTCCATGGTTTTATACAGATGTCCTGAGTCCAGTTATTGGCTTCTAGTGCAGTCGATGAACATCTTGACGGAACTCCAAACTTAAACGAAGCGTAGCTTCCACGAGACTTCAACAACTGAGCGGTACAGGATACATTACCACAAATGTTTTTAAGGTGATCAAGTACCGCGCCTTCTGTAGTGCCCAATTTGACATAATAGAGGTGCAGATACTGGATCAATGACAACCTTGATTTTTTCCTGTTTGTCCAACCCAACCGTTGGAGCTGAATCTATGCTTGCTTTTTGTCTGATACACTCTTCCAAGTTGCATAATCTATTTTTGATGTCATCAAGATTGGCTACATTAAATGCAACATTAAATGTTTCTCTAAATCACTTATTTGTTTAGAGAATTCCACAGCAACAATTGAGCGAACTATCTCAGCATACTGGTTCGATATTAGCTGGGCTGGCGGGGTATGAAGTAGACTTCGGTCGCGTTTGTTCGAGGCCCGCAGGGTAACATTTTGGAAACACTCATCCCTACCATCAATAAATGTATTTTCGCATTCAGGGGTTTTCTGTAGTATTTCAATGTTCTTGTTTAAAGTGGAACCATTAATATTTCCAATAACAGTGCTCTTGGTACCGCGAACAGGGTTATGCGTGTTATCTGTTCTCGGTATTTTACATCGACACTCAATACAGAGCCAGGGGGGCAAACCACCTTGAGTATGCAAATTTAAATCTTATTGTGATAAGTTTGCACAAAGGAGGTCATAAGTGCCCTGGCATTGCGAACAGGACACAAATGTATTTATTATCTTTTAAATTGTTAAAGCATCCCAGACATTTTCTTAAAGCCATGTTCCGCTTTAGTAATCGAACCAAAAATCTTTAATAAATATTTTGGTTTATGGTAGAATATGTGCGACTTATGTGGTATAGATAGATATAGATAGGTATAGAGCTAATACGAACAGATCTAATTTTATGTCAATATTAGTTCCATTACATTCTGCCTGTCAAGACGTGCAAATTATTATTTAATTCATATGCTGGTTATGTCAATGTTATATAAATGATAAAATTCTACATGTCAAAATAAAAATAAGGATAATAATAATAACTTAGAATAATATTTTGATATATTATTTTGATATTCTTATTAAAGGTATGTATTACAAATTGTAGTCAACAAGAAAGTAAACCCGCTTACCAATTAAGCTTCATTTGACCATTGGCACGTCACACTAGAAGATGTTTTGAAACGTTCATTTCTATCACTTACTTTCGCTGTAAACTGTACATAGAAAGCACCAACATAAGGTTATAATTGATTTCAACAGGATTGCTTTAAATTAAATGTGTGCGTTTAGATAATGCCCCAAGTTTGTCTATTTAGAAAATGGTCAAAAAATAGAAGCGCTCAAATTATAATATATTCATAAAGTTTTAAGTTGCGTTGTAAAGTAAGTATTATTAGTAAGTAAATATTAGTATAGAAACAGTAAGTATTTCTGTTAAAGGACATGAGAACATGATAAAAAGATCTTTTTTTTATGTTATATGAAGGCTTCATTTGACCACAATCTCACCTGATGTAAAGTGACGATGTGGTCTAAGATGGGGCATGAAAGGACATGAGAACATGATAAAAAGATCTTTTTTTATGTTATATGAAGGCTTCATTTGACCACAATCTCACCTGATGTAAAGTGACGATGTGGTCTAAGATGGGGCATGAAAGGACATGAGAACATGATAAAAAGATCTTTTTTTATGTTATATGAAGGCTTCATTTGACCACAATCTCACCTGATGTAAAGTGACGATGTGGTCTAAGATGGGGCATGAAGAAATGCCCTAAGTTTGTCTATTTAGAAAATGGTCAAAAAATAGAAGCGCTCAAATTATAATATATTCATAAAGTTTTAAGTTGCGTTGTAAAGTAAGTATTATTAGTAAGTAAATATTAGTATAGAAACAGTAAGTATTTCTGTTAAATGACATGAGAACATGATAAAAAGATCTTTTTTTTATGTTATATGAAGGCTTCATTTGACCACAATCTCACCTGATGTAAAGTGACGATGTGGTCTAAGATGGGGCATGAATAACTATAAGGTTTTTATTTAAAATTCAGTTTTTATGTTAATTTAATTCAGTAAGGCTACTAGTTAATTGTGGGAAATTATCGCTTTTTACCTACATAGTAGTTTATTACGAGAAGTAGTTATATTTTTTTAATTATATGTTATTTAAAGTATACAATGTGCCTCATGTTAAATTTAAGGTGACTTTACATCAGATGAGATTGTGGTCAAATAAAGGCTTATCTAGCATAAATAAAATCTAAATTTATAATTTAACAAAACCCCCGATCCCAATGTCTTAATTTCCTTATAAGTAAAACACCATAATATTTTGTAATGTGCACGCGATGCGCTTTCATTTGATACAACACTCGAGTATATTTACAGATTTCCGGTTTTCTTTCTCCACTCTCACCCCCATAACTTTTCACATTTTCATAAAACATGTCTAAGAACAAACTCCACCAAACTCACCTTTCATACAAAACAAAACTAAATTGAAATCGCTAATCCGTTCGGGAGCTAGGGTGTCCCAGACAGACAGACAGACAGACACGTCAAACTTATAACACCCCTCTTTTTAGGTCGGGGGTTAAAAAAATATATATGAAAACGTTATGTGTTTTATTAATAATAAATAAATGATTGCAAACGTACACCTATTGTATTGTAGGTACGTTTGTAAATCCCAGGGGAATAGTAAGTTTTTTGGGGATGAAAGGTCCCTACGAGTATGCCGTACTCCACGTAAGCAGTATACATACGCCTTACTATGTATTAAGTACATCAAAAATTTGCGTAAAGAGTAAACAAACATATTAACCAACAAAGTTATTTCGCTTTTTAGGGTTCCGTAGCTATTGGCAAACAACATAACCGTTACTGATTCGTCATGGGGTGAAAAAGCCGTGTTGGCTAAGTGGGAGAACACTCGACTTTCATTCAGAAGGTCGTGGGTTCAAACCCCGCCACGCACCTCTGGATTTTTCTTCTTGAGACATTTACGTGCGCTTAAAACACGTGCTTTAACGGTGAAGGCAAACATTGTGAGGAAACCGGCCTGTTCTGAGTACTTTAAAGAGTTTGAAGGACATGTGACATTCACCAACCCGCACTTGGCCAGCGTGGTGAATTAAGGCCTAATCTCTCTCGCTTAGAGAGAAGTCCCTGTGTCCCAGCAGGTGATGTGATGATGATAGCATGACTTGGTTTTTCCAATAGGACATCTTAGAGGTCCATGTTCAGTAGGACGTCTTACGAATGAAATGAACAGAAGTTGAACTAAGTTTATATCGTTCTGTCGGTATACATCAAAAGCCGTGTTGTCTAAGTGGTAGCACACTCGACTTTCATTCCAAAGGTCGTGAGTTCATACCTCAGAATGCACACAGGATTTTTTTGCCGAAAAAATTAAGAGCGCTTTAAACACGTTCTTCAACGGTAGCTAATTAAAATTTCTGGTTCGATAAACCCCGAGCAAAGCAATCTCCTCTCTTTGATCTACTCTGAGCCTATTCATGGGACCAATTCTATTCTGTAGTTAGGTAGTTCAAAATATAATATATTTACTGTTTATATCATGATCGATCACGACGCCGGCCGCCAGCCGTGAAAGAAATTGTTTAACATTTTTGGCAGTATGGTTACAAGACGACTTGTTAGACTTTTAAAGTAATGTCTTACGTCAGCGCAGGCTTATTTCTATTCTTTACCTACATCCGATTTCTACGAAAATACGACTACAATATTCTCAGAGACAGATGTGGCATACATAGGTACTATAGCGGTGTTTAGCTAGATTTTTTTATTTTATGCCTTTAAGAAATCAAGCTGTATACAGGGTTAGGAAAATGGCGGATATGTGATGGTGTTGGCTACTTGTTGTTCTTAAATCTCCTGTTTTTGGAAAAAAATATATTTTTATTCGGTAAACTATGCAAATTTTTTTTAGGTTGATAATAATTATGTCTATTAATATTTATTTTTAAAATAACAATAAAATATTTGACTGATAAGTCTAGCCTTGACATATTTATATCATCACTAGCTAATGACCCCAGCAAACGTTGTTTTGCAAAATGGCAAATAGATAGTAGCCGATTCTCAGACCTACTGAATACGCATATAAAATTTGGTAAAAATCGGTAAAGCCGTCTCGGAGAAGTATGGTAAGTGGTAACTAACATTGTGACATGGAAATTTTATATATTAGATTAATCATGATGTTATACAAACAATTTAAACTTCTATAAATAAGTACTTACTAAGTATAGATACTGTAAGCATAAAACGAAAAGAAAAAAATGTAACGTCGTCAATCTTAGAACGTAAAAATTAAGAAAATACGAAGTTACAGATTTAAAAATAAATTTGGAAAACTTCTCGTGTTAATATCGGCATAGAATAATAAATTACTACGACATCTTATAATAATCTTATCACGTAGGGCCTGTTTCACCATCTATGCGGTAAATTAGACAATGTTCAAAATATAGAGCAATCTCGGTTAGTCAGTCACTGACAATTGTCAGTTGACTTGATAGCTCTATGTTTTAACCATTGACTAACTGACCTCAGAGATGGTGACACAGGCATTTAGCCCTGATCATCTATAAAGAAGTATAATATAAAGTGAATTCCCCTGACTGTAAGCTTATATATCTTTTAAATTACTCAACGGTTTTTAATGCATTTTAATTATAATAGTAGAGTGATTCTGGTGGAAGGGTTATTTACACGTTCGAAGTCGAGGTAGGTCTATACCTGCATTAAAATCCTTTGATTACAATACAAATATAATTTATAATTTAAGAAGACACAGAGAATAACTGCGACTGTTTCCCGTAGGACATTTGGGATATAATATACCTATGACACGGTCGAGTTTTTCCCGAACATAGAGACAGACATAGGCGGCGGGCGACTGTTATTTATAATTTAGGTTTATAGATGGTGTCACTGTGAGCTAGGTTTCCAAGGACTTTACTGAATTTACAACACAATAATATCATGATAGACTTAGTAGGTACTACTAACTTAGTCTTCGGGATAGGTATTGTTTTAATAACGGTCTCAGGGTCACAAAATTATCCATTATGGATTCTTATTAAGTACTCTTCGTAATAATTCAAATAAAAACTTTGCAGGTAAATACCTACTGTTTTTAACCCTTCACGCAAGTTTGACGTGTCTGTCTGTGTGGCATCTTATCTCCAGAACTGAACAAGCGATTTCAAATTAGTCTTTTTTTTGTATGGATAGGTGAGTTTAGCGCGAGTGTTCTGACATGTTTGGTGAAAATCGATTGATCCGTTTAAAAATTATGATTGTAAAAGTGGGGAAGAAAAACCGAAAATCAGCAAATATATTCGTCTGAGGTCTCAACTGAAAGCGCATCACGTGCACATTACAAAATAGTATGACTTTTTACTATTACGGGAACTAAACTGTAGGAATCGGGTTTTTTTAATTTTTAATTTAGGTTAAGTATTAAATATTTTGTGTTACCTAGATAGATAGTGATAAATAATATTTTAGTAAAAGTGTTATGCTTGAGACAAGAAAGAGATAGTTTCTTCGTAATGCCTCTGTACGTAGGACAGACGAAATAGCAAAAGCATGAGGCTTAAGGGCTTAGTGTAAACTGTTTGGGCTCCATACATATAAATATTGAACGAAGATGATAATTCCTTCTCACAGATTCCATAGATGTTAGTTCTTTATGCAATAAAAAAAGGTTCTGTGACATACACGGACAAACAGACAGATACGACGATTCTATAAGGGTTCGTTTCTTGCTTTTTTTTATACGGAATCCTGAACAGGAGGTTTCTTAAAAAGCCTTATAACCCGATGTTAATTGCTTTTCGACTTCAAAAATGGAGGAGGTTTCTCAATTTGACCGTATATATATTTATATATATTTTTTTGTAAGCTGACTGTTAGTCTCAGTGGGACATCGTAGACTTTAAATAAGCGGCAAGAGAAATACATCATCCCTCATAATTACAACAGTCACGATTCTAGAGTTACAGCCTGTTGACAGACAAACAGACAGACATATGACTTAGCCACAGTTTCACCATTTATTCTCCGAATCTAATTTCATTAAACCAAGTACAACCATTGAAAAATTACAAATAATGTCAATTTGAGCTCAGTAAGGCGGTAGAAGGAATTTAGCCTGATCAGATTGCGTTCATAGCCAATGGTGAAATCAGGGCTAAGTCTCAGTGATAATGTCCCGTTTTAACCCTCGAGTACGGAACCCTAAAAATGAGTTAAACTCAGTATTTTTTCGTCTAAATTCACCCTGGACTCCTCAAACGATACAATCGCTGTCCCTCGCCCTCGACAGACATCTCGACGGCGGGCCTTTGATCAATTAGTGCCAGATATCAGAGTAATTCCTAAGTGCGCTCCTCGGAAGCCTATTCCTAGGTACGCGCACCTTCGCAGCGCAGGCGCAGGTCGACGAACCGTAAACACTCTCACGCGAAAACCAACTCTACTCAACCACAATAACCGTGAATGTACACTAGCTCGCATTTCTAAACATCTAATCAAACGTGTTTTATGCAATTGCTTAAGAATTTTAGACCTTAAGTGGAATGGGTGAGGTCGGTTTTGCAGTAATGGGGATGTTGCAAAGTTGTGCCATTAGTGTTAGTCCAGGCAGCCTCGTGAGATTCACTGATATCTGGAATTATTTAAGAAGGGATGGGATAAAGTGGTGCCACCTTTTGAAAGGAAAAAAGGACATTTTTAGGCCGGAATTCCTAGTCAAATAATCGCAGATTATTACTTTTAATCAATGAATTTACTTTCATTCCGAAGGTCGTGGGTTCAATCTCCGCCACGCACCTCTGGATTTTTCTTCTTCATGACAGGCGACATTCACCACATGGCCAGCTTGGGTGAGTTAAGGCCATTAAAGTCATCTCTCTCGTCAAAAGAGAAGTCCCAGCAATGGGAATGTAAAAAGGGCTACATAAGCTTTGCTCAAAGATTTCATCTGTAATTGCCTAAAGTCAATTGTTAACAAATACAGATATAATCATTGATTAAAAACAATCAGAGAATAAATGCGACTATGAATTTTGACCTTTAAGTATGTATATCCTACAAAATTATGTATCCATCTTGTATCCTATTCTATTCGCAAAGAGTATTTATACCTACTTAACATACAAAAAAATTGTCTACGTCTGTAATCTGTGTCCGTACGTATGTATGTCATTAGATGGCCATTCGTAGTGTATTCATTGAAATCTTAAAATAATAAATAATCAAATTATCGCATTTTTTATTCTATCATCATATTTATCATATCACAAAGAAAATCGACTTGTGTATAACATACACGTGTAAATTTTCTTTGTAAAAAAACAACATAATTACAATAATATATTGATGGTAAAATAAAAAGGTATGCCTTAAGCCTTAAAAGCGATATTTCGGTTGCGTTCGGATGATCTCTTTGATAAAATGACTCCAGCTGTCTTTTACAACCTCACAATTTGCTATCAGAAGAAATTTTATCTAAATCTTTCACCGGAGCCGTCCAGTTCATGGTCAGGTACTTCCTCTCACCTCAGGTTGTAGTATAACGTCCTTTAAGCCATTTTGTAAAATAAAAAAAGCAAGTCTACTAACTATATCATGTGGGGTATCGATGTATAGGTACTTATTTAATAATTTTTATGCTTATGCTATATAAGCCTTTATTTGACCACAATCTTACCTGATGTAAAGTGACGATGTGGTCTAAGATGGGGCCTAAAGATGAAACGTAGAAGGTAGATGGCTTCCTCGGACTACATTACGAAAAAATCGCTTCACGCACTGGCCCAGCCCGGAGGGCGGTGACAAGCCGCGGCCGAAGCCTACCAATTTTAAAATCATTTTTAGTTTTCTTTCATCATTTTTCGATCCGACCGACCTTTGAGGATCTATAATATTATCGATTATTAATAACAATTATTCTCACTAAAAAGGCTTCTAGTCAGTAAAATTTCCAAAAAGGTTTAACGTAATAGACCTACGGGTTATATTTTTCTTAATTTTAACTTCTTACGTTGAGTAAAGTATAATTTTGTTACAAATGGCATTCGCTTCTGATGTTTTTACTGGAGTGACATCAATGATGTTAGCTACTTTCTAACTATCAGGGTGCTCCATGCTTTATCCCTCCTATCTGCCTGCCTCAGTGGCGCGGTGGGTGAGGGTCCGCTTACGGCGCAAGAGGTAGCGGGTTCGATTCCCGCCGAGGGTCAAGTGTTTGTATGTTCTGCAAACACTTTCTCCTTGGTCTGGGTATTTAATATGTATAATAAAAAATATCTATGTATGTATGTCTATTATATTAAGTATATCAGATGTCTAGTACCCGGAACACAAGCTAAGAGCTTACCACGGGGCTAGATGTTGTTGTGTGGATTGTCCGGAAATATTTATTTATTTATTTATCCTCATTTAGTATAAAATATTTTTCTTAATAATGTACTTAATAATAATCCGAAGGAAATTGAAACGGTCTGATAAATAAATATACTACGACACGTACTTAATAAGTATAACAGGTATCCTTGTTAAGTTTATCGTACCTACCATACATCATAACGAAGACCAGCCTAAAATCCACCTGAGAAAATATTTGTTAGCTTCCTTAATAAACTAGGTATTTTTGTACCAAGCAAATTGTTTTAAAATATGATGAAAAAAAAAGAAAATGTTTTTATTCAGTAACAATTTAGGTACATAGTATATTATAGTATATTTATTCATAGTGATGAACAACCTTTTAAGTGTAAAGGAACACTTGTGCTAGGCATTCATGCTCTTCCCAGATTGTCTTAAGTAAGTTTTAACAATTAAAAAACATTTTATCTGAACAAACATAAAAATTAAAAGGGTATTAACAAAAAAAAATATGAAACAACATCATCGAGAGATATTGAGATTGAGACGAGTTGAAACATAAGCTCTTCTTTATTATATTATGGTAGCGGTGGCACCAGTTTATCCTAGCCATATCCCACAAGGTGTGTGAACCTATGACGAAGACTAAAGGTACTTTCCAGTACATTTTCTTCAACTCACAATTAATGAAAATAAATAAATATTTCCGAACAATCCATACAACGACATCTAGCCCCGTGGTAAGCTCTAAGCTTGTGTTACCGGTACCAGACATCTGATATACTAAATATAATAGACATACATATACCTATAGATATTTTTATTATACATATTAAACACCTAGACCAAGGAGAAAAGTGATCCTAGCTGGCAAAATACAAACACAATGAATAAAATGGAATAAAATATTGACTGATCCCACATTGCATCAGACCTGCTGCTTCACTACGAGCCTGTTGAATAGGCTCACTTGTGTGATAAATTGACAGGTGCTATTAGGATGGGTGCTGGAATTGGACCACTTCTCAAAATCGCTCCAAGAATATGAAGCTTTATAGACCAAGCTTTTTGACATTGGTGTCTTGCTTTAAAATTGAGAGTGTGCATTCCAAGCTCATCTCAAACGATGATCGATGAGAAAATACTAAGTACATTTTGATAATTCGTCATCATCGCCATTTGAGCTGTGAGACGTCTTCGACTGGACTGAAGCCATCCTGATAGACTTCCATAGAGTTCCAACTGATAAATTCCGGTTAAAGGCGGATTACATCCACTGTGAACTGTGGCTGACGTCCTACGCTGCGCTTTCCGATCCGTGATCTAAATTCGAGAACTATTCGGCTCCAAAGAACATCTGTGTGGTCTATTTTGCCTGCCAACTGCCACTTCAAGCTAGGCGTTTGGTGACCCGCTTTTTTCGGGAGAATATAAAGTGTTTTTTCTATGGGCTGAACTTTCACGAGACGAAAACATCCTGCTTTTTCCTGATATGATTCCGTTATGAAACCCTTAACATAGTCCTTTCCATAGCTCGCTGAGCGACTTTTATTATATATATTTAGTTATTTGGTGTGGTAGACGATTATAACAATGCCTGATCCATTGAATTATTTTATTCATCTGCAACTTACCCTCAGAGTAACAAATAAATATAAAATCGAAAATTAAAATATAAGAAAAACGCCCTAATTTACTTAAAGGTATAACACCATAATATTTTGTAATGTACACGCGATGCGCTTTCATTTGATACCCCACTTGAGTATATTTGCAGATTTTCCTTCCCCACTCTAACCCCCAAACTTTGAAACGGCACAACCGATTATCATGAATCATGTCTAAGAACACACGTGCCAGTCTCACCTTTTATACAAAAAAAAACTAAATTGAAATCGCTCCATCCGTTCGGGAGCTATGATGTGCAAGACAGACAGATAGACACACAGACAGAAACATATACAGACAGACAGACAGACACGTCAAACTTATAACACCTCTCTTTTTTGGTCGGGGGTTAAAAATAAAACAAAAAGTTAAGGTAGGTACATAATAAATTCGTTATTTTTCTCAAAAGAGGCTGGAATGACGTAACAATGTCGTATGTAAAACAGTTTTTACTTCCCGAATGCCACTTCGCATTTGTTAGTCCCTCGTTTGTTATTCCGAAACCCAAACATTGACCCTTCGGGGATTTTTAATGAGCCGACACGATCGGGATAGTGAATGATTGAAATCGGAGCGATATTTCATAATTTCCAGTTAGGGTCCTATAAGTATTTTCAGTTATATCAAATATAAATTTATAATGGAGGAGCGTTAGAAAAAAAATATGTTGATATATTTAATAAAATACGAGGATTTAATTTATTTGTTTAATTTTTTAAAATATGTTAATAATAAAAGTTAATTGATATTCTATTTTACTTTTTCTCATCCGATGATGATTCGACACCCTTTCAAGTTGGTAGGCGTCAACTCATCCGCAAAATACTTGATCTTCAGATGAGACGACACCTTTCTTAAACTTTCTAGGCGTCTCATCCGCAAAGATTTAAAATAAGGAAATACTAACTTCCCTTTAATAAATATTTAAATTATTTATTTTTTGTATATATATTAGTACATATTACTTGGTGCAGGACGTAAATGGAAATGTCGAAATGTTGATGATGATGAATGATTTCAAGTTTTAGTTCTAGTTCAGGAACTTTTAACCTAGAACATATTTAGTAACTATATAAGCATGAAAAAAAGTTTGTTTTATGTTTAGTCTGTCTGTTACAGGACAAGTATTTTTCGCTCATTAAATTTAATAAGAAAATGCGAAGAAGTAGACCTCAAAGTTCCAGATCCGGTATCTATCATATAAATGTAAATTTAAATACTAATCGCACGAAAGCGTTTCGACACTTCAATGTACTGTAACGTTTTGATTTTTCGCTTGCAAGATAATAAATTTAACTTAACTTTAATTTAACCATTTTTACAGATGTGATCTGTTAATATAGTTATACCATTATCCATATCCACGTTTAACATTTGTTGTTAGTGTATTAAACTAGTAAATAAACATGCTCGAAAAATCAATACCATTGAATGAATAATACACTAAAGTAATGATTGTACGATAACATCGATTACTATGCTGTTATTATGTAGATGCAGCATAATACGATCACAAATCATTAAATTGTAAATATGAAAACCCTACTTAACAAAATTACATAGGTGTTATTTCTTATTCAACAATTACTTAAACATTGCAGAAATATTAGAAAAAAATTCTACTCTTACACGGCTGGTCCCATATTAACCAAACATAGCTATGAAGCACCACAAGAAAACTGGCTTTTGTATAACTACTTGCTCGCCCGTAACAAATAACTCATACATATATGGTCTGATAACTTTTGCCTGCTTACAGGGCGAATTAAAATAATATTATTGGCGTATCTATGGCGCGTAATATATGTCGAACTGTGTTGTTAATTTTTGCGCATTATACCTAAGCAATTATTGGTTGAAGGGAAATACAAATTTTCATAAAAGTGCAAATATTTCAAAACCGTAGAGTTTTCTTGAACAACGAACTTAAAAATTCTATTGACAGTTTCTAACTTCTCAATTCCCTCAAATTTTAATCAATTGTTCGATCGCTATTGCTTTACAAATAACTGAATTTTGAAACCAACTTCTAATTATAAAACTTTGCTTCGCTCATTCGTTCAACTTGTACAAAATGTTTAAACAATAGGAAATGCTACTAAAAGTCACTATTCATACATATTTTAGTACCAACTATTAAAATAATAACGTTGCCTACGTTGCCTACGATTAGCTAGCGCCCTCTGTTATGACATTTTGTAAACATATGACGTTGTTCAGGTAGTTAGTATAATGGGTTCAGCGTGTATAATGGAGAAGCAACGGAGCATTTTAAATGGTTGTAGAGGGATGGAGTCCACAATAAATTGCCACCCACTTTATTTACCCGCAGAAATAGTAAGGCTATAGCAAAGATGTTAAGTTTGTTGTTCGCTCGAAAGATTTGAAGGATTACGCTGAAAACATGACAACCAGGTCATTTCACATACAATTCTTGAGAGGGGCGGCAGCTTTTGGGCTTTCTATAATAAATAAAACATTTCCGGGCATTCTACACAACATCTAGCCCCGTGGTGAGCTCTTAGCTTGTGTTACGGCTACAAGACATCTGATATAGGCTGCTTTCGCTACCTATGCTGCTTCCAAGTGCTGGAACAACATCCCACCCCCGATAAGGAACCTACATAGCTTATATTCTTTTAGAAAAAAAAAGTACTTTTTGTTCGACCACCAGAAGGAGCAGGAAATTCATTGGCACGACTCTAGCATTTTAAAGATATAGTGATAAAAAAAAAATCTCTATTTGTGACCATTTATGTTATTTTATTTCTTTGTTTTAGTTAATTGATGTATGTGTTCACTTCCTCCTTGCTTGTGTATTTATTGTAATTGTGTGCTTGTTATGTTTGTCCGTAACGTCAACAATTGTTTCTGTCGGAAGACCAGCGCTGGTTACTATCATGCTAGTAATCTGGCACATGCTGAGACAGAACCAGTTTTTCTACTAAATAATATTTAATTTTTTGTGTATATTTACAAGTTTTTTTTTGTTTGTATGTATTATTGTATGGTAGAAAAATAAATATATTTTATCTTATCTTTTATATAGCTACTTAAAAATAATATATATACAAAATATAAATTTGGTATGGGTGTTCTACCTCTAATGTAAGTTTAATAAAAAATATAAAAGTGTATTATAATAAGTATATCTGATGTCTAGTACCCGTAACACAAGCTATAGCTTATCAGTTATCACGGGGCTGGATGTTGTTGCGTGAATGTCCGGAAATATTTATTTACATAGAAATTATTTAATTGTATCATTATAATTAAGCTTCGGCCAAACCAAAATCGCTTGGCCGAAGCATAATCAGAAATTTCAAAGTCAACGTAAAACGTTTATTTCCTTAGAAGCACAGGGCATACATGGATATTAAAAAATGGCGTTCAACTGAGTAACATCTTTTTCATTTTATAATATTACTAGTCGACCCGACAGACGTTGTCCTGTCCCACGTCTCAAAAAACAATATCCAGTTGACCGTATTGTGAATCTAAACCATTCCCAGATCCCCTTGAACACACACAAAAAATTTCATCAAAATCGGTCCAGTCGTTGGAGAGAAGTTCAGTGACATACACACTCACAGAAGAATTATATATATATATAAAGATTTAACTTGACAATGGCAAATGGTCGCTTCAAGCGCAGAGTCCAATTACAATAAACTGAACGACATGGATATTAAAAAAAGTTATTCATATTTTTGCCATCATCTCTATGTATCTACGGATAAATACTTTTCTACTTTTCTTAGTAGTCTAGTTGAGCGACGTTAATTAATTTCACGTATCACGTGAAGTGAACTTATCCGAGCGAGAGAGATGGACCGGGCTTCTGGTTCAACGGGCCTGTATCTACTTGATTTCTTTCCTGCCTCAACGTAGAAAGCTTGTTACAGAAAGAGTATTGGATCATATGAAGAATTACGTAATTCAGGACAGCCACGACGTAAAAAAAAACTGATATGGATTTCTAAGAAGAATATTTAATCCGTAGATAAATAAGACAAAATGGCAAACAATTTAAATATCTATTGTAAATTAGTGAAAAATAAAATTTAAGAACGTCAAAAACGCATAAAAAACGCTATTTTTAAATACTATAAGTCAGAATTCTAAATGTCCTAGGGTGGAATTCATAGTACTTTGATATTAATCATTCATTACATCTATAATCAGTGAATTAGATATCACTTTTCAATCTGTCATTAGACGTTTTTTCACTGCAAATATTAAATAACTAGCTGACCCGGCGAACTTTGTTTCGCCTTAGACGCCATAAATGAGCAGATTTTTGATTTTATTAAGGTTGTTATTACTCCGTTTATCAATACATAAATTATAATTTACCCTTAACTATTCTTTGTAAACAATACGTCTTTTTCAATAATTCAAACCAGCTGTGCATTATTATAATCTGCAGACATACGATAGTACAGAACATGGACTTATTTTGTTCTTACCGGTCTTCATCCAAAGACAATGTCATCAATTTATAATAATCAATTCAATTTAATTGACTACCTCGGTGGCGCGGTGGGCGAATGTCCGCTTGCAGAGCAAGAGGTAGCTCGGGTTCGATTCCCGCCGAGGGTAAAATTGTTTGTATGTTCTGCAAGCACTTTTCTCCTTGGTCTGGGTGTTTAATATGTATAATAAAAATATCTATATATGTATGTATATTATATTATGTATATCAGATATCTAGTGCCCGTAACACAAGCTTAGAGCTAACCACGAGGCTAGATGTTGTTGTGTAGATTGTCCGGAAATATTTATTTATTTACTAGCGGCCCGCCCCGGCGTCGCACGGGTAAAAAAAGTTCCCGGCAATTTTTCCTTATTTGCTCACCGTTTAGACCTACCCTGGACTACTACAAACATTTTAAAACCAAAATCAGCTCAATCGGCCCATCCGTTCTCGAGTTTTAATCAGACTAACGAGCAACAATTCATTTTTATTTATTTAGATTTGTTTATAATTTCCTTCGTCTTAAATTTCTGCAAACATATATCGAGTTTTATATGTTATTTATTTATTTTTATTTTATTTATTTATTTGCTCACATGTACATTTATACAGATATAGGTCAATTGTTACATCTTAAGTCGTACATGCACCCCGGAGGGGCACTGCAAATTTGGTTTTTGGATTTATATGTTCTAACACCATGAATTTGGTGCAATTTTTGAAGCCAGTCTCATGAAAACAGTTTTTAATTATCTCACTGCACTTTTACTCACAAAACTATTGATATATATGAAAATAATGAAATATAGATGTTGGCCGATTCTCAGACCTACTGAATATGCTCACAAAATTTCATCAAAATCGGTCAAGCCGTTTCGGAGGATTATGGCAACGAAAACTGTGACACGAGAATTTTATATACATAGGTATTAGAAGGTTATATTATAAATATGTCAGTCGGCGTTGCCCTGAACCCGTCGCAGGCTTTATTATGTATGTGTTTGTTACCTACTGTATTTGTTTATTTTTTTTGTACTGTGCTGCTGTGTCGATAATAAATGTTTTTTAAAATGTAGTACCGTTTAAATAATCCTATTTCAGTAGGTATTAATAATACAAGTCAAAGTCAACAACGTTTATTTTCTTAGACATGGACAGGTCAACTTAAAGCTAATTTAAATAAAACTAAGAATAATCAAGGAAATAACATTGTCTTAAAGTTCACTTCAGTTTTTTACACTGAGTTGCGAAGCGAATAGAACAACCCAGTTTCATTTCCCCATTCGGCCCCATTCGGCTGCGGCCATCTTGTGGTGAGTGGCTGAACTGCGTGCCCCACCTACAACACTACTGCTGCCATCTACAACTCTTCATACATTTTTGACTATCAGCGCCATATAGTGTGGAGTAGTGAAATCATTGGAGACGATATTGTCACAGAAGAACCCAAAGTCCATTGTGAACCATGGTTGCATGTGGTGCATATAGAAAATTTATCTCACCGATAGGTGCCGCCACTTGTAGTGTTTGCGCTGGGCTTTATCATAAAGCTTGTATTGCACTACCAGTAACTGGGCATGCCCTAACTGCAAAAAGAAGACAAAGAGAGGAGACAATACACCAATAAAGGACTCAAATAATTCAAATGCTACGAATTTTGCATCCCTTACTGTCACCACCCCAGTTGGCTCTCCCTTGCCTCCAATCGGGGGGCCTGAGGTCTCACTGCTGGTCCCGCCTGCTGCCTCAGAAATAATAGATATGCGGCGAGAGATGGCCGAATGCATGTCAGAGCTGCGCCTCTATCAAAGTGAGTTAACTGAGTTTCGTGCCACTATGGCGGCTATGAATAATCGCATGGAAGGTATTGAACGGCGTCTAGAGGTGCTGGAAGCTAGAGAAGAGGCCTCTGGAACGGCTGTGGTTGCTGAGCTGGAGAAGACTGTCACTCAGCTTAAATTTGAGTTGAAAGACCGTGACCAAGAAGCACTGCTGGCTGACCTCAACATAGGGCAGTATCCAGAGGTGAAAGGTGAGAATCCCATCCAGTCGGTTCTGGTACTGGCTGCAAAGCTGAACGTTACACTGGAAAATAGAGATATTGTGTTTGCTGAGCGTGTGGGGCCTTCTGCACGGCCTGAGTCCAGTGATAGGAAGGGGCCTCGGCGTCTGGTGGTGCGGCTGGCGCCTGCGAGATGAGCTGCTGAGTGCGGCGCGCGTGCGCCGTGAATTAAAGTCTACGGACCTTGGACTGCCCACGCCTGGCCAGCGTATTTATGTCAATGAGCGACTTACGAGGGATAACGCTCAGCTCTAACATCGGGTCCGCGAGGAGTGCAAAAACTGCAAATGGCGCTTCTCCTGGACCAAAAAGGGTCGCCCTTACGCACGAGAAAGTGAGGGTAAACCCCGCATATTCTTTTCGAACGGAGGCTGATATTGCGCGTATTTTTAAAGTATTCAAGTTTAATTCGTTTTATTCCTTTGTATTTTTTATGTATATTATAATTAGTTGCTTATTCCTTATACTTTATGCTGACGTGGTAATTGGACCAAGATTACTCTGCAGGACGCAAAGACTAGTACAACGAGTCCAAAATGCCTGTGCTCGTTTTTGTTTTGATATGCCCAACAGAAGTTCATCACGCCTTTTCTTAATAAGCATTTATCTTAAAAATGAAGCACCGACGTAAATTGCACCTTGCGTGTCTCATGTTTGGAGTTGTATTTTTTAAATCTCCTTCCTATCTCTACAATAAGTTGACATGGTTGTCGAGCTCCAGATCTCGTGACTCCCGCCAGTGCTCGAAGCAGCTAGTGACGCAGCGGCACAGCTCTGCCTGTTTTAGAGGCTGCTTTCGCTATGCTGCTTCCGAGTGCTGGAACAACATCCCACCCCCGATAAGAAACCTCCAAAGCTTATATTCTCTTATAAAAAAATAAAGTACTTTTTGTTCGACCACCAGAAGGAGCAGGAAAGTCATAGGCACGACTCTAGCAATTTATAGATATAGTGATAATATATATTTATAAAAAAAAATATAATAATTAAAAATTATAATTATTATAATATTTTTTTCTATAATTGTACCAATTTATGTTATTTTTTTTTTTTTTTTGGTTTATTTAATTGATGTATGTGTTCACTTCCTCCTTGCTTGTGTATTTATTGTAATTGTGTGCTTGTTATTTTTGTCCGTAACGTCAACAATTGGTTCTGTCGGAAGACCAGCGCTGGTTACTAGCATGCTAGTAATCTGGCACATGCTGAGACAGAACCAGTTTTTCTACTAAATAATATTTAAATTTTGGTGTATTAATGTTTTTTTTTTGTTTGTATTATTGTATGGTAGAAAAATAAATACCTTTTATCTTTTTTTCTTTTATTTCAAGAAGAAGATTAAGAAGTACCTAACTATGCCAATAATAAATAATTCGAAATTCTTTTTAATATATAAGTAGCCCATACTACATTATGGGTTACGCAATGTTAGTCCAGGAAAATATGTTACCCTTTTTAACCCCCGACCAAATAAGAGGGGTGTTATAAGTTTGACGTGTCTGTCTGTCGGTCTGTCTGTCTGTCTCTCTGTCTGTCTTTCTGTCTGTCTGTCTGTCGCTCCCTAACGGATGGAGCGATTTCAATTTAGTTTTTTTTGTATGAAAGGTGAGTTTGGCTCGGGTGTTTTTAGACATGTTTCATGAATATCGGTTGAGCCGTTTAAAAGTTATGGGGGTGAGAGTGGGGAAGGAAAACCGAGAATCTGCAAATATACTTATGTGGGGTATCAAATGAAAGCGCATCGCGTCCACATTACATACTATTATGTTGTTTTACATTTAAGGAAATTAAAGCACTAAAATCGGGGTTTTTCTTAAATTTTAAATTAAGATTTATATCATAACTAGCGGCCCGCCCCGGCGTCGCACGGGTATAAAATTTTCCCGGAAATTATTCGAATTTTTCTCGCCGTAAAAACCATCCTATCTCTCAAGTTGGATCGAACTGCACATGGTGTGCGAATTTTATTATAATCGGTTAAGTGGTTTAGGAGTCCATTGAGGACAAACATTGTGACACGAAATTTATATATATAGATGTATTGTGTGCCTTAGTATCCAAACAGAGTAATTTGTTCGTTGGAATAAATGCGTTTTCAAGCATTCACATGGTGTTCATCTGTCGTTAAAAATTGAAAAGCTATTGTTTTTTAAAATTTCGTAGAAAGGCTGTGATGACTGTGATTTCCGACTCATTCTCAATTAAAATTATTTAGTTTCATAAATCAAAAAAGTTGTGTTGGCTAAGTGGGAGGACACTCGACTTTCATTCCGATGTTCGTGGGTTCAAACCCCGCCACGCACCTCTGGATTTTTCTTCGTGAGAAATTTATGTGCGCTTTAAACACGCGCTTTAACGGTGAAGGCAAACATCGTGAGGAAACTGGAATGTTCTGAGAACTTTAAAAGAGTTTTAAGGGCATTTTGACATTCACCAACCCGCACTTGGCCAGCGTGGTGAATTAAGGCCTAATCTCTCTCGTCAAGAGAAAAGTCCCTGTGTCCCAGCAGTGGGAACGTTAATATGGTGATGATGAGTTTCATAAAGTGGAGACGCAAAATAGCATTCAACTGAGTAACATCTTTTTCACTTTATAATTTTATTTAACTCGACACTGGCAAACTGACGCTTCAAGCGTGTAGTCCAATTACAAGAAATTGAATTTAATTCATCAAGCAATCAAGGTAAGAGGAAGTTTGAAAGTGGCACCAGTTACGGATAAGTTCTCAACTTATTATTAAGGTAATAGGTTAGCGTGGTTTGGGCATGTTATGAGAAGGAACGAAAGTCATGTTACAAGAAGAGCGTTAGATATGAAAGTGGATGGATATGTGGGAAGAGGGAGACCGAAGAAAATATGGATGGACTGTGTGAAAGAAGATATGTGTAAGAAAGGAGTGAGTGCTGAGATGACGGGTGATAGAGGGAAATGGAAGAAAAACACATGTTGTGCCGACCCCACATAGTGTGGGACAAGGGCAGGATGATGATGATGAAGCAATCCAGGTACCATATTCATTATAATTTGTAATTCAATATTCGCCGCATGTTTCTATGACGTAACTACCTTCAGGGGGAAGCCATCTATTTAACGTTTGCAATGGAAAATGCCTATAACCTACATCTCATGGTAATCGTAAAGGTGATATCAAACTTGCAATGTAACTTACATTTAGTTCGGATGAAATCTTGCAACTTAATTTCGAAGCTGACATTTTATCTGATTGCTGTTTTTTTTATGTGTCACCGGATAATCAATGGATCAATTTCCTAGTAAACTGATCAACTTACGGAAAATCTACAACGGCTATTGGAATGTATTGTTTTAATTTTAATTTCCGGTAATTGACTCTGATTGGATGAATTATACATAGAACGAAGATGTAGGTTAGGTTATGTTGTATATGAAAAATCCCCTCGCGGCCGCCGTCGCGCGCTGAAGAGGCAGAAAGCCAGGTCAAAGTTTTATATCTAATTTCAATGAAGATAAGATGAGAAAACATTTTCCATACACCAATCACACAGCAGTGTAATATTTTACTGGTGCCATTTTAACGTTTACGTTTAAACACACATAGGTACGATTTGTGTATGATTTTTCTTAAAGCAAAATCTTTTGTTGATCAATATACTTCCTGGCACCGTCGGTTGATTGATTAACAAATAAATTCTTGCGTAAAATAATACATACTAACCGCAGTTGATTATTTTCCGTAAATTGATCAATTTACTAGAAAATTTATCAATTTACAATTCGTATTTCCCGGTCACATATTATTCTTTAATTAGGTACTTATTAGATAGATAGATAATATCTTTATTGCACACCAATGCTTACAGACTAACTTAAAAAAAATACAATCAATAGTCACATATGTTGTACAAGTGGCGGCCTTATCGCTTAAAGCGATCTCTTCCAGGCAACCTTTGGATGGATAGGATCTGCTTATTCAACATCATCCTCTCATCCCCTTTAACAAGCCTAACGATCATGGTTCCGATATCTTTTTCCAATATCGTGTCGTGAAGTGTCATTGAAACAAGATGTAGCCGCGAGATACAGTATGATAGCTGCCCACTTAAATATTTGTGTTACGTAGACATAGACAGTTTAAACTTACTACAGTGAAACAGACAGATGTAATTCACGTACGTTTTAATCAACATAATCTAAAGCTAAGTCAATTATGCTACTCCGATGTCTATTCTGGTAGATAATCGAATTATTACATTGAGGGCGCTTGTGGTAGTTAAACTAGTTAGTCCGCCTTACTTTGCCTAAGTTCATGGAGATTCATGATATAATTCAGATGTTACAACCATAACTCAATTAGGTATTGTTTGCGAATTACCATTAGTAAAATTTAATCTCATAAAATCCTCCCTACAGGATTGCTAAGGTGAACTGATCCAGCAGTCATTTTCAACCATCGCAAAAATTTAATCATAAGTTTCAGCGCTTCATTAAACTTTTTTTGTCATCGTTGGCTAGTGTTATCGGTTGGTATCGGCGAGAAATGTCATCTGATAAAGCGTTTATACACTTGACCCACAATTGCGGAGGGCTGGCGAGTCCTTATCAAAATTGCAAAGATCTCTCTCAGCGTAGTCGCTGACTGGTACAACATGGCGTCGTCCATCGTTGCGCTCCAGGCCGTCTTGAAGCTGCCAGAAAAAGGACGTAGTCTCGGGGGCTATAGAACGGTTTATAAAAAAAGGTTTTGTCCTCTCTAAGGCTCTAGAGAATCTGTGTACTATATATCAGGGCCCGAGGTGTATATTGCGTTACAATGGATTTTCCCGCTGAATAAAATATGGGGTTCAAACTGCTTTGTTCTCTCTTAGGCTCTAGAGAAAATATGTACAAAGTTTCAGTGCATCTAAGTACATATGTCCGATTAACTACGCCTGAATCTTTAAATTAATGTTAAACCTAATTTTATAGAACTTTGCCGGTACCTGTTACGCTCTCAGTAGTCCTACCACGAGTTGGCACAAACGTCTGTTGGAACATTCTTTATAAAGTGATCATTATTCGACAACCCTAAAAGCCGGACGGTAAAAGGTATACCTATGTACATTTGTGCTTTCATTATGTAGGCATTTCATTCATTAGAAAAAGCGACGCGTCGTCAGCTCATTAAGAACATGTTTGGCTCTCAAACTACGCCGGGGAAGAAAATGTAAAACGGGATGAAAATGAATCTAAAAATAAACACAACACATTGCACTTACCCGAGAACCCGGCAGATGGGGACAAAGGTTCCTCCTTAAACCTGTAACAATATACACTTACTTAGTAAACTGTACTAGGTATACCTACTACGTACCTACTCTATTGTATAGTACTAACAAGCTGGAATAAGGAAAAAATATAACCCGAATGCGACTTTCTAGGGATTTTTACAGTTTTAGTTTTTAGTTGACCGCATTGTGAATCTAAATCATTCTCAAACCCTTTTAAAAATATGCCGTATTAGTGTTCCATTAAATATACTGTAACTTTTATAATTTTGCTTTGACATTGTTTTTGGAGTTTACTCCTTAAGAAACGATTTGAGTTATATATAAGGCCCGGTACGGAAATTTTATGAGGAGTAAAATCAAAAAGTGTAACACGAAAAGTTGAGGCGTTACGTAGGAAGAGACAAACATATATATCTGTAGGATTGAACGTGTAAAAGAATGAGATGGAATACATTACACAGCGTAACTCATTCTCGGGGTCTCCTCTTTGCGCGATACTTCGTAGTTGAGACTACGAAGTATCGCGCAAAGAGGTTTTGCTGTATTTTATTTATATTATTTTGTAACATACTTTATGTAATACGCTTTATTGAAGTAATATAAATAAAATCCGAATAATTACAGATATATGTTTATTTCTCTTATCATTTTAGCAGATGCGTTCATTTACCCTTTTTTCTATTTGATATATATCATAATTATAGTTCGTAAGGAGTAAACTCCAATCGTGCGTCGTAGCTGACACACACACACTTTTTTGTTTTGCTTTGCCATTTTTTGGTTTTTACAATGTTTTACTAAATCCTCACAAATTTTCCGAGGTAGGAAGACTTACTGGGTATGCAATCAAATAGGTAGTGTATTATAAATGCATTAGCATCTTGTACCGGAAGCTTAGTACATGATGTGTATGCCATACGAGCCCACGGCCCTTGATTTTACGACGGGCCTTTATATAAATCAGATGATACCTATTTTAATAACAAAACTTCTTCCATCGTCCTCGTATTTGCCTCATAATATAGAGGGCGTTCGAGGGTTTGAAAGAGAGCCCTTGGGCTATTCATACAGATTAAATGAACAGCTCGCGGTATGGAACGGCTACAACCCCGGACTGCGGCCAAAACAATACCTATCCCCATTTTATTTATTTGTTCACTTTCATACGTTTTGCGGTTTTTCTATGCTACCTAATTTTGCATATAATATATACATATAGTTGGGAGTAAGAAAATGGACATTAAACAAATTTTTACCATTACAAAAAAACTTAGTTTTCCTATAACTGTGTTAATTTGAGTGGGCGAAGCGGTGAGTGAATGTTTTATCTAAAGAAATAATAAGATGCGCCACCAGTGACCATATTCGCAAAAGATGTTTCGGCTTCATTAGCACGTCCTATGTTTATGTTTTATGTTTTTTGTATTTTATTTTTGAGGTGTCTAGGTTTTGTAAAACCAAACAATGGAAATAAATGATTTTGTATCTTGTATCTTAACCTGAATAAGTTCCAGAATATGCTTCGTAGGCATTTGAAAACCCAAACACGGCCACTAGGTTATTGGGATACCTTCTGAGCCAAGGACAGTACCTCCTCCGACCCCCGCAATTCCCTCTCCTACGACGAAAAAAACCCATCTGACTTGCAAACACCCACCGAAACCATATCCCGGCACGAGTGCCCGCCGAAATTATATTAACAAATCCAAAAACATTTGTAAAAACGCGTGGAATAGAATCCGTGGAGATTAAAAGTCATGTAAATTCTTTGTCGTCAACGCCAGCATATTTTAGGATAAAAAAATATTGAAATCAGTGTCTGGTTTGTGTAGCGCTAGTTGCCACTCGGCCTTTTGTTGGTCGTTTTGTTGCAGATGAATGAAGGAAAGAAAATATGTTTAGTTGGCACTCATACACTGTACAGAAGACTGCAGAGACTTGAGTCAAGCAGGACACCAGGCCACTGCTAGGCTGTACTGCAATGTTAAATAGGAATGGGAAAGATATGCTAAAAACTGTAGTGGAAAATTTAAAACTCTGAATTCTTGCGCAGGAGTGTATTGTGCGATCTCTGCCAAACACCACAAGTGATGTAGCGAAGAATTCAAGAGCCCAATCGCTCTTGAAATCTTCGCTGATCTCTACGTACTCAGTAGAGGAAGTTCAATTTTTAGCTACACCTTTGAGAAAGGTATCAATCTTTTGATACAGCTAGCATGTTCATGGTTTAGGTCCTTATGACTTTTCGCCTTAAACCCTTAAAGACGAAAGCCTTTAACCAGTAAATATGCCTGATTTTCTCATACCAATAACGAGCCATCGGAAGTACTGTTGTATAGGTTCATGGGCAAAATTCTCCGTTTATTTTTATGCCAGATATTACAGTTAAGGAGTCGCATATAAGGCATAGTGATAATAATGCCTTATCAGTCTCAAGGACATATTAAACAAAGGATGTCAAGCGAACCATCGGACGTCCACTAATAGGCCATAAATGTGATAAAGCAACAAGTTCACTTCAAAGGGAATATTTAACTGTGAGTCGTGTTAATAATAACAACATATCTTTAGAAATATTGTCTTTACCTACAATAACAAAATTCACTATCCCATATTTCGGTTTACGGTGGATGCAGGCTGCTTCCAATTAACTAATTAACCTTTAATATTTGCGGGAACCATACATCCATCAGTGAAAGTACAGCTGGAATGATTATGGTTGTGCCATTGTGGAACCGATTTATTATTCTTTTCTATTAAATTATAACATACATTTAAGCAATCAATTCAATTTAACCTTCGGTCTAAGAGCCTTGAATTATATGTAATGTACCTAGTTGTAGGTATAACTTTATTACTATACGTGTATCTTCATATCATAGACTTATTTATCATTCAAAGTAGCATTCATCGTTACTTTATAATCATAGCCATAGGAAAATCAAAGCAGCCGGGTGAAATGTTTACAGGCCACAGCGTAGGCGGCAGTTTCCACTTTCAGGGCCATATCTAACGTGGAACCTTCGCTAGTCAAGTCCAAGGACGCGATCGATTTTGCCTACTGCTTTCACTGCCCACCGCGAAGGACAGGTTTTTTTTACGTTTTACTGATTTTAAGAACTTTATACTACAATATATATTAGGTAGATATTAAAAAATAAAAATTATAGCTCAACGAATATTAAAAATTAATTGTTCTACGCTTTCATTCGAGAATTTAAGCATAGCTTTTACGTAACTACTCCTAGGTAAAGTGTCGAAAACTTATAGGTATATGTATGATATATTAAAATTTATTTTATTAAATCATACGTATACAAGCGTCGAAATATCCCAAAACTCAAATCATGCCATTTTACCCGGTTTAAGTTATTTTTGATTTTAAAGTTTCTTTAGGCATGGTGTAAGAAGGAAGACGTTTGCCCAGCAACATGGGCCAAAAGGATAAGAAAAAAAATTTGTTTCTAACTCAAGTTCTCCAAATCTGTCTACCTCTACCTCTATATTAGTAAAGGTCCATATTTATTTTATTTTGCGTAACTACAAAATAATTGTATCTACCTATACCTAAGTGTACCGGCATCGGCGTTAAAAGTACAGACGCAAGGTCACATCTCGTTCAAGGCCACCGCTCAGCTGTATGTAAAATCGATCATCGCATCACTTACGTGTATAGGTCATCATCTGCCGATGAACTAGCCTCCTCCACTATCACCGAGCAGCGCATAGTTTTGCGAATTTTCATCACTTTTTTTCACTAAAGTACTTCTAAGTGCCGTAATAAGTTCCGGTTAGGATCCCGGCTCCGGCTTGTGTGAGTAAATATCGGTGAGCCTGTAGGCCTGCGCGGGCTGTGCGAGGTGGCCTTGAAGCGGCGGCGTTTCAGGCGCTTTGCAGAGCTTCCAGATCACGTTCCGTTCCAGATAGTTTGTTTAAGATATTTTTATGCGATAAATGATATTTATGGTCATTGATAATTATTTTTATATTAGGTACAGCAGATAACTTTTTATTTACTTGTTATTTTTTAGTTTAAATTGCATAATCAAGAATTTAGAAAAAGATGCGATACGAAAATTAAATAGTTATTAAAAATATTAATTGTTATAAAAGAGAAAAAAAAATCACTAAGCCGCCTGGGTAAATTATATATTTTATTTTATTAGCTCTGATTATCTCACAGCAAGACTAAGGCTTCACGTAGCTGAATCACGTATCAAAATAATTTAAAAATTAAGCCGGCACTTCACACTCTTTTAAATAACAGATTTGTTTAAATAAATCAGAGCACGTTGATACCCGTCCACTAACACGATACGGTGTTACCTAAGCCGATCGGACGTCGCTACAAGGCCAGCGCGTCCGGGGGTGGTGCGTACAGCGCTTGCGCCCGCCCGGCCTTGAATGTGCTTCCTGGTTCACGGGCACCACCTGCCTACACTAGGTCAACGATACCCTCAACTTGAAGCCTCTTAAAGCGCGTAACCTTTTTAGTACGTTGACAAAAAAAAAACAAATTTTTATTATATTAAACAAAATTGTGTTTTTAACTGGTTTTAATGGTTTATTGACTTTGGATCGGATTTGATGGTTTTCGAATAGCAGAATAACTTTGGGAAATTTATGGCAAATTGGTCGTAGAAGAACGCGGGTCACCGACATAGCCAAGCGAATTAGCTCGTTAAAGTGGCAATGGGCAGGCCATGTAGCGCGTAGAACAGATGGCCGTTGGGGCCGGAAAGTTCTTGAATGGAGACCACGAATCGGCAAACGGAGAGTAGGACGTCCACCAACTAGATGGACGGACGACTTGGCGAAAGTAGCAGGCTCGCGGTGGTTACAAACTGCTACCGACCGAAATTACTGGAAGTCCTTGAGGGAGGCCTATGTTCAGCAGTGGACGTCCTACGGCTGAAATGATGATGAAAATGATGGTCCTCCTCTCAAGTCACCTTTCAGAAGATCGAAGTTTGAGTTGACTTTAATGACCGAGGGTTTTGTTGGATCGGATGTGATGGTTCTCAAGTAGCAGAATGACTTTGGGAAATTTATGGTAATTTGGTTATCCCCTCAAGTAACGTGTAGCGATCGAATTTTCTAATAATATTTGTATAAAGAAGTTTCTTTTAGAAGATCGAAGTTTGAGTTGACGTTAATGAGCGAGGGTTCCGTGGAATACCTAAGCTAAACGACCCTGCTACACGATGCACGCCGACCACCAACTGACAGCTCAAAATGAAAGAAAGAAAGAAAGAAAACACATTTTATTTAGGACACATTAAACATAATAATAAAAGACGTGTGGCACTCGGAGACTGAAGCGGTAAAGACTATTGCATATCATTTTTCATCAACTTAAACTTATGCAATTATAATTACCTAATATTTATTTTATTTATGCAGTATTCTTTGCATCACAAAGTTGATGAATGATATCGTTGAATAGTGATACAACCAAATGCCACCTAAACGAGGGTTGCTGAACTAAAGAAACTAAAGATATTTCAAAAACTCATAAAAAGTTCTGTTAGTTATCGATAGATGGGAAAAAAAATATCACTCAATTTGCTTCCGTAGTTTTAATGGTACTTATATAGGTATATGACACAAATTGACACAGTGTAGCTACCTCGAGCTAGTCAACCTCGAGTTTTCGTCAGCCCGATCTAGAGCTAGCCCTTTTTAGCGTAGCGACATCGACATCTAGTTATAAAATAAAAAAGTATCACCGCTGTGCCGGTCGGAGTGGGGGGGTGTTAGGTTATTTTCGTTACGAAATTTCTGGATCCGGTCACCACGCTCAAAGCCCGCGATACAAGCTTTTCAATAGCTTTAAAATAACATATAAACACACAGATAGTGTCCACAAAAGGCCCTCAACTCAGCATTTTGCACGTGACGACACAACGCTGATCGAAAGCCTTTCGAGTTACAGCCACATACAATTGAAAAAAAAAAAGAAATGAAAAAATATTTATTTTATAACTACAAACATCACTAAGCTAATTATAGTAACAATTATGTTATCTACATAAGATAATACTATTCCAGGATGGATGACATAGGTACCCAAACTAGGAGAGCCTGTGTGATGGCGTACCCCGCCGGACATTATTATACATAATACTTACTGGACTTAAATACCAAATTTTATTAAAAATTAAAACAAACAAAGAACAATAAAACACGTGAAAACAAGCCAGAGAATTGATTTCATTAAAAACAAAAACTAATTTCTCACTTCTTAAATTACTCCATGTACCATAATATAATTTATATTCAATGTAATTTATAATTTCAGAGAGATCAATAAATTAAAAAATAAATTAACTTCTACAAATAATTTCGTCATTATAAGTGATTAATTAAAAGAAACATAAACAATTACATTATTAAGTATTTAATAATTTTAAAGTCGGTGCCAAGTAAAACAATAACTAGATATAATTTAAGTACCTAATATCAATATTTTCACAACTCAATCCATAAGGTATTAGTAGAAAATTAACTCTAAATATCGGCCCATTCGCGCATTTCTATTTGTGTCTTAAATGCTGTTAGTATGTTATTTTGACATATCTATTGATATTGTGTATAGTGTAGGTAAAAATGTATTTTTTACTGCATTAAGTTTTTGTAGTATTTACTTGGCACCGACCTCAAAATTATTAAATACTTATTAATTATGTAATTGTTTATGTATCTTTAATAAACACTTCTAATGACGAAATTATTTCTAGAAGATAATTTTTTTTTACTTTTTTATACCTACTGTTTTGAAGTTGGTTCTTTTTTTGTCAAAATTTTTTTTTTACGATTTTTCGTGATGTGTGGGCCTAGAAAGGATGCTCTACCTCTACCTTACTCTACTAAAATATTTACCTTATAGAGTAATCCATTCCTTCTTCATTTTCATCATCAGACCCCTAATATCAGTCAAAACCCATCAGTCATGTAAATGAACGGTCTCAGTAATATAAGTTAATCAAGCCCAAACACAAAGTACTTGCTGTAAATCGTTGAGGAGTTCCCTCGACTGCCTTTTCCTCCATCATCAGATCAACACCAGACCCTCATTAATAATAGGGCTTTATAATCGAAGGAATAATATTAAGGAACACACAAGTCGGAAAGACAATTTTTCAAGAGTTTCCCTCAATTTCTTCAGGATTTCATGATCAGATCCTGGTTTCCTTACCATTTATTTATTTATTTAATCACCACGGCTTACACCAGTTACAGTAATTAATAAGACACAATTATACAAATTAAAACAAACACCATAAAGGCATTGATTCCAACCAAATAATTATTTACTAATAAATAACAATAAATTCATTTAAAACATAATAAGATATAAATTAAATAATTATAATAGTTAAGTATTACAATAATGTCACTCTAATATAATTCAATAATTATTAAACAATACATTATATGTCAACCTACTCAAATAAAATACATGTCACTCTACCTCACAGTGGCAAAGGCATGTCATCATTAATTTAGTCCATTTATCATAAAATATGTCACAGTCCGGATTTGTTTTAGATTTGTTTTTACCATGGGACCACCCTTGGGATACTCCCTTTCCAACGAAAAAATAATAATCAAATCGGTTCATAAACACTAAAGTTATCCGCGGACATACATAAAAAAAAATATACGGTCGAATTGAAAAACCTCCTTTTTTTGAAGTTGGTTAAAAAATCTAGGAAGATTTGTAGAATTAGCTCCAACAACAAAAATTTAATACTACAAAACTCATATTTTTTTTTTTAATGACCCAATATGTCAGTTTTGCTACCCAGAGTGTGACATTGAAACACTACTGCACGGATTGGGAAGAAAACTGCACGGATAAGAAACGGATTATTGTATAGTATTAAAAGAACATAACGAATCTATAAAACAAAAATATTACATAATTTAGTTAATATTATTAAGAACAACACGCAAACAATTTTTAATACCAATATTATTATATGTACACCAACATTTAAATATAATAAAAAAAATAACTATGAATCTAAATTTAAGAAAATCCCCAGAATCCATTGCCTTAATGTCTTTAAAAATAAAACACCATAATATTGTGTGATGTGCTCGCGATGCGCATTAGTTTTATACCCCACTCGAGTATACAGATTTTCGGTAACTCTAACTCCCATAACTTTTAAACGGCATAACCGATTTTCATGAAACATGTCTAAAGTTTACTTAAATACAAAAAACATAATTTATCTATTACCACAGAATACATAATAACTAAATTAATTAATGCCATGAACACAATTTTAAGTTACCTACATGAAATCGTATATTAAAAAGATTTTTTTTTTTCTTAGAAGCTCCGTTAAGTACTGTTTTGTGACCAAACCAATTTAAAGCAGAAAACGTAACCATTTAAACAAACATAGAATGCTGCATCAAAAATAGCCGGACTTCTTAGTAGAAGTGATGATCTTAATATTGCCTTGTTAGAACTTGCTAAAGAGGGTAAATCGATAGATATTTTATACCAAAGCGAAACTTTTTTACCGTTTGATGAGCAAAACCAAAACAAATGGTTATAGACTAGCATCAAATTTTTGACGATATAACGGTACATGTATATTTTGTAAACTTGATATGGTGTTTGAGGAATTACCTACACATTATAAATACATTTTTAACTGAAAGGGACTTTGAAATTAGTGGTATTTTTATAGAATCAATAAACACAGTCGTTATTTGTTTATACCGAACTCCAAACTCTGACATACGTTAATTCAATGACGATTTAGATCATCATCATCATCATCACCCTATTAACGTTCCCACTGCTGGGACACAGGGACTTCTCTCTTGACGAGAGAGATTAGGCCTTAATTCACCACGCTGGCCAAGTGCGGGTTGGTTGGTTGGTGAATGTCACATGTCCTTCAAACTCTTTTAAAGTTCTCAGAACATGCCGGTTTCCTCACGATTTTTGCCTTCACCGTTAAAGCACGTGCTTAAAGCGCACATAAATTTCTCAAGAAGATAAATCCAGAGGTGCGTGGCGGGGTTTGAACCCAGTACCTTCGGAATGAAAGTCGAGTGTCCTCCCACTTAGCCAACACGGATTTAGATACATTTTATTTATATTTTTATGTTTTTTTGCGACAGCAGACCTTATTTCTGAGATCAATTTTAGATCGTTGGCGTATATCAAACATTTAGCGTGTTGGCATGTCGTTGACCATCAACATAAATAAATGAGGTCCAAGAATCGAACTTGTCCAACACCTGAGCGTGTGAGACTCGTAAACTCCCAATCTCAAATACTGCTGACGGTTTTGATGTTAGTCGGCAACGAGAAAAGCAGACCCGGAGCAAAACCTATAGCAGTTTAGTCAGTAAAACATCATTGCTAACTCTATCAAATGCCTTGCAAAAATCGAAGTACAATTACGTCTTACGAAGTACAATTGCATTTCTCTTTCCATATCTTCACATCAACTAGCAGATTCGAAATAACTGATCTCTATATGATATATGCAAAGTGACTGCTCTGTTAGCCTGTAAATCTCTTTGTGCAACATCCTCTCAAACACTTTAGCCGAACTCGAGTGTATTTATATAAAATACATCTCTTATATAAAATAAGTCTCTTTTAAGCTATTATTTTTTGAGGAAATTGTTCTCAGAGGGAATCTATATTTAAAGCTCAAAAAAGATGTACTACGGCAATGTATGGTCAAACAAATGGTGAACCCACAAAAAGATGTAATCCCTATTTTCAGTCATTAAACATATTAACGTTGCCATCTTTGTTAAATGTAACCTAGTTTTATTCGAAAAACCGTCACACGCATGCAGTAGACTAGACGGAATGATCATCGCCTGAGCTCTGCTAGAGCAATCACAGCACTAGCGCGCAAAAGTTTTTTCGGAATGGCACCTAAAATGTATAATGAAATACCCAATAACTCTTTACAGTTACAAATTACAATGTTTATGAACGAACTCCATAAACTTTTGACCACTAAATGTTATTATCACGTAAATTAATTGTTGACTGATAAATAATTGAATCAGACATTTCCTATGAATTAATTACAATTTTACCTGCTCGCTTCAATTGTTTCGTTGAATTATATACACAAAATAACATCATCTTTTTGTTACTATATTGAAACCCATGTTTGCAAATAAACATTATTCATAATCGAACATGATACTCTTAGCCAGAGAATAATAATCACTATTACAGCCTTAAATGAAATATCATTTAAAAATATTATTTAAATAAATCTTAATTTAAAATTTAAGAAAAACCCCCGATTCCCTTGCCTTAATTTCCTTAAACGTATAAATCTAAATTTAAAATTTAAGAAAAACCCCCGATTCCCTTGCCTTGATTTCCTTAAACGTAAAACAACATAATATTTTGTAATGTGGACGCGATGCGATTTCATTTGATACCCCACACTAGTATTTTTGCAGATTTTTGGTTTTCCTTACCCACTCTCACCCCCATAACTTCTCATGAAACATGTCTAAGAACACTCGCGCCAGACTCACCTTTCATACAAAAAAAACTTAATTGAAATCGCTCCATCCGTTCGGGAGCTATGGTGACACAGCAGACAGACAGACACACAGACAGACAGACAGACAGACAGACACGTCAAACTTATAACACCCCTCTTTTTTGGTCGGGGGTTAAAAATAACATAAAATTTTGTAATGTGGACGCGATGCGATTTCATTTGATACCCCACACCATAGAATAATAAATTACTACGCCCACACTAGTATATTTGCAGATTTTCGGTTTTCCTTACCCACTCTCACCCCCATAACTTTTAAAGGGCACAACCGATTTTCATGAAACATGTCTAAGAACACTTGCGCCAGACTCACCTATCATACAAAAAAAACTAAATTGAAATCGCTCCATCCGTTCGGGAGCTATGGTGCCACAGACAGACAGACACACAGACAGACACGTCTTTTTTGGTCAGGGGTTAAAAATACTTCAAAAGAAAGCTTATTACGCTATCAGGCATTTCCTCTCAGATAAAGATGCCTGGGCAATTGATAAATAGACTTGTTAGAATATAATATATATATATACTTATTGTAAATTAATAATTTTCACAATTGCAATGTCATGTTTTACATTGCAATTGTGAAAATTATTATTTTAATCTATTTTTTTTTTCAATTGTTGTCTATTGTGACTACTCTAAGTGCACCTTTATTTTGCCTTCGTAAAAAATGATTTTGAATTTGAATTTGAACTATTTGATATATCATATCATAATCATGTTCAATCCACAGCCGGACATGGTTTTGATCATAATCAGAGAGTATATATATAATCACTACGTTTTAAATTTTTAATCATAATATTAATATGATCAAATCCAGATATTATCTGGAGCTAATCAACGATACATGTAAGTAGCGGACGCCATCAAAATAAAAAAAGAAGAAGAACCCATATAACCCCCAAGCCCGAGTTTTCGTCAGCGCGATCTAGAGCTTCCATTTTTTTTGTAACGACATCTAGTTACTCAAACCCGAACTAATGCCCTTGAACATGAACACCCCGCTTAACCGTCACTTTGCTTGAAAAAAAATAAACAAACATTATTTTTTATCAAAGAATTGGCTTAAATTTACAACAAATAAATATACAAGGAAAAGACCCTCGCCAGGTCACCACGCTGGTCGAAGGCTGGTTGCTGAGAGTGTTCGTTGATCGGGTCGGTGAGAATAGCCTGGGCATAGAATAATAAATTACTACGCCTGGGTCTCTGGGGATAGGATATTTAATTCCTTTGTTCTTTTTAATTCGCTTACTTTTGACTACAGTCTAGCTTAACATCGTAAGGAAACCGGCATGTTGATGTTTGCCTTCGCCGTCAAACCACGTGCTTACATAATTTATTGAATTGCCCACAATAATTATTAAAAATAAAATAAATTAAAAAATAAATTAATAATTAGGTAGTTACAAAACTGGATATTGCTGTGTGATTGCTGTGAACTAAGTATTTAATTATTTATTATATCCATAAGCAAGCCCATAATAACGGATCTAACGGTGCCTTGAGCTAACAAATATACTTTATTTTTTGGCTTTAATTACTATACTTTAAAAATTATGACACAAACTGTACAAGTGGAAGTGGTCAGGAGAGCGTAAATGGCAAAATCTGCGGTGAAAAGGCTGGAGAGGATATGGCAGAACAGGAGCATTAGCCGTAACACCAAGAAGAAATTAATCCAGACTCTTTTAATCTATATCTTTTATAAGCGTCTTAAACCTGGACACTGAAGTCTCGAGTGCGAACGAGGATTGATGCGTTTGAAATGTGGTGCTGGCGCAGAATGTTGAGAATATCATGGACGGAGCACCGCACAAACGAGTCAATTCTCAGGGAACTTGGCTTAGAACTCAACTGTCTACAACCTGCATGCAGAGAGTTCTCAAATTCCAATTCTGGCCACACTGGCAGGCGTGACCCGAACAGCCTAGAGAGGTTGATAATTACTGGCAGTGTGGAAGGAGAGAGAAGTCGAGGCAGCTCACCTACACGGTGGACACATAACACAGGACGCTACAGGTGGCACTCTCCAAGCATCGATACAGTTGGCTCAGGACCGGAGTTGATGGAGAGAAGTGGTGACAAAGCTAAAGACACGCTATAGTCACGTCCCTCAGTCATGAGGTTACGACTTATTTAATAAAATAATTTATTAATGTAGCGTACATTAGTATAGGTAGCGTCTAAAACGTAGTGATTATATACTCTCTGGTAGCGACCGACGCGCGCGCGCGGAGACGCTCCCGCTTCGCACTTCGCAGTCGTTATGGTCGCGAAGGTTTAGCGAAAGCTTGAGGCCGCTGATTTCCAGCATTTAAGGTTATAGGTATACCTACCGTCCAAAACGTCCGTCCGACGGTAATTCAAAAATATTCACAAGGATTATAAAAATAGCTAATGTTCGTGCTCAAATCTGAATCAGAACCCAAAATCCGTCAAACGCTTCGATAGCGCGTTTTAATTTTCTGTGTGCTGCCATCTAGTTTATTATAGTTAAACTACTAATGGCGGCTTACTGCTTCAAAATGCTATTTTTATTTTGCTTCTAAATGTTGTTAATTTTAACATTTGGTTTTTGATGTTTATCATACTTGCATCATAGGTACATTATCCAAAATTGATAATTACAATATTTCATAAAACAATAAAAAAGCAAAAGCCAACTCTCCAAGCTTTTAAAGTAATTTCATCTTTTATGTTTTATATTGTGTCTGACTGAAATCAAATCTTGCAAGTTCAATATTATGTATGACATTGCAATATTATGATGCCTTCGAGCTGTTAATGAAGGAATTAATTGTTACACCGGGTCCATGTCCATGTTCCGAGTCCATGTTTGGAACTGTAAGTTAAGTACCTCTTATTTTGAGAACTTAATAAAACACCATTAAATATTTTTGAATTTGAGCCTTCAAGATCGTCGATCTCTGTTAGATATGACATTTCTCCATGGTCTGTGCACAGGAAATAAAGACTGCCCTTGCCCTGAGCTTACTGGCAGAGTTTTGCGTTTCTCTACACCAAGATATCGTACCTGCCAGACATACTCATGCTAAATTGTTTGCTGTATCTCATTTATCGTCAAATTATGCACGTCATTCTATAATAAATAGGCTTCAGAGAAATTACAAGGAGTTTAATGCATTAGATATTTTTGAAGTAGCAAGGGAGTTTTTAGGACAGAAGTTGTAGAATTGTGAATAACATTGCTCTAGGTAAGTACCAAGCGGTTTTATTGTTCAATGCATTACCTACTGCCATGAAAACAATTGAAGATCTTAAGATATTTAAAAATAAATTATAAAGGAAATTTTGTTTACTACTCCGTTGATGACTTTTTTTCTGATGACATTATCATAAAGTAATTTTTTATTTAGTGATTGTTTTGACATTTTTAGTTTTGGATTTAATTTATTTGTTATTGTTATATAATTTCAGCTTTATTATTATTATTTTTTATTTTTTATTTTATTTTTGATTTATATTGTTTTGTTTTGATGTTACTTTATTTAATTTTTCTTTTATAAGTGGACTAATTTATTGATTTATTATTATTACTTTTTGTCATTTTTGATATTATTGTAATTTTCAAATACAATGTAAATATTGTGGAATGAAATAAATTTATGAATTATGAATTAATGCAGGGTGTGGCCCGCATGGGCAATTAGTTATTTCTACTGGTTAACTATAATTATTAATTAATTGTTAATTATTTTTTTTTTCTTTCTTTCTTTTTACTTGAACTGTGTAAATATCTTGACTTTTATGTTTAAGCGTTGTAATGTAATAACTATTAGTATAAGTTTATAATTAATTATGACTGTGTTTAAAAAAAAAGTTTTTTTTATGTAAATCCTTAATTTGGCTTTATGTTATAACAGAATTTGTATAAAGTAATTGAATGAAGGATTGAAATAAATGAAATGAAATTGAATTTGAACTTAAAGTATTGTCTCCATATTCACATCGATTTAATCCTCCTATGATTTTTCTCGTCAAGTACATTGCAAAAAAACCGGTTGATGGATTTACGATTTAACTCCAAATTTTTGGGTGAATATAGCTTAACTTCTTTGGTTTTCTTTTCCTCAAATCAAAATGGCAACTTTTCCTTAAATGTTGGGAACATTTGAAAGGAATGACAATTGGTATCAAAAAGAAATAAAATATCTGCCAACACTGAGTATCTACCTCAAACACAGTTCATTTGATTTTATTTTATTTTCTAATAACCTGAGCCCAGCGAAGTCGCCTGGTGGCGAATCTATGCTTACACTAGCTGACCCCAGCAAAATGAAAAATAGATGGAAGCCGATTCTCAGACCTACTGAAAACGCTTAGAAATTTGGTAATAATCGGTAAAGCCGTTTCGGAGGAGTAACAACAATAACATTGGGACAATGAAATTTTATATACTTACCTATTATTTGGCAAATAAATGATTGATTTGATTTGTACACTATAATGAATATTAAGCACACAATATGAATGTTATATGCTATCCTTCACAGTTTGACTTTCGTTATCATAATTCCAATAACGGTGAGCTATTTCTAGTAAATCGATGCTAGTTAATTAAACAAATAAGAAATGATACCATTTTCAAGTTTGGCAAAATTCATTTTTTTGTATGTATGTTAGTAATGCAATAACTTTCGAATCGTTGATTGAAATTTGATGACATATTAAATTAGGTACCTATACATATTTATAATTTATATTCATTTTTTTTTATTTTTTATTTTCATATTTTTAATTGAAACGATGCCGTTCTTGCTCGTTTCCATTGAATCTGAATTGCATATGAATATCAGCTATGGAAGTAGAATAGTCCTTGGATTTTCTACTAGATGGCGTTACTCGGGGCTTCACTCGATAATACAAAGTGCAGAAGAATTTCGACCTATCACGTAATGGCACGTTGGTGTAATTGGTAGCGCGCTGGGGCGCTATCCCAGAGATGCAGGTTCGAATCCTGTGCGTGCGAAAGTTACGGATACAAAGTGAGGTTTATCACTTATTAAAAATATTTAGGTATACATAGTACGATTTTCAACAAAATGACTTTTCCAAATAAATACACTTTGGTGAAAATTAGTATTTCCCTCCGACTAAAATACATACATCGCATAATATACATCAAAAACAAAATAGTCTTAGATTTATTTTATTTATCTATACTATCTATACTAATGTTATAAAGAGGAAAGGTTTGATTTTTTGTTTGTTTGTTTGTTTGTCTCGAATAGGCTCTGAAACTACTGCACCGATTTAAAAAAATATTTCACCATTTGAAAGCTACACTATCCCTGAGTGACATAGGCTATATTTAGTTTTCATAAATAATATGATTTCTTACCAAACTCCGATAATTTAACCCGTGGTGAAAAAAAAGAACCTAAAATCTTTCTTTAATCGCGAATGCTGCGAAAACTATTGAATATATAACAAAGTGATGTATTACAACTTTGTAGAACTTATCATTATTTACAAAAAACGTCGTTACATCATATCTCTAACTATTATAGTTTTGTGACAATAGCGATTTTTTATATTAAAAAATTAAAATACCACTGTTTGAAAAGGCTCTTTATTTGTATCTTCGTATTAATCTTTAACAAAATAAATAATTTATTATGAAAGATTGCTTTAAAACCTTAATATAACTTTTAGAATTATTAGATTCTGACATTCCATTCAAAAGATATCACGAGTTAATTTTTTTTAAAATAACCGCCCGGCGGCTAACTATGCGTTGTGGAGTGGCAGGCGTCACTCGGGCTCGGGTACGGGAGGGGGGTTAAGATCACGAAATAATCTGCCGCGCGGGGTCGGCTCCCTACTGACCGGTCGTGTACGGAAATAAAAAAAAATCGCTTGCTAATATTTGTCGCTTAGTTAGTAGTTAATAATTCGTTAACAGGTAACTAATCCCATTCAAAAAGTTATTTTCAGATCTTAACCCTAGCATATAGCATAGATATTGTACAATATCTTCGGTTGCAGGTTCAATTGGGTTAACCACCAAAACACGTAAAATAAGTTGAGTATACAGTTTTTTTTAGTTTTTTTCTGCTCTTTCGAATAGCATAATAATAGAATTCTAGCTTTAAAAAAATACAGTTATGCTACACATTTTAACTGTGAATTTGCAGACTTCCGTCGAAATTATGTTGTAACTGAGTAGGTATGTGATCCAAACTAACGTTACACCAATTGACCCGAACCAAGTTTATGTTTGTTGTCGGTTACACCAATTTGAGCATTGCAATCAATATTATGTTTTCTCTTACCTTAATCTTCTTAAAAATAATAAATCTAAATTAAAAATATAAGAAAAACCCCCGATTCGAATCCTTCAATTTCCTTAAAAGTAAAACACCATAATAATGTGTAATGTGCACGCAATGCGCTTTCATTTGATACCCCACTCGAGATTTTTGCAGAGTTTCGGTTTTCCTTCCCCACTCTAACCCCCACAATTTTTAAACGGCACAACTGATTTTCATGAAACATGTCTAAGAGCACTCGCGCCAGACTCACCTTTTAAACAAAAAAAACTAAGTTGAAATCGTTTCATCCGTTCGGGAGCTATGATGTCCCAGACAGATAGACACGTCAAACATATAACACCCCTATTTTTTTTTTGTCGGGGGTTAAAAATTAATCGCAAAATGTGTTGCTAAGCGCATAAACTCAACAACGCCTATACCAATTTAGCCAATTTATTTTTTTAAATGTTTGTTGGAGTTAAAGGATGGTTTTTACGGAGAGAAAAATTCGAATAATTTTGAAACAATTTTGAATAATTACCCGTGCAAATCCGGGGCGTGCCGCTAGTTTACAACATAAAAAACATAACGTTACAGAAATGTAGGTATATCATCATTCTCTTGCCCTTATCCCACATTGTGTGGGGTCGGCACAACATGTTTTTCCTTTCATTTTCCTCTGTCACTCGTCATCTCAACACTCACTCCTTTCTTACTCATGTCATCCTTCACACAGTCCATCTATCTTTTCTTTGGCCTACCTCTTCCTACATATCCATTAACACACATAACTAACACTCTTTTCGTCACATGACATTCATCCCTTCTCATAATATGTCCATACCATGCTAACCGATTTTCACTCAACTTCTCTGTCACTGGTGCTACTTTCGAAGTTCATAAATATTCATTTCTTTTTTATCCTTCCTTGTCACTCCACACATCCATCTCAACATTTACATTTCTGCCGCATGTATTCTTCTTTCATCCGTCCCTTTTACAGGTCAACATTCAGATCCATAGATTACGACAAGTCTTATAGGTTTGTAGATCTTCCCTTTAAGCCTCGGGGGCATTCGGGGATCACAAACAGTCCCTGAGACCTGTCGCCATTTCATCCATCCCGCATTTATTATATTTTTAACATCTCTGTCAATTTCACAATCACTTCAAATACCTGAAGTCGGTGCAAACTGGTAGGAGTACACCATCTAAGGCAATATTGTCAAAATTGGATAGACCACCGGAGACACAAAACAGATGTTCTGTTTTGGTCTGCCATTTTCCCAGTTTGCTCTGGGCCTCGGCTGCGTCTTCTCCAACAAGAACAATATCATCAGCGAATAGCATACACCAAGGTGCTTTCTCCTGGATGTCCGATGTAAGCGCATCCATCACCAGGAGGAACAAATAAGGGCTTCCGTCAGGGAAGCCAGCTTCGGACCGAACACCTGTACTAGCCCGGCTGTGCATGGCTCGAATAAGCTGCAGGTACTTCGCAGGCACGACTTTCTCTTTCATTGCCCACCACAGAACCTCACGGGGCACCCTATCGTATGCCTTCTCAAGGTCAACGAACACCATGTGCAAGTTCTGTGAGCAGTGTGAGCACGTCTGTGTTTTTCGCACAATTAAGTGCAAATATGGCATACGTTATCCCGCGACCATGCATAAATCCGAACTGGTTCTGTGATACCTACCTCACTCTCGTCTCTCACTCGTCTTTCTATAAATTTTTCCCAAATTTTCATACTATGTGACATGAGCCTTATTCCTCTATACCTAGTTGTTACAGACCTGTACATCACCCACATTTACAGAATAACTACAGAATAATTACAGTTACATAATGTTATACATTATGGCACAGTTAACTAAATAAATCTAAATATAAAATTTAAGAAAAACCCCCCATTCCAATGCTTTAATTTCCCTAAACGTAAAACAACATAATATTATGCGATGTGGACGCGATGCGATTTCATTTGATACCCCACACTAGTATATTTGCAGATTTTTGGTTTTCCTTACCCACTCTCACCCCCATAACTTTTAACCCCCACCCCCATAACGGCACAACAGATTTTCATGAAACATGTTTAAGAACACTCGCACCAGACTCACCTTTCATACAAAAAAAACTCAATTGAAATCGCTCCATCCGTTCGGGAGCTATGGTGCCACAGACAGACAGACAGACACACAGACAGAAAGACAGACACGTCAAACATATAACACCCCTCTTTTTTGGTCGGGGGTTAAAAATACATTAAATTATAAGTACAATCTTAGAGTATCTATGGTAAGAATAGAGTGAGCCTATTGAATTGCGAACATCAGACACGGCTAAGAACAACATGACGTTCGCGCAGCGAGCCTTCGCAATCGTGTTCGCATGCGCGGTAGCGGCGCGGCGTGAGGATCTCAATTCATTTTGCTAAATTGAGCAATAAAAATGGTAAAATGTGCTGTCAAATCCTGCAAAAATTACACAAGAAAGGACTCCAAGATGAAATCTAACATTAGGTACATTTCATCGGTATGTCGATTTTTACACTTATTTTGATAAAAATAAATCAAGCATCGCGTCCATTAGAGGGGGTGAAGGAGACGCAAGAGGTGGGCAAGCAAACACCCGCCCGCGCACCGCGCCGACCGTCAAAAGTATAGTGATGGGAAGCGTTCGCTTGTAGTCGATGTTTTAAAAAAAATATATGTTAGTTGGGAGTAGAGTTTTTCCTCGGAACGTCGCCGATTGCGATGCAAAGCGCTTTACGCTACTACGCTTTTAGCGTATGAAAAAAAAATTGATAAGTTGTCGGAAGTACTACCAAGACTAAGACGACTAAAACCATGACGCCGACATATTGTGAGCAAATAACAATTAAATACGCAGACGTATTTAATTGTTATTTTTTAATTTATTCAACAATATAACAAATCACATTCACGGACAGACATAGCCTCTTCGGGTCCATAATTTTAAATACCGATATTTTTTTGTGATTTTACCCATTATTAATATATTTTATGTATTTAAGTATCTGATCATAAGGTTGCAATGCCCCAAAAGGGTAATGTTAGAATCTTACTACTATGTAACACCTAAATTAAGCACAACTTTCGTACAATTATTTATATTCTTGTGCAATAAAGTATTCATAATAATAATAAATGTAACAACTTGAAACAACCACACAAATGGTAGAACTATCATTATAATTTGGTAAATTACTAGATGTTTTATATAATGAACCAGAGAACAAGTAAATAACATAAAGAGTGTGTAACTAATTACTAATGAAGTTTTAGTGATACGCGCGCTCTGTTTACTACTCAGAGTTCAATAGACAAAATAGGGATAGTAATGTCAATGTCAAAATCGACAATACACACGATCACAGTCACCCTCACTACACTACACACGTCAAACATACAAAATAGAATACAACATTCATTCACGCGCATGCAGAAAAGTTTACAAAGTTTTGCCTTTCTTTCAAAAACTATTATTGTTCATGTGTTTTTATTTGAATAATGCATAGTTAGTTTTGATCAAATGAAAGTTCCTAAACTAGGGCTTTACTTTGATCCGAACTATGCTGAGGGTTTAGGGTCGTTTCCTGGAAGCTCGAGAGCATAATGGAGACTCGTTATTATGAAGGTTGCGGAAGGGAAGGTCCCATTCGTTGCATCTTCCTTGGAGAGTTCCACCCAATTGCTGGTCCCAAGATTTCATGTCAGGTCAGTTTTAATTAGAATCTATTAAAAAATTGAGCATTCAAAATTGCATGCACGGTTAGCCTAGTTCATTCAAGGCGGAATGGAATCACGACGATAAAGTTCGTTATTCATGCTCCTGATGTGTTTTTATTACATACTCATAAAAGGGTACTCATGTTTTTTCAATAAATATAAGTTCTCTAAGTTTTTAATAAATGTGACTATGATTTAAGGATTTAATAATTTCCTAAAGAAGGTATAGTAAGTCAAAATATTTTTTTTGATGTTCAAAAGAATGGTATGTTAGTTGTATTAATAATTCAGACAATATTTCATACAGACTAGCAACTACTAACCTCACCACAGTATTTTATAAGTTTATTTTTCTGACCTTGCACCCTATTAATTATCTGATATCATACCTACTTTGCAGTTTCCTGAGGATTATGTTTCTAAGGATCTATTTGATTCCATAAGTGCATATATTATACCGAAGCCACAAATCCAAAAGTGCACTATGACTATGTAAGTCTTAATACACATTTATTTGATTTACAGTATGAATTTCTTAAGAATATATTCTATATTAAATATAAATAATTAAATATTTCCCGACTATTCACACAACCATGGCCTAATCTTTGCCAAGAGAAGTACCTTTGTCCCAGCAGTGGGAACGTTAATATATTGCTATAATGAGAATCCACAAAACAACTCACAGCAAGTAAGCTCTAAGCTTGTGTTACTGGTACTAGACATATACCAAATAAAATAGGCATACATATATTTGTTTTATATTATGCATACTAAACACCCAGACCAAGGAGAAAGTGCTTGCAGAACATACAAGCACTACACTGAGGCAGTCAAACTCATAGACACTATTTTAAAAGTAACATTGTTTTTCAGAAATGCCCTTGGGCACAAAATAGTGGGTTATCCAATACGCATAGACAGTACCCGATATGAACGTAATGTGTACTTGTTCAACCTGTGCTTTGTGTGCGACAGTTGGTCAAAAACAGTGCAATATGAGCCTGTTGTTAAAAAACTTGGGGAGCATCTTGTAAGTATGAATATTCAAATTGGTCATGCTCTGGTTACCCATGCCTGCCCATGCCCAAGGATGTGAAGGTGATCTTAAGTTCCCTACCCAAAGGGTAAAACAGGACCCAACCCGAGGTGATCTGGCACCAGGCTGTATCTCAGAATTATTTGAAAGAATAATAAGACCTATATTAAAATTCAAGTTACAATTTATCTATCTATCCATATAATCAAATTATCTACTAGGTCTAGGCCTTCATTTTATCATACTAAGCACCTACTAGAATTAACTAAACATATCACTGATTCCAAATATAATAAAATTTCAGACAATAATGGAAGAAGATACGGGGTTTGTGTCCAGCGCCTCCAGCAAGCTGCCCACTTTGCTGGCGCATCTGCTACACGACTTGAACACACATCGCAAAGCCACTTTAGTTGGTGAGTTTTATCCTTGTAATATTGTATGCTACCATTTTAAGTCATCATATTTTATTTACTTTATTTAACACCATCAACCTGCATTCACTTAGCAGACATGCTATATACATACACATCAAACTCCGGTAATAGTGAGTAATAATGTCAGTAAAAAATTTACAAACCAATATAGTGTAAAATAAAATTGTCAAACACTGAAGTGAGAAGTCAGACAACTTCAATCTGCCGTAATTGGATTTATTAACTTTATCCAAACATTGGAAAAATCCGCTAAAAAGATATGTACAATTACATAGATAGCAAATTCACTTTTGATATGTAAAAATCACCTTAAAATAATTATAATTCTTAGCTGGGGGAGCTAAAGACGCTTTGATGTGCATTGTGTTGTGTTATAATAAGTTATCAGAGAGTGCTCCACCATAATTGTAATAAGACTTATCCAATAATCTTTTGTCACAATAATTTTTAAACAGGAAGCAATTGGTAGTTTATTAAATAATTTGATAATTAGATACATAAATCTAAATTTAAAATTTAAGAAAAACCCCCGATTCCAATGCCAGAATTTCCTTAAACGTAAAATAACATAATATTATGTAATGTGGACGCAATGCGATTTCATTTGTAGTTTCACACTAGTATATTTGCAGATTTTCGGTTTCCCTTACCCACTCTCACCCCCATAACTTTTAAACGGCACAACCGATTTTCATGAAACATGTCTAAGAACAAAGTCAAAGTCAAAACGTTTATTTCCTTAGAAGCCTGTGCTTACATGGACAGGTCAACTTAAATCTAATTTAAATAAAAACTAAGAATAATCAAGGAAATAACATAGTCTTGATAGTTCGCTTTAATTTTTTACACTGAGTTGAGAAGCGAATAGAACAACTCAGCTTCCATCTCTTATGTTGTTACACACTCGCGCCAGACTCACCTTTCATACAAAAAAAACTAAATTGAAATCGCTCCTTCCGTTCGGGAGCTATGGTGCCACAGACAGACAGACAGACAGACACACAGACAGACAGACAGACACGTCAAACTTATAACACCCCTCTTCTTTGGTCGGGGGTTAAAAAATATATTCCCCAGTTAATGTCATTATTTCAAGCTCCCTAAACTTTTATCTACATAAATCTAACTTTTTCATTTGCAAAAAAGAATGAATAGCTCATTTGCAAAATGAAAAATCTATTAACATGAGCATACTTAAAATTAAAACTATATATTATCCTTGCAGAAGGCGACACCGTGATGCACCTAAAAGTGCTAGAAGTCCGTAAAGACCCCTTACCAGTGGATGACTACGACGTGCCCGTGCTGGTATCGTCCGTCGGGCAGCCGCGGCCGGGGCGGCCCCGCGCGCCCGCGCTCCCGCTGGCCGACGAGGACCAGAACCAGGAACACCTCGACCTGGACGAGGACGAACCCTTCGAGATCGACTTGGACGCAGACTGGGACCTCACTACGAGACAGGTACAGCTAGCGCGATAAGAGTTTGGCTTGGCCGCTATTGCGCAGAAATCAGAAATTGGGTATCAACGGGCAATTAGCGGGGTGTGTAGGCGCACGCGGTGCTTGATTGGCTGAAAGTATTGTGTGTGTGACAGTACCCATGTACCCATGCGCAGTAATCCTCTCCACCTGAAGGTCAACTCTCGCCGCGCGATCTGTAATAAAGCTAGTCTGCTTATAAATCGGGTGTGCTCACGTAAGAGTGTCTTTCTTGCACCAGACGACATGGAAGCTACTGGTCCTTCCAGAGAGGATCGTGAGGAAACTCCAGGATTGTGTCATGTAAAGAATCTTTCAAAGAGCCCTCTGTCTTTGTTGAGACGAGAGAGGTTATCAAAATCTAACTGTTCCAGGTTAACATAATCTAATTTACAAATATATACAGATTAAAGACCTTTCGATGATGACCTTTTGATTGCAAGCTGCTTGTAAATAGTAATTAATGTAAAAGTAATCAGTACTTAAGATATTCCTATGAGACGGACAAAGTTTTGTAAACACAAGGTCCCTAAATAAAAATAGAATAAAAAAAAAGAACTTATGTAAGGAAGATAAACTTTTAATATTTCTGATGGGGTCATAAGAATTTGTTTGTAACTATGTACCCGACCAGTATTTGTATGCATTTAGGTTGCTTTCAATTTGATGGGGTTTTTTTGATGCTGAATAAGCCTTCATTTGACCATAATCATACCTGATGTAAAGTGACGATGTAGTCTAAGATGGGACATAAAGACCTAGAAAATGGCTTCACCGGACCACATTACAAAACACAAAAAAGTCGCTTCACGTACTGCTTGACTTGCGCCTTGCGGTGCGTTTGACCTACATTCGATTATTAATCTTACGATTGACGTATCTTGAATAATAATTGTACATCATTGAAATAAAATGATATGAAATACATTTATTTTGGTACATTAACAAACAACAGCACAGAAGACTGCATTAACAAACAGACACAATAAAATTAACATAAAAACCACAAACAGATAATTAGCTGCCATGTACCAAAAATGGAGCAGTCTCAGCTTAATGCCACTCCGCTGCCCATTATACTTTTGCCTCCTTGTTTCAGTTGCTACCATACATCAATGGATACAATCACATTTCAAAAATAGCGGCGGACACAAACGTTGAGAAGACACTTGTGAAATCCTGCATACAAAACTTGGTATACTATGGTGTGGTATGTGTAATTTTGCTATTACTTTTGGTGTTTTTGTAACACTTACGGTAGTACAATATAAATTTACATTTTAAAGAAACCCCCGTTTTTAGAACCTTAGTAAAAAGTCATACTATTTTGTAATGTGCACGTGATGCGCTTTCATTGGAGACCCCGCTCGAGTATACTCGTATTTGCAGATTTTTTATTTTACTTCCACTTTTACTCTCATAGCTTTTAAACGGGTCAACCGGTTTTCATCAAACATGTATAAGAACACTCGTGCGAAACTCACATTTCATACAAAACTAAATTGAACTTATAGCACCCCTCTTTTTTTCTCTGGGGTTAAAAAACAACTGACTTGAAATGAATACCAAATACTAATAATATCCTAATCAAGAACTACTTAAATAAATAATGAAAACAGTAAGTCTAAAAAAACTATATGAAGACTTATTCACAACAATTGGCTGGTTAACTAATTTTGGAAAACCATTTTAATAATAATAATTCATTTATTTGCGAGAATGTTTGTACAATAGCTCTTAAATCTTAATTAAATGTCCAATAACACTCTACCTAAACAGGCGTGCAAATGTATAACAATTACAATGTAAAACTTATACAATAAAAAATTAAACAAAAATAAGTGAATAAAATATATTTAAAAGTGCTATATTTATTTATTATGTGTTTTTTAGTATTTTTCGTTATAGCGGCAACAGAAACACATCATCCCTCAAATATTTAATCAAGTTCTTGAGATACAGCCTGGTGACAGACAGACAGACAGATTACAAAGTTTCATTAATAGTGGTTAAGAAACTTTTCCATTTTGAGTCTATGAGCATAATGCGTTATATCCTGAATATCTTGTATATGTTTAATTTTTTCATTTTCTTTTGTTTAATTTTCTGTTGTTTAATTTTTATTCCATTTTCTTTATTAATTGCAAAACTTGACTTGCCATGTATAACGCCCAGTTGTATTATAAAGGTTCATCATCATCATCATCATCCGCAGCCTGACTTCACCCACTGCTGGGTATAGGCCTCCTCTTGCTCTCGCCACCCATTACGGTCTTGTGCCAATTTCATCCAGATTTTATATAGGTTAGTAAATTAAATTGTAATGTTTCAGGTAATCCTGATCCCGCTACTGAAGTTCAGTAACATGTACCGGGCCACCCCCAACCTCAGCCGGATGTTCTGCGACGGCGAGCTGCAGCGCGCTTGCCTGGCCTTCATCAGCCGGAGCAACGACCCGAATCAAAGGGTACACAAATTATACATTTTATCTTCATTTTTTGCTGAATAAGTCTTCATTTGACCACAATCTCACCTGATTGATGTAAAGTGACGATGTGGTCTAAGATGGGACATGAAGACCTAGAAGGTAGATGGCTTCTCCGGGCCACATTACGAAACACGAAAAAATCCCTTCACGCACTGGCCCAGCCCGGAGGGTGGTGACAAGCTGCGGCCGAAGCCTACCACCAGAGACTGTTCTTAGCACCACCCGGAGGTCACGTGTAAGGATTGAGAGGGTTACCACTTACGGACGTGAACAGACACAACCTCAACATTATAAAGTCTTTACCCACTGCTGGGCATAGGCCTCGAGTTCGTGTCATCCACAAAGGTCCTGTGCTATAGGGAACGTGCACATCGACGGTTCTGACAACTGGGGACATCAATTGGAACGTTTTACCATATTGGCTAAGTGGGAGGACACTCGACTTTCATTCCGATGGTCGTGGGTTCAATCCCCGCCACGCACCTCTGGATTTTTCAGAGAATTGCTTGACAAATTTATGTGCACTTTAAACACGTGCTTTAACGGTGAAGGCGAACATCGTGAGGAAACCGTCATGTTCTAAGAACTTGAAAAAAAAAGAGTTTGAAGGACATGTGGCATTCACCAACCCGCACTTAGCCAGTGTGGTGAATTAAGGCCTAATGTCTCTAGCCAAGAGTGAAGTCCCTGTGTCCCAGCGGTGGCAACGTTAATAGGGTGATGATGATGACCATATCGGCCACATAGACAATTGAAATTCTGAATGTGGTTGTGCTAGTCCCACGCGCTGCGGGTCGTGCGACACTTAGTAAGCCCATTCTTGGCCAACGGTCAATTACTTAATTACTACATTGGAATCTGTTTTATTATATATAGACAACAGCAAAAGGAACTGATTAAATAGTGCCACATAATAAACAGTATACTTAATTTAAAGTTACGGACTGTAGTTTGTTAGAAGTGAAGCAACAAACTTGGTCAGCAGACTCGGTGTTACAATTTTCATTTTCCTTTGACTTATTTAAACTTATTGACAAAAAGCTGGTTTAATTTTGTTAATTTAGTAACTTCTTATTCTACCCATTTTGTTGCCTTTTCACTTTATTGTTTGTTTTCTCAGTTTTTATAAGTTTTCTCTCTAGATATTTCAAATTTAGCTAAAATATACAATAGACAGATCAACTTAAAGCTAATTTGAATAAAAAAGGTGTGTGTGCGATTCACACACGATAGAAGTGAAACTTCAGTAAATCGACGAAAGAATATTAAGAAGAATAAAAAAAAAGTGTGTGTGTGTCAGCTACGACGCACGATTGGAGTCTACTACTTATGAACTATAATTATGATATATATCGAAAAGAAAAAAAGGGTAAATGAACGCATCTGCTAAAATGTTAAGAGAAACAAACATATATCTGTAATTATTCGGATTATTTATATTACTTTAATAAAGCGTATTACATAAAGTATGTTACAAAATAATATAAATAAAATACAGCAATACCTCTGCGCGATACTTCGTAGTCTCAACTACGAAGTATCGCGCAAAGAAATTTAAATAAAGCATTGTATTTGTGTCTCTTACATCATTTCCGTTTCATCTTTTTGCATCCGGTTTGAAATCACTACGATTCTATAGAAGTTTCACTTCAAAAACTCAGAATAGTCAAGGAAATAACATTGTCTTAACAGTTTGCTTCAATTTTATTTTGTGTGTGTTAAAGTTTCTTCTATTGTATTCCAGCCTTACATCTCGGAGGTGCTGGAAGCCCTGTGCGCGCTGCAGCAGGGCACCACGCTGCGCGCCGTGTGCGAGCGCTTCAGCAGCACGCACGGGCCCGCGTTCGACGTCCGCCGCCTCGTCGTGTTCGCGCAGGTGCACGACCTCGTCAAGTGCCTCAAACGGTGCGTACTGACCGATAACACTGTCTTTTACGAATTTCAAACGTTTTTAACCCACGCCCATAAAATAGGGGTGTTATAAGTTTGATGTTTGGTGTCTGTCTGGGACATCATAGCTCCCGAACGGATAAAGCGATTTCAATTTTGTTTTTTTTTTTGTATGAAGGGTTAGTTTGGCGCGACTGTTCTTAGACATGTTTCATGAACATCGGTTGAGCCGTTGAAAAGTTATGGGGGTGAGAGTGGGGAAGGAAAACCGAATATCTGCAAATATACTCGAGTGGGGTATCAAATGAAAACGCATCGCGTGCACATTACAAAATATTAAAGCATTGGGAACGGTTTTTTTTATTAATTTTTAAATTTAGATTTATAGACAAGAATATTGCACCTAACTTCAATAAGATTGTTTTGAACTAGCTTGCGTGAACCCAACCCAGTATAATTTTGCGCGCGAAGTAATAGCGCGACCGCCGTCCGCCAAGTGGCGCCGCCCGTGCGCCGCGGCGTGGCCGCGTAACGAGCTGAGGCGGAATTTGATTTTCTGCTGAGGTAGTGTAGGCTCTTAAGACTAGAATCTAAAGATAAATTAAACATAATAGCAGTCTTTTTAATAACTATCCCATATACCTTTGTATGATGGAGAGTGCTTGTTAACATAAACGTTAACTTTAAACCAAGTTAAAGATATTATTGTTCATTTAACATTTTTGTGCATTAGTTCCAATATTTGGCTTACTTTGTTTATAGACAATGTCTTTGGCACATATTATTAGTAAGAATTATGAACCAAATAAGTTTTTACAAAAATAAGGCTTAAATTTAGAGGAATTGTTAACTTGTCAATTTTTTTTATTATTATTCCTTATTTAATGTCCACGATCGGTGTAATACGTGTCTGTAATTTATCATTATAAATATAAGTAATAAACCAGTTTATACTCTAAAACCGAAGTATAATTTATCAGCGGTGATACTGCAACACAATTTTTAGAACTTTCGCAGTAGTTCAACGTTCCCATTGTTATTGTGTTAATCTGTGAAAAGTTTCAACTAGATACTTTTATTTTTAAATATTTTTAATAAGTGATAATGATAAACCTCACTTTGTAGGTGAAACTATTTATAAATTTTATGCAGAAAAAGAATAAGACACATCTGTAACTTTCCTATCTATCTGTAACTTGTATCCTGTGCGTGCGAAAGTTACAGATGTGTCTTATTCTTTTTCAGCATAAAATTTATAAATAGATACTTTTATGTTTTATGTTGTCTTTATAATAAATAATTTCTAGGTATCCCGTATACATCCGCAACCCGGGGCGCACCAAAGGCTTCAGTGGTCTGGTGGAGCCCGTGCTGGGCATCCGGCGGCTGTTCACGGGCCGGCACTGCGCCGACGAGATCTGCTGCCTGGCGCGGGTGGACCTGCCCACGCTCGAGCAGATCATCGAGGACGACCCTAACATCGCCATCATATGGAGGTAGTCACCCACCGACCTGAATATCGCTCTTATATACATATAAAGTGATAAAAAAGTGATGTGGCGTGTGAAGTGAAAGGAGACGGAACTCCACCCGATGAAGGGCTCATCTTATTCGTGCTCCGGAAGTAGATTTTAGTAAAACGTGAGTAAATCCCGTTTATTAAATGAATAGGTAATGTTGAAGGCTCTTTAAGCTTAAGAGACGGTAACAGCCTTAGTGATAATAGTATGTTACGCAACTGTAATAGTTTTTTGGAGTTATAATACGCACCTCTAGGTACGTTTGCACTGACGGGACTCGGGGACTTTTACATGACGAGAGTTATTGGGCTTTATTTCACCACACTGATTATTTGAGCCACATGTGTAAATCCATTAGGCATAGATTTTAGGGACCTGTTATCCGTGATGTTAGTGTTAGTAATTTATTATACTTCAGTTAGTACAGAATAACAAATATTAATCTCTGTCTTAAAGGCACTGACTTCCGTCCGCGTATAACAATAATATTTAACAAGGCTATTAACTTTTTAACCTAAGAATTTTGTCTTAAGTGATAACCCTGAATGTATGAATATCCCCGAATATAAAGCTACCGGCACACTCACAGGTTCGGTTCTACCTAGAACATAACAGAACAGCATTTAAAACGGAAGGATAGAATTACAAAACATACGACTTGTCATAGGTCCGAATTAGAAAGAATGCCAGATGGCAACCTACCGTCATAGCCGGTATAACATTTCCCATCGATTATGATATGAGTGACGACTCATCCGGCTTCAATAGGCATGATGAGTACATAAATTGGTAAAATGTTTAATCCGTCTAACGAAAATTGTAAAAGTAAAAATTCTGCTCTATCTAGAACAGAGAAGAAAACCGAACTGGACCTGTAAATATGTAGCTAAGCTAATATACATTAGTATAGTAAAACTCGCGTTTAAGATCCATTCTTCTAACTCCCTTTATATGCATACAGTTGGGATTCTAATACCTTGATTTAAATACTTCTGTATACCCATGAAAAAGTTAAGCTCCTAAACAATAACAAGTAGCATCGCTTAAGATTATGAATAGATATGACTTGTTTCACCATCTCAGTATAAAGTGTCGAGTAGCTAATCAGTACTTTCATATAGAGATGTCTCACTCAGATTATTTTTTATTAGAGCAAGTCAGTTTCTCTTATTTATTTATTTATTTCATAATTTTAAGAAAACTAACAGCTAGGTAACTAAATACTAAACACAGTGTGTAACTAACGGAAGATTATTATTATTATTTATCTTGTAAGTATTGATTATCTACTCGACACTTTACTCAGAGATGGTGAGATGGAAAAAAGCGCCTTTATGCACCTAGGTTATAACTGCCTACATAATTATAAGCTAACATTTAGGATAAGAAATAGGTAATTTATTAGATATATTGTACTGAATGATCAGTATGACGGTCTTGAATTCTATCTATGGTAGATAGGTCATTGGTAGAGTTTTTGAAGAGATTTAAAGTATAGAATAGCATAGTACTTAGTACTAACATTGTACTGTACAGCAGCTTCATCTATTAATTATTATGACATTATTTTTTGCTTCACTTACTATCTTTCAAGTTTGAGAATTCTACATTTTAGCAACATCAATATTTTTCCTATAACGTCTTGTTGCAAAGTGCTTATTATTAATACTTTTTTAATTACGATTATATAATACTAAGTTATGTAGATTGAAACGAAGTCAGAATGTTTCATAGACAAAGTTGTTTTAAAGAAAGTAATCTTAATGATTTTTAATGAGTGATAACCAAGGAATTTATTCCGAGTTGTAACGACCTTTAGTATCGAGAAACCATAATAGATAAAAAATATGGTATGTATTTAATAGAATTTAATACATTTCCTGAACTTTTGTAAATTTTATACAGACAAGAAAGAGTATTTTCTATTCTACCATAGAAAGGAGGTTTTGTAACCATCTTTACTGAGGAGACTGTTGGCTAAATATAGAGGTATTGTAATGCATATGCATTAGTAATTAATATTTATAACGGACTTAGAGATGTTTGGATAGACAAATGTGAGAAACTACTTAAAAGTGATGATTCAGTTACTTGGAGTGATTATCTCGAATATTTAGCATTTATTTATATGTATACTAGTCGACCCCAGCAAACGTTGTTTTGCAAAATGAAAAATAGATAGAAGCCGATTCTCAGACCTACTGAATACGCATATAAAATTTGATAATAATCGGTTAAGCCGTTTCGGAGGAGTACGGTAACTAACATTGTGACATGGAAACTTTGTGTATAAGATACACGCAGCATAGAACGAAACTAGTTCCATAGTTTGTGCCATAGTTTTAAATACAAGTTCAATTCACATTACCAAGTGATATTTCAGAATCCATTGTAAAGTAAAAACTATTGGTCTGTTTCGCAAAGTTTAAGTTAATCATTTTAATATTCATACAGAATATGATGTTCATTTATGAATATGCAAAGATAATGATGATAAAAGACTGTGTTGCAAGTATAAAAAAAATATAACTAGTTTTCAGCTATTAACTAGAAATTATAAAACAAGTCAATTGAACTTAAAAAAAAACAATTAACAGTTTATTTTCTTTTTAAAAATGAAAAATGGTACTTATTGTTTTGTATCAACTTAATGTTTACAATGAAATTATTTAATTAAATAAGAATCCACAGTTACAAGTGGTTATTGTGTACTTACTTTGTTTGGAGTTAAGTGTGGCGTGAATTTTAGGAAAATTGTACACGTTCATTTCTCAACAACTGAAATTACTTACGTAACAGCCTAAAAGCTCTGTTGAAACCGGGGGCTATACATAATATCGACTCAATTCTCTATTCTACCATAGATACAAGATACAAAATCATTTATTTCCATAGTTTGGTTTTACAAAACTTAGAACCTAGACTTTGTGTTAATTGTCCATCAACATTTTTTTCATAATTTACATGAGTAATTTAAAATTGTCTTTCAATAATCTAACATTGTACTGTACAGCAGCTTCATCTATTAATTATTACGATATTATTTTTTGCTTCACTTTCTATCTTTTAAGTTTGACAATTGAGTTGTCAGCAACATCAATATTTTTCCTATAACGTCTTGTTGCAGAGTGCTTAATGTTAATACTTTTTTAATAGCGATTATATAATACTAAGTTATATAGATTGAAACGAATTCAAAATGTTTCAAAGACAAAGATTGTTATAAAGATAGTAATCTTAATGATTTTTAATGAGTGATAACAGTATGGTTATGCAGGTTAAACTATTTTTTTAATTTTGTGTAGTTAAAGATAAATAAAATAAATAAAAATAAAAACAAAGGCACATCCGTAACCTTCGCAAACGGGATAGTCAGGGCTTCACTCGATATTACAAAGTACAGAAAATTTTCTACATATTACGTAATGACGCGTTGGTGTAACTGATAGCAGGTCGGGGCGCTATCCCGGAGATGCAGATGTGTGCGAAGCTTACGGATGTGTCTTAATCATTTTCTGCATAAAATTTAAAGAAACCTCATTCGCGTTTCAATCAAATTTGCACTGGTTTCTTGTAAGTAATTTAAGTTGTTTTATATGAATAGTGCAACTCTCAGTAATTTTGTACTTTAAATTATTCGAGGTTGTATTGAACTGAAACGTTATTTGAAAGCCCGGAGGCGCTCTTTATTGATTAAATGTGTTTAAACTATCGATAATATCATTAACATAATCACAATTTTGTTCGAGTATCGCTGAAAAACCCTTACTTTATCGAAAACATTGCGACACTTCAGATTTCTAAGTAGTTTTCTACAGATTTTTAAGTAGCTTCGTTAGCTTATATGTACGTGTGCTTCGAATCATCAGACTTTAGTTTAAAGTCATCAGATGAAATATATTAGTATATTATCCACATGGACATTAATTATACATAGATAAATTATGGCACTGTTAGGGGCTGTTCCTCAAAATTCGAGTAAACTAAGCATTGGATAGTTACGTCAAGAACTATCTCGATTTATCTCATGTGGGTGAGCGAAAAAAATATATATTTCTAACAATTGTCTAATTTTACTCGGAGAAGATAAAATAGGTTACTCTGTTATACATATAACATAGGATATAGGATTAGATTTCTACGTATGTAGATGTTCGTATCTTCTGCCAATTATTCTTCAAGATCAGAAGTGGACATTTTACCATTTTTGGGCTTATGTCTCCCTTAGGCTGATTTTAGAGTTGGGCGTTGAAGGGTTAGCACGGTTCATCTCTATGGAAAAACTATTAGCGCTGAGTAGTCGGCGTTCGGAAATCAGCCTAACAGTAAATAGTAAAAATACTAGACCAGTGCTCGTTATGGACATAGTAGTAACTGTGTAGAACTGCCTTAATAATAGCTTATAATATCTTTTAAAATAAACAGTGGTACGATTTAGTTTTGAGTGATCAATTTACTAAAATACAAAAAAATATTTACATGCTTATTATATACATATCTATATAGCAATAGATAGATTAATATTGTTATTAAAGGTAATTTTAAGGGAAATTAACAGTATTACTTACTTATTTAATTTTAATGTTACTAATGCGGTGCCCAGTCTAAAGTTACTTAAATTATGCATGTAGCAAATCGCTTTGTTGGAGATGTGATTGAACAACATTTTCTTGTTTATTATCTTAACATTAAAAGCCTATTTCGCGATCTTCGAGGTAAATTGTTTAGTGGTTAAAGTATAGAGAGGTAGCTAGGTACCTGTCGACCGACAACCGAGATTGCTCTATATTTTAACTACTTATTTAAGAAAAAAACTATTTAAATGGCTTATTAAAGACATTTATCCTTGATTTGATTAATTATTACATGCTAGATTTAAGTGTCACCTTTATACCGTGTTTCTAGCAATAAAGACATTCTATTCTATACTATTGGTTATTTTTATCGGAGATTGTGAAACAAGCTCTTTATGAAAAGTTGAAATCTTGTGTATTGAGTAAAATAAACTTAAATGTGTTTTTGTTTGCGATAAATTATGACCGAATGATAAGTAACTTAAAAGTTTCGGTCGATTGGTTCCTATTCGTTTGTTAATTTAAGATTTGCACTTCTGTATTTGATTTAATAAAGGTATGCATAACCACACTTTCTTTTACTTTTTAACCCCGATAAAAAGAGAGGTGTTATTAGTTGACGTGTCTGCCTGTCTGTATCCAAGGACATCATAACTCACGAACGGATGTAGCGATTTCAATTCAATTTATTTTGTATGAAAGGTGAGTTTTGTTTAAGTGTTCTTAGACAAGTTTGATGAAAATCGGTTGACCCGTTTAAAAGTTATATATTCTTTTCAATTTTACGGAAAGAATCCGAATGTTTGCAAATATACTAGGGTAGGGATCTCAAAGGAATGGACATCACGTGTATATTACAAAATAATATGTTTTTTTTCTTTTAGGGAAACTAAGGTTATGGTGTCAGTCTCGTATAGTTACGTACCGTTATTTATTTTATTATTTAATAATTATATTGGTATAGAAAAATAATAAAACACTGAAATTGTAAATTGCCATAAATATAATATATCTCTGACATGATCCTAAAATATTAAAAAAGACAAATTTATATAAGTAATAACAACATAATGCATTCATACACATTCATAATAATCACATAAAAAACAAAATAGATATGTAGTGATTTGATTTTGGTGAACACAGTTTGTTACTAAATAAGTTTTTGAAACGTGCAGTCGCCATGTTTGCTTAATTTAATAAATTACATCAATATCTTACAAGGCTGAATTGCATCTTAAGCTGTGGTCATAGAATAATAAATTACTACTGTGGTATAAACTATCAAACGTTGACCTAAGCTTTGCAGAAGCGCACTAAGCCTAATTGGGCCGCCGCGCGAGGCAAGTCTAACAAGTGAGCCAAATAAGGTTAGACAATATACAGCTTAAGGGCTTGTTCAGACAAGAAGAACGAAGAGGCCAGTGCTTCTGCAGGCAGCACTGGCCTCTTCGCAGCGATTTCGACTTCTAGCAATGAATCGCAAGTTCTACCTTCTAGTTTTTATCGCCAACCTTTCATAAGCAACGTTTCGGTAGCTCAGCGGAACTGTCGGCCAAGCACAGTCGATTGATGAGCAACGCTCGAATCCCACGCGGATTCCCGAGCATCCGCTATGAAGGCATATCACGTTATGTGGGGTATATACATAGGGTGACAGTCGCATGTGACTGCTTTCTTCAATCAATAAATTCTTTTTCAAGTTCCTGTTCAAGTATCTAATCTGTATTTTTGACATTTGAACTCTTAACAAATGCCTCGACCGTAAACTCGCCGTAACGCATGACTGGATGTTATGCTTACGACCTATCGATTCGCTCAACACATTGGTCCTTATCATTGCCGCGACACATTCACACAAATATTACGGCTATATCGCATCATCGTTAGGATCCTCAAAAGCTCTGACGATAGACACCAAACTCTCGTATGTTCCCGTGGTGAATATGAAGAAGCCGAGGAGGAATATGATGGCGTTTTTGCAGATGACGAAGCAGCTGAGGCCGGTGTGTTGGTGGACGGTCACCAGGTCCAGCATGGGGGGTACCATGAGCGCGAGGGCTGTGCTGCTGATGGCCCCGACTAGCGAGATGAACAGCCCCAGGTGTGGAATGGTTTCCGCCAGTGCCACTGTAATAAGGAACTTGGTTAATTTTTGCTCATTCAAGATTCTTTATTGATAACATAGGTTACAGGTCAGGTTTGTACAAAGGTGTACGTTCTTAAAATTTACATACATATTTTCGATTATAAATACGTTTTTTTTCAATAAAATGGAATCAACATTTAATATTAATTATTAAATGGCAGTATTTTATAAAAAAATATTGTAGGTAAAAATAAAAATTGTCATTAATAAATAGAACATGTTTCTTTAATAAAATATTAGATTAAGTATAATAAAAATTAATCATAGCGATAGAAACATTGCTCGATAAGCCATTTCTTTTCTTAAGTTTAATTTCAAACAAGTTTTCAGTTGGAGACTGCTTTATTGAGTCTGGTGTCCGATTAAAAACCTCTGGACCCATAACATGAGTTAACTTAGACGATCCTTGGTTTAATGAATAGTGTGCAACGTTTATATTTGATTTATCATATGGATCAACAAATGTAAATACAGTAAGACCTTTGTAAAAACCATGTATGCAATAAATATTTTTGAAGTTTGATGTATGACTGTAAAATATGTATTGTGATCTTCATTCTTGTTTAATTTAGTTCTGGGGGAACTGCGATCAGCACTTATATCACTACAAAAACACATTACTTACTTACCTACTCCTAGTAATGTGTTATATGTATGTAATGTAGGTATTTAGTTTAACTTTGTCCCTAGTCCTAACTAGCCAGCAAAAACACATTTAAAATACAAAGGCGTTTCAGCATTTCAGATAGTCTATAGAGATACGTACGAGTAATAGGTATGTAGATGTAGGTACGTAAGGATAAAATGTACCTCTATACATGTCATTTTATCCTTAGGTACGTAAAAAAAGTCTTGCTATAAATTACAACTCAACAAGGATTTTTAATAACTAACAAACGAAGGCGTAATCGTAAATATATTGAAGATCTTACGTGTAAATAGCACCAGACATGCTCTGAAGATAAGTTCCTTGATGACCAGGTGCTGTGTACTGAGCTTCTTGCGCAGCGCCGGCCAGATGATGACGACAGGGACGTACAGCTGCAGAGGATACGTGAACAGGATGGCCAGAGTAATGACACACTGCACTACTGTTGACATTCTGCCGAGTAAAATCATAAATATATGTCATAAACATAATAATATGCTTACCGTAGGTACTTAATAGGGGAGTAGCGTTATGTTCGCAAATCTGAATTGGAAACGAACAGAACTTACACCTAGCCTGTTGTTCATATTATATAACATTTTTTCATTTTTATTTAGTCTCTTTTAGCCTTGAATGTGAATGTGTTTCAACCTGTCCATGTAAACTCACAAGTAGCTTATCAATAGGAGTTACGTAATAATGTGAGTGAGACAGCCAGATAGCTCTAAATTATGTACTTTTGTTGGACATTGGAAAGTATTGTAAATAATACATACACTCCATCTTGCAGGTTAAGAGTCAAACTGCCTTTAACCTCGTCGCCCCACCGAAGGTAGCCGAGGCTGCCAATCGCGATGAAGATTAGCCCCACGAGGAACATGCCTAGGTTCATCACCCCCAGAGGCTTCTGGAACTGCTCCGGCTTCCGCATTTCGTTCTTCAACGGCAGCACCTGAAATATACGTCATTAAGATCCTCTCTTATAGGACCTGAAGCTTTCGATGTGGTGCAAATACGTACCAAGCCAATACCCTCGAACGCATATATCGCTGTGCCAAAAAACAGCGGCAGTTGTTTCCATCTACCAATGTACACCCTGGTATTCACCGGTGCCAGATCTTGGCATGCTTCGTACAGCACCACGGACACGCCGAACAACATGAAGAGATTGGCGATCATGGAGAACGGAGTGAGTCTTTTCAGGTTGCGCACCAAGCAGACCACCAGGATGGGGCCAATCACCAGAAACATGGCCATGGCAAGGCTTGGGTGATGGTCGAACATGTGGGCTGCCTGGAATATAATGAGAATTCACTGATTGTACGTTACTTTTGAAACTTACCTTACAACATTTTTTTTTTCTGATTTAAGAAGATTCATGATTCTTACAAAGGTTACAGGTCAGATTTGTATAAAGGTATGTCCTGAAAAAAAATACATACATAATTATATTATAATTCATGTTCTGAGAACTTTGAAGAGTTTGAAGGGCATCTGAGAGTCAAGAGAAAAATCCATGTGCCCAGCATTGGGATGATAAATAGGGGGTTATTATGATTTTTAAATGTTTTTTTTCTACAAAGCCTCATAGCGATCTTGGTGCTTCTCACCATTAATCAGCAACAGCAAATAACTCCAAAAACTACGTAGGTCCTATTCGTCAGTAAAGTTCGTCCCACACCCACTCAACTATTACCTTCTTCACATTATTTCCAAGGAATACAACGTAGACACAGCAGAAGCCCAGCTGGGTGATGCAGAGAAAGAGGTTGACCGTGTGCTTCATGAAAGTCGCCCACGGCTGCACCCGCGGCGGCCCGTTTGCAAACACCAGTCGAACCGTCTCTGCGAAGCCAGGGGGCTTGACGTCGGGTTTCCGGTACATCTCAGAGCAGTTCAGCTGAAAGTTTATGCACAGGCATAGTTGTAACCTTTCTACCATACGTTTATGCACTTTTCCCGCGGTTACGAAATAGGCTACATATTTACCAGTATATGCTGTTCATGCACGCACATAACGCCCAGTATCACGGTCATAATGGGCGCGAACAGGATGCCTCCATTCCTGAAGGCGTCTCCCATGGCCAGCAGACCAGTGCCTACATTTCCCCGGAAGATGTGCACCAGTGACTCCAAGTAACTGAAACAGGACATAGGTACTTTATTGTTTCTACATAAGCCATCATATTCTCGGTTCTCGGAAAGCTTCGAAAATACTACGGATTCAAACTGATAGGACTTTTTTTTAGCTTTTACAATATTAGGTATATAATTATTACGTGTGAAAGTAATTTTATTCTGTTTGTCTTGTTTGTCACGCCAACTACTTAACTGAGTTAAAAGAAATTTGGTAAACAGATTTTTTAGTCTCAGAAAGGACATAGTCTACTTGTCCGCATGAAAACACGTCATTTTGACAAAATCACCACATTACACTGCTAATTTTCAATTCAAACCTTTTAACCTTAATATTTTTATACTTATTCTCTTGTCTTTGTATGAAAGGGTTGAGGGCTGAGTTGAAGGGTGATAGAGGGAAATGAAAACAAAATACATGTTGTGCCGACCCCACGTAATAATGGGATAAGGGCAGGAAGGTGATGATGATGTTGTATTTGTAAGTCAAAACCCTAACAAGTTACCTAGTGGGGTTGTTGACGTGGTAGACAGGCTCGCGTGACGAAGTGCGTTGATGGCGAGGGTCAGTCTCATGAGCTGGCTCATCTTTCTTGACCATCTTCTCTTGTGACTGGTAGTTGTATAAACTGAAAAGAAAAGTAGTTTAATTTCTTCGTCAAGACTGCAGCGTACTTTTGATTGAGGACCGATTTTTTTATTGGCAAAAGCCGTTTTCATACGTTATTTTCATACATTTGACAATCAGTCGATATCGGAGCTAAATTTACCATTAACCACATCATCACCAACACCCTATTGACATTCCCACTGCTGGATCTAAGGGACTTCTCTCTTGACGAGAAAGATTAGGCCTTAATGCTGGCCCAATGCGGAGTGTTATCAATCTTAGCCGAAACGGCTTTAACGACACAGAAAAATTATGAAAAAGACGTGCTTGAGGCGTCTTAAGGATTGGGCGGCCTCATCCTCGGACGCGCTGAAACGACTATGTTAAACACCTATTCCTTCTCCGCTACATCTAGGAGTTGAGCTGCTCAGCTATCTAAGCAGGGAGGTAGGTATTGCATAACACACGCGAGATGTTTGTATTGTACCTACAGATCTCAGTTTCCCCACAGAGAATTGTGATTAGACCTTTCTAATAAGACGGACTTTACGATCACCCGAAAACTTTAATTATTTTAATGTTCTTATGTTCAATTCGTTTTATTACCTGGTTTAGAATGTTTAGAATATATATGTTTGAAAAATTACATTCATTAGGTACTAGGTATTATTTGTATATTTCAGTTCAGTTTCTTGTAATTGGACTTTGCGCTTGAAGTGACAATATTATAGCTATTTGTATATTTACTAACTGTTTGGATACATGTCTCAAAATCAGATTAAGTCGCCGCGGTTCTGTAAATTCAAGCGCAAAAATCTACTGACTTTGAAGTTTTGGTTTTGAAGAACAAATATCTTCTCGAGAATCTATGAAAAGTAGGAATGAAGAGTACCTTACCCTTAGGTACCATTAATAGCATCAAGATGATAGAATCTAAGTTTTAGGACGGCCTCATACAATGGAATGGCTTTAAATTCAAAATCTAAAACGGATTATCTTAGTTTCATCTTCCAAGAGACCGCGAAGCGGCGCGGCGGTGTCTGTTAAAATAAATAAATAAAATGTTCTTTCGTCTGAGGACTCTCATCATCAGATCACGATCAGCGGGCGTAGCTACAGAGTATAAATAATAAACACAATACACACAAACAGATTTTATGGTTAACAAAAACTTTATTTCTTTCATTTGTGTCCAATACTCATAGGGGAAACTTACATACCTACTTTACCAATACATCTTTTATTTAATAGGATAACGATAATGTTTGAAATACATATAAGTACATCATCATTATCCTATTAAACAAATCATTAGGATAACAAAATTACATACAAAAGTAACATATTTAGTTAAGTTACATCTCAGGTATTTGTTCATCCCTTTAAACAGGGTGTAATAATTACCTGTAAGAAAAAAAAAATACCAACAAAATTAAAACCAACAACATAAACCCTACTGACAAATTGCTTTTATTAAAACTAGACTAAAATAATAATACCGTGGATAAAATTACCTACACCTACATTATGAATTCTACATGATAATATCTATTACATCCATATTGTAAGTCTTGGTGGTTTCGTGTAAAAACCTCCATGTGCGAAAATACTAAAGACAGGTTATATGTAGATGATTATTACACAGGTTGGACTTTTTAGACGGGACCAGTAACGTTCTGAGGAGACAATCTATTTATTTTTTAACTTTTTCGAGCTACATTTAACCAGCCAAAAAAAAAAGATTGACAGAATGTAGCAGTCCAATTCCCTTACCAAAAATTATGGCAAAGTTTTTGGCGATTTCTGGCAATTATAGTACCTACACACGTATCTACTTTTGATGGCCCCATAAAGTCTTCTGATCCATACAGTAAACATGATCAATAAGAATAAATAATAATTCATGATATATAAGCATTTTACTTGTTTTCTGTTATTTTTTCCGAAACTGCAGTATAAGATATATTTAAATAATTGCATAGACGCTTAGGGATTGTAATTAGAGCGGTTTGTTTAATTATCGCCTCAACGTTTTACTTATCTAGCTCATAGACATCCGGTTTTTACGCGGTGGATTATACATTGGTACCTAATGGTAATGAAATATGTATAGCATTAAAAGTCTGCGCTATGCCGCAGTTTCTTAATTTTATGGTGTCGCAACCCACAATCTTTTTCTTGATTTGGTCCGCTATAACTATCTACTGATCGATTTAAAGGTCTTATTGATCAATCCATGGCATGCACTATAAAACACTTAATATCAAAGTTCTTAAAATTCGAAAGTTCACATAACTTGTCAACACAAAAACAAGCCAAACATAATGACACTGTAGGTATTTGAACTCTACGAGACTTTTTGCTGTAAACTAGTACGAAAAATATATTAGAACAAGTTCGTTCTTTTAGTCACTCACTACACTTAGAACATTTAACACAAATTAGTCTTAATTTTAAAACAGTCTGTAAATTGGTCGTAATAGCCTGTTGATCTGCCTCTGAGCTTTCTTAGGCTTTGCGATGTAGTCGGCGAGTGCTGTTCCAAAGCTGGAGGCGGCTGCTGAAAAGGCACCTTGAAAGACATTGTTCTGAGGATATGGGTTGCCATAGCTTTGCTGCGGGTTGAACCCAGATTGCTGGCCTCCGATGCCACTGAGCCCTCCGTGGCCGCCGTGGCCTCCGTGGCCGCCCTGACCGCCGTGCCCGCCGAGACCTCCGTGACTTCCGTGACCTCCGTGATTTCCGTGACCTCCGTGGCCGCCATGACCCCCTTGGCCCCCATGGCCTCCAGACTGGACCGGGTTCTGCACCCCGCACCCAAAATAGTAATTATTAACGGGCGCATTAATATAATAGTCATGTTGCTGTTGTCCCAAACCAAATAGCTTTTCTCCAAAGCCAAAAGACCGCCCGTCCTCCAAACTCCGCCCATAGCCACAGGGCCCGAATTGCTGCTGTTTCTTCCGCTTCTTCTTGTGCTTCCGGCCTAGATCCTCGTTGTCTATGTCAAGCTCTAAGTCTCTGGTCTCGAGGTCCGCAAGCACGAAGAGATAGGAGCATTGAAGCAGTAGGAGTATTATTTCGGTCTTCTGCAAAAAAATTAAACATTTAAATAGAATGTGGGAAATAAAACTGGAATATTGTACATGCTTTGTAGCTAAGCTTAAGGTAATGAAGAAATCCCTACGTTTTTGGTTTGTATGATGTTACGATGGATATCTATGTGGTGTTATGCAAATAGATATAATTTAATCATTCAAATAATTAATATATTTTTTATTAAGCATGAAGAGTTCTGTATCCTTAACACACAGGCATGTCAATCAATATGATTTTGTTAATTAATCAATGAAAATAATTTATAATAATTTAATAATAATAATTTACCAATGCACTTTAATTAATAATTCTTATAAAATTATTGACTACAAACTACTGTCAAAGAAAAAAAAAGAAGTTTACCAAGTACTTACCATATTGATATTTAATTAATATAAAGGAGTAATCCAACTGGATGTCCAGAGAGAACTGACTACTGCCACCCAATGCTCGGGTATTCCAATACAAAAGTGAAAGGTAGAATGTTACAATAGTTTAACGCAACGCAATGTTCTTAGGATTGGGTCCTTGAATGCACCCACCCAATTTTTGCTAATGTCATTCAACTTTAAACTTAGGGGCCGTCTCCACAAGCGAGGGAATCTCGGCCATGTTTATTTATTTATTTAAGTTTAACTTCCAACAAAGAAAACCCAAAACATGATCTATAGATACAGCTTGGTAAATTACTATGTTGTTTTTGATATTCAGCATGCACAATTGAAATGGTTATAGCTTACCATAAGTTTGACTAATTAATTTTAATGTTTTCGTTGTGCCACGTAGGTACTCGTCGCGATTCTCGCTCGTGGAGACCGCCCCTTATGAAGTCTTCATACAACCGTGATAGCACCCTGAATTCGTATATCAACTTAATTTAACTTAAAAAACAGTTAATCTAAGTAAACGACGCGCCTTAAAAAAATACATAAAGAACCTATGTCCGACCTTCCAAAAGACTGTATTTGCAAATTTGTAGTACAGACATGAAAAGTTTAAATTCACTGTCCCGAAAAATCTAAGATTTCTCAGTAACGCGGCTTAGTAGTATCATCGTCTTCATCCTATAATAGTTCGCTGCTAAACACGGACTTCTCCTAAAGAGCACCATTCCCGCATCACGGATTGCGTTACGCATCAAATCTTTACCAGAGACCTCCTGCAAATCGCCACACCACATAGCTTAGTAGCATAGAGACCACAATCATTAAGCTTATTTGAGAATAATAATATTTTATTGTAAAAATTGTGTGCATTTGGTCTTGCAATGTAACATAGGTTCCAGCTGTTGAATCCTTTACGGGCATACAATATAAATAAAAAAAGGTGTGTGTGCGATTCACACACGATAGAAGTGAAACTTCAGTAAATCGACGAAAGAATAATAAGAAGAATAAAAAAAAAGTGTGTGTGTGTGTCAGCTACGACGCACGATTGGAGTCTACTACTTATGAACTATAATTATGATATAATATCGAATAGAAAAAAAGGGTAAATGAACGCATCTGCTAAAATGTTAAGAGAAACAAACATATATCTGTAATTATTCGGATTATTTATATTACTTCAATAAAGCGTATTACATAAAGTATGTTACAAAATAATATAAATAAAATACAGCAATATATACCTCTTTGCGCGATACTTCGTAGTCTCAACTACGAAGTATCGAGAAAGAGAGCAAAGAAATTTAAATAAAGCATTGTATTTGTGTCTCTTACATCATTTCCGTTTCATCTTTTTGCATCCGGTTTGAAATCACTACGATTCTATAGAAGTTTCACTTCAAAAACTCTATAGTACAGGTACCTACCTAGTAAAAACTTAACAGAATAAATAAATAAATATTTCCGGACAATCTACACAACAACATCTAGCCCCGTGGTAAGCTCTAAGCTTGTGTTACGGGTACTAAATATCTTATATATGTACTTTATAAAATAGATATTTTTTTATTCTACGTATAAAACACCCAGACCAAGGAGAAAGATATAGCAGAACATACAAACACTGGACACCTCGGTATATTATACCTATGAATACAAAGATACCTTATTTTGTAAGGCCTTAGTTGTAGTTTCGAAATGGTAGGTTCGCGATTGTTTCGATGTCTCACTATGACCAGCTATGACTAATATGATAATTTTATTAATATTTCATTGTACATACTTGCAATTTTAAGGTGCAGGGAACCGTGAGGTGTCCCAGTAAAGGGTAATTTTATTCAAAATTGCGGTATATACCTGCGAGTAATATTACTTACTCAGTGTTTGTCTGCCAGCCAAGTGTGTCGATGGATGCCCCATTATGATGTTAAAGTCTTTGGAGAATTCTTAGCTAAGTCCCGCAGTCGTAACATTAAAAATGGCTTTGCTTTGGCGGTTTTAAACTTTTCTGATATTATGTTGTCTAATCTCTAAGGTAGGCGTCAATTTCATCTCTCCACCGCCGCCTTGGTCTACCGCGAGGTCGTGCCATAAAGGTGGTAGATTTATATAGAAAGGTGCTCACAACTCATCCCGACTACGGTATACGTGTCCTGCCCAGTCCTATTTTAACGTTGCAGCAAATTGGATTACATTTGTGTTCTTGGGTGAAGTTAATTATTCTTAATGCGGTATTTTTTTTTTTTATTTATTTATTTATTTATCTTACCCTATTATTACAGGAAAAACCCAATGCAATAAGGAAGAATGTCAAAAGTTTGTTACATAAATTTAAAAACATTACAAATTATCAAATTAAAACTATCACAAAAATAAAAAACAATAATAAATAAAGAATGTCACAAACCAAAAACTAATAAAACAAAATAATAATAATACATAAAAGAAAAAGGTAATTGTGCCTATTTAAAAAACGAAGTGTATAACGTTATTTTAATTAGACTCCCAGGATACTGCACTCTTTAGTGCGTTGGCAAACCCCTAGTTTGGACTTTTGCTTAGCTGTCAATGACCATGTTTGTGCGCCATGTGTAAGGATGGGTAAAACGCTCACGTCCATGAGTTTTCGTGACTAGTAACCCCGTACAACCTTAGTGCTTACCGCAGGGCTAGATGTTGCGTTGTGGATTGTCCGGTATTTGCTAATTTATTAGTGCCTGCTCTTAGATTGCATTTTATTAGATGCCTATTTGGGCGTCCAATAGCCATTCCAGGAGTTTAATGTATTTAAGTTAAGTTTTCAGGATTATTTTCGGTAAATACACTGTAAATAATCTTAAATAGTTTCAGTTCCGCTCAAACACAGAGTGGGACGTCCACCACCGGAAAAGGCTATGAAATTACTACGGTGAATGCAGGCCGTTTCCGACCAAACAACCTGAAATATTTTAATCTTTATATTATAAAGCAGTAAATGGACGTCCTACAGCAGAAGTGATAATTAGGTATCAGTTCCAGAGATCTCTTGGGTTAACATAAGCACCCATATTTCCCGTTTCCACTGCTGGGACAAAAGGACTTCTCTCTTGGCGAGAGAGATTAGACCTTAATTCACCACGCTGGCCAAGTGCGGGTTGGTGTATGTCACATGTCCTTCATACTCATCAAAGTTATCAAAACATGCCGGTTTCCTCAAGAAGAAAAATCCAGAGGTATGGGGCGGTGTTTGAACCCAAGACCTTTGGAATGAAAGTCGTGTTTGCTGGCACTTAGCCAACACGGTTTTTGCTTGGGTTTGCAACTTTTAAATTGACAAGTTAGAATCCGGCTCATCTGAGGTCAAGGTCAACTTCTTTCCAAAACAATCATGCAAAACCGTAAACTAAAAACATCAAGATTTGACTATGGAAAAACCACTTTCGCAATCGTATTAAAATGTTAGGCCTATGGTACAAAGTTTTGCTTATAAGATGCACTGACTTCACTCTCAATGTTAATATCAAATTAAATTTAATTAATATTTTAAATACGAACGCATTATATTTGTTTTCTGATCATGCAAATGGCCCAACGGCCATCTGTTCTACGTGCTATATGGCCTGCCCACTACCAAAACAACAACGAACTAATATATTGGATATCGTAAACTCTTCATTCCTACAGCGATTCTAAGCCTATCGAAGAGATATATGTATAAATAATTCATCCAGAAATTCCACACAACAACATTTAGCCCCGTGGTAAGCTCTAAGCTTGTGTTACAGGTACCAGACATCTGATATACTTAATATAATAGACATACTTACAAAGATATATTTTTTACATAGTAAACACCCAGACCAAGGAGAAAGCTTGCAGAAAACACAAACACTTGTCCCCTCGACAGGAATCGAACCCATTTCTGTTACGCCGCAATCAGACCCTCTCCCACCACGCCACTAAAGCAGTCAATATCCTAAGAGCAGTAGATAATATTACAGTTGTATGTCTGTTGATTCCGTAAACTCAGCCACACGTGGCAGGCATTTATTTATATATTGAGTTGTGATAGTTATCAATAGTGGTTACACAAGCCTCCTACGCTGCACACTGTATACACGTCCGGCCTTGAAGTGGGAACACGGTGATCTTTTACACAACTTGCGTTTATAGTATTGTGGATCTGGCCCGATTGTATGTTTATATTATAAATAATAAAGAGCATCATCATCATCATCATCCTACCCTTGTCCCACACTACGCGTGGGGTCCGGTCGGCACAACATGTGTTTTTCTTCCATTTCCCTCTATCACCCGTCATCTCAACACTCACTCCTTTCATACACATATCTCCTTTCACACAGTCCATTATAAAGAGCATGGATAAATTATAAGATCCATATCATAAATTATATGCGTAAAAGAAAAAATCTCTAGGAGACCAGTTACAGGGTTGAAACCCTTTTAAGTAAACAGTTACGTAAAAGTATAAAATTATTTTTAGGAAACCAGCTACCAAACTCAAGTTTCCAAAATGGCCAAAGAAGAGTTTGGAGCACCATAAAGTATATGCGTATAATAAAATAAACTTATTAAGGAAACCAGTTACGTGCAACTTTAAAGAAACCCTTCTAGGTTACGTAAAGTATCCTTTTTTTTGTGAGAGAGCGTTGTTCTAAGAGAAACCCCTCAGTGTCGTTTACAATGCTACAAGTAGGTCCCTTTCACACAAATAAACTATAAAATCAAATGCATTCGAATTTACACATATTTAAATGCTAGTACGTAACTACTTAATTTAAAAAAAATATCATTTTGCCCGTGCTGGTCCACTGCTGGAAAAGCCGCACCACAATTCCTTCCAACAATCCCAAAAATATTATATAAACGCAAAAGCTTATGAGGATGTCAGTGTGTAAGTCAGTAAGTGTGTTTTTGCTCTTTCACGCACAATAATATAGCTAACATATAAGAATAACACAGCAGCAGCTTTTACCGAGTGAAAATACCATATTTCGCGGGAAATCAATTATCGTGAGTATAGCCCGATTTGGGTCAATTTGGTAACGACCAAACGGACATAGCGGGACCTTCGACGTCCACTGCTGGACATAAGCCACCCATAGACTTCACTTTGTACCAGAGGCTTTTACAAAATCGTCCGTCCACCTATTTGGTGGCCGTCGCACGCTGCGCCTGCCGATCCGTGCTCTCCAATCGAGAACTTTTCGGCCCAACGACCATCGGTTCTACTTGTGTCCTGTACCTGTCATCCATGGTGCAGGACACCATGCTCCCATTGATGTGATCTATAACGATCTCTTCTTCTCTCATCGTCATTTTAACTGTAACAATATCAATAATATAAGTTTTGTTATCCTATAGCTTTACCTAGGAAAGAAATAACTGTTGGTAGAAAATATGAAACTTTACATGCAACCATTAAATAAATTTGATTATAATTATTATGAGATGGACTTAAACAACACGTATGTAGGTACAGTGTAAAATTACAGTATACCTCTATACACATTTTGCGATAAAAAATAATAATAAAAAAGTAAAATTTAAAAATCCAAAAAAATGTAGTTAAGTTGGTCACTCATCCAAAAACTGGCTCTCAGCAACGTACTTAACTCTTAACTTGATGAAAACCACGTTTGTTGTATGGGATGGGAACCCCCTTATATATTTATTTATAATGTGTTTTTTTTAATTTCTCAAAATTTCAATTCCCTATCTTTCACGGTTTTTGGAATATAGGCTGTCTTAGCAATGTGGACCCCGTTTGCCCTTTGGGTACGCAATCCTCTACAATAGTTATATGTTGTTATTAATCATAATCATGTTTTATAATGTAGTTTTCTTGTGATTTGTACTAATTTTATACGTCAAATGCCGGAAACTTCGACGCTCTTTATCTTGGCACGTTCTTATTAAATTGAAAAAGCGAAAAATAGGTGGCCGGTCGGTAATGGTGGTAAGGACTAACCAGAATACCTATTTTTTTATGTTATCATCATCAACCAGGAGAACGTCTAGTAGGTAATACGTTTGTGTATTACCTTACTTACCTGAATATCTTCTTATATATAAAATTTACATGTCACAAGTTAGTTACCATACCTACTCCTCCGAAACGGCTTTACCGATTTTTACCAAATTTTATATGCGGAGTCATCGGGTCTGAGAATCGGTTAATATATATTTTTCATTTTGCAAAACAACGTTTGCTGTGGTCAGCTAGTAATAATATAAGAAGAAAATTGATTGTTGTTAATTAAAAATACAATGCTCGTACATTCAAAACATGCAGTGTCTTAAGTCGAGACGCTCTTGTTGAATCATAGCCAAGGATTAAATAAAACAATTTTATTAAAATATACGTGGACTTACTGAGAACGTAAATATTATCTGCTCTATATAGGTTTGGGTAGGTACCTATTATAAGGTAAATATTATTAGTATATGGAACTGCGTACTAATGCAAAATAATAAAATGCAAAGTTCTTATTTCCGTAATGGATGTGCCAATTGAAAATAGTATAAGGTTAAAAGTGAAACATACCAAGGTGCTTGGCAGCGATCTAGCTCGCACAATAACTGCACCGCACATGCGCACGGCGCCCGTTTCGCAACACACTGCGCGAGCGCGGCACCGCAAATAATTCAGCTTGGAATATGCGACTGCCTTTGTGAACACTTTTCCTTTGTGGACAATTCTATAGCTCGATCCTTCCCTCGTCTACTAAAGTCTCGTCTATTAACTCGTTGGTTAATAATCTAACAAATACCCCAAGGTATTGGCAATTGTTCATCACATTCATTATCATTTAACGTCGATCTTCCTTCTTCCAAAGCTGGAGAGGGCTTTTCTCGGGGTTTCTCGGATCGAATCAGAGATGAAGAACGCGAGACGCTGATTAGCTCTTTGAATTGGCAGTGGGCAGGCCACATAGCACGCAGAACGGTCGACGGGAGCGAAAACTGATAAAATGGAGACCACTAATCGGCAAGAGCTGCATAGGACGTCAACCAACTAGGTAGATGAACGGATGACCTGGTGAAGGCTGCGGGATGGCGGTGGATGCAGGACGCTGCCAGACGAAATGACTAGAAATCTTCTATTGAGGCCTATGTACAGATGTGGACTTCTTACGGCTGAAATGATGATGACAATCTTTCTTCCAATATATAATCTATTGATAGACCAAGTGCTATAGAAAATTGAGTAGGTATACAAAATATGAGGAACGGCAAATATGCTCAGATTCGTTTAGCTGAGACACCAGAGAAAATAAAAAACCATGTTGACGCCGCCGGCTGTTCTGGCTCCTTCCCCTTTCTCGCGAACATATTAATCTGTGAGCTTTTGTTAGTTCAAAACTATACACCGACTGCGGTCCTCACATTTTCCACACTCAGCACCCTACCGTGATAGGCCGATGTTAAATCATCTGATGTGATCTCCTCTTTAACACTTCTACTGTGATCCATCTTTGTCCAGATCGACACGACATTTACCATCAGGACATTGTGGATAAACTTAGGTCAATCTGCCATAAAAATCTAATAAAAAAAAAACTGTTACATCACTGTTTGAGTCTCAGCCAAGGCATTCCCACTATCTTGCTAGAATCCACTAAGTAAAATTTTGTATCACTATCCTCCCGCCTGAAGCCGTGTTGGCTAAGTGGGAGCACACACAACTTTAATTCCGAAGGTCGTGGGTTCAAACCCACCGCACCTCTGGATATTTTATTATTTTTGAGAAATGTACGTGTGCTTTAAGTCACGTTGGTAAAGGCAAGCATCGTGAGGAAACCGGCATGTTCTGAGAACTTTTAAGAGTTTGAAGGCGTGATGAATTAAGGCCTAATCTCTCTCGCCGAGAAAAAAGTCCGTGTCCCAGCAGTGGGAACGTTAAAAAGGTAATATAATAAATAGTTAATATGATGACTATCCTCCCATCATCTTTACTTAGCATGCTAAATGTAGTTGCTTCTCTGTCTGCTGCATCTGATCTTTTGAACTACTCAACGGATTTTAAAGCAAATAACTGCAAAATATTGATTAACTAGATTAAGAGTTAGGGATTGATTTTACAATCTCCGAGTTCATCTCAAGCATGGTCAAAATAATGTTGTATAAGCTGTGTCAATGGTTCTTCTTCTTTTTAACCCCCGACCAAAAAAGAGGGGTGTTATAAGTTTGACGTCTCTGTCTGTCTGTCTGTCTGTCTGTGTGTCTGTCTGTCTGTCTGTCTGTCTGTCTGTGTCACCATAGCTCCCGAACGGATGGAGCGATTTCAATTTAGTTTTTTTTGTATGAAAGGTGAGTCTGGCGCGAGTGTTCTAAGACATGTTTCATGAAAATCGGTTGTGCCGTTTAAAAGTTATGGGGGTGAGAGTGGGTAAGGAAAACCGAAAATCTGCAAATATACTAGTGTGGGGTATCAAATGAAAGCTCATCGCGTCCACATTACATAATAATAATAAATAAATAAATAAATAATTATCTTTATTCATCTTAAGGTCTTATAAAACAAAATAGTGTAGGTTCTTATATTAGGGCAAATTAAGAAATATTAAAGACCTAATTTACATCTTAGTTTCGACACCTCGCTCTAACTAAGTTCAAGACTTGTGATTTAGACGCGAGGGTTCTCTACCTCGATTATGAGTAAGTTTACAAATATTTCAGTAATAAGCTTCTTTAACAAAATATTATATAACGACAACTTAAGTTTTTTAAATATTCTCTATTTTCTTATTTTTAAATACTAACTAGATATACATTGAGCCAAAAATATAATATAAGTGTAAGTGTTTTGTGAGTGCTGTGTAAGTGTTGTATAAGTGTTGTGTGTGTGTGTGTGTAATGTCATTGTTAAGTTGTGTAAGTGTTTTGTAAGTGTTGTGTAAGTATTGTATGAGTGTTGTGTAAGTTTTGTGTATGAATGTAATGTAAAAATGTTATTGATAATAATGTACTCAAACTAGATGTGATTTTAAGATTAGCTTATTATTTTTAACAAACTTTCAGTTTTGTTATAGTCTAGGTTCATTAGGTATGTTTTAATAGTTTTTTTGCAATCTCGGATATTTAATTTTTTTATATCATGATGCCTACTAATTTTATTATATAGATATGGGGCCAGGAATGAAAAATGTTTATGGGCAAGTGACGTATTACAATTTGGTATCTTATATATACGGTCTATACGCCGTTTTCCTACTAATTGAGGATCTTGGTCAGTGGAGACACTATGCTGTTTCAGCAATATTTGCTGTATACATATTTGTCTTACAGTAAGCTGTTTTGTGTCAATATAGAGTTGTGTGGTCGAATATCGATATGGTTTCGAGAATGCTACTTTAAGAATAGCTCTCTGAGCTCTCTCAAGACACAATATGTGTGATTTTGCAGCCCCTCCCCAAGATGTGCAGCAATATGTAATTAAAGACTGGCAAAGGGCATAGTACATTTGCAAAATATGAGTGTCAGAAGCAACATGTTTAATTTTTTTGAAAATTACTATTAACTTTCTAAGTCTATTTCTTAAACTGCTTATGTGTGGTTCATATGTCATACTTGCATCTATTACGACGCCCAGGTATTTAATAGTTTCGCAACATTCAAGAGAGGGACAATTTACACAGCTTGTATAGTTCTTAGATGAGCAAAATATATTATGTGCTTTTATTTTGTAATTTTCTTTTGTAGGGTCAGGCTTATTCTTTTTGCTGATGTAGAATGCTACATACTTCGTTTTAATATTATGTTGTTTTACGTTTAAGGAAATTATGGCATTAGAATCGGGGGTTTTTCTTAAATTTTAAATTTAGATTTATATTTCTTTTTGATACCAATTGTCATTCCTTTCAAATGTTCCCAACATTTAAGGAAAAGTTGCCACCGGTTATTTTTGCAATGTACCTACTTGACGAGAAAAATCATAGGAGGATTAAATCGATGTGAATAACTAATTGCCCATGCGGGCCACACCCTGCATTAATTCATAAATTTATTTCATTCCACATTATTTACATTGTATTTGAAAATTACATTAATACCAAAAATGTCAAAAAGTAATAATAATTAATCAATAAATTAGTCCACTTATAAAAGAAAAATTAAATAAAGTAACATCAAAACAAAACAATATAAATCAAAAATAAAATAAAAAATAAAAAAAATAATAATAAAGCTGAAATTATATAACAATATGTAACAAATAAATTAAATCCAAAACTAAAAATGTCAAAACAATCACCGAATAAAAAATTACTTTATGATAATGTCATCAGAAAAAAAGTCATCAACGGAGTAGTAACACCCTTTCAACAAAATTTCCTTTATAATTTATTTTTAAATACCATAGGATCTTCAATTGTTTTCATGGCAGTAGGTAATGCATTGAACAATAAAACCGCTTGGTACCTAGAGCAATGTTATTCACAATTCTACAACTTCTGTCCTAAAAACTCCCTTACTACTTCAAAAATATCTAATGCATTAAACTCCTTCTTGTAATTTCTCTGTAGCCTATTTATTATAGAATGACGTGCATAATTTGACGATAAATGAGATACAGCAAACAATTTAGCATGTCTGGCAGGTACAATATCTGTGTAGAGAAACGCAAAACTCTGCCAGTAAGCTCAGGGCAAGGGCAGTCTTTATTTCCTGTGCACAGACCATGGAGAAATGTCATATCTAACAGAGATCGACGATCTTGAAGGCTCAAATTCAAAAATATTTAATGGTGTTTTATTAAGTTCTCAAAATAAGAGGTACTTACAGTTCCAAACATGGACTCGGAACATGGACATGGACCCGGTGTAACAATTAATTCCTTCATTAACAGCTCGAAGGCATCATAATATTGCAATGTCGTACATAATATTGAACTTGCAAGATTTGATTTCAGTCAGACACAATATAAATCATAAAAGATGAAATTACTTTAAAAGCTTGGAGAGTCTAATGGCTTTTGCTTTTTTATTGTTTTATGAAATACTGTAATTATCAATTTTGGATAATGTACTATGATGCAAGTATGATAAACATTAAAAACCAAATGTTAAAATTAACAACATTTCTAAGCAAAATAAAAATAGCATTTTGAAGCAGTAAGCCGCCATTAGTAGTTTAACTATAATAAACTAGATGGCAGCACACAGAAAATTAAAACGCGCTATCGAAGCGTTTGACGGATTTTGGGTTCTGATTCAGATTTGAGCACGAACATTAGCTTCCATATACCATACTGAAATAAATTATTCATAATTTTGAATTACCGTCGGACGTTTTGGACGGTAGGTATACCTATAACCGTAAATGCTGGAAATCAGCGGCCTCAAGCTTTCGCTAAACCTTCGCGACCATAACGACTGCGAAGCGGGAGCGTCTCCGCGCGTCGGTCGCTACCAGAGAGTATATAATCACTACGTTTTAGACGCTACCTATACTAATGTACGCTACATTAATAAATTATTTTATTAAATAAGTCATAACCTCATGACTGAGGGACGTGACTATAGCGTCTCTTTAGCTTTGTCACCACTTCTCTCCATCAACTCCGGTCCTGAGCCAACTGTATCGATGCTTGGAGAGTGCCACCTGTAGCGTCCTGTGTTATGTGTCCACCGTGTAGGTGAGCGGCCTCGACTTCTCTCTCCTTCCACACTGCCAGTAATTATCAACCTCTCTAGGCTGTTCGGGTCACGCCTGCCAGTGTGGCCAGAATTGGAATTTGAGAACTCTCTGCATGCAGGTTGTGGACAGTTGAGTTCTAAGCCAAGTTCCTTGAGAATTGACTCGCTTGTGCGGTGCTCCGTCCATGATATTCTCAACATTCTGCGCCAGCACCACATTTCAAACGCATCAATCCTCGTTCGCACTCGAGACTTCAGTGTCCAGGTTTAAGACGCATATAAAAGATATAGATTAAAAGAGTCTGGATCAATTTCTTCTTGGTGTTACGCCTAATGCTCCTGTTCTGCCATATCCTCTCCAGCCTTTTCACCGCAGATTTTGCCATTTACGCTCTGCTGACCACTTCCACTTGTACAGTTTGTGTCATAATTTTTAAAGTATAGTAATTAAAGCAAAAAAATAAAGTATATTTGTTAGCTCAAGGCACCGTTAGATCCGTTATTAAGGGCTTGCTTATGGATATAATAAATAAATAAATACTTAGATCACAGCAATCACACAGCAATATCCAGTTTTTTAACTACATAATTATTAATTTATTTTTTTATATTTTTTTATTTTTAATAATTATTGTGGGCAATTCAATAAATTATGTAAGCGCGTGGTTTGACGGCGAAGGCAAACATCAACATGCCGGTTTCCTTACGATGTTAAGCTAGACTAGTCAAAAGTAATCGAATTAAAAAAAACAAAGGAATCAACGAACACTCTCAGCAACCAGCCTTCGACCAGCGTGGTGACCTGGTGAGGGTCTTTTCCTTGTATATTTATTTGTTGTAAATTTAAACCAATTCTTTGATAAAAAATAATATTTGTTTTTTTTTTTCAAGCAAAGTGACGGTTTAGCGGGGTGTTCATGTTCAAGGGCATTAGTTCGGGTTTGAGTAACTAGATGTAGTCACAAAAAAAAATGGAAGCTCTAGATCGCGCTGACGACAACTCGGGCTTGGGGGTTATTGGGTTCTTCTTCTTTTTTTATTTTGATGGCGTCCGCTACTTACATGTATCGTTGATTAGCTCCAGATATGATCAAAACCATGTCCGGCTGTGGATTGAACATGATTATGATATATATCAAATAGTTCAAATTCAAATTCAAAATCATTTTTTACGAAGGCAAAATAAAGGTGCACTTAGAATAGTCACAATAGACAACAATTAAAAAAAAAATTGTTAAAATAATAATTTTCACAATAATTGAAATGTAAAACATGACATTGCAATTGTGAAAATTATTAATTTAAAATTATATATATTATATTTTAACAAGTCTATTTATCAATTGCCCAGGCATCTTTATCTGAGAGGAAATGCCTGATAGCGTTATAAGCTTTCTTTTGAAGTATTTTTAACCCCTGACCAAAAAAAGGGGTGTTATAAGTTTGACGTGTCGGTCTGTCTGTCTGTCTGTGTATCTGTCTGTCTGTGGCACCATAGCTCCCGAACGGATGGAGCGATTTCAATTTAGTTTTTTGTATGAAAGGTGAGTCTGGCGCGAGTGTTCTTAGACATGTTTCATGAAAATCGGTTGTGCCCTTTAAAAGTTATGGGGGTGAGAGTGGGTAAGGAAAACCGAAAATCTGCAAATATACTAGTGTGGGCGTAGTAATTTATTATTCTATGGTGTGGGGTATCAAATGAAATCGCATCGCGTCCACATTACAAAATTGTATGTTGTTTTACGTTTAAGGAAATTAAGGCAAGGGAATCGGGGGTTTTTCTTAGATTTTAAATTAAGATTTATTGTTGATGGCATCGTATATGTTTTGTAGGACTTTGTTGATTCGTTATGATTTTCAACCATAAAACAATGGGAGTCGAGTTATCAAAAACAAAAAAAAACTTATATGTTAACAAAGTTGATTATTGACCCTGAGAAGCTACATAAACCTAAATTAAATGTGAGATGAATATCAATAGATTATTAAAAACTACAAATGCCTATAATAATTATTATACATAATAGTTATTATAGGTTATATTATATATATATACAGTATAGTTGGTCAGTCAGCTGTCAGTTGACTTGACAGATTTTTAGTGTCAAATTTTACTCGGACCTTGTGAATCATTTTATCCGTGCCAGGATGTATTGGGTCGCATAAAAAGAAAACATGTTAATTCCAAAGGTTTTAAAATTTATTAAATAAACAAAGCTTTTATTTGGTATGACATTGAATATATCTTTATAAAAAAAAAACAAAATAATGTTACAAGCATAATTGTAGAATACATTTTAAATCATCTTAAATCTAAGTCCACTTTACGAACATTTAACTTATTGTCTATAGTTTTTTGAATTTTCCTGTATCGCGTGTCACTTTAATATAACAAAACTATACTTTATAACAAAACTCAAAATATAATATATAAAAAATTAAACAAAACGGCAACAAACATTTAGGAAATTTATAAATCAACATGAGTTATCTACTAATTGGAATACATTAAACACACATCGAAATAGCAATATAATATATTATATTTGAAAATTGTATCTTATGATTATATTTTACCTAATTAGTTCTGTGTAGGCTTATTAACTTAATACCTAAGAATAAAATTAGTGTATAACATATCATATAATTTGTAATATGGGTGTCCAAAAATGGAATGTTTAAATTCATATGTCTAAACGCTTATAAAGATAAAAAAAACAACTACACATCTAATCTATTCTACAATAATATAATATTTCTCGAAATTTCAGCCAAAATTAGGGATCCTTTATCCTCGGGTTTTATGTAATATTAGTCAAAAATATGTTATCAATACAAGTGGAATGTTAGGTAAGAGTATATAATTTAACTAGATCTAAATTGTATGTTTCAAATTAGATTCTCATTTATTTTCTAAGTAATGAGCAACTTACAGTCATAGCCTTGATTTTAATATTTTTTGTTAAATGTTTAAGCACATATATTTAATTTTTCTGTGGAACAAATTGGCTTAGCCCTCATTTTATACAAACACAATAATTTTGTCGTTTATTTTTGACAATAATAATATTATCCTTTCAGAATATATCTACCCTTAGCCGGAGTTTTTAGAATATAATAAATATTACATTTAATATAAACCAAAATTACATAACTAAAAAAAATAATAAACCTTCAATTCAAAACAAATGTATTTCCTTGCTACATATATCGTCAGAATAAATATATGATATAAAATCCGAATATATTTTAAGGCTAATATAAACTTTATATGTTTTTATTATAACGTTGTATGATTATATAAACTTTAGTAAAAAAGTAGTCTTTTTTAAACATTTGTGATTTTATAGAATTAGTAACACAAGTTACTTCATACAGTCTTGACAACACCCATCGCAAGTCTATTATAAATGTCTATGATTTATATATTATAGTCTATGGCTTACAAAAGTCTGATCAAACAATATTTGTCTAAAAATATCTACTTCAGTACACAATTTTGAATCGGTGATTAGATACAATTTTTCTTTAACTTGATTGTGTTAATCATATAAAAATAACTTCAGACTGCAATATTGGTTCATGTATCTAATTACTTTGAAGTTCCACTTTATGTTGAGCAACTAAATATTTGCAGAGAGTGCTTTCAGGTCAGTAACACTAAGCTAAGCACTTGCGTTTGTTTCAATCATCCAAGTCCGTAAAGAAATTTAATGCAGTTCTTCTCAAAATAGCTTAAATTCAAATCATGGAATTTGCTTCATTCTTTGAAAATAGTACATTATTCTTTCTTCATCTTTGAATGAAAGTATAACCTTTAAGTTAAAAAAAAAACCTTGTCTTGTGTCTTGCTTAAAGTGTTTGGTGAGTGAGTGAATGATATGAACGAATGACAAATTGAATGAGTGTGAGGGGTGCGTCGTTTGACAAGTTCTGCAGGCCATTATAAGAACTTGCATGGAATTAAAGAGTGAAACAAACGCATATAGCATCGCTTAGTTGTAGTGTAAAGCACCCAAAGTCTTATCTGATTGGTACGGGAACATTCAGGCCCGGAGGTAAGCCTTGTACAGGATAGAAGAGTGCGCATAGAGGCGGTCATTCTCCAACATGTGCAACATGTCACGTAGAGTAATGCGTAACAAACGCGAGCGGCGGGACGTCTGCAACAAATGTTACATATTGTATATTTAAATTATAACATTAGTGTTTAAAATTAATAAAACTGCTCTACATATATAAATGCAATAAATATACATATCTTGTATCTAACTCTATTTTTTGTAAATATCTACATTTTATACATATAAAACACCCAGACCCGAAACCAGAAATTGTAGATCGTACAAAATCTGGTGCCGTGGCGAGATTCGAACCCGCAACCTCCTGCGCCTCAGTCGGACTTTCGCCCACCGAGCCACAGAGGTAGATATATACGAGGGAGTTTCATCCACTTCAATAGAAGTGGACGAATAAAAAAAGGTGTGTGTGCGATTCACACACGATAGAAGTGAAACTACAGTAAATCGACAAAAGAACGAGATGAATAAAAAAAAATACTGTGCAAAAAGATTTTGTTCGGGCGGTCACCCATCCGAGTACTGGCGTCGCGCAAAGTTGCTTAACCTTGTTAGCGTTTAAGATTGGCTTACCTGTCGTTTTTCCGTTGCATCCGGTTTCAAATCACAACAATTCTAAAGAAGTTTCACTTGTATTATTCATGAAAATATGCAAGTTTGCATGTAAGTACGTACCGCAGCAGCATTGGAGGGGCCGGCCTGGGGCGCGGGCCCGGCGGGCTCGGCGCGGGGCTTCTTGCGCGGCCCGATGGCCTGCAGAGCCGTGAGGTTAGCCTCCCTCTGCCGGACCTCTTCCATCTCCGCGCGCTGCATCTCCTTAGCCTGAATAGAGTACAATGTCTTTATTGCTCCAAATATGCTATAAAGGTGATAATAATTACATATAAAGTCCACATGTTTCACTTAAATCTGGCATGCAATAATGATTCAAATGAAGGTCCAAATAGTGTCAAAATAATTAATTAATGTAATAAAAATTCTTTTCATTCAGCCATTTAAATAGTTTTTTCTTACGTCGGTCGCATGTGTCTTTTCTTCATTTGGAATTTGATTATAAATTTTTAACACACATAATAAGATCACTTTTCCTACATTTAGCTGAATGTGGAGTAGCTATCTGGGTCTAAGATTTCTCCCTAAGCGACTTCCAGTAATTTCAGCGAGAACCGACTCGCAACCATGTTGGTGGTCGTCGGACGCTCTGTTTTCACTCGATTCTCAGCTCGAATGAGATTCATTCGAATAGATAAATAGCAAATCCATTCACATGTCGTAAGACAGTAGTTACAGAACCAGTGGCACGAAGCTAGGGTCCTAAAAGACAGTTATACCTTGGCCTTCAGTTTGGCCTGCTCCGGGTCCTCGGTCTTGGAGCGGCTCTTGGCAGCCCTCAGCAGCATCTCCCGCTCTGTCTCCTCGCGGCGCCGCTTCTCTACGCGATCTAACTCCTCTAGGAACTTCAGCTGGCTCTTCACGTCTTGTGTGACCTCATAGCGGTCGTCAGTCTGGAATAACACAAATTGTTATTGGTATCAGAGTAATTCTACTATTTTACGCTAGGATGGGCAGATGGGGATGTCTTTGCGGTGGAGAAAAACGCAACCCTTTTTTTCTACGGGACTGAGAATAAGAAGACACCTATTTCGTATACGCGTCCCTAGACATTGAAGTATGTAAATACCTTCACATACATACTACAGAAGAAGCATCCCCCAAATATTAAACGACAACCCGCCACGCCCGCCACGCTAAACGACAACCGGCCAATGCGAGTTGGTTGGTGTGCCAAAGCCAGGCTGGTGAAGTATGGTTGGTCTATGAAAACATGTCGTTAGCATTAGTTTTTCTTTATTACTCTCTTTGACATTTCTGTATGTTAGAAAGGGACAGAATCCATGCTTGCATAATATAGTATGATTGTGTTTGAAAAGGTCCTGAAGGTTGGCGTGGTATAGTTCTTTATTTTTAAGTTAGCCTGTAAGTATTAGTGTGTAAGAAAGGAATTATCACTGGCAATATGGCAATACTCGAATGGGGTCTCAAATGAAAGCGCATGACTTGAACAAAATAATATGATTTAACTATTACTACAACTATGTTAGAGTAACATGTGCATTAAATTAGTTAAAAACATTGTTATATAAAATATGTAAACTTATAGGAATTAATTTATGCCTGATAAACAGGATTCTTCTAGTTCAGGCAAAATATATCTAGTACATCATAGTTACATTATTTACATTTTATATAGGTTTTTTGAAGTGAAACTTTTTAAGAATCACTTGGATGGGTGACCGCCCGAACAAAATGTTTTTGCACAGTATTTTTTTTGTTTTTTGAAGTGAAACTTCTATAGAATCGTTGTGATTTGAAACAGGATGAAACGGAAATGGAAATAAGATTGGCTTACCTGTCGGTTAAGCCAATCTTAAACGCTAACAAGGTTAAGCAGCCTGTGCGCGACGCATGTACTTGGATGGGTGACCGCCCGAACATAATCTTTTTGCATAGTATTTTTATTTGTTTTTTTTTATTCTTATTCTTTTGTCGATTTACTGTAGTTTCACTTCTATCGTGTGTGAATCGCAAACACATTTTTTTTTTATTTTCTACTTTTAAGTATTTTGTATTTTTCAATTTAATGGTTTTGGCAACACATCTAATGCAGTATTGGTTGAGGCCGAAATAATGTTTTCAGATTTTGATAAATAAGTGTTCTGAGACATAGTCATGAATAAAATTAATTTATTAGGGCTAAAATTAGTTTATTAAAGATTTTAAAACTGTATTTTAGACATAAAAAAAAAATTTTTTTAGGTACGTTCCTTTCGGTTTCTCAATAGTGGGTTATTTTAACTAAGTAGGATCACCTTGCAGTCCATGTGGAGGCGGTGCGCGGCGCCGGCGGCGAGGCGCGCGAGCAGCGTGCGCACGCGCTCGTGCAGCGCCAGCGACAGGCACAGCGCCACCTGCGCCGGCGGCTCCGCCAGCCCGCGCCGCAGGCACGCCTCGCGCAGCCGCGCGCGCACACCCGGCTCCATGCCGCGCTCCTCGCTGCATGACCTGAACGACAACCACATTATAAATAATTATAATAATAAATCCAAGACCAAGTCATACAAACTAAGAATAACCTAAAGTATGTTATGAAAATACGTAATGTAACCAATTACCTGTGTAGGCGCTGTAATAGTTCTTCTGAAACAAAACAGCACATCACAGGAGCATGTCAAGCCATCGCCCAAACCGACTACAAGTATAGACATGACCAAGTTGCCAATATCATTCACCAAAAATTAGGTCACAAATATAACCTTGAAGAACAAACACCAAAACTAATCCCTTACTACAAATATATACCTAAAAATATCCTAGAAAATGCTAACTATAAAATGTATTAGGATAGAGCCATTTTAACAGATAGAACAGTACACTACAATAGACCTGATATTACAGTTATTAATAAATCCAACAAATCAGCTATTTTAATAGACATTGCCATTCCTAACTCGCACAATATTCAAAAAACGACTGCGGAAAAACTCTTCCTAAGTTTATTTTAAATATACACACAGCACAATGCTGAGTGTCGACCCATTTGAGTGCTATAATCTAAGTTTAATTTAATACTGTTCTCTGTTATATTTTTGTACACAAATAAATGTTTTTCTTTCTGTTTTTCTTTCTTATCTGATATATAAAATTCTCGTGTCACAAAGATAGTTACCGTACTCCTCCGAAACTGCTTAACCCATTATTATATTTTTTTATATTCACTAGGTCTGAGAATCGGCCAACATCCATTTTTTATTTTGCTGGGGTCAGCTAGTAGTATATAAACTGCGTTAAGTAACCTAGCGATACTTAGTAATATTGTTTAGATACTTTTGCTTATTTTAGTTTTGATGTATATTTTAACTTTTTGTTCAAAACCGTTTTGTTTGTTACTCATTATTGTAGTCTATTCGTTGGAACCTTTAATTTCAATCACCATTGTATATTTATAAATGGTAGTGTTTAATTGTTTAATTTAGCTGTTGGTTCTCCTAATAAAATAAACATAAAACGCTTAAAAAACCGACTTCAACATCTAATAAACTTCCAGGGAGAAAGAGAAGAGAGCGAAACACATTTCAACCTTAATATTAGACTTGTAGAATTTTTTTTTACTTGATTTCGCTAGTATGTGTTACTCGTAGTTGTAAGTGTAGGAGAAATTGAAGCGATGACGTAGTGGCGAGGTTGGTTTAGTGGTCAGAACGTCCATGCGTAATATGGAAGACGTGGGTTCGAGTACCTTATCTCGCTGGTAAGCTACGTTACTTCGTCTTAATTTAGAATATTATGGACTATTTACGATAAGCGTGAAGAGATAGTATTGAGTTACAGACATAGTACACGAATTAATAAATATATACATAATTCGTTCAAACAATAGGTTTTCTGGGGTGCTCTCGATTTCTCTGGTGTCCCATCATCAGATTTTGACGTAGCGACAATGGAACCACTCAGCAAGCATACCCTTTCGAATAAAGAATTTTCAAAATCGGTTCATAACTACGAAGATATTGCGTGACAAAGATACAAAACAAATGAACAGTTGATAACTTTCGACATTTCGGACTTCGGCAGTCGAAGTGAAATCATATAATTATGTCTGCTGTGATGTCTGCTGTGTTAGCAGAGCACACGGGAACAACGAGTGCTCGAGACATTGTATCTAGGCCTGTGTAAGATAAATAAAAATCTAATAAGTAAATATTTCCAGACAATCCACACAAAAACATCTAGCTCCGTGGTATGATCGTAAGCTCTAAGCTCGAGTTACGGGTATTAGACATCTGATATACTTAATATAATAGTCATACATATATATTTATATTTATCTATACAAATTAGATATAGATAGATACAGTTAATCAATTAGTTCGACGGCTATACAAGGTAAATACCGTATTTGCGCGCCGATGTGGTGGGATCCGAGGATCCGCGCAGATTCCTCGCGCAGGTTAACGCCCCCCATCGCCGCGACGTCGTTGATTTCGTCGTCGGCCGCCATCTTGTCGTCGAACGAATGTGCCGGCTTTCGAATCTCCATTTTCCTCTGTGAAGGAAATTAGCTATGTTATTTTTGGTGGCATAACTGGCATACCAGTCGGTGGTTCGAGCTACGCGCGCGCCCCGTGCTTGGCGTGATGCTCTGCGTTTTGTGTGTGATAAAAGGGGGCATTTTTCGCGTGTGTGTGAGCATCAAAATGGTCCGTAAAGTGTTAAACTATTTCACTTACTACTATTTCACTAAGCAGCGGTCCCCGCACGAGGCAATATATTGCGGAAGACCTGTTACAATGAGTTTAACCAGACACAGAGAACGTAATAATAATAATGTATCTAATGCACCAAAACTTTTTGGAGTTTACTCCTTAAGAAACGATTTGAGTTATAAGGCCCGTTACGGAAATTTTATGAGGAGTAAAATCAAGTGTAACACGAAAAGTTGAGGCGTTACGTAGAAAGAGACAAACATAATATATCTGTAGGATTGAACGTGTAAAAGAATGAGATAGAATACATTACACAGTGTATCTCATTCTCGGGGTCTCCTCTTTGCGCGATACTTCGTAGTCTCACTGTATTTTATTTATATTATTTTGTAACATAATTTATTGAAGTAATAAAAATAATCCGAATAATTACAGATATATGTTTGTTTCTCTTATCATTTTAGCAGATGCGTTAATTTACCTTTTTTTTCTATTCGATATATATCATAATTATCGTTCGTAAGGAGTAAACTCCAATCGTGCGTCGTAGCTGACACACACACACTTTTTTTTAATAACAACAATTTATCTATTTGGTTTTATTAAATAACTTGTGACTAATTTATAATTTATGTGTATTAAACTATGATAATTATGTGTGACTAATGTAATTGGTTGTATAAATCGTATTAGTATTAATAAATAAAATAAAAAATACTAAAAAAATAAATAACACAAGCAAACCTTATTGCTTAAAAGGAAAAATCAACCCTGTACCTACTACATAAGAATAAGAAACGCAATAAAAATATTATTTTTATTTTTTTATTATTATTATTATAACTAAATAAATAAATAATATAATAATATTCGATAATGTGACTTACCGCTTGATCTGGCATCTGCATACTCTGCATGGTGTAGAGGGGGGCGGGCGCGGGCGCGGGCTGCGGGGCCGCCAGCGGGTACGCGACGTGCAGGGGCGGGGGCCGCACGCCCGGGATCGACAGCTCGTGTTGCGCCATCGACTGACGCAGCATGGGCAGACTTTTCTGTATAAAACAATCATTCATCATCATCACCCTATTAACGGTCCCACTGCTGGGACACAGGGACTTCTCTCTTGACGAGAGAGATTAGGCCTTAATTCACCACGCTGGCCAAGTGTGGGTTGGTGAATGTCACATGCCCTTTAAACTCTTTTAAAGTTCTCAGAACATGCCGGTTTCCTCACGATGTTTGCCTTCACCGTTAAAGCACGTGTATAAAGCGCACATAGATTTCTCAAGAAGAAAAATCGAGAGGTGCGTGGCGGGGTTTGAACCCACGACCTTCCTCCCACTTTAGCCAACACGGCTTTAAAAACAATCATTGCTTGTAAGTAATTCTTTTAAGCTTAGCTTAGCTTGAGCCATTTTTCACGTCCGTTAAGTGTTAACACTCTAAATCCTTACACGTGACCTCCGGGTGGTGTTAACAGTCTCTGGTGGTAAGCTTTTTTCGTGTTTCATAATGTGATCCGGAGAAGCTATCTACCTTCTAGGTTTTCATGCCCCATCATACCACATCGTCTCTTTACAATAGATGAGATTGTGGACAAAAGAAGGCTTAACTAGCAAAAAAATAAAAATGAAGATACTAGCTCATTCGGCAATCGTTGTTTTGCCCTCAGCGCATAGCAATGTGACTGCTTATATCTTATGCTACTTGTAAATTAATAATACTTCTAAAGAAAATGCCGGTTTTTTTCCCGACTCCTACATTAATATAATCATAATTCAACTAATTCTCACACATCCCTAACAAATTATACAAAAAACCTTCCTCTTGAATCACTCTACCTATCGCTGAAAACTGGATTAAAGATCGGGGAACTTAAATTTATACAGGTTGTCCGGTAATTAATGGATAACCTTGATATGGGTAATAAATAACACATCTCATCAGGTACAGCTATAGACTACCTAAATATTTTACCTTGTGGTCTGTCATTCTACACTGTGCCCACAAATATATATATTCCATGCAATAACTCTGCTATCAGATACCAAAAACTTGACTGTATTGTGTTCTAGATCGTACCATGAGAAAGCTGACAGGGCAAGGCTGGCTATTAGCATCCAGCAGGCGCTCCAGGCGGCTGCAGAAGTGAGCAGCCTCAACCACTCCGTCTTTTAACTCCTGGATGAGCTACTGTAGTCCTGGAACGTACCATGAGAAAGCTGACAAGGCAAGGCTGGCTGTTAGCATCCAGCAGGCGCTCCAGGCGGCTGCAGAAGTGAGCAGCCTCAACCACTCCGTCTTTTAACTCCTGGATGAGCTACTGTAGTCCTGGAACGTACCATGAGAAAGCTGACAAGGCAATGCTGGCTGTTAGCATCCAGCAGACGCTCCAGGCGGCTGCAGAAGTGAGCAGCCTCAACCACTCCGTCTTTTAACTCCTGGATGAGCTACTGTAGTCCTGGAACGTACCATGAGAAAGCTGACAAGGCAAGGCTGGCTGTTAGCATCCAGCAGACGCTCCAGGCGGCTGCAGAAGTGAGCAGCCTCAACCACTCCGTCTTTTAACTCCTGGATGAGCTACTGTAGTCCTGGAACGTACCATGAGAAAGCTGACAAGGCAAGGCTGGCTGTTAGCATCCAGCAGACGCTCCAGGCGGCTGCAGAAGTCGGCAGCCTCCACCGCCCCGTCTATCAGCTCCTGGATGAGCTGTCGAACTTTGCGCTCCACGGTCGGTGACTCCTTGGAAGACAAGTCTAGTAGGTTCGCTAGGAAGCTGCGGCATTTGTCCTTGGAGCGGTCTGGCGGCTTCTGAAAATGTAAAATTCATGAATGCTAAAGTAATTTTTGAAAGGCTGAAAAATTTGATAAATTTTTCTAATAAAAATGGTGGGAATAATTAAGTGCTGCTTTCATTATTATATACGACGGTTTATTTTCTTAGAAATTACAAGATTGCATCATTTATGTTTGAAAAAAAATTCTTAGTTCATTTCCTTTTATTAGATTGTGCAGCAATTTTGTTTTCAAGTATACTTCTGTTATTCCATGGTTAACTTTGTGACGTTATCCTAAATCCAATATGGCGGAACTGAAGACAAGATGGCGGACTAGTTAATATGCACTCGTACGATATGGTTATCAAATGAATGGTTTTTTTTCTCTCTTTAGCGTCATATAATAAAGCTTGTTTTTTTGCAATAATAAGTTAAAAAGTAACTCATACAATGATCCGCTGCGAATTTCCCGGGAAACCCAGCTGAGCCGGCAATTGCATCTGCTGCACAGCGCCGGTCTGCTGCGGCTGCATCGGCATCATCTGCTGCATCTGCTGGGGCATGCGAGGATACGCACCAGGCAGCGACATCTGGCGGACATATTCAAAGTCAAAGTCAAAGTCAAAGTCAAAACGTTTATTTCCTTAGAAGCACATAGCCTACATGGACAGGTCAACTTAAAATTAATAAAATTAAATTGCTTAAATAACAAATATCAAGGAAATAACATTGTCTTGACAGTTCGCTTCAATGTTTTATACTGAGTTGAGAAGCGAATAGAACAACACAGCTATATCAGTTATTACAATTTTGTAGTTATTACAATTTTGGAGTTCTTATTTATAGGTAACTATTATAAGTTTAACATTTACAATAAAAAAAAATGTTTGTCATATAAGGAAGCTATTATAACATGAGCATATCAGTCCTGGTCAACCAGAATTATTAGAGCCTGTTACTGTGGAACTAAGCAACATCTATCCAAGCTGCATCATCCTTTATATAATCATTTATAGAGTAATACGCTTTTTTCATTAGACTTCTCTTAATAAATGATTTAAATTTTCTAATAGGAAGCTCTGTTACATTATGAGGAAGCTTATTATAAAAACGTACAGAGTTACCCATAAATGATTTGCCTAGTTTTTTTAGTCTGTAAGTAGGAATTAGTAATTTTTCTTTACTTCTCGTGTTAATACTATGTACATCACTTTTTCTTAAAAACAAGTGCTTATTCTTGTGGGTGAACATCAAGTTCTCAAAAATGTACTGTGAGATTACAGTCAGAATGTTAATCTCTTTGAATTTTTCTTTGAGGGAGTCACGTGGTTTCATTTTATATATTGCACGTACAGCCCTTTTTTGCAGCACGAATATAGTTTGAATATCGGCTGCAGCACCCCAGAGTAGGATACCATATGACATAATACTATGAAAGTAACTAAAATAAACCAGTCTAGCTGTACCCTCATCTGTGATATATCTCATTGTTCGCACTGCATAAGCGGCTGAACTAAGTCTACCTGCAAGGTTTGTAATTTGGGGTTTCCATTGTAGACGAGAATCAATATGTAAACCTAGGAACACTGTTGAGTCAACGAGCTCGAGAATTTCATCGTTTAATATGATTTTTGTAGGAAATTCTTTAACATTAGGGAGTTTGAATTTAATACATTTAGTTTTTTTTGCGTTTAGCAGTAAGTTATTAACCGTAAACCAATTTAGTACTAGTGACAGTGAGTTATTTACATCGTCAAAATTATTTTTATTCCTATCAACTTTAAATAATAAAGAAGTATCATCAGCAAATAAGACTATGTCACAAAGGTCTTTAGCAAAATACGGGAGATCATTTACATATACTAAAAACAAAAAAGGCCCAAGTATTGATCCTTGTGGAACCCCTAATTTGATTTTTGATCCTGAGGATCCCTACCTACTTGAACCATTTGAATTCTATCGGTCAAGTAGGAATGTAGTAGCTCAAGGGCTTTGTTGTGTATGCCGTAATGCTTTAATTTATTTATAAGTGTTGCATGGCAGACACAATCAAAAGCCTTGGAGAGATCACAGAACACGCCGATAGTATTTTGCGCTCTATCCCAAGCCGCCAAAATGTGCTTTATCAATAGTGTTCCAGCATCAGTAGTTGATCTACCTTTGGTGAAGCCAAACTGATTGCTATGCAGAAGTCTGTTGCGATCAAAGTGATTAATTAATTGTGTTAAAATAATTTTTTCAAAGATTTTACTCATTACGGGAAGAACTGAGATAGGCCGATAATTTGCAGGATCAAATTGAGTACCAGATTTATGAAGAGGGACAAGCTTGCCATATTTCATGAGATCCGGAAAGATACCAACATCGACACAGCTGTTAAAAATGAAGGCCAGGAGGGGGGCAATATCATTAATAATATTACCTAGCACTTTTGTTGAGATATTCCAAAGATCTTCTGTGTATTTGATGTTGAGAGATTTGAATGTTTTCACTATGCAGTCGGCAGTTACATGAGTAAAGTAAAAGACTTCAGCACATGCATCTACGGATGCCTCTAATAGTTCCACAGCCTTAGATGTAGATGAGTTTAATGACTGCGTTATAGTTTTCGGTATGTTACAGAAAAAACTTTCAAAAGCATTGGCAATGTCAATGTCTTTGACTAAGATATTATCATTAATTTTTAACTTAATCTGTTTACTACGGGGTACTGATTTGCCAGTCTCATTATTGATAAGCTTCCAAGTGGCTTTAACTTTATTTGAAGAGTTAATTATTTTATTCTTGTGAAAATTTGATTTTGCTATGTTGCATACTTGTTTAAACAATTTTCCGTAATTTCTGACATATGTTATGAATTCATCATCATTTAGTTTAGATTCTCTTTCCGAATACAGATCATATAACTTATTTCTACTTTTATAAATACCAGGCGTAGCCCAATCTGTGAATCCTACTTTTTCTTTAATTTTGCAAGTTTTCTTTGTAAATACTTCGTTATTTTCCCTTGCTATTGTTTCTGATAAAAACATAAACAATTCATTAGGGTCATCACCAGTAGGTAATGTTAAAAGTCTTTGTTCTACTCTACTTTGAAAAGCTAAAATACGTTCATTAGTTATGGGTCTGTATGTAAATTCTAATAACTTATTATGACCTCTTTCTAAAGAAAACTTAATACTCTGACCATAGTGGTCTGAATTAAAATGTTTAACTACTGATTTTACTGTTGGTGACTGAGAGGAGAACATGTTATCTATGCATGTTGCAGTAGTTGATGTTACGCGCGTGGGGTCATGAAAATTATTTCTCATATTAAAACATTTAAATAAATTAATTAGTCTGTCTGCAAGAGGATTACTAATGATATCAATGTTAAAGTCTCCACATACAATAATAGTTTTATTACAAGTAAATATTTTCAGTAAGGCATCCTCCATGGTAGACTCGAAGGTTGCCTGATCCGCAATCGGAGGTCGATAAACGCAAACACAAATATGTCGCTCAAGTTCCACACAAGACAGTTCAATGCATCTCTCAACACTTAACTTAGCAATATCTTTACGTTCTTTAAATTTAAGATTATTTTTAACCAGGATAACAGTTCCGCCTCTAATAGCAGTACTTCTTTTGAAACTACTAGCACAAGAATAATTACTGTAATATGGTATTGACTGATTACTTGTGATCCAGTGTTCTGATATGCACATAACATCTACATTAAAACTATTTAGAAATAATTCTAATTCCAGAATTTTGCTGGGTAAACCTTGAATATTTTGGTGGACTAAATGTAACTGCAAGTTGTTACCCATTGTCGGCAAAGTCAGTTTAAATTATGATAAGCTGACTTTGTTAAATCTACACCCTTATTAGCAGAATAACTAGCTAAAGATATAGGCTCGTCAGAAAACTTTGTTATAGAATTTATAACTGTGTTATTAATATTGTATGCTAATAATTTAGCAAGAACATTCTTGTTCTGGTTGTTAAGATACAAAGTATCTCTTATCAAAAAACTTTTACTAATAAAAATATTAGTGTCTAAAAATAAAACGTCACTATGACGACATGTCAAGTTGTAAAGTAGTAAATTCATATTACTTAAATGTCTATTTTGTTTTATACTCAATGACTTTGAGTATGGGAAGGCACATATAATCAATTTACCTAGACCACATTCTAATTTATGAAGCAATACCTCAAAAAGTTGTAAAATATCTAACCGCTTAACATTTATTTCGCTTAACTGTACTATTAGTGAGGTCAATTTATCAAAACTAACATCCTTATCAATAGAATTTGTGATAGTTCTAGTTGCAGCATTTATAAAGCAGTTATTAATCACACTCTGTGACAGAAGGTCATTTAAAAGTGAGCCCATTCCGTTGCCAATCCTATCTGAATAGATCACAGTTTTCCGGGTCTGACAGCAGGTGTTCTGCTTTACCATAGACTGTGAAGATGGTAAACCTAAGCCTTCAGCCCACACCGGAGAAGGCGAAGGCGCCGCCACAGGAGAAATGGCTTCATGTTCCAAAGGCGGCGCCAACTCCTGTCCTGCGCCAGCATGAGAGGCTGAGTGTGAGGTGTCTGGCTGGTCCGTTTGAGTGCTGCTGCTATAAACTTGCACATAAATGGATGTATTATTGACTAGGTCTTCATATTTACTTAGTTTATGGCAATTGTCTTTAGCCTCTGTCATGGCTTGCTGATATTTACAAGACACATTTTGCAATTCCTTTTCTAAGGTTACAATTTTACTTGACATATAATCTAATTCTTTTGTATTTCTTCCTATCAAATTGTAGCAAGAGTTTAATTCTTCCTGCATGTCCCATTTACACTTTTCTTTGCTTATCCTAGTATTATTTATAAGTAGCTTTTGTTTTTTAAGCTTTTTTTCTGATTTTTTGATAACATTATTTAATTTAACATATTTTTTAATTTTTTTGCTCCCTTTTATGACCGGTGTTTGGCTCAAGCGATGAGGAGAAGTAAGATCTACTATGGGCATATTAAGTGAGCATTGTAGCTCCGTTTGCAGATCCATGCTAGCAAAACTCATCGCTGAAGTCAATGGCTTAGATTCTAACCTATCAATTTTTATCCTGTTGCTGTATTGATAAAACGTGATGAAAAAGATGATTTAGATAAAACTATAATTATATAAGAAGAGCCTCGAGACATCACTTTATCCGTGCCCCCACAATGGCCGGAAAGAAGCAATTCCTAGCTTTACGCCATTAAATAAATATGCTGACTTTTATTCATTGAATATGCTCCGAAAATATTTATAGAAGGCTACATTTTTAACCGACTTTAAAGAAAGATGAGGTTCTTAATTTGACTGAATGTCTTTTTTTATGTTTTATACGCTATAGGTACATTAGATTTCAAAAAATCTTCTTTTATTCTAAAGGGTACGCTTGCTGAGTGGTTCCATTGTCACTATATCGAAATCTGTTGCTGATATCTTTAATATCAGCCTCTGGCTGGCTATCTCTTATCTTGCCGTTGATCAAAGTAAAGTATGAAGGACGAAGAGAAGCGTGGAAGATTCCTAGCGTCTTCCTGAAATGCAACTCACCTGGCCTAGCTGCTGTGGCTGGATGGTTTGCACACCCTGGGCGCTGATCACCGACATAGGCACGAGGACTTCCGATTGCCCGGGGACTTGTGGAGCTCCCATCTGAGAATCATAATATGATGAATGTTTTTTTATTGATCACGAACTGTAGGTTTAAGGGCTCGCTTAAGGATATGCGGGTCGTCGAACTTTGCGAGCCGCGGGCGTTGCTACCGTTTATATATAGAATGAGGTGGGCGCGCGTCTGCCGTCCCACGCGTAAACTGAAACGTCCCACACCCTCATCCTCCGTGGAGTTGTTTGTTGCTTCATTTGGTGCCGCTCTACGAAGGTAACGTTCTCTCCTTGAACGCCCCCAAACTTCGCCGTCTATTTACATATGTTACAGACAGCCCGCTTCGCTCACCGCGTCGCTTATCGCTCCGCGTCTCCTTGAATGAGGTCTGTAGCTCATAAGAGTTCTTGTACAGTCCAAATGCTGAACAGACACATTTTATATAATACAGTTTATTTGTGTATATTAAAACTAAAGTTGTATATATGTAAAGATTAATATTGGGTAGCAACATGCCGTCTAGCATAATAACGTAAAAAGAATAGTGAATGTTAGTATGTGCAATAGTGCAATGAAGATTTACAATAAAATTACATGACACATTAACTACATGCAAATGCTTACCATGCTTCAGTAGTGGTCATTCCTTGGTGCTAATTTGTCTAATATTTACAGTCATTTTAAATACATAAGGTAACATAACAAACACAAGTTCTTCAAATTACTCGAGTCTTTGTGACTATTGCTGCTTTAAACTTCATACATTGTGAGGGTGTCTGCACTATCAACTGGAGTGGATTGAACAATCAAAAAAATTGCATAATAACTCAATGGGCTGCCGCAGCTTAGGTACAGCGCAAACGCAGACACTTTTTGCTGACATTATACACTTTTATCGGGAACCGTACTTGTGACAGTAACGCTATCTGACGCTATCTGCGCTGAGTTTCGCATAATGGATTATGAGCAAATTGGAACAAAAAAATTACATATGCTCAGGGAATGCATGATTTCATACTAGTTCTTGAATCAAATATTAATTAGTTGTTGTATAAAGCCTAGCTTAGAGCTTACACAAACTCAGGGATGCCTGCCCCACTGAGGGCTAACACAGGCTGCGGAGTGTGTATGAGAAACAAAACTATCCACGTTTGCACAGTACCTCAAGAAGTTTTTACACAATTCTATTGAATAACCTCCCTCTTGTGTAATTCTTGAATGTAACTTACAGGGGGCATCGTGGCTGGCCGTGGCCGAGCCTGTGGCATCATGCCTGCCCCAACTCGCACCAACTGATACCTCCCATCACTCTTCACGAACATCGGCCCGTGCTGTGAAGATGGACCTGCCATATTTTGCAGCATTTCCTGCGACATCTAAAAGAACAGCTGCTTTCAAAATGTGTAAATTGGATGTGAATTTCTGCTGCTGTTATGTTATCCAGGTGCTGTTTCTGTGATCGTGGTAAAGTTGCATGTACATATATATAAATAGTGATATTGTGGTGGTCATCTTTTGGTTCCTAGTGCAAGGACTGTGACATGCCTCTTAAATAATTACATGGTCTATCCTCTGTAATTCTGTAAATAATATTTGTACATCTACATAAATCTCTCTGTCTGTCTGGTCTGTAGATTTTTATAAAGTGATGAAAATAATAGTTTAAGTGACCTGTTTTTTCTTTTACACCAATACCTTTAAAGTTTAGTAATCCTTAGTACCTAATAATGTTCATTACATATTTCTGATGCATATTAATATTTGTTTCATTTAGCATGAATTCAAACCACCAAAGTGCAGTTATGTATTTTGAAGATGGAGTCTAAAGTAATAAACATGCTGAAACTAGGGAACCCTCATGCATAAAATTAAATAATAACCAGTAGAAGCAGAGATTACTGGCATGCATTTATTAATACACCTTCCATAAGGATGAGGATTTCCTGTGCATTGCATACCATTCACATCTATAAATAACGACATCACCTGAATTTATATCTATTAATATACCTACTTGAAAATATAAAATGCCTGTAAAAAATATAAGATAATGCAGAGTAAAAAGAATTAAGATAGAACTTAGGATTCATAATAAATTCTTATATAATTGGGTGCTAAAATTCTGATAATCAGTACAAAAAATAAAAGCCTTTGAATCTGCACATCTTGCTGCAAGAAAACACTAAATTTTAATGTACAGTATGAGCAAAATAAACAATTTGATTCTTCCTTTATTTATTTATTTATGACAATGGAATATTCCTTTATTTAATTCTAATTTATTTTCTTGCAGGCTTAGGATGACTGGTAGAGAATGCTTCTAGCATTAACTCCTCCCCTGTACATTGTTTTTTGTGCACAAAGTATAAATAAATAATGGAACTGAACACAAAATACTTCGTAGCTGGAGGTATAGTGTGAATTTTTACATTAGCAAAATCAATGATAAACTCACCCCCGAGGGGCCAGGTCTCTGTATAGGGTTTCCCACTATGACTCGAGGAGTGACTGTTGCCACAGACTTCTGGGGTATTGGCGCGCCCGGCCGCATGATCTGGATATTGTTGAGCGATATTACCCCAGGGGGACGAGGGTTCTCACCCCCAGGCGGCGGTTGCTGCATCGCACTTTTAGAGAATGAGTGTTCAAAACCCACTGCAAAATTATCAGACAAAGCTACAACTGCAGAATTAAATTAGTTCCATACATCATCGTAAGTAAGGAAATGAGGTCAAAGATGCAATCGATAAGAGGGATAGGTAATTATAATAGGTACAGCTACGTGCTACGTAGACATTAATTGTAATGTGAGATTACATGAATATTTTGTAATATTATGACCGTTAGAGATATAGATGTGACTAGATTTATAAATATTGCGATCACTAAATCACAAGGAATGTCAAGGAGAGCTTGTAACCAACTAAATTTTTAAACAAAATGATGGCTATTTACATTACAACACAAAACAGCAAAACACAACTTGCTGACGATAAGACAAGACAGAGACAGACAGACAAGACAGCTGAACTGAAAACAAAACAGCCACAGATAGCAATTTTTGTACTTTTGATTGGTTAAATCAGTGTTTCCAACATGAACTAGCCGAATGAAATGATAATATCCGAAAATGTATAAGAAATTCCTAAATGAAGCGTTTTCCATAACTTAAATGATTCGACTAATTCATACTAGCTGGCCCTTTCCAGATTTGCTCGAGAGCTAAAACCTACTTCTCATCCATTTAATAGTTTATCCCGAATATATCGCCAAGAACATAGGCACATTCCTGACCTAAACATAATCCTTCAAATTTGTTACCTACGTGAATATTTTTTATATATTATTAAGAATGTTTATTTTGGATCTAAATTGTTTTTTAAGTTTGTGTAAATAATCTTGTGTGGTTTCATTTTTATAATTTATTTTTATTTTCATAGAACGTCTTAATGTTCATACTGTTATGTTTTATGTCCTAATGAATAAACCCTAAATAAACCTATAACAGAATATACATAGGTACCATACAAAGATGAAAATATTGTATGAGCTGGCCAGCGTTGCAAGACGCCCGAATTTTGGCGTGGCGTGGTTTTTAAATCAAAATAAAAATCGTCGGTTTCCAGAAAAAGGTACTAAAAAATAAATCATCAAACTGCAATCTTTAGCGCGTTTTTTTCAGACGAATTTAAAATACTCAATGAAATTAGAAATATGAATAAGATAATCTTATAAAAAATATCATCTTGCAAAGCCGTGTTTGGTATGTGGGAGCACACTCGGCTTTAATTTTTATTTTTATATACATTTTAAAGGAAAAACCTGTATATAATTTTAACCTGTCCTGTTACAAATACCTTTTGGCGTGGCATGGTTTTTAAATCAAAATAAAAATCGTCGGTTTCCAGAAATCAGTTTTTACAATTTGTTAATATTCTAGCTCATATGATTTTGTTAACTCAAAATGTATTTATGGTTAAAATTGTTTTTTTTATCCTATCATTCACAATCATCATGTCAGTTTTAAAACGTCCAATGCTGGACATAAGTCTCCCTCAAAGACTTCCAGTTATTTTGTTTAGAGGTGACTTGCAACCACCGTGTACCTGCGGTATCTACCAAGTCGTCCGTCTATCTGTACTCACGTTGTTTCCATTCGAGAAATTTTCGGATCTCAACCTTTGGATGGAGAGGAAAATGCACAGCAAATAACTGGACGGTGCGGTGACATAAATAATAATAATTAGTATTAATAATAGTAATACAAGGACAACAAATTAATATCCCAATATTTTTATAATATCAACATATTACTTATCTTAATCCGACCTCTGCGGCTCGGTGGGCGAACGTCCGCCTGAGGCGCAGGAGGTTGCGGGTTCGATTCCCGCCGGGGGACCAGATTTTGTACAATCTACAATCTCTGGTTTCGGGTCTGGGTGTTTTCTATGTATCATATGTATGTATATACAAAAAAATGTATCTATGTAGTATATCAGTCACCTAACACTCATAGTAAAAGCTCTGCTTAGTTTGGGGGTAGGTGATACTTTGTGAGTAGTCCGGAAATATTTATTTTATTTTATTTATTTATTTATTAATATATATAAATCTCGTGTCACAATGATTGTCCTCAATGGACTCCTAATAAAAATAAATAATAAAAATAAACCTATTAACCACTTAACCGATTATAATAAAATTCGCACACCATGTGCAGTTCGATCCAACTTAAGAGATAGGATGTTTTTTACGGCGAAAAAAATTCGAATAATTTCCGGGAAAATTTTATACCCGTGCGACGCCGGGGCGGGCCGCTAGAATTATATATAATAATGTCATATTACCTAGTCTTTTCCATTTTATTATGCTTCATTTTGAAAGTCTGTGGAAATCCAGTATACTCTGTGGCCAAAGCCTTCTTCACATCCTCGCTCACGCTCACTCACTGAAAAACTGTCAGTTTTGCTTTTCTCTGTGATTGACAACCAAAAATTTTGTGTCAAAAATTGTTGTGTTTTGTATGATCCTGTGTGGCAAGCAAGGTTTAGCTAATTAAAATTTTATAAGACTTGAGCACTTCATCACTAATAATCAGCTTCTTGTCTTTACTAAAGGATGTCCATGATCCAATAAGGTACGTAATATGATAATTACCTGTTGTGTCAAGTTGTAGGTTTCTTCTATCCTCAGCGCTAGAGCTTCAATGCACAACTTCCACTTAATTTCTGCCTATTATAAGGTCTGTCTGCTTTACTGACCCCTTATTCTGCGTAACATAATCTGATCCTAATTATTTCCTACTGCTGTCAAAGTTCTCTGAACATATCTTATTTTATGGGGGCGGAATAAAATTGCGTATAATTTCTAATCCGTAACATTGCTGCTATATGCCTCTATATAGTTAGTAGAATGATTGATTGTACTGAATACTTATGAATCTCAAACAAAAAATTGTTTTTTAACAACCATCTAAAATATACCTACTCAGGTTACAACTTCACTTACATTTACTATGAATTTGTTGGAAGAATAAACTGCAGTACATTGATTTCAGATAATAATGGAACGGTTTCCTCTTAAGACACCAGGATCTAAAGCTGCCTCTACCTACCAGTCAGTTTACAAAAAGGTAAAAATTAATTACATTTATAGTAAAAAACAAAAACTTGTATGGGTTACTTAAGTTTGACTAGGCAAAAATTTTTTGGTTGTACAGCTTTCTTGCAAATTATATACTGGTATGCAGTGTTCCTCCAATTTACTTATTTATAACATAGCATAAATAATTTATTTTATTATTTTTTATGAAACTGTGATGTCACCTACTGCCGGGTATAGGCCGTCTCTTGGTCCCACCACTTTCTATAGTCCTTTGTCAATTGCATTCCTTTACACCATATGAAATCAATAGTTGATTATCTAACAATTTTTATTTTCGAAGGGAGGAAATACTACTAATGGACGAGGCAACGGTGTCCATTCCTCCGGGGAAGATGATATGGTGGACATAACTCCGGGCCTCCAGCTGGCCGGGGACACTACTCCCACTAACCATGGGACATTTCAGCTCTATGAGCATGGAAGGAACTCTACTGCCAGCGCTAATTGTAAGTAGTTTATTTTTTTTATATTAGGTCCTTACATATGAAATTGGCGTTTTTCGTACTGGCCACTTTAATCACAAATTTCTCCTCTTTGGTAAGGAATTCCAAATTCAAATTTGTACAGCTATAGACTCATGTATTTGTGCTTCGATGATCGTCATTCATTTGTTTTTTTTCTTCTGTTTTTTTCTGTTTGCGTCACTCATTTTACAAAATGGAAAACTTAAAATATCGCATTATTTACGAGTACGAGTTCCGCCGTGGCACTAGTGCTGCGGAAACAACTCGAAGGGTGAATGATGTGTATGGCGGTCGTGTTGCAAAAGAAAACACAGTTCGTTTTTGGTTCCAACGTTTTCGTTCTGGAAATTTCGACTTGCAGAACAAGCCCCGTGGACGGCCTGAGACTCAAGTTGATAATGAAGAGTTGAAGGCTATTGTGGAAGCGGATCCATCGCAAACCACGTCTGAGTTAGCTGCAGGCTGCGGTGTTAGTGATAAAACTGTTTTAATTCACTTGAAGCAAATTGGGAAGATTAAAAAGCTTGAAAGGTGGGTACCTCACGAATTGACTGAAGCAAACCGGCAAACGCGCGTCGACTGCTGCGTTACATTACTAAACCGGCACAATAATGAAGGTATTTTAAACCGAATCATTACCTGTGATGAAAAATGGGTTCTTTACGATAATCGGAAGCGCTCAGCGCAATGGTTGGATCCTGGCCAGCCAGCCAAATCCTGCCCCAAGCGAAAATTAACCCCAAAAAAGTTACTTGTAAGCGTTTGGTGGACTAGTGCCGGTATTGTTCATTACAGTTTTCTCAAATCTGGCCAGACTATTACGGCTGATGTCTATTGTCAGCAATTGCAAACCATGATGGAAAAGCTAGCGGCTAAACAACCTAGGCTGGTCAATCGCTCCACGCCACTGCTGCTTCACGACAACGCTAGACCACACACTGCGCAACAGACGGCTACTAAATTAGAAGAGCTTCAATTGGAAAGTCTAAGACATCCTCCGTACTCCCCGGACCTTGCTCCAACAGATTACCATTTTTTTCGAAATTTGGATAACTTCTTGCAAGGGAAAAAATTCAACTCCGATGGGGCAGTCCAAATCGCCTTCAAAGATTTTATTGATTCCCGTCCGACTGGTTTTTTTAGTAAAGGGATCAATGAACTACCTATAAGATGGCAAAAGTGCATAGAACATAATGGTTCATACTTTGATTAATTAAATATATTATATTAAAAAATATTCGACTTTTTGTTCCTCCCATACAAAACGCCAATTTCATATGTAAGGACCTAATATTTACTGTAAAGTACCTATTCACTGAATCAGCTCTTGGAATATTTCAGTGTCAAAGTTTTATTTCAGTAATGCTGGTTTGCAATTTTCTTGAGGTTCTTTATGTAGGTTAGTAGCACTGGTTTGAATTTTTCAGTCTTTACAACTTAAACAGAAGTTTACAGTTAATCTAATCCAAAGGGGGTAAAACAGGGGTCGAACATTTGTATGATAAACCTACATAAATGTTTTATAAGTTAGAGACTTGAAATTTAAAAAAGATGGTGTAGAGGTATACTAATAATGTGTATACCGATAAATGAATCCCCTTTTATGGTAAAAAACAGGGTAGAAAGTTTTTCTGAAAGCCCTATGTTTTCTGAACAGAATATTGTGTAGGTTGTACAAGTTCTTAAGATTTATGTTATGATATTTAGATTAAAATATTTTTATTTATCAGTTTGAGAAATTTTTTAGTTTGTATAATACTCGAAAAAAGAATAAGATTCCGTCAAAATGGTACTACATATTTGTTTACTTATGTGTTTTCATCAGGTACTAATTAGCTAAATAATAACATCAAACACACGAAGTCTTTAAATTATAGTTAATATTAACTAAATTTCTATATTATAGTTAATACTATAGTATTATAATATATGCAGTTTGAAGGGAAAGCATTAAAATGTCAGTATAAGATATTATATATTTCTAAAAACATAATTATTTATCTTTTCTGTTTTGTGTATAAAACTTATGAGCTCCGTAAAGCGATCGAGCCGCGGCAGTGGCCGCCGAAGCGCATACCTCATACGTTTATTTCTATTAAGTATATAGGTGAAAGGTTTGACATAGTGATTTAAACAGATTATAATCATTGAATAGTAATTCATTACGGGATTAAACGAACAATATCAATCACACAAATAATCTGAGGCTCATTTTAACAAAGATATAAAGTCAACTAGTAACTCCTACGAAGAGTGCACAGAGCAGAAGCCAAAGAAAGAATGGCCCGCGGCCATTAGAACTCTACTTTAAATAGCAGTGCACCTCGTAAACAACCCCTCCACCTGCGGTCACCCGATTGGCTGTTAGCCCAGTCGGCTGACGCCGACCGGTACCGGCCGCAGGTAAACGTCGCGCGATCGAGTGGCGTGATGATGCCTCCGCTCACGCCATCGGACATTTTAAGTTGATTCCATGCTACTTCCACTCGGTACAAACGCACTACAATGAAGAACCAGGACGTCGCGCCGTCAAGTATAACGTTATAATTCAATCAAGTCTAGATTAATTTCTGGCTATCGACCAATCAGAATGCATTGTTAAATCTTAATGATTTTTATAAAATGATAAACCTCACTTCGGTAAAACTATTTTAAATTCTATGCAGAAAAAGATTAAGACGCATTCGTAACCTTCGCACCCCGAATTGTGCATTGCATCGTGATATTTTCCGTTTTTTATAGATGTGCAAAATTTAAAAGCTATTCTGTGATTGGTTGAACTGTTTAGAATCTTACTTCCATCCATTTGTTAATCAATTTACCACGATACTTTTGCAAGTTAATAAATTTTCAAAAATTTAATCGTAAACTATTAAACTATTTTTCTCGTTTAGAATCTTTCCTTTCTAAAGTATAAATTTGCGAATCTTGATATTTTCCAGTAACATGCATCTAATTGAGATAGCAGGACAATTATTATGAGGTCAGCTAGTAATTATAATTACCATAATTAGTTAGCAATTCTGTCCCACTGCTGGGTAAAGGGTACCCTTTTTTCTTTCCACTCTTGTAAAGTCGGTATTATTATCTACATGTGACAACAAATCGAGCTGGTTATTGGTAATTATTATTATTATCTAGCTATTAATATATGTGGCCTTGGTCTTACTAAGTTGGATTAAAGAAACTGTATTCTCAAAAGAAATACAGTTTCACTTGCGTGAGAATATAAAAATTAATATAACTATAATACAGAGCTGATTTAATGAATGTATTACCTGCTAAATTAACATAAAACAAGTATGCGCTGAGAAGTTCATAGCATTTATTGTTTGTCTGAGGATCTTGGCCTATCGCCGAAGTTGCAAGTTTTACCAGTCCATCCTCGAACATGTTACAAAGTATTTCTGCTGAAGCATAGAACCAAATATATAACTGTATATGAGGCCAGGTTTGATGAAACGACCGGTAGTACACTCTTAAACGCCAATTTAGTATCAAATGTTTTATTAAATAGTTTTATTATTCACGAAACTGGTTAATACCGATACCTAACGTTTGTAAAACAAAATCCTCGTGGCCTTGTCATACTTTCTACATAAAACATGCGTTCGGTCGAATCAAGACAGTTCTGTTTTATCCGATTGAATGAATCACAAGTGATTGTACTAAAAAAAAAATTTAACGAGAGTTCTATACATTAATTTGATTTACTGAAAATGTGGGTCACAGGACCGTATTTAATTAAAATAACTTCATAGTATATTTATTTCAAATAATATTTAAAGTATACGATAAAATAAGCACACTTTTTTACGCTAGGATACAGAAATCAGAAATGGATTATTAAATCTCCGTCAAAAAAAAAAAAGGTGTGTGTGCGATTCACACACGATAGAAGTAAAACTTCAGTAAATCGACAAAAGAATAAGAAGAATAAAAAAAAACAAAAAAAAATACTATGCAAAAAGATTTTGTTCGGGTGGTCACCCATCCAAGTACTGGCGTCGCGCAAAGTTGCTTAACCTTGTTAGATTGGCTTACCTGTCGGGTAAGCCAATCTTATTTCCACTTCTGTTGCATCCGGTTTCAAAGCACAACGATTCTAAAGAAGTTTCACTTCAAAAATTTGACGTCATTTTATGTAATTGCTCTAAATTTATTTAAAAAATAAAAACACACACATCAATGTTTTCTTTATAAATATGATGTTTTTAAAACTGGTCTAAGCGAAATCGTGCTACCTTTTAATAACCGATAAAATTCCTCTTCCGTTGACCCATAAATGGTAAGAGACAATTGTGAAGCCTAGCGTTAGTAACAACCAATAACCGTCCGTTGTACGTTGAACCGGGCATAAGTGAGCTCGGCAAATAATTGCACTTGGCAACCGAGTATAATGGCTACACTAGGCTCTCAATGTAGGTTCATTTTAACAGTTTAAGCGAAGTACATAATGGCAGCCAATGCAGAATGGAGCGACACTCCACAATTCACATCAATGCAGATTCTGCATCCTGTTGCCGATTGGCACCGGTTATGTAGTTATCTTATTAAAGGATCGTTACTGTGTCCCAACTTGATGTTCGATGCGCGTTCGAAATTACGACCTAAATAGATATTTTATAGACTCTAGAACTCTAGAATGAATTTTAACTTCGATCTGTGTTAATTTAAACATAGACGCTCAGCTATGAAGATAATATGTATCTGACTGCCTCGGTGGCGCGGTGGGCGAATGCCCGCTTGCAGAGCAAGAGGTAGCGGGTTCGATTCATATTTAAGGGGTTCCCATACAACTAATGTGTTTTTTACAACGTTAAGCAAAGTTGCGCGAGACCAGTATTGAACCGCTCAAACTTCATCTTTTTTTTTATTATGTATATATTTTTTGAAGTAAATGTATAAACTGTACTCGGAACCCCAGGTGTAGTATGAGTCCATCTCATACGTATTTCATTTATTTTCAAAAAGGCGGATGCTAGAATCCATTCTAAATTGTGGGAACCAATTTAACCTCTATTTACTGAATTATTAACTTTATACGATATCCATAATGATTCATATTAGCTTCAATGAAATACGATCGTGGTACTGATAGTCGTCAGATTAGGTATATCGAGTTTGAATACGATACGATTGACATAGATCATGTGTTGATCAAGTTGAATGACTTCAAAGGAACAGGAGGCTAATGCTTGATAGACTTATTAAATTAAAACTGATCCAAACATCCATGTCATAGACCTTTCATGGGCGTCATCATACCTATGTGTAAATAAATAGAATAAGGGCTTGCTTCACAATCTCCGAATAACTTAACCCGATTTCACCATTGCCTATAAACGCAATCATATCAGGAAACCTCGTCGTTTTATCACCTAACTGTCTGATCACAGATCAACTGATATTGTAAATTTTCAATGGTTGAACTTGGTTCAATATACATAACTTAAATTGTAGCATAAAATGTTCAAATTGGCGCTTAGTGTTTAAAATATAGACCAATCGCAGACGGTCAGGAACTGACACTTCTCACTGACTTGATATCTCTTTATTTAACCATTGACTTATCTTACACGGAGAGTGTGAAACAAGCCCTTAAATAAATGTACTGTGTGTAATAATAATACATACCAGTAAAATATAAAACTAAAACTATACGGCTATACCTATTAATAATAGCGGCCCGCCCCGGCGTCGCACGGGTAAAAAAAGGTCCCGGAAAATTTTCCTTATTTGCTCACCGTTTAGACCTACCCTGGACTACGACAAACATTTTAAAACCAAAATCAGCTCAATCGGCCCAGCCGTTCGAGTTTTATCAGACTAACGAACAACAATTAATTTTTATTTATATAGATAGAAGATAGTCAAACATTAAAATTACTATAGTATAAATCCATCATGAATCTGGCAACCCACCCCGCCGTCGCGCCGACTCCACACTGGTCTAAATTGTGCACCTTGACCTTTCTCTGAAATATCCGTATCTATTTCTGAAAACTGCATTCAAATCCGTTGAATAATTTAAGAGATCTAAGCGAGCAGACAATAGCTTCCATTTTTAACCGACTTTCAACCCGTAACACAAGCTAATTGCGTACCACGGGGCTAGATGTTGTGTGGATTGTCCAGAAATATAATATAATAGTATGTATGTATCGAAAAATGGCGGTTTCTCTATTTGATCATATAAATGCCTTTTTATGATTGTTCGCGGATAACTTCTTTGTGTAAGAACCTTTTTATTTTGATGATTCTTTATTAAAATGAAAGCTGTTCCTCGCAAGTTGGTCCCACTTAAAATTAATAACAATCTGTGTAAAGTATTTCTCGAGAAATAATGAAAATATCCCCGGCCCCGAGTTATACTGAATAATTCATGTTTTCCAAACTAAGAGATGTTTCTGTTTTGTTAAAATTGTATGTAAATATGTGAAGTATTGTGAGACGGTTCTTACAATTTATATTTAAACCAACTCTATCTCCGAATCTGTTTGTGTAATTTTTCAAAGGGGGTTATATAATTAATTCGTGTATGTATAGTTAGTTATAAAAACATTTTATTTTTGTTTATATTTTTGTTGAATAATCGTTGAAGATTTCATCAATCATCCAATGATACGATATATGTACATAGAGGTATATTGCTCGCAAGACCTCATCATCATCATAATTATCGTATTCTAAAATATATTTTTTTAATTCAAGCTGACATCGCGCAGTACTTCGGCAGTTCTGTCGGTAAGCGAAACATGTAGTCGAGTACATCTCTGTTTGTCGTAGTTTCATTATAAATCACAGTGGTCAATGATCCATTCAAATAGATAGTTAAAATACCCATAATAAGGATAATTATATTTTTCAGCCTCTGAAATGGGTAGTTAATAGACGTTACGCTTATTGTCTTTGTTCTGAGCTTACAACAATTTTATCATCATCATCATCATCAACACCCTATAAATGTTACCACATCTGAGACACAGGGACTTCTTTCTTGACGAGGGAGATGAGGCCTTATTTCACCACGCTGGCCAAGATCGGGTTGGTGAATGACACATGACATGTAGAAGAAAAAACCAGAGGCGAGGTTTAAACCCACGACCTTCGGAATGAAAGTCGTGTCTGCTCCCACTTAGCCAACACGGCATTTTACTATACAATTTTGCAAACGAAATTGCCACCTTTGCTAGGTAATGTCTGCATCGGACGCACCCTTTTGCTTGTCACGACAACCTTGGCTTTCTGTATTGTGAGGCTATAATTAGAATAAGTGGTACGTAAAGAAAACGTTACTTTGAGCGTAATAATATTTATGCCTATGTCACGAATAAAAAACAAAAGTTTATCCTGTAATTTTATGTATTGTTAACATCATCAAAGAACATAAAACTCTGCCAGATATTTTTACCTTATTTCGATGTAAGCTAATTATAACACCAGAATATTTTATAGTTATTTTAAAAAGGTCAAGTTGAATCCGAGTCGCGGTTTACAAATTCTCGCTACATAGTTTTCTTATATGCTGTTTTTATTTTTACATGCTTATAATTATTATTTTATTTCGATTTTTTATTTTTAGAATAAGACACAGAAATAAGAATTATTTCGATTTGTAAAATACTTTATTAAGTAATAAATAAAATATTTCACCTGTGCTCAGTATCGTGTAAATGATAACGCCGCATAATATCATGATATTTATAATTAATTACATTTAGAAATATACAAAGTCGTCACGTCTATCTCTCATGCAGGAATCTAAATAACTGAGCAGACAAAGAAAAAAAAACACGTTTGATATGATTAATAATAACATTATCGAGACATCGGAGATTAAGAAAACGTGTAGGTCGATCGGCGATAGCGCATGTTGTAGGCGCGTCTGTGTGACTAACCGGGTCAGTGCGGTCCGGGACGCAAGTGTAAACAGTGCGCTCAGAATGAACTCAATTGACGCAGACCCCGCGGACGAAGAAAGTGAGCCCTTGATTCCAGACGATGTAGGTAAACATACCAAATTCATTAGATAACTTTATTATTGCATACACAAAAAGTATCCCAAGGTTCTATTTAGAACAGTATTTCGCAAAAGTAGGCGGATTGTTGCATTGCAAGACAAATGGCCAACTCATTGGCACGTGACTTCGCGTCATTTTAGTCATTGAACCCCTCCTCCCGCGGTCGCTGCGCCCCTGGGCGCCGTAAAGTAAACGGAGCGCCAGCCACAGTAGAAATTTACAAAGAGCCGGTTAATTTAATTCAATATTGCCGACTCGTCTACAACAATTTTTGGATATAATCTGGCAACTATCAGCTTAAGATGGGTTTTGTTACAAATGTTCGGATTTATTCATTTGATAAATAAAACTTAAGAAAAAGTTTAAGTTTACTCTTAAAGGTATGATGGGATTGTAATTACATGTTAAAAACAAGACCCATTGTAATCTAATATATTTTATTATTTCGCTTAAAATAGATGAGTTTGAAATTGTATAAAATTATTCGTACCAAATCATGTGGCAAGAGTTAGCAACACTCAATTGTCACTGCTGTCAAATTGACGTTTGCTGTCCTTTTCGCGCACACAAACGTCAAGGTGGTTCTCCACCTCCAGCTAGGCAAAATCAACTAATGTTTGTATTTTCGCCCTCGACTATCAATTGTTTTGCTCCCGTATTTACTAACATAGTGATAGGAATTAATACTAACTCCGTGTAGACCGAAATTATGTGAAATATTGTTGCTGCATCGCAAACGGAGGTGTTCAGCTGTGACTGTGACCATATAATACGTCTTCGGTTTTGTTGCAGGGGACACAATTATGTTCTCCGGTATGCAAGGTACGTTCTTTTATTATTTTGAAAAGGTCTAGAGTATTCTAAACAAATGCCTGTTTAGAATTAGGTCTAAAAACAGATCATTTACTATGTTCTAATGTTTAATTCTGCACAAAGTCAAGTAGTTAATGCTATTTTTTTATATTAGATAATAAAGATAAAGTACATTTCATTTTGCCTTTGTTTAGATTATTGTTATTAGCATTATTCTCACTTGCATAAAAAAACAGAATTCTTAATGATATTATGGTTTTTATTAATGGTAATTAATAAAAGTAGGTAATTTTATAAATAAATATCCAAAAATTAACAAAAGAATATATAATTTAAATACTACTTCATAATGCTATGCAATTTAAAACATAAGTATTTAATTTTTTCAATATCTACCTAGGAGATGATGATATCCCCGGCATTGGGCAGTATGAAGATTTCCACACAATTGATTGGCAGAGAGACATTGCCAGGGATCGGATGAGACATAGATATATTGTCAAGAAACGGCAGGACTCATGCTGGGACCTTATAAAGGTAGAGAACTTCTTTCTGTATAATTGAAAACTCGTTTATTTTATATTTTGACAACAAATCGGGCTTTATTTGCAAAAAGTGATTTACAACCAAGTGTGACCACGGTAAAATACAAGTTCCCGCGATAAAACTAACCTATCTTTTATTTGGATATTTATGCTATATTTTTGTGAAGTTTCATAAAAATCCCCTCAGTAGTGTGAAAGAGCAACAAACACACTTACAGCCTTACAAACTTTCACATAATATTATTAGCATAAGTAGTACAGATACTGACTCTTATTAACATCAGGGATTTATTTCAGGGAGCACATGATGCATGGTCAGGATGGGTGTGTGTGCTGTTGGTTGGAGTGTGCACCGGCATTGTTGCTGGAGTCATAGACATAGGAGCCTCCTGGATGACAGACCTGAAGTTCGGCATCTGTCTGTCTGCATTCTGGCTGAATCGGGAGCAGTGCTGCTGGTCTGATGTCAACACTACGAATTTTGAACCCGGAAACTGCTCTCAAGTATGTAACCTATTTTATTATTATTTATTTATTTTTATTTGTATTGTAACTAATATGTACTGATATTAAAAGATGACGAACAACGCTAATCTCAGCAGCATTTAGACAAACAGAAACATTATTCAATTTAGTCACGGTTGTCTGGAAGAAATTGCTTTTAGCAATAAGACTGCCCATTACGCATTCTAGGTTTAGTTTTAATTTCTTATTGTATTGTTTATCTTGTGTGTAATAAAGTATTTTCTATTCTATTTTTTAGATCCAGCATTTTTACCAAAATGATTTCTTGATGAAACACTTCTACAGACAGACATTCTATAAACATGAATACTTTCTTACACACACACACACAATACGAAATAAAATTAAAATTATTTAAAAACTAAATAAAATATTCGTATTGAATTCGTATCGTAATGATTTGTAACTTACATAAATACGGTTTCCACCTAGCTGCATACAATAAGCCACACCCTGATGTGGTCTTGCAATAATGACTGATCAATATTCTTTATTTCCGTAACTTGTTTGACAAGATTTGGTGTCGTTAAAAAATCGTAATCTATATAAATAAAAATGAATTGTTGTTCGTTAGTCTGATTAAAACTCGAAAACGGCTGGGCCGATTGAGCTGATTTTGGTTTTAAAATGTTTGTCGTAGTTCCAGGGTAGGTCTAAACGGTGAGAAAATAAGTTTGCTTGTGAGATAAAATTGCCGGGAACTATTTTTACCCGTGCGACGCCGGGGCGGGCCGCTAGTATTAAATAGAAAAGAATAGAAACACATTTATTTCAACTCACAGACATTAATTAAATTAGAGATGCGCCGAATATTCGGTTCTTAATCGGCATTCGGCATATTTTTTTTCACTAGTCGTTATTGGACGAATTATTCGGTTTTGACGCCGAATATATTCGGTTGGCAATATTCTTATTATTCTAAACAGTACAATGGTTGAACAACTTTTGAAGTAAGATTTACTTTCAAGTAAAAGAATCGCTCAACAATCCATGTTTAATCATTTCGGAATGAGGATATCCTCAATCTTCGGTATACAGGTCATAACATCAAGTAGATGGCTGTTGAGGTTGAAAAGTGTCTGAATGTGTGCCTCAAATAGGCTAGCGTAGCTTTGCACGTCTATCAGCTAGATGGTTGAATGACTTGGTGGCAGGTCTCGAGTGCTTAGTGGATCCAGGAAACCTATAATTCTAAATAAATCTAATATTAAAATTTAAGAAAAACTCACGATTCCATTATTTTTAAAAGTAAAATACCATATTATTTTGTAATGTGCACGCGATGCGCTTTCATTTGATACCCCACTCGAGTATATTTATATTTTCAGATTTTCCTTCCCCACTCTCACCTCCCATAACTTTTAAGCGGCACAACCGATTTTCATAAAACATTTCTAAGTACACTAGAGACAAACTCACCTTTCATACAAAAAAAAACTAAATTAAAATAGCTCCTTCCGTTCGGGAGCTATGATTTCCCAGACAGACACAGACAGTCAGAAAAACACGTCAAACGGGGGTTAATAAAAATAAATATACATACATATAATATAAGGAAGGACAATTTCCTACATTAGAGATTCTATCACTGAAATATGAAAATGACATTTATGCACAATGTTGTATTTATGCAATCATAGTTTTATTATTTAACAATTTAAGGGAAACGTATGGAGTCTCTTAACGTCGTAAAACAATTAAAATTCTATGATAGAGGTATAAACCGAATAATATTCGTTATTCGGCAAAATCACTAGAATTTTCATGATGTTTATCAGCGGTGGAAATGAATAATGAACTTTGTCGCCAGTGGTCAACATGGCCGCAAGTGTTCGGCGACCGGGCCGAGGGCGCGGGCGCCTACATCATCAGCTACCTGTTCTACATCGCGTGGGCGCTGCTGTTCGCCGCGCTCTCCGCGTCGCTCGTGCGCATGTTCGCGCCCTACGCTTGTGGATCTGGTATGTTAAACCACAGTCAAAGTGTAACAATAAACTGACTATACATAACCGGAATAGCCGGATAAGTGCGCCAAAAGCGCTGTTTTATGTGACTTGGAACAGCGCATTGAGGTGAACCCAACGAAGAGTGCAGCAGTCTACTTCTCGCGGGGTTTTCCCATGCCCAAGCCCATTCGCCTCTTTCGTCAACTCAACCCATGGGTAAAGTCGGCCCGCTATCTAGGCGTCTACCTAGACAATACGCGGAAATAACGTGGATAGGATCTAGCTACTCGCGTCAAATGCGTTGGTGGATGCAACTTCAGATAAATCCTTACACATCGGCTGACACAATGCATTTAACAGAAAGCTCAGGCTAGAAAATACCACATTATCACAGAAAATTCAATAATTTGGTCTCTAAAACGTAAAAAGCTCGGGTTATATATACTTACTTGTAGGTTTTCAAATTTTTCAGTCAGAAAGGGTCAGAAACAATGTCACCTTCAAATAAATAATTTTTTGTTGAATGTTTAAGACAAGTTGTTTCATTATAATTGAAAAAATAGATAAAATTATCATGGAACTACAAAAACTGAGTACGTAAAGCAAAGGTCGATTGTTATCAGAGAACGAATGAATGAAAAGCTGTAGGTATCTTTTGCCGCCGTGTTGGCTGAGTGAGAGGACGCTTGACTTTCATTTTGAAGGTCGTGGGTTCAAACTCCACGCCACGCAATTCTGGATTTTTCTTCTTGAGAAATGTATGTACGCTTTAAACACGTGCTTTAACAGTGAAGGCAAACATCGTGAGGAAATCGGCATGTTCTGAGAACTTTAAAAGAGTTTGAAGGACATGTGACATTCACCAACCCGCACTTGGCCAGCGTGGTGAATTAAGTACCTGTGTCCCAGCAGTGGGAACGTTAATAGGGTGATGAAGATGATGATGATGAGGTATCTTTTACGATGTGTGAAATTGTATCATTCGTTTTATAGGTATCCCCGAGATCAAGACCATACTGAGCGGGTTTATCATCCGCGGCTACCTGGGCAAATGGACACTCATCATCAAAGTTGTGGGTCTGATTCTGTCCGTGTCCTCCGGCCTGTCGCTCGGCAAGGAGGGCCCCATGGTCCACATCGCCTGCTGTCTCGGTACGTACTAACACGTCTCTACATGTTAGACCTAATTATATGTCATGTCATAGAAGCAACAAAAGTGTACACGTTCGCAAGGCGCTTGCAGCGCGGGAGTGAATTGCACACGGTATATTTGCGCTAGCGACCGGCGTGATTACAGCCGCCTGCGCCCGCGCCTCTTGTAGGGCGCGACTCCCAATTTGAAAATGAATGGTCTAAAAAGTTCATCAATCAGATATTTTAGTTAAATAAATAAATATTTCCGGACAATCCACACAACAACATCAAGCCCCGTGGTAAGCTCTTAGCTTGTGTTACGGGTACTAGACATCTGACAAATTTAATATAATAGACATACATACATAGATATTTTTTACTATACATATTAAACACCCAGACCAAGGAGAAAGTGCTTGCAGAACATACAAACTCTTGACCCCTCTTTGGCGGGAATCGAACCTGCTGCCTCTTGCTCCGCAAGCGGACCCTCGCCCACCGCGCCACTGAGGCAGTCAAAAAAGCACATAATACAAACATAACAACACGAAAGAGTATCTTACACTCTTGTATGATTAATCATGTATGATTTACATTGCCGCAATTAAGTCATCTACATAATTTAGTACAATCTTACAATACGATAGCAGGATTTCACAATTTCTTCTGTTTCCTAGGTAACATCCTGTCGTACCTGTTCCCGAAGTACGGTCGCAACGAGGCCAAGAAGAGGGAGATACTGTCGGCGGCCGCGGCGGCCGGCGTGTCGGTGGCGTTCGGGGCGCCTATTGGAGGAGTGCTCTTCAGTTTGGAAGAGGTGCCGATATATTACTTTAATAAATCTAAATTTAAAATTTAAGAAAAGCCCCCGTTTCCATGCTTTAATTTCCTTATAGGTAAAACACCATAATATTTAGTAGTAAGGGCACGTGATGCTCGTTCATTTCATACCCCGCTCGAGTATATTTGCAGATTTTCGGTTTTCGTTCCCCACTCTCACCCCCATAACTTTTGAACGGTTCAACCGATTTTCATGAAACATGTTTAAGAACACCCGGGCCAAACTCACCTTTCATACAAAAAAAAAACTAAATTGAAATCGCTCCATCCGATCGGGAGCTATGATGCCACAGACAGACAGACAGACACACAGACAGCAAGACAGACAGACAGACACGTCAAACTTATAACACCCCTCTTTTTTGGTCGGGGGTTAATAATAATCATTTATTAGCGGATTAAATTTCTTATGAAACTAGTATTATTCACCAAAAATCTACCGACTTCTAGTAGGAAAATTATTAGTTGATTTATTGGATATAATTTGAAAAGTACTGGAAGGATTCGTATACATTTTATGTTTGATGAATTTGCAAGTAACAACTTCCATTTTACCCCAGCTTAGAGCTAACTCCGAGGAACGAGAAAACGAGTCAAAAGGAGTATATTAGCAAAATGTTTCTATTAAAAAAAAATATATCAAGAGTTTATTCACTGTTGTTAAACTTTCTCTTTTTTGGAAGCTGATTAATAAGAAGAGACGGCTATTTAAAATCCAATCCATATAAAATTCTGTTCTATGTTTGTTATCTCAAACCTTTTTTCTCCGTAAATGGATTTGATGATTATTTTTTAATATTGTCCGATGATAAGATCGTCCTCTTGAAATTTAATAAGATTGCTATAGCTTTTGAGTTATCTTCAATAAATGAATATTACACCAGAAGACATCCTTGTCTTGTTCTTATCATAAGGGTATCCAGCTATTTCTAAAAATATATTTTCAGGTTTCATATTACTTCCCCCTGAAAACACTCTGGCGGTCGTTCTTTTGCGCGCTGATAGCCGCCTTCATCCTACGCTCCATCAACCCGTTCGGCAACGAGCACTCCGTGCTCTTCTTCGTGGAGTACAACAAACCCTGGATCTTCTTCGAGCTCATACCGTTCGTGGGCCTCGGGATTATCGGGGTAAGTGAGAATTTTTCAGGAACAATAAGCTTTATAGATGTATCAGAGAGGACTGAAACAACCTTGCATTTAATGTGGTCCAATCTCGTTAGTCTTTTGAGAGAGATTGGTACAATCTCATTAGTCTTTATAAGAATAAGAATAAACTTTATTTACTTACTTATTTAACATTTTTTAGTAACTTAACTTAATTAACCTACTTAAAGTAAGCTTAACTAACCCAGCCACTAAAAAATAGGCACTCGTCTTTGTCTTACAATTCAGTTTACCAAATTTAAATTGAGTATGTAATGTAATTGTAATTGAATGTACAAATTTAATTTACGAGAAGCAAATATGACGGTACCTATCAAGATTAAAATCTATACTACCCGCGCTAGATTTAACTGTGTTACGGCGTAGTATGACTCTCGTCCTATAGAGATACGGCTCATATTAGCGTGACTCACGCTGCACCGGTCAGTGCAGCAGCGGTCGAAACTGGTCTATTGTCTCGGCTATTGTATTAAATTTAACAAAGAAATGTAGAAATGTCTTTTGAGAGAGATTGGTACAATCTAGTTAGTTTTTTAGTTTTATAGAGGTTGGACATTAACAGGTGATGGAAACGTCTGGAAGCAATGTTCTTTACATTCATTACCATGCAGTATGATACCACAGGCTCTTAAATTAAAAACTAAACTCGTTTCTCTTGGTCTGTATTACATCATTGTTTTGAAATGCTCTCTATTACTACAACATTTGCAAATCATACCGATTAGTTTAAATATTTAAGGCTACTAGCCACTTGTTTTACAAATTCAAATTTGCAGGGTTGCATCGCCACTATATTTATAAAGGCGAACATCTACTGGTGCCGCTACCGCAAGCTGTCCAAGCTGGGCCAGTACCCGGTGACCGAGGTGTTGGCGGTGACGCTGGTGACGGCCGTGGTGGCGTACCCTAACCCCTACACGAGGATGAATACCAGCGAGCTGATATACCTGCTTTTCAACCAGTGCGGGATAGCGTCTACTGATCCTCTGTGGTAAGTGGTTATTTATAGGATTTCATCTCCACAGAAAATGGACTCGGCGTAAACACGTACCGATGTTTAGCGACAAGCAGATAAAACTTTTTTTAAATACATTGATAAAAGTCGACCCCTACGTGACACTTTTTAGTAAAGTAAAGTATATATTTATTGCATGAAATACATGTATCTGTTACATAGGTCTTATTTATAATGTAATCAATTTGTATCAATGTAATTATACCGTAAGGCGTACAATGTCAATTACAATAATAGATATTATTTACTTACTATATTATTATTATAATACTATACTTATAATTATATATTTCATCATTATATCTTAATAAAAAAATTCCATATATTAATAACTGCACAAAGTTATATTATTATTTAATCTGGATAAATTATTCGCATGTCAAAAATTTCTTATCGTCCATAAATTCTGCTATTATATAATATGTAGTAACATTTTTGTTCCAGTATGGCTTTTAACTTTATCTGAAACTGTGTACGCGGTAATGCTCTTAAGATTGGTGGGAGCCTGATGTAAATGGATCGGGCCATGCATAAGATTTTCTTACGCATCAATGCTGTGGATGAATTTGGCTTGCTTTAGCTTCGAACCATGAGTTTACCAGATTTACAGCAGCTTTAATGACTATGGCTGCTAAATGAAGTTTGCAGTTTGCGCCAGAGTCACGCAGGTCAAACTTCGCCCACGCCTAAAAACCTTACGAAAGACACTCACTCCCAAGTAACGTTCTCCAGGACTGGAGAGATTTTTAGAGGGAGGCCTTTGCCCAGCCGCTGAACTATATTGGCTAAACTGATTTATGCTACAGAAGACCTAAACTTCCATTTATATTGTCTCCAGCGACTACAGCCGCAACTTCACGGACGCCAGCGACTCCATAGAATCAGCCGCGGCCGGCAGCGGCGTGTACCGCGCCATGTGGCTGCTGAGCCTCGCGCTGATGCTGAAGCTGGTCATCACAGTCTTCACCTTCGGCATGAAGGTGCCCTGCGGACTCTTCATCCCCAGTCTCGCTCTAGGAGCCATCGCGGGCCGCATGGTCGGTATAGGTACGTCTCTACTCTTAAGTTGAGGAATAGCCATTAGGACCGAAAATCTGTGTTCCGAGCGGAAGTACATACCACGCAAATCTACATCTCGCGCGTCTCGCACTCCATGAACTCCCAGGCTGTGGTGGAATACATCCGAACCAAGACTGCATTATTGGTTCGCGTCGAAAGGTTGGAATCTCGCAGTAATGTTAGCTTCGGTTCATTTATGGTGCGGGTTCCAACTCTGTCGACGTTCCTGAATGAGCAGTTTTGGCCGCAAGGGATCAAGTTTCGACGGTTCATCGGTCGCCTACACTGCAAGGCGACACCGTCGTAACAGATGATCCAACTTTATTAACTCGAACTCGGGACACCGAAACATCAACCATTTTCAGAGAAAACCTTATTCAACCTGTGTATTAAATGTTATGTGTTTATTCTGTGTTCACTTTGTTCTGTGGCAGGTGTGGAGCAACTAGCTTACAACTACCCTCAGATCTGGATGTTTAGTGGCGAGTGCTCGAGCGGGAAGGTGTGTATAACGCCCGGCCTCTACGCCATGGTGGGCGCCGCCGCGGTACTCGGAGGGGTCACTCGCATGACAGGTCAGTTTATAGTAAAAAGTTATAAGTAAAAAAGTAACAATTTCATTATTGACAGAAAAAAATCATGTAACAAGGATATGGTCCCATGAGCTCTGAACTAGTATAAAACTGTATTTCAGGAGCCAATGGCTTCCTTAGAAACTAACACAATTTATGTCTCAAATATTTTTTTTTATAAAATGAAGGTGAAGCTATGAAATTTATGAAATAAAAAAATAGATAACAAGCCTTCTATCCCTTTCTCCCTCTCTCTCTCTTCAGCCGTAGAATGTCCACTGCTAGACTTGAGGCTCTACTAAAGGAGGTCCGATGATCTGCCCAATAGACTTACTAATAATCTAAACTTAAAAAAAAAACCCGTTTCCGTAAGTTTAGTTCCCTTAAAAGTAAAAAATCATACTATTTGTAATGTGCACATGATGCGCTTTCATCTGAGACCCACTCGAGTATATTTGCAGATTTTCGGTTTCCCTTTCCCACTTTTACCCTCATAACATTTAAACGGGTCAACCGATGTACATCAAACATGTCTAGCAAGAGTTTTCTACTCTTGCTAAACTTAACTTTCAGCTGAAATGAAATCGCTCTATCGGTTCTGGAGCTATGATGTCCCAATATATCCGGACAATCTACGCAACAACATCTAGTTCCGTGGTAATCTCTTAGCTTGTGTTACGGGTACTAGACATACATATAGATATTTTTAATATATGTACATATAAAACACTTAGACCAAGAAGAAAGCGCTTGTATTGAGTTTGTGATCTTGCGATCGTCTCAATCAGATCTCTTGAAGAGAAAAATTAGGCTTTAATTCGCCACGCTGGCCAAGTGAATGTCACATGTCTATTGAACTGTTTAAAGTTCTTAGAACATGCCGGTTTCCTCACGATGTTTGCCTTCACCGCTTAAGCACGTATTTTATAGCGCACACATACATTTTTACAAGAAGAACAAAACTAGAGGTGCGTGGCGGGGTTTGAACCCACGACCTTCGGAATGAAAGGCGAGTGTGCTCCCACTTAGCCAACACGGCTTTTTATATATTACTAGCTGACCCAACCAAACATTGTTTTGCAAAATAAAAAATAGATGTTGGCTGATTCTCAGACCTACTCAATATGCTCACAAAATTTCTTGAGAATCGGTCAAGCCGTTTGGAGGAGTACGGGAACGAAAACTGTGACACGAGAATTTTATATATAAGATTTTGTCTTATCATTTATTTATTATAATTTCTCTGCATTCCAGTATCCCTGGTGGTGATAATGTTCGAGCTAACAGGCGGCGTGCGCTACATCGTGCCTCTAATGGCGGCGGCCATGGCCTCCAAGTGGGTGGGCGACGCGCTGGGCCGGCAGGGCATCTACGACGCGCACATCGCCCTCAACGGCTACCCGTTCCTGGACTCCAAGGACGAGTTCCAGCACACCAGCCTCGCCGCCGACGTTATGCAACCCAAGTAAGTTCTTAACCTATTCAATTTCTTATTATTGGACTCTGCGCTTGATGCGACAGTTTTCCAAACAAAATCAAGACGATAATTTCCTTAAACGCACTGGCCATACATGGATAGATTTTTCATTTTACTCGTATTTTTCTTTTTTTTTTTGCAATACCAAAAATCGAGTCTTTACAGTGCATTGAAGTTTCTTGTGACGTAACGCTTTCGTTAATTTCGTCACAAGCCCGCACTCCGAAATAGATGCTCTTTATCTTAACACATTCTTATTCAATTTGATAAAGCAATAAATAGGTGTCATTTTTACTTAGACCGGCTAACGAACATAATAAACAGAATGATAATTTTTTGTTTCGTCATCTTGCCTATTAGGTATTCTGTTTTTGTAGAGGCGCTACTATTGAGCCAGATCGTTGACCACAATCTCACCCAAGGTGTTACGGGGAAACGGGGATAGATCACTAAAATCTAGCCTAGAAGATCCCCTAGAGCCTGATTTCGGGCACGCGACATAGACTTACTTTTACCGCGGGCGAATGTAATTCCGCGGCACTGCTGGTAAATAAATAGCTCTTGTATCGACGAGACTCAAGCGTAGTTTCAGGAAACAAAGTAGCAAGAATCATATTAGAAAACGGATGTGTGAGCGATTGGAACATCCGATCAATAGGAATTGTAATGTAAATATTAAATTAGGAGCTGGCCGGCTCTTGTCCTCGGGTGGAATCTAGACTGTGTAGGCTAAATTGTAACTAGGCGAGTTGTTTGTAATAGTTTAAGCTAGCGTTATTAATTAGAGTAAGTTTAATCTAGCATCATTAAGTTATTAATAATTTGCTAAGTACTAGAGTAAGTTTAATCTAGCGTCATTAAGCTATTAATAATTTTCTAAGTACAAGAGTATTATTTAATTTAGAGTCATTTAGTTATTAAATTAGAGTAAGTTTAATCTAGTATTATTAAGTTATTAATAATTTGCTAAGCACTAGAGTTAGTTTAAGTTATCGTCATTAAGTTATTAATTAGAGTAAGATTAATCTAGCATTATTAAGTTATTAATATTTTTCTAAGTACTAGAGCTAGTTTAACCTAGCATCATTAAGTTATTAATTAGAGTAAGTTTAATCTAGCATCATTAAGTTATTAATAATTTACTAAGTACTAGAGTAATTTTAAGCCAGCGTTATTCAGTTATAATTAATTATTAAGAGCTAGTATTAAGTTACCATCATTACCATAAAACTAAGGTCATCTTAAGTTCAAACTATGCTAAATAATTAAGCTCGATTAAGATTATTAATATAGTTTATGCATGCATTATATTATGCGAAGTATTATTTGTGGCTAGGTTTACATTATTTACTGTATTGTATTGTATGAGAAAATACATTAGTTTCTTAAGTAAATAATGGTTACCGCTAGTCTTAAAGGGTATTTCAGAAAACAATAAGATATTGCATACAATATAAACAATGAAAATCGAGTTATATAACGAAGCTTCTAACATAAATAGGCTTGATATAATTCTTAAATTTTTGTTTGAGCAAGTTGAATTGCCGGTTGTTCTAAAAAACTTAGCCAAAATTATATTGTGCGAGTTATCGGCACTGGCAGTGTCAAGTGATATTTATATGTGTGTGTGAACTGCAGAGCGCTTTTATCTATAATCCTATATATATATATAATATTATAAATGCGAATGTACCTTTGTTTGTTACGCTTTCACGCAAAAACTACTAAACCGATTTAAATGAAATTTGGTACACAGAATCTCTAGAGCCTGAAAAATAACATAGGCGGGAAAACGTCATTCCGCGGGAAAATACATTATAACGCGGGTAACACCGCGGGGCACTACTAGTAATATTATAAAGCTGAAAGCTTGTGTGATTAATCGTTTGCTTAAACGCGCCAATTTCAGTAAATACTGGATATAGAGAGAGAGATAAAAACTTGAGAGGTGTCAAGGGACACCCGGATGGAACGAAGTTCCTTTCGATTAATTAGTGAAGGAATTGTAATAAAATTTTATTTATTTGAAATGTAAATTGAACAAAAAATAACTGAATTTTACCCAAAACTAAATTAAGCAACAGCTTATCAAAAGATGTTGTGATTCAAAAAGTGTCGTGTCGCGTGTCGTGACAACTTTTCGTAAGATTTTTTTCCGTCTAGCCCCCTTTCACAACGCGCGATAAGGAACTTCTTTCCAAAAACATTTTTCAGTGTTTACCGCGGAAGATAACGTTGTTCCCACAATCCCTATGGACTACGACGTGGTGTGGCAAGCTAGTTAGCTTATCAATATAGTCAACAGGGTGAAACCAACCTACTGTCACTAACCTAAATTTCAACCTATTCGTGAATGTCTGGCTGTTTTTAAGTAGTAAAATAGTATTTTCGCTAATTACCACTTAATTAGAATGTAAAACTATACTTGGTAAGTAGTTAAGATTGCTAAAGTTTAAAAGCCGTGTTGGCTAAGTGTGAGGTCACTCGACTTTCATTCCGAAAGTCGTGGGCTCAAACCCCAGCTCCTCTAGATTTTTCTTCTTGAGAAATGTATGTGCGCTTTAAACACGTGCTTTAACGGTGAAGGCAAACATCGTGAGGAAACTGATATTTTCTGAGAACTTTAAAAGGGTTTGAAAGACATGTGGCATTCACCAACCCGCACTTGGCCAGCGTGGTGAATGAAGACCTAATCTCTCTCGCCAAGAGAGAAGTCCCTGTGTCCCAGCAGTGGGAACGAAATTGGGGCCGAAAGGTGCTCTATAAATGAAAGCGAGAAAAGAGAGATCATAGAGTGTGCTAGTGGTGATCTTCTATTGAGATTCATTTAGATCTATAGGATATTTTAAAATTTTAAAGTGATGACTTATATGGGAGATTGAGATACGTAACGTTCGTGCTAGACTCCTTCAAATCCCTTCTATCTAGAGATGGATAGTCTCTCCCCGCTCTCACTTTTACCCACAGCGAAGTTATAACTTGTGTCAGGCGTCCCGAGACGCATACCTTCTTTGAATTATAGACTGCGATTGAGGCAACGGTTTGCTAGCGGCCTTATAGTATTATGTTACCGTGTTCATTACTTGATCCTAAAAATGCTACTTTTATGCTTCATCTAAGAAATCAGGCCTAGCAAAAATTAAAATTTATGAAATTATATGAAATATGAACAATATACTTGCCCGCTAATGTATTCAATCAGAGTTATTATAAATTTGACTCGTAAAATCTATAGCGAATGTGTTGACACAGCAAACTGTATATTTTGGCATAAACACTTGGGGAACCAACTGAGTTCCTCTTATTTTTAATGATTAAAGCCGACGCAAAAACTTTCACCATTACATCAACTGAATGCTGCTTATTTACGTCGCCATGGAATGTTAACAAATATTAAATAAAATTGGCATGTAAAATGAGCGACCCACTCGCGAACTCTGTTTTTGCCCAGCGACACAACTATCAGAAATATAGACCTGTTCCTCGCTGCCTGCCAATTTCTTTCTAGTTTCTAGTTCTACTCGTTTCCCGTCCGTCTACTCGACTACTGCCAACTTAGGGGTCTATCAGACCTACAGAAGCGTAACAATACAAACACAAAACAAAATATTCCGAAACATAATTGCCTAATCGCTCTCTGTCTGTTTAAATAGATTAAAGAACGTTTACTTACGACGAAATTTCACAGTATAGCATAAATATTTTAAAAACTTTAAGATTTTAGTACTTTAGTACTTTTTCATTACGGTGTCATCATCATCATCACCATATTAACGTTCCCACTGCGGGGACTTCTCTCTTGACGAGAGAGATGAGGCCTTAATTCACCACGCTGGCCAAGTGCGGGTGAATGACACATGTCCTTCAAACTCTTTTAGTTCTCAGAACATGCCGGTTTCCTCACGATGTTTGCCTTCACCGTTAAAGCACGTATTTTAATTACGGTATATTAATTCCTATATAGTTATATTCATGATTATTATAAATTATTTTCCGATGAATCAAAATCTCTACATGGTATTTGAGCATCATTTCTGGATTATGAAACGCATATACATGTAAACCTAACTATATCTACCAATACCATTTCTATTATGCATGCCGAGATTATTGCAATATCTTATAGGCTTTATCTTATGTCGAATCACTGCACACGGGCTCCTGTGTTTTTTACTGATTCAAAAAGCGCTATTCAACACCTATCTCATATCTCGTATTTACCACCGGTTCTAGTTACGCGGAATTCAATGTCTTATAGTAAAAAGTATCCTAAAAATAAGATCTTAACTGAACGTTTTAAAAATTCAAAAGGTTCCTTCGTCTAACCGGGAACGAAAAAATAGATCGTTATGCACAGAAAGCTGCATTGATGGTCAAACAGATGACTGTTTATTTGATCGGACTATATATCCAGTATGAAGCGACATTTTAATGATGTGGTCCGAAAATTTTCATACATTGGTCTCTCACAAAAGGGATTTGGTACAAAACCGTTCCACCATCCCTATTGCAATATGTATGGTTTGATTCAGATTCAGATTTATTTATTTCACCTTATTATAACAATGGTTGCTATACTAGGTAAGTCATTTTATACATTCCGACCAATTGACCAATGTCAGATGAATAGACAGGACATAATAAATATATTTAGACTACGTACTGAACGCATACCATTCAACAAATTCGTTTACCTAGTGAATAAAACTACTAGCCCCTATTGTGAGATATACAATAATATTGAAGATGTTTACCACATTCTTATGGAATGTGTCCAGAACAAGGATCTTCTTGACCGGTTATTTCGAAAATCGTCTAACTTTTGGCAGGTAGGAAGCTGTAACTGTTAAAGTAAAAGTATATTTATTGCATAAATTCATGTGGTTATAGATCTTAAATTAATTACATAGCATGTGTTCTTAAATAAATTACATAGAACAATGTATTTTACCAATACATGGCGCGAAATGTCATGTTATCTAGCTAACCTAGATATAAAATATAATGTACATATATACATACATAGTTATAAGTTTTCTTTGATTTATTGAATTTTGTGTACCTTTTTTTATGATATAAAAGCCTTCATTTGACCACAATCTCACCTGATGTAAAGTGACGATGTGGTCTAAGATGGAGCATGAAGACCTAGAAGGTAGATGGCACCACCCGGAGGTCACGTGTAAGGATTCAGAGGGTTACCACTTACGGACGTGAACAGACAAAACCTCCAAGGGTGACAAGTTCAGTGTCAGAACATACCCTTGCAATGAAATAAATCTTAAAAAAATAGTTATAATGAAACCTACTTGTGATCATAATATAACTAATGAGTACCGTAAGTCAAAACTGCTGCACAGCTCATCATTACCTCAGTAATCTGTAAATATGTTCATTATTCTGAAATTAACATTAACATTCCCGAGAACATAATCTATTTTATTGTACCCTGAACAAATTTACTAGGATAACAATGTATACATTATGCGATAATAGAAATAAATAGATAAGTTTATATAAGCACACTATTGGATTAGGTAAAGCCTGTAAAATAGTTGTAAGTTTTGGAAAAATAAATAAATAATTTAAGTAATATTTTTGAATATGAGTTTTATGAAACTTTTAGTTAATAGTAAGCAACATTGTTACAGACGCAACGAGACGCTGTCAGTGATAACCCAGGACTCGATGAGCGTGGACGAGCTGGAAACGCTGCTGAAGGAGACGGAGCACAACGGCTACCCCGTGGTGGTGTCCCGCGAGTCGCAGTACCTGGTGGGCTTCGTGCTGCGGCGCGACCTCAACCTGGCGCTCGGTGAGTGCTCCAGGGGGGCTCTTGATAACCTGGCTGTAGTAAAAAGTACCCCTCACGTAAAAAGTTTATTCATCATCATCATCACCCTATTCACGTTCCCACTGCTGGGACACAGGGACTTCTCTCTTGACGAGAGAGATTAGGCCTTAATTCACCACGCTGGCCAAGTGCGGGTTGGTGAATGTCACATGCCCTTCAAACTCTTTTAAAGTTCTCAGAACATGCCCGTTTCCTCACGATGTTTGCCTTCACCGTTAAAGCACGTGTTTGAAGCGCACATAAATTTCTCAAGAAGAAAATCCAGAGGTGCGTGTCGGGGTTTGAACCCACGACCATCGGAATGAAAGTCGAGTGTCCTCCCTCTTAGCCAACACATCTTATAAAAAAAAAGTTAAAAGTAAAAAAAATGTTAAAAAACTTAAAAGTTTATTATAAACGATATATTATAAGTTTCACGTGTCTGCCTGTCGGTCGGTCTGTGGCATCATGCTCATAGCTCTCGAACGGATGAAGCGTTTTCATGAAAGGTGATTTTTGTGTGAAAGTTGTTTGATGTTCTTCGGTTGGGCCCGTTCAAACGTTATGAAGGGTGAAAAACAAGAAAAACAGAATATCTGCAAATATACTTGAGTGGGCCTCAATTCAAAGGTCTCAAAAAATAGTATGACTTTTACATAAGAACACTGTTGCAAAATTCACCATTAATACAAAAAAAAATTGAATTGAAATCGCTTCATCGGTTCCGGAGCTATAACGCCACCGACACGTCAAACGTATAACAAAAGAGAACCATCTTAATTCAATTCAATTCAATTTATTTATTTCAGATAAAAATCCATACAACACACATACAATTCAAAAATCAATAAAAAAATAAAATGTCAACAATAATTAATAAATTAATCAAAAACAATAAGTAATTCTCGAACCAACATAATTTACATCGCATTGAGTAACCTTTTATTAGTAAATAGGGCTCTAGAACAATGTTTCTACTTCTTTTCTGTTCAAGACCCTACTTAATTAAGGAAACCTTACTTTTCTAATTTGCTTTCGTAGTTCTGGCTGCTTCAGTGGCGCGGTGGGCGAGAGTCCGATTGTGAAAGTGTTTGTATGTTCTGCAAGCACTTTCTCCTTGGTCTGGGTGTTTAATATGTATAATAAAAATAATCTCTATATATGTAAGCCTATTATATTAAGTATATCAGAAGTATAATACCCGTAACACAAGCTTAGAGCTTACCACGGGGCTAGATGTTGTTGTGTGGATTGTTGTTGATAATAATAACATTCCATTTGCAGGGAACGCGCGCCGCACGATGGAAGGCATCACCGGGCAGACGGTGGTGGTGTTCGGCAGCGCCACCGCCGGGCCCGCGCCGGCCGCCGCCGGGCTCAACCTCAGCCGCATCCTGGACATGGCGCCCATCACCGTCACCGACCAGACGCCCATGGAGACCGTCGTCGACATGTTCCGCAAGCTGGGCCTGCGCCAGACCCTCGTCACGCACAACGGGTAACGAGATTGGCGATGCAAAGATTATCCGCACGCCTCTAGCGGAGAAATTTAGAAACTGTCTAAGAACGACACTTTCTTTGTTTACATCTGATTTGTGTTTATTATTTATGTTTTGCCCTGACGTTAATTGTAACGAAAACTGTCAGTGTTGTTCTTAGACAGCTTAACAACTTGACACTAGAGGCGCTAGTTACAATCTTTGCAAGGCCAATTGGAGATAGTGTTCTCTAGTTAATTATAGTGATAGTGGCGACCTCTGCGGCTCCGTGGGCAAGGGTCCGCCTGAGGCGCTGGAGTTTGCGGGTTCGGTTCCCGCCGGGGGACCAGATTTTGTACTATCTACTATTTCTGGTTTCGGGTCTGGGTGTTTTCTATGTATCATAAGTATGTATATACTAAAAAAAAACAATGTATCTATGTAGTATATCAGTCACCTAACACCCATAGTACAAGCTATGCTTAGTTTGGGGTAAGCTGATGCTGTGTAAGTAGTACGGAAATATTAAAATAAAATATTACAATTCTAGTGTAGATATAAAATGTTCGTTCTCACTCACAACAGTCAAAGTCAAAACGTTTCCCTGAGAAGCACAGGGAATACAAGGACAGGTAACATTAAATTTAAAAAAGTGTGTGTGTGTCACAATAGTGGTTTACAAAGTAGTTACTTATAATCTATCTTATCTGATTAAAGTTGTTTGTAGTTTACTGCATACATAATACCTACTTGAGATAAACCTTTCAGGGCAGAAATAGTGATACCTCGTTCTAACTAAGTATAATACTTGTATTTAGGCACGAGGGCTCCAACCTCTTACTATTTCAGGTTTATTGTATATATAACTAGTGGCCCGCCCCGGCGTCGCACGGGTAAAAAAAGTTCCCGGCAATTATTTATTTGATTTTTTTTCGCCTTCCCTAGACCTCCACGAACATTTCAAGACTAAGATAAGATAAATCCGTTCAGCCGTTCTCGAGTTTTAATCAAACTAACGAACAACAATTCATTTTTATTTATATAGATTTGCAATACATTTATAGGTAAAACATATTAATAAAACTACATTTTGTAAACAAACATTATTAAGGAAACATCTTTGACTGACAGTTTCATCAGTTCCACATCCTAAATATCGTATCACCGTCCTCGACATGACATTAATGGCTGGTGTTTCTTTTCTAATAGACTTTGTTAGTAAATTTCCTCCTATTTCTTTCCGGGTCAGCATATTCTTGGAAAACAACTCCAAACTACTGCTCGCCAAATAGCGAGTATTGCAACCCTACTGTTACGTTAAGTAGTGAAATATAAGTGGCTAAATTACAAAAAAATACAACACTTTTTTTTAATTTATATTTTACAACCTTAAAACAATCAGTTTATGTCGGTTGAATACAGTAAACAAATGCAAAATAACTTAAACAAAATTAACTTCTATGAAAAATAACAATAACAAATGTTTATGTAATAACTAAAAGTGTAGTACTTTTAACATTTTATTTTTTTACTATATATTTTATAACATTTTATTTTATGTGTGGTTCATCACATTTTTTATAATGTACGACAGCGCTTGTGATATAGCGTAAAGCTCGATTGTCATTATAGATACATTCGACACGTGCTTATAACTCTCCCCGCACTTAGACAACGAGTCGTAAAATGCAGCACCGGATGATACGGGGATTTTAGAACCATCTGTATAAATTTTATGATGATATCTATATTTTAAGTACAACTCGGAAAGAATATCACATTTTAATAAATTTTAGTCATAATTTTTCTTAGCAATTTGTATACATTCTAAACTATCTTTAATTATATATTTAATGCCAAACAAAGATATCCAAGTACTGTACCTTAACATCTCTAGGGGGTACGATGTTGTTATCGTATCTTCCTTGACTGCATTATAAGTGCTTAATAACAATGGCTTTCTTTTATTTAACCAATATACATGATTCTGTGTCTCAGCAAGAGACTTTGTACTATTTAGCGTTACACCGTTAGTCCAAGATTTAGACCTCAAGCAGAATTTATACGCTAAATACTGCCTTCTGAAAGTCAACGGCGGAATACATACTTCGCTTTCCATGACGTGTATTGGGGTAGTTTTTATAAAACCGCCAATTATTCTAAGGGCCTAATTTTGTATTTTGTCTAATTTGTAAACATGAGATTTTGCGCTATTGTCAAAAAGATAACTACCGAAATCAATATACTTCTTATCAAATTTATATAAAGCCTACGTAAATGTTTAGGGTGGACACCCCAGCCGGAACCAGCTAAAACTTTTAAAATATTTAAAAACTTTTGAGTTGTTTCACTAACTTCATTAATGTGCCGACCCCAGGGCAATGATCTGTCTAGCCATATACCTAGGTTATCTAATGTTAGCTTCGCAAGATAACGGGATATTATTTACTCTTAATTATATTTAATGTTTCCTGCGTCCCAGTTTGATGTCGTTCACGTAAACACTCCCATAAATAATTAGCGATAGTAGCTCCGACCACCAATGTATCTAATGTCTGTGTCAGTTGGTCGACGAGTACATTATTATAGGCATTCTCGATATCAAGATAACACGCGAGCGTAGGTACATTTGTCGTAAATCCTAGTTGTATTGTTGACACAAGTCTTGCGACAGAATCAAGGCAAGATTGAGATTTCCTAAAGCCCGTTGTATATGACGATAAAATTCCATTCTTTTCTACGAACCATTGTAATCTTTTCATCAACATTAAATTAAAAATTTTACATAAGCAAGATATTAATGAAATAGGTCTCAGTTTAACCTCTGATGAGTCAGAGTTACCTACTTTAGGTATAGGTACTACCCTAATGTCCCTCCATTGTTGCAGTATTACAACTGTAGTAAAAATATAATTATATAATTTAAGTAAATATTTTTTTCCTATCACAGGAAAGTTATAAATCATAGTGTAGCTTAACGCCACATGTCCGATAAAGAAGTAGATTCATCAGTTGCATTACAAATTGTTTGCCAATTAATTGATTTTGCTCGAGATAATTCCGTCCTAACTAATGTATGTTTATCATCCAAATTATCTAAATTGCCAGATGTTGGGTTACGACGAAAAGTACTTAAAGCGAGTCGACGTTGAGCGACCAGCCTAGATAACTGTGCGTTCCAGTACGGTTTAGGTATCAACTTCTGTTGAGGATCGGTCCAGATTTTGCACCACGGAATACTCTTATCAGCCGCTGCGTTGATTATACCTACGAAACTACCAATCTATCTTGGATGTTATTGACAAATTGATAAATTACATTACACAGATTACATTATTTGTTATTGATTAATTACATTGGGGTCGCTGAGCTCTAAATCTTGTTCAATTAATTTAGAATCCAGTCCGATTGTTTATAATTACGTTTTTTCGTAAAGTGTGTAAAATCTTGAAAGGAGGAACTGATTTTTATAACAAAGTGGTCAATATTAAAATTTTCATTAAGGACTGTACAGTGTGGACTACATGTGTAGTCTACAGTGAATAACTACATCCGTCGAAGCAAAACTAGCGTCCGGTGACGATTTTTGCAATAAATTACCTACATATTCAGATCGTGTTATACTACCGTCGTCCGTGTGAATGAATCCGTGTTCTAAAGAGGAATCTAATATTTGTAATCCCCTGTTGTCATTTTTATAAAACCAATTTCTGTGATGCCCATTAAAATCCCCTGCTATTATAGTTTTATGACTAAACTTAGAAAAAACAATTTTGTACACCAAAACAACAACAATATTTACAAAAATAACATAAGAAGAAGTACAATTATCGCTTTAGAGCGTTCTCTTCCAGGCTTCTTAAAGTCGTGGATTTCTACGGCTGATGATATGCGGTACAATATTGCGCTGAAAGAAAAGTATTATTAGATACCTAAGTAACAAATAAAGGAGCAGGATGCGTATTTATAAGTACATTTAAATAAGATTCAACTGAACTAGTGACTCAACAATGCCACTGCTCTTAATTTGTACACCGAAATCGGTAAAACATGTTGAAAAACATATTTGACTGTAAACCATACACTTACACAAGGTTTTGCAAATAAATTAACTTTATCTTTATTGAATGCATACTTCTCCAATAAAAAATAAAGCTATATTCCATTACAGTCGCCTGCTCGGAGTGATCACCAAGAAGGACGTGCTCAGGCACGTGAAGCAAATGGACAACGAGGATCCCAGCTCGGTCCTGTTCAACTGACCGCGCCCCGGCTCGCCCGACCGCGGCCTCGCGGAGTTCTCCTATACCTTGGTATCTCCCGGCCCAGACCACTGAACTAAAATGTACCCCAAGACAATCCTTAACAAATGATACAATGACACTAATCAGTGATACTTCGTGTTCTTCGGAATTAAGTATTTATAGGATTCATCATGTTTATCTGTCGCACTCACAGTAACGCACTTTATGATAAACGCTTTCCGGCTCTTTCATATTCAAACTATGGTTCCTATACTCAGTCTTATATATGACAATTGGGGTTAGAAGTCACTTTGTAACTGATTAAAACTGAATGTGTTATCAACAGCTTTTGTTATGAGAATAAGGGCATCTACTTTGTAATTAAATGTAAAAATATATCGAAGCGCTTATGGATTTTTGTTCAATAGGCTAGTTGACTAATTGTAGAACCTTTCATTTGTAAAATATTACGTCTAGATCGACTCTACGACTAATCCTCCAAGATCTGCTATAGACAGCGTAGGAGACATTAAAGTTTCGTTATTCTCAGTCGTCACGTCGTCACATTCCGGCATACTATCGCCATTTTGAAAAGTAGCGTTTTGAGGCACGTGATCAAAGACGAAAACATTACAATTGTAATTATGATATCTTACAAAAGTCGGATATATTTTAGTTATTTCGATTCAAAGAAATATTTAATATAAATCTAGTATAAATTGTGTTATTTTATTGATAGTCAACTACCCTATTGAATCATTTTGCCAGCAGGATGATATTTAAGGTATTACAAGCAATGATACGAGTTATATCATTATTTTTAAAACTTATTGTTGTAATTGTTATGGTTGGATCAAGTTTGGTCTGAATGCGGGTTGAACGTAGTATTTTATAACTATTTATCAATTAAGTTATATGAAATATTAATCTATTTGTGTTTTCACATTTTATTTACATAACCATCGTATTAATGTAAGTGATGTAATTTTGTAATGTAACATTTTGTAGTGAAACTGGGCAACTTCTAGGCGTCTGCTAAAAATCCAATTATATCGTAAAAATGACTGACTTTCTGTCAAGGATATATTCAGATATTTGCTTGTGCGTGATTATATTTTCGGTATTACGAAAATAACGGGTTTGAGTAGACTCTTGCCTTTGGTGTTGTATTTCGTTGTTGAGACTGTATGAACGAGTATCACAATTATGTACTAATTAACAATATACAAACAGAATTAGTAAACGTTTTACGCATAATGTCGAATACTGTGTAAAATCTGTAGATGTACCATAAATGAAATTATTAAAAAAATGATGTTTATTATAAAATTGTTTTACAAAAGAAAGGATGATTGTTGGGTTTTATAACAACTGCAAAACGTACCTACTTATAAAAAAATTTATTTATTTAATAAATTATCGAATATCTGTAGCATCTAGGCAATGGAACAATACAATGATATTTTTGATTAATTTCATGATTTGTATATTGGGAAGATATTGATTTTATTAGCATATTTTTGATACATGCATACGTACCCACGTAATTTTACCCAATCTCATTTTTATTAGAATATTTTTGTATATTTGATTATTTTTGAATGTTTTTGTAGTATTCTTTTTGCTCTTAATCAAATCATTATAATAATTAGTGCAATATGGTCCGAAGTGCCATAGGAAGCCTTCGATAACTTAGTTCAATTCAGTGCTCGGGATGCATCACTATGTTCATAATTATCAATGAATTTCTTTATTATTTAAGCGACTGTACGTAGGTATTAGTATGTCAGTAGCGCGTGTAAATATTGTACATAAGGTTTCTACGATAACTATTGAGAGCTATTTTACCGAACGTAATATCTATTAGTTTAAATCAATGTACCGTGAAATTCAGTGAAAATGATAAGGGTCAATAGTCACGCGTATAATCTTTATGCATGTTAGAAGGGACTACCCGTTGTAGTTAATATTACTAAAATTACATAATATACATTATTTGCTCAGTTAGTTATCAAACTAATGTATGTAACAACTGTGTGTATGTAACAAATGTATGAGACTTTGTCTTCTGATAAGATATCAAAAGGTCATAAGAAGTCGTGGCCGCGTTTCAATGAACTCTTAGATATTTTCACTGCAATTTCAACCTTATTTATTCTGTAGTAAAATTTTACGCAGCTGCATATTTACGACTTATTTTACTGTAGTTTTATGATGTATTTTAAATTTGTATCACATAATGTACTAAGTTGGTCCCATCCGAATTTAGAGCTTGGCTCTTGAGTTGTGTGTATACAGTTTCGTAGCAATACATACTTATTGGCCTAAGTGAGTTGTGGAAAAGATTTCTAGTTGGCCATCGTGCGTTACGTCTCTTCTGGGAAAATGCATTAAGTAGCACGATATTCTTCCTATTTCTACAAATATTCTTTATTGTATTTATTAATGTTGAAATTATAATTGTGACTATCTTTAAAACTACATATTTGAGTCATTGTAATCTAAATGTATTAACGGTGTACACTTTCATAGATGTGTTTAAACAGTTAATGGTCAATACGAAAGAAGACCCGATCCTAGTTTAACTGTATTGTTATTTTACAGCATTGAAAATATATTTAGGAAGATATACTTTGTGTTTCATTTGATGAGTGGTGAGTTTTCGTCTGTTTTTCTCACTTCAACGTTGTCTCGAGTCCTTACTAACTTTACGAAAGGATACAGGCGATTTTTCTATTTGGTGTTAGTAAGAAAATAACGTCAGTTACAATATATCTAAAAATTCAAAAATCGGCCCTTAAGTAGGTGCTACTAAAGAGTTGTATGTTTCGTCGTTCTTCAAAACTCGGAAAATGCCGCAGAAAGCTACGCTAAAAAGTTACGCTGAGGATATAAATTCAGATCAGTTGAGTTCCTATATTTTCGAATAGCATATTTAGGAACATCTCTCAATGACGTTTATCTTCGGGGTCACATTTGAGCAGAATCCGTGCGACGTTCGTGTCCCGATCGGTGAATAAAATTATGAGGTCACGTGCCTTTGCCGAGAGAAAGATCTTAAGTGTGTTTCACAGCCACGTGTTCTTGGCAAAAAAAAGGTATTTAAAACGAGCAGGTAGCCCAACGTTTGGCCCTTAATGCATCGTTCAAAACTATCTCTAGTGTTCACTTAGAACAACCTTCACAGAGAGATGAGTGCTGCGTATGCAAAAAATATCACCTTTACTGACGAAGGTTTGTTTTGGCTACTACTAAGTAAAACTGTTTATTTTCCGAATTAATTAAAAATAAATAAAGTATAACGAGGTCGTGGAACTGGTTTGAGCGCTAGAGGCGACGGATCGTCGATGTCTCCCGGTATTCGAAAAAATACGTAATATTTTATTAACCTAAACGACGGACTAATAATTTATTTATAGTCATCTAGTATGTGGTATTTGTAATGCTCTGAACGCGTTATCTTGGGAGTGCCTAGGTATGTCTGCATTGCGTCCCTGCAAATTTTCCGATGCAAAATACTTAACACGCTATCTAGACCACCAATTACCGGATGTGTTTGATTGAGTCCGCGTCGAGCGTGCCCACGTGCTCGCGATATGCACAAACATTGGTAAACAACAATAGTTACACGAGGGTTCAACAGAATTTTGCGGGCTACTGGAGCGCGACAGACGTCAAATAATCATTTGGGGAGAAAGCTGGCACCCCTTGCATTATTATCAACCCTTTAAATAAGTGCCTGAAGGTACGGACACTAGCCGGCCTTTACATAGTTCACCCCTGAGCAAGTTATTGTAAAAGTTCCTGTTAGAAGGTTGAATTTATTACCTGTTAAACTTTCGTCAAGACTGGTATAGCAACCAAAAAAGGCCGAAAATAATGTCTTACCAGAAAAATAAAATTCCAACATACCTTTATGTCACATAAAAAATATTCCAAACAAAAAATTATTCTTAAACATATCATCTACCCATCAGTTAGAACTCAACCCAATTTAAATATCAATTTCCAATAATTAAAGCTAATTAGGTGATTTCTTATATCTACTTAAATCTCAAACAAGCAATTATATAAATATATATCCTATTACAAACGTGTAAAATCTAATGTTTTGAGGTTTAAGGATCAATGCAGACTGATTTCACTGAGACGTCTTAAAGGCTATGACTTTTATGCTTAATTGAGTTCCAGAATGCCCACGAGCAATAAGAATATTTTGTCCATGTAAAGTAGCGGAGATACATTGCATGGCGGCGAAAACGATGCTAGTACCTGTCTATCTGAATCGATCAATAGTCGTTGTAGACATACTTCTGTATGTATGTGTGTGTTAGTAATGTAACGAGGGCCGACAGCCCGCAACACTTATTAACTTATTCTCATTAACACATTTAATTATGTTCCACTTTAGGTGGGATAAGGACTGATATGCATCATCTTTTTAGCTCACGATGTCCACTGCTAGACGTAAGCCTGCCTCATAGGTTTACCAATTAGAATGGAAGCCTCCTCCTACAGTGATCCCGCGGCCTTTACTTATTAATCCATGGAAATAAATGATGAACTCGTGGTTGATTTCCTGCTTGCCGATCTACGTCTCAACTTAAAAACCCTTCGGCCACAACGGCCATCTGTATTATATAGCTTGCCTACTGCCTCTTGCGCTCTGTTAAATGTCTTAGGTTTATGAGAAAGCTTTCCATTTGCTTTAAATCGGGGCAGTACTGCAGTCTCTCCAGCGATGCTGTAATAACGCACAGAAACGCTACTATGCTGGTCCGAGTAGGTACAGGAACATGCATCGATAATGGTTATTTTGCAAAGTTGAGTAAAATAGGAGCCATGATTTTTCTGATCTGTTAATACCGAAGATTTTGGACGCATAGCTGACCATCGATTTTTTTATGATTTCATATTGAGGCCATCGCAAAGTTGATGGAAAAACTCGTTACATTCTCGAAGACCACAATCAATTAAGTATGAAAGTCTTTAATCTATGTGCGTTGCGTCTGATGACTTTTGTGTGTGTTTCGATTCCGATCACGGCGATAGCTTATATTCCTTGATGCATCTAAGCTATCGTACCATGTAGGGCATGTGGTTGATATAAGTAGCCATTTTTTCTTAGAAAATACTCTCGGACATTATATGTGAGTTCCTTTAATGAAATAATGATGTAATTATTAAAAGACATGCTGCTTTAGTAACTGTTTTATGTTATGAATAGTCTCAGCGTAGCTCCGCGAGCTATGGTGACAGCTTTGTGCTAAGCGTATCGATCAGTCTCAAATTAGATATGACAAGTAACTAAGAATATACATAGGTTACCATTAGGTTTTATAACGGGATATTTACCACGATTGAATGAGTGTCTTTCGAGTTTCCCGATATTTATTTTACATGCGCTATGATAACGGTTGAATATAGGTTATTCAAGCTCGATGCCATGGTCAAGTTATGGAATATTGTATGATGAATAGCTATATAGCTATAAATTTCTTGAATGACGCAGATGAGAAAACGCAGCTTGACTCCACAGTGACTTGGCGGACATGATGACTTGGATTAAGATGCTGATTCATAGTTATTTCAAGCTACAGCGTAAAAGCTTAAAGTGTGAGAAGCTCCCGCCGTATAGCAGGCGCCCCACAGCTGAAATAATGATGATGAATATCAGTTTTAATGTATGTAATATCGGTCCTTCTAAAACCGATGTTTGGAGAATCGGGGATCACGTAAATTGTGGTCATTTACTTACAGATGAAATACCTACCGTAGAGCACACTCGTGTCTTATACATGATATAATTATTCACTAATGATGCTTGAAGTTATGTCTAATTCCCTATTTGCTCCAGTATCTTCGACTCGTCCTAGTATGAAATGTAAACTAACGAGACATGTCGCCGCTCGGTGACCCTGCCTAGCTGCAAAGAGTGAATCAGCTACCCTGTATGTCCTAAAAATTTCCCTTGTGCACTGGATATTGAAAATCTCAGGGTAATTTTATGTGTTGTTTTTCCATAACTATCTCTGACCTAATCCTGATATTGATGTTTCGAGGGTTAGAAATATAGCTACCTACCTAGTAAATAGTTGTGGACGTCCTACGGCTGAAATGGTGATAAGGAAAGCTAAACCTAAATAATCTGAGATTGAAGGAGAATGAGAAAAAGAAAAGTTATTTTAGAAATAAAAGATATACATTTTATTTTTTAAAACATCTTTATTGGACACAAACTACAGAGTTCATTAATTAATATAGTGTAGTTGATAGTAGAACACCTTAACTCTACTTACAATGAGATATAATCGCAATTAATTAATTTGAATTACTACTGTGAATGTTCTTCTTCGACTCTTTTTACTTCTTCTACATAATAAAGTAGGTCCTACAATACGATTAATTACGACAATGATTAAGTTAAAACTAATTGAAATGAAGTCATAATAAATAAATAGTAGGTTAACTGATCTTAAATATCAATCCTATATAAACCTATGAAAAATGTAAAACAAAATACATCATTGGAAAAAAAGTAATGAACGAGTCTACAAATAACAATAAAACAATATTATTATTTTCAGAAAACAAGAAATATACTAAACTTTAGAACTCAATCTAGAAACTGAAGATCATCTTATACTTGAAGCTGTAAGTACTGAATACAACATTAAACTGTCCTAAGACTAAGGATAACTTGATTACTATTTCAAAATACACCGAAGTACAATAACTAACATCAATTCGTGAAGTGAAGTGGTAGAGTCCGCGGAGGCTGGCGAGGCCCCTGGGGTCTCTTCGGCTTCCTCGGCCTACTCGGCTTCCTCCGCCTCCTCGGTGGCCTCCGCGGCCCCCACAGCTCCCGCGGCAGGCGGGGCGCGCCCAGCGGCCGCTGGCAGCCCGGACGGTATGCTCTCGTCATAGTCTTCATCAATGAACGACTGTAACGCCATCGCATCATCCGCGTACACCATCACATCAAGCCGTAAACGGATTAGGTGCTCGCGCATCGCTCGAAACAGCGCTATTCTCGCTAGACTACTCGGTGACCTGTTCATTGTCCGACGGTACTCATTGAAGACTTTCAAATCCGACTTGTAGGTGACGAGCAGCTCCGTGAGTTCCACGACGTTCACTAGCAGGTTCACGTATGGCTCGCTCGGTTTGTGCATCTCGATGAAGTGGTTGAGGTGGTTGTCGAGGACCAGCATCGAGGAGCTCTCCGGCTCGGTATCGTCGGCAAGCACCGCGGTGATGGCGGCGAATGTCTTGGCCGTCTCCACGCACATGCGGTCCACCCGGATCGACGAGGGCCCGGGCCGCGGCATCAGGGCGCGCAGGCCGGCGGCCACCACGTGGCGCAGAGGATCCTCCTCCACCTCCATGGGTTCGAGCGATCTCTTGCGGCTGTTGAGATTGTTGTTGTCGTTCATCGTGACGGTGCAAAGATGCTGGCGGCGAAGGGCGCGCGGCGCGTGTGTCGCCTGGCTCGGGTCTGCCGGTCCGCCCGCCCCCGCCGCCCCCGCCCCGTGCCTCGCGCAGGGCGGGCGGCGCACTCCCCTCGATGCTCTCCCTTCGCCCTCCCATCGCTGCCACAGCTCGCCCCACGCAGCTGGACCACCAACTTATAACTTATGACTACCAATATTTTACTTATGTGTTTTTGATTATAATATAACACAAACTTTATGGTTTAATTAAAAAAAAAATATTTTTAGACTAAATAGTTAATATAAAGAGAATAATATTTTTTTTTTTTTTTTTAAAGAAACTAATATTTTCTGTAGGCCGAATTTTCCTTCTGCAGTTTTGGTCATTTTCTTTGACCACTCGAACGTATCACAGCTAATAAATCATTCATTTTGGACAAGTTACACTGTCGTCCATGCCCCAGTCTACGACAGGTCAATGCCTACATTTAATACGCGTACGTTAAATTTAGATTCACGTAACCAGTCAAGTCTTTTCGAGTTTTGGTCGTTCCATTCGTGATCTTTACCCTGAGACTTTAAGAACCTATAAAACATAAATTTGTTTAAACATTAGATATTTTGACACAAAAGTAAGTACATCGTTTAAGACCATGCCTTAATATAAATGAACTAAAGAAGGTTGAATTTTGTAATGAAACCAAGTATAAAACAAATTTGGGGTCGGAATTTAGCGCTTGTAGAGCCCGAGCAAATTGAGGACGTCCTGGCGATCAGCGTTCACAAACAAGAAGTCGAAGAGGTCCAGTGCGAATAATTCACGCGGGCGGCTGGCGGCTCTGCGCATCAGCACGAAGGTGGCCAGCCGGGAGCGCAGCTGCGCGGCAGCCGTGGCGGCCGCTCCCTCGTCCTCCGCGCGGATCGAGATCTGCGGCAGAGCGCTGTGCACGTGCATGCCAGCCTCTTCGCCATTAGATGGGCCCGCGCGCGCCATGTAAACCGTATCGACGTGCACGTAGCGAGCAGTCGAGTGCACCAGCACGGTCGGAGTGCAGCGGCAGTGCTTCGGGTTGTTACGCGGGAAGGCCGCGTACAACACCGCCGTCAACAGCAGCGGCATCACCTTCATCATCTGCCCGCTATCAGAATTTCCGCCGGCGGACTCATAGCCCACATCCTGGGCTACTCCGTTGTTATCCGGGTACATGCGGAGGAAGTGCAGCGAATCGCGCGGGTGGGGGGGACGAAAGCGTAGCGCCGCGACGGTGCCGTCGTTGCTGCTGCTGGAGGAGCTGTCGCTGAAGAAACGACTCGCAGTGATCCTGACGGGCGAACAGGCCGCGCGGGAGTCTTCTTCCTCCTCCTCCTCCTCCTCCTCTTCCTCCTCCTCGTTCTCTTTCTCCTTTTTCTCCTCTGCCTCGCGCTTCTTCTTCTGGCGCTCCTCCACTTCCCTCAGACGTTCCAACTCTAGATCGTATTCCAGCTTGCGATCCATCTTATACAGAGTCTCCTCGTCGAATGGCTTGTCTAGCGGCCAGGGGCAGATTGGCTTCATGTTCTGGAGGATTTTCCGTACGGGAAGAGAAATCTTGGCGCGAGCACCCGTGCGGCGAGCTGCCTGCGAGGAAGTGGATGGTTCGGCGGATACCAAGGCCAAGTCTCTGCGGGCTGGGTTATTCGGGGGAGCTCCGGGGGCGGCCTGCGGACCCTTTTTGGTGGCCTTCTTTGCAGGAGTTTCGGGGGGACCTGGAAGGGCACAGGCTATGTCGTAGAGCCCGGTATCCACCTCCTCTGCGCGGGGCGCTCCGGCTGCGCCGGCATCCTGCTGCTCCGACCGGCCACGCGAGCCGTCCTTAGAGCTCTTCTTCTTTTTTAATTTGTTGATCCTCTTGTTTCCGCGACTGTTCATCGTTGCAAGTACCTGAGACAATTGAAATATAAATCATAATTTTGTGTTAGAAGTTCAGTGAGGTTAAAGTAAAAATGTTGAAGTTGAAGAGTAATTTGTGTCAGAAGCCAGCATAATCATAAATCAATAGGATCCTATTGATTACGCAGTTAATGGGCGCTCTCTGTATCTTAAATAATATGATTCTGAATTGATTGAAATTTCGTTATTTTATTATTTATATTGATTAAATTGTTTTTAAATTGTTAAATATGGGTAATTCGCCCGGATTTCATAATTTTAATAGATTTATTATCGAGTTTTGTTGGAATAATTATTATTATATTAATATTGGTCATACTTGATTAGATGCTGAGATACTGACCTCTGAAATTATGCTTCAATACGTTAGGTACAATAAAAAAACTGTTTCGAAACGCGGTTGCTAACTTTTCATCCAAGTTCAAGCAAAGTTATTCACCTCGGTCACTACCTACGTCAGTCTTACTTTGCGCTTGTAGCTAAATTATTCATTTAAATCTTTTAGTCGCTGGGCTTACATTCCTCAACAATTTTGTAATTTTAGAAAAAGCGATATATATTGCCCTTTAGATAATAAAAAAAGCAGAAAATAGTTCATTCCCCCTTCCCTCTGGTAATTTTTAAATAGTATTAAGGCACACGTACCAATGGATTTGATAACCCGAACTTATGCGTAGTACCTTTAATGTCTCAAGCCGCCATGCCGCGCCGGTTAGTAGGTATTTGTTTTGATTTAAGAATAATCTACAAAATTGATGACTAAAATTTGCTTATCCTTAAAACTTAGAAAAAAGTGCATGAACAATATAAATTCTGAACCTCCGATTGATTTTACCGATGCCAAACAAATATGTAGGTATATGTATGTAGTTAGATACATAATGTACGAAATGTCTGTATTGGTACACTTAATTTGCTTACCTGCTTTCCGCAGTCGTTTGCAGTATGCTGGGGCAAGGCCTGGCTGGATCAGGTGGATGGAATTGGGCACAATTTCTTTATTTCACAATAGAACAACTAGCAATATGGCGTCGAGGCAGGCTCGGACAGCACTGGGGCGGGCGCGGAAAACGCTCAGGGCGGTTGGGATGCCAGCTACGCAACACTGTCGTCGCTACTTGCAAATAGAAAAACAATTTACTTTTTGGGAAATCAACAGTTTTGACCTTAATGTTTTGCTATCGAATGGTTTTTTGATACAGGTACGACGATAACGTGTAGTTTGAAGTTGTAGGGTCATCAGCATTAACAGCCACCTTTCGATTTTCTCCCTGATTCAAATCAAAATGTTAAATTTAAATTTAAATTGTTATTTTACAATCTAACTTCTTATTTAACGCAAAAACGTTTGATATATTTATTTAATTCTTGTAGGAGTTTCGCCAAAAGTCTGGCATTGTAGCTTAACTGGCAACTCAGGGCTCGGGGCCCCGGATCGATGGCCGGCGCGCCCATCTGTCGCCGATCTAGCTGGCAGGATTTATCAACAGATGGATGTGTTAGTGTTTCCATCATAGAGATTCTTTTATTTTTCACTAACATTGTCAGGGAATTCATAAATCGTCCATCAATTTTACTATATTTTCGTATAAATTACTCTAAAGTTATTGCGCGGTGGGCGGAGGTCCGCTTGCGGTGCAAGAGGTAGCGGGTTCGATTCCCGCCGAGGGGTCAAATGTTTGTATGTTCTGCAAGCATTTTCTCCTTGGTCTGGGTGTTTACTATGTATATTATATTAAGTATATCAGATGTCTAGTACCCGTAACACAAGCTTATAGCTTACCACGGGGCTAGGTGTTGTTGTGTGGATTGTTCGGCAATATTTATTTATTATTTTATTATTAATAAAAGGCTCGAAAGCGAATGATGCCTACTTCGAGATCTACTTTAAAGGTTATCGGGAAGCTTATTATTTGCTAATTTACGTTACATTTAAAAGGCATAGGTATAACTATCCCGCAATATGCTAAAGAAAGTGGAGTAGGCACAATGTAAAGGACCGGTAAATATGCTCTAATTCTGATGGCTGAGACAGAGAAAATTAAAATTCATGTTGCCGGCGGCTGTTCTGGTCTCTGCCCCTTTCTCGCACTTCTTCTTGTGAAAGGATGAACCGATTTCGATTCTGTTTCTTTTGTTTGAAAGATGGGTTAGTCAAAAGATTTCTTAGGTATGTTTATTAAAAAAAATGTTGTAATAGATTAGTTGGAGACCGAATCTCACATCTAGGGTTCCGTGGTAATAAATAATGGGAAACACTTATATGAAATAAACAACAAAAAGGGAAAACAGTTGCATTCAGAGCAGTCTCCCGTCCTAGTAATCGCTTATACTTCTCGCTTATGCTGAGTAAGGTCCATTTTGTAGTCATCATCATCAAGCTATTAACGTTCCCACTGCTGGGACACAGGGACTTCTCTCGTGACGAAAGAGATTAGGCCTTAATTCACCACGCTGGCCAAGTGCGGGTTGGTGAATGTCACATGCCCTTCAAACTCTTTTAAAGTTCTCAGAACATGCCGGTTTCCTCACGATGTTCTTCACCGCATTTTGCAGTGCTGAAGACAAATTATTTGTTTAACTATAATTATAAGTTGTATAATTTTTATGTTGATGTAATTTGTGTTTAGCTGCAAATAAATGATTTCTATTTCTATTCTATATACTTTTAGTATTTAAACTAGTCTTTAGTGATAATGTATGTGGGTAGGTTGAAATAAAAGAGTTATTGCACTATACTGAATCTATTAATTTAACACGTTACAGGTTATTACATTTATACTATTTATTTAATCATTTAAGGATAATATATGTCTTTACGCGGCTGAGGTTTGAAGAGTGACTGGCGAGGCTCCGCCTAACTATGAAAAAGCTGAATTAAAGAAACGCGTTTGCGCCGCGTACTTTTATGCTAATCTGTGTCACTACATCAATCCTCCCCTTTTTTCAAATTTTTTTACAAAAAAAAATTATTTTACTGAAGTAGTACATTTAAGGTTAAAACATTACAATAAACATTACAAATTTAAAGGCTCATGCCTGCTACACAAATATGCTTACGTTTGAATACAACATGCGATATGAGCTCGCATTCATTTAATCAGAGGTAAGTACATAGTTATTTCACAATGAAAGTTCGTTCGAATCACCAAAGTACAGTCAGCTTGTAAAATTACATAGGTACATGTTTTTTTTTTACTTTTAAATACATTTTAACAATGAAATATTTTAATAAAGTTGTATAAACAATGAAATAATCTTTGTATGTTAACAATAAAATACATTTTTAAACTACACCTAATTCTAATACACTGAAAAATTAATAAAATCTATAATTCCTAACAAAATAGGTAGTTATTCCATGACTTAAAACAAAATTTACTTTAGCACAATATGCTAAAACCACTGTTGGAATAACGCCTGTCTATACAACGTACACGGGTCCAGTATCTACATAGCTTAGACGTATCTACCACATGACACTGTAATAAAAAAAAAATTCCAGTTTTAAAATTTTTAAAGTTTTGTTAAAAATGAAATCAAATAAAATGACACTTACTTAAACACTTATAATTTTGTCTTTCTGTGGTGCCTGTTGCGACACATTCGGCACTGAATTTTGTATCTCTAAATTTTGAGGAGATACTGTATAAATTTGACGCTGCACCCATTTCTTTAATCTTCCATAGCATCTCGTACATAAGAAATATATTATCGAAAATATCAAAATTATTGTTAATACAGTAAAAAATAACTTCAAATGATATAATTGTTCTTGTATTGATGATACATTTGCACCAGATTGTGCAATAATAACTTGTTCTTTAACTTCTTTACTTTGATTTTTCCCCATAGTTATGATCATACCAAGGTCTAAGAACCAAATGTGAATAATATCAATTTACTTTCTACAAATAATTTTTTCTGCAAACACAGAATATTTCGAAATAATCATTGCCTTAATGTCAATGCTCTTATGACCTAATAATGTACTTACACTGCAAATGAGTATGTCTCTGCTATCTGAAAATGTACCTAAAAATATTAAACTATAGTAGGTGTTTACTTACATAGAATTATAATCAAATAACTTTCTTTGATTTAAAGTCGAAATCTGACTGGCAGCTTAACACTACGGCCGCTACGAGTAGTTCGAGACGTTACCTTATCGCCTGACTTGTCAGTACTCGTGCACTTAGCTGCGTCACTCTCGCGTTCTGTATTCTGAGACAGGTCACGAGTTCGATTCTCGCTACCAGATGTTCCAATAATGGCTTTAGGTAATGCCTGATTATCAGAATCATTTTCTGCTAAAATATAAGCTGGTTTTACACGATCAATAGAAACGTTAGAAATTCTGTAATTAATTTGCACTGTAAATATTTTATCTGTCCTATCTAATACTTTATAAGGACCATCATAAGGTTTCAAAGATTTTCGCACCGCATCATTTCTTATAAAAATATATTGACATTCTTTTAAATCTTTATGCACAAATATTTTATTATGTAATTTATTTTCTCTATTCACCGGTTTATAACTATGGATAATTTTTCTTATTTTATTTACATAACCTTCAGGATCTATTTGAACATCCTTTGCTTTTTTATCATAAATTTCACCTGGCAATCTAGTAGAAGTTCCGTAAGTCATCTCAGCTGCACTAACGCCTGTATCTACACGAGTCGCTGCTCGTAAACCTAACATCACGGTTGCTAATTCATCTACCCATGAGTTATTATTGAGGCGCGCCATAAGGGCTTATTTCAACGAGCGATGCCAACGCTCTACGGCACCGTTACTTTGTGGATGGTATGGAGTAGTTCTGATTCTATTTATACCCAATAGTGACATTAATTCTCTGAACAAATTACTTTCAAATTGTCGACCTTGATCACTGGTAAGTTTTTCAGGACAACCAAAACGTGAAATCCATCCTTCATAAAAAACTTTCGCAACTGTATCTGCTGTAATATCTTTAGTTGGAATAGCTTCTGTCCATTTAGTACATCTGTCAATCATAGATACACAATATCTATAACCTTCTGAACTCATTTTCACTCACTTTCATCACTTTTTGGAGGTTTTGTCTGTTCACGTCCGTAAGTGGTAACCCTCTGAATCCTTACACGTGACCTCCGGGTGGTGCTTAGAACAGTCTCTGGTGGTAGGCTTCGGCCGCGGATTGTCACCACCCTCCGGGCTGGGACAGTGCGTGAAGCGATTTTTTCGTGTTTCGTAATGTGGCCCGGAGAAGCCATCACCTTCTAGGTCTTCATGTCCCATCTTAGACCACATCGTCACTTTACATCAGGTGAGATTGTGGTCAAATGAAAGCTTATCCAGCATAAAAAAAAAAGAACTGGTTGGTAAAGGACCTACTATATCGATATGTACGTGATGAAAACGAGCTGTCGTCTGAAACTGGCCTAAATCCGAAACTGTTTATAAACTTTTGATCTCTGGCATCGTACACATGATTTTGACCATAAATTTATGTCTTTATTCATTCCTTTCCAGAAATATCTCATCATCATCATCATCATTTCAGCCGTAGGACGTCCACTGCTGAACATAGGCCTCCCTCAAAGACTTCCAGTGATTTCGGTCGGTAGCAGCTTGTAACCACCGTGAGCCCGCTACCTTCACCAAGTCGTCCGTCCATCTAGTTGGTGGACGTCCTACTCTGCGTTTGCCGATTCGTGGTCTCCATTCAAGAACTTTCCGGCCCCAACGGCCATCTGTTCTACGCGCTACATGGCCTGCCCATTGCCACTTTAACGAGCTAATTCGCTTGGCTATGTCGGTGACCCGTGTTCTTCTATGTATCTCCTCATTTCTGATTCGATCACGTAGAGAAACCCCGAGCATAGCCCTTTCCATAGCTCGTTGCGCAACTCTGAGCCTATTCATAAGGCCTATGGTGAAGCACCACGTCTCGGAGCCATATGTCATCACTGGCAACACACACTGGTTAAACACCTTCGTCTTCAGGCACTGAGGTATATTGGATGAAAAGACGTTTCGAAGTTTCCCGAACGCTGCCCATCCGAGCTGGATTCGGCGATTGACCTCTTTTTCGAAGTTGGACCTACCTAATTGGACTGTTTGTCCTAGGTAAACATATGCGTCAACAACTTCGAGCATCGAATTCTCAACCATAACAGGGGTGGGCAATACATGGTCATTCGACATGACCTTCGTCTTGTCCATGATCATCCTGAGGCCCACCCGTTGGGAGACTCGATTGAGGCCTTCTAGCATTGTACTAAGTTCCTTCGTCGATTTTGCCATGACTATCGTCAGCGAATCGAAGGTGAGTGATGCCTAGTCCTTTCCATTCTAGGAGTTTGAAAGCGTCCTCTAAAGTGACTGTAAACAGTTTCGGAGATATAACATCTCCCTGCCTAACTCCTCTTTTTAACGGAATCGCTTTCGAACTCTGTTCCTGTACTCGGACTGACATGGTGGCGTTTTTATACAAGCACTTCAACACTTCGATATATCGATAGTCAATTCGGCACCGTTGGAGGGACTCTAGTACCGCCCAAGTTTCTACCGAATCGAAGGCTTTCTCGTAGTCAACAAACGCTAAACAGAGTGGCAAGTTATACTCTTCGGTCTTCTGTATAACCTGCCGCAGCGTATGTATGTGGTCTACGGTTCTATAGCCTTTTCGGAACCCGAGAGAAATATCTATCAGTAATTAATTTTCTAGTAGTTCTAATACCAGGATGACTTAAATTATGAATTGCGTCAAAAGCTACATGCCTAAACTACTCTGTAAGGTATGGTCTTATACGTTCCGATGACGTTTCACAAACAACGGATGTCTCGCTACCCGGTAACATAATATGTTTAAATTGAAACTTGTTATTGTTACTTGATTCCTCGGAGAATTGTGCAAGCTGTTCGTCTGTTTCCTGTGCTAAGGCAAGTTCTGCGAAATCTATAATAGTTGGGCAATATATGGTTTCAATTCTAGAAAGACAGTCAGCCACTGTATTATCTTTACCATTTATAAAATGAATTTCAGTGGTAAATTAGCTTATGAACATTATTTGTCTTGTTCTACGAGACGTTTCTTTATCTATACTGTTACCTTTTTTACTTAACAAATATGTCAAAGGCTTGTGATCTGTCAAAACTACTAATTGTCGCCCTTCAATTAAATGACGAAAGTGAATTATCGCTAAATAAATTGCTAATATTTCTCTGCTTTTTGCAAGCATAACTTTGTAAGTTTGAATTGATCATCAGCCATCTCCGTCCAGTTAATTACCGTTTTATCCTTACGTTTGGAATTATGCAAATATTTATTTAGCTCAGCTTGCTGGTCCGCTGCATGAGGAATGTGGGATCTATAAAAGTTTAACATACCCAAGTATCTTCGTAATTCTTCCACAGTGGTAGGCCTCGGAAAATCCATGATGGCTTTTACCTTGTGGTCTAAGGGTCTGATTCCACTTGTCGATACCTCGAATCCTAGAAAATCATGTTTTTCTTTACCAAAAACACATTTAGAAATATTTATCGTTAGACCATATTCCTCAAATCGTTTGAAAACTTCCTCCATATGTTTTCTGTGACTTTCTATATCATCACTTGCTATAATTACATCATCGATATATGCAAAAATGAAGTCCAATCCTTGTAAAACATTATTGTCCATAAACCGCTGGAAAGTTTGCGGGCTATTGCGTAATCCAAAAGGTGGTTTACAGAATTCCCATAAAGACACAGAAAGGAGTAATTACGGCCAATACATAGGTAAAATTCTGTAGCCTTGAAACGGGATACCTATCAGGTTTTGTAATCGCGTTCAACATCCTATAATCACCACACGGTCTTATGTCCCCATCTTTTTTCGGTACTATATGCAACGGGCTGGCCCAGGCGCTCTTACTAGGTCTGCAGATTCCTAACTCCTGCATAATCTGAAATTCTTTATTTGCTTTTACATACCTGTCAGGAGGTAGGGGACTGGCCTTCGCGTGTACTGGAGCTCCCATTGTCTCTATATGATGAAAATTGAAAACACTTTGCTTTGTACCTTCCTTGTAACAAAAAGGTTTCGTTATTTCATTATATTTCTGTAACAAATCATTATATGGGTGAGAATCCATTATAGTTTTCACCGTTGGTTCTTTAGAACTTGATATAGAAGCTGAAACATTCAAGTTCGTTATTTTATCAATTAATTTACGACCTGCTAAGTCTATTAACAATTGATATTTTACTAAAAAATCTGCACCAATTATAGGTTGCCTAACATCTGCAATAATGAACATCCATATCAAATCAAATCAAATCAAATCAAATCATTTATTTGCAAACATGGAACTGAAGAACTTCCTTTAAATATATACTATTATTGTTATTTAATATTTTTGCATGCATAAATTTATTATTTAATTTAATTTTTAATTTTTAGATTAAGACTTAGAATTAAGAATAATTTTCAACACGATTTGTAAAATAATTGTTAAGAAATAAATGAATATGAATATGAATATGGGTTGTAGGTTGTTAACAATTGTAAAAAAAGGATACAGCACCGAACATGTTTTACCTAGAGCTAAGGCATGCAAAATTATATAATATAAATGTAGAAATAGTATTTATTTATTTAATTAGTTAATTTTTGTATTCAAGTCAATCAGAAATTCGTTTATATCATAATAGCATTTAGATGTCAAGAAGGTGTTCAGTTTTTTTTAAACAATGTCAATGGCAATGATTTTATATATCCATCTAAAGTTACGTCTTAATTTTAAATCTAACTTAATCATACTTGGGGGTGATTTCAATGCTAAAAACACTTACTGGGGATCTAGACTAACAAACGCTAAAGGAAAGGCACTTCTAAAGGCTATTAAAGAGATGCATTGTGAGGTTTCAACAACAGGAAAGCCGACATACTGGCCAACAGATCCCAACAAGATACCGGACCTAATAGATTTTTTCGTATACAAAAATGTATCATCCAACTTCATGTACACAGAGGAAGGCTTCGATATGAGTTCAGATCACTCACCCATTATTCTGACCTTATCAGAAAATATTATTCTAAAAGAAAACTATCCCTTTCTTGTTAACAAAAACACTGACTGGGAGAGTTTCAAGTCTGACTTGGACGCTGCTGTTGAACTTAAGGTGGCACTAAAGACTCGAGAACAATTGGACGAAGACTTAAGAAAGTTTATAACAAACATCCAACAATGCGCATGGAATAATACACCCTCACAAAAAAAAAGGCCAAGAGGTAACCAGTACCCGATGGAGATAAGGAAGCTTATTCTTCAAAAAAGGAAACAAAGGAAGAAATGGCAACAAACTAGGTGTCCACAAGAAAAAACACGTTTTAATAACCTTGCAAAGAGACTCAGAAGAATAATCAAGAACTTTCAAGACGAAAATATGAAAACTTACTTAAGCCAGCTTACCAATGACCGAACAACAGACTATTCTCTCTGGAAAGCCACGAAGAGCCTAAAGAAGCCAACTATGCATATTGCTCCCATCAAAAAATCTGATGGATCTTGGGCTAGGAATAGTGAGCAAAAGGCAGCCGCTTTTGCAGATCATCTAGAAATTATTTTCCAACCAAATGAAGGGAGAGGCGATTTTTTATCTTTGGAAAATCTATCTTGTGAAGAACTGGAAATACAACTAGTAACGCCTAAAGAAGTACAAAGAGAAATCAAAATGCTTGACCGTAAGAAAACTCCGGGGTATGATCTTATCACTGGTGAATTATTAAAGAATCTACCTCGAAAAGCCATAGTAAAGCTTACCACACTCATAAACGCGGCATTTAGGCTTAAATACGTACCAGGTGTATGGAAAGTTGCTGAAGTCATTATGCTACCAAAGCCAGGAAAACCAGAACATGAAAGAACATCATACAGACCTATTTCTCTTTTACCAATTATGTCCAAACTATTCGAAAAGCTTTTTCTCAAAAGACTTAAGCCCATTATAGAGGAAAAAAAGTTGATCCCGGACTATCAATTTGGTTTTAGGGAAAAACACTCCACCTTAGACCAGGTACATAGAATAACGAAAATAATAGAAAATACTTTAGAAGAACGAAAAGTCTGCACTACTGTCTTCTTAGACGTAGCGCAGGCGTTTGATAAAGTTTGGCATAAAGGTCTATTACATAAAATACGAGTTATGTTCCCAAAGCAATTTGCTGATATATTAGAGTCTTATCTTTCACAAAGAATGTTTAGAGTTCGTCAAGATGACGCGTACTCAGATCTAAAGAAAATTGAAGCTGGAGTGCCACAAGGTAGTGTCCTAGGCCCCGTTTTGTACTTTATACCGCAGATATCCCAGAGTTAGAAAACAATACCATCGCCACATTTGCTGATGATACAGCCATAATGGCTACTGGAGTCACTCATGCAGAAGCGGCAGAAAAGGTTCAAAAAGCAGTGAACACTATATTGAAATGGACACAGAAATGGCGAATTAAATTAAATGAGTCAAAGTCAGTTCACATTGACTTCACAAATAAAATACCAAACTATAATCCGGTGTACATCAATGATAAAGTAATACCATACCAAAATACAGCAAAATATTTAGGTATGACGTTAGATGCAAAGCTTCGCTGGAAAGCTCATGTCAAGAAGAAACGTGAAGAATTAGGGCTTCGCTATAAGAAGATGTACTGGTTACTTGGAAAACACTCTGCGTTATCAGTGCACAATAAACTACTGCTATATAAGCAAGTCCTAGTGCCAATATGGACGTACGGTATTCAGCTTTGGGGCTGTACCAAACAGAGCAATATCCAGATTATCCAACGGTTTCAAAATAAAGCACTTCGGAGTATCGTGAACGCTCCGTGGTATATAAGAAATGCAGACTTACATCGGGACCTCAAAGTGGACCTAGTCGCAACTACCATCAAACGTTATGCAGAAGCTCACGAAAAAAGACTTCATCAACATGTGAACGTCGAGGCCATCCAGCTCCTCGACAACACGGACATAGTGAGAAGACTAAAACGGACAAAACCGTTTGAGTTAGTGTTTTAAATTAATTAGTGTTAATGTTAGTGCAGTGAGTGTAGATAACAATTTTATAGAACACAAGAACATAGTGTCTTCCCCTTAAATAGAGACAGTAAGCAAAGTGTTAATGGACACATTCTTTATATTACTCTACATAGCAATTTAAGTCATATGTAAAATTACTAATTAGCCTTTATAATGGCTAGATCGTAATATTGTTGTAGCATCTTTATTTGAGAAGCTGCATTTAAAAAAAAAAAAAAAAAAAAAAATTTAAATCTAAATCTATAGTATGAGTCCGTATGTTTTAATTTCTGTCCCGTTGGCCGCATATAGTTTATGTTCACTTTCACTAATATTTAAGTTTTTCTTTAAAAGTTCGTGGGAATACCGATACGTTAGCACCACTATCTACTAAAAATCATAACCCGGATCTATTGTCCATTACACTTAGGCGGTGATTCACTATAGGCTTGGTACAGCAGTCCGCCGTCGACTGCACCGAGTCTAGTTTTCCGGTTTCTTATTCTTCAGCTCCTGTTCAAGCGGAATACCGCTTATTCCAGGTGCAGGGCTCGAAACACTTATGTGCCTTATGCTTATAGCGTAAATGATAGGAACAGAGCCAGTTCGGATCACCTGGTTGAATTCGGCTGCGTCCCCTCGAATGCGATCGACCTCCGCGTTCACGAGCACCGCCCCGCTGATATTTGTCGAAACGGGATCTATGGGAATTCTCCAGCTTCCCGAGACGAGCAGTTAATGTCTTGATCTCTGCAATTAGTCCGCTGTAGTCCCCAGGCTTCTCGTCGTCGACGCGTGCAACCGCATTATAGGTCTACTTGTCTCCATAACCTTATCCGCTATTGATGCCAGCGTGGATAGTTCCTTAGCGTCCGTTACGGCAAGGACACTCCATATATTTGTAGGTAAATGATTTAGCCACAGTATTGTAAGCGTTTGATCAGATACTTATCTCTTGCCAAGTCCTTCATACGGCGCAAAAGTTGTGAGGGCTTTTGATCTCCCAAATCCATTTTGCCAATCAGTTTCTGTATCTGACGGCTTTCCGATTCTTCATAAACGTCCAAAAGTCGTTTTTTAAGTGTTTCAAATTTTCCTGTGGCAGGAGGGTTTATTAATTATATCGGTCACCTGTGTAACGGCATCCTTTCCGAGCCTTGCAATAACCACGTTGTATTTGGATTCATCGGACGCATTTTGAAGCTTCAAAATAGCTTCGGCTTGTATAAACCAAAGCCTTGGCTTATCATGCCAAAATTCAGGTATTCTAGTCGAGACAGCAATGGCACTTACTGTTTCGTCGACAATTTCCGAATGTGCTTGTTTATCCATGTTGTTATATTATTTTTATTTGTCATAAGCTTGCAAAAGTCACTTGACCATAAAGCCAAGTGATATAATATTGCATACAGCCTCGTGTTCTGTTTTCAAAAAGTGAAAGAACCTTCTTTATTTTTAAATATCGTAAGAACAGCATATAACCTTTTTATTTTTAAATGCCGTCATGGAACCTTTTTACAAGCAATAATTATGAGAAATGAGATACGCTGTGTAATGTATTCCATCTCATTCTTTTACACGTTCAATCCTACAGATATTATGTTTGTCTCTTTCTACATAACGCCTCAACTTTTCGTGTTACACTTGATTTTGATTTTACTCCTCATAAAATTTCCGTACCGGGCCTTATAACTCAAATCGTTTCTTAAGGAGTAAATTCCAAAAAAAAAAAATATTAATTTACCAATACACACGTTACAATTTCACTTAGCAGCGGTCCCCGCATGAGGCAATCCTGTATTGCGGGAGACCTGTAAGAACTGTTTGGTTATCGTTAAGCTTTATGTTGCTTAAATTTATGAATGAAAGTTAAATAGCGGTGTACGATAGGACGTTAAAAAAACTACTAACAAGAACTCGTTTAAACCAATTTTCGGTGGAAGTTACCACTCTTCTTTAGAACTGTCTCTCGCGCGTATTTTCATTTGATATAATCGCGCATTATGGTATGAATTTATTGTATTTTTCTCATTACAAAATGTAAAAAAAACTTTGCATTTGCTCATTATTGATTAATTTCTATTAATATTTTACCTGAATAACATTGGCATATAATAATAATTGCAAGAGCTTTCGGGTTGAATTCTAGTATCTAGTCTTTAAGTTCTTAACATGTTTGTAAAAATTGTATTCTGCAAATATACAATTGATGTGAAGATAAAGTCAAACTATACATGATTCATGTAATGTTAGTCCAAAATGTACCTAATGGACGATGCGGGAGCATTTTGTGCATCGATTTCACCCCCTTGTATGTTCTATGGTTTTTGATAGTTATGGAGATATTCAAGTTTTTTATTTTTTTTTGATTACCGACTTATTTCACAAAGAAATATATTTAAAAAGTATATCGTTTATTATGTCATCATAATTAAAAGTAAATTAAATATTCTACAGATGTTACATAGTTTTCTTAGTGACATCAATGGTCACCAATCAGCATGAGCTATGACAGAACTAGGTCCTGTCATAGCGCTACTGTTCACACTAGAGTCGTGATTTTTAGCACAAACATAGGTACAATGTGGCCGATACTTATACCAATAAAATCATTTTATAACTTTGTGGCTTTTTTGAAACCACTTTATGAAAACATCTTTGAAATTGGTAAATTTGAGTAATTTATTCAAACTTTAAGACCAAATTATAAAAAAGAAAGAAAGAAAGAAAGAAAACACATTTTATGTAGGACACATTAAACATAGTACAAAAAAAATATATAACATACAAACACACAGCAAGTGTCCCAAAAAGGCCCTCAACTCAGCATGTGTTATTTTGCACGTGACAAAATAACGCTGATCTTCCGTTGAAAGCCTTTCGAGTAACAGCCACATACAATTTAAACAAAGAACAATAAAACACGTGAAAAACTACACAGAATATTTTTTTTCGTATCTGTAGCAAAAACAGAATTAGTAATCTAGCTAATAATTGAGATAACCTGTAAAATTTTGGTTTCCTAAGAGGAGGGGTTCACATTAAGATAACATTAAACGTTCGCCAGCCCCACATTAACTGAGGTGTTAACTTTCTCACAAATAATCTATATAAAAAAATGAATTGTTGTTCGTTAGTCGTTCTGGGCCGATTGAGCTGATTTTGATTTTAAAATGTTTGTCGTAGTCCAGGGTAGGTCTAAACGGTGAGCAAATAAGGAAATATTGCCGGGAACTTTTTTACCCGTGCGACGCCGAGGCGGGCCGCTAGTAAATACTAAAAACTCGTTTTGAACTGACCAAACATTACTATCATTAGTTCTGGTAGCTTCTAGACTGAAAATAAGATTTAAACCGACTTTTTAAAGGAGGGAGGGAAAGTCTTCTTTTAAAATTGTAACATCAAATTTGCCTCACTTAGAAAAAAAAGGCGTGTGTGTGATTCACACACGATACAAGTGAAACTTCAGTAAATGCTAATGAGATTAATATATACAGGATGGAAAAATCGAATGCCACATGGATGGCAACTACCTTAAATATTGTAAATAGCACATTTAGTGTAAGGGAGACTTTCCTTTGTTTTTAAAAACAATAAATACTACATTTAAGGATTTATGAAAAATCGCTTGCCTCAGTCGGGACTCGAACCGGTCAAATGTAACAAAAAATAATGTGCTGTATTTTATGATGCAGATTGAAAGAGTTACTGATAAGGTGCATTTTTCTCTAAATAACAAATTCAATCAGAATAACGGAAAGCCATGAAAATTGTAAACGAAAAATTAAAAGACAAAATAAAACAATATTAATTTAATAACCTTACTAAAACCTTGCTAACTAAATTTAATAACTTTTTTATTTTTTTCATTCTCTCTCTTTTTTTATTTTTCTTTATTTTTTATAATAAACTATACTAAATACAATAATAATAGACGCGGAAGAGACGATATATTATATATATATGTGTGGGTATAAAATACATAGGGATACAATAGTGTTAGAAAGGGGGGAAGTATATAGGGGGATGTGGGGGGGAGAAGAGTAGAGTGGACAACGAAGAAGATAAGAAGAAGCAAAGAAGAAGGAGAAGAAGAAGATAGAGAGAGAGGAGGCAGTCTGTGGGCTATTGGTCTTGATCTTTGATGAGGTCCCTTGGGAGGGGCCTCCAGGGGCCTTTGTGGTCGGGGGGGGGGGGGGGGGGGCGAGTGTGAAGGGTGGCGGCTGTGTCCGGTGCGATCGGACATACGCTTTGCCGTCAACACCACACAATCCTCGACAGACTGCATTTGCAGGTCGCGGGCAATTACGTCGTTACGAACGTAACGGCCCGCGCCTGTGCAGGTGCGAAGGACAGAATTCTGCATCCGCACCTTCGTCCTGAGCGGGAGATTGGATTTTAGGACCGGTCTGAGTTGCCCACGGCTGCGCGCGATGGTGCAATCGCGCTATCCGTTGTGGGGCTGGGTCCCTTGAATTGGGAGTCGGTATGGGAGAAGGGGGACTCCATTTGAAGACTGTGGGCCCGGGGGGTTTGGAGAGGGGAGGAGATATTTTCACTCCCCTCTTCCTTGCCTCCTTCCGCATGACGGGACACTGCCTGCTATTTGCAGTATGGTCCCGTGCACAATTTGTGCAAGTGGGGGGGTTAGTGGGGGCAGTCCACCGCAGCGTGATGACCACTGCAGCGGACGCATTTGATTGGGCGGTGGCAATGCACCGATGCGTGGCCGAAACCCTGGCATCGGTGGCACTGTGCCACCCTATTTGCCGCACCTTTCCAGGGCTCAATTCGAACGCCCGGCATGAAGAGGAGCTCACTCGTGCTATAGAGACGAGCGAGTTCCTCCTGCGACAAGCGGTCGAATTGGCCATGGAACAGGCACCCGGCTCGGCCTCCTTTGGCCCGGATGCCTTTGACGAACCGGACTGGGAACCCCAGTCCGAATAGTGCGGCTTCGATGTCGGGGGTCGGGGTGTCACCCGGGAGGCCTCTGATGGCCACCTTCGTGGGCAGGTCGACGGACAGCGCATAGCTGTACCAGCTTATTCTGCTGTCCTCCGCCATGGCTTCTACTAGGTGGCGCTGCACCACTATGTACTCTTCGGCAGAGCGGGGGGTGAAGCGAACCCCTTTTCCAAGGGGGCGCGCATTGGGGGCGTGCCCTAGTTTGCCCCTAATAGTGGCAAAATGCACTGTCCAATTGGGCAGGCATTCGACCACTATCGGGGGGTAACGTTTGGTGACGCCAGCGGCCGGGGACGCTGGGTCTCCTGGGTCTACGGGGGTTTGGGGGGCAGGGGGATTAAATACTCTTAGTACTATGTTAGTACCTTGCTGATCCGTTCTGGGTGGTGGGCCGCCCATGGGCGGGCGGCCATCCGTGGTCTGGCGGTCGTCCGTGGGCGGGCGGCTGGTGCTGGGTGTTTGGCCACCCATGGGTGCGCGGCTGTGCGTGGTCGGACAACCGTCTGTGGGCGGGCGGCTGGTGTTGGGTAATGCGACGTCTGTGGGCGGGCGGCTGGAGCTGGAAGTTGGGCCGCCTGTGGGCAGTCGGCTGGTTCTGGGTGATGGGCCGCCCGTGTGCGGGCGGCTGACCGTGGGCGGGCGGAGATCTGAAGCAGGGCGGCAGGGCAAGTGCGAAAATTCCGCCCACGGATTTGGGCGGCGTGTGCTGGTACCAAGGGGTACCATATCCAGGGATGCCGGCGATCGTCTTCGGGCGGTTGCACTTGTTCCCGGTTCTCCCTCGCTTGGACGGCGCGGATACTCACATCCGCGCGCGTCCATAACGCTCGAGCTACCGGGGGGCCAGGCGGGGTCGGTTCGGATCGGACGATATCTCACGTTCGATTCCTCCGGGGGTTTACGAGCCGGCGGAATACGTCCGTCCCACGTGCCCCACATGGTACAGGTGGGGTGTTAAATATTAACACAAAAAAAAAGAAAGAAATAAAAATAAAATTCTTCTTATTAATAAAAAGGAAAGAATTTATACACACTATTATGTAAATAAATTAGGCCGGGCGGGAAACCAGCAGGGTGAGATCCGCTAGCGGAAGGCCCCGCTGAGTAGCCCAGCGACACAACCAATTTATTTACTAAGAGCGGGAAGGTGAGAAACACTGCGTTGGTAGTTTTATAATAAACCTACAAGCAGTGTTCTCAAAGTTGGCGTGAGGCTGTTATGGCCCCGGGGAACGGGTAAACACACAGGTACTCACCGACAAAGCGATATTATTCCCTGTGCGATACGTGGGAACCACTAACAAGCACAACACTTGCGTCTCTATCTCTAATATTCACAAAACACACACACAATTCAGTGCGGGCCGACCCGCTCTACGACGGGGAAGCCTAGGCAGTCTGCGGAGAACTGGGCTGGTGCGGCGAGCGAAGCGGGGTGAGGGGCAAAGGACCGAGAACGCGAGCGCGATGCGTGAAGCGGTAGCTGCGACTCAGCGCTTGCATTTTTTTCTACCAATTTATTTATTTAAAATGGCGATGCAATCCACAGAGGATCAGTTAATGAAAGTACACAGTGGATCACGATCCACCACATACATACTAGTAAGACCCGTTCTAACGGGAGCCACACCGAAGAAAACATGAAAGATGCATTAGGCTGGGTCCACACTTGTATCATTTCGGTGTATCACGATCAGGCGTGGCGTATCGAGTATCCGTATCATAAGTATGGACGCTCATTTTATACTTATGTGATACTGTATCATTTCAGCGTATCAACTTTAACTTTACAAATATGGACGCTTCAAAAAGAAAATGTAACAAGTAACTTCAAGAGTAACAAAGTCCATACAACCATAGACAACTTTGCAATGTTGGCTTTCGGTATGTGTAATATTTTGGCCTGAAAGCCGCAGAACACGGTAATTGCCGTAGCATTAAATATAAATAAAATAAATCTTTCCGGACTACTCACACATCATCACCTAACACAAAACTAAGCAGAGCTTGTACTATGGGTGTTAGGTGACTGATATACTACATAGATACATTTTTTTTTGTAAATACATACATATATGATACATAGAAAACACCCAGACCCGAAATCAGAAATTATAGATCATACAAAATCTGGTCCCCCGGCGGGAATCGAACCCGCAACCTCCTGCGCCTCAGGCGGACGTTCGCCCACCGAGCCACAGAGGTCATCGTTTGGCAACACTGCATCAAGCATTCACGTCCAAACTTGTTCAATGCAACGCGTATCCCCTTTGATGATCGCGGAAAAACCGACACAGTATGGTTCGGGGTGTATCACGTATCGTATCACGATACAGTATCAAAATACGTCCATACCACCGTGATACGCGGTGTATCTTGTTACGCGATCATTGGAGACGGGGGCGGATCGGGCCGTATCGGATACATGTATGTAGCATGTATCATCAACGCGTATCAGCTTGCGTCCAAACTAGCGATCATGATACGCGCCGAGGATACGCGACGGAGATACGATACGCCGAAATGATACATGTGTGGACCCAGCTTTAAAAAAAATAAAAAGTGGCATAAGTGTTACAAACACCCGAAATTATATGCAAAATACCTTTCACAACTTTGAGGCGCTACTACCTACTTAAAATCAATAACTATAGAAACAATAGAATATAAAAAAAATAGTTTTAGAATAATATGTTTTGTTTGTGACTAAGATGGTCGATTATGTTACCTTATATGTAAGAATCTGATAAATGATTACCTTGATCTCGTAAAGTATAGGCAAATAGACTGATTCTATGTTATGAAATTGTTTTATTCCTATTAAATTATCCACTGTGTAATACCCTGATCCACTGTGTATTTAGGGTCTAGCCATCATATTACCTTTATTAGATTGATGCAAGTCGTGTTCTTTTTAATCGAAAAGAAAATCATTTGTGTTGGTAAGCAATGTAGCTAGACAATTAGTGTGAAGTTGGAGTATTTTTTTTCTTTTTCTTTTTAAGCTAAGATAAGCTTTAATTTGACCACAATCTCACCTGGTGTAAAGTGACGATGTGGTCTAAGATGGGGCATGAATACCTAGAAGGTAGAGATGGCTTCTCCGGGCCACATTACAAAACACGAAAAAATCGCTTGCTCGCACTGGCCCAGCCCGGAGGGTGGTGACAAGCCGCGGCCGAAGCCTACCACCAGAGACTGTTCTTAGCACCACACGGAGGTCACATGTAAGGATACGGAGTCTCTGTTTGTAATTAACTGTAGACATTTCTATTTCTTGTTTGACTGTCGGAATTTCCAGGTAATTGTGTACTCCTTTTTTGGTTAAACCAGGGGGCGCTGACCAGGAGTTTCACTACTTTGTTCTGTTAGCTTTCTACAATTTTAAGTATTTAGACGTGTGGTTGATCGCAGATAGAGAAAAAAATAATTCAATCTAGTAGTACAGTAGTACCTAGGACTAGCGCCTGCCTAACCAGGCCCCAACCAGCCCAACTCCCTGATGTAGCGGAGTAGGACTTTCGGTGTTGTAACTAACTGTTTGAGCAAGTCTGCGGATGTAGATGGGGTCTTCGCGTCCATGAGACGCCTCAATCCCGTCTCCTTTCTTATCTCTTCTGTGGCTTAGCAGTGGATCACTACATGTTCCAACGCCCGATTGTATTGTTAAGGCAAGGCAAAAAAGGCAAGCCGTGGCCCGTAAGCTAACCTGATATAAACTTAAAAAAGAAAAGTGTAAAACCTCCAAAGGAAAAAACAGCTGTCAAGAAATAAAACACTCAAATATTGATCATTATATTTAGTTCGTAGTTTACATACATACATTTTACACGTGATTACAGTTATATAGTGTTAAGGCAAGGGTACGCCTGGTCAGTGCGGGCGGGTGTGCTTGCGAGTGTCTGTTAGCAGCTCTGAAACATACCCGCGTACGCCTCACAAGAAAATACTTATCAACTATGAAATAAAAAAGAAAAAATACAAAATAAATATCGCCCTGAAGAGGCTGAGTAAAGAATTACAAAACATAATGCATCAAAACTCTCAAAAGCAGATTTCGTTTCGACAATTATCTCAATTTGTCTTAGATGCTTAGTATTCGCTACTTTCATCTCGATTAGCATCGGTTCACATACCAATTACCTAAAGCAATTTAAAACTAGTTTGTTGGATGCACTGCCCTTATTCTGTACCTACTCATCAAGTAACTACTCATCGAGTACTATTGGATTAAATACATTAAAATCCCAAAAAAAAAACTCTTTGGTCAATTTACTTTACACAGAAAAATATTGATGTATACGTCGCTTAAATTATTACCATTAATCATTAATTAATCCCACAGTGATCGAAAAAATCGTTACAAAATAATAATATGTCAGTATTGTAAACAAAAGTTAATCAAATTAATATAATTGTCACACATAACAGATGGAAAATAATATAATAATTACAATTGTCATAATAACGGTTGTCATAATAAAGTAATGTTGCTACCTAGTTAGTAGCGTTTCTTCGTTATCGGCAATGTAACGGCGTAGTTACCGTTACTTTAGAATATTGTTATAATATTCGATTAAAAGGCCAAGAGTAATGAATACTTACTGAAATAAGGCTACTCGTATTTCATTTACAGAATACAAAATACGTCTCATATATATGTATAGCGTACAAAAATATCTTACAAGTATTATATATCCGCAAGCATATACTTTGAAAGTGATTATTTAAAATAAATGTTGAGTTTCATAACCACATGTGAAGATTTCGTAAAAATTTCTTGTATCAATAATGATATATTTTTACCCTCTAGTAGCTTTTGTAGCTAATTTTGTCCAAAACATTATCATATCTTCTTTTCCTAACAATAATCGTTGATAATCCAAGCGTGACTCGCCTCTAAAACTCACAATGAAACTCTTAAATATAACTTATTTTAAATAATTCCGTAACGTAACGCGATCTAGTTTTACAATTGTTCGTATAGTAACATAGGTGATTTAAAGTCGAGTTTACAATAGGAACTAAGAGGAAACTAACTTACTTAGAGTATTTGTTATAAGCGTGGTCTGACGTGTCGTGCTCACTAGAACGATTAGTTAATTATTAATTTTAATGAAGGCGACTGCCTGAATTGTGTGAAGATAATGCAGCTGCCCGAGAAACACTTAAAACCAGAATATGTAAGCTTAGATAGCTTAAAAAAAAATATATAAAAAAAATTAATAATAATTAAATATACGCGGAAAAAAAAACTTAAGAACAGCAATAATCAGCTATAAGACTGACACAGTATAACAATCTCATTTTCGCAGTCTATCTGTCTGACCTATATACTGATAAGATCTTAAAAACTACGCAACGGATTTCGTTGCGTTTCTTTAATATATATAGTTATTCAAGAAATAAGGTTTATATGTACGGGAAAATATTATTTCTGCGGAAAAATCCACGTAACGCGCGCAATGCCGCGGGGAGTGGCTATATTACTGTCAAATAAACAAAATAAATAATAAAATTCCGAAGCACCAAAAATTACAATCATAACTAAAACGTTTAAATACAGACTTGGAGTCTTGAGCTGTAACATACAAATATAAAAATATACATAATGACAGGAAAGTAACAGATAAAGAATATGCAAAGATATAAGAATACATATAGAACAGGAATATAGCAGAGGTTTCAAAGTGTGCTTCGGGTGTCTGCACCTTATCGCGCTGGTAATAAGGCAGTGTCTCAAGTGTCGTGCCTCTGCAGCGCCACGGAGACCTTGTAGAGGCTCTCCATCATGAAGGAGAGGTTCTGCGAGAGCTCGTGCACCGGCCGCGTGATCGCCACCATGTCTGGAATAGTTACTCTGTTTTACCACCGAACTAGTGCTGACTGCATACACTTAGCCCGTATTCAAAGGGAGTTGAGTTTGGTTACGTTAAGTTCGATCTTTCGGCTTGTTTTTGATGATGCCAAATGTGCGTATTTAATATGTATATATTTATCCTGTATCTCAGGCTAAAAGACATAAACAATAGGCTAGATAAACAAACTTATATTTGACGCACTCAAGATCAATCTTAAGGTTAAATTTGTTTCATAAATACGGTCATAGGAGAGTAAGGAGATACTTGAGAGGGAGAGGAATATTCCCTTTAAGGATATTAATTTTTTCTTGAATTCTTATTTAATATCATTTCCAAAGTTCAGAATTTTATTTCTAAATATATATTGGATATAAAGTGATAATCACTTTATAATCGAATGCAAGATGATTAGACAAATTAGAAATTATGTTGGTGATAGTTCCATTGAGGATTTAAATGAACTTCAATATTACATTTGAGTTACTACCTCCCATAGTAGAAAATGCCTAGACATTAAACCCATCTTGAGATTTGGTAAAAGCATTGCATGCCACTCCTGGTACTCTGAAGTGTTATTATTATATCGATAGGGGTTCTAGGTAGTTGTCTTCAAACTATATAATAATCAAGTAAAACATAATAAAAACTTATTTGTCGGGAATCGTTGAAGTATCAATTGCTGTGTAGGCCTGAAAGACGTGACACACGTGTGAATTACCTATGCATAATTAATTTTTTTTTAGTCGTCGGCCATTGTATACGATTATATACAGTATTCCCTGTGTAAGAGGTACATTGTTACCTGGATGCAGCTGCGCCAGACCCTTGCAGTAGACGTGCAGCAGGCTCGTGACGTCATCTTCGGGCAGCTCGCCGCGCTCCAATATGCGCTCCGCGTTGCGCGCGCGCACCATCGCTAGCGCCGCGCCCCATCTACCAAAAATACTCCAATTCAAGATGTTTTTCAATACAAAAGGAGAAACCGAACGGATAACTGTTGATCTGGTACTTAAAAATTGCTACGATGACTCATTAATAGTAATGCATATACATCTATATACAGAGTGACTCATTTCATGTAAGTCCAAAATGAAATGAGCAAAGAGGTTCTTGTGCATCGATGTAAGCCCATGTATGTTCTAAGATTTTTGATAGGTTAGGAGATATTCTTCTTTTTTTTAGTAAAAACTAAATTACTAACTAAAAAACTAAAACTAAAAGGTAAATTTTTACGCCGCCAGTACGTATTTTCTAGGTTTTGGTACATAAGCATGTGTTACGTTTTAATGTGGGGATGCGTGGTGATTCAAATTGTGCTTGAAATAAAAATACTCGTTTCTTTTTAAATTTGGTCTTAAAGTTTGAACAAAATACTAAAAAATTTGTAAGATCATTTCTTATGGTAGTTTAATAAAAGCCCCAAAGTTATAAATTTATTTTAGCATAAGTACCGGCCAAAAATCACTACTTTAGTGCAAACACAAAAACATTATAATTTTTGGGAACTAAGTCGCTTATCCAAAAATATCAATTAAATATTGAATATCTCCGAATCTATCAAAAATTGTAGAACACGGAGGTGAAATCGATGCTCAAGAACCTCCCCCATCGTCCATTTTATGATAATTAATATCATAATTAATGATGATACTGGCAAAACTCAGAACAATAACAATGAATACAAACTTAAAGTAAATGAAACAGTTATTAATAATGATTTAGAGATAGCACAAGCTTTTGAAAGTTTTTTTACAGACATTCCTATGTCAACTACAAGCTCTTTAAACTCTTCACATGATCTTGCCGTGTCATTATTAAAAAACAACGTACCTGATTGTAAAACATCTTTCATTAAAGCCTTCAAAATGATAAATGTAAAAAAAATCCAAGATCTCTGGGGTATTTCTGTACACATTCTTAAACCACTAATAGTTACTCTGGCACCTGATTTGGCTAATATATTCAATGAATGCATAGACTCTGGAGTGTTTCCTGACCTAATGAAACATAGTAAAATTGTACCTTTGTTCAAATCGGGCAATACAACGGACCCTACTAACTTTAGACCAATATCAGTTCTGCCTACATTTAGTAAAATATTTGAGAAGCTTATTTGAAGCCAGCTCTCATTACATTTTGATGTAAATAATTTACGACATAACAAGCAATATGGCTTCACTAAATGCAAGTCCACTGCTGATGCTGGTGTTGAGTTACTAACTCATGTTTATGATGCTTGGGAAAAGTCGCAGGATGCAATAGGATTTTTTTGTGATTTATCTAAGGCATTCGATTGCGTGCACCATGAAACATTGATCAGGAAGTTGAGCCACGATGGAATTAGGGGCAAATCCTTGGATCTTTTTGCTTCCTATTTAAGCGAAAGAATTCAAAGAGTTGATGTCAACGGGAAACGATCTACAGGGTCCTTAGTTTCAATGGGTGTACCTCAGGGATCCATATTAGGACCATACCTTTTTTGATATACATAAATGACTTGCCACATCTTGTACAGGATCAACATGAAATTGTATTATTTGCTGATGATACTTCACTTCTTTTTAAAATAGATCGTCGCACTAATAACTTTGACAAGGTAAATAATGCAATTTCTAAAGTAGTCCATTGGTTTGAATCCAATAATCTATTATTGAATGAAAATAAAACTAATTTAGAGCTCGTTGAAAATACTGTATTCCTAGGTATAACTTTAGATAGCAAGCTTCAATGGGGCCCTCATATAGATAAATTGTCGAAAAGGCTCAGTTCTGCTGCTTTCGCAGTCAAAATTAGAGTTTTAACCGATATTGCAACTAGACTGGTCTACTTTAGTTACTTCCATAGCATTATGTCATACGGTATTTTGCTGTGGGGGAGTGCTGGAGTAGGACGCATAAATACCATATTTGTACTGCAGAAAAGGGCTGTTCGTGCTATCTATAATATGGGTCCCCGAGATTCGCTACGTGATAAATTCAAAGAAATAAACATATTGACCGTCATTTGTCAATATATTTATGAAGCCATTATGTATACGCATAAAAATATGTGATATGTAAATATAAGAAATAAATATAAACTCGCTTTGCCCACCACTAGGCTGCATAAGGTTAATGTATCATTCAAAGGGCAATGTATACGCTTCTACAACAAGATTCCCAAAGAATTGCAACAGTTGTCAATTACTAAATTTAAGAAAATTGTAAAAAAACAATCTTTGTAAAAAAGCTTATTATAATATATCGGATTGGAGCTTATTATAATAAACTGCTTGGGACGGAATCTGCTCCAACATAAAATCAAAAACAACACTAACAAATAATGATTGTAAAGTTTCAATACAAAAATGAGCTAGAGTTTCTAATCGCTTCTTTGCTCTAGTGTAAAAAAAGCGAAGCGACCAGATACCATAAATTTATTTCCTACTTATCTTTAAGCACCTATGATTATTTTATTTTTGTTTTTTTGTAATTTATTTTGACGTGTCTAAGTTTTGTAAAACCAAACTATGGAAATAAATGATTTTGTATCTTGTATTTCATTTTGGACTGTATGAAATGAATCATCCTGTATATAAAACAAACTCGTGTGCGTTTCAGGACTTATAACTGGAGAACGGTTTTGAACGATTTAAATTGACTGACATGTTGATTGTCCTCGCCCCGTTAGCAGAATTAACTACTAAAACAAATATTTTTTTATGAAAATTAAAATAAATAAAATAAACATTTCCCCATACAAAACGTTCTCGGTTTCGATTCTGTCAAACATAGAATAAAATATGATCAGTTGAAAGAGGTGTTATCAATCACGCAAAGAGCCTTAATACAATGTGTATTTTCGAACCTTGATCAAACGAAATGTGCGGATACTCGACATAAATTTATGGATAAATATCGGATGAAAAATATGTACAAGTTGTCTATTTAAAAAAAGCCGATTTAATATTTTTTTTAATGAAAACTACTTCATCTGGTTTTTTCTTTTGAGTAAACGGTGAATTTTATTGAAAGTAGTCTCATTTGAAAGCTATATAGTTTACCTAGCTAAGAAAATTAAAAGAAAATACAATTTCAGTACAAAAGCCTATTAAAAATATTTTTTTTTGTAGAAATATGTATAAAAAAAAACGCTTTTTATTTTATTTTTAATCTGTATCTTTTAAACTGGATTATTGAGGTGTACTTTTTTTGCATGTTGTATTAAACTTCATAATATATTCTACAAATCTCTTCCAATAAGTATGGGTCTACCTCCTTTCGTTGTCATGTTATTAGCCATTTGAATTAGGTACTTTCTGCCTTGTACAAAGATCAACAGGAAACAAATTATGTATTAAAACAAGGCAAGATAAGATGAAATGGAACAAAGCCTTTGCCCAACAGTGGGATATTAACGGTGGATAAAGATAAGATTAAGTAACACAAAATTTTAAGTTATTACTTTCAATTAATTTACTGATTGTTCAAAATGTCCACCATTTTCCTCAATGCATATCGTTGCACGTACGCCACACTGCGTGTTGTGTACTTTAGTACATCGCAATCATTTCTTATTTTGGACCTTCCCAGGTATTTTGTTTATAAAATGAAAACCTCTATACATCGTTGTACATCTCTGTAATAATAACAGCCCGTTCAAATTACGATGCCTACAAGTTTTAAGCTTGCCCGCACAGATTTATAATGTTTAGATAAATCCAAGCTCCATCAAGGGCTCGCGTCTGTTTGAACACACCCTAAACTAAACATGTTTATTCGACTACAGTCCTTTCACAAGGGTCCGAAGTATATCTCTTTGAATCAGTATTAATTTTATTTATTAATATTAATTAATTAACACGGTTAGATACCAATTACATTAATTAATTTAAATAATAGCTTAGTACATCAATTCATAAATATCACAATCAAACAATTATTATAAAAGATAAAAATTATATAATACTAGATACATTTAATAAGTCAAGTAAAATTTAAATAAAAATTAATCATAATTTTAAGTTAATTTCACAGAAACATAAACAAGCTCTTATTAGAGTACTCCAACTGTCAGAGAAGATGTCAGTGTCAATGAAATTAAATGATATTTAATTTCATTTAGTTGCAGTAAGAGATATTTTCTGTATGAGATATTTATGTTCAGTTGACAACAAGAGAAACTGATGACTAAATTGTATATACAGTAAATTAAATCAAAAGTTGCTGACTATTGCTAGCTAAATTTTATTTTTTATTATTTTATTTGTATTTCCTTAGTTATTCTGTGTTACTTTTTAATTTGTCGTATAAATATGGACTATTTTGTTGTCTGAAATTATTTATTTTATAAGTAGGTGATCACATTTATTTTCGAAATTTTTTTCGATTCTCGGTGTTATTACGATCATATTCTTTTGAATAAAATTTAATTGTATTTATATAACTTGTTATCGGGCACGTCCCACTAGCACATGTTTTTAAACGTTGATTCTGATCACTAACTTTTGATGTTGGCTGTACCTATACAGACTGCGCTTTCTTGAGTCGCCCGATAAAAGTCAACATTGGTACGGGATTGATTCGCAAATTTGGTAGTAATAAGTTATATTGGTTAATTTTATTTTAATTTTTTCGTTTAAACTGTGCTGTGTTTTTTTTTGTCAGCAAGTACGGACTAAATCAGGTGTAAATTAATACTAAACTAAAATGCTCTTAATATCTGCAGAAATATCATTGTATATTTAGTGTATGCGACGTATTAACAAAATAAAATATACAGCGGACTTATGAAATCATAAATTTATGTATCTATAATTAGTTTTAATATAGGGACCGCAAAAATTAACGAACTATTCAGGAGGCCTATACTCAGCAGTGGGTGCAAACGGGCTGATGTTAATGATGATTTTAATACAATCACGGATTAGCAAACACAGCGTCGGAAGTTCATTTCGACGCAGAAAATCTATGCGGAAGGAAAACTATGTGGGAGGAAATCTACGAGGCAGGACATGTCTTAAAATTCTTATTCTTAAAATTAATTATTCTTGCGTAGTCCTTAGCGCCTCACGAGGCAGCGAACGACCTACGCCTGAAATTATTATGATGATGATGATGATGATGATGATGATTACTTATTGGTTATGTCCAAGACGTACATATCGTGAAATACTGAGGTAGGGTCTATGCTATAAACTCCCTAAGGAAATCCTGTGAAATGACATATATTTTCCCAACGTCTTCCAATTTAATCTAACTTGGCGTTAGGTACTTAGCCCTCAGACAACAACACAGCCCGCTAGAGACTCTATCACAATGCGTAATTGACTCCGAGGCAATTTATTCCCCTCGCATTTCTGTTTTAAAAACATTTTTTTTTTGAATGTTAGCTAAGCCTTCATTTGAAAGACAGATGCGGGCAACTTGTTCCAGTCTTTAGCGGTACGCATGAGAAAAGTATAGAGGAAAACCGCTTGGTGCGACTAGAGGGAATGTCCACCAGGTAGGGATGGTACTGTGCCGCACGTCTTTACGGTTACGGTTCTGTTATGGAATGGAGATGGTGGTATTAGATCATGTAGTTAGCGTGAGCACTCGCCGAAATATATCCTATAAAAGATAGATAGGCAGGCAACCTTACGCCTGTGTTCAAGAGTTTGAACTTTCCTTTCCTCGATAATGAAAATATTTTTATGTAAAAGTTCCACGTAATAAAATCCGTGTTTCTCTGTACAAGATTGAATTTCCAGAAATTGGGGTGGTGCTAATACTAGCCTAGGTGAGCTGTCCCCACCGCCCGAGCGTGGGCGCGCGGGGGTGTGGGGGTGCGGCGGTTGCATCCCTTTGAAATTCTAGAAGCTGCGGAGGGAGATGCCTCATCCCATCCCGCTAATGGGTGATGTAGTGCAATCAATTTTGAGCCGTGATATTTCGAGACAGCGTCGATTATAGGTCGCAGATCGTTCCAAACTAACTGCGTAGTTCGCAGGTCATGCATCGATGTGTGGGTGCATTCTGTGCACAATCACAGGCAAACGGGATTTGCGTCATAAGCTCCCACGCCACCCCCCGCTGTATTGTGGAATGTTTTGATGGAATATTCCGTAGCTTTTAAAATGTTTTTGCTAGGGAATAAACACAAAGAAACTCACCGTTGAGTTATGGAAGTAAGTTAAAGATGGCATGGAAATATTTGCAGAGTATGAGGCAGATGGCTTCCCTGCCATCCTTCGCAAAAAGACGCCATCCTACAAACTATTTAAGTTGCTCTTCTCCCATTTTAGAAACAAAATAATGATAAAAATAATTTAACTCATTGTATCAATATTAAGAATTTCCTAACCCTAGTCATAAAGTTTGCTAACAGATCTTGTATTAATAATTGTTGTCCGAGAAAAAGTTTCTTTAAAAAGTTTTTGAAACTGCTAATCGTATAAAATGTCGCTTATTACCTTTGACCCGTCGATATATAATATCGTCACAACTTAATAGTACAACATATTTTTTTCCGAAAAGAATATTAAACATTTTAAAAAGAAGAGTATTAATTTTGTTGGGGCTAGATTTTTTTATGAGAGTTAGATCTATGTTTGTCCACAAAAGATATACTTTTGTGGCTTGTCCTGAAATATTGATTTATTTATTAGTATAAGTAAGAGATGGCGCTTACCGTTGCCTATGCATCAGGTGCAGGAGCGGCGCGTCGTCGTGCGGCGCGGGCGGCGCGTCGCTCCACGAGTCGCCGGCGCAGGCCGCCAGCGCGCCGCGCACTGCGCACACCGCCGCGCTCATCTCCACTCCCTAAGGAGATAACACCGCCTTACCGTTGCCTATGCATCAGGTGCAGGAGCGGCGCGTCGTCGTGCGGCGCGGGCGGCGCGTCGCTCCACGAGTCGCCGGCGCAGGCCGCCAGCGCGCCGCGCACTGCGCACACCGCCGCGCTCATCTCCACTCCCTAAGGAGATAACACCGCCTTACCGTTGCCTATGCATCAGGTGCAGGAGCGGCGCGTCGTCGTGCGGCGCGGGCGGCGCGTCGCTCCACGAGTCGCCGGCGCAGGCCGCCAGCGCGCCGCGCACTGCGCACACCGCCGCGCTCATCTCCACTCCCTAAGGAGATAACACCGCCTTACCGTTGCCTATGCATCAGGTGCAGGAGCGGCGCGTCGTCGTGCGGCGCGGGCGGCGCGTCGCTCCACGAGTCGCCGGCGCAGGCCGCCAGCGCGCCGCGCACTGCGCACACCGCCGCGCTCATCTCCACTCCCTAAGGAGATAACACCGCCTTACCGTTGCCTATGCATCAGGTGCAGGAGCGGCGCGTCGTCGTGCGGCGCGGGCGGCGCGTCGCTCCACGAGTCGCCGGCGCAGGCCGCCAGCGCGCCGCGCACTGCGCACACCGCCGCGCTCATCTCCACTCCCTAAGGAGATAACACCGCCTTACCGTTGCCTATGCATCAGGTGCAGGAGCGGCGCGTCGTCGTGCGGCGCGGGCGGCGCGTCGCTCCACGAGTCGCCGGCGCAGGCCGCCAGCGCGCCGCGCACTGCGCACACCGCCGCGCTCATCTCCACTCCCTAAGGAGATAACACCGCCTTACCGTTGCCTATGCATCAGGTGCAGGAGCGGCGCGTCGTCGTGCGGCGCGGGCGGCGCGTCGCTCCACGAGTCGCCGGCGCAGGCCGCCAGCGCGCCGCGCACTGCGCACACCGCCGCGCTCATCTCCACTCCCTAAGGAGATAACACCGCCTTACCGTTGCCTATGCATCAGGTGCAGGAGCGGCGCGTCGTCGTGCGGCGCGGGCGGCGCGTCGCTCCACGAGTCGCCGGCGCAGGCCGCCAGCGCGCCGCGCACTGCGCACACCGCCGCGCTCATCTCCACTCCCTAAGGAGATAACACCGCCTTAATCAATTATAATTTTATTATAGTGCCTTTGTGCGTATAACGTGGACAACACTACTACAGAGAACGATATCATTGAATATTGCTAAAGTAAACACAATAAAATAAATAAATATTTCCAGACATTTCACACAACAACATCTAGCCCCGTGGTAAGCTCTAAGCTTGTGTTACGGGTACTAGATATCTGATATACTTAATATAATAGTCATACATATATAGATATTTTTTATTATACATATAAAACACCCAGACCAAGGAGATCGAGATACAATTAATGTATAGAATGAAAATTATTGAATAAAGGGGTCTTCACTGGAAATCTTTAAAGGAGTCTTCACTGGAAATCTTTCAAATTCACATCTTTATTTGACTTTTGGAACATGGTAGACCACTTAGTTACGTCAAATATAGTATGAGAATGTTAACATATCCAATTTTAACAAGTATCGAAATATGCTTTCTCGCCCCGGCCCGTTAAGTCTTTGAACGGATACAGAAACCGTCCTCTTAAATCAAATATTGTAACTTATAAACAGTTCAGAAGTGCTTTGAGCTTATACCGAACCATAATACAGACAGACGCGGCAGGTCACTGTTTACATTTATTATTTTACTTATCGTCAAAATTATAATGAAAATGTAGGTGTAATTGAAAATATTCTCCGTTTATATCATGCCTCTTAAAATATGTAAAAATTTAATACGTATATATATCATATTTATCCAAAGACATCGTTCATTGTACTCGTATGTCAACGCAAATGATTAATTACACCATGAACTGACGTTTATCAAGAGAAACAAAGAGCAAACCTGTTTTGTTAGCAACGACGCTAATGGATAGAATAATAGCCTCTGGCTCATAATAGAAAAAAGCAAAGATTTTATAAATCCCAGACAAAGCACCGCCCCCGCCCTGTATTGGATTTCAACAAACACTCTATTTCGATATTATGTTATAATTGAAAGAATATTATGGGTTTTTAGGACCATCTTAGAGGTCCCAAGGGGCTGAAAACAAATAGGGCTCCGGTATTACACACCACCGGGTTATGTTCCCACCCATTTATATATTGAGGGAGGCCGGTATTCAAACAACGGATGTTTTAATGGCAGAAATGATGATATTGATGGTTATAATAACCATTTTTAACGTAGTAATACGCTGCGTTCACACGGAGTCGTGTCTTAATCTGTCGAATATGGTTTAATTCAATGCTAGAGTTACACGAGCATTCGGTTTCAAGATCCAACAAATCCTCTTATACAAAAAAAAAACTAATTCGACAGAGTAAGACACACTCCGTGTTCAGCGATACTCGGAGCATTTGAGTAGAAGCTATGATTACGTATTATCTCAATTAATTCTTCAGTGAGACTATTTTATTACATAAACAAGTTGAAAGGTCTTTTTGCAATAATTTAAAACATGACTAACGAATTTCTCTTCAAAACATGAACCATGAAGGATATCCAATATTCACCCCCCATGCACATACGCAATATTCTATAGTAATACTGAATGATACCCCCCACCCATACATATCACATGTGCTATAGGTATTATAGGTATATAAATTCCATCTGCTGTAGAATGTTCTGGAACAGTAAAGGGTGTATTTTTATTATGTTCGAGTTTAAATGTTATTGATATTGAAAATTCCATACTTGATTTGATAAAAAGGTTATAATAAAATCTGTAAATATATTTCCATTACGACTCAGTGTTTAAAAAGGGTACTTACATTCAAAGTTTCCACTAATTAAATGATATGTATATGTATGTATCTACAGTTAAAAAAGTTAAGAAATAAAAATACGATAAGAGTATACTTTTTATACACATTTAAACGAAAATTAAGGAAACTGTGAAGTCGAGAAGATCTTTAAGCGGTTTTAACCTGGCTTAGGAGTCGTTTTATAAAAATGTTAGACTAGTAAGCGACCACTAGCTTATAAAGGTAAAATAGTTTACAAAGGATAAACAAGAATCTATTCATCTAATTTCTGTCTCCGGAAATCATTTCACTTCCCAGTCAGTTTAATAAATCATCGGAAATTTGTAATAAGCATCCTGTACAGGTGAATGGTGAAAGCAAGGGGGGTGGAGATGGCGTTGCTAGGTAACCTGGGTGGACTGGCCGGGCTAGGGAGACCCCGTACATGGTGAAAGCAAGGGGGGTGGAGATGGCGTTGCTAGGTAACCTGGGTGGACTGGCCGGGCTAGGGAGACCCCGTACATGCGCCTGTGCAACCCCCTGCAGCCCCCTGCAATATCGACCAGGAGAGTTTCCAGGGAGCCAGACTGTATTCAATTTGCCTTAATAAAGCCGTTTGATGATAGGGACTACGTATGATTATGTCCGTATAAGAGTGGCTTTCCAAAATTATAGGGGGACGTGAAAGTTTAATATTGTAGCCAACTTCCTGCACGCAACACAATTAACTTGTCCTTATTACAAAAAAATCGTCATAATTTCAGCCGCTGGACGTCGACTGTTAAACAACATGGCGGTTGATCTTAGATTTCCAGTTGATTCCCGCAACATGAAAACAGAATGAAAAAAGAAAGCCTGGCTTAGGAGTCGTTTTTGCAAATAAAACGGGAAAGGAAGGAAAACGAAATTACTTCTGTCTTTAGCCTATCTTTTACTTTGAAATAATAGAAGCTTAAGTGCAAAGAATATTCATTAGTTTGTACTAACTAGTATAACGTGATATCGTAAGAAAATAAAGTGTACTCCTTTATGCTGCTTTGACTACTTTAAACATAATGATTAGTTAGTACTAAGTTAATTAAAAACTTTAGTTTTCCAAATAAAATAACATAAAGGGAGTCCATTTTCAAAACCACCTTATTTCCATTTACTGAGGTATGTTTTACTTAAATAAAATTTAGTATAGACTGACCCGGTTGTCGAGCGCAGCGTGGTACACCGCCACCACCATCTTATTGTTCGTCTCCAGCAACAGCAGCAGCTGGAAGATCAGCTTGTACAGGAACCGGGCCGAGTCCTCCGGCCCGCGCGCCGCCTCCAGCCACTGAAAATGTTTCTACAGTGAACAGAGAAGCACACGTCAGCGATGGTTTTCACAACTTAGGGGTTAGTAGGACAAAGTTTCTCACCTAGAAGCATTAGGTTTTGCAGCGATAGTCATACAAAGGACGATAAAATCGTGAAGTTGTTACTTTATCTTGCTCGGATACAGAATAGTCTGAGTGAGTACTGATCAGCTACTTGGGACTTCACTTGGACATGTTGCTAGAGGCCTTGAGACGCAGGAGTATTTTTTTTCGCTATGAGATACAATGTTGCAAGACAGTTCTGTTCGTTTATTTAAAAAACAGGATTTAACAACTAAATCCTCAGCATCTGATTCTGACTACTACAAACTAAAACCGTTGGGTTTATACTAAGTACCGGTAATGTACGCGGAGTTCGACGGACTTAATCTTTTCGTATTACAGATTTTGGAGGTTAAGTTGGATATTTAGCTGAAGTGTTAACTAGCTAAGATATGTGTACAATATCATTGATCTGGTCTGGTCGATTGCTTTACCACGATGTTCATAGCGCACCAGCACCCTGCGTGTTTCATTCTTAGTCTTAATAGATTCATTTTCTGTCGATATCAGCGTGAGGGGAGCTCCCAGACACGCGCACAAAGCTGCTGCAAAACAATTTTGTTCCCCTAACAACATGATAAGAAAGGGTTTTAATTTTAATCCAGGACTTTTTTAACAAACCAAACGCATATGCTGCTAAACTCCTAATCTGATGAAGATTAATAAGACGCAACCTTTCAATAGATCTATAAAACCCGAACAAAAATAGAGCCTCGTGCCATCGGTCGAGACAATCTCATCCGATTCGGGGCGTACGTGCGTCGCTAAGGCGACATTGACCCATTTTTCCGAGAAAATCATCTGTTGCTTTGTTTGGGTTCGCGAAAGCAAGGTTCGTTGAACCCGGGGCTGTGGACTATTGTTCAGCCGCGCCACTTGGCGGGTTGCCGAGGGGGCGCTGTGGTCGCATTACATCTTTGCGAGCCGCGCTTTGCCCCGCTCCACCCCGCCAGTGCACGTTTCACCACTAAACAGATAGGCAGTGCCACCGAGATGAATGTGTCGCATAATATTTGGTGTATACCGAATAATCGCATACTCATTCCTTGAGTGGTTATAAGCATACATGGAATGTATAATCGGATTTGTATTTAAATGAGGTATTGAATAGCGTTGGCTTCCTAAGATCATTAGATTAGATGACATACCATTAGACCAAGGCACTGCTGAATGCCACAGCAATTTGATTTCCGTCGCCTAGCGTTCTGCCGAAGCGACGTTATTAATAAATCCATTAGCTGTAGGTAGTAAGTAGTAGGCATTTCAGTATAAGAGGTAATAAATAATCTTCAGTCTTCTAGTTAATTGAATGCTCTTTTAGCTTACTAAATAATGCCAACAGTAAATCTATCAACAAATAAGCCTACAGTTCAAGTCATTGCTGGCTAGCCATTTAAACAATATAAAGATAAATGTATTTTAAGTTATAGTTGGCTTAAACAAAAACAACGACAGCACTTCCAGCATCATATTGTTTTCATGAAGCTTCATGGAAAAGTACAAAATCTACTATGTTTGTTCATCCTTTGTTCTAAATGCTAAGCAGGTTCCGGGAGTGACCTAGGTCACGGAGGCTGCGCCGGCCGGAGTAGCAACGGGCTTGCGCACTAACGCCCAGCTCGGAGTTGCCAACAACATCGATCCAGACCCGCTACATTTCCTCTTGCAAATGGATTATTTGCAAGAGGAAATGTAACGTTTAAAGGCATAACATAGTTAACATAGTAGCTTCTTATGAAGACCTGAAAAAAATAACTAAGAAAACGATCCTAGCTATCAAAACAATCAATTGTCAAAGAAAATTCCGTAGAGATTTAATAATTCCAAATCTTGACTAAATATATATATTATATTGAATTGACATTACTCGTAACCAAAATACCACGATCTAATACAGAGCACCTGCTACAGGTATCGCGACGTTTTCCGTCTAAGTGTGCAGTGGTACGTTAGCAGCACCGGGCTGCGCGGCGCACTCCGCGGCGCACGCCACCGCCGACCATTCTAAGTCGCACGTTCATAAACAAATGACGTATCGGACGCATCTCACTCATTTATTGTCAGAGAACAAGTCGGGTTGAACTATTGTAGTTAGCCATTCGAGAGTAGATCCTTTATATTGCGGCTATCTGTTGATCGATCCTGATGCTTTCTGGTGCGCAGGATTAGCAAAATCTCTCGACGTTACTATCCTAAGATGTCAAATTACATCAAAATGTCGGACTTCAAACTGCGGCCGCCTATCGCCACCTTGCGCCAGGTGGTGAGCGATGAGTGGAGCTACCTGCCGAAGGACCAGACGCTGCCGTACAGGCAGCTGTTGCGCACGCTGGAGTGGTGGCTCCCAGATACCTGGGACACCTGGGTGGTGAACCGCCTCTCGAAGGAGGACGTGTTTGGCGAGGCATCTGCCGATAGGATGGCGTCGATGGTGCGGTTCGCGCTGCCGGAGCACAGCGTGGCCGGGATATTCGGTCGCGGGTCGCCGCTCAGCGTCGAGGAGGACCAGCAGCTGCGGCAGGTGCTGCTGAGCTGGGAGCTGGGCCGCGCGCTGGTGACGCACCCGCCCTTCGTGTCCCACGCTATACACAATAGCTATAATTTCCCCCACGTTGTGCATGGAGACCCGTGGACGTTTGACAGTGGGGCACCCTTACTTCCGCCGCTGGCGATGCCGAGATGGGCCTCGGAAGAGCAACGATTATTGCTGAATTATATAAGAAATGATGTGGGGAAGTCGGGTGGCGATTTACCCGCATGGACACCGACGTTTACGGCGTCGCCGCCGGAGCCGCGCACAGCTGCGACTCACGAGTCTCGCAGCCACCACCGGCAGTTCCCCCCGGTGCGGCGCTGGGCGCAGAGCGCTGAATGCCTGTGGCGGGCGCTGGGCTCCCCCGAGCCTCAGGCGCCCCCCGAGCCTCAGGGCCCCCCCGAGCACCAGGTGCCGCGGGCCCGCAGCCCCCGCGGTCAGAAGCGCCCTCACCCGGACTAGTGCGGCACGTGGGAGAGGCATGCTAAGTCATCCGTCGGTCATCGGTCGACACATATGGCTCACGCTTTTGGTGTTCTTCATAATATATATAAGTGTCATAAAAAACGTAGTCTGGAAATCTCCACCGTATATTGTATCTAAACTATGTGTATTCGTAGTGATTACTCTAATGTCTAATTGTTTTAATCGTCTCATACAACCAAATAGCGATTAATTTAATACGTCATCCCTACTTGGTTAATGAATTGAAAATACAACATAAAACACATATAATTTATAGACAAAATCCCATGTATAATTAAGTATCCAATCAGATGTAAATTTGTTTAGTTTTGTATAAAGACCTGTATCAAAACGCTTTTCAAAATTAAGTATTTATTTTAACGAATACTGTTATATTTGTATTTAAAATCTAGATTAATTGTTTTTACGTTACAATAAAATTTTAAGGATGATTGCTGAAATAAACGTTTAGCGTGATATTTTTTTTTATTATTAATCACCATCTGAATAGCTATATTTAATCAGGTCTTCTCTCGGTCGTAAGGGTCTCACATAATAACACACTCACATAGTGTTAAAGAAACCAATGAAATATTTCATTCAGTTATAATGGCGAGTTTACTTGTATTATGGTAAAGTTTAAAAATATGCAAGTGTCGTAGGATGATCTGATAAACCGTTTTTTTTTTCAATAATTCAAGACCATTTTCAAACTAGATAATAAAATAATGGTTTTGAAACATAGTTTTTTTTTCTTAGTCAATAAACTTTTTTTCCTTAGAAGCACAGGGCATAACATGGACATGTCAACTTAAAATTAATAAAACTATTTTTAAAACAAAGTTTTATTATTTGATTTAATTGGTTTTGACGTTTTTAATCTTGGCATGAAAGTGGTTATGTTAGATTAGGTTATATTTGTACAACAAAAGGTAATAATGCCCTTAACTATTATAATTACTTAGAATTATTATTATTAATTAGAGGGTTAAATTATCCTAAAATATTTTTTTTAGTACGTACTTCGATAGATATTCGCCCCGAATTACGTTCAAAAGTACGTAAGTCATATTTTACTGAAAATAATTGGAGTTTACTCCTTACGAACGATTTGAGTTATAAGGCCCGGTACGGACATTTTATGAGGAGTAAAATCAAAGTGTAACACGAAAAGTTGAGACGTTACGTAGAAAGAGACAAACATCAACAAAAATCTGTAGGATAAAACGTGTAAAAGAATGAGATAGAATACATTACACAGCGAATCTAATTCTCGGGGTCTCCTCTTTGCGCGATACTTCGTAGTTGAGACTACGAAGTATAAGTAGTAAGCAAAGAGGTATTGCTGTATTTTATTTATATTATTTTGTAACATACTTTATGTAATACGCTTTATTGAAGTAATATAAATAATCCGAATAATTACAGATATATGTTTGTTTCTCTTATCATTTTAGGAGATGCGTTCATTTACCCTTTTTTTCTATTCGATATATATCATAATTTATCGTTCGTAAGGAGTAAACTCCAATCGTGCGACGTAGCTGACACACACACTTTTTTTTTGTTTTTTTTTTGTTATGATCCATCATTTTTTTCATTTTATTTTTTGCTTTGTATTGTCTCCACGAGGTCTTTTGAGCTGAAAGCCTTCAAGCGATTAGGCATGCTGTACACTGTAGTATGTTATTAGAAGCGCAACAAAAGTTTTTTATTCAATTATTCTTACTCGTACTGTTCTGGAGTTCACAATTAAGTTTTTTTGTGACTGACCCTTATAATTTTGGAATTTTAGAAGGTCTGAGTAGGATTCAGTTCGGCTAATTATGCATAGCTAAACATCCAACTGCAGAGATCGACACAGGGATATGTAATACTAGATACAACACGACACAGCGGCACATCATAAGCAGCAGACGTTGTTGTTGTTGTTGTGTTTAATATTCTGATTGACATGACATTGTCACGTATAAACCACCCTACACGAAACGTGGTTTTATCCGATAAACATTCTCTACAAATATGAATAAACGGCCGCGACATCCTGTCATCTAGATACATAATTATAAATGGCGGTGAGAGAGTACCTGTCTGGTGACTGGTGCCTAGGGGGAGAATCGATCGAATATCGAGGTTTGGCGAGAATGAAGTAACGTTATGTGGGTTTATTTTGCAACGAAGGGATATTTTGTCATGGCTTCTATGAGCGCTGTCTACCTTTTTAGGATCCGGAACACAGAACAAAATCAGTCTTCTAAGTCGAGTATTAATAAATCATACTCTACTATAAGTTCGATCTTGGTCGGTTTGAGTTTGGTATAATGAATGTTGTGGATTGAAGTTTCGCGTAACAACATCCTTTCATGCCATGTTTTTTTTAAATTAATATTCGCAGTCACGAGACAACTAGGTAAAGAAATAGGTATTTATAAAGGTTCATTATACGAACACCTCCATACCATCTACAGAGCATACATTTAAAATTTCAAGTCTCTTATGTTATAAAAATAGAAATTCCCTTTAAAAATCTACCTTTATTCTGAGGCTTTGGTACACAAAACAAATTTATAGAAAGTGTCTGAATTAATGAGGGCTTGCGAACATTTAAGGCTATTTTTGGGCGTACCTTTTATAGGTGAAAAGCTAGATTACCTATACAGTTTTCAATAGTTCAAGAAAAAAAATATTCTGTGATAATTATGTCATGAAGTTTAACAAAATACTAAATTTGTTATTATTTGCTCACATTAGGTCCAAAAGTCAAAAGTTAAAGATTCATTTTAGCGTGAGTACCGGCCACTATTCGACTATGTTTGTGCCTAAAATCACGAATCCAGAATGATCAGTTTAAAAAAAAAATCATTTTTACAAGCGAATTCGATGATACAAAAATAAAACTAATTAAATTGAATACGAGTATCGACATAACTATCAAAAAACCGCAGATCAGACCAGGGGGGGGGGAGGGTAAAATCGATAGGTAGTGAGGTCCCCAGCGCCCTGCCACGTTGTTGGGGCATAGCTCAACACAGACAAAGCTGGCGGGCCCGGAGGTGGAAACCCGAGGTTCCCTGTTTGTTCGGCGTGCATTAAATACTAATATATTGGAATTTTAGAGCTGTTCGGCGCTACTTGCTACGCTATCCGACTAAGTATATGAAGTATTTCCTAACTTGCGCGGAGTGTATCTGACTGCAAGTAATTTTCACTTGCAAGCACGGCGTCTTGTGAAGTTCGCAAGAAAGCACGCAGATTGTTGTTAGAACGATAATTGCCTCAATTTTAGATAATATTGCACTATTTACATGATATCGGGAATATAAGAGAATACGATATTTTATATATTCTTTAAAATGTAATATTTTAAATCAACTGAAACGCATTTAGATGGATTCAATGTAAGTGTTAAAAAAGGGTTCCGAAATCGAGTGGTTCTCGAAACTAAATATATATAATGTTGAATTTATTTCAAATTAAGCCGACATAAAGTTCCTCTAAATAAATGTTTGAATAAATCTATCGAATATTTATTCAGAATCGTAATAAAATCGACGATCATACAAATGTTTGGCAAATAACCTCCTTTAAAGTTGAGCACAAACAACTCCAGACTAGCGAGATAATATTATCCCACCGAAAACATTGTCATGTAAAATTTAGCCAAGACGAGAGCGAGACCACATGGCGTACACTGTCAAAATGTTATCAGATGTAATGTCGAGCCAAGATTATTATTTACATGGAAAACCAACACAGCTTTAACAAAGAATTCTAAATAGAATATAATTAAAAGTCTTCACGAATAGGAACACAGAACAGATTATTATAACCTTACAAACATCTTAGTCCACAATCACAAACTTTGCCAAAATATTTGACTTGCCCGCTGAGCTACCGTAAGAACTTTTGTGTAAGAGAAAAAAATTAACGCTTTTAAAATGCCATTACACATTTTATTATTTGTGTAACTTGCTTGTGCATTGCAATTTATTACAACAAATATATTAATAATAGATAAATTATCCTGTGAATTTTGTACATCTGGTATATTCCAAACCCAAGTTCTGAGGGTTTGAATTAAACCCTACGAAATGTTTCGAAAAGAGGTAGATAGTGCCTGAACGCTTCGCTTGCTTGTCTTGGCGGCCCCCAAATAACTGTTTATGAAGGGCTGTGGTCTTGCTTGTTGAAATAGTTCTCAATTTGAAGCAGAGAGGTCGAATCACTGTCTGTAGATGAGTAAATAGTAATCAGCGATGATAATCCTAGTAAAGAAAGTGTGAACCCACCTATATCCAATAGGCTGGAAATTAAATCGTTAAGAACAAATGATTGCGATTTAATATCAATACTCGTATGAGTATTGTCGAATCATCAAGCTCAGCAAGTCAATGCGAAATCCTTGCGCTGAGGCATCGCAATTGCTTCAATTAAATTGATCACTAATTTTTTCACGTATCGCATAAACACATCTAGTGTGAAAATAGGGAATGAGATTAGAAATAACATGACACATCTTATTATAGAAAATACTCCCAAATACATATGTTTGCTTAGCTTTTAAGGAATTTTCTAATGCAAAACTGATTTACATCTTTTCAACTAATTTTATACATAAATTAAGACGGCGAGGCGAATGATGATCATCAATATATTATTATGTTTGTGGACGGCGTAATAGTCATTTAAATTTAATTTTTTTTTGTCAATGTGTCATATAAAAGTAAATTTTGTTGCAACTAACATTATTTTGAATAATTTTATTTATTCTGAAGATAAGCTTGAATTAATTTGAATCATCTAATATAATTAACTTAATCGTGGGACTTATTGGAGAGGCGAATGATGATCATCAATAAATTATTATGTTTGTGGACGGCGTAATAGTTATTTAAATTTAATTTTTTTTTGTCAATGTGTCATATAACAGTAAATTTTGTTGCAACTAACATTATTTTGAATAATTTTATTTATTCTGAAGATAAGCTTGAATTAATTTGAATCATCTAATATAATTTACTTAATCGTGGGACTTATTGGAGTTTACTCCTTAAGAAACGATTTGAGTTATAATGCCCGGTATGGAAATTTTATGGGGAGTAAAATCAAGTGTTAACAAAAGTTGAGGCGTTACGTAGAAAGAGACAAACATATATATATCTGTAGGATTCAACGTGTAAAAGAATGAGATGGAATACCGTCGAAACGTCACGTTCGAAATAAGAACTTTAACGCATTTTGATTGGTTGTTTGTTGTGTCTCTGGAATGCGAGTTACCATTTTTGACATTCGAATACGCGTTCGAAAAAGTATTCGTCTAGCATTCACTTAGAATTTCTCAGTGAGTAGAGGTGAGAGTGCAAAGTTATTCAGTAAAATCATCAATATTTACAAAAAAATTTTGGGCGGACGTTTCTTTTTCACTTGATAGCTTTTACGTTTTTGTGCAGGGAACTAAAACAATTGACGAATTTATGGTCCTTTCAACGCGTTTCGTTGGAACATATAATAAGTACCTTCTGTTATTTATTAATTAAAATATTAAAAAGAAGCTATAGTTTCGACACTAGCATTTGTTTGTAAATGTTAAATGTATAAGTAACCATGTTGTACACCAATATTGTTAAAATAACAACATAAGAGATGGAAGCTGAGTAGTTCTATTCGCTTTTCAACTCAGTGTAAAAAATTGAAGCGAACTGTCAAGACTATGTTATTTCCTTGATTATTCTTAGTTTTTATTTAAATTAGATTTAAGTTGACCTGTCCATGTAAGCATAGGCTTCTAAGGAAATAAACATTTTGACTTTGACTTTGACACCTAATTAATTTGTTCTTTGCAGTATTTAAGAATGATATTATAATTCAAAGTGAAAGAAATCAATCATCCTAAAATTGGATTTGTATAAATTGAACACAATTATTATTATTTTGTAACATACTTTATTTAATACGCTTTATTGAAGTAATATAAACAATCCGAATAATTACAGATATATGTTTGTTTCTCTTATCATTTTAGCAGATGCGTTCATGTACCCTTTTTTTCTATTCGATGTACATATATCATAATATCGTTCGTAAGTAGTAAACTCCAATCGTGCGTCGTAGCTGACACACACACACTTTTTTTGTCCTACTTTATTAAAATTAGTAGCAAACTTATTAGTAGCGTTCGTTAGTTAGTGCAACGTTTTTGCTGCTCATTCTCATAGCTAACAACAAACACGAAGAAGTGCACATGTTTTAAAGCGCAATGTCGGGGTTATTCTTGAACGAAATTAAATTAAGATAGTTAAGCTACTTCCTAAGCTAAAAGCCTGTATGTTTTTACTTTTGACTAAGTTCAAATACACATACTGAACAAAGAAATAAAAAAAGTGTGTGTGTGTGTCAGCTACGACGCACGATTGGAGATTACTACTTACGAACGATATTATGATATATGTACATCGAATAGAAAAAAAGGGTACATGAACGCATCTGCTAAAATGATAAGAGAAACAAACATATATCTGTAATTATTCGGATTGTTTATATTACTTCAATAAAGCGTATTACATAAAGTATGTTACAAAATAATAATAAGAATAAGAATAATATTTATTTGCAAATACTAATAATTGTGTTCAATTTATACAAATCCAATTTTAGGATGATTGATTTCTTTCACTTTGAATTATAATATCATTCTTAAATACTGCAAAGAACAAATTAATTAGGTGTCGAAACTATAGCTTCTTTTTAATATTTTAATTAATAAATAACAGGAGGTAGTTATTATATGTTCCAACGAAACGCGTTGAGAGGACCATAAATTCGTCAATTGTTTTAGTTCCATGCACAAAAACGTAAAAGCTATCTTTGTAAGACGATATCCAAGTGAAAAAGAAACGTACGGCCAAAATTTTTTTGTAAATAGTGATGATTTTACTGAATAACTTTGCACTCTCACCTCTACTCACTGAGAAATTCTAAGTGAATGCTAGGCGAATACTTTTTCGAACGCGTATTCGAATGTCAAAAATGGTAACTCGCATTCCAGAGACACAACAAACAACCAATCAAAATGCGTTAAATTTCTTATTTCGAACGCGACGTTTCGACGGTATTCCATCTCATTCTTTTACACGTTGAATCCTACAGATATATATGTTTGTCTCTTTCTACGTAACGCCTCAACTTTTGTTAACACTTGATTTTACTCCCCATAAAATTTCCATACCGGGCCTTATAACTCAAATCGTTTCTTAAGGAGTAAACTCCAAAAAATATTTTTCACGAAAGTTAAAGGTAAATTTCATGAAAGGCAGAAAATATTTTATCCAAAGCTTTTCATTCGAAATTGAATGTTTAACATCTGATATGACTTGGAATTGTCGTCGACAGCATTGTGCGTTTCCTATATGTATATCAGATTCTTTTTCTTATTAGATTCAAGTAGAGTAAATTGCAAATAACATGGTACGGCCTCGTCTACATCGGAGGACCGCAAAGATCACTATTCTGTAGCGCCCGCTGATTCAATTCTGTGAGGAGGTGGTACCTAAGGCACGGCAGATTCAATATTCTTTCTATTTGCCGTAAGGTTTCAATATGCATAAATAAAATGTTTACTCATGCCTTCAATACATTAGATAGATAGATAAAAAGCTAATTTCTTCATTGCACACCAATGCTTACAGACTAACTTAAAAGAAAAACAATCAATAGCCACATTAGTTGTATATTAATTTGGATTTATATGCCACTAGGTATCCGCCCGCGGCCTTGCCCGCGTATTTATAAATTTTACCGCGGTAATAAGTTGCCTTTGTCCTTTCCTAGGAAAACAGTTATGCCCGTGCCAAATTTCATTCAAATTAAACTTTGCTCGCAATGTCAAAGTCAAAGTCAAAACGTTTATTTCCTTAGAAGCACATAGCCTACATGGACAGGTCAACTTAAAATTAATAAAACTAAATTGCTTAAATAACAAATATCAAGGACTTGTCTTGACAGTTCGCTTCAATGTTTTATACTGAGTTGAGAAGCGAATAGAACAACACAGCTTTATCAGTTATTACAATTTTGTAGTTATTACAATTTTGGAGTTCTTATTTATATGTAACTATTATAAGTTTAACATTTACAATAAAAAAAAATGTTTGTCATATAAGGAAGCTATTATAACATGAGCATATCAGTCCTGGTCAACCAGAATTATTAGAGCCTGTTACTGTGGAACTAAGCAACATCTATCCAAGCTCCATCATCTTTTATATAATCATTTATAGAGTAATACGCTTTTTTCATTAGACTTCTCTTAATAAATGATTTAAATTTTCTAATAGGAAGCTCTGTTACATTATGAGGAAGCTTATTATAAAAACGTACAGAGTTTACCCATAAATGATTTGCCTAGTTTTTTTAGTCTGTAAGTAGGAATTAGTAATTTTTCTTTACTTCTCGTGTTAATACTATGTACGTCACTTTTTCTTAAAAACAAATGCTTATTCTTGTGGGTGAACATCAAGTTCTCAAAAATGTACTGTGAGATTACAGTTAGAATGTTAATCTCTTTGAATTTTTCTTTGAGGGAGTCACGTGGTTTCATTTTATATATTGCACGTACAGCCCTTTTTTGCAGCACGAATATAGTTTGAATATCGGCTGCAGCACCCCAGAGTAGGATACCATATGACATAATACTATGAAAGTAACTAAAATAAACCAGTCTAGCTGTGCCCTCATCTGTGATATATCTCATTGTTCGCACTGCATAAGCGGCTGAACTAAGTCTACCTGCAAGGTTTGTAATTTGGAGTTTCCATTGTAGACGAGAATCAATATGTAAACCTAGGAACACTGTTGAGTCAACGAGCTCGAGAATTTCATCGTTTAATATCATTTTTGTAGGAAATTCTTTAACATTAGGGTGTTTGAATTTAATACATTTAGTTTTTTTTTGCGTTTAGCAGTAAGTTATTAACCGTAAACCAATTTAGTACTAGTGACAGTGAGTTATTTACATCGTCAAAATTATTTTTATTCCTATCAACTTTAAATAATAAAGAAGTATCATCAACAAATAAGACTATGTCACAAAGGTCTTTAGCAAAATACGGGAGATCATTTACATATACTAAAAACAAAAAAGGCCCAAGTATTGATCCTTGTGGAACCCCTAATTCGATTTTTGATCCTGAGGATCTTTCATTACCTACTTGAACCATTTGAATTCTATCGGTCAAGTAGGAATGTAGGAGCTCAAGGGCTTTGTTGTGAATGCCGTAATGCTTTAATTTATTTATAAGTGGTGCATGGCAGACACAATCAAAAGCCTTGGAGAGATCACAGAACACGCCGATAGTATTTTGCGCTCTATCCCAAGCCGCCAAAATGTGCTTTATCAATAGTGTTCCAGCATCAGTAGTTGATCTACCTTTGGTGAAGCCAAACTGATTGCTATGCAGAAGTCTGTTGCGATCAAAGTGATTTATTAATTGTGTTAAAATATTTTTTTCAAAGATTTTACTCATTACGGGAAGAACTAAGATAGGCCGATAATTTGCAGGATCAAATTGAGTACCAGATTTATGAAGAGGGACAAGCTTGCCATATTTCATGAGATCTGGAAAGATACCAACATCGACACAGCTGTTGAAAATGAAGGCCAGGAGGGGGGCAATATCATTAATAATATTACCTAGCACTTTTGTTGAGATATTCCAAAGATCTACTGTGTATTTGATGTTGAGAGATTTGAATGTTTTCACTATGCAGTCGGCAGTTACATGAGTAAAGTAAAAGACTTCAGCACATGCATCTACGGATGCCTCTAATAGTTCCACAGCCTTAGATGTAGATGAGTTTAATGACCGCGTTATAGTTTTCGGTATGTTACAGAAAAAACTTTCAAAAGCATTGGCAATGTCCATTGTCTTTGACTAAGATATTATCATTTATTTTTAACTTAATCTGTTTACTACGGGGTACTGATTTGCCAGACTCATTATTGATAAGCTTCCAAGTGGCTTTAACTTTATTTGAAGAGTTCGCGGGTAATAATTGATTTACCCGCGAAATGTGCTATATAATAAGCTTTATTATTGCGAAGTTTCATCAAAATACATTTAGTAGTTTTTGCGTGAATGAGTACAAACACACTTACATCCTTACACACTAACGAGTTTCTGGTCCGGAAATATTTATTTATATTTATTTATTTACTTTTAAGTTAAACGACAAGTAAGACGATAATAAGCGGATCGTACATACAGGAAAAAAATGTCATTCAATTTAGCCCTATAGTAGTGAGGTGCAAACACATACATACTAAGGTTTTCAATAAAGCAAGGGGATGCTATTCTCGAGACGGCCGTGCGTCTGTCACTATGCTGTGTCCAAGGAGCGTGATGGATATAGTTGAAATTTTATCGCTATAACAATAAATCTAAATTTAAAATTTAAGAAAACCCCCGATTCTAATGCTTTAATTTCCGTAATAGTAAAACACCATAATATTTTGTAATGTGATGCGCTTTCATTTGATACCCCACTCGAGTATATTTGCAGATTATCGGTTTTCCTAACCCACTCTCACGCCCATAACATTTAAACGGCACAACCGATTTTCATGAAACATGTCTAACAACACTCGCGCCAATAACACCCCTCTTTTTTTGTCGGAGGTTAATAATATATAAAATTGCAAGATGTTTAGATAATGATATTGACTTTAGCATGAAAAATAAAATGCTTAAAATAAAATATGAATTAGTATTAAGTTCCATGATCGTAGATCTAATATTAATCAACCTACATGTCAGTACCCTTTAGGTAAACGGTTACGGTAACCAGGTTTCGCAAGTAACCCTGTAAGTAAGGTATTGGGTCAGGTCAGGTCGCGGCCTAAACAGGAAGTGCCCTAATTCAGGAGGAAAGTCAACTGAAATATAGACTCACCGATTTATGCAATACAGGCTCAAAAGAATCTGTGCGCCAAATATGGCGAAGTAAAAGTCCTCACCATCATTCCAGCCGCAGGATGTCCAATGCTGAACATTAGCATAGGCGAAACCCGTATTGTAATGATTCCCGCAGTAAACTTAACCTTAGTAATTTTTCAGACCCTAAGGAATATTTGTCGTGTTTGATGGCATTTTTTCTCGTCTATTTGTTTAACACGTAGTCTGCGACCTTTCCCAGGCCCAAAGTATTAAAACAATCGATTCTATTACTATTGTATGCATTCTAGTTTACGTTTACCTGTCAATACAATATTATTATAGCAGCGAACATTCAATGGAGGATTTTTTTCCGGCAAGATAGATACAAGATACAAAATCATATATCCAATGTTTGATTTTGTAAATCTTAGAACCACCCATAGGTACTAATTTTAATGCGTAAAAGTAACTCTCTGTCTCTGCTCCTCTTTCGCGCAAATCTACGACAACCGATTAAAATGAAATTTGGTATACAGATTCTCTTGAGCCTGAGAAAGGACTTCTAATTACCGCGGGAAAATACAATTCAATAATACAACTTAACATGCATTCTTAAAGATAAATAGGAAACAAATTAATCGTATCTGGTAGTTTCGTTTTTTTAACACTACGCAAAGAAGCGCTTCAAAATCTAGCTCATTGTTGTTCTCTTATAATACATTAATAATTATTCGTTAGTCTTTTTTTAATTTGTTGTTGAAGCAGAGACCGTCCCAAGCAAAGATATTAAAATATACTAATTTAATCTCTTTGTTTTGTCGTAGGTTATCAGAAATTTTATTATAAGCTTTTTGACAGAGATTGCTTTACGATTTTTTTTTAATTTTTTACCACTCGGAGTTTGGATCAAAAAATATCGTGAAATATAAAATTTTCTTTAATTGAATTTTTATAACTATTTGTTGAAATTATTGTTGATACTTTTGTTTTATTATATAGTTAATATTTAGTTTTTTTTAAGTGATTGTGATAAATATTTAGACTAGTGCAAAATTTGGATTTATCTTTCGAAAATATTATGTTTTTAATTTATTTTGAAAGGCGAGGATGGTTGGTGGTGGATGTTTTTATTTCATCGGGAAGACTATTTATTGAACATGTTTGTCCCATCACATAAAATATTTCTTTCGCCGGGTTTTGAAAATGCAGTATGTTGAATTAATTTATAAAAATCATGCACACATTATATACCTACCTATGTATGTTTTTTTTTGTGATATTGTCATGGTAGTGAATGTCACCTAACATTATCTTCTTGATAATATTTATTAAATTAATAACAAAGTATGGTCAGATGGGATTTTTTTATGATCAGATGCTACTCCGGTTTACAAGGGAATAACCTGAAATAAGCTGTGTGCTAAACTCCTTAAGCTGTAAGCGTACGTACCCGGAGAGTTATCAAGGTCGCGCCTGTCGAAGTTTGTTCCATCGAACTACGAGGATCTTCAGTGTGTGTTTACTATTCAGTTGTATTAATAGTTTACATACCTCTAGTGCCAAATCGCGTCTGTCGAAGTATGTCTCCAAGTGCTCGGTGATCTCGAGCGCGGCGTATCTGACGGCGTCGCGCACGCGGGCGCAGTCGGCGGCGCCGGCGCCGGCCCACAGCAGCGGCGGCTCCTCGGCGCCGAGCCGCTCCAGCACCAGCGCCAGCTCGCCGCCCGCGCCCGCTGCGCCGCACAACGCAACCGTTTTTGATGTCACCTCCTGTGTTATATTCATTTAATATTTACTAGCTGAACCCAGCAAACGTTGTTTTGCTAAATGGAAAATAGATGTTGGCCGATCCTCACACCTACTCAATGTTTTTAAATTTTTTCTGCATAAAAATTTAAAAATAGTTTAACCTGCAAAGTGAGGTTTATCACTTATTAAAAACATTAAAAATCTACTCAATTTGCTCATTAAATTTCATGAGAAACGATAAAGCCGTTTCGGAGGAGTACGGGAACGAACAATAGAGAACAATTTAGAACAGTCCAGGTTCGCCTTTGTCGGATACGACACGGAGGACATTATCAATAATAATAATTTGGTTATTTCTTTACAAATAGTCAAAGTCAAAACATTTATTTCCTTAGAAGCACAGGGCATATACATGGGCAGGTCAACAATTTACAAAATAAAAGTTCTCTTAGGCCACGTCCGCACAGACAGGCGGCTTACTTAGCGCCTAGAGCCTAGCGAGTCACCTAGCGAGTAGCTTAATAAAACGAACATTCGAGAACGTTCGAGATCGGCCGCACTGCGCGCTTGGCGCCTGGCTAGTCGCTTAGCGTGTATCCAAGTAAACAAACGTGTTGGTTTTGTGTCACGAAGCGCGAGGCATTTGAGAAGAAAAAATGGATGAAATATTAATTGCACCTAGCGACCCACCACGCAAACCACCTGTGGTAAAAAACAATTTCAGTGTGGCCACCGTGAATCTAGCAAGTAGCCAGAATGCAAGCCACTAGGCTCTAGGCGCTAAGTAAGCCTGTCTGTGCGTACGTGGCCTAACACTTCTTAAAACGTCTTTTACATTCAAAAAGACTTACAGAAGGAGAACTGAACGAAGGAGGAGGACTAATGAATTGACGCAGGCGCTGGTGTAATGTAAGATTGTCGAAATATCAAAAAACATAGGCTATAGTCTGGCCGCTCTTAGATTGCGTTCCTGACATCTGTCATTACAATCACGCATATCAAGTCCTGAATTTCTTAATAGTACAGTCGATAGCTGTCATTGTAATGTCTTATTAATAACGTTACTAAATGTTAAAAATGTCTTATTAATAACGTTACTAAATGTTAACTGAGGTACATCACTAGTTATGGCAAATGGACAAGTGTCAAAAACGCAATCTCTCAGTGGCCATACTATAAATGTGTATAATGTATATGTATATCTGTATTAAAAGGGATTGGAATATTTCTGTATGGGAGCTGGCATAGGATGCCCTGCTGTTACGTGCACGACAAATGTGTGGAGCACAGGGGAGCCTTATTTCACCACGCTGGCCAAGTGCGGGTTGGTGAAAAACACTTTAAAGTTCTCAGAACATGCCGTTTGCCTCACGATGTTTCTTTCACCGTTGAAGCACGTGTTTTAAAGCGCACATACATTTTTCAAGGTGAAAAATCCTGCGGTTCATGGTGGGGTTTTGAACCCACGACCTTCGGAATGAAAATCGAGTGTGCTCCTACTTAGCCAACACGTCTTTATTTTATCGCACACGACAAATGTGTGTCGCGATGTAAAGTACAGTTCTAACATACCTTATAATATACAACAAGTAGGTATTCCATTATAACTTATAAGGTGTTTTCAACAATGTGAACTATGTAAAAGCTTATTAGGTACTGAATACAGTTGTGAATATATTTATAGATTACCTTGAGCACAGTGTGCAAGGCGTGCAGTTGCGCGAGCGGCGGTAGGTGCGCGGCGTGCCGCAGTAAGGCGCAGAGAGACGCACGCCACGCGTCGCGCGTGGACGATCCGCCGCCCGTCGCGCCCGGCGTGACCGCGCTGCTGCCGCTGGGTACTGGTGTCACATCGCCTCTGTCACCTGTCATAATAGTCTTTAAGGTCAATACACAATGAGACGTGAAGCGGCGCGCATTACAATAAATCTGAATTTAAAAGTATGAAAAACCCCCGATTCTAATGTTTTAATTTCCTTAAAAGTTAAACACATTTTATATGTGAAAACTTTTAAATGGTCTTCAGTGTGCACATATGTGTATCTTTATTGTTAATATTACATACTAGTGGCCCGCCCCGGCTTCGCACAGGTTTTTATTCAATTTTATAACCCGGCAATTATTCGATTTTTTCTCGCCTTTTAAACCTTCCCTAGACCTCCACGAACATTTCAAGACTATGATAAGATAAATCCGTTCAGCCGTTCTCGAGTTTTAATCAGACTAACGAACAACAATTCATTTTTATTTATATAGACTAGCTAGCTGTAAGTTTACCGAAAATCTTAAAATAAAAATAAAAATAAAAAAAAACACCATAATATTTAGTAATGTGCACGCGAGGCGCTTTCATTTGATACCCCACTCGAGTATATTTGCAGAGTTTCGGTTTTCCTTCCCCACTCTCACCCCCATAAGTTTTAAACGACTCAACCGATTTTCATGAAACACCCGCGGCAGACTCACCTTTCATACAAAAAAGACTAAATTGAAATCGCTCCATCCGTTCGGGAGCTATGATGTCCCAGACAGACAGACAGACACACGTCAAACTTATAGCACCCATCTCATTTGGTCGGAAGTATAAAAATTAAGTTTCATTGTAAGAATTCGTGCTGCGCCTCTGTTGCTCAGAACTTTTAGTATTGTTGCGTCGCGTTTCGGTCTGAACTGACCCTTATAAATACAAACGTGAATAAAAATATGCCATATGATTGGACAAGTGGTTTAAAACTCCATAATTAAGACCCAATCCAACAATAGTAATATAGTTTTCAATTTGCAAAACAACGTTTGCTGGGGTCAGATAGTCTTAGTAGATATATAAGTATAGATCTAACATTGTTACAGATATAGCACCTACATACTCAAGAACTTTTATAATATGTGTGGATTTCTTATATACATTTTCTACTTGATACGTTGTTCCACCAGGACAGTATTGATAGAATGCAAAGCACATAAAAGTTTTAAACAACACTAATTAGTGAATTTATTTGCAAGAATACAAAATAATTCATACATGTCGGATTTTAAAAAGTAAAAGTCAATGTATTCAGCCTGCAACAAATACCATGAATTTTTCGTCTTCGTCCAGTTAATAGATACCTAAAAATTTTAGGTATCATCATCAACATCACCCTATTAACGTTCCCACTGCTGGGACACAGGGACTTCTCTATTGACGAGAGAGATTTGGCCTTAATTCACTACGCGCTGGCCAAGTGCGGGTTGGTGAATGTCACATGTCCTTCAAATTCTTTAAAAGTTCTCAGAACATGCCGGTTTTCTCACGATGTTTGCCTTCACCATTAAAGCACGTGTTTAAAGCGTACATAAATTTCTCAAGAAGGAAAATCTTGAGGTGCGTGGCGGGGTTTGAACCCACGACCTTCGGAATGAAAGTCGAGTGTCCTACCACTTAGCCAACACGGCTTTTAAAAATATTTATAAATATACTATGTGGTATTGTATTATTCTGTCCACTACAACAATCATGATTTAATGAGGTTAAGCAATGATGCGCGATGCCAGTTCTTGGATGGGTGACCGACCTAACCGCATCTTTTTGCACTCAAAAAATTATGTGTATAAACTTTACACGGAATCCTAGGTGCAGTATGAGTCCATCCAGTAGCGGATTTACACATTTTCAAGGTATAGGCTGAATAGTTTTTGCCGCCCTTGCCTCAACAATTGTCATATCATACATTATTTTTACAATACAACAATTTCGTTGAAACTGCACTTGAAATAATTTTTCGGTATATTTTGAGCTAATCGGTATAAGTTTGCTAATCTCGGAATGTGCAATGACAAGTGAGATCTGTAAGACATCAGAAAAGGCATAGAAAAATCTATTTTATGTCAAAGGTAAAAAAAATTGTTTACCAAATTTGCCGTGCTAGGTTTTAACCTACTCAGCCTGCTTGTAAATCCACCACTGAGCCTATCTCATACTCATCAAATGTATTTTAAACCGGTATCTTCTAGACATTCGTGATCCACCCACGTCGATATCGACAAATACCTTAAAGTGAAATTAAAGTAAAAATATAAATTAAAAACAACCCCTTCGCAGCATCAATCAGGTCCAAAGTATCAATGAATTGTCATTTAAGCATTATTCAAACCCACTCAGGTATATTTGTACACATTCACTCAAATCTTTCAATTGTCTAAACTGATTTCAATAACACTTGCAGTTTCGTGACGTATAAATGTTATGTTATAAGCTTTATTAATGTTATTAGCTTGATTGATACCAAACACGGTTATATTCGGAAAAAAACGATTTTTCATTAAACTCTCTAAACTATCTTTGAAACGGGTAAACCAAATTTTATGAAACATATGGTGGCAAAATATACCGTTTGTTATTGAATAGCAAAGTTATGTCATTAGTAGGTAACTACGACCGGCAACAGGTTTCCTGTAAAAGAATGTACTCGCTTTGTTAACGGCTTCAAATCATTGATAGACAAGTCCAATTTTAAATATTGAATTTTAGAAATAACAATTATAGACCCTGTATCTATTTTAAGTGAAATATTATGTCCGTTACAGTCCATATTTTCCACCCACTCCTCATTTGACTTACTTGACGTTTTGTCGTCACCGATCGTATTCACGTAAAACATCTCACCGTCAGATTACTCAGCGCCACTGTTCGCGGTGTCAACGCTTATATTTAACACTTTACGGACCATTATCTTATGCTCACACACACGCGTAGTTGGTTAAACACTGAATTTATTGCCATAGGTATCTACCCTCACATATTGCATAATAGCTAACCTACCTATATTAAGTATATATATACCACACATAGCTATCAACTCTTGGCGCTAATCTTTCAAGCAAAAAAAAACAAAATCGATATCGGTTCATTTATTTGGGATTTACTATGCCACAGACGGACACGCCTATAACGTTCAACTTATAACACCCCGTTTTGCGTTGAAGGCTAAACATGGTCTATTTTTCATAAAAAAATAAATAAAGTTTTTAATAATGCATAGTTTGAATGCATTCACCAAATTCGCACCATGTTCCATAGCCTCTTTAGCTCAGTGGTAGAGCACTGGTCTCGTAAACCAGGGGTCGTGAGTTCAATCCTCACAGGAGGCAGTTTAAATTTTGCACATGTTTTATTTTATTGAGAACAAATAGTTTTGTATTGTGTTTTGTTAATATTGAGAATAAATAATTGTGATTTAACATCACGCTGCTATTTTAAATCTATACAGAGTGTTTCATTATATGAGTAATCACAGTAAACTATGTTTCGGGAGATTTTTTTTTATGTATTTGCATTTTTTTTTAATTTGGAGATAATCATTGGAAAAAAAAACATTCACAAAGTTTGAATGTTTATCTAAGATAACAACCCTTTAATATGCTACTCAAATTTGTCACAAAATTTTACAATGTGTCACAAACTTTTTGTAATAATAGTGACAACAAAAGATTAAGTTATCTTAATACTCTGACCATGTTATTGTGCATACATTTGCATGTAGCTCTGTTAGGCTCTGCTTGTATACATTGTTTATTATATTGTTAATGATTTAAAAACTATTTCGACTTAATATTTCAGTTTATTGATCAAAAGTCACTTGTATTTTACAATTCTTTAGTGTTTTACAAAGTAAACAAATCAACAAAATTTTAATATAATTTAGACTCGTAAAATGTGATGTTTGCCAGTTGTTGTAGACCAAAAATGTGACAGTTAAAAGTGCAAGTGTTAAATGTGGAATCAAGTTTTAACATTACAGTGAATGTTTGACAAGAAACAAAATTTTAAACTGAATTATATTTGCATGTGTTTCTTATGAGTTTTGTGAGTTTAAACATGCTATACGAAAGTAAAACTTAAATATTTTTATTAACTTATTTATATACTTAATTAAGTTGTCTTTTTTATTGTTAGATAATTCATTTCACCACAATCTCACCTGATGTAAAGTGACGATGTGGTCTAAGATGGCTTCTCCGGGCCACATTACGAATAAACGAATAATCGCTTCACGCACTGGCCCAGCCCGGAGGGTGGTGACAAGCCGCGGCCGAAGCCTACCACCAGAGACTGTTCTTAGCACCACCCGGAGGTCACGTGTAAGGATTTAGAGGGTTTTCAGTATCACAGCAAAAACTTCAAAAAATAACTTCTCTTAAGTTAGTTCGACAGCGCCTTTAGCAGCAGCATAAGACATTTATATTTCGTTTACGATTTGGCATATTATTGAAAATAATTTAACTTGAAATTTTAAATAAATGAATCTTAGTTTGTCAATGCACAGCAATTTTTGTTGAGGTGTATTTCAAAGTCATACATGGACAGGTCAACTTAAAATTAATAATATTAAATTTTATAGACAAAAATTATCAAGGGAATAACATTGTGTTGACAGTTCGCTTGAATGTTTTATACTGAGTTGAGAAGAACAAGATTTATCAGTTTTTACAGTGTTGTAGTAATTATAATATTGGAGTTCTTATTTTATAGTTACATGTTTATGATTAAATGTCCTTGTTATTATAACGTCTTGTCTGTGCCTTTTTGCAAATGTAATATAATTCCCTGATCAGAAATTAACGAAGTGTAAAATTATTAGGTCGACGAATAAATAAACTATTAACAATAGAAGTTAACAATACAATACAAAAACACTTTATTGTACACACAAGGAAATAAAATACAACAACACGTAGGAAAACAAATGTACAATGGGCGGACTTATCGCTAAAAAGCGATCTCTTCCAGGCAACCTTTGGATGGAAAATAACTATAAATTAAAGTTAAGATACGAATCTTAGGATGCGTTTTAGATTTCTGATAGTTTTTAGTCATTAATACAATGTCACATAATAACTGATTTAGTAAGTTTAACTTAATATTGGCAACCTTTTAGTGTTTAATATGTACAATAAAAAAATATCTTTATATGTATGTCTACAATATTACCTAAGTATATAAGATGTTTAGTACTCGTAACACAAGCTTAGAGCTTAACACGGGTCTAGATGTTGCTATGTGGATTGACAGTAAATAATATATTTATCCAGGGTGTAACAAAAGTTTCTGTCAGTATGAGATTGACAGTAAATAATATATTTATCCAGGGTGTAACAAAAGTTTCTGTCAGTATGAGAATATAAGACATAGGGGCATTTGTTCTTAGGAACCATGCCATTGATTTTAGCAAAATGATAAATTGCATATACACATTTAAAAAATCTTGTATTTTCTTGGAATCGAACCCGGACTTTTTGAAAAAAAATTACTACTTTTATAACTTTAATCTTGGCTTAATCTATGGCGCATCAAAGCCAATTCTGATAAATCGGTTCACGTAACGTTCACTCTAAGAAGGGCTACCTGCCCTCCTGTCAAACTATACGACAAGCTGGTTCCACAGGCAGAAAGCGCTAAATACCTGAGAATACACTTAGACCGTAGACTGACCTGGCAAAAGCACATCTGGACGAAAAGAAAACAACTTGACTGTAAAATCAGGAATATGAACTGGTTGATAGGACGAAAGTCGCAACTGACTGACCAAAGTAAATTGACAGTATACAAATGTATGATACATTTCTATACTGTCAATTTACTACAAGCCGATATGGACATACGGAATCCAGTTATGGGGCTCAGCTGGCCAAAGTAATATAGACATACTGGAAAGATTCCAGAGCAAAACAATCAGGACAATGTTGGGTATACCACGCCACGTGAGCAACAAATACATGTACATGGACATAAAAGTACCAACGGTGAAAGAAGAATTGGAAAACTTAAGCCAGAGATATCAACAGAGACTGGACGGACATAACAATGAGCTTGCTGCCCAGCTTATGGGATCCGGCAGCATCCTCTTCTCCAGATTGAAGCGACACGGTATCTCCAACCTAGGAACGAGATACACTCAGAAGGACTGAGAGCTGGGTCACTGGACCTGACTCTCTTACAAACAATCGAAATAACATTGACAAACCAGAAGATTGGATTATTGAACCAAACGTTCAGATAGCCAATAAGCAGATAACATAAAAAAAAAACTTTTATAACTATGTTTTTGAAGTTAATTAAAGAGGTACGTTCCTTATAGGGTGTAGACATTATTTAAGAACTGGATTATTGTTTTATTTTTACCTTAATTAATACCATCTTTCTGAATAATGTATACCTAAATGTTTATATATTGTGTCAGCAGCAAATAAATGTTTGTCTATGTCTATTATCGATTGAAAATTTGTACATAAATCCTGTATTAATTGGAGCAAGATAAATAAATAAATAAATATTTCGTGACAATGCACACAACAACATCTCCCGTGGTAAGCTCTAAGCTTGTGTTACGGGTACTAGATATCTGATATACTTAATATTATAGTCATACATAATATAGATATTTTTTATTATACATATTATTAAACACCCAGACCAAGGAAAAAGTGCTTGCAGAACATACAAACACTTTCACCCTCGGCGGGAATCGAACCCGCTGCCTCTTGCGCCGCAAGCGGACCCTCGCCCACCGCGCCACTGAGGCAGTCGAGTCAAGATACATTAAGTGTAATAATATGCTACATAGATAGAGCGGTGTGTAAATACTTTACGTTAAGAAAACAACCCACTTTTGGGGTTAAACGGGGTAAGAACTTTGCATAAAAAACAATGTTTTAGAAGTGAGTTACTTGAAATTTGTCAGCGATGTTCTTTGTAGTGTCACCATTCGCTAAGAACAGAATTTACGAAACTCCACTACCGAAGGTATTGAAAGGGGGGGGGGGGGGGGGGGGGATTAGAAAATGTCTATCAAAGTACAATGTTTCAAATTAAGAGACTTTATAAACGTATGCTCAATAAATGGTGTGGAGGTGTCTTATGGGTCCTTATATATCAATACCCCATTTTGGCTTAAAACGGGGGTTAGAAATTTGTATTAAGGACCTAAGTTTTCTAATCAAGACATTTTTATAAACAAGTAAATACATTCGACAGCAGCGGGTAAAAAAAGGAGCTAGGAATGTTAACTAGGGAGAGAGAGAGATATAGGAAGTGGGAGAGAGAGGCATATCATTACCTGCGCTCGTCGTCAAGCGAGGCGAATAAAACAATGCAAGCATCATGACGTTGGGTGTCAAGTAGCGGTCATTCTGTGGAGAGAAAGAGACAGAGAGACTCACCATCGGGCTCGGTGCTAGACGCGCTAGAGAAGGACAGTGCGCGCACTCGCAGGGCCATCTCGTGCGGGTCTCCCTCGCCGCGGCCGCCCCCCTCCTCCCAGCCGGCTTCCTCGTCCGATGAGTCTTCGTGCCCGCTCTGTTAATAGTTTTACCACTTGTTAACACTGTACTTAGTACTTAGTACATAGGTATATCATGTATGCTGCACCAGTAGTACCATATTAAGTAGGTACAGTTGAAATGAAATGAAATGTTTATTGCTGTTAACTAGGTGGTAATGTATACATTGGTCTTATATCTATTTTTATGTGTCTACAAGATACAAGATACAAAAACGTTTATTTCCATAGTTTGATTTTACAAAACTTAGACACGTCAAAATAAATTACAAAAAAAAACAAATAATCATAAGTGCTTAAAGATAAGTAGGAAATAAATTTATGGTATCTGGTCGCTTCGCTTTTTTTACACTAGAGCAAAGAAGCGATTAGAAACTCTAGCTCATTTTTGTATTGAAACTTTACAATCATTATTTGTTAGTCTTGTTTTTGATTTTGTGTTGGAGCAGATTCCGTCCCAAGCAGTTTTGTCCTCAAGGTAATCCGATATATTATAATAAGCTTTTTTACAAAGATTATTTTTTACAATTTTCTTAAATTTAGTAATTGACAACTGTTGCAATTCTTTGGGAATCTTGTTGTAGAAGCGTATACATTGCCCTTTAAATGATACATTAACCTTATGCAGCCTAGTGGTGGGCAAAGCGAGTTTATATTTATTTCTTGTATTTACATTGTGTTTATCACTATTTTTTGTAAACAAATTAATATTTTTATGCGTATACATAATGGCTTCATAAATATATTGACAAATGACGGTCAATATGTTTATTTCTTTGAATTTATCACGTAGCGAATCTCGGGGACCCATATTATAGATAGCACGAACAGCCCTTTTCTGCAGTACAAATATGGTATTTATGCGTCCTACTCCAGCACTCCCCCACAGCAAAATACCGTATGACATAATGCTATGGAAGTAACTAAAGTAGACCAGTCTAGATGTTGCAATATTAGTTAAAACTCTAATTTTTTTGACTGCGAAAGCAGCAGAACTGAGCCTTTTCGACAATTTATCTATATGAGGGTCCCATTGAAGCTTGCTATCTAAAGTTATACCTAGGAATACAGTATTTTCAACGAGCTCTAAATTGTCGCCCTTTATTTTAATATCTACAGAACCTTGTTTTACATTAGGTAGTGAAAATCGAATACATTTAGTTTTATTTTCATTCAATAATAGATTATTGGATTCAAACCAATGGACTACTTTAGAAATTGCATTATTTACCTTGTCAAAGTTATTAGTGCGACGATCTATTTTAAAAAGAAGTGAAGTATCATCAGCAAATAATACAATTTCATGTTGATCCTGTACAAGATGTGGCAAGTCATTTATGTATATCAAAAAAAGGTAAGGTCCTAATATGGATCCCTGAGGTACACCCATTGACACTAAGGACCCTGGAGATCGTTTCCCGTTGACATCAACTCTTTGAATTCTTTCGCTTAAATAGGAAGCAAAAAGATCCAAGGATTTGCCCCTAATTCCATAGTGGCTCAATTTCCTGATCAATGTTTCATGGTGCACGCAATCGAATGCCTTCGATAAATCACAAAAAAATCCTATTGCATCCTGCGACTTTTCCCAAGCATCATAAACATGAGTTAGTAACTCAACACCAGCATCAGCAGTGGACTTGCATTTAGTGAAGCCATATTGCTTGTTATGTAGTAAATTATTTACATCAAAATGTAATGAGAGCTGGCTTAAAATAAGCTTCTCAAATATTTTACTAAATGTAGGCAGAACTGATATTGGTCTAAAGTTAGTAGGGTCCGTTGTATTGCCCGATTTGAACAAAGGTACAATTTTACTATGTTTCATTAGGTCAGGAAACACTCCAGAGTCTATGCATTCATTGAATATATTAGCCAAATCAGGTGCCAGAGTAACTATTAGTGGTTTAAGAATGTGTACAGAAATACCCCAGAGATCTTGGGTTTTTTTTACATTTATCATTTTGAAGGCTTTAACAATGTCTTGTTCGTTGACATGTTTAAAATGAAAGATGTTTTTACAATCAGGTACGTTGTTTTTTAATAATGACACGGCAAGATCATGTGAAGAGTTTAAAGAGCTTGTAGTTGACATAGGAATGTCTGTAAAAAAACTTTCAAAAGCTTGTGCTATCTCTAAATCATTATTAATAACTGTTTCATTTACTTTAAGTTTGTATTCATTGTTATTGTTCTGAGTTTTGCCAGTCTCATCATTAATTATTTTCCAGGTAGTTTTAATTATGTTACTACTGTTTTTAATTTTTGAGCTTAGATAATTTGATTTTGCCAATTGGCAGACATTTTTGAAAATTTTTGAATATATTTTGACTTTATCTTTGAAATTTTCACAGGAGTTATATTGCTTTTCGCTATACAATTCATACAATTTTTGTCTGCTTTTATGTATACCTACAGTTGCCCACTCACTAAAACCAGGTTTGTCTGAGACTACAATTGATTTAGTTGTAAATATTACATTAAAAATGTTATAAAATTGATTGAAAAATGTACTATAAAGTTGATTGGGATTGTTGTTATAGTAATCAAAAGGAAGCTGTAGATCCCAACTACATTTAAACCTCTCAAATCGATTTGTAGTCACTGGTACAAAGCTAATTTTCTTTTTTATAATTTGTCTGGAATTTATATTAAATTTTACATATTGCCCTAGATGATCGGATTTTAGGTTACTTATTATATTTTTGCTGATTACATTTTCATTTAGGCTGGTAAAAATATTATCTAAACATTTTGCTGATGTGTCTGTTATTCTGGTTGGTTCCATAAATAAAGGTATTAAGTTATAGGAACCAAATAAATTGCTTATTCTAGTACTTAATGAATAGATTTCTAGGAGATCTATATTAAAATCCCCGCAAATAATAATACTTTTGTTTTTTTTATACATTTTAAATAAAACATCATCCATAACCTTTTCAAATATTTCATATGATGCTGACGGTGGTCTGTATACGCTTACTACAAAACTCTGCTCCAACTCCACACATGCTATTTCAATTTGGCTTTCAACGGACAAGCATGTTATGTCTTGTCTATTCTTAAACTTTATTGCCTTATTTAGCAATATAACACTACCGCCTCGAATAGCATGTGTTCTACAGAACGAACTACCAACTTGGTGACTTGGGAAGTTAAACATCAGTTCATAATCTTTAAGCCAATGCTCTGTAATACACAGAATGTCAACATTAAAAGAACTTAAATACAATTCTATTTCAAATAATTTACTATTAATTCCTTGTATATTTTGATGCACCAGGGTAGTAGTAGGAGATGTTGTATTTTGTTTACATTTTAGCATTTTTTTGGGGTGATTCATATTATTTGACTTTTTAAGGTATTTATTTTTGTTTTTATTGATTTGAATTAAATTTTGGCAAGAGACTTCCTCTATTGTCTTAGTATCTAATTTAAAAAACTTGGAAAAGGTTCCAAAGACTTACAAGAAGTGTCATTATAATGCTCAAAAGAAGCATTTTTATGAGCCAAATTATTGGCTGATGTACTTAAAAAATAACATAGCGAATCAGCTAATTGTCTAGTGTAAAAATTTGAAAGGTAATAATTACCTTTAGTCAAGTAATATTTTTTATTAACTATACAGTTAATATCAATCACATGTACAGGATTATTGCATGAAATTGTATGCAAAGTCATGTTTAGATTATATCTAATGTTATTTTCTTGTTGTGGCAAACTTTGGCTATAAGGAAATGTATAGAATACAATATTGCCCACCTGTAGTGAAAATAGTTCATCTACATATTTAATTAGGTCAGATTTCTTTACATTTCCTCTATTTCCCATCAAAATTATCAAATTGGTGAATTTATTTATTGAAGTATCACTTCTAATGTTTTTCATGATTTGATGCAAATCAGAAAATGGTAAACAATTATTTACTATTGGATGTTTCATACTAATATTTAAAAACTTACCAATATTTTTTCCAAGTTCATCGCAGTACACTATAGTTTTTGTACATTGATCCAGGTTTCCTGTGAGTAATGATGCTGGTGCAATACTATCCAGACATGACTCTCCATGGCCCTGGCTATCAACAAGAGCCGGACCAGAATTATCATGTACTAAACTAACATTGCAGTCACATCCGGATAATATCCTAGTCTCAAGACTTGCCTGGCTATTCAGTAAAGCATCCATGGCTAGACTGAGTTCCCTGATTTCATCACCTGACCTTTGATACATGGTTTGGTAATGGGTCATGGAACGCTCAGCCGAACCAAGTTTACATTTCAGATTCTCTATTTCTGTTTCATATTGAACTCTACTACAATTAAGCTCATTTGTGCATAATTGTAGTTTATCCAACAATGATCCAGCATTTATAGATTTTTTTACAGCTTTTTTATGACTAATTAACATTTTTTTAGTTTTTTTTATGATTTTATTGATTTTTATATATTTTTTTAACTTATTTTTGCTAGGCATGTGTATTTTGTTTATGTTAGAAGCTGCCACATGACCAACACTGTCATCATTAGTTAGGTCAATAGTATATAGTGAAGGATGCATAATAGCGCTTTCAACAGAAACATGGCCAGTGATTTTATGAGGTAAGAGTTCATTGAACAAATGTCTCTAGTCTGCCTTTCGGGCTTACAGCATTATCATGCATCTAAAGTGTTAAGTAATAATTTATTCATATTTAATTAATGGCAGTCATGCAATGTTATTTACTTTATCATTAAAAAAATCAGCAATAGAATAATATTCCTTTTCTTCCAAAAAATTATAAGTTTATTTTTAAATGCAGTCAAATTATCGTCCGAACGTATCGACTTTGGAATTTTATTATATATTTTAGGTGCCATTCCAAAAACACTTTTTCTACATAAGGCAGTTCTAGATGGATGAATACGTAAGGTCCCCTCACGGCGTGATCCATTCTCAAACAAATCAAAGCGACTAAGATTAGTTCGGACAAAATACGCCACTTCGAATATATTCAGACTTTTTGAAAACACCCCTGCATGTGTCAGTCTGTCTCATACCAAACATTGCTCTTATGCATCTCTTCTGAGCTCTAAATATTTTAAATTTATTTGATGAGTTTCCCCAGAATATTATGCCGTATCTCAGTATAGATGCAACATTCCCATAATATGCTGCAAGTAAAGTTGTGGTGTTTGCTATTTTACTTAGTTTATATAGTGCGTAGGAATATTGATGTATACGATTGCATAGTATTTCTGTATGAGCTTTCCAGTCTAACTTGTTATCTATCTGTAATCCTAAAAACTTCGTATATTCGATAAATTGTATTTGTTGATTCTGATATTGTAAGTCCATTGGCGATGAAATAGTCATTTTTGGTTTAAAATTCATTAAATATGTTTTAATTATATTAATTTGTAAATTGTTATTATTATAATAATTTACAAATTAGTTGTAAGCAAAAACTTCAACACAAGCGTTATGCTTAAGAACAAAAAGTGACCTGATAAAATACTGAGCTAAGAAACAAGAGTGTAATTTTTTAATAAGCATTTTATGTTATAGATCAAAATATTACAAAGATTTATCCGAGAGGATCCTAATGATATGTAATTTAAATTATCTATAACCAAATCGATTTCGGTTATTTACTAAACTAATAAAAAAATCATAGATAATTTAAATGAACAAACTGTCGTTGTATTATGAAACAGGGCCGGACTCAGGATTAAGTTACCAGTTGTTCGACCTAAATTATAAATGTATAGATAGATAGATAACTCTTTATTGTACACCACAAATATAAATACAAACAGTTAACAGTAACATGCCAATTTTTTTTTTATTATTTGTCTGTGTCTATTGTATCATTGCGGCCTAAAAGGCCTATTGTGATCGCCACTTGTCCTCGGTTCTCCTCAAAGTAGTAGCGTTACAGTTCGCCACTTATACTTGCAGCTGTTAGGAACCGAAGGATTTTCTTTGAAGGAAAGTTTCGTAGTTCATCTGGACAGAGCAGATGCTTGCCCAGGTGTGTGCTACGTTTCTGCATCATCGCTCCACATTCACCTAGCAGGTGAAATAACAAGACAATACATCGAAGTACAAAGGGCGGCCTTGTCGCTGTGAACGCTCTTCCAGACATCCCATATGTATGTATAAGTAGATTAATAACATAGATTGTATAGTTACCGGTTTCGCTGCGGCCCCGGCAGGCGGCGCGGAGAGCGGGGAGAGCGGGGCGGGCGGCGCGCCCCGCTCGCGCTCCTCGCTCGGCAGGCGCCGCCGCACGCCCCAGTTGAAGTTGTCCGAGCTCTCGCCCTACAATCAATCATATAATCATATCTACAATCAATCATATTTATCAATCATTTTTAGCCATAATAGTATGTGTGCCTTTAGCCACTTAATAACATAAAGTTCCATACATTGTCTTATATAGTATATAACCTATTTCGTAAAATTTTAAACAATAAAATACCTGAATTGTAAACCAGCAAGAATTTTGCATCAAAAACTAATTAATCTCGATGTATTTAAAGTCTGTTGAATACCTGGAAGTTTGAGTATTTTCAATCGCTAAAATCTGTGATTGAGACAATTTAATCAGCTGCTTTATATTCTGGTTACTGTGTAATCAGTTACTGTAATAGTGTTGATTCTCACAAGTAGCTATTAATAAAATTGACGGCATCAGTGGCGCGAAGGTCCACTTGCGGTGCAAAACAACAGTTCGATTCTCACCGAGGAATCAAGTATATGTATGATCTGCGATTACTTTCTTCTTTGTCTGGGTGTTTAATATGTGTAATTAAAAATACCTATACAAGTTGGCTATTCTATTAAGTATATCAGATGTCTAGTACCCGTAACACAGGATTAGAGCTTACCACGGGGCTAGATGTTATATATGATGATGATGATATTTATTTATAGATTGAATTATATTGTTACCATTGACCGTCCACTACAACTACGTGGGTGTCGTCTTGACCTGTCCGAGGTGCTCACGTATCTTGAGCACACCAAAGGGTAGATAACCTACAACCCTAGTAATAAAAAGTCTTCTAGTTAAAATGCCTATCCAGTGACGCAGTCGCCTGGTGATGGTCGCTGGCTGCAGATCGGCTAGGATATATCTTATCGTAGAAAAATCGCAGACTTAGTTTTTCTGTTTAATATTTGTAATAGCTCCGTAGACTGTCCTGAATTACTTGGTCAGGTTGGCTTGCGTGCGAACTCAGCCTTTTTGAGAAAACCTAGCACTCGTTACACTCCTATAGTTAGAACCAACTAGTAGTAGTTTTCCCAAAATTTTGTAAATAAATAAATAAATAAATAAATAAATAAATAAATAAATAAATAAATAAATAAATAAATAAATAAATAAATAAACAAATAAATAAATAAATAAATAAATAAATAAATAAATAAATAAATAAATAAATAAATAAATAAATAAATAAATAAATAAATATCATTATTATTATGTATATTGTTACCTCGATGCTCTCGCTCTCGTACTCCAGGAAGTCGAAGTCCTTGAAGACCCCGAAGTGGTCGGTGGGCGGCGCGCCGCCGGAGGGCTCCAGGCCCGGCGTCCCGGACACCTCCTCCAGCGAGGAGGCCATCGACGACTCGCGCTCCAGCAGCTCCGAGCTCTGGCTAAATATCACCTGCACAGAATAACCTCATTACACCTGTAGCATTCATGTATCATCATCTTCCTGACCTTATCCCACATCACGTGGGGTCGGCACAACATGTTTTCTCCTTCCATTTCCCTCTATCACCCGTCATCTCAACACTCACCTCTTTCTTACACATATCATCTTTCACACAGTCCATCCATCTTTTCTTCTTTTTTTTTTTATTGATGTATATATAAGTAAAACATAGTGAGATATAATATCACATAGATCAGCGTTGTCTTGTTGAGTGCAAGACAACAAATGCCGAGTTACAAATTAGTTGTTACACAATTTATTTTATCTAAATCTACTATACACAAACTCTAAAACGCGTTCAAAACGACCGGTCTTGTAACGTCAAGTTTCATATCTTATTTATATATTATTAAGTTTAATGTCTGTTGTCTATTTAGATTTACAAAAGCCATTCAATCATGGTAAATATCCCACTACGCATTCTAGGTTAAGTTTTTATTTTCTGATTGTATTACTTCTTTGTATGGTGTGTGTAATAAAGTATTAACTATGTATATATTCCGTTATAAATTAAAAAGGTATTAATAACGACGATAGCTTAAAAGTTAGAATGGAGTAAAGACTGCAGCCCCTGTCCCGCCCCTCACCGCCGCACCCTCAACCCTCGTCAAAAAAAAACATAACAATAAAATGGTGGCGAGACCATTTTATTGTTATGTTTTTTTTTGACTAAGAATAGATGTGTATCTAGCAGCAGTGATGATCGAGAGGCGTGTGCGGGCGAGGCGGTCACATTTTTTATAAACTTATTGTGTGAAGAGCACTATGGTTACTTGAAGGTCACTTGCCGATATTTTAATAAGGCCATAAATACCTCGCTCGATGCTTTTGTAGAACAAGCCTTTGGGGTGTTTTCAGACCACTCAATTTACCACAGTGGCATAAAATACTATTTATAACGAGATTTACTTACATAAAAATAAGTCCAAATATGTATAAACCCAAGTAATTGACGTCATTGAATCCCGTATTTAAAATGGATCATAAGCTTTCAAATATGTGTGATATTGTGAAGTTGTTATCTGAACCGATTTTAGCAATTATTTAAGTTTTGCTTGGATTATTTATGAGGGGCATAAAGTACCTAGTTACAGAACCGAGTGAAATCATTAAAATTCCGTGTTAACATTCACAAATCGGTGGCATCCAAATTTCCGCGAAAAATATAGTTTAACGCGGATGTAGCCCTGAGGTGGAAAGCTGGTATAAAGTTACACATAGAAAATTTATTATACTTATAACAACAATAAATACATGCAATATAATATGTATTAACTTATTGTATTGTTATTTGTTTTCTCTTTTATGTTAGTGTATGTTAGTTACCCATTGTACCTAGATACATTTTTACATTCACTCACATTCTCAGGAGTCACGAAAGACCAGCGCTTTTGCGCGATGTTTCCAATAAACATTATTATACATAGCAATATGCTGAGTGACTGCATTTCTCGTGCCATTTAACACGTTGACTGTCCGTGCATTACATTAATGCATTTGCCGACGAAAATGGTTAGTTTTAGTTTTCGTTAATATATTTTTAAATATTGTTTTATTAGCCTTATTACCCTGTGTGTAATATAGATTTTGTTTATTTTACTGATGTAATTTGTATTTTGTGTGAAATAAATATATCTTATCTTATATTCCCTACTTACTAATAATTGTTAAACGTAACTGCAGTACAATCAGTACATCAAAATAATAATTATAATTATTAATTAATGTATTCCATAAAGTTCTTTTACTTGTTGGAATTTGATCATAGATAGGGAATATTTTAAGTAATGTATAGTATCGTTATATTACATTTTTATAGTATCGTTTTAATAAAACTAGTACACGTGGTCTTCGTGAGGAATCTTTGAAAATGGGTGTAGTATCTGAAACGATGCAAAATCAGATACTTTTGTACCAAACAGTTTACATTGTAAGTATGTATACATAAATAAGTCAAAACATATACTATATATACTTACATTATTATACTTTACATTATTCTACACAACAAAGCCATATTAAAATGCCCCTGTAAGTAAAAGATATGACATTAGTGCTATGTGAACTGCAATTTATCTAAGCTATTATTTCCAAATTCATTATTTTGAATCGAAGAAACTTGCATAAAACTATCGCATCTTTTTAATCTTTCAAGTATTCCAAAACATGATATTGTCATTGTTGTTAACTATTGTTCGTAATAAATGTAAAAATTACCAGCAACCCCAGTCCAGTCCCAGTAATGTCCGGTCCAGTAGCCCCAATATAATTTATTTCTTTATTGTAATTTAAATCCTGCTCTTTCATTCATACACAGCAATAGGGGGGTATTACTACAATGCGCCAGAGTTTTTTGATTCAAGTAGTTTTATAACGAGAAATGAGAAAAGAGTATCATGTTCATGAAGGCTACAAATGCCATAAACCCTTAAAATAATAGTTAGATATAAATTAATAGTTAGGGACCCTAATAAATATGAAACGCTCGAGAGTAGGGCTGAACGGCTTACAACAAGAAGAAAGGATCTGACAGCACCTTTGACACCTCGTAGGTTAAAAGTAACCAAGCATGGCAGTCGGCTTAGAGTAAGAATAGAGTGAGCCTATTGAATTGCGAACATCAGACACGGCTAAGAACAACATGCCGTTCGTGCAGCGAGCCTTCGCAGTCGTGGATGCGTGGTAGCGGCGTGAGGATCTCAATTCATTTTGCTAAATTGGGCATTAAAAATGGTAAAATGTGTAGTCAAATCCTGCAAAAATGACACAAGAAAGGACTCCAAGATGAAATCTAACATTACATTTCATCGGTATGTCGATTTTTACACTTATTTTGATAAAAATAAATCAAGCATCGCGTCCATTTGCGGGGGTGAAGGAGACGTAAGAGGTGGGCGTGCAAACACCAGTGAAACTTCAGTAGGTAAATCGATAAAAGAATAAGAAGAATAAAAAAAAATACTTTGCAAAAAGATTTTGTTCGGGCGGTCAACCATCCATGTACTGGCGTCGCGCAAAGTTGCTTAACCTTGTTAGCGTTTAAGATTGGCTTACCCGACAGGTAAGCCAATCTTATTTCCACTTCCGCTGCATCCGGTTTCAAATCACAACGATTCTAAAGAAGTTTCACTTCAAAAAAATATGTTAGTTGGGAGTAGAGTTTTTCCTCGGAACGTCGCCGATGGCGATGCAAAGCGCTTTACGCTACTCGTCAGCGTATGAAAAAAAAAATTAAAAAGTTGTCGGAAGTACTCAAGACGACTAAAACCATGACGCCGACATATTGTGAGCAAATAACAATTAAATACGCAGATGTATTTAATTGTTATTTTTTAATTTATTCAACAATATAACAATTCACATTCACTTTGGACAAACATAGCCTCTTCGGGTCCATAATTTTAAATACCGATATTTTTTAATGTTTTTACCCATTATTAATATATTTTATGTATTTAAGTATCTAATCATAAGGTTGCAATGCCCCAAAAGGGTAATGTTAGAATCTTACTACTATGTAACACCTAAATTAGGCACACCTTTCGTACAATTATTTATATTCTTGTGCAATAAAGTATTCATAATAATAATTTAATAATACATGTAACCACTTGAAACAACCAGAAAATGATTATGTAAATGGTAGAACTATCATTATAATTTGGTAAATTACTAGATGTCTTATATAATGAACCAGAGAACAAGTAAATAACATAAAGAGTGTGTAACTAATTACCTAACAGAGAACCTAATTAATGTAATTTATCGATAGCTTTTTCCCCATCGGCACGCCCCATCCCTACCTGTCATTCGCTTTTTACGTTTGTCTATGGTCTGGCTGTCTACGTTCTGCACAATTAAGTTTTAGTGATACGCGCGCTCTGTTACTACTCTAAGGCAGTCGGTATCAGGCTGTCAAGCCATTTAACAATCTACCCACTGAACTGAAAACAATTGACAGCCTTAATATATTCAAGAATAAATTAAGGACACTTCTGTTAAAGGGATGCTACTATTATATTGTCGAGTTTATGAACGATCATTTTTCCATTAATCCGTAGAGGACATTCAATTATTGATTTTATTTTATAGATTAACTAGCGACCCGCCCTGGCTTCGCACGGGTGCAATGCTGATACTAAATAAATATTTCCGGACTACTCACACAGCATCACCTAACCCCAAACTAAGCAGAGCTTGTACTATGGGTGTTAGGTGACTGATATACTACATAGATATATTTTTTTTATAAATAAATTAATACTATAATATTTTTTTATAAATAGATAAATAAATTAAACTGAATTCTATTTCTGAATTTATCGAAGAAAAAGAAACTCGTGACAGCGTGGTCACGCACTTATTTTAATCAAAAGTAGTACGTGTATTGTAAGTTGGCCTGCGATTCCCGCCGGGAGACCAGATTTTGAAAGATCTTCTATTTCTGGTTTCGGGTCTGGGTGTTCTCTATGTATCATAAGTATGGTACATATTTATAAAAAAAATGTATCTATGTAGTATATCAGTCACCTAACATCCATAGTACAAGCTCTGCTTAGTTTGGGGTTAGGTGATGCTGTGTGAGTAGTCCGGAAATAATTATTAATAATAATATTTTTTTTTATGTCGTTCATAGAATATATTTAAAAATTTGCCGTTAATTATACGCCATTTGTATGTTGTTCTGTCAAAAACGCCAGAGAATATTGGATTTTACTAAGGTACTAACTATTCAAAATGCCGTGTTGGCTAAGTGGGAGCACACTGGACTTTCATTCCGAAGGTCGTGGGTTCAAACGTCGCCGCGTACCTATAGATTGTTCATCAAAAATATTTGTGTGCTTTAAAAAAGTGCTATAACGGTGAATCTTCAGGAAACCGGCATGCTCTAAGAACTTGGAAGAGATTGAAATTGAAAGACATGTGACATTCACCAACCTGCACTTGGCCAGCGTGGTGAATTAAGGCCTAATCTCTCTCGTCAAGAGAGAAGTCCCTGTGTCCCAGCAGTGGGAACCTTAATAGGGTGATGATGATGATGATGATACTATTATTTTAGATCAAGTATGCACTGCAAATAATGTTATAAACCTAGGTACCTAGTACCTAACAGTACATGTTAAGTTCATCATCATCATCATCATATCAGTCGTAGGACGTCCACTGCTGAACATAGGCCTCCTACAAAGATTTCCATTTATTATGGTTGGAAGCGGCATGTATCCACCGTGAACCCGCAGCCTTCACCAAGTCATCCGTCCACCTAGTAGGCGGACGTCCTACGCTGCCCTTGCCGATCCGTGGCCCTCAATTAACTCGAGAACTTTTCGGCCCCAACGACCATTACTGTTTCACGCATGACGCATCACTAGGTCCAGCATATCCATGAAGTATTTCAATGACAGATATTGTCTATTAAGCAATTCTGACTGATTACATACTAGATTTTACTGACAGCTGTCGGGAACGCAACCTCAGAGCGGCCAGACTATAATAGCAATATGTACAGCTGTTTTAATTTTTAACCCCCGAACAAAAAAGAGGGGTGTTACAATATTGACGTGTCTGTCTGTCTGTCTGACATTATAGGTCGCGAAAGGATGGAGCGATTTCAATTTAGTTTTTTTTTTGTATAAAAAGTGAGTTTGGCCCGGGTGTTCTTAGACATGTTTCATGAAATTTGGTTGAGACGTTTAAAAGTTATGGGGGTGAGAGTGGGGAAGGAAAACCAAAAATCTGCAAATATACTCGAGTGGGGTATCAAATGAAAGAGCATCGCGTGCACATTACAAAATATTATGGTCTTGCTTTTAAGGAAATTAAGGCATTAAAACCGGGGGTTTTTCTTAAATTTTAAATTAAGATTTATGTAATGTTGGTGTATTTTTGAATTCCAGTGGTTAACCTTCATGTCTTTTTACTGAGTAACATCCTTTTCACTTTGTAATTTTATTTAGCTCGTCAATGGCAAATTTTCGCTTCAAGCGCAGGGTTCAATTACAAGAAACTGAACAGACTACGACTACGGATCCGAAACGTGGTGCTTCACTATTGGTCTTATGAATAGGCTCAGAGTCGCTCAAAGACAGCTATGGAAAGGGCTATGCTCGGGGTTTCTCTACGGGATCGAATCAGAAATGAGGAGATCCGTAGAAGAACGAGGGTCACCGACATGGCCAAACGGATTAGCTCTTTGAAGTGGCAGTGGGCAGGCCACATAGCACGTAGAACAGATGGCCGTTGGGGCCGAAAGGTTCTCGAATGGAGGCCGCGGATTGGTAAGCGCAGCGTCGGACGCCCACCAACAAGATGGACAGATGACTTGGTCAAACTTGCTGGCTCACGGTGGATGCAAATGGCGACCGATCGGAATAATTGGTCGTCTTTGAGGGAATGTCCAGCAGTGGGCGTCTAATGGCTGAAATGATGATGATGATGATGATGAACAGACTATAATACCTATCCACCAAACTGCATAACAGTAAATCAGACCACACCAAAATCTGAATAGTAACCCTATCCCAATTAGTGCGCGTTCCTCAATGCACCGTCCGGCGCCAGCAGGCGCGCGAGGGATAACCTACTCAAATCCGATACGTGCTTTGTCGTAATGTCGGCGGACTGTAACTATCGCCAGAGAAGACTCAATTAGTGTACGTTTACATAGCTGACGAGTAGGTATGTTACACAACAAACAAACAGTAATAACTATGAGAAGAATGAAGCAATAAGTCGTATAAATCCGACAATTCAATAGAAATTTATAATTTATGGACCCCACTTTGTTTGAAAAAATGTTTTATCCCTCATTTTGGACTACCTTACGAGTATATTTGAAACGGATTGACAGGATTTAATCTATACGCCTTTAAATTATTTTCATTAGTATGAGATCGACTCGTGCAACTAACGGTTCCGTATAAAGTTTATACACAATAAGCAAAGAAAACAAAATTAAGAAAAGAATAATGTAAAGGTACAAATGGATCGAGTAAGTGCGGTAGCCTATCCAAGTATTGGCCACGAGCTAGGTCGCTTAACTTTATATAAATAACGTTTTTTGTATGGGAGCCCCGCTATATATATACAATAATATAAATATTTATAATGTGTTTTTAGTAAAAAAAAATAAAGTGGCAAGAGAAATGCATCGTACCTTCAAATTTCAACTATCTTTCTATCACTATGCATGGCTGGGGGCGAGCACTTGGCAACAATAGTCAAATTGGCAAAGAGCCTTGTCATTACGTCTGCTCACTGCTCACAGAACTCGATTTTTTTGACACGCAAAAAAACACAAGGGTGGGTGAGCGAGAAGTCCGAATAAAATCACCCGAGACAAACAGAGACAGTAATTGAATTATTGAATGTGTCATATTGTCTCTTGCTTAGGTTATTTCTTTTGTTAACAGAACGGTGCTTTTTGCGTATTTTTGTTAATTACAAATTATGGCGCCGTGTTCCGACGACTGTAATGTTACTATCAAATAATGTATAAATAATTTTCAGTTAAAATATTTAGCATTTGGAATTGTTCGAATATCGGCGCAGAAAAGTAAAAAGTAGTAACAAAATAAGGTTTATACGCTTAAAATATAAATCAAAATTTAAAATTTAAGAATAACAACCGATTCGAATGCCCCTATTTCCTTAAAAGTAAAACACCATAATATTTTGTAATGTGCACGCGATGCGCTTTCATTTGATACTCCACTCGATTATATTTGCAGTTTTTTTGTTTTCCCTACCCACTCTCAACCCCAAAACTTTAAAACGGCACAACCGATTTTCATGAAACATGTCTAAGAACACTCTCGCCAATTTTAACTAACCTCGAAAAAATAACGAACGAACTTTTAGGTCCCAGACAGACACGTCAAACTTATAACACCCTCTTTTTTGGCCGGGGTTAAAAATAGGGTATGCCAGAGGGAGAAACAGAAAGATACACGGGTGATATAGTAAAAGTTCCATTCCAGCTGAAACCTTAAAATAATATTCATATATGTGCCGGTAGATCGTAGCGATGACCTGTGTGTGTTTTCTACTATTTATAAGTGTAGGTATATGACTTTTACACGTCACATCTAGTGAATCATTATTATTTTTTAACAATGGAATTTGTTAAATAATAATTTATCAGTTATTCAAATGTTTTGTATGGTTATATAAACCTGTTGTTAAGAGGACAACGACAGTTGAATTCAAAATCCAAATTAAATATGATAATACCAATATAAACAATATTGGTTTGAGATTATTTCTACAATTGCTATTTATTATTTAAATTTATAAGGTAAATAATTAAATTATGATGAAAATCTCATGAGAATTATACAATAACGACAATTCGTTCAATGGATCTCGGTACAATGTTATTTCTTCGCGTTTTATTGTATCTGGCGAATTTTTTAATAAAGACACAAATATTAAGTCAAATCCAGTGCCGTCCTTATTAACTGGAAGTAGAATTGCTCTGAATAGGAATAATAAATCATTTGTTTTTAATAATTAATAATAACAAATCATTTAACTTCTCTCAGAAAATATTAAATAATTAGAAATATCCAGAATTTATGTAGGAAACCCATTTTTAATATATTTCTAATTCTCCTTATATATATTATCAGCTCGGTGAAGTTCGGTGTAAGTTCACATTTTAGATTAGAAATAAGACATAATAGGCTCATACAAAAAAATATCGAGCCGGTTACCTACTCGAATACGATAAAACGATGTTACATTTTGTATAAGGAATTCAACCGTCGTCCGGACCTCAACAACCGTGTGCGAGTGTTAGCTGTGTGTTGAGCGTGTGTGTGATTTCGGGCAAACCTACGCGTCAGCAACGAGGTAAGCGGGCCGCGACGCGGGAGCGTCTGTAACGCGGGACAATGTTGACTGAGGTTTACACAGAGCCATGTTAAGGAATGGGTAGCGACCGCAGCGCGGAAGACGCTCCCGCTCCGCAGTCGCTTTGGTCGCGCAGATTTGGCCGAAGCTTAAATGCCAAGCTGTGTGTGAGTGCGTAAGTACTAAATATACATATAATGTATAATGGTTATGGTTACCTTAGAACATAAAGTGGTTAATAAATCGTCCTAGACGCAGCGATGGGTAGAAATTATGTTGTTAATGTAAAACGTGTCATTATGGCACTAATTGAGTAAAACTATTGAGAAGTTAGTTCGTATGGGTACACGAGGGCAATTCTCAATAAATATTACTTTAAGACGAAAGGCATACACTTCTACCTAGAAAACGCAAATGCATGTACATACTTAGCGTGTCCGAACCCCGACCAAGCGTTGTTGTAGCCGCAAAATATATTAAATAATATTCACATTACGTTGCCGAGTTTGCATTGGACGTTTGATCTGACTTTGTGTGTTAGGAGACGAGAAATATCGGAACAAGCGATACTGTCGCATCACTTCGACTTCGTAATACAGGTAAAAGTTGGGACGCTTGGTTTCATACAATTCGCAGTACTTGCGTTATCTAGGTGGATGTATGTCTGCGACGAAAGGTTATCACAGGTTATGCTAAGATAACAACGCAGTGGAGGACCAAAGAGCGATGTCTTTACTCCACAAAGATGTGTTACACAGTTATGAGAAAAAATAATTATCAGTAATATCAACCATCTCATTTCATGCAATTAATTGTATAGAGAATTGCCCTCTTTTCAAATAATTTTATGATTTTACATTATATGTATTTTATCGAGGATTCTAGAAAAGATTCAAAAGCTCGATAGGTATATGAAATCTATTTGGATATAGAAAAAAACAGATAAATTAATCAATTTTAATGTATCATAGATTTAATACTTTAATATTATGGCAAAAAGCCGTTAAGTATATATTTTTATTATGATAGTTGATATCGCTGTGTAGGAGAAAATACTAAAAACCGATATTTAAGATATTTGATCTTAAATTGTAGGGGACTTTCAATAGTTATGATAAATACACTTAAGTATACCAATTATTTTTTTTTTTGCTATTTTATATTTGAATTTTGACCGAGCTTCTTCTAGATTTGTAACATACTACCAATAGTATATAATATACAATTAATGATCAAATTGTAACGTGCTCCATTCCCGTATTACCAAATCAAAATAATATTAAATCTATGATTGCATTACATATATTAATAGATGCCAGCTAGCTAGCGTGGTGGGTACTTACAGATGGGCTCTTGGGCAGGCCGACACGCTGACCGCACGTGGTCAGAAGGTTCACTAAGCATTCCCGCACTCGGCTCTGCAACAAGCATTTATATAGATTACTTTAGAATTTACAAGCTGATAGTTTTCCCAAAATTTTGTAAATAAATAAATAAAAATAAATGTATGTCAATATAATGAGGGCTACTGATTTAATGTTCCCACCGGAGAGTGAGATCCTCAGGCGTATCTGACAATCTCAAAATCTTTGAGTTTCTTGACCATGAGAAGAAGAAAAAGAACATGTTATAGTGATAAAACTGTGTACAAGATGTTAAATGACATTTTCGGGATGGTCGACTTTCGGTTTGACTTTTTTAAGATTTGTAAAACCAAACAATGGAAATAAATGATTGGAACATTTTTGTGAGCTTTAAAGACGTGTTTTAACGGTGAAGGCAAACATCGTGAGGAAACCGGCATGTTCTGAGAACTTTAAAGAGTTTGAAGGACATGTGACTCTCACCAACCCGCAGTTGGCCAGCGTGGTGGATTAAGGCCTAGTCTCTCTCGCCAAGAGAGAAGTCCCTGTGTCCCAGCAGTGGGAACGTTAACAGGGTGATGATGATGAGACACAAGATTCTGGAGACTACTAGTAGGTGGTCATACCTGCGACATCCAGGGCCGCTTCCAGCCCGAAGCGAGCGCGTCAGCCGGGGACAGGGAGAGGCTGCGGCGCGGGGAGGCCGCGCTGTGCGCCGCGGGGGCCCCCGGGGCCGCGCCCACGGCCCCGGGGGCCGCTACCACCGTGGCGACAGACCCGCTAGACCCTGCACACAAATACAAAGCATGGAAAGAACTGGAAAACGTTTAGCTAGATAGGTAGAAGTAGCAGTAGCAGCAACGGCATGCCTTCGCTTCTTGTCGCCAAAATACATTCGTTGCGTCCTGTCGCTAAAGTCATTATTTAGGATTACTGTATTTCAATTGTTTGAAAAGTGTAACAACTAGCTCAAGGTGATCATGTTTCGACTCGCTCAATAAAGCTGAATTAATTTTAAGGTTTACTTATTTTTGAAGTGAAACTTCTTTAGAATCGTTGTGATTTCAAACCGGATGCAACGGAAAACGACAGGTAAGAGACACAAATACAATAGTCGCCTGTAATTAGTGAGCCAGAGCGAGAGAGCAGATGTCGGTGTGTATGTATATTCACACTGTTTAATACTTGCTTTTTAAAGTTTCACTTATATCGTGTGTGAATCGCACACACACCTTTTTTTTATTTTGCGGCATTTAAACATTTCTTTCTTCTTTCTAATTTCGTCATCAAAACCGTCCGTGAAACAGGATGTCTCATTGTCTGAAGTGTTTAAGAATAGTGAAAGCAATTAATATCGTTGCTCAGCGTCAGCGGCACTGTTGATCTGCATTATGTATTAACATGAAGTAGGGACTACCGTCTGCCTCTCATGTAATTGCGAAAGGCATTTCATAGTACGAGTAATTCATAGAAACCAGTTATGTCGCTTCCACAGTGCAAAGGTCGTTTGCTCAAGCTTCATGTTGTCCGCTACTAACTTGCACCTATATTTATTCTACTGGTATTCCTAATAATTAATCTTGAAACAGCAAGTCCGTTGTCGCCACGAAACGTCGAAGGTATCCTGCCAAAACCTGCAGCAGGCTGCGCGTTTGATTTTACACTATAAATAACCCGAAATCCCAGATAGTGCGCGTAAATAAATCTGTTCTGTAAAATACGGTAACTGGAATTGAGTAACAGAGAAAGAAAAGTGGAACTGTCTTGTAGCTTTATCTGAGGGGCACACGGATACGGTCCACCAGACAAGTCTTAGTCTTCTCTTCTCCTACATTAGACTTATTCCTGGTAAAACTCTAAGTTATCTTCCATTTTTTTCTTCATATCCTTCCTCTTGTTTCTTCCACTAGATTCACTTTAGAACTGCCTACGAGACACGGGATAACTCACCATTCTTATGGGATTTATGGTAAACTTACCTTTCTCATTGGGCGTGCTGCTGGATGATAGGGAGCTGGGGCCAGTACCCCCGCCCTTTGGCAGGTACTTGCGACCGATCACCGGGGTTTGGGACAGGTCGAACGTGAAGTCCATTGTTCGACCCGGCAGCTCCTAAACACATATTTTTTTATTATCTCTGGAAATGGTGTAAATACCAAAAAGGTTCTGTCGTAAAAGAACGCAAATGAGCAATCATCGCGCGAATATGAGATGCTACCATTTTACAGACTAAACTGATTCAAACTCGCATGGTGCGATTGTCAGTTAGGACACTGTCGAGTGCGAGAATAAGTATAAAAAATATCTTTATTGTATAAATTGTGTATCACATGTATCATATATGTACATATAGATGTTAAATAACAATGTTGATAGTCAACAATTGTATCCGACGCGGACATACAATATTAGTTTTGTAGTAACATTATTAGTACCACTAAAAAATAAAAATAAATATTTCTAATTTACACAACTTCGAGATATAGAAATCTATTTAGTAGTCAATTTCTAAGTTTTGTTTTAAACAGATTTCCATAAGTTCTTTTATTTAAATTCGCAAATTATTGAAAACTTTTATAGCTGTTAAAAATGTGATATAGTGTGTTATATGGATTGTTTTATAAGGAACCGTTTCTATGAAATCTGAATACCCATTCGTGTTCTTTTAGGAAAGAGCTCAAAAATTAAGGCAATTTATACTCGATCAATTGACACTAAGATACAGTGGACGATATTGTGATCCACACATCACAGAAGAGGCCACATCGACCGTTACAAGTTGGACTGGAATAAATGCCCTTCCCTAACAAATTCCATACAAATTATAACCCTCAACTCAAGATAACAGTGCAGATCTCAGTTTATTTAAAAAAAACACACAGGCAACTTTTTATCGAGTAATTAGGAGTAACACTGCAAAGCGCTGGTACATCAATTCTCTCACATTTTCTAATTCTCTGTGTACTGTACAGGTTACCTTCTTAGAGTGGGCGTCGGGCGGCAGCACCGAGGCGGCCGTGTCCCAGTGCGGGGGCACCACTAAGGTGGAGCAGCGGGTCACCACCAGCTTCAGGATCTTCATGGCTTCCTTGTAGTTCGTGCCGTCCTGGGCGACAGATAATAGTTTATCATCATCATCATCATCATCACCCTATTAACGTTCCCACTGCTGGGACACAGGGACTTTTCTCTTGGCGAGAGAGATTAGGCCTTAATTCACCACGCTGGCCAAGTGCGGGTTGGTGAATGTCACAATGTCCTTCAAACTCTTTAAAGTTCTCAGAACATGCCGGTTTCCTCACGATGTTTGCCTTCACCGTTAAAGCACGTGTTTTAAGCGCACATAAATTTCTCAAGAAGAAAAATCCAGAGGTGCGTGACGGAGTTTGAACCCACGACCTTCGGAATGAAAGTCATGTGTCCTCCCACTACGCCAACACGGCTAGATAATAGTTATGAAAGAGAAACCCAAAACTTTAAAGCTGTTACGATATAAACGACGATGCTAGAGATAGTGGGTTAGCTTCGAGACATCTCCCCGTGACAAAAGGTCGTAATAATGCCAATGATTTACTTATAGATAAAGATAGATAGATAATATCTTTATTGCACACCAATGCTCACAGACTAACTTAGCCACATTTGTTATACAATCGGCGGCCTTATCGCTTAAAGCGATCTCTTCCAGGCAAAATTTGGATGCATATGACTTATGGTAGCATCGAATGGTAGTTCCCCTGTTCATTCGAGATTTTTTTAGCCCCAACGAAAAAGCTCTGCTCCTGTGTGAAGTAATAAATATTAACATTATTTCGGAATAAAAACTCAACAAGGCATTGGCGACGGCTCGCAGTGCAGCAATCGGTGTGAGAGGTTAATGCTGTAAGGATGACGTACGTCAATGAACTTGGCGACGGCGCGCAGCAAGTCCGCGTGTACGGGCTGCGCGCTCAGCTCCACGTAGTACAGCATGCAGTGGAGGATGGACAGCACCGCCGGTTGTAGGCTTGTCGCGCCCTGCAACACAATATACCGTACAGCATCATACAGCAGTAACGTAGAAGATGAAGAAGTAGTAAAGTCAATCCAATAGCCTGCTCTCGTTTAGGAATGCTTTTGGAATACGCACCCCGCTCCTTAGTTCATTGACATGTTACTCAAGGTATGTATGTATATGTCAATGTCGTCAAAATCAAAACTTAATTTTCCTTAGAAACACAGGTCATACATGGAAAGGTCTACTTAAATGTCCAACTCTTCCATGTAAATTCATATCAAGTTTTGGTGATGCTCACATATTGATCTAGTCAACACATACCTTCTCGAGGATCTCGACCAGGAACGCTATCATCTGCAGCGAGAGATGCGAGTAGGTGTCCCACAGGTACTTGACCACGCACTTGGTCCACTGGAAGGACTCCTTGCTGAAGGTGCGCCGGGAGTAGAGCGTCATCACAGTGCCGAGGTTCTCCAGCTTCTTGCTCTTCTCTGCCGTGAACTGGACAACATATAACAGTTCGACACATCTATGCATTTAGCACAATATTACAAATGGCAGTATAATATAAATATTGATCGAACAGAAAGTGTTGAAGTTTCTAAGGGTAAAATTTTAAGTGTTTTTGGAACAGTTCATCAAATTTTAAACAAAACCAATAATCAATTCGTGTCTTTGTTGGAATTTAGTGTCTACGATTCTGTGTTCAATAATTAAAATAGTTGTTGTACTCAATACGATAACGACATAATCTAAAATGTATATCCTTTAAAATAGTCTTCCTAAACTATCACCAAAAGAGCCAAACGACAAGAAGGCGACGTGGAAGGCCCAGGATGAGATGGCGGGACGAGCTCGACGCCCACCTAACATCGTGGCCTGAAGTAGCAAGCAATAAAGGCGAATGGAAAGAGAAAAGGGAGGCCTTTGCAATGCAGTGGGACAGAATGGCTAATAAATAATAATAATAAACTATCACGCTGACGTTGTTTCCTAGCGGTCACGTGATGCAATTTCTTGAGGAACTGCGAGGGGTCGTTGACCGGCAGCTCCATAAGCGGGGTCAGTGACCGCTACAGCAGTGAGTAAGTCTCACCTGCGCGATGTGACACGCGGCGCGGACACAGAGCTCGTTGGCGTCTTCATAGTGCAGCAACATGTACGGCAGCAGCGCCACCACGGTCATGGGGAAGGCGAGAGCCTGCGTGGGGTCGATGACCGGCAGCTCCAGCAGTGGGATCATGTCGCCCAGCACGCCAACTACGGGCTCGTATGTGTTGGGGTGCGTGCAGCCCTGCAAGGCAAAAACACTCATTATTTAGGCGATGGGATTTTACCACGCTGGTACAATGCACCACGGGTTGTCGGTATCTCAGAGCCTCTTGGTTAGCAGGGGAAAACAGGACCCATGGGGTTGGCTTGCGTCTCCATACACAAGATGGTAAAGTTTATGGTAAGGGCGTGTTCAAACTTACCGCGGCAATCGTGCGAATGCCAGCACAGCTACATCTCGCAATTGCTGTATGTTTAAGCACGCCTTAAGAACTTCCAGGGGTTCAAATGTGGCATGTTACCTTGAGTAGCAGCGAGTGCAGCGACGGAGCGAGGTGGGGGTGCGCCCGGTCGAGCCGGTCGCGCACGTCGGGCCGCGCCAGGGGCAAGCGCGCCATCACGCGCGACAGCAGACGAACTCCCAGTAGGAATTCATGCTCATAATCGGACTCCAGCAGGGATGCACCGACCCAGAATAGCGTGCTCAGAATGGTCAGCTTATCCTCCTGTTTATATGTATACATGTCATACAACAATTATAATAAACAGAAAGAAAGAAATAGAAAACAACCTTTTTGGAGGTTTTGTCTGTTCACGTCCGTAAGTGTTAACCCTCTGAATCCTTACACGTGACCTCCGGGTGGTGCTAAGAACAGTCTCTGGTGGTAGGCTTTGGCCGCGGCTTGTCACCACCCTCCGGGCTGGGCCAGTTCGTGAAACGATTTTTTTGTGTTTCGTAATGTGGTCCGGAGAAGCCATCTATCTACCTTTTAGGTCTTCATGCTCCATCTCAGACCACATCGTCACTTAACATCAGGCGAGATTGTGGTCAAATGAAGACTTATCTAACATAAAAAAAAACTGTAGGTCTCTGGTCACATCATATATCTAAATTGTGAATGAGGGTGTTAAGTAGGGGTAGCACTTACCTGCGTGGCGGAATCCCCGAGCAGTTTGAGGGATTGCGCGGAGCGCGAGCGGCAAAGGTTGGAGCAAGCACCCATCGCCGCCTCGCTGCAGGCTCGCGAACGGTCTGACAACACAACGCAACCAATGTATATTACGCTACTCAAAATATTATTAATATTGCAAAACATTTATACTATCCACGTTTTCGATATACGTAACGGGAGAGCTTAAACGACGGGACCATAAAGGAAGGTACATTTTCGATTATAGTTGCAAAGAAATGTTCTTAATAGACCATTCATAACTTTTAAAGATATTACGAACTGTATTCTCAAATTCTGGAAAAACACACCTAAAAAAAGCTCATTGCTATTTTTTTTGTCTTAATATAAAATTTTTCATGAAGGGATCTAAATACTATGGTGCCATCAAAGGCATCAAAGGTATGATGAGTACTGGAATGACAGAAATCGTCAACACCCATCGAATAAATTTAGGTAAGAGACTCAAACTTGTTGGATAAGCATTTAGTATAACGTTACCGTGCTGCTTATCCTGCTGCGGCGCGGCGTTGCCCTTGTTGCGCACGCAGTACGACACGGAGTAGCTGGTGCTGCGCGTGTGGTTCGACACGCACGGCACGCACACGCCCGGAGAGCGCTTACCTGCGACATTACACAACCTATACATGTATCCTGTTCATTACAACCTATTGGATTTAAATAGATTTAATTTTATTTAATAATTTTTGACTTATTTTTTAAATTATTTATTTTTATTTATTTATATAAATCACATACAACTTACAGATTAATTATAATCTAAAACGTTATTATGTGACACAAAAATTCTATTAACATTTAACAATATCTTATTTAATATAAATATTTTTTGTATTACAGAACTTGAGATCAGTTTTCAACATTTTACAACTAGGGTTAATAACCAAAGTATAAATATTTATATGACCTATTATTATGTGTATTATTCTATTATAATTATGTGTCACTAATGTAATTGGTTGTGTAATCGTGTTAGTGTAGGTACTTAAAATAAATAATAATAAAATATAGTTTTAGTTGACAATGCCACTACTCGGCAGCTCAATTATTATGTTACATCTTATATTGACGTCTTGTCTGTGTCTTTTGCTGTTTTTTCTGTGTGTGAATATAATCATTATTAGAACTTAACGAAATCAAGTGTACAATGTTGCCTATGATGAATAAACTACTATGAAACTATTATCAGATTGCCTCGTTTTTTTTTCCATCCTCGTTGTGGTCCATTACTGATAAAGGGACCTAGTTTTAATTATATAGGTTTCTTAATAGTCAATTCTCTTGTCCAGCGTTCGCGATCGCAGACTAAGGCCAGTTCACAACGAGACGCCAATTGACGCACCCGCTCTGACCAATACATCTTTCCATTTTTGTACGTTGTGATCGATTTAATGCAACGCACACATGCGCTAATCATGTTTACCTAACTTGTCAGTTGTTAAGGTTATAATGGTATTCTTGTATTTTTTATTCATTGCGAAATTCTTTTACAGTGGAAGCTATGCGTTGATGGAACAATCCCCCCCCCCCCCCCCTGAGATCAGAAAACTGATACCAGAGATGCCTTTAAGAGATCTGTACGAGAGCACTATTTAAATTATTTATACTCATGATTTGATATTTAAGATCGCATTTACATTGAGTTTATTTGTTTCTACTACTTATTTTGCTTATCTACACGTAATGTTTTTGTTAATTGTTATAATATTTTAGGTGTTTGTAGCTTTTTACGCCTCCTTTAGATTCTAATAATTATTAAGTAATAATATTATGTAAGGATTTTCTTATAAGTGATTTTGTACCAGCACGCCAACTTACATCTCAATACTTGTAATGGTTGGCAGGTAGAGAATGCCTTGGCATAAGCCAGCCTTTTGTACATAGTTTTGTTGTGCAATAAAGAAATAAATAACAAAATAAACTTGATTGGTGTTTACCAATTAGTTAATAATGTTCTACCAGTATTTTCAATAATGACGTCTTTTGACGCAAAAACTGATATGCGGACACTGAGGTGCGATGACATCTCTTGACGTACGACGCGACTTGCGTACATTGCGGTGCAATGACATCTCATTGAACTGAATATTTCATAAGCTATGCTAATATATGTTTTAGATTAGTCGTCTTTTTTTGGCTGTAGTCGACGCAACAAAAACACTATAGTATCATACCAGCAGAGTAAGCGGAGAGCCGTCCCTGTTCAGGTTGGGCGTGGACTTTAAGATGTCTCTCATGTATTCTAGTACAGCACTGTCACGGATCCTCGACTATCACAATCCTCCTCATCATCCTATTTACGTTCAAACAGCTGGGACACAGGGACTTCTCTATTGGCGAGAGAGATATGACCTTAATTCACCACGCTGGCCGCAAATGTCATTCAAACTCTTTAAAGTTCTCAGAACATGCCGGTTTCCTCAAAATGCTGGCCTTCACCGTTAAAGCACGTGTTTAAAAGCGCACATACATTTTTCAAGAAGGAAATCCAGAGATGCGTGGCGGCGTTTGAACCCACGACCTTCGGAATGAAAGTCGAGTGTGCTCCAACTAAGCCAACACGGCTTTATCGCAATGTTACGAGCGGAGTAAGCTGTACTATTTGTTGCTCAGGATAGGCGTGGACTGAAGATATACCCTCAATCACTTCAGCGTGAGACCAGCTCTGTGACGGATCCCTGACTATCACAATCTTACCAGCAGAGTAGGCCGCACCGTTGCCCTGGGAGCCGTCCTTGTTGTTCAGGTTGGGCGTGGACTTGAAGATATCCCTCAAGCACTTCAGCGTGAGACCAGCTCTGAGACGGTTCCCTGACTATCACAATCTTACCAGCAGAGTAGGCCGCACCGTTGCCCTGGGAGCCGTCCTTGTTGTTCAGGTTGGGCGTGGACTTGAAGATATCCCTCAAGCACTTCAGCGTGAGACCAGCTTCGGATCCTTGACTATCACAATCTTACCAGCAGAGTAGGCCGCACCGCTGCCCTGGGAGCCGTCCTTGTTGTTCAGGTTGGGCGTGGACTTGAAGATATCCCTCAAGCACTTCAGCGTGAGACCAGCTCTGAGACGGTTCCCTGACTATCACAATCTTACCAGCAGAGTAGGCCGCACCGTTGCCCTGGGAGCCGTCCTTGTTGTTCAGGTTGGGCGTGGACTTGAAGATATCCCTCAAGCACTTCAGCGTGAGACCAGCTTCGGATCCTTGACTATCACAATCTTACCAGCAGAGTAGGCCGCACCGCTGCCCTGGGAGCCGTCCTTGTTGTTCAGGTTGGGCGTGGACTTTGAAGATATCCCTCAAGCACTTCAGCGTGAGACCAGCTTCGGATCCTTGACTATCACAATCTTACCAGCAGAGTAGGCCGCACCGCTGCCCTGGGAGCCGTCCTTGTTGTTCAGGTTGGGCGTGGACTTTGAAGATATCCCTCAAGCACTTCAGCGTGAGACCAGCTTCGGATCCTTGACTATCACAATCTTACCAGCAGAGTAGGCCGCACCGCTGCCCTGGGAGCCGTCCTTGTTGTTCAGGTTGGGCGTGGACTTGAAGATATACCCTCAATCACTTCAGCGTGAGACCAGCTTCGGATCCTTGACTATCACAATCTTACCAGCAGAGTAGGCCGCGCCGCTGCCCTGGGAGCCGTCCTTGTTGTTCAGGTTGGGCGTGGACTTGAAGATGTCCCGCATGTAGTCCAGAGGTCGGAAGTTGGACTCAAGTGAGTCTACGGCCGCTTCTAGCGTCAGTAGCAGCTCTGTCACATATCCCTGACGGAGACATCACAATCATAGTTTATTTATTTACTAAAAAAAAACATAAATATAAAACTAAACTTAACATAAATGACAATTTTGGCCAATTTACTGTGGTTCAGAGAGTTACGGAGTTCTAATGGGCCAGCGTCCAGGTCCTTCATCAAAGCATATAATACTATCTCTATCATAACATTGCATTGTCAAGCTGATCGTATTAGGGCATCATTATCTAATGCATTAAGTCGAAGTTTAAGTCTTAAAAGTAAACAAGCACTCCTAATCTATAATTTTGTTTAATTACCTGCATATCTTCTCCCTGCTCGGCGACGGTCTCCACAAGCCGCGACAGTATGTCCGACACCATGCGTCCCGTCATCGCCACGCCGATGCAACGGAAAACCTGACACCACACACATTTCAGTTATAGTATATTGTGCAACTGGCTTATACTGATGGTTCTGGAACACCGAGTCTGTTGGCGGTCACGATAATAGCATAAATGGACCTGTGTACATTTATTTATGTTCCTCTATTTTGTATGGTCTCAATGTATAAAAAAATATATATTTTTTTTACTGCAAAATTATTATAAACGGCTTATCAGGCAAACTAACTATTTTAAAGTTTTGGGATGTACAGTATACAAATACAAACCACTGCTGCAAGGGAGTTAACCAGTTAGCATATTGTGTACATTAACATTCGGAAATACTAAGGGGTAAAAAAAAGTTAACACTTAGTCGAGTTATATTTTTTCTATAGTTCAGCTTGTTTGATAAGTGTGGAGCGGTTAGTATGGCGTGTGAGACCTGCAGGGAGCGGCCGGCGTAGTGGCGCGAGGGGCACGCCAGGCCGAGCTGCAGCGCGGTCTGCGCCCAGCGCTCCGACACCAGCGCCAGCGGCAGCGACTCGCGGAACACGCGGAGCACGGGCCGCAGCAGAGCGGACATCTGCTGGCAGCTGCGCAGCGTCCATACTGCAAACGACCAAATAAATCACTATCTGTCTGTATTAAAACAGTCTGTCTCCATCAATACGACCGAATTATTGGAGATCAATGTTTTTGAGGCCCGATAAGTAAGTGACGAGTGTCACATAATTTACTTGTGCGCTTTTCCTAGTTATGGTTCCCATAACAGACATTATTGGAACGAAGTTCCTTATCGCGCGTTGTGAAAGGGGGCTAGTCGGAAAAAATCTTACGAAAAGTTGTCACGACACGCGACACGACGCCACGCGACACGACTCTTTTTGAATCACAACATCTTTTAATAAGCTGTTACTTAATTTCGCGCTTCTCGTCGGTACAACGGTAGCGCGTCTGACTCCAGATCAGAAGGTTGCGAGTTCAAATCACGTCGGGGTCAATGCCCATTGTGTTTCCAAAATTTAGTTTTAGGTAAAATTCAGTTTTATTTGTAAGTTATTTATAGTTCAAATTACATTTGAAAAAAAAATATTTATTACAATTCCTTCACTAATTAATCGAAAGGAAGTTCGTTCCATCCGGATGTCCCTTGACACCTCTCAAGTTTTTATTATTATTATTTTCGTCCTGAGTGTCATAGTTTATAATTTATCGGCTCCGACTTATCAGTCTCGACCCTAGAGTAGCTATAGTAATATAAATACTCTAAGGTCTCGACAGTTATCTGAACTTAGAGGCGACAGATATTTGAGCTTACCCGCCTCAAAATAAACATTCGAACTACTTGACTAAGTAATCTCGACTTGTTTTGTCGTCTGTCAAAGAATGGACGGAGCAATAGGGATACTGATAGGCTTCGTACTCACCCGGCGACAACAGCTCTACTTCGAAAAACTGTAATTTGTATGGCACTTAAACTATATAATAAATTACATAAAAGCTATCGAGACCTAAATCTTAACAACTTAAAGAGCAACCTTAAATTTATTTTGACTAATAAATGTTATTATAAGATAGACAAATTATATATAAATTATACTTTTGCTTATATTTGATTTTTTTGTAAATTTTTTTTTATGTTATCTAATTTAATGTAATTTTAATTTCTTATTTAATTCCAATACCTAATTATAAATGATAAAAAGTTAGTATGTAGTTTTGTTCATGCCTAATGTTATACTTATTATAATTATAATTCTGACTGTTTTTTGTAATTAAAACTTTGCACACCAACTGGTAAAACATGTTGAAACTGTATAAAATAACAGATAATATCCTGTATACACATGTTTTTGGCAAATTATTTATTCTATTCTATTCTTGACCCCTAAAGTTATATTAAATCAACAGCTTCAACATCTATTTGAATTTATCGGCTCCAACGGCCATAAAAAATATGAAACCTTTTTGCTATTCTGACCATATCTGAACTAATTGAACCCAAAAACTAAAAGTCATCTGAACTTATCAACAACAACGAAAGGCTAACTTTATCGGATAAACACCTATACTCTGAACCTACCCCAACGACCTTCCGATTAAATACATAGAAAAACACGAAGATCATGAACATAATTATATAGCTAATCTAAGATTTAAAACTTGAGGGAATCGAACCCACGACTTCCTGCAACCCATGCTGAAGTGTGCCCACATAGCCATACAAATCTTTTAAAATTTTAACTAGTTCTCCGTGCGTTGTTAGTTCACAATCTCGTCGCTTCGCTCCCCTATCGATCGGCGAGGAGCGTTTATTGGGTCACCTTGGCACTAGGTTACACTACTGACACACAATTGGAAGTGGCGCCATCTGTGAAACGCGCCGCAAACTAGGACATTTTAAATGTGGCTGCTACCGCTAGAGGGCGTTGCTAGTTATTAAACTTGAAGGGTTGAACAAGCGAGCGAGACCGTTTTTCCTATCCACAGGAGTCGAGTAGAAGAAAATTGTTTTCGACTTTTTGTAGGCAAGACGCTGAGAAAGCTGATCGGAAACTTGAGGAAGACTTCTATTTTGTCAGCATTATTTAAAATAGAGAACTCGACAATAAGATGGGTTTGTAAAGATAAGGTGCCTATTTTATTGAATAAATAAATAAATTTTGTAAGATTGGTGGCGGCCGGCGCGGCGCCACGGCGGCTCAGTTCCAGCTCAGTTGAGAGAATGACAATTATTTTTCAATTAGATTACGGATTAAGAACTTTCTGACTCATAATTTGGAAGGGCTGAAGCAAATTATTATTAGTTTATTTTACATTTTGAAAACGGGGTTTTCTCACGTAAACTGTTACGATATTATGTATATCCTCCGTTTCTATTCAACACATGATGCCACGGTCCACGATCATCGCTTACCTCACAAAATATAAACATTTATTGCATTGCATTTATTTGTTACTAAAAATATTTAATGTTTTTGTACCTACCAATTAGTTGAGGAAGAGCGAGGCCTTCTATCACAGATTTTTAAATAAATCTAAAAGAAGGTCTCAACAACCACAATATTGTGAAAAAGTCTGTAAGTTACTGAATAAATGCATTATTTATTATTATTTATTATTATTAATGATGATGTATCCTACCCGATTTCGGCAATGGCGACTGTGTCACTGGTCAGACATTTTAATTTAGACTTAAGGCGTAGGTGACACAACTTAAGCTGGTTTTTGATTTAATGGTTGTCTATTTTTATTACTTCCAGTACTTGTTCATTAACGATCTGTTATCGGGTGAATGTGGCTTTTAATTATTAATATTGATAGCTACCTATCTACATTTTGACGTATTTGATGATGAATGGAAGACATTTATTAGACATTCTATGACATTTTGTGAGATTGATCTGTGTTTTGTAATGCTTTTTATTTTTTCACTGGTCAGGCATTTTAACTTAGACTTTTGTCAATTGGCGTGTAGATGATCTACCCTTTTGTGTGTGTGTGCTCTGAGAGGACTCGAGTATCCAAGTTTATTGAGAAAAGTGCGAGAGCAATTCAACACATAATATCCTCACAAATTACGTGAGTAAAACCCGCTTTTTTAGTTAATAGTTTAACTCGCGTTAGCTTTGAAAGTAAATTAGTTCATTAATTCGTTAGGAAAATATGTGCTGGTCATATCGGTTTTCCTTCAAACAACAAGTTTATTAGATTATAGGAGGCCTGCTTGTTAGTTCTGCAGCGCAATATTGCACGGATCTATGTTTATACCAAGGCCTAGGTTTAAATTTAATTGGTTCTTCGTTGCCTACAGGGTGTTACATGAGCTCCGGTCAGCATGGGAAGCTCTGAAACTATAGAACATACGACGTTCTGTTTCTAGGAAACTTGTCTTCGGTTTTAGCAAAATCATAAATTGCATTTCCAATTTAAGACTTGTACATAACTTGTTCTTAGCTCTGATATTAAACCAGGACTTTTTTAAAGTACAAATCTAAATTTAAAATTTAAGAAAAACCCCCGATTCCAATGCCTTAATTTCCTTAAATATAAAACAACATAATATTATGTAATGTGGACGCGATGCGTTTTCATTTGATACCCCACACTAGTATATTTGCAGATTTTCGGTTTTGCTTCCCCACTCTCACCCCCATAACTTTTAAACGGCTCAACCATTTTCATGAAACATGTCTAAGAACACTCATGCAAGACTCACCTTTTATACAAAAAAAACTAAATTGAAATCGCTCCATCCGTTCGGGAGCTATGGTGACACATACAGACAGACAGACAGACAGACAGACAGACAGACAGACAGACAGACACGTCAAACTTATAACACCCCTCTTTTTTGGTCGGGGGTTAAAAACTTAGGTTTTGTTTCACAAAATCCGTGTAAACTAAGCAATTATTAGTTATGTCAAGGGCTATCTCGCTTTGTCACATGTGACTTAGCGTAATAGATCTCTATTTAAACCATTGTCTAACTAATCTAGATCTACTAATCTAGATGGTGAAGCTGGCCCCATAACACCATTTCTAATTAGAGAACCATTGTGTTTATATAAATAGAATATTACCAAAATTATCCATTAAAACGTAAAATAAATTTCGAAAAATTTGACGTTTATTCAAACGTGATGAAAAAAAAACATCAATTGTGATGGTCATTGAAAACATTTATTAAAATAAATTACAGGCCTGTTCCAACAAATCTCAATTTCGAATACATGGTTGTTCTAATTAATCCGATAGATGGCGTTTATCGTAAGGGAGACCGATCGGAAATTTTGCGGTTTATTCGACCGTCACATAATTATATGGGGAGAACCACGGCATCCTGTAATATGCTTCTACCATAACGAACCCTTAATATAGTGGGGTGCCTTAGGGCAAATCGAAAACGTATGAGTCAACCTAAGAGGGGAGAATGCCTATTTGCGGTCTAACTACAAACAGCTTATACACTTTTTGTAATATCAAAACAGGAAAAAAAGAGACTAAAAAGTTGCAATCAGAACAAAAATCGAATATCTGCAAATATACTCGAGTGGGGTCTCAAATGAAAGCGCATCACGTGCACATTACAAAATAGTATGAGTTTTTAATTACTTATTAGGAAATAAAAGTTATGGAATGGGGTTTTATTTAATTTAAAATATAGTGTCTTATGGTGACGTATTATAATTGAATACATTATACTTAGATAATCTGAAATTACATGTATCAATAGTTATTAATAAATACTTTTGATGATTTATGACTCCACCTCCGTGCATTGAACTCCTCATAAGTGAGGGTCGTGATTCAATTAAATTGCCGGATGATCTTCTTTCGGACCGTAGCTGGCCACTTGTTCCTCTCCTTGGCTGAATGAAGGGCATTATATAAATAGGTGGCCAAGGTTGTTCGGACCTGGTCCATCCACCTAACGTGGCTACGTCCAATGCCTATTACTATAATAATATATTTATCACAATAATATATAATATATTCATTTATTTTCTTGTTTTTTCCTTACCTTTAGCCGTGATATCCTCGTACTGCCAGAGCGGCATATGCGTAGGGCGGTTCGCCAGGAAGTGTATGAGCGCCTTGATGAGCTCCGCCACGGGCTGGTCGGCCGGCGCCGGGGCCTCGGCCTCGGCCTCGGGCTCCGCTTCCGTCACGATCACGGGCAGGGATGGGTACTGGTCGCCTTCGCCTGTAATACACACATCACCATCAAGTGGCTCGTTTACAGAATAGTATTTCTTTGTTTATAGCGTATTTCTTTGTTTTTTAATTTATTATATATTTAATTCATTTATTATACTTATTTATGTATTTTTTTATATTTACTGTGGTCCTATATAAATGTGTCGTATTCATAATAGTACCCAAATCAGATAAGGAGTTTGCACTATGTTTGGGAATTACATTATATACATATAACATTGAGACCCGTGACTACGGGACTTTATAAATATCGCTGCTTTACCCATGTACATCTATACTAATATTATAAATGGGTAAAAGGTAAAGTGTATGTGTGTGTCTGTTTGTTTGACCGTTTTTCATATCAAAACGGCTGACCGATGAAGCTGATATTTGTTTTGGTGATGGATGGGAAATAGCCTACTTTTAACTGAGATGTAATTCATAAAATAGAAATAAAACGAGCGATGCTAGTATTTAATAAAAGGCACATTGCTTAAAATATTTGTTTGTATAGATATTCATATTTTTGGAGAAAAAGTAATCTGGTAAAATGAATCTCACAAAATAAGAAATCCTTTTACCATCTCCCTAAGTAAAGTCCCATACAGTTATAATAGCGCTGACATGCTCAGTTGAGACAGCAAGCTTTTAAGTTCTCATTAGCTACCCCCTCTGATAATTGGAAGTTGTGAGATAGGATTTTACAGTTGTACATTTTACATTATGTTGTCTTTATTTCTGGGCAGTTGCAAATAATGGCGGCGACAGATTCTAGCAGACTGTTTGTGAAATTCAAACACGACCGTGAAAGACTTGCCATCTAAGTTTGAAAATTAGCAGTAAGGTACTTGTGGGGACTCTTGACTTAGGCAGTTTACTAATGATATTTTCATTGCACCCATAAAATAAATATATAAATAAATAAAGACAGTTTATTCATGAAACATTTAAAAAAATGCTTGCTTTAGAAGCTGTGAAGTTAAGTTAAGATTAGTGTATATAATTTAAACAAATGGTTTGATATAGCAATGAATATTCACCGCGATGGAAGGTTATGACCGAAATACTAGAAATTACGGCATGGATATCGACTTTGTCCAGCAGTGGACTTCCTACAGCTGAAATGCTTCACAAACAATCATCTAACGCAACTTATCCGAGCTAGTACAATTTTAAGTATAAATTCTGTACATTTTCTCTTTTTCAGTAATGCTGTGATAATTTAAGAGTATTGTATTGTATTGCACATTATATGTATGCATAAAAAAGATCAACATTCAGACCAATCATTGTGTATCGTAAAAATCTAGTTCCTAGAATGAACCCGCGACCACAGGTTGCCTTCTTCGTAACTGCACTAATCTGCACGAGCTTGTAATTAATAAGCTGACGCGGATTGAAGTCGCTCACGAATCCTTGCATTAATTTGCTTTGATTTTTGTGACTTCCGTCCGATAAATAGATGTAAATGCGGTGTTTGACTCATGTCGTAACTGTTTGATGTACGCACGCGATAAGGCTGCCCTTTGTACTTCTTCCTCTTAAGTGAATTTTGAAACTATTGTTTTGATTTGGTGTACAATAGAGTATTTTTGTATTGTATACCTCGTCTAATGTCTGACATGACTTATTTATAACCTAACATTAAGGGTCTGTCCTCTTCATGCTACTACGTTACGAATTAAATGCTATTTATTCAATAAATATTATAGGTACATAATATTTTTTATAGACCTACTGACATAAAGACCAGTACGTATGATTTTATCACATTCTAATCTGCTGCTAGTTAACCTAAAAGACGACAGAAGAACGCCTTCAATATCATTCGTAATGTGGTCCGGAGAAGCCTTCTAGGTCTTCGACGATCTTAGACCACATCGTCACTTTACATCAGGTGAGATTGTGGTCAAATGATAAAAAAAAACATAATCATATTTGGTAAAAACATATTAACCTACTTTGTAAAGGAGTAAATTGATATATTGATGGTTACAATAAATTGTCATGTACATTATGCTTTGCTGTCCGTCGCAGCGCAGATATCTGCCTTAAGAACACAACTTAAATTCGTTAGGAACATATGTACTCGTATTTATGTATTTGTCAACATCTATGTATGTGTATGGGTGAAATTAAGCACTGTCACTTTTATAACTAAAAGACATAATACAAGATAAAAATAAAGGGTTCAAGTTTATTGCAAAATCGTTATAATCTTTTAAGTTAGACCAAACGCAAAAGGTCACTGATGCAGAGCGTACTTCAGGGGTGGAAATTTAATGTATAATCCGATTGCGCGGAATGGAGTGGTAATGTGTTTATCAGTGTATGTCTGTGTGTTCCTTTGTAGCACTGTACAGACCAAAGCCGCCTGGGCCAATACATATGATTCATACGTCGAGCCATTACTCTTAGTCCGCCGAGTGTCACTTAATATGACGACAATGAAAATTCAATATGGCGACTACTGGACGCCATTTTGTAAAAGTATATAAAAAAATAGAAAGTCAACAAACTATGTCATGTGGGGTATCGTTGAATAGGTATTTAAAAGTCATTGTTAGTTTTCTTTCAACATTTTTCGATCCGGCTGACCGTTTAGGTTTTTTATCGAATTCAAGTTGTGTAACAACCTTTCTCACTTAATAGGCATATCTTATACATAAAATTCTCGTGTCACAGTTTTCGTTCCCGTACCCCTCTGAAACGGCTTGACCGATTCTCATGAAATTTTGTGAGCATATTGACTAAGTCAGAGAATCGGCCAACATCTATTTTTTTTTATTTCCATGTCACAATGTTAGTTACCGTAGTCCTCCGAAACGGCTTTACCGATTCTTACCAAATTTATATGCGTAATCAGTAGGCCTGAGAATCGGCAACTATATATTATTCATTTTGCAAGGCAAAGTTTTCTGGGGTCAGGTAAATATAAATATAACGCGACTGCTTAACTTTAATTTTAAGCTTGTTAACTAAAGGCTCTTTAATTTGTGTGCAGGTCATCTACCCTTTGGCACGCTCATAAATGGCTTGAGTAGCAGAGTTTATTAACAAATGTACGTGATCACCTCGCGGACAGGTCAAAGCACCACCCACAAAGTTGCAGGGGCGCGGACAGAGTAAACAGCGCGCCAGTAGCGCAACAGCAAACAGTAGGCTGCATTACAAACTTTACTACTTTATAACTACGAGAACTTTACAATATATTTGTTGAGATTTTATAAAGTTTTTATTCTTTTGTCTTGTAAATATTTAATCAAGTTGTAAAACTATATTGTTAAACAGGTAATTTATTCATTAAAAATTATATGTAAATTTTATGTTTGTACAAAGTGATCAACCCACTTTTACTTTAAAGCTTTCTTCTTAAGTTTTTCTACACAAATTTAGAATGATAATATATTTATACACTACTAAAAGTAAGTGAGTAAATTATTTATTTGCACATAAAAAACACACACATAATAAATGATTACAAGAAAGAAAAACTACTACTGTCATAAATGAGTTAAGCAGTAATAGTAAAGATGCCCATTCCTCTTGACTAACAAATAATGATTGTAAAGTTTCAATACAAAAATGAGCTAGAGTTTCTAATCGCTTCTTTGCTCTCGTGTAAAAAAAGCGAAGCAACCATATACCATAAATTTATTTCCTACTTATCTTTGAGCACCTATGATTTTTTTTTTGTTTTTTTTTGTAATTTATTTTGACGTGTCTAAGTTTTGTAAAACCAAACAATGTAAATAAATGATTTTGTATCTTGTATCTTGATGAAGAACTTCTCTTGACTTCGGAATCCGAAACGTCAAAGTTTATCAACTATTGTGTAAATCCCGCTATTTACAATTAATAGTAATGATTGATATTCAATATTAGTTCTCTATTCATTCCTATACCTACAAAAAGAAGCCTACAATTTATTTTGTAAATAGACTATGATTATATTTATGCGAAAATAACAAGCTATTCTTTCTTGATACTCAAATATCTATTATAGCAACCACTCATCGGTTGCTAGAACATGATTATAAACAAGGCTTTTCTCGGCAAACATAGATGTTTATACGAGTAGCCAGATCATATTTTCCATGTCTTGTTAATATAATGAGCCTACGGCTAGACCGGGTCGGACACAAAGCAACGGTGTTGCTAGCCGACAAAAATAGTTACTGATTGGGTGATTCGTGGGTTTCTTAGCATTATCTGCGGATGAGCTCATCAAAGTGGGAATTGGCGGGTTATATCTTATATATAACATTTCTTTTCTTTATCTTAAATATGAAATTATGTACGACATCAAAGTCAATGTCAAAGTCAAAACGTTTATTTCCTTAGAAGCATATAGCCTACATGGACAGGTCAACTTAAAATTAATAAAACTAAATTGCTTAAATAACAAATATCAAGGAAATAACATTGTCTTGACAGTTCGCTTCAATGTTTTTATACTGAGTTGAGAAGCGAATAGAACAACACAGCTTTATCAGTCATCACATTAGAAACCTCAAAAATAACAGTACTTCTCCACTATTTAATGGATGTTATTATACACATAAAAACCGTCCTCTTGAATCACTTTATCTATTAAAAAATATCGCATCAAAATCCGTTGCGTAGTTTCAAAGATTTAAGCATACAAAGGGACATAGGGACAGAGAAAGCGACTTTGTTTTATACTATGTAGTGATAGTATGATAATTAATTATTACCAATAAAATGACTATCTGTATGTATCGTGAATGGGGCAGACCTTTAGAATATCTTAATTTATATAAATCTCGTGTCACAATGTTTGTCCTCAATGGACTCCTAAACCACTTAACCGATTATAATAAAATTCGCACACCATGTGCAGTTCGATCCAACTTGAGAGATAGGATGGTTTTTACGGCGAGAAAAATTCGAATAATTTCCGGGAAAATTTTATACCCGTGCGACGCCGGGGCGGGCCGCTAGTATGTATATATGTTATATTTGTATGTATGTTAGTCTGTATGGTATATTTACGGGCCTCAGATGCCTCAAATGAATGATTTATTATTATTATTTATTATTATGATATGAAGTGAGCATTCTGTGTTCAGAGCTGTGTTGTGTTACCTTCGGGCGTCACTTGTGGGTCGGAGGACAGCGAGCGCGCGTGCGACCGCGGCGAGTGCTCGCACGTCGGGTAGCTGTCGGCTTTCTCTTCGGGCTCTGTGAAAAATATAACATTTTAGTCTCTGCCGATTCGTCGATTATATCGAAATATAACTATAAATAATAACTATCTCTGGACTAATCACACGGCATCACCTAACCCCAAACTAAGCAGAGCTTGTACTCTAGGTGAGAGGTGACTAAACAGATATATATTTTTTATAAATACATACATATGATACCTACATAGATAACAATTCATCGCGTGTTTCAATATTAGTGTTACTTGCCGACGCGCACTAAGTCGCTATCGTAACGTATGTACACTGCTTCTCTTTATTACTACTTTACATCATCCCATTGATGGGCTAAAATCCTCTATTTTTCCTTTCACTCTTACCAAATTAGGAGTATCTGTATTTAGACCAATATATAACTTTTGAAACTATCATAGTTATCAATTTATGATTTCGTTCAACCGTGATCATGGCGCATATAACTGTGCCGAAATATCGAGAAACTTGAAAGACAATCAATCATGGTAAACTAGACCAATATGTTAGGTATTTTAAATGTATTTCAACCATTGCGCAACTACTTTAGCCAAATTAGGTAAATTAAGTGGAAGTTCTCGGAATAAAAGAAAATAAGCTATAAATTGGTTGTTTTTGTCGCCTAATCACACCTGCTCAGATCATCTGTGGATGTCGAATGTGTAACGTCTGTCATGTTTAGCCTTCTTAGTGATGATTGTTGCCAAGGTAGAGAAGAAACGCTGTGCATATGTGTAGAATATACATTCTTGTCTCTACAAAGTAGACTAGTCTCGTGAAATATTTTTTAAGATGTCTTCTGAATTTTTTTCTGTACTTATAGTTAAATTTATTATATTGTAATTCTTGTTTTGTTGCTTTTTTGAATGTATTTTTATGTATGTCAGAAAGAAATACAATTGACGTTGATATTTATAGAAAGTATTGAGCTTTGCCCTAGAGAGAAGTCTGCATATATATTTATATTCATATTCATTTATTACTTAACAATTATTTTACAAATCGTGTTGAAAATTATTCTTATTTCTAATTCTTAATCTAAAAATGAAAATTTAAATAAAATTTAAAATTTTAGGCATGAAAAAATATTAAATAACAATAATAATAATAGTTTATATTTAAAGGAAGTTCTCAGCCTCATATTCATCTATGGTATAGTAGGTACATATTTCAAGGTCTGACGCAATTTCATATTTTTTTTACATTTTAGAGTAGAAACGGATTCTACACTACTCGAGATCAAGACATACCTACTATGAAGAGATCGAGTGTACGTGTATCTATACTTTTCTGCAAAAAACTTTTAACTTACTTTAAAAACTTTTTCGAAAAGTAAATCATAATTATGTTTATGCGATCCACCTTTTGATTGCACTTGATTTCGATATTTATATATGATATATTTTACACTTTTTTGCCTAACAAAAAGGATATAAAATCTGGCAGCTTTGCAGAGACAAAAATACCGTCGTTTTGTCTCAGGGCCAGTGCTGATCCCCTCATAAAGTTTCTAGAAATCCATTTCCTAACAAGTGGTTTAAAAATTAGACTCTGTATATTTTGAAAGACATTTTTTCACAGGAAATTTAACGCCTCATTGATTGACGTGAAATCAAACACAATAGATAAATTAATGACGTCACTTAATCTTTATATAAAGAGTTATTCTACATTTTCTATTAAAAAAAAATCTAAATCTTGGCACTTACTTATTAAATTGATAAATATCCAGTGTTTTTGCAAGGAATAAACAGAATACCATTTTTTTCGATGTTGTCATCATACTTATTTCAGTAAAATCAGATTCACGATCATTAAAAGTCCATCTATGTTCCAGCGAAAACAATTTTGAGACCATTTATCCAAACTTGGATAGAACATTTCGCACGGCTCCAGCAACACCAGTGCAATTTCATTGATATAATAAATCTAATTAACATGAGACTGTGAAGTAGCTTACAGATAGGGGCGGCTAAATTGGATAGCCTACAAGCGGAAAATTTGTCAATCCGCCACTGCCAAATGTCATTTAAATCAGTGCAGTAGAGCCAGAGATTAGTCCTACGACGTCATAAACTAAAACATTACCTATAATGTTTGTCATGTGTGAAGATACAAATATCCAAAATCATTTATTTCCATTGACTGCTTCAGTGGCGCGGTGGAAGAAGTAGCGGGTTCGATTAACGCCGAGGGTAAAAGTGTTTGTATCTTCTGCAAGCACTTTCTCCTTGGTCTGAGTGTTTGATATGTATAATAAAAAATATCCACATTATGTATGCCTATTATATTGAGTAGGTATATCAGATATCTAGTACGTGTAACACAAGCTCAGAGCTTACCACGGGGCTAGATGCTGTTGTGTGAATTGCCTGGAAATATTTATTTATTTCCATTGTTTGGTTTTACAAATGTTAGAAACGTCAAAAATAATAAACATAGGTAAGCTTATGTAGAAGCAACTCGGTCACTGCAAGGGACAACAAAATATCAGAGCGGAGTTCGTAAACCAACGTATCTGCTCAGCAACATGCTGCGTTAACTATCTTTTGACAAAATACCTTTGATTTCTACGTGTTAGTTTTTATTTTTTTATTTTGTAATGCGTACTTTATTAATATTTTCTGTATTTTTGTTTTACATATAAGGCTTTTTTATTTAATTTCTTTATTATTTATATTGGTATAGATTAGATATTAACCACCCACTTTGGGGGTGCGGGTCGGAGGGTAAGTCAGAGCCACGTTCGTTGTCAGGGCGGTAAATTTACAATATGATGGCTACTTAAAGAAATGGGCATTCTATTTAATCAGTCTGATAGTCTAGAAAAAGCTTGACACCTATTTATCGCTTAGTCAATTTATTAAAAATATAAAACAAGACATAGAACGTCAATTCGAGCGTTAGTAGGTACACATCGCACGAAAGGGTTACGTCACGGGACTCGTGTAGGTGGTTCTTTTGCAAATTATTTTTTAATAACACTGTTCAAAACATCCGGATATATCACGTAACAATTATATAAAATAAAAAGATACTCTGTCGAATTGAGAATCTCCTCTTTTTTTAAGCCGGTTAAATAAAGCTATAACTAAAGTACCTGTTGAGGTAGTTTTTTTTATTTAACGGCCATGAGTTATCAACTTATCACCCACTAAAAGGTACTCCTTATTCATTCATTACCTGACATCCTTTATTTCTATAGTTACCAGCATGCTCGGTATTACACAAACTTCAGCTAGAAATTTGCAAGCAACGGCTTACGTCGAAATATATCACATAGTGTTCATAAGATAGCGTGTGTCGTAATCCTTTCTACGCATGGCTACCATCTCGCATTCGATTCAGTAAGGATTCCATCTATGCGTTTAACCAGGTGTTACTGGCATCTCAAGCGTTGCCGGTTTTTTATGCATTATCATGCGGCAACAACGTAAATTCATTTTTATGAAAAAATTTATAAATCACAAAACTTTATTTAAATAAAAATTTCATTAATTGCCATAACAAAGTAGTTGCTCAAATGGAATGTAATCGGATTTAAGTGTGGGCGAGTCCTTTTTCAACCCCCGACGCAAAAAGAGGGTTGTTCTAAGTTTGACGTGTCTGTCTGGCGGTCGCATCAAAGCTCCCGAACGGATGAAGCGATTTTAATTTAGATTGTTTGTAAGAAAGGTGACTTTTGCGCGGGTGAACCGAAAAACCGAAAATCTGCAAATATACTCGAGTGGGGTCCCAAATGAAAGCGCATCACATGCACATTACAAAATAGTATGACTTTTTACTTTTAAGGCATTATAATCGGGATTTTTAATTCAGACTGTCGCGTTTCACCGCGTGGAGAAACCTTTAAGACAACCTAATATTTGTTGATAATTGATGATGCGCCTGAGTCAGCCTTACCTGTGAAGTTGGTGAGATGCTGGTGCGTTGGATGCGGCGCTAGGCGGAGATGCGCGGCGCGGGACGCCAGCAGTGCACGCGCTACAGCCAAGTGATCGTGATGGGCTGCCACCGCGACTAGCAGGCTTCCCAGCAGTTGGCGGCAGTGTTGGCGGATGATGCGCCTGAGTCAGCCTTACCTGTGAAGTTGGTGAGATGCTGGTGCGTTGGATGCGGCGCTAGGCGGAGATGCGCGGCGCGGGACGCCAGCAGTGCACGCGCTACAGCCAAGTGATCGTGATGGGCTGCCACCGCGACTAGCAGGCTTCCCAGCAGTTGGCGGCAGTGTTGGCGGATGATGCGCCTGAGTCAGCCTTACCTGTGAAGTTGGTGAGATGCTGGTGCGTTGGATGCGGCGCTAGGCGGAGATGCGCGGCGCGGGACGCCAGCAGTGCACGCGCTACAGCCAAGTGATCGTGATGGGCTGCCACCGCGACTAGCAGGCTTCCCAGCAGTTGGCGGCAGTGTTGGCGGATGATGCGCCTGAGTCAGCCTTACCTGTGAAGTTGGTGAGATGCTGGTGCGTTGGATGCGGCGCTAGGCGGAGATGCGCGGCGCGGGACGCCAGCAGTGCACGCGCTACAGCCAAGTGATCGTGATGGGCTGCCACCGCGACTAGCAGGCTTCCCAGCAGTTGGCGGCAGTGTTGGCGGATGATGCGCCTGAGTCAGCCTTACCTGTGAAGTTGGTGAGATGCTGGTGCGTTGGATGCGGCGCTAGGCGGAGATGCGCGGCGCGGGACGCCAGCAGTGCACGCGCTACAGCCAAGTGATCGTGATGGGCTGCCACCGCGACTAGCAGGCTTCCCAGCAGTTGGCGGCAGTGTTGGCGGATGATGCGCCTGAGTCAGCCTTACCTGTGAAGTTGGTGAGATGCTGGTGCGTTGGATGCGGCGCTAGGCGGAGATGCGCGGCGCGGGACGCCAGCAGTGCACGCGCTACAGCCAAGTGATCGTGATGGGCTGCCACCGCGACTAGCAGGCTTCCCAGCAGTTGGCGGCAGTGTTGGCGGATGATGCGCCTGAGTCAGCCTTACCTGTGAAGTTGGTGAGATGCTGGTGCGTTGGATGCGGCGCTAGGCGGAGATGCGCGGCGCGGGACGCCAGCAGTGCACGCGCTACAGCCAAGTGATCGTGATGGGCTGCCACCGCGACTAGCAGGCTTCCCAGCAGTTGGCGGCAGTGTTGGCGGATGATGCGCCTGAGTCAGCCTTACCTGTGAAGTTGGTGAGATGCTGGTGCGTTGGATGCGGCGCTAGGCGGAGATGCGCGGCGCGGGACGCCAGCAGTGCACGCGCTACAGCCAAGTGATCGTGATGGGCTGCCACCGCGACTAGCAGGCTTCCCAGCAGTTGGCGGCAGTGTTGGCGGATGATGCGCCTGAGTCAGCCTTACCTGTGAAGTTGGTGAGATGCTGGTGCGTTGGATGCGGCGCTAGGCGGAGATGCGCGGCGCGGGACGCCAGCAGTGCACGCGCTACAGCCAAGTGGTCGTGATGGGCTGCCACCGCCACTAGCAGGTTCAGCAGCAGCTGGCGGCAGTGTTGGTGGACTATCCATCTGTGAAGAATATACTCATACACTGTCTAGTTATATACAGCCCAGACTAGACTAAGGGTCAGCGCACCCGACGATACTTAAAAATAATCCGGACTTTCCACACAATACCATTTATCCCAGTGGTAAGCTCTAAGCTTGTGTTAAGTTAAGGCAACCGTCGTCACCGCGCCACTGAGGCAGTTACCACTTATTTACACCACAAAGATACAAGTCCACCAGTAAAAAAGTAATATTTTCTTGTCTTCAAAAGTGCTCGTCTCACGGTGAGCAATCCAATTACTCTTTAACAGTAATAATAAGGTATCCAGATGAAAAACAGGGTAAATTCATAAATTCTTTATTGTACAAAGAAACAAATACAATTCTTACTAGTAAAATAGACCTTGTAGGCGAGTTAAGCTCTATTAGAGTGTTCTTAGTATGAAGTACTTTGATACCGGCATCTGTTATGCTAGTTCTGTGTTCCTATTCGTCAAGACCTTTAATTGGCTTCTTATTATTTTATTCTATTTTGAATTATTTTTTATTAGCGGTTGGTTTTCCATGCTAATAAAATAATAAATACAGAAAATATGGATAGCGTGTACATACAAGTCAGCGAGGTTATCATATAAATTATCTATTTATTTATTTTTCCATTTATTTACAAATATTGTTGTCGAAATTTCATTCTGAGTAATATATCAAATGTCATACTCACCAACAAAAACGTATCAATTCACTCATTTTAGTCACTCATGCAGTCAATGTTCATTATTTGGGTACCCATTTCTGGGTGGAGGTAATTTATTTACATTACCTTTATTTGCTAAAATAATATTATATTAAACATTAAATTTATTCTACTTATATATAACAATAAAAAATAAACCGTAGTAAACAGATACTCATAATAAAATTTATATTACGATATCTGAGAGAGATAATGCTATTTTACTCTCAGCTTAAAAGCATTTATTGAAGGACTTGCTTGAATTGAGTGGGGTAAGGCAATCTACAATAGTGAAAGACTCGCAATAGCGGCGAATATTATACTCGGTCATTCTGAGGCGAGGGGTTTTTTAGTTTTGAATGGTATAGGGGAGTTGACTTTTATTAGAATTTGAAACAAAGTGTTAATAGATTCATAGTTAATATTTTGTAAACCGAATTAACTAGCACAGTATTTATAAATATTGAACTCATAATTTTATTTCTACAAATTTTAGTATACCTCTCGCGATAGCTGCCACGTCAAAATCAGTCAAGCCCTTGAGACTGCACGAGTTGACAAAGAAATGGATACAAACAGTCGGGTAAACGAGTACCTATAAGATATTTATGACATAATATAATTTAAATTTTTATATTTTTGTCTTTGATCACATGACTCAAATCGCCATTTTTTCAAAATGGCGTTGGTATACAGCGTTGCTGCTGTGACGTAACTGATTAGTACAAAACTGTAGTCGGATGGCGATATGGCGCAATGGCAATCACACGTCACTCGTGCGCCAATTTGGAGGCAATCGTTTTTTACGCACTTTTGGCAATAAGAAATTAATTTTTTTTTTTTTTAACATAAAGCATTGTTTTTATATGATTATTATGTAATAAGGAATTTAAGGAATGGTTATGCAAAATTAGTGAAACAGCATATTGTGACTAATGGTGACCAAAACTGTTTCAAAACTATCTTTCTGAACTAGAAAACCTACTACCCAAAGGTTTTCCTAAAAAATACTATATAATACTGACTGCCGTTACATGCATTCCTATTGGGATAATGCTGAAGCTGGATAGGAAAATCTCCAACAAGAAATTGCCTGCATTCCGTCAAGCATCGACGCCAGTTGAGATGTGCAAATATACAGAGAGCGATGCCGCTGTGAACATGCCCTATCCACGAGTATTGTCGCATGCCGGTCTGCGAGGTAGACTGATCCCGTAGGTAGACACGGCTTTACCACTGGCTTTAGGGGGGTTTACGGCTGTTTTGCGCGAAGCTAGACTTTTCAATCATAAATAAAGTCGTCTATTAATAAATAAAATAAAAAATATAAAAGCCTTTATTTCCTACAAAACTAATACAATAAAATTTTACAATTTGTGTTTAATATTATGTGGTTGGTTATGTAGGCACCCCGTTTTGAGTAAAGGCCTCCTCCAAAGTTGTCCACTGCTCTCTATCCCTTGCTATTTCGTGCCACTTTGGGCCAGCTGTCTTCTTTATCTCATCCTCACATCTGGTCAGAGGTCTTCCTCTGTTTCTCTTCCCTTGTGGTCCTTTCCATAGGGTAGTTGTTTTTGTCCATCTCTCGTCTCGTGAGTCTAGCTATGTGACCTGTATGTGTTGTCTATTATCACATCTTAATGTTTTTTTATAAGTGATAAACCTCACATTTTTGATAAACATGTAGATTATATTGTATTCTTGGGTATAAGTATAAAAACTTATGGTACTTGTTTAAGAAGTACGTTTGATATTTCAAAAATATAGTAAGTAGGTAGTCATCATAAACATAATGATGACAAATTTATTAAACATTATTCCCACTATTTATTGAACTGACTAAGTATTTTGGACATTTAATACGTAATGAAAACTTTTTATTTAAATTGTATTTTGTTTGTATGCTACTGTGGCAGAATCAATTGGCCTAATCTAGTCTTACTATCTAACCACATGTACTGGTAACTCTGTATAATTGATACACACACAATCAATGATTATTACACAGCCGGGCTTCATGCGGGTCTGTCACAGCGATCCCATCAAATGATAATCCAATATAATTATCCATTTAATTAGGTATATGAAATTTGAATATTATACGTAATCAGCAATGAGAATTGAAATTTAATTATTTTATTCCGTAGAATCATGAATAATAAAAATCATCATCATCATCATTTCAGCCGTGGGACGGAATAAAACATTTCCAGTAATTACAGCTGGCAGCGGCCTGCATCCACAGTGAGCCCGCAACCTTCGCCAGGTCGTCCGTCCATCTAGTTTGTGGACGTCCTACGCTGCGCTTGCCGACCCGTTGTCCCTATTCTAGAACTTGTCGGCCCCAACGACCATCTGTTCTGCGTGCTATATGGTCCGAACACTGCCACTTGAGCTGTTTGGCTATGTCGGTAACCCGCGTTCTTCTACGAATCTCCTAATTTCTGATTCGATCCCGCAGAGAAACCCCGAGCATAGCCCTCTCCATAATAGCTCTTTGAGCGAATAATAAAATTCCGTATAGTGTATTTTAGTAATATTACGAAATATTTGATACTATCCTGGGATCTACAAAGCAAGGTAAAAACTTAAATTTGATATTCACAAAAATAAAGGCGAGTACTGGACAATATTGAATCTCGACTCGCTAATTTGAGTTACTTGTTTCGTATTGTTCTATGAGGAACGAACGTGAATAACTTATTATTAGGTTTTTAGGACTCCGTAGCCAAATAGCAAAAAAACGGAACGTCACGTCTGTTTGTCTCTCCGTACCAGCCAGTGTGTGTTGTGTGTCCCTTTAACTTCTAAATAAGAAAATTATAAATATGAAAAAAAACGATATACAATTACTATGAAAACAGACACGGAAAGTTGGTTCGAACAAGATCTAGTAAGTAGTTTTTTTTAATAAGTCATAGACCGAACTTTACTTTATCACCTATAAAGTTAAGCTACCTTATAGTACATAATAGAAAAGAAGAGAATAGAAAATACTTTACTAAACACCAAACAAAGAAACGATCCAATAAGAAAATAAAAACTAAACCTTGAATGCGTAACGGGCGGTTTTATTGATTAAAGCAATCTCTTTCAGACAACCGTGATCTTATAAAGGCCATCTAATGCTTCTAAAGTATATTTTTAGATGTTTTCTCACAGTTGGGGTCAGACACCTTTCATATTCATGTTTAATTTATGAAATAGCTAAATAATTTCTCGAGCGCAGCGCCAGTGTTTACCTACAAGTCCTGTGCACTCAAATGTAACATCACATGCGACGCTGTCAAGCGTTTAATACGTCAATACGTCATTTCGAGTGTGTTGCCGTGTTTACTCAAAGGTGGCGCCAATTCATGCGCTCTGATTGGAGTTCAAGACACCCTTATTTTGTAAATAGATAATATATCTGGACACTATAGGTCCGTTTTTCTAAAACTGTCATCATACGAATTCAGAGCGGTAAACTTATCACAAACTGAACCACTACTATAAGCTTAAAAGTATGTAATAAATGTATGAGAAATTTCCTACTTCCAATCGAGGAATTCTTTCAAGATTCTTATCAAAGCTCATATCGCTTCAATTGGCATTGAAGGTATTATTGTCTAGGGCACAGGGTCTCCCAGCCCTATGCTCTTACGTTGGAGATTTTGTACCTGTTTTGTTTTGAACAATTTTATTGGAATATTTATTTGCTAAAAGCCGTGTTGGCTAAGTGGGAGCACACTCACAGTTTGAAGGACATCCCCTAACTAGGCCAGCGCGTGGTGAATTAAAGCCTAATCTCTATCTTCAAGAGAGAAGTCCCTGTGACCCAGCAGTGGGAACGTTAATAGGGTGATGTTGATGATATCTTGTTTTCGAGCTAAACCCATTCTTGTTGCCTATGCGTTTTTACCGCATTTGGGCAAATACTCGACGAACAATTACACCACCCACTCGTTCGTAGGTTATGCAAATGAGTTCACCGTCGTCGAGAATTCTTTGAGGGATATAGCAACTATGAGAATATTTGAGGTAGTATTTACGATTTGTGATTAATTATGTAAATCATTTTGTGTATGTTATGCTTTGAGTTGTAGTTCTTTGTTTATATTCTGTAGGTAAATAGATACATATATGTTGTGTGTTGTTTGTCTCCATAGAATTGAATGCAAAAGCTTTTATACGTGAAAATATTTGATATGCAACGCAATGTACCAAGTTATTTTGTGATTACCTACTGTATTATGTGTGTGAATCAATAAATGTTTTTCTTTCATTCTTTTCTTTCTTTTATATAGGTTTTCCTTGTAATAAACAAATCCTTCAAGTACCTTCTAGGTCTTCATGCTCCATCTAAGACCACATCGTCACTTAACATCAGGTGAGATTGTGGTCAATTGAAAGCTTATCAAGCATAATAAAATAAAAAAAAATCGATTGTAACAAATCATCGAGCGTGTTAGTGTATCAGTAGGTACCTGGTGTGGTCCATGGCAAGAAACACGATGTGCAGCATGAGCGGCACGTGGATGGACCAGTCCAGCTCCACGCCGTCCAGCACCACGTCGCACAGCAGCATCACAGCCACGTTGCATCTGCAACAAGACCACTAATAACCACGTGTCGTTTTAAGACTTTGAAATGCCTCTGTCATTTCCAACTTGGGAATAATATTCACTAAATTGGAAATGACAGAGATATTATTCCATAAATTGGAAATGACAGAGATATTATTCCATAAATTGGAAATGACAGAGATTAAGCTCTTCATTTCACATCGGATTATTAAAATGAATGTGTATTGTCGATTTTAATGTAAGGATTTGAATGTATTGTAAACAATAATTGCCCTGAAAAGCTTTAAATAGAAAATCAGTTATTGTATTTGGACGAAATAATGCCCGAGGTCACAGCAAAAGCTCGAACAATGCTTATGTCCGACTTTCTCAACGATTTTACTTTTCTTATAATAAGATACATATAAAATACTACACATAAGTACACAGAAACAATACAATATTAGATACTTAAACTTAACCTAGAATGCATAATATCCAGCTACGGCAGACATGACATATCTGCGAAACGACTACATAAAAACATTGCATAAAATCTGTTCCCTTCCTGAATTATAGGTACATATATGTTTAACAAGCAGTTCGCCCTCCAACACCCGAGATCAATCCTGAAATTCTATTTGATTACGGTACGGCGAGGGTGTCTGCAGCATCCGTGCATGCTCTCCAGCTAACGTTAAACATTCTGTAATCCGCTTAATATATGCACGCACGAGTGCAAAGCTTTTCATACTTAATTACCGTTTCATGGACTTTACACGAGGTTAAAGTAAATTACTATCTGTCAGTCAAGTCACATGAAAATCTCATAGGAACCCATATTCATTGTAAAGAGAGAGAGAGAGAGAGAGAGAGAGAGAGAGAGAAAGTGAAGCATTTTTTACACAACACACACATAACAAGGAGGATAAATAGAAACGTAATTACATTAATTAAACGAACTATATAACCGTAACATATTGAGTGCGTTATGTCAAAAGGTCTGGCATATGCAATTCCACCTACGTGAGGGGAATTACGCTGGTTTTCAGACAAGAAATAATGACAAAAAACCTCACGAGCGACAAACACAAAACAGTACAGCAAATAAAGAAAACAAAAAATATTACAGTAAAAATAATATGTAAGTACTGATCTAAACTAATAAAATAAAACTAACATTATTTTGAATCAAATTAGAACTAGGAATAATACTTTTAACCGCGGGCAAATATGTCATTACGGAAAATACATATGAAACGGATAGCACCGGAGGTTGCTGCTAGTATGTCATAATTACACTAATAGTTCTCGAACTACTTAACCTTAGCGCACCACAACACGAAGTATTCTCTATAATAACCCCAGCATTGAACTTCCTCCAAAATTCACAAAATGCACCACCAAATAGATCAATTATAACAACAAAGTCAAACCAAGTCAACGTAGTTGATCAGATTAGTGTTCCGAAACGCAGTACTAAAATACGCCAACACTAGGTGAAGTTTGTCCAACAAGCTTTTAGCAGCTGTACTGTGTCGGAAAAGTTTTCGCTGTGCTCGTATGAACGCGGCTTATGTCCATCTTTGGCCGGACCTAGGGTTGCACAAGTAATATTATTTGAACAATTTGACACGAATATGTACAACTGTATTTTAAATGAAAATTTAGTTAATTTCAATAACAGTTACCTGGAAAACAAATTTTCTTTAAACTCGAATGAATTTTTGAAATTATTAATGTAACGTTGAATATACATATTCCTGGAAATGATATCACAGATGTTGCAGAATGAAATAACGTTAACTGAAATCCTAGAAAAAGTACAAAACTGAACTGTTCCATTCTTCTAAAAAAATTCAGTAGAACCCTCATTAGCAGTATTTCTATAAATTTATTTATTTCTACACTTTTACATAGCCATTACAGTACAAAACTAATGAGACAATGGAATATAATAAGTACATATAAATTAAATCAATATATTTAAGACAATAGCGTAGGTAGATGACTAAAAAAATAAAAAGTCCATCTTGATTTCTTAGTAACTCAAATTTATTAAAAGAAACTGTACAAGTATATTATTATTTATTCTATTATTTTAATTTAAATTAACATGTAATTCAAATAATAATTAATTATTGACATTCGTTATCATTGTTAATGATAATTATGATAAATTGACATTATTTCTATTTCATGTAGTTGTGAATTAGATATTTTTACATTGTTTATATGAATTATTAAAGTTTTTCAGATTATGACTATTAAGAATAATTGTGATATTAGTTATTATTATATTTTGAAAAAGCTGTGGCATTGGGCAACCACGCTAAAACCCATATTGTGACTTATAATCTATATTATCAATTAATGGCTATCATGACTATTACTATTATAATTTTATCTTGCAAAATGAAAAAAACAAGACGATACAAGTTTCAGATTCAACATTGAAGTTTCACGTGACGTAACGTTTTCGTGTGATTTGTACTAAATTTATACGTTCACAAGCCCCACTTTGGAACGCTCTGTATCTTGACACTTTCTTATTAAATTGATAAAGCGAAAAATAAAGTTCCAGTATTTTATTGGACAGGCTTACAGACAGACTAAAAAGAAAACAATTTTGATGTAGTCAATGCCGATTGGTATAGATTATAATCGTCACCTTTGTGATGTCCCTAAAATCACTCATTCAATTTTTGTTTCCCGCTTCTCCGCTAAGGAGAGTAAATCGCTTAGCGTTACTCCTAATAAATTTGATTTTAAACTTTTTCGAGACTAATCTCGATAATGAAACTCTACAAGTCCCAATTAATTCGTCCACAGAAATAGCTCTTTTGTAGTCATTCCCAGTTCCTAGAAATGCAGATTCCAGCGGATGTGCGCGTGGAGCACACAACACTGGGACCCGCACCGCGTTGCAAACATCCACTCCTAAGGTTCCTGTCTGTTTGACAAAGTTGAAGCGTTTAAGACAAGCTTCATTGGTCTTAGATAGTTCCCGGAAACGTGGTGATTGGAACCTATTTTCTACACATTCCATTTCCTGTGTATGCGATTTATCTATGCATATGATTTAAGAATTATTTTGGTATTTACATATGCCGATCTTTGTCTAACTATTTTTAACATAATGCAGACAAGGCTTTGTTCAGCAAAATGTTATGACGGAGGACAGCCATTGTAACTTTGAATGTGTCTTTTGTTAGAGAATAATGAGATAAAATCAATAGCACGTAACCTGAGCGCCTCTACATAAAAGGAATGCTTTGACAAACATACAAGCCTTTACGCAAAAACATTAATAAGAAGAGACATTAATTTGTATAATAGGCTAGGAAACAATACCTAGTTGTCAAATAATTATACTAAAATTGGCCAGATGAACATGTACCAAAATCCACAATAACGCACATCAAAACTAATTTAAATTTGGAAATTACTCGTAATAACTACAAATTGTTTTAACTCGTGTTACCCATACTAAAATATCTTAATTATTATAACAATAATTATGTGTCTACATGGATCTATAAGTAAGCATCACATCATAAAAAATATATCTACTTACATTTAAATTCATTTATTATAATATAATTTACGAAACATTACTAAGTCTTTATTTTTTTCAGGTAAGTACCTTTTTATATGTTTAACAAAAACACTCATAATATAATCAAAGACAGGCATACAAACATGTTAGCTAATTAGCTACAAGAACCTTTTAGTTTTGTCTTCAAATTATTTGTATAAAATTAATTTGTGTTATTGGTACTACCTTGACTTTAGCCAATCATAACTTCCACACATTAAGGCTATTGTTTATCAAATATATAAAATAAAATTCGTTTCCAGAAGTATGTGCAATTGATTTAAGTTTTCATAAAATTTATAAGATTTTTTGGGTAATTTGTGGGAATAAAAGAAGTTTGGTTCGGATTTTTCATATAGGTTTCGTAAAATGATGTATTGTTTGTTTAAAAACCGCAGAGTTTCCTTAAGTACACAAAGCATTTCGCGAACGTTGCCTTAATCCCGCAAAAAAAAAAGCGTGTGCTTGTGTTAATTGGCGCGGTGTAAGTCGGGGCCGGCAGCTCGTCTCGGCGGCGTGCGTGGGCGGGCCGGTATATAAGGTGCTGAGATGGGATGCGGCCGCACTCAGTCCGGCACAGGAAGCTGCCGGCGCTAGCTCGCACGGCCTCCCGACGCGTCACACGCACGGTGCTCCTCCCGCGGTTCTCACATATTAAATAATCAATCTAATTTATTTGAGTAAAAATAATTAATGGTAACGCGGGTGCGGTGTCAATATTTTTTTTGAGTGAAAAATACAGAAGTTTTAAATCTTAAATCATGAACAACGACGGCAGGTACCAGCGAATGCGATTGGACATGCTTCCCGAGGAGCTTATCAACAACCGTATATTATGGTTCCTCCAGCGCTATTCGCGACGGATGAACGATCAAATCATTATTGCTATTCTGAGTACTTCATACGAGGAGGCCACGCTGCGGCACGCGCGCCGCCTCCTGGAGTGGACGGCCCACGTGAGGCTGCGGCACGACGACCGCAGCAACCTCCAGTATCAGCTGCTCGACATGATATAGTATTTCCGGAATGTGGGCCCTAAGAGTGCGCCCACATACATAAAAAGTGACGATGACTCGGATGAGGCAACCGATCAAGTCAAGGTCACCAGAAAGCGGGCTTCGAGTTTACCCCCGCGCCGCGATCCCTCAACCGCTTCTGCAGGATGCTCGAAGGCGCTCACCAAAGTCCAAAAAGAGGCAAATAATCAAACCAAGCAGTCTAGTGAGGAATATGGACTCCAAAATGTAAGTTCATTCGATAATCCACCCGTGCATAAAGACCTTATAGGCTTGGATTTGTTATGCCATCTCAAATTATCTGATAGGCCCAGCGTTAGGGACAGCATACATTCAAATCCCCTGCCAGAAAGCTGTGGTCAAAACTCAAAATCACAAACACAAATTAAATTATATAGGCCCTCCGCTCGATGCTCACGTTCTAAGACAAATCCGGAGCTTTCCGCAACTACGAGTCATCCTCAAAATGATGATATTATCAATGACCTTGCGATTTTCCTTGGCGGGAAAGTCCCAGCAGCGGAAAAACTAGATAAAACAAAACAAAAGCCTTTGGAAAAGGCCAAAACTACGGCCGAGTTACCGGTGCTGACCGTTCAGAACAACGCTTCTGGCGGGCCCCACCCGCCAGTGCTGACCGTTCAGAACAACGCTTCTGTCGGGCCCCACCCGCCAGTGCTGCCCATCCCACAAGGTCACCAGGCTCAACCCGGTCAAGGTCCGACCGTGCAAAAGGCCAAACCAAAGAGCGGCTTCTTTTCTAAGTGGAAGAAATACTCTCGCTCGAGACGTTCCAAGCACCACGACGCCATGCTTCAAGAAGATGACGAGTATTCGAATTGAGACTTTCAAGCTGGCGTGATGCGGACAACATACGACAGTGATAGTGAATACGGCATGTGGCAGTGAGGCTGGCTAAGAACTTGTGCTACAGCGATTTTTTGCTTTTAGAATCAGTGTTTAGACGCGTCATCTAAGTATTGTGATTTCTTAGTATTACTTAATTTCTATACGTCTTCTTTAATATGGTAAACTTATATAATTATAGTACAATAAAACAGGTCTAGGTAAAAATAATTGAATTATCTTCGTAAAGCATGATCTTATTGATTGGTTGTAAATTTCACCACTAGTAAAGTAGTAGTAGTCGGCGCTCCATTGCAACGCGATTCCAATATTGTTCGAAGTTTCAAACGAAGGAATACTTCGATAATTAATTATCAGATGGGCAAAATTTTCCTTGGCGACTTTATCTGTGATTCGTGAGTGTCATATGCGCGGTAGAGTAATTGGGATGTCCTCGCTTGTGCGAAACTCGGCGCGTTGCTGCTTCTTATTAAATATGGGAAAAGTATAGCATTGAGCTTTATTGTAAATGGACAATGTTATGGAAAATATTTTTCAGATTTGATCTCTGTATGAAACATTAACTAAGCAGAATTTTTAAAAGAGATATCGGTTGCAATGTATGTCTTTGCGTAATTAAGTCAATTCCGCGAAATGGATAATAAATGGTATTTCAGAAATTGCTCATGGTCTCTTTAAGAAGATACTGTTGTATTACTCGTAGGAGATTTGATTGGAAGGATTCATAGTAACTCTATTGAAATGCCAGTACATTATAGAGTTTCAGCGGAATTTGTTCCGCTAACAACTCATTATTTACGCATTAATAAATTCATGTGAAATGTTTGTAAATGAATTGCTGTATTTAGGATATGAATATAAATGTTATTCATAAGTAGACGTTAGTAGGAATTAAGAGTGAACGTATAAATGAAAGAAACGTTGTGATTTCAGTAACTTTTAAAGTGAGAATGAAGTATTTAATACTTATATATACATAAGTAGGTACTTAATGTCTTTTATATAAAATCAAATAAAAAATACATAAAAATATATTTTAGTCATTATTCAAAAAGATATTTTTTAGTGGTTTGAATATTATTTGGTTTAATGAAAGACATATGGTGATTTCTGTACATATTAGATATATAAATATTTAACTTACAACACGTAGTCTTGGCACAAGTAAAATGTAGGTAGTAGGTATTTTCCGTGAAAAATATTATCCGCTTATAGGGAAATTTATTAACGATATAAATGCAAGTTATCCGGCTATTCTAAAAATATTTCATAAATTAACTGAGTTATTTATGTATTGATAATGTCTCATAAGATTTTGCTATCAGTTTTTTTGTAGGGCGTGTCGTCCGGTATAACACTAGTCAGCCCTCTGAAATAAACATACACTTATTTCAAACTAGCTGCCCGCTCGCGGCTTTGCTCGCGTAATAATACTATTTCCCGCGGTAAATAAGTGTTTTTGTACTTTTCTGGGCAAACGGGTCGAGGCTGATAAGTTACCATGATCAAGACGACAGCCTAAGTCACTGAAATGTTATTTCCATTGGCAATTTGAGATTTGATAATATTTTTCAAAGGAATATTTAATATTAAGGTCAGCCCATCATCATCAGTCCGTCGAAAACAGTAGTTTAAAACCTGGATTATATATTTGTATTGTAAATTTGTCGTTTATGGTGTGAAACCCTGAGTTTAAGCGTTTGAAGCGTCCGTCGTTGAACTATGTTATATTATCCAAAGTATTTATTGAATAATTGAACATTTATCTAAACTTAAATGTGCTGTTGTTATAATTAAATGAATTTCTATGATGTATTGCAGTATAAATGAAATGATATTGTCTAATGAATGAAACGTTGTGATTTAAGTAACTTTAAAAGTGAGAATGAAGTATTTAATGCTTTTATGTAGTAAATGTTTTTTATATAAAATGTATTTTACTTCTCATAACTATAATTAATTTAAAAAAAAATTTGAGTGTTTCGAATATGATTTGGTTTGATGAAAGACACATGGTGATTTCTGTAAGTTTTAGATATATAATTTTTCTTTATTCAGAAAAATTATGTATCTAAAACTTACAGAAATTAGCATGTGTCTTTCATATTATTAGTAGTTTGTGAGTTAAGTTTATAAAAAACATTTAGCAAAAATATGCAAAAACAAAAACCTCGATTTATATAGTTTTAAGAGTGAGATTGAAATTGTAAATGTGATTTAATGAATAAAAGAATATTGTGATTGCTTTATCTTTAGGAGAGAATGTAGTACTCAGTACTTTTAACTATTTTTCAATGGTGATTGTAGAGTGTGTATTTTGCTATAAATGATATTGTTGTAACTATTTAGCTTATGAGCCGAGACCTTCGTTATTTCATAGGTGCTGCACGTATATGTGTGCATGTCCCTAGCACAGATAACATGACCAGTCAATGTGGAGGATAGACCTGAGAGGTGGTTACTTCTGGAGATCGCACAATCCAATCTAAGTCAGCACCTATCTACACTCGGTTGCAAAAAAACGGGTCATTCAAAAAACTTAATATCATCAGAACTGTAAAAGTTATATTCATAATTTTTTTATTTTATTTTTTTATTAAAGGAGGTTGGTGGAGGAAGGGAAGGTATTCCTCAGCACCGACTCCGACATTAAGTGTACAGCATGCCACGCTTGGAAGCTGTCAGAATAGCTCGTGGAGGCAATACAATGTACTAAAATGAAAAAGGGATGCAAAAAATCAAATGAATCATAAAACATATTTAATTTTCAGAAAATATACTTACTTTGGTTTTACTTTAATTTTGTGATAAGCTTATCACAAAAAAATTTTATCTTTATAAATAAATTCCCAATAAGAATGTCTTCGTCTTATAAAAACAGCATACGTAGTTCGGGAGATATTTGGGTTTATTATGACTGACTCGTTATTTTTGAAACCAAGTGTACGTAAAAAGATCCCACGCTAGGAGTTCCATGCAAAATTTTAGATTTTGCTATTTTCAGACTAACTTTCAGTGAGTACATGATCTAAATTGAAAATTAAAAGAAACCTCCGAATACAGAACTTTAGAAGCCCTATAAGTAAAAAATGATGCGCTTTTATTTGAGACTAACTCGAGTTTATTTGCAGATATTTGGTACTTCTTCCCCACTTATAACTTTTAAACGGGTCAACCGATTTTCATCAAATATGTCAATGAATTTTGTCAAAATTTACCTTCCACACAAAAATAACTAAATTGAAATCGATTCATCCGTTCAGGAGCTCTAATGCCACAGAAAGACAGACAGAGACGTGAAACTTATACCCCGTTTTTTGGTCGAGGGCGGAAACGAAGAAGGCTCTTAGGCTAATTGTAATTGTGTCGTGTGATAAATGCAACCTTTAAGTGATTATGAATGAGATAATTATTATTATAAGTCAAAATTAGGTGGTCTGTATAATTAATATTTTTCAATTGTTACTGCAGTTTTCTAACATAATTTGCTGTAAAAGAGTATAGTATTAATAGTAGGCTTGATGACAAAAATAAACTTTCTCTGATCTATATTATTTAAAAAAAAAATTTTTTCTTTTACCTCGCAGCCACAAGCCGTCAATCCGATTATCTTTGTACTTATTCAATTGATAAAGCAACAAGTAGATTTTTTTCATAAACAGTCTTTTAGTTTGGTTAATATTAATAATTACTGTGTTAAACTCGGGCCGCCGGCATCGGCTTACGGTGCTCGGCCCACAACTCCTCCCGTGGACACAAGTGATTGTAACAATTTTGATATTCAATTAAATTGAAGATAATTTGAGAACTAAAGACACAAACGAATTTCAGAACCATTCCCTTTTTTTGAAGTCGGTTAAAATAAAAATGTCTAAACAGATGAGAGCACTAACCAAATAAATTCAAATTAATTCGAGAACTAAAAATACGCGGCGATTAAGAACTGTCTCATTTTTTAAGTAGGTTAATAAACCGCACAAAAATCTCGTGAGGTTAGAATCTAGGACCGAATTCGGTTTAAAATTAGGACATTTTTCAATATAACTCAAGAACTAATATACCAGTTGTTTTATAATTTAAATGGGATCAAATTGCTAGCAACAGCTTTCATTTAAAAAACATATGAGTCGAATTGAGAACTTCCTTTTTTCGTTGAATTTCGGTTAGAAAATAGTTTTACTTTGTACTTTTGGACGGACTTACTGACTTAACAGAATACATATTATTTATGTAGTCATCATGCCTATTATTATGTTCCTATGTATGTATATATAGTAGTAATGCTGTGGTAACAAGTCTTTAATAAAATAAATTGGATAAGTTAAGGATTATTATGTATTGATGTAACTAGGTATCATAAATGCAATGCAAGTGATTTGACAAGGTATAAATGTGATTTATAAACGAAAAAATGTGATTGTGTCTTTTTAAGTGAACGTGATTTCGTACAAGTGATTTTAGGAATGAAAGAAACGTTGTGGGTTATTAAACATACGTGAGAAGAAGTAGGTACTTGTTACATCCCTATTTTTGGATATCGATATTGTAGTTTGTGTACAGTAGTACATGTTTAAAATATTATAACTTCATTATATGATAATGGTCACTAATTATAGAACATTAATTAATCTAACCTTAAGAATAACAAATTGTACGGGGCTGGCATATTCGCAAGTCCCTTCCAAAAAAAAGAAAAAAAAAATAGGTTTTTATGATCGCTGTAGTACTAAGATTATTTAAATGATGTTTATATAAATTAGAAATAAGAGAGCACTAAGGCTCGGTGCAAACGGGCCACTGACCACAGCCATCGATCGGTTATCGGTGGCTCTGTTTGTGACTGTGACCGACCGGAAACGACCGACGGGCACCGGGGTTCGAAAGCCGCATTATATTTTAACCTGCTCTCTGCTGTGTCGTCTAACGATACGCGATGTTATACGATTATGACGATGTTTGCTGGCGTTATCGATAATACGCAGACGACATTGAGTATACAATTCAAAGTGGTCCTACGGCAAAAGAAACTGAGTGTCTGTTGGGTCGGCGCGGCGTCGACCTCTGCAGCGACACTGCGCTAATCGCGGACGGCCCAGAAGCGAATACTATCGAGTTCATGAGTAACTGAGTATTCGGTGAACATAGTGTCGCAAGCCCACTGTGGCTGTGGCCAGTAGCCCGTTTGCGCTGAGCCTAAGTGTTTGTTTAAAAATTAGATAAATGTTGTAATTTCTGTATCAAGTAAAATTTAAGTATTAGGTACATATATATTTTTAAATTCTCAATTTTAATTCATGTTCTTGTTTCAGTATAACAATTATAGATATATTAATTAATATTTGTTAGAAAAAAAATAAGAGAATTCAGATACCTAAGGAAAAAAATATTATATTTGAATGTTGTTCCACTTTTGAAGTCATTAAGCACTTAGTATTAGAAAAAGACAACTTATTAATGTTATTAAGAATTAGAAAATTGTTGTGGTTTCTTTAATATTTATTCCAATTGTCATTGTAGTAGTGTACTTAATGGTGTATTGCTTTATAAAGGGCTTGTTAATACAGAGGCATACCATGAGCTATTCTGCTTAGTCACCTGTCAGTTACTTCATAGCTTCCACCATTTTGGCATACCGACTAGTCCGTTTTTTAGAGAACAAGATTTTGCGGCCAGTGATGAAACGCATGTCAATCGAAAGTGTAAATTCTTACAAAAAGTATTCGGTAACAAAATCTCTAAAATTTAATAAAACCACATATTTCAGTTATCGTACATGTTAGAGATTTGGTACCAGAAAACTCTTTCGATTGAGATACGTTTTTTCACTGGCAGAGCTAAATAATTTTCTTTCGAGATGGCTGACTAGTAGGTATGCCAGACTCCATACAAAAATGTCGAATTCCTTTTAATCGTAGATTGTGAAACAGGCCCTTCTATTTTGCTTATATAGTGGTCAATTGTTTAGATAAGTATTCCAAAATAATGTATCTTTAAGAATGCGAGAACTGTGATTGAGTAATGTTGTGATGGTTATGCTCGTATAAAAATGATTGAATCTATTTTCGAATGGTTATATAATGTCTACGTATCTTGTATCTATAACACGTGTTGGGAAAAGTGGACGAACACTCAATCTTCTGAAGGTCGTGGGTTGCAAAATACAAAATATAAAAACATTTATTCAACAACTTAATATACAGTAACAAGGTTCGAGATCTCGCTCTGCCATAAATACTAACATTACAGTAAATTGAGTGTAGCTATAAAATTAATTTAATATTATAGCTTTAAAGAATTTTTTTCTTAATTTAATTGCGTGCATTAAAAGGCTTGAGTGAAACTAATGCCTAACTTGGGTAAAGTTTCAACAATAAATATTTAATTCAAAATGTAAGTGCGCTTTATACACGTGATTTGACGGTAAAGGGAAACACCGTGATTTTTAAGGATTTGTGATTTGACACACACCAGAGTGGTTGGGTGTTTATGGTGGTGATTATATCTTGTACCATCTATACACAACACAGCCGAGCAAAAACACCATGTAAATCGAAAATTGAATTTTTGAATTGAATATTTAGTGTTGAGGCTTATACCCATATATAGTCAGGCAGCCATCTTTACGTTTATGTACGGATTTATAGAAACTACGCTCGGTTCCAAAAATAGCGGGGCAGTCCACATACACCAGAATATCTCCCTAACTACGTATGCTTTCTTAATGAAACGAAAACTGTTCAATTGAGAATTAAATTATACAGACATATAGTAAAACAAAAACTTGTGTACACAATCTCTAAAAAAAAACAAAACTTAAGTAAGTCCTATTTTTCTGAAAATTAATTAACTTTTATGATTGTGTTCATCATCATTTTCTTTATTTTAGTACATTGTATTGCCTCCACGAGCTCTTCTGACAGCTTCCAGGCGTGGCATGCTGTACACTAAATTTCGGAGCCGGTGCTGAGGGATACCTTCCCATTCCTCCACCAACCTCCTTTACAACAGTTTAAATGATTTTAATTTCATTGATCTAACTTTTACAGTTCTGGAGATATTTAGGATTTTGACTGACCTGTTTGATTTTGAAACCGAGTCTATTAGAAGAAGTTTTAGTAGCTAGTAGTAGGATCGTAGATGTCATTATTGTATTGATAAAATAGGAACGTAGGATGAGTGGCAAAGGCAGCTACGATAAAATATTCAAAAACTTGAAACTATCATTCATTTTTAGATAATTTAGCAGCATAATTTATTAGTACTAAATATAATCAACTTTTGTTAAGACAACTTTCGAAATTAACTTTCCTTTGTTATTTTTTTTATGTATTTTTAGTTATTAGTCTTTTTTAGCAAAATATGTCAACAATAATTCATAAGCTACTCATAAAACACTAAGAATTTACAGCCATAAAGGAAAGCGTTGAGATGGTAACGCAGTTTTGTAACTTTTGCTGTCAATACAAATGCTACATGTTTTAAATAAACCTACATATATTATATTATACTTTACTTTTAAGCACTTTATTACCGACTTGTACGTATTATTCAAGTTTAGACTGCCACTCATCAGTCATACTGTATTGTCTAACTAGTTTGTAAATTGTTTGGATCTATGTATGTAGCAAAAATATATGTCCTTCAACAATATTATAATCATTAAAATTAATGTAGTGATTATGTTGTTTTATTGCTGTGGACCTATCAACAAATATAGACGCAGGTTATAATTTTCTCTTCAAATTTTGAGTCATATTTTCTGAATATCATCAGATTTTACTAGAATAGGCAAATTTTGATAAAAAGTTAAAATAAGGGAAAAATTAAACTAACTTAGAAAACGTTTAACTGTAGGAAGTCCTTTGTGGGAAAGATTTTACTATAATTTACCAGTTTTTAGCTTGTTTTAGATTGCAAAGAGATTTTAGGAGAATTTAAATTATTTTTTTTTATCTCAAATTATACTTCGTTTCAAGACATTTGCATGAAACCGCTACGAATTATTCGAGCGATTTCACGTCTTCAAATACATAACAAGTCTAGAAATACTGTATGAAGCTTTGTGACACGTTGCTATCTTATGTCATTGTTTGGAAAACCTATTAGCTAAACCGCAACAATATCAGGTTTCAGCCCTGCCATAAGCCATTGATCAGCTTACTCGATGAAAGTCGTTAGGAACTTTGTCACATCAATATTCCTGTGTAAAAAAATCTATTCAATTCCGATACTGTATTAAAACATTGTTAATAGCAAATATGAATTCCCATATAATAACTTAATAATCGATTTATTTTTAATCATCTCGAAAACATTGTTCTTTGGAAAATTATGCCTTTGTTTGATTACAATTTCACCTCGTGTTGTGTCGATGCATGCGCGGATGGAGCACAAAGCTCTAGTATGCTTCCTATTCACTCCCATATTGAAAACATACAGATATTTGCAAATGATTCAGATATTTGCCACAGAGCAAGGTACGAGCATCATCCTAGATCCTACTAACTCGGGACTTGGAAACAGGCTGCGATACTTTTTTTTTTAATAGACGATATTAACCTTTGATATACTTTACATGTTAATTTATTAAACATTTCTCGTCTTGCCATAAAACATAAAAACTATTTAAACACGCGTTTAGCCAGTTGCTAAGCAATCTTTGGATCAATTTTGCTCATGAACTGTTAAATTTTATTTATATTTTAAAATGATCCAATAACTTAAAGGCTAGGGGAGGCATGAAAGCTTTATTTTATACGAAGCAGTCACCATGCGCGAAGGTCGTTCAAAATGAATTTCTGAATTGAAACAATAGTTTGCATAATAAAATATAAACGGTGTTTCAACGCGATAAATTTCAACTGAGGACTTATAAGTTACCCAATTTGCATTACACAAACGTTAACGTAAAGTAAAGTATAAAGTTTCAATTTAGTTTTTTTTGTATGTACGGTTTTGAAAAGTATGTATGCTGTAAAGAAAGTTTCGCGCGAGTTTTCTTAGACATGATGATAAAAACGGCAAGTATACTCGAGTGGTGTCTCAAGTGGAAGCGCATCACATGGACATTACAAAATAGTATTACTTTTTACTGTTGAGGTAACTAAAGTTCTGTAGTCAGGGTTATTTTAAATTTTAAATAGTTTATTTTAATCTAGGTTTGAGAGAGTGTAGGGTATGGAATTTCCCACTGAGATTCATACGGCGTAGTGTCCACATATTTGTACGCTCACACCACTGTCAATCCTTATAAAGGGAAGCACTGCGAGCTAACTAAGATACTCAATCATTTAGATAGCCAGATAGTGCTTCCATACATAAACTCTGCTGGATATTTTTTATTTTCACATTGAAATGACATTTTAGCGTTTCATTTTTAACTTTGATGGATGGTGCCATTTATTGAGATGACAAGAATTTCATTGTATATAATGCTTTCAAGTTCAGAAGCAGAAACATTCGGTCGTATAGAAAATATGTCGTGGAAATTCTCGAGCTGACATAATAAAACCAAGAGTAAAAATAAGAGTAATATGGCTCACGTGGATATTTAATTAAAAAACTATTATCTCCAAAAAACAAAATGTGTAGTGAAGTTATTTATTATAATAGTAATAACGGATAAAGCTGTGTTGTTCTATTCGCTTCTCAACTCAGTATAAAACATTGAAGCGAACTGTCAAGACAATGTTATTTCCTTAATATATTTTGTTTAAGCAATTTAGTTTTATTAATTTTAAGTTGACCTGTCCATGTAGGCTATGTGCTTCTAAGGAAATAAACGTATTGACTTTGACTTTGATTTATTAATATTTATTACATACGGCAAAAATCATATATGGAGTAAAATCGGACCCAGTATTGATCTCTGGGTATCACTTTGGCCGTTTCATTTTTCGTTAATGCCGCGATTGGCGAAGGTCCGCTTCCAGTGCAAGAGATAGCGGGTTCGATTCCCGCCGATAGGCCGATAGTTTGTCGGGTATTCAATATTAATAATGAAAGCTATCTATATCGAGAATGTATGTCTATTATGGTAACTATACGAAATGTCTAGTACCCGTGTAATACAATCTGAGAGCTTACCACGGGGCTAGATGTTGTGTGGGTTGTCCAGCTGTATTCTACACTGCGAGGCGACACCGCCGTGACGGATGATACAATGATACTGACACGATAATGTTTTAGTATAGAAGATTTATATGCTAGTCTGTAAGGTATATGTTTATGAGATGTCTGAAGTAAACTATTTATTATTATCTTGTTCCTAATAGAATCCACCGTTGTGTTGCTCATTATTTGAAGTTAAGTGCCGTAACATTAATAAAGAACGCAGTCAATTTATAGTTTATGATGGATGGTACTCATAGAATGATTAACACCCATACATTCTAAATTCATTTTCTTTGATTCATTAGTTCCACACTCACACAAAATGCGTACTTTTAACCCCTGACGCAAAGAGAGTTGTTATAAGTTTGACGTGCCTGCCTGTCCTGTAGTGTCGTGGAAGAATAACAGAATGTCTGCAAATATACTCGAGTGGGGTATCAAATGGTTTTTACTTTTAAGCCTTTGGAATCAGTTTAAATTTGAATTTAATATTTTCTTTACAAGCCCTCTAATTGTATAGTTTGCTAGTCGTATTTTGTGGAGGTAAAAATTCCTATTCTTTCAAATAGCGAGCCACAGTTTAAAATGCTAGTGTTCTTAAAACTACATTCATAAGCTATAAAGAATATTTTCCTTAGCTGAGGGGCGTACACAACATGAAACAAACAATGAAACAACTTTATACATTTTACAATTTAATAGACGTCACAATACAATTTCCACGAATAAAGCTTGAGGTTGTAAGTTGTAGGATATTATATAAATATTAACTTAAACAATAAACTGCTGAATAAGAATACATCTGTTGAAACATTACAGATGCTGTGCTTAAAAACTAAAAAAATACATTTAAAGCCTATTTCACCATCTCCGAGTAAAATTAGTCAATGGCTGCAATATAGAGCTATCAAGTTAACTGACAATTACTGACAATGTCGGACAAACCAAGATTTTTCTATTTAAACCATTGTCTAATGTACCTCTATTTTTTTTGTTTTTTTTTTAATATTTTTTTATATAATGAAACAGGCTATTAGCAAAACAAATGCTGTTTTTAAAACCTGTAAACTGAGACTCAAGATATTAAACAATTAAATTTGAGATCGCGCGGTAACATACGTAGCAGACACAACATCGACTAGTAGATAAGTGACTACAATAATGGGTGTTCTTCTAATTATCGGCGAAGATACACACAAACAGTTATGATATCCTGGTATCTAAAGACTGAGAGTATTTCTACGTGACATTATATGTATGTACATAATGTACTAAAACTATACAGGGTGTGTCATACATAAGACATACGAAGATCTGTTCTTTGAAACCATTTCATATATATTAGACAATTTTTTTTTTTGTTTTACTTTGCTCGGGAATCGAAATCGGACTTATTGTAATATAAGCGTTAAACCTTTTCATTTAGATATCGTTTGTGAAGGTCAAAAGGACAAAATGTTACTATGAAAAATGGTTTCATTACTTCACATTTTTGAACATTATGTACAAACAATATTAAAACACGCTCAGACCAGGATCCGGAATTTGTTATCAAATATGAAAATATTTTTATCTGAATATTCAGAGCTATTGCGAAATATTGTAATTTAATTTTATAATAACGTATTTTAAAACGAGGTTTGGTATTACTAAATATTTTTTATGTATATAAGCGGTATAATAAACGCAGTAGAGTTATTTTTTTCATATAAATAAATAAATAGTTCCGGACTACTCACACAGCATCACCTAACCCCAAACTAAGCAAAGCTTGCACTTTGGGTGTTTGGTGACTGATATAATACATAGATACATTTTTTTTGGAAAATACTTATGATACATAGAAAACACCCAGACCCGAAACCAGAAATTGTAGATCGTACAAAATCTGTTCCCCCGGCGGGAATCGAACCCGCGACCTCTTGCGCCTTTGGCGGACTTTCGCCCACCGAGCCAGATAGGTCGTCTGTATAATGCAGTTTTTTAATCAGTGCCATTGTTGTGCCGGTAAATAGAACAACGCCCAAGATCTTATACATGTACTTCCTAACACCAATAATAATAAACAACACCGTTTAACAAGGTTATTTTTATCGATAAACATATCCGCAGAACATGTCACTAGAAAATAATAATCACAAATATTATATAATTTCAAAAATCAAAATTACATCCGAATAGTATTATATAATATAATCTTTGTCATGTCATATTGTCGGAGCATAGTTGAAATATATTTGGAGGGCAAAAGAGTACACATACATAATATGTCGCAACAAAAGCCCCAAACTCCAAATTTTCTACAAAATAAAATACGTATCTAGTTTTATTAAAAGCAGACAATTGTTTAGCGCAAATACGAATTCACATTGAAATGCAGGACGTTTGGAACTGAAGAAATAAATTGTACAACAACTAAAAACACAGTATTTTATTTGGTTTCGCAGTAAAATAGTAAATCATGGATACGCCGCTGCTCTGTTAATAACAGCCACGTATGAAATACTGTAAGCGGAGTTTAAATTAATATAATGTGAATTTTGTTAAAAAGACTGAAAAATGGGTTGAAGGGAATAAAATAATTAAATCAACTAAATAGAATGCATAGATTTCTATTTCGACAGAAATGATTAGATTTCTACTGCATCTCAATTGAGACGTCGTTTAAGGACGTGCATCATCTTAACACGGCACGCAACACAGAGCAATGATAAAACTCAATCTGCATCAGACTATATTCCTGAACAAGCTTCAAGTGGACTCCGCTGAGCTCAAACGCGTACACGGTTGTAAACAATCAAGTCCACAAGTTTTTCACTTAAACTTGTTAGGTTTCCTAAGAAGGAGCAGAACTCGCTCACACGCAACAAGTGGTTCTCGGAGCACTTAGGGCACGCCTCATATAAGCAGCACCCACGCGCACCGAAGCTAAGCAAGACTTTTAGCGCGATATAAAAGATATAAACGCGTTTCTTGGATCATAATATAGACAAATTTAAGTGGTAAGTCAAAATCTTAACAATGGTATTCACTTTTTTACAATGGAATCCTACTAATATTAAAGATACGGTAGTTTGTATGGATCTGTGGATTACTAGGTGAAACTCTGAATATACAAGGTGTAACAACAGTTTCGGTCAGTGTGGGAAGGTCTGAAAATATAAGACGAAGATTTTTGTAAAAAATGTAAAAAAAATGTAAAAAATGTATTGCACATTTGAATACACATTTTTAAAAATACTAAGCTTCACTTAGGACCAAACCAAAAAAAAAAATTGTTTGTTACTTAACTTGACGTCTAAAATAAATAAAATGCTTTGTTTTCATATCCTGAAATTTATATTACAAAGTGTTTGAAATTACCACCATCTGATATGAAAGCTATATAACTGTGAAGATTCATCAAAATCCATCCAGTACTTTTTACTTGAAATATCAACAAACACACGTCACAAACTTTCACGTTTATAATATTAGTAGGATATCAAAATGTCCAGTGCCCAAGCTTAGACCTTACCACGGGGCTAGATTTAGTTGAGTAGACTGTGCGGAAATATCTATTGATTTAATATTATATTAACTAATTTAGCCGGAACGTATTTTATTTACACGGTTTGTATCCACACCCACGTTTTTAATATATTATTTTGATTATGTTCCTGCCACAAGCCATGTAAACATTTAACACGACATCAAGCATACAAACAGAAAACACTATGGATATTTGATGTTTAAAACCGTAACGCATCAATGTGTTATGACCTGCATGCAAAGCGCTGTCATCTGAGGGGTCTCGGAAACGGGAGAGATGGGAAATTGAAAAATTTTGCGACGTCGGGACGGGCGAATATATTGTGCGGGGGAGGCTTGTCGCCGACCGTGACATTGGCTTCAAACGTTTACACATACAGGCTGTAGACATTATTAATTGCCTTCCGGGAAATGCCATTGTGTTTCGTTACTACATTTTCCAATATAATTCAGTTTATTAAATCAAAACTATTATGTTTCACTTCTAGAGTACCTTTTTCAATTGTGAAAAGAATACAGCTACAATTTAATTCAGTTAATTAAATCAAAACTTTTTCAAGGCTTATGAATTTTTTTTTTGTTGGATAAGCTTTTATTTTACCACAATCTCACCTCATGTAAAGTGACGATGTGGTCTAAGATGGGACATGAAGACCTAGAAGGTAGATGGCTTCTCCGGGCCACATTACGAAACACGAAAAAATCGCTTCACGCACTGGCCCAGCCCGGAGGGTGGTGACAAGCCGCGGCCGAAGCCTACCACCAGAGACTGTTCTTAGCACCACCCGGAGGTCACGTGTAAGGATTCAGAGGGTTACCACTGACGGAAAATAAATTCAATGTTCAGTATTTTTTTAATTTTTTATAAACCTTTTCGGTACTTTGTTCTAGTTATGAAAATATTTCGGTACATTATGTTTATCAAAAATATATTGACAGAAAGGATTTCATCTATGAGCGTGAGAAAAGTTATTTGAATTGTGGGTACCCGTTCAACTAGTAGGCGGTCATATGTTACGAAGAAATGAATGTAAAGGGATTTTACATTTTACACAAGAGGATTGAAGGGAAATGAGAAAATATTCTGAGAATATGTAATACCGTCTTTCGAGGCAATTTTCTTTAGCGACGAACGTCTTTGCCGTTAAATTCAAATATAAGCTGGAGCAAAACATTTATATTTCATATAACTAGAAGTTAGAAACATGCTCATGAAAATGACATGTTCATCGATATTAAACCTACTCCACATAAGATTAAAAACATAATCTTTTTCTTCATGACTTTTACATGACTATTAATGGGTTTTTTTAACCACCAGAGTTAAGCCATAAAAAAGGTTTCTTTGACCGCGATGCTACGCCATGTGAGGTGGCCAATGCTGGAGAAAAAAAGCTGTGATCGTTGGTTACTCCAGAAAATGTTAAATAAAAACACGACAGCGTTTCTTCCAGCACTGATATAGAAGTCTGAGCGCTGAACTTGAAGTTATGTATTTGCCAAAAACAAGTCTGGAGAATGTTGACATGCTACAGATACCTTTGAAATACATCTATACCCTTATCCAAAAACCATCCTATCTTAAACCTATCTTTATACCTATGTCACCAACCGTAAATATCACCAACTGTTAACAATCAAATCACTAAACAGCACCCTGTCCAGTACAAAGGTATCCGTAGCAAATAAGAATAGCTTAACTCTGTTGGAAAGTAAATGGATAATGGAAAATTAAATTACTGTTCCAACTCTTTGTAGGGAGGACAGGCGCATTATGAGAAATTACATTTACAAGAACTTAAACAAGTAATACGAAAATAGTACAATTAAAGCAGTTGCCGTATCCGAGAATAGAATAGGCATGACGATAGTCAAAATATATGAGTAATATCATAAACCAAACATTATTGAAACTTTAAAAAAAATTACACCCACAGAGGATTCCGCGTTTGATTTATAGTAAACCAAAAAAAATGGTTGATAATTAAAACTTTGTATTTCATTTTAAGACCATTCATATAGGTAATGAATAGTGTTTCGTTTAAAGTGTACGTGCATATACTAAGGGCGCTTTTAGCCATCGGACTCGCCCACGCAAGCGAGATCCCGAGCAAAGAGTACCTGCTTTAATATGTTAACCGTGAACAACACACGCGGAAGGCGGAGCGCTGTGCGCTGTGAAAATTCACTCAGCAGAATCAAATATTAATATGGTCAATCCCGCGTGAGCAAATCCGAATAAAACTAAAACGCCCCTACGTCAAAAAAAATATTTAAAATGTATCGTCATGCCCATTAACAAAGTCATTTATGCGAGGCGAAGTCCGTTAGTGTTTCTTATACGAGTCCATAATGTAGACGGTTTTGCAGTAAGTGCACGGCGTCGTTTTGGGATGCCAAGTGCCTCTGGGCACGCTAAACGGCATGTACCGGGGGGCACGACTGGAACTCTCGCTGTATTCAATTATTTAAATATATATATAATTTATTTAACCAACAAATCGAGCGAGGAGCACCTGTCACGACCTCTTAATTCGAAGCATAAACCTGTGCCATTAATAAAATTCTGTAGAAAAAGATCATACGCTTGGACGTACTCGCCAAATACATAAATGCAGCAACTTCATCATCCGTCAAAATCCTTCTACACTTGATTTATTATTACAAAAAAACATTGAATGGATATTACGATGTATTCCGTCTGCGGTATCGACAATAGTATCCAACTGACAGTTATTTGTGAACACAGACTCTTCTTCAACCAATGACAAGGACGAATACAATAAATAGCCAATAAAAGAGCGTTGTTCGTATCTTATAATAGATAACAATAATTCATAAAAACAAGGCAAGACCTTGAATGGAATTAGGAGCTCGCTGTGTAGGGCTGTTGTGGGAGGGGAGGGGTGCGCGCCGCGCGAGGGGAGCGGTACATGGGTGGCACTCGTCAGACGGTGATTTATAACTATTTATTTACTTTAACGTTTTTTTCTAACTTAGGGTCCAGTTGTTAATATAGACGTTATTATACAGTTAGACGATAACAAACGATTAAAAAATCGACCCTTAGTAACTAAAATTCGATACGGTAAGACAATTATTCTGAGTTAACGTAAAATACATTTTCGTAGCCCAAAAATATATTTTGTGATTAAATTAAAACTACATATTTTTGGACTATTAACACGAAGCGAACATGACAATGTACATTTAATGTACAACAGAAATTGTAGATCAGTAAAATCAGTTCACCGTTGTAACTTTAATCCTGATATCATCCCGTCCGTTCAACCCTACACGGCGAGCTAGGCAGCCACAGTTTACATCAGTAAGTCCGACGCGCCATCAACCGCTTCAATAGCTAAAATGGATGTTAATACGACGTTGTCTTGTAAAAATACTGCATGCGTGTAAAAATACTGCCAACCATGTTCGGATTGATCCATCTTGCAAGCTTGCTATTCTGATATACTGTGGTCTATATATCTCTCAAAGTCTAATTCTTGCTTGGAACTAAGTCTAAAATGCTATGTAGCTTCTAGGCATGAAGGTAGCGTACAATCCACCCCGTATTGTACATTACAAGGCCCTAACCAACCCAACTAATTGATGTATCGGAGTAGGACTTTAGCTTTGCAGAGTCATTCTAGCATGTTCGATAATGAGGATGGGGTTTCCGCGTCCATTTGACGCCACATCTCCGTCTAATTTATAGAGTTAATAGGTACATTAGTAACTTGTTCACGAGTGTCCCTGATTGCAAAAATTATTGAGACACAACCATAAATTAGTTATTAAAATTTGTGTTGAAGATGAAAACGACTCATCCCGTAACGGATGTCGCATACAGGATTCGAGAGTGGACGCGGAGTCCCCATCACCGTTATTAGACGCCCCGCTGTTTCTTTTCTGTCCTCCTCATTCTCCTTCCTCGAAGCAGCCTCGACCTATATCCCTTTGAATCTCGACCTTAATTTAGACCCTGTGAAAATAAAAGGTAAGTGGTACGTACCTGTGGAAGCCCGAGATTGGTTGGCTGGAGTCGGGCAGAAACTCGGTGAGCAGGGCGAAGTAGCCGCCGTACTCGGGCATCGGCAGCGGGCGCGGCTGCGGGGGGGCTTCGGCAGACCCCATGGCCCCGGGGGTCGGCGTGGCCCCCTGCTCGCCGCCGCCGCAGGCCCCCGTCTGGTAACACAAGTTGTATGTCAGAAGACCTGATCATCTAAAGTTTGATTTAGACTATCACACTATACTTACACTCAGTAAAGTACATTAGTGTCTGCGTAAAAACACAATCTCTGATTGACAACACAGAGCCACTCCTGTTCATATGAAATACACTTTGAAGTAGACGACGTATGTTTACTTGTATTGTGTACCTATAGAGTCATATTCAAATTCGACCTTTAGAAATTGATGTGCGTTAGTTTTTCGGAAAAAAGTAATTTAATAATAATACTTAAATAAATAATTAAATAGGAATTTTAAATTTCAGGACCAATGATTTATTGTTCTATCCTGGCATTAAATGTTAGATCACAAGCCATTTACAAAATTTAAACATTTTAACCTTAAATCTCAAAAACTATATACAAGGTGTATTGGATATACTTTATAGCGGAAAGTGTGAATGGCTCGCACCAAGCAAACATATTTTGTTCTAAAACATTTTGATTTGAGGCCCTGTTTTTTGGAAAAAAGGCGTTTTATTTTTTTTAATCATAATCTAATCCCTAGGGCATGTTTAGCTTCATAACAGTTGTCAATTTTTTTAACCCCTAAAAATGCAAAATGTAATCCTTAATCACCGATTTAATAGTGCCTATTACTATGATACTAAATGAGTATCAAAATACACAATATCCATTTTAAATAAAACATTATAATGTAAGACTGTCACACACTAAAATTGGATTTACAGATTTACACTTTAACGTTTTTTTTTCGTGAAATAGGCTTGCAAATCGAAAAATCTTATAACAAAATATGTTCGCCTGGTGTGTGCCATTCACACTCTTTCCGCTTTATATAGCATATCCAAAACCCCTTGTATATAACACACCTAGCCAATATCGGCTACAGTGACCTAAGCTTTCGCAGTAAAAATTAAAAAGTACCAGTGTTTGTCACGTGTACCGCAGTAGTCATATCCCCTTATTGTTCAAGAACGTTGGGGTCCATAATGTACTAACCTGTACCTAGCATGTACGCGCTTAGAAGGTTCAAGATGTGATGGCAACACTCAACCTTTAATATTTCACGTTTCAAAGCCACCACTCGCTGAGCTATTCGATATTTAAAGCTCACTTTTAGAAGCAGTATTACCACAACACAGCGCTTGGCGTAGTATGCACATTTTAATCTCATCAGTAAATTCTTTGAATTTCGATATTGTTTTACAACAATTTTACATGTAACTACAGAATTCCGCCGTTTTGGCTAAGTGGAAGCACACTTCCATTCCGAAAGTCGTGGGCTCAAACCCCGCCACGCACCTCTGGATTTTCCTTCTTAATAAATGTATGTGCGCTTTAAAAACACGTGTTTTAACGGCGAAGGCAAACATGGTGAGGAAACCGGCATGTTACGAAAACTTTAAAGAGTTTGAAGGACATGTGACATTCACCAACCAGCAGTGGCTAGCGTGGTGAATAAAGGCCTGATCTCTCTCGCCAAGAGAGACGTCCCTGTGTCCCAGCACGGGAACGTAAATATGGTGAATGATGATAATGATGACGGAATTCTACAAAGGGCACGTAGTATAGGGACATTCAACTCTAATTCGCTAATTGTCTCACAATAACAGAGTCATTAATGTAATTTGCATGTCGATGGTGTGTAATATAATTAATTGATCGTCGAGCTCAGATTGCAGGGCTGCGAATAAATTGCTTAAGAATTGCAGCTATAAGCTATCAAAGTATATAACGAAGTACCGGCAGCGATAGGACTCTATCGAATACATGGTTAGAATCGCAAGTCGTCAGTGGATACGGTTGGTATAGGACCGTGGTGGATGGCATGAAATCTGGGAAGCCTATGCTCAGGAGTGGGCCAATACAGACAGTAAATGATGATGATGATGACACTTTAGTTTCACCAGAGTTATACTAAAATTAACTACGAATGTACGCTACGCAATGTCTTTTAAACAATACTTTTGTAACAGTACTTGTAAAACCGACTACAATTTGAAGGGTGGTCCTCTATTCGTCCAGTTAATTAGCCTGTATAAGCCTCCTAATTAGTACGTACATCAAATTCGATAAGTACATATCCACGGAAACGCCAACACATTGTTCACATGCAATTATTTTGCATACCAACATCCTGCATACTTGGCATTCGAAGGCATCGCAAGAGAGTTCGTAACCTAAGTCACCTTAAACACAAAAAGTAAAACTTAATTAAAATCGCTTCAATCGCGAGCCACGGTAACAAAGACATACACTTCCAACTTATAACACCCCTCTTTTCCGTCGGAGTTAAAATAATTCTCCACCCACTTCCTACATCGCCTTTGAGTTTTATTCCTTTAGACAAAAGCGAACAGAATAATAATATCACACTTTTAAAATCAAGTAAGAAAGCTAAATTAAAGTAAGACTTTTTTATATTTTATTTAGAATATAAAAATATCAACACTTTTATAAGCAAAAAGCTTTTAGTGTGCAGGAAATATTTAAAACGTGATCTCTCCCTTTGCATATCACCAACCAGACTCCATTATCGATTTCGTGAGGCCAGTCGAACCGTACAGTGAGCTCTGAACTTGTACAGTCAAGGTCACCAGTTTCCCTTCCCTCGTTCACTCGTTGACAACTATCAATGAAATTAGTTGACAACTATCAATGAAATTAGTATATGAGGAGAAATTGAGGTACGAGTATATACTATTTATCACTATCGCATACTTTTAAATACATCTAAGCGCTTAGCAGTTTGTAATTCCAAATATGTACCACAACATTTTCAATAAAAGATTAGATAACTTGCAAACCCAAGGATTTGAGTTTCTCTAAGACCTGGTCTATGATTTTTGAACGTAACACTAAAACTATTTCATTGCTTTAGTCAAATATTGTCTTTTATAGTCTCTATGATTTTTACTAAACTTAAATTTGTTGTCTAATACATACTCGTAGTTGCACCAAACAGGCTGCAAACAGAGAAAGATGGCGGGCGATCGTTAAGAAAGCTGTGTCCGTCTCTAACACCAAATGATGGCTCAATGTGACCACGAGCGCTCTGTCAAGAGTGAAACGACAGAGAAGAAGAGATAATTTTTACTAAACTTGAATTCGTTTTCTAATACATAGTTGCACAAACTGTAGTGTAAAGAATTTTAATTGAGTTCTTAACTCAATACAATGATATAAAAAATGCGATAAACATGTCCTGTTTAGGTTGAATGCCAGTTTCACAATAGATCCAGGTATCCGCCAGCAATGAATTACGTTTGTGCAACTGACCGAGAATATATCCAGCTTACAGATCGACAAATGAAACATACCGCCATACCGCGAAAATAAAGCTACAATTGGAAGCTTCAATGCTGATTAGAAATATCGCAGCCGGCGAGTTACACTTTCGCGTGCCTTTGCCGGTTCGCAGGCATTTCCGATCGTAAAGGTAATGATACGATGTGCGCAAATAACAGGTTGCAGTATCCTCTTAATAAAGTCTTGGATATCGGTATTGGGGTGCGTGTCCAACGGTGTGGAACAGACAAATTGCATATAATTGCATATTTTGTGTGCATTTGGAATATTTGTTTGTCTCATCTTTCATTGACTGTTTTGTTGCAATCTAGTATTGTGCCTTACATCTTTGTTAAGAGCAAAACGTTTGGAAATATAAATAGTCAGTCTGGTTACAATACCTCATAAACCGAAAGTCTAATTCACTTCTAAGGACAGCCTAATATAAAAACATCAAATAGGTTAATGTTTCTGTAGGTTCTCTCAGGTCTATTTTGTAATAGTAATTGAAAATTATACACTCCATTCACGAATACTCCATGGTCAGTGTATAAAGTGTATTGTTAAGTTCCAATGGTGTAATTAATTTGTCAGAAATAGCAAATTTGACTGCACATTTCTCCTTTAAACATGTATAGCCTTTATCATTTTCCTTTATTTTAATTGGCTAGGTAAATTGAATTCGCCCACACATTACCGCACGGCGCGGGAAGGCGCCATACGCGCGGTAACTTTTTGTACTTTTGATAAGAGAATCGTGATGATAACAGTGGGCGTATAAGGTCAAATTAAAGGCGCTTGAACAGAGTTCAATTTCTCGTAATAATTTTAAAATGCCATGAATAGGCTAATTCGGCTAGTTATATAACAGTTGCGTCTCAGTAGCATTTCAATAAAATCTCGATTCGGTCTCATTTAAATAAATTCAAAATATTTTTAAGTTGGCTTGTCAATACGACAGTACTGAAGAAGTCACAGAATACAAATAATTAAACAACCAAAGACTATTTATTATATCGTAGACAATAAAAAAATTAAACTGTCTTAGTTCGGATTTAAAGCGGTAAACCTTTTAGATTTAGAGCTACTCCTTGATGTTATGGACCAGCATCAAGCTTTTTTCTGCTTCAGGGAATCAGCGCAGTTGCGATTATCTCATTTCTTTTTGTTTTGCAAATTTATTTCTTGAAGCAGATAATTCAAATTGGACATCGTGCATTTGCGTTGGGAAGAGAGGACCTAATCTCATATCACAGGAAATATCTCGTGTGAAAAGAGTGTGGCAGAATTTTGAACAGTTTGATTGGGCACAAAAAAGCCTCAAGTATGGGCGAAAGTAAGGTACTTTTAGCCCATCATCATTTTCGGAGGCTGTGGTTGATCTTCGTCTGTAAAGCGTACCCCTCTAGTTCTCATTATATGTACATAACTCATTCTCTTTTGAAAAAACATTTATAAACTGCCTTGACGTTAATAGCCCAATTATTTTATTGGAAACACAATAGACTCAAAAATATTAGCATCCATTCAATCACATTCCATTCAACTTTCAATCTCATTTTTTAACTTGTTGAACTTACGAGAATATCCATTTGGATGCATTCTGTTACAATCCATACTTTAAATAACGAAAGGAATACCGATTTTAGCTTCGCTGAACATTCAGTCGCATCTCGATAGCACTCGATCGGTTCACTCCAGCGGCATGTTTGACGTTTAAAATGTGTTACGAGAATACCTTTTTAAGACGTTAATGATATCGAGACTAGATCGGAATGCATTTGAGACTAAATTTAATATCGAGAATAGGGATAATAATGAGTCCGTCATATACGAGTAGATTACTTACAAATGTTACCCAAATTTTTTCATACAAACGAAGAATCTAGTCACAGTGCATTGCAGTTTCGCGTAATTAATTTAGTACATTATGCCTTTGAGCATAAAATGTACTAAATTTACAACATTTTGCTCGAAAGCATTACGCCACAAGCCCCCACTCTGAAACTTTGATGCTCTATTAGTTGGCACTTCCTTAATAAATTGACAAAGCGAAATCTAGATGACCAGTATTTTTGGACGGGCTTATAGACGGACGAAACAGAATTCAAATTCAAATATTTTTAATCAATAAATTGGCGGGTAATACAATGGTAATAATACATACTGCTCTACCGAAACCTGCCTTTACAGGCGTATTCGTATTACAGATAAACGTTGATTATGAAGTCATCATACCTATTGACCTTCAGATCCTAGTTTACCGACCCAACGATTTGAATAATGAACCGTCCACTACTGTCTTTGCACGAGTTAACCAAGTAATTACTGGGCAGTGGAGGTAATATTAATTGCAATATTATTAATTTTCGAGACAATATCGTCCCAGTACTGCATACACACATAATTATCTCGCTGTAAGGCTGTTATCATTATGTATAAATTATCATGATTATTATGATTATAATTTATGAAGAGGCTGGCTGTCTGTCTTTTTATATTTATGTTAGGGCTTATCTCATAAACTACAGAACGGAACAAAATGCAGCTTTCAGCAATGATTGATTCAAGAGGTAGGTTTTTGCATTTGTGCAACGAGGAGACGGCCAGATTGAATAAAATAAACTTTTTTTTAAGCATGAGAGTTTGTATGGTTTTTTGGATCAATGTTTGAACTTTCATGCTGAAACAGATCTAAAATTTAACTTCGGAAACGAATTTCGGAATATATAAGTTTTAATCAGATGTAACCTACATAATATGCCACCTTTTGACGCAGGAGCTTTTAGTGGAAATCCTTTGTCCATTTTCACCGCGGGTAACTCAATTATAACGCGCGTATATAATATTTTAAAATGAGTGAATATTTCAGGAATTGCATATTTTGTCCTGGAGAGATTGTGATTTGCTACAGCCGTTGGAAGTCCACTGTTGGACATTATGACAGAATTTTGGACTTTGAAAACTTTTCCGAACGAACACAAGATTTACTGTTTAAAAATACAGAGACACATTTCATAATGGCAAAGAGCGTTTTAGTGAATATTCTGTAACCCGATAAAAGACCAAAAATTGTAAACATACCGTAAAAAATTAACTAGAAAATTGAACGGAAATCGGTGGCGGTTACGTGGCGCGTGGATGAAACTACGTTAGCCGAGGTCAGGGTCAGGCAGGACAAGGACGCTATATAGCATTATTGATTATCTGTTAAACCTAGATTTTATACTAAAATAATTGATATTATATTTATGTGTAGGTCACTCGAAAAATTCACAAGCTTATAGCATTGGACACTTGAAATTATTTTAATTTGGTTATTTTAAAATAAATTATTATTTTGTATTTCATATATCGAGAGTATTTTGATACGGTTAAAAATGGAAAGATTATACCTCTTTATTTACATGTATATTAATGATTTTATATCCATAATTGAGTCATTATTATATTATCTATATCTTAATAAGTGTTTTCCTTAACATACAATATATTTTGATTAATTATGTAAAGCAACGGTTTTTTGTCAAATGTTATGATATTTTTTTCATTATGTTAATTTTTGTTTTTTAATTGTTTTGTAGCTTAGTTTGAATGTTCTGTTCTTATATTATAATCTTAACTGTATAATCCGTGTTTTTAAAAAATATTTAAATTTAATTAATTAAAAAGAAAAATTGTTTAAATTCTTTAAAAATTAATTAAAATGAAATTTGCCGGTCCTCACATTATGCATACATAATATATAATGTTTAATCTTCACATAGCGCCTTACTTATAAGAAGCAAATAAAATCAGTACGTTAATACTTTTGCGTCGCACAGCTGAAAATATACCTGTAATGGCCTGCCAACACAAACTAAACATTATCATTCCGAATACGTTTCATTTTCAATGGTTAATCCAATCCTACAAGCGAGCTAGATTTAGGTGTTTCAGGGGTGCAGTAGTGGGCGAAAGTCGCCTTGCGACGTCAGGGGTAGGCTAGAATTCCGCCGCGTGTTAATAATTTGTCACCATTTTGGCCATGAAACATTCACTGCTTAACGTAAGCCTGCCTCAAAAATGAGGGGGTTGCACCATTACCCATCACGCTGGTCCGTTGTGGGTTCGTGGGTGTGACTATCTTGGGTGTCAGAGATGGTGTTTGACACCTCGTATGAATGATGAAGTCCTGTTCTCACTTAAATTTTATCTCTCCACAACATAGCGTTCAAAAAAAATTTGCGGATATTACAAACAAACCTAACTTTAATTTATTAGATTATTTGACTATATTTAAGCTAATTCTAGTTTATTTTATACTTTAAATCTATTTTTAATATAATTTGTTAACTTCATCTAACTTAACCAAGGCCAGGCAAATAAAAGTCTTGAATTATTATATTTGAAGTATTATATCCTTGGAGGCTCAGCACAACAAGAACTTTCTTATTTATAGACGGCCTTGGTGGCTCGCAGAGCAGGTAGGATCGCAGTAAGTATAGTTACCGGGGTGGCGTCTCCATCAGAAGGCGGCGGCAGCTCCTCGTCAGCGGGCGGCGTGGAGCAGGCCGGCGCCGAGGTGCGCTTGGAGCCGGGGGTCTCAGGCCCTTTGCTGCCGCTGTACAACAAAAAACTATCTACATGAATACCAGCTCAAGGGTCTTGGATGTTGACAGAAAACGGTCAGGCGTTCAAGCGTTCAGAACAATACATATACAACACAATGAAAATGTTCTGAACGCGGCACGCTATAACGCCTGACCGCTCTCTGCCTGGCGAGACCTCAGGTCTACCAAGTCACGTAACTCAAGGTGACTATATTCATAAATATATTATATAGTCTGAAGGCCAGACTACAGTCTCCATCAGGTAGATACCCAGTACTGAAAAGTTATCGCATAACAACATAATAATTGAGACGAATAATTTAAGCACAAAATCGATAGTGTTAAAAGTATGTGCATTCATTATAGAGCTCCATTAAACAAACCACATTTCAGCTACTTCAACAGATCAGCACTTTGTTTCATTGACACTCATTCAAAATACCAGCTCAACCGGAAACAGTGAAGTGTGTCAAAATCATGTGAAACATTTAATTGCGACCGCTGTATTTCACGTTGACGTTCAAAAGCTTCAACTGTGGCGTATAATTTTAATTTTAAAATTGTTCGTGATTTTCTCTATAAATTACTTTTAGCGAACATTAAAAACGGTATGTAAAAGTATGGTACGTAAAGGAAGAATTTACCAACAGTGGGATTGAAGCAGCTGATAGTGTGAATATTTAACATAAGGCTACTACGAAACCTATTTTATCGGCTCAATACTTCACGTGAAAATGCAACGTATTTGTATAAATTTAATCACTTCTGTTGGAATTGTTTACAAAACGGGTATTCGTTTGAGTTGTAATGTGAAAGCAACATCGCATCGCAGGGCGGACCGCCGCACCCTATACCTGTACGGTTTGATTGCTGGCTGATCTGACGGAAATTCCACATTGAAATCGGGCCGGTAAACGCATGTTCCCTAATATATATATATTTTTTTTATTTATACAGGAACTCTCGATCAATACATACATTATCGTCATATACGTCCGACGTTCACGACAATTTCCTAGCGATCCGCGGCCTCCACACAAGGAAATATCTGCTGCGACCAAGTTCTTTGTGTTATTAAAAATGCCCACTACCATTTGTTTTTCTTTGTCGGTAACCCCCGTTGGACTTTATTTGATCCCGTTGGCAAGCACGAGAATAGCTATCTCCGCAGTTCTTTGAGTCTCGGAGCTTAGGTCAAAAGACTTCAGTTAGGCATTATGTCTGGTATTCGCAAGATACATTTGCTGCTATAACAATATGAACAAATCTATTCTCATTATAACAAAACGTGAAAGTATTTTGGCAAATAAATTATTATATTCTATTATTCAAATCTAAAAAGCTGTAGATTCTGAATGAGCACAATGCGCTCGGAACACTAGCCGGGGGCAGGATTTCAGAGAACTGAAACAATAGGTAAATACACGGACTCTAAGGGAGGTACAACAAGCTGACGGATCCGTTTTCGCTTCGCTGGTATATCTTTCAAAGTTGCTATGGAAACTTTGTAGACGGTTCGGGAACCCAAGGTAAGATAAAACTCACCGAGTCTACATACTACTCTACGAGTCTACTTAACTGTTGATACGCAGCTATGTAAGCGGCATATATGAATGAATTACCATTATATTTAGTATTATTGATAATTAGTATAATTGATACGTAACAATAAGCTTTCCGGTACAATTCAAGCCACATTAAAGTAGGATTATTTTATTCATTTTGAAACTCACGTGATAACGTGAAGCCAAGGATTATGAGGATTATTTAAGTTACAACTGAATCATATTCAACCAACTGAAACATATTAAAATGAGATACAAGTCCCTAAAATAACCTAGAATTACCTAGATTTGCCTCGGAATACAACACCTACGTGTCAACTAGCGAATATAAAACTATCAGCCTTCACACACAACGCTATGCGAAATATGTAATCGAATTACAGGCGGTCAGTCTAAACTTAGCCCGAGGGGAAGCGAAATGCAATCAATGCAGCCCTCGCAAAACCAGGAAGGTCTCCGTAATTAAATTCTGATTATGAGCCGACCGCGTCAACACGCGGCTTAGACTATGTTTCGAGGCACGTAGCGCCCTGTGCGTTCTATTTTAAGCTGCAGGTAAGATTCAATTTTGTTGCTCACACAACCTTTAACTGTTACTTAACTTGCCGTTACTTTATATGAGGTAAGGTAGTTTTATTTCTATTAAGCTGCTTACAAGCAACAAAGACGCCGTTGTGTGTCCAATAAATGTTGCCATAAATAGAATTGACATGGAATAGCACCTACTCGTACCTACCTGGTGCACCGAGAGCTCACATTGGGATGTTTCTGGGAATCCAGCAATGTAATTATCGAGAAATGGATACACGTTCTCGTCGAAGCTACGAATGGATGCTATGCACATTCTGGCATCACTGACTTAATAGGCATCGCTGACTTAATATACACCTGGATGTGTATATCACAAAAATGACGACTGAGATGATTGCATCTCGGTCGCTTCAAAGACGAATGAATGATATTTTTTTGAACTTCGTCACCAAATCGTTATACTGTAATGCGTTTTCACATTTTTAATTGTTTTTGAAAGCCCGAAAATACTTTGTTACTCAGGTACACCTTGCTCAATTTACTTTATTATACGTTTCATATGATATTTTTTTTTTCTTTTAAGCATTTATTATGTGCTGGTTATAGGTAAAATATCAGAATAACAAGTCTTCGGTGGAATTGTACTTCAGACTCAATTAAATATTGATAAATATCCTTCAGAATTCAAATCCTTCTATAGGAATAACGAGAATATTCCGACTTCGAGAACTTCATGGTTAGAAGATAATAAGATTGCGTTACACAGAAATTCTAAGGACAAACGTAACATTTGCTTGAGAGATCTTTTGCTTCGAGCCATTACAAAAGATCTTAAATAAATACCTACCTATATTCAATATAATAAATCGAAGTTTAACATTTTATATTATTAGGTGAATTCATTAATCTTTAAACAAATGGCATGGTAAGGCATGTTGCTTTGCAAAATTACGAATCTATAATAGAAAATTATTATTTTGTGAAACGGATAAACAGTATTACAGTATTCGGACGCTTACAATAATAGTAACTGTTAGATAAAATCTACGCAGCTCTAATGCTTGCTTTGCAATACTACTTTTGCATATGTAGATATACATATTATTATTATGTATACAGATTTATTAATAAAAAAAATAAGATTTATTCTTCAGAAATACCCATTTACATGAAGCCTTAGGAATAGGAATATCTTGCAGTATAATGTTCACTGAGATGATACAAATGCGACTTCATTGCCATCATAAAATGATATGCCAACGATTTATGAATTAAGATTTAAATATGAACCGAGGCTTAATAACTTTTGATAAATATTAAGTAGAGTTTTTTTAAATGTTAGTAGATTTTTTGTAGCTTTCATTTCAATTGATGGTAAAAAAGTAAAGAAAAACAAACTAAAGCTGCGTTTACACGGAGTCGTGCCTTTACCCTGTCGAATCAGATTTTTCGTGGAATCCGGGTCAGAGGCAACAGTATTTCAAGAGTTCACAATTAAGATCCGACTAAACCGAATGTTCGAAACCCTTACATAGTAAACGAATCCGCTTCGGCTGTGCGTTCGCTAAAACTTTTCAACATACTCGAAGGATTAGCAATCGTTATTTAAGAGCATGGTTTATGTGTATAATTTGGGCTTTAGTCGGACGAGTTACTCGTTATGTAAATAAAATAATTTTCATCGTAAATTAGCTTCGCAGCCGCTTTAGTCGCGCAGGTCTGAGCGAAGCTTAAATAAATCTCGTCATAATTGAAGTGAGAAAAATCTGTGTCTGTGCTTTTAAGTGAGTATTTATAAATATGTATAAAGAAAAGACTGACGCTCTGTGATCTAGGTACGTGCTGTAACGGGGTGAATTAGTTCCAATCGGAATTGGCGTTTCGCAGTACATCCTAAAATCTAAACTCGATCGGGGAAGTGCTCCGAAAGGATGTGCACGGATCAGGGATCAAAGACGGGGGTTGCAATATGCATTACGGGATTGTTTGTTGGCCCTTGACATGTTCCAATCACTTCCTGTTCTGTTTTCAGTCCATTTTGGGATTTTGGCTGGACGTTTTTAGGTTTCACATTTCTTATAGAGAAATAAATCTTTGTAGGTGACGATGTCGCTGTAAATGGATCATAAAGTTAATTATAGCTTTATTGAATTGTACTTTGTTTCAAATAATGGAAGGAGGTCTCCAAGATACACGTTTTTCGTACTTTGGAGGCCAAAGACTACAGAAACTATGCATGTACTTTTTAAGACAAAAAAAAAATCTTCTTTATCTTATAGACCGAGAAGGTATCTATTGACTCTATGTCTTGAGATACGTAAGGATGTAGTTATCAGGAATAAAAATAGCATCAGTCAGCATACTCCAGTGCGGTATGAATTGTATTACAGGTCTTTTTTTTTATAAATGATATAACATAAAGGTTTTGATAGAGTTTTGATAGAGTCGTAAAGTCATATTCCTGTGTATGTGTTTTCGTTACACGCGGTCCAGTTCAATTACATTTTAATGGATTACATTTGAATCGAAACGACTGTTTTTTTAGTGTCTCGTTATCACAAAATTACTAGACCGGTTTTTAAATACATAGACACTGACGTTATTTTTTAAGTTCATGGTGTTTTACTGACAGATAGAACGATGAATTAGGGAAAATAAAAAGCTTTTTGTACTCCTGTGTATATTTATATTTCCTCTTTGTCCTGTCTGTATAATTTTGTAGCGTACTATAATTCGAAACCACCATTCGTGAAGCTTATAGTATTGGAAGGGTTTCCATCCAGAGAATTGTGTCGATGTGTAAGTAATTATGCCTGTCATGGAAATGCGTCCAACTGCCTAATGTGTAGATATGACTTATGTAATAAGAGTTTTTATTTGTATTGATTTGGTTAAGTAATCAAAGGGTGCTGTATTCGTTTTCTCTTTTAACTGCAATAGTTGTGTTCGAGAATGATTCGAGTCGCTTTGCAAGTTATAGCAAGACCAATAGTTGAGGTTTTACAAACGAAAAAAAATAGGAAGTTTTAAAGCGACGCGTATATTTTTCTCTTTTTAGCGACATCGAGTCAGGATATTCCGAAGTCCGGTTTATAAGGACCGCCTCATGCACCAACGGCTTTGGGCACGTTATCGACGATTTCCCGATAAGTAAGTTGCCGAGAACACCGCCCGTGGCCCCCGCCCGCCCCCGCCCAAGGGCAGCTCACGAGAAGCAGAACACGGCTAGCAGCGTCCAATTTTATAACATTTATTACTATTAATTTAAACCCTACTCTGCCGTAACAAAGTTTGTGAAGTAGCGCGGAGGGTAGTCAACGCTAGCTGTGCATTACATGGAGTTTCTAAATTGTAAAGCACTTTAAAATTTTTAACTAATTTGAGTAATTAATTAGGTACATTTATAGCAAAATTATTTAGATAAGTGATGACTGTATGATGACTAGCTTATGGCAAATTTCTAATTCTTAGTCCTACCGACGGGCAAAGGCCCTTTTTAATAAACACTATACAGTTATTTCATGGTCTTATCATAAACATGAATGATAACAATTGATATAATATGAGATGAGAACAAAAATGTATAAAAATAATGTGTAGGTAGATAATATGTATGTTCTGACCTGGACTTGGCAGGATCCTCTCCGCTGTGCCTTTTAGTATGAATTGTCCCCTTCTCCACAGGCGCGAGATCACCACTTCTTCCGGCACCCTCCTAGACAAAACAACAGATGATATTATAATTTTATTCAAGGTCAAAGTCAAAACATTTATTTCCGTAGAAGCACAGGGCATAGATGGACAGGTCAACTTAAAATTAATAAAACTAATTATTTTAGTCAAGGAAATAACATTGTCTTGACAGATCGCTTCTGAATTCTTCGCATACTGAGATGAGAAGCGAATAGAACAATTCACACACAGCAATATCAGTTTTTACAGTTTTGTAGATATTACAATTTTGAAGTTCTTATTTATATGTAGATATAATAAATTTAAAATTTACAAAAAAAAATGCCTCATATTAAATTATTACTATTATTGTGGCCCAAACGGCCATCTTTTATGTTATACAGATGAACAACCCTGATAGGCTTCCCGCAGCTTGGTTCTTCTTTCGATACAATAGAAGGTAAGCCTTGAGACGGCCTAATAATGCTTAGATATTTAGAATTCAAAAGGTTTACCTGGAAGAATAAAATTAGTCTAGACAAATCATTATCAATTATATCATTGGAACCCATTCACAAATAAATTGGCTCATACAGCGATGCCCAAACAAAAAGAAAAAAATGTAATAAATTATTGTACTAAACACACATTTGTTATTTGTTGTTTTATAGGCCTCAGAAATGCGTCATCCCTCGTCGTTTTAGTTCTCTATCTATCACGGTTATTGAGTTACTGCCTAGTAACAGCCGAACAGATGTTATAATGTTCTCTTTTCCATATCGCTCTAGAAAGTACCATGATTATAACATAACGACTTTAAAAATAAAATATATATATTTTATTTCTTTAGCCTAATCTAAAGGTCATGTTAAGGATATCAGTCGATTTAATATTTGTTAACGCCTTTTCTCAGTAAATTTGTAACAAGTCATAGAATAACATACATAGTTCCGAAACAAGTAAAAATAATTTATCAAAATTATAGCAGCCCGTGTAACAAAATTACACTATTGCAAGCTATTACGGGAGAGCCGTTATAGCTAGTGTAATTATCCACAATCCTGAATTATTCGTTTTTTTTAGGAGACTTGGTCAAATAAAAATAATGTCGATGTCTCCCAGAATATAAAAATGCAATCAACTTTATTGCAAAATAAACGTATACACGGTGGTGTACCTATTTTTATACAAATCAAATTTACTTTTTCATGAATGTCAGGATATAGATGCTTTATCTATGACTGTGAAGTAACGGCAGTAGAAATTAATAGTGGTAACGCTAAACTTATTGAAATAGGCATGTGAACAGGACAAGGGGATTATAATATTTGATTACAACTGATATAACTATGTCATGTAAGAATTTGTATGATAGTTTTCAGTGCTTCGGTTTTACTACAAATGAAAAATGAAATGAAACTATTCATGGTTCAAAATCATGTATAGTTTTGTGACTAACAGTGCTGTGTGATGGCTAAAACTGTTTATATGTTTTTCTACTAAGGTTTCAAGAACTGGTGTAAACCATGTAAAATTTATAACATGTATAACGAGATATTCCCTTGTTCAGTCAGTTATCTCTTATTGCAACACTGCTTGGGGGGGAGCAATAAAAACTCAGCTACTCAGGGTGGAACGAGCGCAAAGAGCAATACTTAAAGTAATGCTGTCTAAGCCGCGTAGATTTCCAACAACGATCTTATATTCCGAATGTAAAGTACTGACAGTTAGACAATTATTTATCCTATCATCACTGCTTCGTAAACACTCTGAAATTAAGTTTTTTCCCGATTTTCAACACAGTCGACGTCGGTTTGATCTAGTTTGCAAAACTGAAAGACGTAAGACAGCCGTTGCTAGACGACATTATTTTTATTTAAGTCCTTTACTTTATAACAGAGTCAATAAGCTACTCCAGATCTATTCTTTACCACCATTTAAACTCAAACTTGTATGTACTCGATGGCTTCTGACTCTTACATACGAAGACACGGAAGACCTACTGAGGATCCCTGTCTGATATATATTTTGTAATGTTCCAGCAATTATTAATAAATATTTTACTTACGCTTACTTAAATTATGTACAAACACACCTTTACACACTTATACACAAAATACCTAATACACACACTCACAATACACACACACAAACACACACTATACACTCACCTACCATTGTTGCTCGGACTCTTATGAGCCCGATGTCCTCAATGATTAGGGCACTTCATTTAAATATTAACAATATATACACAAATAATAACATTAAATAAACTCTATTCTATTCAAATATCTATATTATATTTCTTTTATTGTAAATTTGTTGCATGTTAGTTTTTAAGATTTGTAAATCAATAATTTAATCATATAATTGTTAATACTTTATTAAATTAATTATAATTATAATTTTATTAAGCCTGGAGGAGGGCGATGAAGAAACTCCGCAGTTGTAAAACTTTTGTAACTTCATCGTACTACCATGTAACTATAACACTATCTTTGTACACTGATTAATAAATTACTTTTTACTTTTTTTTTTTACTTTTATATGGTTACAGAATTAGATGCATCATTGTATCGGCACTAACCGAGCCTAAAAAAGCCTATGTCAAGTCACGTAATGGCTTAAATAGTTTACTTGCCTTGAATAACAGTAAATCTTAATATATAAATCTCGTGTCACAATGTTTGTCCTCAATGGACTCCTAAACCACTTAACTGATTATAATAAAATTCGCAAACCATGTGCAGTTCGATCCAACTTGAGAGATAGGATGGTTTTTACGGCGAGAAAAATTCGAATAATTTCCGGGAAAATTTTATACCCGTGCGACGCCGGGGCGGGCCGCTAGTATAAATATATATTGACTGCCTCAGTGGCGCGGTGGGCGAGAGTGAGCTTGCGGCGCAAGAGGTAGCGGGTTCGATTCCGGCCGAGGGGTGAAGTGTTTGTATGTTCTGCAAGCACTTTCTCCTTGGTTTGGGTGTTTAATATGTTTAATAAAAAATGTCTATGTACGTATGTATATTATATTAAGTATATCAGATGTCTAGTACCCGTAAAACAAGCTAAGAGCTTACCACGGGGCTAGATGCTTTGTGTAAAAAAAAAATTGTGTTTTAGCAAAACGGCGAACGGGGATCCGGGACTCAATATTTGTTTGCAAAGTCACACATAGCGTGCAAGCGTAGCCGCATTAGTAACTGTTCATGCACAATCTTGTCAAGGGTGAATTCCATTAAATACCTTGGTGTCATCTTAGAAATTGAAATTTACATAAATCTTCGTTAAAAACTAGAATAAGAAGACTAATTAATGTTTTATTAAAGCCGTGTTGGCTAAGTGGGAGCCCACTCAACCTTTATTCTAAAGGTCGTGGGTTCAAACCAAAGAAAATCTAGAGGTGACCTTTAGTTTTTTCTTCTTGAAAAATGTATGTGCGCTATAAAACACGTGCTTTAACCGTGAAGGCAAACATCGTGAGGAAACCACCATGTCCTGAGAACTTTAAAGAGTTTGAAGGGCATATGATATTCTCCGACCCGCACTTGGCCAGAGATTAGGCCACTATGGCCTAATCTCTCTCCCAAGAGAGAAGTCCCTATGTCCCAGCAATGGTAACGTTAATAGGATGATGATGACAGTACAATAGTTCCAAATATTTCATTAACGAAAACAAGGATAGAACGATATCCTATATACTACATGCATAAAGTAAAAAGTAGTCTTGCACATAGACTTTGCACTTTGACTTTACAGCTCCTCATCTATAATATAGATACTCTCTAATGCTCTTGTCCGAAGATAAAAGGAAACTGCATCAAAGAACTGAAGCAGATAATATTAAATTGGCTAAAAGATTATTCTTTTGACGACGTGGAAGCTATTCTTGATAAAAATATATTTTATATTTCAATTGATGTTAATACTTTTTGGCAATAACTGATCTGTATTAACTAAGCTAATATAGTAATTTATCTCTTTCGACATGTGATAGACCAGAAAAAAAAATGAGTTAGTTTGTTCTGAAGAGTTTTATAATTATCGCTACTTATTTTTACATTAATTATTAATTTTGTTTACATTGTTATACAAACGAGGACTTAGAATTATTGTGTTTTTCCTTCAGAATTAAGTTTTTGTTATTTGTACTTTTTAAATAAAAGTTTAATTATTTTACCTTTCTTTTATTGCTGTTTAAGGGCCAATTTTTCAATCCTCCGTTAAGTCGTCAAATAGTTATTTAGCGTATAAAATTATCTGTCTGTTTATCGGGCGAATAAGTATTTTCAAATTTTCAATCGTCTATTATATAGAGAATAACTATCAGTGGTTTATCCAAACCAACTTCACACCATCTGTGTGCAAGCGAGATACACAGATACTGTATTCAAAGTGTTAGTGAAGAATAGCAACAAAACTGTATTTGACAGTTCAGTCAGTTCAAATCTTGTTATTTCTACATTATCTTTTGCGAATTAAAAATGAATCAGAAAATGGAATTATCCAAGAAACGTGAACGTGCTACTAATTTCAGTAGTTCAGAAGTACTGACCGAGTTGGTAACTAAATATCGGTCAGTAATCGAAAACAAGAAAACCGACGCCGTAACCAACAAAGACAAAGATGATGCTTAGACCAAAATTGCAACAACATTTAATGAGACATCTAGTGAAACTGCAGTTCGCACGGCTACAACATTAAAATGAAAGTACTAAGGCGTAAAAAAATTACGAAGAAAAAGATGACTATCCTTAGACAGGAGTTGTATAGTACAGGTGGCCGAACTTCTACTGCCCCCGATATCAATGATGTTGAAGATAAAGTGTTGGCAATATGCTCCAATACATCTGGACTAGAATATTAGAGCACGTAATGACAGTGATAATATTGCAAGTAGGTTGTGGATTTTCAATAAAAAATTCAGTATTTCAGATGTACTACATTATGTATACTTCTAACTTTTCTTTCTTTTATTTTTACCAGTATTTAACTAATGATTTTTTTTCTTCAATCAATGAAAGTAAGTAGGCTATGGTTTCTTTTTTCAACCGAAATATTCTCTAAAATTCAGTTTCGTTCCATGTGTTTAAATTATCAGGCCTCTCTCGTAAAGTTCGGGTTTTTCTATCAGAAGGATATAGATAATTAAGTATTTCTTGTTCTTCCTCGATTGATAAGTGGTCAATTGCTTTAAATACATCCATTTATAACAAATCACGGGAAGAACCTATGTCGTTTTACGGTTTTATCAAACAAAATAAAACGAACGAAACTATACAACATAACCTAAACGTCAAACTTATCGGCGGGATAGAACCTTATCTGGTCCTTCAAGTAGCAGGTAACTTTATTCCTCTGATAGGGACCTTATTCGACAGTTAACTACTATCTGACCATTGAAAAACCATGAATATTGCTATTCGACGAATAAAGGCTATCTGACTGTTTATCTGACGATTGAAAAATCGGCCCTTAGAATAATGTCTTTCTAAAATAGTTGCTTATAGTTAAGGCAGAATTATTTTTAAACAGAGTTTCGGTGGGGTACTTGCGTGGTTTAAAGTTAATTACCTTAAGTTGAAGCTCTTTGCGCACGCTCTAGTTCTCTGAATAGCTTTTTGGAAAACGAACCCCATGCTCTGTTCCAATACGTCGTTATTTATTGGGCTAGACTTCTATATACTTTGATCAGACATTTAATTTATATATTTAAATAAATATTATAGTAAACGGTATATAGTAATTACATAGCAGCATTGTTTAAGGGAAAGGGTGCATATACGAATGCCAGAAACTACTGAGCCATTGCTATTGTGCCAGTTAGTGCCTACAGTGTCTAAATTGATAGAGTCAATGATGCCCGAACCAATAGTGAAACATCTACCGCACAATCAACGACGCTCTGAATGCCAACATGCGAACAGACCCGGAAAATCAACAGCTCCAAACACGAACCTCACCCGATCCTAAACTACCGACAAACATTTACAAATTAATGTAAGTATTAATTTTGTATCATCATCATCACCCTATTAACGTTCCCACTGCTGGGACACAGGGACTTATCTACATTACATTTGGATTTGAAGGCATCTATTTCGAGTAAAAAGCCTTTTAATTTTTTTTACCTAATCTTTTCTCTAGGTCATGACTAGGCTTTTATCGGTCGATATATATTTTTTAAACCCATTAAGAAGTAATAATAGTTAAATAAAAACTTTAATCACTGTTTTGCTTAATTGGTAATAATTATTATAATCTTTGAGTATCTATGGTAGCGCGTAGTACACAAATTACATGGTGAAGAACGTAGGCGGCTTAGACTAAACACAATCATAGATGAGTGAATGACAGGTAGAGATGGGACATGTCGGTAAGGAAATAGCTATCGATATCAATATCTATCGATACACTTATTAGGCTATTTACTTGTTCCCTGGTTCAGTTAACATTTTTATGGTATAAAATATTCTGTTATTTTTATTTTTAGTAATTTATCAAATAAAAGGTATAGTTATGCTGTTTAAATAATCATAATCAATTAAGTGTTTCACAGCAGTAAATTCCTGGCATGAGCTCGGTTGGGACAAAACAACCTTATGTTTACTTACATACATAAAATATTAAACATTTATTTGGATTAAACATAAAAATTTGTTACTTAACATTGTAGATAGTAATTTAAAATTATGCAACAGGAGAGACATCGATATCGATAGCTATTTCCTTACCGACATGTCCCATATCTACCTGTTATTCACTCATCTGTGATTGTGTTTAGTTCTAGCCGCCTACGTTCTTCATTGAAAGCCGCGCCACTGAGGCAGTCATAATGTGTTAGTGCTTGTGACGCTACCTTGGATGCGTACGCTTACTCTCACATAATATTCATGTAGAAACACAAAAAAAACCTTGACATTTCGTTCAAATCAATGTTTTATTCAGCAATAACAAATTTCACGTTTCGACAAACATTATGAAAGGACGACTGTAAATGAAATAATTAATTAGGGTATTGGCAATAACATATCAGTTGAATACCTATTGTCCCTGAACATTGTTAATTTAAATCACAATAGACATCTTTTAACAAGTTAATGAATAATTTTTTTTCCTAAAAAAATGTATGTGTGCTTTAACGGTGAATGTAAACATCGTTAGGAAACCGTCATGTTATGAGAACTTTAAAGAGTATGAAATACATGTGACATTGGCCGCACCCGCACTTGGCCAGCGTGGTGAATTAAGGCCTAATCTCCCTCGTCAAGAGAGAAGTTTCGTCTCCCAGCAGCGGGAAAGTTAATAGAGTGATGATGATGATGGTATGGTACAACAGTGAAACAATGCGAAGTGAAGTGCAAATAAATGTCAACTTGTTTACGTAAAAAACCCCCGAACAAAGAAATGTAGAAACATCAAAGTAATCTAAACATCGAACTCACCATGACAATTAATAGCAATGAGTCGAGGGAGCGCGCGAGACAGAGCTAGGAGGCAGCTGGCAGTGAGGACGAGCGTACGTAAATGCGGTGCCGAGGAGAAACAGATCACAACTATATGGCGCGAGCTGGGCGTGGGCGCGTGCACTGCGCTGCTGTGAGAGCCATCCAGCCAATGGACTCTTGGCAAATAAATCTTTTCAATGCAAAAAAATCCTATGGAATATTTTATGTTTTTTACATAATGATTCAACCCTAAGTTGGCCGCTAGTAATTAATATCAATACAAGGTGACATTTAGAAAATATGACTACGATTTAACTAGTGGGACATAGGAATATACGACCGTACATACTTACATACACAGACTGTTAAACACATTACCACTCCTTTGCGTTGCGCAGTCGGGTAAAATATAATGAATTGATATAACATTAAAACGCAAAAGGTAAGCGTTTTGTACGAATTTAAGATAAGCTAGCGCTAATGAGTTCTCAGTACTACTTAATAAATGATAGAGGCAAAGGTTTTCTAAGAGGTTTTATTCGTAAAAAGTTGCTTTTGATATTTAACCTTGTAAAGCTTGCTACCTTTAAAGTATGACGATATTAAGAGGGATTAACAATCCCTTATTAAAACCATTTTGACTAACTGCGTAGTTTGTCTAGAACTTGTGCTTCTGCCATTGAAAATATGAACGGTAAAATAAATAAAAACCAAGTTCATTTTTCGCAAAAGGATGAATCGGAATAAGCAGAACTCTAAGTTGTATGGTTTCTGAGTTATCAAAAATGTAAAACCAAAATATCTTAGAAACCTTACAACTTAGTGGTTTGGTTTCTTAAGACATTGTTCGTTAGCATTTATTCTGTCGATTGAAATGTGTTTCATTCCTGGCCGCGCATTTTTTTTAATAATTGGCCTACAATATGTTTCTCAAAATCTCTCAGGGTTCTAACCCTTAATTGTACCTCGCTTTTACTCTTTGTCTCATTTCGCTCGTTGGTTTGTAAAATTACCCCGTTGTGCACGGTTAGAATTTTACCGATAGTCCGGTCAATATTGAAGGGAAACATTTCCTCTCACAAAACTGAAAATCGGTATGAATGTTGGGAACGCAATCATTAACAATTTCACCAAATTCCCCATCGATCGAACGTGTTTAATAAATGATTGAACGTTTGAAGCTGGACCAAAATATTTTTTTTTCATGTTTGTTTGTAATGCAACTTTTTAATCATAGAATGAAATTTGATGGCAGTAAGTACGTAGAAACAGACAACATAATTATTATTATCGTTTGTAAAAAAAAGTTTCGTAATATTTACACATTAGTGATAATCTGTATTTACCTCCGTCTAATCGCATCTAATACACCAATAGAAACATACTCAGATAAATAAGTACCCTCCTTGTCATAGACAAGCCGATCATGATAATACAGGTAAAATTGTGTTCATGAGTTCTATGTTCGAGGCAAACGTTAAGTTCAATGTCACCCGCCACGTGTAACCGAATTTACACCATTTTCAGTAAAACGGTAAGTTTAGTCACAAACATTTTGGAACAATTAATTATAAATAAATAAATTAATAGTAAATATTTCCGAACGATCCACACAACAACATCTAGCACCGTGGAAAGCTCTAAGCTTGTGTTACGGGTACTAGACATCTGATATCTATATAAATAAAAATGAATTGTTGTTCGTTAGTCTGATTAAAACTCAAGAACGGCTGGGCCGATTGAGCTGATTTTGGTTTTAGAATGTTTGTCGTAGTCCAGGGTAGGTCTAAACGGAAGTGAGCAAATAAGGAAAAATTGCCGGGAACTTTTTTTACCCGTGCGACGCCGGGGCGGGCCGCTAGTACTTAATATAAGAGACAAACATATATAGATATTTTTTATTATAAATATTTAACATTAATAATTCCAATTATTGAGGGATAGCTGTTCTGCAGTGGAGTTTTTAGTATTTGTTGTTAAAGCGTCAACAAAAATGCATCATCCCTTGTTCTTGAGATAAAGTCCGGTGACAGGCGGACAGTCGGTTAGAAAATCTTTTGGAACCCGTTTTTGTGAAGTTTCACCTGGAATGTTGCTCCCATGTGTCGGATCGATGGAGACTTTTGACAAATTGTTTGTAATTTGTCTGCCTCGTATTCGTATAGCGGGTTCGAATCCCGCCGAGGCGTCAAGTGTTTGTATGTTCTTCTCTAAATACAAATCTATCTATGTATGTCTATTATACTAAGTATATCTGATGTCTAAGAACCCCGTGGTAAGCTCAAAGCTAGAAGCCAGATGTTGTTGTGTGGATTCTCCGGAAATATTTATTTATCTTTAATTATGGTTTCAATAATGTTCCCAAAAGTCCATGCTACTTTTCAGCATTATTAGAATTTAATTACATTAACATCAATATCCGACTTGAATGGAGTGTACCACAAAAGTATAAATAGCAGCGGCCAAGTACGACCAAGTACTCGCGCACCGAAGGTTCCGTACAATCCTGTAGGTGCAAGGTATTTTGTGATGTTGCAAATATTAAAGGTTTATAGAATTTTTCCTTCATGTAGAGGTATGTTATAAGATGTTACTTCGTAATAAATTAGGTAAGGTTTTGATTCCCTCGCAAGTAATTGCGATCGAGATAAGCGGTAAAATGTTTCTCTCAATAGGGTAAAGGACATAATAATCATAATCATAATTTATTTGCTTCAACATAATGTAGTTTACAAAAGATCTTTATATTAAATAAGTCTCGATTATTTTCTATTTGAATAGCATACAAAAAAATATTATATGTCAGAAACATTTATTGAATACAGTTAATAAATTAAATATGATTGTTATAAATTCATTTTAATTATACATTAAATATTCATAATGAAATCTACATTCAAAATGGAGTAATTAAACACTTTTGCACAATTTTTTTTTTCTTTAATTTTTTCGTTTCACCTCCATGTATGTATGTTACGCGATGTTGTCTAGTTTTGGAGATATTCAAATTTCTTAGTTTTGTTTTTGTATCACCGACTTGGTTCACAAGAACTGATATTCTGACAATAAAATCATACTTCGACTGCCTCATTGGCGCGGTGGGCGAGAGTCTGCTTGCGGCGCAAGAGGTAGCGGGTTCGATTCCCGCCGAGGGGTCAAGTGTTTGTATGTTCTGCAAGCACTTTCTCCTTGGTCTGGGTGTTTAATATGTATAATAAAAAATATCTATGTATGTATGGATATTATATTAAGTATATCAGATGTCTAGTACCCGTAACACAAGCTAAGAGCTTACCACGGGGCTAGGTGTTGTTGTGTGGATTGTCCGGAAATATTTATTTATTTATTTACTTGAGTCAAAAAGATATTTGAATAGTGGATTTGGATTTGAACCTTAAAAAAGTACCATAATAAAAAACTTTCGAAATTGTATTTTTTGAGAATTTTGTTCAAACTTTATGACTAAATAACAAAAAAAAAAATTCTCTAACTTTTATTGCTTACTATTGGGAAACTGTATTAGTAATCTGGCTAATCACCTACAATTACCTAATTTAGTTTAAAATAACCATTAATGTTCGCAAGTACCACATTAAAACCGTAACTTTCTAAGAAAGGCTTTTCTAAGAAAGGTATTGTTACGAATGTTAAGCCGAGGCCGAGGTGAGCCAGAGATAGAACACCTAATACTATTCTAGGTGAAAGAGCTTTCAGCAATCAAGTCATCATCATCACCCTATTAACGTTCCCACTGCTGGGAAACCGGGACTTCTCTCTTAGCGAGTGAGATTAGGCCTTAATTCATCACGTTGGCTAAGTGCGGGATGGTACAACATACAAAATTATTTATTTCCATTGTTTGGTTTAACAAAAGTTGACACTTCAAAATTTGGTGGCTTCGCTGTTTTAACATTAGAGCAAAGAAACTTTAGCTCATTTTTGTATTGGAAATTTGCAATATTTTTTTGTGAATCTTGGTGAATATCCTTCAAACTCTTTAAAGTCCTTTGAACATGCCGGTTTCCTCACGATTTTTGCCTTCACCGTTGAAGCACGTGTTTTAAAGCGCACATACATTTTTCAAGAAGATAAATCCAGAGCTGCGTTAAATCTTTACCTTCCTCTGAGTGATTTTAATAAGTTATGGGGGTGAGAGTGGGGAAGGAAAACCGAAAATCTGCAAATATACTCGAGTGGGGTATCAAATGAAAGCGCATCGCTCCATTCGTTTGGGAGCTATGACGTCCCAGACAGACAGACAAACACGTCATACATATAACACCCCTCTTTTTTGGTCGGGGGTTAAAAATGACAAGACAACATCGACTGCAATTGCGCAAATGTTCTACGAAATGTTACACCCGTACGCTCATCGGTTTAATCCTATCGATTAGATTGTAGCGAATAATCGAGAGGTTTGCCCTCAAAAGCCTCTATGTAGTTTTTACTATTGTTTTTTTTTATGTGGTTTTGTATAATTTTCTTATGCGAAAAATTCCAAGTCAAGCCGCAGCTGGCAGTAGTTGATCTACCAAAAGTCGGATACCCTTTAGAGTAGACATTTTCTATTTCTTATCAGTTAGGATTTTTAGCCGTTGTTAGCTGGGGCGCTGTGGCCCGAGGTGGCCTTGCGCATGGAGGTGAGGCGGTAGAAGGGAGTCTCGGTGCGATGGGCAGTCATCACTAGTACAGTGCTACACGTGGCTCTGTGCTAGTTGTGGACGTACCTGGGAGCCGGTGCCGGGCCCGTCGCTGTGGCCCGAGGTGGCCTTGCGCATGGAGGTGAGGCGGTAGAAGGGAGTCTCGGTGCGATGGGGCAGTCATCACTAGTACAGTGCTACACGTGGCTGTGCTAGTTGTGGACGTACCTGGGAGCCGGTGCCGGGCCCGTCGCTGTGGCCCGAGGTGGCCTTGCGCATGGAGGTGAGGCGGTAGAAGGGAGTCTCGGTGCGATGGGGCAGTCATCACTAGTACAGTGCTACACGTGGCTGTGCTAGTTGTGGACGTACCTGGGAGCCGGTGCCGGGCCCGTCGCTGTGGCCCGAGGTGGCCTTGCGCATGGAGGTGAGGCGGTAGAAGGGAGTCTCGGTGCGATGGGCAGTCATCACTAGTACAGTGCTACACGTGGCTGTGCTAGTTGTGGACGTACCTGGGAGCCGGTGCCGGGCCCGTCGCTGTGGCCCGAGGTGGCCTTGCGCATGGAGGTGAGGCGGTAGAAGGGAGTCTCGGTGCGATGGGCAGTCATCACTAGTACAGTGCTACACGTGGCTGTGCTAGTTGTGGACGTACCTGGGAGCCGGTGCCGGGCCCGTCGCTGTGGCCCGAGGTGGCCTTGCGCATGGAGGTGAGGCGGTAGAAGGGAGTCTCGGTGCGATGGGCAGTCATCACTAGTACAGTGCTACACGTGGCTGTGCTAGTTGTGGACGTACCTGGGAGCCGGTGCCGGGCCCGTCGCTGTGGCCCGAGGTGGCCTTGCGCATGGAGGTGAGGCGGTAGAAGGGAGTCTCGGTGCGATGGGGCAGTCATCACTAGTACAGTGCTACACGTGGCTGTGCTAGTTGTGGACGTACCTGGGAGCCGGTGCCGGGCCCGTCGCTGTGGCCCGAGGTGGCCTTGCGCATGGAGGTGAGGCGGTAGAAGGGAGTCTCGGTGCGATGGGGCAGTCATCACTAGTACAGTGCTACACGTGGCTGTGCTAGTTGTGGACGTACCTGGGAGCCGGTGCCGGGCCCGTCGCTGTGGCCCGAGGTGGCCTTGCGCATGGAGGTGAGGCGGTAGAAGGGAGTCTCGGTGCGATGGGGCAGTCATCACTCGCACAGTGCTACACGTGGCTCTGTGCTAGTTGTGGACGTACCTGGGAGCCGGTGCCGGGCCCGTCGCTGTGGCCCGAGGTGGCCTTGCGCATGGAGGTGAGGCGGTAGAAGGGAGTCTCGGTGCGATGGGGCAGCCATCACTCGCACAGTGCTACACGTGGCTCTGTGCTAGTTGTGGTAGTACCTGGGAGCCGGTGCCGGGCCCGTCGCTGTGGCCCGAGGTGGCCTTGCGCATGGAGGTGAGGCGGTAGAAGGGAGTCTCGGTGCGATGGGGCAGCCATCACTCGCACAGTGCTACACGTGGCTCTGTGCTAGTTGTGGACGTACCTGGGAGCCGGTGCCGGGCCCGTCGCTGTGGCCCGAGGTGGCCTTGCGCATGGAGGTGAGGCGGTAGAAGGGAGTCTCGGTGCGATGGGGCAGCCATCACTCGCACAGTGCTACACGTGGCTCTGTGCTAGTTGTGGACGTACCTGGGAGCCGGTGCCGGGCCCGTCGCTGTGGCCCGAGGTGGCCTTGCGCATGGAGGTGAGGCGGTAGAAGGGAGTCTCGGTGCGATGGGGCAGCCATCACTCGCACAGTGCTACACGTGGCTCTGTGCTAGTTGTGGACGTACCTGGGAGCCGGTGCCGGGCCCGTCGCTGTGGCCCGAGGTGGCCTTGCGCATGGAGGTGAGGCGGTAGAAGGGAGTCTCGGTGCGATGGGGCAGCCATCACTCGCACAGTGCTACACGTGGCTCTGTGCTAGTTGTGGACGTACCTGGGAGCCGGTGCCGGGCCCGTCGCTGTGGCCCGAGGTGGCCTTGCGCATGGAGGTGAGGCGGTAGAAGGGAGTCTCGGTGCGATGGGGCAGCCATCACTCGCACAGTGCTACACGTGGCTCTGTGCTAGTTGTGGACGTACCTGGGAGCCGGTGCCGGGCCCGTCGCTGTGGCCCGAGGTGGCCTTGCGCATGGAGGTGAGGCGGTAGAAGGGAGTCTCGGTGCGATGGGGCAGCCATCACTCGCACAGTGCTACACGTGGCTCTGTGCTAGTTGTGGACGTACCTGGGAGCCGGTGCCGGGCCCGTCGCTGTGGCCCGAGGTGGCCTTGCGCATGGAGGTGAGGCGGTAAAAGGGCGGCGTCTCGGTGCGCTCGATGAGGCAGTTCAGCGTCTCCACGGTCTGCAGCTCTGTCATCATCTCGTCCAGGAGCCGCTCCGGCCGCGACCGCGCCAGGTACAGCACCACGCGCTTTGCCTGAACAAAACAAACATCGTTACAGACCGTGACTATTTCAAAAGCATGAAACATAAAAGGGAGTCGCGAAGGAGGTCAGTCACGAAATCGTTGACGAGACGATCTCTAAGACTTCTGTGTAGGTTAAATCAGGTTAAGGATAGCTGTAATAAACAAAATACTAGAAAAAAAATTTGCCCAGATTTTAGACAACATAGGCTCGTTGTGTGTTAAACATTTCTTTAGCCATCATTCGTTGCTTGAAAGTTAAAGTAAACAAAGGGTGTTTGGTACCTAATTGTGACTGTACATTATGTTTATTGAATATTTTAAGGAAAAATATTTTGTATTACATTCCCAGCTTAACTCACTCCAGTAACACCTGACTGATCAGTCTCGCATCAGTCTAGAATGGCCGCTACTGGACTTAATGCTTACAGACAATCATAATGACGAGTATCATCAATATGTGCCATACTCGCTCCGTCTCGTTGGCGAGTACTCTTCAATTATATAATATAACAAGCAGTCAGCCCCGGCTCCACACGGATATTATCATCATCATTATGAGATATCAGAGCATGTAAGGCACATTTTTTTTTAATGAATGACTACTTTAAATAAAAACCATAACGCTAACATTTGATAAACATGCCATAAAAAGCCAATTCCGAAGGTCGTGGGTTCAAACCTGCGACAATGTACTTTTTTCACGAAAAAAATCTGTGCCGTTGAAACACATCCATAACGGTGAAGGCGTCGTGAGGAAACCGGCATATTTGAGAAATTTTACGAGTTTAAAGGGCATGTGACATTCACCAGCCCGCACTTGACCAGCGTGGTGAATTAAGGCCTAATCTCTCTCGCCAAGAGAGAAGTCGCTGATTCCCAGCAGTGGGAACGTTAATAGGTTGATGATGAATTGAAAAAAACAATCAAGTCTGGCCGCATAAATACAGCTTTTCTGATATTTACAAAACTTACATACAAATGGCGTTAAATTGACGGCAAAATTATTAATATTTTTTATTAACCTGAAAGATTTGACATAAATACATGAAACATATAATTATTATTAAAACAGAAATTACTTATCAATTTAATTAATTCATCAATAATTTTATAAGTTATGTTTGAAAGAAGTAATTCCTATAAAATAACAACATTGTTACGAGTATTTTCAATTGAATAAATATGCATAATGAATAATATGAATGTTATACTATATGGTACTTACATCACTAGTCATGACAAATCAACAGGAACAGACATCTGATATACTTAATATAACGCACTACGTTCTTCTTTCTTTTTAAACCGCGACAATAAAGAAGGGTGTTATTAGTTTTGACGTGGCATAGCTCCCGATCGGATTAAGCTATTTCAATATAGTTATTTTGTATGAAAGGTGAGTTGCGCGTGAATTTGCAAATATACTCGAGTGGGGTCTCATATGAAAGCGCATCACGTGCACATTACAAAATAGTATGACTTTTTACTTTTAAGGTAACTAAAGTTCTAGGATCGGTATTTTTTATTAATTTTAAATTTAGATTATTTATCAAAGAATTAGGTTTACGAATAACAAGTTAAAAGCTCGAGTAATAAAAACAAAAATGTAAAGGTATATTTATTAATTCGATTTAATTTATTATTGATTGATACTTTTTTTTTGAAATAATTGTTCTAGATTAACAATATTAATGATTTTTTTTTTAACATGGCCTCTATCTACATAAATATTGCGACAACCATAGTGATTTATATTCTCTTTGGTGACAACCTCAATCAAGGAGGAACTCTTTTCTATCTGTAGACGCATTCTGTAAACTCATTTCGATCCTTACTAAGCTGAATCCGCGGTGAGTTTAAAGTTTTGTATTCTGTAAAACTCGATAGCGCCTGTAGCGCCTCAGTGACGAGCGTTCGAAGTGAGCTCGGTCACTTGAGTGATTTCGAGTTCGGATTCGATTTTTAACAGAATGCGTCTGCTGAACCTAATCAGAGGTTACAAATTAAAAAGTAATATGACCTCAGATCAATTAACTCTTTGCTTTGTCATTATGACTGCCCCGTTGGCGCGGTGGGCAAAGGTCCGCATGCGGCGCAAGAGGTAGCGGGTTTGATTCCCGCCGAGTGGTCAAGTGTTTGTATGTTCTGCAATCACTTGTCTCCTTGGTCTGGGTGTTTAATATGTATATTAAAAAAAACTATATATGTATGTCTATTATATTAGGTATATCAGATGTTATCTTGTATCTTGTTCTTTCACCTTGGAGAAAACATTTAAGAGTTCTTAAGGGTTCCCATTTATTTTACAAGAAAACATTTCCTATGTTAATCGGGCATAATGTAGCTTTCCATTTCTGAAAGAATTTATACGATCCGTTAAGTAGTTTTCTGAGCCTATTCATTACAAACAAACAAATCTATCCTGTTTATAATTTTATTAGTATAAAAAAGTACATGACACATTCGACATTGTAAAGACAGGGACAAATTAATTAAGTATAACCGAACCTAAACACATGTGCATAAATTACGCTACTCGACCGACCTTGGCCTCCCATAATGTGAATATGGAGACATCACTTCCCTGCCCCTTAAGAGCCATTAGTCAAATAAGTGCCCTAGTTGACCGGCAAAGTGTGACCGGAAATCACAAACTTAATAACATAATTATGCTCTACCAAAGGCAACCTCTTCCTGCAATTTTAAGTTAGTTAAGTTCCTTCACAGATCCGTTGATTCGTTCTGCAGTAAGCGGTCGGCTATGTGATAGATACCATTATCAGTTAAGTGCTTTGCGGTGTTGCAGCTTGGCCCCGCGTCGTAACCATGTTTTATTTTTGGGTTTATTTCCGTTATTTTATATTTTCGCGCGGTAAACAGTCTAATTGATTATATCATCACGTGACCTCCGGGTGGTGCTAAGAACAGTCTCTGGTGGTAGGCTTCGGCCGCGGCTTGTCACCACCCTCCGGGCTGGGCCAGTGCGTGAAGCGATTTTTTCGTGTTTCGTAATGTGGCCCGGAGAAGCCATCTTCTAGGCCTTCATGCTCCATCTTAGACCACATCGTCACTTTACATCAGGTGAGAAGGCTTATCGATAATAATAAAAAAAAAAAAAAAATCATGTGATATTTGTCAGTGGGAGCACACTAGACTTTCATTCCGAAGGTCGTGGGTTCAATCCCCGTTTCTGTATTTTTCTTCATGTACGTGCGCTTTAAACGGCGAAGGCCAACATTGTGAGGACAACCTGCATGTTTTGAGAACTTTGAAGAGTTTGAAGTGCATATGACTTTGACCAACCCGCACTTAGGCAGTGTAGTCCTTGTGTCCCAGCAGTGGGAACGTAAGCAGGGTGATGATGATGATGTGTGTGTGTGTGTAGGCATTAAAAAAGGGATATAATAATGTCCAGTGTTGAATATACTAAAATATTTTAAACTGGCACTTAAATTTTATTAAAAGTATAAAAGTACAGGATGGATTTTGGAGCTTTCCAATTGGGCGTTCCGAGTCGTACGTACGACGTACGTGTGCGGCGCGGCAAGCGGAGCATTTGACGTGCGTTGAAAATAATCAAACCTACTTGCAACATAGGTAGTACGTCAAGCACATAGAGGAAAAGCATCGTGAGGGTAAGTACATACTTTAACCGTTATACTCGTACTTACAAGAAAACATGCTAAGGAGACTATTCAGGTAAACCGTACTGTATTAAAAGATTAAAAAAAACGGTCTGCTAAAAAAATGTAAAATAGCAAAATTATATCTTTTATCCTTATCCTACTTCATTTGGGGGTCAAAACACTCTATGGGACCATCAAAAGTATAAGAACTAGAAATGACAGAAATTGCATAAACCGTTACCCATTCTGATTGCCATGAAATAATGTCAATATAACATTTGTGATCATAACATTATTAGTAGGTAAAGAACGTAGACGTCACTCTATCACGAATACCTTTTCATTAGATAAAGAAAATAGAATGACATTTTATATTAATAAGGAGTGTTTAGATAATAAAAGAGAGACACATTTATAAACAAGAATATCGGATTACAGCAACATAATACGATTTCAGTTAAGGAAAAATATAACAATGTATTTCAAAACTAGAGGTAAATCTATAGTATAAAAAGGCATGTTTAAACTCAATAAATGTTCAGTATTCAACCTACTAACTACAGTCGTGTTAATTACTCCTCCTACCTGCCAACATTACACATTAAATATTTCACTGCTCATTTCTTTGAAATCGCTTTTATGAAAAGTAGTAAATTTAGGTTTCATCTGCGGGAAAAAATCAGATTTTTTAACAAAAATCAGTTTTTCGTAAAACCTCGCGTTCTGTGGCTCGGAGGTCATACAATACATTATTAAACAGTTCGTGGTGACATACAGTCACTACACACTGCAAAAAATACTATTATGCGTTGAAAAAGCGATTAGAATGCACTCACGTAAGATACGATAAGATATAGATGAATAAACCCTTTCTATTATATTCTATAAGTATTCCGTAACCGGAGGAAACCGTGAGGAAACCGGCATGTTCCGAGAACTTTAAAGAGTTTGAAGGACATGTGACATTCACCAGCCCGCACTTGGCCAGCGTGGTGAATTAAGGCCTAATCTCTCTCGCCAAGAGAGAAGTCCCTGTGTCCCAGCTGTGGGAACGTTAATAGGGTGATGATGAAGTCATAATCTTCATAAGTATTCCGTATAAAAAGGCGTAAATTATCACAATATGCCCTAGTATCAGAAATACGTTTTTAAAACACTTTATTTTTATGTATTTACCGATTTTTAGTATGAAAGATGTGGATTCTTGATTATAGCTCGAGAGCTACAATACTTATCAGTATAAAAATTTTATAAGACCGACTTGCTTAAAACAGTTTAAATTAAAAAAGTCAATAAATCACCAAAAAGTGTTTTTAAAAGAAATGCTAGTAGTCCAACTATCAAAATTCACCCGCTCATATTTTTTTGGGGTTGCAAAAAAATACAAATGGCAAAAAACGTTACCCTTATAGAATCGTCATGTCTGTCTGTGTATGCCACAGCCACTTTGTTCCGTAACTATAAGAATTACACTGTTGAAACTTTGTAAGTACATAGATGTATTCTGTGAACCGAACTAACACACAAAAAAAACCGGATGAGGGGATTGAACGAGATCTTGTTAGCAGTTTTTTTAAAAACGTCATAAATTGTTAACCGCATACTTACTGTAATTTATAAAGCTAAGCAGCGATAGATAGATAGATAGATAGATAGATTGAAGAGAGACCACTCTGACTGCAAATTTAAGCACTTTTTTTTATTTGTATTTATTAGTTCGACAATTAATCTACATACATAGTTTCGGAAAAAAGTGGCTGTGACATACGAACGAACAGATAGACCGACATAACGAATCTATAATGGTTCCGTGTTTTATTTGGCAACGGAACCCTAAAAAAGCGTTACTCTCCAGGAGCGCCGGTACTAGTGAACACTTGAACATTAAAATATTTCCGGACTACTCACACGGCATCACCTAACCCCAAAACTAAGCAGAGCTTGTACTATGGATGATATAATACTACATAGATACATTTTGTTTTAGAAAACACCCAGACCCGAGACCAGAAATTATAGATCGTACAAAATCTGGTCACGCGTCGGGAATCGAACCCGCAACCTCATGCGCCTCAGGCGGACTTTCGCCCACCGGGCCACAGAGGCCGTCATAACGCCTCGTCGTGGGCTGCGGTCTACTCTCTTACATATCCTCGGTACATCGGAGTTATGTACAGAGGATATCTTACGAATTTTCAACCAGGTTACGTGTACATCTGACGATCTGACGCGAGTTCATCACCAGTCGCATAAAGTGCACGACGTGACGCCACTAAAGGTTTCACATCAATAAATCTAAATTTAAAATTTAAGAAAAACCCCCGTTTTCAGTTTTAAAACAACATAATATTATGTAATGTGGACGCGATGCGCTTTCATTTGATACCCCACACTAGTATATTTGCAGTTTATCGGTTTTCCTTCCCCACTCTCGTCCCCATAACTTTTAAACGGCTCACCCTATTTTCACGAAACATGTCTCAGAACAGTCGCGCCAGACTCACCTTTCATACAAAAGAACTTAATTAAAATCGCTCCATCCGTGTTGGAGCTATGATGTCCCAGACAGACAAAATTATAACATATCTTTTTTGGTCGGGGGTTAAAAAACAGGATTTTCGTTATATACGACAGTCAAATTAACGCGAGAATGGCTTTAAAAATAAATGCCAAAGTTCCTAGGTGTGTTTGCTTTTTCGCACTGAATTCGCTGAACGGATTCCAGTCCTATAATTACACTGGAAAATAAAAATACATCCTCGTTTTACATATTGGCTGTGTATTTTCCCAAAACAACGAGTTTTTTATTTGAACCGGAGTATCAGGTAAGAACGCTTAATATCGAAAACTTTTATATTTTCAAACACCGACTCTGTAAATATAATATGAATATATGAAATGAACTTTAAACGTTGCTGTTGACTGATAAAACACATTCAGTGATATATTTTTATTTATGGACATCCCTTTGTACTTTTAAAGTCAATAGCATTTTCGACGTATACGAATCGCGTCCATTGTATGTTTACTTACAAGCTTTTAACATTTATAACGGATTTAAAATCAGTTTTCATCAGTAGATATACTTACATAAGTAAATAAGACATCTTCGACCGTCGCGCCTCAAGACTGTTTTAATTTAAATTGTGTTACTTCCTCCTTGCTTTTTTTTTAATTGTTAATGTGTGCTATGTATGTTATGTTTGTCCGTAACGCCTACAATCACTACTCGAGAATACTTAAGTATTCTCGACCTCATAATGGATTTTCCCGCGAATCACATATTTACCCTAAATAAAAGTAGAATCTATTTCGTTTTCATGGTCGCAAATACACCTGCGTACCAAATGTCAGTGACATTAAGTGTTTCCTGCTTTATAATGGATTTTCCCGCTGTAAAAAGTAGTTTATATCCTGTGAACCAAATGTCAGTGTCCTGAAGTGTTTCCAACGTTATAATGGATTTTCCCGCAAAAGATTTTATTCTCGCGGTAAAAGTTGTCTCTATCCGTTTGCATCTATGTATAAAATTTCAGTGCCCTTAAGTGATTTACTATAGATCTTTACGTTTTGGTTTTTAACTTTAGTTAAAATAAATGTAAGCCATAAAGCCAAAATAATTGTAAATTTAGAACTACCAACTAAAATTTTAGTCGCAAATTTTAGGAAGTAGCATCATAATAGCTCTAATGTAATTTTAAAAACAAAAATGGACAAACGAAAATGGGATGTAGGTGGGGTGGTCTGATAACTAACTAGCCTAAAAGTTTTCACCTAGGTCTCGTCATTCTTTTATAAATCCATGTTTAAAAACATCTTTAAAGTATTACCTTCTAACGCGAGGTAGTTAGTGGAAAGGACATTTATTATTATTATTTTTATTGATATATAATAAATATAATTTTAAAAGCTGTGTTGGCTAAGTGGGAAATTACTCGACTTTCATACCGAAGGTCGTGGGTTCAAACCCCGCCAAATACCTCTGCATTTTTTTTCTTGAGATATTTATGTGCGCTTTAAGCTCGTGCTTAAACGGTGAAGGGAAACATCCTGAGGAAATCGACATGTTCTGAGAACTTTAAAGAGTTTGAAAGACATGTGAAATTCACCAACCCGCTCTTGGCCAGTGTGGTGAATTAAGGCCTAATCTCTCGCCCAGCAGTGGGAACGTTAATAGGATGATTGAGAACGTTAATAGGATGATGATGATTATTTTCGGATCAAAATTTGAAAATGAAATGCAGAAGTTAAAAGATAATAAAGTTTCTCCATTTGATTTCTTCATAAAAGTGACCCTATGAAAATAATTATATTCGATGATTATTGAATAAAGTTATGTAACATTTGTATATTAAAAGAAAACATTGGAAGATTTAAGCCTTAAGAATTCATGAATTTTATATTTTATTTTAATTTGTATTTAATTGTACAAGGCCGTTCAGATAAGGTGTCGTTTTGATATTAGTCCCATTTGCTACAGTAGCAAATGGGACTAATATCATCTAAAATGCTAATTACGCCGTTTAGCTTATAAAAAATATGTCATTCTATTAATAGGCGTTCTGCTTTTATGTCCTTTCGTTACGAAGCGGTCTTGATAGCCTTCTTGGTTTGTCCAACGTTCCACCGAACACCCTGTATACTATAAATTATACGAGTAATTATTATAAGTATATCACAATGAGTGTTATTAAACTGTTGAAATTCACGGAATCCCCGGCATACGAGACCATCTCATATCTATAAAATTCATTACTTTCTCTGGTGTCTCAGCTAAAAGAAATGGAGCATATTTGCCGGTCCTCACATATTGCATACTGGAATTCCTTAAGCGCCTCCTCTATGAAGTGGATGTAGCAATTTTAATTGGATGTAGACCCAAAGGACGCCCCTGCCGGGCGCGGTGTAAGTGTAATGAAACCACAAACATGTTGCAATCTGAACAACGTGCGAGCCTTGGGGACTGAAACATCTTTATTCACTCTAAGCTCTTAGCGTTTCGCAACCTATCAAATACGCGTAGTCCATTACTTTGCAATTTTTAACCGACTTTCAACGCAAACCGGAATCAATTCGTCCCGTGTATTTTTTTTCATTTACTGTTCTACAACATGCGATCTTTTGGTTATGTTATATTTAAATAAGTTAATTTTATTAATTATTTTTATTTTATTAAATTATGTATCCATGTAACCACATATTTGAGTTTTGACCTAAAACACATCCGCTACGAATATAACTAATTAACCTCAAGAAACTATATAGTTAAAGAGGAGATATTTCAGAAACACATTTTAAAATTGACATGCCTACTCCATTAAAATATGTAAATAGCTATTGATTGTATATATTTTGTTTCATGCCAACAAATTATGGCAATACATAGAAAAATATTCTAACCACACGGCGTTAATTTTCCAATTTAACAACATAAATTAAAATAGTCGTGAGGCGAAAAACGGAACGCGAGCAAACTGACATTGTCAGTGTCAGTTTCTTAACATACCCAGAGAACGTCACGTATATGATGACAAATGGCAGGGCAGTATATTCGCGGTTAGTAATTATGATTAAATTAAATATAAACATGAGGAAATATTTTTTTTTCGTACTAATCAACATTTAAAACAACCATTTTAAACCAAATAGATTACTTTTTATTGTATTTTTGTTTAGATTAAATTTAATAAATAAATACAAAATCTTGCATAACCGTAACCCACCGTTAACGGACACCTACATTTGTATAAAAATACTAGTAGTGCCCCGCGGTGTTACCCGCGTTATAATGGATTTTCCCGCGGAATGACGTTTTCCCGCGGTAAAAAGTAGCCTATGTTATTTTTCAGGCTCTAGAGATTCTGTGTACCAAATTTCATTTAAATCGGTTCAGTAGTTTTTACGTGAAAGAGTAACAAACATCCATACATCCATACTTAACTTTCGCCTTTATAATAGTAGTAGGATAGAGATTCCAGAGCGCTTTCTTGCGTCGTAACAGCAATATCCGGAAGCAAGAGAAGCTGCCTGAAGCAGGCGCCTAGTTTTACTTCAGGGCGAAGGATAGCATTGATTGCTTCTTAATTAAGTTTATGTAAAGCAGCATGACACTTTATGGCTATAACATTACAATAGTGTAGGACGCAGTGAGCCAGAATATGAAAAATTAATGGATAGACTAGTTTAATTGAATCCTATACGAATAAATCTAAATTTAAAATTTAAGAAAAACCCCCGATTCCAATGCCATAATTTCCTTAAACGTAAAACAACATAATATTATGTAATGTGGACGCGATGCGATTTCATTTGATACCCCACACTAGTATATTTGCAGATTTTCGGTTTTCCTTCCCCACTCTCACCCCCATAACTTTTAAACGGCACAACCGATTTTCATGAAACATGTCTAAGAACACTCGCGCCAGACTCACCTTTCATACAAAAATAACTAAATTGAAATCGCTCCATCCGTTTGGGAGCTATGGTGCCACAGACACACAGACAGACATACAGACAGACAGACACGTCAAACTTATACACCCCTCTTTTTTGGTCGGGGGTTAGGTAATAATGCTTCTGAAATGATGACCACTACCAATCTGTCAATCATAATCAAAATCATAATAATTTATTCATAGAAATTCAGGTTTGTACAAAGTTCTTAATAAAATATTTTAGTTACACTGAAATCTGCCTTCTTTCGGCGTATGAATAATGCAAAACAAAAAAAAAAAAAAATTAACTATTTCATTATTAGATAAATCTAAATTTAAAATTTAAGAAAAACCCCTGATTCCAGTGCCATAATTTCCTTAAACGTAAAACAACATAATATTATGTAATGTGGACGCGATGCGCTTTCAATTGATACCCCACACTAGTATATTTGCAGATTTTCGGTTTTCCTTACCCACTCTCACCCCCATAACTTTTAAACGGCACAACCGATTTTCATGAAACATGTCTAAGAACACTCGCGCCAGACTCACCTTTCATACAAAAAAAACTAAATTGAAATCGCTCCATCCGTTCAGGCGCTATGGTGACACAGACAGACAGACAGACAGACAGACAGACACGTCAAACTTATAACACCCCTCTTTTTTGGTCGGGGGTTAATTATTAGATCAAACACACAATATAAAAAAAACACAAAAATATTAATCCATAAATGTCAAGAGTGTAACCAACGAAGAAGATATGAATATTGCACCTAACACAAAATAATCCAAAAAGCATAGTTTTTAGGGTTTCGTACCAAAGGGTAGAACGAGACCTTATTACAGAGACTTCTCTGTCCGTCGGTTACAAGGCTGTATCTAATGAACCGTGATAGCTAGGGGGACGAAATGTTGATGGATATTGAACTTCACTTGCCTATGATACATCAAATGCTAAAGGTTCCCATACAACAAACGTGATTGAAGTGAAGTTACGCGACGTTGCGCTATGCCAGTACTTGGTTGGGTGAATTTTTAACAAATATTGGTATAAACTGTATTCGGAACCCCCCGGAAGATCAAGTGTGAGTCCATCTTATATATGTAAATAACATTTATTTGCTATTGCTGTAAAATCCACACAACAATAATTCGTTTTGTAATATTAAAATATCCCACTATCACTTAAAAATAGACGTAAGTAGATTAAATAATTGGTTTATTTAAGTAGGAAAGATTTTATTATTTCCACAGACAAAGCTTGAGGGAAACTAAAAAATAAGCAAGTTTTTTGTCCATTAGAAAAGATACGTAAATAATGCCCAGTTATTCAGTTTTCAGTTACGTAGCGACATCTCTCTGAAATAACCGTAAATAACAGAACATTTTCAGGGCAGGTTTCATGCAGAGGTTCTAGGACTTACGAGCTGTAACCTCAGCCCGCCATCTGTTTTGTACCGTAAATGTGAGGTTGCTAGTAGGGACGCCTGGCTTGCATAGATGTCGCTAGTGACAAATAACATTTACGACGCTGTTCATTTTGAAAATTGATTTTATTCGCGAAAACTGCGACGATAGTTTATAATTACGATGATCTCAAATTGGGCGTTTCGGAGCGACAAGCGGAGCGTTGGACGTTCGCTGTACGCACGTTAAATTGTTTTCATACAAAGAGTACGTCTCGAAACGCTCAAATTGAAAGCCTCCTTAGTCTTTTAATTCTCTCATTATTAAGGTTATTTAAATGTGAACCTCCGATTCCGATTACTAATACAGTTTTTGCAATAGTTACGAAAAATATATTATGTTCCGTGATTGCTTTTTATACTTTGGTCCTAAAGTTTTGACAACATAGGTACTCAAAAATTACAAATTTGAAATATTTTTTGTACTTTTCAGCTATGTATGTGTCATTTCTTTATAATTTTATTTAGCTTGACACTGGGAAAATGACGCTACAAGCACAGAGTCCAATTATAAAAAAAATGAATTGTATGTTTATGTTTTTTGACATACAGTATGTACATTTTAACAAAATATAAAAGAATGTGAACCAAGCAGGTAATCAAAAAAATAACTCAAAAAGTTGAATATCACTGATCTATCAAAAATCGTTAAATTTAGATTAAGCATGCTACTTACAGCGACTACATGCCGGGTGGAGTCAGGCGTGCTATTATCGCGTCTTACCCAAAACAGGTCTCATTGAATTGCTCTAAAAAGCATATAATAACATTATTGTAAGCATTTGCTAATAATGAGCATAATGTTGCACCATTACACTCGTTCTATTTCGAATTGTGGCAAGCTTCGTTTCTATACGTCGTGGTCAATTAGCAACGGTGCAAATCCGCTTTGTGTGCACGGATTACAGTGGAAGTGCCTAGGAGCCGAGAACAATCAGGCCTTCGTTATTTTAATTGAATAAGTACTGTAATATATTAATGCACCAAATAATTTGCATGATAAATTAATATGGTAGAATGGTGAAAATGTATTGCGTACCTTTTTAAGACCTTTATATTCAACGTATGCTCTTGCAAATAAATATTTATTGTTATTCTCTTTACTGGACTGCCTAAGTGGGCGCAGTGGGCGAAGGTCCGTTTGCGGTACAAGAGGGTTTGATTCCCGTCGAGGGTCAAGTGTTTGTATGTTCTGCAAGTACTTTCTCCTTGGTCTGGGTGATTTATATGTTAGGAAAGAAATATGTATGTAACACGAGCTTAGAGCTTATCAAGGTGGCTAGATGTTGTTGTGTGTATTGTCCGGATATATTTATTTATTGAAATGTAAAAACGACATTAATTACATTTTTCATAAAAAAAATAAAAAAAATTGAAACTGCCTACCTACTGTTATAAACTGCAATATATCAAAATAATTTCTTTATCGCTGTGTCCGCAGACATTGATCTCGATTTATTCTGCACGAGCGCGGATTCCTCCAAGCGGCGACTTAGTCAAGATTTTTCTTATTGTAATTTTCTTATCTTTAGTTGTCTGTAGGTGTGTAATGTTGTGGGTGTATGCTGTTCTCAGATTTATTAATTTTGATGTCAATAATCGTGAAAACGCACGTGTCGTCTAATCGGGAGCACACTTGACTTTCATTCCGAAGGTCGTGGGTTCAATCAAACCTTGCCAAGCAACTATGGATTTTTCTTGAAAAATATATGTGCGCTTTAAAACACGTGCTCTAACAGTGAAGGCAAACGTCGTGAGGAAACCGGCATGTTCTAAGATCTTTAAAGAGTTTGAAGGGTATGTGATATTCACCAACCAATATTGTTGATTACACCAACCAGCATTTGGCTAGCGTGGTATATAAAGACCTAACCCCTCTCGCCAATAGAGAAGTCCCCGTGTCCCAGCAGTGGGAACGTAAATAGGGTGATGATGAATCGTGAAAACCTAGTTGTTTGTAGGAAATATACCCTGAGATTGCAAACATCTAGGTTGTGTAAGGTCTTGGCAGTTTAAAAGTATATATAAATATATATAAAGTTTAATTTTAAGTTGACCTGTCCATGTAGGCTATGTGCTTCTAAGGAAATAAACGTTTTGACTTCGACTTTGACTCATATATGTATGAGATATACAGTCCCATTACCGAAGAGGGAGGCTGGGTGGGTGGTGAGCAGTTGACGGACTTTGCTATCCAGGGTTTTATCATAGCCCAGAAATCATCAAAATTAAAAATATCACCGATTCCAAGAACTTAGATCACTTAAAAGTAAAATATCATACTATTTTGTAATGTGCACGTGATGCGCTTTCATTTGAGACCCCACTCGAGTATATTTCCAGATTTCCGGATTTTCTTCTCCACTTTTATCTAAATATTAAACGCGTCAACAGATTTTCATTATACATGTCTTAGAACACTCAAATACATATTTGCGGGACATAGTTTCGGAAAGTTGTAAATTACTAGAATTCACATCTTTCCCTTGTTGTATATGTAGGACTGACTAATATGATGAGCAGCAAATACTAACAATACGTGATTAATAGATATTAATGGGGGCTCCCATACAACGTACGTGATTTTTACAAACAGCGTTGCGCGAGGCCTGTCTTTAGAAGGGCAACGGCTCTGACTGAATTTTATTAATTTAAAAATATATTCCAATTTCTTTTTTTTATTGTTTAATGTGTATAAACAGGAAACATGTCTTTTATTCCTAACTTTACTTTAGAACCTTAAAACTTTTATCAATAAAATAGATTTTAGATAAATAGCTTCTGTTTTTATGTTGATTTCCACAAAATTTTATAAGAATCGGTTAAGTAGTTCGTATGTTATGTTCATTATTCTGTACATTGTGGATTACGCGGTTGACGGTTAGTTTACGTCGCCCGTAACTAGATGACGCTAGTTATAGTTGTCAAGCTCTGAATCGTGCAGATGAAAACCACCTAACTTGGTGTAAATAAGTCTTAGTAGGACGTAGGAGAAACTTATGCTTATGTAATTCAGTGATTTAAGTAATTAATAATCGTTGACTTTGAATTAAGGTGTCCTAAAATATTTTTGCCGTTTTTGCATACTAGTTTCCTACTAATTACGTGTACAAGTTAGTTAACTGCGCAATTTCAAAATCAGCATAAATACATGAAAATTATTAATCGTCATCTTCCTGACCTGACATCACGGTCGGTCAAAAACATTAACATTATAAATATCCTATTATAATAGTAATTATCTATAATATTGATTGACTAGAACTTTTTAACCTTTTTAAATAAAATTGATATCGAGGTTTGGATCACTTAGAATAGATTTTGGAGACATACGTTTAGATTTTTAATGCTGATGAAGTGTTACTCATGTTGAAAAATAAATGTAATGTGTGTTTTAATAAATGATTGATTTATTCATGTGGAGGTCAATTGTGTTTTTGTTCTCCATAACATTTTACGTAGTTACTATGGAGATAATAACAGAGGGGTTGGACACTGGTTGTGTCTCTTACTTGTGACTTATTCCACTCATTGTGTGGCTCACTCACTACAATGGCGATTCATGATTGTCCTAAAGGCAAATTTCTGCTGATCTTACAGCAATCTTTTACACATGGTCTAGAATAGAATAGAACATTCTTTATTGCATACACAAATGAACATAAATAAAAAAATATTGACTTTTTGGCTTGTTTATTATTTGATATCTTGGTAAGTATAATTTGATATATTTTTGACAATACATATTGACACCCAGTCTAAGGAGATGGCATGGGACCCTCCAAACCCGAGTCTAACTCTCACTTGGCCGATTTTATTAAAAAAAAATATTTTTGTTATCTCGGCCTTTAAAATTCGGTCCACTTATGCCGTGCCGTGATCATGGCACATGTAACTGTCAGCCAAAATATCGTAAAACTCAAAAGACAATAAATCAAGATAATATTCCGTTATAATCTATAGATATAATAATAAATATACTTATTAATAGACATACAAATGTAAAGAGAAATTTCAGCCAAAGGTTATGCAATCGTCGAACGGATCGCATTAATTACATCAGCTGGAACGATGGAAATGGTTTCTCATAGTTTCGATGCTTTGACACTGGCTCTAACTCAATCATCCAATCAACTTATGTAAATATGTCCAACTGGCACGGACTAGACGCCGCGCTAGAAATTAGTTCCAGAATCGGCATCCGGTCACTGGTCAAACACCGATCGGATTTCTCCCAATTTCTGTAAAATATCCTTTGGACACTTCGAACGTTGCGATTCTGTCAATATCTGTCAACTCCCTTCATTAATTTATTTAAGGAGTACTAACAAAGGTAACATAATCTTAAATAAAATTCTAGAATGCAATAGACTAGTGCTCCTTCTTTTGCAAGTAGCCACCAAGTAGCATGCTTACAGAAACATTATAGATCTAATAGATTATTATAGATAATAGTGATCAATTGTCGTACATAATAATGCTTATCTATAATAATATTATATTGATAAATTTGGGAAAAAAAAAAAAAATAATTTATTAATATTTTTAAAATCCAGGATTATCACCTGGACAGGTAGGATGCGCACTGATGAACGCAACCGCCACCGCCAGCCAGATAGATAGCCCAGACTCCAACCGAAAGACCAAGAAGGACGACATAATATCACAAAATCAGCTGACCTGAAACTCTTACTTTCCTAACGTTGCTCTACTTGCCTAACGTTCCTAAGAAGGACGACATAATATCACAAAATCAGCTGACCTGAAACTCTTACTTTCCTAACGTTGCTCGTAGCTCCCGTACCATAAGGTTATGTTATTTATATCGAAAATGAAACGGGTTTTTCACTATAATACCTCCATTAATTTAATATATTATATTATGCTTACAATAAAGTTAATCATATCCTCTTAATTTAAAATTGGGCGCGTCAACACTTTTCACACAGACACGCCTGCTTTTGTACGAAACTCGGGCGCTTACCGTAAACTTAATACTGGATTTTGTAAAATGGACACATTGACTGACTCATAATCTCAACTAACTACCACCCAAACTTCAAATGCGGTCGTTCTTATCTGTGTTAGAGACATGCACAGACAAACTCTCAGCACAATGACCAAACAGAGGCTATATACAAAAAAAACGTTTTTATAGATTTGATTTAGGTAGGTACATTTAAAAGTATTTTAACAGATCTAGCGTCGGAAGCAGCCATCTCATTGTTTAATGTATTTATTGCTAAGAGTTGGGAAATTATTAATTTTTTATTGTTACGTACATAGTTAGTAGGGTATGATAGGACTGATATGTCATTGTATGACGAAAGACCTTACAAATATTGTGAGTAATCCTATTTAAAATATTCGCAGGATGCTTGGGTTTGTTACACTGTTTTGCTGAATAACAAATTGTTATTGAATTTCAATAGAGAACACTTATTGAGTCGATAGTTTAGAATAAAATTAATAATTTAAAACGGAACATGGTTAAGGCTCCTAGAGGCAAGACGAGACATTGTTACTGAGACTTCATTGTCTATCAGTCTGTCTCGAGAACCGTCTTAGACAAAGAGTGACATTTTGAGGGATATGTATTTCTGTTGCCGCTTAACAATATATAACCCTCGGTGCGAGTCCTCATCTCATAATTCTCGAATTAATTTTTCTTAACATTTGTTTTATTATACTTGTATTTGTCATTGATTTTGTTGTTATAGCTGCAACATATGGTGTTTCCTCATTGTTAATGAATTTGCCCATTGACTACTTTATTTTAGTTTGTTTTGGCTTGTTTAAGTTTTGAGAATGCAAAAAAAAGATTTAAATAAATGAATACTGAATTCTCAGTAATAGGGTTTTACCCTTTTGGTACGGAACTCTCAAAAACCTCAATTCGCCACACAAATACAGTTAATTTCCACTTGTAAAAGTTTTTGTAAAATATATCAAAGCCCAAAGTGAGCGACATAATAAAGACAAAATTGCTTAAACACGACTTTTAGGCGTACATATTAATTAAGTCGTCTGGGAATCTCGTGCGCCCTTTATCTTAAAATTAACGTTTATTTTATAGCTTACTGATCCTTGTTATCTGTGCTACTAGATCCAGCTGATTCTAAAGAGACTTTTAAACGCTCCACAAGGGAACACTATTTCAAGCGACAGTATCTATAGCAGACACACATAAAAGTGCCATAGACAGCTGTTTTGAGGCAACAACTAGTTATGGCTCTGTTTGAGTCTTCATGACTTGCGTAGATCTTAACGCTATCCATTTAATATATTGATTATAAACAAATCTTTAGATAAAGTTGCCGACAGAAGGTCATAGAATTCTTGGTAATTCTTGACAGTTTCTACAATAATTACACGGACAGTGACTGATTAAGTTTCCTTTTCTTCCTGCTTTTTTGTCGTACCCACTCGGTTTCTTCTGGCTAGTTCCTCTTCATCCGTTTCAAATTGCACCGGTGCTGAGGAGGATTGAGATTGTTGTTGTAGGATATTTGGAACATTGTCTTGTTCCTCAGTTAAGCTGATGTTGGCCAAATTATCCCTGTAGACTATTAACCTTCTTCTATGTAACGGTCATACAGTTTTCGCTCCGTTTCTGTTTTAATTTCAATGGTAGTTGTATTTATTATTGAAGTAATGGAACAGTAGTTAAAGCTTCGCCTTAACAAAGATTTACATTACAAATCAATGTAAGCAGTACATAAACATTCGATGCGCTATTTAACTGGGTCATGTCGTCAGCCGTGCGCGCTCGGCGCAGCTGCATAGGCAAGTTGTTTACTGAATCATAATATATAGAGAGTTGAATCTTTGAGGGATAATATATGTATTTTGCCTCTATAACAACTAAAAACGTATCTATATAAATAAAAATGAATTGTTGTTCGTTAGTCTGATTAAAACTCGAGAACGGCTGGGACGATTGAGCTGATTTTGGTTTTAAAATGTTTGTCGTAGTCCAGGGTAGGTCTAAACGGTGAGCAAATAAGGAAAAATCTATCTGTCTGTCTGTCTGTCTGTGGCACCATAGCTCCTGAACGGATGGAGCGATTTCAATTTAGTTTTTTTTGTATCAAAGGTGAGTCGCGATTGTTCTTAGACGCATGTTTCATGAAAGTCGGTTGTTCCGTTAAATAGTTATGGGGGTGAGAGTTGGTAAGGAAAACCGAAAAACTGCAAATATACTAGTGTGGGGTATCAAATGAAATCGCATCGCGTCCACATTACATAATATTATGTTGTTTTACGTTTAAGGAAATTATGGCATTGGAATAGGGGGTTTTTCTTAAATTTTAAATTTAGATTTATTGTATACCAACGAAGGAGTTACAATTACTGAAACATAATTAAATAACCAATTCGTGCGGAAGTGTGTGTCAATTAGTCAAACTAAATATAACAAAAACAAAGGCTCGTGAACGTTTACGTTACGATACAAGTCACCAAATATACCTTAAAATCTTTCCGTCTCTTTCTCTCTGCAACATTAAATCGAGAGTGGAACGACTTCAGCGAGCCAATGAATTCGGATACGGGTCGTCAATGTTTTTGTTTCGAAATACCAAGTGCATAAAAACGTGATAACATTTAATTATAACTATCGCAAGTTTTAACTAACGAGAGTCGACTTAGCATTTGTCATGTCTTAGGAAGTTTTATATGTACACAATGGAGAACAAGTGGCCAAACTCATGCAGCAGTCATGACTATATCTTAAAAGTATCATCATCATCACCCTATTAACGTTCCCACTGCTGGGACACAGGGACTTCTCTCTTGACGAGAGAGATTAGGCCTTAATTCACCACGCTGGCCATGAGCGGGTTGGTGAATGTCACATGTCCTTCAAACTGTTTAAAGTTCTCAGAACATGCCGGTTTCCTCACGATGTTTCCTTCACCGTTAAAGCATGTGTTTAAAGCGCACATAAATTTCTCAAGAAGAAAAATCCAGAGGTGTGTGGCGGGGTTTGAACCCACGACTATCGGAATGAAAGTCGAGTGTCCTCCTACTTAGCCAACACGGCTTTTAAAAAAGCTTAAAAGTATATCTAGATACATTATTTTTTGTTTTTTTTTGTTTTTAAGGTAAATATATATATATTTACGCTATCGCCATAGCCGAAATCTGCTAGGATACGTCATCATCATCATCACATATATAATTTGACCACAATCTCACCTGATGTTAAGTGACGATGCGGGCTAAGACGGAGCATGAAGACCTAGAAGGTAAGGTAGGTTTCATACTATTAGACTACGTATACGTTTTCCATATAACCAAACACTGCATATATTTTCCATAAACTATACACGTGACTTCCCACACTTTACACAAATACATTATACTTATACAACTTTAAAGCCTATATATTTACAACTAACATCACGATATAAATTCTAACATAAGCCAGCAAGGCATAATGCATTTTTTATTTTAAACTGAGAGACAATTTTTGACTGCCTCAGTGGCGCGTTGGGCGAGAGTCCGCTTGCGGCGCAAGAGGTAGCGGGTTCGATTCCCGCCGAGGGGTCAAGTGTTTGTATGTTCTGCAAGCACTTTCTCCTTGGTCTGGGTGTTTAATATGTATAATAAAAAATATCTATGTATGTATGTATATTATATAAAGTATATTAGATGTCTAGTACCCGTAACACAAGCTAAGAGCTTACCACGGGGCTAGATATTGTTGTGTGGATTGTCCGAAAATATTTATTTATTTATTTATTTTTAATTTTACAAATCAGCATTGGTTTTTGTGAATTAATTATTATTGCAAAACTGTACTTTTTATCTATAAAATATTAACAAACTTTAAGCTTAACAAACAAATTATATTTGGGTGTAATATTATCACATTTCAGATATTATGATGAGTGATCTTTTATAAATCTATTTAGATAAAAATGAATTGTTGTTCGTTAGTCTGATTAAAACTGGAGAAAGGCTGAACGGATTTATCTTATCATAGTCTTGAAATGTTCGTGGAGGTCTAGGGAAGGTTTAAAGGCGAGAAAAAATCGAATAATTACAGGGAAAAAAAAATAATAATTACTTACCCGTGCGAAGCCGGGGCGGGCCGCTAGTTACAAATAAAATTGACGAACTGAAAAGCACATCTCTCTTTTCATGCCTCATTCAAGATCTTCCTAGATTCAAACCGCATCGCTTTGATTTAATGAATTTAACGCAAAATATAAGAATCGTTTACAAAAATAAGCGATCTAGTACTAATCTCAATATATATATAAATCTCGTGTCACAATGTTTGTCCTCAATGGACTCCTAAACCACTTAACCGATTATAATTAAATTCGCACACCATGTGCAGTTCGATAGTTTAAATCTCAAATTATAATCGCAATTTTAATTTATTGCTAATTATTTGTCAGTTATTATTTGACAGACACAATTATCTGTTAACTCCAAATGATTCTAACAGATTTTTTTTTTTAATGTCTTCATTTGACCACAATCTCACCTGATGTAAAGTAACGATGTGGTCTAAGATGTCGAAACCTTTCGACTGGGTTGAGTAAGTAATCAATAGATGGCGCTGCTATGGTAAATCTACGAACGTGTCTTATAAGCTACATTTTAACAGCATAATTACCACGTGTTGTTGACGCTTTACAATTAATTAAATTTATTTTGTAGTGACCGAAATACCGTATATTAATTCAATTATTTCCACTATTTAACTTTTTGGTGTTAGCATACCCGGCCACGAGTTACTTAGACTGAAGTGTAAATTGAATTAGTCTGATTAAAACTCGAGACCGGCTGGGCCGATTGAGCTGATTTTGGTTTTAAAATGTTTGTTGTAGTACAGAGTAGGTCTAAACGGTGAGCAAATAAGGAAAAATTACCGGGAACTTTTTTACCTTCTTTATTTATTTTATTTGTTTATTACTAGTACAGCTCGTTCAATACACTAGCTAATCTAAGTTCTAACAACTCAGAAACTCTAGTTTAACCGAGTGTCGTCTAACTAACAAAATAATACGCAAGATTAACTGCTATAACTCTATTTCTACTACCAATATCTTAATCACATCGATGGGATTATGGTTTATGTAAAAAATAACCATAATGTTTTTGCAAAAGAAGTTACTTTAGAGCACGCCTCATGCTTATATGCAGTAAGTATGTATTCCGTTGTATGTTAATTAATTTATCGCTCGACGTCAAATACTAGTGCTGAAACATTTGTCTATTCTCTCTGTACTTATCTCTATGTCTCTGTGAATTAACGTCATTTGAGACAATAGTTCTAATAGGAGATACTAATATCGATATAACTTCTAAATTTGAAGAAAGAAGTATTGAACGCAAAAACCGGTCACTCACTACCTACAAGAGGTAACAATTGCCCGGACCATGTGGTCCTTAAGCATAACTTGAATAAAATTGCTGCTTATGTAGATGTATTACAGAACTCTACGACGGACCATTAAACGATTCTTTAAAAAAATTCAAAAACTAAATATGTAAAAAATATCAATAAAACTAAAGTATAATAATAGTATTTATTAATAACAATTGTTACATGTCATGTCTTAAATTATGTCATCATCATCATCATCTTCCTGACCTTATCCCACATCACGTGGGGTCGGCACAACATGTTTTCTCCTTCCATTTCCCTCTATCACCCGTCATCTCAACACTCACCTCTTTCTTACACATATCATCTTTCACACAGTCCATCCATCTTTTCTTCGGCCTACCTCTTCTCACATATCCATCTACATTCATATCTAACGCTCTTCTCGTTACATGACCTTCATCTCTTCTCATGACATGTCCATACCACGCTAATCTATTCCCTCTCAACTTATCCGTAACTGGTGCTACTTTCAAACTGCCTCTTACATACTCATTCCTTATTTTGTCCATTCTAGTTAATCCACACATCCATCTTAACATCCTCATCTCTGCTACATGGATTTTTCTTTCATCCGTCCTTTTCACTGCCCAACACTCCGACCCAACAGGTTTGATCACGCTTTAAATTAAATATCTTAAATTATGTATTAAATTATAATACACTAGTCGACCCAACAGACGTTGTCCTGTCCCACGTCTCAAAAAACAATATCCAGTTGACCGTATTGTGAATCTAAACCATTCCCAGATCCCCTTGAACACACACAAAAAATTTCATCAAAATCGGTCCAGTCGTTTGAGAGAAGTTCAGTGACATACACACTCACAGAAGAATTATATATATAAAGATTATCACAATAAAATAACATTATATTATCTCTATCAATGAAATAATACAATTTAAAATGTCAAACCTTTACAATGTAAAACAATAAATTACATCATTTAACAAATGTATTTGTATGTATTTACTGACTTCAAAAAAGTTGTCCAGTCATTTGAGCTCACAGACCTACTTAACATTCAAGACCCAGGTATTTAACAATGCATGAAAAATCGAAATGGCGTGCAGAATAAACTATAAAAGGATGCAGAGAATGAGGTACTCAAAATAACTTTCCGCAGGTACAGGTACAGGAATATAAACGATCTATGTAAATTAAATAATAATGGTAGGAGCATTATATCTTACGCAGACGATACTGTTTGTATTATTTTATTGACATTTTTATAATTTAATTGACATTTGTTAAATGATTTAATTTATTGTTTTACATTGTTAAGGTTTGACATTTTAAATTGTATTATTTCATTGATTGAGATAATATGTATAAAGTGATTTTATTGTGATTATGTATTATAATTTAATACATAATATAAGACATGACATGTAACAATTGTTATTAATAAATACTATTATGACTATTACTGCACAGAAAACACTTGGGACGATGTTAAGATCATAGCATAGGAGGGTTTTACATACACCTTGACACTCAAACACACACGATCACTTAAATACGCAGTATTTGGAAAATCAAAAAACGCTTTATTTATATAACTTGGACCACAGTCACTGCTTTTAACAAACAATGCATATTTTTTAACCCCCGACCAAAAAAGAGGGGGGTTATAAGTTTGACGTGTCTGTCTGTCTGTCTGAAACATCAAAACTCCCGAACGGAAGAAACGATTTTTATTAAGTTCTTTTGTATGAAAGGTGAGTCTGGCGCGAGTGTTCTTAGACATGTTTCATGAAAATAGGGTGAGCCGTTTAAAAGCTATGGGGGTGAGAGTGGGGAAGGATAACCGATAAACTGCAAATATACTAGTGTGGGGTATCAAATGAAAGCGCATCGCGTCCACATTACATAATATTATGTTGTTTTACATTTAAGGAAATTATTGCAACTGAAAATGGGGGTTTTTCTTAAATTTTAAATTTAGATTTATTGTAACTACTCTTTTAAAAAAGATATATTTCATGGATAAAATGTTTTAAACTGTTAATGCCAAATCAGACTTACTCAAGACAATGTAGGCAGATTTAAAAGGCTGTTTATCATTATGATAAATAATAATATATACCTATGATTACTGAATAAAATAGATTTTCATTTTTCATTATCAATATCGCTTCAGCCGTTCCGCAAGCATTCGTTAATAGATGCTTTTGTGTTTCAAAACTGAGAGGATTTATAAATTTAACCATTGTGTGTACAGTATATATAAAAAAAATTGCCTTGAGTTATTTGGGATCTGGCATTCGTCATGTGTCGCGTCCGTAGACAATAGGGCGCGTGTCCATGCAAGCAAGCTTTTGTGTTTCTGGTGTCATGATTTTTCATAAAAGAATTTTTCATTCATTAGAAAATACCTTCTACGTCAAAACCTTTAAAAAAATAAAAAATAGTTCAATCTACTCCAAGTACAAACTATGACTATAAATATTAGCAGCTAATGATAACGGTAAAGAATATAATAGAAATCCTAAGACGAGAACATCCAACGTTGGTGCTTTCTGAGAAAGAAAAGAAAGAGAAAGAGAAGAAAAGTTCATTACGGCATCTTGAATATCACACATATTAAAAGAATTGAATCAAGTTATACTAATTGAACCGTATCAACAATATATATGTAGTTTATTTATTAAGGCACAACCAACAACACATACATACACATTTTATATTTGTATTTAACACACATACATATATACATTTTAGATACTTAACTTTGATATACATTATGTCGACACTTTGTGCGCGCATATAACCGAAATATCGGAAAACTCAAAAGACAATCAATCATGGTAAATATCTCGTGTGAATCTTAAAGCATAAACACGTGTTTCTGCTTAAATGATAATGATGATGAAAAGTGCAAGTGTTTTCAGAATAACATCCACAATTTATTTTAGTTTTCGATAAATTTACTAGCGCATTCAAACATTCCACATATTTAAACAAACAAAATATTCCATTGATTGAAAATACTACGCATTACGAACATTCAATATTATAAAATTTCAATATTTAATACTGGGATTCATACGAGGAATTTTCACAAACAATTTATTGAAATATTCGATATTCCAAATTCGAGCGAAAGGCAGGAAATGAACATTATTTTAACTTCAATAGGCGGTATTGTGCGTTGATTCGGCAAATAATTTATGAATCTAAAATATGCAGGTGCATAGAAAATCCAACATAGCCTCGTACAAAATCAAAGTAAAGAGAACTAATAAAGGAGATATTAATTAACTGAATCAAAAAGCTTAGATCGTTGAACCGTTTGATCTCGGAAGCGAAAAAAGTCCAACAATGGGAGACAGGTCCGGTGGGGGGGGGGGGGGGGGAGGCAGCAGGGGTGTCTGGGCTGGGGTGCACTTACATGGACACTTACAGGGCTCAAATAATTTCATTGCGTGCACAGTCAAACATGCTTGACCGTTACTCGATTTACTTTCCGAAGATATTATTTGCGTACGCCGTTAAATGTGCTCTCATTTTTTGTAATTAAGGACGACATAATATTTAGTTCCATCACGTCTAATGTTTATACTGATAAACTTATATCATGGATGGTTACCATAGACACTTCGTTATGTTGAAATGTGTCTTAATTATACCCGATATCGATCGCTCAATTCGGGAACATCATCATCATCATCAGCACCCTATTAACGTTCCCACTGCTGGGACACAGGGACTTCTCTCTTGACGAGAGAGATTAGGCCTTAATTCACCACGCTGGCCAAGTGCGGGTTGGTGAATGTCACATGTCCTTCACACTCTTTTAAAGTTCTCAGAACATGCCGGTTGCCTCACGATGTTTGCCTTCACCGTTAAAGCACGTGTTTAAAGCGCACATAAATTTCTCAAGAAGAAAAATCCAGAGGTGCGTGGCGGGGTTTGAACCCACGACCTTCGGAATGAAAGTCGAGTGTCCTCCCACTTAGCCAACACGGCTTTTTCGGCTTTTTTTTTCGGGAACATGAATGTATGATATTATTTTTATTGACTGCTTTAGTGGCGCGGTGGGCGAGAGTTCGATTGCGGCGTAAGAGGTAGCTGGTTCGAGCCGAGGGTAAAAGGGTTTTTGTATGTTCTGCAAGCTCTTTCTGGGTGTTTAATATGTATAATAAAAAAATATCTATATATGTACGCCTATTATATTAAGTATATCAGATATCTAGTACCCGTAACACAAGCTCAGAGCTTACCACGGGGCTAGATGTTGTTGTGTGAATTGTCTGGAAATATTTATTATTTATTTACTTATTAACTAGAGGGCGACCACGCCTCGTACGCGTGGTGTTTGTTATTAAACTAAATAGTACCTGTTGAAACACAGGTTTAACATAATATAAACGAATAAAATAAATTTATATTCTTCGTACTCTGCGCATTAGCGTTCTGAAAATCATGTTCACTAATCCAAATATGTAATAAAGATACATTATCAGTACACCTCCACATCATCTCCAGAGTATACGTATTAAATTTCAAATCTCTCACTTTAAAAAACAGGAATTTCATTCAAAGCTCCTCAACAAGTTGTGAAATGAAAAGTCGAGCGAGCGTTCTATAACATAATTGCCTCCTCTGGGAGGCGGCGCGCGCTTAGTTCTGCTATATCACTCACGGGTTCCGCCGGATTTGACATTATTATCGTACGCGGGTAATAAGCGTGGCTACTTTAATTACACATTATGCGTATGGGGTATTCAGTTGTTAGTTTGTAAACGAGGGAGTGTGTACAGCGAATGATAATGGACATATGCACAGTCATAGGGAAGTTCGAGAGGTCTTTGTCCTGCAGTGGGCAGCGGCCCTAATTAACAATGTAAGAGAGTTGTGACTCGAACACCGAGGGTTCGTGTTCTAAGGCTCATCATTTTGTAGGCAACATTTGATTTTTTTTCACCATTCGCTATAAACGCGATCAGATTAAGTAAAACTCGTTTTAACACCTGAGATCAAATTATCATTTTTCAATGGTTAATCTTAGTTTAATAAAACTCGATTTCTAGCATACAATGGTGAAATTGGAACTAAGACTTCACTTAGAAACACTTTTCCGATTACGCTTTCATTTTTCTTTCCACTTGTTACTTTTAACATCCGAGAACAACATCTCACTTTTAGATTTTATTATAGTAACTCTAAAGTCATTGCTTAAAAAACGGACGGATATAATTACCAATTAATTAATATTAGTAGGTAAAACAGGTTATGGAGATAAATAATGTTTAAGTTTACGCTTTACATTTAAATGCAACCGTGTCTGAACGTTTTATGTTTAAAAGACTCCTGCTCCTCTTGCGATATACCCATGGTAATTTTTGGTATAAAATGATGGAAAGGCCTTTGTTATCAACTAAATTCACTAATCGCTTTTGCTATAAACTGATAAATAAATATACCCACGAACACATTCCTGACCTGACGTTTCGAATTATATTAGTGTGAAAATAGGTAGGCGTCTAGACACGCGGCAACCGCAGATTGTCAAACCGCGATCCAATAGCTATCCAACTTTATTGGATATACTTTAGCGTTTGAAGCCGTAACAAATTGAACTTACCCACGGAGGTATACAGCCAATCTAATACACGGTTGTATAAGAGCGAGTTTATACGAGTAAAACATCTAGAAAACTTTCCTACTACGACCCAACAACTGATAGCAAGCCTGCGTATTAGGTCCCCAGAACTGAAGCTGAATTCTAAATAACATTCTAGAAAAACACTTCACGACCTGTTTAATAAACCTTCGCCCTATAAGGTGTAGTGTTCATTTCTCCCTGAACGGTTTAGTGTTCGCTCTAAGTGTTTGTTTAATAAACCTCGGCCCTTAACAGTGTAGTGGTCGGTGTACAGTCAGCGTTTAATTTATTTGCATAAAGGAGTGTAATACTACCTTTAAGAGCTCCGTCTGTGAAGATCACTTTAAGCACCTGCTCATATAAATTTGAACAGCTTGGGCGCTTAGATTTATAATGCGTATATCGAATTGCTTCATAATATTTTGAATACTCTAGACGCTTTCATCAATTTGGCACGGAGGGGGATGATTCAAGGTACTCGCGGTAGAAGGCTCGGCGAGGGCGTTGTGCCCTCGAGTCCTTGAACTTGGCCCGGATTTGGCGAGACGGTCCCGTTCTTATAATGCCAGTTGCCCTTCGCTCGGTGTGTTTTGCGAGTACATAGAAAAAATACTAAAACAAACAGAGCTTAGAGCTAGTGATGAAATAACAACTTCTACGCTTTTGTGACCAGAAATGACTACATCATAAAGGAAGCTCAATTAAACATTCTAGGAAAAAAAACTAGGAAATATATATATTTTAATGATAAACCTTTCCTTTCAAGTGCGGTTATACAATGACTTTGCCGCCAGCGCGGTTGGTACGTACCAACGCGTCGCGATCCACAAGATGCGACTCTTGGGATTCTTTTACGAGGTACGCTTACCGATCATGAGACTTAGGTGACGTTTCATCCGATTTTTTTCTCATCCGAAGCGACACCTTTTCAAATTGGTAGGCGTCGCGTCCATCCGCAAAATATTTAATCTTGGGAAGAAATACCACCCAATTGTATGACAGTGTGACAGGTGTCTTCTCAGCCTAGCTATATTAACTTAAGGAAATATTCGTAATGGCAAAGGAAAGAACTGAATTTGAAGATATTTTTTACAAGAAAAACCTATTAAGAAAACTTTTGGTTCAGTATTTTATTCACCAGAATATTTAGCTTATGTGCTAATAAGAAAAATAGACAAATGATAGTTAGCATAGATTAGGTTGACAGCATTTCAGAAAGCTCAATATTTTAACAAGATAAATATTTACTTTGATGGAGGGATAGGCCCAGCAGAAAGGACGCCCTACGGTTGAATTATTATGATGAATAATTTGTCGCTACTTTATAAAACAGAACGCACTATCTAAGCATAATACTATTTTGTTTCGTTCACACAATACATTTTCGGAATAATTTGATAACATATATTATCACACCACAAGTTTCCAAATTTCGAAATTTTAGGGCATTGCATATAACAATTATCATATTTCAATGCCCCAGCCCCTGATTTCATGAAGGTTCAATTCATTTAAACAATCCTTAATTTATTTTTCTCTTAATCCGTTCTTTTTTAAATAAATCCTCAAGTTTTCCTCAAGGTTCAATATTGACTGCCATCTATTTCATTAGAATTTTCTCCAAGACTCAATTTCAATTTATATTGGTCTTGTTTTTAACTGCTCTAATTTGTATAGTAAACGTAAATATTGATAGCAAAATAATAAAATTAAATTTTACAAAAAATAAAGTATATCCCTGTCTACATTCTTTGCGGATGAGGATACACCTAAAAAGTTTAATTAAGTCGTTAGCGTCTCATCCAAAGATCAATTATTTGGCGGATAAGTTGACGCCTTCAATTTGAAATGGTGTCGAACCATCTTCGGATAAGAAAATACGGATGAAATATGAATTGCACTTGATTATATGTATCATGTCATGACATTAAAATGTTTTATTTGTTTTGACATGATTGTGTTAGTACTAAAAACCAGCTGTAGTTGTGACACATAATTGTATTATCAATCAATGACATAAAACACGCTACTGTAAAACCAGTATAACATTATTTAAGGCTTCGCGCTCATTAAAGTCAAGTCTGTTTCAAAACATTTGTCTCATAACAACTTGTCTTGTCGTCGACAGTGCGCGGCTTCATCTATTAATTAAGGCGGAGGTCAGTCGCAAAACAGATGTCTTGGGCCAGCGCGAAGCCTAACGCTCAACTAGCTATTGTCAACAGATAACCATCCGCTTTGGCCAAAGCGTCGCTGTAAAACAACGCACTGAAGATAAAGCACGGCGTAGCAGCGCGAGTGATTCCCTTCAATGAACCCTTCATTGAAGTAAGGGCGTAGAGTCCTTGAACTTGGCCCCCGATTAGGCGAGACGGATCCATTCATGCGTTGCCAGTTGCCACCCTTCGCTCGTTATTTAGCGATTACATAATCGATAAAGTGTTCTTTGCAAGTTGTTTTTTCCTGTCAATCTATTAGCGGAGCGCGTTTGCTGAAAAGGGTCTGGCGAACTGTTTTATACAATGTGCCGGATTTTGTTGTGACAGAGTGTGATATTCACTGTCATTTTGTTAGTTTTGTATTATTGTTTTTCGTTTGAGGTTAAGATTGGCTAATGTTATTGGAATTTATAATCTGGTCGATAAATATACAGGTTTGTATACAAGTCAATTTGTTTAAGCATTAAAAAAATCTAATTTGCTGCCGATCTGATAAATATGCTATTTATCGGATAATAACAGGACAAAAAAAAACAATAAAATCCATACATTTGTGGTCATAGTGTAAAAGAACGTATCATAAAGTAACCATTTTAGATCATTTAAGAAAGCTATAGCTATACAGATACCTGTTGCGATAGAATATTTTTAATATTTATTTCTGAGCGGTCATGAGCTTGGCTTTACCCCATTCCCCGTTATCCATTACTTACCGGACAGCCTGTATAATTTTAACAATATGTCTGAATGGGTTATCCTTTTATGGCAACCCCTAAACATTTACAAGGAAAGCATTAATACAATTTAAGCTTTGTTTCTATAGAAATAGCCAAATACATCTTCCGAATTGCGGTGCAAGTTCTATAAAACCTGAAAGGTAGGTCAACATTATACATTGAACACAAATGTAGGATTTAAGTTAGTACCCCATTTAAACTACTCTTTCTACCCGATATTTGAATATAGGCCTCAGGTTCTTAAGGCTTTAGAAATTCTACAATTGCAGTGACTTGTAGAGCTACCTACGTAATAGGGAGCTATATGTAATTGTACTAAGATAAGATAAGATAAGATAATCATTTATTTGCTCAAAACATAGGTAACATTTTGGTCTCATATAAAAATATTAATAAGTTCGGCTATGTTTTTGCCTGAAAGTAGGCGTACAAATATTAAAAAAACATGCAAAAAATTAAATAATCCAACAACTATGTCAGAGCAACATATGCATTAAATTAGTTGTAAACATTGTTATATAGAATAAACTTAGGAAATAATGTATGCCTGAAAAACAGGATTCTCCTAGTTCAGGCACAATAAATACATCATAGTTCTTATTAAATTTTAAGGTTTTTTGACAACTTTAGCTTTAAGTGATTTATTATTTATTCAGAAATATTATTATTATTATATTCCTCGCGATAACTATGTCCTTTTTTAGGCTGATTTTAGTGTCTGTGACCATACAGATTGGTACGTGGCGATCTCTCAGTGCCGACGGTCGGCGAGACACAAGTACCAGCCTCAGGCTCTAAACAATCAAGTACCAATAATTGATATAAATCGGTTCAGCAGTCTTGGCTTATAAGCGAGACAGATGGAGGTTAATATTAAGCTTATTTCTAGGATTTGTAAAACCGAACAATACAAATAAAAGATTTTGTATCTTGTTTCTAGATATATAGATAGATAACACTTTATTGCACACCACACAAATAACACAAAAAAAAAACAAACATAGACTTAGCATAATCACATTAGTGCAAGCACAAGTCTTATTAATTTTAGAGAAGTGTTACAGTGAGCATCGTCGTATAATTTGGCTTCGACCCCTGACCCAAAGTAACAGTACTTGTGGTCGAAACACATGAAGCTAACAGGGCGAGTGGCCCAGCCTTACCGCCTACAAACTTTCGGACAGTAAGCCAAATAGTAAGTCGGACTTTCAGGCTGTTGTTAAAATCTGAATGTATATTTGAGTGCCCTCACTCACCCATACATCTCAATGTACGTCTTGTCTGTGTCTTTTGCTATATTTTCTATGAGTAAATTATAAACTTATTATTAGAATTGAACGATAGTAAGTGTAAACTATTACCTATGATTAATAAATAAACGATGTACCGTAAAATGGGGTTTTTTGGATATCGTGAGGTTAATTGGAATTTTAAAAATAAATGATTTGATCGCGTGAATTTTTTTTTCTTTTAATGTTTGGATTTTTTTTTCGCCACTATATTATATCCAGTTATTGTTTTACTTGGCACCGACCTCAAAATTATTAAATACTTAATTATTAAATTGTTTATGTTTCTTTTAATTATCACTTATAATGTCGAAAGTATTTGTAAAGTTAATTTATTTTTAATTTTACTTTTCAGTTACCGTTTTGAAGTTGGTTTAATTTTTGGCAAAAAAGTTTTATTTTATTTATTTTGTGTTTTGAAGACTTAGTTGTTAATTTTTTTTCAATTTTAATTTAATTAATAAAACGTTTAATAAATAGCGATATGGTTTTGTTTAGTAAATGTTTTTTTTTTTTTAATAATCAGCTTCCAAATATATGCGCGTCGCGATTTGGAGACCTTCGGAATGAAAGTCGAGTGCACTCCTACTTATCCAACACTGCTTATTAGCTATTTTTTTTTACTGAGATCACGTCATGCGTCAACATCGTCAACTTAACCAATTACGTCATGAACAATTGAATGAAATGTGTACATTTACCTAGCGGATTTAAACACGGAAGGTCTCGCTCCGTTTTCCATAATGCCGTCAAAGCGAACTGTGATTGAGCTTTGTAAATAAACCGCCGGTAATGAAATGCCTGTAAGTACACACTGGACGTCTGCGTGGTGCGCGGTAACCACCGGCCAGGGCACAGCCAAGCGCGACCACGCTAGGGAACTCCATAGTAATTACTAAATACTAGACTAGCGATTTGTTTAATTAATTGAGTGTGGTTCGCCGAGCATGGCAGGAAAACATTGTTTGATCACAAGAATACCGGAGCCAGATGCCTGCAACTAGCGGCGGACGCGGGCTTGTTAGGAGCAATAGGAGGCGCCCGTGAATTGGATGGGCGAAACTCTGTTGAATAGCTCGGAACCGAGAACGAGGAGGGATTTGTTATTGATACGTATAGGGATTTAACAATCAAAATGTATTTATTTGACAAATAATTTTATAAGTATGAGAAGGACTCATACTACACGCGAGGTTCCGCGTACAGTTAATAAATATTGTACAACAAAAATATAATTAGAAACAATATTTAATAGCAAAGAGATGAAGATATCGCTGTTATACTCGGCACTGGCCTTGCGCAGCGTCAAGTATGTTGTGTGAGAGCCTCCTTATTTATTTATTGTTTTTGTGTTTTTAGTATAGCTGCAAAAGAGAAACATCGACCCTCAAAATTTTAACTCTTTATCCACGGTTAATGAGATACAGCTGGTGACAGACATACAGACAGACGTAGAAGTCTCAGTAATAGGGTCCCGTTTTACGCTTTCGGTGCGAAACCCTAAACTAGTAACCGAAGGAATAAAAAAGAACAATATATTCGTCAACTGTCAATGTCTTTACAGTTTGTTTAAAACATCTGAATGCCCTACAAGACGCGCTATATAGATCGCTAATTAGGAAGACCTTCTATCCAAATTCTATGAGTCATTAGTAGTCCTAGTATTGTACTTACAAATTCATCAGATCATCTTCATCGGCACCTACGGGAGACCACTCGATCTGAGTGTCATTGCTGAATATCCAAGTTAGAAAAATCTATAGGTACCACTCTAATCTGCCCTCCGTTGCTGAAATTACCTACCTAGGAGATAAATGAAGTAGTACTCACGTAAGGCAGCAGGTCGCTGGGCGCCATGCCGGAGACGATGACGAGGTACCGGATGATGACCTTCAGGTTGTTGGGCCAGCACGAGCACAGCGTGCACCACAGCTCCTCCGTCTCCTTGGGGTGCTGGTCCGAGAACTGCACAAAGAGACAACAAGATTTAAGATGAATAGTCCTTCACCAAGACTTGGAAGGTGAGGATTCCCGTTGGACGCAGGCCGCTTTAAAAAGTGACAAATCGAAATCAATGTATGAGCTTATGTCCAGAAATGGGTGTACTTCGGCTGAAATTATGTTAATCAAGACCATCTTTCAACCCGCGGCTTTGTCAGAATACTAATAGATTTATTTATTTATTTTATTTATCCACCACGGTTGATTTATAACTAAAACTCATTGGTGAAAACAGGACTGCGTATACTATGTGGCTTAGTTTTAATATTCCAACTATAGACAAAATGCATTTCTTCATCGTGCAAGTAGCAGTTTTAACAATGTTATTAAAGAGTGTAGTACATTTGATTTATTCTGCACAAGTGTGAATAAAGCACGGCGGCTTTTGAGTAGTAATTTCTTTGGCGATGCTGGGGTTTCTTATAGTAATTATTAAATTCTTAGGTTTGTTATAAATAGTTCATGGTTAGTTTTGATTTATGCACATAAATTAAATATTGGCTATTGCTATTAATGTCTGTTGATAAGTGTATTCATGTGTAGTTTTGTTACGAGTATTGTTTGTTGTTGTTTAACGTCGTAATTTGTTAGTAATTGTGTTTTTTGTCCGCGAGGGCTTTATAAATGGCTTTCTGTAATTTAATTTAACTACTTATTTTGATGTGTTTAGCTGTAAGCCTTCCTTATAAATAAATGAATAAATAAATATAATTTCCAATAAGCGCCAAAACTCCTTCAATAATTTGGCAAATACGTCATGTTAATTAGACGTAATTACTTACAAAAGGCGGTAAGGGAAATATGTTTTTCAAACATGAGATTTTACATTCATTCATGACAATGAAAAATTTTAAACTCATCTTTGTAATGGGTTGGCTTTTTAGCTTATATGTCGGTCCTCACATTTTAGAGTCCGCTTTATATCACTTTGACAGCACCAATTGCAATGTAAGTGTGCATTCAATGTAACAGGAAAACTCGCAACTTTTGTATGAAAATTTTTCGTCGAGCATTTTGTGTTATGCTTATTTTTATATATAAAAGGAAGAGTTTACAAAATAGGGATGAAATTTAATTCATTTTTTTACCTGTCCGATTCCAGTTAGAGTCCCTACGCGACAGGAGTGTTTCATCATCATCACCCTTTTAACGTTCCCAATTGATTGGACACAGGGTCTTCTCTCTTGACGAGAGAGATTAGGCCTTAATTCACCACGCTGGCCAAGTGCGGGTCGGTAAAAGACACATCTCCTTCAAACTCTTTAAAGTTCTAAGAACATCCCGTTTTCCTCACGATGTTTCCACCGACCTTCACTGTTAAAGCACATGTTATAAAGCGCACATCAAATTTTTAAGAGGTGCGTGACGGGGTTAGAGCCTGCGAGAATTAGAGGAAGTCGAGTGTGCTCTCATTTAGCCAAAACGGCTCCAGGAGTGTTTATATCTATTATAAATAATAATAATAAATATAAATAAATATTTCCTGACAATCCACACAACAACATCTAGCCCCGTGGTAAGCTCTTAGCTTGTGTTACGGGTACTAGACATCTGATATACTTAATATAATATACATAAGTACGTACATAGATATTTTTTATTATACATATTAAACACCCAGACCAAGGAGAAAGTGCTTGCAGAACATACAAACACTTGACCCCTCGGCGGGAATCGAACCCGCTACCTCTTGCGCCACAAGCGGACTCTCGCCCACCGCGCCACTGAGGCAGTCATTAAATTTCAATAGTCACTACAAAAATCATTACTGAGAATGCGTATCACCCAAAAACCATTTTTATGTAAAATGTAGCCAAGAAAGCGGGGCCACATGAGACGATTAATTTTTATCCTACTAAAGCTGACCCCAGTAAACGTTGTTTTGCAAAATGAAAAATAGATAGATAGTAGTCGTTTCTCAGACTTACTGAACATGCATACAAAATTTCATAAAAATCGGTGTCGCCGTTTCGGACGAGTATGGAAATTAATAAATAAAAATCAATATATTGGTGAAAATTAATTTACAAGTCAAAAATAAAATATAAATAAAATATGTCAATTCAAATAAAAATAAGTATAAAAAAAAATAAGTAAGGTTATGCAATACGAAACAAATAAAAAAAGCAACATTATTAAAATATTTATTTATTATGATTGAGCGAAATAGCGGGCAGTATGCGGACCTGGTCAATAAATGGACGCAGGTAAACCGATGCGTCTATTCACCTGCCAAACTGTTGGATATTTTGATTTGATGCGGCGATGCCAATTACGCAGTATTTATAGATTCAGGTTACATCATGCACATGATTCTGGAGGGCGAAACCCCATACAGTAATAACCCGGCCTGTGCTACCGGAATTTGGAGATACACGGTATTGTCTTTCGCTCCCCTCTGTTAGTGTTCCATGAGAGGCAAGATCGGACGTTTCATCGTAGAGTTATTTTACGTAAGCATAGCATATTATTAATTTATATTAAATAGGGGATATAACGCGATGCACTGCTAAGATGGCTCTACAAACTGTGAAAATCTCCTTTTTTTGGGTTTATGGTATTCGTGACTAGCCGTTTTAAGCCGTCTCCAGCCAATAATATAAACTCTTTTCTCAAGAGTTCGTGTTCTTGCTATATTTAATTACGACTTGAAGGACTCGTTATAGACGAAATTTCTTGGTTGAAGTAATTTTATTTTAAAAAGAAATACAATATCACTTATATGAGAACTTCAAAATGAATTTCATAATTATTACGTACAGCTACTTAAAGTTGATTCGTTACTTGCCAAGTTAGTAAATAACATAAAAAAGTTGAAGACATTCCATGAGCCTATTAAGGGAGCATAGTCTGTTGTTACGCAAATACAGTCAGCCGAAACCAAAAATGTTGAAAGAAAACAATGATTTTTAAATACCTATGCAACGATACCCCACATGTCTAAAATTGAATTGTAGGATAAATTGCCCAAAGAAATAACGGAAATTGAGAGCTCTATAAAATTTAAAAATGTAATTAAACAGTTTTTTGAAAGCCATGCGTTCTATAATGTAAATGAGTTCATGAATACCAATCTAATACAATTACCATTTTTCAAAAATATTATTTGACATCATGTCTATGTCTATGTCTATATACAATTCTTATGTAAACTTGACTTGCCTTATATAACGCCCCGTGTTATAATTGGTAAAATAAATGAATATGAATATGAATATGTCTAAACACAAAATGTGTACAAAACAGTACAAAATGTGTACAGTGTGTACAAAATGGCGTTTTTACATTTTCATCTGATTTACATACTGAAATGAATGCTGAAAGTTTGGTGATCAGTCAGTTGCAATACATCGACCAACATAACTCGACCAAAATCCACGAATCAACGATCAGAATAATGCGTCTCTAACTGCATAAGGGTGCAAGTTGTAACCAAAACGCGTTCCAAGCTAACCAAGCAACCAATTATGTCATCCAAAAGACAAAAAAAGGTTTTTAAGTACTCCTTCTCCGCGCGTCGATTTCCTCATCACTGAGGGTGATACCCTATTTGTGGCATGATCTTCTTACGGACCGTAGCTCGGCACTTGCTGGGCTGAGTGAAGGGCACTATGTAGATTGGTGGGCAAGGTTGCTCGGACCTGGTCCGTCCACCTAACGGGGTTTAGTCGTTTGCCGTCAACCTTCCCCAGTAACCATAAGTTGTACGAGGTTGTGTCGTTCTTTCCTGTTTTTTTTTTAAGTTTTAAATTTAAGGCAATATTTAACTTCGACTTACGCGATGATCGCATGGAGAGTAACGTAAGTTACTTACCGAGTCAGTCTGGTTATTACTATTACGTTAATTCTGTATCAAAACATCGATATCAAATATGTAAAAAGATAAGTCCCTATAAGATCTTTCACAAAGTGAATTGATTTCCGCCTTCATAAACGAGTGCACCGTCACTGAGAATGATTGGTTCCTGAGCGATGTGTAATTTCAGCCGTTTGATCTTGAAAGAGTTTGAAACAAACAAACGACCAGCCCAGTTTATATATATATTTCAGTTAACAAAATTGATATACAGATCGGTTTAGCGAAAAAGTATTATTAACAGAAAATTATATTCATATACATCCCTATTTACGTTCCCACTGCTGAGACAGGGACTTCTCTCTTGACGACGGGAGATTAAGCATTAATTCTACGCGTTGGCCAAGTTCGGGTTGGTGAATGTCACATGTCTTTCAAACTGGACGTTTTGTCTGTTCACGTCCGTAAGTGGTAACCCTCTGTATCCTTACACGTGACCTCCGGGTGGTGCTAAGAACAGTCTCTGGTTGTAGGCTTCGGCCGCGGCTTGTCACCACCCTCCGGGCTGGGCCAGTGCGTGAAGCGATTTTTTCGTGTTTCGTAATGTGGTCCGGAGAAGCCATCTTCTAGGCCTTCATGCTCCATCTTAGACCACATCGTCACTTTGCATCAGGTGAGATTGTGGTCAAATAAAAACTTATCAATAATAATTTAAAAAAAAACTCTTTAAAGTTCTCAGGAAATTCCGGTTTCCTCACGATGTTTGTCCTTTTAGCTAAAAGGGCTTATTTTTTACACAGAGTGTATCAAAAGTTTTGGTTAGTATGCGAAGGTCTGAAATATTAGACAGGAAAATTTGTTTTTAGGAACCATGCCATCGATTTTAGCAAAATAAAAAAAAACATTTACTTATTTTAATATTCTAAATTAAAAATAAAAACATAAATGGTTTCAAAGCCTTAGATTCCCTATAAGTAAAGAATCATATTATTTTGTAATGTGCATGTGATGCGCTTTCATTTCGGACCCCACTCGAGTATATTATAGTACTTTCAGACCTTCCTATACTAACCGAAACTTTTGTTACAACTTGTATAATATTCGCTGCCGCTCAAATTTGTTTCAAAACACATGACTTTCGATTAACCTCCTTACCGGATATAGCTATCGTTTTCAGTTATTTAAGTCGATCTATCAGGTATATGCAAATTATTATGAACTTAACATAGTCATCTGATATAATTGGGTGTAGTGCATACATACATTTTGCATTTGTAATAAATAAATAAATAATAAATAAATACTTCCGGACAATCCACACAACAACATCTAGTCCCGTGGTAAGCTACGGGTACTAGACATCTGCTATACTCGGCGGGAATCGAACCCGCTACCTCTTGCGTGGTTATATGTGTATTTATCATATTGTTTCATCATAGGAACCTCAACTGATCGTATCTGACTGCCAACTAACAGAAATGGATCAAGGGTTCAAGTTAGGCTGGTTAGGGTCTATTTAGGCACCCTCCGTGCCAGCACAATACACTTCAAAGCGAGACATCTGCGCAGTTCGTAGCTCCCCCAACTAATTATTAGAATTGGATAGTTAAATATCAAAAGATAACTAACTAACTAACTACAAAAACAGTTACTACGTAACTTTTAGTTGCAAGTTTACGATTTAATTAGGAAGTAGCCAACCAACACTTTAATAGTAGATTGGAACTTAACAGTAAGGGCTTGTTTTTACAAACTCCGAGTCATGGTTAAAATAGAAACAAATAGAACAAACTGACCAGTTTCAACAATCAATGACTGAGAGTTGTCAGTTGTCTTGATAGCAATACATTTCAACCATTGGCTATTTAAACCGGAGTTTGTAAAACAGGCCCTATGTTCTACACACTCAGTACAGTACTTGACCAATTCAGCATTGTTAAAAAGATTAGCAGTACTTTTGAGAGTTCATTTATGAAGCGTAAACAACATAACTTGGTTCAGTTTGATCCGAGATGCTTAACCGTCCATTAATAACCACTCGCCCGTTTATTTTGTTGGTGGCTTCCGTCTCGGCTCTAAATTGATACGGCGCTCCTGTATATACAACTACTTATTATAAGGCTTAACTATAGCGCAGTGCCTTTTTAGCATTCGTTTAACAAACATATTTTAAAACGGTTTACTGCAATGCGAGTTTAATTAAAATACCCTGACTGAAAATACCCTGATTGAGTACAGTTAACTAATATAAATGATTAAATATTTCCTATAATTACACGTCATTTAGCCTCATATATGTAAACATAAATTATTGCAACCTCTAAATAAACTGGCGTTCAAACAATATACTTAAGTATAACGGCATTGGAATCGGGGGTTTTTCTTAAAAATTTTTCTGTCAAATGCTTGAAATTACAACATATTGTTATCTCGAACAGTCGTAAGTGACAACTCGTGGTAGGGCTAATGGTCGACTGATATCCTAATAGTCTCTGATTTCTTCAACGATCGTTAAGTAATTTGCTGCCGCGATAGGGATTATGCTTCAACAGGCCAGGAGCGGGGGCCTCACCCGCTCCTGGCCTGTGGAGGGAGGTGGGTCGCGCTGGAGGGTGGGGGAGAGATATGCAATGTATTCCTTGTCCCGGGTATTATTTTCTGAGAAGGCTTTGTGGATCTTATTGTCATTATAAATCTACTAATTACTCACAAAACAACGTTACATATTTGCGTAATCTATTTGTGTAAACAAAGTAATGGCAACTCGTTCTCCACTCAGTTAACTCATTTTCTACATAAGTTGAATTAATTATTAATTGTTCAATTAAATTACAAATTACTAGTGTTACGTGATTTAATTCTGTAGCCATAAAATCGTAGTCACGACTCAGTTTTGAAACAGATATATATATAAAAACTGGTGACGAAATTAACCAGATGGACGACTTGGTTATGAATTATTTTACCTTAAACTAGTACTGCCCCGCCGTGTTACAATGGATTTTCCCGCGGTAAAAAGTACCCTATGTCCTTTCCCAGGTTCTAGAGAACCTCTGTACCAAATTTTATTTAAATCGGTAGTTTTTGAGTGAAAGAGGCATAAAAAGACAGGGTTACTTTTTTTTTTTTATATGGATAAACCTTCATTTGACCACAATCTCACCTGATGTAAAGTGAAGATGTGGTCTAAGATGGAGCAAGAAGGCCTAGAACATGGCTTCTCCGGACCACATAACGAAACACGAAAAAATCGCTTCACGCACTGGCCCAGCCCGTAGGGTGGTTGTAAATATAATATTAGTATGGATAAGAATGATAGAATCTAAGATTTAATCTTATATAATGATTTGGTGAAGGTAACAAGCTGAGGCAGAATTCCTCCTGTACGTATCGACCCCTTTCAACATTCTTTACTAAGAAACGTTACGTTCATATATTAGAATTACTAAAACAAACTCTTTAAGAAAAAATTCATGCCTAGGAAACTCACAATTTATTTTGCGAAAAGCTATCTGAAACTAGGGTTATGAAGCTAGGAAAAGACTTTTACATGATTCTGTTTAATATTTCAATCAAATCATTCATTCGCTTCTATAGAAATATTTATATTGGTAAGTGTCTAAATAAATTAAAAGCCGTTCCTAACCTAAACGAACGTTGCCGTTTCTTATCGGGTTAAATGAAATAAATACGTAAATATTATTTAAAAAATTGTGCTGATTTACTTACTATTGAATATCTACGTGATCGAGTTTTTTTATACCAGATAAGCCTTCATTTGACCACAATATCACCTAATGTGAAGTGACGATGTGGTCTAAGACCTAGAAAATGGCTTCTCCGGACCACATTACACAATATTTTGTTTGACAGATCGATTGCTGAAAGCAGTTATTACCCGGCGCTATGGAAATCGGATTTTATCTCGCCAATACACAAAGGGTCACGAAAAAAGCTGAGTGGTGTCCATTTTGCTACATTGCAACCGTGTTGATTTTAAGTTTAATTTATGGCGTTAGTTCTTAAGTTATGAGCAAATAAACATATTTTACTAACTTACTCATGGATGCCACTAATGATTGATCAATTTCGAAATTGTACATTGTAGCAAAGGAAATATTTATTATCGAACGTGTTGTGTGCGGCATTTCGAAATTCATCTAGTCAGCTTGTACACGGATTCCTTGAGGGACGCTCCGCGGTCTTCAATCTATTTAATGAGTTTTTAACAGACGCAATGGACTCTGGTAGTTTGATGTGGTCTATACTGAACTGACTAGTAAATGCTTCGACAGGATAGACCACATCACCCTTTGCTTTAAACTACAGGACATCGGAATCCATAGAGAATTAGATAGATGGTTTTTATCACATGTACAATATAACCTCACCACACCACCCACCACATCTAGATGATTAGATGTGGTCTTAGACCACATCGTCACTTTACATCAAGTGAGATTGTGGTCAAATGAAGACTTATCTATCATAAAATAAAAAAAACTTTATTTCTGTAACAAATTTACATAAAGTGATTTCTGTTATAAAGACCCTCATTTAAGGTTAAGAACTTGTGTTGGAGGGTCTCGCTCTTCTATATCACTTAAGTTAAAAAAGAAAGAAACAAAAGATAAATAAACTGTAGTTATAAGTAATTAATTATATAACGAGCTGGGTGACGCACCTAGCAGAGTCTCTTTAAGGCCGCCTACTTTTTGGATTTTTGTAATTAATATTTCTAGCTGATTTATTACGTCTTATTGGAATATCATTTCACATCCTGCTTCACCTGTAATTGTACAAAAAAAATATCGTTCAGGAAACGGTAGAGATTTGTCCTTGCCCTCGCTTTGCTTCTATTATATATTAATTAAAGGTTCCATAATTTTATTACGACAAAAACAATATTGAGAGAAGCGCCCAGTCAAGTGTAAAGCTTCTAATCATTTTTGTCGTAGAGAATAGTTTCCTGCTTTATTCTATGTTGTTTCGTATTTTTTAAACCCCTGACCAAAAAAGTGGGGTGTTATAAGTTTGACGTGTCTGTCTGTCTGTGTGTATGTCTGTATGTCTGAGACATCGTAGCTTCCGAACGGATGGAGCGATTTCAATTTAGTTTTTTTTTTGTATGAAAGGTGAGTATAGCAAGATTGTTCTTAGACATGTTTCATGAAAATCGGTTGAGCCGTTTTGAAGTTATGGGGGTGAGACTAGGGCAGGAAAACCGAAAAACTGCAAATATACTCGAATGGGGTATCAAATGAGAGCGTATCGCGTGCACATTACTAAATATTATGATGTTTTAGTTTTAAAGAAATAAAGGCATTGGAATCGGAGGTTTTTATTAAAATTTAAATTTAGTTTTATTAGAGAGTGTATTTATGGAAAGCGAATAACTTGGTTCAGTTTGAACCGAGATACTTAACCGTCCATGAATAATATAATCACCCATTTATTTTTTTGGTTGCTTTCGACTCGGCATTAATTAGTAAAGTTGCTCCTTTATATTTATGTCTGTCTCCTATTGATTTGAATTTATACATGTAAAACATTTGGAAACATAGTAAGGGAATCGCAGATGTCTATAACACAGGTTTTACTAGTTTAGCGTAAACTTCTCTGGCTCACCATATTCAATCTCGATTGCACTAATTTATTTTTCATAGTTTGTAGATTGTAAATGGTGATTTATTTGTAATATTATTTAAGAAGGGTGATGATGTTAATGATAAAAATATTTAAGACCTCCTTAATAAAAGTAATCTGACTTAGTACAGTTAACCATTATAATTATTAAATATTTTGGGAATTTTCCGGCAATTAGCCTCACATTATATGTTAAGATAAATTATTGCAAGCTTTAGATAAACATATAATATTGTGTACAAACGATATACTTTAGTATACTTTTGGTTTCGGTTAATAAAAACGGTAAACAGCATCATTATTTCCGATTCCAAAACGATACTTTCTTTACAAGTCAAAATTATTATTTTGTAATGTGCACGTGATGCGCTTTCATTTGATACCCCACTCGAGTATAATTTGCAGATAATCGGTTCTTCTTTCCCACTTTCACCCCCATAACTTTTTAACGTCTCAACCTCAACGGATCTTCGTTAAACATGTTTAAGAATACTAGTGCAAAAGTCACCTTTCATGTTCAGTTTTTAGTTATTGGACTTTGCACTTGAAGAAACAACTTGCCAGTGTCGAGTTAAATAAAATTATTAAGTGAAAATGATGTTATTCAGTTGAACGTCATCATTCAAGTCACCTTTCATACCAAAAAAACTGAAATCGCTTCATCCGTTCGAAAGCTAAGATGCCAAAGACAACAAGACAGACAGACACGTCAAACTTATAACGCCCTCTTTCTAAATCGGGGGTTTAAAAGACGAACAAGTTTAAGTTCGAATTACAAGATACAAAATCATTTATTTCCATTGTTTGGTTTTACAAAACTCAGACAAAATTGTTCGGATATACCTATTTATTTAATTTTTAATACCGAGCCTCAATCCCCACGTCCTCAAAATAATCTGTGCTATCAAAGATAATTAAACTGTGTTCAAATTTATTGTAGTATTTAGTATTTAACGTTTTCAGTTTTTTTTTTGGTATGGAAAGTAACTTTTGCCCTTTTGGATGCAAAAAATCCTCTAATTAATATTAATAAAAACATAACTAAGAGGGTTCTGGTTCAAATTTCCTTTTGGATATGTGCCTTTTGAGTTATTATAGTTAATACTTGTAAATCACAGGCCTCCTATGTTACGGGAACTAATGACTACATAGAGTAGCTTGTTGGATTCAGAACGTGCAATTCTATCGATTCCATGCATATCATTATTATTTTATTGCCCTAGATTACGTGGAGTCGCCGCAACTTGTAGTTTCCTTGCATTTTTCTTTATTAAACGTCATCATAACACTCACTCCTTTAAACATCATTCCATTCCATTTAAATACTTATTTACTGTAGATTTTTATCTTGGCAAAGCCATGTGACCCCATAGCTTTATTCGTCGATCCGGACACGAACATCGCACGGATTCTGCTCAAGTGTGACCCCAAAAGTTAATTCGGGTCACCCTTAGACCCTCAGTTTTTTTTTTTTTTTTTATGATGGATAAGCCTTAAAGAAGGAGGACTACATAAAAAATATTGATTCTGTTTAATTAGCCTGTCCAGAAATACCGGATACCTTTTTTTCGCTTTGTCAATTTAATAAGTGCAGCGATATATAGCATCGATGTTCCGGAATGGGGGCTTGTGACACACTCGTTTAAATTTAGTACAAATTGATCGAAAGCGTTACATCACATGCATAAAAATACATTTCTAAATTGCGGACTAATCTTATTTTTTTGTGAATTACATAGACCTGATATAAGGGAAGAGGCGGAAAATAACCACACGTTACCCATTATATGCCGTGTTAGCTAGGTGAGGGACACTCGACTATCATTCCGAAGGTCGCGGGTTCAAACCCAGCTACGCACATCTGGATGCAGCAGTCTTTCTGGAGCAATACACAGTATACAGCTATTCGCCGTTAAAAATGATCTAATGCAGCTTATTTATTAAAAATGACAGACTTTGAAATATAAACAAAACGTTAAAAAATTTCAAGAGGCAACTTTTTTCAAGAGAAACATTTTTCATCGAAATAACTAGCGACGCGGCGTTTACATGAATGTAAATAATTTACTAAGCAAGCAAGGTATTTTGATAGGATAACTATTTTCATAGAAACATGTTTTGTACTCGTATACTTGGATATTTTTTAGTAACACGAGTACTTATAATATTTAAATAAAATAAATAATTAAATGATAAAGAAACTTCAAGATAAATAGAGATCTATCATCCATAAAAAAAACAAGTATAAGATATTATTTGTTGACAATATCCAATATCGCAAAAAAAAAATCGGCAAATTATGGACATTACTTGTAAAGTCAAATTAAAAACCCCATGACAATTTAATAATGTTTCCCACATACTCTTAATATTCTTTTTTAGGTATATATGTCAGTACCAACCTCACCCTCACTAATGACATTGACATTGTCGTCAATGCGGCCGAAATTAATAAGGGTTCGGCACGTTTGGGGCAGAGAAGGAGGGCAGGACATCGGTTTTTGTGTCAAAGTCAAAACGTTTATTTCCTCAGAAGCGCACAGGGCGTTCATGGACAGGTAAACATATGCATATGAATAATCGAAATTAAAAAAAAAACCGTTCCATTAATATAGGTATCTCAAACGTTAAAAAGTCATTAGTATATTGTAATTTTCACGTGATGCGCTTTCATTTGAGATCCCACTCGAGATTATTGCATATTTTCATACCCCACTTTTACCCCTTATAACTTGTAAACGCGTCAATCGATTTTCATTAAACACGTCTAAGAACACTCGCGCAAAACACATATTTCATACAAAAAACTAAATTGAAATCGCTTCATCCGTTCGGGAGCTATGATTCCACAGAAAAACAGAAACTTCAAACTTATAAAAATAAAAATGATTAAGGTAATAATATTATCTTCTATGGTCTATCTAATATAAAAATTAAGCGAACCTAGTCGCTTAAATTTTTTACACTGCGTCGAGAAGCGAGCCCAGTTTTTATCAGGTCTTACAATATTGCAGTTATAACAGTTTTGGTCTCCTTATGTATATAAATATACCTATATAAATTTATTCTTTACTAAAATATGCGCTTCATATAAGGGAGCTATTTTAACATAAGCATAACAGTCCTGATCAACTAGAATCATTAGAATCTGCATATGTGGAACTAAGCGACATATGTCCAAGCAGCATTATCATTTATATAACCATATAATAAGAAATACGGTTTTTTCATAACATCTTTCTCAACCAATAATTTAAATTATCGAACAGGAAGCTCGTAGTCGCAGGAAGGAAGTCACATTAAGAGGAAGCTCATTATAAAAACGTACACAGTGACCCATAAGTGATTTGCCTTGTTTTCTTAGTCTAAAGGTAGGATTGGGTAATTGTTCCTTAGTCCTCGTGTTAATATATTTTATTAAGATCATATAATGTATGTTTCTTATTGTGATTGAACATCAAATTCTCAAAATTCGATTGCGGGTAGTTGCAGCAAAAGTAACTCTTCGTGGGTGGATGAGCTTTGAGAGTTCATCGGTTCATTTGTTTCTGATCGTTCAATTCAATTTCTTATAACTGAACTGTGCGGTTTAAGCGTCAGTTTGCCAGCTTCAAGTTAAGTAAAATTATAAAGTGAAAAATTTGTTACAGTTGAAAGCATTTTTACTCTCTAATCGCTATATTGTTTATTTTGATAATTAGTACCGTCCACTTACATTGTAATTTATGTTAAATTAAAGACGTAACTTCAATAGAGACATACGGCATGCTAAGGCATGGCTGTCCAAGGTACGATCCCCTTGAAACACTTATGAGGGCGTAAAGGAATCTGTATGTTATTGACAGCTCATAAAGTCTAAGGCCGCGCACCGCTCGCCGCGCGCTGGATCGCGTCGCCGGCGCCGCTCCGTCGATTGTTTTGTTTTACAATACATCCTTATGAACTGTAAATCATATACTGTTTTGTATACAGCCTTGTAAGTGCCGGTCAGTGCTCCTTTTGTACAGAACCGTCTGAAGTAACATCGTCACAATTTACGTGAGAAATATCCGACTTTTACGAATAGCATACTTTCATTTTGATAGAGGCGATGGTCGTGTAACAAGAATACATAGATGCAGTTTAGAAGCCTTAGGGACAAAAAAGATCCTTGTTAGACGAGTACCTGTAAGTTATTGGCTGGCATCCCTCAGGAATTCATTAAAAGATAATTATTTATTGCATATTATAAAAACATTTCACTAAGTCTTTCAGCGTAATGTTAGAAAGACGAAACACAACAATAATAATAGAAAATTTTAAAAGGAAATAAAGAGGAACCTCTGAGTCGTAAACGAAATAGAAAACATTTTATCACCGAGAAACATTCGCGAGTTTTCGGAACTATACATGAACACATCAGCCGGCATCACGGCGATTTCCTTTCTATTTCACTAATGTCGATCCGACAAGGACAAAGGATTGATCTCCATTTCTTCGCGCTAATACGCGAAATTTAGTTTGTCTTGGCCTCAAATCATGTCGAAGGACAGACGCCATTTTGTCAACTTTTGTCATTTTAGAAAAGATATGTTTCTAAATGACAAAAAATATCGGAATGGCGTATGACCTTGAGACACGTAGACTTTTCTCTACGGAATATTTTAAATCATTATTCTATAAATGTAAATTTTATTTAAGAAAAGCAACGATCAAAAATTACAATACGAATCAATATAACTATTGAGAGGACGGGAGCTACTCACTTAAATTCAAAAGACATTAAGTATAAAAATAAGATCACGAGACAATAAGTCTATTCTACCTAGACAGCGTTTCTTCTTTGCCTAGGAAACAATCGCCGTGCTAAGCCTGCAGGAAAGCCTTTTATATTTTGATGACGACAAAATGCAGCAAATTAAAGTAAATTGAGTGGCAGGCACGCACGTAATACAATTAATTAGCCGCCGCCGGGGAAATGTAATGAACCATTCCGCGAACGCCACGCGAGCGCGAGGGCTGGGATCTGCAGTCAGTTTGACATTTACACAGCATCAAAACACAGCGAGTGTACTTTTATTAATAAACACAGACATTATTTTGTTTGTATTATCATAGTTTTAAATAATAAGAAGACTTTTAACGGATAACATGACACAATTCAAGCGGTTGTTGCAAATGGCGTGTTTATGTCAGGTTAGCATTTGTAGACGAATCTGCATTTTGGTAAAGATAGTAGAGCGCCAGGAAGACTTTAACAAAAATAGACCTAAGCTCCACTACACGTACAGCTAACCACTCTTTGGAGTGAGATTTCCTTTTATAGAGTTAAACTTGTTTTTATATAATTAATTATAAGTTTGTTGCTGCCTTCTTCCGTTTTTAATCAATTTAGCCACAGAGGGCACTTGCTGTAGACAGTACTCGGGGGCGTCCCAGCATCCGGCCGAGGGAAATACAAAAGATGATAGGCGTCTTTATGAACATCAGCAACTAATATTACGCTCACCTTAGAGTATATATCTATGGTAAATATAGAGTGAGCATAATGTAGGAAGAACAGCAGCCACGAGTAAGAACATGACGTTCGCGCAGCGAGCGTTCGCAGTCGTGGATGCGCGGTAGCTGCGTGAGGATCTCAACTCATTTTGTTAAATTGGGTAATAAAAATGTTCAAATGTGCAGTCAAATCCTGCAAAAATGACACAAGAAAGGACTCCAAGATGAAATCTAACATTACATTTCATCGGTATGTCGATTCTTACACTTATTTTGATAAAAATAAATCGGGCATCGCATCCATTTGCGGGGTTGAAAGAGACGCAAGAGGGGGGCATACAAACACCCGCCCGCGCACCGCGCCGACCGTCAAAAGTGTAGTTGACGCGATCGATTGTAGTCGACGTTTTAATTTTTTTTTAAGTTAGTTGGTAGTAAGGTTTTTCCTCGATAATTTATCTAAGATAAAAAAAATACCGGTAGATTTTTATCTTCTTTTTCAGCTTTCCAAAAGAAAAAAACTTAAGGAACGAATGGCTTTAAAACAAAATAATTTTGACCCAAACATGACGCCGACATATTGTGAGCTCAAATTGAATTGTTATTTGTTTATTTATTCAACAATATAATAATTCACATTCACATCAGACAAACAAAGCCTCTTCGGGTCCATAATTTTAAATACCGATATTTTTTTATGTTTTAACCTATAAGGCTTCTTAAAGAACCTAGAACGTGTAATTTTAATGTTGTAAATTATCAAAATTAGGTATGCATTTATATGTATTTATTAAAAAAAATTATATAGTTAGAATTAGTATTTAAATTATTAGTCGTTTTCCAGTTTTTAATTAAAAGTCTGTACTTTTATTTAAATACTGTAATTACTTTTATTTATTTTTCTTTTCAGTCTTGTTGCACGAAAACACGAGAACTACGATACAAATTTACACGCACATATAATTTAATTTTAATTTCGTATTATGGTTGTCTTTAATTGAGGAGACTTACAGACCTAAAACTAGATTTGCCTTAGATGTCTTACTACTACTCGAACTCGAACGAACACGAACACTACTCAACGAAAGTTGTAAAGCATTATTTTAATACGTGCTAAGCTGGGGCAGGTTTTAAGTTGTATACTGAAAAACTAAAAGACTGATAGTTTAATACTAGATATAATGAACCAGAGAACAAGTAAATAACATAAAGAGTGTGAAACTAATTACCTAACAGAGAACCTAATTAATATAATTAATCGATAACTTTTTCCCCATCGGCATGCCCCAGCCCTATCTGTCATTCACTCTTTTACGTTTGTCTATGGTCCAAACTGTCTACGTTTTGCACAATGTAGTTTTGGTGATACGCGCGCTCTGTTACTTACTCTAAGACGCTTACCATCTTGTTACGAAGAAAGTGAAGGCACCCTCCACCCATCATAACAATATTATTGAGAGAGGCATATGTCTAGAAGTGACGACATAGGGCCTTATGATGATGAATCTAGGCACCAATACAATATTTGGATTCGAATGAATAATTATTAGAATTCAAATTGTTCCAAGCAGTGCCACATACACACATAGGTAGCGGAAGGTTACTTTTTATCTGGGATAAAATCAATTTTTGAACAATACATTTTTATAACACAATTTGCATCCATAAGTACAACCTGTTTCAATACCAAAACAACAAAGCGCAGTAATACACAGCGGGTAATTGACTTAAAATATTATATTTAAAATTGCATGATAAATTTATCAACCTGGTGATCGCTCCCCTTTTAGGCCTTTTAGTCGCAAAACGCGGAGGGTTCTCTAACTAGATTCTATTATTTTAAATAATTGAGAGGAGCGGAAACTTTAACATTATTTCACTGACAATTAAAATGTATTTGTTCATAACAAGCTGCAATTCAGAAATCATATAACCGGAATGCGACTTTACTTTTTGGGTTTTTTGTGTTTTATGCCTATTCAGTAAGAATGGTTGTTCCGCAACTTTAGAACGATATATATCCATAACGGTCCATTGAATCCAAAAATGATGAAAGAGAACTTAAAATGATTTTTATATACCTATCCAACGATACCCCACAAGGCATGGTTTATAGTCATTTTTTATTTTAACTAAATCGCGTCCAGTAGATGCCATACTCAATCTTCACTGACGTCATGATTTGAGTGCAACTGGGCGGACGAAGGGGAATCGATCAGGCCTCATTACCACGCTGGCCAAGTGCGAGTTTGTGAATGTCACATGTTCTTAAATTTTTTCAAACTCTTAAGTTCTCAGATCATGCCAGTTTCCTCACTATGTTTGCTGTCAACGTTAAAGCACGTGTTTAAAGAGCATATAAATAATTCGAGTAAAAAAAAAGAGGTGTGGGATGGGGTTTGAACCTAAAACCATCATAATAAAAGTCGAGTTTACTCCCACTTCAACCAACAAGACCAACAAGGCCAACAAGGCTAAAAGTAAATTTGTTCAGATTGAACACGTTCACAATAAAAAGGCAATTGACTGTGTAACGGTCCCTGAAGCGAGAAGTTTGAGCAACAGGTATTTACGCTGGGGATATCCCAACTCACATCCAGTTTCAACACATATACAAAAACACTTTGTTCCACGCAAATAGCAACGCGAGTTAGTGTGTTAGCACATAATGCTACGTAATTTCGGTATAGTGTGTCGTAAGTTACGCATAAGGGTTTTTTTTTAGAATATATTGTCTTTATTGCTTCAAACGTGATAATAATTACATATAAAGTCCGCATGTTTCACTACAATTAACGTTCCCACTGCTGGGACACAGGGACTTCTCTCCAAGTGCGGGTTGGTAAATGTCACATGTCCTTCAAACTCTTCAAGTTCTCAGAACACTGTTTGCCTTCACTTTTAAAGCACGTGTTTAAAGCGCACATAAATTTCTGAAGAAGAAAAATCCAGAGTGCGTGTCAGGGTTTGATCCCACGACCTTCGGAATGGAAGTCGTTTATCATCCCACTTAGCCAAAACGGCTTTTTTCTAAAATCTAGAATGAATTAATAAAATCAAGGATAAATGTCAAAAAAATTCATTAATGTCATAAAAATATTTTCTTTCAGCCATTAAATTAGTGTTTTCTTAATTAATTTATGTCATTTGGAATTGAAAAAAACAAATTACACACATAATAAGACCACTTTTTCTATATTAAGCTGAATGTGTGGTTTCTTTTACAATTAGCTTCCTTTATTTTTACAATTATTCAGAGATGTATTTGTATCTTACGCTTGGAACGGAAAAGGAAACGTGAATTTACATACCTGAATAATATCGTATCAATACAGGTACCCTAGCAAAAGTCAATAATTTGGTTATGACCATAGTGCTTGCAATAACCCCGAAATATCGAATATAATGATCTTACGAAAACGCTACGTACTATTTTAGAAGGAGTGTTTACAATGAAGAGCGAAAATTGTGACCAGTCGGTAGTCGCCTTTACAGACACATCTCTCTTACATAGAACCGAGCTAACAACAATGCTTTCGTTAGAAATCATTAGCTCAATAATTACTACTTAATTTTTATACTCCACTTGGTTTCTAGGTTATTGTATTCTCGGAAAATGTAATTAATGTAATTAATTGACTTATCTTTCAGTAAAATAATAACTTTTCTAGGTGGATGTGATTTGAAAGGTGGCTGGCTTTGTTTCTTAGAGGAAGCGATCGTTAAGATCGGATGTCTAAAAATTTAAGAAAACCCCCCAATTCCAATAAAATTAAAAATTCTTAAATAAATTCTTAATTAAATTAGTTTGAAACTTAAAAAGTAAAACACTATAATATTTTGTAATGTGCACGCGATGCGCTTTCATTTGATACCCCACTCGAGTATATTTGCAGATTTTCGGTTTCCTTCCCCACTCTAACCCCCATAACTTTTAAACGGTACAACCGATTTTAATGAAACATGTCTAAGCGCCAGACACACCTTTCTTCAACCCGCAGTTGCATGTGACATTCTTCAACCAGCACTTGGCCAGCGTGGTGAATTAAGGCCTAATCTCTCTCGCCAAGCGAGAAGTCCCTGTGTCCCAGCAGTGGGAACGTTAATAGGGTGATGATGATGTGTAGAGAAGAATTTTCGTATTGTATTGTAACAGTAACGCTAACTAGATGGGCATCAGGTGTGCGTCTGTACACATGGGCACTGGCAAGGACGCCGGTGAGCGATGGGCACACAAACAGGGGAGCGGCGCGCAATCCCGAGCCCAAATAGCGCACCCCTTGCCGGCCTTCGTCGCGCCCTGATCGATACCACTCCACGCTTATCCGCGATTAATGCACAGGTGGACGCCACTCAGCGCGCCAGGGGTCCCCGGCTCCTAGGTGACCGGTGCCCCTTCAATGAACAAGCTTATAAATCAACTTTTTTTTGTGCGCGTATGTATGTGCAACAAACGTATAGTTACGTCACATTTAGATATTAGTTTAAATGTGAATGTTTAGATTACTTGAGTCCGTTGCGCGGCCGTGAACGAAATTAAGGCTAAATCAAACTTAGAAGGAAATAATTCTTAATTAGCGCTTACTTATAATTAATTGTATTGTATGATGAACTTGGTAATTGTAAACATAGTCTCGTCGCATCGCCGGAAGCATCGACGAGGACCCCAGTACGGCGAGTCTTGGAGCTGCATGTACAAATCCCTAATTGGTTGCGATCGCAGCCGATAACAAAGCCACCGTTAAGCTTCGCAGCAATCCTCTTAGCCCGCAGGTTTTTATCGTAATTACGTGCCACTTTATTTTATTGAAAGCGCTTCGAGATATTGTAATATTTTATTGACAAGCGCCCTTATAAATTTCCATTGAAACTACAAAGAGCCAGTTAGAATTTATTTCAGTAAAAGCAATGATAGGAAAATTATTACAAGTCACATCCAATTAGGTTAATTGTGCGCTGATAGCGCAAGCTCTGTTATAAGATTAATTTTAAGTATATTTCTCTTACATAACCGACCCGACTCCTTGGCGTATTGATAATTATTTTCAGGTCTTTTTGGGCGTGTGTAGTGTTTTGATATGATTTTGTAACTGACTTATTGCACGTCACGTCTATTTTACTACTTGGGTAGGTAGATATGGACATGGTCTTTAGTATCTTGTTTGCACATTCAAAGATGCATTTAAGTTTATAATATCTTATCTCTTTGATTCCCGTTGCACCGTTGTTCCTTTGTTAACTTCAGTAACAGAAAACAAAAGGTAATTGGGTTTGTGGCTCGTCGTATATACATACTCTTATAATACAGTAAACGTGGTTTTGTCATATACCCTTATCATTTATGAGTAAGAAAAATAGAATGTTGGCCGATTCTCAGACATACACGTTATGCTTACAAATGGCATAGATATCTGTCGAGCTAGTTTTGATAACAGACATCACGATAAGAGAATGTTATACTCATAAAAGTACATGTATGACAAAATATTTTAGAAGTATTTTGACCTAATATAGGACAGTGAAATCTAAAAATTAAAAAAAAATAGTTTTTTTATCAATATGTATAATTATACTATACATATTATAATTTTAAAGTTTCCCGCCGAGACTGTACGTCTTTATGCTCAGGATAAAGTAAAAAATTACTGCATCGATCCATATGGGGTTTTCTGCAATAGTTACAGTACTTCAAGAGGAAGGATTTCGCATCCAAGCAAAGCCTGGACGAGTCAGCTAGTTAATAAAATTTCAGAGGTTTGATCGTATCTCAGAAAGTGGGTGACTTACCTTAGCGGTAACGTAGAAGAGGTTGTTGAGCACCATTTCCGTGGCCTCCGCCGAGCCCAGCCCCTCCCGCCGCCCGCCGCGCCCCGCCTCGGCGCTGTAGTACTGAAACAAACGAACAGTTCAACACGTGACACGTAAATTTGTGGCGCGCTGTGACACAACACTGTAATGTATAAGATACATAGTACAGACCTTTGTGTAAGCCCCTGTATAGAATTAATATTCTTACGTTTTTAGTAACCACTATACCCCTATAGTATAAAGAATTATTGATAATATACTTAAAATCAGAAATGAACTAGAAAAGAAATAGGATGTGATTGATAGAATGTGCTGTCTTCCTCATTCGACTGTTGTATATAACTAGTATCTTTTTCTTATATCTGTGGAAACTTATAATTAGCCGTTAGTTACACACCGTGTTTAGTATTTAGTTAGGCAGCTGTTAGTTTTCCCAAAATTATAAAATAAAATAATAATGATCAATACTAATATTATAAATGCAAAAGTAACAGTTACGTCTGTCTGTTACACTATGACGCAAAAACGACTGAGCCGATTCAAATGAAATTTGGTACACAGAATCTCTGGAGCCTGAGAAAGGACCAAAGGACACAGGCTATTTTTAACCGCGGGAAAATGTAATTCCGCCGGAAAATCCTTTAAACGCGGGTAACACCGCGGGGTAACTAGTATTGTATTTTTATGCGATTTAACGGATGTATCTAAATAAATCAATTAGGCATGACCCTCTCTGACATTTTTTTACTACCCAGCTTTTACGCGGATAAAGGTTTTACGGCGGACATGTTGTTTTTCGTTTGCATCCCTTACACTCAATATTGCTTTTTACGTCACAGACAATAACTGAATTTGAGCCGGAGCCTGCAACAATCGCATTAAAAAACAAACAAAAAACAACTAGCTGAAACATAGAGGGCTTCAGGAAAGTTATGCGAGCCGCGTCGCGCGGCACCCACCACCCTACGCAACAATTTGACTACAATTCCACCGGATGTGAATGACAATGTAGTCAACAGCGACGCCCTTTCTAAAATATACCTATATTATGTCTCATAAAATCTCCACGAGTAATACACACAACTCTTAGAATATTATTTAAATTTGGGAATTAAGAAAATGTGTTTTGACCGGAGTCTTTAACAACCAATGCGTAAAATCATGTTTAATTTATAATAGCGTCGACGAAAATCTAGGAATAGAACTAACGTTTCTTTTCACACACATTCACACAGAGGATTTGACTGGTCTTACCATCAGCTGTAAGTTTAAGGGAAAGAGCTACAATTTTCAGACAAGTTAAGCGCGCGGTTGGTACGGTTGGCAAGTTACTACGACAATTTCAGCGATAAACCATATTTTTTAGTTTTCACGCAGAAAAAGATTAATACACATCCGTAACCTTCGCACACAGGATCCCGTGTTTAACCTAAAACGTGAGGTTTATTAAAAAACTCATTAAGATAACCCATATAGTTAATTTTCTTATGATAGATCCTTCACATGACTACAATCGCACTTGATGTTGAGTGACAATGCGGGCTATAAAGGAGCAAATCTTTAAAAAAACCAAGGTTGTAATTGAACTTCAAGAAATAAGAAACTGTTTTAAGTTGCAGTTTGCAATAATCAAAATAATAGTTTTTCTATCTAAAAGATATAAAATGAGAAACAGTTTATTGCTCTACAAAACTAACAATAAAGACGTTGGAAGCATGCATGCATTATTATATAATTAAGTACAAGTATAAGCGTATAGCTCTATGGTTATATACATATATGTTACCGTTGATAAGACTTACCACTTTACTTATTTATATATTTATTTATTGAGTACTAGACAGATAATCCAATTACAGTAGCTTATCTAAGTTTTTACAAAACACAATAAAAATACATTACAATCAAGACAATGTCAATTCATATAAAAATAATAATAATACAAAATTAAAATTAAAATAATAATTAAAATCGAAAATGTTAATAAAAAATATTAAAAGTCAGTTACTAAGAGAAAGTAATGTCTTAAATATTCAAAATTGCATATATTTATGAGATGTCACATTCAGGGTGCAATACGAATTTACTCCGAGGTGGTGAATGATGCTCGGTGATGATTAATTATAGGTGAATGTGCTGAAGTAGGTATCTGTGATGCCGACCGTACTGCCCGCGCGCGTTATTTTTATGTAACAGTTTGCGATTTTTCCTTTATACTTACAGTTGATGCTACAGCTCGATAAATTCTCTGTTTGACGAAGGTTTCCTACTTTTAATTCTCAAAGTAATTTTCTAGACTTTCGTTGACGTTATTATAAATTAAAATAATATTCATTTGAAATTATAGTTTTTTTCATCAAATTAAAATTTATTTTTAAATCTTAAAGTAATGTGGTAAGTATCTTATGAACGGTTATACATATAACCATAGAGCTATACGCTTATACTTGTACATAATTAATATATTTTATAAAAAGCATGCTTCCAACGTCTTCAATGTTAGTTTTCTAGAGCAATAAACTGTTTCTCATTTTATAGATAAACTTAAAATAAACAAAAAATTGGAAAGTGGATATTATAGAAATGTAGATAGTCAAAATGTAACTTAGGTTTAAATGTATATTATGGATGCATTGAAGTATATTTAAAATTGCATTTTAAATACAGAAGTCACAAATTTGGGTTACACCCCGTTAAAGACATCTGACTTTGATTGTCCATGTTATTGCAGATTTCCAAGGTATTATAAGTATTTGGTGATGTTATATGTTAATTTTAAAATTATTTATGCAATAAGTGTTAATATATTATTATTACTCACGCAATAATTAGTTAATAACTTTTGTTTCTAGTTTAGTATAGTGCGCGTGTTTGTTTGTTTCTTTTGTTATTGTTCTGTATATTATTTGTGGGAACTTGTAATTAACCTTTAAGTCTTATATTATTATTTTATAGCTTATTAGCTATTATTAGCTGTAAGTCTAAGATTGTAAATATAAAAAAGGCTACATGACGTCATGTTAACATGCCTACAGCGCCTATTAGGGGACATGATTGGATTTACACATTATCAGTATGGCTACATCTTAACACACCAAATTTCAGCTTTCTAAGACTTCAGAAAGTTCCCAAAAGTTTTGCGTGACGAAATCGGGGGTATTCAGACATCAATGAAAACTAAACTTTAAGAGCTATGCTATATATATTTAAGAATCAACAACATATATCCTGTGAATTTGATACATCTTGTATATTAAAAACTCAAGTTTTATTAGGGGTTAAAAACCGAAGACATGTTTCCAGAAATGGTGGGTATTAGAGCCCGTACGCTTCGCTTGATCGTCTGGGCGGAGGCACTACCTTGCCGCCAGAAATTGAAAATTAATAAACATCAGTTTCTGAGTACTAAGCTTACAAACACATTTTACATCGCAATACAAATACTCGAATATGCGAATCAATTATGCATCCATTAGGATTACCTCGTACGTTATTAGGACTCCATTAAAATAGCGTCGAACTGAGTAGTTTTAAGCGATTCCAATTTATTCAACTCGAACATAAATCAAGCTTAGAGCAAAATTAAACGCGATGGAACAGGGAACAAAAGACGCGACAAGTTAGACTATAAAAAATGTCATGTATTTTACAAAGATATAGATAACTACAAATACAAAGAGGTACACGTCATTAATACTTACCCAATCATCCATGTTCTCGATTTCTAAATGAATAGGTTTGTTTGCAGCATCCGTGACTAAAAACGGAGCGCGTGACCGAGAACACAGAGGGCTCCGTGCTAAAGTAAAACACAAAATGTCTTGCTACGGCTAGGCCTATAAGGCACAATGCTTACAGATGTTAAATTTAATTCTATGGAGATGGAGAACGGTTAACAAATAAAATGTATTACTACACGATCTCTACATTGCAACATCAAGGTATGGTAGTTAAGCTAGTACCAATGTTTAATTTGTTTTTGTTTCTTGTATTTAATTTTTGACGTTTCTAAGATTTGTAAAACCAAACATTGGAAATTAATTATCTTGTATCTTGATACTAAGCGATACTGGCGGTAAGCTAGTATCTATACTAAAATTATTCCAAATCCACAAGCGACAACAACAACAAACAATCGGAGACAATCGGAATAATTGGTCGTCTTTGAGGGAGAGGCTGTAGTCCAGCAGTGGGCGTATAATAGCTGAAATGATGACCTAGACAATGGACTATTCAAATTACAGTGAAAGTACAGTAGTTATGGATATATGTACCTATAAAATTACACAAAGATTTCGTAAGAGTACCCAAGGTGCTTTAAACAGTTTGCGAGGCTTTGATTGATCTTGACATTAATAAGGTTGTTAATAAAAGTTTATATTTTCATGAATTTATTATTAAACGGTTTGAAATGTGCAAATTTCATCGCGAGTCACACTTAATACAACGTGGTCCAGTCAGAGCAAATAATCAATTTAATTACCTGTAAATTTCTGATACACCACAAAGAGAATTACTAAATATTTTATCGATACCAGAGGTAGGTATCATCATACATGAAAATTTGATCTTATTCCCGACAGTTTCTAAATCGAACCCTAAAAATGAACACAGCATCATAATTAACCCCCAAAACATTCTGTTATTATTAGACTGCACTGCTTTGATATCTCACTGCGCTTTTGAAGGGTTGCGTATCAAATAAAAAAAGGGAAACTCCTGGCACCCTCCTGTTTGACTTTATGGGGAACTTGAAATGAAAAAGTGTAATGTCATATTCCTTGGGACCTTGCGTTCTTTGTTAAAATTTCGGACCTACATACATAATCTGCTCTCAGCGCCTTGTTTTACTTCAAGCCAATGCTCAAAGGTATATCGACCTTCAGATAAATCTATATATTTAAAAATGAATTGCTGTTCGTTAGTCTCACTAAAACTTTAAAACGGCTGAACGGATTTATCTTATCTTAGTCTTGAAATGATCGTGGAGGTATAGGGAAGGTTTAAAAGGAGAGAAAAAAATTTAAATATAAACCCGTGCCCGCGTAAAAGACAGGGCGGGCCGCTAGTATTAATTTAATATTTCCGGACAATCAACACAACAGCATCAAGCACCGAGGTTAGCTCTAAAGCTAGTGTTTCGGGGGTCCTAGATATAATAGACATACATATATATATTTTTTTATTTGTACATATGAAACACCCAGACCAAAAGTGATCGCAGAACATACAAACAATTGACCCCTCGGCGGGAGTCGAACGGGCAGGCTCCGCTTGAGGCACAATAGGTAGCGGGTCCGATCCCAGCCGAGGGGTCAAGTGTTTGTTTGTGCTGCAAGCACTTTCCGCTTGGTGTGGGTGTTTAATTTGGCAATAATAAATACCGATACACATATTTTTGTCTATTATATTAAGTACTAGCGGCCCGCCCCGGCGTCGCACGGGTAAGAAAAGTTCCCGGCAATTTTTTCCTTATTTGCTCCCCGTTTAGACCTACCCTGGACTACGACAAACATTTTAAAACTAAAATCAATCGGCCCAGCCGTTCTCGAGTTTTAATCAGATTAACGAACAACAATTCATTTTTATTTATATAGATATAAAATGTCTAGTACCCGTAACCCAAGCGCTTTTTTTTTAATATTTTATAAGCCTTTTTTGACCCTGATTTAAGTGATGAAGTGGTCTAAGATGGGGCATGAAGACCTAGAAGGTAGATGGCTTAGAGCTTGCCACGGGGCTAAATATTGCGGTGTGGATTGTACGGAAATATATATTTAATTATCTATCAGAAATGGAAGCATGGAACAATGATTTTCAAGAAACCTTCCACGTTCCGAGCAACACAAATGCAAAAAGAAAGAAAATGGTCTGGCCTCGGAACCATGGACCACCTGACACTCTCTGGTAGATCCTATAGAATTTAATATGTAACAAAATCATTAGACGTATAAGTTTTTACCTTGACTTGAGAATCTTCCTTATTAGTCCAACGAAAAGGGCAGACAAACTCTCAAAGACAAAGTTTCCGTCAGAAGTTTATTGAAGATATATAGTAACAGACATAAATCTGCTTAATAGCTAACATTCGACGAGAACAGGAAGTCAGATTCAAGAAGATTTTGCGTAAGTCTGTTGTACAAGGTGTTACAGATGAGGCTTTGAGAAAAAAATAACTAAATTAACCTAAGTAATTGTTTCCCCTCTTCACTATCTGCTTGAATGGAGTAAATATTTTATTGATACAACTGTCGTGACAAAAATCATTTTTTCAAATTAATAATTTATTTTCATTTATTGCTACACAATAAAGGGCACTTCGGCAGATAGGATAAGTGAAAAAAGCAGTTTTTTGTATAAAACTGTAATTTAAAAAGGTTAAATGCTGAAGTGAATTTTCAAGACAAGATAATTTTAATTCCAAGAATAAATGAATTATTATCTATGGAAGTTATTAAATTTACTTGTTTAATTACAATTCTTTAAGATAGTAGGTATCCGTTAATTATCTTGTCATGGTTCGCTTCCAAAACTTTGTTTTATCAAATCACGAGCGCGAATCGAAACAAAACAATAAACTTGTGAAAAATAAAAATCTTAAAATATAAAATTAATCTTATTAGCTCTACTGCTTTTTGGTCCAGCTTTATATAAACAAACTGGCGCACCCTGCACAAACCTGCATTTTGGTTTAAGCTGCTGGAAGTCGGACTTCTCTATTAGAGAATATTAACTTAGTTTGTAAAATCTACTTAATTTAATTTGTATACGTTACATTTAGGAGTCGCTGCACCTTTTGATTCATTAACTGCGAACATAACAATGGATGAGCTGTTGGAAGTCGGCTAGCTGATGTGTGGGGAGTGAGCCAGCGAACACATTCAGGTGAATGTATCACGGACAAAAGTTGTGTGTTGGCTTTTACTGAGTACCCAGCTGGAGGGAAAACTCCGGACGTCAAATTAATACATTTGATAAGTGTGAGATGGACTCATACTACACCTAGGGTTCCGTGTACGATTTATACAAATTTAAAATAAAAAAAACAAAAATAAAAATCCATCCAAATACTCGTCTCGCGCAACGTCGCTGAACTTTATGAAAACCAGTTGGTTGTGAATGTGGTGCACATTATATATTTATTTAGTATTTGTTTTACCCTTAGGCATAGAACCCTAAAAATTATCACACTAATTGGTAATCATTTCAGGATCAATGCTATTAAAATCTACTTTTATGATTGACGATTTAACGTAAATCAACTAGAAATATGTTTTTCTCTACATATACTAAATTCTCTAATTACTGATGGAACTAATTACTGGAAGAATTGTATCTTCCATATCAGGATTAAATATAATTACATCCTGAATCAAGTGTTTATTCGTATGACGACAAAAAATATTGATATTGGTAGTTTCTATGGTAGGGCGAGAATTATCGTAGTAAGGGACATCCGTCGCCCAGCCAACTGAAATCTGTGCGAGGCTCACATGCCAACGTTACATTCAATAGTTAACTTATATTAGCCCGGGTGCTGGATGGACAAAATATGAGAACCACATTCTGTGCATAGTTTCAAAGCTTGCAGATAATTATTCTGCATGATGCCCGGGGGTTTTTGGTCCATTTAATTTATAAGCCATCCTTGGAAATGGATAATAATAATCATAACGTCTAAAGAAAAACAAAATATTGTTTGCTTACAATTTCATACAAAGATTTGATTGGGATTTAAGCTACACACTGTTTCACATTTTTTCTTTTTGCTTGCTAAGACGATACAGGTTGATAGGTTGAAGTTTTCAGCAATCACACTAAGTTGCGATTTATACTATATACCCTTTTTCTTAGAAGAAACGTTGATACTTGTAAAAGTTTTTTTTCTTTTATCGAATCTTTGTACTTTTTTTTCGTAAATTGTACAAGCAAAAAATATGCTCTTGCTTAATGCTTCTTATCAAAGTTTCTGCTTACATTGTGACGTCACCGTATAGTATAAATCGTACCAAACAGTGCCATTGCTGACAAGTTATATGCTCTGCATCGTCTTTTGAAGAAAAAATACGGTCAATTACATTAATTACAGGTTGAATGAAAGTATTGGGCGGAGCGTGGGTAAAATCAAAGATATTTTCAAGTATGCGTCGGTGGCGTCTAGATGGTAACTGTGCTTTGTAATCGGGAGCTACCGCGAACTAAATCCAATTACCAGTTTTGTTTGTGATGGTTTCGCAACAGATGTCTAGACGTACGGTTCGTTCCTAGGCTTAGCATAACTCTACCAACGTAGGCTAGATTCCCCCTTAGATGTGTTAATTTAAATAAAGATGGTTGTCAAACATCTTAACTAATTAGAGTCTGGAAAGTTGCAACTGTTTGGAAAGTAACAGTTTCCGTATTTTAACTTGTTTGCTTCGTGTGTTTTTGAGTAGTTTACTAAAAATAATATAGAAACAACATACAGAATGCATAACACACTTGACCAGTTAGTTTTCTTTGTGAATATTTATGGTATATTATTGAAATAAATAAATAAATCGAATAATTGGGTGCTAATAAATAGGAGATGGATATTAAAAAGCAACTTTTGACACAAAACACTTTAGGAATTACTAATTAAAAAATTAAAATCTGTAAGCGAGTTACAATAAAGCTTTTTTTTGTGTGAGAAATTTTACATTGATACCTCCCGACCCCCATTGGGAGAAATGTTAGACTCCTTCGGACTAACACAGCTCACGGTAGCCATCGCACCTACGAAATGGAGCGCGGGAACTATCATTAAGTGATTCCGCGAGTTTTCAACCATTATAAATTATAGTTAATATTAACTATAATTTTGATCTCAGTCAGGCGGTAAAGCAAGTTTAACCCGATCTGCTCGCGCTTATAGCCACCGGTGAAATCGGGGCTGAGTTATCAAGGGGTGTGTGGGTAGCACTAGTGCGTGAAGAGTTAACAAATAAGCGAACCGACTCACTACCGCATTTCTAATATTAATTGGAGTAGCAACTTCCAAGCCACTTGAATGTTTATTTAAGTTTTAAGACTGAATAGAAATATTAAATACTAGCTGTGCCCCGCAGTGTTACCCGCGTTATAATGGATTTTCCCGCGGAATGACGTTTTCCCGCGGTAAAAAGTAGCCTATGTTATTTCTCAGGCTCTAGAGATTCAGTGTACCAAATTTCATTTAAATCGGTTCAGTAGTTTTCGCGTGAAAGAGTATCAAACATCCATACATCCATACTTACAAACTTTCGCCTTTATAATAGTATAGTAGGATAAACAACACAACAACAACGTTATGAATAAACAAGTTAGTTAAGGAGCGCTTGTGTCAGCGCCGCTGCGAATATCATGAACAAATATTGAAATCAGGGTTAAAATGATATGCATGTGGATTTACACGAAACCCACTTTACATGGAGTGAGAAAATAATACGCGTGAGAATAGTTATTTTTTATACAAGAGTGCTAAGTTGCCTTTTAACCGCGTACCTACTCAATTTCAAACACCGAGCAAGCGAGGGGTTGTAAATTGAATCACGATCGCGGCGAGGGATTTCAAATTAGAATCCTGAGCGTTACCGAGTAAATCAAAAGAGCACAAGGTAAACAATCTTTGTACTCAAGTGCGCCTCAGCGAGGAATCAAGAAACTCTTCGAATTAATCTGTGTGTGAAACTAACAAAAAACACAAGGAGGAACCGAGTCGTGGAGTTTTCATTAAAAATATTTATTTGATAAATTTGCCACCCGCATGTTCTGAGAACATTAAAGAGTTTTAAGGACGTGTGCTATATTCACCAACCCGCACTTGGTCAGCGTGGTAATTAAGGCCTAATCTCTCTCGCCGAAAGAGAAGTCCCAGTGGCCCAGCAGTGTTAACGTTAATAGGGAGTTAATAACATTGGTACCAAGGATGTAGAAATAAACAGGTTTTAACGATATTTTAGGATCACAATCTTAGTGCAAACCATGTTCAAATTTAAAAATTTACCTTACCCTCTGTAGGATAGAAACGGCTTTTGCGCTCGGATATCAAAGAGCAAATATACACTTCAGAGATGGGGAGGTTAAATATATTTCCGCTCCGGTGCATATAGTTAAACATGATCAATATTGAATTATGACCTGTGAACGGCGAGCTGGCAAACGCAGCGCGGACTAGTGGGACGGATAACGCAATTAAATCCTTAGGGTATGGATTCCGTTGGACAAGCCACGAACGCGGGTGTATACCGTTCGGATTTTAAAGTAGGGGTAGCGAGTTTATATATTTTTTTTCCTATCATTTGGGCCTGGGCTTTTAACCAAGTCATCCGTTCATCTTGTTAGTGGCGTTATTAAGTTATCCGCTCCGATATCGGTGGCGGTCGCCGCAACATTTGATAGCCGTCACAGCGTCATATTGTCTATCTTAATTATTGTGACGACCAGGGGGCGGTAGGAAGCGCTAAACGCAATTTCCATAGTGCCAGGGTTGATGTGTCGAAAGAAACAGAACCCGCTAGACACTGCTAGATTTACCTGAAAAGTGTTATTATGTCGCACCGTATAAAATTATGAAAACTAGGTATGCCTTCGCATTTGAATGTTAGGAAAGTGAGCGAAATAGCACTTTACGTAACGTATACCTACCCATAAGTTACTTAAGTCTTTACTCACATGTTAAATAAGGCTCTTAATCTAAAAAAAATTAGCCTGCCGATATAAATGAGCTAATGTTTAATCTTACAAACTCAACCAAAAATATCAGAATACATTTAAAATGTATTCCATCCAAAACTAACATACAGACAACGAGATATATATATACCAAAATACATTTGATTGTTTCAGCTATCAATGCAGCCAATTAGTTAGATTGACTAACAAGCGTGTAAGGCGAACGCGTGAGTTTCATACAAAAGACGGCGCGAAAGTGAGAGAAGTTTAAAAAAATATTGACACAAATGTTTAATGATTTTATATTTATTTTCATTTTTATTTATTTTATATTTATTTTCGAAATAATTAACATGTTGAAAAAATATTATTATCCATGTTACAAATATTGTTATTCTAACAATCTGTATCAGATGTCTCCGAAAAATAATTACCAAAATTCAGATGAACGTAAAGATTTTATTAGAGTTTTTTTATGTTTCCTATTTCCTTTAAGCCGTAGAACTTACACTTATGGACTTATACCTAACATTAATGGACCCTTTTTACGGTCGCCATAAACGTAGAGCGCACTGATTTTGTATGAAAAGGAGAGCGGCCTGCCCACCTGCTGGTTAGTTTCCCTCGACCGGGTTCCATAACGGCCACGGGGGGATTGTGGGGGTGGGGTAGCACCCGAACCGTGTCCGTCAATTCATCCAACGTAAGACTTGTCAGCTATGTGCCTCGCTTTATTAGCGTGATGGTAATCTGCTGAATGCTTCCACGCTCTTCAATAAGTGCTAATTGTGAACCAATAAAGGATGAATCTCAGCTGTGTGTTGCCCTGAGACTGTAACGGGTTCAGGGCAACGTATTTAAAATTTAAATTTTTATGCAGAATAAATTATGACGCACCCTGTAACCTTCGCAAGCAGGATCGAACCTGCACCTCCTGCGCCCCGGCGTGCTACCATTTACACAAGGGGGCGTCAATTACGTGATAAGTCGAAATCTTTCGGCATTTTTTAAATATCGGATGAAGCCGCGGCTATAAATTAAAATAGGTTTGTGGTATAAGTTTATTAGTGAAAATTCGACGGCAGAAGGGAAAGAGTAAAATGAATTTGACCTTGGAAGGAGAAACGTCTAATTATGGTGTGTCCTGCGTCCCAGCAAGATACAAGATACAACAAGCGTGGTAAATATGCTATGGTATTAATTCATATTCAATATAACGTGTTTCCGTTGTGTCTGTAGAAAACAGTTATTCGCCCACAGATGCGAACGGACGGGTGGATCAAACCAGGTTATGGGTTCGAGGGGCAAAAAGTATTTGCTGACCTGAGGGCATGCCGCGGGCCGTGCGACCGGAGTGCACCAAAAAATATTAGAAAATAAAGTTTGGAAAGGTGATGATACACTAAAGACACAACTAAAGAAATTATTATGAATTACAAACTTATATAAACTAATACTCGAGTAGTATCGCTGCCGCCTGTTGGTTTTACAACCTAATTGTACTAACCCCGAGAAGGGGATGGGTGTAACATCTCGTCAAGCCTATGAACGCGTGCGGACAATTTAGATAGAGAGATAAAATATTTATTTGCAGCACAAAAAAGAAACACAGAAAACATACAAAAGATTAAAACTCATTTTTTTCAACGATTTGTGAACAAAAGCATATACGAGTCGCGACGAGATGTAATGGTTAATTTAAATCCATTACATTACATTGAAAATATAAATGCATGAGGAAAAACAATTCAGTGTATCGCCACCATATGTTTATTAAGTTTTCACTGCTCGGATACTCCGGCAGGGATACATTTTCGCTAGCAACTAAACTCCATTAGGTCCGACTAAACTAACATCATATAAAACTGAATTTATTTTATATCGTACGAGTTTGGCAGAAGAGTAGGTATGTTTATTTTGAAAATATTTTCAGTGGAATTGGCTATTTGACTAATAATAATTTCTAATTTACAAATGTGCGCGCAAAACGGTTGCTACCAAAATGGCGCGCGTTTTGCATCACGCGTCGGTAATCTGCTGACACATTAGCTGTTCAGTACTCAGTGACGTCAGTCAGGCAACATCACTTGGAAAAGTAGCGTTTTTAGTCACGGGAACAAACATGGAAATATTACAATTTTAATAACGATATTTTGGTGTATAAATCGTCTTTACTTTTAAATACTGTGTTGGTTATGTCGGTTTAAAAAAGTATTTACTTGTTGGTAATATAGTAACCAGTTTTATTCATATTTCAATACTAAATTTACCAAATTGAATATTCCTATTCAATTTGGTAATGTTGAAACGTTAAGAGCATTAAAAAAAAAATATATTTTTTAATGCTCTTAACGTTTCAACATTTACAGAAATATATTTAAAGCATCCAAAATATAAACCATAAAGCTTTTGCAAAATGTATTTAAAAATCACTATCCTTTTTGGGCGACTTTAAACGCGCCCATTTCGACGAGCGTGTCATGTGACGTCAGAAACGAAGTGTTAGGTTCTCAAACTTACTGAAAGTTTAATAAAATCAGCTTATTACCATGGAAACCAGTAGATTTTGACGTAACATTATAATTTCAGCCAAGCGATTCATTTTGGAAATTTGCGAGGGAATATATAAACAGTCACTTTTTGATGATTAGGTATTATGATGATTACTATGAAATTAGGATATTTCTTTTCTTTTAAAATAGTGATATGTTTCTGAAACAACTAAAATAACAAGAAAACAGACACAGTACATTGTAAGGTATGGTGTATATTCCCTATAGCCCTCAGATTGACAGAGCCGATGGAATTTCACCGGCCCACAGCCGAATGGTAGGAGTATTAATTTCACAGACATGTTGACATATACATGGATTGTAACTGACGTAGCCAGAGGCTCGCTGGGATTTCGTGAAAATACACGTTTTGAATATAAGCTTGTTTTGCACAAGTTATTGATATTTAAGTTATTAAGATTTAGTGATCTTGGCATGCCAAAATGTAGAGCAGTCGTCAAAGATCTGCGTTAATTTACACTTGTTTCTAGATTAGGCTATTTTATAATTAACTAGCTGACCCGGCAGTGTTTGTTTGGCCAACTGCGCAAAGGAATGTGACTGCTACTGTCAGTTTCCATGGATACATATCAATTAATAAAACTTTCTAAGTAAAGTGATTGATTATTAACCAACTCCTTGTAATATTAAAATTTTTCATGTAATGATTCTTTTTTAATTTGAAGCTATTGCTTGCAAGTTGGTCCCGTATAAAGTTCGGTTTATTTTATTATCCTTTCATTAATTTAAAGGGTTCCATACTTAATGGGTAAAACGGCTCTACTGTAAAATCCGTCAAAAACGTTACGAGGTAATTAACATAAAAATATTAAATATTACAAAAAAAAAGACACATTAAAATTTTTCTTAGATTGTTTACCAGCCAAAGTGTTTACCGAAAATGCATGCGTAACATTTTTGTTACGCATGCATTTTCGCTATACTTATATACTATACATATAACTACATCTCATTTTCATCATTTTTGTAGATTATGTCACGACGAACAACCTTTTTTATATAGACCTCTATGTCCTCCGAGCGAGATATTTGGGAAATACTGAGTTTAGTGACCTTTATTACTTTTTACGTCGTCACGTTATTAATTTTTAAATGCTATTATATGTTAATTTTTACTTTGTTTTTCCATTTGAATCTATGTTGTCTATTTTATTTTTTTAATTGTAATGTTTCACTTAATACCTACCTATCTATGTACTGTGTTATTTTATTTTTATTTACCTATGTACTGTGTTGTGATGACCAATAAATGTTTTATCTATCTATATCAACGTCGATTTTAGACATAGTCATCACAACTGCTGTTATAACGGTATATATAAATTCAGCTCAGAGTTTGGCTCCAAAATGCCTACAATCTGGTTTGGTATCATTAGCTCGGGGTTCACCCTGGAGCTAGATGTCGCTGTGTGCACTGGCCAGCCATATTTATTTACTCACACTCGTTTGAACCTGCGCTGAAATATCCAAAAAATCATAAAACTCATAAGCCTTTGAATCAGAGTAAACACGTAGTTTTTAATTACAAAACTGTGACCACAAAACTGTATGTCTGATGTATTTTTTGGTAATTTATTTTTCCTTTTTACGATGGCCTTTTACAGTAGAAAGAGAGAAAGACAAAAAAATCAATCATTTGGACATATCGCATATCTCTCGTACTCCTCGCGCCATCGCCGCGCGGTATGGTAACTCGTAGGGAACTGTGACCACCGAATGCCTCCCGTGCTTCACTGCTCACGAATTGATCATGTTTTGCGTTATTTCATTCTACGATATCTTTTATGATGTATGTACATTGAATTCAAATGATGGAGAGGACAACTGTGTTTTAAATTAAACACTTGTAATGAATAAAGTTTTTATTTAGATAAAGATGTTTTAAATAACCACCTTTGCAAGTACCTAGTGCATTATTTTGGAGATGTGGTTACCATAAAAAGATTATGGTGAGCAAACCTTAAAAGATATAATGCTGTCGCGGACTTTTGTTTTAGATATATGTATGATATTTTTTTGCGAAATTTTAACCGATTTCTTACATTTACTGTTTCTATCCTACATAAAGTAATTTAATTAAAAGTAATTAAATTCAACATTTTATGGGACATACCATATGGTGCTTCCTCGATAAAAGAATTACTATTTTCAACGTATGTATAATTCTACTTTATTATAGTTTGTTTTGACGTGTCTCAGTTTTATGTATGCAAACAAAAGCAATAAGTGAATGCATTTTAAATATTAAAGTTCAATTTTGGTGCATCCATTAGTTAGGAACCATCAGAATCTAAGTAGTTTTAACCGTGGATTAAACACGGCTCGCCCCCTTCGCCCTAATGCACTATCTGAGCCGTGAGCATAGCCGATAAGCTTCGCGTATACATCACTGTGGGTACTTCATATCTTTGTAATAGGGTGAATGGAATATTGGAACTAAATTACAGCGATATTGAAATGGGTTTTGAATACCGCTTTTCGGGAGGGCCTGCATGGAGCGGTTTTGTTTCCAAATTATTTTATAGTTCAGGTGCCGGGTGGAGTGGAGTGTGCAAAATGTGAGGGTCGCGGTCTGTGCATAGTTTTGAACTTGGAATAGCATGCAGATTATGATTTTAGGTGTGGCTTGTTGTATCGTGGTGTATAAATTATGACTTAACCCAACAAGGATAAATTTGACACATTAGATGTTTCTATACTTTTCATTCATTGCACTCTTCATAATATTTAATAGCGTAACCAGTTTTTATAAAACATAGATTAGAAAGACTACAACAGCCGTGATTTATTTATCAAAAAGTTAAACAAAGTTTATCGCGGTCAGTTTTTGGATGGGCGACCGCTGTGACTGTTTTTTTTGACGTGACAACGTCTTATAAATTGGTTTGCCGGGCGACACTTCAAGAAACTGCGTTACGCTCCGCTCACGTTATGCGCTCACAATGAGAGCGAGTGAGAGGCACGCGTCCCTTCCACTCGGGCATGGCTAGCCCGCCTAAGAGTGAGAGAGACAGACATAAAAAGTGAAAGGTAGTGTATATACGTATGTATGTGTAAAGGTAAAAATAAAATTTTGTTAATATGAAATTCAGTGCGAGATTCTTTGTATAAATTAATGTTTTAAATATATTTCTTTGTATAAATAAATGTTTTAAATTGTTACTATTATTTCATCCTTCTTCCTACTATACGAACGAATATTGACATTAAAATTATTTTACCACTCAAAGTCGTTGTCACGTAAAATTTTCGCCCGTATACCCGACTTTACAGGCAACCAATTTTTTTTAACTTATTCGTGTGTTTAATTTTTATAAGTAATAGTGTATAAATTATTAAATTACTCTTAATCCTAGGTGTGAGAGTCCTGACCTCACACTTATAGAATTCATTAAGAATGTCAGGTGAAACTCAATGAACGATTTAAAACAAAAAAATCTTTCACCAGAACCTAAGCAGGTTTGTTTGTAAAAGAAAAGTTTTAAGCTTAAAATAATTTTTATATGACGATAAAGTTTAGCCTAACGTAACGTACCGCAGCTTTCACACTGAAAAAAAATGCTCGTGTAAACTTTAGCATTGAAACTTTATTACTCAATCACTAGATTTAAAATATCATTAAGTTTTAAAATATCCCAAAAAAAAACAATCTTTGTAAAAAGCTTATAAAATATCTGAAATATCTTATCATCAAATTCAAGGTAACTAACGACAAAACTGCTTTGGATTGAATCTGCTCCAACAAATTAAAAAGGCTAACAAATAATTATTGCAAAATAACAGCACAAAAATTTGCTCTGAAATTTCTCATCGCTTCTTCGCTCTACTGTAAAAGTCTGACAATTAAACCTTTAGTTTATTACGCACGGTAGACTCGCCCTTATTGCATGAACGTATGAATCGAAATACAATTTCGATTCATGACTAACATGTGATTGTGATTTCTAGGATTTAATTTACACTGGATTTGTATTGTTCTTGTTATTTATAATTTCAATATAAACATATAATACTCACTATATTAAGTATATCAGATGTCTAGTACCCATAACACAAGCTAAGAGCTTACCACGGGGCTAGATGTTGTTGTAAGGATTTACCGGAAACATATATATATATATTTATATAGAATAAATATCTTTTAAAATCTATACCTTTAATTAAGGTAAGGGTACCGTTCAATTGACGGACAAAGTTGTCATTCGTGACCAGTCCCGATTATCTCTGATATGAGATCTTCTCTTACCTGTATGTAGGAGAGGGGGTTGGCAGGCGGCACGTTGGGGTCCACCAGCTCGATGTTCACGAGCCAGGGTAGGAGATACTGAAGCAGCAGCTGCCGCACCTCAGTTCGGGCCGTTTGCAAACGCGCCGTTATCTCTGCAAACATATACCTTGTTAGTTGTGGTGTATTGGTTCGTTATCATTATCTTGCCCTTGTGTCCCTTATTACGGACGGTACATTTATTCATATTCATTAATTTAATATCGTATATTATACAAGTCACATTTTACATAAAATAAACACTTTATATTAAGGTCCTACAATAATCATCCAAAATTAAAACAATAACAAATAGATAACGCATGTAAGAGTGATTGTTATAAAGATTCTTTTTTTTTATACCCTCACTGCCGGGTAAAAGCCTCCCCCATATCCCTCCAAGGGTCCAGACCAGGACTCTCTTGGAGGGATATGGGTGGACTGGAATGGTCATACACGAATCAATGTCGCCTCGTATAAAGATTCTATACTGTCAAAGTACACATGAATCTGACAAGTACATTGGTCGTATTTTACACTGACAACACAAAATTCAAATGCGTTACCAGCGAAGCCAGGGCAAAATGCAGATATTTCTAAACAAGTCTACGTTACTCTTAGGGCTGTGAGCTTTACAAAAACTGTAGAATGCTTGTTCGACGAGCCGTCGCCTAAGGTGATATTTAAATGACACAAAACTGGGTACCTATTGATCTTTGAAGGTAATCTAATTGTAGGCTGTTGTTTTTAGGATACCGTAGCCATATGGCAAAAACGGAACCCTGAGTCTGTCCGTGTGTATAACAGCTACTTTTTCCGACACCATAATAACTTTATTGTTGAAACTTGGTAAATAGATGTATTTTCACAAAAAATTAGAAAGATTCAAAAATGTTTGTAACGTGTGGCACTCAACCAAATAAAAAAAATAACACGGGACACAGCATAGCATAGGTAACTCCGTGGTCTGTTCAAAGAGTTTTTTCAATATCACGATTTGTCCACTCGCGCGGACATGACGCTCAAAATAGATACACATACACATATGAAACGAATTTATTATTTGTAACTGCGCGCGGCTGATCAACTCCGTTTGATATATAAAAAACGCCCACGGCCTATGTTACAGGTATTGGATTAAAAACCAGCTGATTGAAGCCGGTATGAAAGCTTTTTATTTTCTTTTATTTTAAGCAACTTTTTAATTTTTTTTACGGATAGCGTAATACATATTTGTTATAACAATGTGTAGAGCTTGCTTAAGGACGACCATTAATAGCAATGATTATTTTTATACTTTACTTTTACACATACATATTCCAAATGATATAATCTATTTTTGCATGCTAGTTAAGTCGAACATAATTAAGACTCATTTAATATTAAACTACATTTTGTTTAAGCAAACTAATAATGATTAATAATTAGACATAATGAGCCGGTATCATCCCACTGCTGGGCAAAGGCCTACCCCATTCTCTGAAGTAGCTATAGCTTAGTTATTTTGTTAATAAATATTATATAGATAAAACCACACAGCCAGCGTGATGTAACCCCAAACTAAGCAGAGCTACTACAATGCCCCGGTGGCGCGTGGTGTGCGAAGGTGCGCGCCGCGAAAGAGGCTTGCCAGTCTCGCCGAGGGGGCAGAGAATACTTTCTCCTTGGTCTGGGTGTTATTAATGTATATTAAAATACATAATATTTATTAATTATTAAAATTTAAGAAGTTCTAGACTTTTTTGTGGGTGTTACGTGACTTATGTATATTTTGTAATTATTATTTACAAATCCAGGCAATGATTTTGCCACAGTTTCTTGGAAACCATGTATTTAGATTTACATGATAAATTATTATAAATAGCTGTAAAGTAGGATATTATGTAAGACATATATATTTTTATATTACGAAAATATTACAAAAGTTTGGATAATATACCCCGTTTCAATTCAATTCCTTATTAGTGGACTCTGCGCTTGAAGCGTCAGTTTGCCAGTATCGATTTAAATAAAATTATAAAGTGAAAAAGATGTTACTCAGTTGAACGTCATTTTTTCGTCCACCCCGTTTTATAATCTTGTTCGTTTTATGTAAACAAAGAAATGTCATTAAATGAAAATTTCATCAAGATCAGTAAAACTAAACAAGTGGATAATTTTTAATTTTTATTTTTAGTTCTTATTATTTATCTAGTAAGCCAATCGTAGTTTCAACAATACAAAACGTGTGTACGTTTGTCTGAATACAATTATGGAAAATAAGTTAGATAGATGATATACAGAGTGAGTTTTAGACGTACTTAAAGTAATGTCCCAGAAACCAAGATAATGGGGTCGAAATAATATGATGCTCTACGCTCGTCAATTAAGGCGCGTTTATATAAAATTTAAAGAGAAATGGTATATATTTTAGATGTGTTTTAGATTCTTTTGTAAATGTTGCAACTAGTAGAAACGTTTAAATCAGTAAAAATATGTACGTAAAATACGTACAAATTCCCCATTATGTCTCCATAACTATATTTTTGAAAGAAAGATTTCTTAAAAATTTTAAACATACCTACCATGTCTAAAACACCATGTTATTCATCTCTTTATATTAATTCTTATCAAAATAAATAATAAAAATCAAGACTATTTCAATACCCGTAGAAAACTATTTGTATTATGAAAATGAGTCATTGCTTTCAAAATATATTGGAAGATAGACGAGTAGATAGGTTACAGCGTAGGTCTCATTAGCACGGTCGGCTCCCTACATGAAAACATTTTTAAAATACAAAACATTATGCCACTTCTTAGATAGAGTTCCAAAACATGCACACATAACATGATTATAACAATTATTGCAGACAATTACATGTATTTTCTATTAATAACAATAAATTATTATACAACAAACATTTTTGTTTCTCGTCAGAGATGCTTGAAATTTCGTGATAGCTTTTTGACTCGATGTTATTATCTAATATTACATAATATAATACCAAACCTGATCTCCAAAAAAAATCTCTTTCCAAAAATAATGGGTCAGTGACAAAAACCCGAATATCTCCCGAACTACTTATGAAACGAAGACTGTTCGACGAAAAATAAGAATTACATTGAAATAGACACACATACATCGGTTTTTTTTGTTGCCTGAACTAACGGACAATACCACTCGAACGCGACACGAAATCAGCACAAACTCGTGACTGTATCACGCTCACTCGTAAAATCAGCTCGATTTATGCATATTATGGGCATTTGATTTATGCAGATTATGCATATTGCACACGGTCTTGTGTTCAATAAACTCCCAGATTCAGTAGTCGAAGCCACAAGTGCCACAAGGCTTTCAAGGCTGAAACGGCGGAAAATTTATCAGACATTTCACACTATGACGACGGCACAGAGTTTTCAAATCTGAATTATTAATTGAAATTGTGGTATATCATTTATTTCCTGAAATAGATTTTCATTATCATTTAATTTGGACTTTAAATTATTTGACTTAATCACTATTATTTAACTTGACATAACATTTATAATTATAACTCCTTGAAATTGTGTTATATGTAAAAAAAAATTAGACATTTTGCTTTTTTTATTCCTTTGTGACATGCTCATATTTGACATACCTACTTATTTTATTGTTGTTTTGTAATTTTTTCGGATTAAGTGACACTGGTCACCAATAAAACTAGTTGTGACGTATAATTTTATCTATGAAAATTAACCATTCATTCTGGTCAATAGAAAGAGGGCAAAAGATGGTTAAAAATAGTATAAGACTTGTGCTTAACGGTAAAACACAAAACTAATTTAAAATATTTGCTCTATGGAAAGTGTGGAGAAGTGCTCATAATTTAACTTCAGAAATTAAGCCACGTTTGGGCTAAGAAGCTTATTATAAAAGTCTTGAACTTTGGTACGATGGCTCTATAAGGCAGTTGTCCCACCATGAACCCACCAAAAACGATCGCGATGTACTAAAATGAACAACGCGCAGTGTAGCTTTACGTGCATGACAATTAGAACAATCAATAAATTAATTGATAGTAGGTAATAACCTAAAATTTAGTTTTACTTAATCTTATCTTTATCCATCGTTCATATCACACTGTTGGGCAAAGACTTCGTTCCGTTTCATCTTATCTTGCCTTGATTTATTACATAATCAAATTATGTAATAAATCAATGTCTGTTGATCTTTGTAAAATGCAGAAAGTGCCTTATTCAAATGGCTAATAACATGACAACGAATAAAGGTAGACCGATACTTTTTGGATGGGATTTGTAGAATAAATTATGAAGTTTAACACAACATACAAAAAAGTACACCTTAATAAACCAGTTTAAAAGATCATCATCACCCTATTAACGTTCCCACTGCTGGGACAAAGAGAGATTAGGCCTTAATTCACCTCGCTGCTGTCCAAGTGCGGGTTGGTGAATGTCACATGTCGGTCAAACTCTTTTTAAAGTTCTCAGAACATGCCGGTTTCCTCACGATGTTTTGCCTTCACCGTTAAAGCTCGTGTTATAAAGTGCATGAATATTTTTCAAGAAGAAAAATCCAGAGGTGCGCGGCGGGGTTTGAACGACCTTCGGAATGAAAGTCGAGTGTGCTCCCACTTAGCCAACACGGCTTCTCAAAAAAGATGGAGTTTAAAAGATAGAGGTCAGTAATAAAATAAATAGATTTTTTGTTAAATATCTATAAAAAAAATATTTATAGGCTTTTGTACCGAAATTGTATTTTCTTTTAATTTTCTTAGCCAGGTAAACTATCTAGCTTTCAAATGACTGAGTGACAAAAGACTACTTTGAATAAAATACACCGTTTACTCAAACAGAAACGAAGAAACAACCAGATGAAGTAGTTTTCATTAAAAAAATATTTAATCGCCCTTTTTTATAGCTAAACTATATTTATTTAATCTGATATTCATTAATTGTTAAATTTATGTTGTTTATCCGCACATTTTGTTTGATAAAGGTTCAAAATATACATGAGATATCTTTCATAGTTCTTATTTCTCAGCGGCAAACTAGTGAAGCGAGACGGCGGTAGTGTGAAAATATGTATAATAAAAATACCTACGTATGTCTATTATATTAAGTAAATCAGATGTCTAGTACCCGTAACACAAGCTAAGACCTTACCACGGGGCTGGATGTTGTTGTGTGGATTGTCCGGATATATTTATTTTTTACTAGTGGCCTGCCCCGGCTTCGCACGGGTTTTTATTCAAGTTTTTTATTATTCGATCTTTTCTCGCCTTTTAAACCTTACCTAGACCTCCACGGACATTTCAAGACTATGATAAGATAAATCCGTTCAGCCGTTCTCGAGTTTTAATCAGACTAACGAACAACAATTCATTTTTATTTATATACATTTAAATAAATAAATGTAAGGTGACTGATATACCACACATTTGTTAATACAAACATAATGATACATGGTAAACCCCCGAACCGAAACCAGAAATTGTAGATCGTACAAAATGTGTCCCCCAGCGGGAATCGAACCCGCAACCTCCTACGCCTCAGGCGGATCTTCAACCAAAGAGGTCGTCAATATTTCTTCGAATGGATTTCTTCTGAACGTTTCCTGAGCGAGAAAATAGCGGATAGTTAGTCGTTTCCTCGCCGGGGCGGTGGGACAACAGCCTAAATACTGACGACATTCGCTAAGGAAGGTATTTAGGAAAGTCTGGTGGAGTTTCGTAAATTCCTTTCTTGGAGTTTCGTATAGTTCCGTTTCCAGGGGGATAAAAGTGTGTAAGGAGTGTATGCTCTGTGGAAGATGCTGAGGTGGATGCCTCATGCATTCTTAGAAATCATTAGCCCTTTTGTGCTTAAAATGGAGATCGGAAAATTGTTTAACAGACGTATGTTTTCTGAAACTCTTGAAATTTGCGGCTAAGTGAACCCAGATACTTCACGTCGATTATTGTAATTGCGTGTACGGATTACTAGTTTTTAGATTTAGTTGTTTTTTTTTAAGCTTTTTCCTTATCAATATAATTTTGTAATTCCTAAATTAAACCTAAATATTTCTTTTCACAGGAAAGTACAATTAGTATAGTCCCATAACGCAGATTTATAATTTAATTTAACTAAGAATTTAGTTAAATTAAATTATAAATGTGAAACAATTTTCGTATTAATTACTTAGGAAGCACTCAATTTTAAATGGAAAGCATCCAACATCGTGACGGCCCAAAATCAGTCAAGTCGAGTTATACCGATATCGATTTACTTATTACCATTTTTCCATTCGTTCATTTCAAAAATAAGTTATTGAGCTTGATACTTTCAAGCTGAATAACGTTGAATATTACTAAAAATAAAAAAGACGGAATTCACGTTCTGTCAAATATCCAAGTGACCAAAAAGAAAACTAGAATGTGTAAAGGCAGTTCGCAGTTAGTTTAAATACCAATGAAACACAGTTTTAAAGCAGAGAGTTTCATTAAAAACGAACAAAATTGCATAACCCATCAGACGGATGCTGTTTCTAACCTAAATGAAATTTTATGAAACTTTTACTTTTTTTATATACAAACATAACATTACATAAAGCTATAAAAATATAATTCTAATTTTTCAAACGAAATTATAAACATTTGAAATACGAATAGAAACTTTTTATTTACGTCAAGAATATTCTCACTAACAATTTTTAAACTTATAAAACAAAACACAATATTATAGATAAATTATTCGAACGTAAATGGGTCACCACTCAGCATCTGCACAGCGAGGCGCATGACGAGCGCGGCGATATTATTATTTGATAATTATGCTAGGATTGAGATATATACAAATATGTGATAGAGGGAAATAGAAGATAAACACATGTTGTGCCGATCCCACATAGTGTAGGACAAGCGCAGGATGATGATAATTGTGGTAGGAATCTGAATCCTAGCCGGGTCAGCTAGAATAAAATATATATATTTTTGTCCTCTAAGCGCCAGTACAATTTAAAAATACGTCAAAAATTAATTATTCGTGAAATGTCTGAACTATAATTTTCGTGTAAAATTGAAACCGGGGACTAAAACTAACCCGATTTTTCCACTCAAAAGGAAGAAAAAGTTGTTTAAGTTGAGTCAATTACACATAGATGATATTATATTCTAGGTAGTTTAACGATTTGTTATTAATGCGATTTATAAAATTAAATTAACATCGAACAACTAATTTTTAAATAATAATATACGATAAAATATTTAATATTTGCACGGCTCCAGGAAACATTTATTCTATAAAGGTTTGTTACAATTTTTATAATCATTATGTGTATTTGTTAACTTTTAAAAATATTTAATTGCATCTACGTAGAATTATTTGTAACTCATAGAAGTATTTGCAGATACCTAGAATATGAACGGGCAATAGGATGATACAAATACGGTGGTTATTTATGTAACCAGGGCAGGGCTTGGGGCTACAATAACAACATTGCGTAATGTTGAGAGTATCCATATCTTGATGTATTCCAATATATACCATTCGGTGTGTCATCCACAGCAAAGGTTTATGGTAATCAATGAAGTAACGTCGTGACATTTTCGTGATAGAATTTATGTACGAGTATGATTGTGTTGATTTAGAGGTAACATATAGTGTGAGTCATCATCATCACCCTATTAACGTTCCCACTGCTGGGACACTGGGACTTCTCTCTTGACGAGAGAGACCAGGCCTTAATTCACCACGCTGGCCAAGTGCGGGTTGGTGAATGTCACATGCCCTTCAAACTCTTTTCTAAAGTTCTCAGAACATGCCGGTTTCCTCACGATGTTTGCCTTCACCGTTAAAGCACGTGTTTAATGTGTGAGTATGTGAAAGTGATTGTATCTAGTATTGTGTATAGATCGTATTTCTTGTTTGTGAATTTTTGAGTATAGATTTACATACGGCGCAAATTCTGAAGTAATCAATAAAACTTTAAGGACGTGTAGTAAAATAATTTCAATGTATATAATGCTAGAATAGGAACAGGACAGCAGTCTGGCCATCACCTTTGCGAAGGAACACATGTTAAGTCCAGCAGTACTTGATGGCATTGGTTTTGGAAAAGTCCCGAGCCATGGTAAACAATCTTTTAGTTTTACTAGTTAGAGTTTCAGATAGAAATATTTTGGTCGGTGGTCCTTGAATGCCAAGCGATGAAGACTCCAACTGGCCGCTTCTTTCGCGTCTGAATTTTTTTACTGACTCTAGCACAGCTTCTTTTTTTGTTACAGTAGAAAGTTCTAGTAAGATAAAAAGAAAAAAAAAACCGGATTACTCACACAGCATTAGCTAACCCCAAACTAAGCAGAGCTTGTACTATGGGTGTTAGGTGTTATGGATACTACATACATACACATTTTTTTTTTGTAAATTCATACATATGATACATAGAAAACACCCAGACCCGGAACCAGAAACTGTAGATCGTACAAAATCTGGTCCCGCAGCGGGAATCGAACCCACAACCTCCTGCGCCTCAGGCGGACTACGCCCACCGAGCCACAGAGGTCGTATTATTTCATACGTTATTTGCTTCTTTACCTTTATTAATAGGATTTTTTTTAGTCTTTAATGAAATAAATTGTATAATGATTTATTTTGTTGATTGCCCTATTTTCTGATTTTGAATTAATACGTAAAACGTCTTTCACATCGTAAAAATGTGTAATTCCGCGGAAAATCCATTTTAACACGAGTAAACACCGTGTTCCGCAGGGCACTTCTAGAACAAACATAATGGTAATCTTCGTATGCATAATATCAGATGTCAAACGCCTCTAACAAGGTTACAGCTTACCCCGGCCAGGTGCTAAATGTTACTGTGTGTATTGAACTACGAACGCGTGTATCTCAAGAGCTGGTCCGAATTGAATCATTATTTCACTGATAGACAGCCTTGTTATCGAGGAATACTGTAGGCTATGTGGTTACCGAGGGAAAAATCTATCCTTCTAGGTCTTCATGTCCCATCTTAGACCACATCGTCACTTTACATCAGGTGAGATTGTGGTCAAATAAAGGCGAATAGAAAAAAAAAAAAAAAAAACAATAAACACGGGCAATTACGCGGCGTGAAAGGCAAGTATCAGTATTAGCTGAAAATCTTAAAACTTTCACTGAATAAAAAAATGGGTAGCGATTCTAACAGTCTCTGTTCATTTTATTACGGCGGAACTAATGCTTATGACATCAGAAAATAGGGCTGACGCGTTGCACAAAAATAGCAGCGCAACATGGCTTTGTGCATTCATTTTGCATCCCTTTTCATAATTAAATTTACCCTGACGCTATAAAGGGTCGCTTTTTATAAATGCCGCTTAAGTTAGTGTCTGATAAAGTAAAGGAAAACGCGGCAGCTTTGTCAGACGTCAAATAATCGATAAGGTGAACATGAAACGTTGTGTCCTAGTCACTCCTGAAGGTAGGTCGGCAGACAGTAAACTGGGATGCGCTGTTTCAAATAATTGGATAAGGGAATCTCAGGATCGTGAGTACAAGTGAAGTCGTATCTTTATTACTTATTCCTTATTCCGTTCGTGATGTCAACGTCACTTGTGAGCGGGCACAGGATAAATAACAAGAAAAGGGATCAATTTTGCTATCTGACGCTTTAAATTATTTATAACAAAAAAATAATTACAAATACAAAATTAAATGGAATTGAGTTACTTTTAAGCCATGCCGATACAGTCGCCTCACCATGAGTTGTCATTTTTAACAAAGATAACATTTTAGTTGTAAAGAATAATAATAATAACATTTATTTTGCACACACATAAGTACAGACAAATAACAACATTCAGTAACATAGTTAATTAAATAAAAAATAACAATAATAACAAAATTTGTGAAACATAAAACATTACATGAAAAACAAAAAAACAAACATCGAACACATGGGACAGAAAATAGGTAGGACACTAGTTATAAGTCTAGGCCTACCTATAGTAGGTATGTATGAGCGAAGATTGTGAATGCCTGCACTTAGGTGCGCACGAATAAGGAGTTAGTCTCAGCTGAAATGTTCCCTATACTAGGTACAGGGTAACGCTGGTTTTCAGACTAATCCTTCTGAACTGTCACCATGAATATTATTTTATAAAATTAATATTTAAATAAACAAATAAAAATAAGAGTGCATAAACTATAATACTATTTTTATACTATTTGTAATATATAAACTTGATATAAATAAACTTATATATGTACATAAATTAATTCTGAAGAAAATACATGACGTGAAAGTTAGAAAATTAGCTATAGATATTTTTTTTGTAAACATTTTCTTATATTGTAAAACTTGTAAACCTTAGATCGTAAATCCTCTCGGAGAACATCAATAACTTTTTAGGATATTAATAATTCATAATTCATTTATTTAATATATTGCATTTACAGTTTTTTTTAAAGTTATCTTATAAATTGGGTATGAATGTTTCTTTGTAACAGTTACCGTGCTTTGGCCCACCGCGCCACACAGGGAATCATGAAGTTTTAATTACGCAAATAATATCAATAATACATGAGACGTAAAGTCTATTTTTTTCATAATATCGTTCAGTAGACTACACCACGAATGCGGTGAAGGGTGATCTCCGCTGCGTTTCGCAGTATATAGGTAGATATCAAGAAGCAAATTATTCCGTCCGACTGCCGTTGAACATGGCAGCCAGTTGGAATTGGAAATACACATAAGATCGCGACAGGATATGAGATGCTATGTTGCTATACACCATGTTACTCCAATAGCTATTCACATTAAATTCATTATAAAGCGGAAACATGAATGCAATCTAAATAGAAAATGAGATACGGCTTTTAGCTATGATAAATAACGAAATCTCAGAAGGTATAACATCAACTTGAAATTAGACAGGTAGTCTTCACGTAGGGTAGACGTCTGCTAAGAACGGTATTCACGAAACTTCACCCTAAAGGGGATGAAAAGGGGGTTGGAAGTTTTATTAAAAGGCTTTTGAAGTTAATTAGCGCGTACGAAGTCGTTGGCGCTCACTTGTACATATCTCACGGTTTATATTTTCACTGCTTTTTGTGTAACAGCATTCCTACGCCTCTGCTTTTCAAGTCAACTGTAGCAGACAGAGTAAATCAATCAATCAATCATTTAAAAAAAAGAACAGAGAAAGTTTTACATTATAACGCGTTATTTAGGACTTTACCTCTCTAGTGCTAGTTAGAAACTGTGTCTCAGCACGATGTCAAAATTCCAGTGTGATTTTTTAAGTAGTTGAAACCTAAAAGTACTGACCTATTAATATGTTTTAACAGCTATGAAGCATAGATAGTGAAATATAGACGCAGTCGCGTCAGAGAGCATTTTGCTATAAAGCCTCTTTGATCTATCGTGCACATTCGCGCTAGTTTATGAATATCGGTGTTGAAGCGACGGCAAATAGAATTGACATCATACATACTATTAGATTTTATTCCCTGAAACTTAAAACGTATAGAAATGATATTTAATTCGTTCAAGCATTGATTGTGGTAAAATCTGTGTGGTGTTCAGATTGCCACTCTCAATAGATTTCAACAATACGAGTATTGGGTTGGGTTAGGGTGAATCTTACTTTACACAAATGGTACAACATAAGCATTTGTAAATATATTAGCATGACGTCTGAAATTACATTCTACTGTAGGGTACAGGGTACTGAGATTTTGTACGTCGCTCAAAACGTTAAGTGAGTCTAGTGGAAGAAACAAAAAGAATAACTGAAAGAAAGAAAAGGTAGAAGACCAAGGAATAGTGCTTACAGGAAGAAGACGAGAATACCGAGACTAGTGTGGTGGACAGTACTCCCTTCTCTCATAAATAAAAGATCGTTCTCAACTGTGGCTTTGATGGTTACCCCTCAACCCACTTACGTAACAGTAAATAAAGTAATTTTAATGCCTAAATACTTTTGTGTTACGTGACACAAACTACAAAACAATTTCACATCTATGTAATATTAGTCCCCATTATGGAAAATTATATTCCGATCATTTGTCAAAGGCATTTGCCTTTCAACGTTAACAAATGAAGGACGCGGGAATTTGTGTTAAATATGTATTTCGTGGGACGCAAAATGGCGTTCAACTGAGTAACATCTTTTTCACTTTATAATTTTATTAAACTCGACACTGGCAAATTGTCGCTTCAAGCGCAAAGTCCAATTACAAGAAACTGAAACTATGTATTTCGTAACAGGTGGTCGGTGGGTAGCGTATAGCGGCATACGCATTTGATAACACATTATTACTAGTGATTTCACAAACTTATGTGATGCTGTGTGGATCCTAGGATATCCTAACTTATGTAGTGTGGCAGATCAGTGCAAAATTGATCGATGACGTACTTAGTATGATCTTAAACCGCCCCGCTACGGTCAGAAAATAAGTCAATGTGATATTTGCAACATGTTCAAATATTGTAATTATTTAAGAATAATTATAACAATGCCAAAGCCAATTTTTAAATTCGCTAGTCATCATAATAAGTCTTTTTCAAACGTTTACAATTTAGTAAAATAAAAAATATCTATATCCGTAAAATAATGTATAAACGCGATTGGCATTTTCACTGAGTTCTGTGGTAGCGGGGAAACGACTAGTTTAATAAAATGACCGTCATGTAACTGCCCACACTGTACAGAATTATGCTCTTAATCAATTAATTGAAAGTTCCAGCTAAACTTCCATTCTATTTCAATTTATAAGTAACTATATAAATTCAATTGTTCCATTCTAATACCTAACGTTCTACACTGGACTGCAAAGCAAAGTACTAACACTTTTAAGATATGAATATGTTAAAATTACAAGAACTCCTAAAAGATACTTATTTAAGGTTATGATGTACATTTTTTTTGTGTAACGTAAGAAGTAACGAGCGGTCCTAAAGGTAAAGCGAAGGTACGAGGAGACACGAAAGCTTCAGGGTAGACCTTGCAGACAGACAGGCAGACCTAGGGATACTATAGTCATTATATTACCTTCATTGTGTAAAAAAATCGATACCGGCGAATCGGCTCGAGACTGTTATCGAACCCCGAGGAGGCAATACCAATTATTAAGGCAACTTATAAAATACAAACTGAGTTTTTATTTTAGACACTGAGCGGAAGGCGGTTTCGTTTGTTTTTTTTTAACCTTTTTTCAGTTTAAAACATAAATTATGTATAGTGGCTTCCTAGTTTTAAAAGCAGGTAAATAAAAAAAAATCTTTTTTAAATCTCTGAATTCAGTCGACAACTAATCAAATAAATTTAAAAAGTGTAGTTACTTACTTTTTCAGGTGTTTAACTTAAATGAAAAAAAAAGGTGTGTGTGCGATTCACACACGATAGAAGTGAAACTTCAGTAAATCGACAAAAGAATGAGATGAATAAAAAAAAACAATATATAAAAAATACTCTGCAAAAGATTTTGTTCGGGCGGTCACCCATCCAAGTACTGGCGTCGCGCAAAGTTGTTTAACCTTTTTAGCGTTTAAGGTTGGCTTACCTGTCGCATTTCCGTTGCATCCGGTTTGAAATCACAACGATTCTAAAGAAGTTTCACTTCTAAAAACGTTTATGAAATTGCTCGGTAATGTAAACGAGAATATAAATTTTAATTAATGTTTGCTCATTCGTGTTTTAACAGGTAAAGGATAACCTATCATTATTTCACTATCAGCCCGATAATAAATAAATATATATAAATAAAATAAATATTCACACAATCCACACAACAACATCTTGTCCCCTGGTAAGCTCTTAACTTGTGTTACGGGTACTAGACATCTGATATACTTATTATAATAGACATTCATATATAATGTATGTAGATATTTTTTTAAAGTGATTGCAGAACATACAAACACTTGACCCCTCGGCGGGAATCGAACCCGGTAAAAGAGGTAGCCTCTTGCGCCGCGAGCGGACCGTGGCCACCGCACCGCTGAGGCACTCAACTTACTGAAGATAATGATGGCAGAATTTATTAAATGTCTTCATATTTAAAATAGTAGCATTCTATAAACTATAATTTATCTTTTCAAATTAGCATATAAGGTTCTTCTTCAAACCCTGACCCTTATAAATCTAAAACGGTTATCAAATCTGATTGCTGGCTCGTCCTCGACCCAAATGGCTCGTACTATTCCCGGTGTAGGTTTATTATGAATAAATGTCAGTTCAAATAAGCTTCGCGGTCCGCGAGCTGTTGTGGAGGCGGCTTTACTGGGCGGTGTGCAGACGAGAAATGCAATTCTCAACACCATGAAGATATTTTATAGAAGGGTGTAAGTCTCAATTTATTAAGTTATATTTTTGCGTGATTTATGGACGATTTCTATATCGTCGTTCGACTGGGTAAGGTATGGAAATAACGACAAATAGAGCCTGACTGACGGTGAACAATTTAAATCCTGGCTGGGAAATTGATGCTTAGATAATTTAATTTCAGCCACGAATACGGAGTTTCTCAGAAAACTAAACAAAGAGGAAAGTGCCTTTGAATCCTTTGTTGATTTTCATAGTAAAACCCTAGAGTGGTATTTGTTTCTTTTTTGTTGTGGAACAAATTGGAACAATATCTCCTCTGGCTTTTCACTATAAAAGCGTTTTATGTTTGAGATGAGATTGTCAATGTATGCATCATATTTTGCGCAGACTATTCTGTTACAATATATGATGTAATCTACACATAAAGGGTGTGTCGTTAATAATGGATGAGGTGGTGGTAGCCTAGATATTAGGCTACAATAAAATCTAATTTATTGTAATTTTAACCAATAGTGTAAAAATGGTGAGTCTGTTACGTTTTTTTTCTTTAATTTTTATTTCTTATGCCACTCAGACCATAATTTGTTATGCGCAAAGAAATCCTTTTTGTGATGTTCATTTATCAAAGTAATCCTGCCATAGTTCAATATACTGAGTCGCATAATTTATATATTCTGTAATTTGTTTTCACAATTTGTAGTAAAAAAAATGTATGGTATAGGTGCTCATAACATGTCTAAATAACATGCCTAGTTTAAATAATTAAGTATTTAATAATTTTGAAGTCGGTGCCAAGTAAAACAATAACTAGATATAATATGGGTACCTAACATCAATCTTTTTCACAAATCAAGCCATAAGGTATTAGTAGGAAATTAACTCTAAATATATCAGTCCATTCGCGGTATATCCGCGCACGCATTTCTATTTGGGTCCTAAATGCTGTTAATTAGTATGTTATTTTGACATATCTATTGATATTGTGTATAGTGTAGGTAAAAATGTATTTGTTACTGCATTAAGTTTTATGTAGTATTTACTTGGCACCGACCTCAAAATTATTAAATACTTAATTATTTAATTGTTTATGTTTCTTTTAATTATCACTTATAATGTCGAAATGATTTGTAAAGTTAATTTATTTTGTAATTTACAGTTTCTCGTTAGAAGTTGGTTTAATTTTTGGCAAAAAAGTTTTATTTCACGATTGTTAGTTTTCTCTACTAAAATATACCTTATAGAGTTCCTTTGACTGTCCTTCATTTTCATCATCAGACCCCTAATATCAGTTAGATGAACGGTCTCAGTAATATAAGTTAATCAAGCCCAAACACAAAGTACTTGCTGTAAATCGTTGAGGAGTTCCCTCGACCGCCTTTCCCTCCATCATCAGATCAACACCAGACCCTCATTAATAAAATGGCTCTAAAATTCATTTTACTGAATAATATTAAGTAGCACACAAGTCGGAAAGACAATATTTTCAAGAGTTTCCCTCAATTTCTTCAGGATTCCACCACCAGATCCAGGTTTCCTTACAATGGGACCACCCTCGGAATACTCCCTTTCCAACAAAAAAAGTATAATCAAAATCGGTTCATAGCCAACAAAGTTATCCGCGGACACACATAAAAAAAAAAATATACGGTCTAATTGAGAAACCTCCTTTTTTTTTTTAACTCGGTTAATAAACGATTTTGGATCTTTTGATTTGTTGTTATTTGTTGTTACGGCGGGTCACATCTACGACGCCATCTTCAGCTCTTTAGTATTGAATCATCAACCAAGTGTTATGTATTTCTGACTTACCTGAGAACATGGGCATGGTGAGCTCCGGATGCAGCTGGCTGAGCTGCCGGGACAGATACAGCTGCGAGCGGCAGTACGTGGTGCACAGCAGGGCGTCGAGCGTGCCGCGACCCTTTTCCGAACCTGATCAACAAACAACTTGAATTAACAATAAAATCTAAATTTAAAATTTAAGAAAATCCCCCGATTGCAATGCCTTAATTTCCTTAAAAGTAAAACACCTAAGCCACAGTCAGTTCAGTTTCTTGTAATTGGACTTTGCGCTTGAAGCAACAATTTGCCAGTGTCGAGTTAAATCCTACTACTATTATAAAGGCGAAAGTTTGTAAGTATGGATGTTTGTTACTCTTTCACGTAAAAACTACTGAATGGATTTGAATGAAATTTGGTACACAGGATCTCTAGAGCCTGAAAAATAACATAGGCTATTCATTCCGCGGGAAAATCCATTATAACGCGGGTAACACCGCGGGGCACATCTAGTAAAATTATAAAGTGAAAAAGATGTTATCAAGCCACAGTCTCAAGACATTTGAAGCTCTTTTGTTTTTTGACGGACCGCATGTTGCAGGCGACGGCGATCTGCAATTTCCGTACTAAATTCAAAAACGCAATACACGGTCCGCCCAAGCAGTTCCTTAGCGATCGAAGCAGCCGAGTTTCGCCGCGCTGGCGACAGCCAGTCGAATTAAATATTTTGAGCATAATATTTTACAGCCGTGTTGGCTAAGTGGGAGGACACTCGACTTTCATTCCGAAAGTCGTGGGTTCGAAGATTTTTTCTTCTTCTGAAATTAATGTAGTTTGCAGGACATGTAACATTCACCTACCGGCACTTGGCCAGCGTGGTGAAGTAAGGCCTAATCTCTCTTGTCAAGGGAGAAGTCCTTGTGTCCCAGCAGTGGGAACGTTAATAGGGTGATGATGATGAACAAATATAATAATAATATAACTCTTTATTACACACCAAGATAAAACAAAACAAAAATGGACTTAAAGCTAATACAAAATGCGTAATGGGTGGACTTATTGCTTAAAGCAATTTCTTCCAGACAACCTTTGGATGGAGAGGAAATATATTGCATGATATGGGTATTCCATACATTTCAGTCCAGGATATGATTAATTAATAATTATAAATGGATGTTTTTTTGCTTGATTATTGAACAAAAACCATACCAATTAGAAGTTATTCTATTCCAGTCAACAACTCTCGGGTTTAAACAGGTAAATCGGTCTGGTAATTTAACAAATTTAAATAAAAACAAAAAGTTTTGGAACGAAGTTCCTTATCGCGCGTTGTGAAAGGGGGCTAGACGGAAAAAACTCTTACGAAAAGTTGTCACGACACGCGACACGACGACACGACACATTTTGAATCACAACATCTTTTGATAAGCTGTTGCTTAATTTCGCGCTTCTCGTCATCGACTCCGTGGCGCAACGGTAGCGCGTCTGCCTCCAGATCAGAAGGTTGCGAGTTCAAATCAAGTCGGGGTCAATGCTTTTTGTGTTTCCAAAATTTAGTTTTGGGTAAGATTCTGTTTTATTGTAAGTTATTTTTAGTTCAAATTACATTTGAAAAAAAAAATTATTACAATTCCTTCACTTATTAACTACTCTCAAGTTTTTTTTTATAATAATAACGGTGATATAGTGTTGTCTGCGACAAATCAGTCCCGAACTCCAGTTGTCGAATTTTGAAATGTGAACTATTGCAGGCCGTTTTTTGTAACAATATGTTGTCTACTTAACCTTATTTTAAACTGATTATTTTTATTTACTGTAATATTCGGGTGTATAGATTTCCCTACTATTTTGAGAATAAATAAACATGTTTTATAAACGTAAGTTTTTTTTTACATCCATAACTTTTATTTATAAATAAATAAAATAAAATAAATGGATGGATCTATGTGTGTCGATGTGGACGAAGATGGATCAAATAGATCTAGAAGCTTCCTATTCACTCTTTTCTTGAAGACTCAGGTTGTAAGTACTGAAAGTTCATTTACACTGTACTTTACGTACAACACTTTATAACAACACGAATATATGTAGTTTGTATATCAGCTGCAGCATCCCAGACAAGGACCATTATAACATAATATCACGGAAGTAACGAATACAAGCCAGTCTTGCTGTATATTTATCTGTGATATTCGCACTGATAAATCTCCCAGCAAGGTTCGTAATTTGAAGGCCAGGAATTTCCCATTGAAGGCAAGAATCAATATGTACTCGAACAAACACGAGAATTTCATCGTTTAATATGATTTTCGTGGGAAATTCTAACATTTATTTTATTTATAATGTAGAGGTATTAACATTGAACTAATTTAGTACTCGTGACTGAGTTATTTACATCGTCATAATTAATTTCAGACCAACTTTAAATAATAAAGAAGTATCGTCAGCAAATAAGACTACATCACAAAGGTCTTTAGCAAAAATGTACATTTATAACAAAAAAAAACGACTTAATGTTTGAAATACATGTATTACTAGTAGTGCCCCGCGCTGTAACCTGCGTTATAATGTAATTTCCCGCAAAACGTCGTATCTTCCCGTGGATAAAAGCCCGTGTCCTAGACTAATGTCATCATTTCTAATTAGAAGCTTATCGCTTCAGTGGTTTTGCTGTTTGGACAAATAAATACACTCTCCCACTTGTGATATTTGTCTGGATTGAGAATAGCTTGCGCCGTGAGCCGCCCACCTCCTTCCGTTGGCGTGGGTGCAACAATTTCCAACATTTTCTATACAAATTGAGAAAAATAATTAGAGAAAACTCGAGAGCTAAAAATATTTGCAAAATTGTTTTTTTTATCTTTCGGTTAATATGAGAAACGCGATAGCAAACAAAACAATCACAATACCTCGAGAACTAAAAATACACACCGAATGTGAGAACCTTCTCTATTTTTTAACCCCCGACAAAAAAGAGGTGTGTTCTAAGTTTGACGTGTCTGTCTGTCTGTCTGGGACATCAAAGCTCCCGAACGGATGAAGCGATTTCAATTTAGTTTTTTTTGCATGAAAGGTGAGTTTGGCCCGTGTGTTCTTAGACACGTTTCATGAAAATCGGTTGAGCCGTTTAAAATTTATGGGGGTGAGAGTGGGGAAGGAAAATCCAAAATCTGCAAATATACTCGAGTGGGGTATCAAATGAAAGAGCATCGCGTGCACATCTCTAAATATTGTGGTGTTTTACTTTTAAGGAAATTAGTGCATTAAAATCGCGGGTTTTACTAAAATTTTAAATTTAGATTTCATCATCACCCTATTAACGTTCCCACTGCTGGGACACAGGGACTTCTCTCTTGACGAGAGAGATTAGGCCTTAATTCACCACGCTGGCCAAGTGCGGGTTGGTGAATGTCACATGCCCTTCAAACTCTTTAAAAGTTCTCAGAACATGCCGGTTTCCTCACGATGTTTGCCTTCACCGTTAAAGCACGTGTTTAAAGCGCACATAAATTTCTCCAGAAGAAAAATCCAGAGGTGCGTGGGGTAAATTTAGATTTATTTTCTTTAAATTTTCACATACTGCGGAGCGTATTTTTTTCTTATCTGAATATTTTGCGAGAGACCGCTCTGACAGCAACTTTTGTCACTAAGATTTTTTTATAATATACTAATTGGAATTCTTTGGAGGAGGCCCATACCCAAAATCTTACTGAGTAGAAATAATAGCACCTAGAATACCTACAATGATAATTAAACATTCAATATTTCCATAAATTTGTAAGAAATAAAAGAGGCTTTATTATTATTATTATTATTGAAATACTAGGAATTATAGGTATGACCATTTTATACTATTTAAGTTTATTATTAATCAATTAATCATATATCAAAAAAACAAAAAAAGTATTAAATATGTAGTATTTATTATGCAATACTTTTTTTATTTTTTCAAAATTGTGCATTTTTAATCATTTGTTTGTTTGTTCAAACTTTGAGACCAAATAAAAAAAAACATGTTTTTGCAATCAGAAAAATCTGATTTGAAAGTTTTATATCTTCAAACCAATCAAAAATTAAAATATTTCCGGACAATCCACAAAACAACATCTAGCCCGGGTAAAAGCTCTAAGCTTGTGTTACAGGTACTAGACATCTGATATACTTAATATAATAGGCGTACATAATATATAGATATTTTTTTATTATACATATTAAACACCCAGACCAAGGAGAAAGTGCTTACAGAACATACAAACACTATCACCCTCGGCGGGAATCGAACCCGCTACCTCTTCGCCGCAATCGGACTCTCGCCCACCGCGCCACTGATGCAGTCAATTGTAGAACATACAATCTTTGCACGAAAACCTTCCCCCTAAATAATTTCATTTTGGGCATAAATAGAATCACCCTGTCATTACATACGATTATACAAACATTTACCTATGTACGTCTTGCCGCTATTAATCTAGGTAGGGGATAACCAATTATGTGGGTATTGTTCGGCTGATTACAGGCCAGGTGTGGCCAAAACAATGTATGTATTTAGACATCCTTGCGTGGTGTATACTCGAATTACGTCTATGCCTTCATGTTGCGAGAGGGAGAGAGGAGATTTAGTTTTGTCATATTTGGTGGCTCGATAGCGTTGCCACTAATGATAAGTTGGCTTCTCAAGGTCGCCGTTGATATAACCAATCGCTTTAAAGCTTTAAAAGAAAATAAGTAGGTAGTTTCGAAGATTATAAACGTTGTAAGTTTCACATTTACTTCCTCATTTTCTTTATGATGGTATTAGAAGATGGTGATTAAACAACTAGATGTTGCCTGCGGCTTCACCCGCGTTGTATTATAATCGAAGGAACCCTATTTTTTCGGGATTAAATGATTAAATATCCTAATTCAAGGTATAATCCATTAGCAGTACAAACAAAAAGTTTAACAGTCGTTTCCCAAACAAACAAATAAATCAAAACTTCCAGATCCGGCTACATACAATTTTAATAAACTGTTGTGTTTTAGTATTCCTTTAAACAATGTAAAACTGCGACGGATATCAGATTGAAAAATATTAAAAGGAAGCTATACAAATTACGCAAACCAAAAGCGGATTTCAGGAAACCACGTTGGATGTAACAATGATGGGGTATGTTAATAGTGTGCAACGCGCGAGGGCGAGGGGCGGGCGGCGTGGGGAGCCGGCTGGGCGGGCGGCAGTCCCATGCAAGAGCGCGACCGGCCGCCCGGCACCATGACGCAGTGTTACGACGCCTTAAACGGATCGTCTTACGCCAACTGCACGGATTTAGAGGAACCCACCATGTTGGACTATTTTGCATATAATTTACAACTTTATTATTTACCTTTTTTGATAGTGTTTGGCATTATTGGCAACTTTCTATCAGTTATTGTTTTTTATAAAAGCAAATTAGGCAAGCAGTCTATATCCCGATACTTGACTGCGTTGGCTGTTTCCGATTCAATCTTCCTCGTCCAACAAATTCCGCCGTGGCTGCAGGCGGTGCGCCTCTCGCAGATCTGGGTCCGGCCAGGGTTCTGCCAAGTGTTTGTATATGTGACCTATGTGACAACTTCGAACAGTTCATGGCTTGTCGTGGCGTTTACGGTGGAACGGTTCATCGCAGTGCTATATCCGCTTCGGTCGCGAGCGTTGACGGCGCGGCGCGCGCGTTTCGTGATCGGAGGAATCGCCGTAGCGTGCGCGGGCGGGTGCGCGCCGCTGCTGTGGCTGACGAGCGCGCGCGGCGCCGGCTGCGGCGTGGACGAATCTCTGTTAGAACAGGCAGCTCGGTTTAATCTGCTGGACACAATGGTTTCCTTCACTCTGCCACTACTAGCCACCACCGTGCTTAACGTGTGCATCGGTGTTGGCGTCTGGCGCGGCATCCGAGCTCGCCGCAACCTCGCTCCGCCCCCGCCGCGGCCAACGCGCTTGGCGCTAGCACACAGACCCCCTCCGAGCGCACGAAGCAACATACTCCAATCCCAGCAGCGGGTCACCAAGATGCTGCTGATAGTCTCCTCAACCTACGTGCTGTTGAATCTACCGGCATACACCATGCGCTTAATCGCCTACGCTACTAATATGGTAAGTGCCTTATTGTTACATCTTTTTAGGCACCGCTTATACAATTTTAGCATTCTTCAGAACGGACGACGACTGAGTTGTGGAACTAATACCGCTCTACATATCTGTAAATCGATGGATCTAATCGTAATTCCTACTTATCCTTATTGATAAGTGACTATTTCGTGTCGCGATCAATACGTCCTACTTATGCGGCAACATTAATTTCGGTAGGAGACGATCTCCAGAACTTCTTGGAAAGATAGTCGCCAGCGGCTCTTAATAGGGATAGATGAAGGAAATTGTGGAGGCCTTTGCCCACCAGTAGGACACTACAGCTAAACAGAACGAACAAAACTATGAGAAATCTTTTGTTTAATGATATTCGTTAACTATTCATCATAATATTATTTTATTCGGTAAGTATTCAGTCTGATACATACGCCAGCGATCTCTTCGACGTTTACTTGCTATAGGGAAACTTAATGTGTGTTATGAGCTCTAGCAAATATGTGTTCAGTAACTTGTTAGACTTAGACCGTTCAACGGAGCGTTTGGAAAGGCTAAGCAACAAAGTTGACGGTAAGGTTAATATAATGTTTAATTATTATAGATACATAGAACATTCTTTATTACACACACCAAATAAATATACATTGAAAATGATTAGAAGTAAAATTAAACCTAGCATGCGTAATGGGCGGTCTTATTGCTCAAATCAATTTATTCCAGACAACGTTTGAATGGAAATCATTTGAATCGGGAAGGTTGTGGTTATATTTTAGTAATTATTTGCTCGAACTTCAAGATGGACGGATGACTGTGGAACTCTACTGAGAAGTGGCGAGTCACAAATAATGTTTGAGCCAGTCGCGGCCATATACCATGAACGAGTGTGTGTCGTGTTTCATAAAAGGTATTATGTTAAATGTGAAATTACTTTTGGTTGGCCACCGGTGGCTGTGCTCCGTGGCCTCAGTGGCCTGTTTGTTTCGACCATATTAATAATCTCATTTAATTGCGTATCTATCGGTTATTGGCTTATGTTCTAATAAGTAAATTCTGTTGTTCTTATTAATAAAGTCGGGGTTTGAACCTACGACCTTCGGAATAAAAGTCGAGTGAGCTCCCATTTAGCCAACACGGCACTTATAGGACAAATATACTTAATATTTAAATAAATAACAGAATAACTGTTCAAGCTGCGTGCTGCAGGCGCATATATAAGAATGTTGGCTCCCATATGTTATCGTGGGCGCCGTAAAACCCGGAGAAGAGAATTTAACGAGAAAATAGACAGCCGCGTCTTATACTGCCCCGGCCAAGCGTGACGAGTAAAGAGCCTTACGCCGCGATTGACGGAGGCCTATGTTCTGCAGTGGACTTCCTACGTTCGGAACAATCAAACTATAAAAACAATGGAAATTCGACAACAAATTGTTATAAAAGAAAAACTATTTAAATTTTCCCGTACAAAATGATTGGGAGTTTGGTACCTGCCAATCATTCAATGTCTGAAACAAAGTCGAGTCGAGCAAAATGTGTTGACCGCCAAACATGGGCGAATTCTTTAAGCAGAGACAACAACGAGTTAAAAACCATGTTGTCGTCGGCTAGTCTGGTCGTTTCCTTCTCCGCCTAATTCTCGCGAACGGATGAACCGATTTCGATTCTGTTTTAATTCTAATATGGAAAGTTAGTATGACTAGCAGTGCCCCGTGGCGCTAACCGCATTCGCATGGATTTTCCCGATTATAAGTTCCGTAGTTTTTTGCGTCAAAACGAGACGGGCAGACAGAGTCACTTTCGCATTTATAATATAACTATCTTTAACGCCACGGCGTTGCCAAAGATATTTCAAAAACAATGATGATCATAAACGGACATGGCGTAGTTTTGAATAATAGATGGAGATTTTCACTTAAAATTTACTCACACAATGTCAGCCATGGTAACCACTATAGGACATAGGCCTCCCCCTATTGAATGTAATCCATATAAATCTTTACAATTAAAGCCATTTGATTAAACTAAAAAACATTTGATTCAAGTATATACATAATAGTACCTTTAGACCATTGAACGCATATTTTTTTTTTACTTGAGCGTTGGTTTTTGGAATTTAAAAGTATAATTTAATAATTAGTGCCCAAAAAAAAGCTACCTTTGTGTTACGTCTAAATTTTCAGTTAGACGCAATAAAAGAGAACAGAGGTATATTTTAATGACAAACATCAATATGTTATGGTTATTAAGAATAGAGAAGATGTACATACATAAAACAGATGCAAGTATATTAAAAAAAAAACTTTCAGTTTTTAATATATGAATTAGAAATATAAATTGAATAAAAGTAGCCTTTGGTGACAATTTACAGATTGTTTGCACAACTAATTATTATTTTAGGCGTTTTTCATATTCTGTAGCCTTGCCACGAGTTGCCACTTACAACTGTTGGAGATTACAACATGGTGTTTTCCTATACATTTGATAGATAAAGATAACGTTTTAGTTGTTAAAAATCTATAAAATGCACGGGCTTACGACATGTTGTAATCGCCAACAGTCGTTAGTGGCTACTGATTGCATCTATAGCTAAGTTTCCTAAAATTCCTTAACTGAATCGTTCGCTGCTTGTTCGTAAGCGCTTTATCTGGTTTGATAATGCTGGTTCTGATTATTTCCACCCACACCTGGATTTTCCCGCGAATCACATTTTCCCGTGTAGCTTCTTTTAAAGCTCGTGTCCTGTGTACCAAACTTCAGTGCCCTGAAGTGTTTCCGACGTTATAATGAATTTTACATATATTTTCCCGCGGTAAAAAGCAGTATCTATCCTTTTTCATGCTCTACTAGAACATATGTGAACCAAATTTCAGTGCCCTGAAGTGATTCCCACTTTATAATGATTTTCCCGCAAATTACATATTTTCCTGCGGTTCGAAGCAGCCCATGTCCTGTGTACCAAATTTTAGTGCCCTGAAATGTTTCCACCTTTATAATGGATTTTCCCTCAAATTATTATTTTACCACGGTTAAAAGTATCCCATGCCCTTTCGCGGGCTCCAGAAATTCTGTGTACCGAATTTCAGTGCCCTAAAGTGTTTCTTGCTATCGAAGTAAAGGTTTATATGTAGTTCAAATAACCATGACTCTTAAATAATTAAAACTAGTGGCCCGCCCCGGCTTCGCACGGGTTTTTATTCAATTTTCCCGGCAAATATTTGATTTTTTCTCGCCTTTTAAACCTTAATAAATCCGTTCAGCCGTTCTCGAATTTTAATCAGACTAACGAACAACAATTTATTTTTATTTATATAGATAGATATAGTACTATCAACTTCAATTTTAGTCGGTTATTTTAGGAAGCTGCATCAGACTAGCTCTTATATAATTTTAACCATTTGACGTCATCTAAAAAAAAAATTATTTTATAAATATTTCCGGACAACTCACACAACAACATCTAGCCCCGTGGTAAGCTCAAAACTTGTGTTACGGGTACTAGACATCTGATATACTTAATATAATAGATATACATACATAGATATTTTTTACTATACATATTAAACACCCAGACCAAGGAGAAAGTGCTTGCAGAACATACAAACACTTGACCCCTCTGAAATAGCTTTAGACAAACTCAAAATAGCTACTTATATAATACACCTAGCCGATTTCGGTTACAGTGACCTTTTTAGCAATGTCTAGATCTTATGTGGCTAATGTACCCAATTCTAGCGACAAACCTGCGATCGCAAGATGCACATGTTAGGGTACCAGTAATATAATTGTACTGAATATTGGAGGGGGGCTGGGCTTTCAGAAGGTCACGTTTAAGGTCCAGTTCCCGTTTTCTTTCTTCTTCAAACAAATAAACTTTATCTTTCACGTACCGTCTCCACTCAGAAAGAAAGAAAGAGAAAGAAAAAAAACACAATTTTTATTTAAGACAATGTGTCTTATATAAAAGTTGTGTTAAAAAAGTAACATAAAGTAACACACAGATAGTGTCCCAAAAAGGCCCTCAACTCAGCATGTGTTATTTTGCACGTGACAAAACAACGCTGATCTTGCGTTGAAAGCCTTTCGAGTTACAGCCACTTACAATTAAAACAAAGAACAATAAAACACGTGAAAACTAGCCAGAGTGTTGATTTCATCAACAACAGAAAACAAAAAACAAAAAGTTATAATAATAAATTAATAATCAACAACAAAAACTACTCAGGTCGTTTTTTCAGCACAAACTTCCCAACGAGATGGCTCAAAATAGTACCTATACCTATATAATAGTACCTATATCCTTATTCAATGTAGAACGTATTACCGAAATTCAGGCTAATCGGTTTAGCCGTGCCGTGTTGCAGGGACAAAAAAACAGACACACATACACAGACCAATTTATATTACAAGTTTGAATTGAGTTTGACTCGGGCAGCGGGCACCGGTATAAAAACTTTGAGATCGCGTGGGTGAAACCATTTCCCGACATGTTCGACACAAACTAAAATTCCATAACTGAAAATACAAGCCAAAATAAAAAAAAACCTCTGTTTTAGAAGTCGGTTAAAATGATAAAAGCCCTAAAAGATTCTTGAACACTAAAAAAAACAATCACAAATACCTCGAGAAGTAAAAACATACGCCGATTTTAAGAACCATCTCCTTTTTGAATAAGGTTAAGTTAAAATGCTCAAAATCACTCAACAAAACAAATAGCAAAAAATGTAAATAAACATATTTAAAAAAACACGTGTGATAAGAACCTAGGACCGCGGGTAAATCGACCAGATTCAGTACGAAATGAGGTCATAATTAAATATAATTCGAGGACTACTTTACTGATTGTTATACAATTTAAATGGGACTAATTAACACTACCAGAAACAGCTCTCGTTTAAAAAAAATAATCATCATTATCGAGCCACGCGGATACCAAGGTTCTAAAGTAAGCTTTAACGGTGAAGGCAAACATCGTGAGGAAACCGGCATGTTCTGAGCGCTTTAGAGAGTTTGAAGGACATGTGAAATTCATAAACCCGCACTTGGCCAGCGTGGTGAATTAAGGCCTAATCTCTCTCGCCAAGAGAGAAGTCCCTGTGTCCCAGCAGTGCGAACGTTAATAGGGTGATGATGATGAATGAATAAATATGTCAAATTGCAAATACTTAGTCAATAACAAATACAATACACTAAGTCAAGTTTCAAATAATAAATCAATTACAATTCAATACTGTACAAAAGTTATGTCAATGAGAGCAAATTATTTTTTAAATAATAGAAAGAAAGACATCTTTGACAGGGTCTGAGTGTTTTCTATGTATCATATAATACATACAGTATTTACAAAAAAAAATGTATCTATGTGCATATAGTATATCAGTCACCTAACACCCATAAGCCAAGCTCTGCTTATTTTGGGGTTAGGTGATGCTGTGTGAGTAGTCCGGAAATATTTATTATTATTTCGACAACACAAATACAGAAAATATTAGAATATTATTGAGAAATGTGGTATGTCAGCTACTTATTATGATGGACTCTATGAACTCGTCATAGGTGTAACATGCATGTATCTTAGCACTTTCTTAGTTATTGATAATGCGAAGTACATGTGTCCAGTATTTTTGGACAAGCTATCAGACGAGCTAAACAGAATAACTATCATTTTGAGGCATTCATGAAGCCTATTCATTGAAAGCATTTGAAACCTTTGCGGTGAGAATGATGGGGACACCCCACTGAAACCGCACATGCCAACGGGTAGTGAATTAGCTGGTCACTAGTACAAGGGAGACGGTGGTATAAATATTAAATGGAATAAACAGGGTGTCACACGGTCGACTGATCAGTGAAATCTCTGGGAGATATGTGACTTAGATACCTGTCGATTTAACTTCCATGTATGTTCCCAGAACACTCGGTTCCAAAAATAACGGATTAGAAAGACAAGGTTAGTCACTTTTACCCGAACATCTCCCGAACTTTGAACTTGATTTTTAACCCCCGGCGAAAAAAGAGGGGTGTTATAAGTTTGACGTGTCTGTCTGTCTGTGTGTCTGTCTGTCTGTCTGTGTCATCATAGCTCCCGAACGGATGGAGCGATTTCAATTTAGTTTTTTTTTATGAAAGGTGAGTTTGGCCCGAGTGTTCTTAGACATGTTTCATGAAAATTGGTTGAGCCGTTTAAAAGTTATGGGGCTGAGAGTGGGGAAGGAAAACAGAAAATCAGCAAATATACTTCATCAAATGAAAGCGCATCGCGTCCACATTACACAATATTATGTTGTTTTACATTTAAGGAAATCAAGGCATTGGAATCGGGGGTTTTTCTTAAATGTTTTTAATGTACTATAATTACTCTACTATTAATATAATATTACTAGCTGACCCAAGCAACCGTTGTTTTGCAAAATGAAAAATAGATGTTGGACGATTCTCAGACCAACTCAACATGCTCACAAAATTTCATGAGAATCGGTAAAGCCGTTTCGGAGGATTACGGGAACGAACATTGTGACACGAGAATTTTATATATAAGATATCTATATGAAAATGAATCTTATTTTCCTTGGTCACGACATCACGCGAATGGCTGGGACTATCTCGCTGGTTTTATTTTGGTTTGGTTCGTTATTACCTACCTGGATTTGCGCAATTGGAGCAAAATAATGTTTGCCAGGCCAGCTAGGAATATTTTAATATATTTTACCGTACACAGCAGGGCTAACTTAGCATATAATAAATATGTAAAATTGGCAACACTGTAAATAGACGGTGAGTAGTGTTTAGGTGTGCACGGCCTTTTTGTAGGGCGTGTGGGTTGAACTATATTGATATCACTACTTTATATTTTTCACCTACAAAAAGTCGGTAACCGATTGTCGGTCGTGTGCGGAAAGCCTAATATGGAAAGTGTATACGACTAGCAGTGCCCAGCGGTACTACTCGCGTTATTCTAGATTTTCCCGCAAATTAGTTCAGTAGATTTTTGTTTTAAAGCGAGAAGGACAGACATATTTACTTTAGCATTCATAATATTTTTCTTAATATGTATTGATTATGACTCGAATACGGTGTGATATAATAGTGATTACAATAATATTTAACGAATAGTATTTTAAGAACATGTGATATAATAGAATGTCTTGAAACACAGAGATAGTTTCTAATCAATTTTGACCTGAGGATGAAATGGTTCATCTATAATTCGGATCGCGAGGGCGAGACGCCTGTGGGATTAGGCTTTTTTTCTCAGAAGTGTTCTATGTCTGTACTCCATCAATACATTAGGCATTAAGCATCACTGAAGCAGGTGATTTGCTATCGGTTTATAAACGCGTACGAGAGGTGTCTGTAGTCTGTTAGAGGAGATGTCGGACACAGTCGCCTATTCCAAATCGGCTAGGACACATCAAGATCAAAAGGTTGTAGTACATGTAGATAAACAGTTATTAGACATATTATTCCAAAGGAAGTTGCAATAAGTAATGACAGGTAACTAAAAAATTTGCTTTTTATATTATTAAAAATAATTTACATTTTCTGGACAACCCACACCCAACACAGCTTGTGTTGCGGGTACTAGACTTCTTAATAAAATAGACATAGGTATTTTTATCAATACTCATCTAAACACCCAGACCAAGGCGAAATAGCTTGCAGAACAAACAACACTTGACCGCTCGGCGGTAATTGAAATTCACAAACTTCACCAAGGATCTGCGGGTTATTACGGAAAATATATATTATAAAGCTGAAGAACTTGTTTGTTGGTATGAAGTAGCCAAGTTAAATGAGTGAATTACTTCTCGCTTATTAGAAAACTACTTTTTCACGCCGCGGCGTTGTCCGTGTTTTGTATTACGGATATTCCCGCGGGAGAACGTATTTCCGGTAAAAAGACAAAGAAAATAGAATTTAGTAAAATAGAATATAGATAGTTCCTGACATACGCTTATCTCAGGAACTAATAATAAATAATAACTAGGTCCGATTTGCATAACTATTTTATTACTAGCGGCCCGCCCCGGCGTCGCACGGGTTAAAAAAAGTTCCCGGCAATTTTTCCTTATTTGCTCACCGTTTAGACCTACCCTGGACTATGACAAACATTTTAAAACCAAAATCAGCTCAATCGGCCCAGCCGTTCTCAAATTTTAATCAGTCTAACGAACAACAATTCATTTTTATTTATATAAGATAGCATTTTTATCGAGGAAGGCTATGGTTTACTTTTGGATTATCTGTAAATCAGCGCCGCACAAACTCAACAGCTTGTCGGCATCAAGCTGACATTGTTTTTGCTTGAGCATTGCTTTTGGATAATTGTATTATATAAATGTAATATAACTGAAGTATGCATGCAACGTTTTAGTTTTAAAATCTCTTTTAACAACTGTTGTAATAACTTTAAGCATATTATTGAGAGATATAATACATAGAGTACTAAGTACAAGTAATTTAAGTAATACATGTTTATCTATTTTATTTTCTTAGTCCTTTTACCGGGAATATACGTTTCTCCCGCGGGATTATCCATAATACAAGACACGGACAACGCCGCGGCGAAAAACTAGTTTTCTAATAAGCGAGAAGTAATTCACTCATTTAACAAGAAATCTTAGAAACTAAAATGCAATAGGCAGACTACAAGTTTAGGTGTAATGTCGTCAGTTCTTTTATTAACCAAAATCCACAGCTCCTTATTAAAATAGTTTTTACATATTCTGGTATACCTAACTTGAGATAAAACCATTCCAATATAACAGCAAATATCGGGTCGAATTTTAATACCCAATAACATATTATTCTACCATTTGTGTTAATGCTATGCACTATGACGCAGGTACAATTTAAATAACACTGCAGCTGCTACTGCACTAGCAAACTCATAAACCAGGCACACTTTGGTCACACACGCACACGTGTATTGTTTGTTACGCTTTCAATGAATTAAATTTAAATGAAATTTGGTACACAGAACCTCTCTCTAGAAGGCTCTAGAAGCCTGAGAAAGGACAAAGGCTACTTCAAACCGCGGGAAAGTGTCATTACGCGGGTAACACCGCAAGGCACTACTAGTTTCTGCTATATAATTAATATTAATCTTACGATATACTTGTAGTGGGTGGCGTAAAATATTTTGGCAACCTTCATTTCCTTGTGTCACACACAAATTGGCAAATTTTTGATATATGCACTTTATTGCGTTATGAGCATCCCGTAAAAATCTCTTTATTTTGCTAATTGCATTTATATTATTTATATATAAAAGCCGTGTTGGCTAAGTGGGAGGACACTCGACTTTCATTCCGAAGGTCGTGGGTTCAAACCCCGCCACGCACCTCTGGATTTTTCTTCTTGAGAAATTTATGTGCGCTTTAAACACGTGCTTTACCGGTGAAGGCAAACATCGTGAGGAAACCGGCATGTTCTGAGAACTTTAAAAAAGAGTTTGAAGGACATGTGACATTCACCAACCCGCACTTGGCCAGCGTGGTGAATTAAGGCCTAATCTCTCTCGTCAAGAGAGAAGTTCCTGTGTCCCAGCAGTGGGAACGTTAATAGGGTGATGATGATGATTATTTATATAAACATTTTCTTATAATAAATCTAAATTTAAAATATAAGAAAAGCCCCCGATTTCAATGCATTAACTTCCTTAAAAGTAAAACACCATAATATTTTGTAATGAGCACGCGATGCGCTTTAATTTAATACCCCACTCGAGTATATTTGCAGTTTTTTTCTCCACTCTCACCACCGTAACATTAAAACGGCACAACCGATTTTCATGAAACATGTCTAAGAGCACTTGCGCCAATCTAAACTTTGATACAAAAAAAACTAAATTGAAATCGCTCCATCCGTTCGGGAGCTATGATGTCCCAGGCAGACAGACACACAGACAGATACGTCAAAATGATAACACCCCTCTTCTGGTCTGGTGATTATGATAAACCATTTTGAACATAAATAATATAATAATAATAATAATATAGTAATTAAGAAATATCTAATATAGTAATTGACATTGTACCGCCTTACGGTAGAATTACATTGATACAAATTGATACATAAAGATTTTGAAAACATGAAATGGTAATTGTGCATTTCTAGTAAGTTCTATGCAGTGCAGTGCACTCGGAATCAATGCTCTCATTCAAATCAACTGTTATAAAAGGCTAAAAGTGTGTCATAGGAAAATTTATTTCACTCTACTGAGTAACTTAGTGTCACGAGCAGCACATTTTCGATTCGCAGGCTTTTAATGCGTTAAAAAAAGAAATTTATATAACAAAATCTATGATAGATAAACGAATGATAAATTTCATGATAAAAAAAAGCCTGTTTGCCACGTAAAAAGTTTGGGATGGCAAGGCATGTAAAAAGAAGAGATGAAAGGGATCGTTGGGGGGAATGCGGGCAGAGGCGGAGTCTGACGCACGTCGGCCTATGAGCGCACAGATGTGCGGGGCGGGGTGCGAAGTGCGGGCGGGGGAGCACGGGCCGGTTAAAGCAGAGCTGCTCAGCTCCGGGCCCGCAATCTGTCGCGAGCCTCGGTGGCTGCAACTCGCTTGCAACTCGCTCCGGTCAACCCGAACCCGAGCACGCGCGCTTTTCTCTACATCTCCCGCGCTCGTTCCTGTTTGGGTGAGTTTAAAGTGTTGATTTTGTTCTTATTTTTTAACGTGTTTACATAAAACCGAGCGCTTTAATTTGACGACAAATCATAGATTCGTGAAATATTGTTTCAAAACCGTTTTAGTTTTTCAAATTAAATAACTGCATTACAGATTTAAAATCGTTTAAAAAATTAAAGAAGTATTTAACAAAAATTTATCGACTTTGAACACGAAAATGTAAATTATCTTATATATAAAATTTCCATGTCACAATATTAGTTACCGTTCTCCTCCGAGACGGCTTACCCGATTATTATTAAATTTATATGCGTAATCACTAGGTCTGTGAATCGGCTGCTATCTATTTTCACTTTGCAAAGAACGTTCAGCTAGTAATTTATAATTAATAAAATATTTAATGCCTGAATACGTTCCGTTTTATATAATGCTTCCTCATGTTTAAAAGGATTTTTTATTTAAAAATAATAAAACCACCTCAAACACAAAAATTTATAGTATAAATTAACGCGGAATCTTTTTCTAGTCCCGCTGCAAACAAATGTGCAGCGGGTACGCCGGCCGTGCGGCAGAACGCGAGCAGATATTTCTTGTTTAAATATATAAACATTATAGTATAAAGTAATAGATATTAAAAAGTTAAATAGACTGTGAATTAGTTGTTGTACGTTTAAAATTTTTTTAAGCTTTCGTTAAATCTGCTCTGAAATAAAATAGTTCTGATTAGGATGTATTTATTTAGGTACTATTGATCTTAAGGGTGCTTACTGTCGACTTAAGATATTTAAATGAACTAAATACATTAAAAAAACTTTTTTCGAAAAAAAGAGAAGCACAATTTTAGACTCTTTTTAAAATATTAAAAAAATTAATAGATATTTTTTTGTTATTAAAAATTATGACGAAATAGCGTAGCTTACTAGCAAAATGCGGGACTCAAACCCACGTCTCCCATTATACGCATGAAATTTAGAATATTAGTTTCAACATATAAATGGGGTTATTCGCTTTGTAAAAATAAAAATTCATAAAAATCCTGGAAGATGGTTATCACAAGTAGTAATTACTTCAAAATAATACATTTAAATATTAAAGTTATTAGACGCTCATAGAAATGCGTCAATAAACTATGAAAAACTATTATTTTATGGGCTTATATCAGGAGTATTATTAGAGTTTTACTATTTACTATAATAGCGGTACTCGAGCACCTATTCCTTTGAAAACGTGTTTCTATTTGTATAACACACATACTTGAGACGCTCAAAGAATTCTTAATATGAAAAAATAGTAACAGAGATAACTTGTTATGAATAGGAAGTTGTATTCGCGTAAAAATGTAACTATCTCTCCTAAGTTATATGTCGTATTGATTTTTATATTAAAAACCAATAGAAGAGTGAGAAATTAGCACACTTTTAATGACAGCTAGAACAAGAGTCACCAAACCAGGCTTATGTACAAACGGCGCGGGCCGGCGCTCGGCGGCCGGCGCGCACTTAGAGGCCGTAAACAATTACTAACAGCTCGTAAAGTCGTAATCGCCCCCGCCGGCCGACAAGCTTTGCCACGCGCCGACTCGTTTTGCGACGGGATTACAACCTTAGGAACTGTTAATAAAATACTATTCTCTTTCTTAACAGTCTTGTGGGTGCGCCGCGATTTAAAATGTTATAACAAATAAAATATTAGTGTACAATAAGTATAAGTAAAAGTTACTAATATTTTTATATACTACTAGCGGCCCGCCCCGGCGTCGCACGGGTAAAAAAAGTTCCCGGCAATTTTTCCGTATTTGCTCACCGTTTATACCTGGACCCTGGACTACGACAAACATTTTAAAACCAAAATCAGCTCAATCGGCCCAGCCGTTTTCGAGTTTTAATCAGACTAACGAACAACAATTCATTTTTATTTGTGGTAGATATATATTTTTCCTTATTTGCTCACCGTTTAGACCTACCCTGGACTACGACAAACATTTTAAAACAAAAATCAGCTCAATCGGCCCAGCCGTTCTCGAGTTTTAATCAGACTAACGAACAACAATTCATTTTTTTTATATATAGGCAGGCATTATTTTTAACATTTTACTCCAAAAATAACCACTACCCATGTTTCATATTCCCTGGTCGTTCTAACTTTTGTTGGAGACATGCAGAAGTAAGCTTTTAGTTTTTAATTTCAGTTTTTCAGGTTATTAATTTGTCTCGTATGTTTATTTTTTCAAAAAAATCTAAAGCACTAAGTTTATTTGTAACAAAAAATGTTCAATGTCAAACTTATTCAATAACCGGGCAAATAATAATAAAACAAACAAAATAACAACTAACGAAATAGCAACTAGTGTCAAAATTAATATATATAATTACAATTAACGTTATAAATCCGTTATAAATCTAAATAGTGTTGATAACCATGATAGTTTCAAAAGTTGTATAATAAAGATTGAACTACAGCAATTTTTCATTTGTTCCCTCAGAACTTTGATCTCGTTTGATCGTAGACCGATTCCGAAGATTTTAAATGAAAGCTGTTACATGCAACTAAATTTTGAAATTTAAAATTCTCCTAAAATTTTATAACAATGGGTAAAGAAGTTTGATACAAGGGCCCTTGGCTCGAATCTCACTTACTTTTAGTGATTTGTTTTGATTTGTTGAATGTTTTTAAGCATTTACGTATAACCGATTCCAAAAAAGGAGAAGGTTCTCACAGTCGGCGTGTATTCTTAGTTCTCGGGAACTAAGAATACACGCCGACTGTGATTGTTTTGTTTAGTGTTCGCGCATCTTTTAGGGCATTTGTCATTGTCATTACAACCTACTTCAAAAAAAAAGGAGGAGGTTCTGGCGTGAGTTTTTAGTTCTCAATTTGTACGGAAAGTTTTAGGAAATGGTTGCACACCCACAGGAGTAGATTAAGAAAGAGGGGTTAAGTTCTTTTGCCGGTGGCCGCGTCCGCAGTTATACTCAATCCATACTAATATTATAAAAGGGAAAGTATGTGCTTGTCCTTTTTACGCAGGTGAACCGGTTATCCTGAAATTTGGTACGGGTGATTTGGTATTGGATTAGGACATAGGCTACTTTAATTATATTTCTAATTGATATATTCTAAACTGAAAGTCGGTATTTTTTGTTAAAAACCTACTTATTTAAAACAACGCGGGTCTGGCTGTTTTTGTCTATAGGCAACTCCACTCCTAAGTGAACTGACACCCAAGTAAGAGAGAAGTGGTGATAGTGGTGATAGAGAAGTGCTACCGGAGAATAGAATTCTTATATTTTAGTAAAGATTAGAAACTTAGTAATTTCGCCACCTCTTCGATGCAGCTACATCTTCTAAAATTCAATTCAGAGTTATATTTTACCTCGTCTCGGTAAAATAAGGGGCATTTTCACCATTTCCGTTAAAAGTTCGCGTTAAGGTTCAGGTAGCTTTGTATGTAAGTACCTACTTTAGGAAATAAGCCGTACAATTTACTTTACTCGGAGTTTGTGTAATAGGACTTAAATGTCCCGATTGGTGGGGTCTCTCTCGAAACCTCTCATTCCTTTCAAAGTATTTCAGAACTCTGTGCGATCTTTAAAGGTTTTGTATGTGGGTTTTTATTAAGTCTTCTAACACCCATAGTACAAAATCGACTTAGTTCGGGCTTAGATTGTGTGAATAGACCGAAATTATTTTCATATTTATCTATTTATTATTACATTTATACTAAAATGTATAATTACTATTTCCGTAGAAGTGAAACCATACGTTTCAGATTTTACTTAATAATATGTATAGAAGCTTGCGCGGCAATCATCTTGCACGTTATGATATTACGGTCTCCGACGCTTAAGACTTACTTTTCTACTTAGGAGTTTTTAATAATAAATTAATTATGAGTAGTCGTACATATTACTAGGGCCTACGGTACTTCCAATATGGTAGATAGTAATATCTTCTTACTGAGATATTACGTGACTGCTTCGCTGCGATAGATCTCAAAAGAGCCGATATCGTGAGGGAGAGACACACGTTACCGATTCTACATGAGACTGCATCTCAAGATTTCTAGTTCACTGCATTTTTCAATAACGCTGTGTTTTATATTTCTTCAATGACATTAATATCGCGTCCTACTTTACTCATCTGTAAATAGAAACTGCAAGCAAATCGTTTGCAAAGGTAAAGGATTTTATACTGAAGTATTATATTACATGGGAGACTATTTTGCCTCGACAGATTTTCTTAATCGAAGCCTAGTAAGTAGAGCAAGAGCACGGGAACATAGTTGACAACCAAACCTGTTTAATTCGCTGTTGAACTACTTTTCCTGTATAACAATCATGTTACCACTGATCGAGATCACTCTATATTTTAACCATTGAATAGTTTATTCTGAGATTGTGGAACAAGCACTGAGCCCCACGGCATAGGACACTTAACCTGAGCCTTTTCAAAATATAACAGTTACTAGAACATTTGCTTCTAAAAATTCTAAAGTTTTTTTTAAATTTTTCTTTAGCCTGATACAAATCAGTCGGAGTTATTGAGTTTTAGAGTTTTTACAGAGAACATTAGTACTAAGACATATTTCTTTCGATGAAATAAAACACTATGAGCACACGGCGAGCAAAATGTTTTGCGTTAAATATACACAGCACAATAGTTGTTTTGGCATTAACCTACGAGCAATGCGACTCAAATTTTATTTTGTGCCTGGCCTAAGCTTTTTCCCTTACCTTACTGTATAATTACTTGGAACAGCCCCGGAGCTCATCTCGTATTTTATAAGCAGGAGAAATTAAACTAAAGTATTTGATCAAATAGTTTAGACACAATAGTATAGAAGCTAGCGTTTTTATTATGGTATCGACAGACTAGCTGTCCACTAGCCATACAAACTGTCTCAGACATTGCGTCGAACGAGCACGCTTACAGGGTTTTGTTACATTAAATTTAGTGAGACGGGAAATCCATGAACCTTTTTTTCAATGTGAGACGAGAAATTAACCACAACGTTCCAAGGCCTAAGTCTCTGCCAGTCGGTCATTTCATTGAGATTGAAGAGGATTTCTCTTTAGTTTGCTGGCGGAAAATACAGCGCGTATGTTAAGTTTATGATCCCGTTTTATACTCAAATATATGCGTTAAGACTGTTTATTTTTGATGTTGCCTTATACGAGTAACTTTAAATAAGTTCTAGATTTAAATAAGACTTGCGACCCAATCTGTTATTCGGATTAAAACAGTATAAAACCGTCTTCTTCGACGTATTCTATTACAGAAAAATGTTCAGTAGTTTTAGAAATGATCACTAACATAGATAGAAACGAATGACTTGCCTGGCTACTTATCTACATGCAAAGCAAATGTGAATAGATAGCATTTAAGATTAACATTTAAAATTATGTGTTTCGTTTGCGAAATATTGCAATGTAACTGTGACATATCTCAAGGCTGATCCGGTGGCGTTGTCAGGCAGTTGATAGCTTGATTGATTCATGTCCTAACAAGGGCTAATATCACCTAGTGCGAAGCTTCTTGCATTCTAATTGCATGATTGCATGTTAACAAGGCGTGAGAGGTTATCATATCATCATGGTGCTTTCAATTTAAGCCTTTTATGACGGACCGCTTCGGCGCCGGAACGTCTGACGCGTCGCACGGACAGTCACACCCAGAATTGAAAGGAAAGAAAAAATTTAGCGTTCACTTTTTAAGTATTCCTATTATTTCGGTTAAAGTGCGACATATTTTAGAACCGTTTGTGTAGATAGAAAGATAGATAGAAAATACATTATTTCACACCAAACAAAGAAACAATACAATAATGCGTAATGGGCGGTCTTATTGCTTAAAGCAGTTTCTTCCAGACAACCGTGGATGGTGAGAAAAAATTACAAATGTTATGGACGGTGGTTTATATAATATAAATACCTAATATCTAATGCTAAGCCTATAACTAGCCTATACTAAATTACATTTTACTATACTAAATTACATTTACAATTACTTGCTACAATAGATGAATTACTGAACTTATCTATAACGTGGTCACGTTTGAAAAAGAGCTAACGCATTATAAACAAACATTCCGAATTAACTTTTAATAATTGGCTTAATAAAACATCGATGTTAAATGTATCTGATTATTTAAATATCCGAAATGAGTGATTACACTACAATGAAACTAATTATTCAAGTAATTACTATGATTCAATTGCCAAATAATGTGAGGCGTACTAATAATTGTAATTTCTTTTGGCAATTTATTTATTGTAGCATTGCCATTAACTACATGGAGATAGCCATAATTTTAATTAATTAAGTTAAAGATATGAGACGGCTTAGTTATTTCTTGTTGACTTTTGTATTGTACATATTATTATATGTACTCGGTAGGTACTAGTAGCAGCTTAGAATCACAGGACACCAGCAGTTATAGTCCGACCATACAGGATAGTGGACTATCCATGCCGATCCTAATCAATGTCGTGACAATGCAATAATGTCTCCGTTTCATAACATTACGATATCAGCGGCCATGACCGGCTAATACAATAATCTAATTATTCACTAATAAGTATTTTTATATTTCTACGAATTTATGTGCTGTTTCGTGCTTTAACGAACGGTGAAGGCAAACATCGTGAGGCAACAGGCATGTTCTGAGAATTTTAAAAGAGTTTGAAGGACATGTGACATACACTAACCCGCACTTAGCCAGCGTGGTGAATTATGGCCTAATCTCTCTCGTCAAGAGAGAAGTCCCTGTGTCCCAGCAGTGGCAACGTTAAAAGGGTGATGATGATGACGAATTTTTGATTATGCGCGATGCGTTTTCATTTGATACCTCACTCGAGTATATTTGCACATTTTCGGTTGTCTTTCCCCACTCTCACCCCCATAACTTTTAAACGGCACAACCGATTTTCATAAAACATGTCTAAGAACACTCGCGCCAAACTCACAAAAAATTGAAATCGCTCCATCCGTTTGGGAGCTACGATGTCCCAGACATACAGACAGACACACAGACAGACAGACACGTCAAACTTATAAAACCTCTCTTTTTTGGTCGGGGGTTAAAAAAATACGAAGCTACATAGAATAAAGCAGGAAAGTATTTTCTACGACAAGCTTTACACTTGACTGGGCGCTTCTCTCAATATGGTTTTTAATCCTTTAATTAATATATAAAAGAAGCAAAGCGAGGGCAAGGAAAAATGTCTCCCGCTTCCTGAACGATATTTTTTTGTACAATTACAGGTCTGGCAGGATGTAAAATGATATTCCAATAAAAATAAAATTAAATGAATGTTCCTCCGATCGGAGGGTGAAGGTCACTTTACGGGCCAGGGAGGGTTTCTTTTCATTAGTTTCTTTCAACCGCGTCTACTTATGCAATTGATTTCTAGCAGAAATAAAATTTAAACGGAATAGCATTTCTAGTGGAATCTAGTTGCTCTCCTTTAAAATTTTAATGAAAAAAAAAGCAATTACATTGGCATTGAGAACACCTTATTTATGCCAAGTGAAGAGAGTTATTTCAACTGCAATGGGGCAATAACAGACATAATATAGTTTAATAAACATTATACACCGCGAAGTTTAATTTATTTTTTGAATAAATAATTTTTGTCGGTTTAAAATATCATAAGACAGGGGTTATGACGAAAATTCTCATCATCATGTTAGAAAAAAGACGTTTTGCCGATTCAGTGCTTACCTTTGAGAACTTTTCGGCCCCAGCGTACTTTACAAGGCCTACTCATCTACTTATATTTTAATTTTTGCGAATCAGTAATTTATTTTCTTTTTTTATCGTCAGGGTATTTTTCGTAAATCTCTTATCTCAATTATTTATCTTTATAACCATAGATGCCGGATAACCAATATCCACATAGTCTGCTCGGAGATGTGACCAAAAAATACGTACATTTACATATCATTATCGCAATAGTGTTTCTCATTGCTAATTATACTGAATATATCAATGGGGGATATAATACATAACAATAAACATAGTTATCTGTTCCGATTACCGTTAGAAATTCAAAACAGAGTTCTAAGAATTACATTGGCAAAATAGTACACGTGAAAAGAATATTAACAAAGATTATTTGTTTTTTTTTTTAAACTTTCGGCTACGGAACACGCCAATATAACTGTTTATTTGAACTGACCTTTCAAATCAACAATGTAAAATAAAATACCCAAAACTCATCGTGCTCCAAACAAACAAAGCCCCTGATAACTCTATGTCAATGTCAACGACATTTTTGTACGTGATACGTGTTGATTTCAGTTAGAGCATTGATTCACAAATCCCTTTGTCTATTTCAATATTTTGCATTTATGACAAACTAGGTGAAAGATATCGTGAAAAATAATGATTTTATTACATGAAATATGGATAACCACTGACAGTTTGTGGTTCACGCAAACATTGGTTCAAAAACGGACACTGAATCTTTGCTTTTAAGCGATAAGGCCGCCCTTTGTACTTCTTCCTCCACCAGCCTCGACAAAAAGGTCACCAAAATTGTTGAGCTCTGAAATACTAAATACTTTCTAAATCTATCGAAACTTAGTGATGAATATTAAATTCCTTTCTCGAATCTGTCGAGAACAGAGGAGTGATTATTTATAGGTCCGGAGAAATTTTAATTTTGACCCACTTTCACCGAAAAGAGGAGGTTCCCAATTCAATTTTTTTTTGCTTGCCTCTTTAGAACTTTGCTTTCCGTGAGCCAATTTCATTGATTCCTTTTTTTACAAGTATCTTACGATTTAACCGACTTCAAAAGGAAGAGGTTTAAATTTTGCGAATAATTTAAATTCTCTAGAAATAATATAAAATTTTAATCATCAATTATTTTTTCAATTTGTATCGAAAATGTTGGGGGAAATGGTTGCATGAGATGGGCGGCTCAAGGCTCGAGTTATACTCGATCCATGCTAATATTATAAGTGAGAAATTGAGTTTCATAGTCCAAAACCCCCGATTCCAATGCGTTAATTTCCTTAAAAGTTATTAAAAAATAATAATAATAATATCCGAGGGTGCTCAGTTTTAAGACAAATTACCAAACAATATCAAAGAATGAGAAACAGTTAAAGAGTTTTTAATAAACTATGTATGCAATTTAGAAAACTATATCAAAATATACAAAAAAGAACTTGATAATTAATTCTTGTAACTGGTGTGGTGCACACACACCAAACTCAACTAACACCAAATTAGTGTGTCAATCCTTTTTTAATCTAGCAAATTTTGCTGTATCACATTTTACTATAAAATGCAATTGCATATTTTTAAACACTTGTTTCTAATCCAATACTGGTTAATTTTTTTATAAGAATAAGTTGATATTATTACTTACCTACAAACGCCTAGAGGAATTATTTATGTACTAGATTTTTAACATTTATGTATCTGTTAGAGAACCTTAATAAGTTTTTGTGTGAAGTTTGCTTCTTTAAGCCTAAACAAATTAAATTTGAGGTAAACAAAAGAGTTTTAAAGATTTAGTACTCGAAACTATAAAATATAAAGCGGATTCTTCATTATGTTATTGCATTTATAAAACTTATTAATTTTAAATAACAATATTAATAACGCCTTGATTGAAAACATTAACAACAAGTTTCTTCTATAGTTATTTATACGGATACGGATTTAATCCCATTTAACACGAATCAAAGCCTAGTAACACAAGCTTAGAGCTTACCACGGGACTAGATGTTGTTGTGTGGATTGTCCGAAAATATTTATTTATTTATAAAGTCTCGGCCCTCTCGTCAAGAGAGTAGTCCCTGTGTCCCAGCATTGGGGACTTATTAGTTGGTTATTCTATTCTACCATGTCAATATCCGAATATGAATATATATCCACTGTTAATATCCGACCCAACAAACATATCAATCCCGCAACACTGGGGATTGTTATGTATGCTAAGCCCTCAGTGAACATAATACAACTGAGTGCACACTCAGATTATCAAGTATAACTGCTGTGCATTGTTGTACAAACATTGAAACATGATAGGTTTGAGATGTAACAGCTACGAGTAGGTACCATATGGGCCGGAGCTTCTAATTAAGTCAATTACTTTGTGTCAAAGGCGTATGTGATGGCATTATATAATTCAACGGTATCAATATACAAGGTCATTAGTTTCATATAGTCCAATGTGAAATGGGCGCTGGGGAAGGATCTGGTGCATCGATATCAATCTCCGTCGACCGTGTTACGCCGTAAACCACGCATAACTTTTCACTGAGCAGTCCATTTTTTTTATACGAAACCTACTGTTCTCAAATAAGTCGAATTTAAATTACATCATTTCATACTGAATTTGGTCGATCCAGGGGTCCTAGGTTCGAATCTCACGCGTTATTTGAGATGTGAAGTTTTTTTAGGCATTTTAGTTCAACCGAAAAGGGGACGGCGTGTATTTTTAGTTGTCGAGGTATTTGAGATAGTTTTGTTTAATTTTCGCGCATCTTTTTGGGCATTTCTCATTTTAACCGATTTCAAAAGTAGGAGGTTCTGAATTTGATGCATATTAATAGTTAAATCAATCATTTCTTAATAACCAAAATGAGTATTACATAATTAACTCAGTCTCTAGAATTTACCTCTAGTGCTAGTTAGAAACTGTGGGCTAGGTATGCCCCGCTAGTTACCGAGTTATCTTCAATATTGTGCTCAATTAGTATCGAAACAGTTGGGAAATAGTTGCACCCACGGGAGGAAAATTGGCATAATTGGTATGGATGCCCGCCGCCCGAGTTTACTCAAATCATACTTAATTATAAATGGGAACGGGTATGCGAAGATTATTGCCACTCAATTGAGAGAAGTACAATACAATAAAAAAACGCTTTATTGTACACAACACAGGAACATAGGAACAACTGTGAGATGGGGTTTTTATAGTTCTCTTTGTCTTAATGTAATTTTGAAAGTTTTTTTTTCTTATGGTACTTTTGTTTAAGCAGTTATAAATTGATTTTGGTGCAAGTACCGGCCACTATTCAGCTGTGTTTGTGCCTAAAAACTCAAGTATGTTTTTTCTCAAAATATCAGTTTTTGTGAACCAAGTCGGTGATACATAAAAAAAAACTTGAAAAGCTGAATTTCTCCAAAACTTTTCGCTGGCCGCGTCTGTCTGTCTCTCTGTCTTTATGTTCGGGATAAACACAAAATTACTAAAATATCTTTATGCTATTTTCAGCTATAGGTAGAATTATACAAGTGGATAATATTTGCATCCGTGCAAAGCCGGAACGGGCTACCTTATATAAACCTTTATATTTTAGAAGGTGATAAACCCCCAATTTTGTTTTTTTTCTAGTAAGCTACATATTTTTTTTAAACAAATTTAGAATATTATTACCTACTATTGTTTATTTTAAACAACGTTTTAAGAGATACTGATACACTATAGTTATTTTGAAAGAGTATGCTGACAACTAAGTTAAGACGAATCAAACAAGTGTAAACTAGATGGGGTTATAGCCTTCTATACCGATGTCTCTATGGCCTTCCACCTTCCAGTACCTTCATAACTTTTTTATAGTCATAGTGCCTTGTTAATCATTTCGATGTTATAATAATTGCAAAATTCAAATTGGTCATTGCAAATTCTCGTAGCAGTAGTTCTCGAGTTATACTGACATCATTTTATACTGAATTTGGTCGAACCCAGGGATCTAGGTTCGCATCACACGTGATTTTAGGGTTCCGTAGCCAAATCTGTCAGTCAGTGTATCACAGACACATTTTTCCGAAACTATAAGAAGGCTAATGATTTTGATTACTACCTACTTCAAAAAAAGGAGGCTTTGAATTTGGCGTGAATGTTTTAGTTTTTCTAGTTATCTATGAAATTTTTAACAATTAGTATCGAACATGTTGGCAAATGGTTGCACTCACGGGAGGCGAAAGGGGCAGCATTTTACGGACTTAATCCGATTTCCGCGGCTCGAGTTAACTCAATAATTCTAGTTTTCCAAACTAAAATTCGGTTGTTTTTCGTGATTATTAATATTCGGGATAAAGCTCGACATGGCTGCGGCAGTCTATTTACATTTAACTCGTATGTAGCCCTACCACGAGTTGTCACTTAGGTACGACTGTTGGAGATTACAGCATGTTGTTATCCCATACATTTCACAGATAGAGATAACATTAGTTTTCTAAATTTGGATAGAAAAAATTAAGACGAAGTGACTTAGCTTATTTTTTCTACTTAAATTTAAAATACTAGTTTCAATCTATAAGTGGGGTTTATCACTTTGTTAAAACATAAAATAAGTTGTTCAATATCTGTCAAATGCATGGGATTACAACATGTTGCAATCTCCAACAGTCGTTGGTGACAACTCGTGGTAGGGCTTATCTTTAATACCAGAGGTGGGGGTGGATTAACTATAGTCTGAACTGATTGAGAATAGTTTCTTCATAGCTTCCACACGCTTCTATACCCATCCACAAGATAACACACGATTGTCGAACATCCTACGAAATAGTTCGCGTTTTTGTTTAACAAAATAATGCTGTGTCCCTATCCGTACTCCCAACGATATGTAAAATTGAATGAGGAAACTCTACTACTTGCATATCACGGCTTGATTGCCTCGATTTTAAGGTACGGTGTAATATTTTGGGGTAGCTCTACTGACGTTGTAAAGGAATTTAAGTCACAAAAAAGATGTATTCGAACCATGTTCCGTATTAAAATGACTGATTCTTGTAACCACTTTTTAAAAAGTATGAGTATGACATCTATGTATATTTTTGAAACTGTTATGTTTGTAATTAACAACCCTGACCTGTTTTGTCAGGTTTCTGATACTGTTCCCCGAAACAGACGAGACCAATATAAGGTTTGTGGACTCACCTCCAAAAAAAAATTGATGCGCAAAAGTTTATTTAGAATGTCGTCTATTTATATAATAAAATTCCGCAGACAATAAGAAAGTTGACAACAGGAATGTTTCAGAAAAGGCTGAGAGCAATTTTACTAGATAAATGTTATTATGATATTAGAGAATTTTTAAATGACAAGTCTATTGACAAAATTTGACATTTTAATTACATGTGCGATGAAATTATTGACATTGAACTGGTAAATGATTTATTATTTAATTTTATTTAAATAATTTAATGATAAGATGACATATTATGTAACAAATAAAGTTGCATGCTCAATGGGTAATTTATATTGCTACTAATTTATGCAATAAATGATTACTTTACTTTACTTTACGGTGTAAAACCTAATACACGGTGAAACCCCTTAATATGTTCCCCGATGTTGTATAGTTTAAAATATTATTGTTATCTTTGTGTTATAATTGCGCGCAATAATGAATTATTATTATTATAGTTTAGGAGAGGTTTTTTTTGTATCACCGTCTTTTTTTACAACCTTATATTTTGAGATAAATGTACATACTAGATGGTACTCGTGAATTTTGGCATAAACATAGCTTAATAGTGGTCGGCACTTACACTAAAATGAATTTATGACTTTGGGAAAAATTGTAATTTTTGATAATTTTGTTCAAATTTAAAGACCAAATTGCAAAACAAACACATTTTTTTATTCTTCTATTTTAAAAAATGTATTAGTAATCTGGCTAATCCCCTGCAACATTTTGTTTTATTTATTATATTTATAAATAAAAATAACCTTCAATGTTCGGAAGTACCACATTAACTTTCTAATAAAGGCCTAGTATGTGCTAAACCCTCGTATTGTTTTCTATTGTGGCACAAAATAAATGTTTTTATTATTATTTATTATTAAACTATTATTAGTTCTGGCGGCTCCTAGGCCCTAAATATATTTAAGAGACTTCTGAAAACGTAGGTTTGTAGGGAAAGTTGTTATTTGAAAAATCCTTCCTTAAATCTTTCACAGCTGATAAGACAATTATGATAATGACGTACTTGATTTGAGTTGGACGCATTCTTTCGAAGATATACCATGTTAATTATACACGGTGTAACACGGTCGACAGATCAACGAGAGCTGGGAAATTATGTCACCTAAATACCTGTCGATTTAACCCCCACGTATGCACCCTGACTTTTTATAGATTCTTTATATCTTAAATAATAACAATATTAAAATATTAATTACAGTGAAATAGTTTTAAATACAATGACAATAAAATTCAAAAGAACATACAATATCAAATGACAATTATTTGAATATAATTTGGACAGCCGTTATCGGTTCCGGATATCCGTAAGCGCGCCTCAATGGATAGCTAAGTCGCCTTAAAGTATGGTCAACAAAAATACCTTAGGGGTTAAGATTTAGCTATGGAGGCGCGCGTTGAAATCTTCTGTTTAATCAAGACATCACAGTGGCACTGTTCTTCTCTATTGTGTCAAGTTAGCAGGGGGGGTGGCGGGAGGAAGATAAGTGAGATCAAGATCATAAAGAATGTGATAAAGATAAAGAAAGTTTTGTTTACATGTATTACATCTGCATTACAAATTTATGTTAAATATACTAAATTAAAAAAAGTGTTTGTGTGTGTGTCAGCTACGACGCACGATTGGAGTTTACTACTTACGAACGATATTATGATATATGTACATCGAATAGAAAAAAAGGGTACATGAGCGTATCTGCTAAAATGATAAGAGAAACAAACATATATCTGTAATTATTCGGATTGTTTATATTACTTCAATAAAGCGTATTACATAAAGTATGTTACAAAATAATAATAATTGTGTTCAATTTATACAAATCCAATTTTAGGATGATTGATTTCTTTCACTTTTGAATTATAATATCATTCTTAAATACTGCAAAGAACAAATTAATTAGGTGTCGAAACTATAGCTTCTTTTTAATATTTTAATTAATAAATAACAGAAGGTACTTATTATATGTTCCAACGAAACGCGTTGAGAGGACCATAAATTCGTCAATTGTTTTAGTTCCCTGCACAAAAACGTAAAAGCTATCTTTGTAAGACGATATCCAAGTGAAAAAGAAACGTCCGGCCAACATTTTTTTGTAAATATTGATGATTTTACTGAATAACTTGGCACTCTCACCTCTACTCACTGAGAAATTCTAAGTGAATGCTAGACGAATACTTTTTCAAACGCGTATTTGAATGTCAAAAATGGTAACTCGCATTCCAGAGACACAACAAACAACCAATCAAAATGCGTTAAAGTTCTTATTTCGAACGTGACGTTTCGACGGTATTCCATCTCATTCTTTTACACGGTGAATCCTACATATATATACGTTTGTCTCTTTCTACGTAACGCCTCAACTTTTGTTAACACTTGATTTTACTCCCCATAAAATTTCCATACCGGGCCTTATAACTCAAATCGTTTCTTAAGGAGTAAACTCCAAAAATAAAAACACAGATGACAATAGGGCCGTCGCGTCGACTACAACTGATACTAACACGGTTTACGAGAACTAAACAGTTCTCGTAAACCGTACATACAATTATTCATACAAAACAATAGATTTTTTGTATGAAGAAATCATAATACTACTGTTTATCAATCTTTTTGTTCTTAGTAGCATAGAAAGATTTCTTAAACAATCATTTCTTTGTACCACTTTATACTTAAAGTCATTAAAATAAAAAAATACTGCTAAGATTCTTCCTAATTAATCACAAGTAACTTGAAAATCATATTAATAAAATAAATACACGCTTTTAACGTAAATTCCAAATATTTAATAATATTGTCTGTAATATTGTTTAAAAACTTTAAAAACTTCTGAAAGCCCATCTATAGCCATCTCTCTATATCTCTCTCGCTCGCGCCGCCCCCTTCCGCCCATCCGGAGGGTGTCGTTATATCCCCCGACGCAGTATATGCTAAACCAGAACTTACACTCAATATTACAACAATATTTGACAATAATACAAATTATTTTAACACGTTTCTTATTGTATTTAAACGATATAGATAGCTTCTGTAGCACTCCCGGGATTTAACAAATTTTTTCCGGATTTTTTTTTTTAAGAAACGTTAAGTTCTTAAGATTTTGGGCATTATCTTAAGGCAAATCGTTCGTGGAACGCCGCCTGAGTAATCGCGTGCTCACCAGACACCAAGTCCTCGTGCTGGAGCTGGTCTGACACCTGTAGAACACACGACAGCGACCGACGGAAAACGGAGCCATAATGCGCGAACTATCCTCTTTTTGCTTAGAACCAGCTGTATGCGCCTCTCGCTTGTGCCGCCCCACGAATCAGACAAAGGGAGGGGTATATACTTCCCGTGGGGAGACCATAACAAATTACCAGAACGCCCCGTTAAAACACCGAAAAACACCAAGCGGAACCGTTTCTATAAAGGTTAATACATGTAACATTTGAACTACGATGGAAAATGTCATACGTAGGACTCTTGTGATGATGATGATAGTGATGGAAAATATCCTACCTCACACCATCATGATGATAATGATGAAACGCATTCACTAACCCACCACTAAACCTAAGCCTCATCTATGACTATGACATGCAGGTAGACATGATACACCTCAGACACGCGCACATAATAGACCTACATATATTTATAAAGACACAATTACCAACGTAGTGTCTGTAATTGACGTGTACCAATTAATAATATACAACTAAAGATCTGTTCGCAATCATGGTGCTAAATTTTAACATAATTCCTATATTCGTCGTACATTATCGTAAATACAATGGTCCCCAATATTTTCCTAAATCATACTCGTAAGATTACGATCTTCTTTTTTTACCAACTGAAAACAAATGCCGGTTTTCAGTTAACGTGAATTTCAATTAGTGTCAGAACAAATTGTGGAGATAAAATGGATCCATTTCATCAAAGTCGACTGAACTAGCAACTTTAGGAACATTCTTAGGATTGTACAAATATGTTTCGAGCGCAGCCTGTGAGCATCGCTATTAGCATCGTCCAAGCAAGTTCGTTAACAGCTAGTAAAAATCACACGTCGAGTCGCTCACGGTATCTTTCTCTCGCATTATGAGTGTTGAACTCAGTGCTTAGTACAATCATAGCTCTCATCTCAGTAGGCATGGCATGTTATTACGATCATGTCGAGAAACTACCATGATTCTGTACTATAAGAGCAAAAATCAAAACGTCCAAACGTATTTGTACGATTTTCTTCCATCCCTGCTTATTTATTTTAAGCATACTGTATTATGTACGGATAGTGAAATAATGTAGAATGTTTCTATTGTGCAGGGGATCTACGGCAGGTTCAGTGGGCATTGGGAAGCGTTACAACAGATCTGCCTTCAATTCTTCAACACCAACTTTGGCATTAACTTCTTCCTGTACTGCCTGAGCGGCCAGAATTTCCGAAGAGCGCTGTGGCACACCTTTCCTCGGATGCATCACTTCGTAAATTGTCTGCGGAAGATCTTCTGTTGTCCTGTGGCCGAGCATCCGCATGCCAGCGCCACAAGTAAGGTCGATGTCACTTTGTCACTTTGATGCTTTTAGCCATCTTGTAAGGTAGTGAGCATGTAGTGAGTGGATGTGTCGTCTGTGTAATCATCGTTAGCACTTGAATCATATGCTTAATTTACTGCACCTTTTAACTTTTCCAGGTAAGTAACTTAACCTTATAAATGGTCTTACATTTTTATTTTTTACTAGCGGCCCGCCCCGGCTTCGCACGGGTTTTTATCCAATTTTTTTCCCATATATTTATAAACATAGTTTGAGTATTAAATGATAAGATATTGTTTCTATTCAATATTAACATCATTAACATTATTATATACTCTATTAACGTTCCAACTGCTGGGACACTGGAACTTCTCTCTTGACATCAGAGATAAGGCCTTAACGCAGGCCAAGTGCGGGTTGGTGAACGTCACATGTCTTTCAAATTATTCAAAATTCTTAAAACCTTAAGCCTTCACCGTTAGAGCACGTGTTTAAAGCGCACATTTTTCTAGAAGAAAAATCCAGAGGTTTGAACACAAGACCTTCGGAATCAAAGTGGAGTGTGCTCCCACTAAGCCAACACGGCTTCCCAAAATTGCTATTTGCAAAATGGATAAGGTAAAGGGCTGCCTATTGTAGTACTATTTATAATTTGCTCACTTTTGTGTAAAAATGGATTATGAAGCGTAGTGGAACAACCCATTCCGTTGATATCTTCGTACACTACATTTTTACTTCCGTAATAGCTAGTCATTCACTAAAAGCACCTGAATGTGTGTTAATAGAAACATTTGTCAGCAGACTCAATATCTACATACGGCGACAACAAGAGCTGCGCGCCGAGCGGTGGTCGGAACGGTGAAGAGATCGCGCGACGAGCGGCCACCTGGTGGCATCGCGGGCCCAGCCAGCGGCCCAGCCAGCGGCGCGTGCAGCTATGGCGCATGCAGCGCTGCCTGCCCAATTTTCGCCCGCTTAGCATGCGCCCCGGGACAGACAGGTACCCGCTCTCCGACCTCACTACCAGGGCCTACGTTAGGCCAGGCCTGCCAGCTGTGATGGACGACGTCGCGTCCTTCGAAGACATAGAGCTCCAAATGTTTCGCCCAATACCGTACAATATGGTACCCGGCCAGATCGCACCCTTGGGCAACGACTCCGTACCGCCGACGCCCTCTCTTAATCCATCTCCTTCACCGATGCCTGTATCCGTTAGGAGGAAATTGCCCACGAATGGAGAAAGTCAACCTCCGAAAGGTCAGCCCGAACCGCTGAAGCATTTTACCCCTAAGGTCATTAAAGAAGAGAGATCTTCGGCAGAAGCAACAAGACTTCTTGAGCAGGTACTAGATAGACCTTCGGTATCAGCTTCCACGTCACATGAGGAGGATGCGATAGTTGGGATGGTGGCCGCGGCGTCGCTTCGTGAGGGATGGGGACCTATGGTCCGCCCGTCGACGCCGGAAGAGCGCACCCCGGCCGAGCAGCGGCCTGAGGCCGAATCTAGAATGTGACGCACTCACTGCGAGGCCGCCTCGGGCCATCCAAGGGGTAGCGTACCGGCTATACCAAGCAATGGGCCACATAAATCGGCCTTTGTAAGGTACAAATAAATTTCAGTTTTTCAACTTTTTAGGTTCTGATCGCAGGTTGTTAACGTATGAACTGCTATATACATATATTACGCATAGGTTAACTTAACAACATACTTAAAATAAAAATAAAAACGTGGATAGTTATGAACGGTTCTCATGAAACGTAATTCAAACATTAAGATCAGGTTTAAGATGAATTCGAAGATGACTGACACAGGTTTTCAAAACATATTACTTTATATATATTTTTTTATATATACCTATATATATTTATTTTTTTTGAATGTTTTTATTTATCTTTATTTTTAACTTTTGTGTGTTTGCTCAGGGAGGTGATATCTCGTTAATATCTAGATACAATGTATATCACATGGTATTATGTACATATATAAGTCTAGAATTAAATGAATACCAAGTAATATAATTTATTAAGTATGTAAGATCTCGTCAACTCAGTTTTTTATCCCGTCAACCGTAAGGCTAACAACCTCTTCTACCTTCAACAAAGGTGAAACGTGGAATTCAACTACAACCGCTTTAAATGCCATTTTAAAGTAAAAACTGCCACAGCGCCGCTCTTAATAAAAAAATTTAATAAACTTGACAAAACACAAGTGTACTTTACGCTTGCTAGCTCGTTAAATGACAATTAATTAATAACATCACAACAACGCATGCGGTTTTATCAAATTTTAAATTGGTTATCTTTAGTATGTATTCTTCTGGATTTCGACGTAATTGGATAAACCGTGTTTTACCGTGTCGCCAAAAAGCACTTTGCTTATTACCACAGCTTGCGTTTGCCACAATGAAAAATGCAAAATCCATTAGACGTTTAAAGTTTTAATATGATTCAGTTAATAATATAGAGATTGTCGAAGTAGTCGCTTAATACGCGGTAACTCTTATTTACGGTACATGATACATTAACTAGGTTAATATAATATAATGCGCGTACTTCTCGGTAAACTTCAATGAAGGATATATATTGATATTCTTAGGTTCGGTCAGACAGAGGTACGCTCGGAAATAAAAGCTAGTTTCGCTGTGATTTGCTATAGTTCTTAGAAAAATATAGAATAGAATATAGAATAGAATATAGAATAGAATATAGAATAGAATATAGAATAGAATATAGAATAGAATATAGAATAGAATATAGAATAGAATATAGAATAGAATATAGAATAGAATATAGAATAGAATATAGAATAGAATATAGAATAGAATAAAGAATAGAATATAGAATAGAATATAGAATAGAATATAGAATAGAATAGAATATGGAATAGAATAGAATTATTTAATTTGGTTACACATCTTGCCGTTACACTTTATACCCTACAGATCGAGGTTGATTTCAAAACTTGTAGGAATTCCCCAACTTTGAAAGGTTTGACCAGATTATTACTATATTTACTTATCGTTCCACATTATTAACCGACTTAAAAAAAAGGAGGTTTGTCAATTCGACCGTATATATATATTTTTTGTATGTCCGCGGATAACTTCGTCGTTTATAAACCGATTTAAAATATTATTTTTTTGTTGGAAAGGGAGTGCCCAATGTTTGTCCCATGGTAAGGAAACCAGGATCTGTTGGTGGAATCCTGAAGAAATTGAGGGAAACTCTCGAAAAAATACTTAATACTTTCTAGGCCTACCCATCACTAAAAATCGTGAAATAAAAATTTTATGCCAAAATAAAACCAACTTCAAAACGGAAACTTAAAATTATAAAAAAAATTTACTTCTACAAAATATTCGACTTTATAAGTGATTAATTGAAAGGAACATTTTTATTTATATAGATCTTAGTTGAGTCTATCAAGGCGTATATATTTGAAATAGCTTAAAGTTAAACAGACCTAAGAAACAAACGACAAGTGTCAAACTTGGTCAATGTGCCGTTTTAATAAATTAAAGACACGGGTGCTTGAATCTTTGCTATAATGTCCAAGAGGGTGGACCTCCAGGCACCTGTCCTAAGTCTGGTTGGAACACTTCGGGTGCGCGACCCCGGACTCTCTAGCTGCTAGTGCCTCCCTCCCTCTCATTCCGGGGCTCTAGTATCCCTAACCTGCGACGTACTGACTAACCTAACAGCCTCGTTTTGTCAGGTAGTTTGCCTCGCAGGGCAGGGGCGTGCGTTTACCTCGGGTCACGCGGGTCCTGTGTGGCCGAGCATTTGCCTCAGACGCTGCCCTTGCAAAAATCAGTCGCTAGGTCAGTCAGTACGCGGTTATTTCTTCCCCTATCCAACCGGTGTAGTACAATAGTGTAACTTCTCCCTACCTGCTACATTTTTTCTACATTTCTTGTCCTTTCAGTTCAAAATTTTCAGTCCTACATAATTCTTAACAGTAGTCCGGAAATATTTATTATTATTTATAACCCCAAAACCTTAAACTTCCTTAGGTGTAAGTCGAGATTACCGCAATTAATAAAACTATACATTCCAAACATAACCTCAAAACCTTAAACGTCCTTAGGTGTAAGTCGAGATTACCGCAATTAATAAAATTATATATTCCAAACATAACCCCAAAACCTTTAACGTCCTTAGGTGTAAGTCGAGATTACCGGAAATTAATAAAACTATACATTCCAAACATAAGCTCAAAACCATAATACTCCTTAGATGTAAGTCGAGATTACCGCAATTTGCAAGCACTCATTATTTATAACAAATAAATAATAAGTCGTTCATAAGTTAGATAATAAATAAGTTAAATAAATAATAAGTCGTTCATAAGTTAGATAATTAATTAGTTAAGTTAAAAAAAAAACAAAATAATAAAAAAACGAAAAATATATATATATATATGCTAAAAGTAGTCCGGAAATATTTATTATTATTTATAACCTCAAAACCTTAAACGTCCTTAGGTGTAAGTCGAGATTACCGCAATTAATAAAATTATATATTCCAAACATAACCTCAAAACCTTTAACGTCCTTAGGTGTAAGTCGAGATTACCGGAAATTAATAAAACTATACATTCCAAACATAAGCTCAAAACCTTTAACGTCCTTAGGTGTAAGTCGAGATTACCGTAAAATTAGTAAAACCATACATACCAAACCAAACCTTAAAACCTTAATACTCCTTAGATGTAAGTCGAGATTACCGCAATTTGCAAGCACTCATTATTTATAATAAATAAATAATAAGTCGTTCATAAGTTAGATAATAAATATGTTAAATAAATAATAAGTCGTTCATAAGTTAGATAATAAATATGTTAAATAAATAATAAGTCGTTCATAAGTTAGATAATAAATATGTTAAATAAATAATAAGTCGTTCATAAGTTAGATAATAAATATGTTAAATAAATAATAAGTCGTTCATAAGTTAGATAATAAATATGTTAAATAAATAATAAGTCGTTCATAAGTTAGATAATAAATAAGTTAAATAAATAATAAGTCGTTCATAAGTTAGATAATTAATTAGTTGAGTTAAAAAAAAAACAAAATAATAAAAAAACGAAAAATATATATATATATGCTAAAAGTAGTCCGGAAATATTGATTATTATTTATAACCTCAAAACCTTAAACGTCCTTAGGTGTAAGTCGAGATTACCGCAATTAATAAAATTATATATTCCAAACATAACCTCAAAACCTTTAACGTCCTTAGGTGTAAGTCGAGATTACCGGAAATTAATAAAACTATACATTCCAAACATAAGCTCAAAACCTTTAACGTCCTTAGGTGTAAGTCGAGATTACCGTAAAATTAGTAAAACCATACATACCAAACCAAACCTTAAAACTTTAATACTCCTTAGATGTAAGTCGAGATTACCGCAATTTGCAAGCACTCATTATTTATAATAAATAAATAATAAGTCGTTCATAAGTTAGATAATAAATATGTTAAATAAATAATAAGTCGTTCATAAGTTAGATAATAAATATGTTAAATAAATAATAAGTCGTTCATAAGTTAGATAATAAATAAGTTAAATAAATAATAAGTCGTTCATAAGTTAGATAATTAATTAGTTAAGTTAAAAAAAAAAACAAAATAATAAAAAAACTAAAAAAAATATATATATATGCTAAAAGTAGTCCGGAAATATTGATTATTATTTATAACCTCAAAACCTTAAACGTCCTTAGGTGTAAGTCGAGATTACCGCAATTAATAAAATTATATATTCCAAACATAACCTCAAAACCTTTAACGTCCTTAGGTGTAAGTCGAGATTACCGGAAATTAATAAAACTATACATTCCAAACATAAGCTCAAACCCTTTAACGTCCTTAGGTGTAAGTCGAGATTACCGTAAAATTAGTAAAACCATACATTCCAAACCAAACCTCAAAACCTTAATACTCCTTAGATGTAAGTCGAGATTACCGCAATTTGCAAGCACTGATTATTTATAATAAATATATAATAAGTCGTTCATAAGTTAGATAATAAATAAGTTAAATAAATAGTAAGTCGTTCATAAGTTAGATACTAAATTAGTTAAGTTACAAAAAAAAAAAGAAAAAAAAAAAATTACAAAATAAATAAAAATATAAAAAATGTTATTATGATTGAATCTTCCGATAGGGTATACCCATAATGTACATTAATAAGATGTATGGGCAAGTTTCATGCAACGATTTCAATATAATTATATCAACAATCCAGACGCTTTACGGTGTAGCGGTTAGATATTTGTTCTTAGCATTACCACTGCTGTAAACATATCATTTGTAAAGGACAAAATTATCAATTCTGCATTGCCCAAAAGATAAATTAATAATTGGAAATAATTTTAACATCCCGTCATATAAGAGGCTGTTTGAACAAGCCTCTAAATTTTACTAATAATAAATAAATAAATATAAATACTAATAATAAGCCGGTATCTCCTGATATATAATACTCAAGTCTCAGGATTGGACAAGATTTATGTATAACCACCAGTTGCACGTTTTGATTTCAGTCTTCTAGTTTAAAAAAAAATCCGGGATACAATTTTATCTTATATTTTTAGTATATATGTATCTATTTATTAACCTAGTTTAGATAAACCTTGGCGGAAAACAGGGTTAAGTCGTCAGATGTATATATAGAATATAAGGCAGAGTACATAAATCATTATGGTTGGTCCCGAACGGATGGAGCGATTTCAATGTAGTTTTTTTGTATGAAAAGTGACTTTGGCCCGGGTGTTTATTTCTTCTATCTTATGTATAAAATTCTCGTGTCACAATTTTTGTTGCCATACTCCTCCGACGGCTTGACCTATTCTCATGAAATTTTGTGAGCATGTTGAGTAGGTCTGAGAATCGGCCAACATCTATTTTTCATTTTGCTAAACAACGTTAGCTGGGGTCAGCTGGTATTATATATAATTCAAAAGTTAGGTAAGAGTGTGGAAGTATATGTGGAAAGAGGTAGGTAAAAGTAAAGACGAATGGACCAAGTGAATGCGTAAGAAAGGAGCGAGTGTAGAGATGACGGGAGATAAAGAAAACTTTGAAGCTGTGCCGACCTCAAATTGTGGGAAAAAGGACAATACAGTAGTTATAAGGTTTTAGTGATAAACTTGTGCATAATTGTTATTGTTAGGAATAGTTTGTTAGCTCTAGTGTTCCTTTGTCTAATATTCCTTTAGTTTCTTTTTTTTTCTTTTAATTTCCTCTTAATCATTTGCAGTTCATGTTTTGACTACCTTTACGCGTTAAATTATTTTTAACCTGACCAATTCTTTAGATGCTTCAACTATCTATACATATATTTAAATCACTGACGACCCGCCCCGGCTTCGCACGGGTGCAATGCTGATACTAACTAAATAAATAAATAATTTCCCACGGTTGGGGGCATCGCGACTGTTCGGAAAATGATAATTTGTATTCAGTAAAAGTGTCACGGTTTTCGAGTTATCAGGCATTTTTAATTTTTTTTTAAAATTTAGACCTGACCCTCTCTTTTAAGTACCAAATTTACAATACAAAGAATTTTTTCAGTCTGTTTTCTGAATAGCATTCCTAGATAGTGGTGCTATCAAATGTAAACTACCAATTTTGTACGATAGCCATAGTTTTTTCTATTTTTATTTTTGATCGCAATATTTATGTTTTCATTTTATTTTTATCTAACTTTGGTATCTCGTGGTGTAAAAAAAATATATGGTGACACGTGTGCCCAATTAATAAATAATTAGCCTATTTCATTAGGATTCCAAAATGGTATAACATACGATATCTCTAGCCCTGAATTAAAAAAACTAATGATTTTAAGATGAGATAGAAGAATTTTTTGAATTTACTAGATAATTTAAAATTTATTTAATTTTAATAATTAATACCAATGTTACAATGTTACAACTAGGAACTGTATGAGAGCGTGTAAACGAAACAAAAAGTCATCAAAATTACATTTATTAAATTTATTTACAATAAATGTTTGAATTCCCACCGTGAGCTCGAATGCATGCCCTGCACCTTCTAATAAACCATCGCTTAACATTTCGGGCATGCCCCGTTTGATTTATGGTCTCCGCTGCCCTGTTGTTGCAAAGTTGGTTAATGATGAATTTGGTTTCTTTGTAAATCATGTCTTTGAGGTACCCCAGTAAAGATGTTTCTGCGCGAACATGGTTGGCGAGGACATGGTTTACATCATCCTCCATCAACCAACTTCGGGAGCGAATAACAGGGCAGCGGAGACCATAATGTCAAACGGGGCATGCCCGAAATGTTAAGCGATGGTTTATTAGCGATGGTTTATGCATGCCCTGCACCTTGCAGGGCATGCATTCGAGCTCACGGTGGGAATTCGAACATTTACTGTAAATAAATTTAATAAATGTAATTTTGATGACTTTTTGTTTCGTTTACACGCACTCATACAGTTCCTTTTTGTAACATTGGTATTAATTTATTAAAATTAAATAAATTTTAAATTGTCTTGTAAGTTCATAAAATGCTTCTAACTCATCTTAAAATCATTAGTTTTTTTAATTCAGAGCTAGAGATATCGTATGTTACCATTTTGGAATCCTAATGAAATAAGCTAATTATTTATTAATTGGGTACTCGTGTCACCATACATTTTTTTTACACCACGAGATACCAAAGTTAGATAAAAATAAAATGATAACATAAATTTTGCGTTCAAAAATAAAAATAGAAAAAACTATGGCTATCGTCCATAATTGGTAGTTTACATTTGATAGCACCTCTATCTAGAAATGCTATTCAGAAAACAGACTGAGAAAATTCTTTGTATTGTAAATTTGGTACTTAAAAGAGTAGGTCAGGTCTAACTTTTAAAAATCATTAAAAATGCCTGATAACTCGAAAACCGTGACACTTTTACTGAATACAAATTGTCATTTTCCGAACAGTCGCGATGCCCCCCAACCGTGGGTAAAGGATTATCCACTCATTACGCCACACCCTGAATATCACCATCACGGACTTTTCTGTAGACCTTTTCAATGTGTACAATACTTAGTACATTATTTTGATAAAACTCGTAGGGTTCAGCCTGCGTTTGCAATGTAAGCGAAAAAATTGAAATTATGTACGACATCACATTAGAAACCTCAAAAATAACAGTACTTCTCCACTATTGAATGGATGTTATTATACATATAAACCTTCCTCTTGAATCACTCTATCTATTTACAAAAACCGCATCAAAATCCGTTGCGTAGTTTCAAAGATTTAACCATACAAAGGGACATAGGGACAGAGAAAGCGACTTTGTTTTATACTATGTATAGTGATAGTGATGAAGCACATACTCACAAAATAAATAAATAAATATTTCCGGACTACTCACACAGCATCACCTAACCCCAAACTAAGCAGAGCTTGTACTATGGGTGTTAGGTGACTGATATACTACGTAGATACATTTTTTTTTGTAAATACATACATATGATACATAGAAAACACCCAGACCCGAAACCAGAGATTGTAGATCGTACAAAATCTGGTCTCCCGGCGGGAATCGAACCCGCAACCTCCTGAGCCTCAGGCGGACGTTCGCCCACCGAGCCACAGAGGTCGTCAAAATAAAAATATAATAGTGATTTTATTTCGGGCCAGTTTATATTTCGGTTTCTAAATTTTAAGCTGAATTCCCAGAGATACATTTCTGTTTAACAGTAAACGCAGTTTATAATTTAATAGTTGTTTTTTAAAGACATTAAGGTTTTTAGGATTTTTTACGTTAAGTATATATAAGTAGTAATAAGTAGTCTAGACTAGAAATTTCTTATGTAGGTATGTATATTTATACTATATTATATTATAATATATATATTGGCCGCGTCTTGCACGTGTTTCACCGTAGTATGCCTTATGATATATCCTTATTATATACATTGTTTGTTATATATTAACGCTATTAGGCAGCAATCATATATATTCCGGATAATATCATAATGTGTAATATGTATTTAATAATAAATTAGCCCGTAGCCAAAAAGCCAGTAAAAGGGGCAACCAGCTAGCCACAATAATATATTATATGAATGATTATTATTAACATCATATAATCATTCGTCAATAAATCTAAATGTTTAATTAAAAAATAAAACCGGATTTCACTGCCTTAATTTCCTTAAAAGAAAAACACCATAATATTGAGTAATTTGCACGCGATGCGCTTTTATTTGATACCCCACTCGAGTATATTTGCAGATTTTTGGTTTTCCTTCCCTACTCTCACCCCCATAGCTTTTAAACGGCTTAACCGATTTTCATGAAATATGTCTAAGAACACCTAAGCCAAACTCACCATGCATACAAAAAAAAAAACTAAATTGAAATCGCTCCATCCGTTTGGGATATTAATAAAAAACTACTATTACCAGAAATATTATTAAAATTAATTAATTCTTTACTTAATTATGTGGCATAAGTTGATCTCATTATTTTAAGCTTCTCGACTGTAAGGTTTCCCCCCCCTCCTTTTTCATGAGTGGAAATAGAGAATAATAAATTGATCTCATATTGTAAGAAGCTTAGTAGAAATTGTTTGAAGATTTACGATAAACTCATATGCATAATAAAATAGTAAATAATTTGATTAAATAATTAAAATAAATAAATAAATATTTCCGGACAATCTACATAACAACATCTAGCCCCGTGGTAAGCTCTAAGCCTGTGTTACGGGTACTAGATAAAAATAAAAATAAATTAATTTAAAAAAAAACACTTACCTTATTATACAGGGTGGTAGGAAGGGACCACTATGGCATTAACCGTGAGACTCCACATTTTTGAAATATATTTACAGAATTTAAAAAGGAAAAAGAAATTTAGAAAAATGCTTATGTGACCTTATGTTTTTTTTTATCTCAATTGATCCTCTTTCATGTAGGAAGTCTCTATGGAACCTTCAACATTATGAGTACTAGAAAATCCAAGGACTATTCTACTTCCATAGCTGAAATTGCAATTCAGATTCCATGGAAACGATGGCGCGCTTGCTTATTATTTAATTTTAATGTGTTTATATAAGTGATACACCTCACTTTGCAGGTCAAACTATTTTTAAAGTGAAACTTCTTTAGAATCGTTGTAATTTCAAACCGGATGCAACGGAAAAAACGACGCCAATACTTGGATGGGTGACCGCCTGAACAAAATCTTTTGCACACTATTTTTTTTGTTTTTTTTTTAAGCGAAACTTCTTTAGAATCGTTGTGTTTTCATACCGGATGCAACGGAAAAAACCACAGGCAAGCCAATCTTATACGATAACAAGGTTAAGCAACTTTGCGCGACGGCAGTACTTGGATGGGTGACCGCCCGAACAAAATCTTTTTGCACATTTTTTTTTTTTATCTCATGCTTTTGTCGATTTACTGAAGTTTCACTTCTATTGTGTGTGAATCGCACACACACCTTTTTTTTATTCATCTCATTTCATCACAAAAATTTCGACCTATCACGTGATGACGCGTTGGTGTAATTGGTTATCGTGTCGGTGCGCTATCCCGGAGAAGGTTACAGACATCTGTAACCTTCTCTCTGTCTGTTTTGAAGTATTTGTCTTAATGTTTTCTGCATAAAATTTTAAAAATAGTTTAATCTGCAAAGTGAGGTTTATCACTTATTAAAAATCATTGAAATCGTCAAAAACTACATTTCGTTGAGAGAGGCAGATTTCTGCATAAGACATTCAGCATTACCCTTCAGCGGGAATGGAAATCACTAAGTACATCTTGCGACATTAATATATGAAATTTAAATCGAAGTTTTAATTACTATATGACATTGTGATCTTGTATCTTTATTGCAATTTTTATGAAGTTTGATTACATATATTAACAAGGACTTAAAAATAAAATCAACCCATGCTCACGGTGGGTGTAGGCCGCATCTGACCGACATAAATACCCTTATGGCCCCTTCTCAAAAATCCGACCTGTATAATCATTATTCATAAGATATAATACTACATTTACAGAGTGTGTCGTTAATCATGGATAGGTAATTGATGCTGATGTTACCGACCCCCCACGCCAATTTTTTTTTAAATCGTAAAATCGTGCATGTCTTATGATGTTATTCTACCCCCCCCCCCCCCCCCCCCCAATTTTTTCTTCAAGAATAATCAGAAAATATTAACAGGAAATGAAGGGATTTCGAGGGACAGCAATGAGCAAGTCTAGGGCATTTACGGGTGTACATTACCTACGTTAATCATTGATTAAACTTTTACTACAGAACTTACTAATCTCAAATAATATGCGATTATACTGGTTTAGGATTTTTCGAAACTACTTTTAACAAATGTGCAGTTTTTTTAATATCTATCAGTATTAACCTTGCCGCGGGCACCGGCATAAGAATGTTGCCCCCCATCTCCTCCCGTGGGCGCCGTAGAACCCGGCCAAGGGAATTTAAGCAGAAGATGGGCAGCAGCGTCTTCTTGAACTACAGCAATAAATACTGCGCTAAACCATCTCAATGTGATTGAGGGAAGCCTATGTCCTGCATGATGAAGATAAATGGATCGGCACACATGTCTACCAGATACACTGTAATGCATCATACTGTAATATTAGTATATATAATTGAGTAACTTTCAGAAGATCTCAATATAGTTAAATTTAGATTTAAGGCTCTCAATAATCTCTATAATATTAATAATAGTGATAGGACACCTGAATCAGTACACACAAAACTAGTTGTAACAATTACGTCGGAAGTTGAATCTAGTACTATTTTAGGCTTAATTAGACCCGCTTTAGCATTTCTCACTTTTTGACTTCATAATAAATTTAAATTTTAAGAAAATTCCTCGCCCATTGTTTCTAACTTAACTTGAGCAGTACCTTTGGAGTATACATTTTGGAGAATTCGTATATATTTAGTTAGTACACCCTGTGTTTTAGAGTATTCCAGATAAATTCGTGTTCGACAAATCCTGAGTCAGATTGTCAGATTTTGGGACGTCGTATTTTGGCGAAACGTTATGCTATTTGTAAATTGTTTGCTTTTATAAACGAGATTTTATAATCGGCACTTTTTATTGTACATATCACAAACTAACGAAAGCTTGTACGGTCGGTAGAGAACTACAGTTTTTGACGATATTTATATAAAAAATGCCCTTGATTATATAGTATTCATGAGAACCGCTCTACGTTTTTTTTTTATTTTTTAAATGGTAACCTGAGCAGATCTTGCTTATATTAATATCTAAAACGTGTATATATGAATAGCCATGCGATTCAGAACATTCTTACATACAAAATTTTATCGATGTATATTGGCATAAAATAATCATTCATTTTTTTTTCATTCCTTATATTTAGGAATAAAAAAAATATAAAGCATATTCAAAACCAAAAAAAAAAGATATAGTATTTTATTTAAAACTATTATAAGTATACTTATGTATGTATTTACGCTCAAAAAAATATTGTTAAAGTTATTACGTTTTGTGAAAAGAAAAATTTGGAATCGTTTCAAATATATCTTTATGTTATAGTATTTTATATGGTTTTAAAAACAAATATTGTTTGTATTATGTGTTATAGTTTGCATTAGTTTCGAAAACTTCAGACAAGGTGTTTCAAAATTGGTAAATAAAGCGGAAGAGGTTCGAAAGGTAAATGAGTAAACCCGCACTTGGCCAGCGTGGTCAATTAAGGCCTAATCTCTCTAGTCAAGAGAGAACTCCTGTGTCCTAGCAGTGGGAACGTTAATAGGATGATGATGAAGCCAATGTGTCGAAAATAAAATTCAATGCGCATCGTAAATATCGTGTTAATTAAAATGTTTCGTGAGTTATAACACCCTATGAAATAGTTACAGATATTATTTAAAAATTAATCCAGAAAATATTAGATTAGGCCACAAAAACAAGAGTCCATTTTTGAAACAAAAGCCTCCAAATCTAAATGCTGTACTTGTAGATATAGGTACATATACCAATTTTGAGAAACCTCGTATATTACATATATGTAAGTGTCTAGGTGATAAGATATTGTATAACTGAACGGTAAGGCGGGCGTGTGCTGGCGCGGATGTTGTTAAAAGCAGTCCGTAGTATTTTGGTCCAGGAGAAGCTAGGGTGGAAAAGGAAAACGTTGGCAACGCTCGCTTTGCCGTTGGACGGTGCCAAAGCGTGCCAAATAGTAAAATAAGTAAAAAAAAAATGTTAATGTGTTTAATCCAAGTATTTAAAGATCAAAGTTTGTAACCAGCGAGTTATTAAGTATAGTCGGTCGTAGTTGTATCGTGTTTGCAGGTTAGGGGGAAATTCTCTTCTAGGATATATTCGTACTAGACACTGCTTGTGGCATCACAGACACTCAATATAAATTGGAATTATTCGTGTTTCATGTATGAGATATTATTATCATGTTTTCGGGTTGAGAATTTCCTCCATAGCCTAGATATACTACGGAACGGGAATTCGCAATCGTTGCGCGATTTCGCGGTACCACACATTTACGTCACTTTATTGGATATCGAAATGTTTTGTCACTTCGAGCTAGACTTAATTCTTGTATTCTAAAGATATTGGCGAGTCCTAGAGAAGTTTAGTACGCGATGAACTTATGCATGTCCCGAGTTGAAAATGATTGTGGTAACTAGTAATCGTGCGCCGTTTGTACATTTGTGTTCTTCGACAACTTATATTAATAGTAGTCTTGTAAGAATAAATTATTCATGTTAAATTGTTTTCTGAAGTAGACTCAATATTATAATAATTAAGAGTAGTTTATTGTTCAATTGGCATTAAAATTTGTAGCGTTAACGTTTAAGCATTATAATAACCATATACCATATTATAACCATATAAAGCTTTGGTCTGGTGATAATGTCGCACAACGCTGCGGTATGCGGTATGCGTTGCCGGACACTCAATCTTATGAAACGTCGATATTGGTATCTTGTTCCGTCGCAGTATGCGTCAGCGGCGAGGGGCAAGCTCGGTAAAGTGGGGAGGTGTACTACCGCACAGCGCGGCGTCATTCTTACAGTTCAACTGTGCGGTGTGCGGTGTGCGTCACGGGTCTAATTTTTAATGTTTACGTCTACCTTGGTAGCTGCTTCGTGACGCTGCGTTGCGCCGCATACCGCATCGTTGTGCGACATGATCACCAGACCAAAGCTTAATATAAATGAAGTACATTTTGAAAAATGTTATGATTCAATAAAATTATGTAGCTTTTGATAAACTTTGATTTTATTTCCTAGATGATAATAACCTGGATAATAGAGGATAAGTTGTTTTAAATAATATTCTAGTGACACAATCCAACTCAACGGCTTGTGGTTTCCCCTGCCGTATAACTAAGGACTCTTTGGAAAACCCAACAAACCTCATTGGACTTTCATCATCATCATCATCATCATCATCGTCATCATCATTTCAGCCGTAGAACGTGTATTGCTGGAAATAGGCCTCCCTCCAAGGTCTCCAGTAATTTTGGCTGGCAGCGGCCTGCATCCACAGAGAGCCTGCAGCCTTCACCAACTCGGCCGTCCATCTAGTAGGTGGACTTCCTACGCTGAGCTTGCCGATCTGTGGTCTCCATGCTACAACGTTTCGGCACCAACTATTCCAAAAAGGCTATTGGACTTTAAAAAAAAAAAAATTTGTTTTTGAATCTAATTGTTTGACTCCCCTTATATTTCACATGGTTATCCGATTTGTTAGAAACATGGCTACGATCACTTTTAAATAGCCACCTGTGAAACAAAATCAGAATCGTTCCATACGTCCTCGAGGTAAAGGTAGGGAGCGGCGGGGAGCAGAGTTTACAGCAGCTGCCAGACACGTGGTTTGTTTTTATTGTTATTTATTTATTTTACTTAATTTATTTATATTGGCACATTATTAGGGCATTTTCACACCATCAAGTCCCTTCATTCAAAAACAGAGAACTTTCATCCAAACTTTCAACACTCATTTTTTCACGCAAAGTTTTGTAAAATCCACTAATTTTTAACTGATGTTGATAATGAAAAGGCTATTAAAAATCTAACCTTACTGCGAAGTTTCATGTTTTTACTTCAAAAACTTAGGACTTTCTTACTAACTTTCAACCACCGTTTTTCCCCTACCCCTAAGCGAACCTACGTTTCGAAAATTCTGTTTAAAGCAACTTCATCCTAAAGCAACATACCTGACACATTACAAGTCTCTTACTTCAAAAATATAGGTATTTTTAACTAACTCCAACCCCTATTTACAATCTTGGGGGATAATTATCAAAAAAATATTAATTTTACAAGCTTGAATTTTTTTATATAAAGAACTTTCTCAACCATATACTGAATTTTATTCGAATAACTTCAATTAGGAATTTCAAGCCCCGTTTTACCAGATTAGAGGTGCCGTTCTAAGCGGTCGTCTACAAACCCTCTGAGGACAAATTCCAAGGTTTTAGGTATTTTAGTTTCTGAGATTTCGTAATTAAACAGTTAGTGGTACATAAGTCGTTTGTCTTTTAATTACTTAATACAGGATGGAAAACATCTATGGGCTCTAGAGAGATTTTTAAAAACTACTACCAGTAAAGAATTTAAGTAGTTTAGATCAGCTCCACCCCGTAGGAGAGAGAGCTGTGGACTGTCGCGTAGTAACATGAGCGGACTACGCCAGGTGACGCCGTGCTCGCCAGCCTTCGTAGAGCAAAGCATGGCCCTCCTAGCTTACCACAGAGTGCGTCGGTGTGCTCATCCCATGCGAGGGAACTGTCCAGGTGAAATCCCAGCAACTTTATAGTATCTACCTGCTCCAGCGCCGGCAGAGCCAGAGCTAACAGCTGATTTTAAAATTTTCGCCGAAATGCCAAATACGTCACAGCTGGTTTTAGGTGCTATCTGAGTGAGGATGATTTTATTTACTTCAGAGGCAGTAAATGGACTGATCCGCAGCGATACATCGCTAGCGCTGGAGTCCGCAGCGAGCGCGGCCACCGCGCGCGGTACGTCGCCCGCGGGGGCGCCGCATCTACTCGCCGCTGTCACGAATTCCCTATTAAGGGCCTCTTCTCTACAAGCTCCATTTTGCATTTAAAAGGATGACAGTAAGCGTTTCTAAGGTGGTGGAGTTCACTATTTATACTAATATTCCACATTCGTTTTGATTTATAGCGGATCTGATCGGAGAAAAAACGCTTCTTTTAATTTGTAACATAGTGTGGAATTCTTTAGTTTGCTCATAGAAAAAAAAATAACTGCTCATTTTCAGGAAAAATGCTCCCTAACCACTTGAACGTCCAGTGGTATTGTAGTGCCACAAAACTTTATGCCGACTAACGTCCATGGTACTAGAGTGCCACACGAGTTTTTGGTTTTTTTATTTCGGATTTTCTTTATTTTCTAATGAGACAAGTTGCTAGTGTCAATGTCAGCTGTCATTGTCAATAATTATTCTACTAAATTCTAATTAGAAAAACCCATACCTGGCAACAAAAATTATGAAAAAAAAAATATTTTGTCAATAAAGTGAGAGAAATTTTCCGCCATTTTCCTATTTTTCGCAAGTTAATTTCTTTATGATTTACTTGTGATATCTGTATTAAAATTAATTATGTTATTGAAAAAACTAGACTCCAACCCCGTTAAAGCGGTACCAAAATAATAATTAAATGTTCAGAGGAGGTATTTTAAATAAATTTATCAAAATAGGTTTCCAAATCAGTCTAAAAATGCTACCATCCTATTTTTGATAATTTTTTAGTAAATGAAGATGTAGGTACGATGATTCGTATTATTATTCAAGTTTATATAATTATAATAAAGAAAATAAATACATTTTTGGTTTTGAAATAGGTTTAGTACTTTTTATGTGATAAATAGTTTTAACGGAAAATCCGCGCAGCGTGTCACGCACCGCTCGCGTAACGCGGGCTGGGACCTTAGTCCCTAGTTACGCCGCGGGCGCTGGACGTTACAGTGGTTAGACGCGATTTGTCTTGAAGAAAATGCTTCAGGTTGCCCTATTAAGGTTCTAAATGCTGGGAAAAGGGACTTCTGTCTTGACGAGAGATCATTTTTGTGGAAAGTTTTGGTGGAAATACAGTTCCCATCTATTCCAGACTGCTACTATACTATTGTGCAACTCAAAGAAACCCACAGTAATCTTATATCCCCCTAAGAGGTATTAATACCGTGCATCACATCACATCACCATTAAGCACTACCACGAGTTGCCACTAACGACTGTTGGAGATTACAGCATGTTGTAATCCCATGCTTTCGACAGATCTTAAACTTCTAAAATTGTATCATTATCTGTCAAATGTATGCGATAACAACATGTTGTCTATACTTTAAATAAATTTATAAAGAGGAAAGGTTTGATTTTTTGTTTGTTTGTTTGTTTGTCTCGAATAGGCTCTGAAACTACTGCACCGATTTAAAAAATTCTTTCACCATTCGAAAGCTACACTATCCCTGAGTGACATAGGCTATATTTAGTTTTCAAAAATAATATGATTCCTTACCAAACTCCGATAATGTAACCCATGGTGAAAAAAAGAACCCAAAATCTTTCTTTAATCGCGAATGCTGCGAAAACTATTGAATATATAACAAAGTGATGTATTACAACTTTGTAGAACTTATCATTATCTACAAAAAAAGTTGTTGCATCATATCTCTAACTATTATAGTTTTGTGACAATAACCGATTTTTATGAAAAAATAAACCTAAATTCTTTCTTTAATCGCGAATGCTGCGAAAACTATTGAATATATAACTAAGTGATGACAACTTTGTAGAACTTATCATTATCTACAAAAAACGTCGTTACATCATATCTCTAACTATTATAGTTTTGTGACAATAAGCGATTTTTTATATTAAAAAATTAAAATACCACTGTTTTAAAAGGCTCTTTATTTGTATCTTGGTATTAATCCTTAACAACATTAATTATTTATTATGTAAGATTGCTTTAAAACCTTTATATAACCCTTATTTTTTTTTAAATAACTGCTAACTATGCGTTGTGGAGTGGCAGGCGTCACTCGGGCACGAAGGTACGGTTAAGATCACGAAATAATCTGCCGCGCGAGTCGGTCGGCTCCCTACTGAATGGTCATGTGCGGATATAAAAAAAATTTCGCTTGATAATATTTTGTCGCTTAGTTAGTAGTTAATAATTCGTTAACAGGTAACTAATCCCATTCAAAAAGTTATTTTCAGAACTAAACCCTAGCATATGGCATAGATATTGTACATTATCGTCGTCGGTTACAGGTTCAATTGGGTTAACCACCAAAACACGTAAAATAAGTTGATTAAACAGTTTTTTTTAGTTTTTTTCTGCTCTTTCGAATAGCATAATAATAGAATTCTAGCTTTACAAAAATACAGTTACGCTACACATTTTAACTGTGAATTTGCAGACTTCCGTCGAAATTATGTTGTAACTGAGTAGGTATGTGATCCATTTACATAAGTCGAATTGTTGTATTCCTATCCCATAGGATACATACACCAACTTAACCTTCTTTGGTCATAACCAAAGAAGGTTAAGTTGGTGTATGTATCTTGGCAAACCAGCATTGCTCTTACACTAATTCTTAGCTTGAACGAAAAATTATAACCACACATACACCAATATAAAACCAACTTTCTTCAAAAAATTAACGTTACACCAATTGACCCGAACCAAGTTTATGTTTGCTGTCGGTTACACCAATTTGAGCATTGCAATCAATAGTATGTTTTCTCTTACCTTAATCTTCTTAGAAATAATAAATCTAAATTTAAAATATAAGAAAAACCCCCGATTCGAATCCTTCAATTTCCTTAAAAGTAAAACACCATAATAATGTGTAATGTGCACGCAATGCGCTTTCATTTGATACCCCACTCGAGATTTTTGCAGATTTTCGGTTTTCCTTCCCCACTCTAACCCCCACAATTTTTAAACGGCACAACCGATTTTCATGAAACATGTCTAAGAGCACTCGCGCCAGACTCACCTTTTAAACAAAAAAACTAAGTTGAAATCGCTTCATCCGTTCGGGAGCTATGATGTCCCAGACAGATAGACACGTCAAACATAATGTGATGCTAAGCGCATAACTCAACAACGCCTATACCAATTTTCGCCAATTTTATTTTTTTAAATGTTTGTGGAGTTTATGGATGGTTTTTACGGAGAGAAAAATTCGAATAATTTTGAAACAATTTTGAATAATTACCCGTGCAAAGCCGGGGCGTGCCGCTAGTAATCTACAAAGGTCGTAAGTGGCAACACACATACCATCACAGCTCGGTACATCAGTCATTGCGGTCTACGAGCTATACGTTGCACATAGCACAGCGGCGTAGCACCGCTACGGCTCGTAGGCGTAGCAGCTACGATCGTTTCACATGCCGAGATCAAACGACGATAGGTATATGCGAGATGACTGTTGTGGTGGCCGGTAAGCAGCTTTGTAATCAACGGGCAGGCCGACTGATTTTTCTGTAGATGCGGTAGATATTCAGCAGATACATCTAGATAAGGTCTAAATGGGTTTTGAGTTCGATAAAATGGTTGATACCACAAGTCTTTATTCATGGAGCAACTTTTCGCGTATATTCTAGGAACTATTAAAATAGGAAAGATAAAGAATTGTATAGCTGGCAAACACTAATCATAAAATCAGAACAAAAAAAAATCAAATGCAATTCAATCATTTTAATACGATAAGCCTTTTCACAATTTGGTAACATAATTATGGTATTTATTACGATATATTGCGAAATTGTTAAAAGGTCAACGATCCTTTAAACCTTTTTCCTAACGTCTATAAACGGTATTTACAAAAAAATATGTATCTATATTAGTATATCAGTAAATTAATAGATCTCTGCTAAGTCTTTCTTTAAACTTATGCAATAGTTCTTAACTTTTGTGGAAGGCATATAAGGTATTGTGGATTGAAAGCGATATTTTCAAACCTTGAAGAATTTCTATATTGGAATTAGAGGAGTTCCTAGATGTTTTCAAAAATCTAAGCCATATGTTATTATTGGATTGATAAAAAGATCTTATAAACGAGTTATTTGCAATGGGATCAAAGTCGAGACTGACGACCCACCCGTGGAAGACAAATTAGATTATTGCGACAAAAACAAGCGCGGAAGAGTGTGGAAGACAAATAGGGAAGTACTTGCTCAACAGTGAAACGGCCCAGGCTAAAAATACCATAATAATAAAACCTTTTAAAAGTCAGTTCAAAGAATCTTCTATTTCTCATTAAAAACACAAAGGCCACTTGAGAAACATATTAGGCTAGGTTACACTTTGTAGGTCGTTCGGATCACTAAACTTTTAACTTCATTACTTGTAGTGCAAGTCATATATCTGTGTGTACTGTGTTTATCTACATAAACCAGATCATCATCTCAATCATCATCAGTGAAGCGTGGTGAGGTCAGGTTAGACTCTAGTTATACCTATAGCACCCTAGTTACCACAATCGATATACCAAGAGCACATTAACTACGCTCGTGCAGAATTCCAGAACTAACATACCAACAACATATATATATTATTATCTAATATGGATTCCATTGTGGTTTTGTAATGCAGTGCTCAAAGCTGCCAGCTAGCAGGCGGCCGCAGCAAACCGACCGCCGGCACGGCCTGTTGCACATGCACTTTAATATATAATAATAGTCAGTTGACGCCGTGACGCGACGCGGCGCGACGATAATTGAATAGGCAAAGATTTCGCGCTACACAACGACGTAGCGAGCCGACAGCAGCGCGACGCCTCGCTTTGCGAGAATTGCTTGAGTTAATTTTCGGATTCTTGCAATTAGACTTTAATATTTTTGTGCAGTAAATCTTAATATATATATATCTCGTGTCACAATGTTTGTCCTCAATGGACTCCTAAACCAATTAACCGATTATAATAAAATTCGCACACCATGTGCAGTTCGATCCAACTTGAGAGATAGGATGGTTTTAACGGCGAGAAAAATTCGAATAATTTCCGGGAAAATTTTATACCCGTGCGACGCCGGGGCGGGCCGCTAGTAAAGTTATATATCGTTTTTTTCTCCTTCAAAGTGCGCGTCGCATTTCGTTCCGTCGGCAATACCTAAACCAACCCCTTAACAGCGTCACTATTAATATATTTGCAATTAAGCTTTTAGTTGTGGTCGGTGTTTATACGCTTTCCATTTAACTAGAAAGGGCGAAGTTGATTTGACAATGTTCGGCTTATTGATGAAAAATGACGATTTCGTATATGTGAAACATATATATAAAGATATGAAAATCTTATGGTTATTATTATTGCCATTCCAATTCTAAATTCAGAAGTTCTACCAAAAATGTAAAGCAATAAATAGGTATGAATGGAGGTTTTGTCTGTTCACGTCCGTAAGTGGTAACCCTCTGAATCCTTACACGTGACCTCCGGGTGGTGCTAAGAACAGTCTCTGGTGGAAGGCTTCTTTCTTCTTATTTTTTCGTGTTTCGTAATGTGGTCCGGAGAAGCCATCTTCTAGGTCGTCTTGTCCCATCTTAGACCACTTGTGATATCTTAGACTTGTGATAGTTAGAATTGACAGATTACGTCAACTGTCAAGATGAGAAGCCAATAATAATTTGTCAAGTTTAGCTTTCACAACCGCAGTAAACATGTATGTCAGTCTGTTATGCGACTGTGATAGTTAGATTTGACAGATTTTGTCAACAGTCAAGATGAGAAGCTTATATTATTAGCTTTGTTGTTCTTTACGCTTAAAACGACTGACTGCCCCAGTAGCGCAGTGAGCGATGATTCGATGGCGGTTAAAGGAGTGTTTAGAATGTTAGCAGGCACTTTTTTCTTGTTTAAATGTTTAAAAATATTTGTGTACATTTTTAGAGAGGTTTTTAATTCGACTTGTATTTTTTTTTTTTTTGCTTTCCTCTTATGTTTGTTACTTTAATCTTTGATCTCCGTGGACAGATTTTGATGATTCTTTTTTTTTTTAAAATGCTGCTATCCTATTTTAAATTTTATAACATTCGGTAAAGTAGTTCTCAAGTTATATTGAAATATGTCCTCATTTCATATCGAATTAGGTCGATCCCGGGGTCACAGGTTCGATCTCACGAGTTTTTTTTATGTTTTGTTTTACTATTTGTGTCAATAATTTGTCAAGTTTAGCTGTCACAACCACAGCTTACATGTATGAAAGTCTGTAGTAGTGTCTGTGATGGTTAGTTACGTCAACTGTCAAGATGAGAAGCCAATAATAATTTGTCAAGTTTAGCTGTCACAACCGAAGTAAACATGTATATCAGTGTGTTCCTCGACTGTGATAGTTAGATTTGACAGATTTTGTCAACAGTCAAGATGAGAAGCTAATATTATTAGCTTTGTTGTTCTTTACGCTTAAAACGACTGACTGCCCCAGTTGCTCAGTGAGCGATGATTCGATGGCGGTTAAAGGAGTGTTTAGAATGTTAGCATGCAATTTTTTCTTGTTTAAATGTTTAAAAATATTTGTGTACATTTTTAGAGGTTTTTAATTCGACTTGTATGTTTTTTTTTTTTTGCTTTCCTTTTTTGTTTGTTACTTTAATCTTTGATCTCCGTGGACAGATTTTGATGATTCTTTTTTTTTATAAATACTGCTATCCCATTTTAAATATTATAACATTCGGTAAAATAGTTCTCAAGTTATATTGAAATATGTCCTCATTTATATTTCATAATAATAAAACCTTTTAAAAGTCAGTTTAAAGAATCTTCTATTTCTCATTAAAAACACAAAGGCCACTTGAGAAACATATTAGGCTAGGTTACACTTTGTAGGTCGTTCGGATCACTAAACTTTTAACTTCATTACTTGTAGTGCAAGTCATATATCTGTGTGTACTGTGTTTATCTACATAAACCAGATCATCATCTCAATCATCATCAGTGAAGCGTGGTGAGGTCAGGTTAGACTCTAGTTATACCTATAGCACCCTAGTTACCACAATCGATATACCAAGAGCACATTAACTACGCTCGTGCAGAATTCCAGAACTAACATACCAACAACATATATATATTATTATCTAATATGGATTCCATTGTGGTTTTGTAATGCAGTGCTCAAAGCTGCCAGCTAGCAGGCGGCCGCAGCAAACCGACCGCCGGCACGGCCTGTTGCACATGCACTTTAATATATAATAATAGTCAGTTGACGCCGTGACGCGACGCGGCGCGACGATAATTGAATAGGCAAAGATTTCGCGCTACACAACGACGTAGCGAGCCGACAGCAGCGCGACGCCTCGCTTTGCGAGAATTGCTTGAGTTAATTTTCGGATTCTTGCAATTAGACTTTAATATTTTTGTGCAGTAAATCTTAATATATATATATCTCGTGTCACAATGTTTGTCCTCAATGGACTCCTAAACCAATTAACCGATTATAATAAAATTCGCACACCATGTGCAGTTCGATCCAACTTGAGAGATAGGATGGTTTTAACGGCGAGAAAAATTCGAATAATTTCCGGGAAAATTTTATACCCGTGCGACGCCGGGGCGGGCCGCTAGTAAAGTTATATATCGTTTTTTTCTCCTTCAAAGTGCGCGTCGCATTTCGTTCCGTCGGCAATACCTAAACCAACCCCTTAACAGCGTCACTATTAATATATTTGCAATTAAGCTTTTAGTTGTGGTCGGTGTTTATACGCTTTCCATTTAACTAGAAAGGGCGAAGTTGATTTGACAATGTTCGGCTTATTGATGAAAAATGACGATTTCGTATATGTGCAACATATATATAAAGATATGAAAATCTTATGGTTATTATTATTGCCATTCCAATTCTAAATTCAGAAGTTCTACCAAAAATGTAACGCAATAAATAGGTATGAATGGAGGTTTTGTCTGTTCACGTCCGTAAGTGGTAACCCTCTGAATCCTTACACGTGACCTCCGGGTGGTGCTAAGAACAGTCTCTGGTGGAAGGCTTCTTTCTTCTTATTTTTTCGTGTTTCGTGATGTGGTCCGGAGAAGCCATCTTCTAGGTCGTCTTGTCCCATCTTAGACCACTTGTGATATCTTAGACTTGTGATAGTTAGAATTGACAGATTACGTCAACTGTCAAGATGAGAAGCCAATAATAATTTGTCAAGTTTAGCTGTCACAATCGCAGTAAACATGTTTGTCAGTCTGTTAAACGACTGTGATAGTTAGATTTGACAGATTTTGTCAACAGTCAAGATGAGAAGCTTATATTATTAGCTTTGTTGTTCTTTACGCTTAAAACGACTGACTGCCCCAGTAGCGCAGTGAGCGATGATTCGATGGCGGTTAAAGGAGTGTTTAGAATGTTAGCATGCAATTTTTTCTTGTTTAAATGTTTAAAAATATTTGTGTACATTTTTAGAGGTTTTTAATTCGACTTGTATGTTTTTTTTTTTTTGCTTTCCTTTTTTGTTTGTTACTTTAATCTTTGATCTCCGTGGACAGATTTTGATGATTCTTTTTTTTTATAAATACTGCTATCCCATTTTAAATATTATAACATTCGGTAAAATAGTTCTCAAGTTATATTGAAATATGTCCTCATTTATATTTCATAATAATAAAACCTTTTAAAAGTCAGTTTAAAGAATCTTCTATTTCTCATTAAAAACACAAAGGCCACTTGAGAAACATATTAGGCTAGGTTACACTTTGTAGGTCGTTCGGATCACTAAACTTTTAACTTCATTACTTGTAGTGCAAGTCATATATCTGTGTGTACTGTGTTTATCTACATAAACCAGATCATCATCTCAATCATCATCAGTGAAGCGTGGTGAGGTCAGGTTAGACTCTAGTTATACCTATAGCACCCTAGTTACCACAATCGATATACCAAGAGCACATTAACTACGCTCGTGCAGAATTCCAGAACTAACATACCAACAACATATATATATTATTATCTAATATGGATTCCATTGTGGTTTTGTAATGCAGTGCTCAAAGCTGCCAGCTAGCAGGCGGCCGCAGCAAACCGACCGCCGGCACGGCCTGTTGCACATGCACTTTAATATATAATAATAGTCAGTTGACGCCGTGACGCGACGCGGCGCGACGATAATTGAATAGGCAAAGATTTCGCGCTACACAACGACGTAGCGAGCCGACAGCAGCGCGACGCCTCGCTTTGCGAGAATTGCTTGAGTTAATTTTCGGATTCTTGCAATTAGACTTTAATATTTTTGTGCAGTAAATCTTAATATATATATATCTCGTGTCACAATGTTTGTCCTCAATGGACTCCTAAACCAATTAACCGATTATAATAAAATTCGCACACCATGTGCAGTTCGATCCAACTTGAGAGATAGGATGGTTTTAACGGCGAGAAAAATTCGAATAATTTCCGGGAAAATTTTATACCCGTGCGACGCCGGGGCGGGCCGCTAGTAAAGTTATATATCGTTTTTTTCTCCTTCAAAGTGCGCGTCGCATTTCGTTCCGTCGGCAATACCTAAACCAACCCCTTAACAGCGTCACTATTAATATATTTGCAATTAAGCTTTTAGTTGTGGTCGGTGTTTATACGCTTTCCATTTAACTAGAAAGGGCGAAGTTGATTTGACAATGTTCGGCTTATTGATGAAAAATGACGATTTCGTATATGTGAAACATATATATAAAGATATGAAAATCTTATGGTTATTATTATTGCCATTCCAATTCTAAATTCAGAAGTTCTACCAAAAATGTAAAGCAATAAATAGGTATGAATGGAGGTTTTGTCTGTTCACGTCCGTAAGTGGTAACCCTCTGAATCCTTACACGTGACCTCCGGGTGGTGCTAAGAACAGTCTCTGGTGGAAGGCTTCTTTCTTCTTATTTTTTCGTGTTTCGTAATGTGGTCCGGAGAAGCCATCTTCTAGGTCGTCTTGTCCCATCTTAGACCACTTGTGATATCTTAGACTTGTGATAGTTAGAATTGACAGATTACGTCAACTGTCAAGATGAGAAGCCAATAATAATTTGTCAAGTTTAGCTGTCACAACCGCAGTAAACATGTATGTCAGTCTGTTCTACGACTGTGATAGTTAGATTTGACAGATTTTGTCAACAGTCAAGATGAGAAGCTTATATTATTAGCTTTGTTGTTCTTTACGCTTAAAACGACTGACTGCCCCAGTAGCGCAGTGAGCGATGATTCGATGGCGGTTAAAGGAGTGTTTAGAATGTTAGAAGACACTTTTTTCTTGTTTAAATGTTTAAAAATATTTGTGTACATTTATAGAGAGGTTTTTAATTCGACTTGTATGTTTTTTTTTTGCTTTCCTCTAATGTTTGTTACTTTAATCTTTGATCTCCGTGGACAGATTTTGTAGAATCTTTTTTTTTTTAAATGCTGCTATCCTATTTTAAATTTTATAACATTCGGTAAAGTAGTTCTCAAGTTATATTGAAATATGTCCTCATTTCATATCGAATTAGGTCGATCCCGGGGTCACAGGTTCGATCTCACGAGTTTTTTTTATGTTTATTTTTACTATTTGTGTCAATAATTTGTCAAGTTTTGCTGTCACAACCACAGCTTACATGTATGAAAGTCTGTAGTAGTGTCTGTAGTAGTGTCTGTGATGGTTAGAATTTACAGATAACGTCAACTGTCAAGATGAGAAGCCAATAATAATTTGTCAAGTTTAGCTGTCACAACCGAAGTAAACATGTATATCAGTGTGTTCCTCGACTGTGATAGTTAGATTTGACAGATTACGTCAACTGTCAAGATGAGAAGCCAATAATAATTTGTCAAGTTTAGCTGTCACAATCGCAGTAAACATGTTTGTCAGTCTGTTATACGACTGTGATAGTTAGATTTGACAGATTTTGTCAACAGTCAAGATGAGAAGCTTATATTATTAGCTTTGTTGTTCTTTACGCTTAAAACAACTGACTGCCCCAGTAGCGCAGTGAGCGATGATTCGATGGCGGTTAAAGGAGTGTTTAGAATGTTAGCAGGCACTTTTTTCTTGTTTAAATGTTTAAAAATATTTGTGTACATTTTTAGAGAGGTTTTTAATTCGACTTGTATGTTTTTTTTTGCTTTCCTCTTATGTTTGTTACTTTAATCTTTGATCTCCGTGGACAGATTTTGTAGAATCTTTTTTTTTTTAAATGCTGCTATCCTATTTTAAATTTTATAACATTCGGTAAAGTAGTTCTCAAGTTATATTGAAATATGTCCTCATTTCATATCGAATTAGGTCGATCCCGGGGTCACAGGTTCGATCTCACGAGTTTTTTTTATGTTTATTTTTACTATTTGTGTCAATAATTTATCAAGTTTTGCTGTCACAACCACAGCTTACATGTATGAAAGTCTGTAGTAGTGTCTGTGATGGTTAGAATTTACAGATAACGACAACTGTCAAGATGAGAAGCCAATAATAATTTGTCAAGTTTAGCTGTCACAACCGAAGTAAACATGTATATCAGTCTGTGGTTCGACTGTGATAGTTAGATTTGACAGATTACGTCAACTGTCAAGATGAGAAGCCAATAATAATTTGTCAAGTTTAGCTGTCACAACCGAAGTAAACATGTATATCAGTGTGTTCCTCGACTGTGATAGTTAGATTTGACAGATTACGTCAACTGTCAAGATGAGAAGCCAATAATAATTTGTCAAGTTTAGCTGTCACAATCGCAGTAAACATGTTTGTCAGTCTGTTAAACGACTGTGATAGTTAGATTTGACAGATTTTGTCAACAGTCAAGATGAGAAGCTTATATTATTAGCTTTGTTGTTCTTTACGCTTAAAACAACTGACTGCCCCAGTAGCGCAGTGAGCGATGATTCGATGGCGGTTAAAGGAGTGTTTCGAATGTTAGCAGGCACTTTTTTCTTGTTTATATGTTTAAAAATATTTGTGTACATTTTTAGAGAGGTTTTTAATTCGACTTGTATGTTTTTTTTTTTGCTTTCCTCTTATGTTTGTTACTTTAATCTTTGATCTCCGTGGACAGATTTTGATGATTCTTTTTTTTTTTTAAATGCTGCTATCCTATTTTAAATTTTATAACATTCGGTAAAGTAGTTCTCAAGTTATATAGAAATATGTCCTCATTTCATATCGAATTAGGTCGATCCCGGGGTCACAGGTTCGATCTCACGAGTTTTTTTTATGTTTTGTTTTACTATTTGTGTCAATAATTTGTCAAGTTTAGCTGTCACAACCACAGCTTACATGTATGAAAGTCTGTAGACTGTGTCTGTCTGTGATGGTTAGAATTGACAGATTACGTCAACTGTCAAGATGAGAAGCCAATAATAATTTGTCAAGTTTAGCTGTCACAACCGAAGTAAACATGTATATCAGTGTGTTCCTCGACTCTGATAGTTAGATTTGACAGATTTTGTCAACAGTCAAGATGAGAAGCTAATATTATTAGCTTTGTTGTTCTTTACGCTTAAAACGACTGACTGCCCCAGTTGCTCAGTGAGCGATGATTCGATGGCGGTTAAAGGAGTGTTTAGAATGTTAGCATGCAATTTTTTCTTGTTTAAATGTTTAAAAATATTTGTGTACATTTTTAGAGGTTTTTAATTCGACTTGTATGTTTTTTTTTTTTTGCTTTCCTTTTTTGTTTGTTACTTTAATCTTTGATCTCCGTGGACAGATTTTGATGATTCTTTTTTTTTATAAATGCTGCTATCCCATTTTAAATATTATAACATTCGGTAAAATAGTTCTCAAGTTATATTGAAATATGTCCTCATTTATATTTCATAATAATAAAACCTTTTAAAAGTCAGTTTAAAGAATCTTCTATTTCTCATTAAAAACACAAAGGCCACTTGAGAAACATATTAGGCTAGGTTACACTTTGTAGGTCGTTCGGATCACTAAACTTTTAACTTCATTACTTGTAGTGCAAGTCATATATCTGTGTGTACTGTGTTTATCTACATAAAATTTAGGAAATAAACGTTTTGACTTTGACTTTGACTTTAAACCAGATCATCATCTCAATCATCATCAGTGAAGCGTGGTGAGGTCAGGTTAGACTCTAGTTATACCTATAGCACCCTAGTTACCACAATCGATATACCAAGAGCACATTAACTACGCTCGTGCAGAATTCCAGAACTAACATACCAACAACATATATATATTATTATCTAATATGGATTCCATTGTGGTTTTGTAATGCAGTGCTCAAAGCTGCCAGCTAGCAGGCGGCCGCAGCAAACCGACCGCCGGCACGGCCTGTTGCACATGCACTTTAATATATAATAATAGTCAGTTGACGCCGTGACGCGACGCGGCGCGACGATAATTGAATAGGCAAAGATTTCGCGCTACACAACGACGTAGCGAGCCGACAGCAGCGCGACGCCTCGCTTTGCGAGAATTGCTTGAGTTAATTTTCGGATTCTTGCAATTAGACTTTAATATTTTTGTGCAGTAAATCTTAATATATATATATCTCGTGTCACAATGTTTGTCCTCAATGGACTCCTAAACCAATTAACCGATTATAATAAAATTCGCACACCATGTGCAGTTCGATCCAACTTGAGAGATAGGACGGTTTTAACGGCGAGAAAAAATAGAATAATTTCCGGGAAAATTTTATACCCGTGCGACGCCGGGGCGGGCCGCTAGTAAAGTTATATATCGTTTTTTTCTCCTTCAAAGTGCGCGTCGCATTTCGTTCCGTCGGCAATACCTAAACCAACCCCTTAACAGCGTCACTATTAATATATTTGCAATTAAGCTTTTAGTTGTGGTCGGTGTTTATACGCTTTCCATTTAACTAGAAAGGGCGAAGTTGATTTGACAATGTTCGGCTTATTGATGAAAAATGACGATTTCGTATATGTGAAACATATATATGAAGATATGAAAATCTTATGGTTATTATTATTGCCATTCCAATTCTAAATTCAGAAGTTCTACCAAAAATGTAAAGCAATAAATAGGTATGAATGGAGGTTTTGTCTGTTCACGTCCGTAAGTGGTAACCCTCTGAATCCTTACACGTGACCTCCGGGTGGTGCTAAGAACAGTCTCTGGTGGAAGGCTTCTTTCTTCTTATTTTTTCGTGTTTCGTAATGTGGTCCGGAGAAGCCATCTTCTAGGTCGTCTTGTCCCATCTTAGACCACATCGTCACTTTACATCAGGTGAGATTGTGGTCAAATGAAGGCAAAATCATCAATTATGATCATAAAAAAAAAAAAAAGGATTTCATACGTTCAAATACCTATTATGATGTAGGTACAGTCAGCGTCAAATTAATAAAAGCGTCAATATAATACAATACTCTTTATTTAAACAATCAAATATTAAAATGCAACAGATCAACGCTTAAGAACTAAAATACATGTAGAAGACACTATGTCTTCTATGTTATAGATTTTTGAAGTAAAAATTCAAGACGATTTTCACATCTAACCCATAAGAAGTGTGTTAAAATTGTATTTTAAGTAAAGATGACAACCACTGTTTGGTCAATTCAAAACGAGATTTTAGTACATTGTTAGAAGGTTACGGTTTTAATGCGGGGCTTGTGAACATTTTAGGTTATTTTAATGTAAACCCCTCGTTTTAAGTAATTACAATTTTGTTGGTGATTATACAGATTACTAATAAAGTTTTTGTAATAGATATGAATATGAATTTGGTCTTAATTTTCAACAAAACACCTACTTGAAAATTACAATTTGGATAATTAGATTCTATGGTAGTTTCCACAAAGCCCCAAAGTTATAAATTGATTAAAGCATTTTTAGTTTTCAGTTATGTTTGTGCCAAAACTCACGACTCTAATGTGAACAGTTTTTTCATAATATATTTATTATGTACCAAGTTGAATTAATTTTTTTTTTTTTAATTAATGAAAAATTCAAATTTTTAAATATTTCCAAAACAATTAAAAATCGTGGAACATACATGGGAGTGATATCGGTGAACAAGAACCTCCGCCATCGCCCATTTCATTATGGACTTTTATAAAATTAATCAAATAGATTTTCTTCGTATCGTATAAAAAAAAGAACACTAGAAGTAGTAGCAGATATTGACAAAAAACAACCGGCCTTTAGTTTACAAAATATGAATGAATTATAGGGAATAACTTGTGCCGCAGGCATCGGTGTTGCGCCCACCTCCTCCCGTGGGGGCAAGCGTTTGGAACATTTACGATATTGTTAAAATACACGCTAAATTCAAAACCGGCTCCTTTCTTTGAAGACTTTAGAAATAAAATAGTTCCATAAAGATGCGCGTAAACTAAACATAAAACATTAACAAAACAACCAAAATTACACGTACATTGAGATCCATATCCTTATTTTAAATGGATTAAATTGAAAAATGCTCTAACACACTTAAAACAAAAAAAACACAAGGAGTCTAATAAAATTAAACATCACAAAAACACGTAAATTCGAACCTAGAATTCGCACAACAGTAAAAATGTCACCTACTTGCAAGATTCATCAAAATAGGTCCACGGAGATAAAAGATTTGAACTACATACATTAAAATAAAACAAAATGGAGAATAGACTTTTTTCGTTGTTAGTCGGTTGAAAATGAGTCATAAACGTTTGATTTTGTAGAAGAATTAACTGGTAGAATCATAACAGAATCACTGGGGCATTCGATTCGATTACCCGACAGCTTCAACTAGATACATTATCAAAATAAACCTAAATAAATATCTATTTACGCACTCAGTATCAAAAATTAAAAAGTTAAACTCTCGACTCGACAGAACGCCTCCTTTCCAATTAGTCAGTCAACATCTGTGTTAGGTATAGGTGCTGTAGCTAGGTTTTTATTTAGAAATCTATAAACTCATACATTTCCTTGATTTAAATGCTCCAACACAAATATAAGGGTAAACAATCTGCTTGAAACTGCAAGGAGATTAGCTACAGATTCCATGCAACAACATTTACGGCTTATAGAATATTGTTTCACTATATCTACTTTCAGACACACATCGCTACTCGACTCCTCAGGGCTTATAACTTCTATCTGCCATTTCATAGATTTTACGATAGGATTTAGGTAATTACTTTAATGCTATTATTTATAAGTATCGTTTTAGTGCTGAGGAAGAGCGAGATAGCCTAGCACAGGTTTATTATACATACTAAAAAGGAGACTCAATACAACTGAATTGTAAACTTTATTTAAAATTACAAAAATTTTTCATAAAAAAAAATATTATTGTTTTTTTTAATAATTTTTTTCGACCTTTATGAGTCTCAAGATCCTCAAGAAAGAGATTGATCCTTGTATACTAGCTACATTTATTATATATATACTAAGCATTAGTTAGAATTATTTCGATACAGGATGTGTATTGCAAGAAAAGTTATAAGCCCTACTGGTTTTTGAAAGAGAGAAAGAAACCGTAGAAATACACCATGCAATAACATAATATCATTTCCTTTTGGCGTGGCCCGTTTCTAACGGCGGTAACTAAGTATTTTCTCGCGGTTGAAAGTATACAAGTAAATATTTTATTCAATTCGGACCATGTAACATGTAACGTCTCAGTTTTATAATATTAGTATAGATATTCTGAAAAAAACTTGACGTTCTTGAGCTTCTTTGACCAATATTCAGATACCAGTATTTTTAACATTTCAAAGAAAAACTACATTCTGAAAAGTCGTTCCAGCCAAGGATATTTGCCATGTAATAATAAAAATGCTAATGTGCTTTTTGAATAATAAATCTTCAATCATGTCTTCTATTCTTTTCCGTTACGTTGTTGACAGAGTCGTGGTCGTCATGTGTCGGCGGTGTGGGCTGTTCGAATTATGGGCCCAATATGGTAAAACAATTAAATTTTAATGATTTATATTTATATTTATACAAGGTGTTCAAAATTATCTTTGCAAACAAAGCAAAAGTAGGATGCAAAACGATAAATTTAAAGTTAACTTATGAAGTTACTGGCCTACCTTCAATTTCGGCATATAATTTTAATGTTATTATTACTATAATAGTAGAAACAAATCGGTATTATATTGTAGAAATAATAATGATGAGACACGGTAGCGCGCCTGAACGGATAGACTATTTCGCTATTTCTTTGTTGGATTGAAAAATGGCTGGAGTAATTTCTTACATAGTAAGAATTCTACTTTCTCGGAATCTTAGGAAACTGAGCAATTAATTTTAAGGGTCGTATTTTATTTTCTCAAGAAAGGTCGTATCGGCTTGAAGGCATCCTGACCGTGAAATGATTGAATCTACTACTAATGAGACATGCGTAAATCACTTTGTGAACCAGGATCTTATAAAACTCAGTTTAGAAACAAAAGCAGCTAAATATTTAAACTACAACGACAAAAACAGATTGAATAATCCAACACACAAGCACAAAGCTACATTATAATTGTAAAATTCTTCTTGTCTAACCAATAACCATTATATTTTTACGTATGAATCTCGTAGAATCTACGACGTAGATAATTCATACAAAAATCGTATGAATTATCTAGGAGGTACAATGTACAAGGATTGACGAGGATTTTGTCAGCGGCTAGTAGCGTATGTTGTCGAACAATTCCAGCCACTGTCTCATCCTATAAACTCTACCATGCAGATAAGTAATTACTTACTAGGGTCTTCGGGAACATGCCTAAGAACTGCATCCGGTCTTTGTCTATAGGTAGACCAAGACCGCATGCAACTCTACGATGCATTATGAGTAAGCACTAACCGGGGTCTTCATCAGCACCTGGTAGAGGGTACTCATTGCCTAAGCCGTTCTGTTTCTACGTATGAGCTTTACCATGTTTATGAATAAACTTACCAGGATCTTCGTCAGCAGCCGGTAGAGGGCGTTCGGTGCCGAAGAACCTCTTGTCAAGCAGCTGCAGGAGTTGCAGCGCGCTCTCATGCACCGGCGCGCGGGGGCAGCCCGTGCACATAAGCGTCACGTTGATGATAGCAGTGTAGTGGTCGCAGGGATATTCTCTGTTCAACATACAACGGAAAAAATTAATCTTCCTGTAGATGTCTTAGGGGTAGATACCAGATGATGTTCAGAAGATGCTTTTGTGGAGCTCAACAACTAATACTGCTCCAACTAACACATGTTCTATTGTTTATTCCATTGTTTGTTGTGTATTTCAAATAATGTATAGCTTTATACTCGCATTTCAATCAAAATTGGACAGCTGATTGTTCTATTTTAGACTTTGATGTGGTGATATCAATTTACAATAGCGAGGATAGTTGGGTTTCTATTAAATTGAGTCATTGGTTTATCAAATACTAATAGTCCCCTACGGTGTTACGCGCGTGAGTACACTATTATCAATAACATTTTTACAGCTTTCACACATTTATACATTACACACATACACAAAACTTACACAACACTTACACTTATATTTTTGGCTCAATTTATATCTAGTTAGTATTTAAAAATAGTCCTAAGTTGTCATTATATTATATTATTTTGTTATAGAAGCTTATTACCGAAGTATCTGTAAACCTACTCATAATCGAGGTAGAGAACCCTCACGTCTAAATCACAAGTCTCGAACTTAGTTAGAGCGAGGTGTCGAAACTAAGATGTAAGTTAGTTCATTAATATTTCTTGGTTTACCCGAATATAAGAACCTACACTATTTAGTTTTTTAAGACCTTAAGATGAATAAAGACAATTTATTATTATTATTTTTTTTTAGAATCTTTTCTGCTTGACTTTGAGTCGGAATATTAAAATACGTACGGGCCTAAGCCAAGTGCGTATTAATTGAGCGAGGTAGTGTTATTTTGAGGACTAGGTGTAAGCAGTGTAAGGTCAGTGTGCAAAAATTTACGAACGATGCGGCAAGTGTTAAGTATAACAGCTTTTTGTAGTAGAGCAAAAGTGTGTTTAGGTAGATCCAGCGTTATAAGAGATTGAAATAATTGATTCGGTATAACACCAGTCGATGAGATCACTACGGGGACGATAACCACCTTATTCAGTATTTTCTGTGTGTTGTAGTCTTTTAAGTTTAATGGTGTGTATTTTTGATCTAGTTTTACTATGGAGTTATGAATGTTTGATACTTCGGCTTTGTTGTGAAAGTATGTTCTTAGTGTACTTATTTGCCTATTGTGAAGGTTGGATATGTTGACTATGCCCCTGCCCCCATCTGCACGAGGTAGAATTTGCCTCGTGCAGATGGGGGCATGGGGGCATGCTCGCGGATGGTGTTTGCGGTTCTTTGTCATTAGTACATTTATGAGCCTTTGTAATTTTTTTATTTTTTGTTTTGGTCCACCATATAATACCGAAGGAATAAGACAATACCGGTATAGCGTAAGAGTTTATAGCTTTAACTGTGTTTCTCGAATTAAGTTGTGTTTTTAAAATAGAAGTCAGACGGTGTTTAAATTTCTGAGTTATCAGAGCTTTTATATCTTTGCTGTGTATAAGGGTAGATTGTTAGTATCCTAAATATTTATATGGCTCAATATCATTGAGTGGTTCGATTACTTCACCGGATTGGGTTGGATAACTGTGAGGATAACATTTGCCAGATTTAACAGAGTTAATTTTACACTTGTCTATTCCAAATTGCATATTGATATCTATAGAGAACTTTTCTGTGGTATAAATCAACATTTCTAAGTGGTTCCGAGAGGAAGCGTATAGTTTGATATCGTCCATATATAATAAATGGCTAAGTGTACCGACTCTGTTGTTTGTTACTTCTAGAGTCATAGTATTTTCAATAGGATAGCCGATATTCATAGAATTTAAGCTATTTGATAACGGGTTTAAAGCTAAACAAAACCAAAGCGGGCTCAGTGAGTCCCCTTGGAAGATACCCCGTTTAATTTTTATTGGATCAGTACAATAAGATCTGTTGTTAGTATGTGCTAAAAGTTGAGTAGATCACTGGGACATAGCGCTGCCTAGAAAAGAGATCACTTGAGGATTGATTTTATAAATGTGCAAGATATTAATAAGCCAAGTGTGTGGAACCGAGTCAAAAGCTTTTTTATAGTCTATGTATACGCTGTACAGATCACTTTTGTGCTTTTGCGTTTGTTCTAAGATAATTGAATCAATAACAAGTTGCTCTTTGCAACCCTGGCTAAACTTCCTACAACCTTTTTGTTGCTCCGCTAGAATAGAATTGCTGTCAATGTGCTGGTATTATTAATAGATTTTCCCGTGGTAAAAAGTGTACCAAATTTCATTTCACTCGGTTCAGTTTTTCATTGAAGGAGGAAAATACCTCTACAGACAGACCTACTTTCGCATTTACAATTTAAGTTTTTATTTTTTACTGTTAACAAATTAATGCATGACCATAATGGAACAACAAAGCTAATATTATTAGCTTTGTTGTTCTTTACACTTAAAACGACTGACTGCCCCAGTAGCGCAGTGAGCGATGATTCGATGGCGGTTAAAGGAGTGTTTAGAATGTTAGCAGGCAATTTTTTCTTGTTTAAATGTTTAAAAATATTTGTGTACTTTTTTAGAGAGGTTTTTAATTCGACTTGTATGTGTTTTTTTTTTGCTTTCCTCTTATGTTTGTTACTTTAATCTTTGATCTCCGTGGACAGATTTTGATGATTCTTTTTTTTTTATAAATGCTGCTATCCCATTTTAAATTTTATAACATTCGGTAAAGTAGTTCTCAAGTTATATTGAAAATAATTGAAATATGTCCTCATTTCATATCGAATTAGGTCGATCCCGGGGTCACAGGTTCGATCTCGCGAGTTTTTTTTTATGTTTATTTTTACTATTTGTGTCCATAATTTGTCAAGTTTAGCTCTCACAACCACAGCTTACATGTATGAAAGTCTGTAGCTGGGTCTGTGATGGTTAGAATTGACAGATTACGTCAACTGTCAAGATGAGAAGCCAATAATAATTTGTCAAGTTTAGCTGTCACAACCGAAGTAAACATGTATATCAGTCTGTGGTTCGACTGTGATAGTTAGATTTGACAGATTACGTCAACTGTCAAGATGAGAAGCCAATAATTATTTGTCAAGTTTAGCTGTCATAACCGCAGTAAACATGTATATCAGTCTGGACTTCGACTGTGATAGTTAGATTTGACAGATTTTGTCAACAGTCAAGATGAGAAGCCAATACTAATTTGTCAAGTTTAGCTGTCACAACCACAGTAGACATGCATGTCAGTTTGTCACAGTGTGTGATAGTTAGAATTGACAGATTACGTCAACTGTCAAGATGAGAAGCCAATAATTATTTGTCAAGTTTAGCTGTCACAACCGCAGTAAACATGTATATCAGTCTGTACTTCGACTGTGATAGTTAGATTTGTCAGATTTTGTCAACAGTCAAGATGAGAAGCCAATAATAATTTGTCAAGTTTAGCTGTCATAACCACAATAAACATGTATGTCAGTCTGTTCTGTTTTGTGATAGTTAGAATTGACAGATTTTCTCAACTGGCAAGATGAGAAACCAATAATAATTTGTCAAGTTTAGCTGTCACAACCACAGTAGACATGCATGTCAGTTTGTCACAGTGTGTGTGATAGTTAGAATTGACAGATTACGTCAACTGTCAAGATGAGAAGCCAATAATAATTTCTACTGTAACTGAGCAATGTCAGGTCATCATCTTCCTGATCTTATCCCACATTACGTGGGGTCGGCTCATCGTGTTTTCTGCTTCCATTTCCCTCTATCACCCGTAATCTCAACACTCACCTCTTTCTTACACATGTCTTTCCTTTTTCTCTTATTATTTGTTTATTCAGTTCTTCGTTTTTAATGCTCTCTGTATATTTTCAAATTTAGTTATAAGTAAGTCATTTGTGTTTTTTTATTCACGCTATGTGGAAACATGTAAATGGTTCGTAGTTATGTTTGTATTGTGATTTAGTTAGTAAGTAAAACTGTTTCTTTTCCGAATAAAATAAAATAAAAAATCATCTTTCACACAGTCCATCCATCTTTTCTTCGACTTACCTCTTCTCACATATCCATCTACCTAACCTTCATATCTAAAGCTCTTCTCGTCGCATGACCTTCATCTCTTCTCATTACATGTCCATACCACGCTAATCTATTACCTCTCAACTTATCCGTAACTGGTGCTACTTTCAAACTGCCTCTTACATACTCATTCCTTATTTAATCCATTCTAGTTACTCCACACATCCATCTTAACATTCTCATCTCTGCTACATGGACTTTTCTTTCATACGTCCGTTTCACTGCCCAACACTCCGATCCATACATTACAACAGGTCTGATCACGCTTTTGTAGATCTTGCCTTTAAGTTTAAGTGGCATTCTAGGATCACATACTGTGCCTGAGACCTGTCGCCATTTCATCCATCTCACATTTTTTCGATTTCTTACATCCCTGTCAATCTCACCATCATTCTGTAAAACTGAACCGAGGTACCTGAAGTCGGAGCAAACTGGTAGGAATACACCATCGGCAATATTGTCGAAGTTGGATGGACCACCGAAGTCACAAAATAGATGTTCTGTTTTGGTCCTACTAATTTTCAATCCGACACTCTCCAACTTCGACTGCCATTTTCCTAGTCTGCTCTGGACCTCGGTTGCGTTTTCTCCAACGAGAACAATGTCGTCGGTGAACAGCATACACCAAGGTGCCTGCTCCTGGATGTCAGATGTAAGTGCATCCATCACCAGGAGGAACAAATTTTGGCTTAAAGCCGATCCCTGGTGCAAGCCCACAGCCACACTGAAGTCGTCGGTGATGCCACCTTCGGACCGAACACGTGTACTAGCCTGGCTATACATGGCCCTAATAAGCTGCAGGTACTTCGCAGGCACGCCTTTCTCTTTCATTACCCACTACAGAACCTCACGGGGCACCCTATCGTATGCCTTCTCTAGGACAACGAACACCATGTGCAAGTTTTTGTTTTTCGCACAATTGGCGAAGTGCAAATATGGCATCCGTTGTTCCGCGACCAGGCATAAGCCCGAACTGGTTCTGTGGTACCTCACATTCGTCTCTCACTCGTCTTTCTATCACTTTTTCCCAAACTTTCATACTTTGTGACATGAGCTTTATTCCTCGATAGTTGTTGCAGACCTGTACATCACCCTTGTTTTTAAAGATGGGCACCAGTAAACTATTACACCATTCTTCCGGGATCGCCTCTTCATGCAACAACTTATTGAAAAACAAAGTCAGCCACTTCCATCCATCCATTTTGAGAAACTTCCATACTTCCACTGGTATACCGTCTGGCCCCACGGCCTTTCTGTTCTTCATATCTTGCACAGCCCTTTTTACTTCATCCACACATACCTCTTTTACTACACCCACATTCGGTAGGATATCATCTAACACTCCACTCCAATCATTCTCTTCATTCATTAACTTTTCAAAGTAATTTTTCCATCGCTCTTTTATTTTTCGATCATCCGTCAGAACCTTACCTCCGTCGTCTTTTACATACATTTGACATGGCTTATGTCTCTTGCTTTCTCTCTCTCTCTTTCGCTATTCTGTAAAAGTATTTTTGTCCGCGTGGGCTATCTAATGTACGGTACAGTTTATCCTGTACTAGAGCCCTAGCCACAGCGATATCTTTCTTTGCCTTTTTTTTACAGCTCACATATTCTTTCCTTTAGTGCTCTTTTTCAACATCATTCCCATCATGCACACAATTCCATTCCTTAAAAGCATTCTTCATTTCTTTCAAGATTCTTTGTACTTCCTTTTTCCACCACCACGTATCTTTATCTATCATTCCTTTTCCTTTCGTTTCCCCAAAAACATCCTTCGCCACGTTTCTAACACACATAGCCATTTCATTCCAGCACTCATTTACGGATTTCACTTCCATATCTCTATGCATTTCTATCATCTGATCTACCACTCTTCTACTGAATTCATCTGCATACTCTTTCTTTTCTAATAAATACTATTTGATCTTTGGTGGGGGCTTTGACTTGGGTGCACGATTGATATTTAATTTTAGCTCTAAAATCATTAGTCTATGCTGTGTGGTAAGACTTCCTCCTGGTATCACTTTGCAGTTATTTATCGTTTTAATGCTGTTTCTCTTAAGGAGGAAGTAATCTATTTGTGTTTGATGATTTCCACTTTTGTAGGTTATTAGATATTGGTCCGGTTTTTTGTAAATATGTATTTGCTATAGCCAAATCAAAGGCAGATGCTGCTTGAAGCAAAGCATCTCCTTCTTTATTTCTGGTTCCAAAGACCCATCCTCCATGTATCTTTTCATATCCTCCATTCATACTTCCCACATGCCCATTAAAATCTCCCCCGACATACACTTCCTCACATTCTGGTATCCCCATTATCACTGAATCAAAATCCATCCAAAACTTATCTTTCACTACATCATCTAAAGCTGATTGAGGTTCATATACACTTACAATATTTAAAACTAAATTATCTAACAATAGCTTTACTATAATAATTCGATCATTCATCCTCTTTACTTCCGTCACACATTTTTTCAACATCCTTTCTAGTACAACTACCACCCCATTTCTCTTGCGATCGCTTTCACAGTAATAAAACTTATTTCCTGCCCCTATTTCTCTAGCTTTCAATCCCTTCCACTTTGTTTCTTGCAAACAGGCCACATTTATCCGTCTTCTTTCTAAAACATCCGCAAACTCCCTTCTTCTTCCAGTCATCTTTCCAATATTCCAACTCGCAATCCTCATTCTTACTTCATGGACTTGCTTCTTACGTTGCACCCGTCCCTGATGCAACAACCCTCGTTCATTTCCCACAGGTGCCGGGTGCTGCACGTGCGCGTCGCCTCGGGGGTACGCCCTAGCATTATAGCGCATTCCGTTTAATCTGTCTTCCATGTTGTAAATGATTTGGCAGTGGATTTTACAACCGGCCGCCAGCCTGACGTCAACCCTCCTTGGGAATACTTGTTGTATCTGGTTGACGATAAAAATACCTCTATCGTCACCCTTAAGGCCTTCCACGATGCCTTGCTGCCTCGTCACCGGTGGTGGATTGCCAAAGGCCGTTGAAAGGCAGACTGCGCACTATGCGGGGAGTAACCGCCAGACTCAAGTGTCAAGACAATCGAGCCCCCCCTCTACCAGGTTTCGCCCACTCGCCGATGTGTGGTTTACCAGGGTGTGGCCGCTTCGTGCAGAACAGCTTCTTGGAGCCACTGGTGAGAGTTTGCAGGCAGTCAACGATTTTAAATCTAGTTCAACCGCCATATTATTATGGCCGGCGCTCTGGTTGAACTGGACACTGACTACACCCCATGGGCAATGGCAGGTAAATAAAATAAATTCAAATTATAATAGCAGCTGTAAAAGGGCTTTGTCACTTGTAGATCAATATAATTTATGTCAAGCTAATACATATATAAATAAAGTGGTATTGATATAGTTAATTGGTATTTAAACAACTGCTTTCAAAAATATTCAAACAAATTAATAAATTATATAGGAATATTTCTGGACAATCCAAACAACAGCCCGTGGTAAATATGAAAAAAGTTATTTTTTTTTAAATGGAATCGAAATCCGGCATTTCGCTACTTTTATACATGTGATACATTTTATGAAAACACATTTGCTTGCCTTACCTGTCTTTTTTTTTAATTAATGCGTTTCGGGTCGTCTTTTATTTTAGGTATATACATACATATGTTACTAATAGAAAAAACAATTTTACGATTAAACATTTTGATCAGCATCATAATAATATTATGGGTAATTTTTTTTACAATTTTGAGAGGTAAATTTTCGGTTCGGATAAAGCAATTTTTCAAGAATCTTTGAATGTTCGAATTGTTTTCAAAATCAAAATAAAGTATTTTTCAGTGCAATTTTCTATCATCAATATTATAGTTTACTTCCCCTCCATGTGGCATACGAGTAGCCGCGGGACACCTTGTATACAAGATCATTGTCAAACCGACGCAAATCACTGTCCATGTAGGCTATGTGCTTCTAAGGAAATAAACGTTTTGACTTTGACTTTGACTTAATTGTGATTTGGTTATCAGCTTTGTAAAATCAAATGCAAATATCGTGTATCGTAAAACTAATCCATTAGATTTCTGACCTCTTTGCATAGCTTAAAATTAATTAGTTTTACTTATAAAGTTTTTTTATGTGAACCGATGTTGGTCTGATAAATAATCAAATTATGTTTGACCTCCTCTATTTCTTCCTTAATTTAGACTTTTATTATATTTATAAGCATAGTATAAGCTCACACACAGGGACTTCTCTTATGGCTATAAAGATTAGGCCTTAATTGACCACGCTGGCCAAGTAATTAATCCAGAAAACTATAACATCGAGAAATCTGTATAGAGACAAACTTTACAATAAAACCTATGCTAATAGTAGGTAGGTCAGTGAGCGAAGAAAAGATAGTTAGTTAGATTAAAAAGGCGAGTGTGCAAACAGGAGCGTGTTAATGAGACCCAGTGCGGCAGGAAGCAACTCCTCCACAGTCGACTGCTCAACATACTCGCATTACAATGTCACTGTGATGTTGCGATTCATTGCTGTGCTTCAGTCGTGGAAGCTTTTATTACTTTTCCATAGATTAAGGACATAACTTTAGTTTCGATATAGTTAAAGGGATTTATATTTAAGCATTTTAGTGTTCTTTAAATGAGGGCTAAAACGGGACCCTGTGACGGAGACTTTGTTGTTTGTCTGTAAGTCAAATCGTATGTCCGCGACGCGAGTTTTTAAAATAAATTATGGTTTTTTTTAGGCACCTTATCTTTGTCATAACTTTTAGAGTTCCACATGAATTTAAGTTAAATAGTGACATATATATTATAAATGTATGTGAGTATTGTACCTTGCGCAATACTCACATACTGTTACAACACGAACTCTACTTCCAATTCCCTCTATCATATATATATATATTTTAGATAGGCGGTTTCTCCGTGATCAACTCATTTAACCCCCTTTACATGCGCGTGTTACAATATACACGTCGAGTGGGGCTTTCTTGGTGCATTTGTTTCTCTCGGAGTGTTCAATTTGACCGTTTTGAGACATACGTCAGCGGTGCGGATGCGGTGCGTCTCACGTTTAGTAAACGGTTTAGTAAATTGTTATAGATTGAATTTTTACACTTGGGCGAACAGCAGATATTTGTGGCCTTAAACTGAACCTTTTATGTCACGAGTCATTTTGGCACAATTAAAAACTTTTGTATGTGTATTTTTGTGGGTGCAATAAAGAACTTATGAATTATGAGCCTCAGTCTCAGTGAGAATTATTCCAAACGAAATATTATAGTAGAATACGATCCAATTCTACTAATTGCCTAATGCTTGTTTACTAGACTTCCTGTTGTATTTGATATAATATGAAATAAATAAAGACTTGTGTCGTGAGAGCAATGTTTTACGCCGTTGTAGTCACCGGCGTAGACAAATATTTTATATATATTACAGGAAATATTATCACAAGAGGTAAATTACCTAATATTTATGAGTATTTTTTCATCGTTTTTATTCCTTACGTATCCTATACGTTTATTAGATACGGCAAGAAAAAAAAGCACCCCTAATAACGTTCCCACTGCTGTGACACAGAGACTATCTTGACAAGATATTTTTTTCTATATTAACATTTTTCTAGCTGACTGTATCTTCTTTCAAAAATGTTCGAATTCAGTTCAGAATTACTTTTAAAAATATGGATAGTCTCGTTAGGCTGTTTTCTTGTAACTATAACGGTTAATGTACCCCCACCCTGTATTTGAACAAACTTTTTAAATGTCTATCTATTGCTGGAAAGAAGTTACTTTATAATATCAATAGCGAAGAGACGAAGCAAACCTCCGTTATACTTTGAGTACATAAATAAGTGTAGGTATAGCTAAACGTACCTAGTGTTTCACAGCCAGACTATAAACGCGGCCGGAAGAGGGCAACATCGACCCGTTCCGGCTTAAGAAACGGTCGCACATTACAGCGTTTTTGCACTAAATTATATCTGAATTCAATGCCCGTGAAACAATATCTCGAAAACTCTGTCTGAACTTGAATATTGGTTACGGTATTATCTGTAATAGGTACATCTTACACACAGCATCGTGTTTAAGTCGTTGATAATGGGTCCTTTGAATAGCCGTCAACTTCCTAATTCTTCGTAAAATACTTTCCAGATTAATTTAATATGGATGACGTCACGAGTTCATATCGGATTCGTATGTATAAAACAGAAAATAAACATTAATTATACCTCTAGAGGTACAGTGCGCGTCAGATTTAAGTACCCCCCCTATCTCTATGTAAGTGGGTTCGAATCCTGCCGTCAATCGTTGAGATTGGAAGATTAAAACTACATGTTATTTGAAATTTTTCATTCTATTTTGTTTTTTTTTTGTTGTTGTTTCCAACAAAAATTTTATGTTTTGTATCGTTAAAATGCTTATTTTTATATAAATGCTAATTTTATTTCATTCTCACCTCACTCAAAATTTCGAATAGGTCTTTAAGTAACTGCTTGGCTCCGTGGCAGTAACAATCAAATTAATATATCTATCATAGTTATAATATGGAGTGACGGAGTTCAAATCTCGTGAGCGGTGTTTTTAATTTTGTTTTTTTTTTTTATCAAATGTTATCTATTCCCGTTGCAAGATTTTTGATTAAGTAATATATTGTTCCTAATGGCAAGTTATTAAAAAAAACACATATTAAAAAAAAATATATATTTTTATTTTATAAACGCCTACAACAAAAGTCAATAAATTAAGTATAAGTGAGTTTAATTAACGAAACAAATAATAAAACAAATAATAATAGTTTTAATAACAAATAATATTTGTAAACAGTAAAGGTTTTAAAGGTTAGATAGTGACAATTTATTCAGATATACTTAATTTGTTTACATCGAAAGAACAGACATGTTAACTCTCAGAGATACGCACAAATCTTGTCTTATATTGTGTGGTTTGCCCACACAATGTAAGACGAGTGACAATTATACTTTGTCCGCTACAAACGATATCAAATCAAACCCTACCCTCATCTATAACATAAATAAAATAATGGTAAAACTTTGCTTTAAAACTAGGAACTAATTATACCTATAGACAAATTTCGACGCACCGTGTATCAGCTAAATAGCTCAGTTGGTTTACTGTCGAGAATTTGAGAATCTAGATATGGGTGCGAGGTTCGATCCTGAGCGGCGTGATTAATTTTTGCATGCTAAAATTGGTTACCAGTTACAATGAAATAGAAATTATAGAAAATATTTTGTAGACAAAGGGGATACTTAAATCTGACGCGCACTGTACATGTAGTGCGAAACCGCTCTCAGGCTCAGCGAAAGCGTGCCACCGACAACAGCCAGAAGTGGCTTACAATTGCTATAACGACATTTGTAACAGTTTCAGACGCGATCGATCCTCAGCAACCGGTATTCGGAAGCCGCCACATTTCATAACCTACTATGTTAAACCTACATACATAGGTAGGTATATAGTTATATGTCTTACTGTGATCTTAAGTATACAATTAGGTCACAGGCATCAGAAATACTAATTTATTTAGTGACACGGAGCTGTTGAATAATCTTAAATCGAATATGCGACCCTTACAGAATATAACAAAGAAATTTGTATTGAAGCTTTATATTTTAAATTGACTTCATGTTCTTTTGTATTTTCCATTAAAGTCGCAGACTTTTCGCTTTACCTGAATATATAAAATAAGTTATCTAGTCTGCATCAAAAGCTTTCTCAACAACATTATTTAGATCTTTATAATGTTGCATATGAGATTCCTTTTAAGATAAATGTTTTCGTGGAAAGGCTTTGAGATATTTTTAACATTTTCCTGGTATTATGACTGCTTAGATGGGATATGTAGCGGGTAGTTTAAATTTCAATATCTTATATATAAAATTTCCATGTCACAATGTTCGTTACCGTACGTCTTTACCGAATTTTAAACCAAATTTAATATGCGTATTCAGTCAGTTCTGAGAATCAGCCACAATCTATTTTTAATTTTCTCAAAACAACGTTGCTGGGGTCAGCTAGTTTATATATATATATATATTAAACAATCCAAATAGAATATCGATTGAAAGTAGGGCTCTAAAAGCTCTCTAAATCAAACATCGCTGTGTGAGGAGTAAATTTTTACCCTACCACAATGAATTGCAATTATTTTGAAATAACTTGTTAAAGTATTCGGTCAAAGTTTGATATCAGATAAATTGTGTCAAGGACACGTTAACTTTTCGCCCTCGAGTTAGGTGGTACCTATTGCTATCTTAACCAAGTTTGAATTGTTCTTCTAAGTCATATTCGTTTTCGTGTAAAATCAAATAATTGTAATAAATTATTTTGTATTTTTATCTTGAATAAACCAAAAACGGCAGTACTAACAATCAAAGAACTAAGATTTTTAATACATAAAAAAAGCACTGTAACGTAGTCATGGCAAACAAGATGGATATGGATATTATAAAGTTCACTTTGGAGACGTCCAAAGTAAATTTAATATACTGAACTGATTGAATTTTCACTGGGAGTGGAGAATAACTTAGACAGCAAGTTTCCTAGTAAAATCACATTGCTTTATGAATATTTTCCACAATGGGTATTACGCGCGGGGCGGTGTAGGCAGGATGGCCGGGTCGCATCACACAGCTATTCTAAATTGATACGTCAATAAGCGGATATTTAGATTATCTCCGTCCACTGATTGGCTATTGTCGTGTTGCATTGAAAGTTCTGCACCGACATTTAACATGCCGGTCACGTCAATGCAATGCGAATGATAAAAAAATTTTGATTGCGAGTATTGTGTACCTCAGTACCTAAACATGGTGATTATGTCTTGTTTGGTGTTTTGGTCGTGGTTTTTCACCCTGGTATTATAGGTGGTGGTATTAGCCCCTTGTTTATTCTACTTATGCTTCATAATTATATATTATGCAAGCTTTAGTAGAATTATAATAGATAAATGAAATGATGCTATGAATTAATGATTTGTGACTGTCAAGAAACAAAAACGATACATAACACCTTTTTTGCTAGTTGAAAATTTTTATTTAACAATTTGTGTTAAAAAAACATTTTTAACATGTTTGTTATTCGCCTCAATAGAAAAGTTATTTGAGAGGAATGTTTCGATGTGTCAGTTAAATACGCGTGTAGTCGGAGCGGGTTGCCATGCTAGTGATTTTATATAATTTGCTAGAAATTGGAATTTAAAAATGCCTAATAATCTGAGATAAATAATTTTTATACGTAAGATCCATTATCTACAATTCTACACACATATTTAACTGACACATCGAAACATTCCTCTCCAATAACTTTATCTATTGAGGCGAATAACGAACATGTTAAAAATGATTTTATAACACATCACGCAGATTAATTAATAAATAAAGCCCCATGCTTATATTAACACCTTGGGTTCTGTGGAGAGAAATATATACAGAGACAAGAAAAAACAATGCACAAAGATGCAGATCGAGCGGTCACCCATCCAAGTACTAGCCTCGCGCAACGTCTTTACTTTATAAAAAAAAACACGTTTTTTTTATGGTTATTTATTTTTTATTTTGTTTTTAGTTTTTGTGTATCGGATGGAAGATAAATTAATACATAATCCATCAAAATTCCAACTCTCTATCTATGACAGACAGGCGGACGACGAGGTCTCAGTAACAGGACCACGTTTCACCCCCAAAGGGTACTCTAAAAGGGCTAACATTAGAGATACAAATATTGAACGCGAGTAACGCCCGTTCTATTCATGTTAAAATCTCCGCAGTGTCTAGGACGACGCTTGCATTAACCTCACGAGTAAATTTTCAAACTAAATCCTTGGAAATCTGCAGTTACATAATGCCTTAGGAACCACTTAACGGATTTGCATGAAGCGACGTTTTAAGACCGCGCCGGACATACTGACACACACAAAACTATTGTATAAAACGAATCAAGAGCCAGATGTCAAACCGAGTGAAAAACAACTGTAAATAAACGATATATGTATGCTGTAGCTTCATCAACATCACCCTATTTACGTTCCCACTGCTGGGACACTCTCTCTCTCTCTTTGCGAGAGAGATTAGGCCTTAATTCCCCACACTGGCCAACTGCGGGTTGGTGAATGTCACATGTCCATCAAACTCTTTAAAGTTCTCAGATCATGCCGGTTTCCTCACGATGTTTGCCAATACCGTAGTAGTAGTAGTAGTTGTTGTAGCTTAGTATGCTTCGATTTGAATTGTTTTTCAAGGCATCCATAATATAGATTAACACTTAGGCTAAATTTCGATTATCTACATATCTATTCACATCCACAATTTCAATTTGAGTTTTTCACTTGACATTTGGTGTTTTATTATTAAGACTTTATCTATGAATTGCGAAACAGCAAATTACGCTACAAAACTAACAATAGAAACTAACAACTAGACGTTGAATATAAAGCCGTAATACGTAAGCCCTTAACAATGAAATAATATGCAAAGAAATAAAGTTTTCCGAGAGCGATGAATGAATGAAAGGATGTTTGCCTAATTAGTTATTTTAGTTTGTTACAATTTATTTTCAGTTAGAAAATATGAATTAATTATTAGGTATCTTGGACCGCGGGCATCGGCATAAGAATGTTGCCCCAGCTCTACCCGTGGGCATTTCGAACATTTTAGATATATATTAAATGATGACAAAAGTCGATAACTAAAAATACACACCAAATTAAGAAAATGTTTTTTTTTATGTATGAAAAATGCTCAAAAATACCTTATAAAATAAACAAATCACAAATACACTTGATATTTGAACCTTGGGGTCAACCAAATGCTGTATAAAATACACAAATAAACATTAAAAAAATATTTTAAAAACCTGACCCAAAACTTTAATTCCCTTAAAAGCTAAAAGTCATACGATATTGTAATGTGCATATAATACGCTTTCATTTAAGACCCCACTCGAGTATATTTGCAGATTATCTGTTTTTCTTCCCCGCTAATTACACCACAACTTTTTAACGGGTCAACCCCGATTTTCATCAAACATGTCTACGACCACTCGCGCGAAACTCACCTCTCATACAAAAAAAAAACTTAATAAAAATCGCCTAAATTGTGTGAGAGATATGATGCCACAGACAGACAGATGGACACGTCAAACTTATTACACCCCTCTATTTGCGTCGGGACTTAATCATTACTCGAGAATATTTTACCGATAGTATGTAATGTACCTAAGCAAATTGCAAGCAACAGCTTTCATTTAAAAATGTATAATCAAATTCCGTTCACGGAGCTCAAAGCTCGAAGTTCTGACGTAACAAACATGAATAAAAAACTAAAATAATTGTGAACCTTCATTATCGTTGAAAGTCACTTTTTTAATGTAAAATATTAAATCGTCTCTATTATTTTTAATACCTAACTGCGTCACCTACGTCGGTTCAAAGAAGAATTTACTAGAAACAATCTCTTTCACATTTTAGTGACAGTCAATAACCCTAAATCTCTTAAAAGCGCTATCGTTTTTTAAAAAATGCTGAAACCTTTTACATGCATGGAAACAAAGTTTAAATGCTTTTATAAAATTACAGTATCTTCCGTGTAGTTTACAAACGTGAGTGCATAGTGCCGTGCCGCGGCATCGCCGGCGGGGATTACCGATAGCGCGCCGTAAATGGGTGTTAATGAGTCTGCTGTCTACTTCTACTCGCGACTGGGTATTTCGTACTAATTTGTTAACCCGCGACCAAAAAAGAGGGGTGTTATAAGTTTGACGTGTCTGTCTGTAAGTATGTCTCGGACATCATAGGTGCCGAACGGATGGAGCGATCTAAACGTAATAGAATAAGTGAACTAACTTTACTCATTCTATCTTTATCTATAACACTGAAGTATATATTTCGATAAATGTAATTTAAAACTGAAACAATTAGGTAAACTTCCTGAAATTAACTTTGAGATTCAAGACATATATCCTTAAACTAATATTAAACGCAGGATTACAAACGTTGCGGGCGGTTTTATTTTAATTCAAATTTAATTAGGTCAAGTACGGATTGGCAGTTTGAAATATCATAAAGATATTATATGAAACTGTATTTTATAAGGAGTTCAGAATTCAACACCTAGAACTTGGTTTATTAATTTTCATGAACAGAAGGGAAATAAAGCCGGTCCACACGAAGCTACTTCAATGATAGCGACTGGCCCGCGACTAATGATTTAGCTTCAATATTACAGCGTTTCACAATATGCGAAGCCTATTTAATGACTTATAAACTATTTAGTTAGATATAGAGCACAAGTTGAACAAACCATGATCAAAAGGTAATAAGTATTTTCTTTAATTTTGTAGCAAACAAGTTCATTTATTTTTAAATTCTGACCAAAAAAGAGGGGTGTTAAGTTTGACGTGTCTGTCTGTCTGTCTGGGACATCATAGCTCCCGAACGGATGGAGCGATTTCAATTTAGTTTTTTTTGTATGAAAGGTGAGTTTGGTGTGTTCTTAGACGTGTTTCATGAAAATCGGTTGAGCGGTTTAAAAGTTATGGGGGTGAGAGTGGGGAAGGAAAACCGAAAATCTGCAAATATACTCGAGTGGGGTATCAAATGAAAGAGCTTTGTGTGCACATTACTAAATATTATGGGGTTTCACTTTTAAGGAAATTAAAGCATTGGGATCGGAGGTTTTTCTTAAATTTTAAATTTAGATTTATTCTTGTACTCTAAACCTAACTAAAGTTAATGAATATTAAATAGGCGTCGCATATTGTGTAAATCGCTGTAATATGGACTCAAAATCATGCAAGTCATCATCAAACCCCCGTATACGAAATAGTTTTTTAAACCTATATAAGATAAAATGTCGTTATGCATTCGTGTCCTTGTCACTCACTTTGTCAATTGTGTACATATATAATATAAGAATGAGACGAAATTTCTTCGACAAATAAGAAAAGTCGCTGCGTGTGGACCAGCTATTATAAGCGCCCCGCTCAGAGCGCGGCGGGCGTCGGACATGTTAAATTAATTAATTCTTCGATTTTCGCTATGCGTTTGACGTTCCGACGTTGTAACTATGAGCGTTGCAGATGATGGGTTAATTGTAAGCTAGCGCTCGGGTTTTCATTTTTCTGACTTGAGGTTTACAATGTAACTAAGCAATTAAGGCTGAAGGAATACTTTGTTGCGCGATAGTTTAACAAATATTTGTGATTTATAATATGTTTTTTTTTTATTGTATTTCATTAGAGTATCAGACCCGAAATATAACTGTTTTGAAGTCAACGATAACTATGATATGTGTTTACGTAACTACAAAATGTAGAAAGTTCTCAATGCGAAGTATATATATATTTTTGTTTAGCTGACTTTTATTTTTGAACTCATTCTTCATTCGATTTTAATATCATCGGTAGTTCTTTAGCTTTCTTTTAGTAGCGATACCTATAAAATCACACATACCTAATAAACCGAAGTAGCTATAGTAGCAGTTTTCAGCAATCTATAGAGTACTAGCGGCCCGCCCCGGCGTCGCACGGGTATAAAATTTTCCCGGAAATTAATCGAATTTTTCTCGCCGTTAAAACCATCCTATCTCTCAAGTTGGATCGAGAGTTGGATGGATTGGAGTTGCACATGGTATGCGAATTTTATTATAATCGGTTAAGTGGTTTAGGAGTCCATTGAGGACAAACATTGTGACACGAGATTTATATATATTAAGATTTCAAGAGTCTACAGATATTTAAAAACCTTGAAAGCAGTTTTCAAATATATATTGACACTTGAAACATGATCCGTTGTATACACGACCTAAGCGAACAGACAGCGGCTAAAACTTAATATTATAGCAATGTAAAGATTGTTTGAGTGCATTCGTAAATTGACTCTGTTGTTTTTCGTTAAAAACGTGTCTTATAAATACAAAGACACCCGCTGCGTCTGGAAGCACGAACGCTTGATTAGTCGAATCAAGTATTCTTGTTTCGTCTAATGCTTACAGGTAGTTTAATAACAACAAAATTATAAAAACTGATACATCTGTGTTGTTCCATTCGCTTCGTAGCTCAGTATAAAACATTAAAGCGAACTGTAAAGACAATGTTATTTACTTGATAATTTTTGTTCATAAAATTTAGTTTTATTCATTTTAAGTGGACCCGTCCATGTATGCCCTATGCTTCAAAGGAAATAAACGTTTAAACTTTGACTTAGAATTTAGTCTAATCTTCGTTCGTTATTTCTTTGCTTCTTTACAAGATATTGACATTCATTTGAGGTATTGATTTGACTCACCAAGCATGAGACGAGGCAATGTTTTGACTAAATAAGGATTCGACTAAATAAAGATTAAACGTAGCTAGAATTACCCTTGAATAAAAAATTATGTGACATAACAAGTTAATTACGATTCAAGTACTGGGCCACACAAGTTGTTGACGAACAAAGGGTAAGACAAAATTAGCATATAACATTTTAACGAAATAAGGAATTTTTGAAACCAGGATTGGACAAGCGTTCGTACTTCCCCGCGTCTGTCTGTCTTCCTGTCTTTATGTTCGAGACAAACTCAAAAAAACATTTATATTTATTTATATTTACTAATTTTGTGGTTTTCTGCAATAGGTAGAGTGATTCAAGCGGTAGCTTTACGAATTCACATTCAAGCGTAGCCGGAAGGGGCCGGAAATGGCACTTGTTGAACTAACTAGTAAACATCCGAAAGTGACAAAAACGCCACACATTCACCGGCCCATCCACGGGTTCACGCTCGACTGGTATAAAGAGTGCAATTGCGAAGCGTGCACTTCGCAGCGTTGGCGAGCAGTGCGACCACGTCATTAAATTACTCCGCCCGTTCCAACCATAATGGAATATCGCACCTTATTATTTGATTTTTACGTATTAGAGCAACGCTAGCTAGTAGAGTTCTAGACTTATCCTTGTTTAATGGTTAAATCTAGATACAAACGACAGCTGGTAGGTAAACTAAGTTCGTCTCTAAATCGAGAATTAAATCATACCAGCAAGCCGTCCTTGAATCCAATACGACGTTCGATATTTATGGTATACATATCTTGAACTGTCTTTCCGCCCACGCTTTGCCCGCCTAAAAATAGATTTCCCTGTAGCAAAAATAGCTTTTGTTGTAGTAAAACAACTATTCCGTGTCAAATTTGATCCAAATCGGCCTTTGCTAGCAATAATGGATTTTCCCGTGAAATGTGGTATTTGCGACCATAAAAAGTGGCTCATGTGATATTCTGATAAGTGAGCTATGATGTTATTTATTAATCCATTCAGTAGTTTCTGTGTGAAAGAGAAACAAACACACAACTTTCTCGTAACTTTCTCGTTTTTCTCACAAACTTTCACGTGGGCGTAATATTAGTAACAGAAATCTTGTAAACGTCCAAAAGTGCAAAATCGCCACATAAATGTGTACAGAAAGAGTGTAATAATATTGTGGAGCGTGCACTTCGCAGCGTTGGCGTCGCTCAGAGCGACATTGAAATACGCCGCCCCCGCAACAACCACAATGGAATATCGGAACTGGTATTTGATTCTTACGTTTCAGTGCAACTCGAGGAAACTAGCAATATTATTTAAATGTCGATTGATACCTGAACATCGACGTCTGTTAGGTATTTAATGAAATCCAGCAAACCGACCTAAAACATCTGTACTAGTATACTTGTTGCTATGTCACGTTCGCGGCCGATCTGTCCAGACAGTAAGTACACTGCGTTTTAGCGAATTAATAAAAAAATCCACATCCACACAGCAACATTGAATAACGGGGTAATCTCTATTGTTGTGTTACAATAACTAGACTACGGTACTATAATGCCATAAAAGTGGAAGCCAAGTACTGTAAAATAGGTCACATAAAATGAGTCACTATACAAACAATAAATATTTCTGGACTTATAATCACACATCAATCATCCCATCAATCAATCCCCTTTTAAAAACGGGTTTTACTCACGTAAAAAAGTAAAGTAGTGAACGTACAAGTTTTGTAAGTAAAACACAGCAATAATATTATTTTCACGATTGTTGGAAAATTTACAGCAACCTTATAATAAGAACATGCCTTTAACATATTTGAACGGAAGGATATTCCATCTAAAATCTATATTAGGTAGTTGAAAAGGTAAAGAGAACTCGGGAACTGTAAGGGCAAGTTAAACGTGATTCTCGGAATAGGAGCGGAAGTAAATCTTGCTGGAATATCCTAGGCGTCCGGTTTTCAACATTGTTTGGTGAAGCGCTTACTCTATGTATGTTAGGACGTTGTTTTGTTTGCAAACACATCAATTTCTAACCGCGTATAGTTACTTACAAAACAATCATAATATATGGTCGTTGCATGCATCTGAAAATGCAACCTCTATAATCCAGCTGGCCACTGAATTCATTCAATAAAAGCTAAGGATGATACAGGCTATAGTAGCCTTATATCATAACCATCTAAAAATAGGCCGGTTAAAATGATTGAGCGGGCACAGATTGTCTGATCTTTCAACGAATGACGTGCATCCAATGAGATGCAGTGCATCACCTAGATTCGCTCAATTATATTATTTCAGGATCGCCGGAGCGTGGGATGTGTCCATCACTATTGCAGCTAGGCTCAATAGCTATTATGATGATCACACGTAAGCCGACAAAATTGCACAGAGACGTCACTAGCTCCAGGCTGAATAAGGATGTTAGCAATATGGAAGGGGTTTATTTGCATGTGAGACAAGCGAGTTGCTGCGGAGAAGTCCGTGGTTACAGCTTTTCAAGAGCTCTATATACTCGTACCGTGTAAGTTATCGTTGGGGTTTACGGTTGTCTCGCTTTAACGTAATACATTTCGTTCGTGTGAAAACCACGTTTACGGGCTCGCACAACTTGTTGCGTCAGTGAATTCTAGTGGAATTTAATATTGACTTATTAAATTCCACTAGAGTTCACGTAAGAACACGTCGTCTTTTCGCAATGATATCTTGAATACTAATTGTGGCAATTAAATGAAATTTTGTATTTATACCCTCAAAGAGCGTCACTAACTAATGAGATAATTTACCTACCCTCATCATTAGTATATCACTTTGATACCGAGAATACATTGAACACCCCTCGTACATTTCCAAGCTGTTACTTTCTAATACCTTATAACGACCAATTATTTGAAAAGCAGAAAAATCACCTTTTCATCCCACCCACGTACAACGCCGACCCGTTAAAGACTACTTTTCGTACTTTATTTTGTAACTATAATATTGCACAAAGTAATATTCGCAAGGAGACTAAGCGCGCCAGTTTTCACTCGTCCTTAGGTCTGAATCTGTCAACGACGCATTAATGGATTAAGAGCGCGGTTGCCAATATCTAGGCCAGGGGTCGTACGACCTCCTATTAGCTGACAATTGATGTTTACATTTCAATTGTTAGGTTGCACCTAGTGCACTGTATTAAAAATTGTGTACGTTTGCATACATTTGACAGATAATACCTAGTATAATACGCGTATAAAATACTAGTAGTAAATACTAGTATTATAAGGAGTATTGTGAGGATGTAAGTGAGTTAGCGTGTTTGTTGCTTTTTCACGCAAAACCTACTGATGGGATTTTGATGAAATTTCACAATAATAATAGCTTTCTAGGGATTGCAATCCGGATATCCGGATATCCGAATTATCCGGATATCCGCCAATTTTCATATTCGGATAATGGGAGCTTATTTATCCGGATAATACGAATAATGCGGATAGGTACCCACTGTTGATTTTTATAATTCACGACACAACACTACAACGCATCTAGGAGAGGCCAAAGAAGTAAGAGCTTGGAGAGGGCCTATAACGCTTCCACAAGCGTGGAAGCAGAGCGAGTATTTTCTGCCTCAGCCATCACTTGAGGACGAAAATGAAACCGGACTCCCTAGATGCATTAAGTTTCTTGAGGTCTTATTACAAAATGTAAAATATACCTCTACAATTAGAAAGAGCTGCTCAAAAACGTTGATTATTTTTTAGAAATTATTAAGAGTCCTAACTGTTTTTTAACCGACAAAAAAAAGGAGGTTTCTCAATTCGACCGTATATATATTTTTCATTGTTATTATGTTAATTGTTTAGAAATTTTTATTTAATTTGATTGATGTAATACCATAGCTGTGTGTGTACATTCGTAAGATTGATCTCGTAACTTTGTTAAAATCATTTTAGAGTACCTATTAAAATAGGAAGTTGATTTACGTTCGTTACGTTACGGAGGAAGGAGTTCGATGGAAATATATGTTTATTTAATTTGATTGGTATATACATAAATGTGTGTGTGTACACTTGTAAGTTTGATTTCATGACTGTGTTGTTTCTTTATTTAAATAATTTTAGAGTACCTACCTAATAAAACAGTTAGTTGATAAACGTTACGTTACGGAGTAAGGATTCGTATTTATCTTAAAAAATAAGTTCGATGGAAAGAAGTAAACCGTTTTTATTTCATAAATATTTAAGGGTTTTCAACCCATTTGATCGATACTCTTATTTTTTATCTATATGTTGTTCAGTTTCTATGCGATTTCTTTTGTTATTTTATTTTTAAATGAATAAATACTTATATGTACTTTAAAACCACATTTTTCTTGTTTTAATTTAATTTTGATCTATATTTTTCAATTATCCGAATTATCCGAAATATCCGAATATCCGAATAGTAAGGCTCACTACTATCCGAATTATCCGGATACGAAAATTTAACGGATAATGCAATCCCTATAGCTAACATATCAGAATTACACATAGGCTACTTTTTATCTCAACTGGGAAATCGACTGTTATGCGGACTAAGCCGCAGGACAGCTAGTCTGGTTATGATACATGACACCCGTGAACTTGATAAAAAACTTATGAAAAATAATACGCGATTTCTTATTAAATGGAGCTAGCAATCACCCCAAACAAAACTGTTTTGCTACTGAATACCGCCTTACAGAATAGATGAAGCCGCACACAGTCAACGGCAAGTCTACGTTGAGACTAAAATGTTTTGAATTCAAGGAGGGCGAAGCCTTATGGTTTCGCAATATCACGGCTATTCATGTTGTGATGTACTGTTATGCATCAAGTATGTTTGAATAAAGCTAATGCTCATTTTACAAAGGATTTATAGGGATCAATATAAAAATAATTAAATTACGTCAATTTCATCGCGAATCAGTTTCATTTAATTCCATTGTACAGTTTAATGAGCTACTTAATAACGTAATATGAATATGGACGCACATTACTGCCAATGGATAGAACATTAATAAATTAAGAAGTGTAGGAGGCTATAGACATTGTTAAATCTCCATGTTTTTATCTTAAAGTTAAAATGGGCTAATTTACCCAAGTACACTTTTTGTAGACTTTATTCAGGATCCCAGGTGAATAAGGAGCATAATTTTAAGCATTCTTATACGCCATTCGCCATGGATAGGCACCGTTGGCGGCAGTTTATTCAATCCAGGTGCACCACAGCACCGTTGTCCACAACCTATGATGACCACGATCCTCAGCCATGAGGGAACGACCCAAGAGAGAGAGAGATACATATAATATACATTATTAGCAGGTACCAGGATAGCAGAAACGATGAAGATCCATAAACTGTTAAGACGCGAAAATCTCCACATGGTCTATACATATGTACATTCCTTGCATTTTACTTTGGAGTAAAGTACTTCCTTAGTATGCCTATTAACGTTCCCACTGCTGGGACACAGGGACTTCTCTCTTGGCGAGAGAGAGATAAGGCCCTAATTCACCACGCTGGCCAAGTGCGGGTTGGTGAAAGTCACATGTCCTTCAAACTCATTAAAGTTCTCAGAACAAGCCGGTTTCCTCACGATGTTTTCCATCCCCGTTAAAGCACCTGTTTTAAAGCGCACATACATTTTTCAAGAAGAAAAATCCATAGGTTCGTGGCGGGGTTAGAACCCACGACCTTCGGAATGAAAGTCGAGTGTGCTCCCACTTAGCCAACACGGCTTCGATGTAGTTTGCATAGTGGCTTAACAACAGCAAGCTTTAGATCATCTGGAAATATTCCTTAACTTTAACATTTTTTGTAAAATTTCGTCAAAACCAAAGCTTTTCGAGTATAGCCAGAGCTTTTACAGTAGACTTATTTAGTTGGGGATGTTTTGGCCATCAAGCCATTTAAATCTGTCCCGCGCCCGACGTGAGAACGCAGCGACATAGTATAGAAATAATCAGTAGGATAACTCCATTTTATTGTAGAAATTGATTAATCATGGTCGGGCAAATAATTATGCAATGTTATTTTTTTTATAAACTGTTCTTTATTTAATTAAGGGCCCCTTATACCGCAAATGCTGTTTTTAAAATCAATATGAATCAGTCAAAAATTGACGTAAAATTTTGAAAAAAATATATGTTTCAGTTGAGGATCTTACAGAGTGCAATTCGCTTACATTTACACAATAAGATGAACTTCGCTCGATAGATTAAAATACCAAAGTTGCCTCTTTTTAAAAAACATTTTCAATACTGTGCCTAAAATAATAAATTTATTGATCTTATTTTTACACCAATCTTTAGATTAATCATTTTTCTAGTGCAAATCGCTGAGATGCGTGTTGTAGTGTTATTTTCCTATTAATTATGCCTAAATACCTACAAACCCGCGAGCGGCGCGACGCCCGCGGGCAGTCGTCAGTCGCGCGGTGGCGCTTACCGACGACGGACCTGTGCCAGTGCTCTTCCCGCCCGACGAGCGACGTGCGACGTGAAAAAAAAAGGTGTGTGTGCGATTCACACACGACAGAAGTGCAACTACAACAATTAATAAAAACCGTAATTGGTTTTACAAGGACAACTGCGCGACATTGCCGTCGCGACGGCAATGTCTATTTGGTATTTGGGCCGGGGAAAAAGAACCAGTCAAAGTATCTTTATTGCATTATTACATGTAGTTTAAATAGTAGGTATTATATAAGGTTTTGTATCAATGTAATTTGCCCATTGGAGCGAGCGTGCAACATTTTGATTAACAACAATTTAATAATAACAAATTTTAAAGAATAATTGTATACAATTAAAAAATAAACATGTCAATAATTTTATAAATCAGATTAAATTAAATTAAATAATATTAGTTAATGATTAAAAATAATTACACATTACACTTATTTACCAATGGTTTTATCATTTAAATATTCGGCAACTGTATCATAACATTGTATAATAACAGTACATATCGAAAGAATCGAAAAAGATGATGAATTTTGGAAATCAAAGATGGAATCAAAATTATCACACTTTTACCACCTGTCCAATGTCTGCTGCCAGAAATCGTCAACCCCAGACACACTCGTGGTATGCCTCTATACGGAATCTGACACTTGAATGCGAATCCACCGAATCCGAAAATAAAGAAAAGGAGTTTTCATTATTAATTTGCAATCAGGACCTAGCACTAGAACTCTAAATTACAATGAAATAAAAAAGCATTTTCATCCTCATATAAAATGTATTTTTTTTTTATAAAGGAGAATAAATATTGTACGTAACAATTATGTTTGTTTTCATTTTGTTGTTTATATTCTTTACCACAAAATCTTCAATCACCATTATCACCTCACTAATTCAAAAAGTTTAGTAAGAAAAATTATGTTTACATTCAATACCTACATACCTACTACAATAAACTTTCATTTCAATCAAATAAAATAATATAGTCAATAAAATAATCAATATAATAAAAAATACAGTCAATAAAATAAATAAATATTTCCAGACAATTAAAATAAAATAATAAAATTAAAATCACCGTAGCTACTGCATTGTTCGCCGGATTGTGCCGGAGTTCATATCAAGTCGGCTCCCGCGAAACGCGCATGCAAGTCGACTGGGCGAGTAAAATGCCTAAATCTTCGAAACAAGGTGGCCTTAATTATTGAATATCTGTTTGGCATAAATGTAAATTGAAATCCTACATTTAGCTTGCACTTGTTAGAGGATGCGATTTTCTTTTTATGGTGTGATCTAGTTTTCAGTTAACTACGAAGATAAAATTGTTTGAAAAACTTCATACATCTACCCAGATAACGCAAGTATCACGATTTGTATTGAAAGCAAGCGTGCCAACTTTTGCCTGTATTTTGAAGTCGAAATTATGCGCGATAGTATAGATTAATATTTATAGTCTCCAAACACAAAGTCAGATAAAACGTCCAATGCAATAGCGGCAACGTAATGTGAATATTATTTAATCTTTAATACAGCTGCAATAAAGGTCGCGGTGGTCTGAAGGAGAGATGTTACGAAGCCAACTCCGGTTCAGAAACTTCCAATCGGATGTTTGGGTCAAAGTGCCTAATCTACCTTACCTACCTAATTTCTACTACCCTACTAGGGCGACCGCGGCGTTGAGTGAGCAGTTCCAGGGTGCTTTGTAAACAAACTGGTTTAGACATGTTGTCACGCCGGAGCCTCCCTTTCTTAGCGCGTTCGATTCATTATTTTTCCACTTGACGCTTTGCCCTAGCGGATGAAACCTTATACGTTTAATTTTGTTTGTGTCGTTTGTGCTACGAGTATTGACTTAATGTGTCAAAGCATTGAACGCCATGGATTCGGCAAGGGGCCCCAAAATTGATACACCTTACCGATGCCCAAAACCTGAAATATGCGTCGAAAATTGACGCTTTGCATCGGTTTGACGACACTTCTGTGCGTTTGTAACTGACACAGAATACGGCATAACTACGGTGAGTTATGCAGTATATAATTTATTTTACTTAATGAAATTATGATCACTCCTTAGCTCTTTTCGACAAATAGCAAAAATCATTTTAATGTGCTTAAAAAATAAGTTTAAAATAACATGAAGGTAATTGAGTAAAATATGTAGTCGACCTGATTGAAACATTAGTATAAGTACCTAATATATATGATCCAATATAAAGTAGATTCTCTTAACTATTTGGTAATGTTCTAATGTCAAGGAGAAATTATAGGCATAATGCATTTGTGTACAGAGCTAGCAGCGGCTTCAACTCTTTCGTTGCTGATAATGTTGATATAGATTTATTTAATACTACTTACTTGTCAAGAAATTAAACTTTTGTTTCTTAACTTATTATTAAGCGATGCTTAGTTTGTTTTGTATATTTGATTATTTAAATTAATTAAAAAAATATATTTTTTCGTGTAGTGCGCATGTTTGTTATGTAATGTGATGTTGATTCTTGTATTATTTGTGGAAACTTTTAATTAGCCTAAAGTACAAATTGTTTTTATACCTTTATCATTTTAAATATCTATTAGTTTCCATATAATTAAAAAAAATAAAGTTGAATAAACCCAATGGGGCACAAACACAATGGAAGCAAACGTGCGCCAAGAGCGCCGCCAGGAAAACAATAGACCGAGTATTCGCGACCCACGTGGGCCTTTGAGTATAGTTATAAAATTTCAAAGCTTGAATGAATGAAAGAAAAAAAATTAAGCTGTGTTGAGAATTAAACCAAAATAAAGTGCAATTTAGAACTATTTCAAAGAATATAACTTTTGAAACTATCATAGTTATCAAAGAAGTTTCTACAAACTTCAAACGACAAAATTTATTCGCGTCTTTCTGTATCAGTGGAAATCAAATGCTTGTTAAATCAAATGATTCATTCGATAAAAATAGTTTTAAAAATAGTTAATTTCGATAAATGTAGTAAAACATTTTGTCCACGACTGTACACCCATAGTGGGGAAAAATAAACTTTTCATTTGCAAATTATTTTGGCTTCGTAGGACTATTTTTTGGTAAAAACTTTAAACCGAAAATTGTATTATCGTGTAATCCTCACCAGCCCTACCACGAGTTGAAACTTACGAATGTTGGAGAGTACAACATGTTGTAATCCCTTACATTTGACAGATAATAATAAAATTTTAGTTGTGTGCAAAATCTGTAGAATTTACGGTTTGCTTGCACCATAAGTGAGGATTGATTTTAACTCAAGCTAAATATTACAAATTATGGTACCTTACTAACCCTACTACTTAAAATCTAATTCGCTATTCAAGCTCGTCGATAACACAACATGCCCTGCCAATAAATTACTGTCAGGCATAATAAACATCTTTTGCTCTTAATTGTATTATTTAATCTTGTTTCTGTATATTTACTTCCGTTCGAGCTTAAAATTTAGTTTTTAAATCTGCATCACAACGACTCCAAAATCAGATCTCAGATCAAAAATCCATAACGCATTGAAAAGCGGCGAGCGTGTTGATAGATGTTGACAGATGTTTTGAATGTCGTCCGCGGACGACCTTGAGTACACCCTCCGAACTTGACCCTCTGATTCGACCCTCTATTCAAATACCCCGCTGTAATTACCCCTTTTTTTTAACTAGGGCACTGCTAATAATACGACATGATATGTGATTTTATTTCTGTTTGTTGTGACTATTGAATAACGCCGGAGCATGACTCGAGCTCGCCACCGCTCTAACAGAGCGTAACATAGACAAAGTCAAAGTCAAAAAGTTTATTTAATTAGAAGCAAAGGGCCCATTGCTAAGATTATTGTACAGAAGAACGTACCTGCGACGTTACGTTACTTGTTGTGATTTTCTGTAAGACTATACATACTAAACTAGACTAAACTATACAACGGTCAATGGTATGTTTTGTCAAGAGCTATCTCGCTTTGTCCCATGGGACTAAGCGAAATAGCTATGCCTAATTTTACTATATTTTAACCAATGTCTAATTTTACTATAAGATGGTTATACAAGCCCTAACTAAAATTACTAATCGTTTCGCGGATAATAAACACTAAGGTACAAACAACAAAACGCGCCGAATCGAAAACTTTAGGCAAGAACGATCCTACTTTGTAACAGTTTATGTTAAGTTTGCTGTATAGCCCTAGAGCAATATTATAATGAATATATCGTTATTTTCTTTGAGTATAGTTTCGGTACTTTCAATATCTTTCTTTCAAGTACACAATAATACTTTACATTCACCCATACAGTTTAGTTTATCATTCAGTACGAATCACAGTGGAGTAGTTATCATAGGGCCAGGTGGTGCAGTGCACCAGGGCCCACGAGCTCAGAGGCCCTCTAGCCTTAGCTATGAAAAAAAAAAAGAATGATTTACTCTCTTTTTAATCCATTGAACAGAATGAAGATTTTGATAGAGACGATGTAACGATTTAGCCTACTAGGAATGATTCAACCCACTGTTTCCTATTCTTATTCCCTATCAATCATTTTCATATCAATAAGTTCAAACTACGCGGGAAGAGGGGGGAGGGCCCGATTGTCTCACTATGCACCAGAGCCCTTGCCCCCCTAGCTACGCCACTGACGAATCAATCTTTGGCTAAGCCTGCGCAATCAAAGCGACTGCGAAACGGGAGAATCTGCCGTGCGGCTGACCCATACTTTACTATGGATTGTGTGCTCCTACCTATAACAGGCAAAAACTTCCCGCCTCCCGCGTTGCTGACGCATAGTTTTGGCCGAAGCCTAAAACAATATGCGTAAACAAAATAAACTAAAATCCATTTTACCACGTACACCGAATTGATTCACAAACAATTTTCCTTGCTCCTCGTCAAATTGCATAGACGCCCGTGGGGGAACTGATATACTGTAGCAACGCAAAACCCGCTCTATTTAGAGTACAGTAGAGCCCACAATATAGTTTCAATGAGTCCACCAGCCTAACTAAAGAGTATCGATCTCTCATTGCACAATACAAAATAGCGGATTATGTATGCGGTGCATGGGAACAGCAATAGGACACTTGTAATACGCTTGCATTATTAATTAAACCGATATTATGCGCAGTATCACTGATGTAATCAATTAGTTCTGGTTTCTGGTTTAATAAACTTTATTTTCATTTAAGAATTACATTCAATAAAAAACATAAAAAAAAACATAAAAATATTTATTTGACACTTTTCACAAATTTACAAAAACAAAATGAAACGTTGAACTACTGCGATAGTTTTGAAAAAACTGTGTTGCAGTGTCAGCGCCCTCCTCCAAACAAAGGTTACAATATACCTTGTGAGAGGCATCAAACAATCTAAACTAAGTATTTAAAATTGAAGTTAAATAAACATAAAAAGCAGCTTAAAAATATATAAAATTATTAGGTACTACATTTTAATATTTAGTACATATGCCCCTGAAGATATCAAACTCATAAGAGTTAGGACGAACTTTGATTGACTTGATGCACTTTGAAATTATAAGTCCGAAGAATAGTGAATATGTTGTGTGTGTGTGTGTGTGTATATGTGTGCGTGTGTGTGTGTGTGTGTGTGTGTGCGTGTCTGTGTGTATGTGTGTGTGAATATATATAAAAGTGAGTGTTTGTGTGAACATGTATTGTGTACGCAAGTGCGTTTATATACGAGTATGACTTTGTTGATGAATAATTTGTATAAAATTGAATTATCGTATGGATTTATTTTATTTATAAATTACTAAAATTACTATGTTAGGGTTTTAAGAAGTTCCTCCGTTTCTTCGTAAGATAATGTGAGTAGCCAACGTCTGCATTTAGTTTTGCACCTATTAATAGTGAGTGGATAGATATTGAGGGCTTTGTTTGCTTTGTTATATAATACACTTCCTATGTAGTAAGCGTGTCTCCCAGCAATAGCTGTTCTACACCGCTCCTTTTTACATACTATATCAGATCTGCGTTTCGAGACCGTTACATTTAGATCAAATGGAATAATTGAGTGCTTCCTGACAATGGCGGATAAAACAAACATCTGTCTAACCGTGAGTACTTCACAAGTCGAGTAGAGAGTAGCTGTAGGAAATCTCCTAGGTTTTGATGCCATAACTTTTAGAACAGCTCTCTGCGATCTCTCTAGCCTCATCATGTGAGTTTTAGCAGAACCTCCCCAAGCAGCTATGCAGTAGGATAGTATTGATTGAGCTAAAGCATAATAAATCATTTTGAGGCTGTTGAACTGGATAATGTTCCGAAGGTTTTTAAAAACATAAATTAACTTGCGCACTCGAGACACCGTAGACCCTATGTGATGTTTCCACGACATCGTCGAGTCTAGCAAGACACCTAAATATTTAATACTATCAGTTCGTTCAATACAAGAACAGTTACAATTAGAAGAGGAAGAACAAGTATGAGCGATTAGTGTATATGAGGTTGGAGCAAGTGATCTAGTGGCCGGAGAAAAGGTAATATATTTTGTTTTCCGGACATTTAATGTTAACAAATTCTTTGAAAGCCATAGCATAACCGTTCCTAGAGCAGCTTCTGCGTTAGATTTTGCATCATTCCAATCATAACCGTCAATAATTAGGGCTGTATCATCCGCATATGTGTAAATTTTACAGTGAGGTAGGGACATATTGACCAAATCATTTATATAGATCAGGAACATAATAAGAGAGAACTAAGGTACTTCTCTATTTTACGTAAGACAAGCGTGCCTTTTTCATTTCGTGATTACAATATAACTTAAACTACGACAAAAATCTATAAAAAGCTTAAAACACAATAAAACATTATTTTAATTTAGGGTATTTAGTTAAATGTGCCACCCTCTCAACTGTTGATACTTTTTTATGCTAAATGAAGGCTTATCTTTCATTAGACTGTCACAGACGCGATGATAAGGTCCGGTTGTGGCGCAAGAGGTAGCGGGTTCGACACCCTCGGCGGGTCAAGTTTGTATGTTCTGCAAACACTTTCCTTCGTCTTTGGTCTGGGTGTTTAATATCATCATCACCCTATTAACATTCCCACTGCTGGGACACAGGGACTTCTCTCTTGACGAGAGAGAGGTGTTTAATATGTATAATAAAAAATATCTATATTTATATGTCTATTTTATTAAGTATATCAGATGTCGCTTATATTATAAAAGGCGACAAAGTCATTTCCTTGATAATTTTTATTTAAAAAAAATCGAATTTCTTGCTTCAGGAAATAAACGTTCTGACTTTGACAAGAAATCTATCCCAGGCCATTTTTGTTTCTAATACTTTTGAATAATCTTTAATATTGGCCAGCGAGGTGATTTAAATCCTCATCTCTGTCGTCAAGAGAGAAGTCCCTGTGTCCCAGCAGTGGGAACGTTAATGGGGTGATGATAATTATTTTTGCGCGTTGATGATTGCTAGGAGAGAACGAGCCTTGCTCGATATTTATTTTAAAGTGTGTTAGGGATCGTACTTTCGACACTTTACAAACATGTTGTATATAAAATTGTATCGACCACAGACTAACCGCTTAAACATTGCATTCATCTTATTATCTATATAAATAAAATTAAAACTCGAGAACGGCTGGGCCGATTGAGCTGATTTTAGACGTTTGTCATAGTCCAGGGTAGGTCTAAACGGTGAGCAAATAAAAAAAAAATTGCCGGGAACTTTTTTTACCCGTGCGATGCCGGGGCGGGCCGCTAGTTTTAAATAAATACTGCATTATTTTTTTCTTTCCCATTAATTACATCGAGGAGTTACGATTCAATTTAATTATTAATATTTTAATATTTTAAATTGAATAAATATACAAAATAAATGCAAAAAAAATAAATATAAAATTTACAGGTGTTAGAAACGCAATCTCTGAGCGGCCATACTATTAATACCACACAAGTGAGGTTCGCACCCCTCAGTCCTTTGAATGGGAGCAATTCGTCAATAATTATTTTTCATTATATTTACGATTTTATTGAACCTAGTTGTTTTTAGATTTATGTTGTCTACATACACAAAAGTTACTTCATTTTAAAGCTGTTGAAAAGTGCTAGCATTTAAAATGGAATTTATTTAAGTTTTGTTAAATACCTCATAATCAAGAAAAATTAGTCAATGAGACAAAACGCCGTTCAGTTGTTCAACCAACACGTAGAAGATAAGTTATTCTCGATCTGAGAGCTATCAAATGAATACGTAGCTTATGAAATTTGCAACTACACGTGCGTAACATCTCAAGTATGGTGAGCCGTAAGAAAAAAGTATTAGGTTGTGTAATGTAGAGAATTTGAGAACTTTCATTCTGAAGTATTTTTGATTTTTTTTTGGAGGGTTTGTCTGTTCACGTTCGTAAGTGGCAACCCTCTGAATCCCTACACGTGACCTCCGGGTGGTGCTAAGAACAGTCTCTGGTGGTAGGCTTCGGCCGCGGCTTGTCACCACCCTCCGGGCTGGGCCAGTGCGTAAAGCGATTTTTTCGTGTTTCGTAATGTGGCCCGGAGAAGCCATCTTCTAGGCCTTCATGCTCCATCTTAGACCACATCGTCACTTTACATCAGTTGAGATTGTGGTCAAATCAAAGCTTATCCAGCATAAAAAAAAAAGATCGTGGGTTCCAAGCCACTCCACGCACCTCTGGACTTTTCTTCTTGAAAATATATGTGCGCTTTAAAACACGTTATTTAAAGGTGAAGGCAAACATCGTGAGGAAACCGGCATGTTGGCATGAGAATTGAAGAGTTTTGAGAATTTAAGTGACATTCACCAACCCACACTGGGCCAGCGTGGTGAATTAAGGTCTAATCTCTCTCGTCAAGAGAGAAGTCCCTGAGTCTCAGCAGTTAAAAGGGTGATGATGATGCTGATTCTCTCAGCTTTTTTTACATAATAAGCAACATTCGTACATCAGTTTTCAAGAAAAAACCAGGACTCTATCTATCCTGAGAGATTTTTATAGGTGGCTTTGTCAGAAAGTATGCTTCGCACCCACATTCAGATTCAATTATTTCCTTAACCATAGAGCGTACAGTTGTATACAATAATGAGGCAACAGAACTGACAACAGAAAAAAAAGAGCAATGAGTTAACACATATATTTTCGTACGTCAGAGAGACACTCACCTTGCGCGGAGATGGTGGCGAGCGCGATGGAGCACTTACCCACGCATCAGTCCCGTAAAGAACCTATCTGTCAGATACATGTTCGTGCGTTAGTACACTGTTAGACACTCACCTTGCGCTGAAGATGGTGGCAAGCCCCATGGGGCACTTGTCCACGCACCTGTGCCGTAGAGGACCTGTGTAGAACTACAGACACTTGTTCTTGCGTCAGTACAGTGAGAATTCACCTTGAGCTGAAAATGGTGGCGAGCACCATGGAAAACTTGTCCCCGCCACAGTCCCGTGGAGAACCTTTGTAGAGCTATACACTTGTGAGAGCGCAAGTACACAGTGAGACACTGACCTTGCGCTGAAGATGGTGGCGAGCGCCATGAAGCAGCCGTCGGCGACGCGCGGCGAGCCCGTGAAGCACTTGTCCACACACCAGTCCAGCAGTGGACCTATGTCGGGGTTGCACTCCAGTAGGAGAACTACCGTCTCGCGCGCCACTTCGTATATCTAAAAGAAGTATTTACGCTGTAATTTATATAAGATGCAACACCGTCAATTGAAAAACGTAAACGTATACATTTATAGGTTTATAAGTTTTTAAAAGTTTATGGGTTTTCTTCAGTAACGTTATAAGGACGAAGTCGATTAATGATTGACTTAAAGCAATTAAACAAGTCACCGAGCAGTAACCTCAATAAGTTATGAATGAAGAAAATAAAAACGTAGAACATAATTCTGTATATTTCGTACACCGTTACTGCTTAGGAGAAAGAAAGCGCAGTAGACGAAAAGGATAAATTATTTGGTATTGTTTATTCAATAATATCTGTACACAGGATGCCCTCATGTATGTTAAATTTACTGTGCCAGATTCTCGTCCATCATTCAGCGGACTGCTTATTACTGCTAATTTTAATGTCTGTTATCGGCGATTATAAAGTGTTGTTCTAAGTGAGATCGTGTTACCTTATCATCAGTGGAGCTGAGCATCTCGTTGAGCCAGGGGTACAGAGAACCGTCCTCCGCCAACGCGGCTGGTGCGAAGCAGGGCCCGCACGTCACCAGTGCGCTCATAGCCTACAAACAAACGTATATGTATATTAGTATGTCAGTGTAAGCTGTCGAGAACAAAATCGTTAGTTATTTATTTTATATACGCGACAGACCTCGGCGACAATGGCGGGACGAGCTTGTCAGTTTTCTTCATGACTGGCGAGAAGTGGCCGAAGATCGGGAGCTATAGAAAAATTGGGGAGAGGCCTTTTCCCAGCAGTGGGACACATAATATAATAACTTTATAATATATAATAACTTTATTCAGTGATAAGCTTAACATAATTCACATTGTTGAAGACACCTTTTAAGTAATAATAGAATACTTGTGTTAGGTGCCTTCGCTCTTCCACTACTGAGTATAATATAAAAAGCTATTAACTACAGAAAAATAAATGAATTATAAAAGACATGCATTAAAAGTTATATAAAAACAAGTTTAACAAGATGAATTATAAAACAACATACAATAATTTTAAGTTTAAAAAAATTTAGGGTAGAGAATAAAAAGAAACACAAAATTTGTAAACAATGACTGGTCTTAGCGTATGGTACAAGTTATCGGATTTTGCGTTTAGTCTATTAATTATATTTTATATTAAATACATAATCAATATGAAATTATTTATATACGCAATAAGGGGTGCTTAGTGTGCTTGTGTGTATTGAGTGAGTGTATGTGTGTTATTTTAGTGTGTGTGTGTGTGTGTTATGTAATGTTTGTGTATGTGTATATTATGTGGCTGTTGATAACTGAGTTATCTCTCGAGACATCAAATTCTTAAGAACTTGAGCACAGAGAGCAACCATTTTAAAGATTTTCATTTTTATTTATATAGATAATAAACTTTGTAATGTAAACAAGTTATACCAGTCTTTCCATTAAAGCTTCAGTTTCATCGTAACCAAGTGTTAACAGCCAGTTGTAGATAGTTACTTTGCATCTAAATTTATTAAGAGGATATAAGGAAATAATTTTGTTTACTTTATTATATAAATATACGGATAGACTCGAGTACTGTCGTTGTGCAAATACTGAATTAGCTTGAGATTTATGCGTGAAATTATAGTTTCGTCTTTTCTTAGGTAAATTTGAATTAAAAATAATTGTGGAATGTTGTTTTAAGATAATGTTAAGTATATATAATTTCCTAACTGTAAGAATTTCAACATTAGAATAAAGAACGTCAGTAGGGTACCTGCGTGGCTTAAAATACATAAGCTTAAGTAAGAATCTTTGAGCTCGTTCGAGATCTAACAATTTTGTTTTTGAAACCCCTCCCCAGATAGGAATGCAGTATGTAAGAACAGACTGAACAAGGGTAATATATATTTGTTTTAAGAGCTTGGGAGATGCAACCTGTCTTAAAGTTTTAAAAAGGTAAATAAATTTCCTGGTTCGGGACATAAGCAATTCCAGGTGGTTATGCCATGATAAGCGTTGATCTATGACCACTCCTAAATATTTAGTTGACTCAACTTTCTCTATTGTTGGACAACTACAGAAGTCATTATTGGAGCAGGTATGTATTTTCAGCTTAAAATTTTGTTCAGGTTGAGAACTTTTAATTTTCGAAAAACTTATAAAATTGGTCTTAGATAAATTAAGTGTGAGTAGATTCATATTTAACCAATTAGAAACACTTCTGAGCCCGCTTTCTGCATTTTTCTTAACATCATTCCATGAAGTTCCCGAAAAAACTATTGCCGTGTCATCAGCATAGGAAATTATGCATCCGTTATCAACCTTAAGTTCACATAGGTCGTTTATATAGGCCAAAAACAAAGTAGGACCTAATACACTACCTTGCGGAACTCCATAGTTGATATTCACCTCATCACTAATCACTTCTGCTATTTTAACTTTTTGTTTCCTATTGTGTAAGTAGTCTTTAAGTAGTAGGAATGGAATACCTCGAATACCTAGGTTGTACAATTTCTTAGTCAGGATAGAGGTCGAGACGGTATCAAACGCTTTTTTGAGATCCAAAAATACCGTTAAGCATTTTTTTCCTTTGTCTACCGTTTCTACCACAAGATTACAAAGAGTTTTTACTGCATCTTCTGTTGTCATTTTTTTCCTGAAACCAAATTGGGATTTTGAAATTACGTTAAATTTATTGAAATATGATATTAGTCTATTATTAATGATTTTCTCTAATATTTTTGAAATAGATGGTAATACGGAAATTGGCCTGTAGTTACCGACATCGTCTCTAGCACCATTCTTGAAAACCGGTGTAACTAAAGATTTTTTTAGGATGTTAGGAAATATTCCTTCAGAAAAACAAGTATTAATTAAATGACATATAGGTTGAATCAGAGCATCTTTAGCGAGTATTAAGAATTTTGAAGGTATATTGTCATATCCGGGAGAGCTAGACTTCTTTAAGTTCATAATTACGGAATTCACTTCTTGAAGATCAGTAGGCAATAATACGAGTGATGATTTATTGCCAGGTATCATTATTGTCTTGTTTTCGGTTGTACTATTTAGTTGTACAATATTTTTTGCAAGATTGTCACCAATATTAGAAAAGTAAGTATTTACATAGTTAACAGATGCAATAGAAGTTTCTTTTATATTCAATAACTGAGTATTTGGTACTTTAGTAGGTTTATAAGATGTTATATCATTTATAGTTTTCCAAAGAGCTCTAGTATTCTTTGCAGAATTTGCTAATTGCTTTCTTTCATATTTTCTTTTAGAGTTCTTAATTAAATTTGTGCAGTAATTTCGATATCGTCTGAATGTAATTATAAGTATATCGTTTTTAGGATCTAATTTAAGTTGTCTTTGTAATGAATTTCTATTTCTAATACATCTCAGAATGCCTTGTGTAATCCAAGGTTTTAATATACGTTTTGTCCTAGGAATAGTTACAGTTTTTGTGTTATCTTCTAAGCATAGTTGTATTTTTTTAATAAGGATAGTTGCTAAAATATTTGGGTCAGTAATAGTGAGTAAGTAATTCATATCTATTTGTAATTGTTTAGCCGCGCTATCAAAATCAGTTATTGTTTTAGTTTTGTGTGTAAATATATGTTGTTTTGTTTTACTCAGTCTCAATAGTACTAAAAGATGATCAGTAGTAGAAGTATTCAGTACTGCTACTGTAGCAGCATTTGTATTTAGTTTAAGTTTTAGAATTATATGGTCTAGGCAATTTTTACCTCTTGTAGGAAGATAGTGAGCTGGCATTAATCCATGACTAGATAAAGCATTCAAGTAGCCGAGCCTATTGTTTTTGTCAGATGTTCTCTCTTCAGGTCTAGATAAGATGTTTATATTTATATCTCCCACTATTATTACTCTATCGTAAGATTTAATTTCATTTAGGTAACTACATAAGGAATTCGTAAATATATCAGTATTGTTATTTGAGGGTGACCTGTATATACATAGTATTATAATTTTATTTAGACTTATTTGTAAACAAGACGCATGGTCTAGTTCTATTTCTTTTACATTTGCCTTATGGTTGTTTTTAATATAGCAAGCGACACCGTCACATTGATTGATATGGTTAGTTGTTGTAAACGAGTTATAGTTTTTAAGCTCAGGTATAGGGTAATCCTTTTTTAGTCTACATTCTGTTAAAACGATTATGTCTGATTCAAACTTTAGTTCGGCTAATGTTAATTGTAAGTCGTCCATATTACTATAAATACTTCTTATGTTCTGCGTTATTATTGTTAGGTCTGTAGATTTTATAGGCAGCAATGTTGGCAATTCCTCAATATTACACGTAAGTGAACCAGCTGTTTCAGTAAGATCTATTTCATTGCTAATATCTATGGATCTATTCATCATAGTAAGGAGAGAATAGTTGTTGTAATATCAGTAGTACATAATAAAATATAACTAATATGACCATGTAGTATAACGTTTCTGAAATTGAGTGACAACTCTGACGCATACTGTCTTGAATAAAGACTGGTGTGTACGATTTTATGTTATGGTGTGTGTATGTGAATATTTTGTGTGAGTTGTATGTTAATAATTGTTGTGTAGAGAAGGTAGTAATAGATGTTGTTTTACCCTTTTGCGAGATGTGCGAATTTATACAAATAGTTGCGTATACTAGTCACGATGTCTGCAGCAGCTTGTTCACCTGGTCTTCACTATGTAGAGTTATTATAGGTGAATTTTCATTTTTTCTTATATTAACCCTTCCATACGAGGTCCAACAGAATTTATAATTCTTCGATTTTGCAAGATCTCTGGCTAGATAATATAGTCGGGATCCTTTTATGGTCAGTTGCTCAGATACGAATATCGGAGTGTCTTCATTTTTGGTAAAGCCAATGTGTTTCGCACGAAGCTTTTCTTTGTGTTTGATGTTAAATCCTTTACTCATTTTGAGAACATCCGCTTTAAGCATAGTGGTGGTGAAATCAATTATTATAGGAGTGTTTCTTTGATTCTCTTTTTTTCCACGTACTCTGTATATATCCTTGAGATCAGTCTTATTTATATTACAGTTTATTGACTTTCCCAGTTTCATTACCATTCCTATCAGATCTTCTTTTGTTTCAATATCTCTTTTCGGTACATTTTTTATTTCTATACTGCTTTTCCTCTCTGTTCTCTGTATATCTTCCATTTTATGTTCTAATATTGTAATATATTCTTTGTCTTTCCTGTTTTCTATTTCTAATTTTTTAATCCTTTTTGTTAGTTCTTCGTTTTGACTCATTAGTAATGTAATAGAGTTTTCTATATGTTGATTTGTTTTTTGTATCTCTATTAGAGTCGGGTTAAAAAATTTCTTGATCTCATTTTCCTGCTTCGCCAAAAGCGACGCCATCATTTCAGTGATTTCCGTTTTGAATTTACTGAGTTCGGTATCCCAATCATTTTCTCTGGCCCTTTTTCCGCGTAGGAAAACATAGTTAGGGGGAGTCGTTTCAGTGGCTTGATTCAAATTTGTTTCACTAGCCGACTTATCAAGCTGTCGTTTGTCAAGTAAGAATTTATCCATTTTGATAGGTTTATTACTGGATAACCGCTTCCGCTTATGACTTGCTAACAATTGTACGCACACAGTGAAACTGGCGAGTTAGGAGGCGAAGATGGGAAAGATAGTCTTTCGTCACTGTCACTCGCGCTAATACGTGGTCGTGTTGTTTCCGTTACGCACTTGCAAATCTCTTCGTATTTCTGAGCGCCTGGTACTTTACTGAATTAAACAATACGTTTTTCGGAATAATATTAAATTTAAAAAATGTTGCGCGGAACGGACGTCTACACGCTTTCGCGATCCAGAGGGAAGAAGGAATACAGGGGGCTATAATTATAATATACTAGCATTTTATTTAAAGCGTAACTTGTGATACTAGCAGACCGGAGCACGCGAGCAGTCAGCATGTAAAGGTATGTAGTAAGAGAGTGTTATACCCTGATACTGACCCTGAGTGCTGATAGAGTGAGTCGTTCGTCGGCGTCGGGCGGCGGCGGCTGCGGCGTGAGCGCGCCGAGTTGCGGCACTAGAGGGCCGCACCATGCGCCGAATAGTGAGAATAAGGACCGCAGTAGCTCTTTCTTAAGTAGACAGCTGTACATCTCCACTGCGGACAAACAAGGACAATGAGAAACGTTTTTGCACCCACTTTTCCCGACGCTGTCATTTTATATTTACTCGGATGGAAGGAGCAATTCAGACATGTCCCTACCGTGTTACATGAAGGACGAGGAATAATGTTGTACAAGGTGCACGAACTTGATTCCACAGTTCCATGTCAGGCGCATCTAGATCTTCGGAACCCCGGAGCAAGCTTATACGCACAGCTGACCTGACAGTGCGATTCGATTTTCAAACTCAGAAGACGGATAGCCAGTAATGTGCAGATAGCCCCTGAGATGTTCAATACAAAGATATGCAGAAAGGCCTCGGTAAGCTGAGAGATTAAGGGCCTATTTTACCATCTCTTAGAAAATTAGTCTATGGTTATAATATAGAGCTATTTCGTCACATATGACAAAGCGAGATAGCTCTTGACATAACTAACCATTGACAAGCATAACTAACCGCTTTTTTTACTAGGATTTTGTGAAAAAAGCCCTGAGTCAGCGTAATTAGCCGTTTTTTCACCCGATCTTCCGCGTCAACTTCCAATCAAAGTCTCCAGCTTACCGCAGCTATGCCATTAAGATACATAAGTATGAATATAAAGCTACTTACGCGGAAAGCTCTTGATGAGCTGTGTGAGTAGATCCGCGAAGGTGAGCCGCTGTTCTCGCGCGGCAGGGGCGTCTTTCTCCGCGTCCACTTCCAGGCAGAGCCGCACGCCCTCTAGATACTCCGCCAGCCACGGATGCAAGCTGCCTCCCTCTACCGCGAACGGACTGCGACATAAAAGAACTAGTTATTCTCTCTTCAGACGTAGAAAATAAACTAATAGACTTGATCCTCCATACACATATACGACAAGGCTATTTTAGTGCTAACTGAAATTGGAGCAAAATACTCGAAGCTCAACACTAAGGAAAATCTCAATAACTACAAAAAAAAAGGTAAAATAGAATCGACAAATTATGTTTTGTGTTCCATGCGATCACTGATTGAATATGCCCAAACTATGTAGGATTATGTTTAGTGGTTTGACTACGGTAAGGGCATTTCTAGTATTAAAGTCATTGGTCAATATACGTTACAAATCAAAATAAAGTAGTTACCTGTTAGCAAAAGTCTTCTTCTGCGCAATAAGCAGCAACATCTTGTTCAGATTAAGCCGCAGTGCGTCGCGTCGCCTGCGCCGGCGCATGTTCTCTTGCTTTCGGTCCACCGACTCACGCAGGAGAGGAACCAGCTCCTCCATCAGATCCCTAAAGTACAAGATATAAAAGTCAATAATTACTTAAGACTTGAAGTGAATAATTTGCTATTTAATTGACCACAGATATAGGCTCTAAAATGCACTCGCTATCTTTAGCACATTTGGTTAAAATATTGAGCTATCAAGAAGACTGACAACTGTCAGATACTGTCGTAAATGTGCGGTCATAGTTGCTTTGGCTAAATTTACTAGTAAGACTAGACTTATCAAACATATTAAACTCGAATACGTGCCTTAGATGACAACAGGTTTACGGTGTCTTATCTTTGAAACTTCGACGTATGAATATCCAGAAACAGATAGTGTTAGAAAAGGAGGAGCGAATATATATTTACTTCCATTTAATGATATGATAGGATATAGGATATTCTAAGTAGCACAACTAATAAGCCCATCGGCACAGAAAAGTGTTTGATGGTACCAAGAACGTTTGTCCTATACCTTCTTATGATATAATTTTAGAAACGTACTTGAGAGCATCCGGGTTGATGTTCCCGCAGGCGATGATGGCAGCATCCCTCACTTCAGGGACCTCACATCTCGCCAGCGGCACGGCCAGCTTGTGCAGGGATCCCGGCGCCGCCGCCGTCGCCCGCGCCTCGCCGCCGCTTCGCTCGCTCAGCGAGTCCGGCGATGAGCTATATTAATACTCCAGTTATATATCGTGGATGAGTATACGGTTGACACACGTAGGGTTGGTTTTGTGGACCTTTATTCCGTTAAAACTCGATATCTGATAATATGCTCCCTCTAAATTGAGGCGATAAAGTTGTCATAGTTTAGTCAAACGCCACCGGTGCTTAAACGAAATAAAGGCCTTCATTGTCTTGTTGAGCAACAGTGCTGTCAAACCAATATGTACGATTTTTAATAGTTTTATCTTTGCTAGAAGAGAGAACGATATAGTTCCGTTCGGAAAATGATTATCAAACTTCAGCAATGATTAAAGCAACTGCGTTATCAACAAATTCTCGTAGCAACATGACTAGTCTTACTGAGCTGAACAACGCCCAACGAAATGGTAAATATCTTATAACAGTCTACTGAATCAATAAACGAATGTATTTCCAGATTCTAGAACATACTATTTCTCAACAAGACACCTAGACCACAGTGTGCCGACCAAACCCACCGAGCCGTCACCACGAACGTACCACCGAAGTCCCTGCATTGACACACACACACAAAAACATGCGCGTACAAACACTAACACAACTACATTGAAAATGCCAGCGTGGATGACTGTGATGATGGACAGGGTATAGGGTGGTATGTCCTTGGTAAGGTCGAAAATTAGTATGTATAAAATTATAATGTGAAATGAAGAGAAATTATCACATTCTATTTTGATGGATTCTGGGAAACGGTACACAATATAAATCGGGGAATTTGCATTTTTCTTATCCATATTGAGTTCTGAATCTACGCTCACCAAAACATGCTCAGCAGCTTAATAAAATTAATTTTAATTCAAACACTTTTGGAGGAAAGATGTTGAAAGTATTGTTGGTGAAAGTAGAGATACCATAGTATAATTTCTCTAAGTAGACTTTTTAAGATAAGTATGCATCTTTGGTAATAATCATAACAAAAAAATGTACTCAATAATTTCCTAGTATCCTGAACGTTCAACTATTAACAGAAGCGTAACAATTGTAATAATTAAAAAAACATTCACGAAATTCTAAAGATCTAAAAGTGAATAGAAACTTACATTATGTACATTAATTTATTTCATCGATACTTTTAAATCAAGAAGATAGCTGCAGAATATACCAAGAGCATCCAAGAGTCAATTTGACGTCACGAAAAAAAGATGTTTACCTGACGTTAAAAATACAGAAAACATATTTAAAATAGTTTTCTGCAGCGATCTTACTGTTGTCACTAAATTCAAAAATAAGCTAATCCGGCAAACATCACAAAAGCTCTTCAAAATAATAAGGTATGAGGCGCAAGCGTCGAATGATCACAAGCTCCAACAAGTGTATTACAAAACAATGATTTTCATGATTTAAACCCCAATGTGTCAATGTCACTTCAACCACGTCATTTCTTGACTTATGATATGATACAATACAGAATTTAAAAAATATACGGACGTTAATGTCGAAATTGTTATCAATCTGAATACTTAAAGGATATATACCTTAATTTATTGTCTTTTTGTGACTCATAAAGGTATTATATATACAATTCAAGTTAACTCTTAAACGCATTCTTGTTTTATGAAGAAATACTGAATAGGCGAAAGTAAACAACATAACTACATATATAATTAAAACTGTACTACATAGTGTATATTAGAGAATTCAAAACTGAGCTTTTAGCCCTGATGTGTACAAGGTTACGCAAATCTCAAACATGGCAGCAACCAATTAGGAAATATACACGAGACTTTAAAATGGGCTATTTAATTATTTTTTAACTTTATTGTTTTAGAAAACATACTTATACAATTATTTTTAATCATAATATTATCATAACATCGTAGTGAAACTTAATCATCAAAAAGTGACTATTTTTATGTTCCCTCGCACATTTACAAAACGCACCGCTTGGCCGAAATAGCACGCGACGTCAAAGTCTATTGGTTTCTATGGTAATAAACTGATTTTGACGTGACAACGTCTTATAAATTGGTTTGCCGGGTGACACTTCAAGAAACTGCGTTACGCTCCGCTCACGTTATGCGCTCACAATGAGAGCGAGTGAGAGGCACGCGTCCCTTCCACTCGGGCATGGTTAGCCCGCCTAAGAGCGAGAGAGACAGACATAAAAAGTGAAAGGCACGCGTCCCTTCCACATAAATAAATGTTTTAAATTGTTACTATTATTTCATCCTTCTTCCTACTATACGAATGAATATTCACATTAAAATTATTTTACCACTCAAAGTCGTTGTCACGTAAAACTTTCGCCCGTATACCGACTTTACAGGCAACCAATTTTTTTTATCAAACTTTCAGTATGTTTGTGAACCAAGAACATCACATGATAAGGATAGTGATTTTAATATAAATTGTTTAGCTTACTGGTTTATATTTTGCATAATGATATAAACATATATATTTGGTAAAGTAACAACTAGAAGAAACGTTCAAAGCGGTATAAAAAAATACGTGCTTATTCCCTATTTGGTCGATTTAAACCATAAAACAGTAGGAACAGGAGATTTACTTAGCCTTGTGGAGAAAATATACTTAAAAGATAGAGCTACAACAGCACATCAATAACTTACGAAGTAAAGATATTTAGAGAGATATTCTACGACAGACACCGAAATAAGTGGAAGGAATATTTCTTGAATAAGCCGAATGAAAATTCTTATTGCTATGCACGGTTTTCATCCAGACTTAGATCGGAATTCATAGTCACAAATAATCTCCGATTACTTTCAATCAATGACTACATAATGTAATTGCTTATTTATTAGCAACTAGCTGACCCCAGCAAACGTTGTTTTGCAAAATGAAAAATTGATAGTAGCTGATTCTCCAGACCTACTGTATACGCATATAAAATTTGGTAAAAATCGGTAAAGCAGTTTCGGAGGAGTACGGTAACTAACATTGTGACATGAAAATTCTATATACTTTTGATAGATATGATCTTTGACGTTAGAAACACACCTACATTGCTTAGACAACAGTGAGTGCTTGTAATTTAATATGAACTTTATAACATAGCAATAAAGCTCAAATTGACTACGTTTTAGTTACAAATCATTTGTATGGGAAAAAGAAAAGGGCTATTTTTAGGGTTTTTCCAGCAATAATTCTAATTTTTAATTACTCGCCGTAAAAACCATCCTTGAACTTCAACGAACATTTTAAAAAAAGATTTGGCCAAATTGGTCCAGGCGTTGTTGAGTTATGCGCTTACCAACACATTTTGCGATTCATTTTTATATTATAGATTACGGGTGTAATCATTGATTGCAAGTAATCAGGGATTATTTGCAACTATGAATAAGAGTATCTATCAGCATCAACTTAATGTCAATTCTTGAATTATTCAGGTGTAAAGATCTGAAGGTGTCATCTCGGTGTCGTCAAAATATCTGGTTAGACATCATGCTACGTTGATTTTTGAGACACCGCCCTATGTTTATATATTAAAATCATTCGTTTTAAATATAGAATTAGTAGTTTAGTTTCTACTATATAATTAAAATTTACATATCTTCCACTTATTTCTCAATAGCTAGATATTCATCAGTGCATACCCCCATAAGGTTTCCGGGCACGCAGAAAGGAAGAGGGCACTGTCCGGGCAGAAAACGTATTTACAAAGTATGTAAAACACTTCACATAGACCAAAATAAGGCTCAGACACTGCATCCTCGAATAAAGTATTAAGTTGGTTTAATAATATTGATATATTCAGTAAGTTTAATTTCAAACAAATAAAGATTCGGTTCTAAGAATCGACATACATACTTTATCAATCAAATTTTATTGACAAACGTTTATGTAGGAACTATTGACGGTGAGCTAGACTCCATCTCATTCTGTAATTTAATTTTTCTTGTGTTTCAATTAATAATTTGAATCGCCAACTGATCCTACACGAGTTCTTCCGCGATATTTTTAATTCAAACATTGCTTTATTTGTATTACAACAAGGGTATCCTGAGCCATCAATGGGGTCGGCATCGCAGTAATATATTTGATATTGCAGGCAGTCGGCAGGCGGCAGGCATCCTAGGTCCGCTTGCCTAGGTGGGCCAAATGCTAGACAGCCACAATGTGGTATAAAAAAAAATAACCCTACAATATAACTTAAGACCTTCATTGAAAACCATGATAATTAAACCTCTGAAAGTGAATTTTTAATTTATTAAAACTAACAATAGTATTTATTTCTACACCCTTTCTATTCTACCAAGTTTCAGTGGAAACCTGTAAATGTCTTCACAGTTCTATAGAAAGATATTATGTTAACCTTATTCGACGACTCAGTTCTTGAAATATTACGTTTAGCTTTAAAATATTTAGGGCCTGAGAGTTAAATCATTCAATGGTTATAATATAGAGCCATCAAGTCAACTGAAAAATGTCGGTGATTGACTGTCTAAGTTTGCTGTTTATTTAACCATTGACTAATATACTCGGGTATGGTGAAACTGACTCTTAGACTAACTCAATAACTTACTATAAAATAGCATACAGATCAAAGGTACTATATTAGCAGTAGCATAGAGCAACAATGCAAAATAAAATTGTTATCTGGCACTTTACAACAGTATTTACAGAGGGTCATAAAGAAAGTTTCTAGGCATATAACTTAAATATTTATAACAATATGTAGCTTTCTATCTGAAACCTAATCAAATGTACCTTTCCAATCAGCGCATATAGATTATGTATAAATAGTATTTTTTTTTAAAGAACTAGTATTACACTCTCTGTAATATTTTTTTACTCAGAGTAACTCCAATATGGGGCTAATAAATTTCCAAATGTTCTGATTGGTACAACAAGCACAACTTATCAAAAGAGACGTACAAACATTCGAGACGAGAAAACGATACTTATATAGAACGTGTAATTACTAGCCTAACCTGTATATAGTAGCATATTTACCGCAAATATAAAAACAATAGTATTTTTATACATAAATATGCTGAATTCCGATATGAAATATCCCAAATGAAAAATAAATCCTACGAGTCTATAAAGCATTGAAAGTTGAGTTAGAAATGAGATGCTTTATCATGGCGCGTTGCTATTAGAACATTCTATTATATTTATCATGATTATTAAAGTTCCATTTTATATGAACAACATAAATTTGTTAATCAAAAATGATTGCAACTACTTGTTCTATGTGATTGCAGGTGGCGCCACCAGGCATCTCCTATTCCTCGCTCTGGCGGAGGGTAGGCAACCATGCATTATAGAAACGAAGGCGTATAACATTCCAATGTTTCAACATAAACAAAACAAAACCACAATAACATAAAATGCGCTGTATGTAATGTCGTAGACGAGATATTAATAGAAGATAGCCAACGTTTAACGGAATTGCGTAACTCGGATCGCAGCATTAAACTCAAAAGCCCTCCTCTCAGCAATTAATGACATGAAATTATGTATTGTTTTATATAATTCTCAATCAAATTCTATCGTAATACGAAGTTACTTTGAAAATATTTTGAGTTATAATTTTTGGCGAAGCAACGGCTTCAGTTGTCCTCTATTTGTATTATAGCTCAAAGAGAGATCACAAGAATCGATCTTATATCGATCTCGATGTCATCTCAATAACCCCACAACAGTCACGGGGTATAGAACTTCCACATTGGACAACGTACATCATTAATAGGTATTAATAAAGAAATAACCATGGCTTCGGTTTGACCCTTAACGGGTGTGCGGAGTAAGGTTCCAAGGCCTCTTTACCTCGGCCTTATCTCAATAATCAAGATAAAATATGAAATAATATAGCCATCAGATGGCGCCACGAGTAGGTATTCGAGTTACAGTTAATAAGTTAAACATCAGCTGTCATCTGCTACATCCCGAGGTACAGTATGAGTGTTTTGTGACGTGTGGTGCGGACGCGATGAGCGTGGAGCGAGCTACGTGCGATGTAGGCACCTCGTCCGCTTGTGCTGCCTGTGGCGCGCGTACGACAGCGGCAGCGTGAAGAAGGCCGCGGGCGCGCTGAGGGACTCTGAGGAGGAGCCGAGCGCGCCGGCCGCCGCGCCGCCGCCCGCGTCGCCGCCGCCCGTCTCCGCGCTACACAGCACACGTCATCCACCGCGACCACACTCCCTCCCCCCTCGCGACACGACACGACTGTGGACTAGGCGACTGTCGTGTCGTGCGCTCTAACACGACTGTAGACCATATACGACCGTAGCGGTGTCGCACACAGGTGAAATTTACGCGATTTATGGCCAAAATTACTTCTCTACGCTACTTATCTGTCTTTATCTTGCCGCTTTAGGAGGCACCGGCGAAATTTAATAGATCGTTAGAACTCATGTTTACCTACACAAAGTCACCCTGATTAATAACAATTACCTACCTATATATACCAATTGAGATTATACTTACGTAAATCTTTTAAACACGAGGGTCTATTCCAGTACTCAATTACAATGGTTACAAATAAATCAATAAGATATGCTATCCAAAGTATTATTTTTAAAACACACCTATTAGTTTAAACTCACTACAGCGAAATAAAGTCATAAACACTTAACGTAATACTGGCCAACTTCACAGTAAATTTTACCTGTGTGTCGTGTCATGAGCTCAAAACGACTGTAGACCGTTGCCGACTGTCACATCGAGCGATCTAGCCAGAGATCACCACAACACTAATACAAAATCTAATCAGACATTGTATTCTTGACTTAAGCCAAGTGTTAACTATGGAAATAAATGCCTTGATTTTTTTTGTTTTTTTAGAACATAATTTCCTAGTTCTTGTCTCGCAACATGTATTTCTTTCTATCACCCATCTTAACACTGATATAATTGTAATTAATTTTAATATTAACTTTTGCCTTAACCTAAAGGTGTCATATATTAAACATTATGTATTTGACTGAGACTTTTGCACAGTGTAGTGTAGTAGGAAAATGGGCAGATAATTATGCATGCTAACAAAGATTTACCATTACATTAAATGGATCGAAGGGAGAGCTCCTTGAGATGCATGCAACCTGAAACGGCGACTCAAGAAGCCCCAGCTCTCTATAAACTGTAGTGACCATATCCATATCGAAAAAAATAAAATATGACAATAAATATTGTTGTGAATAAACGTTGCTCATCTTCATTCTTCTAACTTCCTATAAGTTATATGCAGCCATTGATTTTAAATCTTCGGTTAACTCGGTCAGCAATGACCAACGTTTACAGACAAATCGGACATTTAGCAAATCAAGTCTGTCATATCGCAGCGCACTATTGACTTTACACATTTACTGCCAATCAATGGATAAATAAATTTAGAAAAGCCTCTACTCGTCTAATGATAAGAAAAGTGGGGCATTCCTAGGCGATGTGGAGATAATATGAGTATTCTGCCTCGTCATTGGGCCCTGCTAGAATAGGGGATATTATTGCAACGTTCTAGCGCCAGAGGGCAGCACTTGTGTGGACAGTAAACAGAAAATAATTTCTGGGTTTTTGGTAAGCAGTATTGACTTTAATATTCTAAATATCTACCTACAAGTGGAGTTTATCACTTAGTAAAAAACATAAAAGGTTTAGTATTGACTTTATAACATATTTTCTATGAAGTCCTTCAAAGACGAGGTTATGAGAATTGATCTAAGAAGTTACGTTGGCTGTAGACGGCGGAGTAGCCAGTCACAAATGCCATAAAACCTCGAAAACAAGATATTGTCTGTCTGTGAAAGTGACACCATCTGCGCTGAGTATCGCGTGATATCCCCCACTGCGGTTATTTGGAGATTGTATCAGCAAAGTGGTCGGCATATGGTTCACAATATCTCCACGCGGCCGGGGGGCGGTGAGACACGTACCTGAGGCTGAGGTCTGGGCTCGCGCAGCGGATGACGGGACTGGGGACCGCGGGGACCACCAAGTACGCCATCATCATGTAATACTTCCATACCTGGATCAGATGTAAATAAGTTTATTGAGAAGCAAAGAAATACTTTCTGGATTAGATGTGGATTGGTTGTGCAATACTATTCATTTAAAAATCGGGATGTATTGCAAGAATAGATTTTCTCAAACACTCTTGCTTTATGTGGGAATTTAATTAACTTAAATGTGAAAAAAATAAGCCTACGTTTACGGTGCCATATAAAGGAGTGGAAACGGTTATTAATAATTAATTAGTTACTTATCTTCAAAAATGACATAGAATATAAAAAAAGGAACAAGGGAATATGTTTGTTTTAAATGTTAAGTCGATTAGGTTCGCAGACGAAAACAGTACAGAACATCTATTTATACAAAAATAAGATAAAGATACTCACTTGCATATAACCATCTCTTTCCTTCTCCGGTTTTCTCGGAAGTGCAGGCGCACGGGAAAGGAGCGACGCGCGATTATCGTTCGGGGGTCTGAAATGTTTATTAGCCAGTTAAGATCGTTGAAACACATATCTTTCCGCAAAGGTTAAAAAACCTAGGGAAATTAACAGACAAGTCTTAAAACGTCAAATACCTACTGAGCTCGCCAGGCTGCCAAGCGTGGCGAGTATGGCAACGCTCCATTATAATAACGCAGGCTCAAGACATAGAACATTTTACGTCTGGAAGAGTGAGTTAGAAAGAGATGGGGGAGTACCAGTCGAGCGGCCTAGTCGAAGATATTCGACAACCGAGGAGAGAGCAATAAATATTTTGGAATGGTCTTATAGCTGTTGATAACAGATGGCCTTGAGAGCGTTACCGGGCTGTGAAGGACACAGAAGGCTTATCAACCAAGGCGGCGTCCTAACCGAACCCTCAAGTTAGGAGGAGACAACACGCACGAGGGCACCACTTAGGTACGGACCTCGGTTTGGGCTGTAGTCAGCATAGAGGACTATATAGATTATTACGCCGGGGTGTAATGTTACACCTATGGACAGAGAAGGGGGTTTTTGTTTTGTATACTATTATCTAGAATTGCACACATATTGCGCTTGATATATTACCGCCTACCTTTAACTAAGAAAGCTCTAGAACATAAATATTCTGTACTTTAATTTTAAGCTATTTAAGTGTATTTTCTTTTTGGTGGTTCTAATAAACAAATAAATGAATCTACATCGGGTCTGGGTGAGCCAAACTCATGGTTTTACGGTATATATAAGGTGTAAAGTGTCAACGAACGTGTTTATCTCTTGGAAGGCGGGTCAATACCATCAGATCTTATAGAAAAGTGTAACAACAGAGATATTTATACTCACGCTGGTTCTATGATGGTGTACAGCGCGTGAATCCTAGCGTGCAATATAGGCCAAGCCTGCAGCACTGTGGCGGGGCAGCGCGCGGGCACGCGGCCTCGCTCCAGCAAACCGAACAGAACCACCTGAAACAGTGTTCATTCATAAAAACAGGAAACACAAAAAAAAACATATTTCCGGCCAGCACACAACAACATTTAGATCTGTGGTAGCTATAAGCTTATTAAGACATCTGATATACTTAATATAATAGACATGCATTTATAGATATTGAAGTGAAACTTCTTTATAATCGTTGTGATTTTAAACAGGATGCAACGGAAAAAACGACAGGTAAAACAATCTTAAACGCTAACAAGGTTAAGCAACGTTGCGCGACGCCAGTACTTGGATGGGTGACCGCCCGAACAAAATCTTTTTGCACAGTATTTTTTTTTGTTTTTATTTAATTAATAGATTAGATAATGTATTTGTGTAGAGAGATGAAATGGGCACTAACCTCCCAGGGATCGGCGCCGTTGGACGAGCTGCTCCAACTATTCTTGGAAGAAGTCTCGTCGTGTTGTACGCCTGCAAAACAGTATCTTTTAGTAACAACTATCTGCGAACTAATATGAGTACAATGAGCCGGCTTAGCTAAGTGTAGTTGAATGGAGCATACTCGACTTTCATTTCGGAGGTCGAGTGAGTGATCAAAAAAAGCCATGCTATGAATTTTCTTTTTTTTTAATTCATGTGTGCCTTTATCACGACCTTTATCGGTGAAAGTAAATCGTTATCGTGAGGAAACCGAACCGATACACCGATATGTACTGAGCACTTTAAAGATATTGAAGGATATGTGACATCCAGTAACTCGCACTTGGCTAGCGTAGTGAATTAAGGTCTAATCTCCCTCGTCAAGAGCGAAATCTCTGTGTCCCAGCAGTGGGAACGTGGCGTGGCGCTCACTACCGGAGGTAACCAGCGTGTTAGGGACCGTCTCCACGAGCGATGGAATCGCGACGTAATCTCCACGAACGAGCGAGTATTCTGCCACCATATCGTCGAGACTCGTAACGGAATCGCTAAGTTTCTCGCTAACCCACTTGTCGGTTGTCACGATACGGTCCCTCACAGAGTGTTAGTGAGTATCAAGGCTCCAGTACACAGTGGCCTGTGTTGGGCCACGCTTTGCAATGCACAATTGTAGGCCACGATTACTTGGTGTTCACACATTGGCGCATGGCTCATTGCTGCCTGGCAAACCACTTGCGATGGACGTCGAAGAAATTACGACTGCGGATATTTATTTGTATGCAAGTATTACCGAAGTGTTTACCTTCTTCTTAGTTATTAAAAAGAACTGGCGAAAAAGGCGATAACGGATGCTGACCAAAACAATGACCTGAACTAAACATTGGCCGATTGTGTAATCACCACAGGCCACGCTACGCCACGATTCCTTTGAAGTATGCTCAAAAAACCGACAACTACCCGATTGCGCGCCATGATAACATATTATACCACTAGCGGCCCGCCCCGGCGTCGCACGGGTATAAAATTTTCCCGGAAATTATACGAATTTTTCTCGCCGTAAAAACCATCCTATCTCTCAAGTTGGATCAAACTGCACATGGTGTGCGAGTTTTATTATAATCGGTTAAGTGGTTTAGGAGTCCATCGAGGACAAACATTGTGACACGAGATTTATATATATTAAGATTACCCCTTGTACACAAACTTGGGCCACTGTAGGCTGGAGGCACATACACATACCTGCGGTCCACACGGGGTGTTGGCGTTCCACCACCCAGAGCAGGTCGGGCGTGGCGGCCGCTAGCAGCGCCTGCTTCTCGGCCGGCGGCAGCAGCGGCAGGCAGCGCTCCGTGAGCGCGGGGATGTGCGCGTCCATCGCGTCGATGAGCGCCGGCCCCTCGCGCGTGAGGGACAACTTCTCAAGGATCAGCTTGCATTCCCTGCAACCGTTCATTATTATAGCAACTGTTCCAAGGTTGGATTGGATATAAAAGTTTCTTAATAATTATAATTTAATGTGAATAGTTATTTAACAGTTTTTCACCAGTTATAACTAACTTACAAACTAGACTTATTTATTTGAGAAAAGACACAGAAAGCAAAGAACAAAGGAAAATAAAATAATTACAACATATTAAAACTTTCATAATTATCATAACTATCGTTAAAAATATCCACAGGCAGGTGTTCTCGTGCATTTAATAATAATAGAGCGCGCTGTGTTGGCGCATTGTTGGCATGGCGCGTTCTAGTCGTAATTGTGACAAACAGACGACGGTGACGCTGATTCAGCGAGAAGGCCGCTCTTTGTGCTTTTATTATTGTTTCGTTTTTGTATTTGATTGTATTGTTAAAGTGATTCGGATGTAGTCAAAGCTTTTTCTTCAGTCTCACACACAAAATCCACTACCGCTACAACACTAAATAAATTAAAAATTTAGTTTTTCTTATTACATTTTATTTCTTTATTTTTTAGTATTTAAACTAGTCTTTAGTGATTATGTATGTGGGTTGGTTGAAATAAAAGAGTTATTGCACTATACTGAATCTATTCATTTAACACGTTACAGGTTATAACAATTATATTATTTATTTAATCCTTATTAGGATATGTCTAAACACGGCTGAGGTTTGAAGAGTGACTGGCGAGGCTCCGCATAACTATGAAAAAGCTGAATTGACGAAACGCGTTTGCGCCGCGTACTTTATTGCTAATCTGTGTCACTACATCAATCCTCCCCTTTTTTCAAAATTTTTTACAAAAAAAATTTATTTTACTTAAGTAGTACATTCAAGGTTAAAACATTACAATAACATTACAAATTCAAAGGCTGCTACACAAATATGCTTACGTTTGAAAACAACATGCGATATGAGCTCGCATTCATTTATGCAGAGGTAAGTACATAGTTATTTCACAATCAAAGTTCGTTCGAATGACCAAAGTAAAATTTTGGCTTGTAAAATTACATACATGTTTTTTTTTAACTTTAAAATACATTTTTAACAATGAAATCTTTTAATAAAGTTGTATAAACAATGAAATAAACTTTGTATGTTAACAAAAAAAAATATTTTTAAACTACACATTTTTTTTTTTACATAATTCTAATACACTCAAAAATTAATAAAATCTAATTTTGAAAAAATTCTTAAATTTCGTATTACTGAGACACACGTGCAAATTCGCTAAGTTGCAAGATCGCTACATTACACTGTTAGTGCGCTCTAGTATCAGGTTACAGTTCGTGATAACGCCAAGTTCTATATATAATTGAATTATTTGCAACACATAAGAATAATGAACGGAACTAGTTATCATTTCTAATCACTTTGCACTACATCTTGAATTTTGTAGTTATTTTCGGAAGTTCGGTCTCCAGCGGGGTTACACATATTCCAGTCACTCGGCACAAGCAGTGGGAATGAGCCAATATCTCAAATTCCAGCACTGATCCTCCGGCAAGCATGTTTCCTCCAACCGGGCAAATCCTCCGGCAAAAACGCTTCTTCCAACCGGGCAAAACCTCGAGTGAATCTGCAGGTCCAAACTCCATTTTCGTCAGGATTGAATGCACCTCAGATATAAGCTGGCTTTAAAAATATCATGCCGCTTCTATAGAAGACTGTGAACTTCGTTGTCTGGATCGCGGTTTCATTGGATGACATCACTTACTGCGCATTCCGCGTGGCGTTGCTGCGTTGGCATTTTCTGAATGTGCCTGTTTATCCATGTTGTTCTATTATAAATTCCTTCAGCCGCGTTCTTAAAATTGAGTCACTCCTACACGGATAACTTAAACACAACCCACAATATAAATCACGATAATAACGAATCACGTCGGGTTTATCACGTCGTATTTATCACGTCGTATTTATCACGTCGGGTCACCACTTTAGTATTTTTACTAGTCTTTAGTGATTATGTATGTGGGTTGGTTGAAATAAAAGAGTTATTGCACTATTCTGAATCTATTCATTTAACACGTTACAGGTTGTTACAATTATATTATTTATTTAATCCTTATTAGGATATGTCTAAACACGGCTGAGGTTTGAAGAGTGACTGGCGAGGCTCCGCATAACTATGAAAAAGCTGAATTGACGAAACGCGTTTGCGCCGCGTACTTTATTGCTAATCTGTGTCACTACAATTTTAATTTTAATTATATGTGTGTGTTAGGATTTCAGTCTGAAATAATTAAATTGTATTAAACTTAAGCATTCTTTGTAGACAAACGTAATGTACGTTTTCACAAAACTTTCCTAAATTGTTACTATAGAATGAATTCATTGTACACTTTTGTACCATATTACGATGATACTGCTTGCTCATCTTCTTGAGAGTTTCCTTGGAAAATTTCAAAACAGGCGATATTACGCGAAACCCAGGATAGCGCCACTAGCACAGACAATAAACTTATCCTTTTTTCATTCTATATGGCTTTTCTGACTTCTATCTATGATGAAAAAGCTTTAATTATCAAAACTGTTTGAAGGACTTGTCATAGATAACACTGCGAACCTAACCACGAATCGAGAAACTTTTCTTCTCTGTTAACTGACAACGCTGTGCGCTGCTCGGCTCGGCTCGGCTCGCGGATCGTACCTGAGCACGTGTTGCGCCAGGCGGCGCGGGTAGGCGCGTCCCTGGCACAGCATGACGAGCGCGAGCGCCTCCGCGCCGCGGATCACGTGCGCCACGGAGTCCACTTTGTGCGTACGTTCGCCGCCGCTCGGCTCGCCGTTACGCCAGCTCGTTAGCAGTTGCAGTAGCATTCGTAGGCCGTTCTCCACTAGCTGCGGTGACGTGTCCTGCATAAAACAAAATAATATAGTACAAAAATTGTATTTCAAAGTGCCACACACAAAACATTACTCTATGTAGGAACAGTGTTGCAGAAACAAAAAGAAGGATCAATACGAAAAGATTCGGGTTCGTGATCTTACGAATACCCACCACAATATCTTAAAAAAATGACATAAGATACGAATCGCCAGACGCCACTCGTCCGTTTGCCAATAGTCATTGAAACGCAGCAGAAATGTTCAACCATCCCACCAACTAGATGAACTTGATTACTTAATAAAAGTAAGAGCAGGAGCATCATCCCTGTCAGTGTACCTGCAGTTCCTTGGCTAGGAAATGCGTGAAGCCGGCGAGCACGTCCTGGCGCCACTCGGGGAAGTCCACGATGAGGGTCTGCAGGGACTGGAAGGACAGCCCTCGGAGCTCTTCATCCATGTGCACCGTCAGCCGGCTGAGCAGTTCCACCAGCTCGCTGGGGCTCATGCCTTCCGGGATCAGTCTGGTGAAGTTATATTTGTTATTAATCTCACTTAGGGCGCCTACAGGAATAAGAAATAAGTTAAATAAATATTGCCGGACAATTCACGCCGGAATATCTAGTGTAGAACATTGAGTTTGGTCTTTTTTTACAGTTTATAGACACGATTTTGTAGATCCGTTTAAGGTAAATTATTTTATAGCTACTTTTCTCTGCTTTATACGCAATGCAATTTAATGGTTGAGCAGAAAAGTTTTAACAATTTTATCAATAAAATCTACTAGATTCCAACTATTCTAACGCAACTAGTTGCAACTTTAGACAAATTACTTCCACAAACTATGCGACCATATACAGAGTTATCGCTGCTGCAAACACGGCTGTAAATCTAGATATAAATATACATTTTACCCCAAAAAAGTTAAATTACCAAAATACTTTCAAAAACTCTAAACCACTGGCCCCAAAACTATCACACATAATCACACACATATCCCGGTAAGCACACTCACCTCGGTATAGCAGCGACACACGTCCTAAACAGATCAATCCTCGGTTTCCTCTCCCCCGTGTTGATCTCCTGTTCCTTCGTCACATTCTGTGTATTTGTCAACATGAGTGGTCTTCCATAATGCGCGTCCAGAGCCCTCAGTATGTCGACGAGCACGCGTCTTACGAAGGGAAAGTACGCGCTCATGCCGATTGAGCGAGCGGTCTCGTCCGTCAGCATCTTGTTGAGGAACGTCTTCTTGACGCGAAGTGTGTTGCCTGAAGGCAGAGTGCCCGATGTTCGAGGCATTGGCGGTTCGCCTTCCTTTTGCTGGAGGCTGTCGGCGACTACTAGGAAAGCTCGGAGACCTGTGGGAGTCATTTAGAACAGAATGACAGCATTTTTGTTTCATTCTATAGCGTTTTGTTAGCAGGTTTTATAGAAATAGAAATTAAAAGGTTTATTTACGTCAAAAAAATACAAACACAATACAGAGCAACTATAACATTAATTTTAGTTAGATTTATATACATGTGTACAACAAATTCTGACGTAAATTGGTTGCCACTCAGCATGTGCTGTAGGTGCTAAGGAAGCAGGCTACAGCGCTGGTTTTCAGTGGTACCATTTTACTAAAAATTAAACGCATGGTACAGTAAATATGAACAATGAAACGAAAAATAATTTTAGCTGATATTAATATATTTTGCGTGAATTTATTTTGTTTAAAAAAGTTCTGTACCCATACGGAGCTTTTTCATGTTTGGCACTATGACGCATAGATTTAAAACATTTTTAAGACATCTTTATAACCCATAAATATTTTACAATTTTACCCGTGAAGTCTTTGGGAAAGAGCGTAATGACGATGCCTTGAAGAAGGGACTGCGTCGCGTTCGAGAAAATGTGTATTTGCTAGCAAATTACGATAAATACTGACCTATAGACATCCTCTCCGGCGTCAAAATAATCTTAATCGGCCGACCCACCATCAACAGATCAAAGACAATCTCGCGCATCGCAAAGTCCAGCCGCTCCTGGGCTATAAACTGTATTATCTTCACGAAGATGTTCAGAGGAGTGTCGCGAGGCACCACGCCCTTGGAGCCCTTGGGGAAGAGCGAGTTCACGATGCTTTGCAGACGGGACTGCGTGGCGGAGTTCGACTCGCATTTGATGCGGATCATGTATACCCAGAGTAGGCGGTAGAGAGATTCTGAAAATAAATATATGCATATTCAAATATTGAAAAAAAAATAATGAGAGGAAAATTCACTGAGGGAATAAGTTAAAACATAAATCTAAATTTAAAAACCCCCGATTCCAATGCTTTAATATTCATCATAATATTCTGTAATGTGGACGCGATGCGCTTTCATATGATACCCCACTCAAGTATATTTGCAGATGTTCAGGTTTCCTTAGCAGTATTAGGTACAACTTGATTCGGGGCTAGCAAATGTATTTATTTATTCAATAGGAAGGCTTACAGCTAATATAACAAAATAAGAAGCTAATTATAAATATAGAAATCTAGCCATAAGCCGGTCTAAATTCTTATTTAATCATTATTTTATCCTTCCGTATTTATTAATCTCAAGTTATCAATCCGTAGTTTCTATTCTTGTTTATACATTTAACAGCGTCTTCTGAATAAAAACAGAAAATAAACACGGAGTCACCCTGTTTAATTTCAGAATTTATATTAAGTCTAGCAATATATGACTTTAGTTTAAAATGATGATGAAGCTCATTGCTTGCAAAGACAAGCTTGAGAAGCTTATCCAAACATAACGCAAATAATTAGTCAACTAGTTCGTCAAGTAGTTAGTAACTAGTTACAAACCTAACGCAACCCTGCACATCTTGGGGTCCCTGTTCTTGAGGTGCGATAGGCACATCGCGAGGAAGCAGTGCCAGTTGGCCAGGAAGAACTGCTTCTGGGAGACGCAGAGCAGGCACGTCACCAGCGGGAACAGCGCCAGCCGGTGCTTCGATTTGGTGCTGGCGTCGAGGGTGTGGCTGTACAGCATCTCGACGAAGTTCTTCAGGCAGGGGACGTTCACTTCGTTCTTCACGGTCTAGGGGAAGAAGGACGTGTTTATTAGCTGCATTAAAGATGTTTTATTTTGTTTGTTACATTTCAAACAAACGATGTTATAAACGAGAACGTAAAAAAAGATGGGTAGTAACATCTTCTTGAGATACAGCATCAAATACTCGCTTACCAAATTAGATTTAACTTGGAGGCATCAGGTTTAGAATAATCTTCTCAGTTTAAAAGGTCCCTAAACCTGCATTAACTAAATATGATTCACAATTTAATTGTAAGTACGTACTTTATTTTTTTCAACACAAAAAACACACACACATAATAAATTAATACAAGGAAAAAACATAAAAAAAATCGTTTTATATAAAAAAACTAATAATACTTTATACATATATGATGAACTCGAGTGTGACACAGTGTAGCAAAAATGCACCAGTTCGGTGATGAGCTGTTTTATAATTGCAAAGCTGATGGTTCCAAAGTATAAAAATTTTATTTTAAGGATTTAACTATGTGTATTTTATCTTCTATGTGATCCTAGAAAAAATAAAATTGAAGGCAATATTTATGAACAAGTGATAGGACCACTCACCGCAGCTACAGGCACCAGAATCTCCACGAAGAGGCCAGCCAGCGCGTGCCTGATGTCCTTGTCCTTCGCCTCCAGGAAGTACTGCGCGCACTCCTGCAGGAACTGGAAGGAGGCCTCGAACTCCTCGATGGGCACCATCTTGACGCGGAAGAACTTCATCCCCATGAGCAAGGATATGATGCTCTGGGTGTTGTGTGGGGACGGCTCGCGGCTCTTCAGCTCCTGGGCGCAATAATAGATTGGTAATACAGGTTATTTCACACGTCCGAATATGCTGACAAATGGCAGACAGCATAATCGCGGGTAGCAGATATTATTTAATTTTCATAAGAAGATATCAAAATTTTAAACAACTATTTAAAACCAAGTAGATTACCCTATTCGGAACAAAGTAAATTATATATTGGTTCCAAATATTAACTAGGAAAGGATTTCTACCTTGAGCTCTGCAGTGAATCTCTTCTTGACTGATGCGAACCGCGACTGCGCGAGTACGCCGATCACCTCGGCATACAGATCTGCTATTATATGCACGTTCGCGGCATTTGGGTTTGATTGCAACCTACAAAACAACAATACATGCATCATAATAATCAATTCTTATAAATGTCAGATGTAATTAGCAGATCACAAAATGTACCTCATTACATTTTTGCAATTTAATTACTCTAATTAATCTTTGTTCTTGAAACCTCTTGAAGGCGACGTTCTCGATATAACTGGCGAAGTCCTCATGTCCAGGGTGGAGCGGCCCGCTGCCTCAGGGCCTCGATCAGCGCCAGGCAGAAGAGGAACTGATATTACAAGACTATGACAATAATACTGACCCTTCCTTGTAGTTAAACCTTTTGAAGGCGACGTTCTCGATATAACTGACGAGGTCCTCATGTCCGGGGTGGAACGGCAGCTGCTTCAGAACCTCGATCAGCGCCAGGCAGAAGAGGAACTCCACGGCCAGGTCGCGCCGCTCCGCTTGCAGCTCCTCGCTGCTTCGTTCCGGCGCCTCCGCGCCCGCACCGCTGCCAGATACTATGTAGATGATGCTGAAATAAAAAAGTAATTCATGCAATGTTTTCAAAGTCATAATTAGTAAGATATTGTTGATCGAAGAATTGGGTTATGATTCCCTCAAAGATGTGAATGCATTTTTTATCCCCTTTAAAATTCACTCGGTATTCAACAGAGCGAAACGTTTCTATGGGAAACTAGCTGTCCGTAAGAATAATAATTGATTTTATTAGAAAGTGCCAAATTTCATTTAAATCGGGCCATTTGTAAGTAGCCTTCGTCACGTAAAGCTAGATCAGTACATGTAATTACAGATAGAATGTTACCTCTTATTCCTCAGATCCTGGTGAGGTTTCTTGGCCTGCTCGCTCAGCTGCGGCGAGTCTGCCATCTGCCGCTCCAGCCAGCCGAAGAGCGCGCGCAGCAGGGAAGGTAGACAGTGCTCCGCAACGGTTCCAAACGCGCACAGGATCTGGTCCAGTTGGTAGTCTTCACCGCGCTGCAGTGTCTTGTTCAGGGGTTTCTCCTGTGCCACAATATTTGAAGGTGTAAATGGTGATATGCTTAGTTTCGATATCCAAAGTAGCTCGTGATATTTATGAAAATTACTGTAAAAAGTACTGGCAAAAGCAAGTGCAACCAAAGACGTCCAGCAATGAGATGAACGGCACACCATTAAAATGAGAATGTGTCTTATTGAGTCTTAGTATTAACTATGGGCTCCATTTCAAAGCAAATTCCATCTAGCTTTCTACCTCTATATTGTCAAATAATTCGTTTCTTTGAAGCAAGCTATTTGAATTCATAACATAGAGGCTATGAAATTTACCAGAGGTTCCGCCATAACCGCCTCCATCTTGCGCTCTGCCTGCACCGTGAACTCGGTGAAGAGCAGGCGCATCACGTACTCGCCGGGACGAAGGTCGGAGTCGGGGGGCGCCACCGCCACGCCCTGCCGCCCGCCCCAAGGCAGCATTGAACCTGGAATGCAAATAATTATATGAGCCCCAATTTCACCATTTTATGATACAAATCGAGAATTATTGAGATGCATGACTAATTTAAAAACAAAAGCAAGTTTATTTTGTTCGGTTTCTTCCAGCTAAATCGGTAGAAAAAGTATCTGCCTTGAAGGTCTATTATTTTCTGAAAGTTAAAAGGTGCCTATTATGGGGTGGTACCACGAAAAATGGCAGTGCATGCACGAGTGAAACAACATTGTTCTCATATAAGGTATATCTATATAATGTATATCTATATAATGTATTTTAATTTAAGAACTAATTTTGTTCGCAATGTTTACCGAATGAGTTTATTGTAGTAAGATGATTGTTTGTTATTGTTTTATTTTCTTCGTAATATATTTGTGGAATAGTATAAGGTAGTATTTTTAGATTTTTGGATTTTGTTTTGTTTAAAATATACTTATTGTTTGTAATGTAAATTTCCCTTCTTTTTTTTAGTGACAGTCTGTGTAAATGTAAGTTTTATAAAATGTAAATCCGTTTTTGGCCTTATGACATAATTATAAGTTACTGGTTAAGATATATATTAAGGGCTGTGGATTTTGTTTGATAAATAAATAAATAAATAAATAAATAAATAAATATATCAGCCTTGTAGTATACCATGTTATACTTCATGTCCTGTCTGTCTGCAAGACGACAGTTGGTACCTGAGTTGAAATAAATGATGAAAGTGTTTTAACAAATGCTAGATTACCTCTAGTGGAGACAAAAGACGAGGCGCCATTGGTCTTCCAGTCAGCGAGTGAGTTCTTATCAGCAGTTTGGCTGTCAACGGCGTCGCCGGCGTGTTCGGGCGCCGGCTCCGGTCCGCCGCCGCTCACCTCCGACTCCGCCTCGCTCGACACCATAGAGGACGCCGCCTCTTCTGTGCCTGTACCTGCAGAATAAGTTTATTATAACGACCAGATGATACAACTGAATAGCAGTTAATAAATCGATATGTCTGGACAATAAACACTGCAACAATTAGCCCCCTGGAAAGCTCTGAGCTTGTGTTTTGATAGCAAGATATCTGATATACTTAAAAGAATATACATCGAGAAACAGAAACACACAATCTAGACTAGACGTTAGTGCAGATATCAGATACAATATGCAGAATTAAACTTAGGATCAGACATTTGATAAGTAACAAATGATATATCAGATTTCAGTGCAAATCTTAGTTTCCTCGTCCAGATTATAATAAGATTTATGTGTATAAAATAGAATAAGAGAGATTAGTTTGTTATTGGAGCATATTTATGACCGTTAGTTTCGATACAAAAATAACATAAACATCACTGATTTCCTGCTCATCACGTTACAAGAACAAATACGAACTAACACAATTTTGTCTGTTATTAAGTATTTTATATTTCGGAAACTGTTATTTAATTCTCCAATTACTGTATTGTGTGTATAGCAAATTTAACAAAATACTAATTATAACTTTAATGCTATGGAAAAGCAGCAGTACATACCAGATATATCGTCCATGTGCGCCTCTGAAGGCAATGTGCTCAGCGAGTCCGTCTCTTCAGAGTTCATCTTTCTGGTCAGTTCCTTCACCGTCTTGACCACTGTAATGCGGCCAACTTTTGCATTACATTTTTTCAACTTAGATATCGCACAATGCATGTCATTTAATATTTTTTAATTTTTACTATGTAACTCAGCAACAAGCCATAATTAGATAAATTTATCCTCATAAACATATGTTTTGCTGTAGTAGTAGGAAAATCCATAACTTTAATAATCTTAACAGGAAATTATGAGGTATATTACTTACTTCAATTACAGTGTTAATTTAGTTTCCATTTTGGTGCCACCCTGGAATAGAAAAATGTAGATTTAAAATGGATTTTTTGTGTCTAATGTAAAGTAATAATATAGCAGTCCTATACAAAGGAATATAAGGATCAGATTTAATTAAAAAATAGTATTAATCTGTGTGTTGTTGTCCAGCAAATGCTACAAATGTGTGTGACCTTACTAGTTTTTAGCAGCTTGCTAGAACAGGTAAGATTGAATAATCTATTAAGTAACTCAGAGTCAAGTTTAGTAAATTCTTAGATAAATACAAAAAGTGAAGTATACTATACTATATTCCAAATGTTATCTTGACTAATGGAAATAAATATTACTTAATACAAAACCCTGGGCCCAAACCAAGTATGCCCTTGCAAGTACTTTGGTTGGTTGGTTTGTTGGTTCTGCATCATGGCTAAGTTGTTGAGACACTTACGCCCGTATTAATAAACAACTCTACTCAGTTCAGTTCATATTATTGGCATCGCGCAAACTCTACTCTATGTTCGTCTTGAGTGCACAATCGTAACGTCATACGTACATTAGACGTTATCAAATATGCACTCAAAATCAAACATTGTTGACAATCACATTACCATAAACATACTACCATGTAATAACCTGGTGCAGTTTTATTAGATTCTGTGTGAGTTATGTTGTACTAATTTGTGTTTTTCCTAGAAATCAAATGTTCTGACATTACACCATTATGCCTTGGTATATGACAGCCTTCCATTAAGCTATAATACAAAGCTATTAGTCTCATTGACAGTATAAAGCACTTCAACCTCAACATGTAAAACATAATTATTTGTGTCTTAAGAAACAATGAAGAAAATTCCTTTTATCCTTGTAATACTGTGATAAAAGGTAATATTTGTGAGTAGCTCAAGAACAAAAGAGTGATTGATTGCATTGTAAGATTGGAAGTTATTAGTATACAATCCGCCAATAAACTAAAAATTAAAAAATAAATATGAGATGAACCCATAGAATTGGGTTCCATATAATATAGTTTATTAACTTTTTTTATCCCAAAAAATCACTTTTATTTTAATAAAATACTGCAAAAAGTAAAATAGGGGGAGCAACATTATACACCATTATACAATACATTAAAATTTCAACTATCATCCTATCAAAGTTATGTAGATACTGCCGGACAGACAGATATACAGGCAGACTTTGAAAGTCTTAGTAATAGGGTCCCATTGCAATGTTTGTGTATGGAACCATGAAAACTGGTAATGTGTAACACTACCAGTTTCTACGACAGCTATGCATTTCATGGATTCTGTCCATCCAGGAGAATCCAGGAGTTATTGGCATGAAAACCAAGTTTACACGAGGGCTTCTTTCTCAGTACCCAACCATTTTAAGTACAATTGCAAATATTCCATCAAGGATACTTTTGGGTTATTTTTGTTATTATTTATGTGTCATAGATATTAGTGTTTAGGTATAACAATATTTTAGAAAAAAGTTCTAAAACATTAATTTTCAATTTTTCAGTTCTTTCCAACTTTTGGACACAACAATTGCTTTTAATGGTAGGTGTACCTTTGTATATTTATGGATTTATAGAAGTAATAAGATACAAAGTTAAAGTGTTTTTAAATCATCTCACTTTTTCATGAAAAAGCATATTCAGGTCAAACTGTGTCAATAATAGTGGAATAAATAATGTCTCTCATAATATCTCTCATCAATTTTGATACATTCAAATATACCGGGATCAAATAAAACCGCAAATTGCTACCTAGTAAGCATTATTTGGAATTAAAACAATGGTAGTTTGCTTAGTAGCTCTTAGTATGATACCATGTAGTTACATACCTAAATGATGAAAAATATAAAAGAGAGAACTGAGAAAAAACAGCTTTCATAGTTAGACTACAAAAGAAACTAAATAAAATGGTTGTGTTTAATGATTTGTAAATCAAATGATTTGAGAAATAAATGTGTGTAACAATTACTATATTATTAATTCATTTATTAAGTTACTAAACAATCATTCACATTCATTCACCTTATCATACACATCCATTCACCTTGTCATTCTTGTGATTGAACGATATAGTGACAGTTCAGTTGGTCATTGAGTGAACATCACGTAAGTACGATGTGATATTTGTAATTTTCGTGAATACTTTATTCTAATAATAATAGTTTGTGTGATTTTGGTAATTTTTTTTTATTTGGAGCTTACTTCTGAGACTTTATCATGTGGCTTTTAATTATTATGTGAGAAAAAAAACAGCTTTTCATCAACCACTAAACTCCTTGTTCCAAATAAATGTATATTTTCTGTCAGACATTTGTAATAAAAGTGATGATAATAATCATGAATAGTGATAAACAATATCATAACAACTTAATAAATGACTCATCAATGACAATATTTATTTACCATTCCAAAAGCATCACAAACATATCCCTTGTGGGTAAGACTATAAGCAATACACAACTTAAAAATAAATTTATGGAACAAAATTCAAATGTACATAGCTTATAAAAATAAAGTAATCTATTCATCAACTTTCAGCACTACTTTTTAAATAGGATTATTATTAAAAGGTCAATTTATAAAGAAATGAGATTGAATTACCCTTCAAACAATTACTAATTGACGTAGGTACATAGTTCTACAGAGCAGAGACACTATAGAGCTAAATACAACAACCATGTAATAACCAAGTCTATACCTATCAGGGAATAACACTATTTAGTAATTACCTCAGCCAAATAAAAGAAAATAAAGAAATTTGTTGCTATCCCTGGACTACGAGAAGGGCGACCGAAGGTTAGGGGAAGTACGAGTAAAATTTAACACAAATTCAAAGCAAGCAGCCGGAACATAACAACAAAAGACAGTAAAACGGTAAAAGAAAAACGTAAAGAAAACCCACCGCTATCGATCTAGGAAATCCAGAAACAGCACAGGCACTTAGTTTTATATTTCGTTTATTTATTTAACATTAAAACTTTGGAAACTGGTTGATAATTTGTACAATATAACTGGATGTAATCGCAAGAAAACAAACTATGTCCGATTCCGATTTTCAAGCAAACGAATCGAGCAGAGTTTACAGCCAAGATGATTTTGACAATTTTATCAGTGTTGCCAGCCTACCTAAGAAAACAGCAAAATAAAGTGAGTGTTTTTCGTTTTGAACAAAAATAAATATCAATCAAAACATTATTATATTTTATCCAAAATTTCCCTGCTAACTTATATACATTCATATATATGGTATACATTCATATATATAATAGACCTAAATAAGAATATTTTATAGTTTAGACGCCAGTGAATTGATAAATGTATACAAAGTATATTTAGCGTATATAATAGTAAAAATGCATTCGTCAAAATCGTCTCATATTTTCCTAACACTGCTATTAGTGCTAATAGAGAATACCGAATTATGTCGAACTATTTTGAAGATAAGTCACTTGCTAATTGTTACTTGGATAACATTTTTGTTTACGCGTCTACCAAAAAGACAATTATATTGATATTTTCATCAATGGATTTTGTATAGCACAGTATGAATAAGTGAAAACTAAGGTTTAGAATTTACAAGAATGAATTATTTCATAATAATCTACTGTTCTCGAATAGATCCCAATCATATAGATTTACTACCTACCTACACTATTGAAACATATTGATATTTAGAAACCATTTTAAAAAAAAAGTGTGTGTGTGTGTCAGCTACGACGCACGATTGGAGTTTACTCCTTACGAACTATAATTATGATATATATCGAATAGAAAAAAGGGGTAAACGAACGCATCTGCTAAAATGATAAGAGAAACAAACATATATCTGTAATTATTCGGATTATTTATATTACTTCAATAATGCGTATTACATAAAGTACGTTACAAAATAATATAAATAAAATACAGAAATACCTCTTTGCGCGATACTTCGTAGTCTCAACTACGAAGTATCGCGCAAAGAGGAGACCCCGAAAATGAGATACGCTGTGTAATGTATTCCATCTCATTCTTTTACACGTTCAATCCTACATATATATATGTTTGTCTCTTTCTACGTAACGCCTCAACTTTACGTGTTACACTTTTTGATTTTACTCCTCATAAAATTTCCGTACCGGGCCTTATAACTCAAATCGTTTCTTAAGGAGTAAACTCCAATAATTGTGTTTTCTTGGGAATTTTACATATTATTTTTTGATTATTCTTAAATTACTATTTGAAATAGGTGTTTTTCTTTGATAGAATGCACTATTATGTTGAAGACCACAATTTGTACACATTGCAATCAACAATTTGACTTTGACTTTATAAACTTACCGAATATTGAACTTACCACAGGGTTAAATAAATGTTGTTTTGTGGATTGTACAGCTATATTTATTTATTTCGTTTATTTAATGTTAAAATTACTAGGTGTAAAAATATAGTCACTAGGACGCCAAAACTAAATACGACAAAAACTTCGTTCTACCGACATGAGACTCCAGTCTTTCAGATTTCATTGATATATTTAACTCTATAACGAGCATAGAATCGTAAATTGTTGTTAAAGTTAGGTTTTTTTATGTTTTAACGTACATACCTATTTTCGAAATATCAACAGTGGTGTTAAATGAAAACGTTAACCTAAAATCCTTGACCTTTAATTTTAAATTATTATTTGAGTGTTTTGACGTTTACAAGTGCAATCTTCTTAGTTTAATAAACTAAATTAAATGCCTTGACTAATAATTTTGTGTCTTTGAAATATGCATAAAGGTAAATCACCACGTTTCAAAATATTTTTGTTGTGTTCAATAACATTTGAGCTTTTATAATTTTTTAAGTTGGCAGCACAATTTACATAATTTTTAATTCTACTTGACAGAGTGATTGTCAGTTCTGACAGCCCAAAACTATAAATACGTCTATGGATACAGATACAATAATTATTTTGTTGTCTGCGATTAAACTTCAGAACAAGGAAACTGTTTCGGCTTTTTCTCCTAATACAATTAATTGGCGATGCAAAGATTATACGCACGCCTCTAGCGGCGTAGAAACTGTCTAAAAACGACACTTTGTTTATTTGTTGAAGTTTTAACTGATTTGTATTTTTTTCCTGAATTTTAACGAAAACTGTCAAAGTGTCGTTCTTAGACAGCTTCACAATTTTGACACTAGAGACGCTAGTTAAAGTTAGAATCTTTGCATCGCCATATCAATCAATAACTACTAATTGTGGATTGAACCATGAATGTTGCTTTTGTTTTTGTGTGAAGTTTTCATGAACAAAGCTACCTAATCAACATAAGCTTTATAAAAGGGGTTGTTTCCTTGGCCGTCAGTTACATAAAGTAGTAACTAATAGTAATAACTACTAGGTAAAACAAGATGAAATTAAGAAAAAATATAATTAGACTGCGACTTTTTTGGGAGTTTATACAGTATAGAATATCGAGGGTTTACTGCGAAAACCGACTAAATGACAATTTTGCCAAAAATGAGTTAATGACACAGTGGTACGTAATTTTTCACGCTCTTTCGACTGGTAAAACCCACTAAGCGATGCGACAACTCAAACAGGAGTTATTCAATGGTAAAACCGATTAAATTAAGCAAATTAACTCATACTCTAGCAGTAAAATATCTAAAATACCTTTATTATGTGAGTGTTTAAAAGATTATTCATGAAAAATGTATTAAAAGCATTTAAACGGAATAATTGGACAATTTACTTCACTACAACGACATTAAAATAGTCTGTGAAAACATTCTTTATAACTATACTCGTTACTGCTTGAACGAAATATTCAATTTTTAACTAAATTGACATGCAAAACCGACTAAACGAAGCATGTCAGCTTCGTTTAGTTGGTTTTGCATGTCAACAATTGCTGACTGCACAAGCTGACACGGAAAAGAAAAAAGAACTCGAAGAAGCTTGCTTAACTCATCAAGAAAGAAAGAGGATCTGCAACAGCGAAAAAGAAAAGGATAAAGTCAGATCCAACACAGATGAACATTTTGGTTCTGTAACGTTTGATTTGCAAGCGGTCCTCCAAATTCCTGTATGTGATGTAGGTCTGCTTTATTATTCCAGAAAGCTGTGTGTGTATAATCTAACGATCTATGAAGCACCTCTACCTAATAACGCGTATTGTTTTACTTGGTCGGAGGTGCATGGAAAGAAAGGTAGCCCTGAAATAGGAACGATACTTCTGCACTACCTTAGAAATTATGTTCCCAGTACTATCACGGAAATGACCTTATTTTCGGACACTGGCGGTGGTCAAAACCGCAATCAGTTTGTTGTTGCCTTGCTCCTCTGGGCCGTTCAAATGATAGACCATCTGAAAGTCATCGAACAGATTTTTATAGAATCTAGGCATACTCAGATGGAAGCAGATTCTATGCATAGCAGCATAGAACCTGCTAAAACGAACGCTTCTGTTTTTTCAATGTCAGAATGGATTTCTATCTTCAAACGAGCTCTACGCAAGAAATGTAAGGAAGTTGATGGAAAGAAAATTACAATAGATCCATACAAAGTCAAAGAGTTTAAGTATCATGAGTTTTTTGACTTGAAGCATCTTGCTAACACGATTATAAAAAGCAGAACAAAAGATGACAAGGGGCAATAAGTTCAATGGCTGAAGATTAAGCAAATAAAGTATGTCAAAGGAGAGGAGAGATAAATATTTTTTAATTATGACATGAGCGAGAAATTTAACATAATAGATATTCGAGAAAATCCATCTACTTCCCAATGCAATGCTGCCGCTGCTGTACGTCAATCAAAGAGGAGGAAGAAAGAACAGCTTACACCTATCGTTCCTGTCAACCAGTTTCCAGACCAACTACAACACCTTCATCAAGAGCAGCTAAAAATAAGTGAAGCAAAGAAGAGAGACCTCGTGAATCTTTGTACTAAAGGCATAATACCAGAAGAGCTTCAAGGCTGGTTCAGGAACCTAAAAACAGGTGTAGAAGTAAAAGATAGGTTACCTGAGGCAGCAATTAATGAAGATTCTACAAATGAGGAGGACGAATAACCTTCAACGCTGGGACCGTACCTGTAAAAACGAAGCTCGAAGTTTCTGATTCGTTTTCGAGCAAATGCTGACTTATGAGTAGTTTTTGCAAGAAAATGGCTCAGAAACATCGATTTTCATTTCCCGAATAGCGTACCTGATTAAAATATGATTTTTAGTAACAATTAATCATACTTTAGCATTTACTCGTTTTTTATTTAAGAGTACCAAGTTCCTTAAAATTTTAAACAGGAACATGTAAAACCGACTAGATTTTTTTCGTTGATTGATAAGTCAATTATTTTACACATTTAGCATCTCAATGTGACGTAAAATGCAATTATTTGTCATATTTGATATGTTTATTTTAATAAATAATCTCAAACACTAATACAAATGATTAAAACAGCTTTTTGTATGTTAACAAGTAAAACATGATAACTGCATGACCTTTCTCATAATTTTCCTAATATAAAGAATTCTGGCCGATATTTTTTCCTGAAACTATACAGAAGTTAGTCCTAATAGATGTATTGTTACATATAAATAATACGATGCCAAAACAATTGATGGATTATCAAGTAACAAAGGCACAAACTTTAAAAATCAAATATCTCAAAACTCATGTGAGTGCATTTAACTGGTTTTCGCAGTAAACCCTCGATATGTTTGATAGAATTGTTGTTTCGCAACTTTAAATCGATATAGCTCCTAAACCGTCAGTCGGATCAAAAAATGTCGTCGCGTCGTCGCCATTTTGAATATTCACTGTCTTTATTTAATACTCGCCTTTATTTATTTATTTATTAATACTTATCTAATATACATCGACTGTTGACACACAACACCACTCGTTTACGTTGCTCAGTCGGGTAAATATGGCTAACCGCCCTAACCCAGGCTTTTTGAAAAAGCTTCGGAGTTTATTTTTAAACCAAACGGTCTGTTAGCCATTAGTGGATTGTCCGAAAATAAGTATAATGAATATTTCCGGACAATCCACACAACAACATCTAGCCCCGTGATACCGTCTAAGCTTGTGTTACGGGTACTCGACATTTGACATACCCATTATAAATGACTATTTATACTATATAATATGTATATATATTTTTTACTATACATAAACAAAACCCTGACAAAGGGAACAGTCTCTGGTGGTAGGCTTCGGTCGCGGCTTGTCGACACCCTCCGGGCTGGGCCAGTGCGTGAAACTATTTTTTCGTGTTTCGTAATGTGGCCCGGAGAAGCCATCACCTTCTAGGTCTTCATGCTCCATCTTAGACCACATCGTCACTTAACATCAGGTGAGATTGTGGTAAAATGAAGTCATCAATAGCCTAATAAAAAAGCTTTTGCAGAACATACAACTTGTTCCCTCGGCGGGAATCGAACCCGTTACCTCTTACGCAAGCGGACCTTCTCGCACCACGCCACTGAGGTAGTCAATTCATTTTACACAATTGACGACTGCACAATGACATGACGAAGAGTCGGCCTTATCGGCAGCTTCTATGCAGCGGGGTGCGGGGGCCAGGGCAAAGCACTGCTACTAGCACGGCAGACGTAGAGCCGAGCCCCGCCCGCCAGCCAGTCTGAAGGAAGCCCACGTCGCGAACGGACGCACACACACCAACCACGTGAGTCGAAGCCATACAAACTCCTAACAGCATAACAAGCTCCTTACCCAACGGAAACATTAATAAATCGATCGAATTGAGCGACCCATCTCAGTCGAGCAGTTCTATCTAACGGTCTATAATAGATCACTTAATAAAACCAGTTTCTAATCGGTGTTTTTCGTTTGGACGTCCCACACCTCGGTTTAATCTAACTATTATATTGGTTTTGTTCTAGAAGCACCATGTCAAAGAAAAGCATAGAAGCGGCTTCAAGTGGCTCTAAGTCGGCCACTGAAAGCACCCCTCTCATTCCGGAACCGGTCAGTAAACTTACACTTGTTTAATTTATTTCTTCAAGACTCTATACAAATAGGTTAATAAGGACTTCTGATGCATCATCCGGACCTTTTATAAATGTATTATAGCACTGTCGTTCACAAATTTATTAATCTGTTATTATGTGACTTAGCTCGTTATTAACATTATTTTGTATTAATTTGAAAGTGACGAAAATTTAACATTCTTAAAAACATAATTAACCAAAGTTAAATTTTATAGATTTGTTTCCAACTTAATTACAAATTTGAATGCAAAAACGTGACCTAATATTTTATTAATTTAATGTTATGCAGTTATTTGAAGTATTTAAGCAGTTAGCAGCCCACCTATTTAGTTACTTGGGTCTTAAGGGTTTTTATAGATAGCTAACGATTTGAGTAGTTAATTACCTATTAAATTTTAAAGAACGTAATTAAATTTGAGCTTAGTTATGCGCAAGAGACTCCTTAATCGAAGCGCCTAGTTAATTAATTTAGTTAATTTATATCAAAATACAAAAAATATTACAGTACGTAGTTATATTTTAATTATATCCCTGAGCTTTACATTTTAACCAATACCAAATTTGTCAATTTTGTTGGGTTTTGGAGTAGCTATTATAATATAACTATCGGTCCACCCGTTATGAGGAGTTCAATGACTAACACACGTATAGAAGATTTATGTATATAAAGATATAGATTGTTATAACGACGCCGACCGACGTGGGCGAATGTCCGCGTGCGGCGCAAGAGGTACCGGGCTCGATTTCCGTCGTGGGGACTGAGAGTTTAATAAGTGTAATAAAAAAAAAAATATAAAAACCCGTGCGAAGCCGGGCGGGACACTAGTATTGAATAATATTAAGGAACACACAAGTTTTTCAAGAGTTTCCACTCAATTTCTTCAGGATTCCACCATCAGATCCTGGTTTCCTTACCATGGGACAACCCTTGGGATACTCCCTTTCTAACAAAAAAGAATAATCAAAATCGGTTCATAAACGACAAAGTTATCCACGGACATAAATAAAAAAAATGTACGGTAGAATTGAGAAACTTCCTTTTTGTTTAAGTCGGTTAAAAATACCTTTATATTTATGTTTAGTACCTTTTTTAAGTATATCAGATGTCTAGTACCCGTAACACAAGATTACAGCTCACCATAGGGCTAGTTGTTGTTGTGTGGATTGTCCGGAAAAAACTATAGTTAAATATATTTATTTGTTATATCGCTATTCGTTTAACTAATATTTAACATTTATATAATGTAAGTTCATTAATTCAAATTCAAATCTTTATTGAACTTTTGGAACATTGTTGAACACTTAGGTATGTCTCGTAGGGTTCGGTGTTAGGAGGCTTGAGTGAAACGACTGTGTTGGACTAAGGTAGGTTTATTACTAAACAAGAAATAAGTATAGTGGTGCAATGTGCATATCTATGCTATTTAGGCATACCTACAGTACACGCACATCGGAAAAAAATATATATTTATACACTACTAGCAGACCCCAGCAAACGTTGTTTTGCAAAATGATTAATAGATGTTGGCCGATTCTCATAGATACCGGATAAGCACAAAAATTTCATCAAAACCGGTCAAGCCGTTTCGGAGGAGTATGACAACGAAAACTGTGACACGAGAATTTTATATATTAGATTATTATTATGTTTTATACTTAATTTTACTTAACTAAATTCAGTTAACATTTTAAAATGCTTACTTCTATCTTATTTAAACACATTTTACATATTATATTTATATAAGGCTTTGTTCTATTCTTATGTACTAACATTTCTTTGCCTTTGTAATCAATTTTTATATTAGGTTCACTATCTTCAATTACACGAAAAGGTCCTACATAAAGTACTAGGCTGTTTAGTATTTACAAAAAAAAATGCATCTATGTAGTATATCAGTCACCTAACACCCATATAGTATAAATAATATAAATTAATTATAATATAAATTATAAATCACCAAAAATATATATAAAAATATGATCTTAACTAAAATGATAAGCTAACGTGAAGTGTGGTTGAAACAGAGTGGCGATGTGGTGGACAAAAGCGGTGGTCTGTCCATGAAGCAAGCGGCGTTCCTTGTGGCCGGGGAGATGGCTGGCTCCGGCGTGCTGGCGCTGCCGCGGGCGCTCGTCAAGACAGGTAACAGGCCAAGGGACACATTACTGGATGCATGTCTCATCATCATCATCTTCCTGACCTTATCCCACATCACGTGGGTCGGCACAACATGTTTTCTCCTTCCATTTCCCTCTATCACCCATCACCTCAACGCTCACCTCTTTCTTACAATGTATGTCTAATAATATTATATGAATTAGCTGAAGTGTTTGTTGGAACGCGCTAATCTCTCATTTGAATAATTATTTCACTGTTAGACAGCCTATTCGTCGAGAAAGGCTATATTAGGCTATTTACCGCGGGAAAATAGGTCGTTCCCGTGGGTAAATCCTTAAAACACGGGCAACGGCTAATAAGTGAATAAATAACAACTCTTAAAGCACAAGCGTTGAGCAAGCTAAATATAATATCAACTGGTATCTATATATTATGAAAGAGGACTCTTCGTGAAAAATACCCTATTTTCTTCAATAAATAAATACACTCGTCCATCAAATCTTCGACCTCACACAAAACTAGCTACAACTTATTCTAAATTAAAAATATTCAACTCTAGAACTCATTCAATGGCTAAAAATGTCATCATTCTCTTTCCCTTATTACGTGGGGTCGGCACAACATGTTTTTTCCTTCTATTTTCCTCTGTCACTCGTCATCTCAACTCCTTTCCTATACATGTCATCCTTCACACAGTCCATCCATCTTTTCTTTGGCCTTCCTCTTCCCACATATCCATCAACACACATATCTAACACTCTTTTCGTCACATGACATTCAATCCTTTTCATAATATGTCCATACCATGCCAACCGATTTCCACTCAACTTCTTTGTCACTGGTGCTACTTTCAAAGTTCCTCTTATATACTAATTTCTTATTTTATTCTTCCTGGTCACTCCACACATCCATCTCAACATTCTCATTTCTGACGCATGTATTCTTCTTTCATCAGTCCCTTTTACTGGCCGACATTCAGATCCATACATTACGACAGGTCTTATAATAGTTATGTAGATCATCCCTTTAAGCCTCGGAGGCATTCGGGGATCACAAACAGTCCCTGAGACCTGTCGCCATTTCATCCATACCGCATTTATTCTATTTTTTACATCTCTGTCAATTTCACAATCACTTTAAATACCTGAAGTCGGTGCAAACTGTTAGAAGTACACCATCTAAGGCAATATTGCCAAAATTGGATTGACCACCGAAGTTACAAAGCAGATGTTCTGTTTTGGTTCTGCTGATCTTCAGTCCGACACTCTCCAATTTCGACTGCCATTTTCCCAGTCTGCTCTGGACCTCGGCTCCGTCTTCACCAACGAGAACAATATCTTCAGCGAATAGCATACACCAAGGTGCTTCCTCCTGGATGTCCGCTGTAAGCGCATTCACGGCCAGGAGGAACAAATATGGCTTAAAGCCGATCCCTGGTGTATGCCTACAGCCACATCTAAAAATATATTTAATACAATTCCACAAAATATTAAATCAGAAAATTGTATTGAACATTTTCAAAAATAATTAAAATATTAGCATGTACAAAACAGTTTATACTCTACATAAGAGTTCTACCTAATCAATTTCATTTCCAAGTTTGTCCAAGTTAGTCATGTTTTGTAATTTTATAATATACTAGCTGACCCCAGCAAACGTTGTTTTGCAAAATGAAATAATAGATAGTAGCCGATTCTCAGACGTAATTAATATGCATTATAAAATTTCATAATAATCGGTTAAGCCGTTTCGGAGGAGTATGATAACTAACATTGTGACATGGAAATTTAAATATGAGATAATGCCTTTATAGTTTTGTAAATTGTTCTTTTACCAAATATATTTGTTAATTTTTACTTTTTAATTTGAAGCATAGAAAAATAATTATTTTTCTATGTTTGAAGTACATAATAAGATATTCATAAATGTAAACAATAATTAGAATAAGATTCTAATATAGGTACATAGATATCTAAATAGAATCTAGTTAGAATATAATCTTATTCTACTATTGTCATGCCCTGTCTGGGCCCATGTTGATAGCACTTATTAATTTGAATTGAAGACCAAATTGTACACACATGAATGCAATAAATGATTTTGAAGCTTTAATCAACGCGCGTCTCTCTGAATTTTCTTCGAAGTTCAATTATTTATATTACATGAAATAAATATTATCTATGTCAAAAACTTATTTTAATTTAATACGGCGTTCACCAGTGGTGAAGTTTTTTTTTATCACCACAAAAAAAGCGTTTTAAAATTTAAAACGTAGTGACTATATACTCTCTGGCGTTCACCACACTTCATGGGAACTAGCTTTCAAAAACTCGCAATAGGCAGGCCTATGTTCAGTAGTATTGAACTGAAATGATAGAGGGTTGGCGGTTGGCGGGACGGACTTTCAACCCATCTGAGGCTCAAACGCTTCGATAGCGCGTTTTAATTTTTCTACTAGCGACATCTAGTGGTGGTGTGCAACAAGTAGATATTTAAAGCAGCAAAGTGCGTTGTTGAGGGTGATCAGATTTAAAAATTAGTATCAACAGCCAGAATATGACAGAAATATCAATGAAAAATTATCCTTTTATTGGCTTCTTATTATTATATTCTATTTTGAATTCTTTGTTATAAGCTGTTGGTTTTCCATGTAAATAAATAAATAACATCAGTGAAGCAAGGGCGCGACCGAAGCCAATATCCTTGCATCGTCAATATCATTACGTAGTAATTTATTATTCTATGGCATCGTCGTGAGAGACTACACCGATGTGCAGCTTGTAAGATTATTCAATCGACAAGGCCTAGGCCGGGCCGGTTGACCCACTTCCAACCGCATCCTGGCGATTGAGATGATTGGCTCAAGACCATTTATGTACATCTTATTATCTTCTAATATATAAAATTTCCATGTCACAATGTTAGTTACCGTACACCTCCGACACGGCTATACCGATTTTTACCAAATGTTATATGCGTATGCGTATTCAGTAGGTCTGAGAATCGGCCACTATCTATTTTTACTTTGCAAAACAACTTGTTTTTTTTTTATCCTGGATAAGTTTTTATTTGAGTACAATCTCAGCTGATGTAAAGTGACGATGTGGTCTAAGATGGGACACCTAGAAGGTAGATGGCTTCTCCGGGCCACATTGCGAAACACGAAAAAATCGCTTTACGCACTGGCCCATCCCGGAGGGTGGTGACAAGCCGCGGCCGAAGCCTAGAGACGTTTGCTGGGGTCAGCTAGTCTGATATAAAAAATTAACCTGACACAATGTTAGTTATCATACTCCTCCGAAACGGCTTAACCGATTATTATGAAATTTTATAATGCATATTCATTACCTCTGAGAATCGGCTACTATCTATTTTTTCATTTTGCAAAACAACGTTTGCTGGGGTCAGCTAGTATTAAAATACTTAATTATGTATGTCTATTATAATAAGCATATCAGATGGTTAGTTCCTGTAACACAAGCTTAGAGCTTTACCACGGGGCTTAAAGTTATGTGGATTGTCCGAAAATATTTATATATTTGAAGACATTGAACTGATTAAATTTTTCATGCCAGAAATATTATGAGACCCCGCGGTGTTACCCGCGTTAAAATAGATTTTCTGGCGGAATGATATTAGCGGTAAATAGTAGCGTATGTCCTTTCTCAGGCCCTAGAGAATCTGTGTAACAAATTTAACTTAAATTAGTTAATTAGTTCATAAATTAGCATTTAAAATAAATAAAATAAAATATTCAGCTCAGCTTTTCTGTGGTGCTTTAATTAAGTTTGACCTGCTCCGATATTTATTGTTGAATTGAATTGAATGAGGTGCACGCATTTCTCAATAGGCAAGATAACTAATTAAAAATAGGTATTCTATTTAGTCGTAGATAGCCCGTAAAAAATACTAGACACATATGTTTCGCTTTATCCAATATATGAAAGTGCCAAGATTAGTCCGGATTGGACCGACCCCCACTCCGGACTGCATATTTTATTATTTTGAACTTGCTGCTCAATATCATCTATCTATATAAATAAAAATGAATTATTGTTTGTTAGTCTGATTAAAACTCGAAAACGGCTGAACGGATTTATCTTATATTAGTCTTGAAATGTTCGTGGAGGTCTAGCGAAGGTTTAAATGGTGAGAAAAATTCGAATATTGCCGGGAAAATAATTTTGATTAATAACCCGTGCGAAGCCGGGCCGGGCCGCTAGTATCAAATAAAATAATTGATAAAAAATACATATTATTCAAAATTATGGCAAATTTTGGAACCTTGAATACAAAGTTCTATTTTATTTAAATAAGAAAATCTAGTTAAGTTAGTTCTGTGATTCCTTAATTAATATAGCATTTTGAGTTTGAGTTTGGTAATATAACAACCTATGTAAAATATTTAGGCTTATAATCTAATAACTCATTCGAATTGTTGTAAATCTAAAGAAATTACCTTCTGTAAGCGAAGACTAGTAATAATGGAATGAAACATGAAAATTATTTTTAACCGATGATTTGAATCCTTATTATGTCACTGACGCCTCCATAAAATTTATTAAGGACAATGACAGTAAAAAAACTATGATAAAAGGATGAATCTGATAAAATAAAATGAAGAATTTATAGGAGTGAGATCAAACAAGTTTGAAGTCTCTATTAATATACTCTATCTACCTATATCGTTATAAATTACGTTATCTTTGCTGATAAAGATCGCATTGGCATTTCAAATTTCGTTGGTTTATTAGCCTCTTTAAATATTTTTGTTAGGTATCCTAGATATAAAATAGATTGTCAGGAAGATAGAATTATGAGGCTAGTAAAACTTATAAAAAAAAAACAAAATTACCTCATAAACTATTAGGTGACTCTTTAATTATCGTTATTTCTATATGAAATCTACTTCTTTGATAAAATAGGATGGAGTCAATGCTTGGACTAGCAGCAGCTAGTAGGTACATTCTCTCTATTCTCTCATAATCCCACCCATTATTATTATACGTACTAGCAGCAAAGCAAACGTTTGTAAAAGTGGACTATGCAATATTAGTAGAGGGTCTGTTATGGAAAACATATTTCATATGTAAATATATTGCAAATGGGTTGCCTAACAAATTTCAGTCCACGATGTGATTAATTCATAATAAAAATTTTTTTTTTAATATTTCACCGGCTTGTTTATTAAATAAAAGCCATATAAATCGAGAATGTGAGGCCCACAGAACATGAAACATTAGGAAGGGATCTAAGACTACGTATATCATCAGTGCATTTTTAAACAGGATTCAGGACTAAAAACGATTCGGTGACATTAGACCACCATTTGCATAGCTCTACATATTTTTGAATCTTTCAAAACACTCATTAACAAAACAGCGGAAAAAATATTTGGAAACCTGTCTTGCAGCTCCATTATGCTAATGTAAACTTAATAGTCAACGCTAAAAATTCTACTCCTACAGAATATTTTTGATAGTACCTAAGTAAGAGTAAGAATAGAATGATCTAAATGAAATGAAATTAGTTTATTGCTTGAAATATGGTATGCATAGGTGTCATAGGTTATTCATACAGTTCTACATACTTCGTCAATGTCGATTTGACATGCAATGTAAATTATGATTTAAGAAAAAATATAAATAATGCAATGTCAATATATTTGATTATCTGAATGTTACTCTCTTGAGTCTCTCTCAGCTTCCAGCAAAAATGATTGATAATGTTTGAGGAAACCTCACGTGATAAAATTCAGCTACTGTTAAGATGGACTATGAATAAGAATAATAATAAGAATAAGAATAATTTTTATTTATCATTTTACAAAACATAGCTTAGGTACATACATATATAATTAAGTGTCTTGTTACAAAATTTATGCAAACTTTGAATTATAATTCAATATAAACACTATTTTTAACTTAATAATCATATATCTTCCAAATAATCTTACAAAACAATTATGTTACCTTAACTGTTTTGTACATTATTTAAGTTAAAATGACGGTACCTAAACGGTTGGAGATGCAATACTTCCCGTGCTAGTCGAAACTGTGTTACGGCAAAGTAATGACATGATGTTTCCTACGACGATAATGTTCTATTTTAAACGTTTAACTAAAACATTAATTTGCAAAAAAAAACGGCGTTTTTAACTTGATAAAAATTAATCAATATGCATTTTTTTATTCATAGGTTTAAGTTTTATACGGCCAGGAAATAGAAAATAGTATGTTATTTATACAACACACTAGAACATTACAACTTGGTTAAGTTAAATAAATAAGTGTGAGCGAAGCACAGAAATTGTTCAATTATTAAGTTTTTACATCACAGCTCGACGCCTAAGTGATTATCTGATTAGGCGGACAGCTTTTATAAAAACGAACGAACTTCTCTATTGCGCAATAGTTTAGATTGTTTCATAATGATTATTTTGATTCTATTAAATTGTAAAAAACTCAATGTTGATACAAATAATGCTTGAAACCTGTTTCCTTTTGTAGAAAACTACTCGTAGTTGCAGCTTTTCACTCGGTAGGCCCCTCTAATATTCCCAATGCACTAGAAAACTATATAATATGGTAAAATCGTTATTATCAAATGTGGTTTAATATAGTAAATACTGTCTGAGTTAGCATGAATTTTGTGTCTTTCTAACATACACCATATGTAAAAAGTGAGTGACAATGACCAACAAATCCTAACGAATTTTTATCTAATATTGGTGAAGTTAACTATTTCGCATAATGGGGGCTAACATATACGAGTATATATTCTAAAAACCGCATGACATAAATCTCTTTAATTAATTTTACTTGTTTAAACAAAATATTATGTCAGGAACTGATTAGCCCACACAACCATGCAACTATGCAAATACTAAACTAGGCAGATAGAATCCAGGACATCATTAAACGTCCTAGGGTTGCTTCATTCCCTCAATTAGGTTAGAATAAACAGAAACACTGAAATAGAAACATCGTAACGTTGTTGCTTTTTGTTTTTATACTCGGAGGTCAGTCCGCAGGTGAGGAGCCGGCGTGCCTCAGGTATCTACTTAGAAAACTTGTTTGGTAACCTGTCTCATTATGATACGATTTCGAAACGCCCCAATGAATTTTCGGTGCTAGAGACATTGTTAGTATCTGCATAGGCTTATTCTAGGAATGAAAAATACCTTTGAACAGTAGTTACACTTGTTTTTTACGTTAAAAAAACTAGTGTATATGTGTGTGTGCGCAAGGGCCTGCTTCACAATCTTGGAGTAAAATTAGACAATGTTTAAAATATACAGGTATTTCTCTGTGTCACACGTGACAAAAAGATATTGACATAACTTACCATTAAGGTATTAACACGTATTATTGAATTATAGATAACTAGCTTACTTTTTAAAGTGGATCAAATTGTTGATACTCGATATTATTTAAGATCTTCATGTACAACACAGAATTTATACAATAAAATTTTCTTATTTCTTATTTCACGGATTTTGTGAAATAAGCCATTAGTAGGTATTATAATATCGCCACTCGCCTTTAAAAAAATTCAGTTCCTAATCCGTTGAGTAATTTCTATAGCTCTCAACAAACTGAAAGCAAACGGACTTCTTAATATACCACTATGTAAAATAATTATTCTGTTTAAAAAATTTACAAAAACATTCTCTGTAGCTTTTGAACATTTTAACAGACGAAAAAAGCTTCTTTGATTCCGCGGGAAAATACACAAAAGCATCATGAAAAGCTAGTTTCAACATCAAATTAAATAGAAACTACATAAATTTCCCAATTTATAATTAATTGTATTTTTATTTTTCCGTAGAGAATAAATGCAGTTTTTAACTAACCCTATTTTATCGTAGGTGTGATGAAACCAAGGAAAATATTTGCTGTAGCCTAGCCGCGCCGATAAGCCCATGCAACCTGAACCTTTTATTTACATTTGTACCTATCCATGCGTGCTTCTACTGTTCTTATTTATCTGGCATTTGCGAAATGAATAATTACCATATTGCTACAAGCATAGACGCTAAAGATTGTATGAATATATGGATTTACTCGTATGTTTATGTAATAATTATAGATTTGCACAATTTTAGGTACCTAGAGTGTTATTGAACTTTTAATTTAGATTTAAGACCTATTGTACAAACATTCTCGCAAATAAATGAATTCTAGAGGAGTTTTTGTAAAATGCATTTTAAATTTTATTAAGATAAGCTATATGGCGAATTGAAATGTGATCTGCAAAGCGATGAAGAGTCTGTGGCTTGGGATATTTAATACCAAATGTTAAGGTTGCTTGCTGGTTCAATTCCCGCTATTAATAGTTTCTTTATTACTAGCTTTATAACACGGCATTGCCTGTATTTGTAATTGTTCCCGGGGTTTAAAGTAGCCTAAATACTTTCTCAGTGAATTAACTGAGATACTCATAAAACACAAAGCAACATCTATGGTCTTGTAAGTCATCATCATCAACGTGATGTCGATTATGGCACTTAGCTATTTTCTTATTCAGAAGTACCTATTGTCAAAAATTTAAACAAAGAGAGAGAGAGAGAGAGTTCTATTATATTTTGCTAGCAACCATCTCCCGGCTTCTAGGTACTAGGAACGTGTACCTCTACATCGATGGAGCTACCAACTGGTGTCAACAATTTGAATGTTTTACTATATCGGCCTAACATTTTAACATTCTGACTGTCGCATAAGTGCTGCCACCTAAGGTTTCAGCACGTTCCCTACACGTAAATTATTCTGTTTTACGAGTATCATACTTTCCTCTTAGGCGCAAAGCACACTGGCCTGGCGGCTGACGAGACATGGCGCGGACATCATTCTCGTTAGTTAAAATACAAAGCACTGCAATAATTTTTATGTCAACAAATTCAACGGCCTTCATCGGATGCGTCATTTCGCTGGCCGTGCCCGCATGGGACCACGCCATGACCGCGCTAGATCTATGTGCTCTGGGCCTTTTACCACTAAGTATATCATTTATATTATGCTGAAAACTGTATTACCTCAATGCAAAATGAGATGTTGTCGTTGACATGCATTCACAATAGATTGATTATAATCTTGTAAATATCGGCAAGTTGCACGTAGGACGTCCACCGACTAGATTGAACGGCAGACAAGGTAAAGGCTGCGCGTTAACGTTGGCCGCTACCAACCGAAATAACCGGTGATGGAATCTTTGAGGGAGGCCCTTGTGAGGTATAAGACGATGATGATATCTCGTTAATACCTACTTAACAAAATGTGCTTTGTACAGGCAGGAATTAAATATATCAATCATTCATTCAGGATGGATCGGAGTACCGGTGATAGTACTAATGTGCGCGGCGGCGGCGTTCAGCGGCAAGCGGCTCGGCGACTGCTGGTCCATCCTTGAGGACCGCGACCCCGGCATGCGGACTCGCAAGCGGAACCCTTACGCCATCATTGTGGACCAGACACTCGGACGCACTTGGAGGTCAGTTACCTGTTAATTTTAATTACCAACTTAAGGTAATTAAAATTAACAGGGTTCTTCAAGTGGTGATTCAATAATACACAGTCATAGAAAGACGAACTGAGACGGGGTTGGGGCGTCTTATGGTAGCGTCATACGTATTTTTGAAAAGAAAGTCCTTCTTTGCTACATCCAGGTGTGTAAGGGCCGAGTAAAAAGGGTACAATACACTCCTAAGCAAGATGTCAGTACGTTTTTACTTCTTGTATCTATGTAAGTAGGTACACTTCGAACAGAGTAAATATATCTTATTACTGTTATGGATTCAAAATATTACTAGGAATTCAGTGCTAAGACCTAACTTACCTCTTCTCCCTTCAAAGTTGTGGTAGCAATGGCTATCACCATATATTATGTAATCTGTGCTATAACTCAGTGAAGGTATATATATACCTTTACGACCTCCTCTTTCTGCATCGAAATTGTAACAAAATTACTTTGGCGGCACGTCATTATGTCGCCGTAAAATAATACGAATCTTAAATTGATCAATTTACTAGTAAGTTCATCAACTTAAAGAAAATCATCAACGGCTTTTGTATTGTTTTTTTTCGAAAGAACTTTTAGTTATTAAATAATATAGTTAAAAACTTCACTTTAATATAATAGATCAACTGACGGTACCTGAATAATTATATATACGTAAATTCTATAATGCACACAGAAACATATACAAATATTAGTTATATATCTACAAATATTAATTAAAACATAGGTCATAATAGGCGATGTGGTCGCTCAGCGACAAAGCCTTTTATTGTTTTTTTTGTAAATAAAAAAAAACATAGGTCATGTACAAAGGCGAGCTTAAATTCAACGTTTTAAAATAAAGTATTCTCCTTCCAGCGTGGTGGTTTCAATGGCTATAATAGTGACCCTGTTCGGGGCGGCCGTGGTGTACCTGCTGCTGGCCGCTCAGATCCTCAGCCAGCTGCTACTCACGCTGCTGCCCACCGTCACCGTCTGCTCCTGGTACCTGCTGGTGGTGGCCGCTATGACGCCGCTCATGTTCTTCGCGACGCCCAAGGACTTCAAGTTAGTATCGAGAGATTTGGGATGGGCTGAGAGATAAGATATTTTCTTGGCAATCTGATTGATTCATATCTTTAATAAAGCAGTCAGATTCGAAAAGAATAAAGCTCGAAAAGATCAATCCATCGACCGTACCAATGCGTATGAAATTTGAATGGGGCCAGGGTTGAGCTTTCGAATAACAAGGTACCTACTATCTTCGCCCCTAGGAATATCGAAAGTTCCCCTCCAACGTTGAAAGAGTTTTCGTACAATGGGACCTATTATAGTTAGGGAGGCGAGGTAGCTAAATGGCGTAATTCAACGGCGCCGTCGAGACCTATCAAAATCGAAAGATAAAATAATTTCGAAAAGAAAAGCTCGTATGGCAAAAACCATTTTAGCGGTGGGTTTGGCGTGTACGGTTTTTCAAAAATGTTAAAAAAAACAGTTACTTTGGCATTCTCGAGCGCGTCAGATATTCATACTACGTATGCCCCGAGTGCCTCTGATCACAACGGTATACTAATCTGCCGGTTTGCGTGGTGGGGGTAGGCATAAAAAGTATTCAAAAATGCAAAAAAAAAAATTTACTCCAGCGCGTCAGATTTTTGGAAGGGGTGTTAAGTAGGCCCCAAGGAAGCTCCCTTTAAAAAAACTGACGATTTTGGCGTGACGATAAGTTACGATGAATTTTTGAAAACGCAAAAAAAAAAGTATTTTTGAAATACTCGAGCGCGTCAGATTTTCATAGGGGAGGTTTATCTCGGTATCCTGAAAGCATATTTTTTAATCTGACAGTAATGTTGGTGGGTTCTCTTAATCTGACCGAAAAAGGTTTTTTGGTTATTTTTTTTGTGTTTTTTTGGTTTTTTATTTTTAGAGACCTTTTTTGTGTAAAATAAAATTACCTTTTTTGTTTATTTAAACTTTTTTTAGTAAAATGTATCGTTCGCGACTTATATGCCGTAACGCGTTCTTAGGAAGACGAAATGGCTCCTCCACACTTCCGGTCATGCGGAAACCGGCAGATTTTGTAATTTTAGTAAGTTTTAGATTATATTCTTCAAAATAAATATAAAAAAAATCGCGCTCGAGAATGCCGGATTAACGTTTTTTTTTTACAAGTTCGCTACCCTATAACTCGGCGGCGTCAAGGACTTATCGTCAGATTAGTTAAATTTCGTCTTTAAACACTAAAATCAACCCCCAATATCTTAATCTGACGCGCTCGAGTATTTCAGACTATCAATTATTTTTTACTAATCTGATCGTCTATTCTAGGCGCGCGTCAGTCACTACATATAGAGATAAATACTTTACAAGGTTGTTCTATTAGGTCTAAGGTATCTCTCATATCTTAAACTGCCACGCTCGAGTATTGCCGAAAATTCCCCTATTCGCCTCCCTAACCATTAAGAGACTTATTATAAGACCCCCAAGGGCATAGAATTACCCTCGTGATCAATCGAACAAAATTATTATTTTCAATCCTTAATTATAAGGAAAGTTATTTGCAAAATACGTGGATGTTTGTTAGAGACGCGTTTACATTTAGAGATTTTTCTTATGTCTCGTAGAATATAATACTTTTTAATAAAAACTACTAATATGATACTCCAATAAAAAGCATTAATAGAAATACTATCAAATAGAAGAAAACCATTTTTTTGGACGAATGTCGGGCAAAAATCCGCGGAGTTGGATCCGATAACAATGGGATGGTATAAAAGTAAGTACCTACCTAGATTTTCGATAAGCACGGTTATTCAGGCGTAATTTATTAAGAAGGTACCTTAAATTATAAAATAATACTGTAATTCGGTACTGGCTGTGTTTGTTTGTGTCCACCGCAAATGTTTGTTCTAAATAATGTGCCTAATTATTTAGATTTTTTTGTGGCTGTGGACAGCCGAGGTCATTTAAGTTGCTTGTATTTTATTATGAGATACTAAGGAAGGTAAGTACGTCTATTAATTATTCTATGTTACTCACAGGGGTTGTTCCTAATTATTAACCCCCTACCGAAAATGAGGGGTGTTATAAGTTTGATGTGTCTGTCTGTCTGGGACATCATAGCTCACGAACGGATGGAACGATTTAAATTTAGTTTTTTTTGTATGAAAGGTGAGTCTGGCGCTAGTGTTTTTAGACATGTTTCATGTAAAATCGGTTGTGCCGTTTAAAAGTTATGGGCGTGAGAGTGGGGAAGCAAAACCGAAAATCTGAATGAATGGTGTTAAACACCGCATAACATTCATTCAGAGCAAAGTAAACAAACACCGGGTGTTTGTTTACTTTGATCTGAACTAAATCTGAATAAAAAAAATCTTATTCTGGAATTACTTTTTTAGGGAAACGCATAAGCCGAGATAAATAATAAGCCCCTAATGAGGCCATAATAAGCGTTCCAGCTCCCAGGACATAAAATCGGCTGGACCAAGACGAAGTGAGTTATCAATAATCATACTATAGAAAGTGGAATGTTTTTTCAATTCAAGGCACTAGGTACTTGTCTGTAATAATAATAGAGAACCTTCCTGCAATTTTATTAATATAATTCATTTTCTATTTAAATATTATGGTGCCATTTTGTGTTGGAAAAAACCCAGCCTGTGAAAAAATCCACTCTAAGCTAAAACCTTCTATCCTCAAACTTCTCATTTAATGTTATTAATTTTGTTTCAGGTAATAAGCAAAGAGAATAAAATCACTATGTCTAACAACAAGTAAAAGATTTGGAAAATTAACAGTATATTGATAGGATGTGGCCAATATTAAGAAAAATGAAAATGGAAGATGCAGATTCCTACAGACACAATACACAAGAAGAGGGCTTACTACTTTCCCTAATAAATAATACATATTCAATTGAATTCAAAATAATTTATTCTTTATGCAAACATTCAAACATAAAGGTACACGTAAAATAGTCACTTCAGACCTCAGAACTTTTTCCTACTATACTTTATCTATGCAATGCAACAAACACACTATAATTTTTTTTTTCTTTTTTGTATTTGTATCTGCCAATCAGTCGTACACGGAGTGATTAAATACTCTCTGAGTCATAGAAGACCATAAACAGTTGAATTGTGTGCAGCTTGCATTTTATGCACTACTTCCATTGAGGCAGGCCCTACACTAATGGTCATAAACATCTTGTTGTTTCAATATTTTTGAAACTATTGATTTTTATAAGCGCATTATAAATAACAAAAATATTCTACTATGCATCATGTTCTTTTATATGTCAGAAATACCCATTTTTTGTCACTGTTAAAATATGAAGTTCACAGGGGCATTCTGTCCCTAGCTAGTCCTACACATATTAGCAGTAAATTATAGGATTACTACTTTAGGATACTAATTTGTGGCCCCCGGGCATAGGGCAATACAACACTCACCCCCTAAAGAAAAGAGTGAGTGTTGAATTTGTCCTTACAGACGGAAATTTTAGGGAAAAACACATTGCCATCCCCATGTGATGTGAGTTATAATAAGCAAAAAAATAATCATGGATATTGCCTAACGATAAACTATGTGCGGCACAGGTGGACTGGAGTGATCGCGTTCGGCTCTGCTGTGCTCGCCTGCCTGTTCTTCTTCATCGAGATGATGAATGACATCCGTCCCTTCGTCTTCCGCTGGGGTATCCATGGCTTCCAGGTATTATAATTTTTTTTTTATGCACCAATAGGAATGCACAGGTGTAAATATATTGTACACTGGGATCACTCTAACCATTGTGAAAATCTGCATTAAAATTAGAGGGGTTTGAAATAATAATGGCAAAGGGCTTATTTTACAAATGGGAGATTTATATTACTGTAATAGTTAAGCATTGCTTGAACTAAATATGTGTCAATGGTTAGTAAAGTCAAGAGCTATCTCGCTTTGTCACATGTGACTGATCGAAATAGCTCTACATTTGAACCATTGCGATACGGGTCCTCTGAGATACAGTCACTGATTAGTTCAGTAGGAATACGGATCCTACTGAACTTGACTTGCCTTGACTGTATGCAAAATATGACTTGTATACTTGGTGCAATTAAACCTAGTTTAGTTTTAGTGTAGTATAGGTCGTCTGTAAGACATCGTACTAGCGATAAGGTGTACCTTTTGTAATTTTTTACAATAAAAGCCATTTTTATTTTTTTTTATTTTTATTGTAGTCGTCACATAACATCAGGTGAGATTGTAGTAAAATGAAGAATTATTTAGCATAAAATTGTCTTACTCCACTCAGAGTGGGTGGGTGAATTAGGCCTTAAGCGACGCTACTTGTCATTCTTTGTAAATGATCTAGTCATTTCATGTAGTCATCAACTTTAAGGCACCAAGAACAGCTGAAGAATGTAATTCCCTCTCCAATTTGGTTGTTCCATGCAATCCAAACACCTATTTGACGTTAGTTTCTTCTGGGAATACTTGTACCATCATCAAACTGAATTTAGGTTTTACTGCAAAACAACGTTCTTTTTCATCCTAGAATTTAAGGGCACTTAAGGCATAGGGAAAAAACATAAGTACTTTATTCCAGAATCCCTATAAATGATATATTTATTTGTTTCAGGACTTCTTCCTCGCGTTCGGAACCATCATGTTCGCGTTCGGAGGCGCTTCCACGTTTCCCACCATCCAGAACGACATGTCCGACAAGACGCAGTTTAGCAAGAGTCTGCACTACAGCTTTATTGGTAACATACACTTGATTTGAGATAGTATAGTGTCAATAGATATACAATAGGCATTACTTTGCAGTTATCCATTCAAAAAATATTAAATTAATGTAGCAATTTTGGTAACGTTAAGTTTATCTTCATAGTTATAACGCGATGCCCCAAAACACATCAAGCCAGCTACTTGCTTGATGTATCACGGCAACAACTAAATCGTCTTTTTCTTTGCGTCAAATCATGTACCAGTAATAATAATAATTTGATTATGTTTTGCAGCGATCCTAGTGCTGTACTTGCCCATCGCGGTGGGCGGTTACGCAGTGTTCGGAGACGCAGTGGCGCCCAACGTGGCCGCATCACTGGCGCCCACCCCACTGACCCTCGTGGGCAACGTGCTTATGGCCGTCCACCTCGTGTTCGCCTTCATCATCCTCATCAACCCCGTCTGCCAGGAGTTGGAGGAGCTCTACAACGTGCCGAGAGGTGAGCTGAGAGCTCTGTTATCTGTTGGGGTGATTGTTAAGTTTGAATTTGTTTTCTAATAATAATAATAATAATGGGCCTTTGCATCTATAACAGATGATTTAAGTAGCATCGCGGCGGCACTTGCGTTCGTGGCTGTAAAGACCAATACGAGAAAGGATCGCTCGGCCACACACTCGACAAGTGAATGTTCCCTCTGGTGGGCGAGGGTTGGAGGCCTGTTCGTGACGCCTCCGACGTTTGTCTTTTAGTACATCGAACCATGCTTGATCGTGGGCGCATTGACCATCGTTGATGAGACGACGCCATTTGGCTCGATCGACAGCCAACTCCTGCCAGCGGTCGCAATTTATGTTAAATGCGATCATATCGCGCTTGGCCGAGTCCTTGTAACGTAGTAATGGTCGCCCCACAGATCTTTTTGCATTTGCTACCTCTCCTAGTAGTATTTGTCGGGGCAAACGTGTCTGGTCCATACGAAGAACATTTCCAAGCCATTGAAGTCTTCTCTTTTTGAGCATGGCGGTCATACTGGGAAGCTGTGCCTCGTTCAGAACAGAGTCGTTTGTTACTCGATCTTTCCATGTGAAGCCCAGTATGCTTCGAAGACAGCGCATATGGAAAGTGTTGAGACGTCGTTCTTGTTTAGCGTACGTAGTCCAGGATTCAGCTCCATATAAGAGGGTGCTGAGGACACATGCTTGATAAATTTGCATTTTAGTTTTAACAGTTAGGTGTTTGTTGTCCCAAGCCCTTTCTCGGAGTCTCCCGAACGTGGTGGCTGCCTTTCCAATACGAGAATCAATCTCGGTATCCAGAGTGAGATTATTTGACATGAGTGATCCAAGATAGCAGAATTTATTGACAACTTCGAGTGGTGTGTTGTTAAGTGTAATCACTGGTGATTCCGAATATCCTTGCGCTAATATGACAGTCTTCTTGATATTAATGGACATAGAGAAGAGATTACATGCTCTAGAAAATTTGTCCATGATGGTTTGGAGCTCTGCTGGACTGTGTGCTATGAAAGCAGCATCGTCAGCGAATAGAAGACTGTCAACAAATAGGTTCTGCCTGTGTCGTTTGGATTTCAGTAAAGCTAAGTTGTAGAGTCTACCATCAAATCTAGTGTGTAGATTGATACCTTGTTGGTCATCTCCAAAAGCAAGTTTAATGGGCACTGAGAAGAATATTCCGAAAAGAGTTGGTGCCAGCACACAACCTTGACGTACGCCTCTGCATACGTCGAAAGGAGCAGATGTTTCGCCATTGAAAAGAACAGTGGCTTCCATACCCTCGTGGAATGATTGCACTATCTTCAGGAGCTTTGGTGGACATCCAATACTGACTAGTACCGAGTACAGTCCCTCTCTGCTGACGGTGTCAAAGGCCTTATTCAGATCAACAAATGCGACGACCAGAGGGGTGTTTTGTTCCCTACACTTTTCCTGAAGTTGTCTGAGAGAGAATATCATGTCGACTGTTGATCTTTTAGCTCTAAAGCCACACTGTGCCTCCGGGTAGATGCGATCGGCAAGATTTTGTAGTTTAGCCAAAATAGCCCTTGCAAAAGCTTTACCGACGATGCTCAGGAGTGATATACCACGGTAATTGTTGCAATCGCCACGGTCGCCTTTACCTTTATACAGGGTGACTATATTAGCATCGCGCATATCTTGTGGGACACAGCCTTCTTCCCAACATTTTGTCAAGTTATTATGTAGGACGGGCAATACACATTTCAGTTTTACAATTTCAGTTAAAATTTTGTCATTGCCTGGACTTTTGCCATTTTTGAGCTGTTTGACGGCCAGATGAAGTTCCTCTACGGTAGGTGCGGTGTCTAGTTCGTGCCAGGTGGCCAGGTTCGGGATGAGTCCCATAGCTTCTGACTGTATGTTAACAGGGCACGAGTAGAGTCCGGTATAGTGATCTACCCATCTTGCCATTTGACGGCTATTGTTTGCAATCACAGTGCCGTCAAGTTCTTTAAGAGGTGCCGTCTTTTTTTGAGTTGGACCAAGAGCTCTTTTAATGCCTTCGTAAACTCCGCCTATATTTCCCACATTTGCACATACTTGGATGCCCTGACAGAGTTCTGTCCAGTACGCATTTGCATAATATCGTATGCTTCGCTGAAGTGAGGCTTTTGCCTTTGATAGCTCTTCACGCATCGCATCGCAGGGATTAAGACGAAAGTTCTGGTAGGCTCTTCGCTTTATGTCAATGAGAGGCAGCAAGTTTTCTTCGTTTTGGTGGAGCCAGTCGTAAGTTTTCTTTTTCTGGTACCCAAAAGTGTTTCCTGCGGTTTCAGTCAGGAGAGCTTTAATCATATCCCATTCTACTTGGGCTGGTGCCAAGCTGTCCCATGTTGCCATTTCTTTATGAACCAGAGCCCCAAATGATTCCACTAATTCCATGTCTCGAGTCTTTAAAACATTGATCTTTCTCCTCCCAGTTGTTTTGGAGGAGTGAATTCTCTTTGGAATCAATCGGACTCTACTTGCAACTAGGCTGTGGTCTGTATCGCAGTCAGCGCTGTGGAACGTTCGTGTGTGAAGTGTTTCCCTCAGATCTCTCTTTCTGGTGAGAATTAGGTCTAGTTGATGCCAGTGCTTCGACCGGGGATGCATCCATGATACTTTGCGAATAAATTTACCTTTAAAGAACGTGTTGGTGACACAAAGCTGATGCCTCGAGCAAAACTCCAATAGACGTTGTCCATTGTCGTTTAGTTTACCGATGCCATGTAAACCTAGACATTCCGGCCAAGCAGATGCATCTTGGCCAACATGGGCGTTAAAGTCTCCAAGTATATGGAGTTTATCTGAAGAACGCACCCCACGCACTGTTTCTTCAAGTTGGTCATAGAATTGATCTTTGGTCTCAGGCTTAGCATTGAGTGTAGGAGCATAAGCAGAAATAAGAGTGACAAATCCATTTTCAGTATTTAGTCGCAAGACCATTATACGCTCAGATACTCCTACAGGTGCCTCTATAGTTTTTATTAATTTATTTCGGACTGCAAAACCAACACCGTGCTCTCGTGTATCCGAAGAGTTTTTGCCTATCCAATAAAAGGTGTAGTTTTGTTCACGTAAGGACCCTTCATCCTCAATCCTGGTTTCTTGAAGGGCTGCAACATCAACGTTCAGCCTCTGAAGCTCAAGGTCAATATTATATGTTTTACGTAGATGGTGAGCGTAATCTGAGCTTCCACAGGTATTCGGGAAGCCTGTCCTCATAGTTCGGACATTCCATGACGCAAAGCGCATGTATTTTGTGTTGTTGTTTGGTTTACGATTTATATTTTTCTTTTGAGCAGGTGGTTGCTATTACAGTGCCAACGTCCAGCTGTGAGGCTTGTGTTCCGTTCACCCAGGCGGAACAAGTTAACACTGAGGCGAATCAGTACCTTATTGGTTGGGGAGTGCCCAACTTGAAGCAGGCGGTGACTGATTAATAGACCTACGATGGATCTTCCTACTGTCGAGTGTGGTCCCTAGCGCTCGCACGTATGACGCCTATTTGTACGAACTTATAACTGGTAACTACCACACCCCGTGTTGTTTCCCCCCTGCACGGCAGGTGGGCGAAGTGACCTCTCCGCGGATGCTACTACGCCTGGGACGGACGACTTTATGGCAACATAGGCTTGCCCAAGAACCTATGCTACCCTCTATTACCTCCCCGGCAGGACCCACAGGAATGACAAGTCAATACGTGTGGTGCCGGTTTGGTCGCAGGGATCTGGCTAACGCCTAAACGAAGACCCCGTTTCCGGGTTTGCTATTAGTTTTCCTTCTTTAGAGTCTGGATTTAATGACTCAGTACGTGTCTTTACACGCTAACAGACGCTTAGTGTCCGAGATTTTGATGAATTTTATATCAGCGTCTTGTGCGTCGCCTACAGCTCCACCTTCGCCACCAGTCAAATTACCATCGCCAGTCGTAGATCCATCAAAGCCAGTCATTTCCATATTAGAGTCATCTTCGCCGAAATTTGTTTCATCATTGTTCGTTGCATCTTCCTCATCATCCCACAAACTTTCATTAACAAATTCAGGTTCCATTTTCGGCGCAACAGAGTTATTCTCGTCTTCATCAGGGATTGTTACGAATTCTTCTTTAGCTGAACCGGATGGTCCAGCTTCCAGAGGGTCAACACATTTTCGTTTCGCAGGTCCACTTGAAGATGAAGAATTATTTGATGCTATTGATGGCCTATTTGGTCGTTTAACTGCTACTGGAGTTGAGGAGGGCTTACTATCTAAATCAGTCTCTAGCTTAGTCATAATGGATTGCCTTTGTTGTGACGACCTCGGGCCTGGCCTTGAAGTCGGCTTTGGTTTGGATGGCGTAGAACTTTCTTCATTTTGATTTCCGGTTAAACCTTTCACTTGAAGTTGTTCTGCTGTACTAATAAATGACGCTAACTCTTCTTGCTTAACATTAACTTCGCCCTGATACATAAATTGTAATAAGTCTCTTAACGCAGAATGACTGACGTCTTTTAAAAATACTATAGGATGCTGTGTAGGGTTCACCTTGAACATTTCTTGAAAATACGGGGAGCAGACCGACAACACTAATTTGTGGGCCTGTAACAATCTGCCTTCGGCAGCCAAAGTTACATCCACTAAATCTCCACGCGACAGCAGGCCGTGGAAGCCTGCTGACATGTTGGCGTGGAAATTGTTCCAACATAATGAAAATTGTTCGTCCGACGCCATGATGGCGGCGTTACTTTATAAGACCTATCCTATACTTTTTGTACTATGTATATCAACGTTAGAAACATTGAAAAATATAATGTTCCTAACACACGCACGTGTAAGCGTACATAACACGTCCTCCCCGTTTGAGAAATGTTCAATGAAATTTCTAATAATAGTTCATTTATAAAACATTAATAATAAAAAACAATTAATTTATCTCCACTACAATAAAGTCACATACGAGTACATTATCAATTACAATCAACCTTAACTAATAATCAATTACTAACAATGACAAATATATTAGTACATTCTAGATTTCATTCTAGTGAAGTCAAAAAAGAGAAAATGCTTGCAGAACATAAAAACGTTTGACCCCTCGGCGGGAATCGAACCCACTACCTCTTGCACCGCAAGCGGACCTCCTCCCACCGCCGCTGAGGCTGTCGAATGCTTTATGAGTAGGCTCTGTCGTTTAAAAAAAAGCCCTAATTTGATAGTTACCAATGCTCGCCACGTTTTCCAGTCCTAAGGGTGTTGAGGCCCAAGAAGACGCTGCTGCTCTTCCTCTTTCCCTTGGCAGGGTGCTAACGTGAACACGGGAGAGAGTGAGGCAAACATTCTTACGCCAAAATTCGCGGCTTTGATACCTAAAAGTAATACCTTCAAGTGGTTTATGGCCAGAAAGTAGTTACCCAATATTTATTTTATATTGTGAATGTTTTTGCAGATTCTCTCGGCTACCGCATGCTGGTCCGCCTCTCAATCCTGGCCAGCATCCTCTTTATCGGCGAGAGCGTGCCGCGGTTCTACACCCTCCTGGCGCTTGTGGGGGGCTCCAGCGTTGCCATCCTCACCTACGTGCTGCCTTCCTTCGCCTACCTCAGCCTCGTCAGCCAGACGCCGCGCGAGGGACAGACGCCCATGTAACTATCTCTTTACTCGTACTATACTAAATGTGCCCTCTCTCTCTGTTTTATCCATCCGCACTTAGGTGCTCCCTTCCTTCTCCTACCTCCGACTGTTCAGCCAGACGCCGCGCGAGGGACAGACGTCCATGTAACTATTTCTTTACTCGTTCTATACTATAGGCGCCCTCTCTCTGTTTTATCTATCCGCAACTAGGTGCTCCCTTCCTCCTCCTACCTCAGTCTAGTCAGACAGATGCCCCGCGAGGGACAGACGACCATTTAACGTATCGCTTTAACCCATACTGAACTGAACTAGATATAAATCCTTTCTCCATCCTCACCTACGTGCTCGCTTCCTTCGCCTACCTCAGCCTCGTCAGCCAGACGCGCGAGGGACAGACGCTCATGTAACTATCTCTCTTACTCGTACTGAACTAGAGTTCTACTACTCTCTGTCTTAACTAACCTCATCTACGTGCTGCCTTCCCTCGCGTAGGTACCTCAACCTCGTGCATGTCTGACTGCTCTCTCTTTTGTTACTCCCATATAACGGAAATATATTGTGTATTCTATTGACTTTATATTCGACGATGTCTTGGGGCTTGATGGCTTGGGGGGGATGCAAAGTATCAACATTTCAGCCGAATGACATCCACTACATGACTTGATTTCCATTAGTTTTTCTGGGAAATCGCGGATTTTATAACATAGGCCTATCTTGTTTATGGATGTCCTACATTAAGCTTGATGATCTGTGTTTTACCTTCGAATAGATCACCCACAATGGCTATCTATGGCTATCGCTTGCGGTGCGAGAGGTAATGGGTTCGATTCCCGCCGAGGGTCAAGTGTCTGTATGTTCTGCAAGCACTTTTTCCTTGGTCTGGGTGTTTAATATGTATAGTAAAAAACATCTAAATTTATGTATATCTGTTATGTTAAGTATATCAGATGTCTAGTATTCGCAACACAAGCTAAGAGCTTATCACGGGGCTAGATGTTTTATGCGTCGATTGTCCGGAAATATTTATTTATTTATCTACTCTATGTGCTATAATGACCATAACCAGAGTTCTTTAACCTAAACCTTATTCTTGTAATTCATGTAAACAATGGTATGTGTTTTCAGTGAAACAACAGACGCGATGAAGCTGATCTGTTACACCGTGATGTTCGTGGGCATGCTGGGAGGCATCGCGGCCACGTGGGCTGCTCTGACGGCCATCTTCAGCACTTCGCAGGCCACACCGTGCTACCTATAAGTCTATAACGAATTCCTATAGTCCCTTTGCGGAGCACAAAGAATTTCGTGCAATGACCTTTTGGTTCTGTAGTCGCTAAATAACCTAGCGTTTTTAATGCGGTAAACGGGGGGTTTTATAGGTATATTTAATAAATACAGTAATTTTGCTGGAACTTTGCTCACAACTGAGTGAGAATTGTTATATTGCTATAGGTGGTACGAAATAATGTTGTCATCATTTATGTGGGAGCAAATGACGCCATTATTAGAGGTCAATGTACGAATTTCTTTCCGCTCCGCTACCCATACACGGGAGGCTGGGCCACTTATAGATAGCTCAGAGACAATGATTTAAATAAGGCGTTTTCTGATAAGAGTGGTATATTACGATGGTTTTAGACAAATGTACGTTTGCTTTAAGTAAGAACCTATAAGGTGGGTATGTCATTGAAAATATACCTATCCTAGATTGTAAAGAAACGTTTAAAAAAATGATACTTACATAATCTTAATACCTTTCTAAAATAGATTTTACGTTTTTATATTAAAGTAAAAGACAAAAGTTTTTTGTAATTAAAAATCTCCATATTTACAAAATACAAACAGTTTTTTTTTTTTGCTTATAAGAATAATATTAAGTTTATACCTACAGCTAAAGGACTAGTCTGATAATGCCATAAATGTAAGTCATCTCACGGACAGCACCTTATACAGGGTACGTAATACAGGTTTAACACAAGGTGCCACAAAATTTGTGTGCCTTCCCACATCATTTTGTGGTGCCTTGTATTTGGTGCAGCTTTTATTGTTCTCATTAACTAGGCAATTAAATATAATGAGTTCCAATGACGTCTTTTATTAATGGTACCTATTTTAGTGTGCTTACCGCGTGTGTACAGCTATTAATATATTATATATTAATAGCTATATATATATATATATATATTATACTAGCGGCCCGCCCCTGCGTCGCACGGGTATAAAATTTTCCCGGAAATTATTCGAATTTTTCTCGCCGTAAAAACCATCCTATCTCTCAAGTTGGATCGAACTGCACATGGTGTGCGAATTTTATTATAATCGGTTAAGTGGTTTAGGAGTCCATTGAGGACAAACATTGTGACACAAGATTTATATAATATTAAGATTGATAGGTAACTTATTTGTATCAAAACAGTATGCTGATGACACGATCGCAATACGATGCAGGTCGACCCCCAGCGGAGAGCGATAACAGTTATCACTAAGGTCCAATCATCGTCTTAATGTACGATAGATACCTACTAATTGGTCCAGTTGGATAAATATTTTCATGCTCGTTACTGACCCACATTTATATACAGGAATGTGAGCATGACTGTCAAACTTAGAATTATATCCACGTAAGAGAGATTTTTGCTCCTTTCTTTTGAAAATCGCAGACATAATATAATCTAAATTCATTGGTTCTCTACACAAGTTAAATAGTGCCAACATCTGTCCAGTTATGAATAACAAACGACACCTATAATTTACTGTAGGTATGAGGAATAAAGTGAAAAAAAAAGGTGTGTGTGTGCGATGCGATTCACACACGATAGATGTACCATTGTGTATCCACATTATTGACCAAATCATCTGTTCATCTTGTCGGCGGTCGTCCGAGGCCTCGCTGCGATCCACGGCTTCCATTCTAGAACTTTCGGGCTCAACGACCATTTCTTCTACCTGATACCTAAATTGCCATGGCCAGCCCATTGTCACATCAAAAATGAGTGTCCCTCTTGGAAAAAAAGGTCATAGGTAACATACCTACGTACAAAAATCACAGAACTGAAAAACTTCTTCTAATGTTGAACAGACTACTAATCCAAGAGCAATGCCAAGCTAAAAAAATATTATGGTGACATATTCGTTAACTCATGAGTTAGAAACGTTGATAATTAATAAAAGTCAATTCAGAAATGGTTTGGCCTGGTCGCCGAAACCCAAATGGCGCATTGCTTAAATGTACCTATTTTATGCCCAAGATCGGATCGTTAGCAACCAAAGCCGAGAGGCGGAGTAACCCCAGAGATAAGGACCAGGGCTTGACACTGTCCAGCGAAGCGCCACGCGGTGCGAACGTCTCCACTTCATTAGGTAAGTTTTATCATTAGCAGACAAATATAATTAATAAATACCTACTATATAACATAACGATTCAAATAGTTTTAGTGAAAATGTATGCTGCGTAGGTTTAATGATATTTAAATTTTACGTCAGCTATCTATGTTGAAGACAGAAATCAGATTTCAGAGGTCTGTTACATTGTAAGGTCAAATGTGAGATATTATTCTAATTTTCTTTAACTTAGCTAACTAAAAATATTTTCGTCTTGAAATATCTGAACTGGGGTAACCTAAAATGCCTCTCCTTTAAGACTTTTAAACAGTGATGTGTTTAGCTACCGATGTGATTATAACAGTTTTATTTTTTCGGGTTATAGGTACTAGTGTTATAATGGTGCTGACTTGCGTATTACGGACCGTTACTGCCCGAAGCTGCTTGGGGACCTACTGCTGCAGAAAGCTGCTTTACAGCACAGAATTTAAAAGTAAGTTCTAGGAGTAATCAATACCAAAACTGCTATCTAAGATGTTTTTAAATGCCTCGCCTCATTAGGACGCCATGGCTTCGCCGCTGACTATATACTTGTACAAGCAGACGACACAGCTAACAATGGCTGACAATCACCCAAACCAAACGTTCAGCTCAGTCGGTTAATATTGCAATGGATGGGTTTGGCGACCTTTGGCATCCATCCATTTTAATATGAACTGGATACATATCCAGCGACGTCGCCATGGCGTCGATCGTTATGGCGCAAGGCACCATGAGCGGTTAGTTTTTGTGACTGCTTCGCCCCAGTTTTATTGCTTGCGAATATATTTAAGAATGTATTTTTTTTCTATTAGGTATAACACTGCGATTGAATATGCCATTGAACATATAAGTACAATCGCATATACATATATTTATGGTTATTAAATGCCTTTATATGTTTCACACATAAGTTTAGGTCCGTTGTATTTCACTTCCAAGTTACAAGTAAAAAAAATATGTTATTGTTTTTGCGTTTTTGATTTAAGTTTCACTCAATTTAACCGGATATTAAGATAATTATGTCAGTCAATAGGTCAAGTTAAATATGTAGGTACCTATTTACTTCTTGTAATTTAATTGATTAGGTTTAGATCATTGTTTAAAAAGAAATCACCAATTATTAAATTTATGACAAGTATAAATCCATAACTTCTGGGAGAGCTGGTGGCAAACGGCCCTTGGTAGGGACAACTGGAAGGATTTGCGGGAGGCCTTTTCCAAATAGTGAGACATAATTGTAAAATATAGACAAAAAAAATCCAAATAATCTGGAAAAAATTATGGCAAGTCTCTCGCCAAGAGAGAAATCCCTGTGTCCCAGCGGTGGGAACGTTAATAGGGTGATGATGAAGTCAATTTTACATACTTACTGCGATACGCAACTCATCTCTACGAAGTATGAAATCGCTCTCGTTGTCTTAAAAACTACGCGACGGATTCATTAGTCATAGCTGGGTTCATTCATGAGAAAAGTGCATATCTATAGGAGCCAGGGCAGTTGATAGCATTTTTACACATCTAATGGTTTTTTTTCACGGTAATCTATCGCGCAGATTTTAGCTTTTTTAATGATTTCGGCTCAATATCGAGAGGTCAAACGATAAAGAGGAGTTTTGCTGTGCCATTGCCCGATTCATAATCGGCTATCGCCACGATGCCAACTAGATTTATCCAGTTTCAATCTCTAAACACCTTTTTAAAATAGGTGACCATTTAGAACGAGCCCGTTAGAATGGATAGCCCTAGCGGTTATCACTAGAGTACTGAGAGTCGTTCAAAATACACATAGGTAAGTATAAAAGTGAAGTTGTGCAAAATTGTTTTTCTTATTTCTTTTTAGCTTAGGGTCTTTTTAAAGAGTAGATAACAATCATAATAACGTACAATGTACGGCAATCACTGATAGCGCCTGCATTGATTTCTTGCATTCCTGCATTTGTGGTTTCATTGGTTTGTATGCAGAAGGTTTAAACAGTAAGCAACGCCTACATACCTACTGAACACACATTTTAATGTAAGTTAATATTAAAAACCCTCCGATACGATCCCTTAAAACTAAAATATCACCCATTCTTTTGTAATATGCATGTCATGCGGTATAATTGAGATAGATACCACTCGAGTATATTTACAGACATTCGGTTTTTCTTCCCCTCTCTCACCCCACATATATTTTATACGGCTTAACCGATTTTCACGCATAATTCACCTTTTATACAAATCGCGAAATCGCTTTTTCCATTCGCTATGATTCGTCAGACAGCCAGACAGACCCGTAAAACTTATAACACCCCTCTTGTTACGTTTGGTTAAAAACATTAATATTTTATTGGATGTAAGTTGCGTAACTGTGAAGATATGTTTTTGTTATGTAGGTACCTATAGTATCTTTATTTTATTTTCACGACTTAGGTGGATAATGAGTTTATTTATCTGTGTTTTTTATCTTTCGAATGTACTTGGTGTAACTTGAAATATGTATTCATTCATATTAATTAAGCATTCGTCTCGTATACCCTGATTTTCATACCCATGGCAAAAACATGTCACCCACCACACACTACCCGCTCTATTAGAATAGCAGTGCCCTGCGGTGTTACTCGCGCGGAGTTTCCAATTTCCCGACGGTTTATAGTAGTCTGTAGTCTATGACCTAATCCATTGTATACAATATCACCATACCTAATTTCAAGATAATTAAACAGACACACCCTTACATTTTCTCATTTATAAAATAATACACTAAAAACCTTGCTGTTGAATCACTCTATGTATTGCAAGAAACCATTTAAATATCCGTTCAGTAGTTTTTGAGTCAATAACGAACCCAGGGACAGACAGACGCGGCGGAAGACGATTAATTTATAATATGTTTACATATTATTGAAGATTTATAATGCGTATAATTTAATAGTTTACGACCATGCTTATCAGCTAGATTTGATCCATTCTTACGCAATTGTCAGCGGTTACGCATCTTCACTTGTTTACTGAAACTTCGTCAAAACAAGAGCTCGTTATAATTCCAATCACCTGTTCACGCATTACCGTGACTCTGTGTGGTAGTTTTGTAACCCAACAGTTTACGTAAAAAAAACTTATATACTTTATGGTTAAAAATTGCAATATCCATTTGCGCCAGAGGGCAGTACTTCCGTAGGCAGTAAACAAAGAGAACAGAAATAAATAAATTTGATATGAGATGGACTCGTATTACACATAGGGTCTGTGTACAGTTTATACATATTTTTCAAGATAATATAAATATAAATACATTAAAAACAATTTGTGTAGCGCCGAGGGAATAAACCCTTTAGCGCTGTAAGGAACGCACTCTTTAACTCGTAGTTCACACCACCTCCGTCTTGGACGGCGAGGTGGCGCTTGCGTCGCGTAGCGATAGCGACTAGCGACGACAAACCGCGCCGCGGGAGACCCGTGCCGTGTGAACTGGCTCGATACCCGCGCTGCGATATTAGTGTGTTTTTATCCCTTTCTCTTATATGTTATTGTGTTTCCTGTCATTTCTAATTAGGAATTATTATAATTTGTCATTCCTAAAAACATTTCAAGATCTTTTGTTTCTATAAGTCTTCTTATATTACTAGCTAGCGGCCCGCCCCGGCGTCGCACGGGTAAAAACGTTTCTGGCAATTTTTCCTTATTTGCTCACCGTTTAGACCTACCCTGGACTACGACAAACATTTTAAAATCAAAATCAGCTCATTCGGCCCAGCCCGAGTTTCGATCTCGAGTTTTAATCAGACTAACGAACAACAATTCATTTTTATTTATATAGATAGCTCCTACCCGACACGAAATTGGCCTTATTCCGGAATTTGACAAAGTATGAGTAAGACCCAGCAAATTTACTTCAGACGCACCGAAAGTGCATTTATATTTGTTTAAATTTTACACTGAATTTTTGAGCCCGTTTAATTACTTCTTCAAGCCGCTTATCATGTTCCACCTGATCTTTGCCCCACACTCATATGCCATCTGCAAAAAATTCTACACATTTAATGGAAAAGAGCTCTGGATAATGGACACCAAATGGCATTCTAAGCCATCTATAACTTCCGAATGGCGTGAAAAACGTACAGAGTTTACAACCTAAACATCCAAAATCCGTTCTTAGCATCAAATATCGAAAATATTTTAACCCCAGATAAATTACTTGTAACCTCTTCTAACGTGGTTAACTGAAAGTACCGCACTGCCTTATTTCATTGATAAGGATCTAAACAAATGTGTAGCAAATCTAGTTTATCAACTATCACAATATTAGTAACCCAGTCCGTGGGAGAAACCTCTTTTACAATAACTCCTGAAGTTATAATTCTATCTAACTCTTCTTTTGATAACCCCAGACAAAAAAGTTCTAAGACGTGTCTGTGAGAATTAGATATTTTTTTTAAGTTGTAATGTTAACAACAGAACACTGGATTCAAGATAATCAGCTGCTACCTTTTTTATTAATTTTATTATTGTGGTGCTAGTCGTTGTAAGAGGAGCACCATCTGCGGTGAATCATTAATATTTGTCAAAAATAATCTTAAATATAAAAAGCGCAAATACGTTAAGTATTGAGAGAAATATTGAATTGTCTTGTGTGGAACTGGAGCGGCATTTAATCTTATTAATTTATCGTCCCCCGAATGTCAATCAGGATACTTTTGAATCTACAATGGAAGAAGTTCTCCTTAAAATGATCTCTAAGTATCTGTGGTGATTTCAATATAGATATCTTACAAAATCCTCTAGCTGCTTGTCTTAGTTTATTTTAATGTTTTATTATGCATAATATTTTTAATCGGAACGATTTAACCTGTAAAAGTTTTATAGATAGGTTATAAAAAAATTCAGAAATTAAATGAATATCTCATCAAATTAAATTATATTTATGACAAATTGTGAGACCACTCACCTCTTACAAAACAGTTAGAGAACGTAAAAAATAATATTATTTCACACACGCACGCAGAAAAACCTGTGCTATTACAATATTATCAAAATCAAAATTGTGTTAAGAGATATATTATAAACTTATATTACCTATGAATATTTCTTACAAAAAGAAAAGAAAAAGAAGAAAATAAAGAATATTAAAGAGACGTGGACCCTGAGAAAAGTAAAGATGAAAAAGATAGACGCCCTAGAGATGATGTGGTGCTAGAGAAGAATACTCGGAGTATCGTGAACTGTACTGAATTCCGTACCAATGAGTCCATACTTTGAGAACTCAGCATCAAACATGCCTAAAGGGGAGGTGGCTATCGAACGACTTGTGGTCCAGGGGAAAGTTTAGGGCACCAGGCCACGACGAAGATGGCCTATGAGATGGACCGACCAGAAAAAAGTGGCAATAAATGGCTCATCATCACTGCATGAATGCACCAGGAAGGCGGCCATCAGAGAAGAGTGGCGGCGTGTTGTGAAGCTTGCCACCAACACCTGAAATGATGACCACGACCACTCTGTCAAGAGTGTAACCGACGAAGAAGAAGAATATGAATATTTATTTGATGAATACACTATTTATTTTCTTCTTTTAAGTAATCTCACTTCGAACTGTTGTCTATGCATTAAATAAATAATAAATAGATATTTATTTATATATGTACCTACTAGTCGACCCGACAGACGTTGTCCTGTCCCACGTCTCAAAAAACAATATCCAGTTGACTGTATTGTGAATCTAAACCATTCCCAGATCCCCTTGAACACACACAAAAAATTTCATCAAAATCGGTCCAGTCGTTTGAGAGAAGTTCAGTGACATACACACTCACAGAAGAATTATATATATAAAGATGTCTATGTATGTGACATCCGAAATCCAAACATAGTTCAGAGACCTTCATGTATCATCTTGTGCATCCTGTGTGTCGCTTCTTTCCTGTAGCATCAGCACCCATATTTACGTTCCCACTGTTGGGACACAGGGACGACCACGAGAAAGATAAGGCCTTAAATCACCACGAAGACCAAGTCGTGTGTTTAATATATTTTTGTATGCGTTCAATAATTATAAACAAAGTGTATTATCCTGAAATGTGACTAACGCACACATTTTCTGTATTTCAGATCGATTTTACACAAAGAAACACGAATGGGTTTCAGTATCTGACAACATCGGCACAGTGGGCATTTCAAATTATGCACAAGTACGTATGATATATGATGCAAGACGTTTATTGTAATATGACGCAGAATGAGTGTCAAAACAGGAGATTTTACGAGTATAAGTTATCCCAGGACCCAGGCTCGCTTAAGAGCATTTGGTTTTATGTTATATTCTATACTAGCTGGCCCTTTCCGGCATTACCTGATGTAATAACCTTCCTTTTGAATAAATAAATAAACATTTCGGGACTAACACAGCATCACCTAACCCCAAACTAAGCCGAGCTTACTTGTACCATAGACTAATTAGCTATAATTAGTCTATGCTGACTGATATACTACATAGATACATTTTTTTTGTAAATACATACTTATGACATATAGGAAACACCCAGACCCGAAACCAGAAATTGTAGATCTTACAAAATCTGGTCTCCCGGCGGGAATCGAACCCGCAACCTCTTAGACCACCGAGCCACAGACGTCGTCAAATTGTCGAATTACTCTACCTATTGCTGAAAACCTCTAATATGGATGGCTATAAACGTATGAATTTAATGTAATTTATAACGAGTGGTGAACTTTTGATAAAATATTAAATTTATTAATTAAATCAAGTTATGAGTGTGATATCAAAATCATATTAATTTATTTAATACTTTTGGTTTGTCTTTTCAAGGAAGCCTTAGGCGAGGTGGTTTACGCGCAACTACCTGAGGTGGGGGCTGCGCTGACGGCGGGCGACGAGTGCGGGGCCCTGGAGAGCGTGAAGGCGGCAGGAGAGCTTTACACGCCTGTCTCTGGCACGGTTAGTTCACCCGAGTCAACTACTGTAGGTATATTGTAACTCTTAGGAATATTGTTTACATTCTTTCTAGATATCAGAAGTAGGTGATAAGAGATTTCGTTTCTTTGTGAACATTTGAGGCCAATTTGTACTGAGGACTTTGGTTCAAAAAAGGGATCTTAGCTTGGAATAGTGTGATAAACTTCTGTTTAAGAATATAAGATGTTGTAGAAGAGTTTGTTTACTACCATCATAACTAGCATAGCAGATTTGATGATTATTATTTATTTTCGGCGGTAGGCGCAAAATGACCAACACAGTTTGTGTAATTTTTTAAAATTTATAAAGAAATAGTACATTTTAGTAAAGTATTCATGATCTAAAGTTACTATCTGTGTACACATCCTGCCATCCATTATTATTACTGTGAAATATAAAATTTGAACAAAGTTATTCCCCAAGCACTGCACAACATAATCTCCAAGAGTAAACATGAACACCGACACATTCCAAAATTCCTTGACCCAGCTGATTGTTATGATGTTTGTCAGTACCACACAACCCTTCATCAAGTTATTGTGTTTTATCATGTTTATTTTTTTATTAGTATTTTTCGTGGATTTTGATAAAAATGCTCTATAAGCTGCTATCCCTCTACTACTACAGTTTCCATAGCATTATTCTAGTTTACTTTGCACCTGACACATCTTACATGAGCTGCTTTCCGTAGGACTTAGCTTAGGCATATGAAAAAAACAATAAAATTTAAAAAATAATATGTATTAGATTTTATGGCCATCTCTCCTGTACTTATTATGGCCGTATATTATGGAATATTGTTTTTAGGAACACGAGAAAGTTGATTTCTTTACGAGGATAGTACAAAAATGTACAGAACAGTTCAACAACTTTTCCATGTGTTTTTCACACAAAAAAATAAATTATACTTACATTTAGCCTGTGCCGTAATGAATTGTAAGTAGCGGCAAGTTGGCGAGCACATAATTTGATGCTGTGTTCCAAAAAGACGCTACTGCCCAGAAAATCCTGTTATTTACCTGCCTGTGGCCGGGTTATACCTCTCTAGACCGCCCACGGGTAGAAAGAGGTAACATTATATTATAACTTGTGCCTGCGGCAAAGTGGCTAAGAATTCAATATTTATATTAAATTCCAGGTGACAGAGAAGAACACAGCCGTAGAAGCGACTCCGTCTCTCATCAACCAGTCCTGCTTCGAGAAGGGCTGGCTCTTCCAGCTCAAGCTGACGAGTGCCGCCGACCTGGACGGGCTGATGGACCAGGCGGCGTATGACAAGTATCTTGAAGATGCAGAGCACTAGCGAAGAACTACTCTATTCAGAAGCGTCCAGAATCTTACAACCTCTTGTACAGAACTAAAGCGGGTATAATACGCCTAGTTTAGTAATCGAAGGCAATCGCGTTGAGCAAATGTCGAATGAGAACCCGGAAACGGTTACGCTGATAACTAGCGCGCCAGTAGTTGAATTTCCAAATCGCTAACTTTTTCGTAACTATAATTTTGAGGCCACTTCTTGTTTGAGGCCATTTGAGCTGTTGCTACAGGTAGAAGTACTGTATCCACTATCAAAATACGTGTAAAACTTCGAATTGCACTACCTACGCTCCACCTGATAGCGATTGGCGCATTAGACGTCCAGGTCACCTTACGTGACCAAGGCTTTTGTAGCGGATAAAAAAAACGTAATCATAATATGTACGAGTTGGCCTTTTCCGGCTTTCTTCGGATGCAAAAACCTTCCTCTTGAATCTGTGCCTATTGCAGAAAACCGCATAAAGATCCGTTCAGTAGTTTTTGAATTTATCCCGAACTTAAAGACAGATAGATGCGGCGGGAAATTTAATTTACAATATGTACATGTATAGAGACATGGCTCTATGCACATAGAAAGTGTCGTACAAGTTAAAAGTCAGAAATATAATTAAAATATATGTACTTATCTGCCGGCCAAAAGTTTGAGACCACCTACATCAAAGTAGGAAAATGAAATTAAACTCAAATTTTTTCATAAATAATTTAAAAAGTAGTTTAATAATTAATTAAAATACTAACTTCATAATACACAATTATGAAGTTAAATATTGAACATTATAATGAACATTATAAAGAAAACAAAAAAATAAAGGAAAATCAACTATTTATGTTAAAATGCCGTTCATACTGTAAACGGATTTTTCGTCGAAAAACCCTCCCTTGGATTTTATTACTTTTTTCACTAGTCTAGGCATACGAGCAATCAATTTGTCGATTGTATCTTGTAAAATATTGTTCCAGCTTTCTTGTAAAGCCTTCCAGATGTCTTCTTTCGAGGTGGGACAACAACTGCGTACATTTCTATCAAGCTCTTCCCACAAAAGCTCGATTGGGTTGAGATCCGGGCTCTGAGGGGGCCACTCCATGTTTTAAACACCCATTCTGTTTCTTTGTGTTCTAAATAACCCCTGCATAATTTAGAACTATGTTTTGGGTCATTATCTTGTTGGAAATAAAACCATTTCCAATTGTTCTAAACCAGACGGAACGGCATTTTGCTGTAGTATTCGTTAATACTGCTCCTTTTTCATAATTCCTTCGACTCGTACCAAATCTCCGGTTCCATGGCCCGAGAAACATCCCCAGACCATGATGGAACCACCACCATGCTTGACTGTTGGCACCACACAATCCGGCATCATCTTTTCCTCGGCGTTACGTCGAACGAAAATTCGTCGTTTTCAACCAAATATTTCAAATTTGGATTCATCTGACCAAAGAACTTGTTTAAAGTCTTCTTCAGTCCAGTCTCGATGGGTAAGGGCCCACTGCATCCGTTTCTTTTTGCTTTGTGGTCTTAATGGTGGTTTTCGAACGGTGCGACGCGACCAAATAACTTAGTATCTCTTAATCGTCTTTTTACTGTAGTTAATGATACAGGTTCTGATCGGGATTTGTTCACTTCTACGCGGATTTCTGTTGCTGTTAGTCTCTATTCCGCTTGCTAGTTACAACGATGAAGTGATCCTCGCTAGTAGGGGTAGCTATCGGCCTTCCCGATCGAGAACGATCTTCATTACTGCCTGTCTCCTTGTATCGGGTTATTGTTTTATGAACACACGTCTTCGACAACTTAAGTTGAGAGGCAATCACACGTTCAGATTTGCCTTCGCCGTGTAAAACAACTATGGCAGTACGAGTTTCAATGCTTATTTCGCGAACTTTTCCCATTTTAAGATGTCTTCTCTGTAACAACGACGAGCTCAGACTAATAAGGTAGTAAAAGATTAACTCCATCCAAACCCAGGTACTAATTATGTTTTTGGTAGTTAAAACAATCCTAAATATCGGTCAACGCGAAAAAAAAAACAAAATAATAAGTCATAAGCAGATCATCAAAATATTGCAATGACTCTACCACCTGGAAGCCGCGCTATACCGCTTGGAAGGCCACGGCACTCATTGATGTTTTGAAACAATAGACCTTTTAATAGAATGATAACTTAAAAACAACATAAATAATGACTCTAATAAATTCTTTAATAATAATAGAATACGCAAGTGTTCAAATAAGCTTGTGGACTTTGAAATATTTTGTTGGTAACAAAGATTTTAACAGTGGTCTCAAACTTTTGGCCGGCAGTAGTTCTTAATCTAATTTTAATCATCACATCAGTTTGGTCAAAACTGCTAAAAATATTTTACCGATAGAGCATCTGCCAAGAAACTGAGCTTATTTCTTTTTAAAAATATTATCATATCCAGTAAATTCGAAATGTGACGAAAAATAGAGGTTGTAAGACAAAGCGCAAACCTTTTCACAATTCGTTTGAAATTGAATAGGAGGTACCGCACACAAGCAAAATTGTGAATATTATTTTAGTTTAAGTAAAAGTCCTTGTGTTGTTTAGGTGACACTGCCACACCATGCTATTAGCACTCTCTATAAGTGAGTGACTCTTCAAAGAGGCGCTAAGTACCTTATAAGTTTGAAATAAAATGTTTTTCACACTTTCCAAACAATTTAGTTTTTAATTTAATATTTTTATACGCACGCCCTTACGCTTAGTACAAATGGAAAACATATTCATCAAAAATATAGTCCAGGAGGGTTATAATTTTATTCATTAAAATTTTTTCGTCACATAACATTTACAAAACATAGTTTTTTGCATGTCAACTGTGCCTTAAAATCATAAAAATTATATCAAAATTTAAACACCTCCGATTGTTTATAGTTAACGAAATACCGACACGTTACATGCGTAGCAGCGGGTAAAGCTATGTATCTGAAACTAAACATCATGTGATAAAAGGTACTTGAGTAAAAAATATAGAACTAGACGTAAGATGGAACCATGAGACACATAGAAAGGGGTTCTACAATGTGTTTTGGATATGGTATTTATAGGAGAAAGGGTGCGAATGGCACGCACTTTCCGAACATATTTTGTTCTACAACTTTTCTATTTGGGGCCCTTTTTTTCGGAAATAGGCCTCAAATATTTATAAACCTAATCTAATCTCTACGTCATGTTTGTAGCCTTATGTCAGTTGACAAAATTTTTTTGAACCTCTAGAAGAAGGTATTAAAAATATTGAATAGTGACTATTATTATGATACTAAATAAGATAGGCTCTACTTTAATTGATACCTCTTTCCGCTTTATATACCATTAAAAAACACCTTATATACAAGCAACAAACATTAACTCAAAGGATCAGAATAATTTGAATTTAAACATTTAGATCAGAATAATTAATTGATAATTTGGGCCTAAGGCCTGACGCTACGTTTAGAGGGCGCGTATTTCTGTCAAACACGTAAACACGGACAGGCGCCCGCGCCCGCCGTATCGCAGAGTCTGGCCTAAGGCTAATTTCTGTGCCGCACTGACCGCGCTGACGGATCACCGCTCATGGGTCGGCACGTAAGTAAGTAAATGATTTATTTGCACACAGAAAAACACACACACATAGTAAATGAATACAAGAAATTAAAACCAAAAAGGCACCAGCTCAGTGATGTGTAGCACAATGAGCAACCATTGATTTTCAGCTGCTGCCCTTACATATAGATTGGCACGTATGAATCTGTATGGTCAATTTAGAAACGTTTTAGAATAACGCCGACCGCTCAGCGCTGACTAAAGTCAGCGTTATTCTAAAATGCTCAGCGTATAGCAGTTTGTGTAGAAAAACGGTCAGTTTTTTCCGCATTGTACTCAAGTTCTTACATAACCACGAAATATGTATAGCTTGAAGCATAGTGACCATAAAGCATTGCATAGTTACTTTTGGGGGTTCTTCTATGCTACTTGAGTGCAGCGGCTCCCGAGATGATCTCAATTAGCTCCCTGGTGATGACGGCCTGGCGCGTCCGGTTGAACAGCAGGGTGAGTCGGTTGATCATGTCCTCGGCGTTCTTCGTGGCGTTGTCCATGGCTGCCATGCGCGCAGACTGCTCCGATGCGGCGCTTTCCTGCACCAGAATAGATAACCTTTAAAGATAATGTTGATGACATGAGCACCCCTATTTACGTACCCACTGCTGGACACAGGGACCCATCCGCAGCGTAGGACGTGCACTTAGCGTACCTCGCCTCCAACCGGAATAGCTGGGGATCTTTGCGGAATGTCTATGTTCAGCAGTGGACGTCCTACGGATGAAATGATGATGATGACGATAGCAAATAAGACATGCATGCTTTATTCTATTAATATATTTGATCTCTAATCAAGAATGTCAATGTGTGTAACAAACACACTTTTGCATTTGGATGGAGCAAATCTATGCTAATATTATAAAGATGAGGAGTTTGCTTGTTTGATTGAACGTGCTAAGCTCAGGAGCTACACAGGTCCGTTTTGATCCGTTTTTGTCAGTGTTAGATAGTTAATTAATAAATTGCGGAAGGCTAAAGGCTATTTTTTACATCACAACATCATGGGAACATCGTATTTTCCCCCGGGAAAATCATAAACACTTTAAACTCCGTGGCATGAAAATCTAGTGTTATAATAAAAACCTTGAGATAATCTGAAAGTTGTGATGAGATTACCAGCGAGTTTTAAGTCGACTACTAGTTAAAATATTGTCGCTATGGTCAGCATTTCATCATCACCCTATTAACGTTCCCACCGCTGGGCACAGGCACTTCTCTCATGACGAAAGAGATTAGGCCTCACCACGCTGGCCAATTGCGAGTTGGTGAATGTCACATGTCTTTCAAACTATTCCTATATTAAAGTTTCCTCACCATGTTCGCCTTCACCGTTAAATCACGTGTTTAAAGTGCACATACATTATTCAACAAGAAAAAAAAAACCAGATGTGCGCGGCGAGGTTTGAACCCACGACCTTCGGAATTAAAGCAGAGAATTCTCCCGCTTAGCGAACACGGCTTTTTTGGTCAGCATTTGTATCATTAGAACTAGTCTTTCGATATACGAGTATAAAACCATATAAGACACATTCAAACTCTTGGCATAGTACCTTAAGAGTGAAGAAAAACAGCGCCGCGAGAGTCCATTCCGCGTAGCTCTCCAGTTGGTCTGCTTCCACGTCATCGAAGGCATGCATGTTGGGCGCCAGCTGGAAGAATACTATTTATTCAAAGTCAAAGTCATAATCGATAGGAACACCATCTCCGATTACATTAAGCGCAAGAGGTAAGGGGTTCAATACCCCCCGAGGGGTGAAGTGTTTGTTTGTTCTGCTTCTTTGTTTAAAAATTACAAAAATAAATCTACACATTTAAAGTGTATTATATTAAGTATATTAAATGGCTAGTACCCAACACAGGCTTAAAGTTTGCCATGGGATGTGTGGATTGTATATTTATTTATTTATTCATAATATCTCTAGTTGGTAACTATTCAGTATAGGTAATAAGCGATGTAATCATAGATAACAGAACACTGTCACCTTGTTCAGAATCTGTTCAGCTAGCACCACTGCTTCATGTTACCCAGTTTTAATAAATCTACCTTGACACGTAAAAAAATACAAATAGCTCAGGTCTTGTTAAGTATAACTTAAAAAGCTTTTAATCGTGACAAAACTAGATAATATTCATTACATCTTTTAAAAATATCTCATTTTCATAAATTCAGACCAAAAAATTTAGTCATGGTCACCTCCATCTTCGCCTGATGAAAGAAAGGGATGATGGTCATCTCATACTTGACGGCAGAGAAGTACTGGTTGTAGAATATCTCTCCCTGGTCGTAGGTGTAGCCCGCTTCGGATACCGCGTCTGCCATGCGCGAGGCATCCATAAACACTGGCGATATACGTCCCACCTGGACACACAGTCTTAGAATGGTTATAGCCCTAAATCTGGAGATAATCATAAAATGACAACAACCGTTGAATTATCCATACCAAAGTTGGAAAAGACGAAGCCATCTTGTACCAAAACTAATTTAAAAAGAAGCCGTGTTAGCTAAGTGGGAGCATATTCGACTTTAATTCCGAAGGTAGCGTGGGCTCAAACCACGCCGCGCCGCGCACTTCTGGATTTTTCGCATGGATAAATCTATGTGCACATTCACGCCATAACGCTGGCCTAGTGCGGGCTGGTGAATGTCACATAGTATTAAGATTCTTTCAAGTTCTCTGAAAAATCCGGCTTCCTCACGTTATTTTGGGTTTGCAGCTAAATGACGTGTTTGTAATAAAATATATTTGAAAAAAAAAATAATGTTCGCGGCTCGGACTTTGAACCCACGACCATCGAAATGAAAGTCGAAGGTTCTATCACTTAGCCAACACGGTTTTTATTGGTTTTACACGGTTAGATAAGTTATTAAAACATAAAATGTATGACCAAGAACTACTCGTCGTTTGTATGATTAATTATACATGATTACTTGTAAGAAGACTCTATCCTTTCAGGGCGTATTAGGGTTCAGTAGAATTCCCTTGCGCTCGCCGTCTTTATTGATGTAGAACGTTACCCAACTTAGGCAAGTTAGTTTAGCTTAGATCGCAAGTTTAGTTATAGGATATAGTTTGCGGTGGACGCAAATGTTTGAATAACTGTCTCAACTAATGCCGAGCTAAGTTAAACTTACATATCTTAGTTGGCGGTCGTCCAGCTTAAGCCCGAATTGAGGGTCAATATCATATCTACTGTTACCATTTTTATGAGACTTATACAATAAATATTGTAAAAAAATAATTTAAGAATCTATGCTCCGTACGTATGATTTTAACAAATGGTTAGGTATCTGATCATCTGCTTCTAGTTATTTTCAAAAACAGTTACAATGGAATGTTTTGTGAATTTTATAAAAACGACCACATATTATTTTTATTATACACCAGTGTTGCCATAAGCATACTTTGAAATGCAGGAATATGAATACAGTAGTAACAGTACATTTTGGTTTAAAGACCACGACTTAGAAGGACTATACAGAGTGTCGCAGAAATAGTGGTAGCACGTGCGTGTGCGGGAGAAAGGGTGGTTTCTCACATATATCTAATTAAATAACTTTTTTTATTAACAATTCCAGAAAGACGAATCAGAAGTAATATATTGAAAAAAAAACGGGATTTTTTGTAGTGCGTCAACTCGTATCGTGCGCGACTTATCGCCCAAGCACAGAAGGAGGTTGGACTGCCGCGCGTTCCGTCAATCTTAGCTATCCACCACGCTTAGCTATGCCAATTTTACATACAATTATGTTAAATAGGCACAGTTTAAGGTGGACTCACATTCATGTTAAACTGACTCAACTATGCTTAGATTAGGACGATCGGTTTTATCCGAATAATCATGTCAACAATCTTCATCAACAGAGTCGGTAAGCGCATTTTCATTTATTTTCAGGTATTATTAAGTCCTGAAAGGATCAGGTTCTACTTCGAAGTTATCATATAAACTGTGTACCCCGCGTATACTTCGATCGCATATACCTTGCACCACGACCATTTCTATGAAGTTATAATACTGTATAGATAGTACAATACAATACTCTTTATTGAAACACATAAAAATATATAATACAACAGAACAATGCTTAAGAACTAAATATTAAATAATAGTGTAACAATGGGCGGTCTTATAACTAAAAGTGATCTCTTCCAGACAACCTTTGGATGGACTGGAGAAAAACAAAAAGCGACGGACGTTGCAAATTGATGAAATAATAAAAATAAAAGAAAAATGTTCAATAATAAATAAGCTTTACATATTAAATAGATGGTATTACCGTGATGTAGTGTAGACTCACATCTTTAACGCTGACCAGCATGTTAGCAGCATACTGGCGCCGCAGCAGCGTGCGCGACTTGTCGCCCACGCACAGCAGGCGGTTGGTCGCCGACTCGGTGACCGCCGCGCGCTCCGCCAGCTTCAGCCGCATCCTGCGCGCCACGCCACTGTGTACGCCTCCGCAAAGACCTGCGATACCACACAATTCATTAATTAACAAAATTATAAGGGCGATTATGGAACAGAACCGTGAGGAAAGGCAAGAAACGTTTTCACTGATAATTTCATCATCATACTTGTATGAGTAAGTGTAAGTAGTAACCCTCTGAATCCTTTCACGTGACCTCCGGGTGGTGCTAAGAACAGACTTTGGTGGTAGGCTTCGGCCTCGGCTTGTCACCACCCTCCGGGCTGGGCCAGTGCGTGAAGTGATTTTTTTGTGTTTCGTAATGTGGTCCGGAGAAGCCATCTACCTTCTAGGTCTTCATGTCCCATCTTAGACCACATCGTCACTTTATATCAGGTGAGATTGTGGTCAAATGAAGGCTTTACGTGCATAAAAAAAAATGAGTTCAGTTTCGCCAGTGTTCTAGATTTATCAGTGTCGTCGGTCAGGAAAGAGAGAAAGAAAGAAAGAGAAACATTTATTGACACATCACAACACAAAATACAATAAAACAAAGAAAAAACAACAAATACTTAACACATAGTTTTGTGATGTGTCAAAAGGCCCCGTCTCAGCATAATGCAACCCCACACTTAGAGCGCGGAGGTGCGCTGATTTTCAGACGAGACCTTGGAACACAAAACATCACGAGCGACGACTAAATGATAAACATACAAAAAGAGATAAAAAAGTGGAGTGGTGACAGGAGCGTGCATCCACAGTGGACCCGCAGCCAAACAGCCCAATAGCAAGACCCATGTATATATATTTGGCTCCTGAATTACAGTTTTTACTAGTTCGGGAGCCTATGGGACCATTTCTTTGTTAAATTATTTTTTATGTCAATAAGAAAAAATAACTTTTACTTTTAAACTAAAGTTTCGGTTAGTATGGTGACAGGCTAAAAATATAGGACATAGGGAATCTTCCTATGTCCTATTGTTTGTATTAACAATCAGCAATGAAAAATTGCTTTTACAATTTTTTTTCAAAACATTGTGTTTTGCTTGAAATAGATCCCATACTTTATGAAACATAAAAAAAAACACTATTTTTATATAGATATCGATTGCGTAGGTCATATGCACAAAATTATACTACGAAACATGATAACTTAGATAAATAAATGCTTTGTTTTCATATTCTAAAATGTATTTTCGTGTGTTGGCGAATTCACCCTCGGTAGCAAATATTACGCCGAAATATTGTAAAAACTCTTAACAACTTAAAACTCTTCTTGGTAAAGCTGTAGTTTTTAACCTTCTAATGTTGATGAGCATGCTATAGATCTAATTTCAAAGCCTCAGTAATCTGCCAGGGTTAGTGTAATTCTTCGAAGAGAGATGAGTTGAGCTCTTTGATTCCACGTTCCAGACGTGCCGAGTTATCACAAAGGGCACACATGCGCTGTATTGCTCACGCCTTCGTTTCTTCTGATAAACACTCCTTTGGGTCACAGCGTAGGATGTTTGGTGACGTAGGGATGATAATGCACATATTTGTGTAAGTGGTTTGGCATATAAAATTTCCACTAAGGTAGTTACTTAGGCCGAGACTGATTTGCTACTAATCCGGAGGATTTCCTTGTTCTCAGAATATTTTGTAAAAACATTAGATATGTCCTGTCCTGCCCATGCGTCTAAGGAGATAAGCGTTTCGACTTTGACTTTAATTATTCTTTTTCACTGTTTCTGTAGTGCAGTTGTAGTGAGTAGGTACACTTAAGGCCCAAGGGGGTAGTCGGTTTGAATCGCTTTGAAGATCCAATAAGTTCAGCATGCTCCTTGTTCCTGGTGTTTTCTATGTGTAAAAATATTTACTATGTTTACATAAATGGCTATCCCTAACACAAATGGTCACGGTTTTACATGACACATGGGGAGAGGTGCTACTCCAGATATATTATCTCTATATGTTATCATGTCGTAATGAAATAAAATACATTTATTTTGGTACAGAAATATATATTAGGTATTGCATAACAAGTGATCGAAATAAGTATAGAATATGTACAGAGACATCATAATTTCATCATCACCCTATTAACGTTCCCACTGCTGTAGAATTACATTGATACAAACTGATTAGGTACACTATAAGACCTATGTAACAGATAGGTACATGTATTTCAGACAATTCATAAATTCTTTATTATACACAAAAAGGATACATTAAGGTTTATTAACAATGGTCATGTACAAAGGCGAGTTTAACCCTACAATAATAATTATATACTATACTTCCGATTCGTTATATTGAGGTTGCACATACTAAGATTTCATGAAACCGACAATTGTGTCAAATTTAAATTGTATGAATAAAATCAGTGAAATATAAAATATAATTAAAAAGAAATGGGTAAGTACCCAAAAGTTAATTATAAACAAACACCAAGGCAGTGAATCTAAGTCAAAACATATGATATGACCTGCGAAGATATCTTATATACCCTGAAACAAGACTTACGAGAAATTCCAATTGATCGTGTTACTTTCAATAGCTACTACTGCTTTAAATATATCTTTGGAAAAAACCTAATCAACGGGGACAATATTACAAATACCTTTTATACATTCCCGTGTTATGTTGCAATCGACGCGAACTTTTCGTCACTAGGAAATTTATCCTCGTCGGCGTACAAGGTCGACGCGCAAAAACTATTATTGTTATTTATAATACATATATACTGAGTGCTGCTATTATATTACGCCCCTTTTCGGATTTCCACTGATGCAAACATTTTCTTATTGAATCAGTCTACCTATTCTTGAAATCCGCATATAAATCCGTTCAGTTGTTCTTGAGTTTACCGCGAACATAAAGACAGATAGACGCAGCTGGTGACTTAAATCTATGGATCGTCCAAATGTATTTGCACGCGCATTACTTCCGAATTGCATAAAATTCGAGGATTCTTTCTGTTTTGTGTTTGCTACTATCAGGAATTTCATTTCTTAAACAAACCCCAGTTAAAATTAAAATTTTACACAAGGTGTCAGAAAAAGTTCGAAGTTCGGTTACGAAGTTCGCCGTTTCAGCTAGTTGATAATATGTTAAGATAGCTATTGGACAATCACCTCTGTCAGAAGTCATAGCGACGTAAAGCCACCTCTTCTTCTTATCGGCGTCGAGCTGGTCAGGCGTGGGCGCGGCGGGGGCGGCGGCGGGGGCGGGCGGCTCAGGTTCCTTCCTCTTGGGATCGTGGTCCACCCGACCCTTGACCAGCTGCGTGCTTTCATAGAACTTCCGGGGCCCGTAGCCGAATGGACGCGCCGCCTCCAGCTCGCGCTCCGCCCGCGTGAACCTGGTACAATATGAGTTCATCACTAAATAAACATTTCTGGGAAATCCACACAACATCTAGCCCCTTGTAGGCTCTGAGGCTTGTGTTACGGGTGTTAGGTATATAGGTATTTTTCTTATGGATTAGAATATCTGTAATGGATTCAGCTATGCGTAGTTCACTGATAGCTACTTAGTCCTCCCTAATAGATAATCACCGCGGACACCGTCGTAAAAATGTTGCCAAAACCCTTCCCAAAGGCCTGGATAGAACCTGGCTTAGAGAAACTAACCAGTAGATAAACAGCGTCATCTTGGACCACGCTCTTGAACCCGCCTACCAAGCGTGGTGAGTATTGGCAAATTGGCATTAAAAAAAGAAGAAGAAGTAGGAGATGAAAAGGAGGACTTTGTCCTGCAGTGGACTTCCTACGGCCGAAACGAAGGAACAAAAAGTTAATCGATTGGTATGGTATGAATTCGGCAACAATTTATTTATAGGGATTTGGATAGTGATGAATGAGCAAAATACTCGTATGGGGACCGCATTCTGTACATAGTTATGAACGCAAAATAATCAAAATTAAAAAAAAAGAGTCCAGTACTTTCGTACTCATACAATTTTTTTATGTGGATGTGATGCGCTCTCATATGAGTTATATTTCGGTTTTCCTTCCCCACTTTTACCCTCATAATTTTTAAACGAGACAACCGATTTTCATCAAACATGTCTAAGAACACACAAAACACAACTTTCATCCAAAAAAAAAAAAAAAAACTGAAATCGCTCTATCCGTTTAGGAGCTATGATGTCCCAGACAGACAGACAGACACGTCAAACTTATAACACCCCTCTTTTTTGTCAGGTATTAAAAAAGTTAGCAGATTATGGCTCTGGATGCTGCCAGGTAGTTTGTTGGTCCATTTATTTTGTAGTCCATCCCCTTATTTAAATATCAAGTAAGTAATAGACTAATCAAATAAACCGATTTCGTTCCATAGAACTTACTGTATCGTGATGTAAAGATAAGACCTTTTGATACCCAACAGGCCAAATGGCAGTGAAAAATATTATATTTACAAACATGCCCGATATTTATTGTAATCATAATATTTTTCACTACCATTCATTAATTTCACTCATTTAGATAATATGCAACATAGCTAAGATTACTTTTGACTTACCCATATTTCAAACAAAAGACATAATCGAAATCAGTTATTTGTTCGCGAGAAGAAGAACGGAGAGGAAGGGACCAGAGCAGCTGCCGGGAACATGTTTTTTTTTATTTTCTTCTCTGGTGTCATCTTAAACAATTTTGGCATACCTACTTGCCGGTCCTCACATATTGCATACTCAGCATCCTTTATCGCCTGCACTAGGTTGAAAATAAACAACTTTGAACTTTTTATGACTTCCACATGTATTTGTCACCACTTACAGTGATGGACTATCTATAAAACTTAAAAAATCCCGTCGAAATTGTCAAAACTTGGTTAATGAGCCAAAAAGATGTAAAATAATGTTTTTCCAGGAAAAATAAAATTTTAAGACTCTGAAGAGTTTTCAAGACCACTGTTACTGTTACTAATGATATTGACAAAAACACGTACATGTATACTTAGACTAGAAGGGACCTTAAGGTAGACAAGTATCACAGACATACATGTACCTAGGTAACGCGAACCCCGACCAAGCGTCAAGGTTGGTCGCCGCTAACTTCAGGCCACCGCGTCCGTAGTTGTTGCAGCCGGACAACCGCAAAATTGATTAAACAATATTCACAATACGTTGCCGTGTTTGCTTTGGACGTTCGAGCTGACCTATGTGTGTAAGGAGACGATAAATATCGGAACCAGCGATACTGTCGCGCATCACTTTGACTTCATAATACAGGCAAAAGTCGGCACGCTTGGATTCAATACAAACCGTGATACTTTCGTTATTTATGTAGATGTATATTTATATAATGTATGTGAGAAGGATACGATGATCATGTGTAAATGTGATGATATGGAGCGCAAGGCACATACTTGCTTGCCGACACCATCTTCATAGTTTTTGTGATTTTCTGGATATTCTTAATGGACTTCAGTCGAATAGAAATTTCTTTTAATTGGACCATTTTTGTGCTTCACATGCAACGTCTGTATATGAGATATTTACAATTGTAAACAAATTAAATAATTTTCGTATTCACAGTGTGATTGGAAAACTGAATGAAAGGTGTAAACGAAATTTGTCAAATTAAAGATCCTAGTCACGGACGCCATCTAATAAAAGAAGAAGAAAAAAGACCCTACGCGTATTTTAACTGATTTAGACAATCAGTGATGTTTCCGTCTGACATGACTTGGAACCCGATTGTATTTAACTTGACACTGGCAAACTGACGCTTCAAGCGCAAAGTCCAATTCTAAGAAATTGAACTGAATATTGAACGGGACGCAAAATGGCGTTCAACTGAGAAACATCTTTTTCACTATATAATTTTATTTAACTCGACACTGGCAAATTGTCGCTTCAAGCGCAAAGTCCAATTACAAGAAACTGAACTGAATATTGAACTCGTACTTGAAACCCATAGGCATAAAGGAAGGCCCTTAGCTCTGGCGTCAGTAGCTACTAAAATAGATCATCATTTCAGCTATTAGACCACGCCCACTGCTGGTCATACGCCTCCCTCAAAGACGACCAATTATTCCGATCGGTCGTTACTTGCATCCACCGTGAGCCTTGCAACACTAAACGCAGTGTTGGAGGTTTATTCTGTTCACGTCCATAAGTGTCAACCCTCTGAATCCTTACACGTGACCTCCGGGTGGTTCTAAGAACAGTTTCTAATGGTAGGCTTCGGCCGCGGTTGGTCACCACCATCCGGGCCGGGCCAGTTCGTGAAACGATATTTTCGTGTTTCGTAAGTCGTGTCCTATGGGCCGGAGAAGCCATCTTCCTTCTAGGTCTTTATTCCCCATCTTAGACCACATCGTCACTTTACATCAGGTGAGATTGTAGTCAAATGAAGGCTTATCCAGCATAAAAAAATGCGGGTGCGGTTTTATGTCAAACAGGTACAAAAGTGATCCGTTGCGGGCCCCGCGATTTAGCAACCAGGCTTCAACCATCACCGTTAAAATGTTAATGCCAATTCGTTATAGGCGTTTGTCCGCAAGAGAGCAACAAACATACAACTATTTTTGTAACCTGTTAGTTTTGCTAGTGTTTCTTACAATTTTTATTTACCGCGCGAGAAAAGAGGTAGGATACGTTTAAGATTTATGTGAGCCACTATTCCACGCGGTGGAATTGTAAATGTATGTTTTTGATTCCTTCCTTATAGACATTTATCCACACCTTTTAGCCCCAAATAAGTATTATACTACTACTATTATACTATTTAAGCCTAAAAATCTCAGAAACCGTATAACTTATTGAATTTATTCCATTATAATTTTTGTTTGTGAACATTTATTCTGTAGATTGAGATACGTTTAATCACTGGCAGTAGAATCACGTTTTTCCAAAATGTGCAGGAGCCGATTTTCTTTTTGCTTTTAAATTCAAATATCTCAGAAACCGTACAACTCAGAGGTATGGCTCCTGAACGCTTTTTGTTAGTTATAACTTATTCTGTGAATTGACATGAGTTTCATCACTGGCCGTAAACTGGATTAATGTGACAGAGCCATGAATTCAAAGAGTTTGTTTCCTTAAGCCCAAGATTATATAAAAACAAATAGTAAATATTAGCTAGTTATGATTAGTAACAAATACTTATAAAGTTAATTGTCATCACTGACCTTGAACAGAACGATCAACAACCAATTATTTTGCGTCTACTCATTGATTATTCCTAAGTATACCAGTAGGTACCTGCCTGCATAATGATATCGAGACCGGTACATCTAGTTACGGCAGTAAAACGTGTCAACCTAAGAGCAGTCACCGATCAATCCGGTTTCAACTGTTTTTTTATTGACTGTGAAATAAATGTGATCCAGACAAAAAGCACGACCTTCTGTGACCTGCGCATGACGCTGGCTCGTTATCAAAACATCGCGACGCAACGCAACAAAACATTTCATGCCTCATGTTTACGAAACGAAACTTTTACCGAAGTTTCATTCGATTCCCAAATTAAGTACTATGATAGTAAACTAGGTAAGATTCGTTGGTTCATGTTGTTCATAGATAGTTAGATTGGAATGGATTTTTGCGTTGACGTCGCGATTTCGCGCGCGCTTGTTGTTACTTAAGCGTGCGCGGGCGCTGTTCGCGTTTGTTTACACTCGTATCTGCCCCCGAGTCGACGTGCCATGGACATGCAGAGGAACATACAGCAGGAGGTGCCGGTGGGCTCGCCCCCTGACAAGGTATGTGAAAAATATTATGTGTGTTGTGTGTGAAATCGCATTTCGAAAGCTCCTTGAACTTAGTTGGGAAGTCTAGATCTTGTTTACGACATTCAATGCGGTTTTTATTTAAGGTTTATGGTTTCAGAGTAGTACCTTCTAACGAACTTACTTTGTTTATCAACTCTTTTGTGAATTGTAAGCTCGTTTAAATAGTTTACCATGTGTAGTCTTATAAGCCATTCTGAAGATTGGATCGGATGAAAGCTAGAGTTATGCAAAATATTTCTGTTGGAATTCAATTGAAATATATTTTTTTTTAGGTCTACAATTTTTTCAATTCTAATATGGATAGGCTAAGCGAGAGGCATACATCAATAGAATTAATTGTAATATTTTGAATTGTTGTTTATTGACATCATTTTACTATGATTTAAATATAATCTGATTTACGATCATGGCTTATGAAACTGCACCCAATCAACGGAAAGCTTGGGCGAAAAGAGTAAAAACTGAGACATTAATTTGATAATTTTCCTAACTAGGTCGCTTGGCTAACCCTTGTAACGTGTTCCATAAGTTTCTCTATATTAATAGAATATGTTACAACCAGTCATTCTGCAACAGTCTACGGTGGTTGGTACATGTGTAAAAACCAGTATTTTCTCATTCTAGCTGGTTTCCAATTTTTGTATCTAAGAAATAAATATTATTTTGTATATTATCTGTAGGTTTTCCACTAGATTAACTCTTTCAAGAACTTATGTAGCACACTGGCTTATTGGAAAACAACAACAAAGTTTTTGTGAAGTTAAACATGACGTTAAGCATCGTATGCTTGCCGAAATTGCCGATGCATTACTATATGTATATTGCATAATCGTATGAGGCCGTATCCACGATCGAGGGTATCTCGATGTTATTGTCGTGCCATGTATTTCGATACACTCTCTTATCATGTCATTTCACAAGAAGATGATATCGCGGCGATGAGTGCTACGTGCTTCCTGAATCTGTCTTTCTGTTACAACTTAAAGAAAAGGGTAAATACTTGGCCTTCATTTTCCATCTAAGATCATCTTTCTGTAAACGTATCAAGTGTATCTTTCAAGTCTCAAGCCATTTTGCGTCCTCAGATGAAAGGATGCCACTCCGTTCCCTGATCAGTTATGTCTCAATGTTGTTAAAAACCATGATTATTTAAAAAATAACAACAGTAAGAGGTTTTTTTTAAAATTTAACTAGCAAATCTAGATCTAAAATCTAAACCAATTTACATTTGGTATTGGATTTAAATATTTTTGTAATACTTTTGTCTGGAAATTCGACATCGCATATGAACTTGGCTTCCATTTACACATTTATTTTTTGATGAGATACCTACCTATCAATAAATAAGAAATTGTAGGCCTTACGCGTGTTAGTATAGACTTGTGACTCGCGTCGTTTTTGCACGGGTCCAAATTATACATTTTAAAAATTTCCTATGGTAACAACTTCATTTTATGCTTTGGCATAATTTATAGTTTGACTTTTGAGAAAAATGCTTGTACCGCAAAATTTTTGCATAATTTAGAAGTTTTTTAAACTGGTCCGGAGCAGGTCTTGAAATACAGGTTTTTTAATTTGTTTATAAATGTGCTCCGCTTTTATGGCTCCGACTGGTATGGTATTTACATTAATTATTCCATCTTAGTTTACCTCTCTACCTACTCTTTTTTTTGATTCTAATATCTTAATTACCAGAAGTTTGTTGTAAGAAATCTTTAACAGGGTTAAGTTCGCCGTTGTACCTGGCCCTTGTAACAAAACCTTTATGTATCTTATTTTGTGTACAATAAATAATATATGAGTTAGAGGCCGATACCTGGGCGCGATTATTAAAATCACACTAATATCAACTTCTATATTGTTTCTAAGAGCATCATTTATTTCGATAGAGTATATGGAAGATAGATGCTACTTTATTTCACATCTGAAAATTATACACAGTAAGATATAAGAAGCAGCCAGCCCTAAGAAAAATATGACTTTTAAAAAAAAGATCAAATTGGCCAAAGTTTTGTGTTTAGCTTTTAAATAAAATAAATATATATATCCCGACAATCCACACAACAACATCTAGCGAACATTTGATTTACCAGTACCATAGAACAAATGGGAGACTGGATAAGTGATTACTAACTAATAAATTAAATGTTATAAATATTTATATGTATATATTATATCTGGCAAATTAGCCGTAATTAGTCGTTTATTATAAACATATAACGTGATGCAACGAGTGATCAATCGCATCAGAGCACTCATCTGTGACCTGTGATAACGCGACATGAATACGTGCAGTCTTATCTGAGACCTCTAACTCCTCCAAGTACCAAGCCTCCTCGGTTTGAAACTTCATCATCATCATTTCCGGGATAGACGTCTACTGCTGGACTTTATGCCTGTTTTCACACCAAAGGTTCCAAATTATAATTAAATGGGAAGCAATTTTTGGATAGCATTTCCACGTTAAATACGACAGGTGACTCGCCATCCTGACGGTAACCCTAAGCTGCTCCTTCCTAAAGAATTCCTTAACCCAATGTAATTTGATAAACTTGTTCGGCTTAGTCGCATGATGTCAACTGTCGCACTATGCCAACTGTTTTGTTTTTACTTGTAGTATGAAACAATTACAACTTTTAGGAATACTTATACACCTTATATATCGCACCTTGCCAACGTTTATTATTTCTCCAGTATTGTACAGCAGCGTGCAGATTTTTATTAGAAATCGTTTCGGAATAGTATGATACCTACTTTAGTACAATCAATAGCACGTGAATAAAACTTGTATTGCATTTAAAGAGCAGTATAAATGTTAACGTGAATAAAATCGTGGCATAATATACCGAGGCTATTTAAGATGTGTAAAAAATATTGTTTCATATGTCCCGCCTTATGAGAGACAACGGCCTGTAACTTGTGTTAAGCGGGCGGGTCCCACGACAGAGCACTTTTGTATAAATATGACATAATATAACCGCTTTTAAAAAATGGGCAAAATATGGCATATCTTTGGAATGTCCTATGCTGCGCTTGATGTTATTGTGATTGTTGTCGCTCTCGGTTATGGTGTAAAGCCTAAAAAAATATAATTCTCGTGGCCCTAGACAATAATACTATCAAAATTATATGCGCAGAGACAGATGGTTAATTGTTTCTTTTTAGATTTATTTTTAAGTTTTATAAATAACAATTATCATCCCATCACATATGGGAAACTTAATTTATATTTCGATCTTCCGCGACACAGGATCTAATACTAGTGCGGGAACCGAAAGGATGGAATTTTATTTATGTTGGTATATAAATGAGTTTTGTAAATTGTAACAGTATTTTGAAACTTATATCTAGAGATAAGTCCCTGGCATTTGACTTCCTCGACATTTCAATAAGATCTATATGAACTAACATTTACATTTAAACAACAACCCTTGTTTTGTCATGTTATCAATTTCTTGTTATTCAGCGAAAATACAGGCACGTGTGAAGTACTTAAGCGAGTATTCATACGACACAAGTTATGGCCTTGTTTGTACCCATTTGATACCCAACACGGGTTACATTTGTAAACATAAGATTTCCATTGCCACTTTCACTCCTCATATCTGCCGCTTTTTATCAAACCAAGATAAGAACACACATGACTAACTCATTTTGAAAAAAAAGAAAGATAATTGATATCGGTTCATCAGTGTGAAAGGTACGATGCTACAGACAGACTGACAGACACACACCCATAAACAATCCTCTCTTTTTGCGTCGGGGCTTAAAACAAAAGAATGATGTATTTGTCTTGATAGTTTATTCTTTTATTATTGGCTGGTAATACTTGAAAACACACAAAATTTTCAAAACGCAAACATAATATGGTCTGACTGATTTCGCCAAGTGATTATAGGTAAAAACTACTGTTTATAGCAATAACACACCAAAGCCGGTTTTCTGGAATCAGAGTATTACAAAGAGATCTAACTTACCTTCAAACATAAAGTATAATTATAAATCGTATATGATCTGTTCATAGATAGTCACGGATAATTAGCATGTTTTACTCGTAGTAGAAACTGTAATACTTCGCGTGTGGTATAAAGCCGGAAGGAAGTATCGTATTAGTACGTCTATTTGTTGATTGATCGGGTTTACCGCAGTTTTGAAACAGCATGAGTAAGTAAAGTGCGCAGGGCTGACTGCCAGTCAGACATAGAATTGAAGCAGTAACGTGAACAAGTCCGGAATCCATTGCTATATTTAATACATTTTAAATCCCCTGAGTGTAACTGTAGGTAGGTAAGTCGCAAACTTTACCACGATAGTTATTTTTATTTTTAATTTTGTATTTTGTATATAGTTTTGTAATGCAGATGTTTCATAATAAAATTTTCTTTATCTTTTATCTTTATCTTTATCTTTATTTAGTGATTAGGCAAACTTATTTTTCCCGGAGCGTTAATTGGAATTAGTTTCTTATCAAATGCCTTCTTTCTATTTTAATTTATGTATTTTTAATCCTAAAGCTGCCTTGAAGTGATAGCTTTTTAGCGATAAGGCTGTGGCTTGTACCACTTGTTTTGTATGACTGTGTTGTGTATAATAAAGCGTGTATTGTTTTCACTTCATACAAACCCTCTTTCTTCTATTTTTATGGTTTCTAAAAAGTCTCGGTTATTTTTTTACGCTGTAAACTAGATTATTATTTTTTTATATAGGGTTATATAGGTATTTCAAATATTACTCGTTGATTGTTGCCCTTGTGAATATTCAATTCAATAGCTAGTGATAACCCCTTGCAGCCGAAACTGATGGAAGGAGGCAACTACATCAAGGAGGGGCGGGACTCCAGCAAGTCGACGTGGCTTCTGTTCTCCCCGCAGAAGCCGGACGAGGTGGGCTGCCTGGGGCGGTACCTCTCCATCTTCTCCTCGCACGGAGTCAACCTCAGCCACATCGAGTCGCGGTCCTCCGTCCGTCGACCAGGGTACGAGTTTATGGTTGAGTGCCTGCATGGGAGCGGCGACTTTGGAGCTGCGCTTGAAGAACTGAAGCAGAATGTTGGATATCTTAACATAATTTCGAGGAATTATAAGGATAACAGATGTAAGTTAATGCGTAATGGTCCTAGTTATGCAGATATAACTTCTTTACGTACTACTACCAAACGCTTCGATCACAATTCAAATGCGGGTTAATGAATGTCGTTCTAACAAAAAGTAGACATAGCAGTCTATTACTGTTGAAGATAGAAACAGTGTCATGGCTGTCAAGGAGATATAACCTTATCCTTCATGTCACTTAATTTATATCATTTACAGCTGCGGTGCCCTGGTTCCCACGACGTATCCGAGACTTGGACCGCTTCGCGAACCAGATCCTCTCCTACGGCGCGGAGTTAGACTCCGACCACCCTGGGTTCACCGACCCGGAGTACCGAGCTCGTAGGAAGTACTTCGCGGACATAGCCTTCAACTACAAGCACGGGGAACCACTGCCTCACGTCGACTATACGGCGCAAGAGACCGCTACCTGGGGTGCTGTCTTCCGCCAACTCACAGACCTGTATCCTACGCACGCGTGCAAAGAACACAACCATGTCTTCCCGCTCCTGATTGCCAACTGTGGCTATAGGGAGGACAATGTTCCGCAGTTGGAGGATGTCTCCAATTTCTTGAAAGGTGAGACAAAGTTTCTTATTTACATCTAACTAATCTACATCATAAAACTTACGGGAATTACACATGCCGAATGTGGAGCTAATTAAAAATCAACTTATCAACTCTGTGTCAAGACAACTTATGAAAGGGAAGATTAGATTGAGCGCTGCATCTAGCCACGTCTCCTTCGAGAATCTCCCATTGTAGAAGATGGGATACTGGGCTGATGGCCAAAAGCGTATGAAAAAAAAAGAGATAAATTGAAAGAATTAATAAATTCTGTTTTTATGATGATCTTTGTGCGAGGGTTTAGTCAATATCATTTATTAGTACTTTTTTATATCGCCTCAAAATAAATGAACTATTCGGCTGGAGCTCAAGAAATTTTGGCGTCTCTGACAGTGCCATTTCCTTACAGACTGTACGGGATTCACTCTCCGACCGGTAGCTGGCCTGCTCTCATCTCGGGACTTCCTCGCCGGGCTGGCATTCCGCGTGTTCCACAGCACCCAGTACATCCGGCACCACTCCAAGCCGCTATACACGCCTGAGCCAGACGTGTGCCATGAGCTGCTGGGCCACGCGCCTCTATTCGCGGACCCCGCCTTCGCTCAGTTCTCACAGGAGATCGGGCTCGCGTCTCTGGGTGCCCCTGATGATTATATCGAGAAACTTGCCACGGTGAGAATCGTTTCCGAATATTAAGCATAACTTTCACATATGTAAATAGGAAACAATAAATTAGACAGTCATTAAACTTATTGTAGATGTGTGAAGTTCTATAATTTATAAGAAACAGTCGTCGGTCTTATTAAATCTTAGCATTATCCTTGAATAAAAACTAATTGTGATTGTTTCACTAGCGAAAGGAATTCCGACTGAATTATATTTAATAATTGCCTTCGAATACATTTACTTTTATGAGTTCCTTTAGATAAACTCTGTTTTTCTGGTTTACTTATCAAGCAACTCTATTTTTTCCAGTGCTTCTGGTTCACGGTAGAGTTTGGTCTCTGCCGACAAGAGGGTCAGTTGAAGGCTTTCGGAGCTGGTCTCCTCTCGTCCTTCGGGGAGCTGCAGTACTGCCTCACGGACCAGCCGGAGTTGAGGGAGTTCGACCCCGCCACCACTGGGATCACCAAGTACCCCATCACGGAGTACCAGCCCATCTACTACGTGGCCAACAGCTTTGAGGATGCTAAGGAGAAAATGATGTACGTTGATTCGTTTTCTATGCCTACTTTCGTTTGCGTAGAATGTCCATTAATGGAGATAAGGACTGATAACGTGAAAATGCCCCGCGGGATAAATATGTTGTTATTAATTTTCTATAAAACTATGAATGAATGTTATTTTGAAAGCATGAGTCACGTCACTGCATGATGCCATTGTTTTTGATTTAATTCACGAATATGACAGGTTTTCCTCTAAACAGGGAACTCTGGTCTCTCCGGGTAATACCCATATTTACAATTAAACTTTTACCTATTAACCTGTTGACATACTTTGGGTTATTTTACATGCTTTTATTAGGACCATAACGCAGATGGCTGTAGCATAGCAGCATACACGGAAAAACGTCATTTACCTCTATAACCCATACAAGGTTAGAAATGGCGTTTCGATTTACGATTTTAAGTAGTTTAAGTTCAAGGCCGTATTTTATACTGGTTAATCTGAACATGATCTTGTCTGATTTATGAAGCAGCGTCTATTTTAAATCCTTTCTCGACGACTTTAACTCTTGACTATTTTTTTTTAACACATCTTTTAAATTTAGTTTTTTTATTGCAGTAAGTTCGCACAGAAAATACCCCGAGACTTCGGGGTCCGCTACAACCCCTACACCCAGAGTGTGGACATCCTGGACTCTTCGCGCCAGATGACCGACCTTCTCCGTGGCATCCATCAGGAAATGGAACTGCTCCTCAACGCCATGGGCAAGATATAGAATATATTGATGAAAAATTCGCTGTTTTCCATCTCGCAATTTTATTGTCATCATTTACCATTCCACGCGGTTTGAGCGCGTATTGCTTTGGCTACATTAGCGGGCGAAGATTCGTGTTGCTTTGGCATGCCAAATCATCATGTAAGGCAATTATAGTAGCCCATTTAAAACCTACATTTAGACCTCAGCTAGCGTTTCTCTGACGACGCAATTTTTAACTGACGAGGAGTTTTGGTCTTTTCCAGGCCTTTATCTTGAATAAATAACGTTCAAAATAAAATGTAGGATTTCATTGGGCTATACAGAAAGTTCTTGTCAACATTATGGTGGATGCTAATTCTATAATGACATAGTTCTAGCCACTGAAGCGAATTTCGCCAAAATAATATCGCGCCAGATAAACAACCCGGCCACACTCATTGCTTCAACACGACTACATTCGCCGTAGTTAATGTAGCCCCAGCATAACTTATATTAATATTTATTATTTTATAGAAGTCAGTGTTAGGTAATATATGCGTTATAAAGGATTAACTCTAGTGACCAGAACAAAACCTCGAAAAGGAACTCATTGTATGCGTCTTCCAATACCATAATTAGTATTTAACTTGTACATATACATGATGATATATACACATTTGATTTCATATTCCTAAATATATTTTAAGGCCTAAAACACTATTATAATGAAAATCTATCTATTGTTTTCCCTAATACTCATACCAGTTATTATAAAATTATATTTAAGGATCTTTAAGCGACTACAAAAAGCAGGAAAATCAATTCGGTCGGTTTTTGTTTTATATTTTAAAATGGATATATAATAATTAACCTTTAATGTTAGTGTTAGTATGTAGTTCACGAGGGATGTGATTCGAACAAACCACAAAACCATTATATTTAAGACTATTTGTTTATAAATAAACATAATCTAGTATTATTCCTTGTAAATAGTTGTAATCAGAAATATTAAACAAAATTCAAAACAAATGAGTATTTCATTTCATAAATAAAACAATAATATAACCAACATAATATATTCAATAATTTGTACAGAGGAAACATAAGTACCTAGTACTTGTTCACTACATTTACATGATTTGAATGACGAGATATTAAAATAGCAGCTAAGATATAAATAGTAAAAACTATGCATTTACAATGATTAATTTAAATTAATTAATTAAGTACATGGCTATATACAGTGGACTTACAAAAACACCCCGAGACGGGGCAACTTACTAACACCTAAGTTAATCTGAATATATTGAACCGTTCACCAACTCATATGGAAAATGCATTGATTTATTGAATAGGTAAAATTATTGATTGATGTAATCTCATAAAAATAAATATGTTTAAGAGAATAATGAAAGGACACTATGGTAGAGTAAAAAGATGGAGGTGAATCGCCTATTTCTATACATATTATAAATTAGAGTGCTACGCCACGTCTGTCTGTCTGTATGTTTGGCCAAACTCAAAATGACTGAACGGATCTTCGTGCGGTTTTTTGCAACATGTAGACTGGTTCAATAGGAAGGTTTCACATTATGAATCATGAATTTATGAATTATGAATCTTATCTTTTTACGTTCCCCTTGCTGGAACACAGGGACTCTTGATGAGAGAGAATAGGCCTAAATTTTCAATACAGACTTTTAAAAAAAAATCAAGAATTAAAATCGCAATAAAAGTCGAGTATGCCCCCACTTAGCCAGCAATGCTGAACTGCTTCAACAAATAAGTTAATCAGATAAGTAAGTTCAACTTATAAAGTGATTAGATAAAACGAATATAAGCTATGTCGTCATTCTACGTTGTTTGACATAATTACTTATATACATATTATATTTTATTGCTGAAACGTATTAGACCACTCGGCTTTTACTGACTACATCTGGGCTATATTTTACTCATTTTACTTCATAAGTTGACGAGCGGCTCAGTTAATAAACATTACTTACTAAAATATTGCTAACACAAATATTGCAAAATAATCAACTAATTAAATTCGTAGAATATTTAAGAAAAATGCCAACATAACTACAGATCTCCATATGGGGGATATCACGAGGGATTTGGGAACCAATCCCCTAGTATTACTTGGAGCATGAGTACTAATTCTTAAATCTTAATCGATGTGGAATATTTAATAGTATTTGTGCAAACTACAGCTATGTAACGAAGCGAAGGCCTTTGATCACTGGTTTAAATACTAATTTTAAATGGGCAGTATGTGGGTACTATCAGACAAATTTTAAAATTTTCTATTTGTATAAATTTCAAGACTTATTGACTTTGGACTATTGTAAAGTATAATTTATCGTAAGCTTACAACATTCTGAAATTATGACAATAACTTAAAAGACTCATTAACTCGTATTGGTGTTTGCAGAGATTTAATGTTTTTCTTACATAAGAGTATATGTGCCTTTTCAAGTTTTATTTTAATTAAGTCTAGTAACTAGAAAAATAAGTTTAATAATAACTTTACCACTATAAAATACAACGAATGCTGTCAATAAAAGGACAGCGGACATCCATCAAACTCAATGAAATTCAGATAATAACTATCACAGAACTATAAATAAATAAATATGGCTTTGTACAATTATAAATATGTAACGTGACCCTTAGTATACAATCATAATCTGTACATAAATGTTGAAATTTTTGCAACTACAATGTTCGAGGTAACGTTTCTATAAAAGCTGACGGAAAGGGCAGTGAAGGATCTCTATGGCTTAATCTATAAAAAGTGATCTCCGACACCATGAAGTATCTCCAGATTTAAAGTCTATAAATTGCGTAGAAATAGAAAAATGTGCAGATGTACGTTTTGCAGCCCTTAAGCACTTGTCGGGTAGGCACCTACTAGATTGTATCCATAGACACTCGGATGGTACCTCTGTTATTCACTTAAGCGATATAATCAGGAACGCGATTGTTTCTGAAACTTCGTATCGCCTTTGTTCTGGCATCGTTCGAACGCGGCAAACCTATGCTTCGCTAATATCTAATATTATTCCAATATGTCCTGTTATTCTGTTTAGTCCTTCTGTTGTCCGTCCTAAAATACTGGACTATTTTTCACTTTATGCATTGAACTTGCACTTTATTAAAGTGCCTAGATATAGAGCATCAAGGTTTCGGAGTAGTGGCTTTTGACGGATACATTTAGTAGGTACAAATCGTACTAAAGAGTTAGGCCACGCGAAACTACAATGTAATGTATAATCTTGATTGTTCGATGGCAAGAAAAAAAGAAAATACTAGTGTATACTTTTTAAACAATCTAAATGACTTATTATTTTTAGTCTTCTTTTGCCACTCGGGCCAACGTTCGATGGTTTGCCGCTCTAGGTCGATACGCAGCTTTTCAAAGTCATTATTTCTGAACATAACTTAACCTACTCGCCACCCGACAAGTAACAAAACACGATTTACATCAATTGTGCCGATAATATCATAAAAGTAGCAAGTGTGACGTCGTAGCAGCGTTCAGACCTCGCTCTGCATGCAGTGGATGGAGGAGTCTTCCGATAGCTCGTCCATTGAAGAGTCGGTGAATGAGGTACCATCTGGAACAGGAAAAAGGGTTTATTAGATTTATTTTGTGATGTAACGGAGATGCCATGTTAAACTAATAAAATGAAAATTAATTACGTAGGAAGGTCAGTAAAATTTCAGAATCTGTTTTTTAACCTGCAGTTAAGTTCTATTGGTTTTTTTCTGTTGCCATTTTTTACACATAACCTTGTTTTGGTGTTGATAAATAGAAGTTGGTCTAGAACTCAATTTTAACTACATTTCATTTTATCATAAGAGAAGAGAAAAACACTGTATGTGATGAAACAAAAAATGATCTACATAAATCTAACAGAAAGGCATCTCAAGTCATTTGGTTGGTTTTAGATTAAGTAGACGACAAATGTTGTTAAAATTTTCAATTTCAATTTATTTATTTCACCATCATTATAACACAGGGCGTTATACAAGGTAAGTCAATTTTTACAATTCAGAATCAATATAAACAATGATTATTTAACACAATATCTCATACCTATACAAATAATAATAAAAAATAATAATTACAAATTATAGAGTCAGGAAGTATAAATTCAATGTCATCATAATTAATTAAAAAAAAATGTCAATGTCCATTAATACAATTGGGAAAATTTATTAGATCTGTTCTCATATATTCATTAATACTATAAAACGCATGGCTTTTAAAAAAATCTTTGATAGTATTTTTAAATGTACTAAAATTATCAATTTGTGTTATATTTAAAGGTAATTTATTATAAAACTCTAATTTAGCACTTTCTCCCTGCTTTCGCACTTTAGACAGATGTACTTGTGGTAAGACTAATTTCTCTTTGTTTCTTAAATTGTAATGATGTGTATCTTTCTTTTTCAAGTATGTGGCTTTGTTATTGTGTATTTCTAGGAGACTTTTATAAATATAGAGTGATACCACTGTCATTATTTTATGTTTTTCAAAGGAACTTTTGACAGATGTTCTTTGGTGTATTCCACAGATTATTCTCAATGCTCTTTTTTGACATATAAGTACTTTGCTTATTGCAGCACTGTTACCCCAAACTGTTATGGCATAACTGATTATGGAGTGTATGTATGCATAATATACTGTTAATAAAGTTTTTTTTGACACTACCGATTTAAGTTTTAGTAATGCGTAGTTCGCACTAGCTAATTTCTTGCACATCTTTTCAATATGAGCTACATGGCTTATTGTGTTATCTATTGTATAGCCTAAGAAAACATGGGACAATACATCTTCAGAGCGTTTTGTCTTTTTAACTTTATATCGCAGTACTACGCTCTTATTAGCATTTAATATTATACCGTTGGACTCGAACCACTTTGTCACTGTGTCAATGGAATCACTAATTTTTTCTTCTAATTTAATTTCATTCCTATCTTTCACCCCTACGTGTGTGTAAAAGGAGAGTTTGCAGTCTTACCTATTGGCACGAACGGAGGCTTATTTTGGAAGGAGTATGTGAGGTGCAGGTTGATGGGCCGCCCAAAGCCGACGTCGTCGCGGGTCATCACTGTGGACAACAAACACATGTAGCATCGCTCTACTGTACTCTGCAGTTCGCTGGGCAGTCGCACAATGAACAAGTGATCAAGTTACATGTTCGCAAGGCTATTCGCAGTTGTATTGAACCACTACAGCTGTGGCAGGACGCTTGTTTCTAAGGTAAAAATGTTCCTATTACTAACCTAGAGAAAATCGTCACAGTCACGTACAATACCATTCATGTCTTGGTATGGGTTATCCGCATGAAAAGAGGCATCATAAGAGGTCAGGCGGACAAGCGTTCTTCTTTCACGACATTATCTTTCGTTTTGTATTTGTGTTGGTCGGAAAGCGGAACGCTCGGCCGCTCTCCGTCTTAAAGATCCAAGCGCCAAACTTGCGGTAAGTCAAATCGCAGAATGCATACTAACGTGTATTCTGCTTCCCCTTGCCAGTGTGTTGATGTTTCTTCTGCCTTGCCCGGCTGTTCTGGAACCACACCTGCGTGACTCTCTTGCTGAGGCCTGTGACCTGCGCGATTCTCTCCAGGTCTTGCCCGTCCGGGTTAGAGTCCAGCTGGAAGTTGGCCTGTAGGACTTGCAGCTGTTCTTCTGTGAATGTCGTCCTCACTCGCTTTGCTTTGCTTTTGTGATAGCCCTCTGAATCGCAGCCATCTGAATAAAAACAGATAATTGCTACGAGTGACGCTAAATGGTATAAATTAAGGTCATTAACTATTGATTGTCCCTGTGATTGTTAGAACCAAACAAATTATGCGAATTGTCTATTAAACGCATACGGAACGACATACCTAGCTATCAAAGAATATTATAGTTGTACTTGAAATGGTTGATACTTGAGCTGGCAGTGCCTTCATTTAATGCGGAACCTTGAAACTTGAAAGGACTAAAAAGGTGTAAATGCATATTTATTGAACACTTTTTAGGATCTAAAATAGTTACTGAAACATTATGACTAAGCTGTGGCTATTAGAACAAAGCATAAAAAGAGTTGCTTTACTCCAGAAATCTCTTTGACTTCTCAACGGGTTTATTGCAGCTTTCATTTACAGGTAACATTATTTAAAGCGTTAGCTCCTGGCGAAGCCATAGTATAAAATAAGTACCTACAGAAATACATACCATCCGAAGAAATGGATCCGCCGTCCAGCGTCTCCAAATAATGCGGCTTGCACAGCACCCTGTCCTCATGCAGCGCGAACTGCTCGCCCGTGGACAGCTGGCGGCCACACGCGTCGCACGCGAAGCAGGCCAGGTGGTAGACCTGCTCCCGGGCCTTGCGCACCCAGTCTGACGAGGAGATGCCTCGGCAGCACTTGGAGCATTTGGCGCCGAAACTCCTGGGGAGAGACACGCCGTCAGTCACCTGCTAGCTGATGCCTGGGGCGAGCTTCGCAATGCTGGGGTTGACGGGAATCTTTGATAGGTTATGTGCAATTAAAGGTAGCCTGACTGATTATATCTGTCTGATTGGCTGTACAATTGTTTTCTTTTACCAGTGTTTAATATATAAAATGATCAAATAAATAAGTCGATAGAAAATTTAACAAAAACATGGCGTTAATACATATATAATATATATTCACGTTCTTTTATTTAGCACCATTTTTCGTACATTTTATGGTACAAAAAGATGGTCATAATGTTAAAGTATTATCAACCAGTGAAAATAATAAGCCTTGTGTAACTTTTCTAGTTTTTTTTCCTCGCTTGAAGAAGTTCATGCTGCCAACATTAAGAAGATATTTTATAGTACCTAGATATGTATCTTGTTTGTATTTATCGCAAAATCCTTAGTCAAAGATTCCCGTTTCAAAACAAGTACTTAGGAATGTTGTTGGCGAATTCATTACTTAAATGTGTACTCGGAAAACAGTCTATAATTACTTAAATAATTGTAGGCTCAGAACAATAGGTTAAAACGCTAACCATGTACGTACATTAAATTACCATATTAAGCGCGGTGTTTAGTAAATTACAACAGTAGGAGTTTAATTTTAATTGTAAAAGCCTTATTCGATGTTTATAAAAGAGTGTGTATTGTGTTGTTACACACTTTTGATAAATAGGTTTCAAACATGAGCGATAAACTCTGGAAATGTTTAGAGATTTCGAATCATTATATATTTAAGCGCCTGTTTCACCATATCTGAGTAAAATTACAAAAAAGGTTAAAATATAGAGCTATTACGCTTAGTCGCGTTATAACAAAGCGAGATAGATCTTGACATAACCACACTATCTAACCATTTCTCCGAGTAAAGTCCAAAGTAGCTAATCCCTAAGTAAATATAGATCTATCTTGCTCTGATACATAGATCTGAGTGAGACATGTTTTAAAATACTGACTATGACTGATTAACTTTACTTGGACATGGTGAAAGAGGTCCGGAATATTGACTCAAAACACCAAAAATATAAGATAATATGTTTTTTTTTCAGTTCTGAACCAGATTGAGTATAACGAGTCCATTATCTTAGCACATCTTAAAACATTTGTTATATTATATCCCTTGAAACTCAGATATATTCACGTAAAACTCGAACGAGTTACTCATACTGTTAAAATTTATTAACGAGGCTCCAATATTTTGACCTTATCCTTTAAAAAAAAACGTGATTTTGCGGCCGGTGATAAAACGCTTGTCAACTGACGGAGTAAAATATTAATGAACAAAAATTGTTATTGAACTAAACATCTAATGTGTACGCTTTCTTAATATGCGTCTCATCACTGGCCTCCCAATCACGTTTTCTATTAAAATGGCGGACCAGCAGGTTAGCCAGGCTCCATATAGAACAATCTCCGAAGATATGTATTTATGGTGTTTGTATTTCGCAACAGACTTAAGATACCATGCACATCAGCAGTCGTGTCCGCGAACCATCTATCGCCAAGCCAATGAATAAATTACAGAGCAATAATTGAAAGCGTGTACTTGCAGGCGCTGCGGGCTGCAGAGCGCCTATTACCAGCCTGCCCGGTGGGGCGATTTTATGGCTCGCTCGGTATATGGTGACATAAACAATTGCCTGTTTGTTTACTGAACAAACAAGGACTATCAAGGTAGGCCCGCGGCGAAGGTGAAGAAAATAGCGGCTGAAAATAAATAGAAGTCCTTATATTTAAATAAAAAATCATTCATCAACTATGCACTTAAATAATAGGATACGATGACACTACACCGGGTATTAATGGTATTTAAAGGTGATAATGATAAGATGCGTATGGTTAAAATTCGTTAGATTGTGTTTTTATTTTTAATAATTTAATCTATCTAAAGTTTCCTACCCCATCTTTGTAGTTTGAAAATTTAGTATAAGCGCCATCTGTTACATTGCTTCAGAATTACGATGTCGGTCTCCATGGTTAGACAGTTATTAAAGCCACTACTAGATGTCGCGGTAGTCGGGTTGCATGGAGAATTTATCTCAAAACAGCGCAGCACAAATTTATACATCAGCGTCTAGCAGTGGCAGATTTACAAATTTTCAAGATATAGGCTGAATAGTTTTTGCCGCCCTTGCCTCAACAATTGCCATCATCATCTTCCTGACCTTATCCCACATCACGTGGGGTCGGCACAACATGTTTTCCCCTTCCATTTCCCTCTATCACCCGTCATCTCAACACTCACCTCTTTCTTACACATATCATTTTTCACCCAGTCCATCCATCTTTTCTTCGGCCAACCTCTTCTCACAATTGCCATATCTTACATTATTTTACAATGCAACAATTTCGTTGAAATTGCATGTAAATATGAAACAATAGACGTGAGGTATTTTACCACTTTTTGGCGCATGCAACAATAATATTGTTGCATACGCCATTATGTTTTTCAGATTATTTTGAGTACTACAGACGCCTATTTATATTATCAATTCGACGCTGACTGTACACGGAAAGCCACATAGAACATAATATATATGCCTACGCTTAGAATACCAATGAGTTTATTTCTAGGGTAAACTGGCTTCGTGTACAGGGTAGGATTTAAGATGAGAATTGGGTAAGTAGTTAGGTGGGTACTTACCTTACTATTGTTAAAGTTGCGTTGAATTTAATCTATTTTATAAACTCTATACTAGCTATCAGATCTGTGTTCATTTTAGGCATTTTCTGTGTAGTTTTTTGTATTGTGTTATATATACATTTCACACAAGATCTGTTTCACCATATCCGAATAAAATTGGCAATGGTTCAATTCAATTCAATTCCTTACAATTGGACTCAGAGAGTATAATAATCTCAACGATTGGACTCTATGCTTGAAGCGTCACTTTGTCAGTGTCAAGTTAAATCAAATTATAAAGTCATTGTCAGTTGGTTAAAATATAGAGAAATATAGATCCGTCAGACACTGACAGTTGTCAGTTAACTTTTTTAAATTTATTTTTTATAAGCCTTAATTTGACCACAATCTCACGACTGGTCTAAGATGGGGCATGAAGACCTGGAAGGTAGATGGCTTCTCCGGACCACATTACGAAACACGAAAAAATCGTTTCACGCACTGGCCCAGCCCGGATGGTGGTGACATCCCGCGGTCGAAGCCTACCACCAGAAACTGGTCTTGATACCTCTATATTATCATTTAATCATTTTAATTATATATTAGTAAATCAAAAGTGTAGAATAATCCAATAGAAAATGCACATTTTGTTCGCAAGCATCTTGTACAAGTATCCTCATAAATTTTGTGTGTAGTTTTGTCAAACAGAAAAAACACATGGCCAAGCAAATAATGGCTACCCAATATTTTTTCGTTTATGTAGATCGGAAGTGGCGATACACAGCATGCAAAAAAAGTGTTGCCATATTTAGACAGTCAAGGCACAGACAGACCTGTGGAAGGTAAATCAAAACGTACCTATACATACCTCTTTAGATTTATAAACTGATCCTAAACCGTCGAACCATGAAAAACATTCCATAATTCCGTGCCGTATGTTAGTATCTTTTATAAAACAGGTATTATGTTGCCCTTTTGTGAGTGGAGGTACTTTATCAGAAGATTAAAGGCTCTGGCTGGTAATTACATTACGGCGGTGGCGTAAGCGGCCAATAAATGAGTAATAGACTTGTTCACGCGACTTCACGCGGGGGACCAACGCGACGATATGTCGACCTTGCAGGGAGATTATATTGTTGAAGTTAGGTCAACTGTTTTGTTTTAATTGGGAGTTTTAATTTAGGACAACACAACAACTTCATTAGGTAATCGAGTATCTAAATGTACCTAGTTGTAGCGCTCAGCGTGACTGCGTTTGTTTATTTATTTATTTCCAAAACTTACAACTATTTTTACAGGCTTTAACTAATAGTGTTGTTATTTTGACGTCATCTGTATAGTAAAGGCCTGATAGGTCCTCCTCGTTCACCAAACTCCGAGTCATTTGTAGCTGTAAATATAAAATATGTATAGCTATCTGAGTGAGACAGCAAGAAGCTACATAAAGTTTGTGTTTGGTTATATTTAATGTAAGACAATCATCAAAATACACCAAATTATAGAATAGCATAACACGCTCTATGCAGAGAAGTATGCTCAAGGTTTCTTTATTCGACCGAATCGGGGATGAAGACGTATTTAATTAGAAAGTTGTTTGCCGCTAAGTTGATTTTCAGCTATAACTGCGAATTTAGCCTATACTCAATACTCAATTATTATATGCTGCTTCCACATTGGTTACTTAAATCTAAGACATAGTTATATAGTAGTGTATGTCACAATGTGGACCCTGTTGGGCGTTACAGGAAATGGGAGGCGGACCGAGAGATTTGTATCTTGGTTGTTTTTTGAATTCTGTACCTACATGTCATATTCATCAGTAAAATAAATATTATTTTAAAAAAATATACATATAATCAAATCAATTATAAAAACCACCTAAAAATATATGATATAAATTAGAAAAATGATATTACATTGAAAATAAAATGACATTAATTGAAATTTAAACTCTACTCGCACCACACACAAACGGAAGTCCTTCACACATGCTAGTGCTCAGTTTATGGAGCTAGCAAGTGGATTGCCGTTTGTGGCACAGTAGTTAAAAGGCAGCGGAGGTGTCGTCGTCGATAAGGCGATGTAGTCAAAGTGCAAACTCGCGTGTCCCGGGAGCCCTTATCGACTGACCGACACGTCCACTATTGCATAGCGCGGGGATACAGCTGTTACACTTTATGTTTAGCTTTAGTTTGCTTTAATTAAAATACGACTTACATAAGCACCTCTATGAGTTACCACTGCTGGGACACAGAGACTTATCTCTTGACGAGAGAGATTAGGCTTTAACTCTCCACGCTGTCCAAGTGCGGGTTAGTGAATTTCACATGTCTAATGTTAAAGCATGTGTTTCAAAAAGAAACATTCAGAGTTGCGCGTCGGTGTTTGAATGAAAGCCGCTCCCACTTAGCCAACACGGTAATAATTAAATGATTAAATAAATGTACAATCAAGACAATCATACTATAATCAGGACAATATAATCAGGCTTTGCAGAAATTTCTTACATATAAAATAAACGTTAAATTTAAATATTTCTATCTATATAAATATCTATATAATATAAATGCTGAGATTAGTGTAATTTAAAAAGCCTGTTCGGTTGGACGACTGCATAAGCGATTTCATTTTTAACCATGTGAATATTGTGTAAAATATATCTGATATCTTGTACCCTTGTTTTTGAGAGGTTTTTGTGGCAAGCTTAAAGCTTACCACAAAAAAACATAAGCTACGACGTGTTTCCATCATAATAATTTCACTGTCGGACAGTTTCGGTTGACAGCGGCTCAAATCAACGAGCAGTTTTGGATCGCGATCAAATTATTCACGCTGCAGACTATTTCCGGAGTGTGATCGAGGACAATTTATCAGAATACATGGAATATTTTGCGAGATAAAATTTACAACGTAACGTTAATAATATTTTTTGATACTTTACGGTACTATTACGGTTTACTATTGACAATAATATACCTATATACGTAAGTTGCTTAGCCGTTCTGCACTGGCCTGCGCCCGCGATTAGCATTTGAAACCGGCCGCGGCTGCGTCTTATCATTGCCTTTATTAACATTTTGTCGCCCGATCACTTAACTGCTCGCATAATTAACACTGACACATTAACAAGTTTTAACACTCGCAGTAATGGAGATGTCTACGGTGGTCTGCGCAACGCAGGACGCTGCGCCGACAGCGCCCGAGGCAGCCTGTTAATCCTAGCTCGTTGAATGTTGCCCTCCCTGCCCCACAATTCAATACCCGACGACATGATTTAAGTTATTTGTTTTAGAAGCAACACCGTCGTAACGAAGCCCGCCGGGCCCGACAACAATGACCAGCTAATAACTACATTTTTATGGATAGAGATAAAGTGCATTTGTAATTTTTAATTAGTTGGGGATCCTGGCGGGTGTTGTTAACCGTGGGTTTATAGTTGTTGTTTAACTAGGTGCAGACGGTGCTGGAGGCTTGGGAGAGTTATAATAGGCTGGAGCGGCGGGTTAGCGGCCGACTGCTCCCTGACCTGGCCTGTGGAGGGCTAGAGTGACTAGAGAACGAGTAGAGATACCTCTATACTCTATATTCTAAGTAAATAGCTCATTAGTGGCATAACCAACCACTAGGACTGGCGAACCATGAAACGACGATGAATACGATGGGAAACGCCTATGAAATGTTTGGTACCAAATACGATTAGATCGCTACAAAGTACAGTGACAGAATTAGTTTTTTTTTCTTATAATTTGACTTTGCGCTTTAAGCGACAATTTGCCAGTGTCGAGTTAAATAAAATTATAAAGTGAAAAAAGTGTTCTCAGTTAAACGCCATTTTGCGTCTCCAGAATTAGATTAATAAGTGTTCTCTGATTTCTTTATTCATGAGAGAAGATGAGACTGACTTTTATAAATGTGTGTTGTTTCTGCCTCTAATTCTATGATCTATTTAATATCTATTTAATGCCATAACAATACCATGCAGTGGATGCCTAACATCATCAATGATTGTGATATCCTTGTAAGAAGAACAATGTCAACATCATCACAACATCGAAGTTCAATTGCTTGATTATTTTTCTGCAGAGGATTGGCCTGGGTTAAAGTAAAGGCTGGAATCCTCCTAGCAAGTAGCATCTAAGAAATGTTAGCAGTAACTAGGCCTAGTTGAAGCTTGGACTTGCGGCTTGCTAGGATAAGCGAGTTAGGGTAGGGTCGATCCCACTTAAAGCCTATTTATAACGACCATAGATCTTAGAGTCTATATATGGAGAAATCTATGCATCAATCGGGGTTTCTAAGAGTGATGAAATCAGGAACGTGGTGATCTGTAGAAGAACGGGTCACCGACATAGCCAAACGGACGCAACACGGACGCGGACGTAATAGCTCTATCTCTATCTTAGAAGATGGACTATGTCCAGCCGTGGACGTCCTACGACTGAAATGATGGGTAATGACTAAAAAACAAATAAATTAAACTGTCCAGATTCATTTAGTTATACAAGAATACGTTTTTTCCCGCTGTTAAATACAGTTCTAGACTACCTTTTCTATGTCGATTGCTTGTAAACTTCGCGCAAAAATGGAAAAATTTTGTCCGAATGGTTTTTTTTGTTGCTTATGTGCTCCATAATGAAACGATCAACAAACCGAGTTTACCACGGGGCTAGATGAGTGGAGATTATTTACCGGCATTTATAATTCAATTGCTTTGTTCTTCAGAGTATTCTGAAACGAATATTAGTAGTAACGGTGTTTGTGTCGAGCACCAATAAGCAAGTTGGGATCGATCCAAGTTATTTATGCGGTAGACATTAATGAAAGAGACGACAAGCGCATTTACATATACACGGTGCGCGCATTTGCGAGCGTGGGTTGTTCGCGTGCAACTTGATTTGCGCCTTTCGGATATGAGTTTGAGATCATTATGTGTATCACAGGTATCGAAGGATTCAATTAAGACTCCGTTAGTGTTGCCCTCTTATGGCCTTTCATAGACAACATGAAAATAATTCTGGACTTTTTACACCAAGCTAATGGTGCTTAATCTTGGATAAGAGATGGTGTAATGAAAGCAATGGTTACTATGTGATATAGTTTATAGGGAACAAGGTTTCCTTTGAAATATTCCTTTGAACGTTTAAACATTTTTGATACTGTCAACATCAAATAACTCTCAATGTGCTTGTTGCAAAAGAAATGATTTTCTATTCACATTATTATTCTGAACACTATTGCAAACACGATAAAATTTTTTCAAAGAATGCCATAAGCCATAAAGAAGAAGATAATATTGAGTCAAAATTGATAATTTTTACGTCAATATCCTCAATTATTTTAGATAAACAGCTCATTTAAACATTATTTAAAATTGTGTTCAATCTCTTTCAAACTATCAAACGTTAACATTTCTTACATTATAAACTGGAAACCACAACTGGAGAGGAGTTTATTAAAATAAAACTATCGATCACGCACAAAAAATCCCACCTTTACCTCTTAAATACAAACGAATCTGTGTAACCGTTTTTAAACAACCGTGTGACAAGATCACGTCATCAATCAGAGGCTTCATTCACAGGCATTTGGTACGCCTTCAAAAGATTAGTTGGTAAAATCGTAGCACCTGTGCTGTACGGCAGGCCAGCGCCACTGTGCGACGAGCGCCCGCAGACTTCCGGTAAAACAATGGATAATCTGGACGATTTTTTAACATTTTAAGTGCCTTTAAATATCCGATCCGATATAGGTGTCAGACGCCGGTAGCCGGTATCGGTTAAATTATTCTAGTAACGTCCTTCCGATACATTCGTTGGCTTAATGGGTTAGTGCGGGCAGATTCTGAGTAGTTGAGAATATTTAAACGAATAGATACCTAATAAAAATACGTGTTTTAACGAGAAGGAAAACATGGACATACGTTTGTGAGACATGGTGAGGAAAGGAAAGCGAAGAGAGACTTTGAGAGACCTAATCTCTCTCGCCAAGAGAATAGTCTCGGTTTCCCAGCATGTGTCCCAACGTTGCAACTTACCCGCTTATGAAAAATAGATAACAAAGCTGTCTAAGTTAGCATGAATTTTGTTTCTTTCTAACATACACAAATGTCAAAGTGAGTGACAAACGAATGCTTAGGACATCTTGTCTAATTAAGGTTTAGTTAACTATATCCTTTAAGGGGGTTATCTTTTCGTTCTCTTTAAAAAGTGTTATCTCAGATAAATATATCGCTTTAAAAATTAAGATGATTACCAACTTATTATTTGACTGGTCCGATACGGGATCGGATAATATAAAATCTGTAATTGTAAATGTTAGAACAATGGAGTGATTTGTAAGCCCGTGTTGGTGTTAGATAAATAAGAGGCTGTCGTTTGGGCGCAATCTCGCCGGCCCCGCGGCGGTGAGGAGATACAGCGCGCAGTTGTTTTTGAATAGTTTGGTTACTTTGATTAACTTTAAGGTTTCCGTATATTATGGTTATGCTATTGAGATTAAATTAGCATAATATCTATTCTAATAGTAAAAGGTTGTAAAGAAGATTTTCTAGGGGAATATGACAAAAACACTGAGTTGTAAGCATAGTAATTGAGAAACGACGGGTATTTTATACCATGAGAAAGTGTCTCGATCCCGTAAAGCATTCTTAAAACGCTGTAAACCCTGGGGGGTAGAAACTTGTTTGTAGGTAATCAAATAGGATATAAACATACTTTTGTTTATAACTATAATATAATACAAGACTATTAAGTTTAGTAAATTCGGATAGCCTGTTTTCTCGTAATGCCATTATTTTGTTTCATCTCGGAATTTGGAATATCCAAATAATTTTATTATTATTACCTATAAAAAAAAAGTAATCTTCAACCAGGCAGGGTAGTCCAGATGTCCTACCCCGGTCTGTGACACTAACGTACAAACAAACATACAAACGGAACACGAAACTGCGACATTTCGTAACGAGGTGCCCGCGGCTGCGCGTGCGCAAGGCGCCGGCGCGATTATTTCGCGGCCACATCCTTTAGAATTAATTAGCTCTTTGTTTTATGATTGTATTGGTTTATAATTTCTTTTGTGTTGGTTTATTCTTCTATCCATTGAGCAAAACACCTACACCATTAGCGATGAGTTGGATTATGTATTTAATGGATTATATTTATTATTAGTAATTTATCATAATAGATTTTTAAATGTTTCGGAATTGCTTACCGATTTAACGCGTTAATTTCGAGAACTACCAATTTTAAATGATTCCATCTTGTGAATCCCAATTCCATATACGGTTATAGCTGTTTACGCAGGGGATGCCTAAGTAACTAAAATAAAATCAAATCAATAATTTATTTGCCAAATACAAAAACTTTTGTTTCGGGAATATGGATCGGCCAAAAGTGACTGCGAATCGGTAGCGTCACCCACATGCCCTTTGCAAACGCGACCATGAAGCGGGATACTTTCAAGCAAAAAGTTCCCGCGTTGCAGACGCTTCTGCGTCGCAATCGCTTAGACGTAGACGTGTAGGCTTGGCCGAAGTCTCAAACACGGTTCATCGCCGCGGCGGGCGTGAATTAAATACTTTTTTTGTACATAATACATACAAGTTATTCTCTCGCTACATCTCTATATTTATTTGTTAGGTAGGTAATTTATTTATGCAATATTCATGTTTTATAAATTTTCTGAAGCATCGTTGTCAATTTTAGGACGTCTTGTAGTAGTAACCTGGACATTATATACTATAACACCCAGTTCTTAGTATTTTCGAGATACTTATCCCAAATAAACAGTAGGTATATTGTGGAATAATGTGACTATAATTTAGTACAATTGTTCAAAGAAGGCAGACACAAAAGACTGCACATAAAGGGTGATGGACACTTCAAGGCGAAGAAACCTGACACCTGTGACCTTCGGCACGGCACGAGGAGGCTTTTCCTAACATAAGCCAACAGGCATACAGTAACTGGCGACTGCAGATTCATACGAGTATTGCTATGGCTTTTAACACTAGGGCATTTCCTAGAGCATTTATATGTGTAATGAAACTTTCATGCGAATGCTTGCAAGATTTTATATTTTCAGGAAAAAGAAATGTGTACAATTTTCTTAAACAATCTAAATGAAGGATTCATTATTATTTTAGTCATCTACTCTATAATTGTACCTTTGTTAATTAAATATTAATTTATATGTGGTAGGTACACGTACTGGTAACTACCAGTACGTACCAGTTAGTCGAAGTATTTTGAATGTATGTACTTGAAAAACACTAGACAAGTGCGAGCTAAACTCACTCACCGAGAGTTTCGTATGAAATATAAAATTTATTGTCTTAGATTAACTAATCTACGAATAATTCGTGCATTATCTCAATTATTGATTCTGTCGATATTTTTATGTTAACAAAAAAGTTCTAGGTGTACCGTATAAATAATGATTGCTTTGAAAATGTCTAAGCATGTTTTTGCGACATTGACGGTAGTATGGGGCTAAACACATCACTAAAAATCGCAATATTTAATATGAAGAAAATATTCAACAAGTTTAAATGAAATCAAACTAAGAAGCTATTATAACGTAGCTATTGTAAATCGATATATATAGAATTTTCAACCCTTTCAAAGCCAGTCAGTATTACAAGTCACGTCCCAGATTTCGTAAACCGATATAGGCTAGGTGCACAGTTCTTTGTGGTCCGATAGACCACCGCGTTCGCCCGTCAACGGCAGATATATGGTTCCAGTTATCACAATCAAAATAAATGACAAATGAAATCTTTGCTGCAAGTCACGGACTAGCATTCCGCCTTTGTGGTCGACTTCGGACTTCGGCCACATTTCAATAACCCACTCGTTGGGACATTGGAGTTTTTTAATAAAGGCAGAGTTCTCACGCACCTGTTCTTTAAGTATTCATATCTAATAGCTCGACCCTATCACGGGAAAAGATTGCCAACTTCTTTCGCTCGTATTACTTCATATTTATGCCTTATTTTGCGATTATTATAGAGATAAACAAGAAGGAACACTTTTATTGACTTGTATTTAAACAGAAATAGCGATAATTAGGTAAGGTTTATTAATAATGTTTTTTTATTTATTATAAGTCTTCTCTCTTTAATATTTATAATATTTTTTTATGGATACGGGGGTTTATCTTTATTTATAAAGAAGTTGCAGTCGCGGTGGGTTCGTTTATACCTTTTATACTACTAACCGGAGTGCAACGCGGGTTTCGTCGATAGATGGAGTGATCCAAGAGGAAGGTTTTACGGACTAAGATATCGCGGGCCGCGTGTCGCTAGCTAAGCATTCAATATTGGAATAAAATTGTCGCCGCGCTTACTCTTTGCTTACATATTTTCTTTGAAGCATTAATACGCCTACTATGTCTCAAATACTTGGGTAATGAATTTATTTGATAAGAAAGTACTTTTCTATGCATATTATCTTACCATACCTAGGTATGGTATGGTATCTAGATAGCAAACCTTTATAAGTTAGCATTAATTTTGTCTCTTTCTAACATAGACAAATAACAAATGCGATTGACAAGGTCAAACGAATGCTAGCGGCATATTATCTAAAATAGATTTAGTTGATCTCTTCGCATCATCGAATCGAATTCGAGGGTTTGGCTTTAGAGACAAGTTTATTTAAAGACATGGAACTATAAAAGGATCGGCAAATCGTATGAGATCGTATAATTAGTGCTTGATGAAGTTTCTGCACATTAAATGATGAAGTCAAGACCGGATGGACGAAATTTAATAAAACCCATACAAAAGAAATAAAAGGTTTGTTTGCTAAAAGGACTTTACTGAGTCACGACAAATTATATGGACCTTAGTTTAAGCGTATACATAAGCTGAAATTTTATATTAATTTCCCCAAAACAAACTTACAAGTGGGTAAAAGCTTATCAAAGATATATCAGAAAGATTGTACATTCAAAAACGCGCATCACCCTTCAACCCAGCCATCAGAATCATCAACATGTTAGATCGATAACAATCCGAATGTACTCGATAGAAATCGATACAAGTGTGTATCGATTGCAAGCTCAATGATCGAATGGTGCGGGGGAGAGTGGACCCCAGACGGCTGTCGATAGTGCATCATCACGCCACACAGCGCGGGTCAGGGGTCAGCCCCCCCCGCGGCATTCCTCGCATTCCTGGTCCAGCCCCTCCACCGCCACTAATGATGACTCTCTACATTTCCAACGCGCAAGGTTAATTGGACGCAAGCAGTTTGTGCTATTGTATAATGATCACAATAACGCATAGATCGAATTCATTTTTAACTCGATAGTCTGTGGTAATAAATGTCGGTTTTGATGGAATTCTGACAAGATTTCGGTGATTTCGGGATTTTTACATACTCAGTGTTTAATAAAGAATAGGCGTCGAATTGAGAACCACCTTTTTGTGTTCAAGGTCGGTGTAAAATTAAATGCTATTTCCTTCAAATATTTTATTTTAAATCTTGAGAGACAAGTCCCTGACCCCTGTGTAGCAGTGGTGCTTACATTTTAAATCATTATTATTATACATTGTAATTATTATGTATTGTATGGACTTTGCTTCTAAGGAAATAAATGGTTTGATCGACTTATAAATAAAAAGTATTAAGTGTTGTATAAATAAGTAAATCTATAATTGGCCGTAAGATAGATAAGTTAGGTAAATAATAAGATACATTTAAGGGTTGTTGATTTTGTTACATAAATAAATAATTAAAATAAAAAATAGAAATAAAATTACTCTACTAGTAGTCTAGTCCAAAACTCCAGTTTTACATGGGTATGTTGTAACTTTATTTAAAAAAAAAAAAGATAATTTTGAAGGTTTTTGCTTTAAAGTTACTACAACTTTGGGGATTTAAGGATTGCGCTTCTGTAAGAATAAGGAATAAAGATGCCTCATCATGAACCTTCCAAAACACTCCATCACTTTACGTCAGGTGAGATTATGGTCAAATAAAGGTTTATCTAGTATAAAAATATCGGACGTTAGTCTAACAAACTTGCCTTTAAAAATAATTGTTTCTGAATTAATCCTTGTCGATGAATTAATCTCCTTGGTTACTAGATCCGCTATTTCTACCATTAGTTAAATAAGTAGAACCATAAGAGCCGCGGTTCCATCAAAATGCAAACGCAGTGCAAGGATCAAGTTTTCGCAGGGTGTCTGCCACCGGTTAGTTCGTAAAACATAAACTGCGATTTATAAGCGGAACTGTAGACACGATGCTAACTAAAACGTGTTTGAGCAGATATGTTTAAGGTCCTTAATTAAAGAAAAAGTAAGTTTAGTAACACCACGCCGAAAAGAACATGCAGACGAATAGAACAACAAAATACTAAAAAACAGCCTTATTCTAAAATAAATAAAGCACACTGTCCTTCGGCTGCAAAAAGCTTTCTAAGTTAGCATGCATTTTGTCTCTTTCTTACACAAACTTATGACAAAGTTCGTGACAACGACAAAATAATGTTAAAGACATTTCATCTTATATATGTTTAGTTGACTCTTTCGCATAAAGGATAAATTGAAGGTTCATACAACGAAGCGACATACAACGCGTTGTCTATGCAACGCTAACGCAACGCTTCTGGGGACGATCTCTAAGTTAATCGTTTTCCCGCTCTTCGACTGTGTTTAGATTTAGATTTTTAAACGTGGCTCAGTAAGACCTATTGATCTGATCAATCAAAAATAATGGTAGAGACTCACTCGGCATAATCCTGGTTAGAGAAGACCAGTCAGAAGCAGTAGAAGTATCGGTTAAGTAGTTCCAGTTTTGATATATACTCACTTGGCATAATCCTGGTTGGAGTAGACCAGTCAGAAGCAGTAGAAGTATCGGTTAAGTAGTTCCAGTTTTGATACGTACTCATTTGGCATAGTCCTACATGGAGCAGACCAGTTAGAAGCAATAGAGGTATCGCTTAAGCGGTTCCAGTTTTGATATATACTCACTTGGCATAATCCTGGTTGGAGTAGACCAGTCAGAAGCAGTAGAAGTATCGGTTAAGTAGTTCCAGTTTTGATACGTACTCATTTGGCATAGTCCTACATGGAGCAGACCAGTTAGAAGCAATAGAGGTATCGCTTAAGCGGTTCCAGTTTTGATATATACTCACTTGGCATAATCCTGGTTAGAGTAGACCAGTCAGAAGCAGTAGAAGTATCGGTTAAGTAGTCCCAGTTTTGATATGTCACTTGGCATAGTCCTACATGGAGTAGACCAGTTAGAAGCAATAGAGGTATCGGTTAACCGGTTCCAGTTTTGATATATACTCACTTGGCATAATCCTGGTTAGAGTAGACCAGTCAGAAGCAGTAGAAGTATCGGTTAAGTAGTCCCAGTTTTGATATGTCACTTGGCATAGTCCTACATGGAGTAGACCAGTTAGAAGCAATAGAGGTATCGGTTAACCGGTTCCAGTTTTGATATATACTCACTTGGCATTATCCTGGTTAGAGTAGACCAGTCAGAAGCAGTAGAAGTATCGGTTAAGTAGTTCCAGTTTTGATATGTACTCACTTGGCATAGTCCTACATGGAGCAGACCAGTCAGAAGCAGTAGAAATATCGGTTAAGTATTTTTAATAAGTGATACACCTCACGTTGTAGGTGAAACTATTTATAAATTTTATGCAGAAAAAGAATAAGACACATCCCTAATCTACTAGATGACGTTACTCGGGGCTTCACTCGATAATACAAAGTGCAGAAGAATTTCGACCTATCACGTAATGGCACGTCTAATTCTTTTTCTGCATAAAATTTATAAATCGGTTAAGTAGTTCCAGGTTAGATATATACTCACTTGGCATAGTCCTGCTTGCAGTAGACCTGTCTCTCGCGCAGGAAGCAGGAGGGGTGGCGGTCGAGCTGCAGCGCGCAGACGCAGCAGCGCAGGCAGGCCGTGTGCCAGGCGCCGCCGCCCACCTCCAGCAGGAAGCGGTCTGCGATCGGCTCGCCGCAAGCGCAGCATTGCCGGTGCTCCGTCTACGGATAACAACAAACATAAACATTAGAGCATGAGCATCTAGACCCGTGGTAAGTCCCTAGGGCTAAAGCTCTAAGCTCTAAGCAGGTACTTAAATAATAGGCATCTGAGATACTTAATATAATAGATATATATTTTATAGATGTTTTAGTATACATATTAAACAATCAGACCAAATAGAAAGTGCTTGCAGGACATACAAATCTTGATCCCTCTGCGGGAATCAAACACGCTAGCCGCTGCAAGCGGACCTACGCCCGCGCGCCACTGAGGCTCTCATTGCGATGTGGTTATAAAAAATGACGTATGAAAAATCCTATATTTTTTTTTATTATAATATACCCTAGACCACATGGTGTGGTTGTCGTGGGTTGTAATGCGTGCGGTTTAATTCTCAAAAATAGCGAGTGCGATAACTACGAGTAAATACTTCAGCATAGAACATCCAGCAATATTGATTAATTTCTTATTCAAAACAGCAGCGCTCAAATCCGCACTGATTTGATTACAGACTGCAAAACTGCGTAATTGCTGCACACACAACAAATTATCAATTGTATTTGTGGCAACATGTGCAATTTGGACGAATTCTGCAAATTGTGCACTGCAGAGGGAGGAGGTAATCCAATATGTCGTGCATAAACACGGCGACAAAGCGTCGCGCAGTGTAATCGAGTTAGTCGCCCGTGTACGTGCGCCCTTATTTTCTTGCTACAAAGTCGTCCCTCTCTTTGTCCAGTGCAAACGGAATCAGAAACAATAATATTTGCTGACGGCGCAATTGTTCTCTGTATTGATTATCGACTTTGTAGTATGGTAATAAAATTAGGTATGTTAAGATGGGGGCTTTGGAAAGGATTTTGGATTGCAAGTTTCTCTGTGGAGAAATTATCTTGCAGTGCTACCCGTGTTGTAATAGAATAATCTTAATATATATAAATCTCGTGTCACAATGTTTGTCCTCAATGGACTCCTAAACCACTTAACCGATTATAATAAAATTCGCACACCATGCGTGCAGTTCGATCCAACTTGAGAGATAGGACGGTTTTTACGGCGAGAAAAATTCGAATAATTTCCGGGAAAATTTTATACCCTTGCGACGCCGGGGCGGGCCGCTAGTAATAATATATATATCTCTGTGGAAATATATACTTTCCCTCGCTTAAAGGTAGCATCAAGATGGTAAGACTTGTTGTTTCTAAGTAACACAGGGCGCTACTAGTACGAAATAATAACATTTTAGTGTATTTGCATTACCTATCATTTTAGGTCATAATATTTTTTATAGATCTCATCTCTCTCTCTACCTTTAGTCGTAGAATAAATAATTTAAATTCTATGAAGACACACTTTCTTGGAAACTAAATTGGGTAGAAACCCTTAGCCAACCAAAACATATTTAAACTTTTGTGCTTTTTATTGACTTATTATTTAAACTTGATTCCTAAAAGTAAATTGTTAATAGTACACAGTACCCAATTTAACACAACCAACTATATGAAAAAATTCTAAAGCTCGGCAAAATAAATTCAACTCCTTATTGAAAACCTAATACGTACTACAGTATATATCAAATAACTCTATATTATAATGTCAAAGATATATAAATTGTGTAAAAATATGTCAGTATTATTTTGATTTTGTCGTTAACCCCTAGACGAGTTGAAAGCGCAGCGGCAGGGCGCCGCCCGCCCGTAATTGCAGGGGCGGATGTGGATGCTTCCTTTCACGAGAATTATCACCCCTGATACAGCGAGCTTTGATTTCATTGTGCCGGCCCTGATTGCTTCCTCTACGACTATGTACATGGAGGAACTCCGAAGGAATTGTTTTTTTTATAATATATTGGTAACACTTTGGAAGTGTCTCGCAAAAACTATTCAGTTAAAAAAAATATCTTAGAAACCGCAATACAAGTTTTGAAGACCTATCAATGATATCATATCCCACATAATTATATGGCTCTGATAAAAAATGATTTCAGTCCAGTATGGGGAAATCCCAAAAAATATTGATTTTTCTTATTTTTTGTAAAAATATTAATACGGTCCACAGAGCACATCTACTTACAAGTGTCAACAAGATAGTTCTTATAGTTTCGGAAAAAGTGGTTGTGACATACACGAACAGACAGACAGTCAGGCAGATAGACATGGGAAATCTATAACGGTTCCGTTGTTTTGCCATTTGGCTATGGAACCATAAAAACCAGCTCAACTTATTCTGGAAGCGATATTTGTATCCTTATAATATACGGGTGAAACGAGATAATAAGTAGACAAGCTGTGATGTAGATGACTAGCGCTTTAAATGACCCTGTGGCTGCTCGGTAAGCGAACCGATACTATCTTATCTTAAACAGTAATTGATTAATAGGGGTCTTTAGTCGTTTCATACTGCGAGCTGTTTATACCATTGCATGAATCTCCCAATGGCTGTTAAAACAAATGTTTACAAAACTGAAAAAGTATCAACTCGTGACATGTTGAAACAGCCGTGTTGGCTAAGTGGGAGGACACTCGACTTTCATTCCGAAAGTCGTGGGTTCAAATCCCATCGCGCACTTCTGGATTTTTCTTCTTGAGAAATGTATGTGCGCTTTAAACACGTGCTTTAACGGTGAAGGCAAACATAGTGAGGAAACCGGCATGTTACGAGAACTTTAAAGAGTTTGAAGGACATGTGACAATCACCAACCCGCACTTGGCCAGCGTGGTGAATTAAGATACAAATTGATTACACTATAAGACCTATTATGTAAGAGATACACGTATTTCTTGCAATAAATATATACTTTACTTTAGAAGTGAGTGTCGAGATGACGGCTGCTTGAGGGAAATGAAAAAAAAAAATGAAAAAATCCATGGATGAAAAATCCATGTTGTACCTATCCCACAAAATGTAGGTGGAATCCAGGATGTTTTTAGTTAAATTAATTAATACCTAATTTATTTATTTAGGTGCATTAAGTATACTTTTAGTAGACTTTATTCACCTAGGTGTTTCCCGGTGAATTAAGTCTGTTAGGCGAGGCAGGATACACAAACCTCCCTGTCGCTTTAAATCTCGAATAAACTACAATACCATCAACCATAAGTGTTATTCATTCGCACTCAAAAACATCCTTACAAATCGTTAAAATGGCGTGCAGAATTAACAGCCAATTAACATCGCGCCGCCATAACTCACGACGCAGCCGGCTAGCCTCGCTCAGCCCCCAACAAATAACACAATAATACAACAATCCTACAAATTCTCATCAATAAATACGGCACCCGTGTGGCGCCGGCACATATGTCCCACGTCTCCTCACTTTGACACAATGAGTCCCCAGTGGCTTTATTGTCTATTTTTTATACGGCGTTTGACAAACGTCGTGGCGTTCACTCGGTATTAGAAGGGTTTGTTTGTTCTACATTTGGTGGAAATTATGGAAATGTATCTTGGATGATGTCCCGTTAGGCTCTCTTTTTACAGAGCAAATGTTGTTAATCTGTGTGAGTATTATGACCTAGCGAAACAATTTGAGTATCAGCGTCATTACGGACGACAGGGTAAGAAATCGATGTATAATGCTGCAGTAATCCCAAAGTATCATGTGATAAGTTCTCAAAATAACCCAGGACCGTAAAAATATGAAGAAAACAAGCCACAAAGTAGGCAGTGCAACAAAAACTATTCAACACGTAAATATCGTAGAATTTTATGATACAATACAATGTATAAGTAATCCCCATAAAGTGAGGTTATGGTTTCAACCGTTTTTGCGTGAACCAGTTTGAGGTATCGACTTCCTTGTTATTGAAATGAGCAGATAGAGGCTATCAATCACGGCACCCTGGCAATTGTGTTACAAAGCGAGCAGTATCATCGCTGGAGAGTCGCGGGACAATGCCAGCTGACCCCGGCAACATCCAGGGTCCTTTGTGAACTGCTGGCTTGACGATGGGTCGTGTCTAACCTAGGGCTTGCGCTGGAATACCTACTCATTGAGAGCTTTACTGCAATCGTACAGGATGTATTATATTCGCTTGTGTTTCATTCAGCAATGTTATTTTCGATGTAATGATGCAGCAAATACATACATATTGACTGATAATTCAACTAAAGTTAAACTGAGTTCAATCGTCATATTTTTTTCAAACTCACAGTCAACTACCACCTTTTGAAGTGGTAAATCATTGTGAAGTGTTACAAGTTTAAACACAAAAAAAGTTGTGCAGAAGGCATTGTCAGAAAAGGGGCTGATAGCACAATATGAAGCACAAATGTTTGAATAATAGACCGCAAAGCTGACTTCATAATCCACATTACGGCATAATGGCGTGACATGCGACACGTCGCCGGGACGGGCCCGGGCCGGCTTTGTCTCGCTCGCCTATTATAGCGCCGTGAGGCACCTACGCATTGTCACGGACTTACGTTTGCAAATCCGATTTATATTTGAATATAATTGAGTTTCGGCCGCAGCGCGCCTCGACGGCATTGTGCCCGGCTCATCTCAATGGCATTTTTATCGAGCGAACATGATAAATGTATTTGGGAGATTACGTGCCGTGGGTGGGTGTCTTCGCCGGCTATTTGTATGTTTTGAGGAATGTGTTCGACGTTTGTAATTGTAATGGATCGCCGCGAGTGGCCGCTTGTCTGAGCCTGTCGGCTGTCCGTCTACATGTCACGTTCTAACGACATGTAGGTGCATATAGGTACAGGGCTCCGCACAAGGAGCCGCGGGTGACATCTCGGCGCACAATGCCCGCAAACGAGCCCCCCTCAGTGCCTCGTTTCGTATTCAAGGAGGAAACCATTCCGACGCCGGAAGAAATCACGCGGAAATCGGACGCGATTTATTCAAAATATTTGTAACAAGTATGGACTAGAGTTTCGGTGTTTGTTTCCTCAAGGGTCCCTCGGGGGTCTCGATATCTTTGTATATTTTTTTGAGATGTTGAAGTAACAAAGAGGTGAATAAATGATGTGTACGTCAGCGATTGCAGGCTGCGGCGAGAATGGCGCAGCGGGGAGCCTCGGCTCTGTGTCTAACCCACAGCTTATCTGCACAGATCATCTGTAAACATGCACAGCTTCCCGGAATATTACGTCCAGGGAAAGTCTGACACTATGAATGGCGACCTTTCTTTTATATATAACAACGAACTCAAACTATCAAATATTATCTTTTGAGAATGTTACCCAAAGTTCATAGGAGATCTTTTTTGGTATACATTGTTCCTTTTATCATGTATAAGTAGGTATAAATTGTATTTTTTAAGAATTTAATATTGGTTTGTTTGTTATTTGTCAAAGCTTTATAGCTGCGTGAAGAAAAGCCTCTCGTGCAAACAGCCCTTGTATAAGAGTTTTGCATTTGATCGCATCATGCTGTATATTCTGAAACACTGAACTTCATTTTGAAACACTATCTACCTGAAATAAATGCATCTTAAGCAGTTTCATATTTTTTAGATATGCAGACAGACGCGACGTAATCATATTATTATTTTAAAGAAATGAGTAAAAGATAATTAATCAAATGACTCTGTCAATTAACTTTGAGAGGAAAATAAATTGAAATTTTTTGAGAGGTATTTTCCCCAGAGTTATTATACAACAATATTAGGTACTGCTTTTTTTCATGTATCATACTCATACCTATATGAAGCCCAAGTATTTTGTTTTTTTTTCGTTATTAGTAGGCTTTAATCTTACTTAAACGGTCTATACGCTAACCATTTTAATTATTTTTTTTTGTAAAAGAATGTTTCCAACTGACAAATACTTCTCAAATTATCTTCAACAACTCATGTTTCTTTAAAATAATAATTAAGTTTTAGTAAGTAGGTTTTAGTTAAATTAAAAAAAAATTACATTATCTCAAATCTAAACCTGAAAACCAACAAAAAAGCATGCAAATCTAAAACTATGCAAGCATTTATGGTAATCAGTAAATACAAAATCTATACAAAAAGTAACGTTAAATATAGCTTCTCCTATTCTTTAGAAACGCCAATCAAACCCGGCCGTAACGCAACGCGATAAGTATCTACATGCAATAATCGTCAATGTCCCATAAAGCTATTTTGATACCAAAACTGCGGTTACGAAAGGCATTGTTGTAAGATATATTGCCTGTACTGAAGCCTGCACTCGACTCTGACCCCTCGAAACAAAACCGTTGGAATCTCGAGTGCAAATACCAAATACTCGAAGCCCTGGTACAACGAGATTTATTGAAATCTGTGCTTTAGGCTTGTAAGGTTAGGGCGGAGAATTGAGTGGTAGGAGGCCTCGGGGCGGAGATGGGCGTGGCGAAGCGCCTGTGTGCGTGAGCTGTTAGCACTGTGACGTCACGGCAGTCCCCTCTCGCCTTCAACCACAGAAATCTAAATTACAAACTATTCAAAGTGTACTAGGATTGCAGAATTCTCAGGTATACAGTTCGCTTAAATTAATAATAAATCCACTAAACTGCACTAAACTTGACTGCCTCAGTGGCGCTGTCCGCTTCCCGCCGAGTGGTCAAGTGTAAGTTTGTCGCACTTTCTTCTTGGTCTGAGTGTATAATATGTATAGTAAAATTATATATATATACTAGCTAACCTCAGCAAAATGAAAAATAGATGTTGGCCGATTCTCAGACCTACTCAATATGCTCCCAAAATTTCATGAGAATCGGTCAAGCCGTTTCGGAGGAGTACGGGAACGAAAACTGTGACACGAGTTTTTTATATATAAGATGTTTATTATACTATGTCTAGTACTCGTAACACAACCTTAAAAATTACCACGGGGCTAGATGTTGTTGCACGGATTGTCCGAAAATATTTATTTATTTTATCAATAAAACTTAGGCACTTAAAACCTGAGGATATTCCACTGCTGTGAAGAAAGGCTACAGTAGCTTTTAATGATATGAAATGCTGTATCCACCATATTCCCTATGGACCTATAAGCCTTTAACATAGACCGCTTCAGTCACCCACATGAGGTGTGATTGGGGTCAAATTAAGGCTTATCATTGCTTTGAACAGATTCATGTCGCCCGCCGCGTCTGTCCGTCTAGACGTTCGCGATTGTCTCGGAAATGAACGGGGTTTCGAAACGTTTTCAGCAAGGTTTTCAACAACTTTGTAGAAAACCTTTTCAGTAGCCATATCTCTTCGTGTTTATCAGGAAATGTGTACATGGATGAATATCATAGAGCTATAGTGACTTTACTATTTTAGAATATTTACAAATTCAACTTAGAACTGTAACTTAGTAAAATTTTTTGTAAGTTGTTTGTTGTTACTTTGTAATTTTTTTGTCTAAATCCTCACAAAATTGGTGAAATGCGTAGGCAGGAATACTCAATGGGCATACACACTTTCTATATAGCTTGTTCTACCCACAAATTCACATATACCTACTTTAATTTTTTAGCAACACCTAAATAAAAACAACTACCCAAAAACCCCAAAAATTTAAAATTTAATTCTGTTCCTTCTGCTAGTTTCCCGTTCTTAAACAAGATCTTTACCAAATACTCCCAGGCGAGCCGTTTTTGGTATAATATTTGTATTTATGTCATTATTTTTTATTAATGTCAAAGATAGGAAAAATTTACGATTTGTTCGCAATAATGTGAATAACACTAAAATAATCAAAATTATACTCACCTTTTTATCGTAGATTTTTTTTATAGCCGGATATTATTTTATAAGTTTTTATAAATTATAAATTATGAGAAAAAGTTATGATAGTGGTTATCGTTTTCGTCAATATTGAAGCCATTAATGACAGAAATCCCGATTTGAGGTTCTCGCCCACAACTTAAAAACAGATATAGACGCTGATACACAGTTTGCCTCAATTAGCATCAGTACATTGCAATCGGAGTTTTTCAGCATTATTTTTTGATGTAAATAGAAATAGACTGACCGCAGAAAATTTGGAAAAAAAAACTGATATATAAATAGGAAAAACTTTTTCATTTATTGAATTGTTCATCTAATTCATTTTGGAGTCATGCCCCTATTATTGCGAGTAATGTCACACATTTTTCTGATCTCTGACTATAGGTAGTTGAAGTTTTAATTGCTCGTCTAAAATTACTACCAAATTATATGTAAAATATCAATAACTCCCAACTAGAACTTCGTATCTGTTCCATTCCACAAGTTCTCCGTCCACGAACAAGTTGTGTATCTACTATCTGCCACATTCAAAGTCGTTCCTTAAATATGTAAATCTGTGATGAATTAATAAGTGCGGGATGCGTAGGCGCCGCAAATGGACTTCCCGTGTTGCACTTTGCTTTAATAAATAAATAAATAATGCTGATTTCATTAGCGCAAGATGCACAGCTTCCTTCCTTTCTACTTATACATTTTTAGGGCTACTTGAAGTGAAGTGGTAACAACAAGACTGTGATACAATTAGATGAAGTTTTTGTTGTTTTTAGCCTGTTTTATAGAGTTTCCACTGTAATCAAAAATAATATTATCCTCTTTGGAATTATGGTTTCATCATGGTTTCTGTCAAATATTATAACTATCGTAAAATTTCTAATATTGACTTAGTCAAGGTTCGCCCTTCGTTTACTGGACTATCTATATAATTGGTACAAAAAAGGTGTTATCTATATAGATAGCTGTTATATATAGATATCTACAATGCGTAAAAGCTTAGAGTCTCAAAATAAGTATTGGTTACTCCTAAGAAGTTATCAAATGCATTCAAAAGCCATTTATCAACCCGATAGGCAGACCAACTGAAGATTTAATTGTCCTGTCCACTTTCCAACTGTTTCGCCTCTGTCAAGATGTAATACACAGAAACCGGTGGAGGTAGATTATCCGTTCCAGATGGTAGCTGCGATCCTCAGACATGAGGTTACGATACTCAAAGACATTAGAGTCTCTTCGTAATTCGAAGAGATCCCTCAGATATTATAACCCTATTACGGGTCAGATAACTAGTTTCGAATGACGTCCTTGCGAAGCATGCTCGTAAAACATTTGTTAGTGGTACTCCCTTACGAAAAGACGATATAGCGATTGACGGCTCTGCGAACGACGCCGTTGCGAAAAGTTTTGACATGTGGTACCCTAGCTTGAATGTCACGTTATCTTGCGAGGGCTGAATAAATATAGTAACCATACAAAGTTCACCAACTCGATGGACAGATCAAATGAAGGTTCCATCGTCCTCCAAATTCTACGACACTGTCAGAGATGCGATGGACAGAACCCGATGGAGACAGATTACCCGCTCCCGATGTACCTCCGTTGCTGACCACGATCCTGAGACATGAGGGACCGACTGCAGAGAGAGAGAGATCCAAATTTGTAGTAAAGGAATCGTCCTACAAATTAGGTGGATGTTTAAAACAAGGCAAGTAGACTAATTCAGATTAATTTAACCACTCCATTCAGAAAACGACGACGAGAACAATGCAGTGGTTGACCAAAAAAATTATCCAAAATCTCTTTTTTTGGTCCAGCACCTAGCCTAATCTAAGATAATAAAATGAACGATACCAATTCAATTAACTTGTTATATTCACTATTTTATTTACAAGATTCCTAGGGCTATCCTGGTTCCGTCTCATCCCCAGAAGTGGACACAGTGAAATCAAGCAGATGAACAGAGGTCAACAAAGCACCTGGAAGGACGAAAAAATCTCGACAAAAACTCAACTCTCAGCGTGTCAATAAATTAATATTTAATTGCTTAAAGGCCGACAAATCCGACAATAGTCTGACAATGGTTTAGGTTTGACTTTGTGCGGAACAATGCGCAGGTGGGCACGAGCCGCCTCCCGCGGCGTGGCCGGCGATTAACGCCTAGATTACATTCAGCGCCGGCCACAGCGTAGGTGCGCCTAATTAAAACACTTATGAATGGAACGTAGACAAAGTTTGGACAAATATGGCTGCATAGTTGAATCTACGGCTTTGCAACAGTTATAGGTACCTATACCCACGGCTTTAACCAAGGTAAAATTTTGCTCTTCAGTTGGACAACAGTAGGTATTATCCTTGTCAAATTTTATCCGAATCGGGCTTTGCTCGCAATAATGGATTTTCCCACGAAATGTGATATTTTACCGCGGGGAAAAAGAGGTCTATGAGCTATTCTGATATGTGAGCTATATTACTGTGAAGTTTCATCAAAATCCCTTCAGTAGTTTTTGCGTGATAGTACAACAAACACCTCTTTCTCACATCCTCACAAACTTTCGCGTTTATTATTTATGTAGGATATATAACAAATTTTGGACATTATATAGCAGAATAATAATAAACAATTCATAATACAATAATTATGAATTGTCAGGCACATTCGATATTTTTATACTATTTAACCAACTTCCTACACATGGAGTTTAATAGCTCTCAATTCAATTCAATATCAGCATCTATTTTATCAGATGACTAGTCACGAGCATTATACTAGAAACATAAAATAATATCGTTAACTCATAAAGTATGTGTAGAAATATGCTAGAAATTACAAGGAATTAATAGGTTTTGCGTTATAATGTCCTTTGCCACTACTAGATGCCAATGACAGGCAATTTACTAATAAAATTCATAGGATGAGAGGTGTGCATAAAACTGTCATAGTCCAATAGCGTGACAGTTAACAATTAGTCCACTTAATGGTCGATATATCGACATAACTCATGATGTGTTGAACCACCTGCGTAGGCCAGGGAAATTTTAAAATAAAAATAAATATTTACAACTGCACATAATACCAGTGGTAAGCTATAAAGCTTGTGTTACGGGTACTAGACTTCTGATATACTTAATGTAATAGACATACATAGATATTTTTTATTATACGTATTTAAACACCCAGACCGAGGAGAAAGTTCTTGCAGAACATACAAACACTTGACCCCTCGGCGGGAATCGAACCTCCCGCCTCATGCGCCGCAAGCGGACCCTCGCCCACAACGCCACTCGGGACGTTTTTGCCTGAAAACGTCTCGCTTTATGGTCGCGTAGGTGTGGAAAGAAAGTAAAGTAGTGGGTAGCGTCCGCCGCGCGACAGACGCTTTGGTCGCGAGGCTCAGCCGAAGCTTTAATCCTACCAATGATAGCTAGAGAATTTACTAAAATTTGTAGACAAAAACACACATGTAAAAAAAGTATTATAATATTTGCAGTGACCTTTCGGGGTTCCATACATATTGTCACACGAGTTGACTCTGTATATGATATATTAAGCCATATAAATATATATGGGAAATAATAAATATAAATATATTGTATCCTTCAAACAGTGTAACGGGAACACTTACGCACAGTTACTTTTACTTATATTAATAGTTGAACGGGATTTTCCGACTTTTCTCAGCAGGTGGTTTGGAGGTTTTGTCTGTTCACGTCCGTAAGTGGTAACCCTCTGAATCCTTACACGTGACCTCCGGGTGGTGCTAAGAACAGTCTCTGGTGGTAGGCTTCGGCCGCGGCTTGTCACCACCCTCCGGGCTGGGCCAGTGCGTGAAGCGATTTTTTCGTGTTTCGTAATGTGGCCCGGAGAAGCCACCTTCTAGGTCTTCATGTCCCATCTTAGACCACATCGTCACTTTACATCAGGTGAGATTGTGGTCAAATGAAGGCTTATCGATCATAAAAAAAAAAAAAAAAAAGATTAAGCCACAACAGAAGTGATAGTTATAGTGATACCATATAGTTACAAAATCACGAAGAACAGTTGACAGTTTTAGCCGAAAATTTCTCAAATGGCGGCTGCGAAACGTCTGTCGTCCACCAAAGCATCCCCCCCTGACTAACACACATCCAAATTCGACAACGGGTTATCAAAGTTAACTGCTCCCTGGTTTTCTTTTATCAATATGTCAAGTAGTTATTTTCTTATCTCCAACAGTCGTTAGTGGCAACTCGTGGTAGGGGCACAATTGACACAATTCTTTGTGCGCTATATTTGACAAGAACATCGTATACCGTACACATATGTATATACAAAATAATGAAACACTCTATCCCTAATACGTTGTACTTTTATTTCTTCTTCCTTACTCTTATGCTAAATAAGCCTTCATTTGACCACAATCTCACCTGATGTTAAGTGACGATGTGGTCTAAGATGGAGCATGAAGACCTAGAAGATGGATGCTCCAGGCCACATTACGAAACACGAAAAAATCGTTACACGCACCCTTTTTTTCAGTAAAAATGTCGTTTAGAAGAAAAATCGACTATGAACTAATAGGAATGGGCCAAGAAGTAATGGAAACATATCAGCATAGTAAAAAAAATGGGGATATAATTAAAAGGGAATTAAAATACTAGAGAAAATAAATTTTGGAGTATTTCCTAACGGCTACAGCCCCGTTCACGATGATTTTAGCACGCCAACGCGACTTGAAACTTCGCCCGATACCATCCACTTCATCATATCCACCGTAATACTATCTATAGCTATGTCATGATAACATAAAATAACCCTTCATATTGCCACAGATTAAATTATAAAAATAAAAATATTTCATTTCCTTTGCTGTTGCCAGATAAAAAAATGAAACCGTGAATCAAATGAATTGATTAAACTTACAAGCACTGTCGATTGCTAGTTGTCAATTCTGAAAGGAATATAAAACGAAAATTGGTATGCACTTGCAGAGACCAATGTCTTGTTAGAGAATATTGCTTATATGTTCCCGAGGCAAGCCCCGCCGGCGTCTCTCAAATGAAAACCAATTTTAATTAGTTTAAAATTTTGTTTGATATCGCTATGAATATTAAAAGGGTAGGATTAATTTACAGCGGCACAGAATACGGCGCAGTCGCAGGCGCAGCTCAGAGCGGGCTGAAGGGATGGATATCAACCGTCTCAGAAAGACGGATAGGCGCAAAATCAGTCTGTGTTTTAATATTTTTTAGCATTTTCATATTATTTTAGTTTGTTGGATATTACAAAAAATTACGTGTAACTTGTAGAATTTAAACATAACATAACCGAAGCCTTATAAGCAAAAAATGCAAGTTATTAAAGATCGTTCGCGGACGAAAAACACTTAAAATAATGAAATTATGGTATAAACATTTCCATATATTCCATGTTTACTTAAAGTAAAAACATTGTTAGTTGTATTCGATTGTAAAGTTTCTGAACTCTGATAGATTAACCGATCTCGCCACAATGTTAATATTTTTTATTATTTATTTGTTTTTTTTTCATACAGTTGCAGTAAATGTACGCTTGGAAATTAGGTAACTTCATTTTTTCCGCAAAATCAAATACATAGTAGATGTTCTTTAACAATAGTCCGGATTCCAAAAAGCGAGGGCCATCACTAGAGCCGCTAGCCAGCCGGGCCGTAAACCAAACGAAACAGAACTATCACAACTGGCGCCCAGAAAAAACCCTCAAATGACCGATCATCAGAACTGGGGTTCGGCAACCATCGACACCGCGCATTATCGTTAAAAGTGAGTTAGTTGCCGAGTTATGGGACATTTATGCGCACCGGCCGCGTAATATAACTAAACATGTATATTACAAAACTGTTGTAATTTACGAGTATTATTTAATTAGAGATAACATGTTTCCTTGTCTTTGATGCGAGCCGCCAATGTCTAGCTTTCCATTGAGTGATTTTCAGACTGTTTTGTTATTAATGGTTCCTCTAGTGACTTTCAGAGTCAGTTATTTGATTTGACAATATGAGAAGAGATTTAGAAGGAGTTGATACAAATATGGGAACAGGTGGTCTACCTACCCTTTCTGTGTCTTTGATCGAACATAGTTTGGGTGTCGAGTTGCTGATAGAGGTAAGGAAGATTACAATCATGTTTAGCCAACCTATAGAGGGCCAAGGACTAGAGGAAGAACGATGTCAAACGCTTGGGAATTGAGGCCTAAGTCCAAGTAGGCGTGCTTGATATCAACAACTGCACACATATTAAGTAGAAGCCTGTTAAATTATTGTTTTTAATATTTTATGTTTGACTCCAAAACGCACATCCGTCAGTAGACGTCAAGCGAAAATGTTTTCACGGTGATCAGCAATGATAGTCATAGTCAAATGATCTGTCTAGCCAGCGCTGGCGACGGCGAGTGCAGCGATTCCACCCGGCGCCCAGCCACGCTCATAATTGTTTTAATTGTGAGAACGGCCCATCGCGAATGACCCCTCTGTACCTGAAAGATACCTCGTAAATTCGAAATGATTGAAGGTTGATGAAGCGAATTGCTTCGGTCGAATCAAACGTCGATAATCGAAATGATGGCATAAGCTCATCAGGGCGTCGGTCATAAAGCGATGGGTTTTTGTTTCTAATATGCAATAAATAGGTTAGATTTGAGGGGAAAGGCCGCGGGGGGCCTACTAATTGTTTGTAATTAGGCCTCCGCCCCTCCCGTACACTTCTACCCTCGTCCAATCTGTTTATTACTTAATAAGTTATGATGGCTTCAGTGAGGCGCCGCCGGTTATAAGACATCATTTGATGATGACAGCTCCCTTGAGTCTATAAACTATATTTTACGGATAGATAACTGAACGGTTCGGGCGATACAGGTAGATGTAAAAAATGGCCTCATGTGCACACTGGCTGGGATAATGTTACTAGCACTAGAGAAATGTAAAATAATTTCGTATCATCTTCTGAGGAGTAAATTGCCATAGTTTTTTTAAGTGCCTGAAGATCCACCGTAACTTATGATCAGACTACAGTACTTATAAGCCTTAAAACTTACGGACAGCAAGCCATTGTGGGTGAATTTCACTTAAAAGACCGTAAGAATAGTTTTAACTGCTGAGCTGTTTAGATGATGTTGATGGACAGAAATATTCACTAGTAGCGTGTCTCCATAGCTTTGCACGCATGCAAATTGTACATACTTTCTTGAATCACTCTATCCGTTGCTTAAAGCCGCATCGTGTATTTACATACAGACATACATATGCGGCGGGGACTTTAAAGAGACTTAAAACTCCGCGTAGCCTGTGTCATCTCATAGCTCAACCAGAGTCGCCAGAGCCGATTCTAATTATCGAAAAGTATAAACGAAAGCTACAAAATAATAATTGATATGGTTATAACTCTACGAATGAAAGGCTATAAAGTATAATTGTGTGGTACTCTTTGAGATGCCGGCGTTCGGCCGCGGCTGTGTTTGTTCGCGCTGTTTGGTGCGGTGCCTGAAACCATTTACACAAGTGCCTTCAAAAGCAAACACTACTTATTCAAACTAAATTACAACGTATGATAATGAGAGTAGAGCATAGTTTTGATTGATAACGGTAGCCCTATGATAGAGACGTCAATTGGAAATGTGGAGTAGCGTAAGTTTGCGTTTCACACGAGCAGTGTTCCAGTGACCGTCCTGAACTTTTTTAAAGAATACCGAAATCGCTGAACGGATCATTGAGGTAGCAGGACTTCCTTGAAGAACCAATAAAGAAAGACCTATTAATATGTGCTGTTTGCTGTAAACGCGAGCCACGGGCCGGATCAGGCCTCCTCCAACGCCGCTCGTAAATCCCCACAAAAACCTCGCCATATTTTTTGCCGTCGATTTTATGATGTCCAATGATTTTTAATAAATATAAAAGTTATTATGTTTGTGCCTCGAACATCTTTAACAGCCGAACGATCGTTCGAGCCTGTTTTATAGGTTTGTTTAAAGCCTTTTTGGTTTAATGTAGTTTCAAATTAGATTGCAAGATTGTAGCGCGGCGGGGTCGGCGGCGCGCGACACAAATTGATAAACGACAAGGAACACGCGTAATCCCCGGGAATGAGGTCTTACGGGGAGATTACGCCACGCGCCGCTGCCACGCCACGCGGCCACCTCTATCCCGGCCCCGTAAGGTTGAATGTGCCCCATCAGCGCCCGCGCATCGAGGACATGATGGACGACCACCATTGTGCCCGGAGGCATTTGTAACCAACTTTAGATATACGAGCTCCATGCAAGCATAATAACTTTTTATAATGAAAAATGTTGTTCTTTACCTGTTAATGTGGTTATTAATGCGATTTGAGAACTTATTGGTGCGCGCGGGTGACGCCTGTTCTTAAGACGAAGTGTTACGTTAACCCGGTTCGTCCATCTCATTACAACTTAAGTTTTATCTGTAAACGAGAGACGAAAAAATAATGATGATGTTGATTCGCGCCGGCAGCGCACGCGCACCGCGTCATCGCGCGGGAATGGGAACTCATAAAGCATCATCGTTTTTCTATATTTCCAGCCCATGAGAACGTCGTAAAATGTTTAATCATTTAAAACAAGCTCGGTCGCCATAAATAAGACACTCAATCGAAGTCTTCCATAACTGGTAATAAAGGTAGGTTTATTATTGATTTGTAAGCAAACGGGTGGGGTTAGATTGTCGGGGTTTTGGTAAAAAACTAGCGCCACAATTACCGATTGCCACGGCACGGCGGAATGCGGCGTGAGGCGGCGCCGGCGCGCCGACTGTGCCCACAGTCTTCACGCTAGTTACGGCGATGTTTGGTAATAAATAACTGCAGAGGCGCATGACCTTGTCAAAACTTGCTGATGCACCAGGAAAACAAGCGAGTGTTCGTCGGAACATTCTCAGTCCTTATAGTGACGGTTCTCTACTACAGCAAGGAAGGCTGGTTAGGGCCTAGCTAATTAGGCCACCATACACACCTACGGAACATCATATCTTAATATCATAATTAGCCACGCTGGCGAGTTGCAGGTTGGCGAATGTCAAAGCTAGTCCTTCAAACTCTTCAGAGTTTTCAGAACATGCCGGTCTCCTCACGATGGTTGCATTCACAGTTAAAGCACGTGTAAAAAGCGCACATTATGTTTTCGTGAAAAAACTGCCAGAACTGCCTCTGGGTTTGAACCCTCGACCTTCGGAATGAAAGTCGATCCCACTTAACCAAAACGATTATATCGGACGGGTGATCGCTAACCCCCGCTTAAATTAATGAGATGAATATTAGAATATATAAATATAATTGCTTAATTAGATTTAAAAATATGTTTTTGGTAGGTATCTACTTAGTGTGATTAAATTTACCCAGGATTAAGCTTTTGTGGGCTTGGTTTATGGCATTCGTGACTCGCTATTTCGCCGTCACCAGCCAACCGCCGTGTATTTACGGCACATGCTTATCAAATCGGGTTTGACGAATCAGATCAAAAATCGTCTAGGTTTTGTACATCAAACGTCAGAGGTTGATTCGAGATGGCGATACAACGGGTACAATGAAATAATAGTCCATATTTTACTCGACGCTATAAAGCAAATTAAATCGGGGTTCAGGTCAGTCTGTCACTCAGGTAGTGTCCGTTTAAGGAAGCTCATTAGCGTGAGCCATGCAGTGGGCGGGCGCGGCGCGTGAGGTTTCATGCAGACGTCGACCCAGCTGTTTCATAAGTCAAAACACGTAGAAATTATTCATATTTAAAATTATGAATAAAAGATTTACCATATTTATAAAATACTAGCTGACCCCAGCAAACGTTGTTTTGCAAAATGAAAAATAGATAGTAGATAGCCAATTCTCAGACGTACTGAATACGCATATAACATTTGGTAAAAATCGGTAAAGCCGTTTCAGAGGAGTACGGTAACTAACATTGTGACATGGACATTTTATATATTAGATGACACTCTTTATATTTAAACAGGATTCTCCTAGATCAGGCACAATAATACATCATAGTTCTAATACATTTTTAAGGATTTTGTAACATTAGCTCTAAGTGATTTTCTGTATAAATATTATTTATTTATTATTTAGTATTGATAATACAGGATTCTCCTAGTTCAGGCACAATAAATACAGCATAGCTCTAATTAAATTTTAAGGATTTTTGTCAACTTTAGCTTTAAGTGATTTTCTAAATAAATATTTTATTTATTTTATTTATGTCAGACTTGTAGGAGGTTAATAGAACGTTTGCTAAAAATCGTTATTCATAAACCTAAATTTGAGGTAAATCTGTTTAATAACAGTTCATTAGAGCTTTTCGCCCTTGTTTATCCCTATAATAATCGCAAAATGAAGCATAAATAGACATAAGGATGTGTTTAAGCTAATTCCATTATCTAAGCCAGAATAAGGAGTTTTTATGAATACGAGTTTATGAACTTTTCAACGTTTCAAATATCACAGTGAAAGATAATATATTTTTCGGGAAGTGGAGTGGTGCACTTTTCCAGTTCGAGCACTCAGCTTGCATTTGGCTTCATGCGATCCCTAGGTCTTTTTAGAATAATTATGGTTAGTATGCGATTTTTGGCATATCGCGATTAAATATTTGGAAATTACAAAAAAAATGTTATCTGGCTGCATACTGCAAGTGAAAACAAAAAATTGGTTTAGACGATAGTTGGCATCACGCTACTAAACCAGAAAAATTAACTTAACTTTATCAATAGATCCAGAATAAAAAATAAATATCGCCGACTATTATACCACAGGAATAATTATGTTTGCCTGACTGCTTTCAGCGATAATATAATAATTGAATGAAAATTTATCAATAAATCGTTTATGTCCGCCTAAAGTGCACTTAGTTCCCAGGACATTATGCAACAACCAAAAATAGAAATTATGTTTAGTTGTAAAATTTTATTGGTCTTTTTGGTCTTGCACCGCGTTAGCCGATTTATATAGAACAGTCAAATTGAATTAAGCGTTAGGAGTAGTCAATATCCGAAAAATAGAAAACCAAATTGATATAATAATCATTATATAAATGTGTTCGCGCAAAGTGGTCAGATATCCCTTTTCGCGAGAAAAGCCGTAAGACACGGGCAACCATATCTACGTATTTATAGACTTATTACGTGTAATTAATTATGTGTTATAATAATTATGTATTACATTTATATTAATAAATAAAAATATACTGTGTTAGTATTTATTTAAAATAATAGCTTATTTATTATTCAACGTTTATCTTTTTATTAATTTTACCAACTTTGCAACATCCGTCGTTTTTAGTTTTTCGCCAGTCCATCCATAGGGAGGCAACCATTTAGTGAAGTGGAAGTGATCACTTTTAGTGATAAGGCCGCCTAAACTAATACTTACGTTAAACTAATATTTACGTGTATTTAAGTTCTCATTGTTCTTAAGCTATTTACTGATTGAAGAGTTTTTTTTAATGTAAGATTTGTAAAGTCTTTTTTTTACAGTTTACTTTAATGACCTTAAAGTTGCCTTAAAGTGCAATAGCAAATGGTATATTTAGACTTAAAACTATACAAGGGCCAACTAACATAATCAAGCATGGAACGTCTTAGTTTGTACACTCAAAAGAAAAATTAACTGATGAACTCACAATAATATATTATACAGTATATTTAGTAAAAAGTTGCTTCACTATTGTAGTTTGTTAGAAGTAAAGTGGCTAATATCGTGTCGTAAGAGATCACATATAGTTCGATCCTCAGTGTTATCATGATTATTTTCTTTTGACTGGTTAAAACCTTTTTTGAAATTGACACATTGGTATAACTTGTTACATCTGGTACGTGATACTAGATGTTTTGAAACGTTGATTTGATCATTAAATTTTGCTGTTAACTGTATTGTTATCTTTTATGTGTAAATAAATAATTTAAATTTGAGGATCTAAGACTTTATGTTTGTTATGAGCAACATATTTCCGAAATGATGATGGTCACATGATTTAAACGTAGGTTTAGTGAACAGTGTCTCAACAGTTTTCTATCTACATACAATAATATACATAATGTATGCCTATTATATTAAGTTATCAGATGTCTAGTATCCGTAACACAAGCTTAGAGCCTAACACAGGGCTAGATGTTGTTGTGTGGCTGTGGATTGTCCGGAAATATGTATTTATTGATTTACATAAAGAGTGCTTATAGAATCGTATCGTACCCGTCCCGGTATCGTGCCGGACCGCCGTGCCGGCCGGGAGTGACGCACACTCCAAGCCTTCGCCGCCAAGTACAACCCAGGTATCGAATCCACTTCACACACAATAAAATATCGACTTTATTGTCCGATCATAAAAAAACAGATCATTCAAATCAGAGTGCAGCCAGAATGAAATATTATGTTTGACGCGTAGGTAAACCACGGACAATCAAAACAGTTTTTTAGAAAACTGTCCGAGGAACCAGGTGGAGGCGCAATCAATATCCCGCCTCACGGCGAGGCAGCGCGTGCGTCGCCGCTTTTTGCCGCCCGCTATGTATACCGACAGCCTTATAGTAGTCAGGACATATTACACATAATTATATTCGGTCTTGCGTGCGAAAGATAGGGGTGAGTTTTAATATTTATAAAATATAATACATAAAAGTCATAAAAAATCTTGTTGCTTTGTGAATATCAATTTATTAAAAGATTAATTCACCATAAGCTAACATGCATACAAGTAACAATATCGTATGAAAAAAATGTATAGTGATGATTAGCCAATAGTTATTTTAATAACATCATTATGTATTTAATGCAACTTAAGAAAAAAATTTGTCATAACCCCAGCAACAGTTTTTGTCTTGATATAATGACTTTGACTTTAACCGCAAACTGTTGTGTCTTGTATCGGCTACTATAGCTACCAATGACTATTTGATATCATCAATTCCCTGCACACTACTATAACCATTTACTTCTACTTAACTCATACTCTTTGAAGATCAAAGAGTTAGGTTTCGGTAGGAAATAAGCTTGCTTTTCCGGCCACACGTTTGCGCAGAGTTTATGAGTGTTAGCTTAATCATACCTATGATCTGCTTAGTTTGGGGTTAGTCCGGAAATATTTATTTATTTATTTTCACCGCCCATACAGCCGTTAAAAAGCGGTCCACGTTATCTCTAACACCTCCGCAGCTCGCCATTAATCACCCCGCTGTATTGTATCGAGCGCAGTGACTAATGCGCGGCCCGATCACTCGAGGTGTTAAATGTTGAGGCGAGAGGTGAGCCATCTGTCTCTGTCCAAACACCGCTTATACGGACAAAGCACCCGGGAATCGAACCCTGGACGACTCGGGAAATTAATTCGTCAAAAGTTGTTAAGACAAAACTTTTTTGTGTGAAGTTTGTTTGATAAGTTTAGTTATCTGTACTTATTGTAAATTGAAGTCCCCAGCGGCGTGTCTCTGTCTGTATGTTCGCGATAAACTTAATAACGACTGAAAGGATCTTTATGCGGTTTCAGTAGGTAGAGCAATAGGTGGTTCAAGAAAAGGTGGAAAGAAGGTGGTGGTGGTGGGTTTTTGTAGCTGTGCAAAGCCGATACGGGCCAGCTAGTTAATACTATTTCAATTTCATCTGACTTAGCAGAGTGTAATTTAAATGTTGTAATAGAATATCGTTAACGCTTTTTATGTTTAATTATTAGGAAGGTTCTTATTAAGCATTAAGCGAATAAGCAAGCGAGATATGATAAGTTATGTTTCTGATCTTTTTCTTCAAAAATTTGGTCGATTTGTTACTCTCACCTAGATAACTATTTTTAACTAAAACGCACAATTTATTTAGACTTTGCGGAACTGAGTTCTACAATTTAACAGTCTTTAAATACCTACAATTCTTTCAGTGTACAATTTCTGTTCTTTGTTCTTATTAGTTTTTAGATAAATATTTAGTAAAAATACAAAAATGCGTATTGATCTGCTAATAGGTTTATGACAAAATAAACGAAACATAATTAGAAATCCGTCTCAAGAAATATGGCTCGTTGTTATAACATTCTAACAAACAGTTATAAGATTTATTGTGCGTTATAAATGTGTCCATAAACTTTCTCGACCGGCGCGGGCACAGCTTTGACATGGCGACCTGTCATCGATGGATCATTTGGTATAACGAAGTTTTTTAGAATTTAATCAAGAAAATTTCAACGTTCACGTAAAGTAATGATATTTTTTTGGACGAAAACAGATTACGTATTAAACTTAGTTTACTACAGACGACTGTCAAAGTACACACAGGTATAATAAAGAAATACTTTATTACGGATTATTTTATTAAAATTATAACGGAAAATGGACTTTGGTAAATGAAGTCGTGTTGGCTAAGCGGGAGAACACTTGACTTTTATTCCGAAGGTCGTGGGTTCAAATCCTAAACACCTCTAGATTTTCTTCCTAAAGCCGGCATGTTCTGACAACTTTGAAGAGTTTAAAGGACATGTTGTGAAATCACCAACCTTGGACGCGTCAAGAGAGAAGTCCCTGCGTCCCAGCATTGGGAGCGTGATTGTACGCACATAGGCTTATGATAATGACTCTGGTACCATCGATGTAATGGCGAAACGGCAATAAAAGCCACAGTACCATTGATGGTACTGTCTAATGGTACCACGAGCGAAGCAACTTGATAACAAATATTTACGGCAAAATTCAATTCACGATAAACGCAAGGTGAGAAACGCCGACATCGAAAAAAATAACAAATGAAGAAGTTTTTTTAATTCAACACTTAATATTCCCACATCATTTCACAAAAAAATAATAATTTTTCGAATGAAAGCGCGCCTCTCTTATAATAATACGGTTTTATTTTTTTTCCTGGCCGCTCTGTGACGTTGAGGGCCATTGATTAGAGATGTATCACGTCCACGGCTTATTACAGCGGCGAACGACGTGTGCGCAGTGCGATGGAGAGTTCCGTGGTTTACTTACCAACATAAGTAAAGTTTATATCATGTGAAATATAGATATGTAGGAAGGTATATGAGAAACTATTCAAATGTGACTCGCTTGCAACTGCTGAGAATGGGCAATACTTGCAGACTGGTATAAACTACTTTTAATTCTAATTCTAGTTTAGAGGAAATGCTATCTGCACTAAATTTGAGCGTTCCTCAATGTATGGTTCATTATTCTACCTCGCTCGTTTCTAACTAGCCCTTATATAGCGAAATAGGACATAGAGATAGAGGATTATATTAAAAAAAATTCTTTGTGAAACCTTCACACATACAGTTTTTTTTGTATTTAACTAACCAGCAAGTAACTACGAGTATATAGTGCGTATATTTATTTATGTAACAACTCTACTGCGAAGTTAATACAAAAAAATAATGCAAAGTGTCAGTAGTATGTAAGTAGATTCATTCAAAAAATGAAAAATCATAAGTACTTAATTCACTGTCTCTTAGTTTTCATCCTTTGAATATTTTTATTTCTTAGCATTTCAATAACAAACTTTTCAAAAACGAGATATGAAATTTATTTCCATTGTATGATTTGACAAATCTTAGAAATAGCTACACCAATAGAGCATCTTGGGTTTTTATTGAAACAAGGTGACAAAAATGGCAGCTATATTCTATAAAATAGGACAAGCGACTTCATTCTCGACTTCCGTTGTCGGCTTCTCCCCGGTCCCGCGGACCCTGACCCACACAAAGCCTGCGCCAGAGCCTTTGCCCCTGTTTACTGAGCAAACAGCCTCCGCCCCGCCCCTCCCCTCGACAGACCCCCAATGTAACACTCCTGCCAGACCCACAATGTACCACCTTTCTGTGTTCTGTGGTACAGTCAATAGCAAAAGGAACTGGTGAAATATTGTCCCAATATAATATATAATTATAATAAAAAGCCTTTATTCAGTATCACATTGGTAACTTAACCTCCTGACTCAATTAAGTCTATGACACCGATAACATTGTCTGTTTGCCCCTCTCTGGCAAAGCCCTCCGCCATATTTTTCCAGTCTATTCTGTTTAATGATTTCCGTCTCCATGTTTTCCCTGCTATACTTAGTCTTTGTTTCGTCTTCCCACCTTCTGAATTGGCTGCCTCGGTTTCTTTTCATGGGTACCAGAATGCTATATCTTTATTCCACTTTTCAATATTATATATTATACTGTATCTGGGTCGAAAGTTAGTGACTACTGTAGTTTGTTAGAAGTAAGGAAAGAAATAACGTGTCATATTCTTTAGAATAGTTCAAACTTCGTTTGAAATTGGCACTTTTCATAGATGGTGTTTTGAAATGTATTTTTGATGACTTACTTTTGCTGTTGACTGTACCACCACTGACAGACTCACAATGTCCCTGACGTGCGTGGTAGCTTCAGATATTCACCTATGCTACAAACTCTTTGACTTTGTCACGATTAACATTCAATTTGATATTTTTTGTCGAGATTTAAGGACACTTTGTTTCTTCCAATCTTGACGTTTCTTTTTAATATACTCGTCACTTTCAAGTTGATCAACTGATGATTGTTTGTTTATTCAATGAGTCAGGATGTGACCAAAATGTTTTAACCCCCGAAGCAAAACGCGACAGTTTATAAGTCTGTGCATTTGTCTGTATGTCTGTAGCATCGTAATTCTAAATTTTGTGTTAGAAAGGTGTTTTTATCGCGCGCGATCTTTAATATTATATAAGATAAAGGTGGGGAAGAATAACCAAATATACTTAAATGGGATCTCAAATAAAAGCGCATCACGTGCACATTACAAAATAACATGATTTTATATTATCGAAATAGACGACCTCCGTGGCTCGGTGGGCGAAAGGCCGCCTGAGGCGCAGGAGGTTACGGGCTCGATTCCCGCCGCGGGACCAGATTTTGTACGATCTGCAAATTCTGGTTTCGGGTCTGGGTAATTTCTATGTATAATATAGTATGTATTTACAAAAAAAATGTATCTATGTAGTATATCAGTAACACACATAGTACACGCTCTGCTTTGTTAGGTGATGCTGTGTGATTAGTCCGGAAATATTAGTTTATTTATATTTATAATAAATTATTAACTTTTCATTATTTGTCGCTTATGTCCGAAAGTATTAAACACACGAGATTTTCAAACAAACAAGGGTACAATTAGTATTTATGGATCAATCAGTTGGACATCTTAAGATGAACCGATTTAACATATTCATGTATGTATATTGATGGATGTAGAAAGTAGAAAACAATCAATTTAATATTTATTTTAAGCGCAAATCATAAACCATCGTCTTTTGGCGGTTTTCTAAAAGCTTAAATCGATTTGGTGTCGTAATAGCTGCGCCTGCGTTCTCACGCTGCAGCCTGCAAAATTAACAACGTTGCCTGACCAACTGATGGTACCAATTAAAATCTTAAGAAAGGTTTTTTGGTTATGTAAATATTGAGTTTCGTTTGATTCTCCAATCGCTTTATAAGTGCCGTACTTAGTATTGTAATATGTATGTACGTAGGTAAGTATTATAATGCTATTTTGATGGGTACATTGCGATAAATTAAACATAGAATTGTATACTATGGAGAATACAATACAATGAGTTTTTTTTACCAGAAAACATGTCGGTAGACTAACGGAAAAAAATCCATGACTCTTACTAGATAGAGTCCAATCTTCACCTGTCTGTTAGTGCTCCGGGAGTAAAAAGATAATTCTGTGTACTTTTTAACACAAATCCGCAAATACACAAAGAACTCTGACAAAAATATTACTTTATATAGCAGACAATTCTGTACAATATTATTATTAAGATCATAAACCACCATAGCCCAGCAATAAGCCCTGCATTCATCCGCGACATTCGATAAAGAATCTCTACAAAACGGGAAACGTGTATATGTTATACGTTTGCGCAGACGAAAATGTTTGCGCAGAAGATTCATACGCAGCATTATGCGCATTACAAGGCACAAAATCATTTATTTCCATAGTTTGATTTTACAAATCCTAGAAAAAATCAAGACAACAAGAACAAATTGAACATACATAGATAAATAGACTAAACTAGAGCAAAGAGGCGATTAGAAACTCTAGCACATTTTTGTTTGGATATTTTATAATATTTATGGGGTAGTCTTTTTTTAATTTGTTATTGGAGCATATTCTGTCCCAAGACGTTTTGTATTCATGGTAATCAGATATGTAATGATAAGCTTGTTTACAAATATTGTATTTATAAGTCATAAATAATATATTACGTTACAGTTTCGACTGGTCGCCATATTAAAAATGACAGTAGAGTCACAGAATAATAAATTCCTATCGGAACTAGAGAAAAATATCCCTTCATAGGTAGAGCCCCAACTCTACTTACAGTGCTACTGCCTCCAAAGTGAACGGGAGTGTCTTTTCACATAAATTTCATAAAATTCCGAACCATATTATATTGTAAAGATCTAACACCATCCTCTAGCAATAAACCTAGCTAGGAACTTAGCAAGTTTCATATGAAAGGTAGGTATATGGATTGTTTTAAAATTGGATTGTATGAAATGTAAGGATTGTATTAAAATTGGATTGTTTGAAATATATGGGTTGTATTAAAAGTGTTGTGTATATGGATTGTATTAAATGTGTTGTTAATACCATCCATACATTTCATATGAAACTGGAATAAACGCAGGTCGCAGCGTCGTTTGCGCGGACGGAGACGTTCGCAGGAGATGCATGCGCAGCATTAATATGCGCATTGAGCCGGTGGCGGCTCCGCGGGACGCCTCACGCCCTTAAATAACATATTAGGCCCAAAGCCGCCGCCGCACGCGGAACGAATGCATGACGACAGACGGGATTTATGGAAGCACCCGCTACTCTAATCGGATTTGGTGACAGCGCCGCACAGAAAACGACGAACTTGCGAGGACGATACTTGTCTGAAACAACTAATGGTAATTGTAATGGTTCAAAAGTCCACCACGGGTCATACAACCACCACCAAAATATAAATACAGTACTTCAAGACTGACTGCGCTGTGGCGGCTGCGACTTGACAGAGTTAGACTGCGTTTCTACGTACGAGCGACTTAGCTGAAATAATGCTGTGTTTAATAGAATAATTGTTCTTCTATATCCTGATTTTTAATTTAATCAAATATTTTTATTCGATTAATTTCAGGGAATTGTATTAAAATGTAATACTGCTCTACTGAAAACTACCTTTACAGGCGTTAACTATTAGAGATTGTAATACAATTGTTTCACACACATCCCATATGTTCCGAGGTTATCGCAATACTAGCCCTTGATTTTCTACTATCTATATAAATAAAAATGAATTGTTGTTCGTTAGTCTGATTAAAACTCGAGAACGGCTGAACGGATTTATCTTATCATAGTCTTGAAATGTTCGTGGAGGTCTAGGGAAGGTTTAAAAAGCGAGAAAAAATCCAAAAAAAATTAAAAACCCGTGCGAAGCCGGGGCGTGCCACTAGTCAGGAATATAAATAATATAGCTGATATTTTTGTAGATATATCGGATGGACGCATTGCTTTGTCAAGCTCGTTTAGCAACGATATACTAGGATGGTTTCTCACTAGTGGGATATATGCCTCTTTAAAACAAAACAACTGAAGATCTATGAGTGAATGGCACGATGAAGGATGAAGCCATCTTTTTTATGCTGTGAAGAATTCTAGATATATTTTTTCCGGTTGAAATATTTTCTTTTTATAATGACGGCGGCAAAACCAGGCCCAGATATCATGACATGAGCACAATGCTCTAACCTCGGCTGGAAATTATGCGTTTAAGTTCTGACAGTTTTAACAATAACCGCCAAATAATAAATCAGTATTAACCGATGTTACCTACTCGTTTTATTGTGTTTCCTCACCATTTGAAATAAGGCAGCAGCTTTAATGCAAAACATTTTATCGGCGAATTTTCCACGTATAAAGATTTTTTTTTATCTTTGCCTGAATTGTTGGTAAAATCGCGATTACACTTTGTACAAAATATATTATTGATTAAAGAACTTGATTTAGAATTATTATTAATTTAGGCTATAATATACACAAACTATATTATAGCCTAAATGCAAAACAGTAAAATATTTTTTCAAGTAGGTAGTTTTAGTAATTGGGCCTTTAATGCAAAACAAAATCTTTCCTCAGTAATATTCCTTTTTAAAATGGAAGGCAAATCTGTAGTTACCTCTGCCACTTTAAGCGAACTGATACAATATTGCGAGAAAACATCAACCAAAGCAGCTGTTTCTAACGTTTTTATTGCGATTCCCGAACCAATAAAATAAAATATTGGGCTTCACGAGCCACGCCAAGTGTGGCAATAAATGTCCATTGCCTTGTTTTAGTTTTTTATCCAGAACAGATTAATTTTATAATGAATTACGGGTTCTGAGAACGATGCCACGATGCTCGTGTTGAGTGTGTTTGGTTCTTGAGTTTCGACAATCTGTTATCAATAAAATAAACGTTATTGATGTAAATGAATCTCTCATATTTTTTATATAAATATTGCAGAGATGTAGAATGTACTTACAATCAAACATGTAATAAAATTACCCACATATGCGCTACCAACACAATAAATAAAAAAAAATTACGATGTGTACAGAACCTAAAGCTTTATGTTATTATTATTTATATTATTCTGAAAATTTCTATAAATTTTTAATGTCTAAAAACTGAATGTCGAAGAAGTATTTTGGGAGAGTAGCAATAATTAGAAACGCACTTTTTGGACCCAATTTTTCGTAAACAGTTATCGTGATTGTTTATATAGAATACAAATACACGCTGAAGATTCAGAGCTTTTATAAGCTTTCTTACAATTACTACAGATCCACATCGGAAAACAAATAATAATAACACGAAGGAGCGCGTCATATGGAGACTTGTTTTCTTAACAGTTACAATAATTTATTTGATTTATTTATTTATTTATTGCATCATGTCGTTACAATAAAGGTGTTAACATACTAAATTCCCTGATATGAGCCCCGTTGGGGCATTACAACTTCAACTTAACTTAAGATGTATCTTATACTATATTTACTTAAATAAACTACCTTATTTATAGGAACAGTTGGTAAGTAACTTACATAAACTATCTTATTGATAGGAACAGTTGGTAAGTATTTAACATTATATATTAAAAAAATTGTAAGTTAGGTAAGTATGGAAGATTCTGAAATTTAACTGTAACTAGAATTTAAGTAATAACATTATAAATAGTATGTACTTGTTCATCTATCATTTATTATCAGACTAGCTATCCCGTTCCGACTATGCACGGATGCATAAACCTCTCTCTTGAGTCACTCTACCTACTGAAAACCGCATAAAGATCCGTCCAGTAGTTTTTAGTTTATCGCGAACATAAAGACAGACGCGATAAGGGACTTTAACGAATTAATTTCTAATAATCATAGATATAGATGTCAAGTTCTCGTAACACAAGCAATAGAGCTTCAGTAGATGTTGCATGGATTGTCCAGCAATACTTATGTCAATTATTATTTGACAGATTTAAGCTTCGGTTAAAACCTGCGCGACCAAAGCGGCTGCGAAGCGCCTACCCGTACTTTACCATGGCTCTTTGGCGTAACCACACAGCGTTCTCAGGCTAAATAGTCCCGCGACTCCTGGACGCGGGACGTGACGCGGGACTATTTAGTTGTTGAAGCATAGGTTTGGCCGAAGCCTTCAAATCTGAACTCTAGTTCCATTTTACAAGTTTATTAAGAACTTTTGGCTTTTGTTAGCTTTAACTTTTCGTTATGGAGGTTTTATCTGTTCACGTCCGTAAGTGTTAACCCTCTGAATCCTTATGTGTCCCATGTGACCTCCGGGTGGTGTTAAGCACAGGGTCTGGTGGTAGGCTTCGGCCGCGGCTTGTCACCACTCTCCCGACTGGGCCAGTGCGTGAAAAGATTTTTTCGTGTTTCGTAATGTGGTCCGGAGAAGCCATCCACCTTCTATATAAATCTTCATGCTTCATTTTGTACCACCTCGTCGCTTTGCATCTGGTGAGATTGTGGTCAAATGAAGGCTTATTTAGCATAAAAAGATAAAAGTACATTTCGAGGTACCGAATTCCAAACGCGACATTTTTGATTCATTAAAAGCATTGATGATTCCGTTCAGCCATGAGAAAGCGTTGCCCGCGCCCGGGGCTTGGTTTTTATTAAAATAAATAAACAGAAATATAATGAGTCGGCTTGCTGTGGACTTATTCAATCTATTTTATGGCGGTCGGCCGAGCCGTTCGCTCTGCCTGCGTTATTTCATCCAAATATTATTATAATAAATATTAACATACTCACAAGAGTCATTTTAAGTTTATACTTGGCTTATTAATTGTTACTGGCGGCTCAACCCTGGTTTAACTGACGTAAATTAGGATTATTGTGTAATTAGATGAAATGTTTTGATGTTTAAAGGTATTTATGGCAGCATAGTGAATAAAGTGTCCTAATTTTATTTGCTGGTAAATTTTATAAAGCGTAAATATTGCTGGACTTTCTTAAAATATAATATATATTATTTCTTATTATTATTAAAGCAAATAAGGCGTAAATTTTGGGCTTCTATTACAGAACTCCTAACATCCATTCTAATATGATAAATGCGAAAGTAGCTCTGTCTGTCCGATTCTCTTTCACGCAAAAACTACTGAAATGATTTAAATTAAATTTGGTACACAGTTGCTCCACAGCCTGAGAAAGGACATAGACTATATTTTACCGCGGGAAAATAATTATAGCCGCAGAGCACTACACATTTTTGTATATTTTTGTTTTTGAGCATAATCTATAATAGTTTAAAGGATATAAGCAAAATGACTGCTACTTTCTATAATTTTTGTTCACTTTCCCCTTCCAAGAAAAAAAAACATAACAACAGATTCCCTTAAGGGATCTCAAGCAGAGGATTTGTGAACCAAACCAGTATTTTATAGGTTAGTACTTGCCATAGAAATATTTAAGATTATGAATGACTACTGCAATCATTTATGCTTTAAGACATTAACTAGTTCAAAATATTTATAAAAAATATGAACTTTTTAAAGAAAATAATTGTCAATCAATAATAAAAAAATAACTTAATATTTAGTTGTTTTTTAAACCTATCTTCAGCGTTTTACTTTCTACAGTGTTTATAGATGGTTAGGTATATGAATTATAAAGCAAATGTAAGTATTTTAAATTTATTTGTAGATGTATAAAACTACTTATAATTTTTATTTGAAATCTTCAAGTAGGTAAACCAACTTGGTAAAACTATAATTTCGTTTTTAATTAAAACTTTATGGATGCCTAAGTTTCTAGAAGGTGTCTAACTTGTATTAAGACTTAATAAAAAGACAACTAAATAAAAAATATAACAATACATATTTAAAAAAATCACAGAGATATTAGAATCGGCCTATGCCGTAAATAGGCGCACGCGCAGGCTAGCCGAGATCGCGGCGCACGCGTTCAAGTCTTTCCAACGCAATGATCAATAATACATATCACTACTTTTTTAGATTTGTATCAAACTTATTTATGTTTTTATATTCATGTTTTTTCATATGAACTTATCTATGTTATATTAATTGATTTTTATTGTTTAGTTTTTGGTTATATTGTATGTAATATCTTATTGCTTACTAAAATACCCCCTAAGGCTAGCGGTAAGCATTATTTATAAGCATTATTTGTATTTTCTCATTTTAAGTGAACTTGTTTGTTCTTCTGAGAATAAAATATCTTTAAACCGAAATAGTTATTTTATTTTGCTAGTTTTTTTTTAATTAAGTTACTATGAAGGGATACTGTACTTGGGAGATGTGAGATACAAACTGAATGATTTAAAACGATTCTGCTAAAATTAAATTAATATTTTCAATTTCATAATAATCACAGTAAATAATATTACTAGATTATTATTTATTACTTATCATAGTATTATATCATATTTTCTAAATATATTATTATATTTATTAGGTATTTATTTCCAAGAAGTTTTATCTATATTATGATTATTCTTTTTTCCCCACAAACAGACATTGGATTGTAGAAACTTTAATTCACGATGACTTTCACATGTCTTATCCTAACGGAAAACTATAGATTGAAATATAAAAATCTACAATAAAATATAATGTAGATCCCCTTTACAAGAGTATACCTGTATCATATAGGTCTGTCTATCTAGCGATGGCATACTTTAGTGTACCTGCATGATGAAACACTCCTTATAAAAACCCTGTAGTTTCAAAAAACACTTACCTTCATCTCCAGGATTGCAGCACACTTATTCAGGATCTAAGCTCACTGCACATTGGGCGGGGGACATGGACGCGGGAAGGAGCGCCGACGCGACGTCCGCCTCTCGCGGCCGACCGGAGCGCACTGAGGCGGGCGGGCCCGACGCCCGGCTAGCCCCGCCCTAGCCCCGCCCACAGCCTCGCTACCTTCGACCAAACCAGACCGAACCGTCTTCGAGTGACGTGTATACCATTTCAATTACCTAGGACTGGACAAATTGCTCGATCACTAATTATTTTAAGACCATGCCTACGTCCTTCGGATTCATAATAACTTTATTCTCTTTAGCAAATTGCGACTGAAATTGGATTTTGTATTCAATTTGATATTTCGATTGGATCAATTATATTAATTGTGGTAATCGTTGTAAAGATCAATCGATCCAATCAAAATATTTACCCACGATCATCTGTGATTCTTATTTCGATGCCATAACCAATCTATCGTTTATAACTTTTATAATTATTTTTTACTTATTATCTCCGAGGTTTATCCCTTTTCTATGCATATTTTATACACCGTTCAGAAAAACCTAAACTTCTTTAAGTTATGTTGAAATCATATCAAATATAACAAGACTGCATTCACAGCATAACCTAACACCAGACTAAGTAGATCAGTTTACTAACACAGAAAAACACCCAGCCCTATCAATTGAAATTGATAAATAATATCAATTGAAATTGATAAATCATATCAATTGAATTGATTTAGATAGCAGTTGCAGAACTCTGTATAAATCAAAAGCTGTAATGACACGCTCACTGTAACATATCACCAAACATCTACCAGAACATTTTTTCATCTTAAATATCACAATTTTTGTCATGCATAATATATTGGTCTGTTTCATTCTAAAGCAGAAACCAAACAACCAAAAACCTACCTGAACATACATTTTCAGCATAAATATAACCATTTTCTACAAGCATATGCTACATATATGTCGAGCTGCGAGCTGCAATTGTGCGTCTATCAGGGTGGTTCAGCCCTATGACAATCTCGCCGCTTGTCGTCGCACAAAGGACGCTGCAAACTACTCCACCGGTAATTCCGTTGAACAGACTCCGCTCTTGACATAGTCCTGTCATTAGTCATTACTCATGCTCGATTATAGAGTGACTAGACTCGCATAACCTGGTAGAGGGATAGTAACAGATATATATGTATTCATAAATATACTTCACTGTTTATATCGGACTTTAGGTAAGTGTGTGTACTTGACTCAGACACACTTGACTTGAATTTATTTTATAAAATGAATAGATGCTTTAATTTTAATAACAGTATTTTCTAGGTGGTTTGTCATTTCTTATCTCTATATGAATTTACTGTCAAATATCTAATTCGCCCGAATCGCGACCAATTTACATGTCTACCAGAAATCCACGACGCACGAAACGCGCCCAGTCCTTATCTATACTATACCATAGATGGAATATAATGTAATATGTACTATATTCTATCTACGTCCATGTTCCAAATTCAAGTCTTTCACCGCTTTTGACATTAACTATGTTCGCGATAATCTCGAAAACTGAAAGGGTTTTAATGCTGTTTTCAGCTAGGTAGAGTATTATAGTTGACTTTGACAGTCTTTAAGGATGAAGGTCTTTGCAAAGCAGGAGTGGACCAGCTAGTCCAGATACTTTTCATAACATAGCTAATTAATGTATCTACCTAACGAGCTTAACGTGATTTAAAAGATGCTTAAGCAACTACTCGTTTTAACTTCTTATTATGTAACTTACGGTGTCTACATTACATTAAATTTTATACTTGTGTCAAAAATTGTAATCTATAATAATATATTAATAAGGCTATAATCTATATCTATCTATAATAATAAGGCTGAAGAGTTTGTTTGTGGACTACTAGTCCAATTTTTTTAGTTATTTCAGTGTTCGATACCATTTATCGAGAAAGGCTATACGCGATTTTTATTGTGGTAAATACTTTGTGCCCGCGGGAATCCGAGAACAACAAGCTTATTACGTCACGGCGTGGAAGCTAGTTAGATATAAATTCAAAGCAAAGTGTAGGTACGTGTGTTTGTAGATTTTGCTAAAAAATTTATTCAAAGAAAAGTACCTATTCCTGTGGCGAAATCCTTTCTAAAGCGCACAAACCATTTGGTTGGACGAAATTCTAACACATCGCAATAGGAATATTGTTTTTATTTATGTCATATACGAGTGAAAAATCAGTACATGTATGTCACCCGAGAATTGAACCTTCGAAAAATCGTAAACTGTAGCTTCACACACCTAACGTATAGATTTGTTACAGACACAACATTACAAAATAAGTAAACATAAGAATATTCGAAATTCCATGACCTATGCTTTTTAGCAAAGTGAATTTAATAGAAAATTACAACCTACCGATGCGTATGATAAATTGATAAAACAACAAGTGTTTTTTCGGTTTTTCGTAGGTTTTATGTATTTTCTTTAGTTTTTTTTTATTTTCACTCAGATTTGTTACTTTTAAGAAATAAAGGATGTTTCTTATCAGTAAAATGAGCTAGCTAGAGGATTTAAAGTAGTTTCCCTCCAGAACCCATAGTTTTTTCCACCCAGTATTATATACCTATAGATATACCGTCAAGCTATCTCATGTCATCTATGATATTCGAGTGATACTTCAAACTGTTTCAAGTTATGAAAAGAGTTGATCATTGACAGCTTTGTCGGCGTCACGTCACGGAATCCGGCCACCCAGTCTCTCTTTGGGGTGGCTCGATATAAAACATTTATCAATTGTCAGATACCTAGGCGGTATTTGACGTTATTTTATACATTTGACAGTCAGTTAAAAGATATCAGAGAAGTTTTGATTGGAGCCGCAAAATGGCGTTCAACTGAGTTACATCTTTTTTACTTTATAATTTTATTTAACTCGACACTGGCAAACTGAGGCTTCAAGCGCGGAGTCCAATTATAAGGAATTGAATTGAAGTTTTGATTGAAAAAAACTACCTCATCCACAAGTAAATCACAGCGATAGGTGGTTTTCGTCTTTTTTTTTCAAACAAAAATTATATAATAATTTTCCTCCGAATCTTCAGCTATTTATAACATTTGAGTCCAGCATTATTCGCGAAATGCTAAAACTAAAATTAAACACATATTATGTATAACGAACAAAAATCATAATTTACCTGATTTCAATAAATGAATGTTCAAATCATAAACATTACATTAAATGACCCGAAAAAAAACCTCTGAATTCTCTTTCTCTGGATTTTTTAATACACTGTTTATCCCAAAATACAAATGCTTAAGCAGACAATTATCTAGAGCAGAGGGGCTGATGAGGCTCTCGACTGAAGTGCGGCTCACTGCAATTTGTCTCTTGACGCGACTTAGTCGCATGTTCGTGCGGGGACTTCTATTGTTCCAAAAATTTAGGTCTGACTTTATTCAAGTTGAAAAAAAGGAGGTCTTAATGTAATCGGCATTTTTGTTGGTGGTGCTAATCGGTTGCTTGCACGTTCGTTGGTCTTGTTTAAATCTATACTAATATCGTAATTGGGAGGACACTCGACTTTCATTCCGAAGGCCGTGAGTTCAAACCTCGCCACGAACCTCTGGATTTTTCTTCTAGAAAATCTATGTGCGCTTTAAACATGGCTTTAACGGTGAAGGCAAACATCGTGAGGAAACCGGCATGATTTGAGAACTTTAAAGAGTTTGAAGGACATGTGACATTCACCAACCCAAAAAAACAAGTTGAAGCTTGGTTAAAACTTAAATATTTATTTATTATTAGCAGCCCGCCCCGGCGTCGCACGGGTAAAAAAAGTTCCCGGCAAATTTTTCCTTATTTGCTCACTGTTTAGACCTACCCTGGACTACGACAAACATTTTAAAACCAATATCAGCTCAATCCGCCCAGCCGTTCTCGAGTTTTAATCAGACTAACGAACAACAATTCATTTTTATTTATATAGATTTGTAGTTATAGCGGCAACAGAAATATATAATCCCATCAAAAACAATAATTGTCAAAAAAACCAAGTCGCGCAACTCAGTTGTTCTGCGGTAAAAAGTTGTGAGATCCAAGTAAATCAAAGTCTTTAAATTTCGTCTCAAAATTCTTTATGTTTTATATAAATATATTAAGACTTGGCCATCGATCGCCTGAAAACACGTGTTAATTCAATCGCCTGAAAACACGTGTAAATTCAATTATTTAGTGCGATGGCCAAGTCTCAATATATTTATATAAAACATTAAAGAATTTTGAGACGAAATTTGAAGATTTTGATTTACTTGGATCTCACAACTTTTTACCGCAGAACAACTGAGTTGCGCGACTTGGTTTTTTTGACAATTATTGTTTTTGATGGGATCTCATTTCTTTTTGTATTTTGTAGACAGTTCTACTTTTTTCCTTTTCGGTACCTTCTACTTATTGTATATATGTCCATATAATTTTCTTTTTGCCGGTCTAGATTGGATTTATTTATATTTCGCATTGTTATTACTTTAGTACATATTTCGTATATACGTGGCGTTGCGAGAGCGCCCTCTAAACCGGTCTTTTCTAGATTTTTTAGTTTTTCCTTGATTCATACACCAAACACTACTTATATTCCAAATTTGAAGCTTCTAGGTCTGCTAGAAGTGCCTTAGAATTTTGATGATCGGTGAGTCAATGAGTGACGAAATTAAGAAATTTGACCCGTTATAATTCTTAAAATACTGGTTCAAATTGTATGAAATTTAAAATATACCGTGTCTTTACAATGCCTGCATGGTTACTGAAAATTTCAGACTTCTAGTTTTATTCACAACGAAGTTACAGGGGGTCGAAAATGGCCTGAATTGCTTCGAGAAATGGTACGACAGCGCCCTCTATACCGGTTTTTTCTAGATTTTTTAGTTTTTCCTTGATTCATACACCAAACACTACTTATATTCCAAATTTGAAGCTTCTAGGTCTGCTAGAAGTGCCTTAGAATTTTGATGATCGGTGAGTCAGTCAGTGAGTGACAAAATTACGAAATTTGACCCGTTATAATTCTTAAAATACTGGTTCAAATTGAATGAAATTTGAAATATACCGTGTCTTTACAATCCTGCATGGTTACTGAAAATTTCAGTCTTCTAGTTTTATCCACAACGAAGTTACAGGGGGTCGAAAATGGCCTGAATTGCTTCGAGAAAAGGATGGTACGGCCGTGCCGCTTTTTTGCTCGACTTGGTGGGGGCACTGCCGTGCCCCCAGATTCACCAAAATTTAGACTCTCTATATATCAATAATCTTGAGCCTGGTGACCTACGGATAGTTTAAGGCACTTAAATTAAATAATATTTTAATTCAAAGAGAAACAAAAATCAAAATACAAAGCCACAATTATAACTAAATAAATTCCCGTTGCCCGAAACCCACAACTACCTCCCTCCAAATTACCATTGAGTAAGGTAATTGGAGAAGGGTGGATTTTTCCATGACCGTACTTTGAATCCATAACTCCATTAAATTGCCAGCAAAATGGCGGCAGCGCGAACGCGGCACTTCCGTTATCCGTAGCACATCCGCTGACGTTCCAATTTTAATCCCGCGTTTCATTCTCGCGGGTTTTTCTGGGTGAAACGGAACGGAAGCGCGCCGGAAAGATCACTCGGCGCCATTTGCAATTCTAATTTACATCGAGCCTTCGCTGAGCTCAAATAATTTTCTGATGTTTTCATTAGAATAATTAATCACTGGGGATCCGCCTTCGTGATAGGGATTGTAATGTTACTTAATGTACTTTATGTTATTCTGCCAGGTACTTATTCTACATAATATACTACATATATTGTACTATTCATGTAGTGTACATGTAGGTATTTACTATGGTTCCGGTGGTTTCTATAAATCATACAAATTAAATCTCCATTCATTTAATTTTTTTTTGTTGTCTTTGTGTTTATTATCATAATAGTAATAACAAATCATTCATTTCAGGAATCTTAAGCCCATTTAAACAAACACCTTACATTTTTCTTAAATTATATATTATATATAAATAAAACTATAATTGAATTTAATTGAATCTGACATTGAAAATGATTTTACTTACAATTAATTATCCGTAATCTTATTTGTTTTCCTAAATATTTTTCCATGAATTATTCACATAAAATATTTGCATGCTCTAAATAAGCAAAACATGTATAATAGAACTGTAACAACTGAACATCTTTTTGTAATTATATTGTAACCCATGTTTGCAAATAAACATTATTATTATTCTTAAGAATTGTTAAGTTAAAGTTATTGTTAATTATGATATTTTAAAGTTTTCGTGTGTTATCATTATCACGTTGTTCACGTGCTGTGGGTCAATATGCGAAAACATATAAATGGTTTGTAGATATTATGTGTTTTAAATAAAGTAATAAGAACTGTTTGTTTTCCAAATAAAATAAAATGGAAATACCTATTAAGTAATAAATATGTATTGTATAATCTTTCTCTTTGGTCTATATGTTTTATATGTATAGTAATAAATATACATGTATGCTGTCTATTATAAATTATAAGTGTATCAGATGTCTTGTACCCGTAACACAAGCTTAGTTTACCACGGGGCTGGTTATTGTGTGTATTGACCAGCAGTATGTATTATTACTTATTTAATGAATAAATTAAATAAAAATAAAAACGTTATAACTATTAACGGATACGTACTTACTGAGAATAAAATAGCTTTGAAAAATAAATTGTCGCATATATTTTTCTTGTCATTCTGTAGTATTGTAGACCATTTAATGTTATTAAAAAAACGCATTAATAAATCTACCCATGGAAAAATGACTTAGCCCAGTCAATATTTGTATATGTGCTCATTTTTTTTGAAGTGAAACTTCTATAGAATCGTAGTGATTTCAAACCGGATGCAAAAAGATGAAACGGAAATGGTAAGAGACACAAATACAATGCTTTATTTAAATTTCTTTGCGCGGTACTTCGTAGTTGAGACTACGAAGTATCGCGCAATTGCTACGACACGAGGTACGAGTTTACGAGGTATTGCTGTATTTTATTTATATTATTTTGTAACATACTTTATGTAATACGCTTTATTGAAGTAATATAAATAATCCGAATAATTACAGATATATGTTTGTTTCTCTTATAATTTTAGCAGATGCGTTCATTTACCCTTTTTTTCTATTCGATATATATCATAATAATAGTTCGTAAGTACAACGTAGCAACGCGGGAAGCGGGACACGAAAGCGCGAAAGAGTCATAATTGCCGCATTATGGTCGCGTAGGTGTGCATAGGGCCATAATATGGGTAGCGTAGTTTGACCGAAGCGTTCCATTCCACCTAAAATAATCTAACATCATTACCACCTTCCTAAACTGCAAAACTACAGGCCTAAAAACATTTCTGCCAATCCCTAAATGCCGGTCGCTACTTTATCACAATCCCATTGTAACATGCTCATTAGTAGCATTGAATCAAAGGAATAATTTGTGCATCCCTCGCGATTCCCGTCACGTTCTTCAAATCAATAGCCCCTCCCCCCTTCCCGCTTTACCCCGGAGAGGGGGAAAACGCTCCGTTCCACGCAAACACGAATAAATAGGGATGATTCAATTTGACTGTTTGTACGAATGTCCGAATTATTGGCGCGAAGGGAGTCCTTGTTTGGCTTGGGAGTTGTAATGTCGCTGTTGCAATATGGTGAGGTATGCTGGGTGGATTACAGTAGTTTTAATGCTACTAGATAAATATTACTAAGCACACAAAAGTTGAGAAACCCTTTGCCAAAACGCTGGCAATTTATCAAAATTTGGCCGTGGAGAAAAAGTTCTCGTTTGAAAAGCAGTTTTTAAATTTGGTTTAATCTAACAAAAATTAAAACGGCATAGATACTATTAAAATATTTTTTTGGAATATAGATAACCTACTAGCTGACTCAGGCAATTGTTGTTTTGTTTTGAGATGTGGAGGATAGGGATGAGTTGAGATGGGCAACATTCTTACGCCGGTGTAAATCATCCTTGATAAAATCTAATCATCTTGAGAATTGACCTGGATTGGATTGACAGGGATTTGTTTTGCAGATACATTATAAAAGAGATAAAGAAATAGATAGAATAGAATTCGGCTAGCAAGCAAAACTCACTTGACCATACCAGCTACGTATAGACAAAAGCGGTAGACGTGGCTGTATGTTCAAGTGACTTTTGCCAGAGGCTGTATGGTTAATTGACTTTTGTCTGCCTACAGGGCGAAAAAAAAACCTACATTAACAAGGATTCAAAAAAAAATTAGTTTTAATAATTTGACATTATTTTAATTTCACAAATTTTAAAAATAGCAAACAGTTAAAAGCAAGTATCAATCAATTTGGTTCGGAAGATATGTGCATAGTACAAACATTTTCGGTACAAAGGGTAAAACAAGACCCTTGTCGTCTATCTGTTGTCCGACTGTCACACTGAAAGGTACAATGTACAAGACATTGTACCTTTCAGTCGAATAAGACTTGCAACAAAGTCAAAACGTTTATTTCCTTAGAAGCCTATGCTTACATGGACAGGTGAACATTGAAACAACAGCCTTAACCATATGATTCGCCCATCTATGACGTCCCACGCTGTAGTCTATAAGCTTTAACCAATAAGGCCGCCCATTTCGCATTTTGTATTTAGCATTAGGTCCATTTTTGGATTGTTTTATCTGGGGGTGTAAAAAAGAGTTATATTATTGTTACCTATCTTTATTTCATTTTAAAACGTCAAAATTATATTTTTTATATTAGATTAGGTACATAAAAAAATCATAGAAAACTACTTACTGTTTTTATTATTATTAAATAGTGGTTAATAAACCACTGTTTTTGAAAAAGAGCTAAAAAACACACTTATTTACACCCTCACAAACTTTTGTGTTTATAATATCAGTATGATTTTATGAAGGGATCTTAATTTATTAATACACCACTGGTTATTACGATTGATACACAAAATATGTATAATCGTATCAAAATAAGATAATGTTGGATGTACACGAACAAGCGCTATAATGAATGTCACTTTCCATCATAACAACACTTTGCACACAGATAAGGTGCCACAAAACATGGTATAAAATATTACATACGATAAGACACCCTTAGCTTCAAGCGCGAGCCGTGAGTCTCGTTACCTGAAAACACAAACAGACAAAAAAAGGCGTTTAAGGAGAAGCGGTTTTATAAACGTTTGTTTGAATTCAATATTCCTATCAATATAATATAAACTTCAAATATTGTTAAACTTTTTTATGTAGATTAAGATGTATTTATTTATAGTGCCTGGAGGAAGGCGAAGAGGATACTCCACAGTTATAAAGTACTACTAATTACTATGATTTACTGTATTTTTGTGAAATAAATTACTTTTTTATTTTGATTGTAAAGTCGCAGCAGCCGCGGCGGGTGCTATATATTTGTATTTTCGCAGGCCGCAGCACGCGCCGTCTTACTCGCCGCTCGACGCCTGCCGCTCATCGCGCGATGCTTGAAGCTGCGCGTGTCCTTGATCGCGACCTTACGCTGTCTTTCACTTAGCTTTTTTAAAACAAATCACTGTATTTGATTGCCGTTTTTAGCAAAAGATAATGATCTAGAATCTAGTTGTAGAACACGTTTAAAGTACTGTAGTACTGTTATCTCTATAACTTTTAAATATAATTTTAAAGTTACTAAGAATTTAATAACACGAAAATCATTTAATCAAAACTGGGTCTCTAGTTTTAATTATCACATACACTTTCACCTTGATACTCTGAATGAAAAAAGGTATTAAATTGTAACATTTAAAAATCTAAGCGAACAGACAGCGAGCCCGACTTCATAAATATGTAATTTGTAAAAAAAAACATATCATTAAAAAAAAAAATTAAAAAAATAATAATAAATTAAATGTTTATTTCAGTACCTTATAAATTAAACATACATATATGTTGGAGTCCCCCTTTAAGCAAAAATTTGCTTGTATTGGAGGAAAAAAAAATGTCTAAACGTATTCCCACACGTTCCGTGGCACCTTATACCGAATCAGGGAGAGGGTTGATCACAATCTCGCGCAGCAGGTGACGTCACAAGCCATGATCTGTCATTAGTCATTACGGAGATGGACAAGATAACTGCCATCAAATCAACATCAATCGTAATATTTGAAAGGAAATCAAATACACACTATATTGAGCTGATTTTGTAAGAAACTGAAAGTTGAAAATTTATATAATTAGTTAGGGGTCTATGAAGGGCTTTTTGCACAGCAGGATGTACTGCAGCTGAAATGATGGCGATGATGATGATGATTGTTATACACTTTCCGTTTTCTTTATACAAATGTTAAGCCAGCACAAGTTTTTGAGGTTTTTCTAGGTTTTCTTTTGGTACGTTGACATTTACCCACGGTAAAATTAACGTAAGATAGGCTTCAAGTCTCTCTCACCAAGAGAGAAGTCCCTGTGTCCCAGCAGTGGGAACTTTAATAGAGTGATGGTGATGATGATGAGGCTGTAGGTAATCTGTTCTTGATTAGTAAATGTCCTGTAATCCAGTTGTCCAGAACTTAATACAATCATTAAAACTATAACAAGAAATTTTCAACAATGATATAATTTCGACTAATTACTGAAATTAAGGTACTCCTAAACAAAATCGACGGAGGAACTCAGATCAAAACTCGAAGATCCCAATCGAGTCTCCCAGCGGGTCTCAGGATGGACAAGACGAAAGTCATGTCTAATGTCCATGTTGTGCCAACCCCTAATATAATTAACCTACAAAAGACAGTCCAATTAGGTAGTTCCAACTTTGAAGAGGTCAAACGTCTAATCCAACTCGGATGGGCAGCGTCTTGGTAACTTCGCAATGTCTTTTCGTCCGACATAACTCAGTGCCAAAAGACGAAAGTCATTAAATTATGCGTGTTGATACTTGTTTTCTAGTTAACAAGCACATGCTGAGACGAAACCGTTTTCCTAGCAAATATTTTTGTTTTGTTTTGTGTTTGTGTGCTTGTAGCTATTCTTAACCGACTTCAAAAAAAGGAGGTTTCTCAATTCGACCGTATATATTTTTTTTATGTATGTCCGCGGATAACTTTGTCTTTTATGAACCGATTTTGATTATTCTTTTTTGTTGGAAAGGGAGTATCCCAAGGGTGGTCCCATGGTAAGGAAACCTGAATCTGGTGGTGGAATCCTGAAGAAATTGAGGGAAACTCTTGAAAAAATTGTCTTTCCGACTTTTGTGTTCCTTTTATTATTCGATATAATAAATTTTAAAGCCCTTTTATTAATGAGGTCTGGTGTTGATCTGATGATGGAGGGAAAGGCGGTCGAGGGAACTACTCAACGATTTACAGCAAGTACTTTGTGTTTGGGCTTGATTAACTTCTATTACTGAGGCCGTTCATCTAAATGGGTTTTGACTGATATTAGGGGTCTGATGATGAAAATGAAGGACAGTCAAAGGAACTCTATAAGGTATATTTTAGTAGAGTAATCACTAAAAATCGTGAATAAAACTTTTTTGCCAAAAATTAAACCAACTTCAAAACGGAAACTGAAAAGTAAAAAATAAATTAACTTTACAAATCATTTCGACATTATAAGTGATAATTAAAAGAAACATAAACAATTAAATACTTAAGTATTTAATAATTTAGAGGTCGGTGCCAAGTAAATACTACAAAAAACTTAATGCAGTAACAAATACATTTTTACCTACACTATACACAATATCAATAGATACTTCTAAATAACATACTAATTAACAGCATTTAGGACCCGAATAGAAATGCGTACCTATATCCGCGAATGGACCGTAGATATCTAGAGTTAATTTCCTACTAATACCTTATGGCTTGAGTTGTGAAAAAGATTGATGTTAGGTACCTAGATATTATATTATCTAGTTATTGTTTTACTTCGCACCGACTTCAAAATTATTAAATACTTAATTATTTAATTGTTTATGTTTCTTTTAATTATAACTTATAATGTCGAAATGATTTGTAAAGTTAATATATTTTTTACTCTTCAGTTTCCGTTTTGAAGTTGGTTTAATTTTTGGCAAAAAAGTTTTATTTGTTAGAATAATTGTTAGTGAATATATTTTTTTAAAATGTACTAGATATAAATTATTTGTTAGGAAAATAAATATATAGTTTATTTCTTGCTAGTCATCATAGGTCATCTTTCCCATGGAGCCGAAAATGGCTGCCTCACTAGGCTCAGAGTCGCTCTGCGAGCTATTATGGAAAGGGCTATGCTCGATCCTTAATAGAAAATATACACGGTGTAACACGGTCGACGGATCCCCTAAAGCTGGGAGATAAGTGACCTAAATTCCTATGAGACGTTTTTTTTTTGTATTTCTATGGAAAAAGGCTGATTTCAGAATAGCGGCTGTACTATAACGAAAGACCGGATGGCAGTTGTAATCACCACCATAAAGTCTGCGCGTTCAAGGTGGACGCACGCCGCTTTCAACCAAAATAACTGGAGATGTTTGAGGGAGGCCTATGCCCAGTAGTGTACGTCCTCGTGACTCGAAAACACCTAAAGCGATTGTCATAGAATTATTAAATTAAACGGGCGCTAATAAGGTTTATAACATTGCTTTAAAAAATAATGTTATCCAGTAACTAAAAATACGCTCACGTTGAGAGAAAAGGAGGTAAAACTATGTCCGATCATCTGCGATGTGAATTTCTAAAGAGTATGTAGATATAAATTTTCAAAATCTTATGGCGAAGCAAACCTAGGTTAAATTTTCAACTTCCCACCCACTCCCTACTCCGTAAAACTCTGATGATCTGTAAAACCGCTACAACAGCAGTAATCACACATTGATAAATGCTGCACATTCGGTAGCACGGGGGAAGGGTGGCAGTTGAGGTCTATTGTCCGCCTATTAACTACGTTTAGTCCCTGACTTACCCTCGCCCAGACTAGAGAACCGTGTACAAATAAACAGCATAGCAACTGCTTGGATTGTTGTTTTAAATCTACTTTTGAAAAAGTTTTTTTGTTGCGATTTTCAAAGGTTTTATATTCGAGGCTTTTATGATTTGATAACTTCTTTGTCCGTGGATTAGTTTGATGTTTCTTTATTTTATTTTATGTAATTTTAAAATGATTATTATTCATCACCATCAATAAATTCGGTGCGAGGGTTACAGATGCGTCCATATCTTTTGTGCATAAACTTTAAAAGTCCTTTTTAAAAATATATTTTCAGACCAGATTTTAATTTTGAATAAAACATTTAAATTATTATTTTACTGCACATTATCTTATTTATTCATTCATGTCTAAAACTTCACATCCAATAAAAAATCCCGTCTTCATGCATTAAGTTCTTTCAAACCAAGAATCTTTTAATGTTGCTAACACGGTAGCAAGTCGTGGTATGTTGCGCTACTATCAAAATTTACATTGTGTGTTGATCGCTCGAGCATGTCCTTTTATTTTATTAGGGATTTTTCGTCGAGCCCGTTCCTTGCGCGGCCTTAATTTGATTGGCGTCGGCGCGATTTAACGGTACACTGCGCTTTAAGCCCTGCGTACCGGGATACCTCACCGGAGCGCGACAGACGGCTTTTTTATTTACATTTTCCTTAAATTTTTCAGGGATTTATTTAAAGTTAACCAAAAGCTAGGAGGAGCGAACCTTCGCATAAAAGTACGGACCTCACTTAAGGTAGCTCTTCATGCTATTCACAGAATCCATCTACTTAAAGTCTCAACAATATATGTAGTAGTTATACTTTCGAAAAAAATTGCTGTAGCATTAGACGGACAGACATGACGAATCTATCAGGGTTCCGTTTTTTGCCATTTGGCTACGGAACCCTTACTTCTGTATTCTGATACCCTTAGACAATTTCAACCGACTTAAACCTTTCGAACCGAAAACTTTATCAAAATAGCATAAAACCAGAAAAGGGTTACAACCATTTTTCCAAACAGAATATTCCGTTTTAGTATCGACATTTGGCATCAAATTGGCGGTGGTCTTTGTGTTGATAAGACTATTAGAGGGGCGCGCGCGCAGCGGACCGGCCGGCGATGGGATTACCCCCCGCGCCCCGCACCTCGCTTTGTTCCCGGTGCTGACCTGACACCCCTATTTTTTATTCGTAAATGGATTTGCCGTGAGTTTCGTTAAGAGATAGAATGCTGCTTTTTTGTAGACTTTCGAATTATAGAACTCAATAAGCGCGTATTAGTATTTAGGTTGTATTTATTTATTTTGAACTTTAATTAAGAACTATTAGGGTGACATGTTCACAAAACCTAGTTTTAATAAATAAACTGATTTATAAAGAATTCCAAAACTGAAGCTGAACTGAATTTTAATAAAGGAATCAAAATGCAATTCTCTTGTATATAAAGTTAAAAAAAAATGTCGATTTTACTGAAATATGATTGAAATATCAGCCCAGGTACTGGTAATAATAAGATATCGCTGAACAATCAACACAGAAAAATCAAAGCATCGGTTTCAGTCTAAAAATACACATATTATGTACCTACTCAGAATAATACAGAAATCAACATCGAGCGCCAAGCACACAGGTTTGATTCAGGTGCAAACTATCATTTCCGTTCAGTAATTAATAACATACCTACGAAACAAATTGAAGGTATACCAAAACACTTCATCTGCCAAAAATAAACACTCGTACCCCTTTGTTGATACTGCAAGATAGATAGATATTATATTACCACCTCAACGATATTACCTAACTTACTTCTCTACACTATATTGCTATAATTGTTTTTTATATATTATGAAAACAATTCATGTGGTCTACGCCTCGCTCTGCTCGGTCACTACTATGTAGGTTATGGCTGAAAATCAACGTTTGCTCGCTTTGAGCATATTTCACGTTGAGCCTCGACCATTTGACGTACTGCAGCACACACAATGTGCAACTGTTCATTCTTTTGCAACATGTATTCTCTGTATTATATTGTAACTGTATTATTTTGTATTTCATTGTTTTTCTATATCTTTGTGTGTCTGTAGAATAGAATAGAATAGAAAATTCTTTATTACACACACCATATGATATACAAATATATAAAAAATTTTAAAACTAAAATTTAACCTAGCATGCGTAATGGGCGGTCTTATTGCTTAAAGCAATTTCTTCCAGACAACCTTCGGTAGGGTCTGTAGTCGGAAATAAATATTTTTATTAGATATTATTATTACCTACTATATAAAACTTGTTTAAGAAAGTGTATTTTATATGTTACTACACAGACATACACACATTTTCTTATAAATATATATTTTTACTACACAATAACCTTTCGGTCTAAAATCTAAAATCTAAAAAAAAAAATAAACATAGAAAACTCAATATATTACCATCGAGTATACACTATATTGAAATGCAACATTTTACCGCCCTGTCGCCTCAACCCGCATGATACCAACACATTTAAGTAGAGACTCTACTCCATCGCAACAGAGTCTTCAATAGCTTGAGAGGCCGTTCCGTACAAACATCAGAGTATCAGTAGGATTCCTATGGGACTTGTTAGTGTGTAACTAGTAGTTTGTGTTATTGTCTCAACCCCTCCCTCCCCCCCCCCCCCCCTCCTTCCCTCTCTCCCGGCTGACACCTCGCAAATATAAACGAAGCCGGAGGAATACTTTGTTTTCTGTAAATATTTTTTGAGGAAAAAGAACATTTTATTGGGGTGCTGCAGCCGATATTCAAACTATATTCGTGCTGCAAAAAAGGGCTGTACGTGCAATATATAAAATGAAACCACGTGACTCCCTCAAAGAAAAATTCAAAGAGATTAACATTCTAACTGTAATCTCACAGTACATTTTTGAGAACTTGATGTTCACCCACAAGAATAAGCATTTGTTTTTAAGAAAAAGTGACATACATAGTATTAACACGAGAAGTAAGGAAAAATTACTAATTCCTACTTACAGACTAAAAAAACTAGGCAAATCATTTATGGGTAACTCTGTACGTTTTTATAATAAGCTTCCTCATAATGTAACAGAGCTTCCTATAAGAAAATTTAAATCATTTATTAAGAGAAGTCTAATAAAAAAAGCGTATTATTCTATAAATGATTATATAAAGGATGATGCAGCTTGGATTATATGTTGCTTAGTTCCACATTAACAGGCTCTAATAATTCTGGTTGACCAGGACTGATATGCTCATGTTATAATAGCTTCCTTATATGACAAACATTTTTTTATTGTAAATGTTAAACTTATAATAGTTACCTATAAATAAGAACTCCAAAATTGTAATAACTACAAATTGTAATAACTGATAAAGCTGTGTTGTTCTATTCGCTTCTCAACTCAGTATAAAACATTGAAGCGAACTGTCAAGACAATGTTATTTCCTTGATATTTGTTATTTAAGCAATTTAGTTTTATTAATTTTAAGTTGACCTGTCCATGTAGGCTATGTGCTTCTAAGGAAATAAACGTTTTGACTTTGACTTTGACTTTGACTTTTATTTGAATAAACTTTGCAGGTTTATTTTATTGAAGGAGGAGGCAGCGACGACATTAAATATCACTTCCGATATCCGGTATACCGATTTCTAGGAAGGGTGATCTGTAGTAATATTTAATAAATTAAAATATGGATGTACTAATAAGGTAAATTGGGGGGGGGGAGGGTACTTGTCACATTATGTAGGTCGACGCGGACAACTTTGGAACTCTTTAAAGAGACTTTAATTGCATAATGTAATTTTTATATACCCCATTCCTAATTCCTTGTATTATAAGGATTTTACTCAAATGAATATATGCCATAATAAGAACTAAACCTATTAGTAATACTCAAAGCAATTTCTTCCAGACAACTGTGGATTTAGGGAAAAATTACAAAACGTAAAGAACGGTGGTTTTTACATAATATTACAGTGTATGAGCAACGGATCTAATTTCTAATGCAAGACCTAAAACTTTTAGTATAGAATAAAATTGATTTATTTCGGACAACAATACAAGTTAAAAACTACATTAATATTTCATCATTATCCAATTACAGTGTATGAGCAACGGACAATCACATCTACTGAAATAAACCTAGAACACATTTTGCCTTGTGTTGTCTAATTATTTTTAATTGTACAGGTGAAGTATAAATATTTTCTGCCAAAATAAAACCAACTTCAAAACGGAAACATGAAAGTAAAAAATAAACTTTAAATTTCGACTTTATAAGTGATTCATTAAAAGAAATATACTTAAACAATTTCGTAACAATTTTAGAAATTCCAAAAAAAAAAAAAAAAAAACTTCAAAATTGTAAAAACTTATAAAGCTGTTTTGTACTAATCGCTTCTCAACTCTGTGTTAAAAAATTAAACGAACTGTCAAGACAATTGTTATTTCCTTGATCATTAATAATTTAGTTTAATAAATTTTTAGTTGACCTGATTTGTGCCTCTAAGGAAATAAACGTTTTGACTTTTGAACGAAACTTATAAGTGTGAGGTATGCCAACCATACTACCTACCTAATAGGAGTTGGTTCTCGAAACTGTATTAACTGATTTTCCCTTTTAATGTGCCCGTGCCTATGTTTACTATGCCTTATATTCTCCCCTCGATAATTTCACATCTTTATCTCACTGTCCCGCGGTTTCCACGTACTGAATAGAAAGCGACACTATTATGCTATTATGTTTCCGGGTGGGCAGTCAGGAGTCGCATTAATTCGCGCCACGCGCCAAATTGCACATTATTCCGTGCGTCCTGGCAACACTTGCCGAGCCAACGAGCTGCGTGTGACCGACACTAATCTATTAGAAAATATATATCAGCAAATATTATTATATTAGCGCATATTAAGGATTTTTCTATTATCTTTAAGGTGTTCTAAGAGGTTATTAAGTACTAGTATAGTACCTTTTTTTTTTGCGTCTACGTTCAGCTATTTTATATATCTATTTTAACTATGAGCAGATTCTTTGTAGTTTTTATTTATATTCATTTGTCAGGGGAAGTACACTCCTGCACTGTCGCTCCTTGTTTGTCTCTTTATACTACTATAGTACATGCAATTATTATCCTACTAATATTATTAAACTCGAAAGTGTAGGTAATTGTGTTTGTTGCTATTTCGATAAAGGGTACCTCTATATTGGAAAATACGTTGTTCGAAAACGCCGCCGGCCGGCCGCGCCGTGGCTTCAAAATCTAGTTAATGATCAAGTTTGAGAATTGTGAGTTTTATTGTAGCGAGAGATCTAATGGATGTGTTGGATAGCACAGTTATTGATACATCATCATCATCACCCTATTAACGTTCCCACTGGTACACAGGGACTTCTCTCTAGGCGAGAAAGGTTAGGCCTTAATTCACCACGCTGGCCAAGTGCGGGTTGGTGAATGTCAAATGTCTTTCAAACTATTTATAGTTCTCAGAACATGCCGGTTTCCTCACGACGTTTGCTGTCACCGTTAAAGCACGTGTTAAAAGCGCACATAAATGTCTCAAGAAGAAAAATCCAGTGGTGATATTATATTATAGATACTTATTGATATAATATTATATATAGATACTTATATTATAGATTTGATATTATAGATACTTATTGATACATAACATAAAAGAACCTTAAATTAATAAATTTACATAAGAAAGATATTCAATTGAAACTCCTGTTTAAATTCGAAATGTAAAAACCTTAAATAATTGCATGCAATCTAAAAAATTGCGCTATAACACTCGTAAAGGTCGTTATAAAATAGAGCTACTATTGTGCAATATTTATTGAAATGGGTTGTAGTGTAGTATCGAGAAGTTATCAACTATTATTTTTGATGAGCGACTGTCCACCTTTATCTTTAGCATCTTTGCACCTGGTAGTGCACTGGTTAATTAATTGTCATTGTTGCAAGCTGCGTGCCAACTGTATAAATATGTGTTACAAAGTGTGAGCTGTTGTAATAAAGGTTTTATTTATTAATATATGCAAAAAAGTGCCTTATTGAGTTTTGTTGTACTTTATGATTAATATAAGCTTTATATAGTTAGAAAATTCTTTATTACACACACCAATAAACATAAATACAAATTTACGCCACGCTGGCCAAGTGCGGGTTGGTGAATGTCACATGTCCTTCAAACTCTTTAAAGTTCTCAGAACTTGCCGGTTTCCTCACCATGTTTGCTTTCACCGCTAAAGCACGTGTTTTAAAGCGTTCATACATTTTTAAGAAGAAAAATCCAGATTACATTGATACACAATACACAAAACAGTCACAATTACGTCGCGAACTAAAAATACACGCCGAATGCGAGAACCTTCTCCTTTTTTGAAGTCTGTTGAGCTAAATTACGAAAGCACTTTAAAAAGAAAGACCAATAACAAAATTAAAAATAAACCTCAATAACACATGAGATACTGACCTAGGATCCCGGGATCGACCAAATTCGGTATGAAATGAGGACATCTATACTAATCTTATACAGCTGTATGTGTGAAATATACGGTATCCCCGCAAAAAACTAGAAAATCCGGACGGCATCAAAACTGGCAATTTGAAGTTGTTCTTTTTTGTTTTTCACTCCTTTGGTTTAATTTTAACTTTATTAATTTAATTTAATTTTTGAATTCAAGCCTCCATGTAAAGTCATGAGTATCTGATCAGTACTTTTTAACCAAAGGGTGAAATTGGACCCTACTACTAAGACATCGTCGTCTGTCACTAGGCCGTATTTCAAGGACCGTGATTGATAGAGTGTTGCAATTTTGAGAATGTATGTATGTATTAATTATGTATTTCTCTTACCCCTATAACAATATATACTAAAAACCCATAATAAATAAATATTTAGAGGTGCTCCCATACGTGATTTAAAGTTGCGGCGCTTACGTAGCGAGGCGAGCCCGCTGTAGCTGAATCTTTTTTAAATTTAGTTTTTACTTATTTTATATCATCATCATCACCCTATTAACGTTCCCACTGCTGGGACACAGGGACTTCTCTCTTAACGAGAGAGATTAGGCCTTAATTCACCACGCTGGCCAAGTGCGGGTTGGTGAATGTCACATGTCCTTCAAACTGTTTAAAGTTCTCAGAACATGCCGGTTTCCTCACGATGTTTGCCTTCACCGTTAAAGCACGTGTTTAAAGCGCACATAAATTTCTCAAGAAAAATCCAGAGGTGCGTGGCGGGGTTTGAACTCACGACCTTCGGAATGAAAGTCGAGTGTCCTCCCACTTAGCCAACACGGCTTTTTCTTATTTTATATATATAAATAATATAAACTGACACAGAACCATTACTGCACTATAATGAGTATATCTAATACTTTTTCTTTATGCTAGATATGCCTTTGTATAACCACAATCTCACCTGATGTAAAGTGACGATGTGGTCTAAGTTGGGGCATGAAGACCTAGAAGGTAGATGGATGGATACTTATCAAATTTATTAAGAGTCGCCAGACAGTAATATCCGTAAACTCGGGAGCTGGGTGAGGCACACCGGGGCACACCTGCAAGCCACAGACAATCTCCCAGTACCCGCGCTGTAACACTTCGTTACAAGTTTCCAACTCCGAAGTAACTCCCGCAAATTAAGCATCGTTTGTTTGCAGAAACTTCGGGCCTTCCTGCTTTGAAACTTGATATTGAACGCCGAACTTTGACCTGTGTTTTATTTCAAACAGTTTATGGAACGCGTAAAAGATACTTTATTTTTTAGAGCAACCGTCGTATTGAAATATAAGCTACTTCTCTTTAACTGACATGGCAAAATAGATTCTTGATTGCGGCGCTTGCGGCTTCTTGGTCTACGTGTTTATTATGTATAGAGGTAATATAACTCATATATAAATATGCATTAAGTATATGAGAAGTCTCGTACTCGTAACACAATCTTAAAAAATATATTATATATTTAAGTCCCCCAACGCGTCTAGTCTGTTTGTCTTTATGTTCGGGATTCACTCAAAGGCTACAAAATAGATCTTCATTCAGCTTTCAGCGATATTATAATATGTAGAATTAATTTAGAGAGATGTCTGAGAATTATATAAATTATAATGATAATTGTTGAAGGAGTCGTCAACATTTGTTAGGTCGATTTCGAAGTATTTACAGTTTTATGAAAAATAAATACATATAGTATAAATGCGAAAGTAACTCTGTCTGTCTGTCTCAAAACTACTTAAGCTTTAAATCAAATTTGGTACACAGCTTCTCTAGAGCCTAAAAAAGGGCAAAGGCTAATATTACCGCGGGAAAATATAAATCCGAGCGAAAATGATCATAAGTCCTAAATTTTAGGCGTTTAACTAGTTTTTATAATGTGTGAAGATAATTAGCATAGGATATTGTCCTTAGTAAGGACCTAATTATCTTCAATGATATGATTTAATAACTTTAATCACTAGGTAGACGATGTCTGCGAATTGCTTCGTTACGCCCACAACGTGTTCACAACTAGAAGACGATACGACGTAGTAATGTGCCAACTCGGAAAAAAAACGAGCTCAAATTCATGTTACTCGAGCTAACGAAAAAGTCATTTTATTTTTAAAAAAGTAGGTAGGTATATTTTTTTATATATCCATATATGTATCCAAATAAAGTATTTATGGCATTTTTATATATTTTCAATAATTTGGACATAGTTTAATGGAAAATTCTTTACGTTATAGCAAATTATCTATGCAAAGAAAAGCCGCATGAGTCTTAAATGTCGGTTATTGAGATCGTGTTCGACAAAATTCAAATCAAGTTGGTTCGATTTAAGCCTAACTGGATTTAAAACGAGTTAGCAACTCGAGTTGACCATCACCATAGTCGGGTAAATTTAACAGGCCACATTTGACATTTGCGCATAGTGAAGGGGTAACATTCTGCATCGAACGATCTGAAGTGAATGAATTTATTGTGATAAAGTATTTACAGACCGTATTTCTGGAAAATGATAAAAATACCAGTCAAATCTATTCATGATTATTATTTTCTATCACCATATAAATTATGGAAACAGAACTTGTGACTACGTAATTTGGCAACAAAATATTTTTCATAATCAGTATCAATTTCATACTCAGTATCAGTTTAATATTATTCATAATCAGTATCAGTTTCATAACTGGACTTCAATCAGGAGACGATATATTCGTAATGGATTTAGAAAGCGATAGTTGAATTTTTTGTGTTTCTAAAAATATGTTATGGCACTTGTTGTTACTTTTTAATATTCATTTAATATGTTGTTTATGTCTTCTTTTGTAAATGTTTACTACTTATTTTTAGACGATATTATTCTTATTTTTTACAGAAATTACCTGGTATGAATCGCTTTCAGAAATAAGGTCATAGATAATTATGTTGAACATACAATTCGTTATTTAGAACTACTCTGTAAAATATATTGCGTGCAATAAAGTGTTCATTCATTCTTTCATTCAATCTTTGATCAATTTGTTAACATCCCTTGTATTGAAAACCGAACAAAATACCTCGCAATGACGTTCAGTTTTTAGATCACGAATTGTGTATAAATTACAATTTATCTTAAATATTTTGAGGAACTTCATGTTAAATTCCCTTATTTTTTCAGAATAGGTTAATTTAAAAAATGAAATTAATATAAAACCGTTAAATTTAAAAAAAAATTGCAGTTGAGACTTTGGAAAAAATGGATAATGTTTTGTTCTCCATTACTAGGTTACATCGTTGAATTTTGATATCATGTCAAATATGGCCTATTAAATTGACTCGACTATAATATAAAACAACGATTGCACTTTCGTCGTCACGTCAATATTTAGAATTCTTAAATATAAAAAATATTTAATAGATATCCTTTGTTCTTCCTCTAATTTATTGAAACGATTTATGCCGCATTCGTCCCAGTACAGTTCAATCCATTTAAAAAATCCGCATTCAACACTGAAAACATCAGCAACTTGTCAGTGCGCTAAAATGAGTTTGCGATATACAGCATAACCTGCAAACAAATCAAGCAGAGCCTTCGGCTTTCAATCTAAAAATTCATTTCATCTGAAACTGAATGGTGTAGCGAACAAACAACTATAAATTTAGCGCTCCATATATCTGTCAGAGCGATATTTATCTCCGGATAAATCGCGCGAGCAAACAACGCGGCCTCAGGCGCGGCTCCTGCGTTTGATTGCGACTGCTTCTACTGCTGGTGGACGGAATTCATCAAGCTCAATTTCAATTTATTTTGGTTTAATATTGGAGGTAAATAAATCACAGCCATTACGGGGAAATAATCAAGATCTTTCAACAGTCAAACGCCGAGTTGGGTAAGTGGGAGCACACTGGACTTCATTCCGGAGGTGTTCCCCGCAAACCTCAGGATTTTTCTCCTTAAAATAAATAAGTGCGCTCTAAACAAGTGCAAGCCCGGTGAAGGCAAACATCGTGAGGTAACCAGCATTTTCTCAGAATTGAGAAGACTTTGATTATAAAAAAAAATCAAATTATATTTATCATAATAATACAATTTTGTGCTTAATTATTATCGTTAGCCTCCACACTAGGCGCACTGCCTGTGTCGTAAAGGACTTTTTGGTGGACAAATGATCCGCTTAAAAGGTTGGGTCATTTTCCGCAGAATATCAGTGCTTTTATGTTCGGCAAGCACTTTTTTCTTGGTCTGGGTGTTTTTATAACCTCTAGTACCCGTAGCACTTGGTTAGAGCTGACCACGGGGCGATATGTTTGCTGTGTTGATTGTCCAGAAATACTTATTTATTTTATATTATATATTCAGCCTGAGCCGCTGGACATACGATAGGCCTTTCTCATTGATTGTAATCAAATCGAGGAGCTTGCCAATACTTGCATTGACATTTTTATTTCCATAAAAACAATGTGAACATTTGGACAAGTCGAATGAAAGTTATAAGCATTAAAATTTATTTGGAAGGTTAGACAAAGACTAATGACTTTAATTATTCTATGGTTTTTGGATAGATGCAGTTCGCTCTTTCATAAAAACGTGAACAAAAAACACTTCTTAAAAAGTAGTGGTGAAAATTTGGTTAGTTAATTAAATAAAAAATATGTTACATTTACATTAGGTAATTCATTATTTATGCATAAAAATGTCCGATGCTGGAAATGTCTTCATCATAGGTAAGACTTTTACTGTAAATTTCACTTATTTTGCTCCTTATTGTGTCTGGAACGGGAAACCTTCGTAATCCTGGTGTGTCCTTCCAACTTATCCAATATCAATTGACCGCTACATAACATGGAATACCAGATCCCCTAAAACGCTTTTAAATAATAAATCCGAGCGTTTATTTGACAGCGTGACATTCTCGATCGTCCAAGGCTCAGCGCGATCTAAATCATGCTTATTTGTAACGAAGCGTGCGCGTGCACAGGCAAAAAGTCGCGACGCCCACTTGCGTGGAGAATCGCGGATGAGTTATGGCTGACATACTGCATCCTGCTCAAACCTGACAGCACTGCTTTAACGAAGGTAGCTGTGGTTACGTGGAGAAAATGTTTCTTTTAATCTTGTAGGTTTTGCTTGTAGCTCAAACATACCGGGAGAGTGTAGGTGGATGTTTTTCCTGTCCAAAAAAGAATTCTGTCTAGAATATTACCAGCTTGATGTTAAAAAATGTAATTGTTAACATTATTTTTCTCGTTGAAGTGGCAGTGGGTAGGCCATACACGCAGAAGAGATGGTCGTCCAAGTTCTGGCATGGAGACAAAGGATCGGGAAGCGCAGCATAGGACATCCAACAACAGATGGACGGACGACCTGGTGACGCGGCTCGTGGTGGATGCAGGCCAACTGCCAGACGAAATTAGTGGATGGATGTATCTTTGAGGGAGGCCTATGTCCAGCATCGTAGGACATACACTGGCTAATTAGATGGATACAGGATAACTTGACGTAAAGACCGCGGGTTCACGGGGATGCAGGCCGCTTCCAACAGTTCCATTAGTTTACTACTAAAGTAAAGATGATGATGATGATTATCTCTTCTTAATTGAATTTTATTTAAAACTTACCTCTAAATTTGATAGTCTAGTAACTATTTTCTAGATAAGTGTCTAAGGCCGTCAATTGTTAGCAATCACAGATGTAATCATTGACAGAGATTAACACGTTCACTGCGGATCACACAGAATCGGCCCGCCACGGTGCTTACCGCCTGTGCGTACGGTAAAAACTACATCTTGCTCGCTGGTGCGGAACGATTATCTTAGGTATTTGTAGGAGTTAGACAGAGACAAATATAGATTTCGGCTCGTGGTGTCAAATGTAGATATTTGGCATTAAAACATCGTGGCGGGCTCTTTTCGACCACCATCGCACTGACGGTAAAAAACATCGCTCCTTGCGGCGGCGGGCCTATTGTGGTATATGACCGGTGCCGACCTGTTGCCGCAAGGAGCGCGCGCGCAAGCGTCGAGTCACCAGTCAGTGTTGTGCTCTCTACATGACCGTACGCGTGCGTATCGTTATTTTATCGACAGGTATTTAAGTATGGCGCAACGCAAATGTAAAAGAAAAATAACCCTGTACGGTGATAGTGAAGATAGTTTAGATTAAAATGCACAAATATGTCCACCTGTAAAAAAAAACAAATACCGTCAACCAGCAAGGTTTGTATTCTAGAAACCAAGTTGATTTACCCCGCAAATAATGTACAAAAATGCGCGGCGTTATGAAAAGCTGCGTCTAACTTTAGATTGCAAGGAAGCGAAAAAGAAAGTTAAGAAAATTAAAACATATTGCAACAAATGCAATCAATCTCTTTGCGTGCAGTGCTATAAAGAAAGACACATATAAGTTCACTGTTCTTGTCTGGCTCATGTGATTCGCTTAATACATAATTTTTATTTCTTTTACAATAATTCTGTTTTATTTTCGATAACCCAAATATTTTTGTCTGTCCCATCACTATGAAAAATAATTTCTAGTGCGATATCGGTCGTTTCCGACCTGACATTTTCCTTGGTTGATTTCTCATTTCCTGGTATTCAGATTCAGGGGCGAAGCGAATGTAAACAAATGGGGTTAATGATCATTTTAGCAGTATAAAAAAAAATATTATACACCACATATTCGCAAAGTTATAGCTCTTTAATCTTTCCTCGCGGTGTCAGGTCAAAAAGGATTGATACGCACTGTAGAAAAGGACGATGGATGCATATTTGGACCGCCACCGCACCAGATGAAAGTTTTAAGGATTCTTGCCGCAGTGAGCGTGTTAATCAGAGATTATTTATTATGTGACTATTAATCCTGGCCTAGGATTAGGCCTTAGGTAACAAGATGGCTTGATGTGATTGGTAGATACTAGGCACGTAAACCAGTAGATACAAATCAGATTTTTATGGATTGTTAATAAATCAGATTTGCCTAAAAGTAAAAAAATATCTACACACTATTGTTACATTTTGGGTACAAACAAGAATGTAATAATTTTTCAACTTTCTCTTAACGGCACAGTCGAATTTGGCAAGATGAAAGAGGAGGCCTTTAATAATAAAATAATAAATAAATCAAATATGTCCGGACTGTTTACACAGCATCACCTAACCTCAAAACAAGCAGAGCTTCTTTAAATTACATAGGTACTTATGTTACATAGAAAACACCCAGACCCGAAACCAGAAATTGCACAGGCTGTTAGATAGATAGATTTTTGAAAGAAGGTATATCTTTTTACTCGACTGTGACTTACGTAACATTGTATGAGTAGATATTAATATAATTTTATAAGGAAACTATGTGATTTAGACATAGGCATTTTGAAGACAGACTGCTCCCTATACTACAACACCCTCCTGCAAACATGCGGGCGATAAAAAACTAAATCCCTTTACCTACCGCCCTCGCAGATTTGCAACTTTGAACTCCGAGCGACAATCAAACAAATGTTATTTTCTAGCGCAGATGTCTGTGAACCGTGAATATCAAAGTAGGAATGTTGGTTGCATTAAAATACTCGGTTTTCAGATTTAAATCCTAAAGTGTAGTACTTGTAGGTGTTAATTTCGTGCTCTAAATAAATAAATTTTATAATAAATAGATGGACTTATGCTTCACCTTGGGCTCCGTGTACAGTTTATTAGTGTTTTTTTTTTATATTGTGTGTGTTTAATCTAATAATTCAATTCAATTCAATTTATTTCAGATTTAAATCCATACACAATGTGTGTGTAAATTTAAATTTCAATCAATTTCAATTCAAATAACAATAAAGAAATAAAATGTGTAATTTAATTTTTAATTTATTTTATATAATGAAATAGTGAATTAATAATTTTTTTTTTTGCAATATTCATTCGCCGAAAAGTTAGATTTCAGTGTAACTAAAATATTTTATCGAATTGTACTAACCTGATTTTTTATGAATAAATGATTATGATTATGATTCACATTTTGCAAATAAATAAAAGTAAATTAAGTTAAAATATTATAAGTGCAAATGATGGAGTTTGAGCGGTCACCCATCCAAGTACTCACCTCGCGCATCGGTAATCAACCTGCTAAAAATCACGTTATTATATGGGAGCCCCTTAGATATTTACATATAATGTGATTTTATTATTTATTACTACGACCCTAATAAAAAATAGTAAGGTAGTAAGGAAGTAAACAACTTACTTCCAAAAAAGCTAAAAATACTCAAGACTTCTGTCTCCGCCAAAACCCAATAAAATAAATACAAATTAAACCTTTCTACTTTATGCGCTTTTGTGTAAATATGTTTGTCAAACCTTTAACTTGAGCCTTTCAAACCACGGTGCGAAACAACCCATTCTAAAAGAGCCCTTTGGCGATTCTTACCGTGGTATGATCAGCTCGCGGTATGAAACGACTAAAGACCAATGCTGATAACCTAATTGTGGGTAAGACTAGTCATACAAATAAAATTTAGAATGATTATTTTTATACGATTCTGTGTATGACATCAATTTGTAAATTAATAATTAATTATTAATTTGTAATTAGTGTGTTGCAAATTTGTTTTGTTCATTCGAAAAGTATAAGATGTACTCTTACACACACTTGGGTAGGTGATAATTATGTTTATGAATATTTAGCTGGCCCGTTCCGGCTTCGCTCGGATACAAAAACCTCCCTCTTGGATCAGTCTACCTATTGCACAAAACCACATAAAGATACGTTCAGTAGTTTTTTAAGTTTATCCCGAACATAAAGACAGGAAGCCAGACAGAGCTTTATCAGCCTATAATGTTATAGTTACAAACTACTGTATTTACTTAATAATTATATCGTCAGCCACAACACGCGTCCGCCACGCATTCTGATCTCAAGATACGACTGATATTCCTAAAACTGTAACAATCAATGATTAAGCTGAGTCATTTGTTACTTAATCCCAGTTCCCACAAGTGTAGCCATTTGTACATCCATTGAGCACTTGAGCACAGACTTGAGCCTCAAAGGGTAGTGATTATAGCCCGCCCGGGGAATTAGCCGTGGGCGGGCGACGGCAGGCGTCGGCCACGCGACTCGCTTGCGGCTCAAAGGGCTCGAAGCCAGTGACTTCCTTCCTATACTTATCGAATTACTGCGTGCGTGTTGTGTTGTGACATGCGTTTTGTTCTGTGTCATCGAATTAAACCATATTTGTCGACATCATAGTTTAGGGGGAGGGTGTATCAGCTCGTATGTTTTTATTGACTGATTGTAATGTTGCGTAATTAATACTTCAGTTTTTATTCAGTTTTATGTATATTATAATCTTGAGTAAATTTTTTTTTATGCGTAGTCAGATACATAGTTCGAAAATATTTTATTACACGTACCCTACCAAACGAATAAACAATACAATAATGAAAATAAAATCTTAACCTAGAATGAAAGGAATAAACAATACTTACAAGAAAATAAAAACTTAATCTAGAATGCGTAATGGGCGGTCTTATTGCTCAAAGCAATTGAGAAAAAAAAGAAAAGGCATAGACTAATGAATTTCTTAAGTGAATTAAGATTCTTACAATAGGATCTACACACACTGTAATTATTTAATACCTCGATTAGAGCTTGTTTTAAGTCAAGTATAGTTCGGCCATTCAGAGAATCCGTTCCTAACAGATGTCAGAAAAATCACGCCTATGAAGTCCTAAATTTCTTATTAGTACAGACAATAGCTGTGATTGTAATACTTAATGGGCATGCCGAACTACCTAGTGATGGGAGATGAATCATCGTGCATAGTTTATAATACAAGTTACTGATATTTAAAAAAAGTATATTATTTCATAGTACAAATTAACATTTAGGTTTATTTATGTACTCCTGTAATATACTTGATAAAATAAAATATTAGTAAGTACGTATATAAAATCTAATCTAGTCTGGCTTCTAAGCAGCCTTCTAAGATTGCGTTTCTGACAGGTCGTGATCGAATAGGCGATGTAACTTGGAACTGGCGTACAATTTACTTAATTTAATAAATAATACTTTATTCAATAGAATTAAAGATTGTAACTTTGTTACAAAGAATAAATAAAACAATTTTATTATAATAATATAACCTTTTCTTGGTTTCCACTTAAATACTAAAATATATATATTTTAAATGATTCCGCCAATTTAAAACGAAAATAATCTTAAAAATAACGCGGCTTCATTTTGGAGGAACGGTAACGAACTCAGTGTTATGTTGCCCATCACTAGTCGTGACTAACTGATAGGTGTCAAACGCATTCTCTGAACGGCCGAACTATATTAGTATATTGTATTTCTTTTAATTATTTTTTATTTTTAACCCCCGACCATAAAAGAGGGGTGTTATAAGTTTGACGTGTCTGTCTGTCTGTCTGTCTGTTCCCATCCATCATAGCTCCCGAACGGATGGAGCGATTTCAATTTAGTTTTTTTTTGTATGAAAGGTGAGTTTGGCCCGGGTGTTTAAACATGTTTCATGAAAATCGGTTAAGCCGTTTAAAAGTTATGGGGGTGAGAGTCGGAAAGGAAAAACGAAAATCTGCAAATATACTAGTGTGGGGTATCAAATGAAAGCGTCAACATTACATAATATTATGTTGTTTTACATTAAAGGAAATGAAGGCATTTAGATTTAGAATTGTTTAACTGTCACATTAAGTATAATTTATTTGTATTTAATTGTTAATGACTCGGTCCATTCTGGAGGTGGGCGGTGGCGTCTGCATCACAGTTTTTGCAAACTTTCGCAGACGCCATCGTTCGAATTGAATTTAAAAATTTACTGCTCTGTCCAAATAAACTATTTTTGATTTGATTTTTTGATCTATTTAGATGTGTTTTCCAAAGCAATAGCATTCAATAGCAACCTGGCTCCTAAACACCACCGTCATCGGTGTTTATCGCGGGAATTTACGTTATTCCTGAGAGAAAATCCACGGGCAACGCCGTAGCGCGAATCATTAATGGTTTGATAAATGTATTAAGTATGTCCTCGTACTATCAATATAGAGCAACTCATCTGACTGAAGTGGTTAAAAGAAATAATTTTCTTGTTTTTTTTTTAAAGTTCTTTATTAAATTAAATTTAGATTGAACAATTCCATTAATTTGACAGAAAAAGATAAGTTTTAGTTGTTAAAAATCTGTCAAATGCATAAGATTAAAACATGTAAGCTTCAACATGTTAAGACAGTCTTAAGTGGCATCACGTGGTAGGGCTACATTTTATTTTAACCTTAATAAAACGAAGCTATGCGATAAACTAATAGTATATATACATACACATAGTTAGAACAACAATGTATGTATACTAAAATAAGGTAGAGTCGCCAATGATCGTCCCCAACATATTTAGGAATCTACAAAACGCCATCTATGAGTGCTTGTAACCCAAAACGAAAGCAAGTTGCAACAGTTGACCGCTCTGTGAAAAAGATAGGCTGGCGCGACACGTTCGCTCCGAGAGAAATAAAAAAAACAAAAGATTTGTGTTACGGGAGTTTTTAAATAAAATATTATCAGATTACATGATTTAAAAATAAATAAATACTTCCGGACAATCCACACAGCAACAATTAGCCCCGTGGTAAGCTCTAAGCTTGTGTTACGGGTGCAAGACATCTGATATACTTAAATAATAGACATACATGTATAGATATATTTATTGTACATACTATACACCCAGGCCAAGGAGAAAGTACTTGCAGAATATACAAACACTTGACCCTTGGGGGGAATGGAACCCGCTACCTCTTGAGCGGCAAGCGTACCTTCAGCTTTGCCTTAAACATGACTGAAGCAGTCCAATTTATTCATTATGATTCACTTATTGTTGCACCTTCTTTTACAATTTAACTGTAATAAGCCTATTTTTATTTGCAGGTTATCACACGTTTTTGATTAGTAGTAGCATATTTAAATAAATAATAAAGTCCTAATATTGACTTATAGTGAAACTATAATTTAAGCTAATAGTGGGACAACATAGGCTAATAAAAAAAAATCCTGTTTTTACGATATTTCGTCCTGGAGACCTTGGTAGTAAGTCATGCCGCTCAATTTTACTTGTAAGCAGCTTGAACCTTAACTAACTTTTTTGATTAAGGTTCAAGGCATTGTAAAGATTTAATATAGTAAGAAGCAAGAATATAGATTGAGGAAAGTCTGAGCACCAAAAAACGGTAGAAAATGTATGAGCGCAAGATGAGTAGGTTAGATGGTACTTATAATGAAAGACGAACTGAATAAACACGATTATTTTAAATTTTATTTTATTTAATTGTTCTTAAGGTTACAGCTTCTTTTTACCTACCTACTGATTAATATGTTAGTAATATCTTCCTCCAGGGACGTAATATGTTACCCGATTTTATTTTAAAAATATATGTTTTTTTTTTACCTGTGTATAAGACTTTCCTAACACGGATTTTTTATCCTTTGTATCAATACTCCAAAAATGTCTCTAACGTTTGGCGTTTCATTAACTATTTTGAATACCTATTCATTTTTTCACAAAAAGGCACGATTTTAGCGACCCTAAATCTGATATCTTGCTCTACTTGAAAGGTAGGTAAGGAAATTAAATAAAAACCTAACACGTCTAGACCCCCGTGGCTATAATGAAACATCAATGGGTATCCAATAAGGCAATCATCAGACGGGGACTAGGGGCGGGTAATATTTGCATAGCTAACGAGCCCGAGCACCCCCGTATCCCCTCTACTGCACATTCTAGCCCTAGGCAGCTCTGTGCTTATTGGAGGATCTCATAGGTTCGTTTGGTAAGTATCATTTTATGGTAAGTATTATTCTTTAAGTTAAACATTTTGATCGTGACCAAATTCGTATTATCAGGGTAGAGGTAGGAAACGTAACTCTTTATACGTTCTTATTGTCAAGGAATGATATAATAAAATAATAAATAAACAAATATCTCCGGACTTATTTTCACACAGTATCACCTAACCCCCAACTAAGCAGAGCTTGTACTATGGGTGCTAGGTGACTTATATACTACATAGATATTTTTTATGTAAATACATACATATGATACATAGAAATTACCCAGACCCGAAACCAGAAATTGTAGATAGTACAAAATCTGGTCCCCCGGCGCGGAAGTCGGACCTTCGCCCACCGCGCCACAGACGTCGTCAAAAACATAAACTTACGGCTCTTTTGACCAACTAACTTCGTGAATAGAGGTTAACTTAATAGATCTGAACACGCTGATTCCGAATATAATTGCTACCGATAAGTTTTACCCTGTGAATAAACAGTCATCATCACCCTATTAACATTCCCACTGCTGGGACACAGGGACTTCTCTCTCTTGGCGAGATAGATTAGTCCTTAATTCACCACGCTGGCCAAGTGCGTGTTGGTGAATGTCACATGTCCTTCAAACTCTTTAGAGTTCTCAGAACATGCCGGTTTCCTCAGGATGTTTGCCTTCACCGTTATGATGAAAGGGTTGTTTTGATTAGGATTGCAGTATCGTAGTGACTAGCTTACAGATAAACAGACTTTTTATATCTTCCTAGCTGGCCCGTTCCGGCTTTGCTCGGATACGAAAACATCTTGAATCACTCTACCTATTGCTGAAAACCGCATCCAGATCAGTCCATTCGTTTATGAGTTGATCCCGAACATAAAGACAGGAAGACAGACATACGCGACGTGGGAGTTAACTTTACCCCACCCTAACTTTCCTTCCCCTAAATATAAAAATTAAAATTTTGTAAAGCACACGTGATGCGCTCTCTTTTGAGAACCCACTCGTGTGCATTTGCAGACATTCAGATATTCTTCCCCACTTTGGACTTTCACGCGTAAAATTAGCCTAATAAACTGTAAAAGCATGAGTTGGTCTTAGGTATACCTAGGCTTCCTTGCGCCTCACCAGAGCCATCCAAGTACTGACCTCACAAGGTAGCTTAACTTTATAGCTGCAAAAGTAAATTGCAGTGTATGACTTATTAAAAAAACTACTTAATAGATCTCGTTCAAACCAATTTTCGTTGGAAGTTTGCAAAATGAACATCATATATTTTATCCAGATTATATCCATTCTCTTATTTTAGAAGTTCCAGGAGACATACATTTCACCACTTTTGGAGTGTCTCTCGCGCTAACAATGCTAGAAACCTCTATATCATTTTTGAAAACCTGTTGGGGATATCCATAGGTATCCCCAACACCACAAATATGGGTTTGACGAAAAAAAAAAAAGGTTCCTTTTGATTTTTTTCTTGTTTTATTGAGAAAACCTTAATGCGGTTTACAGAATACATCTTACTAAGTTTCATCAATATAGTTAGTTGGTTCTTAGACATAGTTTGGAAAAAAGTGGCTATGACATACACGGTCAGACAGAGAGACAGACATGATGAATCTAATAGGGTTCTGTTTTTCTCCATTTAGCTACGGAACCCAACAAAACTAAACTTACGGTTTACGGTTGAGCTCGCACGGACGGCTTCCATGCCATATATACGCAAGAAAGTCGCTTCCTTATTCCAGCTTGCGCGAGGCAGCAGCAAAGGCATTTTGAAGATGTTTGCAGCACGGACAGACTGCCCTATTCAAGACAGGTCGAGGTAAGCCAATTATAATTATTATGAAGTATATAATTATAATTGGCTTACGTTGCATGTTGGTTGTTAGTAGTACCTAGGTAGGTACTGATCCCTCAAAATCCTTTTTCGATTTTTGAGAGGTGAAAAAAGTGTTTAGCACACCAATATACTTAAGTAAATTAGTAAAGTACATAATTTCTACGAGATATGGGTCAGATGCAGGTATGTACCTACATACATAAAATTTGCCCACTTAATTTATTGGTTGTTTTTTGTCAACATGATATCTAACTGTGTGCTATCATGTTTAAGTTTTATAATATTATTTTATATTAGACATGAATGACAATGTTCATTAATTATGTATGTACCATAAAATACTTTCAAATATTTTTAAACTAACTAATTTTAGTAATCTTTAGGTATTTTAGTAATAATTGCTAATTATATTTTAATTATAACATCTGTTGACGCAAGATCAGCCTTGCGCACACTGAGGTGCGCAGACATATTATTTACACTGAATAGTTAGTAAGAAAAAGTTAAAGATCAGGCGTATAGTTGGTTCTTCAAAGACGCCATTCAACGAAAGATATTTATGTGTTCACAACACAAAAACTATTTTTCGTTCAACTGTGTTTTTTTAAATACGTAAAATGGGGTAAACGATAAGTCTTGTTGGTAACATTAAGTAAGCTATTTGATGCCTGACACTGACATCAATATGACATTGACATTTGAAGACAGATACAGTGTTGTCATGTAACTATAGAAATTGTAGAAAACTAGAATGATCTTAGTAGATTATTAGCAGCGTACGACGACGTCCACCAACTTGATGGACGGACGACCTGGTGAAGGTAGCGGGCTTGCGATGGTTTCATTCGGCTACCGACCGAAGTTACTGGACGTCTTTTTGGGAGGCATAATTAAGTCCTATCTTTATAGCTTTTTTACAATCACTTTGGTATTGAATATATTAGAAATATTATTTTTAAGAAACTATCAAGTAACTCACGACACAAACACAATTCGAATTAGCAATCGTATTGTTGTCCAGAAATATTTATTTATATATTGTTTTTGCACTATAGCCATTTTGCAAAACAACAAATAATTTTAGTCTTTCTAGTCTAATCTTATTCTTTGTTTACAATACCTAGATTAAATTAATCGTTTCTTCCATCAGACAATTATGGTTATTATAAATTCTCAATATACTTTCAAGCCGTGTTGGATAAGTGGGAGGACCCTCGACTTTCATTCCGAAGGTCGTGGGTTGACAGCCCCCCACGCACCTCTGGATTTTTCTTCTTGAGAAATTTATATGCGCTTTAAACACGTGCTTTAACGGTGAAGACAAACATAGTGAGGAAACCATGGCCTGTTCTGAGAACTTTAAAAGATTTTGAAGGACATGTGACATTCACAAACCCGCACTTGGCCCGCGTGTTTTTTTTAAGGCCTAATCTCTCTCGCCAAGAGAGAAGTCCCAGCAGTGGGAACGTTAAATAGGGTGATGATGATGATGAATATACCTACTCAATAATATTTGACTGTTATTAATATTATTTTGAACAAATTATATTAGTCACTTTTCTTTTATAAATAGTAATGATGGACCGTTTTTATTCAAAATCAAAGTCAAAACGTTTATTTCCTTAGATGAACAGGGCATACATAGACAGGTCAACTTATAGTTATTCTTCTATCTTCTTATTGATTTAATTTTTACTATTTTGCATAATCTACCATATTTACTTTATAATATATTTAGGTACATAAGACATTGCTCTACTAATCTAGTAAAATCTACCAAAATAAAATTCGAGCATGACAGCACTACTTTGGCATGCTTTCTCGCTCGCTCGTTTTCGTTGTGCTCGTTACGCTTGTTGAGTGAGTTCAATTGAATTGTTTTTGTGAAGTATTTTACGTTACGGCTGTGTCAGACCGTCCTTTCGTTCTCTGCGTACACGCCCTAATAATCGGTACAGAAACTTGCCGTGCTACGATGAAAGTTTGATAGTTATCGCATCAGCAAATCGTTTTATTTCTGTCTGCAATTGAGGACAGGATGTCCGTTAGTGCCAGCGCGGAGAATCTCTCCACGGACGCCCAGGTGAGAGTTTTTTTTAAGTTGTTTGTTTATGTTGTCACCCTCGATTACCCGTGGTCAAACTTTAACGTCGGTCAAACTTTCGTGTAATAATGCATTGCGTCGGAACTGCCAGATGCTTTGTGAGTTTCCGTTAGTGAGTCACGCTAATGGAGACCTAATACGGAAATTGCGGGCCGACGCGCATCCGTGTCGTTGCGCTCCCTAAGCTGCGTAATTGGGTACTTGCAACCCCACTATCTGCAGTGCACTAGGTCATCATGTTAAATGTCACATTCAAATTTTAACCCAAATAAATTCAATTAGCATTAACATTACTGGAGTATGCCAATGCTAATGCCTGGAGTATTGGATTTAAATATTTTACAGATTATACAATCTGAAGTTTCTTACAAAAGTAGGATACCTTAGTTTACTCTTGCACGCATGAAAAAACGAAGTGTGCTGAAACACAACAAAAGTTATTTGTGGTATGCATAGTATGCCCATGGAAGTTTTTATTTTATGAGTTAAATTAAGGTAATGACTAACCAAACTATCAATAAAATATTTCATTCTTTTAAAAGAAATAAATAGGTACTGTTTTTTTATTTTATAACTAGCGGCCCGCCCCGGCGTCGCACGGGTAAAAAGTTCCCGGTAATCTTTCCTTATTTGCTCATCGTTTAGACCTACCCTGGACTATGACAAGCATTTTAAAACCAAAATCAGCTCAATCGGCCCAGCCGTTCTCGAGTTTTAATCAGACTAACTAACAACAATTCATTTTTATTTATATAGATTGTAGATTATATTATATATAAAAGATAAATAACAGTTTGAGTTCATAAATAAACTAAGCATTTATTATATATACACTAGCTGACACCAGCAAACATTGTTTTGAAGAATAAAAAATAGATAGTAGCCGATTGCCTTATGAATATGCATATAAAATTTGGTAAAAATTGGTAAAGCCGTTTCGGAGGAGGACTGTAACTAACATTGTGACATGGAAATTTTATATATAAGATATTTATATATTAAGTACACATCCTTGGTTTCTCAGATATAATGCACATCTGAAGATCTTTTGGTGGAGAATTCCATGTTTGTTTTTTGTTTGTCCACCGTCTGCTCAATGTCGTTATCCATCTAAGGCCATATTATGTGGCCCTTGCTTATGCATATTTCAGAAGCTGAGCTTGTTACTTTCTAGGTACAAAGACTCTTGTACTCCTTAACAAACAATCTTTAGTGTGTGAAAGTTTTGTGTTCATATGTGTTTTTATTTTTAACATAGTTTTGTAATGCAGATGTATCATGAATAAAACTTTCTTTATCTTTAAAGAGCCTCCCTTCTTGGCCAATTGGCTGCAATTCAGGGTCCAAGTTTTTTGGCCAGCCATGAAGAACCTTCAAAAATACTTTTTGTACAGTCAACAGCAAAAGTAAGTGATCAAAATCAATGTTTCAAAACATCTTCTAGTGTGACATGCCAGATGTAACAAGTTATACCATAGTGTCAATTGTAAATTAAGTTTTAGTTGGTCAAAGGAAAATGATCCTAATCATCATCATCACCCTATTAATGCTTCCCACTGCTGGGACACAGGGACTTCTCTCTTGACGAAAGAGATTAGGCCTTAATTTACCACGCTGGCCAAGTGCGGGTTGGTGAATGTCACATGCCCTTCACACTCTTTAAAGTTCTCAGAACATGCCGGTTTCCTCACGATGTTTGCCTTCACCGTTAAAGCACGTGTTTAAAGCGCATATAAATTTCTCAAGAAGAAAAATCCAGAGGTGCGTGGCGGGGTTTGAACCTACGACCTTCGGAATTAAAGTCCAGTGTCCTCCCACTTAGCCAACACGGCTTTTTTTTCCTAATAACACCGAGGATCTAAATAATATAAATAAATAAAGTTACTGTATATATTATTTTGGGATACTAATTTGCTAGTAGTTTCAGCATTTCTTTATAGTTTCTGTAGGTATACTCTTAGCACTCACGTTCCAGGCCCAGGCCTGTGTTGTTCTTCCAATTACATTCATCCTTTAACTTCCCTTCATCCAATAAACCAATTGTTGGTGAACTCCATCTACTCAAGGCATATCCAATAGATTGGCCTGGCCTGTGTTTAATATAGTCAGCCTGTGTTTCAATATTACTAAATTGAATTGTTATAGTGATAACATGCCAATTTTATTGACCAATGTAACATCCTTGGATAAATCTATCTGGAATATGTTTTATTGTATTAAATAAACCCAATAATGGCTTATGGTCAGTAATTATTAAAAATGTGAGCCCTATTAAAAATTTATGAGTTTCAACAATCAAACATTATATGCTCACTTGTCAATTTGCCCATACTTATCTTGGTCTCTCCATCTATGAAAATATTTGCTCTTAACGGGGGGTGGTAGTTGTTGTGTAATGTTGATGATGCTGTTCCTTTACATGTTTCCTTGTCCTCTTCTACTTGGTGTATTCTGGATTTATTGTCACAGATTGTAGCATTTGTAAGATTTTGCATTAACAAAGGACACTCTTCTCCAGCCCTGTGAAATCACTGGTGCGTACATTGTGGCAGATCCGATTAGTGGACTTAATTTTGTCAATCGCCATTGGTTCTACGGCTGCTTGGCTAGATGAAGATTCAGAATACTGCTTCGGATAAATCTCCTCAAAGGTAGCCTGGTAATTGAGATACATCTATCGCTGCAGGTATCGCCGCCTCGCATGTCTACTCCTTTGTCGTCAACAGCTCCCGGCGCAGTCGCTCGTCCCGGACTCCCAGTACAAGCCTGTCGCGCATTAGCCGTTCCGATTCCGAATCCGAAAAGTTGCAATTAGCTGCCCGTGTACTTATCGCCCCTACAAAGTCCTGCATGTTTTTCCTTTTGTATTCGAGACCGTTTGTGGAACTCCCTACTTGTAAAGTTTCATTTACTTCAGGTTAAAAGAAACTGTCTCAAAATGTTTGTAAATTTAGCATCACACAGACGTACGGGCATTAGCAACGCGGCAATTAATAATAATAAATAATATTATTTAAATATTTATTTACATAAAGGTTTACAGAATTCGTATAATATTTATATATACATTTTGTATAATCACTATCTAGCACATGCCCATTTTTAACCTGTTATGATAAAAGAAAATGACTCCTCGCTCTAAGTTAAAATAACTTGTAATGAGACACGAGGGCTCTTTAAATAAGTACAACCAGCACTAGGTGCGACTAAGGATTTCATTGTCCTAGAGATATGCCGTATTAGTGCATGAATGGAATTCCCGGCATTTTCCTTCATCACTTAGCCGTGCTCCAAGACAGTCCCTCTACGGTCAACGCACAATGTGAGTGTTCCTTGTAGTGACGTCAGCACGCCACACATCAGTATTCGCATTAACGTCGGCAACTCAATAGTCGTCATATTGCAAGCCATTTCGTTATATAATCTTAATTTACAACAAAAAAAAACCGATTCTAAAACCTTAGTTCCCTTAAATGTAAAAAGTCATACTATTTTGTTATTTGATAAAATGATCGTACTTAGTTATGATAGTTTTAAATTAATTATGTTACTCAATCATGATCACTCAAATATCATTACACTGTTTACGTAATATCTGTGTTATGAGATAAAATTTAGCATACTTGGTGAACAAAAACTAGTAATCAGGTCAATTCTCAGACGACTCGAAGTGGTAGGTAAATTATTTATGCAAATTAGTAAAAGGAAAAGTAAATCTTATTTGAATGTTATTGCATGCAATGTATCTTTATTTTACGTTATATTAATGTAGTACGGATCACTACTTATTATAAATTATAGTTCCCTGATGTAATATAATTTAAGTATTTAACCCAAGAATATAATATAATCCAAGAATCCATACTATAATAATATTATAAATGCGAAAGTAACTCTGTCTGTTCCTCTTTCACTCAAAAACTACTAAACCGATTCAAATGAAATTTGGTACACAAATTCTCTAGACTGAGAAAGGGCATAGACTACTTTCTACGGCGGGGAAATGTAATTCCGCGGGAAAATCCATTATAACGCAGATAACACCACGAGGCACTAATATAATATAATATAACTAGTAGATAAATATTGATCGAGTAATCATGCATCTCGCTAGATAGCATTTAACTTATAGTGTATAAGACGTAGAGTTGTGTCAGCTTTAAATTAACAAACTTAACAAAATCCGAGCTAAGCAATGGTTAGCTGTGTCAATAGTTAGGTACCTATCTTGCTTTGTCACAAGACACTGAGCGAAATAGCCCTATAATATTAAACATTGCAGGAGAATCCTGTGATGATAATAATACATCATAGTTCTAAATAAATATTAAGGATTTTTGTTGACAATAGCTTTAAGTGATTATCTGACTAAATGTTATTGTGTATTCATTCGTTGTCTAATTTTACTCAGAGATGGTAAAACAGGCCCACAGTAATGAAACTATAAATATATACAAAAAGTCTATTGAACTGGGTCTTACTTAAATGACTCATACAAATTTTAATACTATGTAATTTTTTTCGGTAAATACCTACATTACTACATATATTTACTAGCGGAGCATTCATACTTGCTACTGCAATATCATGTTCATATAACTACAACTGGTACGTGGATTATGATACCCGTTACTCACACTGATTGGTAAATAGAGCAATAATTTCCTTTACCAACAAACCAAGTCTGACTCATTTTGCTTATGACTAATATTAAATTTCAATACAAGGGTATTGATTTATTTGTTTGGAAAACATTAAACAAATAATACCTAGGCTCAACTAAAATTAATAACTTTTGGTCATATATATAGGTACATATATTTCCTTGACATATTCCTAACTACAAAACAGGAAAGAGTTAATTTCTAATGATATTACTTATACCAACACGATTAGAAAAAAAATACCTTATAAAAATAAAGGTTCTGTTTAGTCCGTATGATAGCTCGTTCAAATAAAATGTAAACATTTTTCGCTTTATATCAATTTGATAAAAAAATGCCAAGATTTAGACCATCAAAGTTGACCAGAGTAAAGGCTTGTGACGTAAAGATATATTTAAATTGTCACAAAAGTGATACGTCACGCCAAACCTGTTTTATTTTTATATTATCTAATGACTGAAATAATAATCTTTATGGTAATATATTCAATAAAAAAAATTTAAAGACTTCCAACAAAACAAAAAGTGTATCTAAATAAGTTCGGGTATTTTAATTAGTAGTTCCTTGCCTTTCCTTACCAGATGCCCCATGCCCTAGACTTACCTCGGTTGCTTTGTAGACTAATCAGAAAAAATGATATTCATATTACGATTTACAAATCGTGAAAATTATTCTTATTTCTAAGTCTTAATAAAAAAATTAAAATAAAATAATCATTTTAGGCATGTAAAAATATTAAATAAAAATAATAATAATAGTAATTTAAAGGAAGTTCTCAGCCACATCATTATAAATATATCCTTATTTTGTAAAACGAGCGTATTGTATCCCAAGATGCCTAGGTTTTGCTGTGAGAATTGTACAGCCATATTTATCTATTTATTTACTATTTCCAGAGTTGCGATGGAGGTTCCATGTGTTTGGAACTGGCCCTCGAAGGCGAGCGTCTCTGCAAAGCTGGCGACTGCCGCGCCGGAGTCGCATTCTTCCTGGCGGCCATCCAAGCCGGCACCGATGACCTTCGGACACTCAGCGCCATCTACAGCCAGCTGGGCAACGCTTACTTCTATCTCGGAGACTACAATAAGGCTATGCAGTATCACAAACACGACCTAACTTTAGCCAGGTCAGTACCAATACGTTACTATTAAGTAAGGGTGGCTGACTACAGCAGCAGTAGCAGACGCCGTGTCGCAGTGACATTACTGGTTTTTACGATGGTTCCTCCGTAGTTACCGACGTGTCGTCTAGTGCAGAAGAATAAATACATTGTAGTTTCACTGACGCCTTAGTAACGTGACGGAACACTAGGATTCCATCTGATCTTGTCGTCCAGAGTGTAGTTCGAAAGCATGACTGGAGGGAGCAGGGCAGAAAGACGTGTCGCGTTATTGTGGCGACACGACCTTATTAAGCGACACGATCGCGTTCTGCTGCCGCGTATTGTCGGCTACCAACTTACACCCCATCATACAGAAGAGGCCAGAAAAGAGACGGGCTCGACGCGTTTCAGAGATACTCTCTTGCATCCACACCCTCAGGCATGCTGAAACCACTGACCAAAACACATTAATCCCGACTCCTGTACATTTCGGAGTTTGGCTGGTTAGGGCCTAGTTAGACAAAGGTTATGCACAATTCTCTTAAGCGAGATATCAGTGCAGGTCCCAGTCCCCCATTCAGAATTAGAACTAAACGCTGACTTCCTTCGTATCTATCTATCAAGTGGCACTTAGACCTTTGCTAGGTCTAAGTGCCCAATTGATAGATGCATTTTATATGGATAGGTCGGCACTTACTTTATTCCGCCAATTGACGCTTAGGGCCACACTATAGCAAGAATGGCTCTTTTACTCAGCTGTTTTTTTAAGGCAATCTCTCATAGCACGCCTATTTATGTTCCCACTGCTGGGACACAGGGATTTCTCCCTTGCCGTGAGAGATTATGCCTTAATTCACCACGCTAGTTAAGTGCGGGTTGGTAAATGTCACATGTTCTTCAAACTTTTCAATGGTCTTAGAACATGCCGGTTTCCTCATGTTGTTTGCCTTCACCGGTATAGCACGAGGTTTTTTTTAATAATACAACGATTAAAGTAGAAACATATAGAAAGCATATACAAGACCTTCGCAGCGCCACCGGTGTTAAGAATCTGAACTAAAACTATTACAGAGGCGGCGCGGCTAATGTCTCACTGAATTCCATTATGGCTAGCCGTGTTGTATATCGTGTGCAAAACCGGAGCTGGTTTATATTGCGGCAGCCGTAATGTGAAACGGCGTAATTTACGATCCGACTGCGACAGATATATCATCATCAATACAGAGTTCCGCTTTCTTAGGAACATAGAGGTTTATAGACTTCTTAACAACGATACTCTACAATTCCTACCTCCAAAGGCCATAGTTCGACGTTTTAGTATCATTACTCACTGTTTTTTTCAAATTGAAAGTATTAAATTATACCCAATGCGATATTTGATACGTATTTTGATTTAATATTCTGCTACTCTTTGTTGGTTTAATGGCGCCGCGAGTCATGCTTTTATCACGACGAGACGAATAATCAAATATTTAATTTATGACCCACGATAACATTCTCTAGTATCATTTCTAATTAAACAGAGTAGTAGGAGTAAACGACAAATAATATTTATTTATGTACATGCAAATATTTTATTATTATTAATGAACAACAGAGTGGAGTAACATACCATGATTTGACGGTTTTTGAGTTTTCCGATATTTCGATGCTGTTGCAAGCGCCATGATCACGGAAACAACTGAATTGTCATTGTCTTTGCTATTTGGGCAGACGGTTATTCACAAACGAACCGGTCTACCCTCTTTCTGAGTCTTTTATTGCGAGGTTGACACTCACTAGTGCTACTACCACTTGTTTCATTATCGAACGCAACTCGATCACGACACACTAAACTGACCGTGTCTTGGCGAATAACCGGTGTTACATGTGTTTGAGTTTTGCATAACCACACCACAGGATTCTATGCTCCTGACAATTGGAAGCCATCTTCACGATTGAAGTTCCTATATCGTTTTAAATCATAATATTGTTAAAAACCATGATAATTTAAAAAGTTATAACAGAGTGGAGTCCACCCAAGTCTAGAAAATGATGTGGAAGGCCCAGGCCCATACACAAAAATATGTATCTAATAATAATAATGTCTTGGCCGTTTTCGACCTCAGCGACTGCGATAATTGGCTTTCATAACATAACATTTACTGTGGATGTAGCTGTATCCTTTCATGTGCTCGCTGGTGGCTAGACTACCCAACCTTGTTAATGAAGGTACGAGAGCATGTTGGGCATGTTAAAACCCCATTTACATACCAATAGGATATGGCCACTGATGGTCTGGCCTTGAGCTCATCACGATATGTATGTAGTATAATAACAGTCATCTAACACCCATACTACAGACTCTGCTAAGTTTGGGATTTTTTCGTGTTCCATAATGTGGCCCGGAGAAGCCTTCTAGGTATGAAGACCTTAGCCCCATCTTAGGCCACATCGTCACTTTACATCAGGTGAGATTGTGGTCAAAATGAAGGCTTATCTAACATAAAAAAAAGAAGTTTGGGTTAGGTTGCCATACCAATTATTCAGTCTATTCGAGGGGGGAACCTTTAATTGTCTCACCATTGTATGTGTTAATTTAGCTGTTGGTTCTCCTAATAAAATGAAATTTCCAGATCAATGAACGACAAACTCGGCGAGGCAAAAGCATCGGGCAACCTCGGTAACACGCTGAAAGTGATGGGCAAGTTCGCCGAAGCGATCCAGTGCTGCAAGCGGCACCTGGAGCTGGCCCGTGCGCTCGGCGACCGGATGAGCGAGGGCCGGGCGCTGTACAACCTCGGCAACGTGTACCACGCGCAGGGGAAACAGCTGGGCCGGGTCGGGCAGAATGACCCCGGCCACTTCCCGCAGGAGGTCCGCGATTGCCTCATCCAAGCGGTCACTTATTATGAGTGAGTATGAGACTTTATATGGATTTCCCCATTATTATTTTTATTATTATTTTTCAGCCGCTCTGTCCCACTGCAGGGCAAAGGCTTCCCTCTCTATTAGTTGTTACTTCATGCCAAGGTTTTAGGTGGATGTCGAGCTCGCCCCGGCTCGATTTCTCTATAGAATTATATTAAAAATTTAAAATAACTCAGTTTTCATTACCCTAGTTCCCTTATAAGTGAAAAAGTCAGATGTAATGTGCACGTGGATGCACTTTCATTTAGACCCCAATCGAGTATATTTGGAGAAACTCTGTTATTTTTCCTTACTTTCACCCCACAACTTTATATTTAAAATAACTCAGTTTTCATTACCCTAGTTCCATTATAAGTGAAAAAGTCATATATATGTAATGTGCACGTGATGCACTTTCATTTAGACCCCAATCGAGTATATTTGGAGAAACTCTGTTATTTTTCCTTACTTTCACCCCACAACTTTAAAACGGCTTAATTCATTTTCATTTAACATGTCTGAGAACACAGCTAAGTCACCTATAAAAACTAAATTGAAATCGCTTCATCCATTCGGTAGCTATGATACCACGGACAGACAGGCAGTCACGTGAAACTTATAACACATCTCTTTTTCCTTCGGGGTTTAAAAAGTGTTCTATGGTCACCAATTAGTCTGGTCTTCCATAGTGACTAAATGACACACACATACGTAGGAACTAGTTACTACACCTTGTAAAACATCTGAACGACCAGCGTTCAGACTAAGCTGTAATCGACATAATTACTCGGCTGTAATTACATTCCCGATACGCCTGGTTTCCTCTTTCCAACGGTGAATCATAGTCGTAACAATTTAAACGGTCCATAGGCAAAACGATCCGATTAGTTTTATTTATATGTTGGTCTGGACCACTTTAGAGTCTAAGGCCCTATATATTATTTAATAAATTTATTTAACACTTTATTTGTACAATTTGCTATAGCATTATCTACCAGCTAAACTGAGTACTTAATCGTAATAGGAAATAGTTGGCGTGCTAATTATTATACAATTAAACTAATTTAAATTATAACTTAACCTAAAGAAAGTGTGCTCCCACTTAGCCAACACGACTTTTTTGATAACCTTGGTATAGACAAAAATAATACTGATGATAGACAAATAACACATAAGTGTTTATTATTTCCATGATTTGCTTTTATGTCAAGTTAATTTGTAATTGTATCTAGAAGGTTTTCTTAACGTTTCTAAGCATCATACACTGTATTTAAAGTAACAAATGTTTTGACTTTGACATCAACCATTCCAGGGAGAACCGTTTTGACTTTGACATCAACCATTCCAGGGAGAACCTCGAGCTAATGCGGTCCGTGGACGACTTGGCCGGCGTCGGTCGCGCGTGCGGCAACCTCGGGAACACGTGCTACCTCCTCGGCGAGTTCTCGCGAGCGATCCACTTCCACACGGAGCGGCTGAAGATCGCGCGAAGCTTCGACGACAAGCCGGCCGAGCGCCGCGCCAACTCTAACCTCGCCAACTCGCACATCTTCCTTGGACAGTTCGAGAATGCAGCCACGCATTACAAGTATGTATTGAACTGTGGTTCGTGTGGTCTTTGTCTCTTTTCTAGTCTCTTTTGTACATAGACATCTGTAATGTACCTTGACTTACTTCAATGTTGCACGAAAGGCTTTCTTGTCAGAATTTTTTATTTTTATTTTTATTGGCGGTTAATTCACACAACAACGTCTAGCATCGTGGTAGGCTCTAAGCTTGTTATGAGTACTACGCATCTGCATCTGATATACATTTAATATAATAGACATACATAGAAATATATTTTTATTAAACATATTAAACACTCAGACAAGGAGAAAATGCTTGCATAACTTACAAACACTTGACCCCTCCATCGGTGGGAATCGTTACCGCTACCACTTGCACCGCAAGCGGACCTCCGCCCACTGCGCTTCAGAGGTAGTCTAACAATTTTGATTTGGTTTGTGTTGGGTTCAAATTAAATAGGTTAAATAGTGCTGTGGAGGTGGCCCGACATTTTTGTTACTTGGTCGCGCAGTATAATTACTATTTTGTAAAAAGAGGCAAGAACTGAGATCAAGACCATGCTATGCCTGCGGAACTTAAAGACATGTTTTTTACGGTTTTAGAATCTATTCCTTTCAACATAAGATGCATCCATGTCTTTTGTTAAAATCGCCTGGTAAAATACCGTTACTATATGAGATATAATGCCTATATAGTAAAATATTGCATGGTCATCATCTGTCATGTGCATTGAAAATGGTTGCTTACATTCCAATGCGTTTTTTTAATATTTTATCTTGTTTATTCATATACGCATTTTAAGAGTGGTTTATGCATCTTTGTTGTTTGTTTATTATTGCAAATGTATATTTTTGCTTGTATGCCTCGTTGTAATCATGATTGCAATCGTAATACTCAGCTTTCACTCCGCGATTTTATCCACATGTTTTTATGATTTTCCTGCGATTATTTATACTAAATAGTAAGACAAAATATAACAAGGTGAAAATGCAAAAATACGCTCTGATTGTGTAATAGAGCAGTCCCTGGATAGATAGATGTACGAAGTAACCCAAATATCTGGACATTCCGCACAACATCTAGCCCCGTGGTAGGTCTAAGCTTGTGTTACGGGTACTAGATATCTGATATATTTACTTAATATAATAGACATACTTAAATAGATATTTTTACTATACATATTAAAGATTGATCTACGTTCACAATCTCACCAGATGGTTAGTGTCGAGGTGGACGAAGATAGATCACATACATCTAGAAGGCACATATTCACTCTTGTCTTGAAGACACTCAGTCAGTTTGTAGTTAACAGGAGAGGTTATAAAACTAGCGGCCCGCCCCGGCGTCGCACGGGTAACAAATAAGGAAAAATTGCCGGGAACTTTTTCCCGGCAATTTTTCCTTATTTGTTCACCGTTTAGACCTACCCTGGACTACGACAAACATTTTAAAACCAAAATCAGCTCAATCGGCCCAGCCGTTCTCGAGTTTTAATCAGACTAACGAACAACAATTCATTTTTATTTATATAGATAGATATTATATCGTATAATGCCTAATATGAAATTAATATTTGTAACTTAAGCTTTGCGAAAGGTGATAGGTATAGAGACCCTCGTTAGAATATTGTCGCCGTTAAGAGTAGTTTACACTACACAATCTTCTAGCCAAAATATCTAAATCAGTCTAGTAAATAGTAGGAATATGATGAACGGTCAGGCTGACCTCACTCTTGACTAGAGAGATTATGCCTTAATCACCACGCTGGCCAAGTGCCGAAGGTTGTGGGTTCAAACCGCGCACCTCTGTATACCAATACTGGCATGGAAAGAAATAGAAGCACGAACTACACTGATGATGATGTTGGCAACACTAGATCAATGCCCAATATTGTGGTGACATTCAGATGAGGCCTCAGATTCAGCTGGACCGAGAGGTGTGGAAGGAAATTGCTCTGCGTCTAGGGTGAGATGACATCAGCAGTGAAAAAGTAAATTATTATTAATTTGAAAACCTGTTTCACCATGTACGAGTAAAAAAGCCAACGGTTAAAATATAGAGCAGTCTGTGCCAGTCAGTCGCTGACATTTGACAGTTGACTTGGTAACTCTGTATATTAACCATTGACTTTTTACCCGGAAACTGTGAAGCAAGCCCTAATACTGGCTGACCCGACATTACACACAATTATTTAGTTCTATTTGTATAGATTTAACTTACCTCTTGAAGCTACAGGGTCTCCAATACTACAACCGTTTTACAGGACGATATTTCGATAGATCTGTGCAATTTTAAAGAAAAACAACAAATACTATAAGAGCATGTTTTTCCATCTCCGAGTAAAATTAGACAATGGTTAAAAGATAGAGCTATTTCGCTCAGTCGCATGTGACAAAGTGAGATAGCTGTCGACATAGTTAACTATTACTTATTTTACTCGGATTTTGTGAAATAAAATACCTTAGTGTATGCCTCAACCTAAGATTATCGCTTCGCTATTGTTATTTGCAAAAAGTTGCATTGTGATATCTTTGCAGAGAGCCATAGCTGCTTATGATGATTTGCATATGTAAAAGGATAAATATTTTCGCGATAATGTTTGCAACTTGTAACTTTTAAAGAGTCAAATCTAAGCTGTGTGTGAGAGGATGTTACTTCATCATCAACACCCTATTCCCACTGCTGGGACACCGGGACTTCTCTCTTGACGACAGAGATTACGCCTGAATTCACCACGCTGGCCAAATGCGGTTTGGTGAATGTCACATGTCTTTCATACTCTTTAAAGATCTCAGATCATGCCGGTTTCCTCACGATGTTGCCATTTTCTACAAGAAAAGTCAAGAGGTGCCTGACGAGGTTTGAACCCACGACCTTCGGAATTACTTTCATGGAGTATGCCACTTAGCCAAGACGGTTATACTTACATTACAATAATTGAAAATAGTTTTTATTTTTTTTCGATGCCGTGGGTATAACTAGGGTTTCATACAAGGACTGGCGTTAAAATCATCATCATCACAATTATGTGTATGACACTGGTGTATACCTCCATGAAAGATGTTAAGCCTGCATCCATTTAAACTTGCATTTTTCTCAGACGAATACAGTCAAAGGCGCCAAAGGTGACTGCCCCGCCATGACCCCAGATTTTGTTTGATCTAGAAATCCTACTAATATATAAACGCGAAAAAAATTCAGGATGGATGTCAATGTGTCTGCTGCTATGTCACGCAAAAACTAATTACTGCCTGGATTGTAATGTAACTTCACAATAATATAGCTACGGTAAAATCAAAAGCCCGATTTGAATCAAATTTGGCATGGACATAGATGATTTCCTAGTAAAAGACAAGAGGACTTTTTACCGCGGGAAAATCTGTCATTACGCATGCAAGGCCGCGGGCCGACAGCTTAATAAAAATAGGGAGGTGTATTTTATCAGTCTAACATGCACATGCTGCTTAGTTTGTCGATATATGATGCTGCGTAGAATAGACTAGCATCTAGATTATAATTATTTTTTTTATCTACATTCTACTTTAGCTATTGAATGCTGCTTGTGTTGCAAAGCAAATAGCTCAAATAATAATAATGCATTGCTATATTATACTGTATACTCATGCGAACGTTTGTATGCGAGCCATTTTTTATAGCTTTCCTATTTTATTATTTATGTTAATTATCCTTTGTTTGAAGTTATTTACTTTTCAGCGGAGTACTAGTCGAATCAGGCATCATAAGATAGATTTATGATTTTCTGCAACGGAAATGGTGGAGTTAATAATGACTATAATAAAAAAAAGTTTGGTTTTGTGAAAAGATGTATAAATTTAGGTTTCTTTAAGTATTCTCAGACCCATTCCTTCAGAGAGTCAATGAATGAGGAACTATGTAAGACGAACAAATTATAGAATGACTAGCTGCCCCGTTCCGGCTTTGCCTGGATGCAAAATACTTCCTTTTAAATCACTCTATCTTTTGCTGAAAACAGCGTAAAAACCCGTTTAGTAGTTTTTGAGTAAATCGCGAGCATAGGGACAAGCAGATGTGGCGAGGGATTTTAATTTATAATAAGTATAGATTAAATAATACCTTTTAAAACATGAAACCGTACCATAATGTGTCTAATTTTAGCCTTCTGATATTTCAACATTGAGACATGATTACTTTTGCCAACATTTCCATAGAACTAGAAAATCTACTTTATTATTACAAATTTAGCAATTATCAAGCCTGCGATACGTGGTAACATAGAATGCATAAACTACTAAAAAGTATGCATAATGTAAAATATTAATTTATCGTTATTTAAATGTCAGGCTTTACCCATCACCTTTACGTGAAGAAATGTATACCACACGCATGTTCGTTTGTATTATTAGACTGTAACAAATCACCAAGCTCGATCCCCTGTAACAAGTTAATGATCTAGTCCGTACGTAGAAGCATGAAACTACAAGTAGACAAAGACAACGTTTATTTGCTACAAAGTCATACAAGAAAACGAAAATAATTAAAATTGATAGTAGGCACATACAAAACACATTAACTATACAAACAAAAATACACAAATTACGTAAGAATGCTCTGTAGCAAAATGGATGAAGCTCAGCATAATGCCAGCTACTCAAAGCACAGGCGCTGACAAGTATTTTTACATAAATTGAAACAATGTATATTTTCAGGCGAACTCTAGCTTTGGCTGAGGAGTTGGGAGACGCGGCGGTGGAGGCCCAGGCGTGCTACTCTCTCGGGAACACGTACACCTTGCTGAGAGAGTACCGCGCTGCAGAACAGTACCATGCGCGCCATCTCGCCGCTGCGAGGAAACTACGAGACAGGTAACTTGTTAGAATACTATTACTACTATACTAAGCGAAACTCGTCGCAGATTAACTCACGAGCACTTAACCAAGCGACAGCTCAGTTGACATGTGTAACAACGATAGTAGGGCCGAGTTAGGGTAGGTTAGGTTACCAATATAGAAAATCGCTATAATATCAATTACTGAAAAAAATAGTACTAGTCCTCGTATACATAAAATAACCGCACATTTTTTCGGTAATAAATTAACGGAATTAGCTAAAACATATTAACGACTTATTTTGCGACTATTGTTTAGATAAACAAGGGTGAAAAGCTTTTATTAAACTGATTTTACACTAATAGGTTTATGAAAAACGTTTTAAACATGTAACACAATCTAAGAACACTCGCGCCAGACTCACCTTTCATACAAAAAAAACTAAATTGAAATCGCTCCATCCGTTCAGGAGCTATGGTGCCACAGACAGACAGACAGACAGACACACAGACAGACAGACAGACACGTCAAACTTATAACACCCCTCTTTTTTGGTCGGGGGTTAAAAATAAACTTTTCTTCTAAAATACTCATCAATAGAAATATGAACAACGGACTATATGAACTCGGAGCAATGTTGCAAAACAGTCTTATATCTGCGCAATTTCTTCAGTACACCATTGCATGTTCACAACAGATGTATATGTTAGAATCCCGGCAAATATTACAACTTTTTCTGTTTTTTTTTCGGCTGGACAGTCTTCCTACCTGAGGTACCTATGTAGGTTCTCTTCTGGGTCCCCTAAAAAACTCTCGTATTATGCACATACGTCTTGGCCACTGAATGGTGCCTATACGATCACGCAAATGATCAAAAAACGAGAAACCTTGAAATTTTTGATTTTTTGAGTAAGTAAGTCACAGACTTATCGCAAGTTAATTACGTCTGGACACTATCTGTGTGTTTATATGTTATTGATATTATTTTATGTCCTAACTAAAATGTTATTTATTTCTTTACAATTAACTCCTACGCTGACATAGTCAGTGCAGACCGACCCGACCCCGAATTAATATTAGATATAAAAGTCTAGTGAATATAATGATAATCTTAATCCTTACACGTGACCTCCGGGTGGTGCTAAGAACAGTCTCTGGTGGTAAGCTTCGGCCGCGGCTTGTCACCACCCTCCGGGCTGGGTGCGGGCAGTGCGTGAAGCGATGTTTTCGTGTTTCGTAATGTGGCCCGGAGCAGCCATCTACCTTCTAGGTCTTCATGCCCCATCTTTGACCACATCGTCACTTTACATCAGGTGAGATTGTGGTCAAATGAAGGCTCATCTAACATAAATATGGTTTTATTGACAGAGTTGGCGAGGGGCGCGCCTGCTGGTCCCTCGGCAACGCTCACGCGGCGCTCGGCAATCACGAAAAGGCTCTCTACTACGCCAACGAACACTACGCCATCTCCAAAGAGGTAGATACTAACATATTCAATTTCTATACTGGTTTTTTTCTTTTGTAATGGATAATCAATTAAAACTTAGTAACCTGAATGTAAGGCCTAAATGTAGAATAAAAACATCTAATACATATATAAAATTCTCGTGTTCGGGGTGCGTAATCGAACTCCTCCGAAACGGCTTGACCGATTTTGATGAAATTTTTTGTGCTTATCCGGTATTTATGAGAATCGGCCAACATCTATTTTTCATCCCCCTAAATTTTAGGGGTAGTCCACCCCTAATTTTTTTTTCTTTTTTTGACAGAATTTTAATTTTTTTTTTATGTTACAACATACAAAAATACATACAATCCTCAATTTTCACCCTTCTACGATCAACCCTTATTTTTTATAGCCATTTTAGTATGGCAAAACAACGTTTGCCGGATCAGCTAGTAACATATAATAATCTTTTTTTTGGAGTTTTAACTCCTTAAGAAACGATTTGAGTTATAAGGCCCGGTACGGAAATTTTATGAGGAGTAAAATCAAATGTGTAACACGAAAAGTGAGCGTTACGTAGAAAGAGACAAACATATATATCTGTAGGATTGAACGTGTAAAATAATGAGATGGAATACATTACACAGCGTATCTCATTTCTCATAATTATTGCTTGTAAAAAGGTTCCATGACGGCATTTAAAAATAAAAAGGTTGTATGCTGTTCTTACGATATTTAAAAATAAAGAAGGTTCTTTCACTTTTAAAAAACAGAACACGAGGCTGTATGCAATATATATCACTTGGCTTTATGGTCAAGTAACTTTTGCCTGCTTATGACAAATAAAATTAAAAGTTTCATCTACTGTTATTATATTTCTGAAGTGAAATGCAAAAATATTCCATAACCATTACATTTATATATATACACATAGAGCATATTATGCATAATATCGTTATTTTACGAGTATGGTCGGTTATAAATATAATCAATATTTATGATGTATCGGTCAAAAGCTATAAGCACACTGTCTTAATACTTCTGGGAAATCTAATAAATGACGTGCGCAAGTTCATTCGGCTTTATTTACTTGCCATTTTTAGTTCAGCACTCTGATATTATTAAAATCAATAGTCAACTATTAAATTAAGTACTTAATCATATAAAACAAGCATGATTTGTTGCTCAGGGACATTCGCACAGATAATAAAATCAGTTAATCATAAATTGTCTATTGGAGTTTACTCCTTATGAAACGATTTGAGTTATAAGGCCCGGTACGGAAATTTTATGAGGAGTAAAATCAAGTGTAACACGAAAAGTTGAGGCGTTACGTAGAAAGAGACAAACATATATATCTGTAGGATTGAACGTGTAAAAGAATGAGGTGGAATACATTACACAGCGTATCTCATTCTCGGGGTCTCCTCTTTGCGCGATACTTCGTAGTCTCACTGTATTTTATTTATATTATTTTGTAACATACTTTATGTAATACGCTTTATTGAAGTAATATAAATAATCCGAACAATTACAGATATATGTTTGTATCTCTTATCATTTTAGCAGATGCGTTCATTTACCCTTTTTTTCTGTTCGATATATATCATAATTATAGTTTGTAAGGAGTAAACTCCAATCGTGCGTCGTAGCTGACACACACACACTTTTCTTTTTTAATTTAGTAACGTTATGTAGGTACGATGCTTAATATTTATAATAAAATGTAATTAAATTAATAGCAAATATTAAGGAGTATGATGCGATGCAAAAAATCTAAAAGCTAATTTTTACATTGTTTGTTAAATTGAAATAAAAATATGTATATTATTGGAGCCTGATATTCCGGTTACCACGACTTAGCGGATTATCCATTATTTACGATACACCTTGTATATAAATAATTCCTATTATGTAAAGTAACTAAAATATCTTTGTGCACCGTCTTTTGTGTTCCTAGCAGATCCTATCCATCCAAAAATTGTGCAACAAATGTGGCTATTGATAGTTATTTTTAAGTAAGTCTATAAGTATTGGTGTGCAATAAAGATCTATCTATCTATCTAAAATTAATTTCCACTTGACAGCTAGGCGATGTGCTAGGCATGGCCACAGCTCAGATGAACATTGGCGACCTGCGCAAAGTGCTGGGGCTGCCGGCCGAGAGCCCGGCGCCCGCGGCCGCGCCGCCCGCCGACGGCGCGCGCACGCCCTTCAACGCGCTGCGGGTGCGCCGCCAGAGCATGGAGCAGCTGTCTCTCATACAGGTATACCCCACTCTATCTAAAAGAAAGAAAGGCATTTATTTCGACAACACAAAAGCAGAAAAATTAATTATATTAATAACCAAACTAAAATAACAAAAAATACAACATACAAAATCTAAATACTACGCATTTCGCGTACACCAAGTACGAATTCTTCTATTAACTATATTAGTTTATTTATAAATAAGTATACTTCCTACTTTAAATATAATAGAGTTAGGTCCCACTCAAAACACTGTAACCTCACAATACAGGCTCTTACGAGACCTAGTGCGAGGGACAGAGCTTAGACTAGGGTACTATCACTACTTGTTTAAAAATTAGAATAAGTGTTAGTTTTAGTTAGTTTTTAGTACCTAACAATGTTTTTGTACATGCAAATAAACTATTTTTATTTATTTGGCAAATGTGAAATAGGCGTTGGCTCAGCTCAGCCGAACGGTTGCCGCTCAACGCTGTTTTTCAGCCAAAAACCTTTGGTGTTGTGTGGCGTTCGGACGTCAAGCAGGTTTAATAATAATAATGAATTTATTTCCACTTTAATAAAATAAATTCACATTAATCACCATTCACGATCTACCTTATAAAATCAGATTACAAACTATGAAAAATAAATTTGTGCAATACAGATTTAATATGGTGAGCCGGAGATGTCTACGCTAGACTAGAAAACCCTGTGTTATAGATATCTGCGATTCCCCCACTATGAATCCAACTTTTTTACACGTGTAAATTCAAATCCATAGGTACAGTATTTAGCTCTGTGATTGTTTCTTCTATTAATAATTAAATTATCGATTATAAATAAATCAAATGTAGATGCTAAATAAAGAAAATATTATTAGACTCATTTCAATGCTTTTTAACTTTGATTTTTTAATCCCGCCTTATCGTTTACCAATAAAGTTATATATATTTTTTACATTTATTACATAGATCACACCAGACAGCAAGAACAAAGAATGCCTTACAAATGTGGAAGACGACTCCGAAGGCTCCCCCGCCGAGTCCTTCCTCGAGTTGGTCTCCCGCTGCCAAGGCTCACGGCTCGACGACCAGCGCGCGACCTTGCGGCTGGAGGATAAGGAGAACCGTCCCCGACCGGCACCAGCGCCGCCGCGCCTGCAGCGCTCACACAGCAGCGGGAACAAGCACCCCGCTAATACCACGTGAGTCTAGTCTAGTCCCTTCTAGAGCTGTCAATCGATGCCAGTGCTACCTAAAGCTGGTCTCTGAACAAGCACCCCGCTAATACCACGTGAGTCTAGTCAAGTCCCTTCTAGAGCTGTCAATCGATGCCAGTGCTACCTAAAGCTGGTCTTTGAACAAGCACCCCGCTAATACCACGTGAGTCTAGTCTAGTCCCTTCTAGAGCTGTCAATCGATGCCAGTGCTACCTAAAGCTGGTCTTTGAACAAGCACCCCGCTAATACCACGTGAGTCTAGTCTAGTCCCTTCTAGAGCTGTCAATCGCTGCCAGTGCTACCTAAAGCTGGTCTCTGAACAAGCACCCCGCAAATACCACGTGAGTCTAGTCCCTTCTAGAGCTGTCAATCGATGCCAGTGCTACCTAAAGCTGGTCTCTGAACAAGCACCCCGCTAATACCACGTGAGTCTAGTCTAGTCCCTTCTAGAGCTGTCAATCGCTGCCAGTGCTACCTAAAGCTGGTCTCTGAACAAGCACCCCGCAAATACCACGTGAGTCAAGTCCCTTCTAGAGCTGTCAATCGCTGCCAGTGCTACCTAAAGCTGGTCTCTGAACAAAGTGCTACCTAAAGCTGGTCTCTGAACAAGCACTCCGCACATACCGCAGTCAAAGTCAAAACGTTTATTTCCTTGAATAAATAACTATTGGTTCATTTCTTGATATGCAAGCTGCGTCAAACCATTACAACTAAGATCCAACATCAAAAACTTTGAAGATTAACTGTTTGCCTACTAACTGATGGTCCAACTCTGTTACATCAAGGTGTTGACCTGGTTAGACAGGGATAACGGACAAAACACGCATATTATTATGCAAGATGTCCCTTAGAATAAGATCTTTAAAGCACAGGGCATACATAGACAGGTCAACATAAAGTTAATTTTAAAACAAAAACTTAGTTATCAGGGAAATAACATTGTTTTAACATTTAACTTATTTTTTTTACAAAGGGTTGAAAAGCTAATAGAACAACCCAGCTGACATGTCTTTTGTTGTTATTTTACCAATATTGGTGTTCTTAACAATACAACATAGTTACCACCTATATGTATATTAATAATGATATGCAAGTTGCTTACGTTATGATTTATTAAAAACTATCGACATGCTAGCTCTGAGCTTGAAATAAGTCTTCATAATCGGAATGCTAGGCTAGGACCCATGTTGCATGCATGCTAAATATTGCAGACTATGCTAACTACTAACTATACACTATACTAACTATATACTATACTATGCTAACTTTTTGCATTACAAATGGCCGACATTGAATAGCTGATTTATCTTCTGTTTGGCAAGATTCACTCAGAACGTAAACATCTTACCTCAATATTTTTCGTCAACAAACTGTTATTTATGAAAACGAATCGATGGTGTTTCTGAATTGCGTAAGAAACCCAGTTGAATCAGATTTTGTTGGGAAAATTATAATATTTACTAGCGGCCCGCCGCGGCGTCGCACGGGTATTAAAAGTTCCCGGCAATTTTTCCTTATTTGCTCACCGTTTAGACCTACCCTGGACTACGACAACATATTAAAACCAAAATCAGCTAAATCGGCCCAGCCATTCTCGAGTTTTAATCAGACTAACGAACAAAAATTCATTTTTATTTATATATAGATAAGGCAACGCCCATTGGTCTTTGTTCGTTAATTTCGTCTTTGATGATTTAGAACACATTAACTGAGTTCACAATGATTGGACCCCATTAATTTATCTACCTAACTAAAAGTTCTAATTCTAAGGGACATCTTGCATATGAGTGTTTTGTCCGCTATCCCTGTCTAACCAGGTCAACACCTTGATGTAACAGAGTAGGACAGTTAGTGGGCAAACAGTTCATCTTCAAAGTTTTTGATGTTGGATATTTATGATAGTTGTAATATTTCGACGCAGCTTGCATATCAAGAAATGAACCAATAGTTATTTATTCTAGTCACTAGTTTCTATAAGAGTTGCTAACAATTCAGTGAATTTAACATATTTATACTATTGATTTGCACTTTAAACTTTTAAACTACACAACATTACAGAAATATTCAGATTTTAATAACTTGTAAATCCTTTTATTCTACCTAAGCGGTGACCATGTTTTTTTCCCGAAAAAAAGAGTTTAATTAGTAGGTATACACACACATTTTGATGCGATATATTTTAAATAAATAATAACAATGCCTTTACATTTCCTAAGAGTTGAGAACAGCCGGACCATCGTAAATACAGGCTGAAAGACTTTGAAAATAAAATGAAAATAACATTGACACAATCCATATAAACAGAAGTCAAATTAATTATTAAAGGCACATAAACAGTGTCCTAAAAAGGCTTCCAGTTCAGCATTTGTTAACTTGCATGTAACAAGGCAATGCTAGTCAATACAGAATACAACAATATTTATTTACCAACCAACACGTTACAATTTCACTTAGCAGCGGTCCGCGCAAGAGGCAAGCCTGTATTGCGGGTTAAATGTTACGATTAGGTTTAACCGAGTATAGAAAAAAGTGCATGAAAACGAAGGAAGTGACAAAATAGGACAAATTATAAAATAACCTAAGATTACATTTGCAATAACATCAAGACATTTCTAATTAATTTATTTTTATTTATGAGAATCACTCAGGCTACTAGGAACAACCAGCAAAAACGGAGTTTGGGTAGTTATTCGAGTTAGGTTACTTTAAGACACATAAGTCGGTAAAGGAGGTTGCGGGTTCGATTCCCGCCGGGGGACCAGATTTTGAACGATTTACAATTTCTGGTTTCGGGTCTGGGTGTTTTCTATGTAACATATGTATGTATTTAAAAAAAAATGTATCTATGTAGTATATCAGTCACCTAACACCCATAGTACAAGCTCTGCTTAGTTGGGGGTTAGGTGAAGCTGTGTGAGTAGTCCGGAAATATTTATTATTATTTAAAGGTTACCGACGGATACCTTACTCCTGTTGAAGTAAAAGTCTTATCTTATTTTTTATATATCATTATTAATCACGTCATCCATTGCGGAACTCATGCTACGGTGGCTCTTTCCGGCCCCATCAACATTAAGAGCACTCAACACGAAATCTTACAAATAACTAGTGATACAAGTCTAAAAATGTCACATGGGGCATCTATAGAATAAATAAATAAATTAATATTTCCGGACAATCCACACAACAACATCTAGCCCCGTGGTAAGTATTCTCTTAGCTTGTGTTACGGGTGCTAGACATATGAAATATGTCTATACTAATATTATAAAGAGGAAAGGTTTGATTTTTTGTTTGTTTGTTTGACTCGAATAGGCTCTGAAAGTACTGCACCGATTTAAAAATTATTTCACCATTCGAAAGTTCCCTGAGTGACATAGGCTATATTTAATTTAAAAAAAAATAATGATTCCTTACCTAAACTCCGATAATGTAACCCAAGGTAAAAAAAACCTAAAAACTTTCTTTAATCGCGAATGCTGCGAAAACTATTGAATATATAGGTACTAATTATAACAAAGTGATGTATTACAATTTTGTAGAACTTATCATTATCTACAAAAAACGTCGTAACATCATATCTCTAACTATTATAGTTTTGTGACAATAAGCAATTTTTTATATTGAAAAAATAATTAAAATACCACTGCTTGAAAAGGCTATTTGTTTGTACCTTGGTATTATTCCTTAACAATATCCTATGTATGAAATTTTCATGTCACAATCTCAGTTACCGTACTCCTCCGAAACGGCTTTACCGATTTTTGTAAATTTTACATGCGTATTCAGTAGGTCTGAGAATCGGCTACTATCTATTTTTCATTTTGAAAAACAACGTTGGCTTGGTTCAGCTAGTACCTATAATAATAGACATACCTACATAGATTTTTTTTGTTATACATATTAAACACCCAGACCAAGGAGAAAGTGCTTGCAGAACATACAAACACTTGACCCCTCGGCGGGAATCGAACCCGCTACCTCTTGCGCCGCAAGTGGACCCTCACCCACCACACCACTGAGGCAGTCAATAGAAAAAAGATAATACCACACAGTTTACCTAGTCCATCGTTTCATTAGATTTAAGAGTCTCCGGAAAATAATTTGTTTACCGATTACCAAGAACTAACTGAAGTGAATATATTTATTACTGAAGAAACCGCTGTTTATAAGTTAATTGTAGATTTTTCATTATTAACACATTTTAGGACCCTTGTAAAAACTTCCAGATTCATTGTTCCTTTCGATTAATTAGTGAAGGATTGTAATATTTTTTTTTTAAATGTAATTTGAACTAAAAATTACTTACAAATAAAACTGAATTTTACCCAAAACTAAATATTTGAAACATAAAAAGAATTGACCCCGACGTGATTTGAACACGCAACCTTTTGATCTAGAATCAGACGCGCTACCGGGAAGCGCGAAATTTAGCAACAGCTTATCAAAAGATGTTGTGATTCAAAAAGTGTTCTGTCGAAAGTTTCGTGTCGTGACAACTTTTCGTAAGATTTTTATTCTTCTAGCCCCCTTTCACAACGCGCGATAAGGAACTTCGTTCCAAAATCGGGTGAATTTTATACAAAGACAGTGCCAAACAGATAAAACATTTAACTTTTACTGCCGCTAGATCGGTGTTACTTTAAAAAGGTTTCGATAATTTATATCATAAGATTTTTAAGCAATTGTTAGCTTGTCCTAAGCTGGCTAATATACCTAAATTATGTTTTTTTTAATGTTATTTGCATGTTTGACTTTCATTTGTCTGTAATGTAAATGTCAACAATGATATGCTATATCATTGAATCCATATTGAGCGTAGCTTTAGCAAATTTCATATAATTAAGGATCTACTTAAAATAAGTTTAAGTCTAAGTTATTTAAAATTAAAGAAAAACCCCTGATTCGAATGCCTTAATTTCCTTAAAAGTAAAACACCATAATATTTTGTAATGTGCACGCGATGTGCTTTCATTTGATACCCCACTCGAGTATATTTGCAGATTTTCGGGTTTCCTTCCCCACTCTCACTTTAAAACAGCACAACCAATTTTCATGAAACATGTCTAAGAACACTCGCGCTAAACTCACCTATTTCACACAAGAAAACGAAATTAAAATCGTTCCATCCGTTCTGGAGCTATGATGTCCTAGACAGACAGGCACATCAAACTTATAACAACCCTCTCTTTTGTTTGGTCAGGGGGTTAAAAATAACAATGGTGTTTGCTTTTGGCACTCTGTACACACATAGTATGACTACATTACCGTCTTTTAGCTCTACTGCGCAACATTCGAATATCCCGGACACTGAGTAATTGGTTATTATGAGTTAAATCTTTCCAATTAATAATATCTTGTCGAACAAGGATACAAACACCTCCTCTTGCTCTCAAAGTTTTTTTACGGCAAAAACATGAAGATAGCGTGTAGTTTGGAATAGTAAGGAATTGTGGCCGCCCTTCCAGAATAAAATGTTCTGTTATATTAACAAATAGCGACCCTCCACGGCTTCGCACAGGTGCAATGCTCATACCAAATACACTAGTTAATACACCCATTTAACGTTCCTACTGCTGGGACACAGGGACTTCTCTGAGAGAGAGATTTGGCCTTAATTCACCACGCTGGCCTTTAAAGTTATCGCCTTTAAACTCTTAAGAGTTCTCAGAACATGCTGGTTTCCTCACGATTTCTGGCTTCACTGCTAAAGCACGTTTTTAAAGCGCACATAGATTTCTCAAGAAGAAAAACAAGAGGTGCGTGGCGGGGTTTGAACCCACGACCTTCGGAATAAAAGTCCAGTGGCCGGCTTTTTAAAAAAAGTCTCCGATTTTGAACGATCTACAATATCTGGTTTCTAGTCTGGGTGTTTTCTATGGATGTATCATAAGCATTTACAAAAAAATATCTATAAATTTAGTACATAATATCAGTCACCTAACACACCCATAGTACAAGCTCTGCTTAGTTTGGGATTAGGTGATGCTGTGTGATTAGACCGGAAATATATATTTATTTATAGTTATATAATTCAACATTGAGCAATATTTAATTTAATCATTAAAATTGTTATACCGAGTCCTAGGCGGTATGTTCGGAGTACTTTATTATTATATTTGTATGTGTTTGTAAGCTTTACATAGTCATTTGATTCTTTAAATCTTCCAAACTAATAAAAATTATACAATAGTCTTCAGAAGTGAATTTTGCGAGTTTTGTTTTCAAGCCCGCAAGCAAGTATTGAGTGCAGGCGCGATGCGTAAAATAATGGCAAACATTACTTAACAGAGGTTATCGTTTCTTGGGTTTAAAGGCTTCTTACAGATGAAGTTTTGTTCTCTCGATTGCTGCTTATAAAACATAAATCCATAAATCCCGTAGTTTTTCCACTTTGCTTTTGTTTATTTATTGGTGTTGGCAAAGTTTGCTTATCCTGTTTCAATCTTCTTGGTTAAGGCGAGGATGTTAAGGCAATCCAGCCATATAGCTCTGTCCTGTACCTGACGCGAGAACGCAGCGACAAAGTATAGAAATAATCAGTAGGATAATCTAATTTTACTTAAGAAATAGATTTATTATGATCAAATGGATTTATTATGATCAGACAAATTATTATGCTATGTTATTTTATTGCAACATGTAATTTTTTATTGTTTTCTTGGTCTTTATTTGCTTAATTATTTAAAATCTGTTGGGCATAAAAGTTAATTGCAATCCTAAATTTGGCTTGTACTTCTTAGAGGATGCCAATATCTTTTTATGGTATCATCTAAAGTTTTCAGTTTTTTTCTGTATAAACGTTTTTTTTTATTTTTTACGTAGTTTTACGATAGACAACCTCAATGGCGAGTACACCTTCGAGTAATTATATAACTAACTTAGTTATAATGTTTGAAGACCACAATCGAATCTCCTAAAGAACAAGCCGTAAAATAAATATGAACAAGACGAAAGTCATGTCTAATGTCCATGTAGATCCTGTCTCTGTTATGGTTAAAAAATGATATCTTGAAGTTTTTCACACTTATATGTACATTATACCCGGGGCAGACGGTCCAAATAGGTCAGTCTAACTACTTACCTAGGCTTTAGAGATGTCGGAGTTTTATTTGCGAGTTTGAATCAGAAATGAGGAGATAGGTAAACGAGTAGCTCGTTGAAGTGGTGGCTGTCATCAAAAATGTTCTCGTTAACAACTTTCATTGAAACCCATAATCGAACATCTAGGATGAGTAGCTCCAGTGATAGGACTTGTTATTGTTTTGATAGCTGTCATCGAAAATGTAGAACTCGTCAACACCTTTCATTAGAACCCATAATCGAACGTCTAGGATGAGTAGGTTCAGTGATATGACTGTTATTGTTTTGAAAGCTGTCATCGAAAATGTAGATCACGTCAACAACTTTCATTGGAACCCATAATCGAAGCGACAATTTGCCAGTGTCGAGTTAAATAAAATTACAAAGTGATAAAGATGATCAACATCTATTTTTCAACGTTATTTTTTTGATACGTAATTTTTTTTTTTTTGATGAGTATTTCCAGAGATAATGACAGTTTTAGTTTTGACAGCTTTTCATCGAAAATGAAGGTCTCATCACAACGTTGTGGTGTCGATGTCGGGCGATGTGGTCAGATAAAAAATAGCGTAGATGTTGAATTTTAATAAAGTTAAAAAAATAACGTGCTCATCTTTCATATTCACGCAGATAAAATTGTTTCAAAAACTTGATAACTCGAACCGGATCGCCTTAAGTTCGCTCGGAGGTCAGTCAAAGTTCGTGTTGTTCCTATGGTATCTGTCCGTGTACAGTTCAGTTAGGTTGAATGATCCTCGGTCTGAGTTGATTTGTGTTCCGCTTATATTTTTATTTATCTATTTACATTATCTCAATCTATTGAAAATTTCTAACTAGAGCCAAGGTTTTTGGCACAAACATAGCTATAAATCTAAATTTAAAATTTAAGAAAAACCCCCGATTCCAATGTCGTACTTTCCTTAAACGTAAAACAACATAATATTATGTAATGTAGACGCGATTTCATTTGATACCCCACACTAGTATATTTGCAGATTTTCGGTTTTCCTTACCCACTCTCACCCCCATGACTTTTAAACGGCACAGATTTTCATGAAACATGTCTAAGAACACTCGCGCCAGACTCACCTTTCATACAAAAAAAACTAAATTGAAATCGCTCCATCCCTTCAGGAGCTATGGTGCCACAGACAGACAGTCACACAGACAGACAGACACGTCAAACTTATAACACCCCTCTTTTTTGGTCGGGGGTTAAAAAGAGGCACTTATGCCATATATATATACTTATGCTAAAAGCAATTTATAACTTAGGGGCTTTTTTGACACCAAAAGAAGAAAAAATCTTTCAACACTGTAATAACTGTGTAATTTTTTATTATTTAGTTCAAATATTACAAAGTTTGTCTTGAATATTTTTTTTAAGCAATAAGACCGTCCATTACGAATGCTAGGTTAAATTATACTATTAATAATTTTGTATTTATGTTAATTGTTGTGTGTAATAAATAAAGAATTTTCTATCTAACTTTAAGACCAAATTATGAAATAATTTCACGTTTTTTTTCGTATCTAATATAAAAACTGTATAAGTCATCTAGCTTATCACCTGCAAAATTTTAGTTTCTTAGATAGAGGGGTTAACATAAAAATAACCTTAAGCGTTCGCAAGCGTTTTTGTTTTTCAAAAAAATAAATTTTGTGGACCAATACTGTAATCTAAAAAAACAAAAGTTGAATGTCTCTGAAATAATCTTAAATCGTAGAACAAAGGGGGTGAAATCGGTGCACCTGGACCCCCTCATCGCGCATTTCGTTTTGGCCTACTTGAAATGTATCAACCTGTATATGGTCGTGGATCAATGTATGTAAATGAAACTAGAGAGACTGGCGCCTTTTCGCGTGACGTGACTATCCGATTCACCCACACACCCATAAGAAGTTAATTAAATATAAACAAATCTTACCGGACAATCCACACGACAACATCTAGCCCCGTGGTAAGCTCTAAGCTTGTCTTACGGGTACCAGACATCTGATATACTTAATATAAATAAATAAATAAATAAATATTTCCAGACATTTCACACAACAACATCTAGCCCCGTGGTAAGCTCTAAGCTTGTGTTACGGGTACTAGATATCTGATATACTTAATATAATAGTCATACATATATAGATTTTTTTTATTATACATATTAAACACAGAGACCAAGGAGATCGTGCTTGCAGAACATACAAACACTTTCACCCTCGGCGGGAATCGAACCCGCTACCTCTTGCGCCGCAAGCGGACCCTCGCCCACCGCGCCACTGAAGCAGTCGAAGAATATAATAGGGACATACATATACATATTTTTTATTATACATATAAACACCCAGACCAAGGAAAAAGTGCTTGCAGAATAACAGGATTAAAGGAGTATTTGTTGTTATTGTGGCATCAGGAATACATAATTCTTGATAATCGCAATTGTCTATCTAGACCAGTGGTTACTAACATGGGGGTAATAACCCTCGTAGGGGTGCAACTGGTATTACGGGGGATTTTTTTTTTTTTTCTTGTTCGTGTTTTTAAGACGAAGATTTGTAAGGTAAAGAATTAAAGAATAGCGCTTCGTGTGAATAGCACTTTAAAGAGCAAATTCTAAAATGATGTACAATTAAAAAAAAATTACGTTATTTCAAATCAAATCAAATATTTTCATTCAATAATTCGGGTAAGTACTACAAATGGTCTAATTATGATAATTATTATTTATATTATAAAATAATTACATATTATTATTAACCTCTTTAATTTAACTATTAGATATACGCACAATATTATTAACTTACAATTATGAATACTACATTAGCTGCATATTATAAATTACAATTTATACTCAAAAATACCACTTAAACTATAAAAACAATCAATAAGCCACTTATTTAAATTAGATTTGAATCTGGTTAATGATGTGATATCTCGGAAGTCGTCAGGTAATTTGTTATACATTTTTATTGCCATTTATAAATATTATTTGAAGCTAATGTCAATCTTGTTATAGGTTTTATCAATATATTTTTAGTCCTAGGTCGAGAGCTATATAAATTATTAGAGGCAGCTTGTTTAAACATGTCAGAATTATTAAAAACAAATACAGTAATGTCAAAGATATAAATGCATGTCAATGTCAGAATTGTTATATTGTCTAAAGTTTTAACAGAGTCTGTAATTTTTAGTTCGTAAATTGCCTCTTTTGTCACTTTTTTGTATGATAAAGACTTTTTTTTTTTTTTTTTTTTTTTTATGCTGGATAAGTCTTCATTTGACCACAATCTCACCTGATGTAAAGTGACGATGTGGTCTAAGATGGAACATGAAGACCTAGAAGGTAGATGGCTTCTCCGGGCCACATTACGAAACATGAAAAAATCGCTTCACGCCCTGGCCCAGCCCGGAGGGTGGTGACAAGCCGCGGCCGAAGCCTACCACCAGAGACTGTTCTTAGCACCACCCGGAGGTCACGTGTAAGGATTCAGAGGGTTACCACTTACGGACGTGAACAGACAAAAACCTCCATGCTTAGATGACTTAGAGCAAGTCTGTTAACGCACCTACCCCAGATTAATATTTCTTCAAATTATAGAGTTTATATAACTGGTTTGGGAAGTCTGTCTTTTAGATAAAACTATTTATTCTAGAACAAAAATGCTCGACATGTTGTTTCCAAGAGCAAAATTTGAAATAATTACTATGATATATTAACCTAACTAAACACTAAAATTGAATTGATATTTATTGCATTGAAACTTGATTACGTTATCGGAAAAATTACAATTGTCAAGGGAAATAATGTCATGTCATAATTAATGTATAAAATAAAAATCAATAATTTAATGTCTTCTACGGATTAATGGAAAATTTTTCGTTCATAAACTCGTCAATAGAATAGTAGCATCCCTGTAACAGAGGTGTCGTTAATTTACTCTTGAATATATTAGGGCTGTCAATTTTTTCAGTTCAGTGGGTAAATAGTTTAACAGCTTGACAGCCTGATACCGTCTGCCATTTTTAGCTACTTTTAACCTACGAGACAAAGGTGCTTTTAGATCCTTTCTTCTTGTTGTAAGCCGTTCAGCCCTACTCTCGAGCGTTTCATATTTATTAGGGTTCCTAAATATACAAATACAAAATACAAAAATCTTTATTCATAACTTAATTTAACAAATTAAAAACAGTGTTTGAGGTTCCCTTTTAAGTAAAAAAATACCTGTGTTAGGGAACCTCGCTCTTCCAAGTACATAACAATTAAGTAGAATAAGTTATACTATTATTACTATTACTTTAGTGTATAAATAATATAAAGAAACATTTTTTATTAGGTAAGTGCACACAAACTGTAGTTTAGTGTTATAATTTGCTTTTAATATGCAAGTGTGTGTGTGTGTGTGTGTGTGTATATGTGAGTGTGTGTGTGTGTGTGAGAGAGAGTGCGCGTATGTGTGTGTGTGTTTGAAAGATAAATCTGAAAGCGGTAATTTAATTTTAACTACATAAAATAAAAGTAAAAAATGAGCCTATTTTATTTTGTTTAATAGCATTTCTGTTTCGTCATAGCTTAACTTCAATATCCAAGTAGTAATTATATTCTTACATTCATATACGGTAAGAGGATATATATTTAATTCTTTGTTTAATAAATTATATAAATAGATTGATTGGGACGGATATTGGCGAGACGCAAATTTACTTTTTGTTGACATTTTAGGTATTACATTTTTTTTCTTCTCAAATTAGTTATTTTAGGATCGTAAACCGTGGTTTTATGTTTTTTTAATATCGTTTGTAATATATACAATTTTCTGACTGTTAATACTTTTGAATTTAAGTAGAGTTGTTGTGTTGGGTATCTATATGGTCGGAAATACATTGTTTTTAGTAAAGATCTCTGTGCACGCTCTACGTTGATTAATTTAGTTTTAGCGGCTCCCCCCCAAATTGAAATGCAGTAATTTATAACAGATTGGGCTAGAGTGAGGTAAATTTGGCCTATAAGATCTTCAGATGCCGCATGCCTTAATCCTTTAAAAATACAGGTTAGCTTTCTTACTCTATTCATCAAAAGCTCTATATGTGCATTCCATGCTAACCTTTGGTCTATCATTATGCCTAGGTATTTAATTGTTTCTACCTTGTTTAGGTTAGGACAGGGACATAGGGGATTTTCACGATTACAACTATGGATTTTTATACTGTAATCAGACTGTGGTTGGGTACTGTTATACATAGTAAAGGTCATAAAATTAGTCTTTACAACGTTTAGAGTCAGAAAATTTGTATTTAGCCATCTAGAAACTAACGAGAGTCCAGTTTCAGCTTTCATCCTCACTTCAGCCCAAGTTTTACCGGTAAAGACGATAGCAGTGTCATCGGCGTATGAGACAATTTTTGCATCATCTAGTTTTAGGTTACAAAGCTCGTTGATATATATTAGGAACAAAGTTGGCCCCAGTACACTGCCTTGTGGTACCCCAAAATTTATGTCTTCTTCCTCACTTATAATGTCATCAACTCTAACCCTTTGATTTCTTACTAGCAGATAGTCTGATAGTATTTGGAGTGGAATTCCCCGAATGCCGTTTTTCTCCAGCTTCTGGATAAGAATAGGAATCGAGACGGTATCAAAAGCCTTTTTTAAATTGTTGATTTTCGTAGTTATTATGTTGAATGTGATTGTTGTGTTTTAGTGCAAGTTTCAAAATATAATAATTATCGAAAATTATTAAAAAGATTACTAGTATTATAAGAGACTGATATAGTCATGCTGCTTGTGCTAGAGAGTTTATCTGACCTTCTGACTTGATTAGAATTATTGGTGAATTTTCTGACTTTCGTAGGTAAACACGGCCATAAGAAGTCCAACAAAATTTGTATCCTTTAGATTTGGCGAGATCTCTTCCTAGAAAAAATAGGCGAGACGCCTTGACAGTGAGTTGCTCAGCCAAAAATACAGGCGTTTCCTCCATTTGTTTAAATCCCAGGTGTTTGGCGCACAGCTTACTTTTGTATTTCACGTTGTGAACTTTAGTCTTTTTTAATATGTCTGCCTTCAATAGTGTGGAGGATAGCTCAACGACGATGGGTGTATTTTTTTGTCCTTCCTTCTTTTCGCGAACTCTATAAATATCTTTGACATCCTGTTTAACAATGTTGCAACCTATTGTTTTTCCAAGAAATACAACCATATCCAAAAGATTTTCTTTGTTTTCGTTTCCGCATTTAGGAACATTTTTCAATTCAATGTTTGTTTTACGGCTACTTCTTTGCAAATCCTCGAGCTTGTCTTCCAGCAGTGTAATATACTCGTTATCTTTTTTTCTTAATATTTCTAGTTGCTCAATTTTTTTAGATAACTCTTCATTTTGTGTCATCAGCATTGTAATAGAATTTTCAATATTTACATTTGTTTTTTTTATTTCATTTAGGGTAGGTGTGAAAAAAAGTTTTAAATCATTTTCTTGTTTGCTAATCAGAGCGGTAATCATTTTTTTCATTTCATCTTGGAACTCGCTAAAATCAGTAGACCATTCATTCTCTCTTGGTCTTTTACCACGGCGAAGAATTCCAAACTTTGGGGTAGTTTCCACACTCACTAGACAAAGGTTATCCTCAGACGGCGATTTGTATAAAGTTCCGTCGTCACAACTCATAGTACCAGGCGATTAGGAGCGTGTAAGAGGTAGCGTCTGCAGAGCGGCCGGCAGTGTACGGTACAGGAGCAGCGAAAGTGTTCGGATTTGTCTTCACAATATTGTAATGTCAAGTGCAATTTATCCAGATGTAGCAGAATATTATAGATTTCAGCAATGATATAGAATATAGGAAGTAGAATTTCAGTTTGCTACTTACACAGTCTTAATGCAGGATGGATGGAACCTGTACCGATACTGTAATATTGTAGGTACAGTGCTATGAGTTCAAGAGTAAGTGCAAATGTTCCGTACCACTGGGTCTCGTGCATGCGCCGGTTTAGTGACTCCTTTTGTGTTATGTTCTCCCAATATATTCACGGAATTTAACTATTTTAAGTTTTAGTTTTATAAAATAAAAATTTTAGCAAGTATTTTAAACACGTCAACACCATATGGCGGTCCGGAGGAAGAGGAATATATCCACAAGAACCACCAATATGTATAAACTGGGTAGTGTAAGTATATTAAGCCTTCGAAAATGGTCCTTACATGATTCCCATGAAGGGATTCTTACAATAGTACGAATAGCAAGCTATCTATTTGGATATCTAAGAAATTAATGAAAATTAAACTTTTAATCGTTTTTCCCTTTGAGATAAATTGAGATTAAGCTTTTTACCTTAATGAGTATGAAACTGAATAAGCTTCCTTTTATTAATATTGACTTTCAGATTGTTTTGATTAAGCCAATCAAACGTCTCTTTAAGTGCCCTATTAATATTTCGCTCATAATAGAGACTCTATTATGAGCGAAATATTAATAGGGATTTGTTCCTTCGATTACAACAGTTGCGTCGTCTGCGAACAAAATGCAAAAATGACAAAAATTGGGTCGTAATTTTTGGCACAAACATAACTGAAAAGTAACCAGTACTTATGCTAAAATAAATTTATAACTTTTGGGCTTTTGAAAACTACCATAAAAATTCTTTAACAGTTGTTATTTTTTAGTATTTTGTTCAAACTTTTAGACCAAATCCGATCAACCGACTTTTGGTTTGGAAATATGATTTTTATTCCGCAACCGTAATCGAACTTTTTCGATAGTTATTTATAGAACATAGTTAAAATCACGCCAAATTCAGAACCAATATTCCTTTGACGATTCAATAGTTTGATCCCAATTTTTATTTGACGAATTCAAATATAAATTTGTTCTGGTGTTTTTCTTATTCAAATTTTATCTCAGTTAAAATAAAAATAAATCTGATACGTATGTGATGGACTCATGGATTTTCACATATAAAAAAACAATAGGAAAAAAATACATTTCTGGGGTTGCCCATATTTAGGACTGAAACACAAAAAAAGGTTTTCTCTAAACCCAAACGTGTATCTTAGGACTGGTCTCCATCCTTCATCATCCGTGTTTAAATACAGGGTGTTCGGAAGAACGTTGAACATACGAAAAAGGGGGGTAGGGGGGGGGGTGTTCTGCTAACTACCTACCCCAAAAAAATTTACAGACTTGCTCTAATTAAAAAAAAATCTTGATACCTAGGTGATTTTTTTTGGGTTAGGTAGTGAGCAGACCACGACTCATATTTTTACAAACGCATGGTTTTTAAATAATTCCTTACATAACCCCATACGTACTTACAACTTTACCTCTTTATAATATTTATCATCACATCAAACGGTTAGTCTAACCGTTTGATGATGAATATTATCCCTGGTAAAATAACGGTTGGAAATAGTTGTTGAAAATTTGGTTTCTCGGCCAAAAGTAATGAAGCAATATTTTTATCTAACCGCGCCTATGCTGTCCGACATTTTGTCAGCATATTCATGACGTCATCATAGTGTGTCAACAAAAATGACAATGTCGATCGTCTCGCGGCGCCTCACGACTGTTTTAAAGATAGAAGCACAGAAGTAGAATTTTAATCTAGAAAAAACAAACAAGAATGGTGGGAGTGAGATGTCCTAATTAAGTTCAAATTGCCAGAGACAAAATGCGAGTAATTAAAGTATTTAATGCGTCAGAGTTTTCTTGCTAGAAGCCTTTAGGTAATTTGTTTTGTTTGCAGCGCGGCGAAATTAGTGGATATATTAATGTTCAGTGCAAATGAAAAATTATGGTGTCGTGTCCCATAACCGACTGTGATGTCACAAAAACAAATAATCCTAAATATATACCTACTTTTCACAGGTTTTGTTTTTGGAATGTTTTGCTATTGGAATTATTCCAACCTTGATTTTTCTTAAATATCTAAAGAAATGTTTACAGTATTGCATTATATTCCAGTCATATAAATATATATGTATATATATATATTTTTTTTTTTTTTTTTTTTTATTATTGATAAGCCTTCATTTGACCACAATCTCACCTGATGTAAAGTGACGATGTGGTCTAAGATGGAGCATGAAGGCCTAGAAGATGGCTTCTCCGGGCCACATTACGAAACACGAAAAAATCGCTTCACGCACTGGCCCAGCCCGGAGGGTGGTGACAAGCCGCGGCCGAAGCCTACCACCAGAGACTGTTCTTAGCACCACCCGGAGGTCACGTGTAAGGATTCAGAGGGTTACCACTTACGGACGTGAACAGACAAAACCTCCCTATATATATATATTTAATATAATTCGGTAAAAAGAAATACAATTTCCGAAATCATATTTTTATTACTACTGTGCGGATAGATAGGGTTGTTGTTTCTTCGTATGTTGAGGAGAGAAGGTCAGGAATAAGTTCAGGTTCCGTAATACATACTTTATATTTCCTCTTGATTACAATATTAATACATGAGTGCACCTAGCGAGCGGGGAGAGACGACCGACGACACCGTGGATAAAACCTACGCGTCAGCCCAAATACTGTAGCTACCTAGCTACTACTACGTTACTCGGCCAGGATTTTGAGACGGAAACAAAGATACGTGATAAACTTCCTTTGAATACGCTCAATCCTACTAACGTATGTTCCGTTGGTACCTAGGGCTCCAAATAGGTTAGACGTAGGACGCATAATTATGCCAAAATTCTTCGCACATCGGTACAATATAGGTTCTTGAATGTCTTGGCACTGAAAAACTAGTTTCACTCCTCATAACAAAGCCTAACGATTTTGTTGCTTTGGCGCTATTAATACACGAACATCTCGTACAATGTAAACTTTATTTAAGTTTCCTGATTTTAATTAATAAGTCGCAGTCAAGGTCGAGCCTAGCAAGGTCAGCCTGCAATTATAAAGCTTTCACATTTCTCTCATTATTGAAGCAGAAAAATACTGAATTTCATAATAATTCATTGGCTATTCCAGTTGACTTCGGAAGGTCACCATAAAGCCTCCGGTGCGGAATACCAAAGCACTGTAGAAATAACTCGTAAATGGACTGCTAACGATTCATTGTCTCTACAGCATACGTATTCGACTGAAAACCCTTGTTAAATATTGTATGGCTTCTTTTAAATAAAATAATTATTGGAAAGGTTCGAGGTCGTCGATTCGATGACAATGAATCCAACTCTAACCTTACACACTAGTGTAATTTTAATATTAATTTTCTCTCTTGTCAATTGAATAAACTTGAAAAGTATGAGATGGTCTCATACCTGGGGTCCCTTGCGCTTCGCCAGAGCTTTCACCCATCAAAGTACTGTCCTCACTTAAGGTAGCTTAACTTTACCTATACGTGAAAATGTATATGTCATATTAAAAAAAAACACATTTTACAGAACAATACAATTTCAAAGTTTCTACAATATAGTTGTTATAGTTTCGGAAAAAAGTGGCTAAGACTGTCGCAGAAAGTCCTCATCCGACGCAATAGTCGATGTATGGGACAATAGATTTTTTGAAGTGGTAAATTCTTATTGCTGGCTGCCCGGTTTGTCACGTAGCTAATATAATTCATAAAATGTCTCTGCAAACGATTCAGTCCCTGCTAAACGATAACACGATCTTGCTAAACAATTTGATTGTATCTAAAAGGTTGTATTATTCCAATTTATCATGAGTTTGTCCAACGTTGAACCTTCCACAAAGATGGCAATCTTCTTGCTATTTGTTGAAGGCTTCACAACCCATCTGTCCATATTTTAGGTGGACGTCCGACGCTGGGGCGAAATGTTTTCGGATTGCGACGCGGATCGACAAGATTCCACTTTTATTTTAATTCTTCAACAAATAGTAAATTATAAAATTGGAAAACTTTTTTTAACAATGTTCAACCACCATGTTTTTAAAAAAAGATTGAAACATGTGGACGACCATTTTAATAATTGTACATCATCACATTCAATTCACTGTCGTGTCCAAAGCAGTTTTTGAATTATTACAAAAGGTATACAAAAAAAGTTATGTTGACCTTAATAAAACTTTATTTTTAATTTATTTAAAGATGTCCAAATTTCTTTTATGCATCAACGTAAAATAATAAACGTAAATCGTAATTCTTCTAAAGATCGAATGTATAACTCTTCTTAAAAGCAGTCCGAATAAGCATTAATCATGTTCATTAATTTGTATACGTATGTATCTTAACAGAGAGATCGAACAAGAGTTCACCGAACAAATGTACGTGATTTAATTTATTGTACATGCCTCCCAAAAAAGTTTAACAGTAAGCCTTTACGATCTGTAGAAGAATTTTTTCGAAAATAAATTATATATTGGACTTCCTAGAAAAGCGTTTATCAGAGATACATAAGAGAAAACAGCAAAAATATGAACATTTTATAAAACCATTTTATACACCCTGTATCGATATGTTATTTGACGACGGCCGAGTTCTTATAATTTTTTTAATTTCCTAAAACTTAGGTATTCTCTCTTAGGTCATCAGAAATGATGATTAACAATAACTTTTTACTACCTAAACTGAATTTGATGATTATCGTTTCATCATTCAATGTCGAACCTATCGAAAGATATGTATCGATCCAACTAAGTAGCCCAATCAAAACAAATGTAAAAATGTTATTTATGAACGCATCGATCCGTTCCGCCATGTTGGAAATTATTGGATGTACTGCGGGCATTTGCTTTAACCATCGCTATTGGCATTTTACTAAGTCCTGCGAGCAATAACATAATAACACTAACTCCAGGTTTGATGATTTTTTCAAAGTAAAAACCACCCACGTAGTTACCTATGTAATTGTGGGTTTTCGCTCTGAAAAATGATAGAAATATGATATCGTTAGTACAGTCTCCAACAGCAAACGAAACTGATGTAATAGCGATCCAAAATAATTTTAACAGTCAAAAGTAACTGACTATTGTGGTTTGTTAACATGTCATAAGTAAGTGATCACCTACTTAATTGTGGGTGTTCACTCCGAAAAATTATAGAAATATGATATCGTTATGTACAGTCAACAGCAACATCAATTACGTGATAATGTCGATAACCTTCTGCACTACAAATATCGGGTGAAACCCCTACTAACTTAATGTTTTTCTACATCAAATTTCCAATAGTTTTACCATAGTGAGGTTTGTCACTCATTAAAAATCACTTCACACTAGATGTTTTGAAAAGTTGAATTGGATCACTTTTGCTGTTGACTGTACATAGAATAACAAACTTACTTCAACTGCCTGATCGCTTAGATCTTAATTTTGATGCATTTTACTACATAATACAGTATTCAGCAATAGACAGAGTATATCAGAAATGAAAGGTTGTACATAAAAATACAAAATCAAATCATAACTTATTTCAGACAACTCTAATTATACACTACACACACATACATACACTGTGTGGGAATACAAGTTAAAGGTATCCATATCCAAGTAACTTACTAAAATTAAAATACATTTTAAAACTAAAATCATCACAAAATATGTTTCTCACTTAGTTCACCACCCACCACACGCACCCACCACCCATCGTATAATATGCACCCCTGCTACATGTGGGCTGCTAGCTACTCGCCACTCAAAATTAAATTAAAAGCGATATTAAATTATAGATCAAACAAAAATTCATTGCATCAGGAATTTAACCCTTGCAAGTTTACTATCTGCATTTAGGTATGTACAAAATCACCGATCGAATTCCGGCCTTCAGCGTATTAACAAGAATCTGTGATATTCCCGCCCTTGAACTTCCAATCTATCGGAATTCGTTTCTCACGGCTCGCGCTTGAACAAACAATGTCATATTAGCATTCAGTCTGTGACGCTGTAATTACAGTACAAGCGCCCGCTTGCGGCTTTTCTCAAACACACTTAGTGGCATGCGATGCCGTCGCGTAGTCGCATTAACGGCCTTTCCTCGCTTCCTTCTTACGTTGACATAAAATTAACCTCGAGTTTTTCTTTTGTTACAGCGATGAACCGCCAAGGTATGTATCTGTTTATTTTACTTTGTCTGGTCTAGGTTTTTGTTTTGTTGCTTGCAAAAGTATGAAACATTTTTTTTTACTTTGTCACATAAAAACATAATCATCATAATTCTCTTCAGCTTATACCACATTAGGTGGGGTCGGCACAACATGTCTTTTGATTTTAACATTAAAAAAAATAATATTCATCATCATTACCATATTAACTTTCCCACTGCTGGGTCACAAGGATTTCTCTCTTGGCGAGATACAAGATACAAGATACAAAATCATTTATTTCCATAGTTTGGTTTTACAAAACTTAGACACGTCAAAATAAATTACAAAAAAGAAAACAAAATAATCATAAGTGCTTAAAGATTAGTAGGAAATAAATTTATGGTATCTGGTCACTTCGCTTTTTTTACACTAGAGCAAAGAAGCGATTAGAAACCCTAGCTCATTTTAGTATTGAAACTTTACAATCATTATTTGTTAGTCTTGTTTTTGATTTTGTGTTGGAGCAGATTCCGTCCCAAGCAGTTTTGTCCTCAAGGTAATCCGATATATTATAATAAGCTTTTTTACAAAGATTATTTTTTACAATTTTCTTAAATTTAGTAATTGACAACTGTTGCAATTCTTTGAGAATCTTGTTGTAGAAGCGTATACATTGCCCTTTAAATGATACATTAACCTTATGCAGCCTAGTGGTGGGCAAAGCGAGTTTATATTTATTTCTTATATTTACATTGTGTTTATCACTATTTTTTGTAAACAAATTAATATTTTTATGCGTATACATAATGGCTTCATAAATATATTGACAAATGACGGTCAATATGTTTATTTCTTTGAATTTATCACGTAGCGAATCTCGGGGACCCATATTATAGATAGCACGAACAGCCCTTTTCTGCAGTACAAATATGGTATTTATGCGTCCTACTCCAGCACTCCCCCACAGCAAAATACCGTATGACATAATGCTATGGAAGTAACTAAAGTAGACCAGTCTAGATGTTGCAATATTAGTTAAAACTCTAATTTTTTTGACTGCGAAAGCAGCAGAACTGAGCCTTTTCGACAATTTATCTATATGAGGGTCCCATTGAAACTTGCTATCTAAAGTTATACCTAGGAATGCAGTATTTTCAACGAGCTCTAAATTGTCGCCCTTTATTTTAATATCTACAGAACCTTGTTTTACTTTAGGTAGTGAAAATCGAATACATTTAGTTTTATTTTCATTCAATAATAGATTATTGGTTTCAAACCAATGGACTACTTTAGAAATTGCATTATTTACCTTGTCAAAGTTATTAGTGCGACGATCTATTTTAAAAAGAAGTGAAGTATCATCAGCAAATAAAACAATTTCATGTTGATCCTGTACAAGATGTGGCAAGTCATTTATGTATATCAAAAAAAGGTAAGGTCCTAATATGGATCCCTGAGGTACACCCATTGACACTAAGGACCCTGGAGATCGTTTCCCGTTGACATCAACTCTTTGAATTCTTTCGCTTAAATAGGAAGCAAAAAGATCCAAGGATTTGCCCCTAATTCCATAGTGGCTCAATTTCCTGATCAATGTTTCATGGTGCACGCAATCGAATGCCTTAGATAAATCACAAAAATCTAAATCCTATTGCATCCTGCGACTTTTCCCAAGCATCATAAACATGAGTTAGTAACTCAACACCAGCATCAGCAGTGGACTTGCATTTAGTGAAGCCATAATTGCTTGTTATGTAGTAAATTATTTACATCAAAATGTAATGAGAGCTGGCTTAAAATAAGCTTCTCAAATATTTTACTAAATGTAGGCAGAACTGATATTGGTCTAAAGTTAGTAGGGTCCGTTGTATTGCCCGATTTGAACAAAGGTACAATTTTACTATGTTTCATTAGGTCAGGAAACACTCCAGAGTCTATGCATTCATTGAATATATTAGCCAAATCAGGTGCCAGAGTAACTATTAGTGGTTTAAGAATGTTTACAGAGATACCCCAGAGATCTTGGGTTTTTTTTACATTTATCATTTTGAAGGCTTTAACAATGTCTTGTTCGTTGACATGTTTAAAATGAAAGATGTTTTTACAATCAGGTACGTTGTTTTTTAATAATGACACGGCAAGATCATGCGAAGAGTTTAAAGAGCTTGTAGTTGACATAGGAATGTCTGTAAAAAAACTTTCAAAAGCTTGTGCTATCTCTAAATCATTATTAATAACTGTTTCATTTACTTTAAGTTTGTATTCATTGTTATTGATGTGAGTTTTGCCAGTCTCATCATTAATTATTTTCCAGGTAGTTTTAATTATGTTACTACTGTTTTTAATTTTTGAGCTTAGATAATTTGATTTTGCCAATTGGCAGTCATTTTTGAAAATTTTTGAATATATTTTGACTTTATCTTTGAACTTTTCACAGGAGTTATATTGCTTTTCGCTATACAATTCATACAATTTTTGTCTGCTTTTATGTATACCTACTGTTGCCCACTCACTAAAACCAGGTTTGTCTGAGACTACAATTGATTTAGTTGTAAATATTACATTAAAAATGTTATAAAATTGATTGAAAAATGTACTATAAAGTTGATTGGGATTGTTGTTATAGTAATCAAAAGGAAGCTGTAGATCCCAACTACATTTAAACCTCTCAAATCGATTTGTAGTCACTGGTACAAAGCTAATTTTCTTTTTTATAATTTGTCTAGAATTTATATTAAATTTTACATATTGCCCTAGATGATCGGATTTTAGGTTACTTATTATATTTTTGCTGATTACATTTTCATTTAGGCTGGTAAAAATATTATCTAAACATTTTGCTGATGTGTCTGTTATTCTGGTTGGTTCCATAAATAAAGGTATTAAGTTATAGGAACCAAATAAATTGCTTATTCTAGTACTTAATGAATAGATTTCTAGGAGATCTATATTAAAATCCCCGCAAATAATAATACTTTTGTTTTTTTTACACATTTTAAATAAAACATCATCCATAACTTTTTCAAATATTTCATATGATGCTGACGGTGGTCTGTATACGCTTACTACAAAACTCTGCTCCAACTCCACACATGCTATTTCAATTTGGCTTTCAACGGACAAGCATGTTATGTCTTGTCTATTCTTAAACTTTATTGCCTTATTTAGCAATATAACACTACCGCCTCGAATAGCATGTGTTCTACAGAACGAACTACCAACTTGGTGACTTGGGAAGTTAAACATCAGTTCATAATCTTTAAGCCAATGCTCTGTAATACACAGAATGTCAACATTAAAAGAACTTAAATACAATTCTATTTCAAATAATTTACTATTAATTCCTTGTATATTTTGATGCACCAGGGTAGTAGTAGGAGATATTGTATTTTGTTTACATTTTAGCATTTTTTTGGGGTGATTCATATTATTTGACTTTTTAAGGTATTTATTTTTGTATTTATTGATTTGAATAAAATTGAGAGAGATCATACCTTTATTCACCATGCTGGCCAAGTGCGGATCGGTGAATGTCACATGTCCTTCAAACACTTTAAAGTTCTCAGAACATGCCGGTTTCCTCACGATGTTTGCCTTCACCTAACGGTGAAATCATAAAGCACGTGTTTTAAAGGTTTGAACCCAGGACTTTCGAAAATACTAATAAATAAATAAATCGATTTTGTATAATATTAAATTAACATACCCATCTAATAAATCTAAATTTAAAATTTACCCCACTCAAGTATATTTGCACATTTTCGGTTTTCCTTCCCTACTCTAACCCCCATATTTAAACCCCCAAGTTTAAAACGGCACAACCGATTTTCATGAAACATGTCTAGGAACACTCGCGCCAGACACACCTTTCGTACAAAAAACAACTAAATAAAAATCGCTCGATCCGTTCGGGAGCTAGGATGTCCCAGATAGAAAGACAGACAGACACGTCAAACTTATAACACCCCTCTTTTTTGGTCGGGGGTTAAAAATACAGTTAAAGCAGAATTAGAAAACAAACATTCAAACTGTCTCGAACAACACAGCACGATTCACAAAAACTTTGTTTTCTACTAAACGACGACTAGACGGCAATTGAACGCGAGACGAGCACTAGACTATAGGCATTATAATTCGCCTGTGGTCTCCATTGTCTATAGAGTGGGGCTCCCCTGGCTAATTGATTTACTCTAGCGCGACGGATTACGTGTTGCACCCCGCAGGTCACACTGAAATCGGATTAAGCGCCATCTAAATCAGCTATCATATTCAGCAGACTGACAGATTGGTCGCATGTCAACGTACCACTTACTCAACATTTTAATGACTGTTTTGAAAAATGGCGTTCAACCGAATAACATCTTTTTCACTTTATAATTTTATTTAACTCGACAATGGCAAATTGGAAAACTAAAACTGAATGACTGTTTTATTTTTTAATACACTTTTGACCCCCAACAAAAAGAGGGGTGCAATAAGTTTGACGTGTCTGTTTCTCTGTCTGTCTGGGACATCACAGCTCCCGAACAAATGGAGCGATTTCAATTTTGTATTTTTTTTGTATGAAAGTTGAGTTTTACGCGAGTGTTCTTAGACATGTTTTATGAAAATCGGTTGACCTATTTAGAAGTTATGGGGGTAAAAGTGGGGAAGTAAAACCGAAAATCTGCAAATGTACTCGAGTGGGGTCTCAAATGAAAGCGCATCACGTGTACATTACAAAATAGTATGACATTTTACTTTTGAGGGAATTAAAGTTCTGATATTGTTATTTTTAATAATTAATTAAGATTATACTATTATGAATGTTTGATCACGTAACAAACAAAATACATTTATGGTTATGTTTGGATTTGGTTTTCAGATTTTAGTAAATTTTGGTGCATACGATAGCATAATGATAATCGATTCATGAAGTAAATGATAGCATATTAGCATTTTATGTTAAAATTGACTCATGCCTTCTGTTGTTTTCAAACATCAGTTGCTTTTTATTTATGAAATGGTTTCTGATAAACCTGACGCGCTAATTAATATACACATCTCCTCTTCAGCTCCAAAGTTAAAATAGTTTAAATGCAAAAATGCTGCTGAATATTGAACAAGCATCTTAAAGGTCTATATTTAGGTGCTGTGTTTTGAAATGCCATTGTTTTAATTCAAGTAGTTATAAAATTATCCACGGAATTAATATTTTCTTTCGATTATTTCCACAGCATTGTCTAGCTACTAGCAAAAGCAGGGTTTTTACTAATGGTGCTGAAACCATCGTGAATATTCTAAAAATACCAATATAGTACTAACCAGCCAGATTCACAGACAGGAATGCTTTATTCGATTAAAAACTTTGCAATTGCAAATAAAACCACAGCTAAAAATAACACCACATCCATATCAAGGTACACGTGTAAAATTGGGATCCGGTAGCTCTGGAGACGAATAGCTGTGTCACTTCTACGCCATCCTACCCTCTGTGCTTTATACTAATTAATCTATCCTCGATAATTGATAGATTCTGGCGATACCTTGCAGATCTCCATTCTAAATACCTAAACGGGCACGACTTAAATACTATTTTAATTGCATTATAAGATTGCATGGTGATTTTGAAGTATCTTGAGACGTGGGTGATGAATTAGTACTGAATATTTTGCTCCATCTATGAAATCTAACCTCATTTCAAATCAAAAGTAATAAAAAAGTATGTATATGATATAGATTAAATAGATAGATAAAAACTTTATTACACACCATTTCTTACGTACTAAATTAGAAATGTATACTAATAAGCTCAAATAAATTATGACTAATAAGCTCTGGTCGCCTCCCACACCTCCCCTCCTATTGACGTTTCCACTACTGGTATTTAGGGTCACATAAGATTAGGCCTTAATTCACCACGGTGGCCAAGTGCGGGTCGGTGAATGTCCTTCAAACTCTTCGAGTTCTCAGAACATGCCGGTATCTTCACGATGTTTGCCTTCACCGTTAAAGCACGTGTTTTAAAGCGCACATATATTTCATCAAGAAGAATAAACCATAGGTGCCCGGCGGGTTTTGACGAAAATCGAGTGTGCTCTCACTTAGCCAACACGGTTATTTTTATTTTTCTATGTATTTGATGAATTTGGCTATAACCCTATTATTTTGGCATGAAACCCTAAACTAATTGCAGCCTTAGGGCACTGTCAACGCAGAAACAATGCTGTTCAGCATTGACTGACATCGCTCCAGGCATGCACTGGTGTTAGCGCCGGATACCACGGTAACATTGTCAATACAGTAATCCAACTCGGTCGAGTCTCGGAAATAAATGCCGCGCTGCCGCGCTTTAATTACCTAGCCTAGTTCCAGTTTCCATCTATATTGCTGATTGCAAATATTATTTTGTATATAAAATAAAATACCTTATAAAAGGAATTGAAAGTGTTCAATATAAATACAGGTTTTTTGAGGTTTTTTTCTGTTCACGTCTGTAAGTGTTCCTCTAAATCCTTACACGTGACCTCCGGGTGGTGCTAAGAACAGTCTCTTGTGGTAGGCGTCGGCCGCGGCTTGTCACCACCCTCCAGGCTGGGCCGGAGATGCCTTTTACTACCCCCGACTTACTTCTAGGTTTTCATGCCCCATCTTAGACCACATCGTCACTTTACACCAGGTGAGATGTGGTCAAAAGAAGGCTTATCTAGCATAAAAAAACATGAAATTGGTAGATTTAATCAATCGCATAAATTTGCGACTGAAAAATATTTCGCTTCGACGCGGATATACGAAATGCTTTATCTTATATATAAAAATGAACCGAAATATGTGTTGCTAAGCGCAGAACTCAACAACGCCTGGACGAATTTGACCAATTTTTGTTTAAAAATGTTCGTTAGAGTTCAAGGATGGTTATTACGGCGAGAAATTCGAATAAATGCCGGGATTTTAATTACCCGTGCGAAGTCGGGGCGAGCCGCTAGTTATTAATAAAAAATAAACAGCATATTATGCTGTACTCGTCATGTTAAACAGAACTTGTTCTTATTTTAACAGAAAAAAAATGTTTTTTTGTTAAAAAACCGACAGCTTCTCCCTCCCTACGGCACACTGCTTGTGTGCCCCGCGTGTGTCTCGATCGAGGCGCGTACCTATAACTCGCGTTTCGACTGTTTGTATGTAATTGCAATACTGCATTGATAGTATTACCGTGCGTTTACCTTTCCAATATTGTTCATATTAGTAAAGTAACAATCTATATGCATATTGTGTAAAATGGTAACACTAATCCGCTTCCCAATTCATTTGTGTAAAATCATAATCCAAACAATACGGTCTAGCGTTTTTGTGGTATAAAGTTCATGTCCAAGTTAAGAAACAAAGTAGATTTGAACAGGAAGATAATATAAAATTGCCTCGTTACATACATTTTCGGCAAATCAAGATCAACAAGGCGAGATGAGTAGGATAGTTTTGACGGGGATTAACGTGCACGAGCTTAACAACGCGATGTTGGGAAGGGGAATAGGGAGGCCTTTGCCCAACAGTGCCCAACAATGACATGGGCTGAAAATAATAAAATAGTATTAACTTCAAGGTCTTCTTAAATTTAATTAATATTGGCATACAATTACCTTTAACTACAGTGTCCAGACCGGATTTCCAATAATCCCTCTTACATGATGAAATTTTAATCAATGTAAATCAATCTAAAGAGCGGAAAATTACATATGAATTTCATTTTCCACATATTGTAACTTAAATTTACATTGGATCAAAACGCGCACCCGGTGTGTGCTATGTCGTCAGCGGAGCGGGCAATCTCCAACTATTGCTGACCATTATTAAGGATAGTCGTCGTTGATTGATACTACAGATAATGTAATACAAGAAACAATAGAACACTTGATCGCGATAAGAGTCGGCGGCTATCTGCGCTCTCCGCTAGTATGTGATCCGCGGCGCGCGATTTGGCCGCGTCAGCTTCTGCCCGACGCTCTAGCTTGCAACCAACCGATCTCTACGTATGTGCATAGCTCAAAAAAAGTGATCACTTATCCCTTTGTAGCGATTGCTTATTCGCAATGAAGGACGAGGAACACGGGTACGTGAAATATTCTCCCTATGATTTAGTATTCTTTTGTTGGGGGCCGAATGGAGATTCGCAGAGTAGCAGATAGATAACAAACAAGCGAGTTTATCTGATAGTAGTTCAAGGTTTGTGTCATGTTAGAAAAACGAGATTTTTGTCGGTAATGTGTTTAACTATAATTAGGTTAATTTCGTCGTTGTAAGAAAAATCTCATTTGTTTTTTTATTATTTTATTACTAAATAATTAAAATGATTGCCATCCAAATCCACTAACTAAATATAATTGCCATTAAAATTCTCACTAAATCTAGCCACAGGAGATTAGACACAATAGGATTCGTACATAATGAAGCAAGCGTATCTATTTCAGGGGAGGTAAATGTTAATGCCCCTAATGAGATGGCAAGCAAACAGTGTATAGAATGCCTTGGGTTCAGGACCTGCGTTAATTATTATTCCTTCACAATATGACGCTTAAGAGAGAGAGAGCGAGAGAGTGTATATTTTATAAGCATACTACGTTTCTTAGAAAATTATGACGTCAATTGATGAAGGCGCCTTTATTAAACTCGTCCAACATCCCGTAAAACTGTATGTGAAAAGCCTTTACCCGAGGGGTGGCGGGTGGCTGGCGGTGCAACGCGCATCGCGGCAATACACAGGGCGGGCGCGTACTGACCAGTCGTATCTTGTACCTTGTGATCCTCGAAGCAACAAGTCGAAATGCCATCGTGGAAATTTTTGCTGTGCTGCGTGGAGGATAAGCAGTAAGTGTTGTTACAGTTCTGCGGAGGAATTTGTGGAGTTACTGAGCCAGGTGCAATCCGACAGGATGGACTCTCAGCGGGCGGTGCTGCAGCCGGCGAAGAGGAAGGCGGTCAAGGGATCGGCCAAGAAGGGCGCCGCTGGGGCCGCCGCCTCACTTCCGGGGACCCGCGCCGCCCAAACCGCCGCTACTCTGCCGGAGCGCGACTTTATTGAACTCCTCGCTCGTGTACAGGTTAGTGTCCTAATATAACTTTCATGTAATTCTTTCATGCATCCATCTTTATTCCCAGGCTTTTAGTGTTTTAATAAGATACATATTTTTGAGTAAAGGCCTGTCTAAATTTAACTTTAGTAGAGGCATTATCATCATACTTTTAGTATTAATATATACATACTTGTCTTTTCTCTCATTAGAAGCCATCATAATTTAGTGGTCATCATCTAAATTTTACTACCGTTAAAAAGCAGTCTACCTATGGTTGAGCAAAGGTAATTCTCTATTTCTATTTTTATTATTGTTACTAGCCTTCGGTACGCTCATGCGTTGGGGAAAGGCCTTTATGTTTTTCTATCGGTAATAACTTACCGTTGACCGTACCGTATACGGTTTTTGATAAATATCGGTATGAAAAGTATAAAATAAAAAATAACATCTAAGTATCTCAGAGACCGTAAGAGTTACAGATTTGATTCCTTAGCAATTTTTGTTAATAAACATTTACTCTTTCGATTGTAATGAGTTGATGAGATTGTAATGAATAATGAGATCAATGGCCGTGAAATTACGTTTTTCAAAATGGACTGAAGCAGATTTCTTATAATTTTAGACCCAAATACGTATAGTTCCATAACACTTGGTTTTTATCACTGGCCGTAAAAGCACGTTTTTTCTTTAATCGAAATGGCAGACTTATATATGCCTGGTTCTTTACAAATATGTCGATACATTTTTACTTTAAAAAACTATAAGAGCTAAAAAAAAATAAACTATAACTATAACTTGCCATTACATGTTTTCTGTGAGCCAACCAAAATTGTTTTTTATCATTAAATCTTTACGGTTTGTTTCTATGGATTTAAAAATAATAGTAGTTAAAATGATCTAGAAAATCTTTCTTTTCTGAAAAGTTTACGCGAGAATAATTCCAAAGTGTAAAAATGAATTGAAATAGTTTCCCTCCGGTGTCCACTGTTGTTTGCCACCCTGTATTTACTGTTACTATAAATAACTGTTATTTAAAAGCATTTTCCTTTGAAGCAGTATTCAAATTTAAATTTACCATGAAAATATTTTGTGTAATAAATGTTGAATATATTAGATTGAATTTATCTGACCTTATCATGTTCGTCATTCATAGGTTCTACGAAAAGCAGCCTTTGTACAAAACATAAGAGAATTTCCAGTACTATTTTATTTAGTTCGCTGATTTTATTGTTTTTAAACATGTTTCGTCGCATAGTGTATTTATTGAACTGAATTCAGAAGCGTCAGGGTTATTTCTGTAAGCACTTTTTTCCTTGGTTTTGTGTTTTATGTATGTATATGTAATCTATAGTCGTGTGCATTAAAGCACTTATAACTTGAGAACGGCTGAACCAATTTTGAAAGTTTATGATTTGTTGGAAGCCTCCGTCCGGAAAAGGATAATAACATTTCAAAATATTGATAAAAACTCTTTAGAAATTTAATCAATGAAATAAACATTTCCCCCATACAAAATGTTCTCAAGTTTTGTTCCTCTCAAATATATTTAAGAATATAATATTTGTAATATATTCTATTGAATAGAACAAACAGTATCAGTTAACAAGGTTTTCTTACGCGCAGAGCAGTATAGAGAAACTGAACGTAAATGACAGAAGTAAGTCCAAGCTTGTGGGCGTGGGGGTGGGAGTTATGGTGACAATGGGATTAGGGGGGGGGGGGTAACTGTAGGAGTAGTGGTTGAAGTATGTGTAGGAGTATTAGTGGGAGTGAGACAAAGAGAAGGGGTTGAATTAGAAGTAGAAATATGAGTGGTGGTGGGATTGGGTTAATGCCGCGTCAGGTTGGTAAATATATTTGTGTTATGTATATTCTATTAACTACATTAGATAGACTAGACATAACTACTAGGATGGTAAAGAATTATCTCATATTAATTTATTAAAAGTAATTTAAAATGAGAGGTTGTAAGTGGTTTCATTTTCCAGTCATGGGTTGAAAACATTAAATATTTAACCGACGGTAAAAATACGAGAAGGTTAGCACTTCGCGTTTATTTTTTTGACCACACGAATCAGTTTTTTTTATCGGATAGAGTTGTCAAAATTCGTTCTTAAGGGTGGGAAAATAGGTATATTCACGGTTGATGGTTCACCAGCCGCGCGGAGTTAGGCCACTGTGAACCAGCAATAAGCCTCGATCTAACGCCAGTTACACAACTCATTTTGACGTTATAACGCGATTAGCTTCAACGTTAACTACGCGCCAACTGCGATTATTGTCACTGTTACATACATAACCGTTTGCTATGTCTGTAACCGTTAACCGCGTTCTTCAATCTTCCCTTTTCTGATTTGATCTTATAAAGAAAACCCGAGCATAGACATCTCTCACAGCGTAACTAATGCGTACGCCCTGACTAAATGTGTGTTTAAGCCTTTGGCGTATAGTGAAGCACAACTTTTTGGTTCCGAAAGCCATTATCACTGACAACGTACACAGATTATTAATGTTTCTCATGAGTAGGACGTTCGGTTTCCAAGTGTTGTAGTGTATTCTTAGCAAGCACTTTCTCCTTGGTCTGGGTGTTTAATATGCAAATAAAAAGTACCTATGTCTATGTTTCTCTATTCTGTATGTCAGATGTCTAGAACCCGTAACACAAGCTAAAGCCACAGATTAGATACTTCCTAATCTGTGCTAAAGCTTACCACGGGGCTTGATGTTGTTGTGTGGATTTCCGTAGAAACTTAAATTTACGTTAAATGCAGGACTGTATCAAATCCCGATACCCTTGAATGCTCGTCAGACTGATAGAATAGAATAATTGATAGAAAAATCCCACCTGCGACTTACAAACACCTATTATGGAAATAAACACGGTAATAGTTTTAACTTGTTCTCTTGAATATAGTTTAAATATCCGTTAATTTCCAAACTATTTCAGATTTCAATAATGTTACCAAAAGAGAAGTAAAATATAAGGAGGTACCTATGATTCAATATTGTTGGTCAAACTTTTCTCATTTGTGTCATCTAAGAATTTAGAATTTTATATATAATAAAATTCTCGTGTCACAGTTTTCGTTCCCGTACTCCTCCGAAACGGCTTGACCGATTTTCATGAAATTTTGTGAGCATATTTAGTAGGTCTGAGAATCGGCCAACATCTATTTTTCATTTTACCAAACAACATTTTCTGGGGTCAGCTAGTTATTTTATAAAATTTAAAAAACGTTTTATTTATTAAAGAAAACGGCCTAAATTATAACGCTTGTTTTTTTCTCAGTATTATCGAAACCATTAAAAATGACGGATGCCGCGATGATTGTTGAACTCAAAGCAAGACGGCGATACTCTTGCTTGGCTTAATTTTTCTGTATGAAATTGAAATGAAAAATGATTTATTACTACAAAAAGATGAAACATTTCTTAAAAAACTTAAATATACTACAAATACATCCTACATCGTTTCGTAGTTTAACATCTACTAGAGAAAATATCTGACAGTTCCCTCACTAGGGTAAACCTGTAAAATTAAACAAATAATTGTTCCGAAAAGTCGCTTTGAATCGCTTTGAACCTTAAAAGTAAACAAAACGAGTATTTTATTTTCACCTTTCATGTTTATATTACAGTGATGGAACGTCCTGTATTATAAAATATGTGAATGAGAATTTCAAGGTAAAGTTTCATTTTCATTGGGAATTGTTGTTTTATAGATTCGGGCGTTACTTTGTGAAAATACATTTTAAAGTAATGCCCAATAGTACCTACAAAATACACAAACCGTACCTCATCATCATCATCATGACCCTATTAACGTTCCCACTGCTGGGACACAGGGACTTCTCTCTTGGCGAGAGAGATTAGGCCTTAATTCACCACGCTGGCCAAGTGCGGGTTGGAAATGCCACATGTCTTGGAAAGTTTTCAGAACGTTTCCACAAGATGTAAACCTTTCCCGTTAAGCTTGTGTGAAAAGCGCACATACATTTTTCAAGTAGAATAATCCAGAGGTGCTTGGCGGGGTTTGAACCCACGACTTTCGGAATGAAAGTCGTGGGACTCCGACTAAGCCAACACGGCTTCGTTTACCTTACCAAATATTTTGGAAAAATAATTTGCACGCAAAATAAGTATTGGTGTTTTAATTTAATTATGGTTTATATTTAATAATTCTATAATTCCTTGTAAGCCCTCCAGCTTAATAGGGTAGAAGACTAAGAAAAATATTAAGTGCGCAATTTTAATCGTTTTATAAAATTGTACCGGTGTTTTACTATTTCTTGCACAAGAAAAATAAAAAAAGACCTTAACGCTCTCGTGCTTCTTTTGATCTTGATCTTTGCACTTTCTTACTTAAATGATAAAGCAAAAAATATGTGTCTAATATTTTCGCTCGTGCTAACAGATGGATTAAAAAGAATACGATTTTTGTGGTCATCATGCCTTCTGAAAGTGGGAATTCTACACAGCTGAAATGCAAAGCTCGTTATCTCCTGAACTAGTTACGTTACGGCATCAAGTAATTAGAAGTAATAATATAGATACTAATAAAAAAAAAACCTATTATAATATATATATATATATATATATATATATCAAGCAATGTATAAATATAATATACCATATTATGCTAAAGAATCAAGAAACAATTTTTGGAGTTTACTCCTTAAGAAACGATTTGAGTTTTAAGGCCCGGTACGGAAATTTTATGAGGAGTAAAATCAAGTGTAACACGAAAAGTTGAGGGGTTACGTAGAAAGAGACAAACATATATATCTGTAGGATTGAACATGTAAAAGAATGAGATGGAATACATTACACAGCGTATCTCATTCTCTGGGTCTCCTCTTTGCGCGATACTTCGTAGTCTCACTTTATTTTATTTATATTATTTTGTAACATACTTTATGTAATACGCTTTATTGAAGTAATATAATAATTACAGATATATGTTTGTTTCTCTTATCATTCATTTTAGCAGATGCGTTCATTTATCCTTTTTTTCTATTCAATATATATCATAATTATCGTTCGTAAGGATTAAACTCCAATCGTGCGTCGTAGCTGACACACACACACTTTTTTTTTACTTGATGTTTGAAAGTGTACAGACTATAAATGTTGTCCCACCTGTCATACTTGGTCGTAATGCGCCTCTGTCAATCAACGCATTTCGGCCTTATTATTTAAATGTTCACGCGCAACTAGCCGTTGGTAACATGCCGAACTTAGATCGCAATTTCAAATCCAATGCACGTAGTTCAAAATGTGTCTATTTGGGTCATAAATCCGTGTATGGTTCATCATCGTGAATCATCATCATCTACGTTGTATTTGGGTCATTTTGTCGCTTTTGGTTCATCGTTATTGTAGGAAGTCGCGGTAGGTATTTGCTGCTGAATAATGTAACCGAAATCACTTGACAATAGATTTATTCTTCTTCTTCTTCTTCTCTGACGTTTCACTCTTGACAGAGCGCCCGTGGTCACATTGAGGCATCATTTGGTGTTAGAGACGGACACAGCTTTCTTAACGATCGCCCGCCATCTTTCTCCGTTTGCAGCCTGTTTGGTGCACTCTGACACTGGTACTCCTACTGCGGATTTTATTATTAGACAGTAAGCAGAAAAGAAAATGGTTTCTTTCTTTTTAATTCTAGGTACTTTCTTTAGGATTCTATGTGTCTTTAACTTTGACCTTAGTAAGCAGTTCTATGACGAGGCCTTCAAATTGACAAGGCTAGGGGTTTTTTGATCATATATGTCACAAATGATATAGACATTAGACGCATAATGTCGTATGTATTATTTACTAGCACAGGCAGTTATTATCTCGAGTTTCGCTCAATATCCACTTTTAGGATACCTAGCGAAAATGAATAATATATTCGCTGTTATCGAAGTAAAAAATCGATGCTCTATTTTTATATGAGAATTCCGTTTTAACTGGCATACGTTCGATTGTTTTAATAAAATGTGAGTGCGACGTGCCACTAAGTCCAATTTGTAAGCACCGTTAGTCTTGATGGCTTCCAAAAATAGCAAATATTGGTGTACGATGGCTGTATGATGTGCTGAGCTGATGATAAATTAGCTCAGTTCATCCTCATCATCATTTTAGCCGTAGGATGTCCACTGCTGGACATAGGCCTTCCTCAAAGATCCCCAGTTGTTTCGTTAGGAAGCGGCCTGCATCCAACGTGAACGCCTAAACTTTACCAAGTCATCCGTCCATCTAGTAGGTGGACGTCCTACGTAGCGCTTACCGATTCGTGGTCTCTATTTGATAACTTTTCGGCCCCAATGGCCTTCCGTTGTACGTGCTATATGCCCATTGCCAAACGAATAAAGTTGGCTATGTCGGTGACAAGTTCTACTACGTATCTCCTTTTTTCTGTAGAGAAACACCGATCATAGCCCTTGCCATAGATCGCTGGGCGACTGGATGTCGCTCACGATGACGATGGAGTCTTCGCCCGGCCCCTTGTTGTTAGCCTACAGGACACAGCATCATCGGGAGATTGCAGTTTAAGTGAGCGTCGTTCAGCCATAAGCAAAAAATTCGAGTTGAAAGCTCTCGGGGTTTTCGATCTGGGCGCGAGTTACACGGAGATGGACTGCATCGCTGCGTTTTTGACATCAAACGGACGATTGACGATGCAGTGACCACTACCGGCTTTCACCATGTGAATCACAGAGACACCATTAACCCCCGACCCAAAAAGAGGGGTTTTTAAGTTTGAGTTGTAGATTTATTGAATATTGGTTTCTTGTCGTTCAAGAAGAAAAAAATCATTCGAATTCAAAACTTTCATTTCTATAAAATAAATAGTTGTTCTTAAACCTGATAAAATTTGTTTGTCTGGCTTCGTCCGAAGAAGTTTACATAATAAAAGTTGATTTTAATATAAATATATAAACTTTTATTTATTTATAAAATAAATGAATAAATATAAAATAAATCTAAATTTAAAATTTAAGAAAAACCCCCGATTCCAATGCCTTCATTTCCTTAAATTTAAAACAACATAATATTATGTAATGTGGACGCAATGCGCTTTCATTTGATACACTAGTATATTTGCAGATTTTCTGTTTTCCTTCCCCACTCTCACCCTTTTAAACTTTTAAACGGCTCAACCGATTTTGATTGACATGAAACATGTCTAAGAACACCCGGGCCAAAATCACCTTTCATACAAAAAAAAACTAAATTGAAATCGCTCCATCCGATCGGGAGCTATGATGCCACAGACAGACAGACAGACACGTCAAACTTATAACACCCCTCTCTTTTGGTCGGGGGTTAATAAAATAAGCCTTTATTGCTGACTAGACTTAAATAACATATATGCATAATAAAGTTTACAGTATGTAACCTACTCTTAAATTTTTTATTCTAACTACAACTTGCTTAGGTCTTGGAAACTGTTATCGTAGTCTCATTCAGCTTGTCCTTCGACAAAGGCCTCCTCTAGGGCTTTCCAATTTGGTCTATTTCTTGCGATGCGTGTCCATTAAAGACCCGCTTATCGTGCCCCCACCAAGTCGAGCAAAAAAGCGGCCGTACCATCCTTTTCTCGAAGCAATTCAGGCCATTTTCGACCCCCTGTAACTTCGTTGTGGATATCATTTTATATCATCTCCCCATCTTTTCGATTGCCTACCCTTCTTTCTTTTACCATTTTGTGCATACTATTCTATTACTATTCTCGTCCTCTTTTCTTTTGTTTCTCTTAGTCCCTATCCTTCAATGTTTTAGGCGTTTGTATATAGTAATTATGGTTTTAAATATAGTTTTACAATTTATAGTTTCTAATCCTACTCTATCTTTAATTTTTAATTAATTTAAATCATATCAAATATTCTATCGTATTCGCTTTTTATCCTATAAAATATTTCTATTCAATCAATCAACTGTCCTCCCCTATTAAGTAAAATTCGCTTAGAAGTTCCACGTAGGGTTCCTCGTAAGCCGGTCACTGCCCTAGGTAGAAATTCCCCGATTCCTTGAATGAGTAAGTCATTTAATATAAATTGCACACAGATTGATATTTTCTCTACGAAATTACACATTTTCCGCAAATTTTTATCTCAAAATTTAAGTAACAATTAATATTATTATTTTTTTTTAATTTATCATAAAAATGTTTTGTTTATTATTATAGATACGCGCTGTTTGTACGACAATTAATCACTATTAACTTATATATATTATTATATTTAGATCTATGTTTCTGTAAGCATGTGGTGGCTACTTGTAAAAGAAGGAGCACTAATGTATGTCTATTGTAGTCTAGAATTTCATAAATGTTTTATTAAATTCTAGACTACAATAGAATTGTAGTCTAGAATTTTGTTAGTAGTCCTTAAATAAATAAATAAAATAGGCTTTCTATGTACGTTCCTTGTTTTCAAATAAACAAAGAACTTACATAGTACACGTATCCTGAGTTGTTATTTTTCTTGCAAGCAGCCCGAGGAGAAGCTGAACTGGGTAAGATTTTCGTCACAAACGCAATCCATTTGGGATAGGAATTAAGTGTAAAGTCAAAGTCAAAACGTTTATTTCCATACATGAACAGGTCTACTTAATGTTATATTAAATTAATGGTATGGTATGCTTAGAATAAATAATATTTTGGTTGCCACGTTCTTTTTGTTTTGTAGAATAGAACTTCGATAGGGTCGAGTTCATCTATAAGCGATTAGTTATAATGCCAAAATTTCAAATGTAGAATCTGATGGGAGTCACCTTCTGAGATAGTAATGTTCTTATAAGTCGCTATTATAATAACTGATGACGGAGCTTGAGGAAACTGCGCAGGATCGACCCGGATAAAAGGTTATGTTCTCCAAAGAACATAACCTTTTATCCGGGTTCCTTCAACAACATCAACACAAGTATTGTCACACACCCTCCCAAGTACATTCAAATTTGAAGTTTAGGTAATGCTCACTTATTCATAACCTCGACTGTATCGCAGAGCTTAAGGGTGCTTATTCACTAGACATGTGTGCTATGCCGCTTAAAATCAGCTAAACTAAGAAACTATGAGACGCTTTCCATTGATTTCATAGTTTCCCAGCTACTTAGCACAACTCTTGTGGAAAGGCACTTAAGTGCCCTGCCTCATAAGGACGCTATGGTCAAGTCGCTGGTAATTCAGCTACATGGGATAGGTACCATTCATTCGATACAGTCGTTCATTCAACTGCTGCTGTTGAGTTTACAGTATGTACTAGTAGCGCCAACTGCCCTAAGTTTCGCGTAACGTATTGTAGTATTGACTGCCTGGACAAGCAGCCAGCGACGTCCATAGTGTCCATGAGGCAGGGCCAAGTGATTCACTGTGGTTTCGCTTGATTGTTCCCAGGGATCCCGAATTGACGACCAGCGCACCGAGCTGCCGCGCCGCGCCCCCGTTGCTCCTAAAACTGTCCCCGATGACAACTTTTTGAACGCGCTTATGAACTTACAGGGCTCGCGTCTGGACGACCAGAGATGCGAGGTAAGTATTACTGATGATAACGTGACCTTTTCAGAATTTTCTTAGTATATATATATATGTACACTGCCTCAATGGCGTAGCGTTCGAAGGTGCGCTTGGTACGCAACTTGTAACAGGAAAGATTCCATCAGCGTTTTCTCTTCATTATTATTAACACCCTATTAACGTTCTCACTGCCGGGACAAAGGGACTTCTCCCTTGACAAGAGAGAAAGCTTTAATTAACCACGCTGGCCAAGTGCGGATTGGTGAATGTGACATGTCCTTCAAACTTTAAAGTTCTCTAGTTAATAGGGTAATGATGATGATGATGAGACCCCGACAAAAAAAGAGAGGTGCTATAAGTTTGACGAGTCTGCCTGTCCGTCTGTGTGTCTGTTTGTGGGTCTGTCTGTCGGTCTATCTGTCTGGGACATCATAGCTCTCGAACAGATGGACCGATTTCAATTAAGTTTTTGTATGATAAGTGAGTTTCGCGCGAGTGTTCTTAGACATGTCTGATGAAAATCGGTTTACCCGTTTAAAAGTTAGGAGTGTAAAAGTGGGGAGGGAAATCTGAAAATTTACAAGACTGGGGTCAAAAACGAAAGCGCATCACGTGCACAATACAAAATAGTTATGTCTTTTTACTTGTATGGGAACTAAAGTCAAAACTTTTTTTTGGAGTTTACTCCTTTAGAAACGATTGGAGTTATAAGGCCCGGTACGGAAATTTTATGAGGAGTAAAATCAAGTGTAGCACGAAAAGTTGAGGCGTTACGTAGAAAGAGACAAACATATATATCTGTAGGATTGAACATGTAAAAGAATGAGATGGAATACATTACACAGCGTATCTCATTCTCGGGGTCTCCTCTTTGCGCGATACTTCGTAGTCTCACTGTATTTTATTTATATTATTTTGTAACATACTTTATGTAATACGCTTTATTTAAGTAATATAAATAATCCGAATAATTACAGATATATGTTTGTTTCTCTTATCATTTTAGCAGATGCGTTCATATACCCTTTTTTTCTATTCGATATATATCATAATTATAGTTCGTAAGGAGTAAACTCCAATCGTGCGTCGTAGCTGACACACACACACTTTTTTTTGTTTTTTATTGTGTCGTGGTTAATAAAGAGTATATTGTATTGTAAAGTTCTAAAATCGGGGTTATTTTTTATTTTAAATTTAGATTATTAAATGTATAAACTGACTTCCAGATCCCGATCAAGCTGTCCAGCTCCGCCCGCGCCGCCGCCGAGTAAACAGCCGCCGGTGCTCCGATTGCGACGTTTAGTTTTGGAATGTATTTGTATTATGTCCCTTTGCCGCTTCACAAAATTACATATTTAGGCCGATAATATCAAAATTAAGACTGACATCGGATCATACGCACAATTCGTCGCAAGCTTTGAGCAAGTATTTATATAAATATGATATGTTACTTAACTAAGTTTCTCGGCTAAGGCCGCTTTAACCCCCCACATTCCATACAAATGTACGTTAATTTAACGTAAAGTTATATTTTATTTGACGTTTGTTTTGTACAATCCGAGAATTACCAAGATACCATCCAAGGTGATCCAACGGATGTTAACAACTTCAAAATCTGATCATTTATATTTCTTTTACATGTATAAATTCTACGTTTAATTATTTATTTTAGTACATTCGATGTAAGATAATATTATATTTAAGGGGACATCTATCGGTGGATATTCAATTATGCTTAGGCTTAGGGTAAGCCTCAGGAGGCTGCGTAGACGCGTTCGCTACGATAACCCACCTTATTTATCACTCACAGATTTTACTATTTAGTTACGAAATCTCTCAAATATTATGACCAAAATTTTATTGCTTACGATTTAGTTAGCTTTGGTTGTATTATGTGCTACGGATAAAATGGTTATTTTAAGTCTAGAATTATAGCTATTTGTTGATTAAGAAAATTTTAGTTTGTTTAAAATCAATTTAAAATTCCTAAAGAAACATCACTTCTTCTAGAATACTGTATATTTTAGTGTGTTTATTCGAAATTTATTTAACTTTATATACTTAAAAACAGACTAAGAATTAACATCTTCATACTTAGTATATATATTTAACGATAATGTTAGTATAGTTTTACAATAGATGTTATAACTTGCAAGTTAGATGAGTTTACCTACCAATGTTATGCTACACGTTAGATAGAGGGAGCAGCGCGTATATTGTTATACCGCTCACACAGCATTCACATTTTAACAGAGCGAGCGTATGCACTACTCACACGCCGGTTGGCAAAAAAAAGTAAAGAAAGTTGAAGTTATGCTTTTTTAATGTTAAAATCAGATTGGTATAATGTAACATCGTATAGCTACAAATAAAATCAATAATTGAAGTACTACATAGTAACAATACCAACAAAACAGTGTGATTGACTTTCATCACGTATACTGGCGTGTGTATACGCTTTGCAAATACACAATAAAATAAATTGCTTACAGTTTAACTAATGAATATCCCGATTATTAATATAGAGCCAAATTACAAATGCGCATAAATTACAGATATTTCAATTAATCCCCATGAATATAATATTGAAAACAATTACTAACAGTAAAATAAAATGTGCATGACTACATTGTAGTTTCATTTCCCTGATATATTTCCAAGATGACAACAGCCTAGACCACAACTAGACGACTCAAGAGAACACGACACTTGATTTTGTTCAATTCTAATAAGTCTATAATATACACACCGAAATCATAGCAAAAGATACAGACAAGACGTTTAATATCTATATAAATCAAAATCAATTGTTGTTCGTTAGTCTGATTAAAACTCGAGAACGGCTGGGCCGATTGAGCTGATTTTGGTTTTAAAATGTTTGTCGTAGTCCAGGGTAGGTCTAAACGGTGAGGGAATAAGGAAAAATTGCCAGGCTCTTTTTTAACCCGTGCGACGCCGGGGCGGGCCGCTAGTGAAATATAAAATAATCATTGAGCTGCCGGATAGTGGCATTGTCAACTTACGAATAATAAAATAATAATTACAGAAACTTCGGATGTACATAATATCAACATTTTTGACATAATATCTGTATTAATAAATCTAAATTTAAAATTTAAGAAAACCCCCGATTCCAATGCCTTCATTTCCTTAATATTATGTAATGTGGACGCGATGCGCTTTCATTTGATACCCCACACTAGTATATTTGCAGATTTTCTGTTTTCCTTCCCCACTCTCACCCCCATAACTTTTAAACGGCTCAACCGATTTTCATGAAACATGTCTAAGAACACTCGGGCCAAACTCACCTTTCATACAAAAAAACTAAATTGAAATCGCTCCATCCGTTCGGGAGCTATGATGGAACAGACAGACAGACAGACACGTCAAACTTATAACACCCCTGGTTTTTGGTCGGGGTTTAAAAATGAAAACGACTTATCTATAATCGATTTTCACGCATAAGAAACTAAAAAAAACTGAAGGATATTGGCGATGCAAAGATTCTAACTAGCGCCTCTAGTGTCAGAATTGTGAAGCTGTCTTAGAACGACACTGACAGTTTTCGTTACAATTAACGACAGGGAAAAACATATAAATAAATACAAATCAGGTGCAAAATGGCGTTCAACTGAATAACATCTAGTATTTCACTTTATAATTTTATTTAACTCGAAACTGTCAAATTGTCTCTTTAAGCGCAAAGTACAATTACAAGAAACTGAATTGAATACAAATCAGATATAAACAAAGTGTCGTTCTTAGACAGTTTCTAAATTTCGCCGCTAGAGGCGTGCGGATAATCTTTGCATCGCCATTTAAAATAAATAAAAATTAAATTAAATTGTTAATTAAAATGCCCCCGCCACGTCTGCCTGTCTTCCTGTCCTTATGTTCGGTGTTCCATCCATTTGCGACAATATTGCGTTGGATGGTGTATTCCTACCAGTTCGCTCTGACAGTGAAAGGGACGTATGAAAGAAACTTCATGTAGCAGAGTTGAAGATGTTCATTTGGATGTATGGGGTATCAAGAATGGACAAAATAAGAAATGAGAATGTTGCAGTTGCACAGTAACAACAGTTGTAGATAAGTTGAGAGGTAAAAGATTAGCGTGGTATGGACGGACATATAATGGGAAGGGATGAAATTCATGTAACGAGAAGAGCGTTAGGTATGAATGTAGATGGATATGTGGGAAGAGGTATGGCGATGAAAGGATGGATGGACTGTGTGAAAGATGACATGTGTAAGACAAGGGTGAGTGTGTTGATGACGGGTGATAGAGGGAAATGGAACCAAAAAACATGTTGTGCCGACCCTACGTAATGTGGGATAAGGTCAGGAAGATGATAAACTCTGACAGCTGCTGACTCTACCACTGAACAATCTATGTGCTGTTTTCTGCAATAGGTAGAGATATTCAATGGGAAGGTTTTCGCATCCGAGCAAAGCCGAAACTAGCTAGCTAGTATTACATATTATTTTTATCCTCTGACTGTTCACACTAAGGATGATTGATGATAATCAAACTAGGGAAACTAGGTGAAATGATCAAACTAGGGAGTTTGAACATTTCACGTATTGTTATTATTAGGTACTAATCCATATCGAAAAATCAAGTCTCATAGTTGTCCAGTTCGAACCACGATTACGATGTATTTTTGGGTAGTGTTTGTGTGGCAGCGCAGCGGCTCAAATATGAATACCGCATAAATATTCCCCCGCGAAAGATTTGGATGCAATTTGAAACCTCAAAACAGACGAGGCACTGCTACTGCCACAGTGACGGACGCGCCGTAAATAAATATAATATAAACGTAAATAAATATAGGTACACTACCATTACTAAACCTATTAGTAGCCTATTATTCAAATATATTTAGGTAACCTATCTCCCAACTTTCTTTGATTCGTGGACCGTGTTACACCGTGTATATTAAAATAACCTTGCACTTGTAAAGTTGAGGATCGTTGGTTGTGGTTAAAGCTTAGGATGGGAGACTGCTCTGACTGCAACTCTTTGAACAATTCTTTAACTTATATGGGAATTTTAGTCCATTGTGTTTATACTGCTACACACATATACACGGAAACCTTGGTGTATGAGTACTCTCTTTCTTATCCAATTTATTATCTAGAAACAACAACAGTGTGTTAAATAAATTTTAAGAATTGACAAAGGTCTCGATGTTTTCAGGCCCCTCATTTAAATAGTGGCATAATGTACTATTATATCGATAAATAAGCCTAAAATGGATCCTTGCCATCAAACTAACAATCGTACAAACATAAACATCTTATTAAGACCTTCCAGTTACATCTGTGTATGCTGTACTTACTAACGGTACCTACATGTATATGTTGCAATTAAAGTTTCAAAATAAAACAACTTTAATATTTTTCAAAATTTATTCAAATAAAATGCCTTTAAAAGCTTAGTTATTGTACATTTGAATGGCGTCCGACAGTGGCACCGTTTCTTAACATATATATAGTACATCTAATGGCATATTCCGTATCACATTCCTTGAAGGACCCTGTATACCTTATGTCCACAAATGACTTATAAAATGTAAAGTAACTAAGTAGGACATTAAAAACAATATAATGGTATTCTTGTACATAATTTTAGTATAAAAATAGATTTGGACATTTCCTAATGACATGTGTTACGTAGGTAGTTGGTACCCAACAAACCGACTTCCGTAATATACCCAATTTAATCTTAAAACTATAAAATAATAAATCGAAAACAATAATAAAATTCGATACTTCATAAACTTTTAACAAATAACAAAATCAATTAAAACGTAAGTACATATATTATTTTCTAAAAACAAACTATGACTAATGGCTAGACATTCATAAAATCATCAAATAAATAGTTGTTTGAAATACAACTGAAAATAATAACAAGTATTATGCAGCGGCGCGCTTTTATATATATCTCTCGTCTGTTATAAAACAAATTCATTATTTAATTCAGAGATTTTTTTAATTTATTATGTATTTTAACATTGATTTAAGTCGCCATTATTTTTACTATGGCTACCAATTTCTCGGAGCGGACGCAGCGGCAGGATGGCGGCCATTACAATGCAACTGGTATGGCAGAGGCCAAAGCATGCCTGAGAGGTTGACAGCGCCTACACGCGGTCCTCATTTAGTGTACATTCCGGCTTAGGCTTATACATTACGGACCTCACACTACACCTGCTCTCCTGGCGGCTTATTAACACCCTGCTCTGGTATTGGTATGCGTTGTTTAGCGAAGACATTATTAGGCTATATTTATGGTAGTGACCAAGGCATCCCCGAGAAATTAACAGGTCTTTTCAACCCGGCGTCCGCTTTTATAAGACTAATAATCACCGCCATGGCCGCCTTGCCGTTGCGTCGAGTGAGTGACTGCAAGATGGGCACTAAGGGCTCACACACATAACTGCGAATCCGCATCGGATCGCAAATATCTGCGAGCTCGTATGAATAAAGCTCCTCTGCGGCGTCCGTGTGGGAGCCCTAAGACAGTGTTACCCTACAGTTACGGGAGAGGCCAAGGAAGTCCCGAGAAGTTGACAGGTCCACCTAACCCGGCATCTGCTTCTAGCAGACTCATAATGACCGCCATAGCGGCTTCGCCGTTGCCGTCCAGTGAGAGCGGCGGCAGCGGCGGGCTGGCGGCCGGCGGCGGCGGCACGGGCGACGGCGCGCCGCCGGCGACGGACAGCGGCACGTTGTTGCGCACCGAGAACACGTTCAGGTCCATGCCGAGGATGTTGTCTACCAGCGACTGAAACCAAACGGTGGATGATGAATAAAGATAAAATCTTTGACGCCCAATTTGAAGAGTATCCAAAGGTTGCCTGAAATATATCGCTATTAGTGATAAGGTCGCCCATTGTAACACTGTATGTAATATGTATCTCCTATGTATGTTATATTGTCAATAATTGTTTCTTTAATTTTAAATTTACATTTATTCACATTTTGGACCAGATTTTCACGCCACGGCGTAATAATGGATACAACGGTTTCCCTAGTTACCTAGTTTTATCCAACAGCCTTTCTCGTTAAATATAAATCAAATAAAATTAATTATTTAAATTAAATTGAATTGGATCTTAAATTAACGTGCTCAAACAAACTCCTCAGCTTTATAATATAAGTATAGATGTAAAGTACGTACAGAATTAAACACAGGTTCTGACAAGAGATGGTCGGCCGGCGAGAGCGGCAGCAGGGTCGCGGAGGGCGGGCGGCGGCGCGCCTCCTCCGCGATGGCCGCGCCGATCTTGTGGGACTCCACCTGCGACGCGATCAGTCGCTGCACCTCCGTGTCGCCGTCTGTAGCAGGTACACTCAGGCTAGACTGTGCACTGCGCTATGCTCGGTAGCAAAGACGTCACACTAGACCGTGTCGCGGCCACGTCTACGTCGTCGCGGCACGGTGTGGTGTGAGTATACAAAGTATGAGTGAAACTATTTATTTTGTATGAAATTCATTAGAGCCGCAACTTACCAGCCAGGTCTGCCTCTGAATTGGGCTATAGTAAGAGAAGAATAGGTCCAATACTAAAAATATGTAAATGCCGCTATACTAAAATACATTGTAACTATTCTAACTGTTTATATCAATTTCGTTTTAGGTTTTTTGATAATTTCTACTCCTCTAGAAGCTTATATCAATTTGGCGTTGACTGTACGTCGTCGCAAACGCAATGCGTTCATCATATTTTTCGCATGAACCTGTGTTCTCTTTGACTATTACCCGCATGAGCTACAATTAGTTCGTATTCCAGACTGCCAGCGATTATTTTCATAAATTAAGTTGAATTTTTTTGTATAGGCATTACACCTCCTGGAACACAAACTAACGTTTACCTTTCTTCCAACACGTTTTTTTGGACCATAAATGTTTCGTGTATTAAATCTAGTGCTCCTCATACAATGAGAGCGGGTCATTTGGGCCCGACTTTTCAGTAGTCATTATAGGCTATATCTGATTCTAAAAAATAAAGCAGTTAGAGGATTGAAAAATCGAGCCCAAGGAATCTAGTTTTCGTATCATGCTGATATTCGACTCCATCTCGCTCAGGGCTGACATTTCAATATCAAATTCTGCTCTTTTCGACTCACGACATTTCAGTCGGTTCACTTAACTGACTGATAGGCTCAAGTGAAAAATCAGCCCTTAGCTTTCATAGTTCACATTCGACAGTAGAATTCGTTTATTCGTAAATTGATGTATGAGGTTGTCCAGTTATACAAAAACGATGACATGGCGAGTATACTTTAAAGGCACGAAGAAACGGAAGCAGCGAGTGACAAGGCTTAAGCAATAACAGTAAATAAAAAACTAAAATTATGATTTCGAAACCAAAAACTTGTAATTTCTAAATGCTTTTTATTCACAGCGGAAACATATATGTTGATTGATGGTAAGTACATTGAATATAACCTGAGAAATTGTTCTATTAACAATTATGTTGTGTGTCATGTTTCGAATAAATACTGAGTTTCCGTAAGTCAATCATCAGTTTGAATGTCTATTTTAACGCAATATACAAGGGGATGCGTTTTCACCAAAGTGATAAAATAAATAATAATAATAATTCGTGATAAATGTGCGTTCTTGGTAGTTAAATAATTTCACAGACCAAGACTAAGTAAATAATTTTTCTATTGGTTCGTAATAAGCAATTCACTTCTTCTCTGGCGGAAAGGATACTCTAACTAAAGGGTGTGTCACTTTAGTAGAGTAAAATAAATGGGATCAAACGAAATGTAAGCCTGCTTTTGTATCCAAGGTAAATAAAGAATCTCAATTTCTCAGGTTCAAGTTAAAATCAGTTGAAACTAAATGGCGTTTGATTCTCGGGGTTCGTTGATGGTGATTCATCGAGTAGCAGTTATGCTTTGGCTACATTAGCGGGCGAAGATTCGTGTTGGCACTATTAACAACCTGTACGGTCATTCGCTGTTCTTTTCTTAATTAGGGAGCGAATATTCGTGTCGCGTTAGCACGCTGAAATATCAAGTATGGGCCCACAATATACTATAGAGATTGGCAGACTAAGAGTGTTACTAGACCAATCAGTTTATCGTCAATCGACGACATCGATATTTGGTAGAATGAAAGAGCATCGAACATCGCTGACATACCTACTCGACCGCCATTTTGAATAAAATTTGATTCGAAGTGATAAGATGATGGGTCTAAAAACTATAGAAATATCTGTCCCCTGACCCTAATATCTCAGAAACCGTATCACTTAGGAGACTTGATCGTAGAACACTTTTTTATTTACCTTTTTTATTTTTGTAATCATTTACTCTGTCGGTTGACATGAGTTTCATCACTGGCCGCCGAATCACATTTTTTTTTCAAAATGGCGGTCGAGTAGGTAGGCCAGGCTCCATACAAAAATGTTTGAACCCTTTTCTCGGTTTTGATCGATGGATTAATCGTATGTCGTCAATCTTAGCAGGTTTAGGTAACAACGTTTAACAAAATCGACTCATTGGTCTGGCAAGAACTCTCGACCGACGACCGGAATTCTATCGATTGATTAGTCGAACAGTACCCGTCGGTCGAGAGTTCCTTACAGATTAATTATTCGATTTTGTAAATCGATCGTACGATAAGCCTGGTAAAACCGTAAGATTCTACCACCCAAACGAATATGTCGCGACAAGTCCTCAGACATTATTTTCGATTACTAGATCTGCAACGATTAACCCGACCGCTTATTTAGCACGAATATTCGCCCTGATCGCGTTAGCATGAATATTCGCCGTTTAAGTAGCCCCAGCACTAGGTTACCCGTGGTGTTGGCAGGGGCGGGTATATCGGGCGCCGCGTCCTCCCCCTCGTCGCCCCCGCCGCCCCCGTCGCTCAGGTAGGCCCTCCACTCCTCGGCTGCACCAACACAAGCCTTTAGCAACCACTCTTACCCGGACACCCCTACCTACCACTTAATATACCCATTTAAATTGGTATATAAAGCGGAAATGGTGTGAACATATTTTATTCCACAACGTTTCGATTTAGAAGGTCTCTCTAGGTCAAGTATAACCTCATATCAGTCGATTTAATTTTTTTATTATCAGTATATATAAATCCGCGTCCGTTGCGACGTGTTTTTGTACTTGTGTTTGCAAACGCTCGCAATATTTCATTGCGTGGTTATGTAAGCCAAAACAATAACATTGTTGTCGATACGATTAGAAAGCTCTTCCCTCGTTTGCCAGCGACGAGTGCTATATATGTATTACTTTCGCGCTGACTTGAGAAAAATGTCGAAACAATACTGAAATACTGTCATTTTTATTGATAACTGTTGTACAAAAGGTTTTATAACTAGAGGGTACAAGTTTCTACAAATTATTATTATTATTATTTCTATTGATTTTAAATTATCATTTTTATAGCAACGGGCAGCCGTTTTCCTAACATGTTATGCAAAGTTGTTTAAATAACGGTTGTTAGAAAGTTGGCGCTGCGGACTCGGGAGAGCGGACATTTGCGCCTCGCAGTTATTACATAAGAGAGCTTAAATAATCTTGAGACAATTTAGCGCAAGACTTTGAACATAAACGCGCTCATTGTTAACAATTTTGTTGAAATCTGGCATGGTTGTGTCCATTTGACGAGTAATTGAGCTGTTTAAAGTCGTCAATTACGCACAAAGCGTCTATTCTCTAACTGTGATACGATAGGCGCATTAGGCCCACTGATCTTATAAGCTCGTCAAGCACGCGTTAAATAAATCCGTTTTTCTAGGGGCCATCAGCTGTGTTATCAATTTAATTGAATATTAATTTAGATAATGTTCAATGTTATTTAGTTTGGGGTTAATTTATATCTATGTGCAATAGGATAGATGACTAGGCCATGAAGGCCATGTGCTTCTAAGGAAATAAACGTTTTGACTGGACTAAAAAATTAGTTCGTTCTATAGATTGTTACAAAGAAAAAATTAATTACCGTTTCAGTACGTTACAGAAATTTTAAGTGACGTAACTCTTTCGTGCGATTTGTACTAAATATCTCAATATCTTTGCATTTCTTACCAAATTAATAAAACCAAAAAAAAGGTGTCTAGTATTTTTGGGAGAGGCTAACAGACAGACTAAACAGAATATTATTTATATGTAGTCATCATGCCTGTTGTTAATTATGTTTAAGCAAATTATTCACGTGTTTTATTAAGTAACTATTGATTATAAATTAGCATTATGTGACTCTTGTGCGAACGAAATATTAGCGTTATTCTATAATGTGTAAGATAAGTAAGATAAAACTAATGCTTAGTTGGAAGCCTTCTTGAGACACTGTCCGTGAGTTATAACAAAATATGTTATCTTTGTTAGCTGCTGTTATTTTAAGGTATCTCAAATAAATTGCTTCCTTCCAATGAGTATACAATAATAGTGATGATAAACTATAAAATTGTTCGGTCATCTTTTGTGACATCTTTGACAAGGCCTCTTTACAGCTGCTATTATTATTATGAAAGTTGACAAAGCCCATGTACAGCTGTTATATTTATTAATTTATTTAATGATTATGTATAATTTGACGAAACTAAGTGTGCCACCATGTTCCAAAAGTTAATAAAGATTTGAATTTGAATTATTTTAATAATAGCACAGATACGTATCTGCAATAGTGATGGGTGCCACTCACTCTGTTTGAAGGTTTCGTAGGGATGCGCGTCGTCGGCGCGTGCGCAGTCCGGCATTATGGTGTTGTTCGCCACGAGACATTCCACGTCCTTAGTCCATGGGTTCCTGGAATATTTAAATAAATATTTTCCGGACAATCATAGACATGCGACGTCAACTTAGTTGAGTTTAGGCATGTTTTGAATTGCCAATAATCTTAATATATATAAATCTCGTGTCACGTGATTATAATAAAATTCGCACACCATGTGCAGTTCGATCCAACTTGAGAGATAGGATGGTTTTTACGGCGAGAAAAATTCGAATAATTTCCGGGAACATTTTATACCCGTGCGACGCCGGGGCGGACCGCTAGTATGTCTATAGATTTCTAAGTTATATAGATGTAATCTTGAAGGAGTGAGTTGTATCGATCCCCTGCACCGATACTAGAAAATATTGTGTGCCAATACTGGTTTAAAATGAATTAATAAATGAAATAAATATTTCCAGACAATTCACACAACATCATCTAGCCCCGTGGTAAGCTCTAAGCTTGTGTTACGGGTACTAGATATCTGATATACTTATAGGCATTCATATATAGATATTTTTATCATGCATATTAAACAGAACAAGGCGAAAGTGCTTGCAGAACATACAAACACTTTCATCCTCGGCGGGAAACGAACCCGCTACCACTAGCGCCGCAAGCAGACCCTAGCCCACCGCGCCACTGAAGCCGTCATGAGTTTACATTAATCATCCATGTAAACCCGTATTGTCCATGGACGCGGATGAATGTCCTAGATGTCTCCTAAACATAATTCAGCTATAGAAATAAGTTAGATACGTATGTACAAGAATAAATATGAGAGAAACTCACCTGAACGGCTTGAAGTGCGTCTGTATAAGGGTGCTAGATGTCTCCTAGACATAATTTAGCTATGGAAATAAATTAGATACGTCGTACGAGAATAAACATGAGAGAAACTCACCTGAACGGCTTGAAGTGCGTCTGTATAAGGGTGCTAGATGTCTTCTAGACCATCATTTGGCTTTGGAAATAAATTAGATACATCGTACGAGAATAAACATGAGAGAAACTCACCTGAACGGCTTGAAGTGCGTCTGTATAAGGGTGCTAGATGTCTCCTAGACAATTCAGCTATGGAAATAAGTTAGATAGTATGTACGAGAATAAACACGTGAGAAACTCACCTGAACGGCTTGAAGTGCGTCTGTATAAGGGTGCTAGATGTTTCCTAGACATAATTTAGCTATGGAAATAAATTAGATACATCGTACGAGAACAAATATGAGAGAAACTCACCTGAACGGCTTGAAGTGCGTCTGTATAAGGGTGCTAGATGTCTCCTAGACATAATTTAGCTACGGAAATAAATTACATACGTCGTACGAGAATAAATATGAGAGAAACTCACCTGAACGGCTTGAAGTGCGTCTGTATAAGGGTGCTAGATGTCTCCTAGACATAATTTAGCTATGGAAATAAATTAGATACGTCGTACGAGAATAAATATGATAGAAACTCACCTGAACGGCTTGAAGTGCGTCTGTATAAGGGTGCTAGATGTCTCCTAGACATAATTTAGCTATGGAAATAAATTAGATACGTCGTACGAGAATAAACATGAGAGAAACTCACCTGAACGGCTTGAAGTGCGTCTGTATAAGGGTGCTAGATGTCTTCTAGACCATCATTTGGCTTTGGAAATAAATTAGATACATCGTACGAGAATAAACATGAGAGAAACTCACCTGAACGGCTTGAAGTGCGTCTGTATAAGGGTGCTAGATGTCTCCTAGACATAATTTAGCTACGGAAATAAATTACATACGTCGTACGAGAATAAATATGAGAGAAACTCACCTGAACGGCTTGAAGTGCGTCTGTATAAGGGTGCTAGATGTCTCCTAGACATAATTTAGCTACGGAAATAAATTACATACGTCGTACGAGAATAAATATGAGAGAAACTCACCTGAAGGGCTTGAAGTGCGTCTGTATAGTGGCGCTGGAGCCGTCCTTGCGGCGGAACGCGTACGGGGGCGTGTGCAGCGCGTGCTTCCTCAGCAGGGCCTGCTTGTGCGCGCGCGCCACCGCGCCCAGCTGCGCCCCGCCGACGTACTCGTACAGCGACGTGCCCAGTAGCTCCTGAGGTAAGAAACCTAGCGCCAGCCGGACCCTGGAATAAAACAACTGGATTGAGGACTTTATATATATATATATACTTAGTGGCCCGCCCCGGCTTCGCACGGGTTTTTATTAAAAAAAAATTCCAGGCAATTATTCGAATATTATTTAAAATTTGACACTGCGATGGTAGCGCCGCCTGTCAGATCCAATGTAAAACATTCCAAAATCAACAACTACTAATAAATTGAAAAGTAATTAAAAAAACATTGTCCAGCGGACAAAATTGTGAATCTAAACCAATCCCAGATCCCCCTGAACACACACAAAAAATTTCATCAAAATCGGTCCAGTCGTTTGAGAGAAGTTCTGTGACATATACACTCACAGAAGAATTATATATATAAAGAAAGATATAACTATAGGAGAATATAAGCACTACGTTTACCAAAGTGCTCATGAACGTCCGGAGGCAAATCGTATTTGTACATCTATTTGAAAATAAGCATTAATTTCATTTATATTGTAAAATAAGGATTCATTTTTAAGGTTCCATAGCCAAATGGAAAAAACGAACCTCATGTGGATTTGGTATTGAAATAAGATTTATTTTCTCGCACACCTACCAGTACCCACACAAGTACAATAGCCTCAAGAATCTACCTACTGTCCGCCCAGCCCAGCGCCACATTAATGCTTAGTTAGCTTTGTATTTAAGCATTAAGGTGGCTTTTGTTTGTACTTAATAATACAACAATTTTCTTTCTTAATCTAACATAGGACATAAAAGTTTATACTGTAATGTGATTTATATATTAACAGACTATGGCGAAAACTCATTAGTTATTTTCATCAGCCGCGAATGAGCCGACACCTATTTGAATTGGTAGGCCTCAACTTTGGTGGCGCGTATGAAACACCACCGTGGCCTCCATTATAAACTAAGTTGTATTGACACCGACCAGCAGGCATCGGAGCGCAGCGCAACGTACCAGTAACAAAATCAATTACTTTCCTTGTTTGATTTTACAAATCAATGAAATGTCAAAAATAAAATACAACACACGAACAAATTGAACATAGGTTCTGAAAGACGCCCGTTCGTTCAAGAAATGCGTTGGAACACGCGGGCGTCGCGCACATTTGCTGACATCAGCCATGTCTGACTGTAGTTAAATATTTATTTACCACTGTAGTCATTGCGATGGGTACGGTACGCATGCTCGTGCTAATAAAAATTTACAGTTAATGTTATTAAGAGTTTAGGAAATTTTAATAAATAAATATCACGGTACTACTCACACAACATCATCTAACCCCAAACTAACCATAGCTTGTACTATGGTTATATACTACACAGATACATTTTTTTTTGTAAATACATTCATATGATACAATGAAAACACCAAAATCGACTCGACTCCCGCCGGGGGCTGGTCCCCCGGCGGAATCGAGCCCACAACCTGTTGCGTCTCAGGCGGACCACCGAGCCACAGAGGTCGTAATGTTAAATCAGTTATCTTAGGCTTAACCCTTATCATATCCCTATGATTTCCGTTGATTGTTAAAAAGTGGTTTCATCCCAGCCGTCGCTCTCACCTCTGATCCACGAACAGGAACTTGCCGTCTATAGCGTGTCTGGACACGTACTGCAGCTGCCGGGTGGGCGGCGGGGCGCACGGCGGCGGCGCGGGGGGCTCGGGCGACCGCTGCGCCTCCGGCAGAGCGCGGCCTATGGCCACGAGGCAGGAGAGCGAGGCTTGTTCCTCGTCCCCTTCCGCGCCGCCGCTGCTTTCCAGCTCCGCTGGTGCCCAGGATTTCAAGTAGCCTGTAAGATAATGATAAAAGATAACATAAATATTCTTTATTACACACATAAATAAAACACTAAACAATACATAAGCACTTAAGACTATGTGACAAATGGCGGTCTTATCGCTTAAGAGCGATCTCTACCGACAACTCCAAACTCACCTGTGCACTGCACCACGGAACACTTACGTCTTGCGTCATCCTCTTTGAAAGAACGAACGACACTCTATAGTACAACTCCGCACTAACCTGTGCACTGCACCACGCAATACTTACGTCTATTGTCCTCTTTGAAAGAACGTACGACACTCAATAGTACAACTCCGCACTAACCTGTGCACTGCATTACGCAATACTTACGTCTTGCCTCCTCTTTGAAAGAACGAACGACACTCTATAGTACAACTCCGCACTAACCAGTGCGCTGCACCACGCAATACTTACGTCTATTGTCCTCTTTGAAAGAACTAACGACACTCTATAGTACAACTCCGCACTAACCTGTGCACTGCACCACGCAATACTTACGTCTATTGTCCTCTTTGAAAGAACGAACGACACTCTATAGGACATATCACGTTCTATAGCTCTTTGAGAGCTTCGGGTATAGTGTTGTTTAAAAGGAAAAAGGGTTATAGATAATGTTTCGTGGTCATATTGAAGAATTGTGGGAACATGTTTCAGACCATTTTAGGTTCATAGGTAGGTCAACTCCGCACTAACCTGTGCACTGCACCACGCAGTACTTGCGCTCGTTCTTCTTGCGGTGTTTGGCAGAAGCGTCCTCCTCCTTGACGGGCTCCGGCGGGGACTCGGGCGGCTGCTTGCACTTGATGCGGCAGAAGAACGAGCGCCGCGCGCCCGGGCAAAGCCTCTGTGCCCCTGCTACTACGTCCGACTTTACTGGTAGCATCGCTGTGAGAGAGATGACACTTTCTTTAGTTTTACAAGCTAATTTATGAATTAATAACAAAGTCAAGGAGTTTACTTCCTTGAAAGCACAGGGCATACATAGACAGATCAACTTGAAGTTCATGGAATGATGCATTTTTTAATATGTTTAATTTATTAGCGGAAACTAGTAGAATAGAATAGAATATACTTTATTAATTACACACCAAATGAACAATACAATATGAAATAAAAACTAAACCTAGAATGCGTAATGGGCGGTCTTATTGCTAAAAGCAACTTCTTCCAGACAACCGTGGATGGAGAGAAAAAAGATAACATATACACAACAACATAGTAAACATAGTAAAGTCAACATAGTAATTGGCCATCAGTCTACATGTGCCTATTTGTTTTGGCACATGTTATTTATAATATAACTTGATACGTAATTTATAACCTAGCTGTTAGTTTTCCAAAAATTGTGTAAATAAATAAATAAATGACATTGTCTTAACAGTTCGCTTATTTTTTTTACACTGTATTGATTGTTCCAGTTGTTCCGCTACTAGTTATTGTAACTATCATCATTTCAGCCGTTGGACACCTCCTGATGGACATAAGCTCTTAAAGATGATCAATAATTCGGATCGGCATCATCATAATTTCATCCACGGTTAGCCAGCAACTTTGACCCAGCCATCTTGTTGGTGGTCGTCCGACGCTGCGCTTACCGATCCAGTTATAGCGACCATCTGTTCTACGTTCTATGTGGCCTGCCCACTGGTACTTCAAAGAGCTAGTCCGTTTGTATTATGTCGACCGCTTTAATTTCCTACGTATCTTCTCATTTCTGATTTCTGATCCCATAGAGAAACCTCGAGCATATAGCCATAGCTTTTTGAGTCTCTACTCTTACACTATGCATATGGCTAATAGTGAAGCATAGCACCCCGTTTCGGATTCGTATGTCATCACTTACAATTTACAATACAATACAAAACACTTTATTGCACACACAGGGAAACAAAATACAACAACACTTAGAAAACAAAATGAACAATATACTTTGTTTTTGAGGAGCAGCAGTATATGCTGTAAAAAAACGGGACCAAATCGTTAGCAACAGCTTTCCTTCTATCACATTTTTTTTCAGTTCGGTCGTGCAGCAAATCCCTTTAACCTCCAAGCCTGCCGTAAGGAACTTCGTTCCAAAAGTGTCAACACAGAAGCTACCCGCGTACGCTTACTTACGGAAACAGTTTTATCATTATCATACATCAATGTTATAGCACATTTCATACATAATACATTCGAGGACACGTGATACAAATGGCAATGGCCGATTCATAAGTTTGTCGTGTAACAGTTCAACGGTGGGTACAAATTTGAATCGAAAAACATACGAAAAATTTCCATAAGACGCAATACAACTCAATTCCATAATACATGATGTTGAGAAAACAAGGAGATCAATTTTAATACATTTATATTTTTAGTTTAGAATGTCGTTCTCAAACCCGCTTTCGATTGATATATTTAGTTTGCTATGTCTCTGTCATATCTTGGGATGAACTTGGTGGATATAAGGACTTAATCCTGTTATGGAAGTTAACAAAGATAGAAAACTTTTCAAACTTATCGAACTAAGTATGAGTGACTGTCCGTTCGAAAGACTAATAGGCGGATAAGTATGCACTGACAGGAAGTACGGGAATCCTAAATTTACGAGGATATCTTTCATGGCAACTATCTAAGTATAGGTACTACTATACATAGGTATATACTACCCCCCCCCCTCCCCCCTCCCTATTTGCATTCCCACTGGGACACAGGGGCTTCTCTCTGGACAAAAGAGATGCGGCCTCAATTTGCCACGCAGGCCAAGTGCGGGTTGGCGAATGTCACATGCCCTTCACACTTATCAAGTTCTCAGAACACGTCGGTTTCCTAGCCGTTAAATCAGGAGTTTACAGCGCACATTTACTTTTCAAGAAGAACAATCCAGAGGTGTTCGGCGGTCTCACACGACCTTCGGTATTAAACTCGTGTGTGGTCCGACTTAGCTACACGGCTTATTTAGCTAAGTTTGACGGACAATGTTTGTATATTTATTTAATCAAGTTTCACAAACACTGCCACCTCGCCACATCACTGATGTAACAGTATATTGTACTCTTAGTAGGACTCAATATAACAATTGAAGGTGCTCTTAGTAGGACTCAATGTAACAATTGAACGTGCTCTTAGTAGGACTCAATATAACAATTGAAGGTGCTCTTAATAGGACTCAATATAACAATTGCAGGTGACTCACTCTTGGCGTCGATGAGGCGCTCCCGCGGGCTGAGGTCCGAAGATGAGAGCTGTTCCTTCACCTTCGCCACGTCCTTCGGGTGCAGGATGTCGAACAGGCTCTGCCCCACCAGCTCGGACTGAAATATAACGAACCGAGATTGAGTCTTAGTCATTATCATTATCTGTTATACCATGTCAATTGAAGATAAGCCTCATTTTTTATTGTAATCTTATTGAGGGTGTTTGCTGTGCTCGATAACCCATAGTCCGTCAGACGACAACAAAAAACAATGGCTCATAAATTAATTGAAGATGCAAGGAAGTTGAATACTCCTAATCGGCCGCGGCGCAATTGACCCTTTAAGCGCAAATGATAAAAGTTTTGGTACAAAATTCCTAACCTCGAATAGACTCGACGTTTCAAGAGCTATGTTCACATGCTAGTTCCATAATTTTTGGAACGTACTTAGAACTTGATCTATTTTATTGTACCCTGAACGAATTTACTAGGATAACAATGCATAAATTATGTTAAAATAGAAATAAATATTAAAATAGTTGTAAGTTTTGGAAATAAATAAATACACTAAAGAGATCTCTGAGATTATATTTTTTTATGCTAAATAAGCCTTCAATCGACCACAATCTCGCCTGATGTAAGTGACGATGTGGTCTTAGATGGAGCATGAAGACCTAGAAGGTAGTTAAAATAGTTGTAAGTTTTGGAAATAAATAAATACACTAAAGAGATCTCTGAGATTATATTTTTTTATGCTAAATAAGCCTTCAATCGACCACAATCTCGCCTGATGTAAGTGACGATGTGGTCTAAGATGGAGCATGAAGACCTAGAAGGTAGATGGCTTCTCCGGACCACATTACGAAACACGAAAAAATCGTTTCAGAGAGGTACCACCAGAGACTGTTCTTAGCACCAACCGGAGGTCACGTGTATGGATTCAGAGGGTTAACACTTACGGACGTGAACAGACGTAACCTCCAAGATTTTAGACCCATGTGTACGCGACAGTGTCATATTAACTATTAATCACCTGCTGATAATGCAGCGTGTCTGTGACGGTGTGCGAGAGGTAGAGCAGCCGGCCGCGGTCGCAGCCCACGACGAGCAGGAAGGCCGGCGCCTGCCGCGCGGCGTGCAGCAGCAGCGCGTTGAGCGCGCGCTCGGGCAGCAGCGCGGGCCGCGGCCGCTGCGCCAGCGCGCACGCGGACAGCGCGCCGCGCACGCCGCGCAGGTGCGCGACGGCCATGCGCAGCACGCTCAGCTTGTCCAGCTTCCGCGCCATCGCGCCGCACATCGGTATCATGGCGCTCAGCTCGCTGATGTACGTGTTCATTTTGTCGCGGCGCCGCTTCTCGATCTCGCTGTGGTTCTGTCTAAAATTATATGAGAACTAGCTGACCCCGGCAAACGTTGCATTGCTAAATAGAAAATAGTGTTGGCCGATTCTCAGACCTACTCAATATGCTCACGAAATTTCATGAGAATCGGTCAATCGGAGGTGTACGGGAACGAACATTGTGACACAAGACTTTTATGTATAAGATTAATAATAATAATTACAGTACTCCTGGACTGGACGATACGCTGCTAGGGCTGTAGCATTAGTCACCGGTCGCTTGAGCCTAGCTTCGCGGCCGATGATTCTCCGTTTTGATATATTTATTACAGTAGGTAGTTTTATATGATTTTTTTAAATGTTATCTTAAGTAAAAAATATATTTTTAACGTGTCTGAAATTAAATAAAGAGAATAATAAAAATATTTAGTTCATGCCACAATAGAACAACTTGAAACTAGAAATGGGAACACAAACACATTTAGGCAACAAAAAGGGTCGACGCTCAGCATTTGGCCCAGTAGCTCAGAGTTGCCGATCACTGAAATACTACAGTTGAATTGGTAGTTTAGGCAATTAGGTTACCTCGAAAGTGTATTCTTATTTTTACATAGCGGAACAACACGGCGCTGCCCGTGCTGTATTGTATTTTCAACAGACAAAACCTTTTAAAATGATGTTTTGTAAATGATAGTTTAGTAAATGATGAAATCTAGAGGTATTATACACTTACTAATAAATCTAAATTAAAAATTTAAGAATAACCCCCGATTTCAATGCCTTAATTTCCTTAAAAGTTAAACACCATAATATTTTGTAATGGGCACGCGATGCGCTTTCATTTGATAACCCATACGTGTATATTTGGAGATCACACTCCACTCTCACCCCCATAACTTTTAAACGGCACAATCGATTTTCATGAGACATGTCTAAGACCACTCGAGCCAAACTCACCTTTAAAACAAAAACCAAATTATTATCGCTCCATCCGTTCGGGAGCTATGATGTCCCAGACAGACAGACACTTCAAACTTATAACACCCCTCTTATTTGGGCGGGGGTTAAAAAGTGGTTACAAACAGACGCAGGGTAAAGCAATATTTAGAAAATTTGACGGTTTTCTCTTGGCGGACACTTTAATGAAGGGGGATCTAATATGATATCATCATGAAAGATGAAAATGAGTCGATAAAACATGCATTTTTACACAGGAACATGACTCACGCTAGACGGCACGAGGCAGCATAAGTATGCTGCCGTTATGCGTTATGCCGTATGCTTTCGTACTAAGTGAATGTAATAGTTGACAACCGGTGAGGGTACAGCGCGGGTACGGCATAGAATAGCGTGAGACATGCTTAACCATCAATTTATTCCGACGACGATACCTACAGAGGGCATGAGGCGCAGTATCCCAAGCGTTAGGTTCTGAGAAGCAATGATGAGGTGATGATGGGACATGGTGATGACAGCTTACTTCTTGTCGGGCATTGTGGCGCAGGAGGCGGCGCGGGACGAGCGAGACTCGTCTCCATCGTCGTCGTACGCGCTGGCCGTTCCACTAGAACAACGAACATTACACTGAAATCTGAAATCTACTCTCGGTTCATAAAATAACGGCTTGGTCACTTAAACCCGAATATCTCCCGAAATTCGTATGCTATCCTAATGAAACGAAGAATGTTCACTTGAGAATTTAATTATAATGGTAAAAAGTTAAAATAAAGCAATTCGGAGCCGGTGCTGAGAAACACCTTCTAATTCCTCCACAAACCTTTAAATAATATGTTATTAGAAGCGCAAATAAAAAGTAATTTATTCATTGATCTAAGGTATACAGTTCCGGAGATATTGATTTTTTTGACTGACCCGTTAATTTGAGAGTTAAGTGCATTCTAAGTAACGAACGCGCAAGACTAGAGATCGCGACATTCAGTTGTCGTTAGACAATGTGTAGGTGTACGTTCTCGAGCGAGACATACAGACTAGCGTTTGCCAACAGAACATGCTGAAGAGACCGAGAGACTTGTCGCTTTCTCCAGGCTCGGTCTGCTGTGTCTGTCGCGCCAAGTACAGCCTTTTCACCAAGGTTAAAGATGGCACCGTCACCGTAATACCATGACACAGTTTTTTATGCGAAAACGTATTACGTTGTGCCATACACCTGGTGATGTGGCCAGGCCTTAAGCGTATCAAGTTGAGCGAGTGGCCTTTGAGCGAGCTTTGTTCTTTGTTTGTCGCGGCAAACCTTAGCATGGCAATGTTCAAGTTGTTTTACGTGTCGGCATTATACTACAACGAATGTATCATCCATAATTTCAACTTTATCACGTTAGTAGTGTCCCGCTGGGGAAGGCACCACGCACTTTATACTACAACGAGAGTATCAACACCACAATTATTTAAACTTTAGGGGTTTTTGCCTGGAGGAAGTAATCACAGGAGTCCGGCAATGAGTGACGTGTCTGCTGATGCTGAGGTGCCATTTTTTTTACACCTTTACAAACTTATAGTTATTTTAAGTGACCACAAAACAAACTCCATACTCGTAGGTCTAACTCTGTTGGGGGCATATATGTACAAATAAACTTTTAGCCTTTATAAAATAACGAAGGCCTGGCCGTTCTCAGATCTTCTAATAATCATATTTGCCAAAATAATCTCAACACGTGCGTCATTATTAACTTCTATTTTCAGGTATAACAACCTATACAAATGAATTTGACTTTGACCTAACTTTAATTGGCCTGGCAGCCCTTTAAGGGAAGCCGTACAGAGTCACCAAGTCGCGCGATTGTGAGACCCCTGGGGCGTCGGTCGCGCGGCAACGGGTCGCGCAAATTAGTCGCGCATTGTCGAGCTACGCGAGGCAATTTAACTGGATCAACTAGTAAGGCCTCAGGTGCTTTGAGTCTGATTTGAGTTTCTCCGCTAGTTCAAGTTTGATAAGGTGACCCAGACATTATAATTTCGTTATAGCTAAAGGGTGTGTGGTGATTGAGGAGATTCTTATCTATCATCTCAGGCCACAAAAAAGTTATTCTTAGGCCAACGGTATAATTATGTCAAGTTTTTTGAGATATTTTTTCATGAAAAATCCAAATTTTGTCTAAAAGAAAATCCAAATAAAAACTTAAATAAAAAGATAATTAAACAGTAGTTAAGAATAGTAGTTAAATTTTTTTTCTTAAATTTAATCTAAGTAATAAGAATTTTTTTTTTTTTCATATTCTTGAAAGAAACATCTTGCGAAAAGAAAAAAAAGTTATGTTACTTACTAGGAGGAAGACTTGCGTTTTCTGGTGGCGCTGGCGGGGATGCGCTCCGAGCCGGAGCACTGCGGATCGCTCATCTCGTAGTCGCTGCTGTAAGAAACATACACTTTAAACCTAAGTTCCAAAAAAAACATTTTATCACATTAAAGTTACCACACGAAATATCTCAATATTAGTAGTATATGTCTCGCAAAACAAACCAGAGAGTAATTTCTTCAACTACATAATAGTTTTACCAGCAAACTTCATTTCATAACACAATAAAAATAATTCCAATCCAAAACAACACCTATAAGAGATCCCAAAATGACTGATAACATAGATTTTTAAACTTCTTTTTACGAACAAAGATTTAATTGAGCGTGACAGAGAAGAAAACACACATACATAATGTATTCGTTCTCATCGAAAAGGTTCCTATTCTGGCACGATTGGGAATCTTTTGATGTTTAGACTTAGACCTTAGACTCGCACAGCTCCGATCGGCATACCAGTAGGTGATATATTTAATTATTCACATTACTTTTTGCGTGTTTATGTCATAATCATAAGAATGGTAACATGGTTTGAAAACGTGTTTTATTAACGTGTCTTGAAATTTGTTTTTTTTTCATGCCTTTTTTTAAGTCTTTGACGATTATAGACAAGCGAGGGGGTTAAATGCAGGGTAGCCATGGTAACCGAGTGGGGATGACATCCGCAGTAAACCTCGCGGGAACAAGCGTCCCATGACCCCGTCACTCCTTATTGCTCCCATTCGCAATGCGCTCGATTGATTCACTGCAATTCTCGTCACTCTATTATGCCCATTTATGCCTATTAGCGCAGACAAGTACTGACTTCCCCATGCATTTTGTATTTGATTTATACTAAAAGGTAAAATAGGATTAGGACAACCCTGGTCTGCATCAGTATACAGCTTTGCTGGAGTGGAACGCGAAATTTTTTATTTAGATATTAATGGTGGCTTTTGATAGCAATTGTTGAAAATAATTAGGGGAAACTTTAACCCAGTAGCTTTCGAAATAAATGACCTAGAGAGGTAGCGCGCAGTCTTCCTCGTGCGCTTTTGGCGAAACAAGAGAAAGAGATTCCACTCAGCAGAGAGTGCTGTGTTCGAAACAGTGGTAGGTGTAGCATGTACAAGTCATTAATAATAGTTATTAATAGTCATTTATTGATAATATTATTATACGTCACAATTACATTTTGTTTACACTGGTTTTTCAGTACTTATAATGTCAAACCAAACAAATCATCAAATTCAATTACTTAATAAATGTCAAATTGCAAATAATGTAGTCAATAACACAAATGTCAAGTTTTAAATAATAAATAAATTACAATACAAACGGAATGTCAATGCAAGCAAATTAATTGGTATGTCAAGTCCGTGGTAATTGTCTCTTATCTTCTACCTGTAATCTACCTGTTTATGTGTGTATGTTCATCATGTAAACTATAACTTTATTCATGAAATAAAGCCTAATCTCTCTCGCCAAGAGAGAAATCCCTGTGTCCCAGCAGTGGTAACGTTAATAGGGAGATAATGATGACTATAACTTACAAGTGCGAGCTTTTCCTCTTGCGCGGGTCGAGCGGGTGCAGCGTGGCGCCCGGCGGCAGGCCCACCTCGGCGCAGGTGCTGCCCGCCGGAGCCGCCGTCATCTCGTACACCGGGCTCGCACACGAGTTGCTGCTGAAACGAGAGGACCTTTTGAAATGGCCACTGCAACTCATGTTACACGCAACTTGTGAGAACACGGGTTACATTACAAAAGCAGAGTAATTCTTTCCTGATTTACTTTGTCATAGTAGATGTAGCATAACATAATGTAACTTCGTAGTTTCTTTCTTTTGTGTAATGTACAATATTTCCTCTTTATATCATCATCGGCAGGCGTGGATTTTTTAATTATGTAATATGTAGACATAGTCATATATTTTATATGAAAAATCACGCGAAGCCAAGCGAAAGTAGCGAGCGTACCGCGGTAGCGGCCGCCGAAGCGCCAGAAAGATTAATCATATTTTGATTATGCTAGTAAAAATTATGCGTTTTTATTATTATACTAAAATATCAATAGTCTTCAAAAAAATTATGTCGTTATGCCTACTTATATGAATTAGTACAGAAATGGTTGTGCTACTAAATATAGTCAACACAAGTCGTAAAATCAAATTATCATTTTTTGTTTTGACGGCAATTATCGATGGCCTTTGCTGAGGGTAGAGGTCAATCCAGTATATTTTGAGTTTCGCACGCCGAGTATTGTTCTAGGAAAATGGAGATGACAATGCCGCCTAAGTCAAAACCATCGATGACGATTCCCAGATTAAACTATCAATTGTTACAGACATCTTTTTTGCTAATGAATATGTGAAGATATAATCAGTAGTTACTTAATTTTTCACATTACGTCGCAATTGACGAAATAGATAATTAATAAATAATGGCGAAGCATCATCACCATCTTCATTGTCCAAGCAGTCCAACTGTTGATGACAATGCAAATATGACTATTTTACCAACAACTGAAAGAAGTTCTGATATTTCCGAAATTTTGATTTCGATATTGAATAAGAGTATTTTTACGGCATTAAATGATTCATTCGCATGTCAATCGACAGAGTAGTAAATATTGAAAACTGCTAAGGAATAAAAACTTTAAATACTATTCTAATATTAACTTGCGGTATACCATGCCAGGCTCCTCACAAAAATAGCGGAACGTATTTCAAGTACCTACCCCTCAATACCATTAGATATTTATCTAAGTTAAGGTAGAAATCGTAATACCTACTACCGTCATCTTAATAATACCTACAGTAATTCTTACACATGACCTTCAAATGCAAAACAAGCAAGGTTATGTATGTATCTAGTTATTATGTAATAATTAAATTACGTCCTGATAAAAACAACTTTTTCGAATTAAAAAAAAAGGGAAAGTGCGAACTGAATTTGGCAAACAAGGATTCCGTAGGTTTCATCATCAACATCAGTGAATCATATCAGCTGTAGGACGTCCACTGCTGCAGATAAGGCTCTTTCATAAGAGTCATAGGCTGAGAGTCAAAGGTGTGTGTGCGATTCACACACGATAGAAGTGAAACTTCAGTAAATCGACAAAATAATAAGAAGTTTAAAAAAAAACAAAAGGACACAGGCAGCCAACACAGGGTCCAACACCAACAACAGGTAAGCCAATCTTATTTCCACTTCCGTTGCATCCGGTTTCAAATCACAACGATTCTAAAGAAGTTTCACTTTAATAAGTTTGCTGTTTAGCCCGTCTTGCTTCCTTTCCAAAGCATAGAATGGTTGTAAATTTCAGTATTTAATACCATTTAAGCCATAGGTAATTTAATGGGTCGGTATCGTAAAAGGAACAATTTAAATTATGGTACCTATTAATAATTGTGGATTAATTAATATTATTTTAATTATTCCTTACGGAATCCTAAAAAGTATTATTAAAACTTATGAATCACACGTTATGAAAAATTAATATGATGATGGGAAAATATTTAGAGCTTTTATTGTTATTTGCCGTCTTGTTATAACATTTTTTTTTTACATCTATTTATTTTTAGCTAATGCAAAGTTAATTATTACCTATATTTTATTTTGCAGCACTCGCACGCTTAATGTGGTAACTGAGACCTGAGAGAGAGAATCTGTTTTATTCATATCAAAACGAAATATGATGTATATTGTGTTATGAAAAATATTAGTTTGATTAATTTAATGTTTTTTTTTGTTTTTTTTTTTTTAATGTGTTATTGATTTTTTCTTTTATTGTATATGTAAACCATATATTTTTATTAAATTTAATTTCATTGATCATTAATTTATTATGTATGTCAATCATCTTTTGAATTGAATGTAATTATTTATCCATTATAATGTACATATTTTGAGTTACTCTATTGCATTAGGAAACATCTTGTAAAGATAGAGTAAGTAATATTGGTGTTGAATAAATAAAAAAGTGACTGAAACTCTTTTGTAGTGACATCATTACAAAAAAGTTTTTTTTTTGATAACTCGATTCGTTTCAATATTATAACCGTGAAAGTTTGTGGCCGTCGTATTCATAAAAACTCCTATTTCTGGCTAAAACTGAATTAGCTAAACTGAAATTAGCTAAAACTCTCAATAAGTCTATTAGTGCCTTGAATCTGAATGTAGTTACTCCTTCACTCTCAATCCTTCGGACCGGATTAGTACAATATATCACTATTTTATTTTTTATTTTAAGGTTTTAGGAAAACTTACAGCTAGATACAATAATAATACAATACAAAATAAATACATGGAAAATTACATGCATACTGAAGGCCAATTATAAAGTTTTCACAAATAACAATACATATAGTAAAACAAAACTTAGAGAATGGACAGCAGAAAATGCGCATAAAAACTAATAAGTACAATAATATGAAGAAATAAGATAATTTTGTTTAAATCAAATAGAAACACTATTAAATACTACAATAAAAAAAACAATAACACACAGTAAATAAGAAAAAAAAAAACATAATTAATCAGTAAAAAAATTACAGGTGAGCATCTGTCTTATCTTTTTTGAGGACATGCTAAAAATATCAATATCAGTGCCTGTTAGCGAAAGATTGTTCAGCGAGTTGCTTACTCGAATAAAGAATGCATTTTGCCTATAGTTTGTTCTTACTGTTGGAATATGAAACAAGCTCGGCTTTCTCAACGCTGTCCCGCTAGTGCGCAATCCTAGGAGTTCCAGTAGATCGGGACAATCTATTATACCGTTCGCTATTTTTGAGAGAAAAAAACTAGTACCTATCAAACCCAGTTTATTATTAGAATTAACACAGGTACTTTTTTAAATCTATTTTAGCGTGAGAATTTTTTATGACAGTTTGTCAAATCCAGTTTATTATTAGAATAAACACCGGTACTTTTTTAGTTATGCATTAATTATCTAAAACTGGATACTTACAAGAGTCACGTGAGAACACAAAAGCGTGGCTCTACTAAGTATATTTTTATAGTAGGTATGGCCGAAATCAGTTTGGTAGCCATCACCAAAGAGGGAAAAGCCGCAAAGCACTGCTGGCAAATAAATTTAATAATGAATGCTTAAAAAGAAACTGAACACCAAAACAAGCTGATCTGCGAAGGGGGTAATTAATGCTTTTTGTCCACAAATCCCCTGCCAATATTACCGGGGGTTTCTGGACAAAAAGTCGGAAATCCCCGCGTTCATTTACTCGGGGGTTGCTTCATATTAAGTACTACACAATAAACTCAGTATTATGGTATTGATCACTACACTATACCACGTTACTTTTATTAATTGCGTTTAATTCAAGCAATTGAGAAAGCACATTCTTAAAAACACACACGCGCGCGCATTCCTTACGCAATAAACCATAGCTCACTTGCACCTATTTATCAATGCAAGATCTCGGCCGATACTAAAATACCTAAACCTACGTAGGTAAGCAATAGATATAAATTACCACGAGCAAACAAATGCTGACTCAATCATTATAGCCCGGTTCATGAAACCTATTTCTAGTTATATTTACTAAAATAAAGCTAATTAGCGGAGAACACGTGCACTAGTGCAAATAAAAATTCTAAATTCTAATATTACATTGCCTAATTGCTGAAAATTGCATTAAAATCATTGAGTAGTTTAAAAGTGATCAGCGAAAAGACATTAAAAGCGACTTCATTTTATTCTAAGAATGATAGATCAATAAATAATAAATATTTCCGGACAATCTACACAACAGCATCTAGCCCCGTGGTAAATTTGGTAAGTTCTATGCTAGTGTTACGGGCACTCGACATCTGATATACTTAATATGATAAGCATACAAAAATATATATTTTTACTATACATATTAAACACCCAGACCAATTAGTTTACATGGTTAATATCAATCAAATACGATGCTATTTGTTGCATTCTGCATAGTTGTCAACCAAACCTTTAGTAAAAATGATTCCAGCTTGATTTTGATTTTATAGACGTTTGTTATACGACAAAAACATACAATTAAATGCGTACCTACTCGTTTTGTACTATTAGTGCAATGAGAGATAAGGACTTATATAAAAAAAATTATATATATTTTATAGAAGTAATTCAATGCTACATTGTATTTGTGGTCATTTATACTTGAAGATGACCTATTGACAATATTTTTTTCTTATTCTGTTCAAAGATTCCACGTCTTCAAGTTTAATAAAATTATCGTCCTCATTTACCTATGGCAAACCTCAAAAATGAAGTGTTCTTTCGGTATTAAGATTGATGAAACGCGAGCTCCAAGCTAAGTACCAAATTTAAAAAGCTTAGTAAAAGCAGGTCTTAATACATTTTATTGTTTTCTTTTATTTAGTTCTACATTCTAGCAGAAAAATAACTTGTGACTCGAAGACGATATATGATATAGACGAATCATACGAGACCAGACTCGATAGCTTAATATCTTTTCATAAAACGAAGATCCTAAGACTACCTTCCATCCCCATCATAACAGCTGTCATCATAATAATGTCACGTGATCGACACATGCAAAAAAAATCATCTCAATCGGAGTTCGGAAAGTGTCAAATAATGGCATTATTTGTTTATCCATTAATACCTGACATAAGGTCAACTGAAACAAATTAAATTATTATAAAATATAATACAACAGTTATTATATAATAAAAAAAGATTGTGTAGTAGTAGACCTACTGAAATATAAGTGTGAAGTCGTCGTCCATATCGCGTTCGCGCGGTAGGGAGGGAGACGCGCGGCAGCTTCGCGTTGGAGCACTGTACTACGTCAGCCGCCTTGACATTGGTTTGGTATGTGATTGCACTAATCTAGATGTTGCCAGTAATATATTCACATCGAGTCGAAGTTACGGAATTTATATCGATTATGTAAAAGGTGAACTGCCAAGTGCGAATCACTATTCCCTCTCTATTTCGACACTATACTGGACGGAATTACAGCAGTAGCATAACTTTGTTTTCGCCGGACGAAGCTACGTCCAAATTATAATTATATTTTTAATGATACATGTAGTTTTTGACATGATGAAACTTTCATGAGACTGTGAACTTTAATACAAGATTTTTGTACATGCAAATAAACTATTTTAATTTATTTATTTAATATAAATGTATAAAACGCAACCTCTGATGTATGTGATGGACTTATACATAACGAACTTATTGTAAATTGATATCTACCTATTACTCGTACTGTTCCGATCATTTTAAATAAGAATAGACGTCACAAGTTTGTATGTAAGGTTATGTAACTAGATACATATTATAGAGCAGGGGTAGGTAGCTAACCAGTGGGTAGTTAATAATACGTCACGCTACAACCACGACTGGTGTTGCAACGATAACTTGGCATGGTTGGATAAAACAAACTGAACGTAAGAATAAGAACAGACACTTGCCATATATTTCGTTATGGTTTTTGCAGGGCCAATCCAACCATTCTGGAGCAGTTGTGGCTAAATCTTCCGGAGAGTTACTTATTTTAGAGGTTTTTTCTGTTCACGTCCGTAAGTGGGAATCCTCTGAATCCTTACACTTGACCTCCGGGTGGTGCTAAGAACAGTCTGCGGTGGTAGGCTTCGGCCGCGGCTTGTCCACCACCACCACCATCCGGGCTGGGCCAGTACGTTTAACGATTTTTTCGTGTTTCGTTATGTGGTCCGGAGAAGCCATCTGTCTTCATGCCCCATCTTAGACCACAACATCACTTTACGTCCCAGGTAAGATTGTGTACAAATAAAAAATGTTTATGCTTATAAATACTTATCTACCTTGTTGGTCGAACCAAAAGGAAGAACATCTAGAATAAGGCACCTGTAACGCGCTCCATTCACACGCTGACACTGAAACTGGTGCTCGAGAAGGTTGACATATTTCATAGTCCCGAGCGAACAAAGGTTGTGACATTAATTTCATGTTATGCGTAGATTATACTCATGATGTTTGACATTGTACATAAATCAATCTGTTTAATTTGAAATGTATTTTTATTTAATAGTATGTTTGTTTGTCACGCCACAAGACTGAAGTGGAAATGGGCAGGGCGTGTGGCTAGGCTAATCGACAAACGTTAGACCATACGAGCGACGTCGTGGAAAGGTCTTAGTGGGAAACGTCCTAGAAGTAGAACGCGTATGAGATGGGAGGACGACATCAAAACAACAGCTGGTCCATAATGGATGCAGAAAACCCAAAACAGGGGAGAATGGGCCTTCACCTGCGAAGGGGTTCTTACAGAATAATTATGAATTTTTTATAAGATGTTAGTTATTTTAAGTAAAAACTGTTTAGTTTAATATAAATAGATTGTAAAAATATGTAATTTAGTTAAATTGTAAGAAATAAAAGGCTTTTTTTTTTTGTTTGTTATAATATGTTTTTTTTTATTGTGTATTTAGTTTATTTGAAGTTTACATTATCTCATTTGAATTTATATTTTACGCCTTATTTTAATTAATTTGTTTATGGTATTTAATAGGCTCTATTGAGTTAGGTCAAACCAGTAATAATAGAGCTCCATGTATTGAAATAAATTAATAAAACTTAATAGGAGAAATGTGACCAGCCTAGAATTTTTCATAAATTGTTTTGATACTATTAACTCCATTTCCAGTTACGGATATCACGAAAAGAGCGTAAGATAAGAAATACTTAAACATTAGACAACTGTATATTTATAAAACTTGCATTTATTAAAAAAATATCAAAAAACAAAATTCAGTCAAATATATATATAAAAACTCAAAGAAAATATGTATAACTTGAGGAATAACATTAAAATTAACATTACTTAAATTAGAACAAATTATGGTAAAAAAACAATAATCTCAGAAGGTGCTAAATTCTTTAATAAGTTACCAAAAGAAATCAAACAGCAAGAAACAATACCCAAGTTTGAAAATAGCTTAATAACGTACGTCAGAACCTTGTAAAATGTAAAATTTTGAATATAATTTAGAAATCATAATCACTCTTTAAAGTTTAATATTAAAATTTTTTGATGATGATTAGTATAAGTACATATATATAAGGATTAGATTTAATTTTATAAGTCCAGAGGCTAAACTCTATAGAATAAATGAAAATATGTAATCTCGTTATAAATTAACTGTTGTAGTTTGTTGAAAGGAGTGAGTGTTAAGATGACGGGTGATAGAGTGAAATGGAATCAAATACATGTTGTGCCGATCCCACTTAATTAGGGAAAAGGTCATGAAGATGATGACTATGTATTTGTATATCAAGAAGTAAATTGGTTAGTCGTGGATATATATTAAAAAATCACTGACCTTGAGACCAAATCGCAAGTCTGAATTGTCACAAGAGCGATTCTCGATCAAACCTTCGATCATTCATAGAAACAAAACTATAATGACATCTAATATCTAATAGTTCTAATACTATTCTTAGATTGCATATCTGGTGTCGTATACTATATGTATATATATGGCCTTTAATGACAATGTAAACCGCATAACACAGAAAGACGCAGAACAAACTAGTGCTATCTCGCTCGTAGATAACGTTGAGAACATAAAAAAACTATAAATAATTTATTAAAATGCTCATATGCATTATTCGCTATGTTATACAAGTATATATTAAATTATTGAAGGTGATGGGTGGTTGATAAGATAGATATGCATATTTGTTATTGTAGGGCCGCGGGGGGTGGCGGAGGGCGGCGGGGCGAGCGAGGTTCAAGTGCAAGGCCAACATTTAATCGCGTTAAACAACTCGCGCGCAGATCCGCATACTGCATGTACTCAGCGCAGACTGCAAATGCATACACTTTACGATTGCGACTCTTGATAGATAAAGTATTGATAACTCTGATAGAATGCATAATCAATACATTTATTAAAGTTTCAGATAGTGAAGAACATTTAGTTACGTCAGTATTTACTGACTGAGTTTTTACATAATAATGTTTGAATCTATTGATTTAATAGATTCAAACATTATTATGTAAAAATTAGTTAACATTATTCATTAATAGTGCAGCTGTGCAGCTGGACAGTCGCATATTGATGATATTAACTGAAACTTATATAGAACAAGCCGACCCGCCTCGGCTTCGCACGGGTGCACGGGTGCTGATACTAAATAAATAAATATAAAGTAAATGACAAAAAAAAGTTGATGTGGGTTATCCCTAAGAGATAGACATATACCATCACGGACTTTTCTGTAGACCTTTTCAATGTGTACAATACTTAGTATATTATTTTGATAAAACTCGTAGGGTTCAGCCTGCGTTTGCAATGTAAGCGGAAAAAAATGAAATTATTTACGACATCACATTAGAAACCTCAAAAATAACAGTACTTCTCCACTATTTAATGGATGTTATTATACATATAAACCTTCCTCTTGAATCACTCTATCTATTAAAAAAACCGCATCAAAATCCGTTTCGAAGTTCCAAAGATTTAAGCATACAAAGGGACATAGGGACAGAGAAACCGACTTTGTTTTATTCTATGTAGTGATTGATCTTTTCGTAAGATAGATCTAAGAAAGATGATCAAACTCGGTTCTCAACCAGATAGAACTCTATATATCCAATACAGAAAATTATTTCCAATTTATCCGGTAAGAAATAATAAAAGATATTTTCATATTTTTGGACTAATCATCACACAGCATCACCTAGCCCCAAACTAAGCAGAGCTTGTACTATGGGTGTCAGGTGACTGATATACTACATAGATATTTTTTTAAATACATACAAAAAGACAAAAGATGTATGTAGGGTTATATAAATTGCTTTAAGCAATAAGACTGCCTAATAATACCGCCCTTACTATTTTTCACCCTTTTAATTTCGCCGGTTTTTAATGATGTGTGTAATAATAAAAAATAAAACTATTAAATTTTATTGTATAAACAAATATGGTTCTTCGTCCATTAACGTGTCAGATTTTTAATTTCTCCACTTTTGATAGATGTGTGTAAAAATAAATAAATAAATCTATTCCATTGTCTGAACATCTGCGGATGTGTCAAATTAATTAGATCATCAGTAGCAATCATTAATAACATTTATGTTTGAGACGTAGTCTCATGGACGCGTGCCACTCGGATAGTTGATTGTCGTCTAAACGGCAAATTCCCTCAACTGCCCTATTCGAGGACTTTCTAGAAGTTTTGAATATGACAACGATGGCTGTGCAAAGATACCACCCTTATCCCCAAACAAATTAAAAAATTATAAGTCCAAATGCATCGCATATTTCTTCATATCTAAATGATAAATTTATAATGCACGATAATGTAATTTTTGTTTTACGGAAGATAATCTAAATTTATAATTAAATAAAATCCCCGATTCCAGAACTTAAGTTACCTTAAAAGTAAAAAGTCATACTACTTTATAATGTGCCCCTCGAGTATATTAGCAGATTAGATTTTCGGTTTTCCTTCCCTATTTCATTTCATCTAACATGTCTAAGAACACTCGTGCGAAACTCACCCTTCATACATTTTTTTGAAATGGCGCTCATGAGGGGAGGCCTGCCAGTGGTCCAGTGGTGTACTATGGGCTGATGAAAATGATTTAGAAGCTTGAGGTTTCATACACGATATTCTGAAACTATTTCATCGGAATACTATCAAGAGAACAATTCCTATAACTAATCTACCCATCTACAATACTAGTTATGCGAGTACATAAGAGAGATGTTATAATAACGCGGACAATTTTCCACAGCCGGTTCCTTTGTATCGCATGCGCAATTGTATAATTGCGGTGCAATGGAAAACTATATGTGTATGTATGTATATGATGTACATGTAGCACTGTTTTCCTCTTCTAGGTACATAATGTACAGCCACTGTTTATGAGCAATCGATCGATAAGCGCTCGATGACAAAAGTTGAGTCACCGCCAGCCGTGCACCGGTACGGTTTCTTAATTAATTCGTATAGTTAGTTTTAGGTAACTCCATTTATGCCCGCGTAGCGATAGATTTTCTCGCGAAAAAAAGTGGCTTTTCTCCTTTATGTCTGCCAGGGAAAACAGTTATGTCCGTGAAAAATTAAATAGAAATCTGGCTTAATTGTATTGCGAGCAAAGCCAGATTTCAATAGATAGAACTCTATATATACAAACCCGGATACAAACGGTATTATACCGCGGTTAAAAGTAGGCTATGGTTATTCTGATTAATGCAAGCTATATTGTAGATATAGAAGTTTATCTATCTATATTATCTATATATAGGTAGGTGCTAGGATTCGTTCTGGTCCATGTAATAGTCAGCTCTCCAAGTCCAAGGACACGTCCACGACAGTCGTTATAATTATAACACTTATGGAAGTGTATAGACGGTTATAGCTTATTTCACGACCTATGTATAAGTATTAACTTCTGTGAATATTATAAATGAGAGTACTCCGCCGCATGTGTCAGTATAATCGTGATAATATGAAAAACTATTGAACTTTTTATACAGTTTTTAGCAATAAATCGAGTGATTCAAAAGCTGTTTAACAATCATAGTGAAAAGAGACTGTCATGGAATTTCCCTCCTTTTCAAGGTATGGTATGTATATACAAAGGATTAAAAGAAAACATACCACCTACAACAACGGCATTAACCTGCATCTTGTCATTTCTAAGCTTTGAACAATCAAATTAATAAAGAATTTAAAAAAAAATAAGTTTGTTACAAATCTTGTACATTTTCTATTAAGGGCCTGTTTGACCAACTGTAAAGTTAGACAATGGTCAAAATATAAGCTATTTAGCTCAGACACATATGTCAAAGCGAGATAGCTCTTGACATAACTAACTATTGACACGTATTATTGATAACTAACCATTGCTTAGTTTACTTAGAAACAACCCTTAAGATACAAACAGACAAAACATTTGATATCTGCACTATTTAGCAATTCACTGCGAATTCTGAGCAGTAATAAAAAACGGAGGTGTAATAAAGGGAAGGATGAAAGCGACACCGGTTACCTTGGACCCGATCAGTATCGGTTGCCAAGTCGGGAGTCCGGCAGATGGAAGTAATAATTAACTATATCAGACGAGGGGATTATTTTTTCTCCCCTCAATGGGGTGATTTCGTTAGCTTGCGAAATAATAACGAGTTTTTTATAATCGAAGGTTTTTTTGCAAGCAATTGTAAGTATTGAATTTGCACTTTTGCTTTCAACACTCTGCGGCATGTGTGGCAGTAGAGCTGGGCTTAGGTATATTTTTGCGAAGCTAATGTTTTTCGTAAAGCCTTTTAGACGATCATCATCATCATCATCAATCAAATTTTGGTCTAGCCAGTCACATAAGAAAGTGAAGCCAAGGTCGCCGCCATCGAAATCCATGTGGATATATAAGTATTCAAACCTTGTTTGTCGGGGTTAATCAATATTTCTGACGAAATTTATATTTGTATTGATATATCGCTGGGGATGCGTATAATCAGCCGTTTTACATTACAGCTAGCTGTTTTATAAAACATATCAACATTTAACCGGATTTAATGCTACGTTGTAAAAATACAGCGAGACATCAGCCGCCCTTCATTCTTTGATAGATACGATTCTTATTACTCGTGGTGCTGCAAAGTTTTTGAATATATATTTTTTTATACTTTAACATAACCAGGATATCTGGCTATTCGGTAGCCATTGCCGCGGCACGCGCGCTTCGTTGGCTCTTCTAGCACGTGACTTTTGATGAGCAAATCTAACCTACATATTTTAGGTAGGAAGGATGCTACTGAACCTGGATCGCGATATTGAAAAACGTATCGCGATTATTATGCAGCGTATCGCAATGATTAGAAAACGGCGAGGTTTTATTAAACAGCTAGCCTTAATGTGAAACGGCGGATTATAACATCTTTAATTTAAGCAATCACTAGTGAAAATGGTTAAATAGTCTAAGTTATAATTAGCTATCGCTAGCATTGATACAAGTAGGCAGTGTTATTCTAAAAGTTTAAATTAAAAGTGATACTATAAAGATGAAATTTATTTTTTAAACTATATATAACCTTTTTTGGGATATGTTATACATTACTATGATAGCTAAAAACGTCCTTTGAGTTTCCGTAGCTAAATGGCAAAAAAACGAAACCCTAATGGATTCGTCATGACTGTCTGTCCATATATCATTGCCACTGTTTTAAAGTATTTAAAGGTCTTAATATTGCCCTATTTCCGTGCTTGGTGGTGGTAGCACCAAATAATGCTGCGGTGCAAATAGTACAATTCTTACAAGACTATAGTTAAAGTCTACGCGAGAGGGCCCACTTTGGACGATATTAAACGTCCCACGAGAGTGTAAGATTCAAAACACATCATAGTTAATAATTGTCGTTAAAGTTTGTACACGCAACCCCTGTCGGTTACTGACGATCTTAGCTAGGTGTCCTCAACCAAATAATAGGATTACATTTTGTCGGGTTTCGTGTGTACGTGTAGCTATAGAGGAGACTGTGATGCTAAATCTGCAGTAAAAGCGTCATGAGGACTTACTGAATATGAAAAAAGGGTGTATAACGAAATGGTATGTCAGGTTTCAATGTAAGTGGTGAAAAAAATTTAATAGTTTCACCTAAGAAGTGAGGTGTGTCACTTTTTTTTTTTCTTTAGCCTATATTGTCCCACTGCTGGGCAAAATAAAAATAAAATAAAAAATAAAAAGTTTCTTTAATCAGACAGGTTGTCCACACACATACAAATTTCAAAAATAAAAATACAAGACATTAAATTAAAATTAAATTAAAAATAATCAAAATTAAATTAAAATAAAATTAAAATTAAATTGCAGCAGTCATTCAACAGACTCCCAGTCTAGTGAGTGAGGACTCTGTTGAATGTCTGCATGATGGGCGAGGCAAACTTGCTGCCCACAACCTGCAGGATGGAGTTGCAAAGGCCTCCCCCAACTCCCTCCAACAATCCCTGTCCAGAGCTGTTTGCCCCCAACTTTCCCAAAAGTCCTGAAGGTCGTCTCGCCAACGTTTTCGTGGCCAACTTATTTAAATCATTAATATATTATAATGTGTTTGTGTGTTTAATTGTTTTCTTCAGCGTAAAATAAATAAGAAAAAAAAAATATGTTTGGCAATGGGTTTATACATTGGATTAGGACATAGGCTACTTAAACCGCGGGAGGGTAGGTCGTTCTGCGGGATAATTAAGTAACTCTCATATTAGATAAATTAAAAATGACTATAGCTGGACAAAAATATATTAGAGCCTATTAATATTGCCCCCATACAGCACTATATTAATTAGTTATGTTACATTAATACAGTACTTAATTGTAATACATATTTTAATATTTATATACTTAATACTTATTATTATTTTCTTTATTCAATATTTAATATGATAAATTGAATTAAAATACTTTATTTTTATTTTTTTACAATGTTAACTTGACAATGATATATTAATTCACTGGCTTACCATTATAATATAATATTAAGTTTGTGTTTTGTATAATTAATAAATTTTCTATTATAATCTAGAGGTATTATAACGCTGGTATCACCGCGGGGCAATGCGATTATTAAAAATCTACTTGTGTGAAAGAACAACAAACTTTCACGTTTATAATATAAGAAAAAATTAATAAGGTGATTTTTTAGAGGATAATACGTTTTTCTCCCTGGAAAATTCGTTTACAATGTGTATGGTTTGCATAGCTGCAAAGGTGCGTAATTTATTAAAAAAAAAACAGTGGTCCACAAAGTAGTCTAGAGAAGCATTTCATCGGAGGAGTGGCCGGCGCGTGTACATGAATAAATCCCAATTTGAAAATTAACAGTATATCTTTGAATAATTTTGAATGGCTAGTCACTAGTGCAAAAGCTATACATATTATAAATTAAAATCCCTCGCCGCGTCTGTATGTCCTCCTGTCTTTGTGTTCGGGATAAACTCGCAAACTACAGAGCGAAAATTTATGCGGTTTTCTACAATAGGTAGATATATTCAATAGGAAGGTTTTCGCATCCCAGCAAAGCCGGAACGGGTCAGCTAGTATAACATATACTCCATCCAGCATTCTTCCTCATTCTACTTCCAATATTTTTCGTACAGCGGGGATCTACTCTTGTCATGGTAGCTAGCAATACCAAGGTGTTAGGGATCAAGTCGAAGTCACATCCACCGTCAAAGTGGATTCTTAGTCGCGTCTGAGTTGCTAATGAAGTGTTGGGCGGGCCTCGCGATGGGCGGGTTTCAAACGAGGCGTGACGCCGCCTACCTAACACGTAAAATGACAACGTTAGACGAAAAAAAAAATTCGCTACTTCCTACGTAAAATGAAACTAACCAATTTTTTACACCCGACAAAAAAGAGGACTGTTATAAGTTTAACGTGTCTGTCTGTCTGTCGCCTCATAGCTCCCGAGCGGATGAAGCGATTTAATGAAAGATTGTTATGAAAGTTGCGTGTTTTCTCAAACATGTTTGATTAAAATCGGGTGACCCGTTTAAAAGTTATGAAGGGTGTGGAAGAAAATCTGTAAATATACTCGAGTGAAAGCGCATCACATGCACATTACAAAATAGTATGACTTTTTACTTTTAAGGTTACTAAAGTCATAGAATCAAGGTATTTTTTTTAATTTAAAATTTAGATTATTGAAAATATGCTTTTAAACCGCAAAGCTCTAAGCTCGGTTTGAGCGACATATTTTACGAGAAGGAATATATTTTTCTTAGGCCCTTTTGCCTGTTGAATTAAAACTGAGGTTATATTAAGATGTCTTATCTGGACCTACATAACAAGACCTACTTTGGGTCGATGACCCACGATAGTTAGTTAGTTATGTCTCAAATATCAGAATGTCTAACGTAATTGATTCGAAACTGTATCAAAATTAGTGAAACTAAATCCAAGAATAAATCTTAATTTAACATTTAAGAAAAACCCCCGATTCCAATGCCTTAATTTCCTTAAACGTAAAACAACATAATATTATGCAATGTGGACGCGATGCCATTTCATTTGATACCCCACACTAGTATATTTGCAGATTTTCGGTTTTCCTTACCCACTCTCACCCCCATAACTTTTAAACGGCACAACCGATTTTCATGAAACATGTCTAAGAACACTCGCGCCAGACTCACCTTTCATACAAAAAAAACTAAATTGAAATCGCTCCATCCGTTCGGGAGCTATGGTGCCACAGACAGACAGACAGACAGACAGACACACAGACAGACACGTCAAACTTATAACACCCCTCTTTTTTGGTCGGGGGTTAAAAACTATAATCTTGATTTCATGGACCCAAGTGCGAGTCGAACTCGTTCATTTAGGGCTCCGTTCAGTTGAATGAATGAAAGGTAAATTGCGGTTTAGCACGGTAAGTGCTGAAATTAAATTATTCTGACTGACGAGTCTAATATCTACGAAGCGTTGTCCAGCTAACTGGCCGGTAGCAACTGTATTTACATCTATTATACGTCTAAAAGGATGCGCGTTGCCCTGCTTTCTCTACAGAATTACACTTCCAAATCTGTTTTCAGCGTCATTCGTTTATCGTTCTTTAGCGTCAATTTTCCAGTTGTAAGTTTGGGATTATTGATGGAGTTTTTGTAGTAATTAAAAGTTCAAAAACGAAAGAGACTATAACGGGCCCGCTTCTAATTGGCGTTTCTATGTAGCATTTCATTTGTTTCTAGAGTAGCATACCGTTGTATTTAACTTGACATTTTTCATCGATATTAAATATTTTCTGCAATTTTGCTAGTCCTACTCAAAAGGTTTTAAATAAAAGAACGCAATGTTTTAAACGCATTATTATTTTAACTTAAAAAAGTACCCCAATTAGAAGCATATACAATGTAACGTTAAGTCACGGTTATATTTCTTTACTTGTTTTGAATGACTGGGAATCAATAGTTTTTACGACATCAGAAGAGACAAGTCAGAGTGGAGTCAACACTGTGTTTACCATTCAGAAACCAATAAATGTGAAGAGGTAAATAATTCGAGTGGCTTTCAAACTCTGACCCTTATATGATGAGTTTTGGAACTTTCTAGCAGAGCGATCGAACTTAAAAGTATTTATAGTGAGTATTCTCGCCATAGAAAATAAATTAGGAACAGATAATATGTCACAAGATTTACAAAGTTAACCGCGTGTATATGCGGTGTTGGTTATGTGGGAATACATTACGAAGGGGATTCAAACCACGCCGCGCACCCCAGGATTTTTCTTCTTTAAACATTTATGTGCGCCTTAAACACGTGGTTTAACGGTGAAGGCAAACATCGTGAGGCAACCGGCATGTTCTTAGAACTTTGAAGAGTTGTTGAGAGAAGAGAAGGGCATGTGGCATTAACCCGCGCATAAATAACCTCGAAGCGGTGTTTAATAATGCAAACATTTAAAACGTTTGTTTCATATAAAAAATCGTTCACGGAGAAAAAATAGAGGTAACAAACATAAAAGAAAAATTGCGCGCCCTCAACTGAAATTTCAGCGTCGAATGAGAACCTTCTCTTTTTTGAGGCTACTTTAAAACGTTGCTAAAAATAGATTCTGAATAAAACATATTACTGCTTATATAGCAGTTATTGGCGGTCGTTAAATAACTGATATAATGTGTGAAATATTATGGAAAAATTAGTTTAGAACCGCACGGGTGAGCAAAAACACACACGTGTCAAATTGATGTTCCAACGAATTGAAGAAACGGTTTCCATCATAATACGTCTAAAAGCAGAACAAAAGATAGAGGCTACTCAGAATATGGGGGTCTTGGCTAGCTAGCGAGGTCACAGGCAAATGTAAGGCGAAGGGTGAATTTAGCCCAGTGATATGCTATGCGCCACGTTTGTAATCCACAAATCATATATACGAGTATGATTGTAAAAGGGACGGATGAAAGAAGAATACATGCGGCTGAGATGCAAGTGAAAAGATGGATGTGTGTAGTGTCAAGGAATAAACGAGTATAATAGAGGAACTTTGAAAGTAGCACCAGTGACAGAGAAGTTGAGAAGAAATCAGTTAGCATGCTATCGACATAAATTATTATGAGAAGGGATGAATGTGATGTGGCAAAAAGAGTGTTAGAAATGTGAGTTTTTGGAAATGTGGGAAGAGGTAGGCCAAAGAAAAGATGGATGCTTAGCACTGGTGGAAACGGATTCGAATGGATGCAAGTTCCATCTTGCTCGCACCACAAAATAGCTTAGTATCAGTGAAAACTGTCGCACAATCACACAGATAAGCTATAAAGCAAGAAAAGATGTGCTTTCAAAGTCAGAGTAAAAACATTAATTTCCTTAGAAGCACAGGGCTTACATGGGCAGATCAACTTAATAAAATTAATAAAACTCAATTGTTTAAACAAAAATTCAGTTTAGTTTCTTGCAATTGGACTTTGCGTTTGAAGCGACAATTTGCAAGTTTCGAGTTAAATAAAATTATAAAGTGATAAAATGTTACTCAGCTGAACGTTATTTTGCGTCCAACGAAACAAAAATTATCAAGGAAATAACATAGTCTTGACAGTTTGCTTCAATGTTTTATACTGAGTTGAGAAGCGAATAGTACAATACAGCTTTATCAGTTTTTACAATTGTGGAGTTATTTCTTTAGTAGTAGTATTGATGCCTTGACGAAACATATCAGTCAAGGATATCAGTTCAGAATTCAGACAGTTACACAAAATAAAATCGTAATAAATCAACACAGACTTATTTTGAATAGCAAATAAAAACTATTATACATAAATATGTGTAGTTAGGGGTCGTAATTTAGCCATTCAACCTTTTCGAAATTGCTCCAAAGGAATAAAATAAATATTGAAGGACAAAATTACAAGTGATTGATAATTGCCAAACAAACGGGTATTAAGGTAACATGTCAAAGTTGACAAGAGAGGGTAACATAAATTAGATACACAATAAGTTTATCATCGAAACCACATCCCCTCATTAACCAACGACGCAAAATAAGGGAAAATAAAGGTTCTCAATTCGACGCGTATATATATTTTTTTATAACCGACTTATAGCAAAAAAAAATTGTTCATCAATTTGTCGCGTATGTTTCTTTTTTATGTTGGTTACCTCAGAACTTTGATCGCCGGGGACCGATTTAGATGATTAATTTTTAAATAAAAGATGTTGCTTGCATTATAATTTTATAACACTCGATAAATGGGCACACAAACACAACAAATCGGACCAGTAGTTTCTGAGATGAGTTTCTGAGCGTTCCAACTAAAAAACTCTTAAGCTTTGTAATATTTGTATATATCCTCATTTCATACCGAATTTGGTCGATCCTGGGGTCTTAGGTTCGAATCTCACTTGTTATAGAGTTTTTTTTGTTTACTTTTTGTGAAGAAAAATCCAGAGGTGCGTGGCGGGGTTTGAACCTACGACCTTCGGAATGAAAGTCGAGTGTCCTCCCACTTAGCCAACACTTCACTTTCTTGAGAAATTTATGTGCGCTTTAAACACGTGCTTTAACGGTGATGGAAACATCATGAGGAAACCGGTATGTTCTGAGAACCTTAAACAGTTTGAAGGACTTGTGACATTCACCAACCCGCACTTGGCCAGCTTGGCGAGCTTTCATTTTAAATAATTTAGAAAAAAATTGAGAAGGTTCTCACATTCGGCATATATTTTTAGATCTCAATTTTAACCGAGTTCAAAAATTTGGTTTTATTATTGCGAATATTTCTAGTTACTACTCAAGTTATCTTCAATCATTTTTCTCAATTTGTATCGAAAATTGGGAAATGATTGCACCCACGCTATCGGGAGTAGATGGGCGGCTCAATATTATAAGTAGGAAAGTGTGTTTGTTTGTCAGTCTTTTACGGCAATATTATTGAACTGAAAAGGCTATAAAATTAAATATGATGATAGGTTATTTGATGTTATTATGATATAGATTAGGACATAGGCTACTTTTGTCCGCGGGAAAATACATTATAACGCGGGTAACAGCGCGGGGCACTACTAATCTATAGTATAATAAATCTAAATTTAAAATTTAAGAAAAACCCCCGATTCCCATGCCTTAATTTCCTTAAACGTAAAACAACATAATATTATGTAATGTGGACGCGATGCGATTTCATTTGATACCCCACACTAGTATATTTGCAGTTTTTGGTTTTCCTTACCCACTCTCACCCCCATAACTTTTAAACGGCACAACCGATTTTCATGAAACATGTCTAAGAACACTCGCGCCAGACTCACCTTTCATACAAAAAAACTAAATTGAAATCGCTCCATCCGTTCGGGAGCTATGGTGCCACAGACAGACAGACAGACGGACAGACAGACACGTCAAACTTATAACACCCCTCTTATTTAGTCGGGGGTTAAAAAATTAATGGCAAATGTGTTGGTAAGCGCACAACTTAACAACGCCTGATCCGATTTCGATAATACGTTTTTTTATTTTTTTGTAAAATTCCATGTTGTATAAGTGGGAGCAAGTCGACTGACTTTCTTTCCAAAGGTCGTGGGTTCAAACCCCGCCACGCACCTTTGGATTTTTCTTCTTGAAAACTTTATAATGCCCTTTTAAACACGTGCTTTAACGGTGAAGGCAAACATCGCGCATGTTCTGAGAACTTTAAAGAGTTTGAAAGACTTGAGACATTCTCCAACCCGCACTTCGCCAGCGTGGTGAGGCCACTAGACCTCTAAGGCCTAATCTCTCTCGTCAAGAGAGAAGTCCCTGTGTCCCAGCAGTGGGAACGTTAATAGGGTGATGATGATGAATGTTTGTAGAAGTCCAAGGTTGGTTTTTATGGCGAGAAAAGTTAGAATAATTGCCGGGAAAACAAATTATTAACAATTACCCGTACGAACCCGGAGCGGGACGCTAGTAATAAATATATTTCAAACGAAAAGTCAGTTGTTTTTAATAATAAGAAATCGACTTGTTTAAAGATAGTACTAGTTGTTTAATTTATACAGACATGATGAAGTCCCAGCTAATTTAAACATCAAATTAATAAAACAAATAGAAAAGTGAAAAAGAAGATACTTAATACATACGTATATAGTAGGTAGGAATGTACTATATAAGACAGAAACAAAATATCTCAACCACCTGATTCCAACGTAATGTATTTATATTACATCATGTAACGCAATAATAACACAAACCAGTTTTAAAAACAGTATTTACAATTTAAATTAGATAATTGTGGATCTACGGCAACTAAAAAACATTGAGTCCATGATAAGTGACTTTGGTTTATAATATAAACGTTAAATGAAAGTGTTGTTCAGAAACTGGTTACAGTATGCTGTCAACAAATGTATTTATGTATTATTTATTTAGGATTACAAACAAATGATAAACATCATTTATATAATATAACTAGCGGCCCGCCCCGGCGTCGCACGGGTATAAAATTTACCCGGAAATTCGGGAGAGTCCATTGAGGACAAACATTGTGACACGAGATTTATATATATTAAGATAAATTACGTTAAAAGTATTGTTATTGAACAAGTGCTCCCTCAATTAAAGGTAATCACAGCTTGTAGGAGTATGATGAATTGAATGGAGATTGTTTTTATTATTTATTTTAACCCCCGTCAAAAAAGAAGGGTGTTATAAGATTGACGTGTCTGTCTGTCTGTCTGGAACATCATATCTCCCGAACGGATGAAGCGATGAACGATGAAGCGATTTCAATAATTGAAATCGGGACTAGATTTTGTACGATCTACAATTTCTGGTTTCGGGTCTGGGTATTATTAAATTAATATATTTACAAAAAAAAAATGTAATGTGTTTATTACTGTGAAATAATGATAAACTTAAATGTGATCACTTGATCACTTGATCTCAATGTTATATATATTTTAAATCTTCTCTTAAACAAATCGAGAGAGAAACGGTAGTTTCTGCCGCACAGCGGCGGTCCCCATGCTTTTGTACAGCTACGCGACATCAAAGTTGGATGTTTACAGGCAAAAATTTCCCGTGTTGCTGTGACGCGTGGGTATAACCGAAGAAATAATTTGAAATTTTTTTTACTAAGTTATTATAGATACGAATGTTTAAGACATCATCATCATACGCATCGGAACGATGATACGATTCCGATGAGTATGTCGAAGACGTCAGACGACAAAGTCTCAGCAATAGGGTCCCATAAATTATAACCTTTGGGTACAGATCCCAAAACACTAATTTTTACTGAAAAAAAAGCTGTTGGCAACTAGATTTCTTTTTTAAAATACGTTAACCTTTTCGAGAGTTGTTAGCACATGTTTCATGAAAATCGGTTGTGCCGTTTAAAAGTTATGGGGGTGAGAGTTGGGAAGGAAAACCGAAAATCTGCAATTATACTCGAAATTTTCAGTAAAATGTATATAATATGGACATTTAATTTGTATTCCCACTCAATTAATGTTGTCTGAAATAAAATGATTTGAATTTGAATATAAACTGAATTCTAGGTGATGTAGAATAAGTTCACCACACACTTCATATTTATTTCATCATTACAGACAATCATCGGGACAGGTCAAAGACCCAGATTTCACCATTACGAACGCGATCAGATCAGCTAACAAAATAAATAAAACAGCCTCAGAAAACAAAATAAATAAAACATAAATTGTAATTTTTCAATGGTTAAGCTTGGTACAATAAAACATAATTTGTAGCATAAACGTTGAAATTGCGGCTTAATAATATTATAACTATTCGTTTATATAATTAACGAATAAAAGAGTTCATAGAGAAAAAAGCTCCAAAAGCTCAAAGTAAGTTGAAAGTAGCACCAGTGACAGAGAAGTTGAGAAGAAATCGGTTGGCATGGTATGGACATATTATGAGAAGGGATGAATGTCATGGTGACGAAAATAATGTTAGATATGTGTGTTGATGTATATGTGAGAAGATGAAGGCCAAAGAAAAGATGGATGGACTGTGTGAAGGATGACATGGTGTAAGAAAGGAGTGAGTGTTGAGATGACGAGTTACAGAGGAAAATGGAAGGAAAAAACATGTTGTGCCGACGCCGACCCCACGTAATGTGGGATAAGAACAAGAGAATGATGATGATGTTGGATGATGTAGCAAACATAAAAAAATACGCGTCGAGTTAATAACATCGATCTGGTATCCGATTAAAACAGTAGCACAGTGTCGCTAACTGGTAACCCCGTCCCTATAGAAACCACCATTGCAAGGGAGTTATCATCATCATCATCCTGCCCTTGTCCCACACTATGTGTCTACCCTCCGGGCTAGACACATAGTGTGAGCACATTACGAAACACGAAAAAAATGTTTCACGCAATGGCCCAATTGCGTGAAACATTTTTTTTGTGTTTCGTAATGTGGTCCGGAGAAGCGCAAAGGGTCGGCGCAACATGTGTTTTTCTTCTATTTCCCTCTATCACCCGTCATCTCAACACTCACTCTTTTCTTTTCAACGCTAACTGTACGTTAATCTAACAAAGATTAGATGTAAAGACTTCAGAATCGTTAAGCATGCTTTTTAACAAATATTTGCATCTAGTAGTGCCCTGCGGTGTCCCCGCGGCAAAATCAGTTCAGTAGTATATTCTTATTAACAATGCATCAGTCAAATTAATAAAAATCATTAGAAATAAAAATAAGTAATCAATGGTAAAAAATATAAATTCAGCAATGTAAGTCTTTACTGCCATTACCTTAATAAATTCTATAACATAACTAGCTGACCTTAGCAAACGTTGTTTTCCAAAATGAAAATAGATAGTAGCCGATTCCTAGACCTACTGAATATGCATAAAAATAAGAGTTGGTTAAGCCGTTTTGGAGGAGTATGGCAACGAAAACTGTGACACGAGAATTTTATATATTAGATGTAGAATCTAAGCCAATGTCAAGCTATTAGGAGTAATAGATCTCATATGGAAGGTAGTATTTTAACGGATTTCGTTTTGTTTGAGACAAATCTTACTGATTATGAAAAACTTCATAAAATCACTTCTAAGACTGATTAGCATTATAGACAAAAAGTTCAGTTGCCTAATTAACGCTAGGGAACAGACAGAAATTAAATGATTTCAATTCAGACAACAATTCGCAATTCAGAGCAAATATCGGAAAAACTAAGAGTGAGATAATACATATTTTATGCGATTATGAAAATATATTTATCAATTACCATAATAAGCATAATTCATACCTTTTTTACAGCTTATTTGAACCACAATCATACTAGTACATTGTCAATTCAGACATCTAGACCCAAATATGCAAATATGTTATGCCATAGCTCCTTTCTATTTTAAGTAAAGTTTTCTCCATCCTAAGGTTGCCTGGAAGAGATCGCTTTTTAGCGATAAGGCCGCCCATTTTACCACTTATTTTTACTTATTTTATTTTACGTGTTTATGTTCCTGTGTTGTGTACAATAAAGCGTTTTTGTATTGTATTGTAGTATCAATAAACATGCGTAGCAAAAACCTTGTAACATTTTTTTGTAAATATATAAAAAAATCGCATAAGAAGGGGGGGGGGTAAGAAATATGTCACTAAAGAAGTACATAAAACTTAGAAATTCGATATAAAAGTAGTTCGAATATCAACCACAAAGCAACCAAAACTATTATTGATATTACTTTATTTTTGAAAATAAATACTTTTAACGGTGATCAGTAGTATCGACATAGTTAGATGGATCAGCGGCCTTAGCTGACCATGTGGATAGAATAGGGTACGATAAACATGAGCATCTTCAAATCTAGAGTGATTATGATGATAACTTTCTAGATCTTTGAGATCGTCGTTAACGACACTTTCAATTTTAAAGCTAGTGATTTACCTTCATCATCGACTCCTTCAATCATGTGAGATTGTGATCAACAAAAATGTCGTCTACACTGACACTTTCCTTTAGGTAAGATGGTTTTCTATGATGTTGTAAACACAGACAAACACAGACAGGTGGCTGAAACCTTCCGAGGGTGCTGCCCTGGTGGGTGTACTGTGGAGGGTAATGTTGTGATCCGTACTCGAAACAACATTTCCAGTGTTAGGTACAGTCAAGCATAATAAACTGATGAAATAGAGTCACAAAATAATATATACTCGAAGTTAAGGCCCAAATTACTGACTACTCTCTCATGTAAGTGACTTACGTCTCATAAGTAAGTGATCACATTTATTTTGATCCTCGGTATTATTTTGATAAAACTTTTGACCAACTAAAACTTCATTTGAAATTGACACATAAGTATAACTCGTTGCATCTGGCACGTCATACTAGAATATAATAAATAAATAAATATAAATAAATATTGTCCGACAATCCACACATCATCATCTAGCCCCGAGATAAGTTCTAAGCTTGTGTTAGGGGTACTAGAAAATACATCTGATATACTAAATATAATAGACTTACATAGATAGGTAATTTTACTATACATATTAAACACCCAGACCAGGGAGAAAATGCTTGCAGAACATACAAACACTCGACCCCTCGGCGGGAATCAAACCCTCCTGCACCGCAAGCGGACCGCCCACCGCGCAAATGAGGCAGACACACAAAAATTTTTTGAAACGTTGATTTTCTTCACTTACTTCCGCTTCCGCTGACTGTACGAGTGATATAGTGTAAAGTTGTAAACACGGAAAATCTGACACAGTGACTTACAGCGGCTGGGGGTACTGCAACGTGTAATGGTGCGGGTAATGATGCGGCGGCTGCAGCTCGTGCATATGCATGTGCGCGTAGGGATGGAAGTCCGGCAGGCGGTAGTCGCGCGACATGGCGGCGCGGCGCGGGCGCGCGACTGTCTCGGCGCGCGGCCGGCACCGGCGGCGGCGGCGGTGGCGTGCGGCGCTCTAGCGCTCGCTCGCGCCTCCCGCGCCCGCCCCGCCCACCGCCTCACCAATCGTATACACCACAGATCGTAGATCGCACCCACCAGGTGCAACAAACCACCACCGTTGCCCTCATTTTCCCGAGGTAAAAACGAGCCTAAAGCCTACCTCGCTTAATTGGCTATCTAACAGTAAAATAATTATACAAATCAGACCCGTAGTTCCTAAGATTAGCGCGATCAAACAATCAAATAAAATCTTCAGCTTTATAATATTAATATTTATTTAAGAAAGTGGAACGGGAATTCTTCTCTATCTATGAATCTATGTTAATACTACCCAAGTTAATATCGCGTAACTTGGCCACGGAAGCACATTACAACACATTATCATTCAGCTGCTGAAACGAAACATCCTAATTAAATCCTTTCAATACTTTGTAATAATCCTCCTGCAAAATAATCAGACTTTATTGAAAAAATCACAAACAAGCGTCCACCGATTAAAAAATTTATAGCCGTTTTTTTACCGTACAAAAACAATTGCCTCAGTGGCGCTGTTGTCGATTACCCGCATGCGGTGCTAGAGGTAGCGGGTTCGATTTCCGTCCAGGGATCAAGTGCTTGTATGTTATGCAAGCACTTTCTCTTGGTCTGGGTATTTAAATATGAATAATAAAAAATATATATTTAAATATGTCTATCATATTAAGTATAATCCAATGTTTAGTACCCGTAACACAAGCTTAGAGCTTACCACGGGCCTAGATGTTGTGTGGATTGTCCGGAAATATTTATTTTATTTTATTTATTAAACTAAGAGTTTTTGTTAGAAAAACTATAAATAACATTCCTTGCAGCCTTACAGCCATACGCATTTAACAAATTCAACAAAACATCACCACAGTGTTATCTTATTCATTATCCTCTTACAGTAATCGCTGGTACTGAGCCTATTCTTAAGGAGTCCAATTACATCATAATCATAATCCAATTATATAAGATTATGCACAGTGACAGTGTTCAGTTCCGGACTGGCTATTATTGTAGCCTACAGGAGGTGGAGTGGACGGGACGCGGGCAGGGTAATGTCAGATGCAGACACGGGGCCGGCGCTGGGAGAATAAGGACGAGGTCGGGGCTACTTTTTAGGGTTCCCTGGCCAAGCGGCGACAAAACGGAACCTTTATGGATTCGTCATGTCTGCCTGTCTGCCTGTATGTCTCGGCTTATTTTTCGAAACTATAAGAACTACACTGTTGAAACTTGTAGGTAGATGTATTCGATGAATGAATTAGAAAAAAAAACTTTAAAATTCTGGGTTTCACTTTTAACTGCTGCCCCATCTTAGACCACATCGTCACTTTACATCAGGTGAGATTGTGGTCAAATGAAAGCTTACCCAACTTAATAAAAAAAAAACCACACTCTTTTTTTTAAATAGGTTTCTAATATATTTTTTTCTAAACTGAATTGTTTACCCGAGACACACTTTCAAAGTGATACAACGTGTTTAAAATTCGTTTTACAATATTCAGAATTACATGATTGTCACTCCCGAGTAATCCCGCTAAAAAGCATCTCACTAACAAACGTATAGCCGAAGCATAATATATTTAACATCAGCTATGATATAAATATAAATTTAAAATTTAAGCAAAAACCCCGATTCCAATGCCTTAGTTGCCTTAAAAGTAAAACACCATAATATTCACGCTTTCATAATTTGATACCCCACTCGAGTTTATTTGCAGATTTTCGGTATTCCTTCCCCACTCTCACCCTTAAAACGGCTCAACCTATTTTCATGACACATGTCTAAGAACACCCGCGCCAAACATACCTTTCATACAGAAAAAAAAACAAAATTTAGATCGCTCTATCCGTTGGGTAGCTATGATGTTCCAGACAGACAGACAAACAGACAGACAGACACGTCAAACTAATAACACCCCTCTTTTTGGTCGGGGGTTAATAACTCATTAAAAAACGAACAAAACTCAACTTAACTCATTTAAAACGTATAGATAAAGCATACATAATACATATATCTAACATGAGCTATGATTTAACTCATTATGTAACGAAACACCGTGGGTCGACCCTGAGACCAGCCCTGTGCGAACACAGGTGAGCGATAACATTGTCAATTGTGACAAAGGCGGGCCAATTTATTTCTCATAACAGTATATTTATTTAATACTTCAAAAACATGCACTTTACTTTGCGCTATTACATTTGACAATGAATGCCATGAATCATTTTTGTGAACTTGACATCTAATACATCTATGCAATTTTAGAATATTTAAGATTGGACATTCTCTAAGTAACTGACATTCTTGTCATTTTATAATATTTCTTAAAAATTTTCTATTTTAATTATTTATTTTATTTTTATTTTTTTAATTTTGTCTTATTATTTTTATATAAATTGACATTATCCGTCTGTGTGGGGACATCATAACTCCCAAACGGATGAAGCGATTTCAACTTAGTTTTTTTTTGTATGGAAGGTGAGTTTCGCACTAGTGTACTTAGACATTGTTGATAAAAATCGGTTGACCCGTTTAAAAGTTATGTGGGTAAAATTGGGGAAGGAAAACCGAAAATCTGTAAATACTCGTATGAAGCTGAAATTTATTTTGTAAACTGTATAACACTTTTTAGGACAGGTTATTCATTACTATGATAGCTAAAAACCTCCTTTTGGTAATAGAGGGTAAAATTAATTTGTAGAGTCGGGCAAAAATATGCAACGAGACTACGAATCCTGTATTTTTTTTTATTTCGGCAGGGTGTAGATCTGTTTGACATTGGTAAGTCCATGGATCGTTGGAGATATGTGATGGAGGATTGCATCAATCACTCCCTAGTAGGCTAGGTTCCGGATATAACGAGACTTTTGATATATCAACAAACTAGATTGCGTGGTTGTTTTTAACCACCGACGAAAAAGATGGGGTTTTTGTAAGTGTGACGTGTCTGCTTGTCTGCCTGTTTGTGGCATCATAGCTCCCGCCGAACGGATGAAGCGATTTCAATTTAGTTTTTCGTATGAAAGGTGAGTTTCGCGCGAACTTTCTTAGACATGTGATTAAAATAATAATTAAAATTTGACATTCGTGTAGCTATAAAGTAGGCATTATTTTAATTGTTCATATGAATTATAAATGTATTTCAGATTTTGACATTTAAGAATAATAATGACATTAGTTATTATATTTTGAATTAGTTGTGGCACTGCAGAATCGCGTTAAAAACCATACTGTGACTTAAATATATAATTTTTTTATTATCAATAAATGACTAATAAGACACGTTTGATAAGAATAGTCCTTATAATTTAAGAAAAAGTTGCTGTGACATACGGACAGACAGACATGACGAATCCAAAAGGGTTCCGTTTTCTGCCATTTGGCTACAGTACCCTAAAAAGGGGTGGACTATATCTAGCAAATTTTTATATAGTAATATTAAGATTTTTTCAAAATTAATAAAGTTGACTTCATAGAATAACCATGTTCACTTGGCTGAAGCCCGAGTGCAGATGATATCGCCCCAATATTATCAAGGAGAAAACAAGATGATTAAATTATAACTGAAAGGGAGGTTCAAGTTTTCAAAATCAATTCTACGACAAAAGAGAGAGATAGAGAGAAACTTTATCAAGTGCTAATAATATTACTTTTTAGGGTACCGTACGTACAGAATAAAACGGGACCTGGGGACTGACACTTTGTGGTCTATCACCAGAACCATGATAGATAGAGTTATCATTTTGAGGGATATTATATTTCAGTTACCGTTATAACAACAAATGCTAATAAACATAATATGTATATCAATAAAGGGGGTATACAAAATACTGGCGTGAGGCCAGTACTAGGATGGGTGACCTCTCTAACAGTAACATTTTTAACATAAACAAAAATTTAACGTGTCTATCTGATACTTCTCAATTTTTTTTTTACGCTAGGTCTTTGATCTTTTCCTTAGTAATTTTTTATATTAATTTGTGCACTATTTTCTAAATTATGTGAATTTTGTAACTATTGTTTTGTTTAGTATTGTTTTTGCATAAGTTTTAATTTAACCATGCGCTATGAGCGCTATCAGATCAGGCTAAACTCGTTTTACCGCCAAATTTAGATCAAATTGACATTAAATTTGCATTTTTCAATGGTTGAACATTTGTAGCAAAAAATTATGAAATGGATAGAATTATTTAAATATTACTAAAGAACTGTAATGTTCTTAATTACAAAAGAAATCTATAAACCAAAATATTAATAAGTAAAAAAAATTGGATTCTACTTTAATGTTCTCAATTGCAAAAAAATATATAAACAAAATTATTAATTAGAAAACTGGAAAACAAATCTGCACATTAATCGCGGTATTTCCGCGAGAGCTGCGAGTTGCGCGCGCGCCTTTGACCTTGTCTTACACGTGTCGCACGTACATCGGTGCACAGCGCACTTATGCAACGAATGCACTAGCTGACTACGCGCTAATCTGCGCCACTGTGACGCGCACCACTCGCGTCATCGGAGAGTACCTACCTACCGATTAATTGCTTACCTAAGATGTATCGGAGAGCTGACCGGTCAAGGGGAACCCTTTCAGGACATTTTATATTAAAACCACGACCAAAAATGAGGGGTGTTACAAGTTTGACGAGTCTGTCTGTCTGTGGCACCTGAGCTCCCGAACTTATGAAGCTATTTCAATTTAGTTTTCTGTTTTCTTCATTAAAGGTGAATTACGTGCGAGTGTTCTCAGACAAATTTATTGCAAATCGGTTGAGCCGTTTAAAAGTTGTGGGGTTGAAAGTAGCTATAGTAGTAAGAATAAGCTAATGTGTATTCAGCGGCACAGCAAAATACATATTTCTCGAACATTACTGTGGTGTGAAGAGCTAGTACTCAATGTTGGTTATATTATAAAACATAACAAAATTGTATTTAGAGACTGCCTTTGTGGCGCAAGAGGTAGGGGGTTCCAGTCCCGCTGAAGGGTCAAGTGTTTCTATGTTCGCCAAGAACTTTCTCCTTGGTCTGAGTGTTTAATATGTATAAGAAAAAATATCAATGTGAGTATATCTATGATATTAAGTATATTAGATGTTTAGTACCCGTAACACAAGCTTACCACTAGACGTTGTTGTGAGGATTGTCCGACAATATTTATTTATTTGTATTTCGAACTATGGTTAAACAAATAACCGCCGTTGTATCTACTACATGCTCCTATGTTTTCTGATACTAAACATTGCAGACTGCTGGTCCTATACCAACATCCGACAGAAGGTTGGCCAACACGGTGCTAAGACAAACTGCGGTTGGTAACCAAACTCTGCTAGGCCTTAGCCCTTAGGGCGTATTAAATATATTGATATCATTCGCCTAATCTAATACCTGACTTAATAAACTTGCTGCAAAATAGTATTGTAATAATCATTGAAGTATACCTAACCAAAGAAAGTTCATAATATATAACATAAATCACGCAGTTTTAGAGGGCTTTACCTTCTGTGCTAGTTAGAAAATGTGTTATGAAACTGTGTTGTGTGTAATAATAAGCATGATGAATATATCAAAATATGTAGGTGTTTATATTAAAAAATATATATGTTCGTAAAAAATGTAACCTAGTTGACGGATTATTATTCTTTTACTATTGACTAAAAGTTCTTGCGGTAATTAATACATTCCAACAGCTGTTGATGATTGTCTTGATAGTAAATTATATTTATACAGCCAGTTAATTCATTCAGCGATCTGCTTTGAAAATGCTTGCTAACATATGTAAAATTCCAATTTTAGTTGTAAAATTATTACCATTAAAAAATTGTTATTGGGGAAATATTTTTAAACACAGACTAACTAATTATTTAACACCAGCCGTAATAGTAGATACATATAACTACTACGCACTGTTACATCAACATAAGGCATGATCTGGTAAATGGATTTCATGATGACGTCATAATCTCATTAAGTCCTAGTTACACAACAGTTACCAACAGCGACATCTCTTATTTCATTGCGGAACTACTGCAACTAAATTACCTCAACTACCTCAACTTGCGAGGAATTTCCAATAGAACATTAACTATTGAATAAGGACCGTAACTTTAAATGATAGGAGATGTGTCGAAGGTTAAGTAGGTACTTACTTCGGCTTATATAAAAGTGAAAACGGTTTTGACTGTTTTTTCTGATATATAAATAACTAGTAGTGCCCCGCAGTGTAACACGAAATAATTAATTGTCCCGCGGTAAAAGTAGCCTATGTCCTATCCCAGGCTCTAGAGAATGATCGACAGACAGAGTTACTTTCGCATTTATAATATGTATTAGTATGGAAATCATAATATAGCAAAGACCACAACGGCGTGGGTCCCAATCAGCACTAGAAACGATGGGATGGCCCAGGATAAGACGGCGGGAATATATACTGGATTAATAGTTATCTCAGGCCGAGATTAGTTTAAGTGGGTATAAAGTCCAATAGCAGAAAGAGGAAAGGAGTGCTTTTGCCTAGCAGTGGGACAGCATCAGTAATACACGTTGATATCTCTCCGGATTAACTTTCATATTTTTGCTTCACTTTAAAACCTAGATCTAGACCACCTTTCCCCAATAAATTCGCTTGCGCGTTTTTACAAATAAGGCTAAATAAAAAATTTAAGAAAAACCCCCGATTCCAATGTATTATTTTTCTTAAAAGTAAATAAAACACTTTAATATTATGCAATGCGCACGCGATGCGCTTCATTTGATACCCCACACTAGTATATTTGCAGATTTTCTGTTTTCCTTCCCAACCCTCATAACTTTTAAACGGCTTAACCGATTTTCATGAAACATGTCTAAGAACACCCGGGCCAAACTCACCTTTCATTGAAATCGCCCCATCCGTTCGAGAGCTATGATGGAACAGACAGACACTTATAACACCCTTTTTTTGCGCTAAGGTTTAAAAAAACTCTCGCCGTTCTGGCATTAGAATTCGCACCAAAGAATAGTTTAATAATTGGAATCAATAATTTTGTTTTACTACATAATCGTTTTTATCATTATCTATAAGCATGGTTCATTTATTTAGTTATTGTTAGATTAGATAAGACAACACTTTATTGCACACCACACAAAATACCTACACAAAAAATAAACATAGACTAAGTATATAATCAAAATCATAATGATGAATATTGTTATATTTTTAATTACTATTATTTAAATTCACGTTTGTTAAATTGTAATTTGTATTTATTTTGTAATTACATATTCATTATTAGGTAATAATGGATGTGTAGCGTCACAGCAACTTCAGTCTCGGTGCCTTCAATGGATATATTAATTAGTTGTCTGCGTTAATTGCACACACGTTATAATCACGATGGGTGTGCATGTTTCGGAACTCAATTTAGGCTAAGTACTCCTCACGTACTCCTATGGCTTGACCGATTCTTATGAAATTTTGTGAGCATATTGAATAGGTCTGAGAAACGGCCAACATCTATTTTTCATTTTGCAAAACAATGTTTGCTGGGGTCAGCTTGTATTTTAATGTTTTGATTGGTTTCTGTTTTGCATAAATAAATTTACAGATGCATTGGGTATTATAATAGAAGATACGGTCAATAAAATATGAAAAACCTGTTAAACACAAGTAGAATTGCTAAATTTCCAGTTCAACCTAGAGCCTACATTGTTTAGATCCGGGTGTCTGATCAAATACCGGATGATTTTTTTTTTATATATAAATATTTTTATGTAAAATAGTACACATAGAATTGAATGCAATGTTGCTATTTAATTAGTACGTAACTTTTCCTTCCGCATACAGGGAATAAAATGTCCTTCAAACTTTTTCAAGTTCTCAGAAAATGCCGGTTTCCTCACGAGTTTGTTTTCACGTGTTAAGTGCACATACATTTTTCCAGAAGAAAAATCCAGAGGTGCGTGGCGGGGGAACCCACGACCTTCGGCATGAAAGTCGAATATGCTCCCACTTAGCTAACACGGCTTTTATATGGCTACTTGGCTATGCGTATTTACGTGCGGATTTTTTTGGTTATAGTACTTATAGTAACAATATTGTAAATAGTAATAAAGACTCCTACCTTCCACGTTTGATGCGTGTCATAAGGGGCTGCGAGGAGGCACGCCTCTGCTGTTACCTGAGGACAGAAGGTTAATATTAGGTCCTTACATATGAAATTGGCGTTTTGTATGGGAGGAACAAAAAGTCGAATATTTTTTAATATAATATATTTAATTAATCAAAGTATGAACCATTATTTTCTATGCACTTTTGCCATCTTATAGGTAGTTCATTGATCCCTTTACTAAAAAAACCAGTCGGACGGGAATCAATAAAATCTTTGAAGGCGATTTGGACTGCCCCATCGGAGTTGAATTTTTTCCCTTGCAAGAAGTTATCCAAATTTCGAAAAAAATGGTAATCTGTTGGAGCAAGGTCCGGGGAGTACGGAGGATGTCTTAGACTTTCCAATTGAAGCTCTTCTAATTTAGTAGCCGTCTGTTGCGCAGTGTGTGGTCTAGCGTTGTCGTGAAGCAGCAGTGGCGTGGAGCGATTGACCAGCCTAGGTTGTTTAGCCGCTAGCTTTTCCATCATGGTTTGCAATTGCTGACAATAGTCATCAGCCGTAATAGTCTGGCCAGATTTGAGAAAACTGTAATGAACAATACCGGCACTAGTCCACCAAACGCTTACAAGTAACTTTTTTGGGGTTAATTTTCGCTTGGGGCAGGATTTGGCTGGCTGGCCAGGATCCAACCATTGCGCTGAGCGCTTCCGATTATCGTAAAGAACCCATTTTTCATCACAGGTAATGATTCGGTTTAAAATACCTTCATTATTGTGCCGGTTTAGTAATGTAACGCAGCAGTCGACGCGCGTTTGCCGGTTTGCTTCAGTCAATTCGTGAGGTACCCACCTTTCAAGCTTTTTAATCTTCCCAATTTGCTTCAAGTGAATTAAAACAGTTTTATCACTAACACCGCAGCCTGCAGCTAACTCGGACGTGGTTTGCGATGGATCCGCTTCCACAATAGCCTTCAACTCTTCATTATCAACTTGAGTCTCAGGCCGTCCACGGGGCTTGTTCTGCAAGTCGAAATTTCCAGAACGAAAACGTTGGAACCAAAAACGAACTGTGTTTTCTTTTGCAACACGACCGCCATACACATCATTCACCCTTCGAGTTGTTTCCGCAGCACTAGTGCCACGGCGGAACTCGTACTCGTAAATAATGCGATATTTTAAGTTTTCCATTTTGTAAAATGAGTGACGCAAACAGAAAAAAACAGAAGAAAAAAAACAAATGAATGACGATCATCGAAGCACAAATACATGAGTCTATAGCTGTACAAATTTGAATTTGGAATTCCTTACCAAAGAGGAGAAATTTGTGATTAAAGTGGCCAGTACGAAAAACGCCAATTTCATATGTAAGGACCTAATATATTTGACACAGTTTAATAAAAACAAATATACCAAATCTTTATAAATAAAAATGAATTGTTGTTCGTTAGTCTGATTAAAACTCGAGAACGGCTGAACGGATTTATCTTATCATAGTCTTGAAATGTTCGTGGAGGTCTAGGGAAGGTTTAAAAGGCGAGAAAAAAATTGAATAAAAACCCGTGCGAAGCCGGGGCGGGCCACTAGTTTTAAATAAAAATAACCACCGATTCCTGAACTTTAGTCCCCTTAAAAGGAATAATACTATGTTGTATTGTGCCCGTAATGCGCTTTCATTTGAGACCGAAAAATAATCTTTAGCGACGAGGCACATTTTTGGATATGGTTTTGTTAATAAGCAAAATTGCCGTATATGGGATGACCACAACCCACATGAGGTTCACCAGGTAGAAATTCATCCACAAAAAGTTACTGTTTGGTGCGGATTTGGTCAGGCGGCGTCATTGGTCCGTACTTCTTCAAAAACCACGTTGGCGAGGCCATAACCGTCAACGGCGAGCGCTACAGATCAATTATAAACAATTACTTTTGGCTTGAATTGAACAATATGGACGTGAACGATGTGTGGTTCCAGCAAGATGGCGCTACTTGCCACACAGCGAACAACACAATAGAGATTCTGCATGAACGTTTGAGGGTAGGGTTATCTCTGGCAGAGGTGACGAGAATTGGCCCCCAAGATCGTGTGATTTGACCCCGCTAGTCTCATTCTTGCGGGGTTTTCTGAAGTCGCAAGTCTTTGCCAATAAACCACTATCGACCGTTGCCCTGAAAACCAACATAACAGGCCATCGCTCAGATTCAGCCGGATCTAGTAGCAGAGTCATTAAAAATTGGACCTCTCGGATTCGTGCCACCATACGAAGCCGCGGCGGACATTTCATTTTCAAATGGGCCTTTCAAATAAATTTCGTTAATATCTTGCACACGTTAAACCACGTGTGTACAGCTCACATAAATGTTGCAAGGAGAAAAATCCTGAGATGCGAGGAGGGCTTTGAACACACGACTTTCGCGTGTTTTGTGACGACTTTTGTGCTCCGACTTAGCCAACGGCTTTATTTTAAATGTGTGTGTTGTGTATATAAATGTTATTTGTCTCTCTCTCGATAAGGAACCAAAACTGCATTTAAAGACTATTTGGAAGTTTGCTTACCTCGACAGCATGGTAAAGCACGCTAAGCTTTTGAAATCTTTGGCCTGCGGTGGCCTGGTTAATCCGCGCTCGTTAGAGGCATTAAGCTCGTTAGTCGACGACCAGCGAATTGTGTAACCTAACACACATAAAGCGAATTATTTTTAACCCCCGACCGAAAAGGAGGGATTTATAATATTATTTTATTATTACCTCACCGATTTCAACTACACAGTGTAAAAAATTGAAGCGAACTGTCAAGACAATGTTATTTCCTAGATTATTTCTACATGATTTAATAACACCATCTCCATTCCATAACAGAACCAGCAGACGTACGGCGCAGTACCATCCCTACCTGGTGGACATTCCCTCTAGTAGCACCAAGTGGTTTTCCTCTACTTTTCTCATGCGTACCGCTAAGGACTGGAACAAGTTGCCTGCATCTGTCTTCCCTGGGTATCCTCAAAGAAAGAGTAAATACCTTCTCGGTCTTACGCCCCTTCTTAGACCACATCGTCATTTTACATCAGGTGATCTCACCTGTGTGGTCAAATAAAAGCTTATCTAGCATAAAAAATTTTTGACTATACAATATTATTTCTTTTTTTCTGTATTTACTCGTATTTGCCTATATAATTATAAGACCACTTATAATTGAGGTAAATTAGAACCACGCATTGTTAGGCATGTGATGTGCTTATAAACCGACTTTCAACACAAAAAGGTGGTTCTCAACTAGTCGCAAATGTTTTTTTTTGTTTTTTATTTATGTTTATACCTCAGATCTTTGATCTCCGTGGACCGATTTGTATAATTTTTTTTTTTATGAAAACTGGTGCTTGTAAATTGGTGCTATTCTTTTCACAAAGTCAAAGTCAAAACATTTATCTCCTTAGAAGCACAGGGAATTCATGGATAGGTCAACTTAAAATAATAAAACTACATTGTTTTACAGGCTTGAGCCTGTCAGGCTCAGGCTCTACTTAAAAACGTCGAAGTGTTTTTAACTAACTTGCAAATAAGAGGACGAGGATAAGAATTCGGGACGTATCTACTGCTTTCCTCAGAGCCAAATGGCAAGAAACGGAACCCTTAAAGATTCGTCAGGTCTGTCTGTCTGTTAACTCCGTAACTATTAGAACTATACTGTTGAAAAGTCAAAGTCCAAACGTTTATTTCTTTAGAAGCACAGGGAACAGGTCAACTTAAAGTTAATTAAACCTATAATTTTATTTTAAATATAATATTGTCTTGCCAGTTCGCTTAAATTTTACAACACAAACAACACAGCTTTATCAGCTTTTAAAATTTTGTTATTTTTTAAGTAGGTACTTACATGTATTTAGTGAACAGCTTTAAGATTTTCACTCAATAATAAAATAAAAATAAAAAATTGTGCATACGCGACCAAAGCGACCGTGAAGATGGAAAGTCTACTGCGCGGTGGACGCTACCCAATCTTTCTTCTTAGTCGTAACCTTATGACTGAGGGACGTGACTATGGCGTCTCATTAGCTTTGTCACCACTTCTCTCCATCGACTCCGGTCCTGAGCCAACTGTATTGATGATTGGAGAGTGCCACCTGTAGCGTCCTGTGTTGTGTGGGTCCACCGTGTAGGTGAGCGGCCTCGACTTCTCTCTCCTGCCACACTGCCAGTAATTATCAGCCTCTCCAGGCTGTTCGGGTCACGCCTGATTGACCCAATCTTTACTATGGCATATTGCACATCTACACAACCACAAAGCGGGATGTGTACAGGCAAAAAAGTACCACATCGCAGTAGTGACTAAGTACTTCAATAAAAATTCATTGGTTGGAGTGTTAAGAGAGTAATGTTTGAAACTGATTAAATTTCACTTTAATAAGATTGGTAGGTCATATAACATAATAGGTACAAAATGATACTCTGTACAATGATGATGCTTTGTGAATAATCCATTTAATCGGTAATATTTATTTGGATAACCATAAACTAATAACATGGGCTAGCTTATGAAGGCTTTCACGGATAAATGTACAGAAATACTCTGAGAGAGAGAGAGGGAGAGAGAAAGAGACACACAGAGAGGCTAGCTGTGTGTCTGAAATAGGCAATTCATTCATATACCATAAAGAAGACATTCATCACAGTGTTGGCGACAATGTTATTATAAAACAATTAAGAAGACATTTGTATTGTATTTGTACAAGCTATGTATATTTCATACTTCTCTTGATACCTTGTTATTTTGCAACACTCTATGAATCATTATTTAAATCTATATATACATTTACCATTACTGATTGATTTCATGAATAATAATTCGGATACAAAACTGTAATAACTGATAAAGCTGTGTTGTTCTATTCGCTTCTCAACTACAATGTTAGACAACATTGTTCAGACAATGTTATATCCTTGATATTTTTTGTTTTAAAAATTTAGTTCTATTAATTTTAAGTTGACTTGTCCATGTAGGCCATGTGCTTTCTAAGGAAATTAATGTTTAGACTTTGACTTATGAATGCCTGTAACTAGAATAAGCAATTCCAATAAGAACAACTTTGCTAAATTGATCTACATAAATATTATACATAATGCTTGGAGTGTTTATTTGTTACATTGCAATTTTTTGCAATTTTTGTTTTAGCAGAAATGACTGGAGCATGTTAAAAAAACTTTATGATGTGAAATAAAATGGCCCTTAAATCTTAAATTTCCTAATTTTTTATTAGATAGTTTGCTTATATGATGTTAATTTTTAATTGAAGTAATACAATTATTTTTTTATGTAGAAGGGAATGAGAGTTGAAGTATTAAACTACAGAAGCACCTTTCATAGCTTAAAACTATCTGCATACTCTACAAAAAAAACTACAGTTACAAGTAGTTTTTTGGCCAGATGGATTTAAATCTTGCTTTTTCTGGATTGTTGATGATAATACAGAATTGCAGAATATAACACATTACATAAATTTCAGCAAGTAGGCACTTACTGAGTCCTCGGAGTCTGATGAAAACTACTGCTAGATTCATCCATTTCTTGATAAACGGCATGGAAACTTTACGAAACCAAACTTCTTCGTTACGTAGTCGTAAGTTCCAAATTTTGACACGTTCAGATGATAAATCCAACACAACTACTTCGCAACAAGTAACTCAACATTTATGTACGAATTATCTACGTACAGTTAATATTTTGGGCAGATAGAAATGCAGAAATACCGGAAATATTCTCATATTATATATTTTTGGAAGCAACAAGATACAAAAACTTTTTTTACGAAAGTTAACTCACACGGAATTTGCTTGACGTTGAATTATATTTGCTGTCAGTCAGATTTATTTTCATACTTCCTGTTTAGGCCTGGTCCAAAATAGAGGAGTGTATGCCGGTCAAGGAAGCCATAAAATAAAAGAAGAAGAGGAGTGTATAAGTTTAACGTGTCTCAGACACGTGAAAATTAAAACTAAAATAATATAAATTTAAAATTTAAGAAAAACCCCCGATTCCAATGCCTTAATTTCCTTAAATGTATAACAACATAATATTATGTAATGTGGACGCGATGCGTTTTCATTTGATACCCCACACTAGTATATTTGCAGATTTTCGGTTTTCCTTCCCCACTCTAACCCCCATAACTTTTAAACGGCTCAACCGATTTTCATGAAACATGTCTAAGAACACTCGCGCCAGACTCACCTTTCATACAAAAAAAACTTAATTGATATCGCTCTATCCGTTCGGGAGCTATGGTGACACAGACAGACAAACAGACAGACAGACAGACACGTCAAACTTATAACACCCCTCTTTTTTGGTCGGGGGTTAAAAACGATTTAAATTTAACTCAGAACTTATATAACTTTTTCTATAATAAATAACAACAGAAGAAATTAAAGAAACAAATATTATAAATAATGTCTGTCTGTCTACTGTGGCATCATAGCACCCGAAATGATGTGAGTTCAATTTAGTTTTTTTTGGTACCTATGAAAGGTTACTTTTTGGGCGAATGTTCTTAGACATGTTTGAAGACCCGTTTAGTAGTTGTAAGGGGTAAAGTGGCAAAGAAAAACCGAATATCTGCTAATATACCTACTCAAGTGGGTTATCATAATCAAGCACATCACGTTTATAAAATAATATGATTTTATACTTTTAGTGAACCTTGGGTTTTGGAATGGGTGGTTCTACTTAATTTTTTTACATTTTTTATTATTTATTTATTGGAAAACCAAAAACTTACAAAATACATAGTAACAAATCAATATAACACTAGAAAGCTTAATTAAGGTTTTCACGGATACAAAACAAAATATGAAAACAACAACACTGTGAACAAAAACAAACAAAACCGCATGAAAGTAACAACACACATAGATATACAACTAACATTATCATCATTATTATTATCTTCTAAGAAAAACTCTCTGCTGATCCGCCGCCTGACCGTAGTCGCACTTGAACAAAATATATCTATGTCAAATTACTTACAAATACTATTAAACATATTGCCTGCGCGACACAAAAACGAATTTTGACGATTGTTAATACCAGTTCCGTTATGAGATCTAGTAGATATATTAGGAACATTAAGCTTAATCTTCTCAAGTAAATGATTAGCGCCTATGTTGTCACTGCTGGGCATAAGCCGCCCCCAACTCCCTCCAACAAATTAAATTTAAAAATATTTGAATTTTTTTATAATAACTAATTACGATCAGGTTGCAGCAGGTATGTCTCCAAAAAATATTTTGAGGTTTCTTTTATTTTTAGAGAGATTATCTTCCAAAATGGAACGATATATAATTAATTATTTTTTTTAATACATTATTATAATCCGCAATTTTCAAGTTTATTTCTACCTGTAGATGAACATTCTATTTCATACAAATTACCTACTCTGTGTTCATTCATTGCATTCAAATTAAATTCATTCATTCATTCATTCCATCCATTGCTTCTTGTGCATTGCATTGTTTGTTTTGGTGCTGCGATTTAGATTTGTGAAAGAAAGACCTGCTTACCTTCAAGTTGGGAATAAGTGTGTAGATGCTTTTACCACGACATACGAAGAATATTTTAACACTAACTTCTTATCGTTACGGAGCAATCACAGATTTTTAAACGCGATTGTTTTGAAAATATCGATTTTTGATTTACTGCAAGTGTAACCGGCGTTGACGGCAACATGGCAATGGCTCCCGATGACAAGGGGCCAGGAAAGCCTCCTCGACCCTCAATATCCATAAACAGTCTAGTAAGAAGTCTGAAGATGAGCCAAACAAAAAAAAGGACTCCATGCACTCTTTCGGAGCCAGATTTTCACATGCCCGGATGGGACAAGAAACAACGCGAAGATTTCTTTGAGGGTATAAAAATGTATGGTCTAAAAAAATTGAAAAAACTTCAGCGCCACATTGGTACCAAAACGCAAGAGGATGTCCGCATCGCAACGGAACTGTACAAAAAGGAAGTACGTAGCCGAGAGCTGTCGACTGACATGGAAAGACAAATAGAAGAAGCCGGTCTCACCAATGAAGACTATAAAACATGGTTTCCATTCTACATGGTTTCACAAGCGAGCCGCGGCGATTCCGCGCCTTTGCCGGTGGCGGCGCTGGAGGAGTTCCTGGAGCAGAATGCTCCGCCGGTGCGTCCGCCCGCCGAGCTGTCGTTCCCCAACTGGCGTCGTGCCGAAATCCAGGACTTCCTCGCCATCATCGAGATAGGGCCTATCATCACTAACGTCGGGCGGCACATCCCCACCAAAACTGAACTAGAAATAACAGGCGCCACTGACGCCTACAGCATCATATGTGATGCACGCAAACACGCTTTGGAGCACGGGAGGCTAGAGCCAACTTACGATGACCTTAAACCGGGCTTCATATATCTGCAGTGCATCGTAGGATCATTGAGTGAGAATGAAAAGTTAAAGCAATTTAAGATTCCACCTAACACCGAACCTGATATGGCCAGAGCTCAATTTGTTCTCAAAGAGTGGCTCATGCCTAATTGCGGTGCTATACCAAATGGTTGGACTAAGGATGAAAAATATGCCCTTGTTGTGGCTATTGAAACCTATGGGCAACATGATCTGTTGAGAATCCAATCATACTTTCCAAACAAAACTAGGATTGAACTCAGAATTGCAATCAATGCTCTGAGAGAGGAATTTGATTGCAAAGAAGCATTTTATGAGAAATCTAGTTCAGACAGATATCTTTCTCTGGTCAGTTGGGGCAGCACTTTGACACAGTGCAAAGAGAAAAAGCATCAAGTAATTGCTGCTGATCGACTGATATTTGCTCTGAAGGAATTGCCAGAGCCAGATAGCAAGGAGGACCTCAAGAAAATATACAGTGATAACCTTACTGACGAGGAATCCTCAGCAGCAATACGGAACCTGTGTATGCTAGATGCTAAACGCAAAGGAGCCAAGCTGGAACCTCTGCTGCGCACGTTTGTGGAGGGTATCAAACAGAAGCTGGGAGAATAGGGTTATTATCTCTATTCACTAAGCAGACTCTTAGAGTCTTTAAAATGTTGTAAGAACAGAATGTATCACTTGCGCCAGTTCTGTGTTTTTTAAATACATACAATGTTTTTTATCTGCTTTTCTCATTATGTATTAGGTTTCTCAGAAGTCTAGTGGCTACACTTCACTTTGGAAGTTGTAATAGTATTATCATAGGAACTATGTGTTTCTTATTTAATTAGGTTTTTTTTGTTTTTTATTACTTTTTGTGTTTTTATAAACAACGTTTTGTATCAGCTTTTCTCAGTATTAGGTTTCTCAGAAGTTCTAGTGTGGCTACACTTCACTTTGGAAGTTGTAATAGTATTAGCATAGGAACTATGTGTTTCTTATTAGATAAGGTTTTTTTTTTGTTTTTTATTACTTTCTGTGTTTTTATATACAACGTTTTTTATCTGCTTTTCTCATTATAGATAAGGTTTCTCAGAAGTTCTAGTGGCTACACTTCACTTTGGAAGTTGTAATAGTATTAGCATAGGAACTACTTGTTTCTTGGTAGGTTAAGTTCAAATTTTTTGTATGACTTTTGTTATTCTTTTTGACTAATGGAGTAATCACTAGATTTTAAATGCTATTGTTTTGAAAATATTTATTTTCCATTTACTGCAAGTGTAACCGGCGTTGAGGGTAACATTGCGATGGCTTCCAATGACAAGGGGCCGGGAAAGCCACCACGAGCAGCCTCTATATCCATAAACAGTCTAGTAATACTCTGCTGCGGATCTTCATAAACATTGTCAAGTGGAAGCTGCTACAATAGGGATGTTATCCCATTTTAACAGACTTGGTGTAAGAACAGAATGTATCACTTGCACCAGTTCTGTGTTTTAAATACGTTTTGTATTTGCTTTTCTCATTATAGATTAGGTTTTCTCAGAAATTCTAGTTGCTACACTTCACTTTGGAAGTTGTACTAGGATTAGCATAGGAACTATAATGTTTCTTGTTAGGTTAAGTTCAAAATTTTCTAAGACTTTTGTTATCCTGTAGTTGTAATAGTATTAGCCTATGAGCTACGTGTTTCATGTTAGGTTAAGTAAAAAATTTTCATTATTACTTTTGTTATCCTTTTTGATCTTTTTACGAAAACTAAATGAGACAGAAAGTGAATGTTTTTTTTTGTAGTTGTTTATTAGGTTTCTTAAGAGTGTGGTTCGCCTCATCTGAGATGGGGGATCACCTAAGTGACTCTTGTTTTTGTTATTATTTATTTTTTGAGCTTTACAAAAATTGTGTTCCTTTAATTTTTTGTTTTTCCATGTGGAGACCTATATTAGCTGTACCTTTAAATAGAGATATGATTTCAGTACTGTTTAGGTGCAGCTATCATTTAAGCAACTTTCTCGGATAGGTACTAAGTGTGATTGATCATGATAACCAATAAAAATATATTATAAAGAGATAAATAATTGTTTTTCTTTAATTCCCTACCTATCATAGCACAGAATAATAAATGACTAGATACTAGCGTACCTACGCTAGTGATCGTCAAATTAATATAAGCTTCTAGAGTTGTCAATTTAAGCTGAAAAAAGTTAACCAAAAAATAGATGAGCAGTTTGAATCATTATAGGTATTGTGGGCACCCAAAGTGGTCGAATCGAAAGTGAGATATTTCGACAACTTAGGTCGATTATAAAGCGCTACTAATTATTATTGATGTTATTTATGGTAGGTACCTTACTAGTCATGACTAATTTACAGGTGTAGGAAACGCAATCTCTCAGTGGTCATACCATAGCGTAGGGTGGTTGTAATTGTTTCAATTGCGAGCAATGGTTAACTCACATTAATTCAATAATTTTATTGCGGATTGCAACTATAAATTATATTTTGGTTTTTTATTAGGTATATTTTTTATAAAATCTATCAATGATTCAAAGTCTATGTATACTTTTTTTACACTTTGACGACTTACATAAATATAAAACAATAGAAGTGCGTTATTTTGACCATATTGTGCGCATACAATATTATGATGATACGCACTATATCAATTTATAGGTTGTAGGTACATGTGCGATAAATTGAATCTCTGTAGGTATATTTTGTTTTTGTTACAATGAGTTATGCAGGAGTTTGAAAAATGTTAGTTAAATGCATTACTAGTCAACCTCAAAACATTGATTTCTATAGAGAAGCATATAAAATAATCGTTAACAATAACATAGGTCATGGAAATAAGATTGTCTTGACGGTGTGTCAAGACAATCTTATTTCAATTTTGCTAAGTTTCAATTTTGATAAGTTTCAAATTTGTATAAGTTTAGTTACCTACCTACTTAAGTAGTTACCTATTTTGATATTGGCCTCAAATTAAGTAGGTATCCAATTCAATTATTTCAGTCTGAATGGCAAGCCAAGCTTTTTATAGTAGGTACTTATTACATATTTTTCAACTAGTTGATAACAGGGAATTGAAAGTCAAAGTCAAAACGTTTATTTCCTTACACGCACATGGCATACAGGGTCAACTTAATGCTAATTTAAATAAAACCTGAGAATATCAAGGAAATAACATTGTCTCAGTTCGCTTCAATTTTTTACACTGAGTTGAGAAGCGAATAGAACAACCCTGCTTGCATCTCTTATGTTGTTATTATAATTTTACTATATTGGTGTACAACATAGTTACCACATATACATTTAACATAAACAAACAAAAGCTAGTCAAACATGCACATAACAGAAAAAATATCAAAATTCAGCGATTGAAAAATCAGCCCATTAAGGATAGGAAGCAGAAAAAACACATATTGTAAATTTGTTATATTTTATTTATTTCATAACAAGTTATATCAGCCTAGATTAAATGTGAAGAACAAAGGCAATGTATTATCCGTCCAAAGCTGAGTGGTACTATTGTAAACAGTAAACATTCCCCGGTGAGGAAGCGGAGAGACGGCTACCTCCACTCATCGCGGCTTCGGGCGGTTCCCACGAGACCTGGGAGCTTCCAACATATTTCAATTGAAGGTTTCTACTAGTGGTGGTTCATATTCTAAGTTCTATTCTCTATATTTTTTACCACTTTGTTTCAATTTGCGGAAATAGGAGCCCACATTTGGCCAGTAAAGAGGTGTGTGGCAGTGGGCGATTACTCCATGACGTCTCCGTAGGCGTTGGTGGGGGGTGAGGAGGGACGCGGCGGGGGGGCTCGCCTCACTATCGGTGCGCGTTCAGTCTCCACTCTGCTGAAAACAACGTACATACATTACTAACTTCATTGTGTGTAACAATTAAGGGCAGCTAGTCGCATTCACCAAAGGATCATTGTTTACTATTAATCGACTGGCTAGGACTTGAAGAAGACTGTCAAGTGGAGAAACTTTCAAAGAACCCTATGCCCCTGTTAGATAAGAATATGTTATTCATACTATTTAGATTTATAACGGGATATTTACCAGTATTGATTGTCTTTCGAGTTTCCCGATATTTCGGCACAGTTACATGCGCCATGATCATGGTTGAACTCAAGGTATGTTATGCATATACTTCAGTGGTAAGCCATGTCATATTTATTTCAAAATATGCATTCTCCGTAGGTAGCTCCTAAGTGTTAAAGTTATCTCATGCTATTTTGTTCACAATAGTCGAAGAATGATTTCAAATAAAATGATTCCAACATGTCTACATGCATAGGATAGGCATGATCACGACATAAAAAATATGTAAATATTCTGTAAGGTTCAAGGACTTTTCAGAAAGTATCCAAACGGTTTTGTTGATCAGAAGTGGGTGAGTGAAGAAATCTGGGATTTTAGACATCAATAAAAACTAAACGATAACAGGTATACAATCAAATCTATAAACTTTTAATAAGCCCCCCCCCCATGGGCACTATATCTTGTGAACTTTGTACATTTGGTATGTTCCAAGCCCAAGTTATTTATAAGGGTTTAAGAAAACCGACGAAATGTTTCGGGAAAAGATATGTACTGCCCTACCTGGTTAGCTAGTTCGTCATCTAGCGGCATGGCACTAATATTTACGACGAAAAAATTTTTTTTTAAGTAATCTATCCTATTCCGATTAGCGTTGGGTAATTAAACGAGTAGTGGTGGGAAATGCACAAATCTACTAAGTAGATGTCACAACTATAATTATCACCAAGACAGCGCTAAACGCTGCACAAGTTTCTGGTATTAATTAAAACTAGCGCCGGCCCGCATTCACACACCGCTGCATCGGTCCAGCGTTTGGTGTGTAGAAGCCTTTACGGACTACTGGTCTAAAAACTATTTTGCACAATAGATCTAGCATTAACTGATACGTGAAACTGAGAAAATAATGAGTAGTAAGTTTCTCAACGACTAAATTGTAACTACGTGTTAGCCTTTTTAAAGTTAACAACGGTGGTTCAATCTTTAAGACCGGCCTGATAACCGGTGCTCTCTGAAGTCATAATCCGAGTATATTTCTTCTAAACCGTGTTATCTCAAAACCATCGTCTTTCCAGGACAGGGTATTTATATTATTTAAAATCTATGTGCGCGGTTTCAGGCCCAAATGTACACACAGATACAGTCCTCGAAAAGTTTTAAATTTCAGAGTCAGAGAGTTTTAGATTTGAGAGAGTAAATTTGAGAGAGATTTCGCAGTTTTATTTCATACACTACTCAATAAACCTTTGATTTTAGTATCCATTTAATCATAGTCGGAACTATATGTCACGCTTTTCTTGAAAATAACCAATTTTTCTTGAGACAAATTAATTACTACCACTTAAAATATTTTTGTGGTAATACAAAATTAACGATTAAGTAGCATAGAGGCATGTTACACATGAATATAATCAGATTATGAATTCAAAGAGGCGTTCGGCTGTAAAAGGATGGACTTAGTACATGAATGATGAGGTTTTGAGGGTAGCAAGGTAGGGAGGAGGTTACGTGGTTTGTCGGTGGTCCGGCGCCGGCGCCGCTCAGCTGTATGCATTCTTCTACCGAAGCTGCTATAGCACGTATTTACCTGTTCCTGAAACTCAACTTACGTTACCAAGAGGATTCTTTTTCAGTCTTGTATAAGATCCCTCCCTATTTCTATTGAATTGGTTGAATTAAATATATGTGATGGTTCTAATTGGATCATATAAAGTGGCATAGCTAGGTTAAGTGACCTAAACTGTTAATATGGGAGATGTAAACTACCTATCTATAGTTAGAATTGCAATGACACTAGCAGCATAACACCGCACCTGTAAGGGTCCTGTTGCGAGGAGGCATGGTTGCCTCGGTTCTGACGGCGCAGCTCGTCGTACGACATCGGGGGCCTTGGCACGCCCAACTCGGGCCCCAGTGAGCCATCCGGCCCTGGAAATGTACAAAATCATTATCATACTTGTACATGATTACTTAATTAAGCTTTTTTGCGCCACGGTTTTGATGTTCTGAGTGTCGATTGTCGAGATGAGTGTTTGGGATGGACAGGTAGTTACCGGTCTGGTCCGGTCGGCTGAGGTCCTCGCTGAAGACACGGTTGGCCCGCTCGGAGTCCAGGTCGAGTGAGCTGCCGGGGCCCGCGTCCGAGTAGATGTCGTCGGCGCGCGCCCCGAGCATTGAGCCCGCTGGCTGCCGTGAGCCAAGACTCGGAGTCCTGGAATAACAAACAACTCATTTCAACACATAACCCGTGGTATTCTTCTAACACATAGAAACTAGGGACTTCAATTGCAAGATTCATTATTTTTTTACACTAATTTAAGGGTCTTGTCAAACGGAGGGCGTCAGGCGTTCAACAACAAAACAAAACAAGAGCTTTCTGAACACCTGAGCTTTCTGTGTGATAAGACTGTTAGTCCTAATAAGTTTAAAAGTAAACCACAACATAAAAATCTTTAGGTTCGTAATGTGATCAGGGCCACTGGCCCCATAGGGGCCCAGGAGATTTTTGGTTGGTCTGATATAATCGTATATTCTAGACTAAATGGTTTTGAAATTATAGACAATGCTTGCAAGCCCGATGACATTGTCTTCCTACCTGTCTAGTTATCTTTGTTGACCCTTAAAAAGGAACTTTTTATACTCTCCAACATTGGAATAATTCTAGAACTATCTAAAGGTTGGTCAGCGCCGCTTCACTGCGACTCCTACCGTCCTCTGAGTGTCGCTCAATCGATCTAGGACTACCCCACGCTGCATCTTAAGGTTAACCAGCAGTTTAATCTGGTTCCTAAAGGTATAAACTTTATGAGGACAGGTAACATACTGTTCTTAGATAGTTTACCCTCCAGCCTTTCCATCGCGACGATCTCTTAGTAGTTGACCGATGTAAGAGCCCGGCAGCGCCATCAGCTTCTGGGCGCAGGCCTGCTGGTACGACAGCTTGCCGAGGAAGTAGCCCACCACTACCGCAAGCGTGACCTTCGGGAAGGCACCGAACCGGGGATTCGGCCGGAGATACCCTATAAAGCAAAGTCTATAAATTATCTCATTCCATTAATCCAGTGGGTGGGATCTATGGGTATGGGAGGAAAAAACCCGCCATAATTACCTATCGCATTTTATAGAAACATGCCTTTATTTCTGAAAAGATATACTGACTCTAAAATCGCTTGCAAGATACTATGGGGAAAAACGTGGTACTGCAGGCCGACATCAAAAGCCACTGTACTATGTCCACTAGACACAACTATGCTAGGCTAATGTTCAGGGCTTAAAAAGTTAAAGGACCTCAGTGCTAGAAGTGTACATTATTTTTTTTTATTTTTTTTTATTTTTGATAAGCCTTCATTTGACCACAATCTCACCTGATGCAAAGTGACGATGTGGTCTAAGATGGAGCATGAAGGCCTAGAAGATGGCTTCTCCGGACCACATTACGAAACACGAAAAAATCGCTTCACGCACTGGCCCAGCCCGGAGGGTGGTGACAAGCCGCGGCCGAAGCCTACCACCAGAGACCGTTCTTAGCACCACCCGGAGGTCACGTGTAAGGATTCAGAGGGTTACCACTTACGGACGTGAACAGACAAAACCTCCAAAATACTTAATTTGCGCAGTTTACTGGATTTCTAGGTTCTCTAGCTCATTCAAGTTGTCAATAAATTATATGGCATTCATCATAATTTATGTAATGTATAGAACATTTATTCTTTTTTATAGTAATTTATAAAATAATTTATAAATAATATTAAAATAATATATTTGCTTGGCAATGGCTAGGCGCAATGCTACAGCAAAAACAGCGCATGACCTTCATATTATGGTAATGGTAATAGAAAAATGGTTTAAAAATTAAAAACTCTGACACATGATACCAACAAGTGGTAAAAATATTGTTGTACCTTCTTGTCATTGTTTTTTTATCAATATTTTTGATGTTATATAAAATGATATAAAAAGTATATACCATAACAACACTATCTATATACCTCATTATATAGCTTTTACTTATGGTTATGGTAAGAGCTTGTAAGGATCTTCGCACAATATCAAATACCTTTTTATATATTCTAATATTTAATTTATTTGAATTAACACTAGTTTATATTTAACATAGTTCACTAATTACTGTTTATACACTTACACTTAGTTTATACCTTCACTTCCTCACTTCTAGTTAAAGGTAATAAAGAAATATATAAAAAACAAGCTTTATTTGTGTAAAAAAAGTAGACAAGCTATCAGAACATGCGCTGCAGCATTAGAAACTTATAATTAAATCCATTTTTGTGTTTGAGTGAACAGAGCCCTACATGTTCTTTTCTATTTGTATAATATGCTATTAATATAAATGTACAACAACTGAATCACAGTCATGGCCCCTTGGAAAACACAAACATAATATCTACTCAAAGACAGCTAAAACGAATTACTTTATTATAAACTTAACCTGAGTTTATAATGAAGTAATCTGTTATTATCTGGAGCAGAGTTGTAGCCAGCTAAGCAATACCAGATCATTGGCATCGGATAAAATGTGGTAATTTATGGTCCGACTCACCGGACTGAATGCCCACAGCTGTGCCCAGCCCCAGGATGCTGGCCAGAGGCAAAGAGCGCGAGTAGAAGCTCTCGCGGTTGCAATCCTGAAGCACTCGCATCTCATCCGGCGAGAACTTGTACTGAGCCTGCACAACAACCCGCCAAATAATAATAGCCACCATCCACGCACAGTATTTTCCCAACCAAATTTAAAACTTACCACATTCGGAGGCCCTGGGGAAGCCGCGGGCATCTCAGGGTTTTGCCCTGTGTAACCGAATGAGTTCGGGTCATTCATCTTTCAAGCCGAAAGATCTCTGTAAATCTTTGCTTATACACAACTTCTTCCTATCATTGCGTCACTATAGTCAAGTGCAAGAGCCAGTGATAGGCTGGTCGCTCACAAATTAAACTTGCAATGGAATATTTTTTTAATATCCAACCTCAAATTGGTGAAAATTTTGTATTATTTTTAAAAGTTTTCAACCATCACATAGCAATGACATTTATTAGCTCACATGTCATGCATGACAATGACATAAAATCATTGTATATCGAAACTCTGACTCTGACATTGATAACGACTTTGTAAGGTGTCTCACGCGCGGATGACTCCATCCCTCGTCGAAGTTAGTCAGTTAGTAGTTAAATAAGTCGTTATAGATAGAGTGAGAGACTCTATCTATAACCCTAGACGCAAAATGGCGTTGAACTGAGTAACATCTAGTATTTAACTTTATTATTTAATTTAACTCGACACTGGCAAATTGTCGCTATAGGCGCAAAGTCCAATTACAAGAAACTGAACTAGTAGTGAGCGTTGAATCGACGAACCGTTTTTTTCAACTGTTTTTCTACAGACAACGTGTCGACTGTTTTCTTATTACGGCAAAAGTAGTTTTTTTCTACGAACAGGTTTTTTCATTCAACGTCAACGATAAACGCAACGCAAACGAACGAAACACAAAGACAGATTCAACTACATACACGACCGACAACGACACGAAGACCACCCGAAAATTAACGAACAAGCCGCGAGCGAAGCGCGAGGTAAAACGCGGTATGCGAGCGAGTGAGATGTCCGTCGCTCAGTTGTTTGAGAGCGTAAGAGATGTAGGTATGTATGTTTGTTCATTCCGGGTCTAAGCTTAGCGCTTGAGCCAAACTGACCGAAAAAACAGGTTAATTGGGCACAGGTTTGTTAGTTTTCGTGTCAAATAATTAGTTTGTCTAATTGACGTGACACGTGAGGTCAACGCATTTTTGTTTGGCACGAAAGTATTACTTCTGTTATAGTGAAAGTTCTTTTTGTTATCTAGATTCTTAATTATATTCAACTGCTCACTCAAACATACTAAATTAAATAAACCACGATGATTAAAAACAACGATAGATGAATTACTTACGTTCAGTTATCTTTTCAATGTAACTACGAACTTAATTTAACGCATAGTTCCTTAAGACAGTTAACGAAAATCAGTCGACGGACAACCAGACTGGTTGTCCGTCGACTGATTTTCGTTTCGTTCGAAAAAACTGTCGCGACATTCAACCGGTTCATTCGTTGAACTACGAACGAACCAGTTAAACGTCGACCGTTTTTTCAACCGGTTGACCGATTATAAAAAACGGTTTCGTTTCGTTTACGCAAAAATAGTCAACGACCCACCAGTAAACTGAACTGAACATATAAAAAAATCATCATAAAATATCATAAAATGAAGTCTCGAAAATTTTAAATTTAGTAATGTGATGGTGAAGTGAGACACTTTTACTCGTAGTAATAATTAGTCCAGCATTTAGCCTCTATAAAGACCTCATTATCATTAGAGACCTCCGTTAGTACTACCTACTACAACGGAAGTGTCAGCAGAAACGGAAAAAGATATCAAAAGTAAATGTTAACGGAAGCGGAAACGGAAACAAAAGTGGCTTTTTAAACAACTTTCAGTTTCAACTAATACTACTGCACTTGGAAATTCTAGGATGGAGTTAGATCATCCGTGTTCAATTTTTGATTCATTGAAATTGATTCTCGTTGATTATGATTAAAGCCGGAAGCCATATAGAACTGGAAGGAAAATCTGGTCGGCGAGAATATCGAAGGATCAAACATAATTGAACTTTCAGTGAGAAAGAAAAAGAAGAAGAAGAGGGAACCTAATAATATTCTGAATTGAACACGTTGAACGGTTAAACGCCTAACCGGACCTAACTTGCGCAGTGATTACAAAAATCTAAGTACGAGTACATATCTACTATAAATCGCTCTCTAAATCCCTAGCAAATGTATTTGCTAGTGCTCTCTTGTTAAAAAAAACACACAGTGTGGCTGAAGAAGTTAATGCTGGCCTGGGTGCCTGTGTGCTCCAGGAATATAAATAATAAGATTCTATGATACCTATATATTATGAGGACTATAAATTAGGTCGATGCATATATAAATCTAAATATAAATTTAAGAAAAACCCTTGAATCCATTGCTTTAATTTCCTTATATGCACGCGATGTGCTTTCATTTGATACCTCACTCGAGTATATTTGCAGATTTTCGGTTTTCCTTCCCCACTCTGACCCCCATAACTTTTAAACGGCACAACCGATTTCATAAAACATGTCTAGAACACTCGCGCCAAACTCACCTTTCATACAAAAAAATACTAAATTGTAATCGCTCCATCATTCGTTCGGGTGCTATGATATCACAGACAGACATACAGACATACAGACAAACACACAGACAAACTGTCAGACACGTCAAACTTATAACGAGGGGTGTTACCTTCTTTGGTCAGTTTTTATTTTTTGTTAGATGAGCCTTCATTTGACCACAATCTCACCTGATGTAAAGTGACTATGTGGTCTAAGATGGAGTATTAAGACCTAGAAGGTAGGCTTTTCCGGGCCCCATTACGAAAAACGAAAAAATAGTTTCACGCACTCACCCAGGCCTGAGGGTGGTGGGTGACAAGCCGCGGCCGAAGCCTGCCACCAGAGACTGTAATTCTTAGCACCACCCGGAGGTCACGCCTCCGGGTGGTGCTAAGAATTACAGTCGTGTAAGGATTCAGAGGGTTTCCACTCACGGATGTGAACAGAAAAAACCTTAAAAATGTTAAAGGGTCCAAAGGGTTAAAAAAAATACTAAAAAGCACAGAACACTGTCTCAAGGGATTTTTAGAACTTTTGGTCTATCTGTGATTTAGGTTCTATTGAATTAGTTAGGTAAGGTAATTAGACGGTTTACTTGCATAAGTACCTACCTACCTAACTAATTCAATATTATCTAAATCGCAGATAGACAATTATCACTAAATCAAACTCAACGTGAAGTATAATTATTTTACTATTCGTCTGTTATTTAAATATTTGTAAACAAGGACATTTTTCTAAAAACTAGAATTCCATTAAAAAAACACAAAACTGTATTACCTACAGTATCTTTTTGTCATCCATAAAAATATATTAATAAAAAGTAAGTACCTACTCACCTATCTACTGTTACCTACTATATATATATTTGACAAGTAATATAATAAGAAATATAGAAAGATTTGAATATTGACCTTTGGTGTTAAGGTTACCTTGGTTTTACAAACCCTGTTTCTTTTTAGCCTACATCACTGTGGTTATGGGCTGGATTTCAACCATACGTCATTCCGATCCAGCTTCTACTTTTGCACCATGAAAATAGGCTTAAAGCTCGTAACCCCATTCACATACAAATCCTGCTCTGTTTCATATTTTAAATAACTATTTATTCAGAGATAACTAATATAAACAACTCATATTCTTTTTTAATTATCGTAGATTATTAACTTGCTTTTATTAGAAAAAATATTTGAATTGCTTGAAAAGTTCTTAGCGTTTAATGTGACGCTAACCTGCATCGTTAATGCTACAGCTAGGTACTTAAGCATGCTGTCAGAATGGCCGCGTACCAGTTTGAAGAACATTTTATTTTTTGATTAGTGCAAGTTGTTCATGGTTGATTTTGTGATATTGGCGCATGACGGTTCCAAGGTGGCCGTCGAGCTTGCGCAAATTGCGCTCGCAGTAGGGGATGTAGGCCAGCCGGCCCGCCAGGTGCCCCAGGAACATCGCCACCAGCACCTTTGGGAACGGGCCAAAGTGAGGGTTCGTCCTCAGAAGACCTAGAAGAAAACATTCATAGAAGTAAAGCGTCGGTTACGGTCGGGAGGAACGGAAGAACGTCACTCAAAGTCGTTAAAATGTATACTGAGACTCCGGCTCTTACTTCTATGAAGGTTTTCGTGGCGTCCGTCCCTACCGACACACTAAACAATAACATAGCCTCAGCCGGACGGGCCCGCAGCCGGCACTCACCATACTTCACCGCGGCGTAAGTGGCAGTGCCGAGCAGCGTGCTGAACGGCAGGCATCGTCGGTAGAAGCTTTCAGTGTCGCATTCTTCGAGCGCCTTCATCTCATCCTGCGTGAACTCATAGTATCGCTGAAACACAAACAGCGAGATTCTATGAGCCCGGGGCTCGGGTGGCTGGCAGGGCGCAGGCCTGGGCAGGCGCCACTCACCAGCGGGTGCGTCACGTTGCGGATCGGCGGGCACTGCCGCTCCTTCAAAGACTGGCCATAGCAGCTGCAGTCCTCCTCAACTTTTACACCTTTATTTCCACTCATTACTTCGTTCGCAGCACACTACTACTTTTGCATCGCTATGAAAAGGATGGACGGACTTTTAGACATTATAAAACAACGAGTTTAGTTAGATTCTGCACAGGAATTTTTCATGATTGCAAATCGTCTAAAATATTTAATTGACAATATTTGATTGTCACAGTGACACATAAATTTCAAAACCGTAAAATAATTCTTGTTTTCTGTGGACAACCAACTGGACAACGTGAGGGATCGGCGAAGCTTTTATAGGCATAGAGAATATAAACCACTTGATTAAAGGTAATTCGGCGTAGATATAAGCCTGTCGAGGGAATAGATCTAAGAATAAATACAGTTTATGTAGGCATTAATCACAGAATAAGACGCAGCACTCTGACATATTGATTTTTTGTCCTATCAAGAATTATATCCACGATTCGAACGTAGTGAATAAATACTCTCTGTCCACGATACCTTAACCCTAGAAAGATAATCTACGTCTTTGAGACGCAAGCCCGACACAAAAATTGCTATATCTTTTTTATTTAGCAACAGAGCGCGCTGTCCTTCTTAGTTATCCCAGTGGCCGCACAGAGCTTACGTGAACCGGCAGTGTCGTTCCGGTAAGTACAATAATTACGTAGATATTGGGGTGGCATACGTTCGACAGACGTATGATTATCCTTTGTGTAACTTTGAACTTCGTACTGCGAAGTAATTGTTCACCATATTTATTGGTTATTTTTATGTTTTAGGTAATTTAATTAATTATTATGAAATTGAACGAATATTGGACGACAGGGAAGATGAGATTTCTTCCAGTTGGATCTTCGATGTTCTGCTATGACGGGCCCTTGACTCTAGTGTCATACAAACCAAAACCATCAAAAATAGTTTATTTATTATAATCTTGTGACAAAACAGGTACAATCAATCAAAGTACAGGTAAACCGGAAATGACAATGTATTACAATCAAACAAAAAGTGGAGTTGACTCATTTGATCAAATTTGCTCGAATATGTCATGTTCGAGAAAGACCAAAATGTTGCCTATGGCAATATTTTGTGGTTGTTGAATTTATATTATGTCATATAGTGTCATAATATGATGGCAAACAATGATAAACCACTGAGTCGCAGAAATTATATGAAAAAGCTGAGCAAAGAAATCTCATCACCTTGGATGGAGAAAAGTCTGGAAGCGCCTACTCTTAAAAGACATATCCGTGTAAATCTCCAAAAGTTGCTACCTAAAACTGATAATTTACAAAGTAACGAAGAACCAGTTATTAAAAATATGAGATATTGTGCGTATTGTCCATCAAAACTACGAAGAATGTCGAAAAAAAGATGTCATATAGTGCAACAAACCCATTTGTGGTGAACACAAAAATGATGTATGTAAAGGCTGTATCTAATTGTAATGTAAGCTTAAAACTTGTTGTTTGTTTATATAAAACTGTTGATTTGTAATTATTCTTCAATATTAATGAAAAAAAAAAATGATTTTAAACAAAACTTAACTTAATTACTCAATTAAGAAAGACTTGGTAATTTTTAGTTCATTTGTAAAAGGTTCACAAACTTTTGTTATATTTTTTCAAATAATATTGTATTTCTGAAACTATTTTTTGTTTTATTTGTAATAGAAAACCCTAAACTAATTAACCAATCACTTTTAAATAGTTTTTTTAAAGGCAATTTGTCCAATAGGCATGTGTAAATTCAAATACGTCTTAAAAACGTATGATTATCTTTGCCGTAGGTCTAAATATGATTATCTTTCTAGGGTTAAATATTTTTCTTTAACCCCTTCCTCAATAATTTTTCCGGACTTGATGACGATGACAGAGCTGATGACAGAGTAATCTAATTTCACCAAAATTTATGGCAGTTTTATCCTAAAATTCTTGGTCTTGTAAAGAAATATGCAGAAATTTAACAAATTAATTATAATCAGTCGGACTACTTCGTCATAGGCATTAGTGTTAACGAGAGGTGCGCAACGTTTGGCATGAGTCTGGTGGTGGCGATGGCGGGGCTATTGTGGGCAGCGGTGGGCGCGGACGAGTACGTGGGCGCGAGCATGCCGCAGTACGGGGTGGGCGGGGCTGCGGTGCCCGACTACTCGCTGCAGGGCGCCGGCGACGGCTTCGACGAGTACCGCGGACACGCGGCCGAGGCTGCCGCCCCCCTCGACTACAAGTACGACGATGTGGCAGGTCTGTTGGCTCCTATGCCTTATAAAATAACTTCACATTAAGAATATATAAATAGCAACCAATTAGATTATAATGAAAATTTATAAAGATGGACAGAATTAACTTGTATTTAGTAGCGGGATTTAAATCTCTGTTTGATATGCCCGTCTCTTGTGCAAGTAGAATAAATCTTTCTATTAAGTATCTAGTCTCACTCGTATTTTGTCAACAGGTAATTCAGACTCACCGATGAATGATATTGAGTCAGATATCTGGAAAAAACCCTCAAGAAAACAAAGAGATGGATTGAAGCGTCAGAGTGGAATTGAAGAAGAAAGTGAGACGGAGAATGCGGGCGAAGAAAGTGAGGTGAAGCCTATCAGGCGGGCGGGGCGGCGGCAGCACTCCCGCTCGCTGGACGAAGCGAATGCCGAGCGCCGGCTACGCAGGGGCCGGCGGCGCGGCGTCGACGCCGAAGCCTCGCCGCCGCTCGTCGACTACGAGTCCAGGTACCGCAATAATAATAAAATGAGAGAAGAGGACGCCCCGTATTCCAAACGAGAGGTCACCGAGAGAATTATTCGTAGGAAGCCCAGAGATAGATATGTAAGGCCAGCGAAAAGCGACGAGATGGATTTCGATGAGGACTTGGAATCAGGAAAAAGGAGAAAAGACGTTTTGCCAATGGAGTACCCGAGAGTGGGTGATTCGGGACACAGAGATTGGAGCGGGGGCGAGACCGGTGAGATGACTAAAACACGGCCGCGGACGGGGGGTGGCAACCTGGGAATGGTGCCTATGCCGCCGGATGTAGATGAGCCTACCCCACCGGAGATCAAGCGGAGTGGTCCCCTGGAGGGACCCGTCATGATGGCCGGCGGCGGCGGCCGGAGATTGCCCTCGTCGGATCTGAGCATGCTCGCTAGTGAGGAGGACGAGGACTTGAACGAGCGCATGCAGCCAGAGGGCCGGCCCGCCGCGCTGCCGTCCCGCACCACTGCGGACGAGCAGCGGCCGCGAGGGCGCGGGCGCCAACGCAACTACAACGACTATAACGACAACTACTACGACATGAAGCGGGTCCAGAATATAAAAAACAAGCTTCCCTCTCTACTGCGCCGGTCTTCCAGTAAGTATTCTCCATCTTATTTCGATTATAATAATAACTAATCATAACAATGGTAAACAAAATCTTTTTTTTTGACTTAGCTGCTCAAGCACAAGTAGAACGCTTTCATCACGATACCAGGCTTGATGGAATGCAAATATGATGCTTGATTGCTGCTGGAGCATTCAAAACATGACTGTTGTTTCTACTTATACAATCACAGCCACAGCACATAAAAGAAAGTATTTTCAGGTTAAGTAAGAGAAATATGCTTCAAAAATCAAATGAATAGATTTTAAGGTATTACAGAAGTAAAATTACTTAATTTATATTGTTAATTTGTAGTATTTTTTGGACAAATACTACCTTTTATAAGTATTAATATTTTCAAAACTAGAGCTGCCAGATAAAAGCTGACTACAGATTTGGAATAAACGTTGAAAAATTCTTACATAATCGAGTAAGAGTCTTCATAGAACTAAACTATTGTTTGTTAACGAGTGTAATCGTAGCCGAATGGTATAATTTAGCACAGTCAAATTCGACCATCCACGTTGTTTCTTTAACATTTTGTTCGGTTGGTTCTTTATATTATCATTAAATATAGAACAATATAGTACCTACTTAGGAGAAGCATGCTTGAAATCGTAATGTAATAAAACGGTTGGTTAACACTAGCGTTGTGTGTGTCCAGCGAGGGCACGTGGTGCGGTGGTGACGCGGTCGGCCACATCGACGACGCCGACGGGGCCGGCCGCCGCCGAGCTGCTCGAGATGCTGTACCCGGCGCGACGCGTGGCCCTGCACACCGTGCCCGCGCCCACGACCGAGCCCGCCACCCCGCCCGCGCCCACAACACCACCCTCGCCCTCGTCCACCATGCAGGCCCTAGTCACACGATCGACGACTAATGCGAAGCCTACTCGAGTGAAGTTCGAGACTACGGAACAGCTTACTCTGCTCGAGCGTTCCCGCCTTTCGATCCTTAAGAAGGCGCAGAAGAAGGAGGGGGCGGCGGGGCGGGAGGCGAGCAATAAGCCGCCGGTGCTGCTGCAGGTGACGAGCAAGATGCCCACCGTGGTGATGGTAGAGCCGCCGACGAGCCCCGAGCCGTGGAGGCGCGCGCGCGCCGCCCCCGCGCACTCGCCGGCTCAGCTCGAGCAGGTGAAGCGCCTCATGCGGCGCAAGCTGATCGCCAACGCGCGCAGCATCCAGGACCTGACGGATAACTGGGACGACCTCGTATGCGACTACATCGACACGGCGCTGCTCGACGCGTCGCAGGCCGCCGCCACCGCTCTACCGCATCTCGCCTACGCAGTCTTCTTTATCTTAATTATACTTCAATGATGCTTTTTTAAATACATTAAATTATGTGAAGACCTAGATTCGACATATTTCGAAATCTAGCAATCGTCCTTATAGATCATCTCATACCAAAATGTGTTTATTTCTGGGACGCAAAATCTTATATATCTTAATCCAGAATGAAATTAAACAATAATCCAGCTTTCTTGTATTCTACTTGATGAACGGTGAATACTACATCAGAGCTGACGCAGCTCGAACGATATCTGTCGATCCCAAGATCGTAAGGAGTTATTCTTTTGAGGTGGCAGTTTCATCATTATGTGTGTATGTGTGCTGGAGAAGCGAGTGCTGATGTGTGCATCTGGCACAGGTCCGGCAACGACGACGATGACGGCCAGCGGCAGCGGCGCTGGCGGCGAGCGTGGCGCCGAGCGGGAGCTGTCGGCATTGCTGGGTGCCCACGCTCTGCGCCGTCGAGAACTCGCGCCCAGCACCAGCGCCACCACCACCGCGCCGCCCACGCCCGCGGTGGGCGCGCCCACCTTTCACCCACGTGCCCTAGACCCGCAACTGCACGACCAGTGGAACAGATTTGTCGCCTCCAGAGCCGCTCACAATTTTACTATACGCGTATATGTTTACTTTTATGTATTTTTAATAGCTATAAACTTTTTACAACAATATAAAGATAATTTTGTATTTATACTACATTACAGTTAGATAAAACACCGCTAGCTCTATTATGCTCTGCCTTAAGCATCAAGGCGATATATCTCTCAAATTCATTATAAATCTCAATCTATATAAATAAAAATGAATTGTTGTTCGTTAGTCTGATTACAACTCGAGAACGGCTGAACGGATTTATCTTATCTTAGTCTTGAAATGTTCGTGGAGGTCTAGGGAAGGTTTAAAAGGCGAGAAAATATCTAATAATTGCCGGCAAAAAAATATTGAATAAATATCGTGCGAAGCCGGGGCGGGCCGCTTGTTTAAAACCCCAGATTCCAATGCCTTAATTTCCTTAAAAGTAAACACCATAATATTTAGAGTACTGTGCACGCGATGCGCTTTCATTTGATACCCCACTCGAGTATAAATTTGCAAATTTTCGGTTTCCTTTCCCACTCTCACCCGCATAACTTTTAAACGGCTCAACCGATTTTCATGAAACATGTCTAAGAACAACGGCGCCAAACTCACCTCACTCACTCACTTTTTTTTGTATGAAACAAAAAAAAAATTGAAATCGCTCCATCCGTTTGGGAGCTATGATGTTCCAGACAGACACGTGAAACTTATAACACCCCTCTTTTTTGGTCGGTTAAAAACAAGTCACAGATACAATAAACTTACATTAAATCACGACAAAGTAAAAGGTAAAATAAGTGCTTAAATAACAAATTGTTATAAATTAATGGTCATTATGTATTATGAATTTTTTTGAAGTTCAATTACATAAAAGTGTAAGGTAGCGATTAACTATCCCTACATTGTTCTGTGCATAATAAACTGAATGGCATTGCTTGTTTCCCCAAAAGCTAATTGGTAATTTTGGTTTCTGCTAGTTTTGTACAATATAACATTTATTTAGGTACTACCTACACAAGTTAATTATACGCGGTGATTGTCATAGTGTTGGTAGGATTACCACCCCAACTCCATCAATAAAATCCACTGCCCTGCACTCCTAAGAATCGTTTGAATTTTGAATTAAAGATTTGAACGTTCGCTAGGTAAGATCAATAAAGTGTCCGAGTCATAATGTATCACAACAGAAGCGTTAATTATTTTGTTCAGTTGTATTTTTTTTGTCAGTCTTTCACTTCTTATTGTAAAATTTTACAAACAAATAATTTACTTACCTCATCATGAAAATACTTAGCATGCCCATTTTAGTGAAAACTAAATATTTTGCCTATATTTAAGTTGTTTTCTAACAACCATAAATTTGAAGTATTCTTGCAGGACAAACGAATACTACCTGCAGTTTTAACCGACTTAAAAAAGGAGGAGGTTCTCAATACGGCTTAGTTATGTTTTTTTAGCGCATTAAATTAATTTAGTTGCCATGCTTATTATGCATAGCGTGGTAATTTATAAGTTTCACTTTAGAAAGGTAATGAAACACATCACAAATTGTTTAAGTAACTAATTACGGCTATAAACCTATGATTTTTTAATTTCATACTAATCTAAGTTTTTACAGGTATATTAAAAATAAATTGTAACGACGCCATCTGTGAGCATATCGTGAAAGTAAGATGTAAGATTGTGAAATAATGTGATTAGAAACTTAGCGGGTTCGCTTAAAAAGCGTTGGCGGCGCTAGTGTAGCTACGCGTTGCCGGCGACGGCGCTCATCGCTCAGCGCGAGCGGAGGCCGCGTAGTTAGTCGAGCCGAGTGCAGGAGGCGCGCGAGACGCGAGCCGCGACGCAGTGATTAATCAGCCTCCGCGCGAGCCGCGGGCCGGAGGTCGCTCGTGCTCTGCGAGTCGATGCAGTGCTAGGGCCGGCGTCGTGCCCGCCGTCCCGCTGCCGAAAGTTTATTCCCCCCTCGTTTCAGTGACAGTGACTATTATGAGCGACAGGGACAGGTCCTCGCCTTCCCTCACGGATACTCCGCTGAAGACGTACATCGGCCGGCACGACGACGACTACCCCCTGATAAACGGAAACGGTAAGTTGCACGCTCGTAGGGCTGAGGTGCTGGGCCGGCCGTCACGCGCTCGCCGCCCGGCAGTGGGTCAGCGTGCCGCGGCGCGCCCTCCCGCCGCGCCCCGCGCCCCGCTCACAGCTGACTCTGATAACAGTTTGCCGCAGTGAGGCTTCCGCTAACCCTCCACGATCGACCCGTACGCACGACCCTTCCCAAATCGGCTTTATTGCCGGTCGGCTCCTGAGCGGCTGAGAGCCTGCCGCCACGTCCCGCCGCGCCGCCGCCCCGTCGACCGTCGCCGCGCTGTCTCCACATACGCCACTTAATCCCTTCATTTCGAATTACAATAGCTCTAAGTAGATACTAAAGACTTCCCCTAGTAACCATATTTCTAAGGTAGCTTTCAAGAAACGCTAGAACCAGTTAGGTAGGTAAGAGAACCGCATAGGCAATTTAATTGACTAGTTTAGTTTGTTAGTACTTAATAAAGGAGGTACATTTGAAGGTTTTTGTCTAGATAATTACTGGTACGGTCAATTGCTGATTTTTATCGAACTACCCTAAATCTGATAAACGCGATGCCGCACCCAGACTACGGTAGTTTTGCCCCGCGTGTGGACATTGTGTTGAGGCCCTCCTGAATAATAGTTGGATGAAACTTGTAATTTTGAATGCGAAAGGGGTCAAATTAATACCTGCCTGTCTACAAACTGAAATATCTTTATTACCCGCAAGAGCAGACACCACGAATTTGACGAGCATTTGTTAATGAAAATATGTAACCTGGAACATCCAATGATCTTTATTATGTAACGGGGAACTGACCATGATATTCAGGATACTTCACAATGAGGAATCCTGCCCTTCCCGTGCTAATGCCGGATAAAACGACGGTCATTCCAATGCCATTTACTCGTGTTTTCAGCGAACTAAAGACGTTTATTACTGTGAAATTACATACAAATACGAGAACAGCATAATTCTAACAAACATTACTACCTATTTGAAACATATGGATCGATAACCTAAAACAATATCTTTCTTCAGTGAATCTAGTGCAAGGAAACACATTAATATTCATAACTTCTTACAAAGACGTAGGTCTTCCAATGCCATTTACTCGTGTTTTCTAAAGACTGAACTAAAGACGTTTATTACTGTGAAATTACATACAAATACGAGAACAGCATAATTCTAACAAACATTACTATTTGAAACATGGATCGATAACCTAAAACAATATCTTTCTTCAGTGAATCTAGTGCAAGGAAACTCATTAATATTAATAACTTCTTACAAAGACGTAGGTCTATAACCTTATCTTGCATTTAGGTCATCAGAACAAATCTACATTATATTGTAAAAGCGTTTGAGTTCACCAATAGGTATGGGATTTCTATTAAAAATATGGTTAGGTATCGCAGTGGTGTTTTGTTAATCAAATTTATTCGTAAAAAGTAATACAGCCTATCTTGTCTACTGTTGTTCTTGTCTTTTCTTGTTTATTTAGATAAAAACGTTTCAAGACCATCGCTTTAAATCCATAAAACGCTTGAGTTGACAGCTTTGGATACTGCTGATTGAATTCTGCGCAATAGTCGACAACCCTAGAACGGGTTAGCAACAAGCCTTCACACAGCTCTGTTACAAAACGCTTGACTGTTTTGTAATAGACAGTATTGAGCATAAATACATAACTTCATCTCAAGGCCGCAAGGACGGGGTGAGCCGCCGGAGAAAACCTTGTTTGCTTTGTAGGGCAATGCCTTTAATACTACGCAGCTAAATTACCTACTTCTTATGCTATGAGTACTTTAGAAGGTAAGTAAACTACATAAACTATAAATCATTCCCTGGCGTACAAAATGGTAATCATAGATTAATTTGGGGGAAAGTTGAAACTTAATACAGAATGTTTTGAAAATATTAAGGATGGATTAGATATGGTGTTTAACTTAAAATGTTTGCATTGGTCAATTTGGGGAAATTTTAAAATTGCTACAGTAGTTTTTGAAAATGTTAACTAAGATATTTTTAAGGTATATATGAATCCTGATTAGTGGCTTGACTTACTAGCTAGATGTAAAGAGATTTTCTCGTACTAGTTATTAAATATATAAATTGGCTAATGACGTTTATAAATAGTTTGCCAAAGCCTTAAATGCTTAGATACATAACGGCTTAGCCGCAGCGTAATAATATTTAGATGTTGGACCAAGACGACCGAGCAAATGTACTCACAAACAATTTAAGTCAAGGCGATGTGGCAATTGTATAAACAACTGAATAACATGACATAGAATCAGGGAAAGTGAAACAATACCAAGCGTATGAAAACTGTGGTAGGCATTTTCGATCGATATTTTAGTATCAATTATCAAAATCCATGATTAATAATTTATTTTAATTCAATTTACAAATAATAAAAAAAAAACGAAAATTGTTGATTAGTAAATAATGATAGGCAGAATACAAAAATGGCAAAGTAAAAAAATCAATACAATGGAAGAATCAGAATGTTCTAATTCAATTATTATTAGACAAAAAAAAGGAACGGTTTTCTTAATTTGACAGCAAAATACGAAAATATTAAAGTAACTTGATATACCTATTTGGACCTATGTATGGATTATCTACTGGACGTAATTATAAAAATATATATTTTTAGATTATCTGAGATTTGGCTGAACAACTCTTTTTACAAGCGCAGGGTTTCAATGATTAATTACTTTACAGCCGCAAAAAAAAAACCATAGTAAATCGATTAATAGTAAAATTAAGATCATTACTGACACACGTTGATAAACTTTGAGATTCATTGAAACTACGACTTAGATACCATAAGAGCCAATAGCATTTATGCCGAAATCAGGAAGAAACGGCTTACGAAGGTCACACAAAGAACAGATAAGGTCTCGAAGTAAGTCCAATAAAGTAATAAATTATTATCTGAAGTGTTTAAGTGAGTAAATTTTCCCGAATTTTGTACTAATTTTCATTTTTAACAATGCGCATAATTTCTTATTCGTACATTTATGTGTTACAAAAAAATTCCTTTACTGTTTTCCTAGTCAGATAAAATATATTAACTTCCGTCAAAAATCCAAACTTGAAATTAAGCGAATAAGAAGTTCTGCGAAAAGTAAAATATGAATCTATGATAAAAAAATCTACTGGAAAAATTTAAGAACGGAATTCTTTATACAAGTAAATAAAAATATCGGGAAATCCATCTGACAAATCGAATCATCGTCGTTAGATTTCCTAGTCTAGAATCTCGGAAATAATATTACGGATTGAACTCGTGCCGTTTGCTGTCTGTAAGTTGACGTTAATCTAAATAAATCCGATAAGTATAAGATAGACTCAAGCATCGAGGGCTCCATGAAATTAATAAAATGTAATAAATACACTTTAGGTCATTAAAACTCGAATATTAAATAAACAAAAAAAATAGTTCCTTAACATTGTAAATCACGTTAGTTGTACTGGAGTAGGGATGGGGGCTATGAATATCCTCTCAAGATTTCAGCTCTCCATCACTGTTCTTGAGATTCAACCTGGTGACAGACGAACAGACACGAAGAACAAGTCTTAGTAATAGGGTCCCGTTTTACCCTTTAGGTACGGAACCTTTAAACTACCTAACTTAAGTATTCAAGAGGAAGGTTTATATTTTAATAAGTATATTGCGAAGCGAAGTTGGGGCTGCTCGCTAAAACCAAATACATAATGGAAAGAGATGACAGTATTATCAGGTTAAAAAAATATTTAAATGACCCTGAAAATGGCTATATTGATTGCAACACCTGGCCTATAAATTTGACATAATAATATAGACATTATCTCTCGCTGATTAGTCTATAAAGTCGTTTCGGCTCTAACAACCGTAACTAAATAATCTGGCTATGCTAAATAGCGCTTGCCGATACTATAGGACAGAGCTAGCCTACAAATGCTACAATATATTTGTAAATCAAACAAGTCGTGTACCGCTCGATGACTATTAAGTGAGCGGTGAAATGGATTTTATTAGCAGGTTTACACTAATATTAGAGACACTGTTAAATTGTTCGTTCACTGCCATGTAAAGAGCTGACTTTGTAATAGAAATTGAAAATATTGCAAAGTAGTTAGAAATTTAGAAAATACTTTGTTACCCACACCAAACAAAGAACAATACAATAAGAAAATAAAAGTTAAACCTAGAATGCGTAATGGGCGGTCTTGTTGCTCGAAGCCATTTCTTCCAGACCGTGGATTGAGAGAAAAATTACAAAACGCATTATCTAATGCTAAACCTAAATAAGCCTATACTTAATTACATTTACCTTTATGTTAAAAGAGATGAAAGACATAATTGTCAGACATAATAATTTAACTAGCAAATCCTTTCTATCTTGCGCTAAGTCCTCGGTATCGCTCATTGTCCATCCGCCATTAGACGGCTTACCCTCAACATTAAAATATGAACTAACCGGTTTACATTGTAATATTAAAGCGTCTTATTTGTGTCACTGATTGGATGTTGCATTGTAACTACATGTAATAAGTTTTAAAGTGTACTTGTGGAAGAAAAGAAAATACGTAAAAGGTATTTATAATACTTTGCTCGACTACCAATTCATAATATTATGCTAATTGTTAATTTAATACTTATCAAGTAAGTTGTATGTTCTTTTTAGAGTAGTTTTTAATAAAGATCTTTAAACCTATATTATCATACATTCACTGACAATTTTGAGTGCTTACCCGTTCAACCCATGATTTTTCTACCCAATAATATTTTTACCCCTTCAACCCAAAACATATGCCCCGTTCTACCCAAAGCAAAAATCTGAGTCACAGTGTATTCTAAATAGTACAGACACCGTTATTTGTATATCTTTATATATATAATTCTTCTGTGAGTGTGTATGTCACTGAACTTCTCTCAAACTACTGGACCGATTTTGATGAAATTTTTTGTGTGTGTTCAAGGGGATCTGGGAATGGTTTAAATTCACAATTTTGTCCGCTGGACAATGTTTTTTTAATTAATTTTCTATTTATTAGTAGTTGTTGATTTTGGATATATGATCCCACGAGATAATCCAAAAACACGGGCAACGCCGTGCGATTTTTTGTCTAATGTAATGAATGACCCTGCTTCTTTAGTATTTCACTATGACATTTATTTGAATTCAAACAATAGAAATTAGGAATAAGTAGGTGTGGGTAGAACGGGTAACTTGAATCTATTGTTTTGGGTTGAACGGAGCAAAATACCTATTGGGTAGAAAAATCTTGGGTCGAACGGGTAAGCACTCACAATTTTGTTCACTAGCAAACACTGTTCTTTGTCAAATATTTTGACTTCAAATGCTTAATTCCTTTGTAAAACTTTTCATTATGATACATTCTTTCAGCGAAGATACATTTCTTAAAACAACTTTTTGTGTTGCAAGTTTTAAAAGAGACGTTTGATCGTTTTTTTTTACACAAACTTCGACCTAGTCCGGTGTTCTTCCGGAATAATGCCAATGAGGATTCATAAACTTCTTTTAAACAGTTGAAACAGAAACGCCAGTAGTGTGGTTGTGCTCAAGTGTTCAACTTGATCTAACACTCAACTCTTCGGAAGCGGTGGTCTAACTCGTTGAGAGCGGCATAGTTTAGAATTTTCAGATCACTCGAAGAATAGCTGCATACCTTTTCACGACTCATTTTTAACCCCCGACGGAAAAAGAAGCGTGTTATAAGTTTGCCTTTTGTTTTCTCTCTCGTCAAGAGAGATGTCCCTGTGTCCAGCAGTGGGAATGTTAGTAGGGTGTTAATGATGATAAGTTTGAAGTGTCTGTCTGTCTATTGCATCATAGGTCCCGAACGGATGAAGCGATTTAACTTATGTTTTTTTTTTATGAAAGGTGACTATCGCGCGTTTTATATACTGTTTTGATGGAAATCGGTTGAGCTGTTTACTTATGGGGGGTTAAAGTGGGGAAGAAGACCCGAATATCTGCAAATATACTCGAGTGGGGTTTCAAATGAAAGTGCATCACGTGCACATTACAATATAATATAACTGTTTTACTATTAAGCGAACAAAAGATGTGGGCTGGGGACTTATGTTAATTTGAAATTTAAATTATCTTAATTATGTGAAACCTCTTGCGACTACGATAATCTGTCGAAGTATCATAAGCGAAGTGATAGGCTCAAACATTTTTTTTTGCAATCTGAAACCTCATACAAGTTCCTACATAAAATCTGTGAAATAGATTAAAACTTAGGTACTTATCTCTCCCAGAACGGTGAAACTATTCTTTAACGAATAGAACGAACGGAAGCCAAACATTTTTAATACGTAGGTACTTCATAACGCGTCGTAATTATTTGTTGTAATCTATACTAATACCAGCTGATCCCAGCAAACCTTGTTTTGCAAAATGAAAAATAGATAATAGCCGATTCTCAGACCAACTGAATATGCATATAAAATTTCATTATAATTGGATAAGCCTTTTCGGAGGAGTACGGCAACTAACATTGTGACATGGAAATTTTATATGTTGGAGTAGCTGATCCCAGCAAACTTTGTTTTGCAAAATGAAAAATGGATAGTAGCCGATTTTCAGACCTACTGAATACGCATATAAAATTTGGTAAGATCGGTACAGCCGTTTCGGAGGAGTACGGTAACTAACATTGTGACATATATTAGATTATAAAGCTGAAGATTTTATTGGTATGCGCTAATCACAGAAACAACTGGTCCGATTTGGAAAATTCTATTAGTGTTAGATATCCCATCTATCATTTTACCGCGGAAAAATACGTTATTTAAACACCCAAAAACACGGGAAACGTCTTGGTGTGTAATGCTAGTTGAATCATAATGTGACTTCACTTTATAACTCCATAATCAATTCAATTCAGTTCAGTTTCTTGTAATTGGACTTTGCGCTTGAAGCGACAATTTGCCAGTGTTGAGTTAAATCAAATAATGAAGTGAAAAATATTTTACTCAGATGAACGTCATTTTGCGTATTTTTCAACTCCTTAATCGATGACCACGGATATAATGACATTAAAATTCGCAAATGTATACCAGTCAGTGTCTAATAATTAATTCATTTATGATCGGTGTACACTAAACCAGGTATTTGAATGCTATAAATAAATCATCGATATAGATAAATACATATACATCATTTATTCGCAGGAATGTATGTACAAATGAGGTCTCTAAATTATGAGGTATCAATACAAACTGCCTCGTCCAGGCATGCGAACAATCAGAATTTTAAATCTATACAAATTTATACGTAATATGTCACCAGTTAAATTGTAAATAATAATTAAATACAGAATTAGAATCAATAAAAACTTACTTAGCAGAATAAATTTCGTTTCAGTTTTCTTATCAATCTGATTAATGGTTTGCTATATAAGTTGGCAATTTGTCAAATAATCGAAATGGCCTTGTCTTTGCTAACTGACAAATAAATACCTGCTGTCAGGTTACCTAAAGCATACCTATGTCTGTTGGTAAACTACTTATTGATAAAGGTATGAAAATGGCGTTTTGTATAATCAACATAATTTTAAAATCATACCTGGTTATAAGACTTCCAGTTATTTCGATTAAAGGCGGTCGACATCCACCTGCAGCCTTCACCAAATCTTCCGTCCATCTAGTTGGTGGACGTCCTACGCTGCGCATACCTGTCCATAGTCACCATTCACGAACTTTTCGGCCCCAACGACCATTTTTTTTACGAGCAATATGGCCACTTCAAGGAACTAATCAGTTTAGCTATGTCGGTAACCCCCGTGTTTCTACGTATCTCCTCTTTTCAGATTCGATCACGTAAAGAACCGAGAATGGCCCTCTCCATAGCTCCGATAACCACCAACCATTGTAAAGCCATATAATATCAGTATATACCTCTTTATAATAGTTTACAACCTTCTTATTATTTTTGTCCAAGTGTTTGTCTGTAAGGTCCAAATTAAATTTGACACTTCCCAGTTTTGATGAATGAGCAGAAACATGGTACCCTTAAGAGGTACAACCCCTTCAAAATTAAACGATTTATACGACAACCACGGCAAGTTTTTCGCTATTTTATGATGACGATGATGATGAAATAACTTTAAATCTGTAAATATAGGGAAAAATACTATTTAACTAGTTATTTCTAACACAATATCAGCTAACATGTGTAGTTAAGTATCTAATAATTTAATATATTGTGTTATTTTTGTCGCGGCATTACACGTGAACGGCTTTTAGACTGATTTCGCGAGGTATATTTATTATTTTCATCAATATTTTATATACAATAATATCTCTATTTGCTCACGGCATTACGCCCGGATGGAATTGTCTAATTATAATAAGAGAGCAACTTGTTTTAGCGAATTATTTAGTTATAATTGGGAAAAACTATCGGCATAAATCCCTAATATAATTCCTATAGTAACCTTTAATGGAAGTTTTTTTTTCCTTTTTCAATTGAAAGCAAATAAAACTGCATTTAAAGACTTACGTAAAGTTCTCACCAATTCCGGGAATAATGTTTTAGCTAATTTTTAAAGTCCAAATGTCCGTGTAATTTTATTGTCATTCAGATTTTATGTAATCTTTCTTTAAAGATTTGAGCGGTTATTTAAAGTACCCTTACTTGACTTTGTCAGTTTTTAGTGTACGGACATACACACATGATCAGTTGTAAGCTATTTATGAAACCATTTCTTTACCAGTATTAAATACATACCAGCGGCTTTTCTCGCTTGAATTTCAAGACTAAATATGTTACCTGTTATGCAATCAAAATTTCATAGAAATCTATCCAGCCGTTTTAGAGGAATTTGGCAACAAACACCGCGACACGGTAATATTGTATAAAATAACGTTCCTTAATCTTTATGAGTTGAGAGTTTAATAGGTTTGAGTGTCTATTTATAAGCTGCGGTATCGTATCGGAGCCGGTGATTCGACTCGGCGCCGACTTCCGGCCTGCGCGCTTCCCTACTGCCGCCGGTCGATACTGTGACCTTTATACACAAACGAGTCAAGTACTGCGCTGCACGCGACGGGACGCGACGCGTCGTCTTGCTGTCGTATCGGAGGATAAATGTTATTTGCATAATGTTAAAACATCGTAATTTATTTTTGATTTTGACCCCAGAACTCGGCAGTAGTGGTGCGAGTCTATTGCATATGGGTTATGTATTCTGTGATATGGGAAAGAAATTAAAAGTTAATAAAAAATATGGTTTCCAGCGCAAAATTAAAATGGCAAGATACCTGTATTTTTTAAAGTTCTCAGAACATGACGGTTTCCTCAAGATGTTAGCCTTCACTGTTAAAGCACGTGTTTTAAAAAGCCCATGTTTCATAGTTTCATAGTAGTTTCATAGTACTTTATTCATCATAGGCAACATTGTACACTTGATTTCGTCAAAAATTTCTAATTATTATTATAAACACACACAGAACATACAGCAAAAGACGCAGACAAGACGTTCAATTTGAGATGTAACTTAATAATAGAGCTGCCGAGTAGTGGCATTGTCAACTAAAACAATGTTCTATTAAAATCCAATATAAATCCAATACAAATTCATCATAAAATAATAAGAAACATAATTAATTGTTACTGCTGTATAGTGGCATTGTCAAATTAAAAACTACTAAAATTAGGAATAGGTATTAAATAATTAAATTGAAAGACATGTCATAATGTACAAAAACAATATTAATAAATAAATTAATGCTGCTGTATAGTGGCATTGTCATTTGTGAAATTAAAAATTAAAAAATAATTATAAAAAATCTAACAAACATGTTTGTAGGATATTCACCTACCGCACTTTTCCAGCGTAGTGAATTAAGGCCTAATCTATCTCGCCAAAAGAGAAGTCCCTTTTCCCACCTTAATAGGTGATGATGACCTGTATTCTAATATTCCATATCTATATATATGGAATATCAGAACACAGATATCGATATCCATTTTTATTGATAGATATAAAATAACTTTCACAAATAACTTCAACCGTAGGGTTTTGGACATTTCGTTAATAGTAATCCTAAGCTCACGCACAGTGAGCTGGTTGTCACATTACTACTTTGGAGTCTATTATTTGTGTAGATTAGGGTTGCCATATGCAAACTTTGAAATCCAGGATTAGAAGGAATTTCTGTTTTAAAACAGTAAAAAGTGATTCATTTTAAATCGTTCGAAATGAAATGCTTGTGTAGGTTTCACCCCATGTATTTTCTACGATACTTGGAGGTATTCAACCTTTTTGTTTCGCTGACTTGGGTACACAAAAAGTATTTAAGATATTAAAAAAAAATACTCATACTAAAGTCGTGATTTTGAATAGTAGCCGAAACTTATTGAACCAATTTATATACTTGGGCTTTTTTGAAATTACCCATTTTACTACTTTGGAAGAGTCTCTGGCGCAAACTATTCAGTTTAGAAAAAAAATATGCTAGAAACCTCATTATCATTTTAACCTATCCATAGATACCTTACACATAACGGGTTTGATAAAATATAATTTTTTATTTAAGTTCCCCAAGGTATACCCCATAAAATTTTAGTTTTTTTTCTGGATTTTTGTGATTGATAACTTTATTGACAGAATACTAATAACCAAGTTTCAACAATATACATAGTTCTTATAGTTATTCAATTATTAGTTTCTTTTATTTAACCTTACTAAGTTTCCTTAAAAGTAATAAGTTCCAATAACGGTGTTTCTCTTACTATTAGCCTTATGATAAATAAATCAAAATTTAAAATTTAAGAAAAACCCCCGATTGCAATGCCTTAATTTCCTTAAAAGTAAAACATCATAATATTTTGAAATGTGCACGCGATGCGCTTTCATTTGAAACCCCCGTCGAGTATATTTGCAGATTTTCGGTTTTCCTTCCCCACTCTCACCCCCATAACTTTTAAACGGCTCAATCGATTTTCATGAAACATGTCTAAGAACACCCGCGCATAACTCACCTTTCATACAAGAAAAACTAAATTGAAATCGCTCCACCTGTTCGGGAGCTATGAAGTTCCAGAAAGACAGACCCCTCTTAAAAATTTAAATAATCTCGTTAAAAAGCTTAAGAGTAGGTAATAATATAAACTTAAGACAATTGTACACAAGTGGGTCGTAATTCAAACTAATGTAGGCACAACGCTGGTTTTTATTGTATTAAACAATATTATCCATGTAATATCAATCACCTAACATATAACCCTAAACTTCATTTATTCAGTATCTTATTCCCATTAGTATAATCATGAAAGCGTATGGGCTATATACTTAATTCTCGCAGGAACATCCATATTATCACGGGCAACGCCAACGCCGTGACTAGTATATATGTATATCTAATAATGATGATATTAGTAGTCCACGACTATAAAAGCTATAGCCAGAGCCAGGTCTCCGCGCTGACGCAAACCAGAAGTATAAGACTCAAATATTTAAGAAAAACATTTTTTTTTAAATAAAGATCGCACAAAGTATTTAGCCTTGACCAGAGTCTATTTTCATAGCACATTGTTGCCTATCTGCATTCAACATTACAATCTCGAGTGTTATCGGCGTAAAAATGATAACTTCTTGATTTAGGATAGGTTATCCAAACAAATTTTCGTTAGTAGACCATCTTGATTCAAATTCATAATAAAATCATAGATAAAAATTTCCACTAAAGATGTGTTACGCAATAATACGCCAACAACAATTGGTTCTGTCGGAAGACCAGCGCTGGGTTACTAGCATGCTAGTAACCTGGCACATGCTGAGACAGAGCCAGTTTTTCTGCTAAATAATATTTAAATTTCTGTGTATTTATTGGTATTACTGATTGTATTATTGTTTAGTAGAAAAATAAATATCTTTTATCTTTATCTAAAAAAACCATACCCCTTGGGCGATTAAAACTTTGGTTTGAACAGCTTGCGGTATGGAACGACTAAATACACTTAACGGTGAAGGCAAACGGTGTGCGGAAACCGGCAGAAGCCGAGGAATCCTGAGATCTGTAAAGAGTTTGAAGGACATGTGGCATTCACCAACCCGCATATGTCCAGTATGTGAATTAAATCCTAACCTCTCGTCATGTGATAAGTCCGTGTGCCAGCAATAAAAGCAGGGAGGGTACATGGGAGGACTCATGCTATGCAGCTATGTTGCAACCGTTTCCACTGATACTCAATACTGAACTAATATCACGTTCCACACGCGACCACCAAGATTCCAAAGCGCATTTTATAGAACAGGCGCCACGGGAAGCTGAGTTTGCAAAATGTGAGGACCGGAATATGTGCTCAAATTCGTTTGGGTGAGACCACCCCCTTTTTGAATGAATTTTCATGTGAAAGATAAGGAGAGTGAAACATTCGATTATCATTGCCATGAATAAATCCAAAATCTATTGTTTGACTTCTCTTATCCTTTATATAGACTTATTAGCTTATCCTTTCTTATGACTTTGATAAACCAGTTTTTAAGAGAACTATAATAGTTTTTGACTAATCCACCTTTCAAAAAAATTAAACAGAATCGGAATAGGGTCATTAATTCTCGAGAAAAACAAGAAAAATTACACGTTTGCGACGAATTGATAACTTCCTTTTTTCGTTGAAAGTCGGTTAAAAAGGGGATGAGAAGGCTTAGCAGCCACAACGCCACAGGGGAGGGGATCACAGCAGTAGAAACACATGGTTTTGAATTTTCTCTGGTGTCTACATGAATTTGCGCAAATTTTCCGGTCCTCACATTATTTCAAACTCAACTTCCTTTATGGCCAACTCTATGAGGTTCTTATTGGAAAGCTTACAAAAGCAATCTCAACTAAAGCATTCGATGTCACTTTGAGCTGACATCTAGTTGTTCGCTTGTTTTACCATGCTAGTACCTAACTGTACCATAACATCGCCTATCTTATAATAAAGACGACTTAAAATAATATTTCGTCTGTCATCTACATAGATTATTCAATAAAATGTTATACCTACGTAAATTAGTTTTTTCTTGCAAACGAAAATGGAGACGATGCATTGCATTGAAGTTTCGTGTAACGTCACGTTTAGGAACAATTTATACTTTAATTACGGTAATATTTTCGTACTTTTTTAAAGCCCGACCAAAAAAGAGGGGTTTTATAAGTTTGACGTGTCTGTCTGTCTGGGACATCATAGCTCCCGAACGGATGGAGCGATTTAAATTAAGTTTTTTTTTTGTATGAATGGTGAGTTTGGCCCGGGTGTTCTTAGATATGTTTCATGAAAATCGGTTGAGCCGTTTAAAAGTTATGGGGATGAGAGTGGGGAAGGAACACCGAAAATCTGCAATTTAAATATAATATACTAGTGTGGGTTATCAAATGAAAGCGCATCGCGTCCACATTACATAATATTATGTTGTTTTACATTTAAGGAAATTATTGGCATTGAAATCGGGGGTTTTTCTTTAATTTTAAATTTAGATTTATTATTATTAGAAATGTTTGTCCAGTATTTTAAGGGGGTTTAACAGAGGGACTAAAGTAGAACACTTACTTTTCTATGTAGTCGTCTCTATAAAAAATCGCCTAAAATGAAACCCCTCTATACTTCAAGCGGAACGAATTTCGCGGCTCTGCTTTCTGTCTTAAAATTAGGCTTAACCTTTGTACTCAGACTTCCGAGGTCGATATAGGGATATCGATCTCACATTACCAGCTTGTCCCGTGCTTCTCGGAAACGCGCCGCCCCGTCGCCGCCCCGCCGCCGCCCCGCCGCCGCCCCGTCGCTACCGTTCAATCTATCGCATTTAAAAGCACGTCATATATTGCTATGGGTTAATAGTTAATACGGATTTTTGACATATTATTTAGTATCAACTAAGAAATCTATAATACTACCTATGACTGTAGTATTACTTGTTGTGGTATTTAAAAACAAAAGGTAAATGTTAACTACTTGTTCCGAAAACTATTTTTTTTCACTTAGAACTTGAATAAATAAAATGTCGCTAACATTAACCCCGCGGTGAGCTCTCTTAACTAATATAGATTTTGTTTGAAACAAATAAGGGCGAGATAAAATACAAATAAAACACAAATACAAAATCATTTATTCAGAATTAAATACATAAAAATACATGCAAGGAAATAGTGACAGTTAATTTGATTGATCTAACGATTACAGAATATTTAAATGTATCTAGTTCCAAAAAGGTCCCAACTCAGCATAATGCGGGCTGTGAAGCCTGCGCTGGTCTTCCGTTGGAACCTTCGAAGAGCTATCAGTCAAGTTAGGTTGAAACAAATGAAAAATAAACATTAATAGTAACATAGTGTGGTAAAATAATTAAAAAAAAGTTAACACAGGTTTTACAATAGGATGACAAATATACACAGAAATTGAGTCAAGAAAAACATAAATAAGGATAAAAATGTCAGAGCAATTCAAAATTTCATTCAATTTGCAATTAATTATTATCATCATCGTCATCATCATCACAGGGCACTCGTGTCATGTCTCATAGATTCCTGTTATTTTTGGAAACTTAATAAAAAAAATCTTGAGCTTTACTTTGAAAATATTTTGCAGTACATCCTACGGCTGAACATGAATAGTCATTAATAGGCATTTATTGATAATATTATTATAACACTAATGATGATGACTGATGAATCACATTTACCAATTTTGACCCCTACATGAAGATGATCATCAATCACCGTATTAATGTTCCCACTGCTGGGACATAGGGATTTCTCGCTTGACGAGAGATTGATTAGGCCTAAATTCACTACGCTGGCCAAGTGCGGGTTGCTGAATGTCGCATGTCTTTTAAACTCTTTAGAGTTCTCAGATCATGCCGGTTTCCTCACGATGTTTGCCGTCACCGTTAAAGCACTTGTTTAAAGCGCACATACATTTTTCATGAAAAAATCCAGAGATGCGCGGCGGGCTTTTATCCCACGACCTTCGGAATGAAAGTCGAGTGTGCGCCCACTTGGCCAACACGGCTTTTAATTTATTTTAAAAACAATCATGTTTTGCTTTTATTGCAATAAGAACCCTGTTTGTAGTATGAGTCCAGCTCATATTTTACAAGTTTATTTCACACTAGTGGCCCGCCCCGGCTTCGCACGGGCTTTTATTCAATTTTTTTTCCCGGCAATTAGTCGATTTTTTCTCGCCTTTTAAACCTTGTCTAGACCTACACGAACATTTCAAGACTAAGATAAGATAAATCCGTTCAGCCGTTCTTGAGTTTTAATCAGACTAACGAACAACAATTCATTTTTATTTATATAGATAGATAGATATAGAAGATAGATTCGATGATTTAGTGAAGGCCCTATTAAGCCACAGCCTACTGAATCTTTATGCGTTGTCACGTACGTCACACGCTGGAGGAGCACCCACATACGGAAATAGAGAATTCAAACTAGCAAGGGTTGTGGTTTGTCCTTGTACATAGCTATGTATATATTGCAGTAGCGATTGCTCGTGCATGCCAATTAAACAAGGTTTCTCTTGATCTCAGTACTATATTCATTGCTGGTAACTGCATTTATGTTGAGTTTGTAGTTTTATGTTTATAGCATTTTCAGACCACACGTGTAATTTTTATCTAAATGTATGAAAAAACGTGTGAACTGCTGCCTGGTCGCTATGTTCTGCGGCCAAAGCCGACATACAGGAGAATCGACTTTATTTTATAATGTTAAGATCAAATTTATGTAACTTATTGGCATATGAGTAGATTCTCATAAAGTTAACTGCACGCATTCTTATAAGTATAAAGGTATTCTATTTTCTTGTTTTGTTTTGTATTATTTGGGAAACCAACAGTAAGTACACAATACTTAAAAATAATAAACTAAACAAAAATAATAAAGTTTCCACAGTAACATAATAATAATTAGCATAACTAACGACCAGTTACAAGTTAAAAATAAAATAAAAGTGGCGTTTAGTTATAAAGTTGTTTTCTTGGTACTCCGGAATAATACGTAACGTACTTATAAAAAAAGGTTTCTATTCTGGCCTACAGACTAGGATCTCTGAAAGTATTTTAAAATAACTTCGTATCGGAATTAATTTGGATATTTCAGCTGAAACCCCATACATGCAACGGAGACAAAGCCGCATAAAAACTTAATAAACCAGGCCGAAATAAACCTATTGTTCTCCAACCCCCGTTGTCCAAAATGATTAAACCTTTTGTCACTGTGAACTGACAATATTCTTTACTGATACACTAGCCCTGTTGGCTAAGTAGGAGCACACCTCCTCCTGGCTTTAAACCCCACCGGAAACCTCTGGAGTTTTCTTCTTGAAAAATTTAATTAACTCCTTGGTCTTGGTTTTTAAGTAAATTATAATATAATAATAATAATAATAAAAGCATTTATTATTTATATAACTATAATAAAGCGTATTACATAAAGTATGTTACAAAATAATATAAATAAAATACAGTGAGACTACGAAGTATCGCGCAAAGAGACGACCCCGAGAATGAGATACGCTGTGTAATGTATTCCATCTCATTCTTTTACACGTTCAATCCTACAGATATATATGTTTGTCTCTTTCTACGTAACGCCTCAACTTTTCGTGTTACACTTGATTTTACTCCTCATAAAATTTCCATACCGGGCCTTATAACTCAAATCGTTTCTTAAGGAGTAAACTCCAAAAATAACTATATACGTCTATTATATTAAGTATATCAGATATCTAGTCCCCATAACACAAGCTTAGAGCTTACCACCGGGCTATATGTTGTTGTGTTTATTGTCCGAAAATATTTATTTATTATTCCTTTTTTTTATAATTTAAGTCCATTTGGACGGCAATAAAAGTAACGGACCAGCCACTTGTGCTGGTGACTTGCTATCATGCTATAAACAACATGGTATATGTAATTTTAAGTTTATTCTCATTGGATTTCTTACATGGACTATTCTCTTTGTGTTAAGTGTTATACCTGAAATTACGTCCATAAGTGGTAACCCTCTGAACACGTGACCTCCGGGTGGTGCTAAGAACAGTCTCTGGTGGTAGGCTTCGGCCGCGGCTTGTGTCCACCCTCTGGGCTGGGCCAGTGCGTGAAGCGATTTTTTCGTGTTTCGTAATGTGGCCTGGGGAAGCCATCTAACTTCTAGGTCTTCATGCCCCATCTTAGACCACATCGTCACTTTACATCAGGTGAGATTGTGGTCAAATGAAGGCTTATCTAACTTAACAAAAAAAAACGTATTTTATTTATTATTTATTTATTCAATTTCTTTAAGACCTTGGAAAAGCTTTAATTTACTGTATTGCCCCTTTTGCGACAAGAAACAAATTAAAATAGCTCGCGCGTACTTTCCACTTAAAATTCACACCATAGTTTCGTGGTGAGTTATCAAGGTTCTTTGTACAAGGCTTTGTTGTGAAAATATTACACGAACTTGAGTTTAGGAATACCTTTAAAAAAATATTTGATAAGTCTGGGAATCATACACCTATGGTCCCGTAAACAGTTTATAGACATTTTGCATTAAAAAAAAGAACTATTTTATGTAAAATCGCTAAAAGATACAGTACGAGCCGACACCCGTCTAAGTACAGGCCTCGCGCAAAGTCGCTTTACTTTATAAAATTTACGTTTATTGTATGGGAAATAATGGGAATCCCCTCATGTATTTTTTTTGTGATTTTAGTAGTTTTGCTATAAAATAATAAATAAAATGTATTTATTTCCAGCAAATTAAACTACTCATATATGAAAAATAAAACTTTAAGAACTAAAAAGCATTGCTGGGAAGATGGCGTTCACAACAATGCCTGGTGTAAGGGCAGTCCATCCTCCCAGCTATCATTACTAGAACGGTATTGGAGCCCGCAGCCTGCGCACCAGCTATACCAATTGAAATGCATCTTCCCTCAAAATGTCACGTTCCTATTTATCAGGGTGCTTGAGATACAGCCTGCTGACAGACAAACAGACGACGAAGTCTCGGCAATAGGATCCCGTTTTGCCCTCTGGTTACGGAACCCAAAAAAACTCCCTCTTGCGTGAATATAAACCACTTGACATTTATGAAACTTAGGTAGGTATGTACATACATAACATAACATTCTATTTTCTTGTGGGAATATGTTTTTTTTATGCTCGATAACCTTCATTTAACTACAATTGCACCTGATGTAAAGTGACGATGTGGTCTAAGATGGGACATGAAGACCTAGAAGGTAGATGGCTTCTCCGGACCACATTACGAAACACGAAAAAATCGCTTAACGCACTGGCCCAGCCCGATATTAATCTTCTAAACCTACTATATTGACCGTAATAGAGTGATTCAATTTAAGTGGTTAGCCACTGGTTCTCAACCCCTTTCGGGACAAACTTCACCCTAAAACGCCGAATATAAAATTAAATTTCTACCATATTAGACTGCTAAAATAAACGCCAAGCAGAACATAATAGAACAACAAAACAAATTATTTCGTGTAGTAATTAGCTTTCTTCCAAACCTTGTTGAATTTCATAAAATATTATTCATAGAATAATAAAGAAGGGAAGAAGAAATTTACCTTCACACAAGCAACTTTAAAAATATTCAAAATTTTAAATTAAAGAAAAACCCGATTAAAATAATTTGTTTCCCTTAAAAGTAAAACGTCATACATTGTAATGGGCTTTCATTTGAGACCCTACTGGAGTACATATATTTTCAGATTTTCGGTTTTTCTTCCTCACTTTTACTCTCATAACCTTTTATTAGATACACCGATTTATATTTGTAAATAGCCATCTAAATCCGAGAACAACACCAATAAATCAGAAGTGATAGGACTTCGACTATGTACCTCAGACTAGTCCGCTAGTCATAGCACTGATAACTTATGTAATCTGAGGTCATAGATATTATTATTACGGTGTGTTACAAAAGTTTCGGGTAGTATGGTGTTTCTGAAAATTGGGTCGTAGGAAGATTCGTTCTTAGGAACGTCATCGATCTTAGCATCGATATTTAAATAAAGATAGTGCTTTTTTTTTTCAAAAAGTCTGGGTTCGATTACAACCAAAGTAAGTTTTTTTTAAATGTGTGAACGCAATTTTTGACTTTATTAAAATCGGTGACATGGTCCCTAAGAACGAATCTTCCTGTCTCACATTTTCAGACCTTCTCATACCGACCGAAACTTTTCGTACACCCTGTAAATAGTCCACATTACAAAGTGCGTATGCTGTGCTAAATTAATGCACTATCATATCGTGAGGTGATGGACACGGTCTTATCAGCCGTTATCAGTTGCCCCGCTAAATCGGGTACCTTGCTAGGCCACACTAAATCTTAAATAGGTTTGTATCAAGACGTCTCCAGCGATTTGAAGACATCAACTTTTTATTATTATTATTATTTAGCCTCTACTGTCCCGCTGCAGGGCAAAAGCCTCCCTTCCCTTCTTCCATTCTTCGCGGTTCATCGCGGTATCGGGCCATGCGGTCAAGTGAGAGTCCAGCTCGTCCCGCCATCTCATCCTGGGCCTTGCACTTCGTCTCTTCTGTGAGGCCCAATCTGTAGTTCTTTTTGCCCATTTGTCATTAGACATGCGACACACGTGTCCAGCCCAGTTCCACTTTAGGCTTCCAGCCTTCCGACCGAAGTCAGCGATTTGATTCTCGAGCGTAGTTTGCTGTTCCGCACGCGGTCTGATAGTTTCATATTTAAGATACTACGCTCCATAGCTCGCTGACACACCCCTAGGGCGGACTTCTGATGCTTAGTCAAGGACTAAGTTTGGGCACAAGGCTTTACAACTTACATTAAAATAAATTTGATAAGATTAAGAGAGTCTTATACGTCGTCTACGGTTCCTTGTACAGGTTATAGACTTAGAGGTAGACATAGGCAAACATTTATTTTCTGCTCACACAATACAAAAACATTTAGGTATAATTTATTCAAAGGTGAAACTAAAACATAATTCCTAAGTAAAAACATAGACATTTTGCAATAAAAAAAGACAATAAAAAAATGATTGATGGTGCAAGAAGATGCATTCAGAGCTGTCAGCCGGTCACCCATCTAAGATGCGCGGTCTTGATTAATCCAAAAAAAATTACATTTGAAGTAAAATGTAAATTTAATACTCTTTTGGGTTTGGGAGTTTATCATTTTATTTTAATGAAGGAAGTAAAGGTAATATCTTTTCACGGCGCCCGGCGTCGTTTCTCCGAGATTGTGCGCGATATCGGAACGCCGACCTGATACGATACCAGCGCATCGTACGTAAGTAAAGTACCTACGCAGTGCGCACTGTACTGATAAACCTGATAATAATATTAAATAATCACTGTTCTAGGTCTTTACTCACCAACGTTTCGACTAAGATCGTCATTAATTGTTATAATTACAAGCCTTACTTCGCCAGTTATAAAATATGTCCCAACAAAATTGGTAGGCAAAGTCAAAGTCAAGTCAAACACGTTCATTTCCTTAGAAGCACAGGGCATACATGGACAGGTCAACATAAAATTAATTAAACTAAAAAAAAATATATGGCCGGAATTTATAGTCACAATTACATATCTTTCAATCTATGAATTCCGGCCTCAGACAGACAATTTTTGAGGAAGGCTAAAGACTTTTTCAATGTTTGAAAACAACGTTATTACGTTACGGGAAAATGGTGTACTTGTGGTATATAAGAAAATACGAAAAGGTATTTATTAGTACTTAGCTCGACTACCAATTCATAATTTTAAGTTATTTTTAGAGTATTTTCAAATAAAGTTCTTTAAACTAAATTCTTGAAAACAAGTTACTGTGTAAATATATTATTAAAGCATTATATTTATTAGTAATAGTAAACTTGTGGCATTATATCGGTTACGTTTTACACATTATCGGTGGTCAAGCTAAAAGATTAACTTAGATTACAATACAATAAAATATTCTTTATTTAAACACCAACATCATGGAAAATATAATATAGAAATGTGCATAGTACAGAGTGAAACAACACGGCCTTATCACTAAAAGCGACCCCTTCCAGGCAACCTTTGGATGTATAAAGATCATTGTACACATAAGCAATGGCGTCTACAACAAATTTGTAAAAGTAATAAAAACTTAAATAAATAGAAACAAATAGTAAAGTTTAAAGAAAGCATAGTCAACATATTATCATCACCCTATTAATGTTCCCATTGCTGGGACACAGGGACTATTCTCTCTTGGTGAGAGAGATTAGGCCTTAATTCACCACGCTGGCCAAGTAAAAATATAGTGAGGAAAAGAAAAGAGTTATCACAAAACAAGAAAGCATAAAAGAAAATACAGCACAGAAACCCTAAAATAGAGAATGAAAATAATAGGTACAAGGTGTTTACAGTATAAGTAACAAAGATTATCTTTACATTTTCACATTTCACATTCCACGCGTTACCTTGAAATATCATACAATAATACAGTGCTGTCAAAAAGTGAATTTCACAATTTTCATCTGTCGCGACATCAAACTAACCCAAACCGACATACGTTCAGAACCAATCTATGTGATTGTACCTAAACTCGCCGACTAGCTCCGACAAAATCTAAGTCACCCTAAAAGTATTACTTCTAGTTCTAGCCGGAAATATTTGGTGGTGGCCAGCCACATAGCGTAACAGAAGACCGACGCCTCGTAAATAGCTGTGGAACCAGTTCAAACCGAAACACTTTACGACACTTGATAGGTTCGGGAAGTTCTAACATGGATCACCAACAGCTGGTTTTGAACTTTAGATGGACTCGGTATTAGACTGGTAATCGCTTATCGTAACTAGTTGAGGCGCTGAGATAGGCGTGGTGATTCACTGCAGCGAAGTTGCATAGGAGCCATTAGATTATTTCTCACTTCAGCCGTGGAATCCTTTAATGGAGTAAGGCTGCTCGCCCTCGTCAGGCTTTTTGTAGGACAGATAATCGGGCCTATTTTTCTACCTTATTACGACGGCCTCAGTGGTTCAGATGGCGAAGGTTCATCTGAGGCCTCAGTAGTGGAAAGGGTTTCATTCCCGCCGGGGGACCAGATGTTGTATGATCTACAATTTCTGGGTGTTTTCTATGTATTACAAATTTATTTATGTATTTAAGCTTTGCTTAGTTTGGGGATAGGTAATGCTGTGTGATTGGTCCCAAATTTTTTTTTTTCTGATTGTGAAACAGCGATGGAGCGATCCCTACATCTTTTAATATGATGATATTATCAACCATATTTCACTACAAGAGTTAAGATGATCGTTCAGAATAACTGTTATCATAAATCAATAAAAATCGTCTTTCAACACGTTCCCTTCGAAGTCTTAGATTAAAGAAACCGGCTTCTTTTACATTCTCTAGTCGTTTTCAAGACGCGGAACGCGGCGGACGGCGGGCCAGCGCGGCGCCGGACGCGGCGGGCGGCGCCGCGGCGCGTGCCGCAGTGGGCGTAACACAGACAACGCATTTAGCCCGCGCGCACCGCCGACACAAATTTTCTAAAAGCATCTCCTCCGAAGGCCGGCCGCCGCCATTACTCCTATTGATAAAACTTCATTGTGAACCGCTAAAATAACTAACCGTTAAACATATTTATAATTAATGACCTGGGTCAATATCCCACGTGAATCGGATGTCGTTGATCTCGTCTTTACGATAGCGGGCTACGTTACGTGCGTTTCTGCCGCTTGCGCGGTATCTGGGCTCGCAATACTAATAATTGAGGTTTATGTAGAACATGCCGTATCGTACGCGCGAGGCCGGAGCGCTGGCACGGGCTGGCCACAGACAATAAAAAAAGAATAAACACCACAGCATTGCGTCGCAGACACAGATAAATAAATTCTCCGTTTGATTTGAATACAGATTAATTATCTGCGGTAACAAAAACTAATCTATATCTTATCTGTACCAAAATGAAGTAGCTTGCGTGAAATGTATCGTGTTTCGCAAGGGACGCAGATACGACGCACAGCGCCGTCCGCCTATCAACGTCGCGTTCTTATCTGTCCGTATATTTCTAATCTTACGTTTTATTTGTTTTAATTTTATGCAAACACTTGTGGTATGTGAAGTGATTAATGGTTCGGTGAATTGATGGTATAGGAAAGGTTCATTATAACACTTCTCTTTTTAACATTTGATACCTAATGTTTTGTGCACATAATGCTATCTGCTCTTGTCTTTCCATAAAATTACTATAATACTAAAAATCGATCACCTAGTTCAGTTGACACAAGTAATTTTGTTTCAAAATCAACTGCTTGCAATGCGCTAGGTACTGGTTTATCTATACTTAGTACTATTGTAACGCTGAAGAGTTTTATTGTATCCACGCGCTGATCTCAGGTCCAACTGTTCCAAAAAATTCAGCGTTTGTGAGTTCCACATATCAAGGAAGGCTATAGGCTTCTTTTTACTGCGGGAAAATACGTTGTTTCGCAGCCGTAACGCCGTAGCGTGTCAAGCACGTAAACGATAAATCGAGAACCACGGGACCGATCCTTACGAAATTTTACACAATCAATTTGGCAGCACCAGATTTCAAATAAATAAAATAAATATATATTCTCGGACAATACACACCATACCACCATTGAACATACAACACTTGACCCCACGGCAGGAATCGAACCCGCTACCTCTAGCGCCGCAAGCGGACCCTCGCCCACTGAAGCACTGAGGCTGTCATAACAAATTAGTTGCATTACCCGTTGAGGAGTTCCCGGGACTGTCAATTGCTTTCAACACTAGAGTCCTAGTAATGACAGTTACAAATTATCTCGTTGGAAAGTTCTAATCAATAATTATGTAGTCCAAGGATAGGTCAGCTGCACTAAATCGATGTCTTTGAGTGTTCTTTTTTTATGCTAGATAAGCATTATTTTTACCACAATCTCACCTGATGTTAATTGACGATGTGGTCTAAGATGGAGCATGAACACCTAGAAGGTAGATTTTCCGAACCACATTACGAAACGCGAAAAATCGCTTCACGCACTGGCCCAGCCCGGAGGGTGGTGACAAGCCGCGGCAGAAGCCTACCACCAGAGACTGTTCTTAGCACCACCCGGAGGTCACGTGTAAGAATTCAGGGGGTGACACTTACGGACGTGAACAGACAAAACCTCCTCCTCCTGTTCTTCTTGTGTGGACAAAAATATTTACGTAATATAAATTTGACGAGTATGCGATAGAACCCTACTTTATCTAGGGTTCCTTGTACAGTTTACAGATATTTTTACCAATGGAATATATTGTTTGGAAGTGCTTTGGAAGTTGTTTGGAAGCTGTAATCAAAGCATTAAAAAATAAGAACAAAATCAGCAAAATAAGAACGCCAAAATTGTAATACTGATAAAGCTGTGTTGTTCTATTCGCTTCTCAACTCAATATAAAACATTGAAGCGAACTGTCAATACAATGTTATTTCCTTGATATTTTTTGTTTACACAATTTAGTTTTATTAATTTTAAGTTACCTGTCCACGCAGACCATGAGCTTCAAAGGAAATAGATAAATGTTTTGACTTTGACTCACCAAGTATTGTCCTCGCGCAACGTAGCTTGACTTTATAAATATAATCATAAAAGAAAATAAAAAAATAGAAAATATTTTATTTTACACAAACCAAACAAATAATAATACAATAAAAAAATAAAATCTAAACATAGAATGCGTAATGGGCCGCCTTATTTCCTGAAGCAATTTCTTCCAGACAACCGTGTATGGAGAGAAAAATTACAAAACTTAATGGAAGGTGGTTTTAACATAACATAAATACCTAATATATAATGCTCAGCCAATACTTAATTACATTTACCTAAAGAGTACTTTTCTGTTGTCTGTCCTTACTATGCATTAGAATGCATCAGATCGGATAAGCTACCAATAAAATCCGTTCGCATCCATAGAACAGGATACGATCAGATAGCTAGCTTTGGTTGTAATGTATCGGTTTTAAGGGTTTGACTGGCATAACTCAGTATCTTATTTTTTAACCCCCGAACAAAAAAGAGGGGTGTTATAAGTTTAACGTGTCTGTCTGTCTGTGTCACTCATCATAGCTCCCGATCGGATGAAGCGATTTCAATTTAGTTTTTTTTTGTATGAATGGTGAGCTTGGTCTTGAGGTCTAAGAACACCCGGGGTGTTCTTAGACATGTTTCATGAAAATCGGATGAGCCGTTCAAAAGTAACGAGTGGGGAAGGAAAACCGAAAATCTGCAAAAATACTCGAGTGGGGTATCAAATGAAAGAGCATCGCGTGCCCTAACTACTAAATATTATGTTGTTTTACTTATAAGGAAATTAAAGCATTGGAATCGGGGGTTTTTCTAAAATTTTAAATTTAGATTTATACCCGACGTATGTATGTATGTTCCTTTGTCGCACTATACAGGCCAAACGCATGGGCCGATTTCTATGATTAACACGCCAATCCAGTCTCTTTATTACAGCGAGTGTCACTAAACATATGACGTTAGTGAACATTCAACATGGCACAAACTGGACGCCATTTTGTAATAATGAAGCAACAAACTTTGCAATGTTCTCGTTAAAAAGGCATTTAAAAATCATTGATAGTTTTCTGTCAACATTTTTTGATCTGACTGACCGTTAAGGAACATCTTGTTTTCTTTCGAGTCTTAAAGAAAGTAAAAATTCCCGTAAAAGTTTGACCACAATCGGTTTTTATTTTTTCTGAATTTCAGCCTGTTTAAATAATGTTTCTTTGTTTGTAAGTTACCTTGGATGCAATTATGGTGTGACGAGCAGGGTTGTAGTTGAAGTTGCCAGTTATGATTTGAATTGGTGCAGATGAGTTTACCGTCCACGGCACGACTTGTGTCTCAATCAACCTCGCTTCAACGTAGTAACTCGATTTTCCGACTCGATGTTTCCGGCAGATCCGAGTCGATTCGGAGCATTTAATTTGGTTTTGAAACCATGACCGCGAGTAGAATTGAACTCGATTTTATATTACCCTGGGAGATCAATTTCTACTAAACCAACATTAGAATCAAACAGATTATGAGTTTACTTAGAATGTGATGGACTTTTTAGGTTTCTGTACCCAAAGGGTATAACGGGACCGTATTACTGAACTGGGGTGTTACGAGTATAAGTTTGACGTGTCTGTCTGTCTGGGGCATAATAGCTGCCGAACAGATGGAGCGATTTTAATTTATTTATATTTTTGATGAAAGGTGAGTTTTGTGCGAGTGTATTTAGGCATGTTTTGTGATAATCAGTTGACCTGTTTAAAAGTTATGAGGGTAAAAGTGGGGAAGGAAAACCGATAATCTGCAAATATACTCGAGTGCTCTCAAATTAAAGCGCATCACATGCATAGAATAAAATAGTACTTATGACTTTTTACTTTTTAGAGAAGTAAAGTTCTGGAAGCAAGTTTTTTAAATTTAGATTATATAATAATAAAAACATAGTCTTCGACTCGGGACGGGCCGTTCGTCACCTCGCTAAAAGCAGCTGTTTATTTTGTTAGAATCCAGTTTGTTCCAACTCTTGAGTCTTCACTTAGCTTTAGCTAAGTGGCTTGCTTTGGCTCTTGTCGTGACTTCACGAAATAGGTTTAATTAAAATATATTTTAACTCAAATATTTTCATCTCCATGGAAGGTCCACGAAAGTAGGTCTATAGATTTCGACGGAAGCTAGCTGCTTCCACTGACAACTTGGCTGTTCATCCAATTAGTTTAGGCACTGTTGTGCAGCTGCTTAAGCCGTGTTGGCCAAGTGGGAGCACACTCGACTTTCATTCCGAAGGTCGTGGGATCAAACCCCGAAGAGTACCTTTGGATTTTTCATCTTGAAAATTGATGTATCCCTTAAACACGTGCTTTAACGCTGAAAGCAAAACATTGTCAGGAAACCGGCCGGCATGTTGTGAAAAATTTGAAGAGTTCGACCGACATGTGACATTTACCAACCCCCATTTGACCAGCACAAGTTCTAGCTGTAAAACAAAATCCAAAAGAATAGAAACTATTAGCCTTGGTAAGTGGTTTCTCGTGGAGTCGCTACATAGCTGGTTCGAGTCCCGGGGCTCATTAACGTCACAGCGACGTAATTAGTGACTGTCAGTCAAACAGACCGCGTGTGCTTTTCCTCTGTTATTTATAGCTGCGGAAACGTAAGTAAGAACGATAGGCGCGCGCCGCGGGGGCCTTGTGACTGCAGCTATGCCCGAGAAACTTTCTTCTGGTAAAATAAAGAGTTCAGCGAATGGTAGCCATTTTATAACTTTTGAAACTATCATGGTTATCAATACTCATCATCTTCCTGACCTTATCCCACATTACGTGGGGTCGGCACAACATGTTTTATGCTTCCATTTCCCTCTACCCGCCATCTCAACACTCACCTCTTTCTTACACATGTCATCTTTCACAGTCCATCCATCTTTTCGTCGGCCTTCCTCTTCTCAAATACACATACACATCATGGTTATTAATACTATTTAGATTTATAACGGGATATTTACCATTTTAGTCAGCCATTTTATCAAGAACAACTATTACGTTGCCTAGAGATCTCCAAATTAGGTTTATGTGTATACTTTCACAGATATGTCTTAATTTTTAAATAACATATTTAAAAATTATAATACATTCGATAGAATGATAAACACATTACACATTCAACTCCTGTACGTCGCGCATTTGGGTAAAAACACGTGCTTTACCGGTAGCTTGCAAGGTTTTGTAGGATATGTGACATTCACAAACCCACACTTGATCGTGGTGAATGAAGGCCTAATCTCTCTCTTTAATATAGAGTCCCTGTGTCTCATCAGTGGGAACGTAAAAAGGGATAATTATAGTGATAACTATGTTTTATATTGAGGCATTCTCGGGTTGGACTGTAATTTTGCACCTAGTTAAAATTCAAGATAAGATGCTCAATAAGATTCCGTCACCCATCCAATTTATATTTTTGCGAACATCAGTTAGTCTTTCTTTTTTTTCTAGCCCCGTGGTAAGCTCTAATCTTGTGCTACGGGAATAGACATACATTCATCTTACATTGATATTTTTAATGATATATATTAAACATCCGGACCAAGGAGCTTAACCCTAAAACTCCCTTTCTTTTTTTAGGCACTACGAGTAGATGTTTGTTGCATGGGATCGCATTTTTTAATTATTTTATACTGTTTTTTAGATTAATTACCCTTAAAGCTTACCATCAAAATGTTGCTTTGTGGATTATCCAGAAATAAGGTTTTTATTTATTTATAATAAAAACCTTATTTCTGGTAAAAACCTACCGTATCTTTTTAATCGTATGAATCTCAGACTCCTAACATGTAGTATTGTTTTTACCCTTAGTGTATAATTGGAAAGTTTATATACAGCCCAACAAAATCTGTTTTATAGCATTGTTTGAGGAATGCGGCGATATCTGGTGCATCTATTCTAGTCGACAATTCGGTTGTTCTCCGCGATCTATTCCGCTGGAGAGTGACTCACGCGACGGCTCGACGACGCGGCGACGGGCTCGTGCCGGTGCAGGCTAGGGTTGCCAACATTTTCTGTCTAAATATAGTTTTTGACAACAAATTCCGTTAAAAGTTAAAAATATTGTACGTTCGTAGGAAGGAATATAAAATAGACTTTATTAAATAAAAATTATCTCCGGACTAATCACACAGCATCAACTAACCCCAAACTAAGCAGAGCTTGTATTATGGGTGCTAGGTCGGTGACTGATAGACTACATAGATACATTATTATTTGTCAACTAATACATATTATGATACATAGAAATACATACAGATTTTATTACGATTTTATATTTTTTATTTATACTTAATTATGTAAAAGTAAATGTTTTGGCACTTTGTATTTTTCTAACAGTTTTAAGGGTTACGCTCTTGGAAGGAAAGGTAAAAACGGAACCCTTTTTAACTTTGTTATCAGTTTGTGTGTCTGTCTGTCTAGACCCTTTTTCTCAAGAACGCGTATAGGTATCATATTATGATAAACGCAGGTCTACTGTACATCGTAGCTGTATAAAATTCAAACTTCTAAGATATCGCATATAAAAGATACAGTCGCTTATGCCACAAAATTCGCATATTTTTAATACTCGGTGGGGAATCAAACCTACTTCCAGTCACTTAGGTATACATTACACGCACAATATGTCTGTCGAACAAAAGGCGCTTTAAAAAAAATCCTATATATTTATTTTTATTTGTTTTAACATTGCTAAATATAAACATTTATCTGTTGTTGTAATGTAAATGTTGAAGAATGTTGAAGAAATATATATATAGTACAGAGTCCAAAAATATAGTGCAAAAGTATAATTTAGCACGGTTGGCAACCCTAGAACAGATCAATGCGCCTGTCGTTAGGGCATGCATAACAAGTCTTGTTCGAGCACCGGAGATGTACTACAAAGTAGATTAGCTAGAAGGGGACAGTTTGCGTATTGTTTTTGTTTTGGAAAGAACATTGGTCCGAATGGCACTGGCTACTTATAAGCATTCAGAGGTAGCGAGTTCGTTTCCCGTCGAGAGGTGAAGTGTTTGTATATTCTGCAAGCACTTTCTCCTTGGTCTGGGTTTATTATATTTAGTATTATATCAGATGTCTAGTACCCGTAACACAAGCTTAGAGCCTACCACGGGGCTAGATGTTGTGTGGATTGTACTTTATTTAAGCGTTTATAAGTACGTTCTAGGCCTTCATGTTCCATCTTAGACCACATCTTCACTTCAATGGAAATTGTGGTTTAAATAAAGGCTTAAGTATATCTAGGTATTATTTTTATTACCTAGGAATGTATTTCCTAGGAAGACTAACAACCATTAATTAATAAAAAAACTGAACTGAATAAAGAAAACGATTAGTTTATCGTTTTATATATTCAGTTTAATAGGTTCTATTTCATAAAAAAAGTACAATTATTTACTAATAAGGTATAATTATTTATCTAAATTAAGTAAAACGTATTAAAAAATTACATTCTTACTTATATATAAATTACTATGGTTTTCACAAATATTAATTTTATTAAGACGTGAAACGGGTACCGTAACACAATTTAACGGCATTTGTTTTGTTATTTAGATATTTTTTTAATAACAGTATAATAAGATGTAGGTGCTCACAAACATTTATATTAGGAAAAGCAACTCAAATTCCTTAAATGTTGCATAAAAAATTATAATAATAAATAAATAAATAAATAAATATTTCAAGACATTTCACACAACAACATCTAGCCCCGTGGTAAGCTCTAAGCTTGTGTTACGGGTACTAGATATCTGATATACTTAATATAATAGTCATACATATATAGATATTTTTTATTATACATATCAAACACCCAGACCAAGGAGATCGTGCTTGCAGAACATACAAACACTTTCACCCTCGGCGGGAATCGAACCCGCTACCTCTTGCGCCGCAAGCGGCCTTCGCCCACCGCGCCACTGAAGCAGCAGAAAATTAATTGACAACAGATTTTTTCAACATGAATTTCAATATATTGAATTTGCATACAGTTTAAGTCCTCATTATACAGTTTGCAAAAAGTTGTACCTGCTGTAAGCTAAATCTAAAAATGTTAAATTCCTTAAATATGGAGAAAATCTCTGTATTGAGTGGAGTCCCCTCAGTAAAATAATTAGATAACGGTAATGAGATGGTAATTTGATAGCGATCTGTTATACCCAGAGGCAAAATTAACATCTATTGTTTATAACGATGAAATCCTTATTATCATGATAAAAACCAAGATTAGATAATCATGAAATGAGGATGGTTATTCGATAACTCGGATTCTTCGGAATATTTCATCTTGGTTAAAAACAACAAACAAAGTTTAACCAAAATAATATGTTTGTACTCCGATGAAGAACTCTTTTCTTATAGATACTTGTCTAAACATTAAATGAGTATTCTTCCATTGCCTGTTTACGGTGAAATAGCCAGTAACGAACTCCATAATCATAAAAAGAAGAAGCCGTTATCTTATTACTAAATTATTATTATCATATTATTATTATTTTTATAAACAGTTCTAAAATAGTTCGTATTAAATAATAATAAATCTAAATTTAAAATTTAAGAAAAACCCCCGACTCCAATGCCATAATTTCCTTAAACGTAAAACAACATAATATTATGTAATGTGGACGCGATGCGATTTCATTTGATACCCCACACTAGTATATTTGCAGATTTTCGGTTTTCCTTACCCACTCTCACCCCCATAACTTTTAAACGGCAACTGATTTTCATGAAACATATCTAAGAACACTCGCGCCTGACTCACATTTCATACAAAAAAAATTAAATTGAAATCGCCATATCCGTTCGGGAGCTACGGTGCCACAGACAGACAGACAGACACGTCAAACTTATAACACCATTTTTCTGTTCCTTTTTTTTTGGTCGGGGGTTAAAAAATGAGTTTTGGTCAAGTTTGGTTTGACTTGCTGACAAAAATAAATAGCGAACACATATCAAGGAAATCTCAAGGAATATTCGAAAACCAATAACATCGAACAGTGAAAGGTATTTTGCCCTAATACAATGGTGATGACAGTGTCCTTAAAACCCACCAATATTTAATATAAAATAAACTATTTGTTATAAAGATAATTTCCCTAGAGTCTAGGGATTAAATATTATAACATAATATTGTTAGAATCGGAAAACGACAATTTAGTTGGAATATTCTCCATAACCAAGTAGCGGTAGTGGAGCTGATTGGCACATCCTGCGAAGATCCGGCAGACGCCGACACAAGTTAGCTTCTGACCAAGCATTATCTAATTTGTCTCATATTTGACACGTCTGTTCATCTAAGATTCAGAATAAAATGACATTATTAATTGATTTCACACATAAGATACAACAGAAAACAGCACATTACATTTAAAACTACACGATCATTTTATACGATAGGAAAAATAATAATTAACAAATATTGTGCAAAAAAGCTGCCTTCCGTGTTACCATGTACCAATAAATCCAAAAATTAAAATTTAAGAAAAACCCCTGATTCCAATGTCCTATTTTCCTTAAAAGTAAAACACCATAATATTTAAAAATGTGCACGCGATGTGCTTTTATTTCACACACTCACCACTCGAGTATTTTTGCAGATTTTTGGGTATTTTCGCCCACTCTCACCCCCATAACTTTTAAACGGCACAACCGATTTTCATGAAACATGTGTAAGGACACTCGCGCCAAACTCATCTATTTTATTTTTTAGTATGAAACAAAAAAATAAAATAGGTCCTTCCGTTCGGGAGTTATGATGTCAGACAGGCAGACGCGTCAAACTAACAAACAAGAGGGGTGTAACACCCCTCTTTTTTGGTCGGGGGTTAAAAAGGAGTAAGTAGTCTTAGCATTTTGCTACTTCGCCCCCATTAACGCCCACACGCTGGTTTTCTTGGTATTCCTCGCCTACGCCAGCTTTTACTAAACGAGACTAGACTATTAACCTGAAAAAAAAGAAAAGTTTTTTATTTCAGAAACATTATAATAAAGTTTACAATTTATATATATACTATAGCTCTCGAGATCTCGCTCTTCCTTGGTACTTAAATTATTAAACTATTCAAAATTATTAAAATTTACAAGACGTTGTATTTTGAATAAAGTTAAAGTTAAAAGTTACCTAAGTAGGTACTTAGCTAGTATTGTCTTGTAATTTTTCGCTCGGCCATTACTTTTGCCTGAATCCTCCAGGTTATTTGTGAAGACGGAGGTAGCACCACACCACTTTAAGCCAGCCAGCTCCACTTCTTCAAAACAATATTTAGGTAAATGTCCAAAAAGTCTTACCGCACCCGTTCACCTTGCGCAGCATTGTATTCAAATTTCATACAAGATTGTTCTTACGAATGACCTAAAGACACGAAAAAGTATTCAAAGTAAACTACGCAATACATATCTTTGACTGGGAATTCTACTTACTACTAATGTGAGTAACATTTGTACTCTTGCATCGAATGTACCTTTATTAGTTTTGTCTTCTAGGCCTTCATGCTCCATCTTAGACCACATCGTCACTTTACATCAGGTGAGATTGTAGTCAAATGAAGGCTTATCAATAATAATAAAAAAAAAAAAGTTTCATTGGTTATAAAACTTGTCTTCAACTTCTCACGGTTTATCATGACAACCGTAGAACACTTTTGGGCATCTAATTATAACTGATCTTGATCTTATTGTTCTGATAACAGTTTTTTACATTTTTTGGGTTTTGTGGGTTCTTGGGAACAAAGATTTCTGTGGATGTAAATATACTGAAATAGGTGTCTAAATACCATATTTTTTTGACAGTTGAAACCATTGCGATAGTGTGGCGCGTCGACCCACTGCCCTCTATCAGCAGATGCGAGCAGCATTGACCTTTGATTTGCACCTTCCGTGTACGCGAGACTTCAGCGATTACGCATATACGAACAATTATGTCAACGTTACCACCAAATATTGTGTGACCTTCCAATCAATTCCTATAATTGGGTCAGATATGTTATAATGCGTGCTATATGGATGAGTGAAATTGCTACCACAGTTAATCGCGGTAGCTCGAATTATATAATTACAGGATAGGGCTTGCTAAAGTTTTTACGGGATTTGTATTGAATATGTAAAATCAGAAACAGTTGGGTAAGTTGAGGCCTTTTTAGATACCAACTGGTGAAACCGATAGCACCATTTATTTAATTTATGTTTTTAGTTGCATCGACATGATAAGCATTAATACATTCACAAAATCTTAAACTTGGTTAATTCATACAAAAACACAAATGCTACTTCTACATTTGCTAATAAAAATAATAGACGCAAACGGAGAAGATTAGAAGTTAACGACATACAAAATGATACAAAGAATAATTAATATATTAGGTATAATAAAATCGTGTAATATTAATTAATTTTTTTTTTGTTTTTGTTTTAAATTGTACCTTTATATTTTTTACCGGTGACTTTCTTACAATTATTGATATTTAATTAATTATATATTGTTTTATCTGTCATTTTTGTGCCCCTATACAGCACATATTGTTAATTCTGTTTGACGAGTCATAGTTACTGCACTAGAATAAGTATTTGTATCTATTTTTTCCTGTACCTGTTTCTATGTGTTCTTTCTGTGACAATAAATGATCTGAATCTGAATCTTAATCTGAATTAATTGAAGAATCATAGAAACCATCGATACTCTTGGTGCCCAATTACTGGACACCAATCATGATGTATATGCGACCGTATCAACCTCTATCGAACTTTTAACAACGGTAGCTGTTCGTGTTTAACATGCGTTATTGCAAATGTAATATAAATATGATACCATGTATCCATTTCATTCAAAGTTATGGAGCTCGGCCCAACTCCGGCCGATATAATCCACTCCTGACCTTTTAGTACTTTACTCAGAATACTTATTACTACATGTATTCTGTAGTAGGTATCATAATATTTTACTGCCAGTACTTAAATTAATTGGTACAGTTAGTGCTCTGAAATTTATGAAACTGTCAACATACGCCTTCAGTAGGTATTTCTACCAGAATTTATAGATGAACGCATGAATTTCTGCTCATTATTCCGGGAGAGAATTTGCTAATTGTTTATAAGAGGAAGATGATGATGATAAAGAGACAAAGAGAGACGAGAGGAGGAGATGGTCAACTTCCTCAATAATGGACGAATCTTCCATACTTTCCATTAGCTCTGCCAAGCTACGGGGGGTATCTCATGCACACGCCAGAGTTCTCGCACGTTGACCGCACTATTACCGACAATTAGCCCCCCCCCCTTCACCCCTCACCCCTCACCCATCTCACCAGTCCTCGCGGGAGGCATGTCAATCATTGTCCCGTGGACGTATTAAACGGTGGCTGTTAATTTATACAATTCACGGCTTGTATCGCGAAATTAACCCATATATTCCGTTATACCTGTTTGTTAAACCGTTCAACTTGACGTTTTAGTTCTTTGGCACGGTTTTGGGAGGGCCTGAATTTATCGCTGGGATTGCTCGCAAACGAGGACAAAAACTGCATCTACTTTTATTTCGCTTTTTGCATTGTACTCGTTACAATGTAATGTTTCTGCACTAAGCTAATGTTCTTCTAATGTTGCGAGTCGTATCTCTGTGAAATCATGTCATGATTTGTTGAAGTCACAATTACGAGTACTTAAGATTTACTACTTCAGTAATTGTATCATCATGAAATGAGAACGTAAATGGTTTTATTGGATTGGAAGATTCGGAGAAGAGTTGGCACAACTATGAAAATAATGGAAATCCTAATGTGTATCTTACGAGCCTTCGATCATGTCAATTTAGTGGCTGTATCGAGCGCAGTGATGTTGGTTCCTGATGACAACATTTTGAGTCTCTGTAGGGCAATATAATCGCATCGTTCCGTTCTAGACGGTCAGAACCGACCATGACGCCATGACGTCATTTTGAGCTGTCAGTTGATGGTCGGTTTGGGTTTATTTCTATGTAACATGAGAAGTATGATATACCTAACACCCATAATACCATGTTTATGTTAATTACCTACATTCAAGTGTCTAATAGGTAGGTATAGGCAAGGCTTTATTCAGAAAATAATCTGTTTAAAAGTGAAATACAAATCTGAATTTATGAACGAGTATTAGATTATATTTCGTCTTCGCTGTCTGTTCACCTAGATTTTAAACTCCGCTGAGCGAAATGATGAGATATCTTGTAATGCAGATTTTGCAAAGGATAAAGTTTTATCAGAAAGGTTTACGTATAAATCGAGGCGAGTCGAATTAAAACTTAAATGAAAACATGAACCTGAAGTTTAAATCGTATAATTTTAAACAAACTATGACTAACATTTTTTTTGTAATGATTTGATTATTCACTATTATCGTCCTAGGACCCCTATTAGAATGTACCTGAGTCTGGTTTCTATATGAACCTGAAGTTTTAAACGTTTAATTTTTAAATGCAAATAAATATCAATAATTGTATCCATTTGATAAATTCACTATTACCTTCCTAGGGGTCTCCAAAAGCTTGTAAAGAAAACATCATAAATCAACAAAAATATTTACGAGGGGTAGTATCGATCTATAATATTTTTGTAGAATTTATATACTTTCAGGGGCGAGTGTAGCTAATAAAAAGGTTAGTTCCCCTCGGTCGTATTAAATATGTTATGTTTTTTTCCAAGTTTTTGGGAACCCCTAGGAAAGCAATAGTAAATTGTAAGATCCGTTTAAAAAAAAATGTTATATTTTCGTTTAAAATCAAACGTTTAAAACTTCAGGTCCATATAAAAACGAGACTCTGGTACATTCTACTTCAATTTGAATACTTTCAAACAAACTGTAAATACACGGGAATCCAATGAAATCGTAGTCAAACGATTCTTGTATAAATATGAAGGTTGTTATCGATATCTTTGTTTGCTTAATACTTTTTACTGCTGTTTGAATAGTTAGGTTTAAAAAATATCAATAAAGTTATGGTAAAAGCTTATATGAAATACTAGCGTTCCGCCCCCGCTAGGCACATAGTTGACCGTATTGTGAATCTAAACCATTCTCGAACCCTAAGTGGGTACAAAAATTTCATCAAAATCGGTCCAGCCGTTTAGGAGGTGTTCAGTGACTGACACACGTACAGAAGATTTATATATATCAAGATTATGAAGAAAAAATTATGAAATGAATACATCTAAATTTGGGCTGTTGTGTCATTAATTATTCATAAAGAAAATTTGCCACGGAAAGAAGTGGGTTTCTATTAGGTTTATTTTGAAAACGGACATTACCTACACAGTAAACTTTTGTAAGGATTTTAATGCAATGTTTTCAGCAAAAGGGAAGTTTATATGTAAAAATAAACACGTGCAAAGTCAAGGCAGGTCGCTAACATCTAGTCTTCAATAATCCGTATTCTAATAACTTGAAATCAGTTATTCAGTTACGTAGGTATCTTTCAAAAGTGTTAATTATAGATAATGTATTGTATGTTCATGTATTTTATGTGTATGAGTAAAAACTTAGTGAAACTAGGCCAAACAAAAGCAAAGAGAAGTATTTGTGAATCGTGACATACGGTGAGGCGCGGGTCACGGCATCCGACAATCACGCGGTTACAAGTTAAAGTCGGATAAAACAATGCCAAAAATTTGATCCAGTAGATACCGGCTTTTCCAGTAGAACTTTTGGTTTTTGGGTTATTCCGTGGTAGGGACATGTGGTCCGAAAAACTCGTTTATTCTAACTGCTCCGACTAGTAGTTCGATTATCGAACTGTTTGGACAAAATTATAAAAATATAAACTTGTTAGTCATGCTGACAAAGTAAATAACTTTAAATATCATATTATTTTTATCCGCACTCCTAACATCTATCAATTTTAATATCGTTTAGATTCTTCTGTACCCCTGTACCCATGTTTTAATCAGTATTCACTTTGCTGGTAAAAGAAAAAACATTTATTAGTTTATGATTGCGAGATGATTCGCATGACGATGCAATACTATGACATACATAGGGAGATCTGATGATGGAGCTAGAAAGCTAGAGTTTGGGCTCATATATTTTGTCTCGATGAGTATGTTGTTTTTCTAAGCAATATTTATTGTATCTTAAAATTTCCAAACAATGCCACCATGCTCCACCGAGATTTCGTTACGTTGTAGCATCATTAAGATATTTGTAACGTGCTGATCTCTCAAGATGCTCTCTCGGCTTCTATGTTTGAATGGTGGGACATCGTTTGCCATTTGCGTCCTTTGGGATTTAATGATTTCATACAAGGTGACATATGCTATTTTTATATTGTTGACATCAGAGCGCATGTTAGAAGAATGAGGTTCGAATGCTTTGAGTGGCGGCTGATTTCACCATGCAATGGTATAAATGCAGTTGGAATTAACGGAAAAACTAGCAAAAGTACTTCTTTCAAAAAGTTTATCCACTTCCAGTAGGTAATAGGCTATGTAAAAATGTACTAGTTTGAAAACTTACTATAACGGATAACATGATTTACATGGTTATACAGGACTGGACCGCTGACACTTTTTTTATTTTTTTTATTCTCTATATTATAAGGACTTTGAGACAGTATAGAGTATGTCAGTCCCATCGGAATACAATGTTTACTTATAATTTTTCACTTATGATCTTATATACATTATAAGCCGCGACGCTAAATGCCGAGGCTAGAAGCAGATGGATAGCACCGGTATTCATAAGGTTGATTCCGTATAATTCAACTAACTGTGTTCTCAGAGCCTCGCTCCGCTCACACTTCACCAGAAGATGATGGACAAGTTACACCACTGACTTCAAAATAAGGTTATTCCAAAGCCAAGTTGGAATAATCCTATTTTGAAGTCACTATTCTTTCAGATAAAAATATGATCAGTTAAGGGCACATATAAACTCTACTAACTTAAGAAACCTTTATTGAATTAGGGAAAACCCAAACATTATTCCATGTCTTTAACCCGTTGGCTGCAATTGCGCTTATCCGTGTTGCGTCCGATTATTCCACCTTACTCTAATCACATATTCACGTCACATTGCAGTGCAACGTAAAGTTCGTTGGCTTTTTTAAAGATCCCTTCCGACACGACTGAGACCAAAACAAATCTAACTGAAATTAATCATGAAATAATCTATCTTCGTCCACATCGACACTTACCATCAGGTGAGATTGTGGACAAACATAGATCTATCTCTCATTGAAAAATCTAAGCTTTTATTGGGCACATACAAAATGGTATCTTAAAACTGTCGCATATAATTAATAAAAGTTTCGCGGAAAAAACCCTCTGAGGTCGTCTACATCTAGCTAAAAGTATCAATAACCAATTAAAATAAAGTAGGTATTAATAAAACTCAGCCTGTCTGTCTGAGTATAAATCTGTTTGTCTGTGGTATGGATAGGCGCCATGCGCCATATTATTGGCGTTGCTATAAATTGAATACATTTTCAGTCGATTTTATTTTTATTTGATGTTTTATTCCGGAACGGCAGGAGATAAGAAAGCAAAGGTTCCCTCGGCGACTTCTTCTTGACTACTAAGTAAAATATTGTGAGCAAATCGCTTAACAATAGGGAATTCGTGATTGTCGTGTCGCCTGGTGTTAGAAATGTCGCGAAAGCCCCAAACTTTTGTTTAAGGTTAAATACAGCTACAATGTTCGCAAACAACTGACGATCAGAATGCAGAATGTAACGCAAATATTTGAAACCTGACAAAAATTATAAAAAAAAATCTGATTACATAAATAAGAGAGAAATCCCCCAGTACGTACTTACTTAGAAGAAAGAATTTTAGTTACACTCGTGATGAATCGAATTTAATTATTTTTTTTGAAGTTGACTTTTGCCCGAGTGTTCTTAGACGTGGGGAACACGAATCGAATATTGCAAATATACTCGAGTGCGGTCTCAAAATATGTAATATGTATGATTTTTTACTTTAAGGAAACTAAGGCTTTGGAATCGGAGGATTTTATAATTTTTAATTAAGATTATTATTATGGAGTAGCGGCCCGCCCCAGCTTTGTGCGGGTGTAACATATAGGGACATCAATGCCCGAAATGGTCCTATTTTAATTTGATTATGCCCAGTACCCCACTTTTCTCGCCTTTAATGGATATCTCACAGAAATTAACACGCTGTGAAGTTAAAAAGTGCATGCAACGCAAACATATATTTGCAATTGGTTCTGTATTATATTTCCCAGCAACCTCACCAACTCCTAAATTTTAACTTATAACATTAGATAATCTGTATTCTTTTAATTGCTCAGTTTGTTTATTTAATTTAAATATTATCCTAATTTTATTTATTATATAATATCTCATTGTATTTTTCTTCTTTTCAGGTCATAGTCTGATCTCAGGTACGCAGCAGTTTACACGGTATCTTTGTGACTAACAGCCTCCCAGCCCCCCTCGCCCCCTCGCCCCCTCGCCCACAACTGACCCAGACTCATTCACGACCATTCACTCTCTGCACTTTCGCCTTCGTTAGAACATGGAAATAGCCTTTAACATTATTAACGAGGTATCAGGAGCCGACCCCCTCGCCCAACACCCCACCCCACCCTGCCTCCCTCCGCCCCCTACCCGGATCGTGCACTGAACGCCAATTCCCAAGCTTAGTGTTTAAGTTCTGGAAGGTTCCTTATAGAGTTGAATGACCTTGAATGTGATGCTTACGCTGAAAGACAAAAAACAGTTTTGTATGCATGCCTTGTATTGCCCAGTGAATGTTCCTACCTCCCCTCTTTTTTTGGGAGGATTAGACAAAAATTAACAAAGCCTTATAAAAAAGAAAAAATGTTCATATCAAAACTAAAAAAGTGATAGTCGTGTTATTATTATTATTAACATATGTTTTCCAATCTTAGTAGATGATTTCTTATGGCGGTGAATGTCCTTGAACGGTCATGCTTATAATCCACCTTTTTTGGTATAATATAGAAAGTAAAAAAAAACTTCTCGTAGCAGGATTAAAAATTAAATATCCATTTTTTTCTGCAAAAGCATGTATGAAGCAATTATCAATTTTAATTTTTAAAGTGTTAAAGAGATGTAAAAAGCCAAGCAATTAAGTCGATTTCGTAGTAGAATCATTGGGCAAGTTTAACAGGCTGCCTAGAATGGTGCCAGCTCTTGGATTATTACGCTGAAAGTAAAAAAAAGTCTTTGTGTCTATGTTCTATTGCATTATCTCTGATATTCACCAAAACTTGGAAGGATTGGAAACGCAATAGCGAAAAATTTGTCAAACCAAAACTATAACAGATACACTTACTCAGTTTATTTATTGGAAGACTCATTACATTATGTACGGTACGTTCGTGCACTGAACGCCAATTTCCCAAGCTTAGTGGTTAAGGTCTGAAACTCCTGGAGGTGAAAGACCTTGGTGATGCGATCGCTGATAGCTTAAAAACAGTGTTACTATCTCTGATCTTCACAAATGATCGATCAATTTTACGATGGCAGCCTTAAAAATGTCCGTATGCCCAAAAATACGTCTAGGTCTTAATAGTAATAGGAACCGTTTCACGTTTATATTTTGTTAATTTTGCATAATTCTATTCTAATTCATGAAATAAGTTGCAAGGCAACACAATTATTTTAATACGCAATATGGTGGATAATGTCATTTTGACAACGAATCTGATCTGACGTTGTAATTTCACGCCATACAGCCAGTCACGGACGCCATCAAAATAAAAGAAGAAGAAGACGTTGTAAATCTTGGAGGAACGTAAATATTTACAATTAAATAAACGCTAAAACTAATTAGATAATCCTAGCACTGCTACTAGCTATGTGCAGAGTCAGTGCCTGTGTCCATAATGGAGAGATTCTGACTCCAAAGCAAGAAAATCTGGATCACCATCATCAACACAAAATTTATGTTTCGGGGCTCCTAGCTAACCAATATCCTGAAGAGTGTAGTTGTTTCAAAGGTTATTATGGAATATAAGGAAACACGTTACCAAAAAAATCGGAATAAGGGCTCATAATTAAATCGGACGTGGTGATCATAGATCTTAAAGCCGTGTTGGCTAGGAGCGTAGGAGCATACTCTACTTTCATTGCGAAGGTTGCGGGTTCAAACCCCTCCATGCACCTCTTGATTTTTCATCTTGAATAATGTATGTGCGTTTTAAAACACGTGCTTTACGCTGAATGCAAACATCGTGAGGAAACCGGCATGTTCTAAAAACTTTGAAGAGTTTGAAGGACATCTGACATTTACCAACCCGCACTTGCTAGCTTGGTGAGTTATGGCCTTATCTCTCTTATGAGGGAAGTCCCTGTGTCCCAGCAGTGGGAACGTAAATAGGGTGTTGATGATGATGATGATGATGCTGATCATAACAGTGTGTGTCAAAATTTTACAACAATATTTGTTGACCGCGGAATTTATGGAAGAGAATATATTTGTCTTTGTGTTGTGGGGCCCTCCACCCTCCCCCAACCCCTCCCCCCTCACGCACGTGCAGTTTTATCCACCCTTTCTGGTAAAACCTTGAAATCTATCTAACTCTGTATTTAATTGCCATTGCTAAGAACTTTAATTCTTTTTGATAGCTAAACTAAAACATAATGAAGAAAACAAGTATTATTCCGTGATACACAGATTTTTCCTCTGTTTCACTGTAGTATGGACAAGTCCATTATTTTAAACTATCACCTTTGGGAGGATATAGACAAAAGTTTTAAAATCTTAAGGCCAAGATAAAAATTGACAAACAAAAAGTCGGCTTAAGAAACATACATCCGGTTTTAAACAAAAAAACGTAAAGCATATTTCGTTTGTCGAAACAGCGTTACTAAAAACGTCTTTAGATTTGCTACGACTAGTTGAGATTTCTCAACTTTTTGCTTGTAAGCATTTACTCCGGTCGGCAAACGTTACATCACAGGCCGAAAAATATTAATTTTTCAAAATGGCAGACGAGTAGGTATGCGAAAATGTAGAAACCCCAATGAATTCCCATTGTTTTCTGTAGTACCTCGCTAACGAGATAAGTTGAGCCTTACTGCAGAATTCACGCCAGTAACGTCGTAAATTCTGCCACAGAACAGAATCGCAATCGGCACGGCTTTAGAAGTGCTAAAATAACTTTGTACACTTGCATGCAGAAACTAAGCTGTTTGTTCGTCCGACACTAACCACCACTCTACTGCAATAGCGTGTTCGGCATCTTGCCTACGGAAGAATTGTTATCGTTGTGCAAGGTAAGTAAGTAGAATATTATATTTGCTAAGTCCTTTGCTCTCTTGATGTGTGTGATCTGGGATAAGATTCTTAATGCCGTACGTCAACTAACCATGACTTTGTACTATGCTTGTTAGATTACCGTTGTTTTTAATAAAATATTTCTTTCTTTCAATAGGCATGATCTATACTAATATATAAAGCTGAAGAGTTTGTTTGTTTGTTTGTTTGAACGCGCTAATCTCCGAAACTACTGGTTCGAATTGAATAATTCTTTTTGTGTTGGATAGTCCAGTTATCGAGGAAGGCTATAGGCTATATAACATCACGCTATGACCAATAGGAGCAAAGATATAGTGGTAAATGTGTAAAAAACGGGAGAAATTGTTTATCTTTGAAGCCTTCCGTTGCGTGCGCCGTGAAAACGGTTCAAGATACACAAAAAATATGTATTAAAGAATAATAGCTCTTTTAATGATCTAAAAAACAGTCCGCGATAGTATATGTCTATCTTTTAAGATTAACTCACAAAAACCGTTTTTATGGTACCTAATTTGGTCGAAATAATTTGTTTAAGTTGTATCAACATAATAATATTAATCTTTATTCAAATAAATATGTTGTTGGTTAAGAGTACTTCATCCATTATAACGCGGGTAGCACCGCAGGACACAGCTAGTAATTTATAAAATCTGGTATTCTGTTTAGTACGTCTATACTAGACGCATATTTTTAACCCCCGACTAAAAAAGAGGGGTGTTATAAGTTTGACGTGTCTGTCTGTCTGTCTGTGTGTCTGTCTGTCTGTGTCACCATAGCTCCCGAACGGATGGAGCGATTTCAATTTAGTTTTTTTTTGTATGAATTGTGAGTCTGGTGCGAGTGTTCTTAGACATGTTTCATGAAAATCAGTTGAGCCGTTTTAAAGTTATGGGGGTTAGAGTGGGGAAGGAAAACCGAAAATCTGCAAATATACTAGTGTGGGGTATCAAATGAATACGCATCGCGTCCACATTACATAATATTATGTTGTTATACATTTAAGAAAATTAAGGCATTGGAATCGGGGGTTTTTCTTAAATTTTAAATTTAGATTTATTACCTTTATTAGTTTATTTAGAAAGTGCAAAGATACGAGTATAGAGCATCAAAGTGATGGAGTTAGGGCTTGATATTAGGACATTTAGTACAAATCGTACGAAAGCGATACGTGCCGCGAAAAATCAATGCACTGTAACGTCTTTTTAAAAGAAATAGAATAAAATACGTGTACAACTCTTTTAAATAATCTAAAGAACGAACATTTTTCTTTTCTCTTATATTCCTCTATTTCGTGTTAAGTCAACTAATATTATGTTTTTTACAAGGAAGGATGATGGTTATGGGTGTTTGATAAATTTATTTCGTTCCCTACTACTGATGTTGAACAAATAGACACTAAAAAAATGTGTTGATAAATAGATTGTGATACGTATCTTCATATCACTTCGTATTCGTAACGCTACAGTATCAGTGAAAACTGTTACATAGTTCCACTGCTTAGTTCGCTGCATACAGTTTACAGAAAATCCCTTAAATAACTTGTCTGTTTGTAGGTGGAAGCAACTAAGGAACAATTTATAAAAATACCGAACAAGAATTATTTATTATTGTCTGTAGCAGAAAGCATAACTTTCCTTTGTGTTGAATAAATATTGGCGAACTGCATGCGGAATTTTATTAATGTCTTGTTGACTGTAAATGAAATTTTTTTGGTAATTTGGTACAGTCTACGGTAAAATTGGTAATAATCAACGTCACGTGCCAGATGTAGCAAGTTCTACCAATGTTTCAACTGAAGTTTTAATTGGTCAAAATAAAATTATCAAAATAAATCTAACGTTAAAATTTAAGGTGAATTCCTTTCAAGTAAAGCAACATAATATTTAGTAGTTAGGGCACGCGATGCTCTTGCATTTGATACCTCACTCGAGTATATTTGCAGACTTTCGGTTTTCCTTCCCCACTCTCACCCCCCATAATTTTTGAATGGCTCAACCGATTTTCATGAAACATGTCTAAGAACAAAAGGGCCAAACTCACCTTTCATAAAAAAAAAAACTATATTGAAATCGCTCCATCCGAACGGGAGCTATAATGCCACAGACAGACAGACAGACACACACACAGACAGACAGTCACGTCAAACTTATAACACCCCTCTTTTTTGGTAGGGGGTTAATAATAGTATGGGTCAAATAAAAACCGCACAAACGAGTCGTTTCGCAAGGAGCTTGGCATTAAAACTCGCCTGTTTACAATATCCATGCATAGAGTCCTCGTGATCATCATTCACACTGTCTGGCGTGACCCGAGTATCTAAGACAGGTTAATTAAATAAATAAATATTCCCGGACTAATCAATTAATCATACAGCATCACCTAACCCCAAACTAAGCAAAATTTGTTCGATAGGTGTAAGGTGACTGATGACATAATTATGTAGATACATTTTTTTTCTAAATATATAAACTAATAAAATAAAAATAAATATTGCCGGACAATCCATACAACAACATCTAGCCGCGTGGTAAGCTATAACTTGAATTACGGGTACTAGACATCTGATATACGACTTAATATAATAGACATACATTTATAGATATTTTTTATTATACATACTAAACAGCCAAACCAAGGAGAAAATGCTTGCAGAACATACAAACACTTGACCCCTCGGCGGTAATCGAACCTAGGTACTTATGATGAGTGGTCCCAGTGGTTCGACCCATTACCGGGTCAACGGGTAATTTTGATTCCCCGTGGTCCCATGGCATAAGGGATTGTTTCCTGCTCGTATGATTTTATCGATAGAAAATGAAAACTTTTAGTTACACACAAAGTTTACTCGTTTAAATAAAATTGAATAACATCAGGCAATGGACGGGTATAAAGAAGGCAGAAGACCTGTTTAGGATAGCCCTGGATTAGGAAAAGCTTAAAAAGATGACCGCCGACCTTCAGTAATGGAGAGGCACTATAAGAAGAAGAAGTGTAAGAAGCGAGTGACAGCTACCCGTGTTCGGACGCCACCACTTTTAATCCGAATTCGCTAACCGGGATGGTTGTAGTAACGTGACTGTGCGCTTAGTAGCGACCACAAGTAGCGAGTCGCGGACACTGCTGCAGCGACAGTAGCGAGTGGCCACTACCGACCACACGACACGGTGCGCTGCGTTTTACAAAATGTACAAAAATCGTGCGAACTGCTGCTGGCCACCGGTCGTTGTGGTCTGTGGCCCGTCTGCGCCCGGCCTTACTCCGGTAAAATCAAACTTCTACGAGTGTATTTATGTGTTAAAACTTAGTTACTTCAACTTAAAAAAACTCCCAGACTCGCAACGAGAAAGCAACTATGTAAGTACGAGTAATACCCAATCATTTATATAGGGAACTTTAAGAGTGACATAATATTATGTCAGTATGAATTATAATACTGACACATAGTCACAGATTACTTTGAATCTATGATTAAATATCTCTTATAGCCTAGCTTAGAGATAGATTCTTTGTTACACCAATAAACATAAATACAAAATGATTAATACTAAAATTAACCTAGCATGCGTAATGGGCGGTCTTACTGCTTAAAGCAATTTCTTCCAGACAACCTTTGTATGGAAATAATTTAATTCAGAAAGGTTGTCAATGAGTTATAGAAATTGGATATATAATCATACATTCAAAGTAATCAGAGATTAGGTGTTACTATTGCGGCTTCAGTGTACGGAAGCTTGGACTAGCTGGATCTATTATTATCAGACAGCTCACTAACCCTTAGGTAATCAGTTTCCAAAGTAAGCCTATTTAGAAAATGGAACTATAATCTAACGGAATCTTGCTTTCCTCGTATCTCCTACGAGACTAATTTTAATCACAAATGAGTTCCGGGTGCGGCGAGGGCTTCCGGGGTGCGGGGTGTGAGGTCGTATCTAATAAAGGGTTTCGTTTTTGCAGGTGAGATTCATTCCGCTTTTCGTCGTCGGAGAGACTGTAAGTACCGTTCAGTACCTACTATGGAACCATAACCGACACGATGCTCACTAACTGCCAAAGGCGACTGAAAATTCTTTATCTCTTAATCTCAAACAACTTCTTATTTGAATTTACAACCTATTTTTAGATGAATTTAAAGTATGAATCGAACTAAACCTTATTTCAACCTACGGCCTCATTACTCTCACAACTGATAGTGAACTGAACTAGACTGATACCAAATGGCCAACCACACGTATCGTTACGCCCAAACATTGTTCGCGGCTCAGCCTCTCACAGAAGTTGGCAACCGCAGCTGCGAACAGCACACAGTTACAATGTTCTACAGTTTGGACACTCCATTTAAAATAAGCGAGTCAGAATAACCGTTCACTGTGTGCCCAATATATCATCTGCCCGCCGCTTGTACCATTCCGTGAGATCAAGTTGAAACGATTTCTGATTCTTGTGTTCCTTAGGTCTAATCGAACGACGTAGCCTCAGCCATATGCCATTCTAAGTATGGGAAAACTCCGTTGCAGTAGGTTTTTATTAATATTCGGGAGGATGTGTCATGTATCGACCAGTAGGTGTAGGTACGCCCTGCGCGGCTGACAGCTCGCCCGTCGCACGCAGCGTGCGGCCGACACTTGGATTGCAGCCACTTCGTCGCGTGCTGCGCTTGTTAAACGTCTCCTAAACATTTAATTTGTTTTCTATAATTAGTTTTCATTGATATGCATTGTATGAGTGTCGCTAATCCGACGCTTGATCGCCGCGCGCCGCCGTCGTGGTCTTGCTTCCTGTGTTTATGGAGTTGGCTCAGAGCCATAGCTCATTATGCTGATTGATTTTACGGGGTCTTATTGCCTCGGGGAAATGGGCGGGTTAGAGCTCGTAAGTCTGTAAGTACGTACTTACCTGCAGTACAGCTCGGGGCATTTAGAACTGGCCCGAGAGAGCTGGCAGACATAGCATGTTTATGGGAGGCAAAAATGTCGTGTCTTATATTGGGGAAAAGTTTTGAGCCTAATTTCTTTGGCTGTATTATTGAAGCAATACAGATTAAGTCAAGAAGTGACATTGAAATTTAATGGACCGAAGTTCTATTACTAGGGTGAGTTACCCATGAGTGGGACCTTATGGAAAGGGTTGCAGATTTAACACGAATGTTGGTAGTTTCTCACACTAAAACATTAAGATCTTCGATGAAAGGACCGTCGAGAACCAACGTGCCAAAAGATTGTCTCTTCGAGTCAGATTCAGTTAGTCGAGTCAAGAATGACTGAAGCATCAGCCATGTTGTGGCGTTCCGCTTGTTATTGTGGCGGTTTAATTTACGTTCAGAATTAGAACCGTGACATTTATAGTGGGAGCCAGTTAATAATAGCAGAGCACGCGCTGCGCGAGGACACTGGACGTGTTCGCTCTGCGTGGAATAGAGCGAGCTACATTGTCACTGGCGCACCTAGTACCATCTACTACTCTGGCATAAGCCGCGTTCTGACTGATCGGCCAGACTAGCCGTTGCTGGGGCAAAACGGCGCGTTGTCTTGGGTGAGGCAATCATACTACGTGGTCGAGCATTTTCCTCAGGCGTTTGCCTCGTCAGTGCCTAGCGCCTCTTACTCAAAATACTGCTGTTAAGCAGTGGTGGATTTACCAGCAGGCTGAGTAGGCTCAAGCCTAGGGCGGCAGATTTTGGGGGCGGCCAATTTGGGAAACGAATTTTTTTACCACAGTAATAAAAAAGATTTTTTATGACGGTTTTCTGATTCCCTAGAGATAGAAGTCTGCAACAAATTTTGCCGATGACTTTTCTCTCCCACTTGTCTTTAATAATAAATAATAAATAATATGTACAATCGGTTGCGATTATTTAAAATCTGTTTTATTAAGACTTATGTATATAATGTGTAAGCATCAGTAAACGAATGCTGTACGAGTCTTTGAAAAACCCGGACAGTTTTCGATGGATAGTGGTCTATATAATGGCACAGACTAAGTGTAATTACTCTAATGTTGTACGTATGATTACGAGCATGTCCAATTTATTTGAAAACGGCTGGTCGTTATTGACATCAACCCAGTGACAGAAACGTGTTGCTGTAACATAATGAACACAACACTGCAGTAATTTGGATGACATGCTAGCTTAAATTGTGGCAGTTTGACCTTAATTTATGAAGCAGAAATCATTCATTGTAAGCACTTAGCCGTGATGATTGTGAATAGTTGTGTTTGATCTGTGTACCTACAAATTGCCTGTTATTACATGATTTCAACCCGCAATATCCGTTGTAGCGATGCACACCCGCTATTTTGACCACAGCAACGAATTCAGAAAAACTCGAATTGGGCTCAACATATCAGTGAATTTCATAGAAGATTGAAGTAGGTACCTAATGGGTACGTCAGAGCTGTGCTTCGTGGAAGGGTTTGGAGCATAAGTAGTTTCATTTTTAACACATTATAGATTCAAACACTAATATAATTGTTTACTGTGACGTGATCTTTGAGTCTCCAGTTTAGGCTTTCAAATATGAATTGCAACTGAGCAGATTACAGAACAGAAATTCGCTAATACTCTCCGTTGAATGTTCAGTCGTGGCATTTCTATGTTACTCAGTTTGTTCTGATATAGTTTTATTCTTGAGAATGTTATCAAAAGTTCCGAAAGTGTTTGAAGTCATTACTTGACTGGCATAAAACTGTAGCCCTATTCAATCCCTCAAGACGCCACGCCTATCCAAGCAGGTAATATTGAAATTTATGGCTCTTCACTCCTCACCCACTTAGCGAAGGTTGGGCAGGGACACTTTTCAATATTAACTGAACGAAACCCGGGATCTTATAAGGCAAAATGGTACAAAATTTGTGAAAATTTGATGTCTCAAATCAAACTTTTGTTTCATGATGTGTTTTTTTGTGAATCGGAAGGCTCGCAACGGAAGATCAGCGTTGCCTTGTTTTGTGCAAAAATAAGCATAATTTATTTGCATAATACATGAGTGTAAACATGGTGGTAAAATTTAAAAGTGTTTTACATGTTTTGCCTTACATGTCTGTTATCGTAAAAGTCGCGATTGCCTAAAGTTGGGTTCATGGATTAGTTGAGCAGCTTGTCCAAAACGAACCCGCTTCCTAAAAATGCATTGTTATAGACGTAAAAACATGTTTATAAAGTAGTATACAGTTGAGCAGCTTGGACTATGTGCAGCGGCGGGGCGGCTTCTTATCTTGTGATTTGTTCAAAAACCTAGTTAGATATTTTATGGGATTCTAGTGGATTTTCCTGTTCGAAATGATGATGCTTCATGTATTGGTGGAAGACTTGAGTCCAGCGGCGGCGGGGCGGCGGCGCGGCGCACTGGAGCGGTGGGCGTCGCTCGTGACCTGCCTAGAATGTGTATCATGTGACTTGGCAGCGCGCTCCCCGCGTCGTCACGCGCGCTGGCTATTTACGTCGCGCGCGCAGCTCGGCACGCGCCCCGCCACTGCCACCACACCAACACCGTTGCGGTGCTCCCCCACTGACTTCCACTGAGGGCTACCCCTCAGTGGAAGATATAGGGGCTCCGCAACTGTGCTGAGCAACCCAACACCACTACTGCTTTTTTTAAATTTCCTTTTTTATGGTAGACTGATCTATATTTTCCACAATCTCACCTAAGTAAGTGTGTACACTGATGTAAGTGTCGATGAGGACGAAGATGGATATCATAGATTTAGAAGGTACCTATTCACTGTTGCCTTGAAGACACTCAGGTTATAGGTCTTCCACTAAAGGGGTAATTAAGGGGGACTAACTAGGACCTAGAAGTTTATAGATACATAAACATATATCATAATTTCCTCCCCATCACATAGCGTGGGTCGGCACAACATGTGTTTTTCTTCCATTTTCCGCTGTCGCCCTTCTTCTTTTACATATGTCTTATCTCATTCCTTTTTTTTATGTCATCAATCATCATTCACACAATACATCCACATTTTCTTTTACTACCTCTTCCTTCTATCAACTGACATATCTAACACTCCTCTCGTCACATGACTTTTATCCCTTCTCATAAAATGTTCATAATAATGTTACAAAGAAGAAAATTTTATGTGTCATATTTACATCTTCGGTGTTAAATTTGTTTAAAAGAAAAGGGTAGGAAGAGTAACCCAAACGAGTCTGCATTACATAAATGTTACTAAAGTTGTAGACGGGTCCAAACTTAGCCAAGATTGAACAGCTTTACATTTCCGGAAATCTAAATGCATCGAGAAATTTTTGCTGCACAATTCGTAAACATGAGCTGTTACAACGGATCGGTAAAACATCGATTGACAGTTACTGAAAACCGCGCAAAAGTTTTTCCGTATATGCGACCGTTTTTAACGTGATCTCCCGAGAGCCAGAGCATTTAGAGAGCGTCAAACCGACACCGCACCGATGGATGAAGCTTTTATTTGTGGTTTCGTTTGAATCTGTTCACAAATGAAAGCGAAAGTAATCTGATACGAGCCGAAAAAAGGCAAAACGGTTCACCACGCTGCCGCAGATCTTTTATTTTTACACTACATTTTAATGGCAACCGAATTTGTGGTTTGTTCCAAAATACTATTAACCACAACAGCATTCTATCAATATTTTAGTGCCATTCATCTTGTATTATGAATGAGGGGTCATAGAAAATGAACGAAAAGGCCAACGTAAAATCGATGCGGAGGGCTATAATAGTAATTTTACTATAACACTTTCTATTGCATTTAACGGCGTATTATGGCAAAGGTGGATAGAATTTAATTTCCCGAGATATTTCCTCTGTATGAGTCAAACGACATTGTGTTTAATAGCTCTAAGAGCTGGCATCCCGTTTTAAAAATAAAATTGCACTTGCGGTGTGATTTTGATGTAAAATGAATGTCACTGTCGACTTTCATGCGCTCACAGTAATCTATACTAATATTATAAAGCTGAAGAGTTTGTTTGTTTGTTTGATTGTTTGTTTGTTTGTTTGTTTGTTTGTTTGAACGCGCTAATCTCAGAAACTACTGGTTCGAATTTTTTTTTTTTTTTTTTTTTTTTTTTTATGGACGATAGATCTTTGTTTGTCCACAATCTCACCTGATGGTAAGTGTAGAATTTTCCAAGAACCTTCCAATCTTCGGACCATCGAACGGGTTGGCTGCTCAGAGTCTTTTGATAAAACTAGGCCAACATTCGGTTTAGTCCTTTGTCCACAGGCCCTAATTGTAGTTTCAATATTTAAGCTATTCAATTTATTTATTTCAGCTTCACATAGTAAATATTGCAGCCATAGGGAGTTAATAGTTAGTGTAGGTACATAATTTATACAACAAATACATTATTGAAAAGGTAGAACACATCCTGCGTTTACAGACGCATGACATTACGAATGTGCGTCCAGTGCTTCATAAAAGCGCAGTCCGTGTCCAGCCTGCCAGCTATAACGTTCAGATAGCTACTGGTGCCGCCCCTGACCCGGCGCATCAGGGATGCTGTTCCGTTGCGGATGATTGCGTAAAAGTCATCAACGCGGGACTCTGCAAACATCCCGGACGCGCTACAGAAGCGGGGCACTCCCAGTAGCACTCTGAACGCATTATTATACTGAACAAACTTGTATTTAGTCAAGTCTCTACACCTACTTGATGTATTATTAAACTAACAATTTCTAATTTTATACCCTGTTTATAGATCTGATTTGTTAAGCTTTAGTATGTAATTTTATTGTAAAGCTATACAGTTTAAAAAAAAATAAACTAAACTACATATTATGTTTTTAAGAATATTTCTTATGCCCGTTTTCACCTAAGGGTCTTAAAATTTCGTAAGTATCTCGTAAGTCATGGCAAAAACCAAAAGAGTTCTCAATTATAAGGAATAATTCGAATTGAATAATTCTTTTTGTGTTGGATAGTGGAGTTATCGAGGAAGGCTATAGGCTGTATAACATCACGCTACGACCAATAGGAGCAAAGATATAGTGGTACATGTGTAAAAAACGGGAGAAATTGTTCATCTTTGAAGCCTTCCGTTGCGTGCGCCGTGAAAACGGTTCAAGATACACAAAAAATATGTATTAAAGAATAATAGCTCTTTTAATGATCTAAAAAACAGTCCGCAATAGTATATGTCTATCTTTTAAGATTAACTCACAAAAACCGTTTTTATGGTACCTAATTTGGTCGAAATAATTTGATTAAGTTGTATCAACATAATAATATTAATTTTTATTCAAATAAATATGTTGTTGGTTGAGAGTACTTAACGCGGGTAGCACCGCAGGGCACAGCTAGTGATTAAACATGTTGAGCTTATTATTCGTAGGTCAAGCCGACTATTAGCATAAATTGTTCTGTTTGCAAACAGTGACTTAAAGCCTACTTAAACTGTTGTACATTAACTATCTAAATCTGATATTGTGTACATTAATCTGAAGAAAATTGCACGGAGAGATTCATCAGAAATAACGTACTACATTAATGAATTAAAGAACGCTGGAGAAAGTCTTGTTAAACCATGCATTGTGTAGATTTGTACTGCAGTGTGTTCATAATTATATTCTATTCGACTCAAATCTTTCTTTGATTACTGTCCCATAAACTGTTGTATTAAAAATACCCGAATCACATTTATTTGACAAAATTCCTGTAATTATTTTGCAAAATGTTACCAACACGAAAACTTGAAACTTTATTTAATTTCTTCAGATCTAAGCTTCTATCTCAACACGCCCCGATTCTGCTTCACGAACTTTACAACCTTTGGCGAAATAAAGTATACCTTCCTTTGCAGCAAGTTATTATTTTAAAAAATAACGAGGATCATTATTTTGGCAGCCAGCGCTATGTTAATATCATTTTGCACGTTATAAATAAATTAAATCAAAAATAATGCAATAACGTGTCTCTGAAATATGAATATCCGGTGAAATAGTCAGTATCGACAAAGATCAGTATCCGTAAATAAAGGATTTTATGACCAATTAAAACGGACCGCAGTAGTACGTTCAACGTGCTTCTGTATCAATGTCTGAATTAATTACAACATCAGTGTTCTAGAGCCAAGTCATGTTGTTGACAGAGCCTAAATTCAACCGTAACAATGAATTGTTACAGTTGAATATAATTAAACAAGCATTTTTTTTGTACTCATTTTGCAGATAATGAAAACCTTTTGTTACGGATGCACTGATATTATATTCTACTAGTGGCTCGCCCCGGCTTCGCACGGGTTTTTTTATTTTTTTCCCGGCAATTATTGATTTTTTCTCGCCTTTTAAACCTTCCCTAGACCTCAACGAACATTTCAAGACTATGATAAGATAAATCTATTCAGCCGTTCTCGAGTTTTAATCAGACTAACGAACAACAATTCATTTTTATTTATATAGAAGATATGCCGCGGCCATGACAAGGTCGAGAGAGATGTCGGTGTGTTCGTTTGTCATAGCGCAGTATTCTTCTACATGCTGACATTTAAGAATACGACAGTTGCGTTCGAGGTCACACCTGTGCCTTCCAAACTACTTCCATCTCGCTTGTTCATTGACAAAAGGAAAACCTGAAAATATCTCGAATAGTTTTAGAACGCAGCCTTGTGTTTTATAAGAATGTGGTGTGAAGGAAACTCCCGACTAAGTTTGTTGCACGTTTCGTAGACGTGACTGAATATGGAATAGGAAATGTCTCTCCATATTTGGTTTGTACTATTTTCTTTTCTACAATGTTCAAGTTATTCTGATTCACAGGGAGTTGTAATGTAAATTGGCTAGTAATTGGTCCGACGACCGCTTTAAATTCGGACCCCAGGGTCTTTGTTGTAAGCTTGGCTGTGACAGAGAGATTGTCACTCTTCTGTCTGTGAGTTCGACTGGTTCCGATGCGCACTGCGGCTATTACCCAGCATTTAGGTGATACAATAGTACACTTTTATAAGTGTACTATTGTATTAGTCTGTTATCAGACTAAGTGAACCAACGAGTGTTAATGTATAACAAATCGTGGAGGCGATGCACGTGAGCCCCGTAAAGAGTAGATAAACGCATGTAACAACTAAGTAGGTAACTAAGTATTACGTCGTACGTAAATGTTCGTTGTAGTGGCCATAATATCGAACAGGGAAACAATAATGTTATATTAAACTGCTCGAAGAATTCATTCGCTTTAACATTTTATGCTTCTTCTCAAAGTGCTAGAATAACTTATAATTCAGCTTTTACTTTGAGTAGAATTTCTTTTTAGTTCAGTGGAGAGATACAGGTGCTTTTGTGTTATCTTAACCTGTACAAAATTATATTCCTCAATACGTCTCTGGCATAGATTAGTCTGGCGCTTTATTTACATATATTTAACCTTGACTGACTGCTCTGCGAGCATCTTTCTTATATATTAGTTTTCTTTGTTTCTAAATTGTAGTCGTATTATTTCAACAATGTCACAAAGCTTTCCTTAGATTTTTTTCTAGATTCCACGATGCAAAGATTAATTACTAACTTAAACGAGTTAAATTTGTTCCTATCAAAGTTCATTTTACTAAGAGTTTTATCCCGGTACTCCTTTGGCCTAATTTCACGACTCTTCTTATTGAAAAAGATCGGTAACTTTTTGCAGAAATCTTTATATTTTCAAAGTTTTTCCCCAGTAATATTCACAAGGTTGAGGGATACTTCACATCCGGACAGCTTTTTACTTGTAAGTGAAAAGCTGAAAAAAGATATTGTGGAGTATCATGGAGTGTAGCCGCCTTTGGGACAGCCAAATTCCAACTTCCAGTAAGTAAACTTGGTGAAATGCAAACCTATTGGCAATGTCAACGTCGTAGTGTCGGGGCAGCTAAACTGATTAGCAAGTAGAACGGCAAATACACGATCGGTTCAGGTGACCATAGACAATCTGTTTGCGGGTGGTTGATGGGAATTGAAAATGGATTGTGTGGAAGCCGTTTGTTCTATCGAAATTACGTAGGTATTATCGGAAGAGCACCCGTTCTATAGGCCTAGTCGTTGGTCGCTTCCGATGGCATTCTAGACGGTTGAAACCACAGAAATCTAAATAATAGATTTCTGTGGTCGGAACCAATCATGGATGTGATGACGTCCTTTTGAGCTGTCTGTTGTTGGTCGGAAAGGATCGTGTAGCAACGTGAAAATAAACGTCTTTTGAATGAAATAATAAATAATAAAAATAATAATTTATATCGTCAATGACGTTCTACCAGTACTAGAATACATTTTGGAAACATTTTCGCCGCCCTATCCCCCATTACTTCATGAAATATTGCTTTTGGTCGGTGAAAAAGCGAGCGAATATAATGTCGAACAATCTTTATCACCCAAGCAAGAATATCGATCTTGATGTTTTGCTCAAAATTCTGTTAGTACAGAACTAGCATACCTAACCTATTTATCTAGAATATACATATGTTTGCTGTTGCAGCAAATTTTAACGTCGCCATATCTTTGACATTGACAAATCACCAAGACAAGTTTAAGTCTCGGCTTTGTTTATTTATTTATACAAACGCTCATAAGATGAGAGCGGACTGTGACCAGCTATATAATAAACAAGATACACATAGTCTGCTCGGAGATGTGACTAAAAAATATAAGTACATTTACATATACATGTATTTTCTCATAGAGATATATTGATGTATATTGAAAACATCAATGGAATCTAATCAGTCTAATACATTTCTGTAAACAGCCTTTTCTGAGCCGATTCATTAACATTCGGCTCTTTTTTTCAATGAAAATCCACTATGTACAACATAAATATATACAAAATTTATCGCGCTGTTAACAGAAAAACAGATACTTTTTTTAATTTTCATGTTATCATTGAAAACTTTGATATACGTCACTCTGACTTATAAAAGATTTTTATTTTCCTATCATACAACAATTAAAATAATTGATAATAATATTTGTAATCAAATTCCGCATTTACACACTTCCCGTTTTTCTAATGAGCTTAACTCTTGCAAGCATGAGGCATTCGCTTGACCATGCCATGATTTACTGAAGGTGCTGATGAAGGGCCATAGGTATTCCGCCATATAAGGGCATCACCCCATCGTGTATAGGCTCGATTGATCCCTTTATAGTATACTAGCTGTCCACCTGCGGCTTTGGCCACGAATTAATAGTTTTTTTAGTCATGTGGCCTCGTCTGAAAACCAACTCAATTCCACTTAAAGGTGGATTTACATTGCTGAGACGAGACCTTTTGGCACAACGCACTGATTAATTTATGTTGAAGTATTTCGTATTATTATTTTTTTTATGTTATGTGTATGTTGTTATAATGAATGTTATCTCTCTCTCTCTTTCTTTTTCTCTATCTATAAGATTTCCTCCGGTAAAAAGTAGTTGTAGTCCTTTACTCGGAAAACAATTAACGTAAGCAACAAACACACACTTATACCCTAAGAGATTTTCGCGTTTATAATATTAGGTCCTTACATATGAAATTGGCGTTTTGTATGGGAGGAACAAAAAGTCGAATATTTTTTAATATAATATATTTAATTAATCAAAGTATGAACCATTATTTTCTATGCACTTTTGCCATCTTATAGGTAGTTCATTGATCCCTTTACTAAAAAAACCAGTCGGACGGGAATCAATAAAATCTTTGAAGGCGATTTGGACTGCCCCATCGGAGTTGAATTTTTTCCCTTGCAAGAAGTTATCCAAATTTCGAAAAAAATGGTAATCTGTTGGAGCAAGGTCCGGGGAGTACGGAGGATGTCTTAGACTTTCCAATTGAAGCTCTTCTAATTTAGTAGCCGTCTGTTGCGCAGTGTGTGGTCTAGCGTTGTCGTGAAGCAGCAGTGGCGTGGAGCGATTGACCAGCCTAGGTTGTTTAGCCGCTAGCTTTTCCATCATGGTTTGCAATTGCTGACAATAGACATCAGCCGTAATAGTCTGGCCAGATTTGAGAAAACTGTAATGAACAATACCGGCACTAGTCCACCAAACGCTTACAAGTAACTTTTTTGGGGTTAATTTTCGCTTGGGGCAGGATTTGGCTGGCTGGCCAGGATCCAACCATTGCGCTGAGCGCTTCCGATTATCGTAAAGAACCCATTTTTCATCACAGGTAATGATTCGGTTTAAAATACCTTCATTATTGTGCCGGTTTAGTAATGTAACGCAGCAGTCGACGCGCGTTTGCCGGTTTGCTTCAGTCAATTCGTGAGGTACCCACCTTTCAAGCTTTTTAATCTTCCCAATTTGCTTCAAGTGAATTAAAACAGTTTTATCACTAACACCGCAGCCTGCAGCTAACTCGGACGTGGTTTGCGATGGATCCGCTTCCACAATAGCCTTCAACTCTTCATTATCAACTTGAGTCTCAGGCCGTCCACGGGGCTTGTTCTGCAAGTCGAAATTTCCAGAACGAAAACGTTGGAACCAAAAACGAACTGTGTTTTCTTTTGCAACACGACCGCCATACACATCATTCACCCTTCGAGTTGTTTCCGCAGCACTAGTGCCACGGCGGAACTCGTACTCGTAAATAATGCGATATTTTAAGTTTTCCATTTTGTAAAATGAGTGACGCAAACAGAAAAAAACAGAAGAAAAAAAACAAATGAATGACGATCATCGAAGCACAAATACATGAGTCTATAGCTGTACAAATTTGAATTTGGAATTCCTTACCAAAGAGGAGAAATTTGTGATTAAAGTGGCCAGTACGAAAAACGCCAATTTCATATGTAAGGACCTAATATAAGTAGAATTATCGTTAAGATAATTTCTTAATAAGATAAACCTAATAAAAACTTCTCAAACAAAAAAAACTTAACAAATAAAACAAAACAAATAAAATCTATTCATTTACATTTTGACATGTTGTATGTTCAAGATACAAGATACAAAATCTTAAAAACTATTCATTCATTAATAAGTAATTACTTGGGTTTAAATTTGCCTCCCCTACAACTACATCTACCGGCGACAAGACTTCCAGTCCTGTACAGAAATCAAATTAGTACTGAGATTCCAAACTTGTAAAAGACTTTAATAGGAAGTTCTTCCTCTAAGTTGCTCGCATTTAAGTTGTTTTCCAAGGTGAGAGATCTTTTGAAATGAGATCTCCACTTAGGAATTTTAATTCTTAGTTTAAAGTTGGATGATATATCGGTCACTGTGAAATTATATGAATCCAACTTAGTTACATCAGGTTATCTTTAAGGTTCTTGGTTTTGATTCAGTGGTCAACAAGATCTGTGAGTTTGATTATCAGTTTACTAATTAACACTGTATTGTGGTTTGTGGTAGTTTTGCTAAATTATGTCGGTGGTTTATTTAGTTAAGTCCTCCTCTGCTGTTACGAACATACATACCTATATAAAGAAGTTTACATACCTATATAGGGATGTTTTAATATCATTTGATTGCTGCAATGGCGCGGTGGGCTATTTATTGTCCTCTTGCGGCGCATGAAGTTGCGGGTTCGAATTTCGCCAAGGTCATGTGATTGTAATCACTTTTTCCTTGGTCTGGGTGATTTATATAAATAAAAATAAATATCTAGGTATATATTTCTATTTTATTTAATATATTTGATGTATAGTACCCGTAACACAAGCTTAAAGTTTACCAAGATGTTGTTGTGTGGATTCTCCAGCAATAAAAATATTAAACAATGGGAGGCCTTTATCTACCCTGCAATGGGACACTACAAGCATTTTAAATATATCTTAATATATATAAATCTCGTGTCTCAATGTTTGTCCTCAATGGACTCCTAAACCACTTAACCGATTATAATAAAATTCGCACACCATGTGCAGTTCGATCCAACTTGAGAGATAGGGTGGTTTTTACGGCGAGAAAAAATCGAATAATTTCCCGGAAAATTTTAAACCCGTGCGACGCCGGGGCGGGCCGCTAGTATATATATATATTTAAATCTAAATAGTAGTCTTAGTATTTAAATCAAAATTTAAAATTTAAGAATAACTCCCTATTAATTTTCTTAAATGGAAAACAACATAATATTATGTAATGTGGACTCGATGCGCTTTCATTTGTTACCACACACTAGTATATTTGCAGATTTTTTATTTTCCTTCCCCACTATCACCCCCATAACTTTTAAACGGCTCAACCGATTTTCATTAAACATGTCTATAAACTGGATACAGAGTAACCTCAATATAACTAATGGGATTAAAACTAGTAGCTTAATATTTGTTAAACTAAATACTTAAATTATTCTAAATTTAAAATTTAAGATAAACCCGCTATTCCAATGCTTTATGTTCCTTAAGTTAAAAGTAAGACACCATAATATTTAGTAACGTGTACGCGATGCGCTTTCATTTGATACCCCAGTCGGGTATATTTGCAGATTTTCGGTTTTCCTTCCCCACTCTCCTCACCTCTCTTCCCTATCTTTAACTTTTAAACGGCACAAATACTTCATGAAACATATCGAAGAACACTCTCGCCAGTTTGACGCGAGTGTTCTTTCATACAAAAAAAAATGTGAAGTAGCTCCATCCGTTCGGGAGCTATGATGTAACAGACAGACAGAGAGACACGTCAAACTTATAACACCCCTCTTTTTTGGTCGGGGGTTAAAAACAAAGTCCCTATATGCATAAATATTTAAAACTATGCAACGTATGTATTATGATGTGTTTTTTTAATAGATAGAGTTATTGAAGCGGAATGTTTATAGAAATACTGTTATTGCATTTACGCAAAAACAAAACGTGGGTATTTAACCAATCTAAATACATTAATTGCAAATACTAAAACAATATTTACTTTCCGTGTGTTAATTATATTCCTGTCATCTTGATGCGATTATTATCGTATTTCGTGCTTGATTTGTTATCGAATAGCATTATCGTTAATTCCATCTACCAATATCCCAGGCTGCATCTCATCTCAATTTCAGTTTATACAGGGTGTAACAACAGTTTCGGTCAGTAGCGGAAGGTCTGAAAATATAAGACATGGAAGAATTGTTCTAAGGAACCATGTTAATAAAACCATCAATTAAATGCTTCGTTTTCATTTCCTGAAATTAATTTTTATTTGCTAAGTAAGCTCCCGCGAGCTTACTCGACTTTTATTCCGTGGCGGGCCACGCATCTCTGTATTTTTGTTCTCGAATAATGTATGTGCGCTTTAAAACACGTGCTTAAACGGTGAAGGCAAAATCATGAACATGAGCAAAATCAGGCACATCGTGAACAAAACCGGCATGTTCTGATAACTTTAAAGAGTTTGAAATGATGTGTTTATGACCTACACCTATATAACATTATGCCAACTATATCGATTGACATCTTAGAAAAACAGTGTTTTTATATCTATTTTTTAAAAAGTCCGGGCACGATTCTAAGCAAAGTATGTACAAGTTTTTTTTAATGTGTGAATGAAAACTTTTTATCATTCTAAAATCGATGACATGGTCCCGAAGAACAAATCTTCCTATGTCATATATTTTCAGACCTTTCCATACTGGTCAACTATTGTTACACCCTGTATATCAGTCGAATCTAAAAAAAAACAACAATTCAACGCGATAAGTACCAGGCAATCAGAATAGTGCTGGAGCTAACAAAATTGGAGCGTCTTGCAGCCCCGAAAGCGCTATGAATAGGAATGCAAGAAACCCAAGGCGCCGCGAAGTCTGGAGTCGCGCCCCCCTCGCCCCGCACGTGGGTGGCGGGCAGGGGGTGGGTGGCCTATGGAGGAAAGTCGCCGACTTCGCTCGGTTTGGACAACAACACGCTAATGTAACAACATAAGGAACTTTACTAAAATTGCTGTAATTTTTGTAATAGCTTTAACTTTTTTAAACAGTCAACGCTACTTTATTTATAACTGTTATCGAACCTGAAAGCAAAGTGACGTAGTGTGTGTATTTCGTGCATAACTACTTATCAAAGTATAAAATCTATTAAAGTAAGCCCTTTAAGCCCTACGGGGTATCAATTAGATATTACATTACGTTCTCCGTGAAGTATTCAAGTCAATAGCCTCTCAATTTTGCTACGCCGTAGATACCTGTGGTCTACGCTGCTACGCGACTCTACGCAGCAGATGTGCGTGATCTACGCTGCTACTCTTCTCTATGCCGTAGATCTCTATGGTCTAGGTACGCCGCTATACGAAGCTCACCCAAAGTGCTACGTAGACATCAGTTCTACGCAATCCTATTTATTATTATTCCTGTTTATTATATTCTTGCGTTGAAGCTAGGTACGTCGTGGTTCTACACCTGTCAGATGTCTCAAATTTGATATTAGCTGACATAACTATAATACTGCATATATTTCGTCTCATTAATTATACGACTGTCACTTCATATAAGTGTTCCGTGTTCGCTCAGGGCGCCATCTCTCTGAAACTGAATAGCTGTGTGATTATATTATAATGAACTTGAATTCTGGAGTGGGGAGGGGCCGCCTCGAAAAATGACACGGTTATGAATGTCTCCTGTCTTCATCACTTACCCTCCCCGACTAGGCCCGGTTTCGTCCCGAATATATTAGTAGGAAAGGAATATGTTTAGGTGTTATTTGTCATTAGGCCGAATGATATTGTTTTCTAGTAAAGCCCAACGAAAGCATGCTTTCGTCCTAGTTTCTATTCGGTATTCGTCCCATAAATAATTTTATAGTAGTATTGTGGTAGATTCGTAATGTTAAAAGTCTTGATAATAGTTTTTATATCAGTGATAAATTATGCTTGTGTTTCTAACTATACTTCCAATAATTTTGGTATGCGAAACGATCATGGACAAGCATAATTATGCGGAACGAAAGTAGACTATAAATGATTTGGTCCTTATCTTCGGGACGTAAGCAAAATAAAATTCGATGACACCTTGTATACTACAAAGTTGTCATCAAAATATTCGAACGAAATCAAACTAATAAATAGTAACGTGCTAGTAGAATTTAAATTAATAGAAAGGGTCAGATTTAAGGTCATTGGATCGATAAAGTCATTTATCATGAGTCAGACATTGCAAAGCAAGCTAGGCATGTGATTAAAATGTTTTGTTGCATCCAGTATATTTTCCAAGCACAAAGGGGTTGGCCTTGCCCTATCAAGAACACAGTTTGACTACTTTAAACACTCTTCCATCCAAACGAAGCTTGTTGGCTGCAATGCAATTAATGGTCCCTGTAGGAAGATAGTTTTTTTAAAGTAAATTGCCGAAAAGTAGTAGATATACTAGCTATATGCATAGTTTTGCGTAATCTAAGATTACATCTTTGAGCTCTTTTAAATAAATGTTCACGTGTATATTAAGGGAGGCCAAAGAAAAGATGGATGGACTGTGTGAAAGAAGATATGTTTAAGAAAGAATTCAGTGCTGAGATGACGTGTGATAGAGGGAAATGGAAGAAAAACACATGTTGTGCCGACCCCACATAGTGTGGGACAAGGGCAGGATGATGAAAATAGTCCTTAAAATGAGTTTTTCAAAATGGCCGACTAGTAGGTATGCCAGGATCCATATTAGAATGTCGGAGCCGCTTACTTAATTTATATTCTAATTATATATTTCTGGATAATGTAATCTGAAAAGTATATTTATAGCGAAAAACAACCGACTTTTGGTTTGAAATATATGTATGTACCAGCAATGCCTTGCGCTGTTACCCGCGATATATTGTATTTTCCAGCCTAACGTCATTTCTTCTCTCGATTAAAAGTAGGCTATGTCCTAATCTCATGTATAACCTATAATCATATCAAACTTCAGGCTTATTGGTTCAGTCGTTTTGCCGTAAAGGACGGACAAACAAACACACTTTCCCATTTATAATATTAGTATAGATAGAGTATTATTTGTGCCGCGAGCCGCCCATCTCCCGTTGGCGTGGGTGCAACCATTTCCCAACATTTTCGATACAAATAGAGACAAATAATTAAAGATAACTATTTTCGAAGTCGGTCAAAATGAGAAACGCGATGGCAAACAAAACAACTACAATAGCTCGCGAACTAAATACGAGTATAGACGCAGAATGGGAGAAACTTCTCCATTTTGAAATCGTTTAAACGAAAGAGCTCAAAAACACTTAACAAATATTCACTAAACATGTCTTAAAACACTCACCTTTCATTAAAAAAACTAAATCGAAATCGCTCTATCCGTTCGGGAGCTATGATGTCCCAGATAGACAGACATACAGACACGTCAAACTGCACTCTTTACTGTCGGGGGTCTTTGTGTTGAAAAAAAAACCGAATTTGTGAAACACTTTTGGTAAACCTTCATACAGGCGGAATCTAAAATCTACACTATAAGTGTTATACGGTTGGTACAATTGGCAATCCAGTCTAAGTACGTATCCTCTGAAAATCTAGCAGTATCATAGTTATTCATCAAGTTCAGTTCAATTCATCGAGTGCTCAATCACTTGGAATAGCGGGAATTTCAATTAAATTGTTCATTTTAACTCCACTGCTGGATTAAGGCCTGCGTCGATCACAAAGAGGATTGCTAATACTCGGCACAGTAATGTCAGGCTGCCGGGTTAACACTTCATTTAAACAGTTTGGTAATGGTCAATGCTATATCATTTATCTACCAGCTAACCTGAGCACATAATCATCATCACCGTATTAACGTTCCCACTGCTGGGACACAGGGACTTCTCTCTTGGCGACAGAGATTAAACCTTAATTCACCACGCTGACCAAGTGCGGGTCGGTGATTGTCACATGTCCTTCAAACTGTTTGAAAGTTCTCAGAACATGCCGGTTTCCTCACTATATTTGCCTTTAAACCACGTGTTATAAGCGCACATATATTTTTCATGAAGTAAAATCAAGAGGTGTGTTGCGGAGTTTGAACCCACGACCTTGGGAATGAAAGTCGAGTGTGACCACTTAGCCAACACGGCTTTTTACAGTGCATAACGGTTATAGAAAATAAGAAGCAGTAGGTGTTGTTGAAGGTAGGATGGTAGTTAAGAAGACGCTACCTATCTTCTACTTAGTGTAGTGACTCTTCTCTGAGTCCTACAGTACAGTGCCCACCGGAGAAGATAGGGAGCGAAACCTTTATTTTCTTAGGCACTACCGCTTGGTACTACGCATTACTACTGGTAGAGTAAAAGGAAATTTAATTTTCCCGTGACACCACTATTCATATTGGCTGATTGAACGCATATCATAAATTCTCCCTTGTATTATCTTATTACCAATGGCAATACTAATACTAAGTATACAAGATAAACAAAATATGTATTTGTTCAAAACATTTACTAAAGACAAAGTAACAAAAATCTTGTATACTTAATTAATTCACGCAAAATTAATGATGATATCATGATGATATTAGACGTCAAATTTTTTTACGAACGATGTTTTGCTCGCCACGGGAGATCATATTTCCCGTGAAAGTACTGGTTACAGTATAGTGTCACTGGAAATAAACTTTTACCCGTAGCACTGTAACCTGAAGTGCCAGGGGAAAGTAAAATTTCTGTCACTCTACTAGTATTGCCAAGCGGTAGTGCCTAAGACAAGAAAGGAAAGGTTCTCGACATTCAGGCGTTTGAATTAAACCGAAATCCCGCTCTCGGCTTTCATTGATTTCATAATCTTCGGCGGAATCCGTCGCGTGATATAGGAGTTAGCGGTCTCACGTGTAACGTACGCGCTATGACCTTCGTATGCTGTGTCTAAACCTTGGACTGTCAGCTACAAAAACTAACCACATCGTAACGTCACAGTGCTAAAAAAGTATATCCTACAACCTTCGTTGATAATGGACGAAGTAAAATGAAATAAATATTGCTGGACAATCCACACAGCGACATCTAGCTCCGTGGTCAGCTCTATGCTTGCGTTACGAGTATTTAGCTGAAAGACCTACTATACCAAACATAATACTTATGTATGTATATTGATATCTTGTATACATATTAAAGAAAGTGCTTGCAGAACCATAGAAAAATAACCAGAATAGTATTTATTTTTCTATGGCAGAACATACAAACACCTTCAATCGAATCCGCTACCTCTTGCACCACATGCGGAAATTCGCCCACCTAGCCACGGAAGCAGTCCAATATTTAAAAAATCATAGATTTGATGTATATGCTCATTTATCTAAACAAACCAAGTTCAGCTTATAAATTTAGTAAATAAGTTTAGTTTTGATAATTCCTAACTGAAATGACGATGATTTTGTATATCTAAAATTGTCATAATTTTTAATACATTAACAAACACAAATAAAATTTTCCTAATTAAGAAGACGCATTTCGCTGCTACGTCACCGCGTCAGACAGATAAGTTATCTAGGCGCCCGCGCCCGCGCTTCGTAAACACGGAAATTTTGGGGAACGACATTAGCACACACGGAACTGTGTCAGTGATGATGATGGCACAGCATCCTTATTGACCTCTGCGCCAAGGGAGGCGCGCGCGCAAATCTCTAGGTCGTTTTAAAGTCGCGGCGAGGCGTTTGACGTTGAGACAGATAGAGCGATAACCTGCGACCCATCATGCCGGCGGCCGACCGCGCACCGGAGTATTTACTCCACAAATTTCCGAGAGTAGTATATTTATAATATAAGCGACACCGATTCTAGGAAATAAGTAACTAGCTTCAATGGAACGCGTGAAAGTGAGCGGGGACCCGCGGGGTGGGCGGGATGTTTGGGTGCAAGGCGACACGGCGTATTGTTCGCGCGCTTCACTTTACTCCATAATGCGGACCACCGGCAAAGTAGCTGTCCACCTCCCATCTATACTAAATAATTTCAATTAGTTGTAAAATGTGTGTCGTATTTGTTGATAAGTCGTTTAAATTCATCAACGAGCAGTCAAGGTCGCGAGCGCATCTCATCGCAGTCGGCCGCTTTAGTAGTTGCGTCAATTATGTCACATTCGTAATACAACGTGAGAATAAACAACAGAGAGGAACGCGGCGCCACGTGCTGGCATCTAGCGGCGGCGCGCGGAGGTATCTCGTCACGTGCCGCGCGCGTGCCGGTTACCGACGGGGCCGCGCGGGCCAATGGCGTCGCGCGCCCTGCTGCACCGACGCAGCCGCCGCGCCGCTGGCCAATCGCGGAGCCCGTCGGCCCGCGGTCCGCACTGCGCACGTGTGACCCACTAATTTCCTTATTTTTTTTTTAAAACTTAAAATGAAACTAACTTTACCTATGTCATTTATTTAATCATTTTTATCTGTATTAATTCTTAGGAGTGATAATGAGCCGATACGGTAAGTTTAGCAGTGATAAGCTTGAAATAAATAAAGTTTAGCACGTTGTTGTCCATCATTATTAAATTACGAGATAACTTGCTATCGCCAAGGACTGGTAACGCCACCTAGCGGTATACTCTTCGTAACGCGATGTTTACCTTCGGATGGTTCTCGTTACGTTTTCCCCTGAGAACCTTTTATCAAGGCAGTTTTATTGTGGTTCCGTGATTTTCCGATAGATTGCGCTTGATTGCGAGTTGGATATTGCTTCAAACTTGGTACATACATTATTAAAACTATTCTGGAACTAGTGGCCCGCCCCGGCTTCCCACAAGTTCTTATTAAATTTTTTTCCCTGAAATTATTCGATTTTTTCTCGCCTTTTAAACTTTCCCTAGACCTCTACGAACATTTCAAGACTATGATAAGATAAATCCGTTCAGCCGTTCTCGAGTTTTAATCAGACTAACCAACAACAATTCATTTTTATTTATATAGATATATTTATAGATATCATACATAGTTCTTGGTTAGATAAAACACGACTTGCCTGCAATTCAACCGTGCACTAACTAGCATAACGTAAATAAAATATTAGTAAGAGTAGACGACACGGCGTCTACTTCTATTGTCATACGAAAAAATCAATAAATAGGTACCTTAGTTCCCATTTCCTAGAGAAACAACCCCTATATGGGTTTGTTTATAGGAAATGGGAAAATGTGAAGCATACTTTGTGTTTTCTGGAACCCATACAATTTCTCAGAATGAAGAAAATCTTGCAATTAGTAGATTTTCTGAGTTCTGAGAAACTTAGAATGAGACCGTATACTCTTTGTTTAAAAACAATAATAAAAATAGGTTTTTCTGTATGTTTAACGAAATAAAAACTGCTGTTTTATGCTGCTGCATTAAAAATCTATAATACGCGAACCTCCTCCTTTTGAAAGACTTTAAAAAATTTAACTCTTATCGAAGCGCGTACGTCCAAATGGAATGATATCAATGCGCTTATAATTTGGAGTACCTACTTGCATCTAAAAAGAAGAATTTCTTTTAGAAGCATTCCAAACAAACGCATATAGGTGCTGAATTGACATTTTCGTTTCAGATTATTATAGAAACAACCTATGACTAAAATCATCGTTCTTTATAGTGAAACTACTTAAGAACAGCTTATGGGATTTAAGCTTAATTAAATAGTAGTGAATTGTCATTGATAGTGATCGATATAACTTAATTAATGAAAAAAAAGCGCTGTTACATAAATTCTTGCTTCTCAATTCAGTATAAAAAATTCAAACGAACTGTGAAGACAATGTTATTTCCGTGATAATTTTTATTCAAAAAATGAAGTTTTATTTATTTTAAGTTGACTTGCCCATGTATGCCTGGTCCAAAGGCAGTAATGACTTTGACTTTTCATGCACAAGCTACAGGCACTTATGTAAAATTAATGATTTTTTTATTATAGATTTAACTTAGACATCCTATATTAATTAAATTAATATCAATTGTTATTTATTTATATAAATCACATACAACTTGCAGATTACTTATAATCTAAAACGTTATTATGTAATCAAAATATAAATGGACTATTAACAAAAGCTGACTTATTATATGTAAACCTAGTAGATAAAGAAATTTTTCCTGATACTGTGGACATTGTTTGTATTACCGAGCATAGAATGTTAGATTTAGATGTAGATCTCCTAAATTTTCCAAACTACTCACTTGCTTCGTTCTTTTCCCGAAAGAATAGAAATGGCGGTTCATGTATATTAGTGCGAAACGTTCACAAATATAAAGAGATGGATGAGGTTAGGGGTTTGAGCCTGCAGAATCTTATGGAGTGCAGCGCAGTAGAATTAATTGACCATAGTATTATAATTATTTGTATTTATAGACCACCAAAATATGACATTTCTTCAATTAATATATTTTTCTCTCAATTCGAACAGGTATTAGACATGCATTGCAAGAGACACAAAAAAATTATTATCTGTGGTGACTTTAATATTAATACCTTAGAAAAAAACTCACTGACCAACCGCTTTGAAGAAACTGCCCTTACATTTAACTTAAAGATATCTTTAAATGAGATTACTCGTGCTGACAGTGGTAAATGCCTAGATAATGTATTGCATAATTATATTCATGGATGTAAAAGTAAAGTAGTAGAACTTGCCCTATCTGATCACAGAGCGCAACATGTTACATGTCCAGTAAAAGAATCAAATGTGTTATTGTGCTGGTACACATACAGACGCGACTACGGTCATGATTATATGGGAAAATTCAAAGAGTACATAGACAATTACAACTTTGGTGACATTTATAATATAAGAGATCCTAATGAAGCTTTTAACCACTTTCATGACATATTTAAATTAATACATGACTTGAGCTTTCCTCTAAAAAGAGTAAGAATTACTAGCCAAAAACGTAAGCGATGGGTATCTAATGGAATAAAAATATGTTCGAAACGAAAAAGACAGATGTTATGGAATTATAGAAGTAATCCCTGTGATGAAAATAGGAAGAAATACAAACAGTACTCTAAAAGGCTGCAAAAAATTATTAAATTGACACAAAAATCACAAAACAATTATATGATAAATAATGCAAAAAACAAATGCAAAGCCACATGGAGAGTTATAAAGAGCCATGAACGTAATAAGCCTGTAGCTGACATAATGACAATTAAAAAAGATGATATAACATTAACGGATCCGCAAGATATTGCACATGCTTTCAATGATTTCTTCATAGATACAGCAAAATGTAGCACACATACTACACAAAATTGTTTTAAAACGAATGGTGGTAACGTAAGCTCAATATTTATGAAACCAACAACACCCCTTGACATAAAAAAGATAATTAAGGAATTAAAGGACACTAATAGTAGCGGATATGATGACTTGAATACAAAAGTAATAAAAATGGTAGCAACTCCCATAAGTGTTGTTATTAGCTACATAATAAACTTGTGTATAGAAGAAGGAATATTTCCTGACAAACTCAAAATTACAATCATTAAACCGTTACATAAAAAAACTCTAGAGAAGATATGAATTGTTATAGACCCATTGCTTTAACACCCATACTATCAAAAGTGTTTGAAAGACATATATATAATTGTCTATACAAATTTTTGGAAAGTTCAAATTTACTTGCAGATGAGCAAGTAGGGTTCCGTAAAGATAAAAATATTAATAATGCTATTTACAAATTCTTACAAACTGTAATGGTTAATGTAGACGCTAGAAATAAAGTGTGCGCCATGTACATGGATCTAACGAAAGCATTTGACTACGTAAATCATAAAATATTATTAGACAAGCTTTTCTACTATGGAGTACGTGGAAAAGTACTAGATCTAATGAGTAGCTACCTAATTGGGAGATGGCAGAAAACTCAGATTACGCGGCTATGCACAGTGACTAAAACGAAAATAGAATATGAATCCGACCTTAGACAAACACTGAATGGTGTGCCGCAAGGGAGCGTACTCGGACCACTACTGTTCATAATATATATAAATGACTTGCCAAAGACGACACATCACACAATGATAATGTTTGCAGATGACAGTACTTTGGTTTTTGAAAAGAAAGACGGAGAAGATTTTTGCATGGAAATAAATGATACATTGACCAGTGTGATTGATTGGCTGACATTAAATAATCTATTAATTAATTTGGACAAAACGTGTGTTATGACATTTTCCAAGCGTACTATTGACATACCACCACTTGACATTAATTATATGGAACATAATATTAAGAATACAAAATGCACAAAATTTTTGGGACTTCATATTGACTGCAACCTAAGATGGACGTATCATATTGACCATATATGTAAAAGACTAAATAAATTTTCATATGCATTATATATTATGTTGAGTAAAATCGCCAATATGACGACACTATTAACAGCATATCACGCTTATGTGAACTCTACTCTTAGATACGGAGTAATATTTTGGGGAAATAGCACAGATCGGTTGAAAGTATTCATCTCACAAAAGAGATGTATACGCTCCATAGCCAGGCTCAAGCTCACAGACTCGTGTAAACCATACTTTATTAAACTAAAACTTCTCACTTTTCCATGCATTTATATACTTGAATCGGTTGTATTCATTAGACAACACATAAAAGAATTTGGTAATCTAAAAAGCAAGAGAGTAAATAAAGTTGTTTTCCAAATCACAAATCAGCAATATTTGCAAAGAGTATATTTTGTATGGGGCCAAAGTTATACAATAAGCTACCAAAAAATATAAAAGAAGTTGATAGTCTGTATATTTTTACAAAACGAGTGAAACAATTACTGACAGATAAAGCTTATTATACTCTTGAAGAATATCTTACAGACAAATTTGACACTAAATAATTTTATTGTAATTCTATTAATTTATTTATATTTAAGTTCCATTTTAATTTTCAATTGACTTGTGATGTTTAATTATTTAATTTCTTGCATGTTTTTTAATATTTGTACGCCTACTTTCAGGCAAAAACATAGCCGAACTTACTAATATTTTTTATATGAGACCAAAATGTTACCTATGTTTTGAGCAAATAAATGATTATCTTATCTTATCTTATCTTATCTTAATTAATACAAATATATTTTGTATTAAAGAACTAACTTGAAATCAGTTTTCGACATTTTACAACTAGGTTTAATAGCCAACGTATAAATATTTATTTGATCTTAAAACTACATTATACAAAATAACAGAGATAACAGAGATAATTTACCACAAGGCTACCAAGCCCGCAAACAGACTATAACAATACAAACTAATGTCTAAGCATTGCAACATTTGCATGCTATTTTACTGGTAAAGTATGTGAAACCTTATATCAATCTGAACATCTATTTTTGTATTTACTTTTGAAAAATAAATACATATAGTCGTCGCAAGAGTCCTCACCAGAGTCCAGAGTCGCGACTTATGGCCGGCGGCCTTACCGGGTCAGGGGTTTCCGGATGTCCCAACTAAATAGACAGAATAGGTCAAACTTGTATGTTTACATTTCCAACTTCCAAAATAACCAAAATAACTGGATACAGAGTAACCTAATAACTAATGGGATGAAAACTAGTAGGTTAATATTTGTTAAACTAAATAGGTACTTAAATTAACCAAACTTTAAAATATAGGAAAATCCCCCGAATCCTATGCCTTAATTTCCTTAAAAGTAAGACACCATAATATTTTGTAATGTGCACGCGATGCGCTTTCATTGGATACCCACTCGAGTATATTTGCAGATTTTCGGTTTTCCTTCCCCACTCTCACTCACCTCACCCCTATAACTTTTAAACGACACAACCGATTTCCATGAAACATATCTAAGAACACTCGCGCCAAACTCACCTTCCATACAAAAAAACTAAATTGAAATCGCTCCATCCGTTCGGGAGCTATGATGTCCCAGACAGACAGACAGACACACAGACAGATACACGTCAAACTTATAACACCCCTTTTTTGGTCGGTGTGGGAATATTAATAGGGACGCCGTGGCCCAGCACTGGGACGAAATCAGCTGAAAATAAAATAATTCATTTAATTTTTCTAAGTAGGTATCATTATGTATGTTATTACAAAAATAATCTATGTAGTATATCAGTCACCTAACACCCATAGTACAAACTCTGCTTAGTTTGGGGTTAGGTGATGCTGTGTGAGTAGTCCGGAAATATTTATTTATTTATTTAATTACTTAATTCTTGTGTCATTGACCAACCCGCAATTGGCTAGTGGTGTATAAGGCCTAATCTCTTTCGTCAAGAGAGAATTCCCTGTGTCCCAGCAATGGGAAAGTATAATAGGGTGCTTACGATGATAATAATGATGAATATATTGAGCTAAGGTTGGTCTAAATTTTTAATTTTTAGTCACGCAATTTTTTGGTTAAGAGACTTTGTAGGTTAACATGAAGATTCTCATAACGAGGTTCTTCGGAGAAAATGTTCACAATGTATATATGTATATATACGATCCAAGGGGATTACGATTAATTTAATAAAACGATGAAGTCGTTAGTTATATTAAGGTTAAGGTTGCATTGTAAAATGGAAATACGTAAAGGCATGGCCAATTTTTAAAGCTTTTTTATAAAAATAAATAAAATAAAAAGTTTCTTTATTCAGACAGGTTGCCCACATACATACAAATTACATAATTAAAAACATAAGACCCTAAATTAAAATTAGATTTGTCTATGTCTATAAACCTCACTCCTCCTGCGCGCGTTGTTACGGATCTGTGGAATCTTTTTCTGCTTAAACATTTAAAAGCATGGCCATTTCTTCGATATGCCTAAGTTCCGTTGCTCTCGTGCGCTCGCTTCCACAAATTGTGTTGCTAATAGTTTGATGTCTAAGTTCGCATTTTCTTTTCCAGATTTCCTGTGTCACGGGGCGAGCTTCAATAAGAAATACGGTCAGTAACTTGCATCTGCATAAAGTAGCTTAGAAATATTTATAGCACGACGCGACCACGACACGATTACACCAGCTTCGCCACGGATATTCAACTAATGATCGTGTTTAAAGTCTTGTTCGTGTCGTGCCGTCGTCGCCTTAAGCCTCTAACGGTCGTGTTAGACAGAGTGCGGTAAGGTATTCTACCCCGTTCAGGTCAACACGAATACATAACGAAAATAATTGCTCTGAACGCGGACGACTTAAATCATGACCGCTCTCTGACTAACAAGACACTTATCAGTGTTTTTGGTGCTTCTGCTTATTATGAAAAATAGCAACGAATAGTGATTGGAGATGTAAAATAGACGACATTTCGCGTATGATTTCATGTGTTAAACACGTTTTTAATGTCCCTTTAACACAAATCAAATTTAAATAAATATAAAAATATTTTCAACCTTTAATTGAATTAATGTGAATGAGTGTATATGATATCGTTAAGACCTTATTCACCAAAAATATTGGTACAACACATTCAATTCACAGAATAATAAGAGCAATTCTCGGTGAAACATAAATTAACCGCATTAAAAAAAAAAACTATTTCTACGTTACGTTTAATAAAAAAAAAGCGTTTACGGTCGCCCGACAGAGGTGATAACTAATTCCGGAATACAGCCAGCGCTGTGGGTTAGAGTGAAATAAGAGGGACCTGCCTACCGCGGCCATATGTGTGAGAGAAAGAGAAGCCAGACTCAACACTACCGCCGTAACGCGTTCCGTAACGAAACGGTTAATCTTTCCCTAAAATGTAAAAAAAATCGAGAATTGCTCTCCAGTACTTTGCTGGATGTTTCTTTATCTTGATAAATTATTTTTTTTTTTAAATTAAACATTAAACAAAATTAATTAATTTATTACATTTTACTTTGCTTTGCGTTAGCAATTACTTCGAGAGATGAAACCTTCTTTTTGGTAAGATGCAAGAAGGTCGTTACGAAGAGTTATTTTAATGTTAATGTGATTCCAAAAGAAAATTGGGAATATGTAGGTACGTATTTTTTTATGCTTTAAAAGTTTCTACTATTTGTTACATTTACAAAGATATAACACATCTAAAATGGTTTATATTCTGCTATAAATGCAAATATTACATGTATTTTAAATTGTGAGTTTACCTTTTCGACGCACCCATTTCGACGAGCGTGGTATGTGACGTCAGTAACGAAGTGTTTAGTCCACAAACTTACTGAAAGTTTGATAAAATCAGTTTATTACCATGGAAATCACATGTTAATTCGGCAAGCAATGCGATTTGAAAATTTGCGAGGGAAAATTAACACTTTTTGATGATTCGGTTTCACTATGAAATTATGGTAAGTTTGTTTTTTGAAACAATGAAGATTACAAGAAAAAAAGACAGTCCATTTAAAGTCCCGTGCATATTCCCTATTAAGATTATTATGACATATATGGATTTGTACGTATTTTGAACAAGGAATTAAACATACATAGAGTAGGTATTGACTTTTTTTTAAAACATATCAGTTATGCAGAAATATCTGATTTTTTTCATTTTTGGCATTATGCGATAATCACAGTTAGGTTTTTATCCTTATAACATTAAATTTATTTATTTTACATGCAAGACGAAGCAGTACCGTTTTCGAAATATTTTAACACAGATAGGCAATTTGTGTTTAAATAATGTTCTATTCTTTAGTATTACTTAATTTAGGACTTGTAGGGCTTATTTCACAAAATCCTAGTAAACTAAGCCATGGGTATCTCAATAATAAGTGTCAGTGGTTAGTTATGTCCGTAGCTATCCCGCTTTGTCACATGTGACTAAGCGAAACAACTTTATACATATTTTAACCTTTGTCTAATTTAACTCGTTAAAGGTAAAACATGCCGTGTGATACTAATTTGACACTTATAAAATATTTAATTCAATTTGATTCCTTATAATTGGACTCTGCGCTTGAAGCGTCAGTTTGCCAGTGTCGAATAAAATAAAATTATAAAGTGTAAAAGATGTTACTACTCAGTTGAACGCTATTTTGCGTCTCGAAAATATTCAATCAAAATCTATTGTAATAATTTACAAAACAATGTCAACTTTGAGGCAGCTAAGTAATCAATTTAATTATACCTAGTAAAGAAAAAATAAATCACTGTTTGTTCCGTAGCGTTTCAAAGCCGGTCATTTATTTTCAAGAAACGAAGAAACCTTTGCTTAACTACGGACCCAGGAAGTCGGTGAAAACATTTATTTATTCCAGGGTTTTTAAATAAAACGACATTTTAACTGGTTGATTCGAGTCTTACAAAACTATTCATGTATCTATAGTAAATCGACAAGTGTTTCTTTATTTTACAATCAAAAAATTTGAGTCTGAAAGGAGGTTTATTGTGAACTCTCGAAATACGCATGTGTGTACTTAACGTTCGAAAACTTGAATTACAAAAGGTACCTGTATAACACAGCTGAACCACCTAACAGTAGATAATTTGAAGTATGTAAACCATTAAAACTACACACATGCTTAATACTAAAATACAACTCAGTAAAGATATTTTAGTCAAATATATTTTTACTATGCCACCTTTTTAAAAATTAGTCCTGGCCAGGTAGGCAAAATCCACTTGACCAAACACTCATCTTTCGTTTTTCATAAAAGTTGAAAACACAATTTAATATAAAATGTACAACTTAAACTTCTCGTATTAGTGAAAATATACTCTCTGTTCGGTTTTTCATAAATCCTGTATAATTTGAATCCACCAACTTTCAAACCCTACTATACAAATGTCAAAGGTTTTGAAGACAACCTGTTTAATTCCTTCATTGAAAACTTAGAGTAAGTATTCTTACCATAGATACTCTAAGATTGAAAACGACAGACGAAAGCTAGCTACATTTACTAATAAGGTTTTAATCACAATGAAAACCTATTTCTCTAATATTAGCATCTGAAAATGTTTGATTTGTAATTAGAACTATTTCAAGTTCTAATAACACATTTCAGAGCGGGGGGGCATTCGCTTTTCCGTGCTAATTTGAGGCAGTAACACGCCACACGTGACTGCCAGTCCACGTGAGAAACTTCGAGAAACTTCCCTTTTCTACGTATGCCTCCACACACGTTTGCCAGTGGAACAAAACATATGTCCGAAAATTTAACATAAATTGGTAGGATATGGTGTTAGGTTTGTAAAACAGTTCGGTGGTGTTTAAATGTTCGGAAAAGCGCGTTTAAAAAAATCTAGCTTTTTAATATTCATATTTTGGATTCATGAACAATCGAGTATGCAATATGTGAGGATTACTAAAATTTCAAATGTTAATTTTTAAGGTCGGGTTTATATATCTGAGCAGATTAGCATAATGTCATTGTACCTACTTATGTTTAAAATGAATCTTCAGAGATTATGTACCCTTCTACGTATCCTTACATGTAGGTTTTGTCATATTCACCTAGGTATTTATGATCTTGACTGTACTTAATCAAATTAATAAAATTATTATCTATTTCGAATATGAATAATATGTTTTAAATATCGGTCGTGGATTAAAAATCAATCAACTGCGTTTAAATGGAACGAACTTGCGAGCAACATCTTTTACATGAAAAATATTTAACAATATATTATCACGGAGTTAAATGTTGCGATGTGACAAATATACATAAATTTGATAGGTATGAGACATACACGCATGCACCAAGGGTCCGTGTATTTTTACAGTTATATAATGTACTTATTGAATTCAAAGAAAGAATTAAGTAAATATAAAAAAAATGTACAGAAAGTTGCAGTCAGAGCCGAGACCCATCCAATACTGACCTATATTTAACGTTGCTTGACTTTATAAATGATAAATTTTATTTGGAAGTGTTAGAGACACTTCCAAAGTTGTTTCCGCATCCGCAAACTATTCAGTTTAGAAACAAATTATGTTATAAACATCAATATAATTTTTGTAGACATCTCCTAGGCCTATCTATAGATACCCCACAAATGTATTTTCTCATTGAGTTAAAGTATACCCAAAGATATTATATTGTTTTTGAAAATCTTAATGCTCACTCTCCGTACCAAGTTTCAACAATATAGTTTCAGAAAAAGTGGCTGTGACATACTAGCGGACAGACAGACAGGCGGACATATTATGACGAATACATTAGGGTTTCGTTTTTGCCTTTTGGATATGGAACTATTAAAACAACCCATCGATTTCAGAACCTCCCCTTTTTGCAAGTCGGTTAAAAGCAATACCGCTTGTACTTTCGACAAGTCTAATTATTCGGTAATATCATGACATAGATATTTAAATTTATTCCTCATCATGACTTCATATTAGTTATCAAAATCTTGGAAACTTTAAATAATATAATCGTTAAAATTTATATTATGCACAACAGACCTTATTTAGCAGCAGCTATTTTTACATTCGATACGTAAGTTTATAAATCTTGCAATTATCAGGTGATTGTAAGGAGAGCTTAGGGCTACAGCTAATAATATTTACGTAAATGAAATATGCTAAAAAAAGCTCTTTCATTTGACATCCCACGCGACAACATCAAGAAAAAAATGTTTATTCTTCTTTACTTATTATGACCCTCTAAGAGACATATATTATGTCTCTTAGAGGGCAATTTAACGTGAGGTCATGTAACTTATATTATAACTCAAAGGACTTCCAACGACAACTCATTTGTCTTATTATGATAACTCCTAAGAGTTATGAGGAAACAGATAAACATCTATAGCCACATACATATACATACATGCAGGTCAAATCAAAACCCTCTTGATTCTCCGTAGTCGGGTAAAAATAAGGTAAAATACAAACCGTGGAGAATTTATAGATCGCCTTCTATAAACAAAAACTAACAAAAACTTAATAGTTTGTTAATTTGTTTGAACGCTCTAATCTCGGTAACTGCTGGCCCGATTTTATAATTTTTTACACTGCTAGATGAAATAATACGTTGTTTCCGTGAGAAATCTCAAGAAGCTAGTATTTTTTTTACCAATCAAACAACAATTTTTGGTACATGGCAACACAGCCTGGCAGCTAATTATCTATGTTTTTCATGTTATTTTTCTTGTGTCTTTTCTTTATGCTGTCTACTGTGCTATTGTTTGTTTATGTACCAAAATAAATGTATTTCATTTCCATTCATTCTGACCCCAAAACTAAGCAGATTTTGTAGTTTATTTTAAATACAACCTCCTCCTGTGTAAAAATACACAATAAATAATATTATAGTCTTTGTATTAATTTGCAACATTTGCCGTTAAATACGTATAAATGCTTTAAAACGGCGATGAATTATTTTTAACCCCCGACCAAAAAAGAGGAGTGTTATAAGTTTGAAGTGTCTGTCTGACAGACAGACACACAGCTGTCTGTCTGGGACATCAAACCTCCCGAACGGATGGAGCGATTTCAATTTAGTTTTTTTGTATGAAAAGTGAGTTTGGCCCGGGTGTTCTTAGACATGTTTCATGAAAATCGGTTGCGCCGTTTAAAATTTATGGGGGTGAGCGGTGAGAGTGGGAAAGGAAAACCGAAAATCTGCAAATATACTCGAGTGGGGTATCAAATGAAAGCGCATCGCGTGCACATTACTAAATATTATGGTGTTTTACTTTTAAGGAAATAAAGGCATTGTAATCGGGGTTTTTATTAAATTTTAAATTTATATTTATCAGTTATAATGATAATGATGACGTTCTACAGCAAACATAAGCCAGTTCCCTGCCGGACTATTTTACTTAATCCCTTTAAATACCTTTCAGTGTTTATAATTTCAATGTATAAAAAATGTGAACTCGTAACATAAATGCTAGTGACGGCTTACGACTTGATGTGGCTTTGAGGATGGTACCTACAATATTTATACCCTTTTTTATAGTACACTCCCTAGCTTTTAAGCATTCGCCCCGCGTTTTTTCCCGCATTTTATGTATTTTCCCGCGGGATATAGATAGATAGATTGATATAACTCTAAATTTAATATTAAGAAACACCCCCGATTTCAATGTTTTAATTTCCTTAAAAGAAAAACACCATAATATTGAGAGTGCGGAAGGAAAACCGAAAATCTGCAAATATACTAGTGTGGGGTATCAAATGAAAGTGCATCGCGACCACATTACATAATATTAAGTGGTTTTACATTTAAGGAACTTAAGGCATTAGAATCGAGGGTTTTTCTTAAATTTTAAATTTAGATTTTTATACTAAAAAAGACTTAAAGATTAAAATCATTAAGTCCCCATTCTATAGCAGTCCTTACTGGACGCCGTGTATACGTAACTTCCTTGGAGGCAATGGCAGTGATTCAAGGGCGGGCGAGAGCACGCGGCGAGCCTCGCTTCGTGTCTCGACGTCACATAGGGACCCGTACGTTACGAACTTTACCGGCCATAACGCTTTTACTATGACTGATAACTGTTTACCAGCTCTCAGCCTAACAGTCTAGCTAATATTTGTACTCAATTCTTTATAGGTGAATTATATATCAGTAACCGGCTCAGTGTTTTAATAAATCTAAATTTAAAATTCAAATGCCAAGCAAAACACTATAATATTTTGTAATGTGCACGCGATGCGTTTTCATTTGATGCCCCACTCGAGTATATTGGCAGATTTTCGGTCTTCATTCTCCACTCTCACCCATCATAACTTTAAAATGGCACAACCTATTTTCATTAAACATGTCTTACAAAAAAAAACTTAATTGAAATCGCTTCATCCGTTGGGAGCTACGATGTCCCAGACAGACAGACACGTCGAACTTATAACACCCCTCTTTTTTGGTCGGGGGTTAAGACCTAGTAGTGTTCAGTACTACTACGAAGTTCACACACTTACTAACCCACTTTGGAGGGTGGTGTGGTGGGGTATGGCCTAACCCCCTTATATTTTGCGGGAAGTACTGGACGTTCCCAAGCCGAAAAGATGACGATAATGAGTGAATGCTGCTATAATACTTATAATAGTTACCTATAAATAAGAACTCCAAAATTGTATAAGCTACAAAATTGTAAAAACCGCTAAAGCTGTGTTGTTCTATTCGCTTCTCAACTCAGTATAAAACAAGCGAACAGTCAATGTTATTTCCTTGATATTTTTTGTATAAACAATTTAGTTTTATTAATTTTAAGCTGATCTTCCCATGTAAGCTTGTGCTTTTAGGGAAATAAATGTATTGACTTTGACTACCTTCGGCCAAACGCTGGTCGCGTTTGGCATATATAGCAATACGTGTCGTTTTCAGGCAAAAAGGTTCCCGCGTTGTAGTCGCAGTCGCTTCTCGCGTTGATGACGCGTAGGTTTTAGCCGAAGCTATACTAGACTTTTCATTCATTATGACTTATAAACAGTGTTTTGAAGATACTTTAATAATTATACTCAATCCGATATCCCACAATACTTACCTATAGAGGTAGGTAGGATACTTACTTAGTAATACATTCTATTAGTATTGCTCTTGCTAGTATTAACTCATTCAGGATTTATAACCAACAGTTAATGACCATAATCAAGGTTGAAGGAATTAGATTAATAGAGTCGGTATTTATATAACTGCCTTCCAACACTTACAATTCTGCACTCGGCAAAACCTGCTTATATAAGTATTTATAAACATTCTCTTTTGCTGTATACTTAATTTATATACGATAAGTAGTTTTAAAGGTTTGAACGAACACAGCGGAGGCGAGTTTTTTATTATCTATCAAAAACCTTCCTACTTTACATATCTAACATAATATTTATTGTATTGGGTAGGTACGTATCGCTCAGGCAGCTTAACATTTTAATAAATTAAAAAATTAAAAAACTGGTCACTGAGACGAAAAACTAGGATAATTATTCCGAGTTGTCCTTTCAGTTATATTTAAATATATTTGGGACAACTCAAAAGAAAATAATCATGCTATTTGTAATACAGAGACAAACCAGCTATTTGGAATATGGAAATCAACGTAATTTACTGCTTAGATGCATTTTAATGGACAGTTTCGTTAGGATGTAGCTACGTAGGCCCAGATTGAGAAGCGTGGAGGACATTGTAATGGACAGTTTCGTTAGGATGTAGCTACGTAGGCCCATATTGAGAAGCGTGGAGGACATTGTAATGGACAGTTTCGTTAGGATGTAGCTACGTAGGCCCAGATTGAGAAGCGTGGAGGACATTGTAATGGACAGTTTTGTTAGGATGTAGCTACGTAGGCCCAGATTGAGAAGCGTGGAGGACATTGTAATGGACAGTTTCGTTAGGATGTAGCTACGTAGGCCCATATTGAGAAGCGTGGAGGACATTGTAATGGACAGTTTCGGTAGGATGTAGCTACGTAGGCCCAGATTGAGAAGCGTGGAGGACATTGTAATGGACAGTTTTGTTAGGATGTAGCTACGTAGGCCCAGATTGAGAAGCGTGGAGGACATTGTAATGGACAGTTTCGTTAGGATGTAGCTACGTAGGCCCATATTGAGAAGCGTGGAGGACATTGTAATGGACAGTTTCGTTAGGATGTAGCTACGTAGGCCCATATTGAGAAGCGTGGAGGACATTGTAATGGACAGTTTCGTTAGGATGTAGCTACGTAGGCCCAGATTGAGAAGCGTGGAGGACTAATAATACTATGTTAAGTTTTAAGATTAAGTTAGACAGTTTTTGTTTATTTATGTTGGATTCTTTTCACTTTCTTTGAACGTAGACATTAAGATAATTAATATTAAGATAAGTGTAAGAGTAGTCAATTATTTATTTAGGATTCGATTAAAATGTACGAGTGTTAGGGAAGTCGTCTAGACAGTCACCCCTATGTGTTGAGGTTTGAGAAGTTAGGTGCAATCATATTTATTTATTTTGGATAGATACGTTGAAAAAGTTGATAGGCACATTTAAGGTTCTTGTAGTTGTATTGTGAAAATACCTCCAGTAATATTTGGGTAATTATTTAATTACCGATTTTGTTTACGTCCAAAATGTAAATAAAGTTGGGAAAGTCGTATAGACAAGGCACCCTCAGGTGTAGCCTCTGCGTTCGGAGGCACGGGCGCGGGGCGGGCAGTGGCGGGGGGCGGGCGGCGCGGTGACACGTGGGCCGGCGCACGTGTCTGGGCGGCGTGCGGAGCACGAGGCGCGGCGCGTGGCGGCGGCGCGGGCCTCACTACGCTCGCGCTGCTCGGCCCGCTCGCACGAGTCTACCAACCACCGCCGCGACGATCCCCTGCACACGGCCCGACCCGGGCGGCGCCTGCGAACGATGCTGGCCCGCCCGGCCATTAGACCGACACGGCTACATAGACATGGCACCAGGCCCGGAGCCCGACCTCTGCTTCCTGCCACCGCCGCCGCCGCCGCCGCACTACCGACGCCCGACGCACCACCACCACCACCATCACTACCACTCGCCGCACCTCCAAGGTATACCACCAGCGCTTTCACTGCCCGAAACTAAAACAATGAAGTTCAGGACAGAACCGTTTATGCTGCGATTTTCAGGTGACCGATGTTATATACTCTTGACAGGACAAAAGTAAAAAATCTTGGTGACCGATGTAAAATCTGGACAAAAGTATGAAAACCTATCAGATTGATAATAAATATACCTATTGATGTCAAGATTTTGGTGTCCTATGTAAGATTCGGTCAAAATATTTTCATGACCTACCATTGATGTAAAGTAAACCTAGAAGTTTCATGATAATGCCATATTACGGCCCTGATAGGTTAAATTGTACTGTAAACTCGCTCTAATATGGGTACAATGATACGGAAAACAAGGCTCTTAATATGAAAAATGTAGACGCTAGCAAAAAAATCTTGCAGATCTTTCGTACTATTTATTTATAACTGAAGTTATTATTCTCATTACAGTAAAATGATACATTACTTACACCATAACAACAATAATAATACCTCTGAAGCACACATATGTTATTGCTACGTACTTAAAATAATAATATACAACTTAAATCTACTGGTCTAGGATAAGCCACTTGTGGATCTCACGAAGATCAATTAACGTGTGGTAGGTCAGGGTTCTCATCAATTTTGTCGTAAATTCTAAAAATAGTTACTATATCCTGGACGTAACCCATTAGGGGTATATGACGCCACGGGGGATAGAACCCCCAAATAAATCATGAGTTTATTGTCAACACAAGTTAATGTGCACAGTAGTTTTTCTTTGATTTACCGTAAAGATTTTAATGAGTTGTTATTACCCATTGTTTTGAATTAGTAATTTCCATATTATTCTTCATCACGCGCTTGTGATTTGCAGTTTATCCTCGTGGATGATTCTGTTTGTCACGTGTCCTGGGGGAGCCTGTGACGTTCCCGTCCTTATTCAGTGAGATCACAATTGTGTCAGCTTATAACGACCCTAATTGCATCCAGCGATCTGGATGTAGGTATTCTAGGTAATTGATGGCATATCCCCCTATGCGTCTTTGACACAAAGGATCTGTTTCCGTGAAGTTGCATCCCCTGCACGCTCGTTTCGGCCGGGATCTAGATAAGGGATCTGGCCGACAGAGAATAGTTAGGCGGTCAAGGATACCGCGTCCAATACTAAAAATGTCTGAGAGATCCCTAAGTTACTTGAGGCTGGCTTTATTGTGACTAGTCTTTATTCTTCGAACTGGGATAGCGCTTGTAGAGACATTATCTTGTTTAATAGGAATAACTATTATTATAGTCCTAATCATGATCAGGAACATTTTGGTCATGGAACGTACTCTACTGATTATAAGTCTCCCTCAAAATATAAAGGGGTTAAGCTTTTCTTATGTGGGTGTGGGAAAGCCTCTTGCTTAACATTGTTTCACTATAGAGAAGTACTGAAAACCGCTCGAATAAATTAGCAATAGCTAAGAGCACTGTCATCAATCAAAAAAAAACCAAATCTTTGGAAATAATATAAGAAATATTGATTCAAATCAACGGGGCCAGTGAGGTTGGCTTGGCCCTTTTAACCCATATTTCCAATAATAATTTTAAGCCTAACTCTATCATAAACATTTCCGTTTGATGGCCTGTTTTATAGTATTAGTATAAGCTAGTTAGTTAACAGTGTAAGCTTTCCTTTTCATCATGGTTCTCTTTTAAAGCCTGATTTAATAACCTTATACGCTGTAAAAGCTGCAAACACCGGAAGTAGGATAACATATAAAATTAAATGGGTCACCGCTTGATCACAGTGAACGCAATACGAAGGTTACCTATATAGGCATAACAACCGGCTTTGTGGCTATTTAAAAGTTATCGGACATCGATTAAAGGGAAGATGACTAAATAATCTAAGTGTAAAACTAAAAAAACACCGATTCCAAAACTTTGGTTCTCTTAAAGTAAAAAGTCGTACTATTTTGTAATGTGCATGTGTTGCGCTTTCATACCTCAATCGAGTATGTATTTTCGGTGTTTCTTCTCTACTACTATTCATAACTATTAAACGGGCCAACCTATTTTCATCAAACATGTCTAAGAACAATCGCGCGAAAATCACCTTCTATAAAAAAAAAATTGAAATTGCTTCATCCGTTCGGGAGCTATGATGCCACATACAGACAGACTGAGCGACAGACAGACACGTCAACTTATAACACTCTTCTGTTTGCTTCGGGTGTTTAAAAATGATAAATTACTCCGTCATTTAGAATATTAAGAAAAATTTAATTTTACTTTACTTTTTCTTGCAAACTTAAAATCACGACGGTACTGTGCATAGGAGTTTTGCTTGTCGTGCCGCTTTCGTAGGATTTGTACTGAGTTCCACAAGCCCACACTCCGATACTTTTTTATTAAATTGATACACCGAAAAATAAGTGTTCAGTATTCACGGACATACGGACTAAAGCGATTTTTTTTTAATCTAACCTTGCTCCTGACTATTTCTTCCCTCCTTTCAAGGGTAAATGTCTCTTCTCCCCAAAGGTACAAAAACGAGTAGGATTTTGTACTTGGTGACCCCCAGTTACTCCTCCCTCCCCTTGTGATGGGCTGGTATTCCGCCGACCTAGTTCTTAGCAGGTGTGTTCCAATTGTCCCTCTTCAAGCTTCTCTGATTCCACCTCTACCACTGAGGCATTTGGGACGAAAAGACGGTGCGAAGTTACTTGAATTCTGTCCATCTGAGTAAAATTTCCCGAGACGATAGGTAAATGGAGAACTCAGTACCTGAAACTTATGATACCTCCTGCAGTAAGAAAGCCGTTTTGGCTAAGTGGGAGCAGTCTCGACTTTAATTTCGAAGTTCGTCAGTTTGAACCCCGCCGCGGGATTTTTCTTCATTATAAAATTAAGTGGGCTCTTAACAAGGGGTTTAACTGTGAAGCCAAGCATCGTAAAGTTAAACATGTTCTGAGGACTTTGAAGAGTTTGAAGGACATGTGACATTCTACCCACACTTGGCCAGCGTGGTGAATTAAGGCCTGATATCCCTCGTTAGAGGGAAGTCCCTGTATCTCAGCAGTGGGAACGTAAATAGGGGTGCTTATGCAGTATACCTTTAGGTGCTCCCCCTCCCCCCATGAGTTGGTTCTGCTTCCGCAGGGATGTTTGTGGGCCGGCAGGTGCGCAGGCGCACACAATGCTGCATTGTTCTCGGACAATGGCGCACGGGCTTAGATAGCGCCGAGATAATTTTATTTGTTTCTTTCTAATAAGCTCAGTAGTAACGAGTCGTATTAGAATATATCACTAGAAGCTAGCATGGTTATTAATATAATTTAGATTTAGATTCTCGGTTAGGTACATCGGTGCAAATACAGATAAAAATTTATACCATACTTGACGTTCATAACATACTCGTAGTCATATCCTCCAGTATACATACCATCGAGTAAATGTTATGTTTAACTTGGCAGGCGATCTTACCCGTTAATTAACTTGGTACTACTTTAACAGAAATGGTTAAGAGAAAAAACAAGGTTGCGATTACAATAACTTAATCATCAGATCAGATAAGACGATATGCGTGATAATATTCGCCACGAATTCAGAATCCTATCATCTACAGAATATTCTCCTAAACATTTGGAGTCCTAGCATAAGAATTAGCCGAATCTCGAATTTGGTATTCAGATCCATTTGACGTATATCTGCGTGTTTAAGTAGACGTATCTAGGTATATATTAAAGTCGCATTCAACCGGTTATTAAGTGAGAGAGCTGTTTTTTTTTGTTTTGCTTGTATGAACATCGGATTTATTATATTGATATAGAAATAATTGTTGCTTTTTAGGGTTCCGTAGCCAATAGCATAAACGGAGCCCTTATGAATTCGTCATGTGTTACTAGTTTACTAATAAATAAATAAATATTTCCGGACAATCCACACAACAACATCTAGCCCCGTGGTAAGCTCTAAGCTTGTGTTACGGGTACTTGACATCGGATATACTTAATATAACAGACATGCATATAATAGGTATTTTTTATTATACATGATAAACACCCAGACCAAGGAGAAAGTGATTGCAGAACATACAAACACTTGACCCCTCGGCGGGAATCGAACCCGCTGCCTCTTGCGCCGCAAGCGGACCGTCACCCACCGCGCCACTGAGGCAGTCTGTACTAAAATTACTACTAGTACTCTGTTAGGGTACCGCACTCAAGGGATAGAACGGGATGTTGTTTGTCATGGTGGTGATGAATTAAAGTCAAAAAACCGTCTACGCAGATTTAGGTCGAAATTATCAAAGATTTGTCATTTAACCATTATTCAAACACTCCCGGGTATATTCGTAAACATTCTCATTATTTTTTTCTATGTATCATATATGAATGTATAAACAAAAAAAAATGTATCCATGTAGTATATCAGTCACCTAACCCCCATAGTACAAGCTCTGCTTAGTTTGGGGTTAGGTGATGCTGTGTGAGTAGTCCGGAAATATTTATTCACTACTCATATCTTAAAAATGGCTAAACTATTTCCATGAAGCTGTTTCGATACATATAATCTATGACCTTTCATTCTATACCCTACACGGGTATATTTTGCAAACATAGCTAAGAACACTCTCCGCATACCAAATACCTATCGAACAAAAGAACAGAATCGACATCGGTGTATCCATTTGGATACGATGCCACGGACAGAAGACACACCTCATCATCATCACCCTATTAACGTTTCCACTGCTGGGACTCGGGGACTTCTCTCTTGGCGAGAGAGATTAGGCCTTAATTCACCACGCTGGACTAGTGCGGGTTGGTGAATGTCCTTCAAACTCTCTTAAAGTTATCAGAACATGCCGTTTCCTCACGATGTTTGCCTTCACCGTTAAAGCACGTGTTTAAAGCGGACATAAATTTCTCAATAAGGAAAATCCAGAGGTGCGTGGCTTGGTTTGAACCCACGACCTTCGGAATGAAAGTCGAGTGTCCTCCCACGTAGCGAACACAGCTATATACACACCTATACATTGGTTAAACTGCCTCAAATTATAACACACCTTTTTGCTTCGGGGCTATTCATGTAAATTTATTGATGTTTTTAATACTTTTATTCCTTTTGAAGAATGTCAAACTGTCAAAATATAATAGCAAACAGATTTTATATCTGAAACCGAGATACTTCGTAAATATCACGTTACTTTATGATCATATTGAATTTGTAGGTATTTGTATAGGTAATCATTCTTTATGTATCGTGATTATAATTACATAGGTAAATGACTTCGAGAGATGAGATGATGATAGATGAGGATGTAGTTCTGTTGTCGCTGTAGCAACAAATACTAAAAACACATTAAAAAATCTTATTTAAGGGAGCACCCATACAACAGACAATTTTTTATAAAATAAAGCAAGTTTGCGCGCTGTCAGTACTTGGATGGGTGACCGCTGACTGCTTTCCTTCGAATCATTCTTTTTGCACTTTATTTTTAATAATTTATTTGTTTTTAAAGATAAGAGTGTAAAAATGGTTAAATAATACGGAACCCGCGGTGTATGAGTCCATCTCATACTTATCGCATTTGTTTTAGTTTGTTATATTATGAGAACTTTTTCACCTTGAAAAATATTTGATGATATTGATGATATTTGATGACACACATAACGAATTCAAAAGTGTGCCGTTTTGCTATTATTGCTATTAATCTTTAAAAAAAATCCTACGTAATGTAACATTCTTGCGCAAATGCTCGTCGAAATGTTACACCCACACGCTCATTTATTTGTACAACGCAAATCATTAATAAGTTAATTGTTCTGTATCTAAATGCCCTAGAGTCTAGTGTATCGCCACCTTTACATATCGTTATTTGGAAGTCCGGTGAAAGTGGTCAACTTAACATCAGAAATGTTAATGGTATTAAAGATTTCTTAGCAACAATCTCCGTTCAACAAGAACGCAGTATTAACAGTACCCTATTACTAAAAAATAATAATATTCTTTTTAGTAATTGAATTCGTAAATAATAATTGTTTTGGTCATGTGATAATATAACATTATCATAAAATTTATCTAGTATTATATAATTCTCTGCTATAATAATTAATTTAATTATGATGACGATATTTATTATTTTTTGTACTAATCTATTATTTAATAAATAATGTAATTGGTATCTTACCGTGTTAATTAATATTAATAAACTAATGGCCCGCCCCGGCTTCGGACGGGTTTTTATTCAATTTTTTTTACGGCAATTATTTGATTTTATCTCGCCTTTTAAACCTTCTCTAGGCCTCCACGAACATTTCAAGTTCCAAATCCGTTCAGCCGTTCTCGAGTTTTAATCAGACTAACAAACAACAATTAATTTTTATTTATATAGATAAATAATAACATCTATACTAATATAATAGGCTTTAAATGACTCTTCACTGTTAGATAGCCTGTATATCGATGAAGGCTAGAGGCCACTTTTCACCGCGGGAATATAACTCGTTCCCGCGGGTAATCACTAAAACACAGGCAACGCCATGGCGTGAATAGCTAGTACTTAATAATTACATCATCACTGTGGGGTCCGAGTTTGTAACTGATCTCTGATCTCCTTAAACTGTTCAAAGCTGTGAGACAATTAGGTAGGTATTTTAATAAATCCTCTAAATCTATATAATAAATATTTTTTTTAACGCGACAGTACTCTTAATGGAATTTTGTTTAATAAAAGTCCTGTTAATAAATCGTTGGTTCATCACCCTATTAACGTTCCCACTGCTGGGACACAGGGACTTCTCTCTTGACGAGGCCTTAAATCACCACGCTGGCCAAGTGCGGGTTGGTGAATGACACATGTCCTTCAAACTGTGTAAAAAACTCAGAACATGCGGGTTTCCTCACGATGTTTCCTTCACCGTTTAAAGCGCACGTAAATTTCTTAGAAATAAAAATCTAAAGGTTCGTGGCAGGGTTTGAAGCCACGACCTTCGGAATGAAAATCGAGTGTCCTCCAACTTATCCAACACGGCTTTTTTAATAAATCGTAATAAAAATAAATACGACAAGTATGACATGGGCTCATACTTCATCCAGAGTCCCATGGTGGACTGGTATAAGCCATGTTCTTGATACAGACAGACAACGAAGTTTCAGTCATATATGGGTAAAAAAACCCCCTTTTAAACCCCCGTCAAAAAATATTGGTGTTAAGAATTTTTATTTGCATCAGCATAATGTAGATAACAAAGGTCTTAAAATCTCGTACAAAGGTCTTGTTATAAGTTTAACGTGCCTGTCTTTCTGTCTGGGACATCATAGCTCCCAGACGGAGCGATTTCAATTTAGTTATTTTTTGTATGAAAGGTGAGTTTCGCGCGAGTGTTTTTAGATGAAGTCGGTTGACCCGTTTAAAAGTTATGAGGTTAAAAGTAGTCCTAGGAAAACCGAAAATCTGCAAATATACTCTAGTGGTTCTCAAATGAAAGCGCATCACGTGCACATTACAAAATAGTATGATGTTTCCTTTTGAAGGAACGAAAGTTCTAGAATCAAGGGTTTTAAAATGTTTAATTTAGATGATTAATCTTTGTGTACGGAACCCAAAAATACTGATACCATTACCCCTTACGCCATGTTAACGCCACTAACGAAGTTATCTGAATACATTGAAACTCTTATAAAATGAAGGCCATAGGTATTTGAATGCCTCAAATTTCCAAAAAGGTCCTTCAATACTTATTAGTTTAATTCTAAGTTAATTAATTCTAGAGGTAATTATGCAATGACCTTGGCCAACCAGACATTAGGTTCGACGCTCGGGACGCAAGTTAGCAGGTTCGATTCCGAGGGGTCACGTGTTCAAGCGCTTTCTCCTCAATCTGGGATCTCATCTCTGATGTATAATAAAAAATATCTTTAGAATTTGTATCTATTATATATTAAGTATATCAGATGTCTAGTACCCGTAACACAAGCTTAGAGCTTACCACGGGGATAGATGTTGTTGTGTGGATTGTGTGGAGTCCGGTAATATTTATTATTATTTGGCTAGGCGCGTGTCTAGCGTTAGCACTCCGTGAAAGAGTTTTTTTGAGGTATTAAGTCTTCAGTATTGTAAAACTTGTTGTTTTTTTAACCGAAACGTGTTCATGTAATTGAGTTGTTGTTGCTAAGTTCGAGATTTATCCGGAAATATGTTTGTTGCTAGTTAACTTTGTCTGAATTATTGAATATAACTATGAATTCTAGTTTTGCCGTGAGTATATCACCTTTAATGAAATGTGTACCTATAATCGGACTAAATATTATCCACTAACTTAAACGCCACGGCGTCGCCCATTTTTTTGGATTTTCCCGCAGGAAAAACGTATTTTCCCGTAAATAACCTATTATTAATAGCCTACAGCCGTCCTCGATAAAGGGGCATCGAAAGAATTATTCATATCAGAACAGATTTGAATGAAATTTGTTACACAGATTCTCTATAGCTTGAGAAATAACATTATGCTAATTTTACGGCGGGAAAATATGTGTAACCGCGGGAAAATCCATTGAACACGGGTAACACCAAGGGAAACTGATAGCTTAAATGAAAAAAGGAAAACAATTTTGTTCAATTTTGTGCTTAATATTTATCGTTAGTCTCCACACTAACACACTGCCTATAATATAGTTTGTATAGATAGGAGGATATAATAGGTATTTTTTTGTAGTATCGATCGGTCACTTGCCTTTGTAGCTCTCCGTGGGGGGTAGTTAGTGTCTAGATTAGTGTTGCCTTTTATTTAATTAGGTCGAGTTGGCAGAGCCAGTTCAATCAAGTCTTGAATTCCAAAGAAACTTCTAACTTAATCGACTTCTTATGCGCTTGATTTCCCTATTTGGAAAGAAAGATAAAATAGAAAAAGATTTATTGTTTCTGTATTGTGTTCCAATAGGGTCTAACCATAGCACTAAGCTTGAATAGGGTCTGGGTGTTTTCTATCTATCATAAGTATGTATTTACAAAAAAAAATGTACCTATCTATGTAGTGTATCAGTCACCTAACACCTTAGAGTACCTACCTAAGTAACAGAGCGCGCGTATCACCAAAACTACATTGTGCAGAACGTAGACAGCTCGTACCATCGACAAACGTAAAAGAGTGAATGACAGGTAGGGATGGGGCGTGCCGATGGGGAAAAAGCTATCGATAAATTATATTAATTAGGTTCTCTGTTAGGTAATTATTTACACACTCTTCATATTATTTACTTGTTCTCTGGTTCATTATATAAAACATCTAGTATTAAACATATGCGTCATTTAGGTGTTACATAGTTGTAAGATCCTGACCCGTTAGGGCATTGCAACCTTAGATTAGATACATAAATACATAAAATGCATTTTATGTAACACATTATATCTTAGTTCAATAACTTGCCTTGAGCCGTGCGCGACGTAAACAAGGTATGTTGTGGCGTAGCTGTCTAATAATTTATGATTCTATCAAATTATAAACATAGGAAAATTGATAATAGGTACATGTACTCAATTTGCTTTATACCCAAAATGAAATCAGAATATTGTATGAAATGAATCCCGCCTGCGCAGGCGCAGACGCAGTGAGAGTGAACACGAAGCCGGGCGCATGTATGTGAATGCGCGCAGGTTTCGGCTAGTGAAAGTGCTCGCACTGTTAAAAGGAAAAGTTGCTGATTTTTTGTGTGCCCCCCTCGCCTCAGCCCGTGAAAGTGAAATTGGACGGTTGTATAGGTCACTATCTAACGACCGGCTACTTGTGCCATGCTTTTGAAGTCTCAAAATAGAATATTGTAGATTTTGAGAGCATGAAGTTCTTAATGCTACACGCATTATTTACCTTATATAGTACAAGGAAAAATATCAGCTTATTACAAAATCTTAGTATCTTAATAGCAATAGACAGTTAATGAAAAGTTTTCACGAATTCAAAGAAAAAAAAAGTTTCTTATTCTTAGTAGTCGGCTATGTTTGTTAACTCGATACTTTATTCTCCGCAAATTTAATGGATCTTTTTTTACGCTTTCAAGTTTGACCCATTTAATTTGATTAGCAATAAGCCGTTGTTCTCGAGTTATCTTCAGTAATCAATTTTACATCGGAAGACTTTGTTAAAATTTTACTCATCATATTATTTTGTTCAATATTTTTTTTAAACTGACGAAATGAAAGGAGAAGCTTCTCAGTTAGACGCGTCTATATTTTTTAATGAATTTTGAACTGGTGCTCTGTTCTACATATTATCTAATGAACAATGATCATTATGTGGAACAGAATTGCAAAAACAGACAACTAAACAACTTTTTCACAAAACATAAATATCCATAAATATATCTTACATAATATATACCTAAATTTCAAGGAGGAGAAGAGATACTAAATGAGTTTCAGAAGTCCGAGGTATCTTGACATCATCGCAATACAAAACTAATAAAAAATAACTGTTCACAGTTAGAGAGCATTAATAATAAAAAAAATTTGGTTTAAAATCCGCTTAGTAACATCAAGACCCCTGATAAGCAAGCATCAATGATTAACCTCAATTATACAAAAAAAATCAGCGATCATCAGGATTTCATTATCTTTAATAATTTTATTATCTAGCAATCGAGGTTGTTTCCTTTTGAAGTAAAAATAGGAAACATAAATAAATCGCGTGGGACTCGCACTTGGCCGGCTTCATCAATCCACGACCAATGCGTTTAACGACACGTGAACTCAACTACTGTGTAATTCAACACGTTTTAGAGAAACAAAAATAATGGAATTATCTCTTAAAACGGAAGAGTAGAAAAATGATTTTCATGTAATTTAATGAAATATTAAATATTTGTCACTTACAAACAGAACGCGGATTGAAATGTGACCGCTTTTATTCAACACCTTTATAATTAACTCTGTGCCTCTCGTGTAGCAAGATGAAGACGTCGGAACAGTTGGATTCTAATTCAACTCTACTGCATAAGTAAAGAGGGAATCTGTGAAACACTGTCCCAAAATAGATCTTCCGGTGAATACAGGAATTAATAGTTTGAGGATAAAGGCCAACTGCCTTAATTAATAGACCAAATGGACATAATATTTGGTAGAAGAGTTTTTCAAAAACAAACAGAAACCTCCAGCTGCAAGTTGCGGAACCCTAACGAGCAAAAAAAAGCAAAACAATCTGGTCTATAAAGTAGTTATGAGAAGCGATTGAATGGTCTAGGAAAGTAGTTAGATAAGAATTTGTTTTGAAATTCCTAAAAACGTCATGTGTTATGAGTGGAGCGCACCTGGCGCGGCGCGGTAAACACCATTGTCGCGGTATCTTGGAGCCCCTCCCCCCCGCCCGGCGCCCCGCGCAGCCTGCGCCAGGCGGCTGGTGAACATCCTCGGGAACCATCGCCAGCACAGAAACTAGCTTCCTGACAACCAGTGTTATCGAAATGCAATGCCTCGACGATGACCTTGAGATGGGTGCTCAACTAGATATATCGAGGTGAGATGTTACGTGAGTGCATTTCAGTGGGTAGGTAGCTGTTCCGCTGGGCGCGCAGAGGCTTTAGGCGGGGAGGGTGCGCGAGGCGCGGGCGCGGAGGGGGGAAAGGCGCGCAAGGCTCGCGCGGCGGCGGCGCTCGCGGCGGCCGGCAGTCGCGCGCCGCTCGCCGCCGCGCACGCACGCACCGCCGCCGGTCTCCGCCCGCGCCGCGCCCGCGATGTGTGAACAGTGAAGCCTGATGGAGTACCAGCACCAACCGCTCGCGCCTCTTGGCCCGCCGGCGCCCCCGCCGCTGCTGCCGCCGGCGCCGCCGCCGCCGCTGCCGAGCCTGCCGCAGCTGCAGCACGGCCACGCGCACGTCCAGGACGAGGACCGCTGGAGTCAGTACCACATCTGGAGGCAGCACGTCTTCGTCAATGGTCAGTGTCTACGGGACCGCCGCCCGCGCGCGCTTTCTCCGCGACAGCCTTCGCCCTCTGCGATAGCCGAAAAGAGAAAGTCCGCAGCCGTGTGAATTTTCGGTTGGAAAGTTCGTAGTTTCGGTGGTTGTAGCCTTTCACCCGGTCCTCGGCTGCAGGGCGGACGAGGGCTGCTCAGCGCCCTACCTCGTCAATGTAAATATTAGAACTATGTTTGTTATCTATAACTAATTCAACAAAACCTATAACATTAATACAGCATACCTATATCGTTAAAATATTATTACGCTGATCTCCATTACCACTCTATTGAAAGTAAAATCTATCATCTTAATCCTAAGGAATGCTCATTCACCTAGCTACAATCTGTCTTGACCCCTTTGTCGCTGACCAAGATGGAAAAAGCTGACCCAGCTTCCTGAAAGAATGAGGGAAATCCAAAGCCAACACGCGGAAGTGGAGTGAAATCCGCGCGGGGCGGGGGGCGGGGGGGAAGGAGCTGAGCCAACCGAAGCAGCTCTTCAGCGCGCAAACTTTCACTTCGAATATTTGGGAAAAAGTTGCGACCTTTCGCGACTTTCTCCTCTCGAGGTGTCCCCCCGCGCCGCGTGCCCACTTCCGCGTCCGCGACCACTTTTACTTTTGAACGGAACAAAGCGCGAGATGATCAGACCGCCTGCGCATAAATTACGCTGTAACATTCTATCGTGGGAGTGATGGTCAATGAAAGTTATGTTGGTGCAGTCTTTGACACCCGATCTGGTTTGAGATTACATCAGGCTCGAGTTGACAGGGGCTGACCACAGGTGGAGTATATTAGATATTATAGGATATTTCTAAGATGATATTTCTTCGAATAAACTCCGGAGTCCACGTGACGAAACATTAATGTCGACGTATGATCAACGAAAAGTTGCAGCAAAACTGAAAACAAAGAAATATATGTATCGTCAAAGAAGCTTTATCAAGTTTATAAAATTAGTTACTTTAAAAAGAACAAATAATCTTAGCTTGGTACATTTAAAAACGATTATTGTTCAGGGCAAGTTCTAAACTTCCTGCATCTGCACTAAACGCAACCATTGCATTTGATGCAGATTTCTAATCCTTACATTCTAATCCATATCTCAAGAACAGCGTGACCGATTTAGGTTAAATGAGTAGCTAAAGATTTTTTCTTAAATGTCTATGCCCATATTCACCAACGTTTCCGCAACAGTTCCTTAAACCAAAAATATGACACACTTTTGTTTTATATCCCGTCTTAATGTGTCATGCCCATTTCATAACTTTTCCTGAAATGTTTTTATATTACCTAAAAAAGAATCCCTCATCTAAAGAAAATTGAAAATATTTTTTTTATAAGTCTCGTCAAAGACTTAAATTTTAAGCCTCCGGGCTGGGCCAGTGCGTGTAGCGATATTTTCGTGTTTCGTAATGTGGCCCGGAGAAGCCATCTACCTTCTAGGTCTTCATGTCCCATCTTAGACCACATCGTCACTTTACATCAGGTGAAATGAAGACTTATCAAGCATAAAAAAACCCATTTTAAGAATTTAAGAAGTCGAAACAGGTCTAAGTCTTGTAAAATTAATTTCGAGCACTAGAACTAAAACTAGTCGATTTTGTTTTAACTATTTCCTACATTGGAATGCCCCACTGCCATGTACATCAGTTCCTGTCGGAATAAAAAACCTATCGTTCGATAGCGTGCGAACCGAGTTATCCGATTTGTTTGCGTTATTGTCATTGCGTTGAATGATTATTAATTATCATTTACACAATTTTTTCAATGAATAAGTAAGGAATATAAACCACAGTTTACCTTACAAGAGTGCTCATGTTTTAGATCTTTGCGTGATCAATATCGAATGCCACCATGGTTTGGACGTTTTGCGTATTATAGTGTCAAGTTTTTCAAGTTACGACGATGTTTTTGGGCTTTCTTCTGGAGAATAAAATATGTTTTTGTAGGTATTGCTCAAGTAGCTCATTTTATCAATGTTTTACGTTACTTTTTATCGTGGGAAATTTCTTTAATCCGTGAAAAATTCTAAAAATGCGGTCGTAGCTTACATAGACTGATAGCTGACCGCTCGTTCCGAATCCAGCCGTTCACTACTGAAGAAATTATCCGTTTGGTGGTGACTCGCATCCCACCTAAAGTTTCTAAGGATGCCTATGGTATTTCAATGGATTTAATGAAATCTGCAATATTGCCGTTAGCTCCTATATTTAATTACGTCTACAACTTGTGTATTAGAGATGGTACCTTCCCACGACCCATGAAAGTTAGTAAGGTCTCACCCTTATTCAAGGGCAAAGGTAAGAGAAGCAATATAGATGGGTACCGGCCAGTCTCTATTATACCAGCTATTGCAAAGGTTTTTGAAAATGGCCTAAGCTCCCGTCTTGTTGCTTTTCTTTCTGAAACCGAAGCTTTGTCTGATAGACAATATGCCTACCGCGAAGGTCGCTCAACCACTTCTCTCACGAGAGATGTGGTCGAAAAAATAGTTGCTGCTCGCGAAGCTAAACGGCAGGTTGCAGTTATATGCTGCGACCTGTCAAAAGCCTTTGATGTGGCTGACCATAGAGTGTTAGCTGTGAAACTGCGCCACTATGGAATCGTCAATAGAGCGCATGAACTGCTGATGGATCTAATGAGAGACCGAACACAGATTGTTTTGGGTGGAGGTGGGGACACTATTTCCGATCCACTGACGTTGAGGATGGGAGTAGCCCAAGGATCCTCCGTATCGAATATATTGTTCTCGCTTTTGCTTAACGATCTGCCACAATACATCGACTGTGCGGAGGTCTACATGTACGCAGATGACGTAGCCGCAATCGTCACAGCGCACTCTGTGGATGACTTAGAGACCAAGCTAAATAACACTGCCACATTGCTATCCCAATGGTTTTCAATGAATGGGCTTGCTCTGAACCTAGACAAGACCCATTTCATCCATTTATACTTCTCCGGACGAGCACCGAGGTCACTAACGGTACTAGTAGAAGGTAACGCTGTCGAACAAGTCGATAAAACTATCTTTTTAGGCTTCGAGCTGGATAGAGGGCTGAAATGGGACGGTCACATACAGAGGCTATGCGGTAAGCTTGGGGGTGCCTGCTATGCGCTAAGCCGAATGTCACGAGTAGTGGCAACAGACACGGTACGCGCATGCTATTTTGCAACCGTGCAGTCACTGCTTCAGTACGGCGCCGAGCTTTGGGCGCGTGCAGCCGACTGGCAGCGTGCGTTCAGGATGCAGAAACGGGCCGTACGTGCGATTGTTAGGATCCCCAGCGATCAGACAGCAAGACCGCACTTTAAGCAGTTAGGAATAATGACACTTCCTTGTCTTCTTATATATCAGGTAGCAGTGTACGTGAGACTTAATCTCGAAATGTACGCAACGCTTGGTGATTCACACAATTATCATACGCGTAAACGCGATCAGCTGGCCTCGTTGACGCGCACTCTTAGGAAGTCTTCCAAGTTGACACATGTAATGGGATCATCTGTTTATAACAAGCTCCCAAAAACTGTAACAGAATCAACAAGTCTTTCTTCATTTAAACTCAAATTGAAACACTGGCTTATTGAGCAAACCTTTTATTCCTATGAGGAATTCATAAACCAGTAATTATTTTATTATAATTTAATTCTTATTGGAATTTGCAAAATTTGTTTGACATTTGTATCATTTTTATTGACATTTTTATAATTTTATTATTATTTTATAATTGTATTGACATTGTATAATTTTATTGACATTTTTATAATGTTAAGTTTGTGTGAAATTTATAATGGTTAATCAATCAATGAGATAATATAATTTTTATTTTTACTGTGATTACCTATGTATTATAATTTAATACATAAGGAATATATTAAGTAATGACATGTAACAATTGTTATTAATAAATACTATTATGACTATTATTATGACTATTATGACTATTAGGAGTTTCTATTAAGGACGTGCAAAACAGTTACTCCAAAACTCTGGAAACTTTTTCGCGTTTTAAGTAATTTACCTTAACTTGTACCCTTCATCAGCTATCTCTTTGTTTATGTCTTAAAAACTACTCAACAGATTATAAATACAGTTTCAGATTCGGTTTAATGGTTCAAGGGTGAAATAAATTGTATCCATGCGAAACTAGGTAAATAAACTTGCTATAGAGATTGGCACGGTCAATCAAACACACACATTATCCCAATGTTATCGACGCAAATCTTATACGTCACCACCTTCTATCGCAATGGTTCGAACTGCGTTATGAAAAGTTCAGAACGAATTTGCTATAAAACAAACAAACCTTTCAGGTGACGTGAAGGTGTAACACTATAACAGTAACTTTTAACAGAATAATAATGAAACCACAAGAAAAACATTTATTGAATCAAATAAAAACCTAAGAACATCCAAATGTTACGAGTAAACTCATACATTATGATAAATAGAGCACCGAACATTCGCAGTAATTATTTATTGAATTAAGCAACGACGGTTTAATTAAAATCAATTACATTAATTAGAGTACATGACATAATTTAATCTGTAACAAATTTTTCAACCTAAAAAAGTCTGAAAGAATTTAAAACCTAATTTGGGTAAGCCTTTGGCTGCCTAGAACATAATATGACTACATTTGATTTTTTTCTAATCAAATTGTCGAACACTCAAATCTAAGACCTAATTGACTAGTGCATATTTTTAGAGTTTCCCTATATAGCATAGTGACTTACACTAATTGTATGTTCTTCCAAGTAAAAAAAAAGGTGTGTGTGCGATTCACACACGATAGAAGTGAAACTTCAGTAAATCGACGAAAGAATAAGAAGAATAAAAAAAAAGTGTGTGTGTGTGTCAGCTACGACGCACGATTGGAGTCTACTACTTACGAACTATAAGTATGGTATATATCGGATAGAAAAAAAGGGTAAATGAACGCATCTGCTAAAATGATAAGAGAAACAAACATATATCTGTAATTATTCGGATTATTTATATTACTTCAATAAAGCGTATTACATAAAGTATGTTACAAAATAATATACAGCAATACCTCTTTGCGCGATACTTATCGCGCAAAGAAATTTAAATAAAGCATTGTATTTGTGTCTCTTACCATTTCCGTTTCATCTTTTTGCATCCGGTTTGAAATCACTACGATTCTATAGAAGTTTCACTTCAAAAATAAATTAATAAAATAACAAAAATTACTTATATACAGAAGTCAAAATCAAATATAATAACTAAAACTCAAACAACCATTATTTTTTCACATCGTCGGATAACTTAAGAAAGTTTGTTCGAGAAGCGTCTCCCACGCAGCCTTCAGGGAGGATTTCAGCCACACGCATCGGTCTTCGAGAGAATTGGAATATTCAGATATTTCAATGACGAGAGTAGTTCATCATTATCTAACTGTCCTTGTCCCACTTAATGTGGGGTCAGCAGAACATGTATTTACCACTTCCCTCTTTCACTCATCATCTCAACACTCACTCCTTTCTTACACATGTCATCTTTCACACATTCCATCCATCTTTTCTTTGGCCTTCATCTTCCTTCTAGTTATTAAGTATAAATAGGCAAAAGGGTGTGTAATGTTATATTACATAGAAATGCTCCAAAAAAGCACCATGTTGAGACATTTTATTAATAATAATAGTCGTTAATAGTCATTTATTGATAATAAAATTATACAAAAACTATATGTACTTTTGTGTCCAGTGTTGTAATCATGATAAAACTTATTTGCGACACAGCAATCAATAACTGGTCCGTTTCAAAAATATTTCAGTGTTAGATATATGCTTTTTACCGCGGGCAAATACAAACATATATTATAAAATACATTCGATCATCGAGATGGGTAAATCCTATTTCTCTGTGATCGGTTAAAAATATTATAAAACTACACAATAACATTCTATAAGTAACTGTAGGACTTCTAAAAACTATTATTTATGTGAGAAATGCAAAGGATACTTCAACATACATATAACACAATTAGAACATAAAACGCAAGAAAAGCCGCGCAAACCTACTTACATCTTATTTCATTAAAAAATATTGATAAAATTTCAATTTCAATTCAATCGTTAAAATATCATTAATAATAAATAAATAATGTTAAATAACTAATGTTGTGTTGTTCCCGACATTATTTACTTGATTTTTATTGACTTTCACATTCCACTCCAATAATAAATGTCAAACTTTTAATGATATTATTGGTGTTAATACTCCTTCATTGCCCGTTTGCGCAAATTATAAGTGTTCCTCCAGTGATCCATCTACAACTAAACAATCGAAAATACAAGAACATCTCCATATAATGTTTTTTTTTATGCTGGATAATCCTTTGACTACAATCTCACCTGATGTAAAGTGACGATGTGTTCTAAGATGGGACATGAAGACCTAGAAGATAGATGGCTTTTCCGGGCCACATTACGAAACACGAAAAAAATCGCTTCACGCACTGGCCCAGCCCGGAGGTTGGTGACAAGCCGCGGCCGAAGCCTACCACAGGAGACTGTTATTAGCACCACCCGGAGGTCGCGTGTAAGGATTCAGAGGGTTACCACTTACGGACGTGAACAGACAAAACACCTCCAATGTATATTAAATAAAAGTCTCGCGCCGCGTCTGTTATAATGTTCACCGTAAACTCATAAGGATATATTATAATAATACATTCGGATATTCCATGTATTATTATAAACTGGTTTTTGATCAGATTAAATTTTAGTGGAATTTTAGGAGTTATAAATCATACAAACACAGTTTATTTTAGCCAACTGCTGAGCATAGGTCTCCCAGAGTTCGGACAATCCATCGTGTTAGCTACTGCATTATAATAATATATGTTTTCTTTCCTGTAGCTGTTTCTATGTTTTTTTTATTACCAATAACCTAAATCTGAATCAGGACGACCCGCGACGCGCACTATGCCGTCCACCCATCCCCTTACGGACGTCCGACTTGTTTGGCCCATTTTCGGCCATTCAGATGTCAATGTGCTACAACAGATACCGCCTTGCAGAATGTTTCATATAATGTCAGAAAATATGTCTTCGACATTTCTCCAAGTAGCTTATTGAAAGAATTTCAATACAGTTCACCCACCGGAAATGATTGTTAATTTGATGTGAGTTTGCGTTTCGTCCCCGTGATTCGCATGTTTCAGTACTAGCTGAGTTGTTTCAGTGTTCTGTTATAGACTGCACAGATTTTGATGGTGATGCCTGTAGACATGACACGTTAGGTTATTTTTTATTATTTGGAGTTCTTAAAATTAACTTATTAATGATTACATTTTCACATAATGAAGCTATAAATACTCATAAACTTATTAAACAAATGGCTAAGTGAATACAATTTAATCTGATATGCATTATGTTAGCTAATAAGAATCAAAAGAAAATCTTAACAAGAAGCAATAATAAGGTTGGTTTTTAAACAAAATACAAGTAAACCCTATAATGTGTAAGTATACCCTGCCTCAATCGTTGTCCAAGCTGCGCTTAGATCCAATGACATGCGGTTCTTCAAGACAGTTAAATCTTAGGCCTTACTCTACCAGTACAGTCTTTAGTTTTATAACGAGCCAACACTAGCAATTGATGTCAGTTTTATGAGTAATTACTAAAAACCATTGTACTTATCCCCTCATTCACTTCCCCGGTCCCCTCCCTAAAAACGTGAAACTTAAATTTGACTGCGTGATAATCTGTTCCGATTATGATAACCAAAATGGGTATTGTCACTATTCTACATACGAGTATATGACAGGTACGAAACCCTTTGTCCATTTCAAGAACAAGATGTAGTTTTTAGTTTGTTAAAATTAATTTTTCGGTGTTATAAATCTGGTTTTATCTGGCCCATACCAAAACTTCACGATACCATGTGTTTTATTATTGTTTCTGAAGCGAATATCTATGTGAGTTTTGGACCGGTGCGCGAGAGCAGGTAAAAGTAGAGTTCCTGCCAGTTTCTGTGTGCCTCCCCCCCTTCTCACCTTCCGACTTTTACTTTCCAAGCCCCCCCGCCCCCCTTCCGCGCCTCGCAGACGCAATCTAAGCTTCCTGCCTGAGGCTGTGTAGTTAATTCTTCGAAGAAATGGTACAAATTTGGTTGTAATTTTTGCTCAAAAATTTGATCTACGACTTTTTAGCACTGACTTTCAGAATATAATCTGTTCATTGTTATGTTTTGTAAAGAAAAGGAATTGGACAATTTGGGAAAAAGGTTGAATATTTTGTTCCTTAATTAAAACTAGGTACGATATTTTGGATGCTGATTGATCTACTGAATCTTTTTATATTATGTTTGGCAAACAAACAATTGAACTTTTGTTCACCATCTCCGAATAAAGTCTGAATGTAGCTAATCAGTAAATATAGACCAATTTTATTCAAACACTACATATAAATTAATCAGACAACATAATTGAATCCAAAAAATTAATATCATAATCGACGTTTATGATATTTTGTTGTCATAATCCTTTAATTAACTGTGATTTTATTACTTGGCAGACGATCTTTTGAGTACCGACTTATTAATTTACTCGGTACTTTTTGAACAGATGTGATAATTACCAAAAAATCGCCAATAATTTCAGTAAATTTAAAGGTTGTTTGGTTTATTTATTTATCTATCGAGGGCTCCCAACTCAAAATAGAAGAGTTGAAGAAAAAATAAGATTATTTCCGTCGTATGACCTTGACATCTCTATCATGTGTCCAAAATTAATAAATAACTTCGTAAAACAAAAAAAAAATACAGTAAGGTATTATCGTCTTATCACGGATGACCTACAAATTGTTTAACAAGTTATTACATCAAAGTCTTAGTTTATTTCCCGTTTTTAGATCTAAATCTTAAAAATCTAATCCATAACTTCCGATGAAAAATGTTATACGGTAATTTGACAGTGCGAATGTAGACAATTGAAAAATCAAACATCTTGTGATAGGATTTCGTGAACTTAATACACAGCAAGAGTGTTTGATTTTTGTACCCAAACTAACTATATTTGTAGATACAAATCAAACCTTAAATTTAATATAAATATTCACAAAACTATTAAAGGAAAGAATTCCTACGAATTATGCTCCTCAGAATCTCATAGCTGTAGAGCAGAGCAGAGGCGTCAGGCATCAACTTTCTCGTCCACTTTCGCACAATTCACACGTTTACGAAAATGCTCGCACCGCGGCGTCGGGAAGTGATTGCTTTCTCCGTTGCGCAAGAGCAGCCACTTCCCGCTCCGCCCCCGCACTCCTCACCTATATTCCTCGAACAGGAAGTAATGCGCTTACGCAACAAGCTCTGCCTCAACACGGCAGAAATTGCGCGGGTCGGCATCTCGACAACTTGCGCCTCTCTCCTGACAGTTTGTCTATTGAGCCTACATTTTATAGGATTGCTATAAAACGTACTTGAATGACCTAAAATCAAATGAATTTGCAAAGTAACGGTCGCGGTGCGCGGCAGGTGAACACGCAGAGAAAAATCTGGCTACCAATACAAGAAAAAACCCTACTGCAACTAGAACTTCTGTTTGCAGTCGTGACAGCAAGACCCACGAGTTTACTTTACAAAAAACAGTCTGTTATTATATCTACCAGAGATTTATTAATGACAACTAGATGTTTAGTGCAACTGACCAAGCAATGTAATACTCACTACAAGGTAAATAACGCGCCTGTTACAGTACCCATGTAAATGTAACCATACATAGTAGTAGAGATGACCGGACTGATTGTATGGACTACTAAGCAATCTAGTAAACATTAACTATTCGTATCGTAACACTAACTTTTTAGTATTGTTATGTTAACTTTATGTTTTTGTAACATGCACAATACACATTGTAATGGTAGCATACTAGGTATTGGTACCGCTACTGTTTCGTATCGTATATACTTAATACCTACTAGCTTAGGTGGAGCCTGCAATCTAGTGCACTTGCAGCACTAACGGATCCTCTCAGGCTTTTAATGGACAAAAATACAATTTTATTTGTCTTAGTATAAGCAACCAAAACTGTATTTTCTCAATTATGAAACCCAATAGAAATCCATTTTTGGTGTTGCCAGTACACTGGATTGCGAGCGCTCCATCTAAACTCTAAAGAGCCTTCAGTAAGTGTGACGCCTTTTAATGAAAAATGCCCGTTTTTATTATAAATTCTACTTGTCTTCGATTATCTAGTTTTAACTTAAAATGATTCAAAGAAATTAAGATTAACGGCATTTTCGTTATTAGGACGTCCCACGTGCTTCGGCTCCATTATGTAGTTTGAGGTTTCCTGGAATAATAAAAAATATTAAGTAGGTAAATAGAAAAATAACATTTATTTTATAATCATCACAATCATTCAAAATCTTGTCATAATCTTAATCAGCGCATATCTTTTATTGCTTCTTATACAAAAGTCAAATACAATGAAATATTTATTTATGTATGCATCAATGGTCATTTCCGTAGTTTCTATTTCTTTAAATCTTTTCTTAGCTGTACTATGCCACTTCTCTGTCACTAAATGCCAAGGTTCCGTACAGTTTGGCACCACTGGATGTCTTCATCCGTTTCACGTTCTGGAAAGATACATACGTATATTAATAAAAAATCATAAAACAAATAAAGTACATAGTTTCATTTAAATAAAATAAAACAATTTACAAGTTTATTAATTAATATAATTTAGTTTATTGATTAATTCCTTAACTTGATTACTGTCTAGTATCGAGAGTGTAGATATTGTTACATTGTTTACTGAAATAAACATAAATAATCTATATATATAAAAATGAATCCCTATTTCCCTTGGTCACGGCATCACGCATGAACGGCTGGACCGATTTCGCTAATTCTTTTTTTGTTCTGTTCGTTATTATCAGCAGAAGGTTCTTATGAATGAAAAAATTAAGGAATTTGCGCGAAAAATTAGAAAATTTTAAATTTCTTAACCATCATATAAAAATCTAGCGAATGTAACCTTTTTAAATGTAACCTTAAGACATTTGACTTAGAATTGACTGAATGCGTGCTGCAAATATAGTCAAAGAGGATGAAAAACAAAAAAATGACGTTTAAAGCGAACACTTCTGTCAATCTTATTTTATTGAAAAAAATGTTTTTTTTTTTCACAAATGAAATCTATAAAATTATGGTATTTGTTTTAGATTTTAAGAAATAAACGACAATCAGATGAGGGCGCCACTGACGGTCGGCGCAGTCTAATGCCTGGACACAATTTGAATACTCATTTAAAATACAGCCTGTGCCCATATAAAATACTTATTATAAATTCTAGGTAGGTACTCGCCTTTGTCAAGAATTGCAGTTGCAAGTTGCTTGCAGTTGTTCCATGTCTTTCTAAAAATCCATAAGATCTTTGATTTTATATTAAAAATTTTTCTTCACCCATTATTTGATAATTTGCCTTGTTCAGAGTACAAATTTAGCAGGCCTCGTCCTTCATTTGATTTTAGGAGGAGATTTTTCAATGGCTGAAATGAACACAAAATACCTATTTATTAAAAGAATTAGGTAGGAAATTATATTGAAGTTTTATTTGCACATAATGTCTGTCTGTTTTATTTTTAGATCAAGTAGTCTTTATTTGAAGTATTCATCTTACCAAACATGCATCTTCATTACTGATCGTCATATCCTGATCTCAAATAGTGGTAGCCACCTCATGCTCATTAGATGTAGCCATCTGATCCTCACTTTTGGTTGCTACGATGATGATGTTGGAATCATTTGATTGGGTAGAGGTATCATTATTACTTAGAGGGACCAGAAATTACTAATACTATGTATTTGTTTGTGCTTGGGATTAAGCATGTCTACAAACATAGGGGCCTGCAAAATACAATTATAAGTTATTAAAAGTATGTACTACTTATATAAGTGTACTACACAACACAAGCCTATGTAAAATAAATAGGCTAGTGTCGGTCAGGAACTAAGAATGAAAATTTATGAATTCCCATCACAGACCGAAAGGAAATACTAGTTCATCATCAAAAGTTTAAATCGTTCATTGCTCTTTAGTTCACACCGCTTTCCCAAGACAAAAACATGCAAGGTGTTCATACGAATCTTAAAGTTCCAAGCTCTTATGTCATTCTGTATGTTCATAAGTTAAGCTAGCCCTGCAGCTTGATAAAACCAATTTTTGTTATATCATCAGGATTGCAATACATTTGCAAATTTTCTGATCAATACAACAATTCTAAGTTGGTTAAAATCGCCTTCTAAGATTTGTTCACATTGTTACTTCGAGGTGAAGCTAATAGAAGCATGTTAAAAGTAGAAGATACTTACGGGGCTGCTGCTGGTAGGTGGCATTTCGCACTCTTCTGGGTTAGGTAGTTAATTTTTTCCAATTCTCCAGGTTTCTCAAAAATTTGGCGCGGTCTCCAATTGGAGCGATCAATTCTTTGACTAGATTGTTGTCTAGCATCGCCAGTGTTGAAATTGTTACATTGTTTACTGAAATATACATAAATAATAATATGTAAATAAAGATGCCGAAAACTGCCGGGACAACAACTATCAAAACACTTTTTTAGAACAACTTACCTTCAAACGTATTGATAAATTGAGGTAAACCCCACTGCAGTACCTAATAACTGCGGGATATCACCACCTTCGTCCCCATCCATCTTTGTGAACTATCACCAATTATTAAAAAAAAACACACACACAAAACTGTTATAAATAGCAAATACGAAGTAACTTGTTACTTTGTTCAGTTCAGTATCTTGTAACTGGACTGCGCGACAATTTGCCAGTGTCGAGTTAAATAAAATTACAAAGTGAAATCATGTAGGTACTTTGTTGAGCGCGGTCTAAATCACAATGGCGGCTGACACTGACAGAGACAGAGACAGAGAGCGGCGCGGCGCGCGGGAGTCGCGGCTATCCAACTGTTCGTTTTGTTGTGCGAGTTTTTTTATTGTTTAGAAAAACACTATTATAAGTGGACAGAACACGATACTTAGCTAGGAATACAACTTCGTTTGTAAACACACTAACGGAATAGCATAGAATAATACATACATTGTAGTGTTTACTGTTTATGGAGTAATCTTTACTATAATATTCTGGTAAAACCAATGACACTGTTTTAAAGTAAACCAAACTAAACGAATAGTATAATATACTTGGAGCAATATGTATTGCACACAATAATATAGTTGTAATAAATAAAAATTGTTTAGATTACAAACAAGCATGTAGTCCACAATTAACGTTGTAGATCATTATTCGGAACTCGATCACTTATTTACATGCGAATTTCTTTTTCTTAGTACATACAATACATTTTATGCATATTAACATAATTATTGTCTAAGTTGCAATAATTATTGATGTTTTATTTCAATGATATTTTATTGTGTGCTACATTTATCAAATAATATTATGAAACATACGATTAGTACGACTGAATAATTAATCATAAAGGTAACTAGGACCAAGTATTTCAAACTGGAATTGTTGTAACCTACTTTTAACAATTAGATTAAGTACTTCTGTTTGTCACCGATTTCTCTGCGTGAAGGCGAGAGTGGTGGGCGCGGTCCGGAAGTGAACGTGGCGCGCGCGTGACGTCACCTGACGTCAGCACTTTCTCCGAACGTAGGAAAGCGAGAGTGTCTCCCCCCGCCGCTGCGCCGCGCCGCGCCCCGCTGGAGGAAAGCGCGCCCGCGGCGGCGCACGTAACCAACAACTGGGTTACTTCCCGCTTCCGCCGCCAGCGCCGACGCCGCGGGTTTTTTGCCGATCAAATTGTCGACAACGAGCTCTTCCTATATGCCGCGCGTGTCGGCGCCGGCGCAGAACAAATACCTTCTATAGCGGCTGTATAAAACCTTGTTGAAACTATGTTTATCCACCTGCGGTTGGCAATTGTCCAGTCACAGGTAGATAAATATTATACATGTATTACAACTTTCACCACATTAATTAGTACCTGTTTAAATAAGTTTAGAATGTAAGCGTGCATGTTTGCACTCCCGAGGGTAGTGCTGTTTGCGTGTATTTTGTGCCCGGCGAGTGTGCCTCGCGAGTGTGACGTGTGCGAGCTCGCGCGCAGGTCGCAGCCGCGTGACGACATGGCTTGTTGCAGGCAAGTCGGTGAACAGTAAGGATGCCCTGGAGGACAAGAAGGACGACAGCGACCTGTGGGAGACGCAGGCGGCCTTCCTCGGCCCCAACCTGTGGGACAAGACGCTACCCTACGACCCCGATCTCAAGGTACAAGAAGTCAGTACTCGCAACTTTATTACCTACTGCGTGTTGTGTGCGTCCCGCTTGCCCCGACCCACCCTTTGTCCGCTCCCTGCCGCGCCGCACTAGGTAATAGAGTCGTCCTCTCCCGTGTGTCCGCTTCTGCAGATAGTGATAAGTGCGTTGGCGATGTGTGTTGCGAAAGATGCCCATGCGATGTCGCGCTGCTCTCTTGTCAGCCGGCTGTTCGGCGAGTGGTGACGGTGCGTGTGTTGCAGTATGTGGACCTGGACGAGTTCCTGTCGGAGAACGGCATGCCGGGGGAGGCGCTGGGCGGCGCGCAGCTGGCCGGCGGGGCCGCCTTCCCGCCGCTGGGGCTGCCGGCGCCGCTCACCAAGCGCGAGCGCTCGCCCTCGCCCTCCGACTGCTGCAGCCCCGACACACTCAACCCGCCGCTCTCGCCCGCCGACTCCAGTAAGTGCTATCTCACATTTAGACAATGTATAACACTATTCAGATTCCTATTCTTTCTCTATTCAAAGTTCTAGTATTCTATCCTTTCAATAGCCTTTAACAAAGAAAATCTATGATACTTGCTTCAGATATGGTTCTCCTTAGTAAGTTCTTTCTCTATTTTCACGTTTCGAGTCTTATCAAGTAAAATTTGATTTCCCCTCACTGGCCAGTTTCGTCTTTCCTCTTCAACCATAAAAACTTTTACTAAATACATTCTTGAAAATATATAAGGGGAAAAATATAAAGACCCCTGTTTGTTGGGCTTAAGATAAAAAACCCTATATTCGCTAATGTCGTGTGCTTATTGGCACTTAAAAGAGATATGAGATGTAACCTTCATTAATCAGTTTATCTTATAATATAACTACAAAATGGTGATTAAGTAGTTACAACACCACCTTAAATATGATAGGTGCAAGGAAGGGGTGAGTGTTGAGATGAAGGGCGATATAGTAAAATAAATAAATAAATAGCCTTATTGTGGAGATTCTTAACTTGCTAGTTGCAAGTGAAATCTTGTACAATGTTTAAACTTCATACAAACTACTACATTCACCATTAGTGTTAGCCAAAATAAGTTAAAATTAAAAGATGCACAATCTACAGCATCAAATCAGAGTTACTTCGATCGTTTCTGATGTAGGAAGTCCTCTCCATAGGGTTCCTCAATCACAATGACTTCGTTTACATAGTGGGATCATTTAGGCCCCTCGGAGTTCCCTTCATTGATCTTCAATGACTCAATGTCATGTTTATTTGGCTATATCAGTCTTTTCGGCTTTGGGAAGTCCACTGCCAGTCTCCAGAAATCACACAGTGATACCGAATTACGTAGGCACCAGCTAAATATTCCACCGTCATGTTGCAGCATTCTCGATGGCATCGTCAGGCCGCGACTTCGACCCTCGGACTCGCGCCTTCTCCGACGAGGAGCTGAAGCCGCAGCCCATGATCAAGAAGTCCAGGAAACAGGTAAATGAAGTTAGTGCGCTGATCATTCCTACAGCATGCCGCGCACTCACCGCACGCTCGCACGCGCACGCTTCTAACACCTCCCGCTACGAGGACAACATATACACACTACATTACCAGGACAACATAATAGTACTTCACATGGACGACAACATATACACACTACATTACCAGGACTACATAATAGTACTTCACATGGACGACAACATATACACACTACATTACCAGGACAACATAATAGTACTTCACATGGACGACAACACATACACACTACATTACACAGGAGTACATTATAAGACTTCACATGGAGGACAACATATAATTATATTATACAGAGCTACCTACATAGGAAGACTACACACAACCTGAACCACACATATATAACACTATTATAAAAAAATAATTTGTAAATAATTATTCCATATTTTGTAAGCAAACTTAAATCTTTATAACATAAACAATTATAATATTGAGACTATGAATTACATAATTCATTCATTAATGGGAAAAGAGCACCTTCCAACTATCGTTTGTAGGTATCAGGGATGCAGCCTATTTGAAGTCTACAATAGACAACATAAATAAATATACAGTACTTGTCACAACATACTACTACATAATGATATAGATAAAAGAGATAACTTAATATTTTCAAAATTGAAACTGAATTGTTTTTTTAACAAGTAGGTACTATGTACAAGTAAACTTTTGAACCAAAATGAAAATTATTATAGTAAATATTTCCGAAAAATGTTTGGGAATTTTAAAAGTAATGTTTTTTATATTTTTTTCCGCTATAGTGGAATGTAATAGTTAAAAAATTACAAGTTGATAATATATGTATAATACTGGTCGTCTAGTGACAACCAGTTGCAAAGTAGAAGTCGCCAAGTAACGATATAACTTTAACAAGCTTAAAACAAGTCCTGAACTAAACATTTCTAACATAGTATAGCCATAGTATGTTCTCACTTACACACACAGTTTACAATAGAAAATACACACCTCAAGTTATTTTAATGCGAGATAATCTGTAACGTTGTATGTAAGGTATATGTTTGTAAGGACCTGAGATGTCTTAAAAAAAGAATATTTATTTATTTATAACTTACACACTGTATAGGCATGTGTAATGCTATTTAATACACTATGTTTGCCGCATTTTAGACAGTATTAAAAAGCTTTTAACTCTGTTTTATACTAAGACATCGAGCGTGGTATAATTGCGTGGTTGAATTTTTTTTAGTTACATTGATTCCTCGAAGACTCAGATATATAAATAAAATGTACACCACAGCATGTGTCTGACACGCTTGAGGTCTTCAGATACAAACATACCTATTGAAAGCCTACTAACAACTTAAATTTTCAATTATTAATAAATTAAACTATGAATTACGAAAATCAACCGACTTCTAGATTGAAATGTGTTCTTTTTATTTAACGCACAAATTACTCTAGATACCTTAAAAATGCAACTTGCAAGCAACTGCAAACGTTGTAAAATTAATTTGATAAGTATGAAATAAACTCAGTGGTTGTACTCACCGCGTGTTCCTAGTACAATTTACGCACAACTATAAATAAAATAAAAAAAATACATTGCAAAAATAATCAGTCAGAGCGGTCACACATCCCCAAGTACTGGCCTTGCGCAACGTAGCTTATCTTGATAAGATGATGTTTGTAGTATATGCCCCCTTATATATTTATTTATTATGTGTTGTAGAAAACACTAACAAAATCCATCATCCCTCTAAATTTAATCTCTCAATCTATCACGGTTCTTCAGATACAGCCTGGTGACAGACAAACAAACAGACAGACGACTATGTCCCGTGGAACTCTTTGTGTGGGTACGGAGCCCTAAGAATCATCCATATAAACTCACGAGTAATAAGTTCTGAACATAATAATTGAGAACCACTTTCTTGAAGTCCGTTGAAAAGTAGAACACAACATACACACACACAAACAAACAAACACACCGCTTTATGCCAGCTTCTCTAACGCTTATGAATTTAACGCACTAACAATTACGTTCGATCAAAATGTGCTAATTCTTAAATTCTTAAACTTGCTGGATATGTTGAAATTATCTTTATATGGCTTATATAATATTAATATTGAAAGTAAAAAAAAAATTACTCCTCTACTGCTTTTATCTATTTCTGGGTGAAAAGTTGGAATCATTTTTATTACTTCAAAAATAGTAAAAATACAAGTCAAACTATTTTCGATTTTTTTAAGTCGAAAAGATCTCATTTCTTTCGTATCCAAATATGACAACAGCATTTATTGCTAGTAAATTTCAAGAAGCCTGTTGTTCTTTAATATTAAATTATCTGTATACTATGTTATTATAAAAAAAAAACACTTTTACATAATATATCAGTAACGTAATTATCCCATTTTATAAAAGTCAACATTTGCAGCAGTTTCCTTTATTTCCCTTATAAAAAAAAAACATAATTTTTCTTTACAATAAATTATCAATTCATTTACCTAATTACATTATTCCACAAAATCTTTGACCATCATTTTGACCGGACGGATTTATTTAACAAATATTCGGTTCACTCGAATATTTATTGAATTTTTTTGATGTTATTGGTTACAAATAGAATTAGCAATTATTTTATTAAGTAATATATTAATAATAAAATATTGTCTGTTAGCAGAGTGTTTAAGGCCGCATACAACACAGAGGTTTGAGTCCCACAACGCAATTTTACAACCTATCTGCATTTATTGCTAGTCTGGGTATTTTAAATATAATAAATTATTAAAAATTCGACCAAATAACATGCTACGGGTGCCATGGGCGACGTAAAAAGGTATATTCGCATGGAAACATTTATCGCTGCTTTGATAAATCATAAAATGTTTTAAGGTAGAGCAACTTTATAGGTTAATTCTATACATTTACGATAATATCTAGAGTTATAGGACAATTATAGGACACCGGTTCTAGACGACTCGGAACCAGATCCCTTAGGAAAAGTTTAAGCTGAGTAGCAGCGAAAAACGTTTTGTGAGTACAGACCATCCTCTTCTACTTTATCATTTATGGGCTTATGGACAAATTAAAGTCTATTAGCAATTAAAAAATTTTTAAAAAAACTCCAAGAAATAAACATGAACTAAGTTAAAATCATGCATGTTTACCTTTGAGCTTCGCGCTGACTCAAGTCAAAACTGTTTTGCGACTGACTATCGCCTTACGAATAGAAGATCTGTGTTGAGACTAATACGTTTTGAAACAGATTTCACTTCAATGAGCGCGAATCTTTAATCAGCAAATATCATTAGAATAATGTTTTAATCCAGATATAAATCTAAATTTAAAATTTAAGAAAAACCCCCGATTCAAATGCCATAATTTTCTTAAACGTAAAACAACATAATATTATGTAATGTGGACGCGATGCGATTTCATTTGATACCCCACACTAGTATATTTTTATTTTTATTTATTTTTTATTTTATTTTATTTATTTCATTTAAACGGCACAACCGATTTTCATGAAACATGTCTAAGAACACTCGCGCCAAACTCACCTTTCATACAAAAAACTAAATTGAAATCGCTCCATCCGTTCTGGAGCTATGGTGCCACAGACAGACAGACACGTCAAACTTATAACACCCCTCTTTTTTGGTCGGGGGTTAAAAATAGGTATACGCTGTAGATTTTTAAATAAAACACAAATTATGGTCCAGACACCAAATATGCTTTGGTACTTAACGAGTTAAAACAGTTATCTAGGGTAAAAGTATAGGTTTGGGATAACCGAGAGAGGTTCCACAATTTTAACCAACTTGGTGCTATGAATAAATTTATTTGTATTTATTTATCTATTGCACACAAATTGCTACAAACACTCGATAACATAACTTCTATTCTAACTTATGTTTTTTAACGAATGTTTTAACTTGTTAAATTGTTTGTGCATTTTTTAAATACGTTCAATATACATGTATTACTTAGTCAGGTTGGGTTGCGTGTGAACTCAGCCTTTTTGAGAAAACCTAGCACTCTTTACACTCCTATAGTTAAAACCAACTATAGAAGCAATGCGTTCATAATTAGAGCCAGTAACTCTTTCAATTCCTTGGTCAAGGATGGCCTTGATATTGATCTGTTTAACTCATCAACGTGCAGCTTAAGGCGTTTAGTTAATGAGCAGTTTTTCGCAAGTTCTTAATAATAATTTTCTTTTGGTCTTTTTTAAATAATAACATTTCTTTTTTTAATATTATGTAAGTAGTATTTAGTCTCGATAGGTTAAGCAATATATATATTTTTTATACTTTTTCTATAAGTGGAAACTTATAATTGGCCGTCTCTGTGCTTGTAACTGACTGTTACAGTTGCAAGCTTTTATACAAGTGTCTTAAAATTTATACTAGCTGTTAGTTTTCCCAAATTATGTAAATAAATAAAAAAAAAAAAATTAGAATACATTATCATCTTTCTATAGTCTGGTCTTTACAAAAGTATGTACTACGCGATTTGTTTGCGCGAGAATTTCGTCCGTTTTTGGAAAACGGTAAAAATGGTTTTCAATCTGTTATATTCTCCTAGCAATACTAAAATTATCCTTATCTTTCAATATTACGTTACATTACGTAAATAATAAATTTAAAAAACGTCTGTTTACAAACATAAAAAACAATACCCAAACATTAAAGTTTGGAAGATCCCACGTTTCTCCCACTACAGGAAAAGGCGCACAGCGCGTTACCATCCTTACAAAGTAACATGTCTTTCTGCTAAGACGTTTCTACTCGCAAATCCCTCGCGTGAATAATATATATACTGAGTTTTTATACAGGTAATTGGCTAAAGTCACGCGTCATTCGCAGGTGACACTAAATACCTTTGTAAATTGTTTATAGATGAAACGTGATTGTTACTTTTCGAGTGAGAAATGTAATCTTTTATGAGAGTATTTGACACATTAACCAGATTACCACAGTTTATGTTATAATTTCAAAATATTGGTTTTTGTGAACCAAGTCGTTTAAACAAAAATATGAAATATCTCAAAAACTAACAAAAATCTCGGAACACACATGGGGGTTAAATCGATAGGTTTCCCTTTTGCCCTGCCACCGATGATCCACGGCTCGTGATACACCGTGTATAAATTTATGCAAATACATGTGTGACATTTAAATCTTAAGCTCTCTATTCAAAAGTTTCCCTGAAATAACATTTCCAACCGGATCTTTATTTGAATTTAATATATGTATTTTAATAGATACAAATTTCGCTTCCCTGCCGGAATAGCTCGGTGAATGCTAGTTGCACTCTGAGACTTCCGTACCTTTGAATTATAGATCGGGCAAAAAGTTAGAGCGTTCATAAGTTATGAAAAAGTCCGAGTACAGTCCGAGCAAAACTGTACCTGCTATTCGGCATTCTTAAATAATCTTGGATAATGGGGAATACTGGCGTATTTTGATATCTTCGCTAGGTTGGTCTTCCTGATTTCGGCACAGAAACTTGGATCAGCACAGTTCTTTGACGTACTAGAATATACAGTCAAACTCCTCTTTGCTCAAAGCTTATAAGAAAAACATTTTTATTTAGCGAATGTCGTAAAATAGCTTCTCAGATAAACGCATGAGTATGAGATTTCCTAGAGTAGGGAATATTGCAGATGTCTCTGTCTGTTTTTTGACTTCTAGAAAAATTATTCAAAAATAAATTATTCTTACAAATGCGATTATTTGTTCCAGGTTACATAGGGAACAGAAACACCCAGACTAGGAATAAATGCCTAATTAAAAAATATAATGTTTATGCGTATCAAATCTTAGTATTTGTGAATGGTTAAACCTACTTGTTGCGACTATTAACTAACACCTAGAACACGTAGAATAAGGAGTAATTTAGTGGGGCATAGTTTAATTGATTGTAGATTCCCTTAAGCCTAAGTGTCCCAAACTAAGAACCATATCTCATTTCGAAACTAGTGCTAGACCAGTCTTGAATGAATTGAACTGAGATTAATTATTAATTTATTTTGCTTACATTTATGTTTGTTTTACTTTCTAATGAGAAATGAGTCTTAGAGTCTTGTGCAAAATACCAGCTTCTGTGACGAAGTTCGGTCTCTCCGATTATTAAATATCTCTTTGAGTGTAAGATACATTTATGTTGTGTAACACACATTTTTAACTGTGTACGTGCGGTCACTCGCGCAGTCGCGTAACGCCGCCTATGTGTGTGTGCAGTTCGTGCCGGATGACCTGAAGGACGATAAGTACTGGGCCCGACGCCGGAAGAACAACATGGCCGCCAAGCGGTCGCGAGATGCGCGCCGCATGAAAGAGAACCAGATAGCGCTGCGAGCTGGCTACCTCGAGAAGGAGGTGAGTACCACAGTAGACAACATGGCCACCAATCATCACATTCCATGGTAGTCTACAATGGTGCTCTAAGAATTGAAGTCTTTGTTTCGGCTATGGGACGTCTACTGATGGTCATAAGTATCTGTCAAAATATGAAGGGTTAGTTAATCCACCACCCTGCAAAGCTCTAATGCGAGTTGGTGGGTGTAACAGCCTCATTTGTTGCCCTAGGCTGGTGCTTGATACCATTTATCTGAAGAAACTAATCAAAGTAGATAGAAGATATCGTATGCGGAAATAAGTCGAGATCAATTCTCCGAAATACAATTAAGCTTAACCTCTGAGCAGGCTTTCTGGCGCTTCGGCTGCTGCTATCACGGCAGTTTTCTGCGAATTTGTTTTCGGCAAATTGCTCTCGACGAATTTTTCGAAAATCAGAAGATATGGAAAAAAGTCATTGTTCTAGTTAAAATTAGTACTCCTTGTGGCTACATTGAGTTATGATCACTAATGTGTGTCGTCTCGTTCCAGAACATGGGTCTGCGGCAGGAGGTGGAGCTGCTGAAGAAGGAGAACCACATCCTGCGCGAGAAGCTGTCCAAGTTCGCGGACGTGTAGCCGCTCACCCCCACGCTCCCCTTCTCCTAGGTTTAAAGATTATGATCGATGTTGCAGTTACCGTTAAGTTTAACTACGTTAGTTTGTAATAGGTGAATCTTTACCAAAGTTCCGCGGTCCGCCGCGGATTGCTCAACCGCTCGCCGCCCGCGGCCGCGCTGCTCTGTTGTACATATAGGCCTCCGTAGGGCCCCGCGCCCGTTCCCTAGCGCCTAGGTAGCACTAGTGAGCGAACTCTAGTTACGTTTCAACTTAGTGATAGTTAAGTAGGTGTAGATTCCATAGTGTAGTTGTTATTAGTATATTTTTGTTATGGCTGTAGTTGTTAACGTTTTTGAAAGTTTATATAATTTGTTTAAGTTATAGAGACCCGCGACACGCCGTGTCCGGGTAGGCCGCGGGGCGCCGCCTCGCGCACGCCTTCACTCGTGCCGAACTTCATATATATTTTTGTAGGGTATTGTCGTTGATATTGAGTCAATTGAATGTTTATTGAATTGAAAGAAATAATGAAGTTTATAAAGTAAGACTAAGAAGTTGTTGCATTTCAAAGTATTTTATGAATACAAAGCGAGAACAATAATACGTTTTTCTATAAAGATTTACATGTGGGCTCGTGGAGCCCCGGCCGCCGCCGTCCGGCTCATATCAGAGACAGGCGCGCGCCGCCTCCCCACCGGCTCGGCGCGCAGAGATGACGATGTCTTCATTGTTAAATGTTATATTGTATACACTCTTATCAATTTAAGATGACTACTGTACAGTGTTCACCTACTGCAGTGAATGATTCAGTGTTGTGGGTACGTTAAAATTTTGTAGGAGGGTCGCATGCGCAATGCAATGCAAATTTATAAATGTTTCATAGAGCGGTGTCCGGTCGGTCTCTGCGTCCGGTGGAACACGCGTGGCACGTGCCTCGCGCGAAAGAGTATCGCAGATCTCGAGCAAGTGTCCTGTTTCTTGTTCGTCGCCGGTCAGCTCTGGCCGTCGTGTTCCATCGGACAACGCCAAACACGTTCATTTCTGAACACCTTTTGTACTTACTTCGAGAAGGTTCAGCAAAATTTTGAAAGAGCTTCTACTTTCGGTGTACTATGGATGTGTGAACGTCTTTTGTTACATTATTTGAGTACAATATCATCACAATAGATTATTAAGCCTATTTAAGTGTCGGTTTTATATTAAAGTTGACGCCCGCTTTCGACTCGAAGTAAATGAAATACGAAAAGCTGGGTTATGTTTGTGTACCATTTTACGATTAGTCCACGCATAACATTTTTGTGGCCATATTGTATGGTTTAGAAGACTTTCTATAATATTGCTAAATCTTTTGAGCCCGATAGGGTATTTTCTGAAATCCTTTATTAATGGGTACCTACAATACAAGCTGTAAACATCACAAACTTCTAATGTCAAGACTGTAGTGTAGGCTGAGCGTTGTCTGAATGTCTGTCACGTGAGTCAGGACAACGATTCTTATATAATATTATATTGTTTCCCAAATAAAAATCTGTTGGGTAAATGGATATTAATAATATTAAGGTATGGCGTTAAGATGGAGTCGTCTGTAAGAAGGTTGCATGACAAGGTGTCTCTACTCAGTACCCCGTCCCGTCCTTGTCCCACGCCGCTTCTTATTTATTATTACTGTAGTGCTATCTCCCTCCCACACACCCGCTCCCCTATGCCATTCCCCTCCCCTCTCCCCCCCCACCAGCGGCGCCCGCACTCCAACTAGACTTACTACCAACACCTCCATATTGCAACATCATAAAACCATATTAATTTATGTATAGTATTTCGTTTGACTTTAATTTATATGGTTCTATGGATTGAAATAAATGTTAATTGTTGTACGTTGACTGTTTTTTTATTGTATGAATCCCTGGACGTCCGTTTGAGAGGTTTCGAAGGAGCTGTGCACCACAAGAGCACGTGGACTAGCCCCATGGCTAGATGGCCAAGAAGTTTTTAAGCCACATGCAACTTTTTTGAGTCTATTATGACTTAAGACGGGTAACATACCATGATTGTACGGTTTTTGAGTTTTCCGTTGTTTCCGTGATCATGGCGCTTGCAACAGTAATATCGGAAAACTATATTTAGAGTAGAATTGAACAATGTAAATCCTTCTGAAGATTCAAACATGAACCAGAACACATCGCTTGTAAAACTGTCCAAGACACTATTGAGAAATACGCAGTCGATAATAGGTAAAAGTTTATTTTAGTTCTAATTATATTTCTGAGCTAGTGTAATTCAAGGTATAGGATAGCTAACATTTAGAATTTAAAATTTGAATTGGCTTAACTTCGTCATTTAAGAATTCGTTGTTCAAAATTCTATATAATTCATTGCTACAACGACTAGCTGAGCAGCACCTAACCCAATTTTTCATTACATTTTCGATGGATGGCTTGAATCTCTTTTCGAAGTTTTGTTTCCAAAAATTTTAGATTTTCACTTGGTCGATGTTTGATTTCAATAAGACAGAGCCGCGTGTCACATAGCCCACGTAACGATCGACTTTTTGCTCATTGTCTATGAAAATCCAATAATTATGCCATTTAAAGTATTTTTTGCCGGGAACCATTTCAGAAAAATGTAACGCAATCCCTCCAAATTCAAATTTAACATTTTACATGGCCCACCCTTTATTTTTAATAATACAACACTAAAGAGTCTGGCGAAACCTGCCCAGACACAGAACCCAGACACAGAATGGAAAAGGTTGGAGGAGCCCTTTGCTTAAAGGCAAACAGATCTGCAGAAGCTAAGGAAAACACAAATATTGGAATCATAACATATATTTTAAAATCAGTTCTTTAGAATAGCCTTTTCTTCAGAAAAGTGATTATTATATTACTAGAAAGTGTCAGACAAGTATGCCCACTCGATACAAAGTGCCTACCTTAATCTTTAGACACCTGGACCATACATCCGATAATAACTGACATATTATGCCCCTTCGTATTGTCGACCTCGTATTAGCAACAACAGATAATTTATTCATTTATTTGTTGCTCACCCAAATAAATTGACTAGGCAACTTACATTGCCCTCATATACAAGAAGATTAAAGAGAAATGAAGTATTGGAAAGAGACAAACAAGGAGCGACAGTGCTGGAGAGTCCCCTGACTAGATAAAAACTACAAAGAATCTGCTCATAGTTAAATATGATATATATAATAACTGAACGTAGATGCAAGAGAAAAAAAACACATATTTGTTGCTTCATGTGGTCACAATAAAGGTGTTAACATAATGAATTCCCTGACATGAGCCCCGATGGGAGATCATTTCACAACCTGTGTAATTGTCTCTTAAAACTGACGGTCGGTGGATGAAATTCAGATCTCATGCGATGACGGTTGAACAAAATCATCATCATCATGATCATGTTAGCCGTAGGACATCCACTGCTGGACAATGGCTTCCCTCAAAGACTTCCAGTAACTATGGTCGTTGTCAGCATTATAACCACCGCGACGCCCGCTACCTTCACCAGTTCATCCGTAAATTTTGATGGTGGATGTCTTACTCTGAGTTTGCCGTAAAATAATAGTCTAAAGAAACTAGAAATCAATTACCTAACATCACTCTGAAATCTATTCCATGTATCTCGTTATCTTTAATATGCATACCAACCGCCATTTTGTAAACAGCACTCCGAAGTCTCAAGATACAAGCAGATTTGCTTAGTTTAAGCTTCGCTGATATTTGTATTTTTCTGTATGGTCAGCTTTGGTAAATAAATGATTTTATTTATTATTTTATTATTTATTAACATCATAATATTGTTCCTGAGGTATACACAGGCCGCCTCTAATCAAAGTAACTGGAATTCTATGATTTATGTCCAGCAGTGGACAGCTGATATTATGATATATTGCTCCATTATTGGGCAGAGGTTGGAATGACACGACGATGGCTCGGAGCACCGTGATGGTGCCCCGCAAGTCCCACGTGGAACAGCAGCGCTCCCTTGGCCTTCAGCTGCGGCCGGCGTGGCTCCGGGCATGCCTCCATCGCCGCCAGGAAGCAGATACCCAGGACTTAGATACACTGCGCCAAACTGAGATTCGGATAGCCCTAGTCACTATAACCACCAATGCTATATCTAACCTAGTATAAAAAGTATTTCTGACAGACCAGCATGCGGTCCTCTGATAAGAAGCGACTACCGCAATCTACGGACGTCTGTAAGAACTGAGATGCTGACCCCATAATATCTTCAGAATGGCCTTGTGCATACTCATACTTGGTATAGTTTTTAAGGAAAAATGTAGGGTGGAAGATGATTCCAAATTCTAAGCTCGAGGGAGGATGTACATTTTAAACCTACAAACTAAATTTACCTAAGTTGGGTCGATGAAACCACTTCCGACGTAATCTTTTATTATGAATGGGCCATTCTTGTGGGGTTCATGATTAGTGATTGGCAAACATATCACAACAGATCTATGATTGATCCCCTACTTTAGCGCGGCGATTTCCTTTCTATTCCACTTAGGAACAGACAAGGACAAAGGATAAGTCTTTTGCTTTTGCAGAAAATGTATACAAGTACACTAAATCTCAAAAATCGTTTATTTGCAACCATGTTGTAACATTAAGGTCTTATAAATATGTGAGAACAAAAACATGGACCCTGTTATGGCACTACTAACATCTTTATTATTCTCTTCGCGCAAGTATCTACAAGCGCTGCACGAAAATTTATAAAAAAGCGTCCGACCTTGAACATGTAGACTTATCCCCTAGGGTTCAAAACTTTCTTCTATAAATGACAAAGACAATTTAATTTCTTACTTAACTATAAGAAAACACTTTAAAAAGCAACAAAAATAGAATTACGATACGAATCAATTAAACCATTAGAATGGGAGTAGACAATACGTCTGTCTATTAGGCAAGAAGTCTATTCTACCTAGGCACCATTTCTACTCTCACTAGATAATCGCCGTGCTTAGCCGGCTGGTCAGTGGATATGCTGAGAATTCGTGCGCTTGTGAAGTATACGCAATAAAAACAAATATGAATAAACTAACAGCATATATTGGTACACTATTGCGCAGCGGGGTTCGGTTGGAAGGACACGACGATGGCTCGGAGCGCCGTGTAGGTGCCGGCGATGAGCCCCGCGAGCCCCACCAGGAACAGCAGCGAGTCCTTGGCCAGCAGCGGCAGCGACCGGCGCGGCGCCAGGCACGCCTCCATCACCGCCGGGAAGCAGATGCCCAGCGCTGACAGGCACAGCGCTCCGAACAAGGATATGAACAGCCCCAGTCGAGGTACCAGCGCTGCTAGGATAACTGGAACAAATTCAATTCATTATTAATTGGATGTGCACCTTATCTTTGGTCTAACTACATTATGTAGGGCAACGGTCAGCAACAGGCGGACCGCGGTCCGTTTGCGGACCGCGAAAGGTTGAACCTCGGACCGCCAAATATTGTAATGTAGGTATAAATACGTCAATCTAACCAATCTAACTTATTACCTACCTAATCTAATTAATCTGTTTTACAACATCGACATCGATCAAAAACATCGCGCCGCCGCCGCGCCGTCGAGCCATCACTTCAAATGGAAATAATCGATCTGCAAGAAGATGTGTCATTGCAAATATATAAAAAGGTGTCAACTGAAGAATTTTGGGTCAAACATGTCCCAGAAAAATATGAAAATTGCAAATTGGCTCGACATACACATGCGAAACATCTTTTTCAAAAATGAATTTTTTGAAATACAGATATCGTACCAGAATAAAAGACACTCTTCGAATTAGCTGTTCTTCACGAGAACCAAACTATAAAAACCTGGCTCAAGACCGCCGCGCCGTTGCAATTTTTCTCACTAATTTTAGGTAATAAAAAGCTGTACTTAATTATTATCAGTTGTTTTTTGTTTCTGAACCTTTTAAAAATTTTCGAGCAATATCCGGACCCTACCTAAAACTACTTGCCGACCCCTGATGTAGGGCATCAAGGAGATAACAAAACTGTTATGAACCCGAAATCAGTTGAGGTCAAATGTCATTACCACAGAAGTAGACGACAGTATCTACAGTGGCTGTTTCAGGGTCTTTTTGTAGAGTAATTTTAGGATCGGATATGTAGTTTCGATTGCTGTCTTGCGAAACATTGGATGTGGTGCAGATGTAGATAAAGAAAGTTTTGGGAATAAGCTAACCTGCAAAATTTATATTTAATCTGCAGTGAAGTGTGTCAAATTTAATTTGCAACATTGAATATATGTAGGTAAAGACTTATAAAACTCAGTAGCTTTTAGTAAGTTTTTTTGTTCAAAAGAGAGGTTATATTCATTTAATTTTATCCTATGCGGGCCCGGATGCTAATAAATTATTGATAGTATTAAATACCAGCAAATGTGTTTTATGTTAATCCTATATTGTATACTTAAAAAAATCTCTGGTTAAAGGTTTAATAGGTATACCTAGTTCGGTAGAGATTTCAAAAAGATACCTAGATACTTATAGAGATGCAGCAGTACTTTGCAACGCTACCCGCATTGCAGCAGTTACTTTCTTGAAATCTCTACCGAGAGGTATACTTAAGCTTTAACCATATATGAAATAGTATTATTGGTCCATGGTTTAACATAGCATGATGTGGTTTTAGAGAGTTGCGATATGTCTTCCCAGTGTAAAGGCCATGATCACGGCATAAGCTAACTTTCATGCGAACCTCTAGAAGCTTTGCAAGGGTAACTACACTTGACCGGGTCTTACGGCGGCCATTGATTCTCACGATAATAAGGACCATCACCGCGTAAAGTTAGACAATGGTTAAAAAATATAGAGCTATTAAGCTCATTCATATCTGACAATGCGAGATAGCTCTTGGTTCATCTAACCAATGACTTATATTGCCATAACTAACGATTTGCGGAAAATTCGTCGAAAATAATTCGCCGAATCACATTTCACCGATTCACCGACTTTCGACTATAGCGGAAAATATTAATAGAAATGATCAACTACAGCGGGGAATAGTCAGAGATTTTCAACTATTGCTGATAGATCTTGGACTATTGCCTTTCAAATGTGATTCGGCGAATTGTGTTTTTCGGTGAATTATGTTTTCGGCGAATTGTTCTCGGCGAATTGTTTTCAACGAATTGTTTTCGACGAATTTTCCGCAGACGATAACTAACCATTGTTTAGTTTACTCGGATGCTGTGAAATAACAGTACAGTAAGTACTAACAAGTAAGGAGGCAGAGCGCAATCCTCAGCGCAGCTTCGGACCGTCGCAGGCGCACATCGCTCGCGTCCTGCGGCAAGCGCGCGCGCACGTACCGCCACGTGACCTCCACGGGCACGTAGCAGTGCAGTCCGTAGCTGATGAAGATGGCGACCACGAACATCACTATCACGCTGCTCGCAAGCCTGGAAACAAGAAAATAGTCCAATTTATTACGGTATAAAAATGTCACCCTTCTAACCTAAAGCGTCTTGCAAATAAGGATATAACGCTGTTTTATTTTTATTTGCAAGGCAATTTTGTATGAATTGTGACATTGCTCAAATCTTTGCCGCTGCTTCGAGTGCACGGATCCGAGAGCTCTAATTTTAATGACTCAGAGGCATAAGTCCGGCTTATCCTGAGCGATGGTCCTATCCGTCCAAAGGGTTGCCTGGAAGAGATTGCGCTTTTAGCGATAAGGCCGCCGATTGTACAACTAATAATGAGGCTAATAATTGTTATTTTTAAGTTCGTCTGTAATTATTGGTGTGCAATAATGAAATTATCTATCTATGGTCAATAAATAGTAACTTTAGTGAATGCATTCACACTTAATCATTTATCCCAAAATGCAGTCGTCAAAGATTAGTTTTCGGCAAATACGAAGTTCTCCTCCAAACGCTACGCCAGCCATGGTGTTATGGTGTATGTCTATAGCCATGACTGTGAAACAACCAGTTCCTTGGTTAAGTGGATCTTTTACGAGTACAGGGTTAAGCCCTGACACGGAGTTTTCCAAGTTGATGACTGCAAATGGTCAAGTTCGTGTACACGATGAGAAATAGACTACCTCGAAATATCCTGCTCTAACGGAAAGTTGCGATGTTTTCGATCCGAGCCGATCTGGCGTTTATTTGACATAAGGGTATTGGTTAATTGTTTACTTAATCAGTCATCTCAAATTTTGCTACTAAACGTTGAAAAATCTACTATGAAGGGACACGCCTCTGCCGTTAAAAATAATCGCAAGGCGCGCAATGTTTGCAATGCACGAACACCTTTTTTTGACAATAATCTTCATCATTTAAGAAGAATGATAGTGATAATTCTTCTCTATCGTGTAACCTTACCATGTTAATTTGGCATCATTGACTAATTATCAAACAGCAGCATTGAAAGCCGCCACAGCCCAGCAACATGGCTTGCACAAATTCTGAACATCGAGCCACTCTTATGAAAAGACCCCTTGTAAGTTACCCATCGAAGTAAGATTCAAACTACCGTCATTTAGTAGAACGTCTGAGAACTATTGTACCTCCATAGTTGAAATTCACATTCAGACTAGATGAGTAGATATATTCTCAGGGCCTGGTTCACCATCTCAGAATTAAATAAGTCTATGGTTAAAATATAGATATATCAATGCAGTGATATGTCTGACGAAGATTGCTTTTTAATTTAGCCTTGAATAATTTACTCTGAGATCTGAGATTGTGAAGTAAGCCCTAAGTTTACTCAACGAACATTTTATTATTTTGTTAAACTTAGGAATAGTTTGACATAATCCGAGTAAACAAAGCAATGGTAAGTTACGTCAATAATATCTTAGACAGGTTCAATTATGGGTTGATCTACGTCTGATAATTAAAATCTGTCTGATGTATAGAAATAACATAAGAAAGAGGCCTTTATGTTGGTATAATTTATTCGTCGTAGGTATCGACTTTGTTTCAATCAATATACTTACGTATTATATAATCATAATTAAAAAAGTATAAAAACAAGTACTCTGCAAGTTACAGACAAGGCGTTTTTATAATTGTCATAGTACAATAAAGATGAAAAAATATTGATGTTGCTTAAAAGTGGCATTGTCAAACAAAAAACCAAGAACGTGATAAAAAAAAAGTCATAATATTCTAATATATAAAATATCCATGTCACATTGTTAGTTACCGTACTCCTCTGAAACGGCTTATCCGATTTCTACCAAAATTTATATGCGTAATCAGTAGGTCTGAGAATCGGCTACTACCTATTTTCCATTTTTCAAAACAACTTTTGCTGGGGTCAGCTAGTAATTAATAAAAGAAGCTGCTGTACAGGGGCATTGTCAAATTAAGCTGAAATACAAATAAATTTAATTAAAATCATTTTTTTTCGCGTACATGTCATGTCCAATTATTCAGTTGATTGGTAGCCGATAATCAAATTAATTTACCGTAACTTTTATTTAACTCTCTCTTCTCTCAACGAGCTACGGATAGGGTTACCCTCTGATTTATTACGAGATCCAATAACGCATGAGATAATTAGAAAAACTCGAGTTACCGAAACATCCAATCGTTTTATCATGTTAAGCTGCAGTGGGCATGGCCATACCATAGCTCAATTATTAAAGTTTATTGAATTTTTTTCATATTATTTGATTAACCTAGGTAGTTACAAATGATAGATCAATTAATAGATTCAGACTTTTAATGGGAAGGTTCGGCAACATAAAATATTTAAGTACACCTTCCTTAAGAGATATAAATACTTACTTAAAACTAAATAAAAAAAATCTCTGTTGTCTATTACGACATTCATAAATAACCCCGCGGTATACGAATTTGCCCCCGGAATCACTTTATTCCCGCGGTAAAAAAAACCTTTCTAAAAATTTAACCCCTCAGGCTCCAAATAATTTGTGTTCCAAATATAGTGCCCTGCGCGATGTTACCCGTTTTTCTATGGATTTTTCCCGGGTATGACATATTTTCCCGAGGGTAAAAAGTAGCCTTTGCCTTTTCTCGGGCTCTAAAGAATCTGTGTTCTTCCAATTCTTAGTGCCATGTGGAGTTGTGTTTGTTGTGACCCACGTTTAATGCAATCTATTTCTTTATTACTTCTCAAGCTTAAGATAAATCAAATCTGTTCTATAGATCCACCTACAATCTCTCACAATCTGACAAACTTTACCTCTTTATAATATGAGTGTTAGTCTAAGCTATATTAAGATACGGGCACAAGATGGGCACACGCAAGTATTGGCGCCTACGCGTGTTGAGATTAAAGACTCTTTGATAGCGACCGGATATTGTCCATTTGGATTCAGGAAGACGGTAACATTAACGTTGTTTGCCGCCGGCGAACTCTATTCTAAACTGACTTAAAAAGTAGGCCGCTCTCAATTCAACGCGTATTTCGAATGTGTAGCCGAAATTATACTCCATACCTAAAAATCCAATTCGTCACGCATTTCTAATATTTATCTGATGATTAAAGAATACTTCTTTTTAAGTGTGTTTTTAAAAAACGAGTAACACCCTGTGTTCTCTTGCTTGGGAGTACCTATTCTGTTTTCTGTTAACTTACCAATTACAAATTAAATCAAGTCATAATTATTTAATTATCCTGCCAAAATATAAAAAGACTAGGACTTAGTATCATGAGTGTACCAAAGTCGGCAAAGAGGAAACAATTTCATGATTTACGGTAAAACGGTAACAATAAAAAGAATTTTTAAAAGGCGGCATCTTACTGAGATGCCTGAGATGCTGAGATATTGTAAAAAATTTTGAAAGTTGGCATAACAAGAATATATGTTGCTGTTATGAAATAGAAGGCAATGCGACGAAGGTCGGCATTGAGGACCATAACTCGCTCAATGGCAGATAATTGATAAGAAATAATTAATAACTTTTAAGTTTTTTTGCGTGAAAGTCTGTATCGGAAGCTTTCCATTATATTTCCAATTATTTTATTTCTAATGCATGATTCTTGAAACATCACTTGCCTTTCCTTTTAAATGAGATTCTTTGTTGTGCACTGATCAGTCATATTTTTGTTCCGACAAAGTTTTTAATAATGCGTACTGCGTAATGTAGTTATATTTTATCTATGAGATATCTTGAAAATGTATATGTTTATTTCTTTTGTTTCATACATGAACATGACACACCACCAAATATAACCACGCCTTAATTTCCAAACGGATACTGAAAAAGCTTTCTAATTGAGGGACAACAAACGAAGCTCAGAAATAGCACTCATATAGTACGGGTACGTAATCGCTTGTGAAATGTAATGCTCCTGTTGCATTACGTTATATTGCTAATCTACGCAATTCCCGAGGAATGTGCAGTCGATGAAGACAATTCAGGGGGGGGTACAGGGGAGGGCGGGGGAAATGCACCACCTTGTCCTGCTTGCCTAATTAATGTGGCGACTGGCCGGCGCTGGCCTTATCTGATTCTAGACTGCAACTGACAGTGCCTTTGTGCTAGGACATTCATGTAGCGACGAGAAACAAAATGCAAACTCGAGTCTAAAACTAAACAGCAAGGTTTGAGTTAAACTCCGAGTTGCAAGAGAAAGAGTTGTAAAAAACATGGTATGTTGAATTTTATTCGAGAAAAACTAAAAATAGCTGCGCTAGTTTCGGCGGATTTGGTACTTTACGAGTATCAGCCATTACTACATATAATCATGAGGTATATTAAATTTAACTAGACATACATTTTACCAACCCCAAGTTGGCCAGGCAGCGTGGTGAATTAAGACCTAACATCTCCCACTGCTGGGACACCTGTGTCCAGCAGTGTGAACGTTAATAGGGTGATGATGATGATTCATTTTAGACACATGATTCATCACGTTTGATCTTTTTCTATATCGTTTTGGTTTCAGTCATATTTTCTATTTTCTAAATATTATTATAGAGTTAAATTGAAATTTCTCAAACATACTGTTTAGTTAGACGGTCTCAGAAAAGAAGTCAAGCAGTCAGAGTCCTTCATTGCATGTCGAGACAATGACGTCACAAAATCGTGTGCGCCCACTCTTGTGGACTTGGACTCATATTGAGGCCCCCCCTCCCCCGCCCTGCCACCCGCGGCTCTCACCGGAGCCCTATATCAACAACAGCCATTAATTGAACTATTTACAGGCACAATGCGAGATTTGTGATGCGATTTCTTCAAGTGGCCAGTACCCTACATCATTATTATTGAGTTGGCTGCAATTGTTGATAAGAGGGACGCATTGAACTATGCACTGTCAAGTGGAAACTTCGTGGGAGGATGATGTAGGTAGGTTGGGGGGACTAAGGTCTGCACCGACGTCTCGCTTTGGAGTGTATTGTGCATTACCCCCATGCCAGGTTAGGCCCCAACCAGCCCAACTCCATGATGTACCGGATGTAGGTAGGTGGTATCTATTTTTTTATATTCAGACCAACAACTACCTGTGCCGTTTTGTTCATTGTCCGGTGAGAATAACGCGGTAAAAGCTTTTTTTTTCGTCTTAAATGTTTCTATCTATTACCCTCATTAAAATCGAAAAAAGTTCTAGATGTTTCAGACAGAGGAAAATACTTCATTTTGTACTATGCACAGACGATACCTATATTTTTTGATAAATAATGTATAGTTTACAATAAGAAATGTGAGGTTAAGTATTAAAAACTCCAAAAATAATTTGTCTGTTAATATTTTTCGGACAAAACTTTTACCTTTAAACATATAGCTTATAACGGGTTTCTATGAAAGCAATAGTAAATTATATACCTCCTATGGTCTCATCAAATACGAGAGTGCAACGTGTAGACCACAGTCATAATCTATGCTTTCACATAATGCAGTCACAAAAAGGTTTGCAGGAAGACATTGCATGCAGACATTACGAGAATCATTGGAGAGTCCGTGTTTTGTAATTATGACCCTATTAGCTAGCCGGTGCTGGATATGAAAACACTACCCTTGAACCATTCTAGCTTTTGCAGAAAACCGCATTAAGATCCGTTCAAAGAACTAGTCTGGGTGTTATACTTAAACCCATGTTTAAAAAATAAACTGATTAAAATAATGGATTCGTTTAGTAGTTTTTGAGTCAGACGCGGTGGTTTGATCTTAAATCTTATATATAAAATTTCCATGTCACAATGTTAGTTACCGTACTCATCCGAACGGCTTAACCGATTATTATGAAATTTTATATGCATATTCTACTGAATATGCAAACCTGATTCTCAGACCTACTGGTCTGAGAATCGGCTACTATCTATTTTTCATTTTTGCAAATCAACGTTTGCTGGGGTCAGCTAGTAATAAATATATATATATATAGAATAGTAAACAATTCTTATATTGATGACTTCAGCATTTAACTTTCTAGGTTGAGCATATCATAGACCGTGGTTTAATTATTCCTACGGAATGTCGGCTTTCCAAGCTATACCTGTCGCAAATACCGGGTTATTTAAGCTAGCTCAACTGAAATTGAACCGCTAAAGTACTACGTAACTAATAAGTTTCTTGCATGGTAGGTAGGTAAGTGTAAGGCAAAAATAACACACAATTCACTACCGTCCTTGGAAAAACTTCTTTGCAGCAATATGGTTGAATAAATAAATAATAATAAAAAGAAAAGAAATGGTAGTGTACGGTGAATAGATGTGTAAATATACTAACGGTCCCGCCGGCAGATCCAGCGTTATAGAGTCATTGCAAGCAGCCCCGCAGTAGGCGTATCCCAGAGCGCCGATGGCCACATACAGCAGCACGATCAGCGTCATGCCGGCGTTCAGCACGCCGCACGGAGCGCCGAACGCAGCCGGCGTCGCCATGTTATTCTCCAAGGCTATCACCTGCAAACGGAACCACTGTACTTATTTACCCCAACTTCCTCCTCCGCGTCCTTGTCAAACGGCACTCTAATTACGTGTCCCGATGGGGGAACTGATTACTCCGCTGATATCTAACATAGGAATGTATAACTAGGCCTTAACTAGCGCAACTCCTTCATGTAGCTTAAAGAGAGGCCGATATGAGATTTCTCATGGATGCGGCCTCGTCCAAACCCCTAGACATGCCGAAACAATACTCACCACACCGACAGCTGTCAACGCGAATAAGATGGTTCCGAAGAACAGCGGGAAGGTAGCCACTGAACCCCACAGATCCAGTGCCTCTGTGGAACTGGCGGCTGGGCCCGGCGTGCCCAGCAGGTAGTACAGCACAACGCCCAACCCGACCAAGGTGAGGACATTGGCCACCGCGCTGAACGGCGCCAGCAGTTTCAGCGACGGAATAAGGTTGAAAGCTACCAGCGGCGCCAGCAGTATTCCCATGTAGGCTTCCACTGGTAACGAGTACACTGGATCCACTACCTGCAACCACGAAACAGATCATTTTTATTCTTGGGAGAGATTTATACCTATTTTGTTTCATTTGTTACCTTTTTAAGATTATCAGCGATGAAGACGATGTAGACGCAGCAGATGCCGAGCTGGTAGACGACGAGAAAGATGTCAACGGTGATGGCGGCGGCGGGCGCGATGGGACGGAACACGCTCGGGCCGGTCTCCAGCGCCACTTTCATCGAGTCGGGGTAGGAGAGCAGCGGGCGTCGACGCAGGCGGCAGGCGGCGTACTGGGAGCGCACCAGCACGTGCAGGCAGTGGGTGACCAGCACGCCGGCCAGCACGGTTCCCAGCGCACCCGTGGCCAGCCCGGCGCGCGCGAATGCCTGCGGCATGGCGAGGATCCCCGTCCCGAGGCTGCACTTCACCAGGTGCACGAGGGTCTCCCAGTTGCTGCACAGAGAGCGGATCAGAGCGCGCCTCGGACTGCCGGCGCCAGTCGTGATGGACTCACTTGGTAGGGTTGGAGAGCGTGCGGTTCATGTGCGGGTCGTAGTCCTCATCGTCTAGGGGAGTCTTCCCGCCCCCCTCGCCCTCCCCCGTGCTCGGCACTGTGCGCAGCTGCACCGCCTCCGGATCCTGGCTCATCTCTGCTGCGCTATCTTGTCACACCTAAGTTGACCAACATATTTGTTACTTCACTAAGCTATGGCTATATGTCAACGCTCGCTCAGATTCTGGAAGATTTTAAAGAATACACGATCGACCAGTGCCTATTCATTGAATCGATGTATGTAGATGAAGTCATGAAAAATCATCCATACTACGCTGATGTGATCATAAACAAACAATATACAATAGCATCACCTTACTTATTGGTAGAGTGGGGTGGTAGAGAAAGGGTAGAGCATGCAGTGTGCGCACTTATTAACACCAAATCGCTGATTTAAATAGAAAATAATTTATTTTAAAAAGGCCATTTATTATCGATAACCTATTAAGGTATTTTACCACCAGCATTAGTTTGTTTAAACTAAATTTTGTGGTATAAAATGAACAAGAATTTGCTTACTGAAATTTGTAATGAGTGCTATAATGCGCTGCGATGTGTGTTGCCGTGCGTCGAATGGCAGTGAGGTCTTCCGAGTATAATGCAAGCCCCCCGGCCCGCACGTCAATCTCACTTGTCGCAATTGCCCTCCCCCTCAGACCATCGATATACCACGTCCTATCATAATACAGACAAGTAGAGGCATATATAATATAAGCAGTGACTTGTGTTACCCGCGTCATAATGGATTTTTCCGTGGTATCATATATTTTCTTGCAGTAAAGCAATAAGACCGCCCATTACGCATGCTAGGTTAAATTTAATTTTTAAAATTTTTGTATATTTGTATAATAGTGTATGTAATAAAGGATTTTTCTATTCTATTTTTTCTATTCCAAAGAGTAACCCATGGCCTACCTCATGTTTATGCGCATCTGCGTACCAATTTCAACATAAACAATTTTACTATTTTATTCAGGTCAGAATATCCAGAGATTATACCCCAAAAGGTCGCAAGCTAACAATCTCCCAAACATTACCGTCCTATAATATTATAATACTTATACAGAACCACCAATTCTTTACCTTTTCCACTGTATTATTATGCTTCTCTTCTATGAGCAAATTATTGTTTACTAAAACAGTTCACGTAAAAGAAATTTCCACATATAAAACACTATTTTTGAACACACGCGTACGGAGCGCGCGTTCTCTTACAACTGTCGTCTATTTTCGGAGGTTAACGTAAACATAATATTTACTAGTAACCATGTATTTGTTTTTTCTTAATTGTTTGGCAATAGTTACGGTTTCTGGTTGTTTAAGATTTATAGTAGAGTCCACTGATTCCAGCTGGGAAATGGTTTGCGTTCGTTATTTTTGTTTGTTCTATTTATAGATCGCGCGGAACAATACGTCAGTCGAGCACGATTTTATTTCATAACTAGCAGTGCCCGTGAACCGACACCTTCTTACGCGGTTAAGAGTAGCTTTTAACCTTATTTATTTATTTATTCAATTAATTAGCACGACTTACAAATCAATTACACTAATTAATATATTTATACATATGAAATAAATTAATAAAGATAAAATTTGATTCTTAAAAATAAAATTAAATAACAAAATAGGAATTTTTAATCACGAGTTAAACATAATCAAGTTCATTCATACATTAAAATAATTCACATTCACTCTTCCTTCTCACAAAATCTCAAACAAACAGCAATAATGTTTTCCCATTTATCGGCAAACAAATCGGTCTCTATGTTTTGGTCAAGAAGTGTGTTAAGGGCTCGAAGGGTGCGAGGAAGAGGAGATCTGGCACGCGCAACCGTCCTACTTGACGGAACAGAGAAGAGTCGAAGACGTCGGTGGCGAATATAACTGTTCGGTACAAAAGGTCTAAGCAAAAGGTTGAGCAGATCAGGAACATCTATCATGCCGCGAAGTATTTTGAGTTTTTTTTATTTTCTTATCTAATGTATAACCCATAAACACACAAAATTTCAGGCTAATCGGTTCAGCCGTTTTTACGTGAAAGACGGGCAACGAACAGACACTCATACATTGACTTAACATCTATTCGCGACGCGGTTTGTGTGGTATTTTAATTATCTTCATTGAATTTACTTACATAAATAGCTTACTTTACAGATCATTCACGAAATTATTTCCATTCCCAAACGACTCTTCTAGTTCAGTCATTTGGTAGCTTTACCTGAGAAGTGTTCCGGGATTCAGTTTAATTTTGTTATAATTGGTTTTATTGTAAAATAAGTCGGACGGAAAGGAGATAAAGGTATAGGATTAGGCCAAAAACTTCTTTTGTGAAAATGTTGTGTGTAGTATTTTCATAATCTTAATTTAATTTACTTTTAATGGAAATAGCTTAGTTTGTAGATAATTTAAGAAATTATTTAAATTGCCAGCAATTACTCTTTATGTTTAGAAGTGGTCTAGTAATAGAACTTTAAAAGTTTGAAGGACATGTGACATTCACCAACCCGCACTTGGCCAGCGTGGTAAATTAAGGCCTAATCTCTCTCGCAAGAGAGAAGTCCCTGTGTCCCAGCAGTGGGAACGTTAATAGGGTGATGATGATGAATAGTACAATCGGTTTGAAAAAATAACGAATCAGTAAAAAAAATATCTCCAAAACTGTAAAAGTTAGATCAATGAAATAAATAACAGAATAAAGACATTAGAGTTGTGTTTCTTTTAACTTAATGGGAATGGGAAGGTATTCCACAGCACCGGCTCCGAAATTGGGTGTACAGCATGCCTAATCGCCTAGAAGCTGTTAGAACAGCTCGTGGAGACAATACAAATTACTAAAATGAAGAAATTTATAAAAAGCAGCAAATCACAATGATCAATAATATTTAATTATCCGAAAATATGACTTACTTTATTTTTTTTTAATATAAAGATTGTGTACGTAAGTTTTATTTTACTTATTACCCATATAATTAAATTCTCTATAGAAGAGTCTTTGTTTCATTAGGATAGCATACGTAGTTCGGGAGATACTTGGGTTTACGTAACTGTCCCGTTATTTTAAACCGAGAGTAATTAGATACAGACAAGAAGAATTGTTATGTTTAAATGAATCTATGTTATAAGTCACTAAGCATGATTAAAGATAAAAAAACATTTATTTCCATTGTTTTATTTTACAAATCTTAGTAACTATAGACTTTCCATTCATTGTTATACAGTATGTAACTATATCGTCACCTTTTATAATAAAATTGGCATTAATTGGTTAAGATTAGTTGCAATTTAGGATTAAAGAGTCGCCAAAATAATCGGACAAACATAAAAACTACTTTTGACAGCAGTTAGTATTGGTTATACGGTGCAGTTAACCCGCGACCTCCGGAATGAAAATCGACTGTACCACCACTTAGCCAACACGGCTTCCGTTTAACAAACTAAAAATCGGTTTTGTTTTGTTCAAAATCAAATTTATGATTATTTAAAATTATTTGTTAAGTATACTTATTTTACTATTTTATTTACTTCTCTAATTGATTTAGGTCTACTTTTATTAAGGTTCAAACCACAAGTCGAATACCTGGACTATTCTACAAGAAAAATAAATCTCTCTAAACACGTGATTTAACGGTGAAGACAAACATCGCGAGGAAACCGGCATGTTCTGAAAAAGTTTGAAAGATGAGACAGTCACCAACCAGCATTTGACCAATTAAGGCCTATGGCCAATGGTGAATTAAGGCCTAATCTCTCTCGTCAAGAGAAGAGAGAGAGAAGAGAAGAGTTCCTGTGTCCAAACATTAATAGAGTGTCGTCGATGAATTATTGAGCCTAACTCGGCCCGGGATCAACATAATTTCGTTGCGTTCATCTACTCCCGTAGGCGGAGCATTTCCGTACATAACTCGAGGACCACACGTCAGATTGTGAACATCCTCCTGTTTGTTAAGTCAGTTAAAATAACGATGCCTAACAAGATCCGCGAGGCACATTTAGGGTTCCGTACCCAAAGGGATCCCTTGTCTCCTGCCACCAGGCTGTATCTCAAGAACTCATAACTAGAGATTTGAAATTTTGAGGGATGATCTATTTTGTTGCCGCTATAACATAAGCGTCGTAGAGCCCTCGTAGAGGTATGTGACGTCACTCGCCGTAGTCAATGAAGGCTCTACGGCATCCTGCTACGCCGTAGAGACGGGCAATGCCGTCTGACCGGGAAACGCCACAAGTGACACCCCAGAAAAGTTTTGCAATCAGAACATTTTCTTGTTTTAACGTTTAGAAAAGTAAAAATTCAATTTATCTGGAAATTGTTTAGTTATAGGTCTTTTATAAGTATATTCGAAGTAAGTTGAAACTTAAAAAAACTCTACATATACCTACTTTAATTGCATTGCGCTTTTGCAAATAACGTATAGGCCCCGCCGCCGTACTTCCACCGCGCCTTCAAAGTAAAGTCATGAAGCCAGCGGGCTCTACGTGGCGCGGCGGTGGCGCGGTGTCGGCATCATATTACGCAGTAGCGGTTATACCTACTCGTAGTAAAGGCGATTTAATCAAATTATGTTGGATCGTTGTATGAGAGGCAGGGTCTATACAAAATACATAGACGTATACTTGCCGTAACACAGTTCTAACTAGCACAGTAGGTAAATTAAAATAGTAAGTAAAATATGTATGTAATACCTTTCTTTATTTTTATTAAATGATTGTTTGGATGATTATTTAAAACCTTTAGATGATAACTAAAATTGCGTTAATCACGTAATTCAGGTTAATTACATAGTTGAACACAGTTTCTAATTAACGCAGGAGGTAAATCCCTAAAAACTGCGTTAATTATGTAATACTTTCCTTAGGTTTAATTACATTATTGACTGGGTAATAACATAATTATTTAAGATCTTTCAATGATACTAAAACTGCGTTAATCGCGAAAGTAAAGATACATACTTAATGCATCTTAAACAACCAGTCTGTTTTTTAACGAAACCAAAGGCAGCCACAAAACTTTCCATTTTGTTACTGATACCACAGTGTAATAAAAAATAGTAAAAACAAGGGAAAGTTTAGTGTGCTATGTCCCTCCTCGCTATGGGGGGGGGGGCGGGGGTGTTGGGGTGAGTCCGGGGGTGGTTGAACGAGACAATTACGACTTGAAATGTATTCTCGGTAAGTTGTCTCACTGCAATAATATTAACTTCGTAAACTTTAAGGTTACGACTGATTGTTTTCTTAGGACTTTTCTCGGAGATGGTAAACGAGGCTAATTAAATGGTATTATGTAAAAAAAAATATAGTACTTTACCGCCAAACATTATGTGACTTTGTGACTTCGTAAATTTATAAAATTTTGACGTAAAATAATTAACATTTTCTCTAATTTAGAATCCTACGAAAGTTTATAAATTTCTTAGGAAATTTATATTAATAGATCTTGTTATTTTCCGGTGTCATAATAAATCCTACTTACACTATAAACGCCAAAGTTCGTAGGGATGTCAGTGTGTAAGTCAAAGTCAAAACGTTTATTTCCTTAGAAGCATATAGCCTACATGGGCAGGTGTGTTTGTTGCTCTTTCAGACATAAACTTATAACTACCGCATGAATTTGGATGAAACTTCGCAATAATATAGCTTATTGCGCACTTTTTGCGGAAATATCTATTATTGTGAGTATTTGTGAGCATATCCCAATTTGGATCAGATTGGCTCGAACATAATAACTGTTTTCCCAGTAGAGAAGCTACTTATTACCAAAGGAAAAAAAACCTGTTTATATGGACAGACAGCTGGTAATTAAAGCATCAAAAGCGCAAATTTTACCACTCGAAGGCTCTCGCGCAAAGTATTCAGTTTAGAAATAAATCTGTATTTAAAATTAAAGAAAAACCCTCGTTTCGAATGCCATAATTTCCATAAAAGTTAAACCCCATAATATTTTGTAATGTGCACGTGATGCGCTTTCATTTGATACCCCACTCGAGTATATTTTGCAGATTTTCGGGTTTCCTTCCCAGACTCACCTTTCATACAATGTTCCAGACAGACAGACAGACAGACAGAGAGACCGACAGACAGACAGACAACACGTCAAACTTATAACACCCCTCTTTTTTGGTCGGGTGTTAAAAAAATATGTTAGAAGCCTCAATATCATTTTTGAAGACCACACATACGAGCTTGTTATGAGGAGTGCATCTAGTTTTAACAGTGCCAAGACTTTCAAGATCCTATATTGTACATATATGCGAAGTATTTTGGAATATGCATCAGCGTCTAAGTTTTAGCAGACAGAAAGCTGTAACGTGTTAGCTGTGTCAAGCCGTGTTGGCTAAGTGGGAGCACACTCGACTTTCATTCCGAAGGTCGTGGGTTCAAACCCCGCGACGAACCTCTGGATTTTTCATCTTGAAAAATGTATGTGCGCTATAAAACACGTGCTTTAACGGTGACGTGAGGAAACCGGCATGTTCTGAGAACTTTAAAGAGTTTGAAGGACATGTGACATTCACCAACCCGCACTTGGCCAGCGTGGTGAGAATTTAGGCCTAATCTCTCTCGTCAAGAGAGAAGTCCCTGTGTCCCAGCAGTGGGAACGTTAAGAGGGTGTTGATGATTAATGATAGGTATAGATGAGTATAGTCATAGCAATATATTTTCTTTGATTTATTGTATTTTGTGTAACTACAAGGGTGACATGTTCAGTGTCTAAACAAACCCTAAAAATAAAAGAAAAAAAAAATTGCATTAGCTATTTGGAACCCTAGGTAGACTACTTACGTTAGTAGAATTAATCTGATCCAAAGGAAACAAAGAAACTTAATAAACTTCTAGTATCCTTGTTTACGTCTCAAAATCCCTTATAGCTCAACATGCTACATTAAATTATGTAAAAAATTCATATTCTTGCTCTTTCTTATAGTAGTGAATGCTGAAATGAAATTGCTGACCTGTCTCTTGTCCTTAACATTACTTCTTATTGTATACTGTTTCTATTTACTTAAGAAGATAAAACTGAATGTTCCCATTAAATCTGTTAGATCTCATAATTCAATATCTGTTACATACTCTGGTACGAATTATCGTCAAAATTCGTTTTTGTGGCGCGCAGGCAATAAATAGGTTTCATAGTATTTCTAAGCAATTTGACATAGATATATTGTTTTCTAGTTTCTATGCGAGTACGGCCAGGCGGCGGATGATCAGAGAGTTTTTCTGTTGATTTGCCTTCACATTTTGTATTAGATATTTTTTATTGCTCACACACGTGCTTTACGGTGACGGCAAACATCGTGAGGAAACCGGCAGGTTCTGAGAACTTTAAATAGTTTGAAGGACATGTGACATTCACCAACCCGCACTTGGCCAGCGTGGTGAATTATGGCCTAATCTCTCTCGCCAAGAGAGAAGTCCCTGTGTCCCAGCAGTGGAAACGTTAATAGGGTGATGATGATGATGATGATGATGATGATGATGATGATTTTTCATCGTGTGTTGTATGTACATACTGTTGATGCGGTTTTGTTTTTGTTCATATAGTTGTTTTTTCTATCTTGTTTTATATCCGCGATAACCTTTATAAACCTTTCTAGTGTAATATTGAGTTGTTATATTGTATTTGTAAGCTTTTGGTTTTCCAATAAATTATAAATCTTGAGAGGTGTCACAAGGTACACCCGAATGGAACGAAGTTCCTTTCGATTAATTAGTGAAGAAAATGTATTTTTTTTTTTATTATTTATTAATTAAATTTTTATGGAGAGATCCCTCTCTCCACAGACAGAGAAACACGCGCACGCCTATAGCAAAAACTATATCAGAAAGTGTCGTTACAACATTTGGTCTTTTTTCCCGTCTAGCCCCCTTTCGCAACGCCAATAAGGAACTGAAGTTCCAACAGATAAATTACATATTTCTTGGCCAATGAGGTGGTAATTAGACTGTAAAGTACATCTTATCTTTATATATATAATTCTTCTGTGTGTGTGTATGTCACTGAACTACTCTCAAACGACTGGACCGATTTTGATGAAATTTTTTGTGTGTGTTCAAGGGGATCTGGGAATGGTTTAGATTCACAATACGGTCAACTGGATATTGTTTTTTGAGACGTGGGACAGGACAAAGTCTGTCGGGTCGACTAGTCTAATATATAAAATTCTTCTGTCACGGGGTGCGTAATCGAACTCCTCCGAAACGGCTTGACCGATATTCATGAAATTTTTTGTGCTTTTCCGGTATCTATGAGAATCGGCCGACATCTATTTTTCATTTTGGAAAAAAAAAATTGTTGCAAATAACGTTTGCTGGGGTCAGCTAGTAATATATAAAATTCTCGTGTAACAGTTTTCGTTCCCGTACTCCTCCGAAACGGCGTGACCGATTCTCATGAAATTTTGTGAGCATATTGAGTAGGTCTGAGAATCGGCCATCATCTATTTTTTATTTTGCAAAACAACGTTTGCTGGGGTCTGCTAGTATCTATATATCACAGTGAGTTGCAAGTTCATTAAAAATCGACCAATCGCAAGATTTGCAATAGCTGTATCAACAGTTCTATATTCTAATGAATTAATGTTTGGTGTAGTTAGGTAGTACTACCATACGTCTTCTAAACCAAATTGTCACTAATAATTTTTACTATCAATAATTAGAATTGTAGCTAAATATATGCAGAAAATGGTATGTTTAAGCGTAATTAAGACGCGGTACATACAACCAGTAGTAACGTGTAAAACGTGCGAAGCCAGGGCATCTCGCTAGCTATTTTAAAAGCGTGACGTCTACGCTTCAACTTTAGGGGTAAAAAGTGAAGTGGCATACAATTTTCACTGGGGCCATTAATGGGGTCGGTAGCGTAGGGTGCATTTTTAAGTTGAAATATGGTCGCATGTATTTTTAAAGACACGATTTTACAAGACGGCTAAGCCTGAGCTCACCTCATAGCTTAAAGGCAGCTCTATTAAAACTTACCATTATGTAAGTTTCATTATCCCAAAACTTATGCTACAACAGCAAACAAACGAAATTACAACATATTACGTGTGTAGGACGGGGGGTGTAGTCAGCGCGTGCATCCTCCAAGCAAAGCGAGAACTTTCGAGATCCTTCGAGAACCTTCTCAAAAGTTCGGGAACATTTCAGCCTTCGATAATATCACAGCACGCACCTACACACGACTGTCCGGCGCCGGGACGGCGACGTCACGGGGACTGCACCCGTGGCCTTCTCCTACCTGCGCGAAGACCTGCGCAAACGCGAAGTTAACTGAACTAAGGCCGGGTACTGACCTATGAGCGAAGTGCTATCTGTCATGTTACACGAGCTTACTTGTAACGTAATTTATTATTCTATGAATGTACTCTTTTCTACCCAACTGCCAGAGGTGTGAGATATGTTTTATAACGTATCTTGTATGTTAGTAAAATTCTATATTCCCAAAAAGGCCGGGTAAAAAGATTTTCTCAAATGCTCTTAGATTATTTACACACAGTTTTTAGCACAGAAAAGCATATAAATAACAAATTAACCTAACCTAACGGCATAATCAATCTCTACACAATTTTGTTATGTTATGCTGCCTGATACCATAATACACACCTCGTGCGGTCAGTCAGTACCCAGCCGAAAAGTATTCTGAATAAATTCGCACGGTAAAATTAAATGATCCATTGAACGAATTAAACGATTTTGGCAGAAAACCAGCGTTGCTACGCATCAAAGCGGCGTTATGCTAACATTATGTAATGTATGTAAACCCTTCTTAACTTATTTTAATTTGTATGGGAAAATAATTAGATGCATAACGTAAAACTTACCAACAGAATTGTCTAAAACTATATTACTTTACTTATAGCCACCTCGAATAAAGACGACATTAATAATCTTATTTAAAATTTACAAAAACCTTAGTTTCCTTATAAGTATCAATCATATTATTTTGTTATGTGCGCACGTGATGCACTTTTATTTGATACTCCACTCGAGTATATTAGCAGATTTTCGGTATTTCTTCCACACTTTTATCCCTTATAACTTTTAAATGGGTCAACCGATTTTCATTAATCATATCTAAGAACACTTACGCAAAAGTCACCATTCATTCAAAAAACTAAATTAGAATCGCTTCATCCGTTCGGGAGCTACGATGCCACAAACAGACAGACAGACAGACATACAGATTATAGACAGGCATGTCAAACATATACTTATAACACCCCTCTTTTTTGTCGGGGGTTAATAAAAAGATACATGAGCTATTGAGAAAATGTAGAAGTCTGACTTTCTGAATATTTTATGGATCTTAAGACCCAGATAGTCACAGTCTAGTAAAAGCGAAGGGCCGAGAATATCAACCCCGACGTCGTTTCAGTAGGTCAAGTTCAAATCGTACTGTAGACGAGTTATTCCTACAGTAAGTAGTTTAATCCAAATACATACAATTTAAAATTTAAAAAGAAAAAATGGATGTGACTTTAACATCAACACCCTATTCACGTTCCCACTGCTGGGACACAGGGACTTCTTTCTTGACGAGAGAGAGGCCTTAATTCACAAGCGACAATGAGTTCGTTGTTAAATGTATATTGTACGATCTCCGATTTTTTGGTTTCGGGTCTGGGTGTTTTCTATACACATCAAATGTAAGTATTTACAAAAAAAATGTATCTATGTAGTATATCAGTCACCTAACACCCATAGTACAAGCTCTGCTTAGTTTGGGGTTATGTGATGATGTCTGATTAGTCCGGAAATATTTATTATTTACTAGTGGCCCGCCCCGGCTTCGCACGGGTTTTCATTCAATTTTTTTCCCGGCAATTATTCGAGTTTTGCTCGCCTTTTAAACCTTTCCTAGACCTCCACGAACATTTCAAGACCAAGATAAGATAAATCCGTTCAGCCGTTCTCGAGTTTTAATCAGACTAACGAACAAAAATTCATTTTTATTTATAAAGATGATTTATTTTATACTAAAGTGAAATAAAAAAAAGTCAGTGATTTCAACTCAGTATAAATAATTTATTACCTACTCCAGTGTGCCGATCGGCACTCTGTGACCCCAAGCCTCGATTATACCATTGGCTATGAACGTGATCAGATCGGGCTAAACTCGTATTACCGCCTAACTGAGATCAAATTGTCTTTTTCAATAGTTAAACTTGGTCCACTATTACTTGATTTTTAGCATAAAATGGTGAAATTGGGTAATTAAAAAAAAACCCTGATTACAGAACTTTAGTTCCCTTAAAAGTAAAATGTCATACTATTTTCTAATGTGTACGTGATGCGCTTTCATTTGAGACCTCACTCGAGTATATTTTCAGGTTTTCTGGTTTTCCTTCCCCACTCTCACCCCTATAACTTTTAAACGGCACAACCGATTTTAATTAAACATGTGTAAGAACACTCCAGGCAAACTCACCTTTCATACAAAAAAAAACTAAATTAAATCGCTCCACCCGTTCCGGAGCTATGATCTCCCAGACAGAGAGACACACAAACACGTCAAACTTATAACACCCTTCTCTTTTGGTCGGGGTTTAACAAGATATGAATCATTTTATTACGACCTATTTATAGAGCATACTCATTCAATTGTTATTTTAACTATCTTCTAATATATAAAATTTCCATGTCACAATGTTAGTTACCGTACTCCTCCGAAACGGCTTTATAGATTTTTACTAAATTTTATATGCGTATTCAGTAGGTCTGAGAATCGGCTACTATCTATTTTTCATTTTGCAAAACAACGTTTGCTGGGGTCAGCTAGTAAAAATATAATATTCATCTAGATCAAACATAATTTTATTTATTATTTATTTTATTAACAGGTAGGTTTTTTAATTTATAACTTACACAATTGAAGGATTGGAAGGATTTAGTAGAATAACTTAGTCAATCGAAAGCCTTAGAAAGAGGAGTAGAGTTTAGCGAAAAATTAACAATTTTTCGCTAAACTCTACTACTACTAACTCTACTTATTGCTATCGAATTCTTGAATTTGACGTAAATCCAAGCGGAGTTGTTTGTTTAATAATAAAAAGTAGATAGTTAGTTAGTTAGTTAGTTAGGGGGGCCCTGTTTTTCCGCACTTAGACTCAAAGGTGGTCCATTGTGCGTGGAGTGGGGCGCTAGTGTAACCAGCCCAACTCCGACCAAAAGCGCAGAAGTTTCCTGGGGTCTTCGCAGGCTTCTCGGAGTGACCTTGGGTTCTTAAGGATTTCACGTCGCTGTGCTGTTACTCCCTCGCATTCCAGGATGACGTGGGCAGCTGTTTCGTCTTTGTTGAGGCATCCTCTGCAGAGTGAACTGTCTGTGGATCCCATGTTATAGAGGTGTTTGTTAAGGGTGATGTGTCCTGTGATAGTTCCTATCAGGACTCGAAGGTCCGTTCTTTTAAGGTTTAATAGGCGTTTGGATTGCCTTGAGTTAAGGTCTGGCATTGCTGTTCTTGCCTGTCGGCAGTCTGTTAGATTATGCCAGCGATCGTTGTGTAGGTCTTTTATTCTAGTTCTCATCCAGGTGCGCAGTTGCGAGAAAGGCAGCGGCAGGAACGGAGACGGACCTTCTGCTTTCCTTCCTGATCCTTGCCGTGCTAGTTCATCTGCTGCATCATTCCCGAATGATCCACTGTGACCTTTGATCCACTGAAGGGTGATCGTGTTATTTTTGGAAGCCTCCTGTAGCACTAGGTGGCATTCGTATGTTAGCTTAGAGTTGCTCTCTCTGCCCATTAGGGCTGTGAGTGTGGCGGCACTGTCTGAGAGAATTCTTATATGGTACCCGTTTATCTTCCTTCTCATGATTGCCCTGGCCGCCTCTGTTATTGCTGCACATTCACATTGGAATATAGAGCTGTGTTCGCCTAGTGTCATGGATATGTTAATATTGAGGTGTAGTGAGTGGGCACCTGCACCTGTTCCGGTCTTTGTTTTAGAGCCGTCGGTGTATATTCTCACTTCCTCAATGCCTGATTCGTCCTTAGGACCTTCAGATAGTTGTATGTGGTAAAGTTTGTCTTGGATTGGTTTCTTGAGCATGAGGTCGCACGGGGCTGCTATTAGTGGTTGGTATTCCAGCGCCCTTTCAAGTATACGTGCGTGTGGACTTGTGGTGGTTCCCCATATTCCAAGATTGTTTAGTCTAAGGGCTGACATGGTCGCCTCTAATTGTATATGTAGATCGAGTGGCGCTAATTCGAGAGCAATTTCGAGTGCAGCAGCCGGTGTTGTTCTCATGCAGCCCGTGACGGCCGCGCCTATCATTCTTTGAAAGCGCTGCAGCTTCGTTCTGGCTGTGCTGAGTTCTGTTCTGATCCACCATACTATGGCTCCATAGGTTAGTGTGGGTCTTACGACGGCAGTGTAAAGCCATCTGGTTACCTTAGGGGAGAGTCCCCATGTTTTCCCTAGCATTCTCCTGCATTGGTAAAATGTAGTACATGCTTTGTTCAGTTTGAAGTCAAGATGCTTGTTCCATAGAAGCTTGCTGTCTAGTATGACCCCTAAGTATTTGACTTCGTTAGTTAGTTTAAGTTCTGTGTTGAAGAGCTTGGGCAATTTTAGGTGCCCAAGTTTCCTTTTGTTGGTGAACATGATGAGTTCTGTTTTAGCTGGATTAACCGATAGATCGTGTTCTTTGCACCAGCTTTCAATGGTTTTGAAGGCATTCCTGATTTGGTCACATAGTATGCTTTCAAAGCATCCGGTCGCCAGGATAGCGAGGTCATCCGCATATCCTACTGTCACAAGACCTCGACCGTTGAGCTTTCTCAGTAGCTCGTCTGCTACTATGTTCCAAAGTAGCGGGGATAGAACGCCTCCTTGAGGGCATCCTCTCGCTACTATGCCTCGGGTTGTTTTATTTATCGTTACTTGAATGGCTCTATTTACGAGCATGTTGTTAATCCATTCAGCCAGTGTTGGTTCAACGCCGTAGTTGATCAGGGCTTTGTTGATACTGGTGAATTTTGTTTTGTCAAAGGCTCCTTCAATATCTATGAATGCTCCGAGGGTTGATTGCTTTGACGTCAATCCTGCACCTATACGGGATACGACTTGGTGTAGGGCGGATTCCGTTGATTTGCCTTTGCTGTAGGCGTGTTGTTGAGGGTGGAGTGGTATAAGGCTGAGTGTGTTTTCACGTATCTCTCTGTCACATAGCCTTTCAAGTGTTTTCAGGAGAAATGACGTGAGGCTTATTGGTCTATAAGACTTAGGCTCAGTGTAGTCACCTCTTCCTGGTTTTGGTATAAAAACTACTTTGACTTCTCTCCATTTTTGAGGTACATATTTATAGGCAATGCATGCCCTAAATAAAGGCACTAGGTGTTCTGCCAGTGCCTTATTGCACCATCTTAACATGCCCGGAAAGACTCCGTCTAAGCCTGGCGATTTGTATGGGAGGAAACTGTTAATTGCCCAAGTAACCTTTTCGTGGTTGATCATATTTTGAGCTGTGTTCCAGTCATGTTCGTCAGCGATGTACTCCTGATGTTCTTCCCATTTGTTGTTGTCAGTTACCTGACAGCCAGGAAAGTGTGTGTTAATCAGTACCTCGCTCGTTTCCGTGTCGGTTTTTGTAAGGGTATTGTCAGGTTTTTTTAAGCTGCCGAGTGTACGATCAAGGTCTCTTGCTAGCAGACCTCTGACTCTAGCCGCCTGACTGGTATCTTCTATTGCGGTACAGAATTTCCTCCAGCACTGTTTTTTCATCAAACGTATGCATTTTTTGTAGGAAATCCTTGCGCATTGGTATTTGTCCCAGTCTTCTTGTGTCCGGGTGTTCATGGCTCTGTTGAACAGTTTCCTTACTTTGCTTCGTTGCCTCTGCAGTTCAGGTCCCCACCATTGTCGTTTTGGCTTTCGTGAAGGCACGACAAGTGGGCATGATTGTTCATAGCTGTGGGTTAAAATTTGCGTTAGCTGGTTAGTGTAATTGTCTAGTTCAGCTACTGTTTGAATGTTTGCTTTAACACCTAAACTGTCAAGTTCTGATCTAACTAATTTATTATATTTTGTTATGTCAGTCTTACGTGGACAGCGTCGGGGTTGTGGTGGAGGGATTGTCATTTCCAGGTTAAACCTTATCCATCTGTGATCTGAGCACGATGCCTCGTTGGATACGTGCCAGTCTTTGGTGAAGCTTGAAACCTGTTCTGTGCAAAGTGTTAAGTCAATTATGGTTTGGGCTCTAGAGGTGACAAAGGTCGGTTCCGAGCCCCTATTAAGGAGTAGAAGGTTAGTAGTTACAAGGTAGCTTACCAGTTCTTCTCCGCGGTCGTTACTCTTGGTGCTGCACCAAAGTGTGTGGTGCGCGTTGGAGTCTGTGCCAACGATGAGTTCCACGTTCTCCCTTTCGCAGTATTCAACGAGTGACATCAGTTCCTGAGTTGGTATCGCTTCGTCGCTAGGTAGGTAGGCTGATGCTATGACTATTTGCTGTGTGCTATGTTGGGGAGATAGAAATAGTCTAGCAGCTGTTAGGTCTCTGGAACAGAGTTCGGTTATTAGAAATGTCCTAATGTTCTTCGGAACAACAATGCAAGTTCTAGGATTGCTTACAGAGGCGTTCAGGAGAAGTTGGCTTTCCGGTGTTTTGAGACCACATATTTGGCTTTTTCTGATCCAGGGTTCTTGGATCAGAGCCACAGTATCGGGTCTTTCCTCCAACGCCCTGCGTAGGGTCGCAGTGGCAGTGAGGCTGTGTTGTAGGTTTGCTTGAATGATTGGTATTGGTTGTTGTTTTTGGGGATTGGGGAGGTTGGTTTTGGGGATTTGGAGAGGGGAGGGGATGGGATTAGGGGTTGTTGGCAGGACTGTTTTATGAGCGCTTAAGGGGGGAGGAGTCAAGACAGCTGTCACTGACATCACTCCCCTCCTCGTCGAGAAAGCAGTCCTCGTTCATGGGAGTTTGAGGACCCTGGACTGGCATCGGATCTGGCGTCCTTTGGGATGTGCGGAGCGCCAGAGATGTAGTAGGGATGGAGCTGGGACCAGGAACAGGTTCGGTTTCGACCGCTGGTCCAAGGTCCTGAGTTGGAGGTTTGCTCGCGTTGTCGCATACCTCCTGCTCTTTGGGATCTTCCTCCTCTAAAAGGCGGAGGTAAATGTTGCCAAAGAGCCAGTATAGGCGCCGCTGCTGTAGCTTCGCCTTCTCGACATCAGCCTCGGGAACGCGGAGCACCAGGTGTGTTCCAGGTGTACCCTTCTGCACCTGTTGCTCGACGCGGATCGGTTTCCACGAGTTGACGTTGAGGTCCGTGTTTTGAGCCGCCAGAATCCTGCGTATGTCGTCCGCTTGTCCTTGAATTGGGACGAATAGACCGCACAGGACTCTTCGCTGGAGCTCCTTTTGCCTTTTCAGGACAACTTTCGCTACTGCGACCGGCGACTCTAGTTGTGAGACCATACGTTGGAGCCACTCTAACGTATAGTCGTCCTCGCACCACAGCTTGAGGACGCCATCGTATAGGTGTGCTTGGCCCCGGAAACGGACTTTGGAGGTTTGGGCCGTGGTGATCGGGTCAAGGAGTTCCTTGACAAACCTGGCCTCCATCCTCTCACGCATCTCCGTGGCTTGCTCCTCGGTAAGGTCTTGGTATGGCTCAACCGTTAATGCCACCATCAGGTCGTTCACAGGAACTTGTGCTGCTGCGTGGCTATAAGAGGCTCTGTTTTTCTGTGACGATCCTGGCTTCGGACGCTTACTATCACCTGTAGGTGTAGTGCTGTCCTCTGGCCGGGACCGTTTAGAGCTCTTTGGTTGAGCGGTTGGTGTTGGGTTGGTGGTGTGTTTGGTTGCAGCCTGGGCTTTCGCTCCGGGCTTCCCTCCGCGCTTCCCTCGGGGTTTGGACGATCGGCGAGGTTTCGGTCCACTGACGCACAAAGACGGCTCTGCCTCAGGCTTCGCCGAAGTTGGCGCCCCGCTAGGCGGGGCTACAGGCCTAGCTCTAGAGAGCTGTGGCCCACAGTCAGCGGTCTTCTTCCCCACCTGTGTCCTCACCTTTTGGGATGCTGCAGTGTTCAGCTGAGGAGGAGGTATCTTAGCTATCTTCTTGTTCTTCTTCTTACGAGGAGGAACAAGATTCCAGCTAGACCCGGCTGCTGGTATTGCTGCTTTAAGAGCAGACAGTTCAATGACCGTTTCCTTCGGCGCAGCCTTGGTTGATGGCGCTCCGATGTCGGATCCGGTCGATACTAAGTTACGTCGTGGCGCATCCGAGGACGCAGCCGTGGACGTAGACGGTCTGGGAGTTGTTGTTGGTGCATCTAGTGACGCAGCCGATGTGGAGTTACGCGCATCTAAAGACGCAGCGGAAGTGTTGAAGAAGGTGTCTCTTGTGTTCGCCATTTGTTATGTTTTTTGTATTCATTCTCCGACGGGCCTCACCCATCACAGAGCCCGACTAGGGGAACGGCGTGCGTCGGCCTCTTACCGCACACGTCCGCTAAGGCTACCTCGGAGAATATAGGTCCCTTACACGTCAGCAAGACGAGACGCCACGTTGCGAAGAATTCCGAAGCTCCCGGGGGCCAAGAGCAACCCACGAAGTCGCTCCGGGTTCCGCGCCACGCCGTCTGTCCGCCTTCATGTAGGAAACCTCGCCTAGTGACCCGAACCGAATCCGTATTTGGCGAATACTTCATCAGTGTACCTAGCAGTCGTCACCCACAGCCGATTGATCCCTGTTGGCTATTCTGGGACCTCCCGTCTACACAGAAATAGGGACCAAAGAATGCGTATTGAAGTCACCAGGCAACTGACCCGGCCCGATGTACTCCTCAACACTCCAGGACTCCGTCTTCCTGCTTACGGGTCGCCACGCACGGCACAAACACGTGGGGAAGCTTTTCTATCCGGCCCCGATGCCGAACCTGCCTGAAATTAGCCCCGAATTCATAGCAGTCCCCTTATGAAAACACACTAACCTACACTCTTATGTACCCCTGATTCTACTAAAAACCCTTCTACCCCAAGAACCCACTAGAATTTACTGATCTACCCACCCCCGATCCCTACCGTGTCAGGTCACTAGTTCCTGGCCAATACTAACCCGAGGATATTATTGGTCAGGTTAAACAGGACGCACCAGGGCAAGCGGGCTAACCTTCCCGCCTAATCTTGGATTCTGAAGGAATGATAGCCATAGCCACACGTGAAGGTTACCCGACCTAGCGCCCCTAAAAAAAAAAAGTAGATAGCTATATTGTGCATATTTATTGTATATTTCAAAAGTGCACATAAATCTCGCGTTCACAAAAAATATAAAAATACCAAAGTCCAAAGATAGAAATTATAAGCACCGAACAATAACAAACTAACAAACTATTAAATTTACCAAAATCCGTCGCTGCGAAGAGTTCTTTGGTTGCCAATTTGATTTTCAAACTATAAATATATTTTCAAGTACTTGCAATAAAACATCTTCTAAAATTAAAAAAATAACAACAGTATGAAAAAATATGAAGCAAGAAACATTTTACTTTCAAAATGAATACGTATCACCGAAGTCTTTTGATGATGTGGATTAATTGATAAAATTCCACCCGTACTCACAAACGAGACCACGAGGTGAGAAAACCGATGGATAAACAATACTTGAGAGGCGATTGCCATATGGAACATATTGGGTACTTTACCATACCTTCATCTGAGTAGCTAATCCACTGATTAGCTTCTAATGATGTGTCTAATGAGCATGCTGTCTAACTCAGACTATTCTGTATCTGAGCAGATAGAACAATGTTTACCCACCGAATATTCTCACAGGACTTTACTTTGGCATTGTTAAAGAAGCCCTTTTTTTATACAGACAAGTATTATTTGTGAATACGGGTGTTAAATGCTGTGTTGAGGGTACTGTTGGGCTGTTGTCAGAAGTAGTGTCGCGCTGAGGACGGGGCTGAGGGCGGCGCGGCGGCGGCTGCGTCCACGGCCGCGTTGAGCCTCCTCAGGTGTCGGAGCTGACGCTGCACCAGGCGCACATGAGCGTCCCGAAGCGCCCGCACACCCTGCACCCAATTCCCCTCCACGGAGCATGACCGCCACCTGCCACCAACATTAGGATCTTTCAGTACCGATATACTGTGTGTGTGGATTGGTACTCTATCTATGTCAGGCTGTTCAGGGGTTACAAAACATCATCTTTTTCCACAAACATACAGTTTCCTTTCACGAGGCCGTGATTTTATAACGTCAAACAACCAACAGATATCGTACAAGTCTCTAGGTTCTCTAGTCTCTAGGTATGGATAAGCATGCTGCCTGCCTGTGCATACGTACCTAAATTTAGTTTTGCTAAATATTAGATGGAATTCCAAATTCATTGACGTGGTTACAAACAGGATCAATTAGGGTCCTTCATTGAGAATACATCAGACGAAGCGGTTTGGTAAACATTTTTATGAGCTGGTGGTGTCCCCCTGCTTTGCAACGTTAGCATTTTTTTATTTTTTTTATTTTTTTATGATTGATAGGCCTATATGCCTTCATTTGACCACAATCTCACCTGATGTATAGTGACGATGTGGTCTAAGATGGGAAATGAAGACCTAGAAGGTAGATGGCTTCTCCGGACCACATTACGAAACACGAAAAAATCGCTTCACGCACTGGCCAAGCCCGGAGGGTGGTGACAAGCCGCGGCCGAAGCCTCCCACCAGAGACTGTTCTTAGCACCACCCGGAGGTCACGTGTAAGGATTCAGAGGGTTACCACTTACGGACGTGAACAGACAAAACCTCCGGTTAGTACCGAAACTGGCGTATAGTACACATTTATGGAAACACTTACTGAGATGGCGTCGGTGGCTGTGGTTCTTGCGAATAGGAGTGACGCGACTGCGTCTGCGCCAGGCGAGGAGAACTACTGTGACGCGACCGAGGAGTCTCTGAGCGAGGCGAGTAGCTCGAATGCGACGGCGGAGTCTCAACCCGTGACGCGAAGGACTCAGGCCAGCAAGGTTCCATGTGCGGAGCGTACACTGGCGACCGCGTTGGTCCAACTCGAGGCAATTCATTTTCAACGCATCGCTCTTCAAGCCGCGAGTAGGTGGCTGGCGACCGTGAAGTGGTCATCCGTGAAGACTTTGCGCCGGAAGAAGGATGCGGTGGTACGAGTATTGAACCGCCTAACGACTTTGCTGACTTTCGCCGTAGATCTGTTGGAATTGTGTCGTCCGGCATTTCGAGTTCTTTTTTAAGCGATAGCAATCTCTGCGATGAATCTCGTGGCTGTAAGAGAAACATCAAGTTTCATAAAGACAAGTTTATCTGTATTTTGTGTTTGTGTTGCCAATCTACATTAGTTGGTAGGTACATACATAATTCTCGTAATTCTCAACTAAAGAAAGACAAGTGAGAAATCTTACCTTCATATTGTCTGGTTGAATTTGTTCAAAAGCGATGGCGGTCTCAGCGTCTGCGCATGGAACCAGGTAGCGTGCTGCGGCTCGCAGCTCCATCGGTGCCGTTGGAGGACACGGCTTATAGTACGCCACGGAGGATCCCCGTGCACTAGCAGGTAACAAACATCAGATTAATTGATTATAGACGCACTGACTAATTTCTTAACTGGTCATAGCATGGTGGATACCAGAAGTCTATGCTATAACTCTAATCCGTCTGTCAAGCGTGAATAATCAGTTCATTCAATCGTTTATTTAACACCTTCTGTGCTAGTTAGAAACTTTTTTACAGTCAGGTCCATAAAATGCCTTACAAAGGCATTTCATAGAAATTGTAACCTTACCGACTAGCTTAAACATTATACAGACAGAAACAACAGATTTAACAGATATATAACCTCAAAACAATTATGCTATATTCGAAATAAATAGATAAATTTAGATAAGCACACTTTATTAAAAAAAAACGAGTTATGGAAGCACACTCGTCTTTCATACCGAAGGTTCAAACCGCGCTACGCACCTCTCCTTTTTTCTTGAAAAATGTGTGCTTTAAAACATGTGCTTTAACGGTGAAGGCTAACATCGTGAGGAAACCGGCATGTTCTGAGAACTTTAAGAGAGTTTGAAGGACATGTGACATTCACCAACCCGCACTTGGCCAGCGTGAATTAAGGCCTAATATTCCCTGTGTCCCAGCAATGTGGAAACGTTAATAGGGTGATGATGATGAAGCACACTATATTATTAGGTAAAGCCTGTAAAAATAGTTGTAAGTTTTGGAAATAAATAAGGAATGCGATGAAGTTAAACATGAGCGTGGTAGGTTTCAGAGATGTGCTGGAATTCGATATAGAAGGATGGGTGGAGCTAATACGAACCGTACGATCATGGACATAGGCGGCGGCGAGTGCGCGTCGAGCGACGAGACGGCCAACGGCGAGTGGTCGGTCAGCAAGATCATGGACAAAGGCAGCGGCGAGTGCGCGTCCACCAACGAGACGGCCAACGGCGAGTGGTCGGTCAGCAAGATCATGGACAAAGGCAGCGGCGAGTGCGCGTCGAGCGACGAGACGGCCAACGGCGAGTGGTCGGTCAGCAAGATCATGGACAAAGGCAGCGGCGAGTGCGCGTCCACCGACGAGACGGCCAACGGCGAGTGGTCGGTCAGCAAGATCATGGACAAAGGCAGCGGCGAGTGCGCGTCGAGCGACGAGACGGCCAACGGCGAGTGGTCGGTCAGCAAGATCATGGACAAAGGCAGCGGCGAGTGCGCGTCCACCGACGAGACGGCCAACGGCGAGTGGTCGGTCAGCAACGCGTCGGTCGGGGTCGTCGCCGGCGTCAAGAACGGCCATGACTGCTCCAGGACGTTCACCTGGTCTTGATTCCAGCAAGACCTGTGTTTGGTAACATGATCAAGGCTTAGGGAATATGCACGAGACTTCAAAATGAACTGTTTCTTCTTGTAATCTAAATTGTTTCAAAAACGTGAATAAACAATTATTTAAAAAATGTGATATTATTTCATAGTGAAAGTGAATCATAAATTAGTCACTGTTTTTATAAATAATATCGCAAATTTGTAATTATGTAAATGTAAAAAAAAAAATTTTAAAGGTATAGTCAAAGGTTTTCATGGTAATAAACTGATTTTTACCAAACTTTCAGTACGTTTGTAAGCCAAACGCAACGCTAGGACAAAAAAAAAACAAAACAGATCCGTGCATATTCAATAGAAACGTATACGTTGGAATGCTCCTGTCAACCCGCGAGGCTTTCCGTAGAAGCATCATTATCGCACATTGCTTACGCAGGCGAAAGGATAATTAAATTACCTAGGTATAGGTTTCAGTTACCTTACAGTTTTATAATTCTGGATTGTCGAGAAACCACTCAAGGCACTCCTAACACTTAATATAAGTAGACAGCCTGCCGTCAATATTTACCACACCTCTCTTTGGCGTGACGCAGTTAATGTTGTAATGTCCCAATGGCGCATGTCAGGATCTTACTAAGGTTTAATACCCTAATGTACCACAATCATGAAACGCGTAAATGATTATGATTAAGCTATAGTTGTTACAGATTTGTAAACTCACCGTATTGGATAAACCGATTGAAGCCGCGTCCGGCGTTCACCGGTCATATCTGGAAATGTATTAGATTTAATCATCAATGTGCAACAAGGTCAAGGTCCAAGTTAACTTTATCGGCCCGGGGTATTACTGGCGAACAACACTCGAGGCTCTTACACACACACCAGCCCGTATTGGACCAGCGTGTCGGGTTGTGGTCTAACCCTAGTATCTTATGAATTCTGTCCATAACCTAATTAAAACATTAAAAAAAAACCGATTCCAGAGCTTTAGTTCCCTTGAAAGTAAAAAGTCGTACTATTTTGTATTGTGTTTCATTTCAGACCCTACTCGAGTATATTTGCACATTTTCAGTTTTCCTTCCCCACTTTTACCCTCATAACTTTTAAACAAGTCAACCGATTTTCATCAAACATGCCTAAGAACAAGGGCACAAAACCCAATTTTCATTAAAAAAAATACTACATTAAAATCGCTTCGTTCGGGAGCTATGATGCCCCAAACAGACAGACAGACACACAAATACAACACCTCTTCTTTTTTGTCGGAGGTAAAAAAGAGGACGTCACATGGCCGAAACGTTGATGATGATGATGATGATTTCCATTCCAAGAGACTTAATCAGTCAGGCTACCGTCGCTTAATTTGAGGCACGTCTGACTTATATTAAACTTCAAAGCCACTTATAGTAGACAAACAGAAAAAGTTTCGCCTCCCGCTTTTAGTATTTTGAAACGTTGGCTTATGTAAATGGATTAACTTGAAGAATTCACTATTCTTTAGGTTGTTTTGTTTAAAGTTATTTTAACTATGATTCTTGCAGCTATTTTGTATGTAATTTTAAATATATATTTTAACTGGTTTAGAACAGTACAAACCCAGAAAAATCTAAATCCTAGAAAGCACAATCACATTTTACATTCGTTATCAAACTAATACGTTTATCTAACCTATAAAAACACAAATATATTAAAACCATGCATTATACGAGTGTATCCCATCTGGCCCGGTGACTTGGCCCCGCTCCGGTCCACATGGGAAAAAAAAGTTTTAACTGGCCCGGTAACGTAATCTACATAACACTTAATATATCTTGACTTTTTATTAACATAATATGTGAGTACATCTCCATCTAGATGGTACTATTGGTCCCACCATCAATGTTTTGATACATAATAATAAGATTTTTAATAAAGAGTTTGAATGACATGTGACATTCACTAACCCGCACTTGGCCAGCGTGGTGAATTAAGGCCTCATCTCTCTCGCCCAGAGAGAAGTCCCTGTGTCCCAGCAGTGGGAACGTTAATAGGGTGATGATGATGATGAAGAGTAAAACTCCTGTGCTGACAAACCGGAAAATTTTGGCTTTCAGTTTGTGAAACTCAAGTTTGCCTAACGTCGGCACTAGTAATTAATTCAAACTTTAGAACAGAGACTAAAAGCAGTTGGTGAAACAATAAGCATTGTATTAAGGCAAAGATACTTTTTATATCCATTTTAAAACATCTTAGTACAAACAACATGGTTGAAGAACATAAATAACTTAATATACCTAAGCTATATAAATAATACAGTTGTGTTACCAGCTCAGCGAGCTTTGGTAAGGGATACGCCCGGTTATTTAAATCAAATCAGGAATGAGGAGATACGTAAAAACCGAACAACGAACGAACAACTCGGTCGTTAAATTGACGAGAGGGTAGAAGTTCACTAAGTTGGAAGACTGGTGGCACCTACTACTTAGATAGACGGATTGCTTGAAAAGGGCCAGTGCGTGAAGCGATTATTTCGTGTTTCGTAATGTGGCCCGGAGAAGACATCTACCTTCTAGGTCTTCATGCTCCATCTTAGACCACATCGTCACTAAGCATCAGGTGAGATTGTGGTCAAATACAGGCTTATCAGCAATAAAAAAAAAAAAAAATAGTGACTGCCAATCTTTGAATGAGGCCTACATAGTCATAGTAAAGTTGATGAAATACACTATTATAAATAACGATTGAAAATATCGTTGATTATAAAGATATAGACCAGATACCAGTACCACAGCGTGGACCATCACCAGCCCCGGCAACCGGCTCTACGGTGGCAGTTCCAGGCTTGGCTCGAGTCGGCGACGGAGACGGCGGCGGCGTCAGCATGGCCGGCGACAGCGGCGCCGAGCCCGAGTTCGACGCCGGCGGCAGTACGCCGTACCTGTATGCCGCGTACGGCTCGGGTCCACCTACACCACTGGAACAAATTATCTCTATTTTATTCAATTTATATCTACAAATATTATTAATAAAACGGGTACCATACCATGATTTAACGGTTTTTGAGTTTTCGGATATTGACGCTGTTGGCAGCGCCATGATCACGGAAACAACAAATCATGGTTTGTTTCCCCTTTTAAGTCATAATATTGTTAAATATAAATACCATGATAATTAAAAAAAAGTTATATCCACCAGCCTGTTTACAAGTTTACACCCATTCCTGGGTCTGCTGGGTATAGGTATGGTACATATAAATATTATAAATTAAAGTCCTCTGGCGCATCTGTATGTCTTTGTTGTGGTTTTTGATGTTTTCAGCAATAGGTAAATCAAGAGGAAGATTCTGGTGTATAATTAATTTGTGCAGGATGTGTTAGGATAAGTTGAATAATGATGATAATTATTGAAGGAGTCGGGAAAATCAAGCATTTACTTTGAATGGACAGTTTTATTATCCATGGGTTATATTGAACACTGATGTTTGGACGCATACAATTTTATTATTATTCTAACTGCTTATTATCATTTTCGTATTATCATATTCAGATAAGTTGGACTACTTTAGACGTATTTTTCAATTAGACGCTGACTGTACTCGTACACAGTATCGTAAAGATGTTTGTAGTAAAAAAATGTGTGCGTCTCAAGACGCCCGACACGGATAAATACATACTTATATTATAAATGCGAAAGTAACCCTGTCTGTCTGTCTGTTCCTTTTCAATCTAAAACTGCTTAGCTGATTGAAATGAAATTGAGTACACAGATTCTCAGGAGCCTGAGCCATTCTCAGGCTTTTTTTTATGCTGTATGAGCCTTCATTTGACCACAATCTCACTGGCTCCAGGCTATAGGCATCTTTACACAACGGGAAAATCCACTATAACTTAGGTAACACCGCGGGGTAACTTACAAAGTATATTAATAAGCTGTCCTAAATGCTGTAGCTGACGTATGTGTGATAGAAAGGGCCAAACAGAAGCACCGTAAAGGGTTTCGTAACGAAGTGATTTAAAAAGACGTTATCACTTTTTTCACCTTTAAAAACAGACGCGAGTTAAAATAAAAATAAATGAATATCTCCGGACTACTCACACAGCATCATCATCATCATCATCATCATCATCACCCTATTAACGTTCCCACTGCTGGGACACAGGGACTTCTCTCTTGACGAGAGAGATTAGGCCTTAATTCACCACGCTGGCCAAGTGCGGGTTGGTGAATGTCACATGCCCTTCAAACTCTTTTAAAGTTCTCAGAACATGCCGGTTTCCTCACGATGTTTGCCTTCACCGTTAAAGCACGTGTTTAAAGCGCACATAAATTTCTCAAGAAGATAAATCCAGAGGTGCGTGGCGGGGTTTGAACCCACGACCATCGGAATGAAAGTCAAGTGTCCTCCCACTTAGCCAACACGGCTTACACACAGCATCACCTAACCCCAATCTAAGCAGAGCTTGTACTATGGGTGTTAGGTGACTGATATACTACATAGATACATTTTTTTTTGTAAATACATACTTACATACAATGATGCTTAGAAAACACCCAGACCCGAAACCGTTACAGTTACAATATTCATTTTGAAAACGGGTACGGTTGTGAGTTAAATACTTATTTGGGCCCTACTCGCATCCCATTAGAAGCGTACCCTACCCTATAACTGGTATACAGTCAACTTACAATAGATATGCAGTCTCCGTAGCCGGCGGCCATTGCGGAATCCACGCAGGTTTCATTACATTCAATTTAGCTCCACAACCCCAAGAACCACCCAACACGGCAATTTTAATTGTGAAATAGCGGCAAAAATGGAACTCAACATTTCATTTCTGTTGATTTTTGATCATGCCTGAGAGACAATTAAATTTCTTATAATTGGACTCTGTGTCACTTTGCCAGTGTCAAGTTAAATAAAATTATATAGCAGAGAGTTTATTGGCGATGCAAAGATTCTAACTAGCGCCTCTAGTGTCAAAATTGTGAAGCTGTCTAATAACGACACTTTGACAGTTTTCGTTACAATTAACGTCTGGGAAAAACATAAATAATAAATACAAATCAGATATAAACAAAGTGTCGTTCTTAGACAGTTTCTAAATTCGCCGCTAGAGGCGTGAAAAGATTATCCTTTGCATCGCCAATAATCACTAAGTTTAAAGTAAAAAAGATGTTTCTCAGTTGAGCGCCATTTTGTGCCCTGACCCAGCGTGACTTCATTCAATCACTCTATGTATAATAATTGACCACAGCTATAATCACATTAAAATTTACTAATTTATACCAGTGTCATAGTATCAAAAATTAATTAATTTAAGATCACTGTAAACTAAACTAAAACCAGGTATTAGAGAGTAAAACGTAGTGATTATATACTCTCTGGAGAGTATAAAATCACTAGGTACGTTTGATGTTGCCATGTTGACAAGCCTTGACAAACTCCTGGCAGAGAGTATATAATCACTACGTTACTCCTGGTATGAATTATGGAAGTATTGTGTATTCTATAAATCTATGGCATATCTAACGAAACGTGAACTTGTCTGTGGAAGAGGTATAAAATGTTAAATTTTTATTGAGTACCGAAAACAAATGCCATGTTCTATTTGTGTATTAGCTGTACGTTACAAAAAAAAACAAATTTCAATTAAAAAAAACCCCCGATTCCAGAACTTTAGTTCCCCTAAAAGTAAAAATGTGCACGATGTGCTTTCATTTGAGACCCCGAGACTCGAATATATTTGCAGATTTTCGGTATTCCTTCCCCATTTTTACGCTCATAACTTTTAAATGGGTCCTTTAAAAGTTATGGGCTTCGGCCGCGGCTTGTCACCACCCACCCTCCGGGCTGGGCCAGTGCGTGAAGCGATTATTTCGTGTTTCGTAATGTGGTCCGGAGAAGCCATCTACCTTCTAGGTCTTCATGCTCCATCTTAGACTCACATCGTCACTTTACATCAGGTGAGATTGTGGTCAAATGAAAGCCTATCTAACATAAAAAAAAAAACCCGTTTTTCATTAAATATGAACACTCGCGCGAAACTCACCTTTAATACAAAAATAAATTGCTCCATCCGTTCGGGAGCTATGATGTCCTGAGTCATCTCTGTCATCATCTATGTCTGTCTGTCTGTCTGTCTGTCCATCCAGACGGACAGACATACAGACAGGCACGTCAAACTTACTCTTTTTTGTCGGTGGTTAAAAATACCGTTACACCTGTCTTATCGTTCATTCAAAGAAACAATTTTCTTTGTCTTCTTTACTAATTTTTCCCTGTATTTAATAGCCATTTATTTTATTTTTCTTTTTTGCTTTCCTTTATGCTACTGAGGAATAAACTTATAATTCTAAACAAAATTCTTAAAAATGTTGGTGGTTTAATAGAAATGATAACATAATGGTAGATACGTTTAAACGAGAGAAAATGATCAGAAAATTGTAAGTTGCTTATTTAGGAAAATAGTGTCATTTACAACAATTTCAATAATTAACTTTACTCACGATTAATTAAACAATAATCCGTCTTATTAATTTATTATATTACTAAACTAGCAGGCCCGTTCTGACTTTGTACGGATGCAAAAACGTTTCTCTTGAATGACTCTATCTAATGCTGAAAACCGCATATAGTTTTTGAGTTTATCGTGAACATAAAGACAAACCGACGCGGCATGGAACTGTTATCTACGTAGATACTTTTTTTTTGTGAATATATAAATATTATACATATAAAAAACCGAGACCCAAACCAGAAATTGTAGATTTTACAAAATCTGGTCCCGCGGCGGGAATCGTACCCGCACCTGCGCCTCAGTCGGACTTTCACTCACCGAGCCACAGTTTGTTTGTATGTTTGAACTAATCTCTGGAACTACTGCGATTTCCGATTTGACCAACTCTTTCAGTGTTGGATAGGCATTTACCGAAGGCTGGGCTACCGCGGGTTAATACGTTGTACCCGCGAGAAAATACAAAAATGCAACGCCTTTTCAAATTACTAGCGACCAGCCGAATTAAGTATATATTATAAATACATAATAAACCTTCCTCTTTAACTCATGTAATTTTAATGTATAGCTGATACTGAATTAAATCCTTTAATTAAGTTTTTTCAAAGATTTTTAATACAACTAAACTAAAAGATAAGCAATTTATTATCAAAAGGCAAATCACTAAATGTTTCAAAACAAATTTTATGTCGCGGTTAAAGTTAACGGCGAAGTCTTCTTAAATACCCGCCTACATTATTAGAATGAAACGGGATATATTTCAAAATTGGCGTACGTATTCTCCAGATACTGACTTACGGCGCCCAAACTTGGTCGTTCCCTAGCCGTCAAAAGTTAGCGCTCGGAGTTTGCCAGCGAAATATGAAGCCTATAATTTTTGGAGTAAATCTTTTAGATCGGATGCGAAACAGCCTACGTTCCAACATTAACATAGTTGAACTTAATGATTTATATTCTCTTTATGTGCGACTTCAATTACGGGTGCGTCGTGCGTGCTTATTTCACAAAACCGAGTAAACTAAGCAATGGTTAGTTATGTCAATAAAACGTGTCAATAGTCAAGACTTAGAGTATACAGTACTCTAAGGGTCAAGAGCTATTTCACTTTGAAACATGTGACTGAGTGAAATAGCTCTATATTCTAACCGTTGTTTATTTTAAATGGAAAATGGCGTTCAACTCCGTAGCATCTTTTTTAATTTATATTATTTTATTTAGCTTGACACTTGGCTAACTGACGCTTCAAGCGCAGAGTCCAATTATAATGAACTGAATTGTAATTGAGCGAAATAGCTTTTTATTCCAACCATTGTCTAATTTTTCCAGGATATGGTACAGGCCTTAATTCTTTTTTCTACTCAAAATTCAAAAGTGTATGAGTTGTCTCTATAAATAAAATATCATCATGATTCATAAAATAAGGAGTTTTATAAAACTTCTTATACGGAGGCATATGACTTCTTTGCTGTATCTAGTTCTCTCATAATCTGTTCATATAAGCCAGAGAGTATATAATCACTACGTTTTAATCAAAGCCGGCTAGCATGTCACATGGTGACTTTTTGAGTTTATTATCATTTTTAATATTTTGAGGAATTATTTTTATCTAATTGCGGAATCTATAGAATTAAGCATATAATTAATATATTTGGACCGTTTTCAACCAGTTTAGTTGAGGTGGTACCGAATCAGACTAGGTAACATGAAGTAGCGTAGCTGCATATTTGCAATCACAGCCCCATCATTAAGATAACAAACAAATTGGGATACCATTCCAGCAATGGACCATGTACAGATGATGATAATGATAATTTCTATTATAAGTCTTGTTATGGGCAATACTAATCTTTCCCTCAACATTCGTGGTTCCTAAATACTATAAATGCTTTTTTAAATTAGACTGAATAGAGTTTTCTTAAGATTTGACCTATCCAATCAAATAAGACAGCCCAAGTATCCGCTTTCTACATATTCATCAAAATACACTTTCTTCTAACTCATCTCAAATGCACACCCATATTTACGTTCCCACTGCTGGGACACAGGGACTTCTCTCTTGATTAGGCCTTAATTCCACCACGATTCCCAAGTGCGGGTTGGTGAATATCACATGTCCTTCATACTCAGAACATGCCGGTTTCCTCACGATGTTGGCCTTCGCCGTTAAAGCACGTGCTTAAATCGCACATTATTTTTTCAAGAAGTAAAATCCATAGGTGCGCCGTGGGATTGTACCGACGACTTAGCCAACACAGCATTTTGAAAATTACTTATACTTAATTGGTATTCTCTAGAGGTAATTCCAAATATCTCATAATAATAAAAAAACTCGAACGCCCCTGTCTAAGAAGTTACAAGCGCCTAGATTATTAGAATGAATTATGCAAAAAATGATTTACAAAATGCAGTTCGATAATGTTTCAAGTCATTTAAAATACCAAGTCTTCGTGGTCATTTAGGAGTTCAAAATACCATATCAAAGTAGCAGTCAATCTATCATTCATTCAATTAACCTGCTCGTGTTCGTCCTGAAGCGAATGCGCTGTCGCGTCGCGCGCTCTTATAAATAAACTTAAACCCCTGAACTCTAAAATCTATTTAGATGATATTTCCGGGAGCTTCGTTCTAGCGCTGGCGATGCGCTTGCAATCATTCAACTCATTCATCTCATTCTATTAGAAGGTAATCGCTTCGCCAGGAACTCATCAATGTATTGGACACTTTGGACAGGTCAATTAATTAGTTTCTGTGTTGTAGCCTGTAGCCTTTTGAAGGCGAGGTTTTGATGTCGCGGGTGGATACGAAGGCGTCCCCCATCAGTGCGGGGGGCAATTATGACCCCCATGAACATCGCGTTCTTCCCAAAGGCGGCACCACGTGAGTATGTTATTTAATTTTTAGACCTTTTCAGCCTGATCGTCTGTTTTAAGATTATTTGATGATTTTTGTTCATCATCATCACCCTATTAACGTTCCCACTGCTGGGACACAGGGACTTCTCTCTTGACGAGAGAGATTAGGCCTTAATTCACCACGCTGGCCAAGTGCGGGTTGGTGAATGTCACATGTCCTTCAAACTCTTTTTTAGAGTTCTCAGAACATGCCGGTTTCCTCACGATGTTGCCTTCACCGTTAAAGCACGTGTTTATAGCGCACATAAATTTCTCAAGAAGAAAAATCCAGAGGTGCGTGGCGGGGTTTGAACCCACGACCTTCGGAATGAAAGTCGAGTGTCCTCCCACTTAGCCAACACGGCTTTTTGTTAGATTGGATTATTAATTTCCAATAAATGGGATGCCATAGTTTAGAAGTTCCGTTTGTACGTAGCTACTGTTTTTCGACACACGTGTTTCAAGTATTTACATGACATAACTATGATACTTTGTGTCTTCCTCTTGAAACACTATCTTTTGCTCAAAATTGCTTAGAAAATAAATTAAAAAATAGTATAAGCAATGCAAGCGATCTTTTAGCGGAAGCTGATTTATTATATAAATCAGTTTATAATAAGTCAGTTATATAATAAATAAGTCATTCGTGTAAGTCCTACCATTTAAACAAATGGTGCATTCTTAAGACATCATTATTAAATGAACAGAACAGATTAAATGTTGGCCTTCCTATAGTTAACGGATAGACAAATTTCAACGTGTAGTGGCGTGTGGATTTTCGTTTCAGCATAGTCAGAAGCTTAATAGAATAAGCTTCTGAAAATTCACTAACTAGGTCAAGCTTAAACAGTTAATTCCTTTACCCTGTTATTTGTACTTTACTTGAATGGCATACTAAATATTTTTTGTTGGATCTTCCTCACAATAACAATTACTCCCGTGGTAAGTTTAGGACATACTTGCGCCTTACTTACTATCGTCTGATACGTTTAACATGTATTTAGAATACTATTAACAGCTTCCTAGCGTATCCTTTCTCCCAAATGATCCCCAGATAATCCTGGGACCTCCATCGAAATCAAACAAAGTCGAGTCTTTGGATTACAGCAACCTGGAGACGCTTGGGCATCTAGTAAAGGCGGCTCTGGGCACAGGCGTGATGGCCATCCCCCAAGGGTTCGGGCGCGCTGGTCTGATCACGGCCAGCATCGCCATGACTCTAGCCACGGCAGTCCTCACGCACTGCCTCGTCGTGGTCACCAAGTCGCGGTATGAGGCCTGCAAGCGGCGCAGCGTGCCCATCCTGTCGTACTCCGAGGCGGTGGAGGAGTGCATGTTGGCTGGCCCGCCGAGGATCCGCAAGATGGCCAAGGGGATAGGCCACTTTGTTACGATCATCCTGCTCGTCTTCCAACTCGGCACGGCGTGTATCTACATTGTATTCATGGCTGAGACTCTCCGCAAGGTAATATATGAATAACCAGTAGCTCAACATCATTTTATTCTATTTTTGTTTGCTTTTCAAGGCGCGGAAATGTTTGTGTAAAGGTTTGATTATTCATTTTTTAACATTATAGATTAGACTTACAGCATTACAATACTACCTCCCTCTCAGATGTAATAATATGTAACGAAACATTACTTGTGAATGCTCAAAAGTAGCATAAAGCTTTCTGAGATCAATCGATTTAAAATTTTTGTTTATGTATCTCATAGTCGAAGGTGAAGGTACCTACCAATATCATACTTTTGCGGTGAGAATGAATCTAAACCACTAAGTGCGATTGGAAGGGACACATATTCAAAATTGATTAACAAAACATCCGCGTAGAATTGAGATACAACTTTATGCGATAAAAGTAGTTTATTAAAAAATATACAGTCACAGTTTCTAGTGTGAACCTCTTAATAGTTCTTTAAACCTCTTTTGTGGTGTTTGTTGCGAGTGGACGGCACGAACTCTGGGAGGCATATGCCCAGCGGTGGGTTATATTATATATAGGGTGATAATTGATCCGAGAAATAACTGGAGAATGTCAGCGATTATTAAAAATGTATATTTATGAAAATACCTAAAAAGTAACTATCGATATCGTTTCGCCAACATCAACACGATAGTCATCTTACTGAATGAGAAGCAATAAAATACCAAGGGCATTATGATTGCGCTGTGGTGCAGGCGACTTCATGATAGATAAATCTTCCATTCGTTATGTAAATTGACAGGTAACACCGTCCAGGATCGCTTCCAGAGGTACGAAGGTCTGTGGTCATATAATAATACTTAGAATAGAATAGAAAACACTTTATTGTTCACCACACAGTAAAGAATAAACTTTACAAAAACCTTAACTATAAATTAAAAACAGGGTACGGCCTTATCGCTATGAGCGATCTCTTCCAGGCAACCTTGGGTTGGACAGGAAATAAAAGGAACGAAAACACTGTGGCGTGTATCAAATACAAGAAACACATTAAAAATAATACATCAAGTACCCTACTCATATAATTAACCCCTATACGGAATAACAAAATAACATTTAAGTCAAATCATTTTATTATTAGTATTTAAGTAATACTTGTAGTGCCCCGCGGTGGAACCCTCGTTATGATGGATTTCCCGCGGTAATAAGTAGCCTATGTTCCTTCTCAGGCTCTAAAGAATCTGAATACCAAACAGACAAAGTTACTTTCACATTTATAATATTAGTATAGATAGTCACAACTCACTGATGAAGAGCATTATAAATACCCAAGCATAAAATGGTGAAATTTTAACCCACCACCGAAAAAGAGCTGTTATAAGTTTGACGTGTCGTTCGGTCTGTCAGTCTGTCTGTCTGTGGCATCATAGCTCCCGAATGGAGGACACAAATTCAGTTTTCTTTTTTTTGTAGTAAAGGGGTATTAAGCGCGAATGTTCTTAGACATGTATAATGTATGTCGGTTAAGCCGTTTAAAAGTTGTGGGGGGTGAAAGTGGGGATGAAACCGAATGTGTACAAATATACTCGAGAAGTGTATCAAATGAAAGCGCAACACATTCAATTCATTTATTTCACTTTTGGGACATTAAAGTACACTTAGTTACGTCAATAAATTATTAGATACATTATGAATATTCGCAATAATTAAAATAATCAATTAATAATGCGGCTGAACAGTCGCTTTGTCAAAGCATGTATAAGCAGCTGTAAAGAGGCCAAATAATAAATTATTGGAACTAAATATAGATATAGAAACCTAACTTTTAGACTCCATATTAAAAAAGTTAAGTTTTTACATCATTAGGGACCAAAGTAAAATTCTTAATTCTATTTCATTTTACAGAAAGACAGTAGGTACAAATGATTAAAAACATGTCATGGTAAAAACATGTCAAGATTATAATAATTGTTGATGCTGTTTTTTATGCATTGTCAAATTAGAAATAGTAGCGGCTGTAAAGCATAGTCAAAAGAACAGAAAAACATCATTACAAAATAGTATAACTTTTTACTTTTAAGGTAACAAAAGTTCTGGAACCTAAACCTACTAACCTACCAGTGGTTTTTTTTTATATTTAGATTAATAATCTAAATAACGTTTATCACTGAAATCGCCATTCACAGGTAATCAACGAGGAGGAGTCGCTAACTCTGTACATGGCGATCCTGTGGGTTCCGCTGGTGGCGTTTGCGCTGATCCCTAACCTGAAGATCCTCGCACCGTTCAGCATGCTGGCGAACCTGTTTATCCTCGTCGGCCTGGGGATAGTCTTCTACTTCATCTTGACGGAGGAAGGCGAGGTGGCCCAGCAGCAGAAGCTCAACATGTGGGGCACTGCAGCAGATTTCCCTATGTTCTTTGGCACGGCACTTTTTGCACTCTGTTCCGTCGGTGTGGTGAGTTTTGGCTACCATGGGGTACTGGTTCTTGCAGGAACTATAGATGGCAGCACTTCGACTTCGACGACGTCAGAATGTTAAATGTTTGACAGATATGGCAAACATTAAAATTAATGACATCAGTTAGCAGCACCGTTGATCTGCACGTTCCATAAGCCTACGATATGATTTGACACAAGTACGTGTCTGTGGAGTCGAGCTGTGCTACGAAAATACTTTTTTACAACTTACTCCCTGGGTTATGTGTCTAAGGGCCTGTTTCATTATCGCCGAGTAAAATTAGACAATAATTAAAATATAGCGCTGTTTCATTCAGTCACATGTGCTAAAGCGGGACATGTTATACTAGAGTTAACTAATCAAATGTTAGAGATAAGACATTACTAACCATGGCTTAATTTACTTGGATTTTATTAATAAGCTCTCATAATTAAAAACCTGTTTTGGTTGTTAAATAGATTTTTTGATACTAACTACTTTCTAGATTAGTGAGTTCATGAACAAACTTAATACTATAATATTCTAGGCAGAACTTAACGAGTCACGAGCGGTGGTTGATTTAAAGCGAAAAAGATATCTTCACACTATTGAGTTGAAATACTTTTAAGTCACCTGAAAATGATTAAATCAGCAAATCTATACACTTTTGTTATATTCTAAACGAAAGATAATACCTCAGTGCACTCTGATTGTTTCTGAGTAGGTATTTAATTGGGGATCGTGTTGTTATTAGTAGTAGCGGGTCTGATTCCCACCGAGGGGTCAAGTTTGTATGTTCTGCAAGCACTATCTCCTTGGTCTGGGTATTAAAATGTATAATAAAATATAATAATAAGTATAGAAAAAAGTAAAGCTAGGCATTAGCTTATAAAATATCCCAAGGTTAGGCTAATAGTCGGGTTACCGAAGTGACACCGTATAGCGGAATCGTTTTCTGGTTGAGACATGTCCTTTTTCAAAAACCTAAAAATGTAGTTTAAATTGTTTTAAAATTAAAAATTAAGTATTTATATTATATTCCCTCCATGTGGCATAGACGTTGTACAGTCAACAGCAAAAGTAAGTGATCAAAATCAACGTTTTAAAACATCTACTAGTACGTGTGACGACGCGCTAGATGTAACAAGTTATACAAAAATGTAAATTCCAAATGGAGTTTAAATTAGTCAAAAGAAAATGATTTAACACCGAGGATCGAAATAATTATGATCATTTACATAAGACACTTTTTTGTTCCTTTATTTATAACAAACTACAGTAGTCTATAACTTTTGGCCAAAAATACTGTACAGATATATGTAGTCAGTTCCTTTTGCTGTTGACTGTGCAACCCGTCTACTCTCTTACCTACAAGCACAGATTAGATACAAAAATTGAACCATTCAACGCTCGGGCGCCCGAAACTATTCGAGAATTAGTACGGACCATGGCGTCATTTGGCATGGAGTATCTATAACTACAAGTCATAATCATTCAGGTGCTGCAAGTGGAAAACAACATGAAGTACCCGAAGTCCTTCGGCAAGTGGTGCGGCACTCTGGACCAGAGCATGGTGATGGTGCTCATCCTGTACCTGGGCGTCGGCATCTGCGGCTACGCGCTGTACTGCGGGGACAAGTGTAAAGATACCATCACTCTGAATCTGCCCTCTGGCCCGTGGCGCGAAAAAGATACAAGTATACTCGATCTCTTCGCGCTACTACTAGTTAACGACTAGTGGAGTGTTTTACGACTGTAGAGAGAAAGAGATACCTAATTTATATAATATCGCAAGGTAAGGCTAAAAGCTACCGATTTACCTGTTTAAACCTGGCAACCCGAGTGCTGTGACTTGAATAGAATATGCAACTTAACGTTTTCATTATTCTATGGGCTTCTGACTTTCGATTGGTATTTTAATTTTTTGATTTGTGTGCTAAATGACGTTTCAAACCAATGTGTGGAGGTTTCATCTCATAAACGTAATCTATACTAATATTATAAAGAGGAAAGGTTTGATTTTTTGTTTGTTTGTTTGTTTGTCTCGAATAGGCTCTGAAACTACTGCACCGATTTAAAAAATTCTTTCACCATTCGAAAGCTACACTATCCCTGAGTGACATAGGCTATAATTAGTTTTCAAAAATAATATGATTTCTTACCAAACTCCGATAATGTAACCCATGGTGAAAAAAAAGAACCTAAAATCAATGCTGCGAAAACTATTGAATATATAACAAAGTGATGTATTACAACTTTGTAGAACTTATCATTATCTACAAAAAACGTCGTTACATCATATCTCTAACTATTATAGTTTTGTGACAATAAGCGATTTTTTTGAAAAAATAAACCTAAATATATCTTTAATCGCGAATGCTGCGAAAACTATTGAATATATAACAACAAAGTGATGTATTACAACTTTATAGAACTTATCATTATCTACAAAAAACGTCGGGGGTTAAAAATGAATCGCAAAATGTGTTGCTAAGCGCATAACTCAACAACGCCTATACCAATTTAGCCAATTTATTTTTTTAAATGTTTGTTGGAGTTTAAGATGGTTTTTAAGGAGAGAAAAATTCGAATAATTTTGAAACAATTTTGAATAATTACCCGTGCAAAGCCGGGGCGTGCCGCTAGTTATTAAATACTCTTTGAGCGTTACGTCTAGTGTTTCGGTTTCGCATAAAAAAAACGGAATTAATGTTGACCCTTTTTGTTGTCAGTCTGCCCAGCGTTGTGAACTGCCTGCTGGCCGTGGCGATGTTCATCAGCTACGTGCTGCACATCTTCCTGCCGATGGAGTGCATCTGGAAGTTGGTGAAGGCTGGATGCGTACGCGGGGATTCGAGCTCGCGGCGGCTGTGGTTTTTCGAGTGCATCACACGGTTCATCATAGTTTCTTGCACTTGTGAGTAAATGATTTTCTTTGTTTGTGTGTACCACCCTACATAAGGTTTTTATCTAGTAATTTTATGTTTGTACTGCGCCCTATATATTATCTACTGTGCAGGGATAAAACACCTGTTTATTTTATTTTAGTAAGAGGGTGCAGTGGTGGTTTAATAACCACCTACAGTTTACCGTGGGCTGTAGAATTAAATTAAAAGTAAATCTAATCTACTTTACTACATAGTGTTAAACAAAGCCTAAGTCAAAGTAAAAAATTAAAACGAAGTAACGTAGCTTACCACGTTTTCCATTATACGATACGGATGTGGTTCGAGTCCCACATTTCGCTAGAACCTAATCTACTTACATTAAATCGTCTCAATTTTTTTCTACACAAATTTAGAATAACGTTTCTAAATTTTATTATTAACGTTACGTGTCAAAAACGCAATCTCTTCGAGGCCATACTGTGGAACGTTTTTAATAATTACATACATAAATTAGTCCTAAAGTCTGTTTAATAACCGTTCACTAAAAGTTTTTCACCCTTGTTTATCTCTATTACAGTCGCAAAATAAGGCATTTATGCTTATTGTGTTTTTAAGTCAATTATAAAATTCAAAGTAACTCTCTCTGTCTGTCTGTTTGTTTCTCTTTCACGCAAAAACTAGTCAACCTATTTAAATGAAATTCAGTAAACAGATTCTCTAGAGCCTGAGATAAGACATTTGCTACTTATTACCATGCGAAACTCTATTATAACGCGGTAACACTGCGGTGCACTATTACTGTCTTATAATTGAACTCTGCGCTTGAAGCATCAGTTAGCTAGTGTCAATTTCAATAAAATTATGCAGTGTAAAGTATGTCACTCTGTTGTACCTACTCCGTTTTACATCATGTAAGACAAAGATAGATATAGTTTGGTGTTTCAGTTGTGGTAGCAGCTGTCGTCCCAATGCTGGGCCTCTTCATCTCTCTCTGCGGCGCGCTCTGCATGTCGCTGCTCGGTATCTGCTTCCCGGTGATGATGGAGGCCTGCCTGGCGTACCCGTACGAAGGGCGCGCCTACGGGCTGCTGTTTAAGGACGCGGTGCTCTTCCTCATGGGCGTGATGGCCCTGCTCTCCGGCACCATCGCAGCGCTCAAGCAGATCGTCGAGCACTTCATTAATTAGCGGTCAATACAGAGTTATGGCAAATGGCTGTTTTATTGCGTCGCGTACAGCTTACGTTAAGTTTAATTACAATTTCCGCAGGTGTCATTCAAACTGCACATCTCTTAGCAGAAACTGTCAATTGTCCCCAAATCCTACTTCGCAGCGCACCGATCTAAGGAAAATAAAAATTTTGGTAGGTTAGGTAAAGTACGTAAAGTATTCAAAGTTTTACGCATTTTACGCAATACATAAAACCAGAATTTTAGATCATACAAAATCCGGTCCCCTGGTGGAAACCGAATCCGCAACATCCTGCAGCGCCTCATAACAATAACAGTATAATCACTTATGCTTGACACTAAAATAAACAAAATAATATTATTGAAATATTCAATCAGTTCAGTTTCTCATTAATGGTGTTTGGTTTGTCGCAGTTTACCAGCGTCCAAGTCAGAGCTTCATAAGCACAGTATTGTAGAGATACTAACATAATAAATCTAAATTTAAAAATTTAAGAATAACTCCCGTTTCCAATGCCTTAATTTCCTTAAAAGCAAAACCATCTTCTCTAGACCAGATTTATTGCATAAGTTTGAAAGGAACTGTCCATAATCAAAGTGACTTCTAACTATCGTGTTGTATAGTAATTTCTGGAAATAGGGATGGGAGCCCCACCAGACCCCAGACAGAGTGCAGTGTATTGATGTTACTTTCGCATTTTTGTGATAGGTATGGCTGTGAAGTGAGGAGTGCCAAACATTATAGAATAACGTGCCTACGGAAGGAATATAAGAACAAAGAGAAGGCAAAAGAAAGAAGATAAATGTGGATAAGTGGGAGAAGCTAGTTTATCCGAAAATGCCTCAAGCCATGAGAATGTGTCATTGGCTGAAAGGTCATCTAAACGGGAGGATCCTATAACTAAAGCGTCTAATTTGTCTCCAGATAATAGTCGAAGGGGTTCTAGGCAATAAATTTTTACATAATTTGGAGCAGCCGTCGTTTTCCTTTTTTGAGATTTTTTTATAAACATAACTGCATTTTTTTATATGAGTTAAAATTCTTATGAGTCATAATCATAAGTGAAGAGTATGATTTCTCTCTTTCTCACTCATCACACATTCTATAAAAGTGTCACAAGCTTGAATGGGTGAATCTGTTTGTGTTCAAGAATTAAGTTTGAGATCAAGTGATGAAGTATAGGCTGACCAGTCTACGTTAGCTGTTCTTTAATTATTATTTGGAGAGGGCAATCCCTCTGCAATGAGGAATGACGCTATGTGGCAAAGTTATTTAGATAGATATTGTAATTGGGAAGTGATCTCTACCATATGATTCTGATAATAATATCCAAATAAAAAAGTGCTGTGGACCTCTTTTTTCCACATAATTTCCAAATATTATTTGGAAAAAGAGAGGTCCAGAGAACTTTTCAGATTCTGGGAAGGGTAAACACGTCGGTCGTGTCGGGGAGCCAAAAATAGTTCAGTTCAGTTCAGTTTCTTGTAATTGGACTTTGCGCTTGAAGCGACTATTTGCCAGTGACAAGTGAAATAAAATTAAAAAGTGAAAAAGATGTTATTCAGTTGAACGCCATTTTGACGCTTCAATTCAATGTGAAAATAAAAAAATAGAACAGAGCTAATGAAAAAGTTGTAATAATAAAAGAGAGTTGAATATGTCAATTTCAATGTGTGAGATTGACATTTTATATCAGCTGATAAGTTGTCATGTCAACGTACCATCAATCCAAGCATAACCTAAAAACAATACAAAATTCTATGCGAATTCAATTTTATCTAATAATATTTTACAAACACGAATAATTATTTCAAATATTTTGGCATAAATGGGTGTAAAACTTACGTAGAATGTTGTCAATTAAAAGATTGCCGACGCTATCTGCGTCTAAAATTCAGTCGAAATTGTGTTTCGATGTAAGAAACCCAGTAGTTGAGCAATATGTAAATAAACACAGTCATAGAAGTTTTGTAAAGTTATGCAGGTCTTTCTCTGTGTTACATCATTTGACAAACAAGTCCAGAGATCCGGTAAGAAAACTTTGATATTATGATCAATCACTGTTGATATTATTTTATATCATCTAGTTATGAATTTTTTACAGAACATGAGATGAGAATCTGTTTAAAGTTTTAAATTCTATTACGTTTTTAGTTGGTAAATGTTATTTCTTAATTTACTTAGTTGAAATATTTTATAAAAAAAAATCTGACAGATTTTTATAAAACAATGTTACTTTTCTTTAATCAAAAGCAACTTAAAATGTTGTACTTCTAAAACATCTCAATTTTTCTTTTACAGCAACTTCGTAAATTCAATGCGGAATACAAAGCTGCCTGTGCTTTGTTGTCTCGATCAAATTTGCCGAGTCTCAGCAGCCCTTTCAATGCATGTCTACGAGGTTTACACACCACACCACAACGGCCGACCAAGAAAGAAGATGATAAAAATGAAAAGGATAAGGTAACTACTGAGCTATTATGCTGAGATTAATGGTACCTTCTTATATTTATTACTAGCAGCCCGCCCCGTAACACACGGGTAATTATTCTGGTTTTTCCGGCAATAAGTTGACTTTTTCTTGCTGTACATGCCCTAGACTTCTACCAACAAAAAAAAATTGGTCAAATTCGTTTAGTCCTTGTTAAGTTATGTGCTGACCAACATAATGTTATTTTATTTTTATATTATAGTGGCTGGAAGGCCAATGGACAAAGGCCATGAGCATAAATTATATAACCTTGTTGTTGTTTTATTTATTTAATAGGACCACCAACTCGAAAATATACTTTCGAATACACTTAAGAATGATACACAAAATTATATACTAGTGCTTCCTCAATCACAGCAAGCAGTGCCAGTTTCCTCTCTCAAAGTATAACCATTATGCATTAATGATCTGTGATGTACCCATCATAATTGTGTTACAAACAAATATAATTTAAACTGAAATAATTTAAGTTTCACATACTTCCAGGATAAAAATAAAGAAGAAATATCATCGCTACTTATGAAAGCAGCTTTCTGGATGATGACTACAATAATCCTCTTAATGATAAGCTCACTACTGATGCCTGGGGACCCCAACCATAACGAGGTATGCAAAAGATAATGAATTGATTTTTTTATTTTAATTGACTTAATAAATAATTTTTATCCATCTTAAGGTCTTATAAATCAAAATAGTGTAGGTTCTTATATTAGGGCAAACCAAGAAATATTAAATACCAAATTTACATCTTAGTAAGTAATATACCATATATAATTTAGTTCTCAGTCGAATTCAATACTATAAATAAATAAAATTAAAAAAATATTTTTGTTGCAATAAACATGGAATAACATCTTTATTATTAAAATTAAACAAAATTGTTTATTTCAGACACAGTTATTAAGTAGAGCTTGTACTTTGTATATTATGTGACTGCAATACTATATAGAAAAAGAAACAGATAGACTACAACCAGATATTATAGATCATACCAAACTGGTACCTGTAAGAATGTAACCTATAACCTCTAATAAAATACACAAATCCTCTGTCATTTTTAATATTAAGAATCTCTTTGATATTTCCAGTTAATCCGATACGTCTCATGGAATGAGTTTGTGTACTCGATGCTGTCAAAGGGTGAGGTTGAAGAGCTGATTGTCCGCCCTGACATGGAAGTGGTCACAATTATACTGCATGAGGGTGCAGTTGTCAAAGGCAAACAAGTATGTTGTTTTTTTATATATTTTTTAATTTTTAACTTATAGCATATCGTAATCATAGTCCGTAATGAAATTCCACTTTGCTTCAACAAGGAGTAGGGCTGGTTAGGGCCAATTTAGGCAAGGGTATATATTTTGTTGAATTAAAAACAACGATTTTTATGTCATTCTTATTTTAGAGAACAACATTTTTTGTGTTATTAACCAGATTAGTACCTATCACACACAAAAAAAGTACACTTAGAATAATGATAAAAAAAACAAACAATTAAAAACCTCGAAATTAAATCGTCGACGAGGAATTAAAATCATCAACCGATACCTACAGCACTCGCCTTGCTGCAAACCTTCAAAACCAGCAATATCAGCAAAGACTGAAGAGAAAGACGATGATATTCAATAACTGAACATGGAATACCATAAATTAATAAGAGGATGTTTCAACTGGGAGGCCACAAGCCATTGATCACCCAAAAAGTCTAATAAAAGCTTAACTGATCTTAGATAGTAACAAGAACAGAAAAAAAAGAAAGAATAACATTAAACACATTATATGATACATAAATTATCAGTAATTTATTTATTTTTGATATATTTTGTTTTTATTATCTGGGCTTTTTTACATTCTGTCAAATTTGACTGCATTCCTGTAAACCTCAATCGCAACCCAAGGGCAGCAGATGAAAATCAGTGGTTGCACTTTGTGCAAAACACATCACTGAGCTGGTGCCTTTTTGCTACACTGCAACACACACGTTCATCATATATGTATTAAGAATTATTAGTTTTGTCTAAATATAATGTTTTAGTTAAGGCCTTTTATTTCTTGTATTCATTTATTATGTGTGTGTGTTTTTCGCGTGCAAATAAATCATTTCCTTACTTACTTAATAATGATAATGGAAAACACTCCTAGGCGAGATGTCAGTGCAGATCTCGGTCCCCCCACTTAGAATTAGAATGTGCTTTCAGCGATGGTAATTGTGACTTGTGTTGTCTTTAGGCTTCACACCGCGTGTACCACATGAACGTGGGCGACATCCAACGCTTCGAAGAGAAACTGCGCCAGGTCGAGCAGAGCCTTGGAGTCAAAGAAGGTAAGATATAGACCAATAAGCGAAATACACTGAAATTCTTTAAATTTGAGCGGGAAGAAGTAAACAGCCTTACCCTACTTAAAGGTACTAGCTAGAGCTTTTCATGTAGGACACTGCAGAACACAGGCCACACACAAATTTTTATTCAGTCATAGGTTGTCCACCACAACCACAATACCGCGGTTAGTCAACACTCGCCACGTGTGGCAGGTGGGTTGGTGAACGCAGTACTAAGAGTTGTAGTCCAAGAATAGCTTTATTCTCATAAATTCTTTATAATGTTGAATACATAGTAGCCTATTGTGGTCTATACGGCAATGGTGTCTTCTGATATTAGTTGGGCTTGCAACTTCGCCCTTGCTTTGCGTTTATTGTCGATTTAAGAGGGTAGGACCTTTATTTATTCCTCTCTCATATCTAATCTACACTATTTAAATTTATAACGGAATCAGTCGCTGGCGCACTAAGCAAGCGAGTTGATGTGTGTATGCTTGTTACTTCTTCACGTCGAAAAACTTTGAGTAATTTTTACTAAAATTTGGTGTGGGGTTAGCTGACCTGTTTTTACACATAGGCTAGCAATTAAATAGCTTTATTTCCTTAATATCTTGACGTTTATGTGAATAAGTAAATATGTTGTCAAATTTTAAGCGGCGCGCTGTTTATTTGATGTTTATGTTTATAAGGCCCTTCGCCCACGGCGACTTTATATACTAATGCGGTTGCGTGTTTCGTAAACGCTCAGCAACCGAATGCCATCGGTCTACAGCAATTACAGCATCGCGACAGAAATTTAATACAATTAAAGATAGAGAGTGTGAGAATGTGGTAAATGGTGTAAACATGATCATTTCAGCCATAGGAGAAATGCACCTTAAAAGTGAACAGTTATTTTGGTCGTCCTACTCTGCGCTTGCCGATCCGCGGCCGAATTCGAGAACTTTTCGCCTTGTCTTCTGTGGTTTAGGACTTCTTGAACCTGCTTAAAAGAGCTTATTCTCTTAGCTAAGTACCTTTTTTCTTCTACGTTGGATATGTAATGCTTAAAGCGATTTTTGATTTCATGTAACATGGTAGAAATTCAGTCTGAGCTAAGCAATCACCAGTTACAATGGATTTTCCCGCGGAATTACATGTTTCACATTTTAACACGACTACTTTTCAATAGACTTTTTTCAACCGCGTATGTGACAAGCATTGGCAATTCAACTCTGCGTACAGTTGCCTCAGTGATACTTATATGAAAATACAAATAATAAATTAGAGTATATTATTTATAGTAAATACTTAGAGTATAATTTATAGGTATTATAACTGTTGTTTAATTTACCTCTTTGCAATAAATACAAAGTTCACGACTTAATGATCTCGTCGAAACAAATTTTGACTTTGACTACTACATATTTATCTAGTTAATATGGCTAAAATACTCAACGAATAGCTCATACACACGAATTTCACACACTAAGAGCTTATATGACAAAATCCGTGGAAACTAAGCAATGATTAGTTACATGCAAGTGCTATCTTGCTTTGCCACATGTGACTGAGCGAGATAGCTCTATATTTTCACCATCGTCTTATTTTACTCAGAGATATTGAAACATCTCCTAACTCTTAAAAATGCGACCTAAAATTCCAACACTAAACAAACATGGCGGTTTCTAACCATAGCGTTTGACAACCAGTTTTGAGTGAACCATATGATATAGTATATTATATTTCCGTATGTAAGCTGACTGGCTGTTAGTTTGTAAGTAGGTATGTGTTAATCCGTGTCACCGAAGATTTTGCCTGAAAACCAGCGTTGCACGATGCGTAGAAACATAAAGCTAGGCGAAACCTTTTGGTCCACGCACAGTAAAATGTAAATAACTATATACATATGTGGATTAATAAATGGATTATTTCTTTGTTTGACAACAGGAGTGCGAGTGATATACGACCGCAACGGCAGCATCGCCGGCAAAGTGATCACGTCGCTGCTAATCGGAGCCGTAGTCCTCTCCCTGCTGTACTCCACCAAGAGCATGCGCATGAATATTAACCTCGGCGGGTTTGTGAGTACCAAGCATTATACATTTTAGGCAGAAGAACAGAAACTCATCATCAGCATCATCCTGCCCTTGTGACACACACACACACTATGACATGTGGGGTCGGCACATCATGTGTTTTTCTTCCATTTCCCTCTATCACCCGTCATCTCAGCACTCACTCCTTTCTTACACAAATCTTCTAGAAAAGAAACTGTATTAAGAAAATATTGCTAATGCTGAAAATACTTTTCATATTGGATTGTGATTGGACTATTGTAATTTATGTTATGTCCTTTATAGTCTGATTGCTTATAATTTATTAGAAAATAATAATTAATTTGGTTGTACACGCGCATTTAACAGTATGATTTTTTAGTTTTTACAAGCATAGATTTTCGTATATAGATAATTTAAGCTTGCTAGATTTCTCAATCTCCATTTATGACCTATCTGGACACTAATTCAGCAACAACTTTATACAAATAGGTAGTACCTAAGTTGACCTTTAGTGTAGTGATATCGGTTTGCTAATAAAGTAATATTTTCATGCTTGCCGAAGACGTCATTCAAGGTAAAGCCACACACACTGACATACATCTCCCAAGATAACGCAAGTATTACGATTGGTATTGAAACCAAGCGTGCCGACTTTTGCCTGTATTATGAAGTCGGAAGAAATCGCTAGTTCCGATATTTGTCGTCTCCTCACACACAAAGGTTAGATCAAGCGTCCAAAGTAAACGCGGCAACGTAATGTGAATATTAATTAATATTATTTGCGTCTGGCTGCAACGTACGCGGTGGTCCGAAGTTAGCGGCGCCCAACCTGGACGATTAGTCGGGGTTCGGACACGCGAAGTAAATGCATTAGCTTATTTAGGTAGATGCGTGTCTGTAACCACACACTTTTCTTAGACAGAAACCTTGTATTTTTAAAGATAACTAGCAATACTGCTTATATTCTATCAACATCTTTATCATAGAGAAGCTCTATGTATGATGGAGAGTATATTTTAGGGTATCATAATGAATTCAGGAGCTTAAGGTACATATAAAAAATTAAATAAAAATGCACATTGATTCGGATTTATGTCAAACACGTCTTAATGGTTATCCGTCGTTGTCCGACGCTGTCAATGAAAGAAGACTGCCATACAACAAAACTATGCAATCTGACTTTCTTTTGGCCGCTGTATTTAAATAAAAACATATTTTTCCAAATAACGTGCCTCTACAAAGCAATGTTATGGGTAGATGATAAATATTGACTAAAAAGATCCTGCAGTCTCTATAACCTATAGAATTTACTCACTAGATGGCGTGATTAAATTATATTACTTATTTGTAGAACCAGCTAGGCCGCGCCAAGTTCACGCTGGTGGACTCGATGAGCGGCCAGGGCAGAGGCGTCAAGTTCGAGGATGTGGCCGGCCTGCAGGAGGCCAAGGTCGAGGTCATGGAGTTCGTGGATTATCTCAAACGACCGGACCATTATAAAAGTCTGGGGGCGAAGGTAAAGTTCATTTTGTGACTGTTTTTTTAAGATCTGAAAATCACAAGTTCGTCAGGGAAAACGTTACAAGAAATTACGAAGTTGTAAAGGTTTAGATATTTCTATATTGAAGCAGAAATACTGAACTGGTTTAACTGCATGCAGTTGCAAGCAGCAGTATCTTATAAAAATTTGGATATGTTTTGAGGTATCAAACATAAAAATTATGTGCCAATCAATCATTTACTAACACCAAAGAAAGTTTTACATAAATTAAATCAGTCTTTAGGAATTTACCTATTGTGCCAGTTAGAAACTGTGGTATGCAAACATATAAAATACCTTACAAAGGCATATAAACAAATACCTTACAGGCTAACACACATACTATTTTATATCACTCATAAATAATTGGGGATTTTCGTGAACGCAACCCTCAAACGTCCTAGTGAAATATAGAATATCTTCTTTTTTAGGGATGTCGGTCAAATAAATGTTCTACTAGTAGTTCCCCGCGGTGTTACACGCGTTATAACGGGTTTTCCCACGGTAAAAAATACCCTATGTCCTTTCTCAGGCTCTAGTGAATCTGTGTACCAAATTTCATTTAAATCGGTTCATTAGTTTTTGCATGAAAGAGGAACAGACAGAGTTACTGTCGCATTTATAATATGGATGGATTTTCCGTTTTCAGGTGCCGAAGGGCGCTCTACTCCTGGGCCCCCCCGGCTGCGGCAAGACGCTGCTGGCGAAGGCGGTGGCGACGGAAGCCAACGTGCCCTTCCTCTCCATGAACGGCTCCGAGTTTATAGAGATGATCGGTGGGCTCGGCGCCGCGCGCGTCAGGTAAGGGTCTAGACAGATGGACTGCAATTCAACTGCAATCCGACTGCAAAATGGCAGTTCAGATGCAGTTTGAATGCAGTTGGCTCGACTGCAATCAAACTGCACGTCGCAGTTACTAACTGCACTCAGACTGCAATCCAACTGCACGCCAACTGCCCGTCGACGTGCAGTTTGATTGCAGTCGAGCCAACTGCATTCAAACTGAACTGCCATTTTGCAGTCGGATTACTCATTACAATAAATATAGAGGTACAACAAACAAAGAAAATTTGTCAAAGTCAAAACATACATGGACAGGTCAACTTAAAGTTAATTGGGGTTGAGCTGCTGCTCTGAGATACAGTTTCTGATTAGTTCAGTTGGTTCCGAAACCTTGACTGTATGCAAAATATGGCTCATATTATACTTGGTGCAATTAAACCTAGTTCTAATTTAGATTTAGTGTAGTATAAGGTGGTCTGTAAGACATCGTATTATCGATAAGATGTACCTTTTGTATTTTTTTTTTATAATATAAACCGTTTGTTTTAAGTTTTTTATATTATATTCTGAAACTAGTAGCAAAAAATAGAGAAAATTGGAAATCTTTGGAGGAGGCCTATACCCAAAACGGGGTTCTTACTGAGGAGAAATAATAGCACCTAGAATAACTATTACAATAATTAAATTAAACATTAACTATTTCCATAAAATTGTAAAACTGTGTTAAGTAAGAAATAAAGGAGGCTTTATTATTATTATATTATATTCTATGAATAAATAATGTTGTTCACAGAGATTTGTTCAAAGAGGCCGCGTCCCGCTGTCCCTGCATTATCTACATAGACGAGCTGGACGCGGTCGGGCGAGCTCGCGCGTCCGGTCCCGCCGCGCTCGGGCCCGGCGGCGGCGAGGGCGAGCAGACGCTCAACCAGCTGCTGGTCGAGATGGACGGCATGAAGAGTCGCGATGGAGTGGTCGTGCTGGCCAGCACTAATAGAGCTGACGTGCTGGATAAGGTAAAGAATAATCTAAATGTTTATTATGATTAAAACGGGTAACATACCATGATTTGACGGTTTTTGAGTTTTCCGATATTTCGACGCTGTTGCAAGCGAAAGCGAAATATATATAAATAGGCGTCGAAATATCGGGAAACTCAAAAACCGTCAAATCATGGTATGTTACCCGTTTTAAATCATAATATTGTTAAAAACCATGATAATTTAAAAAGTTATATCTAAATGTTTATTTATTTTATTTATTTTATTCTATTCGGAAAACAAACAGTTTCACTTACTAACTAAATCACAATACAAACAACTCAGAACCATTCACATGTTTCCACATAGCGTGACTAATTAACAAAACAACACGACTTCTTATTATTCACTTACTTATAGATAAATTTGAAAATTTCTAGTGAGTAATAAAAACAGAGTAGGTACTGAAAAAAACTAATAATAAGAAAAACAAAATAGGCTAAATAATGAATGACTAACAATTAACAGAGTCAAACCAGCGTTTTGTCAATAAGCTACTGAGTCTGCTGGCTTTTGTATCAAACAAGTCGAGTCGATATCGGGTATGTCAGTTAAGCAGTTAAGTCATTAAATGAAGAAGAGGCTTTGCAAAAGTACGAGTTTTGTCTATAATTTGTATAGCAAAAAGGGGTTTCCTATCCAATAGGATGTCTAACGGGTCTACTACTAATGTACAATTAAAAAAAAATCCCGATTCCAGAACCCTTGTTCCCTTAAAAGTAAAATGTCATACTATTATTGTTATGTTCACGTGATGCGCTTTCATTTGAGACCCCACTCGAGTATATTTGCAGATTTTCGGTTTTCCTTCCCCACTATTACCTAATTTTTTACAAACATGGTCTAAAAACACTCGCACGAAAGTCACCTTTCATGCAAGAAAAAAATTGTAATCGTTATCCGTTTGGGAGCTGTGACGTCCCAGACAGGCAGACGCACATACTTGTTTCAAGTAGAAAAATACAGAATACAGATCATTTATTTGCACACATGGGTGTTTATGAATATTATAAGCACCATTAGGCAGCGTTTTTCTTTCCCTTTCGCTGCAATTTCCCCAGAATATAATGCCGTATCGCAATTTAGAAGAGACGTAACTATGATAAACTGTTTTAAGTACATCCAAGCTAACAATTTTTCGAAGTTTATAAATCATATAAGAATATTTACTGAGTGCATTGCATACTTCTTCAGCCTGAAACTGCCATGTTAGTTGTTTATCAATAACAAGACCCAAAAATGATGTAGCGGATGTATTTTCTATTATCTGATTATACTAGGTAGCGGTGAGCGTTGTGAAAAATGCATTACTTTCGTTTTCCATCCACTGGTACGCGGCGGTGTTGGAACCCACGATTTTCGGAATGAAAGTCGAGTGTGCTACCACTTCGCCAACACGGCTTACAACAACATGTATTATTTGACTGCCTCATTGGCGTTGTGGGCTAAGGTCCGCTTGCGGCGTAAGAGGCAGCGGGTTCGATTCCCGCCGATAAGTTAAGTGTTTGTATGATCAGCAAGCACTGTCTCCTTGGTCTGGGTATATATGTAAAATTAAAAAAATATATAATGTATGTAATGTATGACTATTATATTAAGTATATCAGATGTCTAGTACCTGTAACACATGCTAAGAGCTTAACACGGGGCTAAATGTTGTTGTGTGGATAGTTCGCAAATATTTATTTATTTATTATTTACTATATTAAGTATATCAGATGTCTAGTACCCGAAACCCAAGCTAAGAGCTTACCACGGGGCTATTATAATGTTGTGTCGATTGTCCGGAAATATTTTATATATAATTTTGTAATAATATAATTTTGTGTGGTAGGCCTTGCTGCGGCCGGGGCGCTTCGACAGACACATCCTGATAGACCTGCCCACGCTGAAGGAGCGAGAAGACATCTTCACCCGTCACCTGAAATCTATTGTGCTGGAGGAGTTACCCAGAGCTTATGTGCAACGGTATATAAATAATATGTATAATAAAAAAAATCTATCTATGTATGTCTATTATATTAAGTATATCCGATATCTAGTTCCCGTAACACAAGCTAACAGCTTACCACGGGGCTAGATGTTATTGTTGATTGTCCGAATATATTTATTTTTTTATATATCTTAGGGCCTGTTTCACCATCTCCGACTAAAATGAGACAATGGTTGAAATGTAGAGTTATTTCCCTCTACTAAATAAGACAAAGCGAGATAGCTCTTGAGCTCTTCTTCAATCTTGAGCGAGATTGCTTAGTTTACTCGGATTTTCTGAAATAAGCCCTTACGTATGTATTCTTAAAAATTGCTATTTCTGGCTTATAGCACACAATAAGCCTATTTATGCCTTATATTGAGATGAGCAAGGGTGAAGAGCTTTTATTGAACTGTTATTAAACAGATTGAGCATTAATTTAGGTTTATGAATAACGTTTTTTTATCAAACGTTATAAGCTTTCTATAGGTCTGATATAAAAAAATAAATGTTATGAATTCGGGGATTAATCTTGTGTTGGAACTTTAATATTTGAGTTTTGTAATTTGTGTTTTACATCCTAACACAAGGGAGTGAAATAGTAATTTAAATATTGTATGAAAGTCCAATGTTATTGAGGTATGAAACATGAAATTTAGTAATTACGTTTCTTATAGGGTGTAGACACCCCACTAAGAAAGGGATTTGCGAAACTCTTCCCTTAAGGGAGTTAGAAGTTTGTATCAAAGTTCTCTGTTTTCAGGCATGCATCTTGAAATTGGGCAGTAAGGTGTCTCATGAGGTGTACACATCATTTAAGAACGGATTTTATTCGTTTATATATCAACCCCCCTTCTTTTCATTGGCACGAAGTGGTGGGCGCCCACTAGCGTTGTAGCTTTATTAGACAAAAACATAAAAAAAAATATATAGTCCAAAGTCATGAATTACCTGTACTCCAGAGTCACTTCAAGTAACCATGTTCAATTTGTAAAATTTTGTACGTTTCTAGGATGTTGAAAACCAAACAATGGAAATAAATGATTTTGTATCTTGTATCTTGATATATTGGCGACACTGCCGTGACTGAGATACGCTGATATTTTAGTATATAAGATTTGCCTGTAAGGTGTATGTTATGGGCCTGAGGTACCTGAAATACGTAGATGATTTATTAATATTATATTTTTGACGACCTCTGTGGATCGGTGGGCGAACTTCCGCCTGAGGCGCAGGAGGTTGCGGGTTCGATTCCCGCCGGGGGACCTTGTACGATCTACAATTTCTGGTTTCGGGTCTGGTTGTTTTCTATGTATCAAATGTATGTATTTACAAAAAAAAATGTACAAGCCACTAGTACAAGCTCTGCTTAGTTTGGGGTTAGGTGATGCTGTGTGAGTAGTCCGGAAATATTTATATTTATTATTATTATATTTCAGGCTAGCATACCTAACTCCCGGGTTCAGCGGCGCAGACATAGCGAACGTGTGCAACGAAGCGGCCCTGCACGCGGCGCGCCACAAGCAGAACATCGTCAAGGCGACCGACCTCGAGTACGCCGTCGAAAGAGTCGTCGGTGAGTAAACATCTAGATACAGGGAACCTGCAGCCACTATTGGCGATGCAAAGATTATCCGCACGCCTCTAGCGGCGAAATTTAGAAACTGTCTAAGAACGACACTTTGTTTGTTTTTATTATTTACGTTTTTCTCTAACGTTAATTGTAACGAAAACTGTCAAATTGTCGTTCTTACACAGCTTCACATTTTGACACTAGAGGCGCTAGTTAAAAACTTTGCATTGCCAATAGGTGGCAGCACTAATTCAATAAAAATACTGTAATAAAACAATCTTTGTAAAAGCTTATTATAAAATGTCGGATTACCTTGACGACACAACTGCTTGGGGCGGAATCTGCTAACAGATAATTATGATTAATAAAAATACATTGATTTCGTAGGGAGAGACGGTAGTGATACACATTTGCTTAGCCAACATTCAGAGAGGATGATAACATCAATGTTTAATTCTATTCTATGTAGTAGTTCCAAAAGTTCGTCCAAATTCCAGCGAATACTTCTAATATTTAAGTATAAAAACTTTAGCCACAGATGTTGTATTAAATTTAATAATAATTTTTATGTCTTCAGAGCAGCTGACGAAAGATTCTAAATGTTTTAGGTTTTCGATATAGAAAATAGAAAAACATTTATTTTACACGCAATACCATATTACATAAAATAAAATTCTCTGTTAAGTGAACTGTATTGTTCTTCTGAGAATAAATATCTTTAAACCTAAATACGGAAACAAAAGCACACACATAATACTTTTATTTTATTATGGATATAACACTAATTCAAACATGACATTTAAAGTACTAGGCAATATAACATACATTTATCTTGAAACACACTTAGGAATCGGGGATTGTGCAATTGTGAACCCAAAAGGGTTGTGTTAAAATCTCAGCTGTGTATTGCCCTGAGCCTGTGACTTGTTCAGAGCAACGATGATATCTTCAATATTTCTTAAATCATAACATTTGCGTAGCAGTACCACATGGACATAAACTGATGGAATAATTAACTTCTTAGTTCTATGGGGGTGGACCAATGCGTGCGTACGTAGTCCTATTATCAGTCCTCGGGGCGTGGCGTAGTGTCGGATGGGCGTGACTTAGATACAAATGGCGGCTTCCCGAACAGTAATGGCGGCTAAAAGACAGTGATGGCGGCGATCCCGTGCGAGCGCTTCATTCAACCTCTTCACTAGTTATGAGCTCCGAATATTTTAATCAAACAATGTTCTAAAATTTAAATTGAAATAAATTAAAAGAATTATAAATATGGTCGGAGGCACATCTACTCGGTGTCGAGGACTGGGATGGGGGATATAGGCTGCTATGCTTTAGAGCATTTACCTTAACAATAATTCTGTTGATCATGATGCTATTAACAGTTATTAGGGGATATAACGCAAAACGCAGAACAGATTTTATGGTATTTTTGAACTCTTTCTGGAATCAAGAAACTCTTTTTATGGTTTCGGGTCTGGGTGTTTTCTATGTGTTGTATGTATGTAAATCCAAAAATAAATGTTTATATGTAGTATATCAGTCACCTAACAACACCCATTACAAGCTCTGCTTATTCGGGGTTAGAAGATGCTGTATGTTTAGTCCGGAAATATTTTATCATTTATTTAGTTATCTCTGTTTACGGTAGTGCTGCTGCTGTATTATGCCCTCTTGAAGCTTCATGCCAATAGATTATAGATGAGGTAGACAAATTATCAGAGTTGCAATACACATATTTAGATATTTTACGTTTTTGAAGTGAAACTTCTTTAGAATGGTTGTGATTTGAAATCGGATGCAACGGAAATGGAAATAAGATTGGCTTACCTGTCGGGTAAGCCAATCTTAAACGCTAACAAGGTTAAGCAACTTTGCGCGAAGCCAGTACTTGGATGGGTGACCGCCCGAACAAAATCTTTTTGCATAGTATTTTTTTTGTTTTTATTTTTTATTCTTATTCTTGTGTCGATTTACTGAAGTTTCCCTTCTATCATGTGTGAATCGCGCACTTACCTTTTTTTTTGATGTAGTGAGAATCAGGGTGTATGAAACTTACAAACCTTGTTGGAACAACAAATGCTATTTTAGGATTTCAACCGATTGTTGTTGAATTGTGTGCAGGTGGCACAGAGAAGCGGAGCCACGCGATGTCGCCGGCGGAGAAGGAGATAGTGGCGTACCACGAGTCGGGGCACGCGCTGGTGGGCTGGCTGCTGGAGCACACGGACGCGCTGCTGAAGGTCACCATCGTGCCGCGCACCAACATGGCGCTCGGCTTCGCGCAGTACACCACCTCCGACCAGAAGCTGTACAACAAGGAGGAGGTACCTAACACACCCACGATATACGACTCCCTCGTTGTTTTTTTGGAGTTTACTCCTTAAGAAACGATTTGAGTTATAAGGCCCGGTACAAAATTTTATGAGGAGTAAAATCAAAAAGTGTAACCCGAAAAGTTGAGGCGTTACGTAGAAAGAGACAAACATATATATCTGTGGGATTGAACGTATAAAAGAATGAGATGGAATACTACATTACACAGCGTATCTCATTCTCGGGGTCTCCTCTTTGCGCGATACTTCATAGTTGAGACTACGAAGTATCGCTGTATTTTATTTATTTAGAGGTATTGCTGTATTTTATTTATATTATTTTGTTACATACTTTATGTAATACGCTTTATTGAAGTAATATAAATAATCCGAATAATTACAGATATATGTTTGTTTCTCTTATCATTTAGCAGATACGTTCATTTACCCTTTTTTTCTATTCGATATATATCATAATTATAGTTCGTAAGGAGTAAACTCCACTCGTGCGTCGTAGCTGACACACACATACTTTTTGTATTTATTTATAAGGAGGGCTTACAGCTAAACTCAGCAAAATAAGTAGTTAAATTACAAGGTATTAAATTAAATTGTTTTTATATGCCGTGTTAGAAGTGGGAGCAAGTTCGACTTTCATTCCGAAGGTCGTGAGTTCAAACCTCGTCGCGCACCTCTGGATTTGAATGCTGGAAAATTACCTACAAATTACAATTAAATTACAGAAAGACATTTTTAAAGCCCTCGCGGACAAAAAACACAATTTCTAACAAATTACGACGTTAAACAAAAACAAATACTACTCGTTACAAAACTATACATTAATACACTTAACAACATACATTAATAGCAATAACTAATCTTTAATTTATGCGCATAAACCAAAGAATGACTGTTTATAACAAACCTAAGAATTTAACTATTACTATAAGAAACCCCAGCATCGCCAAAGAAATTACAACTTAAAAGCCGCCGTGCTTTATTCACACTTGTGTCTAACATCTTGCCCAGAAGTTGAGATAACAATACCTATCGCAACTTTAACTTCAGCTGCGCTGCGTATGGCGTCTCACCAAAGTATCATTGTAGTAGTAAAAAGAAAAATTAAAAATATGGGTGCATTTTTTTAGGTCATTTAAATTACTATCTGCTATTTTTAGTCAGCTACCCAATTCCATCAACAACCTTTTAACCGTAACTCGTCATCCTGATGATTCACATCTAAACATGTTTGAGGAAGTCATGTTATAGGAGAGGAAATTTGATACCCTTTACGGAGTAAGAATGTAGCCTCGTGTTTATGCGCATCTCCTTTTGTTTAAGTTATCTGTAATATTTTTGTTTTTATATGCCGTGTTAGAAGTGGAAGCAAGTTCGACTTCCATTCCGAAGGTCGTGAGTTCAAACCTCGTTGCGCACCTCTGGATTTGAATGCTGGAAAATTTACGTGCGCCTTAAACACGTTATTTAACGGTGAAGGCAAACAGCGTGAGGAAACCGGCACGTTCTGAGAACTTTGAAGAGTTTGAAAGACATGTGACATTCACCAACCCGCATTTGGCCAGCGTGGTGAATTAAGGCCTAATCTCTCTCGTCAAGAGAGAAGTCCCTGTGTCCCAGCAGTGGGAACGTAAATGATGATGGTGATGAATATTTATTTTAATTTGTTTTAACAGTTATTCGACCGAATGTGCATGGCGCTGGGCGGGCGGGCGGCCGAGGCCATCACCTTCAACTCGGTCACCAGCGGGGCTCAGAACGACCTGGAGAAAGTCACCAAAATCGCGTACGCACAGGTGAGTGATATGGATAGATTGATGGATGAAGTGTTTATTTGTAACTCCAATCACACACGTACAATAAACGGGCAAAAACAAAAGGGTACATTATTAACTTAAGATTAGATATAAGTTATCATGATTAGCGCACGTGTGCGTTGCAGTAAAACAAAAAGGCCACAGATTTTCAGCTGTCACCATAAGAGAGATATGGTCTAGTGCTTTAAGGAGAGCAGCTTTCATAAGGCCATCAAGCTATCATCTGTTATGATAGTGCGTTGATGGATATGTGGGAAGAGAGACGCTAAAGAAAAATTGGATGGACGGTGAAGCATTAGTACAAAGGGAGTGGGTGTTGATGTGTTGAAGGGACATACGCTCACGTAATCTTGTCACAAATTGATAGATATTAAATGTATGTTTTCATCATAGAAGTAGGATACACGCCCTCTAAGAAGGATTCTCTTAAGGGGGAAAACAAGAATAAGCCCCAATAGTCACACCGTCTGCTCGGAAATGTGACCGAAAAATACGTACATATCATTCGCAAATTTTGTTTCTCGTCGCGATTTTTATTAAATGTCAATAAAATAATAGATAAATATAAAAACCTTTTTTAAGCCGATTAAGAGCTGATTAAAATTGGAAAATGGATTTTGAATAATTCCAATCGCAAAATATTAACTACTTAAGAAAATAATTTGTACACGGATTAGTTGTTCTTGTTGTATTACTATCGGCTTACGGAATACGACAACATAATTGTTTATTTATATAACATGAAAATACACAAAATTCAATTCAGTTAACAAACTGAAGATCCTAATAGCTCTATGTCAAGAATAACTATTACACCTAAAGTACTTCAATTACTGTCTCTTTTAACTCTTGCAATTTGAACTTGATTAGGTCTTCTCGCTCCCACCCTACTTGTTTCTTTTTTATTAGCGAAAAAGTCCAGTTCAAATTCTGTAGTTTACGTTATGTTTAGTCTAAACAACTGGATAACGCTCGCGTTGCTTAAAACGTAATTCTGTATCAATCGCTTAAAACGCCACCGGTTGGTCGGGTTCTCGTTCTTGTCATTTATCAAACAAATACATACGTCTGAAAATGTTTTATTCTCCGACTAGCGGCCCGCCCCGGCTTCGCACGGGTAAAAAAAGTTCCCGGCAATTTTTCCTTATTTGCTCACCGTTTAGACCTACCCTGGACTACGAAAAACATTTTAAAACCACAATCAGCTCAATCGGCCCAGCCGTTCTCGAGTTTTAATCAGACTAACGAACAACAATTAATTTTTATTTATATAGATACATAATACAGATGACTTAAAGCAGAAAATGTTAACGTAACACAAAAATATTCATTTTTCATTTGGATAGTTTATTTGGTATTTATTTATTTTCCTTTTATATCTTCTTTACGTTACGCCACTGTCTATGTCGTTCTATTTATTTCCTGTCCATCCAAAGGTTGCCTGGAAGAGATCGCTCACAGCGATAGGGCCGCTCTTTGTACTCCAATGTATTGTCTTGTTATTGTTTGCAGTTTGTATTTTATTTGTGGTGTACAATAAAGAGTTATCTATCTATATATCTAAAAATACTCAATTAATTTAACAGATCCGAGTATACGGCATGTCCGATGCCGTCGGGCTGCTGTCCTTCCCGGAGCTGCGCGAGCACGGGCGCAGCCCCTTCAGCAAGACCCTGAAGAACCTCATAGACCTGGAGGCGCGCAAGCTGATCGCCAGCGCCTACTACAGGACCGAGGATGTGCTGCGCAACAACCAGGATAAGCTGGAGGCTGTGAGTAGACCTGTCTCTTTGATCCCTAAGACGGTTTACGGTTGTTTTTTAAAACAGTTATTTTCAAACGTAAAATGTTATCGTTTACTTTCAATAAGTTTTCAGCAACAGTTCCGAAGCCAAAATGTATAAAAAACTGACTATTATTGTATACTAGCACTAGCCCGCCCCGGCGTCGCACGGGTAAAAAAAGTTCCCGGCAATTATTCGATTTTTTCTCGCCTATTATACCTTCCCTAGACCTCCACGAACATTTCAAGACTAAGATAAGAGAAATCCGTTCAGCCGTTCTCGAGTTTTAATCAGACTAACGAACAACAATTCATTTTTATTTATATAGATTTAGTATAGACTAAGTATATGCAATTTGACATATTTGTTGTTGACTTATTTTGTTGGTATTAAAAACTGGTGATTGTGACGTTTAATTTTACTATCAATAATTGACTATAAACGACCATTCCAGCTCGCACAGGCGCTCCTCAAAGCTGAAACGCTGGACTGCAAGCAAGTGCAGGCGATCCTGGGCCCGCCGCCGTTCCCCGGGAAGAAGTTCGTGGAACCGGTCGAGTTCGAGTCCAACCTGAACAGCATGAAAGATGCCACGCAAGCTGACTCGGACTCCACGCCGGGCGCGCCCTCCGCCAAGCCGGGCCTCGCGCCCGAGGCCTCGCACAAGAATGACGCACAGGCGTAGAATACTGAATACATTAGAAAAGAAGAAAGAATCAAACCCTATTATACCTGAAAGTAAACAAAAAACAATAATACATGTGACGAAAAGGTGATCATTCAACAATATGCTGTGCTCCGAGTCAAACCACAGCGCTGTTCTTCCATGATCACCTTGAGCTAGTTGTTCTTATACTATTCAAACAATTAAAAATACAGTAAACCTAAAGACAAATATTAATATTTCTATAAACTATATGGAAAAAGGAGACAAATTCTAAATTGTCATTTTTTTTTATTCTAACTGATTTTATCAATTTGGTTTTACGTTTTTCATATTATTTAGACTATTTTTGACGCTTACATATATTTGAATTTAACGAGTATTGATTGTCTGTCCATTCATATTTTGGAGTATTGCACTTTTGGTAGAGAAATATCCCAGCGGATAACTGAAAAGTGAATTTGTTTAAATGTTTTGTAAGTACTTTCGATATGACGCATCTTGAGAATACGTGTATAATCTCAAAATTTAAAAAAATGTTAAATGGTAAGGTTATATATACCATTCCCTCTTTCCTTAAAACTGTTCCCATTATAGATACTGTTACTTGAATTTGTCAGCGAAATATGGACGCATTAAAATAACTGTGTTTATTTATGATGGACTTACTCTCTGAAAAGAGAGTAGCGTAATCACTACGAGTAATAAAAGTATTAATAAAAAGCTGACGGGAAATAATGTTAATACCTGACGCTGCGTTATGCCTGACCGTTTTTATAAATAAATAATAAATAAATAAATATTTCCGGACTAATCACACAGCATCACCTAACCCCAAACTAAGCAGAGCTTGTACTATGGGTGTTAGGTGACTGATATACTACATAGATACATTTTTTTTTTGTAAATACATTCATATTATACATAGAAAATACCCAGACCCGTAACCAGAAATTGCAGATCGTACAAAATCTGGTCCCGCGGCGGGAATCGAACCCTCCTGCGCCTCAGGCGGGCTTTCGCCCACCGAGCCACAGAGGTCGTCAACGTCGTTTTTAAGTCACACACGTTCTAAAGTGATCCATCAATTGTATAAAAACGCACCCGCGCCCGCATGATGCAGCGACATTATCACCCCATTAACGTTCCCACTGCTGGGACACAGGTACTTCCCTCTTGGCGAGAGAGATTAGGCCTTAATTCACCGCCGATCAACGTCACATGTCCTTCAAACTCTATAAAGTTCTCAGAGCATGCCGGTTTCCTCACTATGTTTGCCTTCGCCGTTAAAGCACGTGTTTATAATGCAGCGTCAGGGCTAAGATTAATTTGGACATCAGTTATCTTCTTTCTCTTTGTGCGATATGCTGCAGCGGACACTTGACATCGCTAGGACGTAGGTACTTACCATCAAATTGCTGTACGAGACATCGGCTGGTGTTAGGATTTACTAACATCTAAGACTGGACCTGAACGTCCGCTAGTTAATTGATCAGATGATGACGTCTCTTATCTGCCTTTGTGGCAGATGTAAAGATTTTTTATTAAATAATGAAAATTTAGTAAAGATTAATTGCATTGAACACTTAATAATTGAAGCAATTTGACTTTGTAATGGAATTTTATGTAGGTAACGCCGTAATCATATTTTTTCTTTAAATATTTAAAGAATACTGTTAGAAATCCTCGTTTGTAGATATTTTTATGATTCTGGGAAAACTTTTGTGCTAATAATAATGATTTTGTCTCTTTAGAAGTAGGACAATTGTAGATTAAAAATGAAGCATTTTTATATAATCTTGATATATTATTTGTAGATTGAAGCATAAGTTTTTTTATTTGTTACTTTCAGCACTAAAGTCTAGTTCCTTGTTTATTCAAAACGTTTTTTTAATTTTCTAAGTAAGTTCTTGGAAATAATATTAAAATATAGTCATATTCAAAGTATTGTGCTTAATTTGTATATTACTACTTATTTCCAAAGTTGACTTTTACCATGAAACATAATTAGAACACATTGACAAAATAATACCCACATTTTTCAAAGTGTAAATATTTTTAAAATAATTAATTTAATAAATAATTTCAATAAAAAAAAAATTGCATGAATTTGACTATTAAAAGTTGTTATGTACTGTCCTACTGTATTGTGGATCATTGATATATTTTTTAAAAGCAATTCTTGCGGCCTTGTAGAACCTATATTTCCCACATAGAACATGTAACATGACATTTAAACTTCTATGTTAAATCCTCTGTCGACATTGTATTTAATATGTTGTATAGTATCCTCGTAATAAAAATCACAAAAGCAATAATTGTCTTTTCTTTTCTAGAATTTCCTAACCTAATATAGAGCAGACAGCTAAACATGGCAATTTCTTGTCTATTATTCTTCTATTGACTTTTTCTCTTTCCAGCGGGCACGGCGATTCAAATAAGGACTAGAATAAAGTTTGCTTTCTAGGCAAAATGACAAAATGAACTAAACTACATTTTATTTTTGTTCAGTCAAAAAAGATAATTCTCACTTTACATTACTACCTAATATACTATAACTATTATAATTTTATGATGAACATAGTCTTAAACTGAACATGGACAAAACGAAACTTATGTCAAATGTCCATATGGTACTACTTCCGTTATGGTTGAGAACTCGATGCTCGAAGTCGTTGACGAGTATGTGTGCCTAGAACAGACGGTCCATTTAGAAAGGTCCAACTTTGAGTAAGAGGTCAAGCGCCGAATCCAAATCGGATGGATGGTCCGACTTACCTCAGTACATGTAGACGAAAGTCTTCAACAAATGCGTGTTACCAGTGATGTCCTATGGAGTCGAAACGTAGTGCTTCACTAAAGGCTTTATAATAAGCTCAGTGTCGCTCAAAGATCTATGGAGAGGGCTATGCACGGGGTTTCTTTACGTGATCGAATTAGAAATAACGAGATACGTAGAAGAATGCGGGTCACCGACATAGGCAAACGGATTAGCTCCTTGAAGTTTCATGTTGCTCGTAGAAAAGATTGTCGTTGGGCCTGAAAAGTTCTCAAGGTGGATGCAGGCTCTAATCAAAATAACTGGAAGTCTATGAAGGAGGCTTATGTCTATTAGTGGATGTCCTACAGCTGAATTCAGATACAACTATGATGATTATCATTTTACACACATATTAGACATTATTAGGCGTGTATCGAAATGTTTTTGTTGACATTTAAAATTCAAAACTTACAACTGAAATGTACTTCGTACCTACTCGTATGCGAAGAGTTAGTAACTTGCACACACTTTACTTTGTACCTGTTTTCAAAACAATCTTACTAAGAACACAAAGGTCTATAGTTCAAGCTTCCAACTTTTTTTTGGAGTTTACTCCTTAAGAAACGATTTGAGTTTTGAGTGAAGAAATTTTATGGGGAGTAAAATCAAGTGTTAACAAAAGTTAGGCGTTACGTAGAAAGAGACAAACATATAATCTGTAGGATTCAACGTGTAAAAGAATGAGATGGAATACCGTCGAAACGTCACGTTCGAAATAAGAACTTTAACGCATTTTGATTGGTTGTTTGTTGTGTCTCTGGATTGCGAGTTGCCATTTTTGACATTCGAATACGCGTTCGAAAAAGTATTCGTCTAGCATTCACTTAGAATTTCTCAGTGAGTAGAGGTAAGAGTGCAAAGTTATTCAGTAAAATCATCAATATTTACAAAAAAATTTTAGCTGGACGTTTCTTTTTCACTTGGATATCGTCTTACAAAGATAGCTTTTACGTTTTTGTGCAGGGAACTAAAACAATTGACGAATTTATGGTCCTCTCAACGCGTTTCGTTGGCACATATAATAAGTACCTTCTGTTATTTATTAATTAAAATATTAAAAAGAAGCTATAGTTTCGACACCTAATTAATTTGTTCTTTGCAGTATTTAAGAATGATATTATAATTCAAAGTGAAGAAATCAATCATCCTAAAATTGGATTTGTATAAATTGAACACAATTATTATTATTTTGTAACATACTTTATGTAATACGCTTTATTGAAGTAATATAAACAATCCGAATAATAACAGATATATGTTTGTTTCTCTTATCATTTTAGCAGATGCGTTCATGTACCCTTTTTTTCTATTCGATGTACATATGTATATCATAATATCTTTCGTAAGTAGTAAACTCCAATCGTGCGTCGTAGCTGACACACACACACACACTTTTTTTTTACGTTTAATCTGATATTAGCCCTCCACACCCTTAATAGAGCATAGGTTTACATTTTAAAATATGAAGTCACATTCTTTAAAACAGAGGACTTTCATATAAATTTTCAGTCCCTGTATAATCCCCGTAAATTTAAATGCCCCGTTTCGTAAATTTCGTTCTAAGCGAATATATATCATTATAAGGAATGCCACCACCTTCCAAATTTCAAGTTTCGTAGTTCAGAAATGTACTAACAGCAATCCATTTTAATTATTATGTTTAGAAGATACAACCACGAAAATAATGTTTTTTTTGTGCATTTTATATAAATTAAAACTAAGGTACCTACCAATTGAACATTCATTAATTGTATGGATTTTATATTGTATTAGGTGGTGGAAATCTATATACCTAAGGCTTCCGTAGCCAAATTGCAAAAATGGATTAGACCATATAGATTCGTCATGACATGTCTGCCTGTCTGTCCGTGTATGTCAAAGCCGATTTTTTAAAAGTTAAGAACTATGTTGTTGGAACTTGGTAAGTAGAGTCTCTGTGAACCGCATTAAGATTTGATGTATGTCTATTATATTAGGTATATCAGATGTCTAGTACCCGTAACACAAGCTTAGAGCTTACCACGGGGCTAGATGTTGTTGTGTGGATTGTCCGAAAATATTTATATTTATTTTGTATTTATTCCTAAATGTCAGAACTAAATAAACTTGATCACCATGCTCGCACCTCTTCATTACAGGAAAATAGACAACATTTCTTCAAGTTCATTATATCGATGGCCGTGCTCGGGGCTGAAGAAAAGTTTGTACCCTCTACCCATAAATGCCATTTTCTTTCCATTCTACATAGACAACGCTGCCGTCCTCTCATTAGAAAGCCGTTAAGCCCAAAAAGTTGTTTCGGAGATATTGGCAAAAAACGCGCGAAATGTTGTTTCTAAAAAACTACGCTACCTAGAACACTGATTCTTGCACAAATCATTCACATTTTTACACGTGCATCTTATAAACCTTTATCTATTGAGAAAACCCTTTTTAATTATTATTAAAATCGTTTTTTGTTTGTTTAGTTAAGCATGCTGCAGGAATTTAACATCTAATTACTGCTCTAAACGGCCGTTAACCTACACTTAGCGGCTCTTTAGTAAAGGAATTTCCTTAAATATTTAACAATTATATTTTTTGGTAAAATTGTGTAGAGATACTTAGCTATAAAGTTGCTAAGCGATATAACTACTTTATAAGTAAGTAAATCACTGAAATTAAAATGATAATACCTTCTGTAATAAGCCGCTATGATACCTTAGACTCTTTCTAGCTATTTAATTCAGAGTAATAAAAAAAACTATTAAAAAGTTACACTATTTTACTTAATTAAAAGGTGGCAAAACATACTTCGCTTTTGTATAACTTCTTTATAGTTAAGTAAATATTAGAAAAAATGTGAAAAATTAAAGGCAAATTCTATAAAAATCAAAAATGTAATAAAAAATATCAAGGCAACTGTATCGAAAACATGCTTATTTTTATGAGTATCATTAATATTAATATTACGCAATATACCTTATGTTTGAGCAACTTTCACTTACAATTAATTAAAAGGTTTGAGAGATCAAAATTTTAATAAGCATTTATTTTAAAATTAAATATTTATGGTCATGCCTTAAATTTCTTAATTTTTAAGACTTACACAGTCTTATTAGATTATTACTCACTTTCTTTGTTAATAAAGTTTTTGTAAGACACTACCCAACCAAAATAAATTGTACTTAATTTATATATAAAATAATACAAATAAAACTCTTCGTTTGCTTTGCCGAAGTAGCATAATAACACACAAGCTTAAACAATCAGTATTAAAACATAAAATGTACCTATCAAAACTTAATACTTTTACATAAGAACTAAATAGTTAGGTACTAAAATTAAATAAAATCACAAGTGACTAATACAGAAATGTTACTTAGTAGCTCTTTTATTAAAAAAATTTGGTTAGGTATTATTTGTATAAAGAATTGGTAAATTTTTCCAAAATATCATCTTATGTTTTGATATAATAGTTGACAATTTAATAATTATGTTTCTTTTCGGTCTTTTTCTATCCCTTTAGGAAGCGTACGTGTTGTTATCGCCATGTGGGGACTTTTCAAAAATCTGTGATTAAAAAACATAAGCGTCAAATAGTCTTCTTCTTCAAAATCATTTTTGGACACTGGACCTTATAAAACAAACTTCAGAAATATTTTTTAAATATGCTCTTGGATTGCAATTTTGAATACGTCGCTCGGAAACATTGTTTAGGTAATTTATAAAGTCTTGAGGCTGCATAGACTTTACAATAACTTTTCCATTATTAGCCGACGCTACAGCGTCTTGAAAGTCATCAAAATCGTAAATCTTACCTTTTTTCTTCATTGAAAGTTCCACCTGATGGTGGAACGTCTGCCCTGGTTCAAAATAATAAAGGACAATACGGTTTTCTGTACTTTTCGTGATGAGCAGCCCACTCCTCGCAATTTTTGCATTCAGCTATTACTTCTTTGTGGACATCATGATCCCATCAAAAACAATACTTGTCAAAAAAACCAAGTCTCGCAACTCAGTTTATCTGCGGTAAAAAGTTGTGAGATCCATGTAATACCAAGTCGTTTATTAATTTATTCAGTCTCTGTTTAAGCGTCTTTCTGTCTTAATACGTCCAGTATCTAAGACAACGAACGTGGTTCATAACAATTGAAAATCAATTGTGTCTGGAATCTCCGTACTCGAAGCATTAAGTTGTTACGTAATGTAAGTAGTGACGCATATCAATATTAAAATTCTTTAATGTTTTATATAAATATATTAAGACTTGGCCATCGCACTAAATAACGGTTTTTTTGACAGGTATTGTTTTTGATGGGATCTCATTTCCTTTTGTATTTTGTAAACAGTTCTACTTTTTTCCTTTTCGGTACCTTCTACTTATTGTGTATATGTATATATACCAGCAACGAATTTTCTTAAAGCCCTCTGACCTATGAACTTTTCTTACTTTAGTTATTCTGTGCTTTAGTACATATTTCGTATATACGTGGCGTTGCGACAGCGCCCTCTATACCGGTCTTTTATAGAGTTTTTAGTTTTTCCTTGATTCATACACCAAACACTACTTATATTCCAAATTTGAAGCTTCTTGGTCTGCTAGAAGTGCCTTAGAATTTTGATGATCGGTGAGTCAGTCAGTCAGTCAGTGAGTGACAAAATTAAGAAATTTGAAATATACCGTGTCTTTACAATCCTGCATTGTTACTGAAAATTTCAGTCTTATAGTTTTGAAAAGGATGGTACGGCCGTGACGCTTTTTTGCTCGACTTGGTGGGGGCACTACCGTGCCCCCAGATTCGTATCGCGTGTGTGCAATATATAAGATTCACATATATATATATATATATATATATATATATATATATATATATATATGTTATATTCATAGACTTCAAATGTGTTGTTCTATACATTTCGTATCTAATTTTGACGTCAGGATGCTTGGTGCAAAAGTCTTTGTACTTGAAGCTAATGTTTATTTCACTTAGCGGTGCGAACGAATTGAAAGATTCGATATGTTTAGTAATTATTTCACGACCAAATTGGTGATTTTTAATATGTTTGCCGCTTCGAGCAGAAAGGTAGAGACAACGGTTACCCCGTCCCGCGGGGGGAGCGGTTACCGCTCCGCTCACCCCCGGGACGCGACTTGCGCGAGCGTTGTTAAACTGCTTTATAGGTAAGTAATGCGGCTTAACTGCTCAATAGTTAAGTATTATATTAAATAACTCCGACCGATTTGATAAATGCCTGTCAAATATTTTTGTAGCAAAGTATTACGAAAAATTACAGTATTCAAAACTTATTTCAAATGGCGTTAAGGGAGGATAACTGCAAATAAGTTAAGTTTTTCTCTAAAACTGCATTTGTTTTTAAATTTCCTTCACGGAATGTCTCAGACAATGCTTAACTAAAAAGAAGTTAAAGTTGCTTTGCGCCTTTTTTGGTAAGAATAATCTGATAAAGTATTTCTAGTTAAGTAGAAGGTCAGAAAATATTCATCAAATTCGGCAGTTAGGGTATATTAACGTACGTTAAACTAAGAATTGTGGGTTAGTCGCTTTAAAATGAAGGAATCATCAAAAGTTCTGTCACTTAACGGCCAACGACGTTTTCATATCTCTGGATCTATGTGGAATTGGAAAATGAGTCTTAGAGTGAAAGATAGAGAATTAAAAATTGTATCGGTTCGTATCAAAAAGTCAAAATCGATCAGATGAGGGTTAACGGCTTTCTAAGTAAAGGACGGCAGAACGTACGCTATGCTATTCTGGCAGGTCAAACAAATCTTTTTCGGTAAACGAAATCCATCTTATATGGTCGTTATCAGTCAACGTCTGTAAGGATTTCTACAGTTCTGTGGTGTGTATAGGGTAAAATACGAGTCCGTCATTTTTTTATATATAAAAATGAATCCCTATTTCCCTTGGTCACGGCATCACGCCTGAACGGCTGGACCGATTTCGCTAATTCTTTTTTTGTTCTGTTTGTTATTATCGGGAGAAGGTTCTTATGAAAGAAAAAATTAAGGAAATTGCGCGGAAAATTAGTCTAAGGCGGAACAAAGTTCGCCGTGTCAGCTAGTATAAAATAATTACGCAAATATATTTTTTATTTTGTTGAAACGAAAATTCAAGACCATGCAGTGCATTGACGTTTCGCGTTTAACTTTATCTTGCGATTGGTACCAAATTTATGCGTCTAAAGCTTACTTAGGAAATTTGATTCATTTTATCTTGACACTTTCTTATAAAACAGTCTAGTCCTTCTGGACGGGCTAGCAAAAGAACTAAATAGAATACCTATTTTTTATGTAGTCTCATGCCTATTGTAACCTACAAATAACTCGAATAGATAAATGACAAGTTGAAAACACGACCTATGTAGTAATATATCAGTCACCTAACACCCATAGTACAAGCACTGCTTGTACTATGGGTGTTAGGTCAGTTTGGGGTTAAGTGATGCTGTATGAATAGTCCGGAAATATATAATATAAATATAATTAGGTAGTGGAGAAGTAATTATAAAAGATATAAATTATTTGTGACAAAAATTTATTTCGATTTCATTATTTACACTATATTTACATTTATTGATTGAGAAATTGTTTTGCGACAAAATATTGTACAATTAACATTATATTTACACAATTTTAATACTATATTTAAACCTTTAGCCTTATCATTATGCTAAAACTGGGAATAACACTGGGGTTGAAGTAGTCTCGAATAATACGAAAAGACTATCCGAAAACGGCAGCGTTCTGCGTTTAGCTAAATTAATTTAATTCCGAAAACAGGCTTAGCACAATAATTAAGCCAATTTACATGACTAGTTTAAAATAAATTAGACACAAATGAGATTCTACAATAAAATAAAGTTGTGACTGGTCAATTGTACTTAAATAAAACTATCACTAACATTGTACTTGTGTGATAAAATCACATACAACTAGAATAATTAATATTAATTATTAATGTAAAAAATATATAAAGCGGATATTTTTCTTTGGTGTCCAATAGGGTCAATTCAATCGATGGTTATCATATAAAATTTATTGGATTTCCCGATTTACAATACAAATTTCTAATTTTTTAATACTGTAAAACTAAATACTTATTGTTGTGTTTGTGTCAATATTGTTAAGCTGGTCTCCGTCTTCGGGTAAAGATGCAGAGTCGTACTGTCATAGGGCCGATATACCTGGGGAAGAAACATTATAAATAAATATTACAATAATTGATTTTCTTGGTTTAGATGTATGAAAAACACTAAGCAACAGATAAAGTATCTGACAGATGACAAGCCGGCCCTACTCCTCACTGGGCTACGACCTCTTGGTCGCTGGCCGTGAACTTTCCCAGTTACCATACGTTGTTCGATGTTGTGCACTTCTTTTCTAGCGATGTGCCAGGATCAATCAAGAACTCTTCGTAGGCAGATAGAGAGAAAAAAAAAGGTGTGTGTGCAGTTGCATCCGGTTTGAAATCACAACGATTCTAAAGAAGTTTCACTTCATAATGTTTCGAAGTTTGCTTACCTGCCATCACTTCGATGGGGAGGGAGCCGCGTCGAACCGGCGCTGACTCGGCTAGCCACTGCGGGGAAATACGAATCTTTGAATATTAGTTCAACATGTACCTGTTGAGATATTTATGAATACCATATCGTTTTCCTGTGACTAATTACAGAGTAAGGGCAATTAATTGTGAGAAATTTCAGGGTTGCTATTCGTCAAATAATGGGCGACGACGTGAAAATGGACATCAAGGAAAAGGAAAAGAGTTATATTTGAACACAGCAACAATTAATTTAGAAATACTTAGTTTAATGAATGACGTGTTGATGGGCCGCTATGGTAATGTGGCGCATCTCGCGCACGGCGGTCCCACGGTAACAGAAATGCTGCATTGCGTTTCTGTACACTATACATATTGTACGAACCGTACAAGACATTTTAAAGTTTTGGTCTTATAAACTTAGTCATTTGTGTTATTGGTAAAGAAAAGATGGATAGACTGTGTGAAGGATGACATGTGTAAGAAAGGAACGAATGTTGAGATGACGAGTGACAGAGGAAAATGGAAGGAAAAAACATGCTGTGCCGATGCCGACCCCACGTAATGTGGGATAAGGGCAAGAGAATGATGAAACTTGGTCATTTCTTAAGTTTCATCCAACCTTCTAGGTCTTCATGTCCCATCTTAGACCACATCGTCACTTTACATCAGGTGAGATTGTGATCAAATGAAGGCTTATCGTGCTTAAAAAAAAAGTTTTTAATTTTCGGTACCTACTAAAAATACGTAACCTACAAGCCTAAAAGCGTTGGGTTTCATTGGTGCCGCATTCTAAGTGTAAGACCAACCTGATGGCAGGAGGACGCGGACATTCGGCGCGGACTGGGCGCCATCGTGGTCGTGGGCGCGGAGCCGCGGCGCCGCCCGCCCAGCCCGCGCACCACGTCGCGGCACTCGCCCGACGCGCACCCCACACCCTCTACGCTGCCCACCACGCAGGCCATTGAACCTATATGGACTGCAAATTATATTATACTAGCTGACCCCAACAAACGTTGTTCTGCAAAATGAAAAATAGATGTTGGCCGATTCTCAGACCTACTCAATATGCTCACAAAATTTCATGAGAATCCGTCAAGCCTAAAAATGTTATATATAAGATTCTCGTGTCACAATGTTCGTTCCCGTACTCTGAGTAGGTCTGAGAATCGGCCAACATCTATTTTTCATTCTGCAAAACAACGTTTGCTGAGGTCAGCTAGTTATGTATACTGCTCACATCGCAGGTCATTAAACCTGGAAACGGACACATTACACGAACTGAAACTAGCACCCGTATTCACAAACATACTATGAGGTCATGAGGTCTTACGTTTATAGACATGTGCGAGTGGCGAGTGACATATGACACGCCGTAACAAATGTCTGACTTTTATAATAACTTGAATATTTAATCGATGTTTAATTCCAAATCGGTTTCGATGACGATGACCTTTGCTTCACTTTTTGTTATAGGCTCTTATACGACTGGCCAGACCAAACTTTGATTGGACGACTCCTGGTTACCTAAATACCTAAAGTTGTCTTCCATTCGGAGATAGCTGAAGGTCCTGATGGGAACTATCACCGCCCTAAGCCAAAACCAACAGCGGATCCAAGGTGGTCGGAGTCAAGATTAGCACTTGTAATGACTACAAGTGAGAAAGCCAACATTTCAACGGTCTTTAACTGCTATTTTATTTATTTTATTTGTTTTATTTATTTTATTTATTTTATTTATTTTATTTATTTTATTTATTTTATTTATTTTATTTATTTTATTTATTTTATTTATTTTATTTATTTTATTTATTTTATTTATTTTATTTATTTTATTTATTTTATTTATTTTATTTATTTTATTTATTTTATTTATTTTATTTATTTTATTTATTTTATTTATTTTATTTATTTTATTTATTTTATTTATTTTATTTATTTTATTTATTTTATTTATTTTATTTATTTTATTTATTTTATTTATTTTATTTATTTTATTTATTTTATTTATTTTATTTATTTTATTTATTTTATTTATTTTATTTATTTTATTTATTTTATTTATTTTATTTATTTTATTTATTTTATTTATTTTATTTATTTTATTTATTTTATTTATTTTATTTATTTTATTTATTTTATTTATTTTATTTATTTTATTTATTTTATTTATTTTATTTATTTTATTTATTTTATTTATTTTATTTATTTTATTTATTTTATTTATTTACAGACTAGGGTCCAACACATTCAAAAGTTACAATATACATATTACTATAACTAGGTCTCCCTCATTGATCCTCATTTTTACATAGCATTGTCTTTTGGTCGAATTTGGTGGACTTCTTCCTTTTCTAATGTAACATCACGTCATATTTAGCAAAGTTAATCAGTACCACACTTCGTCGACCCCCTCACTTTTTCTAAATCTAGCCGCAAACTTAACGGCCAGGTCCGGGTCGTAATTTAAAGAGGCGATCGCAAACTATCCATATAGCAGAATGCTATACTCACAGTTATTCAAGAAGTGGCTGTTGGGATAGCAATAGCGCATTGCTGGTTGCAGTAGTAGATAGTAAGTGACTCACAGTCGTCCAAGCGGCCATTAAAGCCCGACGAGGACGGCACGGAAGCAGACGCCGACGCGGTCAGCGGAAGCACGTTGCTGTTAGCAGTAGTAGATAGTGTCTGTTGGCTGGTCGAGCTGTAGCTGTCGGCCACTACGCGGAATGTGCCGAGTTGGACTTGCATCGCTGTGAGTAAACAAGTCATTTCAGTCAAGGCAATGAAAGGTACAAAGTACCGCTCTACTCTTTATGCTGGTTAGTTGGCCACAAACCTACCCCTGCTGATAGAGCAGAAACGCACCAACAAGATGGACGAACGATTAACCGTCGACTGTGTTCACTGTGTGCCACCACAGTAGCTTCTGACCGAAATAAAACGATGTCAATAACCATGGCTTATGACCAGCACTGGACGTCTCACAGCTGAAATGATGATGATACACGAACTGGCCCGGCGATGGTGACTTTGTTTTTTCGACATGGCGTTCAAGCCTGTCAGGACCAGAAGGTGCGACACGAGTGATACGCTTTGTATTACATTCTAGCCAAAAATTTTTTTAATTCTGTTTTAGATAACACTACTTACTTGGCCGGTAGGTGGTCAGGCTTTTTTATTATTGACAGAAAAGTCGCATCTAACTGATCACATGGCCAAGTGACAAGTAGTCGCGTAGCTCGCAGCTGGCTTTCGACAGCGTCGGCCAAGTTAATCTCGCGTGACAAGCTACGAGTCTGCTAGAACTCGGTAGAAAAAATCTGTTTTACTGACCGCCGAGGTGACAGTCTCCGGCTGACAGCTGGCGGTGCAGCGCGTCCTGCACGACCGCCTCGATCTGCGAGAGGCTGCGCGCCACCTCGCGTCGCTCGCGGATCTGGTCGTTGCTGTACTGGGAGCGCGTCATGGACGGGTTGTAGTCGGCCGGCGGCGGCGGTCGCCAGCCTGGGTGGATGTCTTCACGCAGGATCACCTATACAGAAATCCAGTCACATTTTATTATCAATCGAATCTAGTGACAAATACATGCATTGTCTATTGATTTAATAAAAGAAAGCTCGTCCTTACTGCTTACTAGAACTAGACGAATTAAAATTTAAATGGGACTTGCGTCGTTTTTCAGCTCTATGCGTATTTTTGCAGACTGAAATGTCTATTTTCAATAGTGCATCTTAGAATACGACACCCAACACTGCGCTCGCCAACCCACCAGCCAAGCGTAGCGACTGTGACTGCTGTCTGCTGAAAAGTGGAAGTGAGATGTCAAGAAGTGTACTAACCTCGGCGATGCGGTCATGTTGGATGATGCTGTGTAGAGTGCTGGCGTGCGTGCGTGTCTCTCACAACAATATGGACTGTGCACGTCGAGCTGTAGCCTGAGAGATACACGTACCTCGGAGATGCGTTCGCGCCGGATGATGGTATGTAGAGGCGCGGAGTATCGGCGCAGCGTGTCTTTCACGGACGCACGCACTGGACTGTAAGAGCTGCGGCGCGGCGCTTTTCTGGCTTCTTTGCCCGCTTCTTGTAGCAGCATCTCTGCACAACATCATGATATAAGTAACATAATACTACACAGCCTGAATAGAATAAACTGAATACATCAATACAATATTGGCCTGCTGGACATAATTCTCCCTCAATAATTCTAAATTTAAAATTTAAGAAAAACCCCCGATTCCAATGCCTTAATTTCCTTAAATGTAAAACAACATAATATTATGTAATGTGGACGCGATGCGTTTTCATTTGATACCCCACACTAGTATATTTGCAGATTTTCGGTTTTGCTTCCCCACTCTCATCCCCATAACTTTTAAACGGCCCAACCGATTTTCATGAAACATGTCTAAGAACACTCGCGCAAGACTCACCTTTCATACAAAAAAAACTAAATTGAAATCGCTCCATCCGTTCGGGAGCTATGGTGACACAGACAGACAGACAGACAGACAGACACGTCAAACTTATAACACCCCTCTTTTTTGGTCGGGGGTTAAAAAAAGTTTTGAATGGTCTCCTAAACTGCTTTATTGCAAACTGCAATGGTCTCCGTTTAAAAAAAAAATGTCCCTATGTAGGCTTACAAGTACCTGTAAGTATAATAATACCTGTGCTACTGGATACAACCGTGCTGGTCTCCAAGGAGTACTGCACTTGGTCCGCGGGGGTTATTTCCGTGTTGGTCTTGGAGCGCTGCGCCTCGCGTCCCCACTCCGCCGCGTTGTGCACTAGGTTCGTCATCATTGACAATGACAGCTCAGACTTGAGGTACCGGTGCCACTCGGTATATAGAGGCGTTACTATGTATTGATAGAAACCTGAAACAGTTTGTGAAATGAATATCCCCATAAAACATTTTCATGTAAAATGTAGCCAAGGCGAAAGCGCGATCACATGGCGTGCAATGTCTGAAAGTTTTCAGATGTCATGTTGAGCCAAGCTTATTTCACGCCCCCAACTCTACAAGCATCTTACTTCGCAATCACAAACAGATCTTCATTGTGAGGAAGAACTAACACAGGATTATCATTCGGATGACTAATACATGTTTTAGGAGAAGAGAAGTTTAAGAGATAAAGAAGTAATAGTCATAGTTACCTGTTTGTATAGCCGGCACATTGTCGCTGTGCCGGTCGCAAAGCTTAGAGATCGGCAGGTTCCGCCTCCTCTCGCAGTCTCCCTGGTGGAAGAACTCGTCACACACCTTGTGACTCCATATTTTACTGACGCTCCAAGGACGGCCGGGGTTCGAAATGTCCGCCGTCTTGAGCGCCATTTGAAGTATCATCATTCGGTGCTCGGCGCGGCGCATGTCAATTGTCTTTTGTTCGAGGTGACGCTGTGGGAATTGTTTATGGTTTAAATGGGGTCACAAAAATAATTAGTACTAGCCTTGCTTAAAATCTGGCCGGAAAACCTCGTTTTATCTTTTGACTTCTGTCGATATACATGTGACTCATGCCAAGATTTATGGAATAAGGCTATCTAACCGTGTGCGAAATAAACGCTCCAACTGTGTCCACACGATAGCTTTGCTGATGCTGATGATGAAGATGGCTTTTTTGACGTGTCTGTCAATGGCGATCATTACAGATTTTTTTATTGATTAATTTTGACTATTTCGCTGGTGTGCGCGAATATGGCTTGCAAGCTCTAATTTAGTTAGAATCATACAAAAGAGATAAGGGCGAAAGGGAGACAGCATTAAGCGGTCCGAATTTCAAATTACAACAGGTCTTGGTTTACAATTACAAATGGTGTCAACTTATACGCGTCGCATGATGATGCATAAACTTATATTTGATGTGCAAAACTTCTCCAACTACTCCGACTTAGGGAAGTTAGGCACTAGCACACCCACTAGCCAGTTAAGCTATAACTCCAACTATTTATGAACAAGACGTTTTAGCTACGGTACATCGGTAAATTCTCAATTCAAACCGTACTAGCTAGCGATGAAAGTTCTAGCTTTGAGACAATTTTAGAATATTTGCACAACTTTAGCATATTGATTATCTCATATTACGGCTTTTTATTAAATATTTAATTATAGACACGCCACTATTATCGAAACATGTAGTATCAACATAAATATATATGCTATTTATATATATGCAGGATTTTCTAACGACTAAAATAATAACAATAATAATATTTATTTAGAAAAAAAAGCTAAAGTTGTCAAAAATCCTTAAAATTTAATTAGAACTATGCTGTATTTATTGTGCCTGAACTAGGAGAATCCTGTTTTTCAGGCAGTAACTAATTTAATGAACATGTTGCTCTGACATAGTTGTTGGATTAGTACACTTACATAATCTTAACCTAGATTACAAATACAAATTGCTGACTTACAAAAAAACTACTTATTTTATAACGGATAGGAGGTTTTCAGTGTCATTGTATGACAAACTTTGTAGATAACCTTGAACTACTTTTTTGCATTTATATAAATTACACGAATGCATTTGTGTATTGCTCTATTTAATTTATTGTACAAAAAAGGTCCTAGAAAACTGTAAAATCTGTGAGAAAAAGCATGCCTTTTGCCTAAAAGCTTTGGGACAAACACTATCATATCTTCTTTTAATAGTAATATCCGGTGGAATAGATGCGTGTTGTTTCAGAACAGTCATCATCATCACCCTATTAACGTTCCCACTGCTGGGACACAGGGACTTCTCTCTTGGCGAGAGAGATTAGGCCTTAATTCACCACGCTGGCCAAGTGCGGGTTGGTGAATGTCACATGTCCTTCAAACTCTTTAAAGTTCTCAGAACATGCCGGTTTCCTCACGATGTTTGCCTTCACCGTTAAAGCACGTGTTTTAAGCGCACATAAATTACTCAAGAAGAAAAATCCAGAGGTGCGTGGCGGGGTTTGAACCCACGACCTTCGGAATGAAAGTCAAGTGTCCTCCCACTAAGCCAACACGGCCTCAACGGCTTCACGGTGTTCACGGCACAGAACAGTGCTCATTATGAAAAGCTGGCGAACAGATAATACTTCACATAATTTATAGAGACTGTTAGTAGGGAATCTAAACGGTCGAAAAGTAGATACTTTAAGTATTGCCCTTGAGCCCTTTCGACTGTTAGTAACAATGTTTTACCTGCACCACCCCATGAGGTTATGCAATAACTGATAATAGATTGGCATAGAGCTAGGTAAATTTGTCACAACAGTTTCTCGTGTGCTATATGACGAAGATTTTTAAAAACAAAGATTAACTTTCTAATACGGCTTCCAAGGGCCTGTATGTGCGGTCTAAAAGAGAGCGTTTTATCTATTATAATGCCTAGATATTTCACTTTGTCAATGCTTGTTATCTCTGGACATGTGCACGGGCTATAATCTTGTACTGAACAATAATGTGCTTATAATAGATAATTCGCCTCTGTTAATCGATGTTTTCGCATTGTAAACTTTATGTACCTCGTCTTATCTATATTTAAGGTGAGGAGATGTTGATGAAGCCATTTATTAACTAAATTAAAGCCATATTGAGCATGCATAAACGCTTCTTTTTCCGAATCTGCTTAGAAGAGAAGAGCTGTATCGTCAGCGTAGGAAATTATTTTGCCATGTTTTAATTTAAGATTACAAAGGTCATTAATATATATTAAGAATAAAGTTGGACCTAAAATACTACGCCATAATCAGTGTTTTCAAGGTCCTTACTAATGACGTCACCAATCTTGACACATTGAGTGCGGTGTTCTAAGTAACTTGAGAAAAGCTTAAGCTGGGTGCCTCTTATTCCCAATGCCTCTAACTTGTGCAAAAGTATGCGATTTGAAACGGTATCAAAAGCTTTAGCAAGATCTACAAAAACTCCAATGGTGTGTTGACCTTTATCTAGTTCTAGTTCAATATGATTGGTGGAATATTGTGCTGCGTCTGATGTTGATAATTTACTTCTAAAACCGAATTGCATATCTGATAAAATTTTCTTTTTATCAAGATAGTTTACAAGACGTGAATTTATAAGTTTTTCCAATATTTTAGACATGGACGAGAGTGAAGATATAGGCCTGTAATTTGTTATCTGGTCTTTAGCTCCAGATTTATAGACCGGTATTACTACTGCTTTTTTTAGACAATTTGGGAAAATACCCTGAGAGAAACACATGTTAAAAATATTTGTTAGTGGCGGAATCAAGATATGCCTGTTATATTTCAATACTTTTGTGGAAATATTGTCCCAGCCTACTGTATAGTCATCTTTTAAAGACAACATTATACTATTTAATTCAGCCTCGTCAGTATCAAGTAAGGCAAAGGATGATTCCATGGGCAAGCTATTACCCAAAAAGTTTGTGCAGTCAGTGATCTGTGTGTGATTTTGTTCTGCCAAACACTGACCTACCTCGATGAAAAACTTATTGGCTACGTTAGCGGATTCAATTACAGTTGAGCAAGATTGAAGTAAGCAATTTGACGACTCACGCTGTTTTGCTGAATTTGAGATATTTTTAATACAATTCCAGACTTTTTTGCTGTTATTTCCCGCATTTTCAACGTTTTTTTGTCAAATTCAACTTTAACTTTCCTTAGGATATTGTTGCAGAAATTTCGGTATCTTTTGTAAGATGTTTGCAATACTAAGTTATTGGGATTAGATCTGGTTTTCATGTGTAGTTTATCACGATGCCTTATGCAACGTATAAGACCTGGCGTTATCCAAGGTTTTAAATTACTATGTTTCTTGTTTATTAAAAGAAGGTGCGAGTTTTTATAACCACATAGAAAATATACAGAAGACCAATGTGCCAAAAGTCTGAAGAAAATTCTTACTTTATTATGATCCACTGCTGGGTACGTACATGAAGACTAATCTCTATCTCAAAAAAGTTAACTAGCAACTAACTGTATAATGGTGGACATACATACCTCTACATAACAACTTAATAGTCATGTATGCAGGAAATAAGCGATAAAGGTTTTAATGCATGTTGTTGAGTTATAATAGTTGTTGGCTCTAATCATATTTGCATAAGTTCTGTAATTGGTTTCGTCTGTGAGTAATAATATTAGGTCCTTACATATGAAATTGGCGTTTTGTATGGGAGGAACAAAAAGTCGAATATTTTTTAATATAATATATTTAATTAATCAAAGTATGAACCATTATTTTCTATGCACTTTTGCCATCTTATAGGTAGTTCATTGATCCCTTTACTAAAAAAACCAGTCGGACGGGAATCAATAAAATCTTTGAAGGCGATTTGGACTGCCCCATCGGAGTTGAATTTTTTCCCTTGCAAGAAGTTATCCAAATTTCGAAAAAAATGGTAATCTGTTGGAGCAAGGTCCGGGGAGTACGGAGGATGTCTTAGACTTTCCAATTGAAGCTCTTCTAATTTAGTAGCCGTCTGTTGCGCAGTGTGTGGTCTAGCGTTGTCGTGAAGCAGCAGTGGCGTGGAGCGATTGACCAGCCTAGGTTGTTTAGCCGCTAGCTTTTCCATCATGGTTTGCAATTGCTGACAATAGACATCAGCCGTAATAGTCTGGCCAGATTTGAGAAAACTGTAATGAACAATACCGGCACTAGTCCACCAAACGCTTACAAGTAACTTTTTTGGGGTTAATTTTCGCTTGGGGCAGGATTTGGCTGGCTGGCCAGGATCCAACCATTGCGCTGAGCGCTTCCGATTATCGTAAAGAACCCATTTTTCATCACAGGTAATGATTCGGTTTAAAATACCTTCATTATTGTGCCGGTTTAGTAATGTAACGCAGCAGTCGACGCGCGTTTGCCGGTTTGCTTCAGTCAATTCGTGAGGTACCCACCTTTCAAGCTTTTTAATCTTCCCAATTTGCTTCAAGTGAATTAAAACAGTTTTATCACTAACACCGCAGCCTGCAGCTAACTCGGACGTGGTTTGCGATGGATCCGCTTCCACAATAGCCTTCAACTCTTCATTATCAACTTGAGTCTCAGGCCGTCCACGGGGCTTGTTCTGCAAGTCGAAATTTCCAGAACGAAAACGTTGGAACCAAAAACGAACTGTGTTTTCTTTTGCAACACGACCGCCATACACATCATTCACCCTTCGAGTTGTTTCCGCAGCACTAGTGCCACGGCGGAACTCGTACTCGTAAATAATGCGATATTTTAAGTTTTCCATTTTGTAAAATGAGTGACGCAAACAGAAAAAAACAGAAGAAAAAAAACAAACGAATGACGATCATCGAAGCACAAATACATGAGTCTATAGCTGTACAAATTTGAATTTGGAATTCCTTACCAAAGAGGAGAAATTTGTGATTAAAGTGGCCAGTACGAAAAACGCCAATTTCATATGTAAGGACCTAATATTTAATCAAACGGCAGATACCGCACGCAATCCTACAAACTACGTACGCCAGGACAGTTAACAAGAAAAGTCTGCGAGTAAGGAAAATTTTCGGTTCTGATGTACAGCGAGGCCGACAATTTTCAACAAATTCCGGCAAATTCAAGGAAAGTAAAACGGTGGCACATAGAACAGACTTTTAACAACTATAACGAATTCATGAATGGAAATGAGTTTTTATTATTGTTTATTCTATTATTTTAGTTTATTTGACATGTCATTAAAGTATTATAATATATATTATTATTTTTGATCTTCGTAAAATTGTTCAGGATAAATTTAGATTATTCAAATTTTTCTGTAGGTACTCGTATAAAGTAGATATTATTTTAATTGTTTATATGTTTTATTAATGCACCTATTACAGATTTGGAAATTACTATTTTAATTATTACTATTACGTAATTTCAATTCTGTACTCGTAACTCCTGCAGAAGTTTAAAACTTCAGCGGGCCCGGTATGTTAATAAATAACGTTTATTTACTATAATAACAAACAAAAAAACCACACCCTTCAGGGGAACTGTGCCCATCTAGCCAGTCAATTAGTAGAGTTATTTTCCAATAACGGTGTTCTCTTACTATTAACCTAATGATAAAAAATCGAGTACAATTAATTATCTAAAAATATCTCCTTAATCTTCTGGATTTCAACTTAAACTGCATCAAAATTCACGATTATACCTAATAAGTTAATTTGGTGCAGAATAAAACGAGTTAGTCAAAACAGTCAGACAGTAAAATCCATACTAACACTTTGAATCAAAATCAATCCCAGTAAATGCCAAGCAATTATAGTAGATAGCCCTCGACAATTAGCCAAATTGGCCAAATTAAGTATCCCCTTCATTATGTTTGATATCATAATTATACCCGTATCATCCACCGTTTAAAATCTAGGGCTATTAATGGATAGATAGATCTTTTACCTTCGTAAATATGATCAAGATGGTGACTATCGTGCCAATCTAAAAAAATGGTTACCCGTTCGTGAACGAAGGAATCTAAGGATTCTTTGTCTTCTTTTTAAACCCCGACCAAAAAAGAGGGGTGTTATAAGTTTGACGTGTCTGTCTGTCGGTCTGGAACATCATTGCTCCCGAACGGATGGAGCGATTTCAATTGGTATCAAATGAAAGAGCATCGCGTGCACATTACTAAATATTATGGTGTTCTACTTTTAAGGAAATTAAGGTACTAAAATCGGGGCTTTTTCTTTAATTTTAAATTTAGATTTTTCTATACTTAATGATCTTGGCTCTCCAAAATACCTTAAAGACCGTTTCCTGACGACCATGGGAGAACCCTGAGATCTTCAGTCAATTTAATTATCTCTATTCCTCTTCACAATACATTCTTCCTAGGCAATTCGTTCACATTTGAAGCAACGCGGCCTTGCAACGATCTGCCACTTGATATTAGGAAATCTTAATCCAATGAAGCATTTAAGGATAAACCATCGTTGCTTTTGACTCTGCGAAAGTGGTTTAGACAAGGCCGTGCTAGTTTATCGTAGAGTGAGCGTGTCTATATTAGGATCAACTACTTCTTCATCTTCATAAAAGAAGAAGACTTCTTTTATTAGATGGCGTCCGTGACAGGATCAACTATATAGTTAGATCGTCCGGAAATATTTATTAAAGCCTGAAGTGACATCCGCATAACCACTGTACTTTAAACAGACTTGATTAAACTCGCATTAGTGCTCGGTGGTTGCATGTTCACATAATAATAATAAACACCCACAATATACAGACCACCATTGCAGAGAAACTTACAAAATATGTAGACCTTAAGAACGAAATTACCATGTGGCGTTTAAAAAAAGTTAGTATTATTGCAATAGTAATATCATCTACAGGAGTTATTCCAAGCCTAAAAACATTTATGTCCTCCTACAGAAAGCTGTCATCTTAAACACATGTACGATTGTCAGAAAATTTCTTCAAACTGAGCTTTCATCTTAAAACAAGAGCAAACTTGGCTTGGGCAGGTTTGATTTTGGTCAAATCCGGTTTTCTTGGAAAATCGAGTAGGATAAACCTAAAAAAGTAAATAATAAAATATATTTTTTACAGTAGATAGTTTTATATGATCGTACTGGTACTTTTGCAGAGCCACTTCTTCATTTAATGCTTGTACTGATACCCGATATCGATTTGTTTGATACAAAAGCCAGCAGAGTCAGTACCTAGCTTATTGACAAAACGCCGGTTTGAATCTGTTAATTGTTAGTCATTTATTATTTTGCCGATTTTCTTTTTATTTTTCTCTTATTGTTATAAGTAATTTGTGTTTTTTTTTGTTTTTTAGTCACGCTATGTGGAAACATTTAAATGGTTCGTAGTTATGTTTGTATTGTGATTTAGTTAGTAAGTAAAACTGTTTGTTTTCCAAATAAAATAAAATAAAAAATAATTAAATAAAAAGATTTTTTATGTAATAAACTATATTTTTCACGCTAAAAATGTTTTAAAAATGAACTAAAGAGAATAATAATAATAATATTTATTCAGCAAATTACTTAAAGCTAAAGTTGACAATCCTTAAGATTTAATTAGAACTATGATGTATTTATTTTGCCTGAACTAGGAGAATCCTGGTTTTCAGGCATAAGAGCCACTTACGAATCTGTGTAGTGGTTAGAAACTCAACCCCCGCAGACCGGTACTGCTATGGACATGAAAGTTTGTTTTACAGCCATGTTAGTACCTATTCTTTGTGGAACCATAAGCACCGGTATTTACGTTCCCACTACTGGGACTTGCCTCATGATTAGAGAGCGCAAGCCGTAATACATCACGCTGGATGTGCCAAGTGCGGGTTGGTGAATGTCACATGTCCTTCAAACTGGCTCATTGGCGCGGTGGGCGAATGTCCGCTTGTGGCGCAAAGGTAGCTGGTTTGATTCCCGCCGAGGGATCAAGTGTTTGTATATTCTGCAAGCACATTCTTCTTGGTTTGGGTGTTTTATATGTATTATACAAATATATCTATATGTTTGTCTATTATATTAAGTATATCAGATATCTGTGTCGTAACCCAAGTTTAGAGCTTACCACGGGGGTAGATGTTGTGTGGATTATCCGAAAATATTTATTTAATTAAATCGGCCTGGATCTCAGAACATACCGGTTTCCTCGTTGTGAAAGGCCATCAAATAATTTAGGTTTATAATGAGATGTTTTGTTAGTTTTAATAAAGTGAGTAATGCTTTTAAGATTTATATTGTATGTTTAAGTATTCGCAAACTCGAGTGCTTCGTAAGTTTATAATAATATGATGTTGTATTTTTATTTCCATGTCGAGAGTCATCAACATTACGATGAACATGCTTTGAATTCTATTTGCATAAAGTAGTAATAAAATTGTCGGAAAACTTGCATTAAATAACAGATGCTCTTTGCAAAAGTTGAGTTAAATGCTTTGATTAAAATTTTAAACGAGTCATTATAAATAATTTTGTGTGGCGGATTGAGCTGTTTATTTTTATGTAAGTTGTGTTGCGTTTCTAGTAACAACAAATTTATTGTATCAGCTTTATACTAGCATATTAATGTATTGCATTGCTTTTGACGTCTTTAAGTGTCCCTGAAAACAGCGCTGGCAGGGATTGGTCTCTTACACAAAAAGTTAGACAAATTTAAGCCCCAATTTCTAAGTTATATTGAACCAAGCTCAACTATTAAAAATTACAATTAATATCAATTTGATCTCAGTTAAGCGGGAAAACGAGTTTAGCCTGACCAATCTGAACGCGTTTGAAATCGATGCTAAGAACATTGTGTCATACACATACGTTTATGATGCCCTGTGCTTATAAGGAAATAAATGTTTTGACTTTGACTTCAAGCCTAAAAATAAACAACGTCACGAATGTTTGACCTGTATTCGAACTATAAGGGCGCTACATATTCTATAACATTATTTCTAGAATGCAATAAATATTTTTTGGAAAATCCACACAACAACATCTAGCCCATCTAGTTACGGGTACTAGACATCTGATATACTTAATATAATAGACATACATGTACTTATAGATATTTTTTTTATCATACATATTAAACACCCAGAACAAGGAGAAGTGCTTGCAGAACATACAAACACTTGCCCCTCGGCGGGAATCGAATCCGCTACCCCTTACGCCGCAAGCGGACGTTGGCCCACCGCGCCACTGAGTCAGTCAAAGAATTCATGGAAGTTCTAAAACTACACTGATAATATATTCTAGACATCGCTATAATTTTCTTGTTTGCTTTAAAAATTCTTATTTTTCAGTGCCCGGCCAATAAGGAAATACAAACATTGCAATTAGGGTTTTCTTAAATTTTAAATTTATATTTATTTATCATTAGGCTAATAAATAGTAAGAGAAACACCGTTATTGGAACTTTTTACTTTTAAGGAAACTTAGGAAGGTTTAATAATCGAAGATTTTGTTTAAATTTTGAAATTTTGATTCGTCTATCACATACTACAAATACATCGAGCCAATGCAGTGTACGCCCACCCTTAGAGTCTTGCAACGAGCGTGACGCGCGCGACTAACCTTTACACCGTTAAAGTGCCTAGTGCCAAGTGGACGAGAATAGTGCACTTGCATAACACAAATTGTGATTGCTGCTAATTAAATATTTTAGTACCTACGTGTCAAATTATATTTACATTTTTAACAGCGAAGTTAAGTGCGGTTTGTGGGCCCGTAAAGTTAACTTATCTCTTGTGGTAGTTAATAAGTCTTGATGTTTTAATATTCTGCCAAATTATGGACAATGTATGGTACAGTGTCTAATAATCATCATAGGACATGGACATAGGCCTCCCTCGAAGATCTCCAGTAATTGGCTGGCTGCGGCCTGCATCCTCCGTGAGCCCGCAGCCCTTCACCAGGTCGTCCGTCCATCTAGTTGGTGGACGTTCTACGCTGCGCTTGCCGATCCGTGGTCTCCATTCTAGAACTTTTCGGCCTTAACGACCATCTGTTCTGCGTGCTATATGGCCTGCCCACTGCCACTTCAAACAGCTAATCTGTTTGGCTATGTCGGCGACCCGCGTTCTTCTACGAATAATCCTCATTCTATCCCGTAGAGAAACCTATAGCTCTCTATAGCTCTTTGAGCTACCCTCAGCCTATTCATGAGACCAATAGTGAGTGAAGCAACACGTTTCGGATCCGTATGTCATCACTGGCAACAGACATTGATGGAAGACTTTGGTTTGTAGGCACTGCGGTATTTTAGACGTAGCTACGTGGCAGTGACTATAAATGGGCAAAGTTGAAGATAAATTATTATTAGTGTCAAGAGGAATGAAAGCATCCTCATCCTAATTATAATAACAGACAATGGTATTGCAATCAACAACAATGGCAGCAAAAATAAGATTTTTTCCTAAACAAAAACAAACATTCACAAAACTATATTTTGGTGATATATAAGGTTACCATTATCTTCCTTATCAACGAAACCAAAAACTCTTATCAATCAAACCTACATTCTGGAGGACAAGTAATCTAATATTCTTTCTATGAATATCACAAAACTGAAATAACAATGCCTATCAAAAGGCTGATGAAACCACGTTTCCGAAATATAAAATGAAATACAAACAGACATCAACCCTATTAACTGCAGTGACGAAAACTTCGTTGCGAAACTCCCGGATGTAAATATTCTGTACTCCACACATGAAAGTGGCTGCGATGAAAATCGTCATCACCCTATTAACGTTCCCACTGCTGGGACACAGGGACTTCTCACTTGGCGAGAGGCGGTAGATAAGTGCGGGTTGGTGAATGTCACATGTCCTTCAAACTCTTCAAAGTTCTCAGAACATGCCGGTTTCCATCACCGTTAAAGCACGTGTTAAAGCTAATAAAATCTTGAGGTGCGTGGCGAAGTTTGAACCCACGACCTATGGAATGAAAATCGAGTGTGCCCCCACTTTACCAACACGGCTTTGAACGTAGAAGCACTGTAACTGACTGTTGTGGTCTGAAGGCTTTTGTGTGATATGCCTGCAAACAGCGTTACCTGTGTCTGACAGCTTCAAAAGTCAACGTAAAATAACATTTTGATAAGTATACGATAGACCCGTACTACAGCTAGGGTTCCGTGGGCAGTTTATAAATATTTTAAGATGGATAAAACACAAAAAGAAGCAGGAAAAAATGTTTTAAAGTGCAAAAAGATGCAGTTAGGGCGGTCGCTCATCCAAGTACTGAATTGACTTAATAAAAAACACTGTATGGATTGTTGTATGGGAACATAAATTAAATAATGCGTATTTAGTATTTGTTTTTATAGCTGGAACAGAAATACTTTATGTACTTTTGTTGTCGCTATAATTTATTATTTCCTCTGACTATTTATCACGGTTCTTGATGTACAGCCTTGTGACAGATGGAAAGACAGCCAGAAGACGAAGTCTCAATAACATTATCCCTTTTCACCCTTTACAAGATACCAAAAACATTTGATTTCCATTTTTTGATTTTACAAATAGGATTGGATAGGGAACCCTAAAAAAGAGACGTGGTCATGCTTTGATATTAGGTCCTTACATATGAAATTGGCGTTTTTCGTACTGGCCACTTTAATCACAAATTTCTCCTCTTTGGTAAGGAATTCCAAATTCAAATTTGTACAGCTATAGACTCATGTATTTGTGCTTCGATGATCGTCATTCATTTGTTTTTTTTCTTCTGTTTTTTTCTGTTTGCGTCACTCATTTTACAAAATGGAAAACTTAAAATATCGCATTATTTACGAGTACGAGTTCCGCCGTGGCACTAGTGCTGCGGAAACAACTCGAAGGGTGAATGATGTGTATGGCGGTCGTGTTGCAAAAGAAAACACAGTTCGTTTTTGGTTCCAACGTTTTCGTTCTGGAAATTTCGACTTGCAGAACAAGCCCCGTGGACGGCCTGAGACTCAAGTTGATAATGAAGAGTTGAAGGCTATTGTGGAAGCGGATCCATCGCAAACCACGTCCGAGTTAGCTGCAGGCTGCGGTGTTAGTGATAAAACTGTTTTAATTCACTTGAAGCAAATTGGGAAGATTAAAAAGCTTGAAAGGTGGGTACCTCACGAATTGACTGAAGCAAACCGGCAAACGCGCGTCGACTGCTGCGTTACATTACTAAACCGGCACAATAATGAAGGTATTTTAAACCGAATCATTACCTGTGATGAAAAATGGGTTCTTTACGATAATCGGAAGCGCTCAGCGCAATGGTTGGATCCTGGCCAGCCAGCCAAATCCTGCCCCAAGCGAAAATTAACCCCAAAAAAGTTACTTGTAAGCGTTTGGTGGACTAGTGCCGGTATTGTTCATTACAGTTTTCTCAAATCTGGCCAGACTATTACGGCTGATGTCTATTGTCAGCAATTGCAAACCATGATGGAAAAGCTAGCGGCTAAACAACCTAGGCTGGTCAATCGCTCCACGCCACTGCTGCTTCACGACAACGCTAGACCACACACTGCGCAACAGACGGCTACTAAATTAGAAGAGCTTCAATTGGAAAGTCTAAGACATCCTCCGTACTCCCCGGACCTTGCTCCAACAGATTACCATTTTTTTCGAAATTTGGATAACTTCTTGCAAGGGAAAAAATTCAACTCCGATGGGGCAGTCCAAATCGCCTTCAAAGATTTTATTGATTCCCGTCCGACTGGTTTTTTTAGTAAAGGGATCAATGAACTACCTATAAGATGGCAAAAGTGCATAGAAAATAATGGTTCATACTTTGATTAATTAAATATATTATATTAAAAAATATTCGACTTTTTGTTCCTCCCATACAAAACGCCAATTTCATATGTAAGGACCTAATATTAATAAATGATGGACGGTACTGTTTGGTTTGCTGTTACATGGAAATGCACAATGAGAATTGAAACCTTTTAGGATTATACAAGTGACGTTACAACCCAAATAAATCTTATGTAAAAGCTTATTTTAAAATATCGGATTACCTTGACGACAAACCTGCTTGGGACGGAATCTGCTCCAACAGCAAATCAAAAAAAGACTAACAAATAATCATTGTAAACTTTCAATACAAAAATGTGCTCGTTTCTAATCGGTTCTTTACTCTAGTGTAGTAGTAGTTTTTGGTTTTCCATCCCCCCTTAACTAAACCATCATAACTTAAACGTGTCAACCGTTTTTCATCAAACATGTCTAAGAACATTCGAAACTCACCTTTCATACAAAAAAAAAACTTAATTGAAACCGCTTAATCCGCTCGGGCATCATAGCGATGCCACACACAGACCGACTCGTGTCAAACTTATAACACCCCTACTTTTGTGCCGGGGGTTAATAACCTTGAACTCAGCAGCACTTCCAAGTCAAAATATGCACCAAGACGCGATTTGAGTATTTAGCATATTGTGTAATTATCGTCTATCCTGATATCTCTGATAAACGGCAGATTAAATTGTCAGACCCGAAATTTATTCAGCGAATGATGATTCACAAACAAATAATTGTTAATTTTTCCGTGATGCGAGCAATCAGACATATTTTCAGTGCGTTTTGTGCCAATTGTGTCGTTAATCCAAGGAAAATATTAAAACCATGAAGCAAATTGAACTAAAGTTTACATAATCGAACAATTAGTAAAAAAAATTTATCAGTTAGTTGTTACTTACTTAAACGTTTTCTGATGACAGGCCACTTACAAAGTTTTCTATCATAATATATGACAACATAGACTATGTTGTCATATATTATATAAGATAGTCCCGGCATTCAAATACATGTGAAAATTACGTTTCTATCGGAAAATTTTGGAATTCATAAGACAACAAGTGACAACAACAAACACTTCTGAGTGCTGAGTCTAAGTTCCACAAACGTTTTCGAATGACTTTACTATCTCGTTAATCGAGCTAACGAAATTCGAATCGAAAAGCAATGGCATGCAAGTTGGAGTTCCTATCGACAAAAACTATACGAAAGCGTTCACTCACCGTGAGCATAGTTAAATATTTTTGTTAGGGTGGTAGCATGACGTCATCAAATCATTAACCGGCCAAATTCAGAATGATATTTTTACTAGTATTTTGTCAAGAAGCAGCTGTCTATCAAAAATGTTATGATTATTCTGTGTTTTGTTTACGTTTGAAATGAAAACTTTCGTTCGAGTAGGAAGAAGTGGCCGGCCGATAAATTAATAATAAATTGAAACTATGAGTTAAACAGTCTAAAAATGAAGACAAGTTCATGGAGCAGTGAGTGTTTGATAATTTATTTGATGTTTAGATCTATTTATGTGAAGTTGTTTCATCGACGAAGAAAAAACTAAGTTTATTTTGTTTCTAGGCATGGAGACCTCAGACAAGTCAGACATTGGGATGAACCTGTGCCATCAAAATCATATGTTGCCCCAGTCCTAAGCCCCAGTCAAAGAATTACTGTAACAACCCCAGTTCACAATATTGTCACAATATTGGATTTGTTTTTGAGATTTATTTCACAACATTGGAAGCACTGGAAGGTAAGACTTAACTTTTTTAAGGATAACATAATTATAATGTTAATAAGATTATAATAACATTAATGTATTTTTACAGATGCCCATGCACTCTCCTATAAGGCTCTGTGAGAGCAATCTGATTCGGCCTGAGCCTGCTTGCTTTGGGCAAACACCACCTTGCCATGCAAGAATTCCTTGAAGAATTTTGAGGCTAGCACAAAATTTTCTACAAGCTGAAGAGTTTTGGAGAAAGTTTATAATAGAGTAACATAAGCTTGAGGAGAGAGCAAAATATGATTAGGGAGATGGAAGCGCAGAGCCAGAGATTGGCAAGCAATAGGAATAAGAGTTTAAGATAAGTTAGTTAATAGACTCTGTAATGATTAGTTTATATTTTTGTAAATATAAGTATATAAGTTTATAAATTTAACTTGTCAATTCTGACTGTCTAATTAGGTAAAAAAATAAAGTTCATCTTATATAATTTTGTTTATTTATTCATTGTCACAATACAATATCCTTAACCTTATAATCCTAAGCACACTTCTATAAATAGCAATAGTACATTAACACAATATATAACTGAGAACTACATACATATATATATCACACACTATTTATCAGTCTTCTTACTAAAATTGGTCCGCTGGTAGCTCCAGCTCCTTCCACATAGTCATTGTAACCCGGTTCACTATTTAAGTTTCCTGGAACTAGATAATATGATTAATTGTAACATAAATAGGTATTTTGTTATAATATCATATGAAATATTTTACCTTAACTAGACCCACCTAAATCTTACTCGGACACCGAGTAAGATTTAGATCAATGCCAAGATTGATAACTATGTTATGCAATACTGAGTATGCTATAATAATAGAAGCATATTTGAGTGGCTTGAAGTGGATGGAGTGAACTCCATCCTTGTCTAAGCACTACCATCTGTTTTTCAGCATTTGAAAATGTATTTTCTATTATTACTCTAGCCCTCATTTGCTTGTTATTATAATTGGCCTCTGGTGTACCAGTATTTGCATCTAAAATTGGAGTCATTAGCCTGGGCGCTGAGGGTATCCAGAGTCTCCTAAAAATAAATAATTATGTAAAAGATAGAATAGTGAAAGGGATCAAAACATAATGCATTTTAATAAATCAAGTACCTAAAGATACTTTACCTGTATAGAAGCCAGACCATTTCTCTATTTTGGTGCAGAGATTGAATTTATGTATTCAAGTCACTGTTTTCCCATACAAAGAATCATGCTTTGCACCTCCAAACTTAGGGTTAACATTTAAAATGTAGTATTGATCATCACATAGGTAACTGAAAAAAATATCATTGCATTGTTTTGCTACTCAAATTGGCTTTTGTATGAACCAGAAGCAAAAAAGAAGAGAGCCGTGAACACCTGCGAAGAACAAATTAATTAGGTGTCGAAACTATAGCTAGGTACCTACTTTTTAATATTTTAATTAATAAATAACAAAAAGTACTTAATATAAGTTCCAACAAAACGAGTTGAGAGGACCTTAAATTCGTCAATTGTTTTAATTCTCTGCACAAAAACTTAAAAGCTGTCTTTGTAAGACGATATCCAAGCGAAAAAGAAACGTCCGGCCATAGTTTATTTGTAAATATTAATGATTTTACTGAATAACTTTGCACTCTCACCTCTACTCACTGAGAAATTCTAAGTGAATGCTAGACGAATACTTTTTCGAGCGCGTTTACTATTCGAATGTCAAAAATGGTAACACGAACTCGGGAAAATTTTCAAACAACCAATCAAATGCGTTAACGTTCTCACTTTCGAACGTGAGCGTAAACGAGTCGACGATCGACGGTCGATAGTGAATCTCAAACTAGCAAATTATGTTTCTCAAGTTTGCCACAAGAGGCGCTGTTTCGATCCCATACAAATTATAGTTAACGTTCTCACGATCGAGAAAGTTAACTACAATTTGTAAACTCAGACTCAGCACTCTGATAAGCAGAGAAAGTTAACGAAAACTCTCAAGGGTTCCAAACATTTACCTGAACATCATGAATAGAGCTCTATGTGTACCTACTGTACGTCTGAGTGGCGCCTCCATTGTTAACGGCATGTTACCTTGTAAAAGTATCACTGATATTCTATTGTCCGCACACAATGTTTATATCAGAAGTCGACATCACAAAGGATATTTTCTTGTTCTTAGGGAAAGTCCATAAGCTTATTATGTTCTATTTGTAAAGGTACAATAGCTGATGGTTTTCTCGGAAGTTGTAATCGGATCGCCCTATCAGAGTACCTTCGATCATAGGAAATGTTATTGAAGACTTAGAGAAGTTATTGAGTCCACCAGTGATATTATTGCCAACGTTCCTATGTTTGAAACATATTTGTTTTCCCTGAACATTAATAAAACAAAATTGATGTTAGAAGAGCCGAGAAGTTGTTTGAATTTAATATTTGTAAGTTCAAAAGTAATCCGAGTTGGCGGAGGCAATTTCATTTTACGTACCTAATGTTTAAATTAGTCGGGAAATTGCTTACTAAGGGTTGTGCTCTGGAGCAAATTATACATATAACCTTCCTCTAGAATCACTCTAATATTAATAACATTCTTGCTGAGTTCTGTAAGTAGTTAATACTCGTAAGCTAAGGGGACAGACAAGGCAAGCTACTTTATTATATTAAGTGAACAGAAGTTATCCCTTTGATGCATTAAGTAGGTTTTGTTAACTATTCGGCACAAGTATAAAAACTTTATCCATTGTATTTATAATATTCTAAATTTTGTATACATAAAATTAAGAAAAAGAAAAGAAGCTTTAAAAATTGTATGATATGAAAAATATTAAATTTTGTCTACCAGACATCCAAATTTTTTAATTAAAATAAACTTGTCTCGCGCCGGATAAACCCAGGCATGCTTTTCTTGAATAAGTCAACAAAAAAAGGAACCAGGAATAATCAAACTAGTATCCCTACATCAAACTGCTTTCCTTGACGTGCTTATTCGCAGATAAATTTAAAATGCTAGAAGTAAATCTTCCGTGTACCGGGTTCCAACATTTTTATTTAACTTCGCAAATACCTATGAATACGTCATTTTGAGAATAACCTGATTTTGATGAACAAAAAGTGTTAAGGAATCAAATGTTGACTTAAGAGACAAACGGTTTCTGAGATTATTTACAATTTAATTTTAAAATTTGTTTATATATAAGTTTAAAATCACACTAACGTTTTGAACTCGAATACAAGTTAAACGTTTCGAAACTTCTGATAATATAGTTTGTTTTTACTATGTTCCGCCTTCGACGAAAAAAAATTACTTTTTTCACTCAAAAAATTAAATCAAAGTATGAGTTATGTAACGTGTAACGTATAAATAAACCAGATGATTCTATTGAATAAAAAGTACGAAGAGGTGCGAGACCGCTAAATGTATGTATGCTAGGCAATGCATGCACATAATCAGGCGACCTAGTGAAGGAGCTCCATCTATTTTATAGTACTTATTACAAATAGCATTATCTCCTAACTGACCTACATGTCCTCTCTCTCGTCTATCTTGTAAGTATTCTGGAAGATTTTATCTATGCTTACTACTTAGAGGACAGATTTTAATGATTTGTTTAAATAGGTGCACAACTATTCGACAGATTTTAAAAAGGAATTTACCTTTGGAAAGCTATAGAGCAACATAGGCTTCATTATACTAAACAGAAACATAAATCCTGCATTTTGAAGTGGTAGTGGGCTGGCCACATAGCACGTAGAACAAATGGTCGTTGGGGCCGAAAAGTTCTCGAATAGAGGCCGCGGATCGGAAAGCGCAGCGTCGGACGACCACCAACAAGGTGGACGGATGACTTGGCCAAAGTTGCTGGCTCACGGTGGATGCAATTAGCGTCCGATCGGAATAATTGATCGTCTTTGAGGAGACTGTCCAACAATGAGACTATACTAGCTGAAATCATAAGGATGATGATGAAAGTTAACTGGGGCTGCAGCTATGGCCGTTCCGTTCTGTGTTATTTTACCGCGGTAAATTTTTTTACGTGTTATTTTAAATGGAAGCTGTATTAATTGTGAAGTATCATAAAAATCCATTCCGTAGTTTTTGCGTGAAAGGGCCACATTCAATACAGGCAGTACCAGATTACTGTACCAGATATTTGATAAGTCGGTTAAAGCTTATTTTGGGTCTAGGAGCCGGCGGAACTAATAATAGTTTGGTCTATTAAATCAGTTTGGTCTATTTAATTGTTTTCCTACGTGTTTTTGTAAGTTGTGGCATTGGGGAACCACGTTAAAAACCATATTGTGACTTATTATTTATATGATCAATAAATAACTATTATGACTATAATTATTGTTCAAAACTAGGTTTTGATACTTACCATTCTTAGAAAGTTACGGTAAAGTTAAACAACATTTCGTAGGTGATATTAGCCAGATTTTTAAAACAGTTTTTTAAAAAGTTAAGGGAACAAAATATTCTTTGTTTCTTATTTGTAATTTGGTCTTACGGTTTAAAAAAAATACTTTAAAATTACAACTTTGAGAGTTTTTTACCTATGGTACTTTTATTAAAGCCCAAAGTTTTAAATTGATTTTAGAGTAAGTACCGGCCACTATTTACCTATTTTTGTGGCGAAAATAACGACTCTAGTATGTATATTACTGACAACATTAAGGTATTAAGGCCACCTATCTCCCAGTTTTCGATGATGTGTTATCCGTATTACATCGTTTATTATATCGTGTGTAATAGTGTATGGTGGAAAACTACGCAAACTGATGATTTTTGTTTGAAATGGTCCACGGTAGATTATGTAACTGGCTAAACGGCTTCGGCTAAATCTACCGTCAGCAACTGGGGAAGCGATTGCCAACAAAATAAAACCACATGCGCTAATCATGTTAACTTATATCTAATCTTAAGTTAATAATGTATCCTTTTTGCCCGATTATTGTATGTGTGTGATTGGAGTTACAAATAAACGCTTCATCTATCATCTCATTATCAATTCTTCGAAAGCACTTCAAACCACAACTTTGCTGGATCTGTCTAGGTTTATTAAAGTTTTCAATTAAATTAAACAATTCAATAATATGCACTTCACATACTTCCAAAAAGACTACTTCTTGCTTCTGGGCATATTCTGTAAATAAAATCCGGGGTCAACCCAAAATAAATTTAAAGTACATAAATCGAAAGTCAATAATTAAAACAAATAAGAGAAACCGTAGGAAAATCTTTCGAAGGATAATACGCAGTTATAAGAAGTGCCCGTTATTGATGCATATGCAATCGCCTGAGGCTGGCACCGATCCGAGCGTTTACCATAATATACATATAAATCAGGTAACCACTCCATAGAGGAATATAGAAATGCTTAGTATTGCCAAGTGGGAGCGCACTCGACTTTCATTCCGAAGGTGATGGGTTCAAACCCCGCCACGCCTTTGAAATGAATGTGTTTAAAACAAGTGCTTTAACGGTGAAGGCAAACATCGAGAGGAAACCGGCATTTTCTGAGAACTTTAAAGAGTTTGCAGGACATGTGACATTCACCAACCCGCCGGCCAGCGTGGTGAGTTAAGGCTTAAGAGAAGTCCCCGTGTCCTTGCATTGGGAACGTTACTAGGGTGATGATGATGATTAATAAATATTCCAAACGCGATAGTTTATAACTTTATAACTTTAGGCTTAATGCATTTGATTAAATCTCGGAAAAATGCATACCTTTTAATCTGGATCCTTTTAACAGTGGGAAAATCTTGTCTACCACACGAAAATTAATAAAAACGCGGTTAGAATTGCGGACCCCAGGATTTAATAATTCAGGATTAATTAACTTCTTATGCATAACACCCGAGCGCTGCGGCGTGGCTTTCATTACGTCATAGGCAAGTACTATATATACAAAAGTAGTTTTCTTTAAAATTTCCTACAAGCGTAGAGGAAACCGAACCTGCATTTGCATTGGTGGAAATGGATTTTAAAATCCATGGATAGAATGGATTGTTCGAGCATTAAAAACCGATTTAAAAAAGGAGAATTTTCTGACTTTCGCTGTGTATTTTTAGTCCTCGAGATATTTGCGATTGTTTTATTTAGTGTTCGCGCATCTTTCTGACTTTTTTTTGTGTAGAGCGCATGTTTGTTATGCTTGTTCTTGTATTATTTGTGGAAACTTTTAATTAGCCTTTAAGCAAACATTGTTTTTATACCTTTATCATTCTAAATAGCTGTTAGTTTCCCTAAGAATAAAAATTAAAAAAAATATATATATATCGGCTTCAAATAAATGAAGAAGTTCTGAATTTGGCGTGTAAATTTAGTTATCGAGTTTTCGATTTGTATCAAAAATTTTGGTACATGTGGAATTTTTTTCCCGCGTGCGACTTAATCCATACTAATATTAAAAATAGATTTAGGAAATATTTTCTACTATGTTTGTTTGTCTGTCATTCAAGGAAAAACATTTGAACCGATTAGCTTAAAATTTGGTACAGTAATGAGTTATACATTGGATTTAGACTCAGGGTAATTAATTCTATTCAATCAACAAACTAATTTTTATTAATATATTCCAAACTAAAAGTATATTGTTTTTTTGTTTAAATTCTACTTGTTGTCTCTGCCTAATGGCTTCAAACGCACTTTGTTTAACTTTAAATAGATATGCACACATTTTAATTAAGAGGTTCTCTCTATTAAAACTTAAAACACTTAATTAACTGTCTGAACACATACATAACCACCCCAACTTATTCGTTACGTTCTATTGGCAGTGGGAATGCTGAGACACAGGGGCTTCCCTCTTTGACGAGAGATTAGACCTTAATTCACCACGCTGGTCAAGTGCGGTTTAATAAATGCCACATGTCCTTCAAACTCTTCAAAAATCTCAGATCATGCCCGTTTAATCACATTTTCCTTCACCGTTAAAGCACGTGTGCAAAAAATCCAAAAGAAGAAGATACAATAAGAAAAATTCACTGGCTGTGAAATGGTTATCTAATAATTGTAAAATAAACACAAAATTATATGAACGAACAGCTGTTGAGGAGAATAACCTTTTTACCAGTCACTGATTAATTACGAAATCTCAGGAAACTTGCCTTTACGAAATCTTTAGAAACTTGAAATTATGGCCTAATAGGGTGTTCATTCACTTAGAGAGCAATTTTTGAAACTCTACCCCTAAGGGGGAAAACGGGAGTTAAAAGTTAGTATCAAAACTCTATGTTTATTTGTATGATGAACCTTGTATTAGGAGTATGTTCTGTGAATCTTATAGTTTTATAGATATTTTATCTATAACCGATTTCATACACAGAGCGTGACACATTTATGAAAATATTGTTACAACGAAATGTTTGTTTTGCACGTAAGTCAATTCTAACGCTTTATATAATTCGTAAGGCTGTAAGTAATTAAGGCTGCCAAGAAAGCGTAGATAGTTCTATTGAGTCTTATAACTTTTTAAATTATCATGGTTTTTAACAATATTATGATTTAAAACGGGTAACATACCATGATTTGACGGTTTAATGAGTTTTCCGATATTTCGTCTTTATTTGTCCTTCAAAAATGTATATTAAAAAGAGTTTTCACAAAATGTCTACTTACTTATTTATTTGGCATTTTCCAATAAAAATAGGTAAAATCATAAACTTAGTAAAGATATGATTGCGTTTTAAGCCCTCGTGTACATAACTATAAAAAGGCGAGTTGCGTTTCCGACACACCACACGCGGAACAGAAGCAGGGCAGAGGCAGCGAAGATCAGTAGCAGCTGCATCGTAATTTCGAGTTAATTCGCGTGATTACAACATGATCATCTAAGATATGCAACCGTATCGGACCGCGCCACGTAATTGGTAATTGATAGGAGCTAGATAGCAAAATGTGGAACATTTATGTTAATCTTAATAAATACATAGGTACTATTTGAATCATTAAAATCGGCTATAACTTTCACAAGATATAACAAGTTTAATTTAAATAAATTTGTTTGAATAAAGTTAAAGTATTTATTTTAAGCGCACTGTTTCTAAATATTTGACTGCCCCAGAAGCGCAGTGGGCGCGAATTTTAGAATAATATTGAGCGCTTCAACGCCTATTATAAAGTGTGTGCTGCAAACATACCTCCAACTTTGACACTGTTGACAACGTTCACGGTGTCTGGATTATTCATTAGTGTACGGTATAAGGTGAGCGCTAAGCCTGAGGCAGAAGCTACGAACTTGCGGTTTCCGGCTTAGACGCGCTCGGTGAAGTTCCGTTAAGACAGGAACAACACTTGATAGATTTTCTAACTTCTAATACAGATTACAATGAACCGTAAATAGGCAAGTATCCTGATAGCTTATCGTTGACGCTTCTAATGATTAGTAATGGAAACCGAGTATAATTTGAGACACCTTTATTGACTTTTATCTCCATAGGTATACCACTATACCACTGGGGTATTGTAGGTGAAACGGAATTAGCTGGTGATTATTTTATAAGTTTCAGCTCAATAGTTTCTAGTTACGTACAGTATGCGTCTCTAACTGGTAGCCCCCTTGTAGTAGTAGTTTCTATGCAAAAGGGGTTACCAGTTAGCGACGTATACTGTATAACCCCATCACTAGACCTGTCTTTAGAATTGGTGCTCTAAGAATTAATTTGGAGCACTTCGGCTTAGAACGCTCAGATTGGTGCTCTAATTGGAATACCCCGTAAACACCGCCCAAACTCCAAATTCGTTAGTATTCAGACTATAAATAAAGAAGGCCTAGCTGTTTTCGGCTCTTAGGCTTTTAGTATTTTTCTTCTCTAGCCTAAGTTGTCAGCAAAGACCTACCCCAACTCCCTCAAACAAACCCTAAAATTAATTAGCCTAATCTTATGCTAACTGCTGTATAAGTATCTCTCCCTCTCAAAAGTACGTCACGATAGAACTAAATTACATTACGTCACGGCAGAATTAAATATCAAGTCACCTTTCCTCTATTGTGATGGTTTCAGAAAGCTTCAACAGCTGTATATGTATAATCGTATTGTCAAAGCCCCGAAAGAAGCGCAACATCGCTTCAAGCGCTTCTCATATTACGCTATTGTTTGATTAGAACCAAAGGAAGCACATTCCCGGAATAAAGCTGCAATAGCTCTGAGATACTGTTGTAAGTGCATTGTGTTGCTAATTAGTTATTGATACCATTGTTACGCTACGTTATTTTACTAACATTTTGTTATTGTCTTAAGTTCTCCAAAGCTCAATATCTTTATACTACTGCATTCACATGACATGTAAATAGTGTTACAGCGACATGACTGACTGAAAAATGTTGCAAGTTCGAAGTGATTTTTATTTATTTGCTTATAAACTTATTCAATCTGAAACCGATTTTAGTATATATTAAAGCCACTGCTTCTTAATACGAATTTGTGCCTGTAAATTTATCAGTATAGGACCGTTTAGATTCCTGAGGTAGGTAATTCAAACTTTCATATCCAGCTGAATAGAAGTTTGTGTTGTAATTATTTAATGCTTGGATTGCACCAACTGCGTAATCCATGCATACTAATGAAAGTGTCAATCTGCGCAGTCATTATTAAAAAGTTCAACGTCAGACAATCCCCCAAAACTAAGATAATTACAAGAAAAGTCAGAGTAAAATTGCTACGATTGAACGAAAACTCATTATTACACTAAAACTGACTAAACCCTACAATGTAAGGATTAGTTTAACCTTTGTGTTCAACACAAACTCAAGTGAATTGCCAAGAAGATCGCATCGCGTTCACAAAGTTGCATTGAAGCCAACCACAGAACTCATCTTACAAATTCCGAGACAGTCAATTTAACAAATATTGCAACTGCAAATGCTTTCTGTTACTTGAAGAGCTTCAAAATCCAATAAAGGTTATAGTTGTTCCTTTAGTACTTTTGTAGCGACGATACTTTTCATTAAACTGGGGAAATAGAATAGCCACCGGAAAGAAATAATGTTTAGTATTTCTTTCCGGTGGCTATTCTTTTGATCAACATAGTAACATTTCATAAAAAAACAGACTGCACGATCAGCTTATGTTTTATACGATGTAATGAATTTGATATTAAATAAGTTAAAAAATATATTTATAAAGAGATTCAGAGTGAGAAGCCGTGTTGGCTAAGTGGGAGGACACTCGACTTTCATTCCGAAGGTCGTAGGTTCAAACCCCGCCACGCACCTCTGGATTTTTCTTCTCGAGAAATCTATGTGCGCTTTTAGCACGTGCTTTAACGGTGAAGGCAAACATCGTGAGGAAACCGGCATGTTCTGAGAACTTGAAAAGAGTTTGAAGAGACATGTGACATTCACCAACACGCACTTGGCCATCGTGGTGAATTAAGGCCTAATCTCTCTCGACAAGAGAGAAGTCCCTGTGTCCCAGCAGTGGGAACGTTAATAGGGTGATGATGATGATGATGAAAGAGATTCGGTTTTTGCTGCAGACAAAAAAAACTAAAATAAACTATACACATGTTTTGCGTGTGTAACGGGCACTAGACATATGATATACTTAATATAATAGCCATAACCCATAGATATTTTTATTTTCATATCAAACGCCCAGACCAAGCAAAGTACGTGCACAACATAATATACACACATGGCCCCTCGGCGGGAATCGAATCCGCTACCTCTTGCACCATTTATGAAAGACCGTAGACATCTAAACTCTAAACCTGGGCAAAACTAAACTTGTCCTGAAATCGGGTCTAGCCGGTAACATTATACACACATCAATGTTTTTAATTAAACTTATTTTAATCTAAAGTTAAGAACCGTATGAAAGTTGTTGTAGATATTACGTGTAGGTTCTGAGTTTATAAGCCACAAAAACGATAGACAGACGCATCATCATCATCACTCTATTAACGTTCCCACTGCTGGGACACTGGGACTTCTCTCTTGACGAGAGAGATACTCTTCTAAGTTCTCTGAACATGCCGATTTCCTCTCGATGTTTGCCCTCACCGTTAAAGCACGTGTTTAAAGCGCACATAAATTTCTCAAGAAGAAAAATCCAGAGGTGCGTGGCGGGGCTTGAACCCACGACCTTCGGAATGAAAGTCGAGTGTCCTCTCACTTAGCCAACACGGCTCCACAGTCGGACAGACGCAATGGAGGACATTAAAATATTTTCGTATATTGAGCAGGAGATATTGAGGCGGAAATTTAATTTAAATTGAAACCTGTTAGTAATAATTAATATCTGCGAACAGTATGTTGTGATGGCTGCGTGAACGTTATCACAGAAGCCGGAACGTGCAAGCACACAAGCACTTGTATTAAACGGGATCAAGTACAGTCGCCGCCATTAAACTTGCCACATTTCAAACATAACTAAAGCGAAAATAAGTATTTTTTTGTTTTAAAATTTAACTCCTCCGAAACGGCTTTACCGCTTTTTACCAAATTTTATATGCGTATTCAGTAGGTCTGAGAATCGGCTACTATCCTTTTTTTCATTTTGCAAAACAACGTTTGCTGGGGTCAGCTAGTATAATATAAGCATTAAAAATATATCTTAAGACAGCATTCTCATCGAGAGGAATCAAACGCTTCTAAGGCCTGACGCTAAGTTAAGCGTAGTCAAACTCGTACAAAAGTGACACATTTAGCACATTTGTATGAAGCCTAAAACCTATGGAGTTACCACGTTTTACTACGGGGTTTTTAACGTTCAATTGCCAGTTCTTTCATCAGATGAGCTTTATGTCATTTAGTAAATTATCTTTGCCAATTATATGAGATTGATAAGACACATGTAAGAAAAATTTAATCTTCATTAGAACGAGATGAATGTCAAATATAAATTATTAACTTGATTCAGGACTAGTAAGCTAATTAAACATCCGTTTTAAAAGGTTCTAGGTGTTCCAATTTTGACGTGTCTGTCTGTCTACTTTTTATTTCTTTTTGTAATAAAAATTAGTGTATTGGTATTATAATATATATATATAAAATAATATGAATGATAACTTTTAAGGGAATTAAAGTTTTGGAATCGTAAGTTTCCTTTAATTTTAATTTAAGAAAATCATTGTTATGTACTAAGTACCTTTTATATTATAGTCCGGTCAATTTAGACAATCGAAGTTACATAAAGTCCCAACAAGCTGAATTTCAGTGAAATTGTTTAAAACATAATTATAAACAATGCCTAGAAGTTCCCCATCATTCCCATGTGAGGAAAAATTTTTATTCAAGGTCAAAGGTTACAATAATGAGTTTATCGCGATTTTCAGCAAAACGGTAAGTTTTATCATAAAAGTACTTGAGACAAAATTATAGATCATAAAATGATCTATAAAAAATGTATGCATACTTTTTTTCTTACGAGCCACCGTTTCTGAGATAATAACGATTCAATAAGTATAAATCTAAATTTAAAATTTTAGAAAATCCCCCGATTCCAATGTTTTATTTTCCTTAAAAGTAAAACACCATAATATTTAGTAATGTTCACGCGATGCTCTTTCATTTGATACCCCACTCGAGTATATTTGCAGATTTTCGGATTTTTTGTCTGTCTGTCTGTCTGGGACATCATAGCTCCCGAACAGATGGAGCGATTTCAATTTTTTGTATGAAAGGTGAGTTTGGCCTGGGTCTTCTTAGACATGTTTTATGAAAATCGGTTGAGCCGTTTAAAAGTTATGGGGGTAAGAGTGGGGGAAGGAAAACCGAAAATCTGCAAATATACTCGAGTGGGGTATCAAATGAAAGAGCATCGCGTAAACATTACTAAATATTATGGTGTTTTACTTTTAAGGAAAATAAAACATTGGAATCGGAGGAATTTTCTAAAATTTTAAATTTAGATTTATACTTATTGAATCGTTATTATCTCAGAAACGGTGGCTCGTAAGAAAAAAAGTATGCATACATTTTTTATAGATCATTTTATGATCTATAATTTTGTCTCAGGTACTTTTATGATAAAACTTACCGTTTTGATGAAAATCGCGATAAACTCATTATTGTAACCTTTGACCTTGAATAAAAATTTTTCCTCACATGGGAATGATGGGGAACTTCTAGGCATTGTTTATAATTATGTTTTAAACAATTTCACTGAAATTCAGCTTGTTGGGACTTTATGTAACTTCACTCTCATTTTTTTGTCTAAATTGACCGGACTATTATTAAATAGGCAAATAATCAACTTTACCATATTACCAAAAAAAAGGTTATCAAACTTTTATCTAGTATTCCTGTTTGCGCTTTTGCCGGTAACAGTACTGACGAAAGCTGATTAAACCGTCTTTGTCGATAGAAATTTAATTATTGTAGCTCCATTATGTCACCGAAATATTGTGAATATGGCGTGCGTGGACGATAAGCCGATTATATTCCATACTCAAAGGATACAAAAAGGATTAATTTATATTGATATAAGTAAATTTAATTTCGGTGAATTTAAAATTTAATTTGAAATGTAATATTATCAATTTATGAAAATAATAAATTGAGTACTCCATAAAACCTTAATTCCTGTTGAAACACAAATCCAATTACATAAATAAAATACAATAAATATAGCGGGATTATCCAGATCTAGCCCCGTGGTAAGTTATATATAAGTGTGGCTACAATAACGCCACCTAAGAATCTTGTAGCGCGCCCACGCGACACGCATCTTCGCCTACTAATAATTAGTTATCCCGACTTTCTGTCGAGCAGATGAAAATCGATACCCTTATAATAATAACATATGTATAATATATATATATAACATTCAGAAGGCTCCTGGACTCGGCGCGTATCTTCAAGAAGTTCCTCTTTCTAGTCACCGGTCGCTTGAGCCTAGCTTCGCGGCCGGTCATTCTCCGTTTTGATATATTTTTTACAGTAGATAATCTAATGTATAAAATATATTTTTGACGTGTTTAAAATGAAATAAAGAGAATAATAATAATGTTTTATTGCGGACACAAGATCCATTAATACAATATAAAATAAAATAAAATGGTAATAATAAAATATATAAGCAATACTGTAGCATTCAGTGGCAATTTTCAACCATTGTTTGAAAGTGTCTGTTAACATCAGACGGTCAGATAAACTAATGTAGCCGCGCCATAACAGTCTGTAGAAATACCCGTTATACCGTTATATATGCTACGTCGTTTTGAATCATAATATTGTTAAAATCCATGATAATTTAAAAAGTTAAATAGTATCAAGAAATTTAGATCTTGTTGGTTTATATTTTCACTTGATAATTTGTTCTCAGATTAAACTGACAGATCGGAACATAGTATATCTTCAATGAACGTCTGCCTGTTTCAAGTTTCGCCATTTATAACAAAGGTTACAATTGTATACAGGTATGTCTTGAAAAATTTACATACATTACAATATAATTAATACAATATAATTGTTTTAGTTAAAAACATAATTCAATAATGAAAATTAAATTATACACTATGCAGATCTTCGAAATTTTAGAGAAAGCATTTGCACTACGGAAACTCTGAAGAGAAAGCCACTGCAAATTGAAATATTTTTTTTGACCAAATACTTGAACTAACCTAAGGTGCCTAAAACTATAATAAAATTATTTTCTAATAACTTGCCTTAATATACTCTAATTGATTTCACGAAGTCTGTTACGAAAACTACTTATACGATACAACTTTTGTGTAAATAGTCTTTAAGTTATAATTTCGTCTAAAATGGTAAGAAGTAAAACGATTTTTCTGTATCGAGCTCCGAACAGATTTCGATATCATAATAAGTGCTTGAGCGTAAAATTCAAATTAAATTTATAAACATCCCCACCCGAAGCACTTCTAAAATTATTTTACTAACTCACCCCGATACTGAATCAATTAGTATTAAATCAATCACTCGAATCGCCCCTATTTCGCGATTGGCAATATTTAATGATTACTAACTAAGCGAAAGGTATTCTGCTGTAATTAGCAATTTGATTCAAAGTTGAAAAAATCACCGCGTTTTTTTAATTTCGTTTGATTTATTGGAACCGTTTTAAACCTGCGACTCAAAAGAGGGGTATTATAAGTTTTACGTGTCTGTATGTATGTCTGTGGCATCATAGCTCCCGAACGGATGAAGCCATTTCACATACGTTTTTTTTTGTATGAAAGGTGAGTTTTGGGCAAGCAATAAATATCGGTTAGCCCGCTTAAAAATAATGAGAACTGAAAGTAGGGAAGAAAAACCGAATATCTGCAAGAATACTCGAGAGGGGTCTCATATGAAAGCGCGCATCACGTGCACATTACAAAATAGTATTACTTACTTTTAAGAGTTATAAATAAATATAAATATTTCCGGACTACTAAGAGTTATTTCTTAAATTTTAAATTTATATTACTACTAGCCGACCCCAGCAAACGTTGTTTTGCTAAATGAAAAATAGATAGTAGCCGATTCTCGGACTGAATACGCATATAAAATTTGGTAAAATTTAGTACTTAAAGCCGTTTCGAAGGAGTACGGTAACTAACATGAGACATGGAGATTTTATAAATTTCGCTGTAAACATCGAAAGTTTTAGTAAAAATGTTTTATCCATTTGCTAATTTAATTATGAAATACATATTATGTCCGTATCTGTTCTATAATTGATGCTATTTAAGTTTCAGTTTTCCAGATATTAATAATACCTTTAATTTTATGTTAAATATTTTAATAATCTGAAAATATCAATTTCAAATTGCTTTCACGATTAATATTTTAATTATTATGAAAGATAAATAGTTGTGAAATTAATCAGTAGATGATGATTTTACATGAAAAAAATATATATGTAATTAAATGAGCATCAATTGAAGTATATATATGTTCCATCTATAAATACTAGCGGTGGTCCGGGGTGAACTAGGTAGCCTATACCCTATACGTGTACCCAAATTGGTTCAGTAGTTTTTGTGTGAAAAACTGTTTAAATAAAAGTTCCCATTAATAATATTAGTATGGATGAATATAATTTGTTAAGCTTTCAACATTGCTAATTTCAAAATCGTACAAAACCCTTGATTAGTTACTTTATTCCAATCGCATTAATACCTGGCAGTAAAACATATAATTTCCAAATGCTAGACAGAGTATTAATATTACATAGCCTGTGTTGGACTAATCTATGTCCGTTTTAATTAGGAGTTCAATTTTAATCAGAAAATAGCCAATTACTCCGGTAATACGCTGTTTGTTTACAACTGTATTTAAGCCTAATTAAAATCCCGCTATCGGCGTTGCGTTCCACGTACTTAATTAATCCAATGCAGATTATTTACAATAAATACATGATTACAGATTAATTTATAGGTTCAGGCGTTAGTTTGCGGATATTCATTCTGAATACACTTACGAAACCAAATATTGGGCGATGGTCTGCTACCTACGGCTTAAATTGTCCATCGTTCAGCAGTAAAACGTATGCCATGGGGACTACTAGAGATGGATGTTATTGAAAAATATTTCTACTTTACATGCTGTAACACTTTCAACTTTTCCTTATAGTTGTTACTTTTTAATAGACACGTATATTGGCATAACAAACCATTGCTCTGTTTACTCGGATTTTGTGAAACAACCCTTAGTGAAACTCAGTTTTTGATGTTTCATTTTATGTTTGGAAATCAAAACTTATTTAGCAACAACTCAGCATTAGAGCTAAAATTTATATCGTTTAAAATTGTTACCTAGGTGAATCCAAATTAGTGATAAATTTGTTTATTCAGGTAATTCAAAACTTAAATTAGGTATATAAAAACTACTTTGCAGCTCAGTTTAAATGCACATTTTATAAGTTTTTGAATTTGTACAAATCCCTAACAGTGAAAGGTCACCCACCCATCTCGAAAAATGAAACAAAAGGCGCTCATAGTGATAGCTGATGCATGGAGGTTCCCTATAAATAAATCCTATAAAGAAAAGGTGTGGAAGTATATTAATGCGGGAAGATCCCTTTGAGATAAATACAGAAAAAACGTGATTCCAGCCGCGGCCATAGGGAATATTTTGCCATTGAGATATCATTTATTCATATGGTATCAAGCATTAGCTAAATTAAATGTTCAAATAAGACAAAAATATCGCACTAATAACACAGACATAAGAACTCTGAACGTACTTCACCTGGAACCCTTATTGTGGTTGGAAGCGACACTTTCTAAAAAAGTCCATGGGCGTTTTGAACCTTGGTTCGACTTCTTAAAGAGCCTTTGGGCGATTTATACCGAGTTATGAACATCTCGCGGTATAAAGTGATTAAAGACCCAGCATAGCTTGATTGGCCCCCATTTGACATTTCATCAAAATTTAGTTCAGTTTCTTGTAACTGGACTTTGCGCTTGAAGCGTCAATTTGCCCGTGTCGCGTTAAATAAAATTATAAAGTGAAAAAGATGTTACTCGGTTGAACAGCATTTTGCGTCTCCAATCAAAATTCAACAACTTAACCTTATAACGGTGTAACAAAATAATGACAATATTTATCAAACGCTCAACTAAAGATAGTCTTTTGTCGATACGCCTGATGGTGAGTGTGGATGTGGACGAGGGTGGATCACGAAGATTTAGAAGGTACCTATTCACTACTGTCTTGCATGAGGATAATAGTTACCTATAAATAAGAACTCCAAAATTGTAAAAACTGATATAGCTGTGTTGTTCTACTCGCTTCTCCACTCAGTATAAAACATTGAAGCGAACTGTCAAGACAATGTTATTTCCTTGATAATTTTTGTATAAACAATTTAGTTTTATTAATTTTAAGCTGACCTGTCCATGTAAGCCCTGTGCTTCTAAGGAAATAAAGGTATTGACATTGGCTTTAAAGATACTCAGTTTGCAGTCATCAGGAAATTCAACAGCAGGGAGCGTATAGAAAATTAATGCGATCAGAATCATGAATGTAAATGTGAATCTCCTAGAATATAACTCTAGATCCCTAGACATGGTATAACGAAAGTTTCTGTCAGTATGGGATGGGAAGGTCTGAAAATATAAGACAGGAATATTTGTTATAGTGCTATATTCTAGGAGATTCTCTTCCACGTTCATGATTTTGCTATTCTCTATTCGTAGGTACTCGTAACTGGGCATTCTAGTTCCGATATTCCAATGACATATAAGCATGCAACAACGTATTTGCATCCTATAATTTGACCCACATGCTTGATGTCCATGTAGCACTGTTCCAGGTAAGCTGTAAGTAAATTTGCAGCTCCGATGAAATCGAATAATAAACAGAACGTTTGCATAAAGGAATTTCTGAGGCTCTGTTTCAGTGATACAATGGAAAAGGGTAATTTTCGAGACTTTAAAAGACTTAAAAGTTTCTGCTGTTTTTAAGAAACAAATAATTTAAGACTATTTTTAAGGATTTTATAAAATAGTTTCTTACATTCGTAATAGGTACACATCATAACATTCATTACACAGTTTTGTAAAAATGAATTGTTTTTTTAGGATAATACGAAATAGCTTTTTTACAGTTATGGGCGTATAAGCTTTAGGATTTAGTTTATAATTTCAATTTATAAAATAAGTTGTGTATTAAAATTTAAGGTACATTTATTTTAGTAAAATTGTACCAATTTGTCTTTTCCCATTGTACTTTTGTATCAAAACGGCTTAAATGATTTGAATTGAATTGAATGCATACATCAAATAAATTCGTAGTAAGTTAATGTGTGATTAGTGTCAACTTTAAGTAAATTAATGCGAGCTTAAAAGAAATAATGAGCGTTCGTTTGCCACATGAACAATTCACTTTTAGGTATTGAAAGGTTTTGAAGGTATTCTTTACTAAAGAAAGCCGAGCTAGAGCTGATATGATGAACCTAGGAGGTAGTAGGTAATTTTAAAACAGAAAATCCGCTTTAAAATTCTATAAATATATAATCCCCTCGACTTTATACTCGTATAATTAGTGTCGATGCGATGTGCAAAATATGTTGTTTAGGACACCGACAACAAATTTTACATATCGATTCATGCTCATCATATTAGGAATATAATATGTTATTCTAACATACCATTGTCGCGCTTTTGATATATGAATGCAGTATTGCAGAGATCGGGAAGTCTCATTTAATTTGAAAAGAACTAAATTTAATAATATTCTTTACAATCCTCAATGTAACAAAAATATCTACAAACAAAATGCATATAATATGTCCATTATGATATATAATAAGTTGCCTGATACCATAAAAGAGCTGAAGGGTATTTTATTTAAAATAAAACTTAAAAATTGGCTTATGGAAAAATGTTTTTATAGTGTAAGTGAATATTTGAATTTTAATTAATATTTATTTTATGATTGATTGATCCAATTTTTATTTTTATTTTTTATTGACATGTTTGTATGATTTTGATTTTATTGTTTAATTATATTTTTTTTTGTTTGCATTTTATTTACCATTTTTGACATTTATAATATTTGCACACCTGCTTGCGGGTTGAATACAATTGACACCACTAGTTTATAAGATCTGGACATGTTTATAACAATGTATTCTGCAAATAAATGATTTGATTTGATTTGATTTGATTTGATTTGATTTGATTTGCGAGATTAAATTGGACAAACTTCGGAGCAGGTGAACTGACGATTGCATTGGTTCGAATATATCAAAGTAAAATGCTCCCAGTTTCATCTCTGTACAGATACACTGTGGAATATTTCGCAGTGTGTGTCTTTTTTAAATTCTCCATAAACGTTCGATAGAGCACTCCGAGCTTCGGTCGGCGGGTTAATGCGATTTTATTTTTTATGTATTCCATAGCCAAATGGTAAAATATGGTACCCTTACAGATTCGTCATGTCTGTCTGTCCGTCCGTATATCAGAGTTACTTTTTCGAAACTATGAGATGTATACATTTCAAAATGGGTAAGAAGATGTATTATTTGAATGGATTTTTACACAAAAATAAAACAAAAATAAAAATATTTTGGGGTTCCCTATACTTTGAACGAAAGCTCAATTTTTTTTATCAAACATGTATGTGTAGGGAATCTGTGAATAGGTATTCAAAAATGATATTGACGTTTCATAATATGTTTTTACTGAATAGTTTGCACGAGAAAAACTTTCAAAGTGGTAGTAGTTCAATAATAAGAGTATGATGAAACAAAAAACATATTAGATGTACATGAATTAAAACCATGCAAACTTCCACCGAATATTGGTTTGAACCAGATCTAGTAAGTTTTTTTAAACCTCTCATTAATAAAATTAAGCAAGTTTAGTTAAGTCATACTAGTGTGACCGCACTTCCTGAATTTTTTTTTTCTGTCTCTTTTTATTACAATAATTGTACAAACTGTTGAAATACACGGAACCCTTGGTGAACGAGTCCATCTCATATCAAATTTTTTATTCAGTTTGAGATGTTTTAACGCGTGACACAATCCTCTCTCAAATCCTTTCACTCGCCCCTATTGCATCCTGCCAGCAAACTTAGGTGCGCCAACGTCTTCGACGGCGAAAATGTATGATAAAAATATTTTCCCTGTTTGAATCTTAAAAAAGGCATGTCAAACACGTACGGCCGTTTCACCATCTTCAAGTAAAGTTAGTCAATGATTTAAATATAGAGCTTTCTCGCTCAGTCTCATGTAACAAAGCAAGAGCAAGGCACTAGGGCCACTTTCTCAACGCTCAATTAAATTGTGGAGTAGACGAACGTAAATCGAAACTTAATTTACCGATATCACGACATTCAACTTAAAAGTATTTAAAACTTTAATTTTTTTTGAAGTGAAACTTCTATATCATCGTAGTGATTTCAAACCGGATGCAAAAAGATGAAACGGAAATGGTAAGAGACACAAATACAATGCTTTATTTAAATTTATTTATTTTTACGCAAAGAGGTATTGCTGTATTTTATTTATATTATTTTGTAACATACTTTATGTAATACACTTTATTGAAGTAATATAAATAATCCGAATAATTACAGATATAATGGTTGTTTCTCTTATCATTTTAGCAGATGCATTCATTAACCCTTTTTTTCTATTCGATATATATCATAATTATAGTTCGTAAGTAGTAGACTCCAATCGTGCGTCGTAGCTGACACACACACACTTTTTTTTATTTTTTTCTTCTTATTCTTATGTCGATTTACTGAAGTTTCACTTCTATCGTGTGTGAATCGCAAACACACCTTTTTTTTTTTTTATTAAAGTTAATTATTAAGTTGCTTACCAACACATTACGTGGAGGTAGTGAACAGAGATATCTGATGTAAAGAAACTTACCTTGAAGACTCCAAGGTAGATGTTCTGGCGTGTGATATCGGTGGCAAGGATCAGTGACTTCAGCATTTTCTGGACCTGGGGCAGCTGCTCTGGCATGTGGGCTAGGATCCCGCTCTGCAGGATGCAGCTGTAGCCCACGCGCCAGTGATGGAACTCCAGGATTGAGTCGCACTGTACAACAAACATATCTTTACTATCTATCCTTATTATTATTTACAGAAGTATTATTATTAACAGCAATTTATTTGTACTGCATACATTCAGGAACAATTTTTCGTTCTACAATCCCCTCACACGAATGGCTCGCCAGTATAATGAATTGTCCAGAAACAATACCGAGCTAGATATATTTACTTATAATCTATCTCATTTTATATGCAAGATTAAAGCATCAAGCAGCTCTTCAATGATCGTTCCACCACACACGCTCCGCCCCAATAATATTAAGTCCTCTTTTTTATTCAATAATATTAAGTCTTCTTTTTTATTAGTCTATTGTTTGTTAACCATAACATTGTTCATATCATTTTTTGTAGTGCATACTTATAGTTATGTTGCAACATAGATCTTAGGTTTAGATATAAATAGTTTAGTCGTAAATGTTGTAATGTGTTTTGTGTGACAGGGACAACTGCAACTTATAATAAATTTAACGCGGTTTTCAGTTTCAATAGTAAGAGTGATTCAAGCGGAAGGTTTTGCATCCGTGCAAATCCTAGCTAGGCATGGGGGTAATGCACAATACACTCCAAAGCGAGACGTTAGTGCAGTCCTTAATCCCCCCAACAAAAAATTAGAATTTGATCCGTGCAAAACCGGAACGGGTCGGCTTATTGTTTTATCTTGGTGTGTAATAAAGAGTTATATTATTATTATTAAAGCGTGAGAAACGAACAATTATAATAAGCTCGTCATCGAGTTTATTAAATTAAATTGTATACTTTTTTTTTCTATAAATATGTTGCCAATTTTGGTGTATCTTTCGATTCGTCGTTAATTGTGCGACTTCAGTGACTGCAGTTTGAAACCAAATTAAGTAATCGTTTTGCAAAGACATAATGTTTAAGTAAAGTAAAAGTCTCAGTGCCATAAGACAAAAACTTTCATTCGTGCCTGTTGCCGGCGACCTTTGATATTGATTTTATATACCTACCTATACACATGCTTGCAAATTTTAAATACTTTTGGTTCTAAGGAATCAAACATTAGATCAACATTAGATTTTTAGACAAGGAGATTAGTCTAGTTTAGAGGCTTCGATGCTTTTTTTCTTTCATCTGTATGTATAAATTATTAAAAAAAAAAAATTACAATTTGTTTTAAAATATGAACTATGATGGAATGGTTTTTACTTTGAGAATAGGCAATCATTTTATGTACCCAAAATAAAAATAAAACAACCTACCTCAAACGTTGAATACTGATTGATGGTGTTGGTGAAATATTTTAAATTTTATCTGCTGCTGGCAATAACCTATCCTTGTTTTATTTTTTAGCCGAACATAGATAACTTTTTGGGCTTGCAAATTCTGTATTAATTCTGTGTTGCCATACGAAAACAAGTCATTGGCTCCGACCATTTGCTATCACTGAGAATCTGGAGATACCCTTTCTATAGCTCTTTGAGCTACTGAAAGGGATATCTCCTGGTCATTATTATGTGCATTGTGCGTTATTCTGTGTTTCAAATTACGCGTTTCGACGCGTACAGTCAACAGCAAAAGTAAGTAAATCAACGTTTTAAAACATCAGTATGACGTGCCAGTTATAAGTTATACCAAAGTGTCAATTACAAATAAAGATTTAATAAGTCAAAAGACAATGATCATATGTGATCACTTACTTATGACACGTAATAAGTTCCTTTACTTAACAAACGATAGTAGACATAAACTTTTGGCTTAATTTACTGTATATATTATTATGGGACCTTATTTCGGTAGTTTCTTTTGCTGTTAACTGTACCACTGCGGTCCGTACTATAATCGACCATTTGTACGACGTACGCGTATAATTAAGAGTTATCTATCCATCAAAATGTAAAAATATTGATAAAGTGTCCTTGTAACTGTCCAGTAGTTTTCAATCCATCAATTAAACGTGTGCACCGCTCGCTGCAGGGTACCGCTATAGTTTGGAAATAGTTTCTCAGATTCTAGAGCAAATATGCTTATGACAATGCAGACGAGGTTAATGTAGTCAAAAGGCAGAACTTCAGGGATAAGTTGCAGTTCGGATGTTATGTCGGAATTTCTACATTAAGACGATTAAATTTTAGCATTTCTCCGCATAACCGGGGGTTTTTGTGGGTAGAAATGTAAACAAAAGTGTGTGAGAAGTGATAACTTCAAATACGGTAAAATTATAAGAAGTGGAAGCCTTGTCGGCTAAGTAGCACACTCGACCTTCATTCCGTTGGTCTTGGGATCAAACCCCACTCGCCCACTACCTCTAGATTTTTCTTCATGCTATATTTATGTGCGCTTATAGCAAGTGTTTTGACGATGAAGGCAAAAATCGTGAGAAAACCGGCATGTTCTGAGAACTTTGAAGAGTTTGATGGACATGTGACATTCACCAACCCGCACTTGGCCAGCGTTGTGAATTAAGGCCTAATCTCTCTCGTCAAGAGTCCCTGTGTCCCAGTTAGTGGGAACGTGAATAGATTGATGGTGATGATTAGATTTATTACGCAGCCAAACACAATTAGGGTAGGGTTAGGGATTATTAACTTAACACTCGTATGACTCCCGGCAATTTTTCCACCTCAGCTAACGAACATACGAGATGCATATTAAAATAGGATAAATGGGAGTGCACATCAATCGTATATTAGGCCCTTAGTCCCAGGGGTGGACTCAATCACGCGGCGGTGGCGAGCGCTTTGGCCGGGCACTGGCGTGGAGCTAACTTAGATTAGGTACCACATTGATGGATATCGTGATTACAAACCAGTAAACTATTCGATCCGAACGCAGACCTCGCAGTGTTTAGGTAGGTACTAGTTTATATTAGACATAAAGTGCTATCCCGCGAATTATTGTAACCCATTCACAAGAAATAGTGTAAAACATGCAGTTTTATTTTGCAGTTAATTAGACAATCCAAGACATAGACAAGTAAAATCTTTTAATTTTATTAAATAATAGTTCAAATTGGCAGGTTATTTTAGTTACCCTAATTATGTGTTGTATACAAGTAAGTATGTATTGTATGTAAGTATTGCTTGCGACACGAGAGGGTTAAATTCCCGCACTTTATCTTTGGTGCTAAACATGTATACTAAAAAATATTTATGTATGTTTGTACGTCTATGATATTGAGTATATCAGATGTCTAGTCCCCGTAACAGAAGCTTAGAGCTAGATGTTGTTCTGTGAATTGTCCGGAAATATTTAATTAATTATTTTAAAGCACAAGTTGCATAGGTCAATTAATTAATTGAATATTTTAAACGAATGACACCCTTATCGATTTTCTTTACAAACGCGAGCAAAGATGGAGGTTTATTTTGATAGAATATACATATATTATATTTCGTCCGTCCCGTAAAGTTAGCTTGTCAACTTGATGATCTCGCTCACATCCCTCGCAGCGGACACATCGAATTGATCATATTGGTCAAGTGCACTTAATTAAGGGATTGTAATTGGCTATCAGTCGGACGTGATCAGGTATTACTTATAACAAGATAGGACTAAATTGGATTTGGATATACAGAATAGGTTAATGAGAAGTTAATTACCATAAGCGTAGGTACTTTAAGCGTTATAGTTACAAGAACGTAAGAGTCTGAAAACGTTCTAAGGAGACCTTCCATAACTTAAAATACATTTTGAGCGGCTTTCACAGATTAAGCAAAAAGGTACAGTCAGAAAAATGTTTTTTTTTTATCATTATTGAACCTATTTCATGACCGAAATTGCCGAAAGCCTTTTCGATACATTTTCATTTGTTTAAACTACAGTGCCCTTCTGTAGAAAATGCTGTCAGACATTATCTTGGAGCATCCAAAATATGTCTATGTATGAAAGCATGTTCGACCACCGAACATGACAACTTAAAACAAAACAAAGCTACCAAAAATCAGACATTGGATTAGTTTCTGTTTATAGGATATTTATAAACTTTTTTTCGTGTTTTTGCATCAGAATGAAACCTGTATCGAGAAATATGATAAGTGCCTTGTTCAGTCTCAAAACTAATTGCAACAAGAAACTTACCTATCACGTTAATTGGGAAGCACTATAGAAATTGCTTTCATCAATAGCAATAAAATGCGGTATATAAGAAAGGAAAAGTGATACAACTACTTTATTATATTTTCTGTTGAAGGAAAACTGCGTAGTCTTTATTTAATTAAACGTTTATTATGTCGAGAGATCCTTTACAAACGCAAGCCTTTGTTATTGCATTCTTTACCAAGAATATTTATTACAAAGGTTTAATATTATTTTCTTGTTTCACGTAAACTGTTTACTTTGTTGAGTAGTATTGTATTGGATACCAAGCATTGTATTAGATACTAGTAATCAATAGTTTTTGGATAGTATGTACCCGCGGTTATTTCGAGATTACCTACATATTGTTAAGGCTGCCTTACTAATCGTAGATTTTTCCGATTTGTCATGGTTATGCTAGAGATTAAATTTGTAAAATGATTAAATTTCTCCTATTATTGTTATGAGCTTGTTAGTGGTGACACTTGCCTTAACCGTGAAGTACTTTACCTTCTTTGCTAGTTAGAAACTGTTATAGCAAAGTTGTGAATTTCATAATGGAATAAAAACATCATAGAGTTTGTTTTCAATTTTGCGTCGGTAATGGAATTTCGTGTTCGGAGTTAGGTACTGAAAATGTAAAATTTTACAGCAGGCTTATGGTGAATCGACTTTATCAAAAACATGAGCTTATGAGCGGTTATGTTCAACAGCGTTGAGATTACCATCAGATAATATTGTGGACAAACATAGTAGGTACTACCTCCTAATAAAAAATATATTTGATGGAAGATTTGCCTTGCTCTGGTAGGCCAGCAACGTCTGCAACTATAGTCATGTTACTGTTTTCTTTGACTCTTGCGTTGTTGGTCACTCAGAATCGGAAGGTCAAAAAAAATATTTGAGCGTTATGCGGCGTTTAAGTGAGCAAGTTTGACGAAAAAGGCCAGATTCGTGGAAAGAAGATTCTTACTTTTTGCACCACGATAAAGTATAAGACTATCATTGTGAGCGAATTGTTCACCAAAAACTCAACAAATACCATCGAGCAACCACCAACAACAGTGGATATGGCTCCAGCCGATTTCTTTATTTTCCTAAAACCCAATTTACTACTTAGCGGCGCCTGATTTCAACCGATAGAAGCCAAAATGACAAACATTTTATATCTTTTCCTGGTTCTTTATTGACAGAGAAGTACAACTCAAAACTAATGAGGGATTTTTCTTTGTGAACGCATCCCTGGAGTCTGTTTTTGTGAGTGAACGTTTAACATTGGAAACCTAAGTTGAAACTATATTTGTTGTCATAACAAACATAGTTATTTATAGTACATATATGATCAGAGCATATAGGAAGCGCAGTCTGGGAGCACCCATTGTGATGGTAACTGCGTAAGTGCCGCTTGATTGGCCCAAGTGGCGCGGCTGTCTCCTTTCAAAGACGATTGGCACCAACACAAGACAGGATGGGCGAATGTTGGATTTTATTGACCCTACCCTTGAGACAGAATAAAATTAGACCTCTTGTATAAAATTATGTTTAGTTTAAAAGTTTATTAATAGGCTTTATGTTTTGCGATGGATAAACTACGGCTGAGACGATCGAAAGAAATAGGTTTAAAATTACCAATTTCCTATCTTTAGAACAAGAACCTTAGGTCTAAGATTTCGTAATTCATGGAGTGATTTTTGACACATGAAATTTTGCTAAAATATAAGGATGTATATAATAATAATAATAATAATAATAAATATTTTCGGACTACTCACAATAATGAATCATATAATAAATAACACAGTTTCTCCTGATTTATCCCGTAAACAGTTTATCGAATTTATGAGATTACTAAATCTTTCAGTTTCTTATTAGCTTTTGTTCTGAAAGTATATTTAAAATTATATAAGAAGTAGCCGATTAACTTTTTCAGGCCCCTGTTTATAAATTATACTTTGTGTTGAACCCTCAAGTAGTGATTCGAAGAGTTTGCTTAATAATTTATGGCGAGCTCAACTCAAGAGCCTAACTTTTCTTACAGTGGGGCTCAAAATAGTAAAACGGTTATAGTGTAATTTACACAATTTGAAATTTCTGCTGCAAATCAAAAGTTAAAAATGTGTGTGTCTCGGAACGCCCGACAGAAGTGACAACTTACTAAGCGTCTGTGCGAAATACGGCTAGCACTGTGGGTTAGAGTGCGAAAGGAGACTGCCTATCGCTGCCGTATGCGTGAGAGAAGGACTGTGACCACACTGATTTGCCTTCCCATAAAAATAATGAGTTATGACATCAAAAATACAAATAATAATAAATTAAACTCACGGGTTGTTCCTTCTTCTTACGCCAGAAAAATGAAGAGGTTCCACTGGACGAAGCAGCTCCCCGGGATTGTTTCTTGGCAGATGACCTCGCCTGATGTATAGAAAAATAAGAATATTATCAAACTATTATTCAGCAATGTATTCAAAACAGAGCGCAAATTTCATCATTGATTGTTATCGAGTTGAGAGGCCTATGTTGAACAATAAATAAATAAATAACAATGTCATGAAGTATAAGTTTTTGTCTAAGTAATAATTTTCTTGTAAGTGTAGATGTAAAATTAGGGTATAACCTTATCTAATAATAGATCTTGATTAATAGCTTTAAGTCGCGCCGTCTCGGTCGTCGCTTTTTGCACTTCATCAACATGTGCGTCAGGAAGTTATAATCCTTGGTGCCTTTAAAAAAACTTTAGTTTTATCATTTTAATTAATTTCAATTTCAATCTGTATATTAAATTTTGATGACGTATAACACACGTCGCGCGCTATGTTTTGATTCGTACTCGAATTGCCCCGCACAACAGCACAATATCTAGGTGGGTGGATCATGAAATTCTAACTATGCAAAAAATTCATTCATTTTAAGTTACTAACTAAACTATGGATGATTGCTGTCTGAATTAATGTTTTTTTTTTTAAGTTATGGTTTTAGTCATGGTACGGCAAAATCCTAGCACAGGTATATTACACATAAAAAAGGAATCTCATTTGTAACCTTTATGATTGAGTTACTGTTATAAAACATTTTTCTTTTCGTGTTTCTCACACGCGGTGAATAGTTGCTCGTTTTGTTATTTTGTCGGTGACTCCCCTTACTTCATATGCCCTTGCTTCGTCGACATCATAACAGTAATTTACACGCTCATGAAAGAGTATCTTTTTGTACCTTAACCTAATAATATACCCAATATCAATTACAATTATGTTACTATTTTTACTGCAAAATGACATTGTAAAGATTTTTTAGTGTACCGAAAAAATAATAATAAATGGCATCAATTAAGGTAAACTTATATTTAAAGCATAACTTTTATATAAGTTAACTATAACAAATATCTTGAATAAAAAAAAATTATATGTGCTCAACATTGAAACAAAGTGTTTCTTCAAAAACTGTTTCTTACATTTCTTCAGTAAATGAATCAATTAAAACATTTTAATTGTTACAGTGGCCTACCATGGTCCTGCCACCATACTTTGCGGCTTCCGAGCCACCAGCGTCATGTCACTAAGCATCTCAAGTAATTCAATCAAAACTCCCCTGAATATTACCAAAAAAATGTTTGAAAATATTTCACTTGTACTAGCAGTTAAGTTAAACAAACTATCACGTATATGTATTGCAATCGCATGGCATACGGTGAACAATCTCGAGCCGTCTGGCACGGCTCAGCGGACAGGGTGAACCAATAACAAGTTAATTGAACCCCCCGGGGGAGAACTGAATTGAAAATGAGTCGATAGCCATCATTTTGCAATGGATTTGAACACTACATTCGATTGATATCTGAAGGGTATCAATCGAATGATGATATCTGAAGATTTTTATCAGCAGTCTACCGTAGTAAGGGTCAATGGTCGGATGGAGACTGGAAATAGGTTAATCGTTGCTATGTTACTACTTTTAGTATTTCGGAATTTTGCATTTCTATAGCATATAAGCGTTAGAGGGTATTTATTTGACTAGCAATAAAATATGAATCAAATTGTTAAATTAAGTACAACTAGATTGCTAGGTTTATGTTTTTTTGATTTTCCAGAAATAAGTAACACAGTATTTAAAGTATACACGATTTTCATAAGATACCATTATTAGAATTGTAATTTTTCATGTTTGATCACGTGACTGCGCGTGGTAATGCATGCGTGTGACGTCACTAAGTATTAAAAAACTATAATGTGTGCTAAGCCATCTATAGGAGATTACCGGCACGTGACGTCACACAAATTTTAGATCACTGACTGACAAGCTCATCCCTACTTTTTGTTGCGTTTTATAATAAGACATTAAAATGAGAACAGTACAAGAAACTAAAACACGCCAAACTTCCGTTTATGTAAAAGTGTCACCCATGTAAGTGGAATGCCATATCTTATAAAATAACTAAATAAAAAAACAATACTCACTTCGTTCTTGTTGTCCTTTGAAGCAAAAAGCTCCATCAGCTAAAACCAATAAGATTATTGAGTTACAGAAATAAAAATACCGGCGAACATCGAGAGGATGCAAAGTAGACATTCAAAGTTTATTATATCGGTAAAACCTAGAGCGGCAATCTCCTGCAGAAAAGCACTTTCGAAATCAAATTCCGATTCAATCACATATTTTATAGAATGAATTGGATAAGTACGAGAAGGACTCTTACACCGAGGGTTCCGTGTAGTACACGTTTTGTAATAAAGGAAGGGCATAAATAATTAAAAAAAGGTAAAAGTTGCAGTCAGAGCTGTCAACCATCCAAGTACCGACCGCACGCAACGTTGCTTATGCTTTTAATCAAACCACGTTCGTTGTGTGGAAGCCTCCTTATATTAATTTATTGTGTGTTTTAGTAATTGTTGTTATAGGAAAACAGGAATACATCCCATAAGTGCAATCACAATTCATAATTCAATTTCAAATTAAAATTTAATATAATTTATTTCTTTTTGATACAAAAGTAAACTGGGAAAGTTCAAATTATTACAATTTCACTTAAATATACATATTATGTATACAACTATTCTTATAATTGACTAAAGCCTCATCAATAATAAGACCTAGATACTAAAAACATTCTTATTATTGTACTGTACTCCTTCTTAACTCTAGATTCCGGCAGTCGATTCCATTAAGAGACAGATTTTGGAAAAACGTTACAGTCAGCAGAAAAATGCAACTACACTTGCTAATATACCAGCCCTTATGGGCCCTGCTCAAAGATCCACCCTGCGTACATACATCCTAGGTCGAGGGGAGTAGGTTCTCTCACGCTTAACTACGTCCAATATCGCTATCACAAGGACCCGGAAAGGGCGTTACGTTCCATTTTTGCATGCTTTGTGCATGCCAGACCGGTGTGAAGCGTTTGAAAGCAAATTAAAATTTAACGTTTCATTTTTAAAAGTTGAAGTCTAGGTTTATAGTAGGCCTAGCCGTTACCCGCGGAGTCCCTTCGGAGAGTTCGGTTTGCAATTCCCGTGCAAGTGGTAAATTGGACCCGGCATAGCGAAAATTAATGCAATGTTTCTACGGAAATTAGATGTGGTATACACATTTTTGGTTCGCGTCGAAAGGTAATCTCGCAGTAATGTGAGCTTCGGTTCATTTATGGTGCGGGATCCATCTCAACACCTGTCGACGTTAATGAATGAGCAGCTTTTGCCGCAAGGGGTCAAGTTTCGACGGGTCATCGGTCGCCTACACTACAAGGCGACACCGCCGTAACAGATGATCCACGATACGGCCGTTTTAGTTTATAAGATTTATATTTTTATGAGTACGTTAGTCTGTAAGGTATATGTTTATATGGGCCTTAGATGCCTGATATGAATGGTTTTATTATTATTATAATTTTCAGTAGCAGTGTGGCTACATTAAAGAGAATTGCTATTAATTATTACAATTATGGACGTAGCCACGTCTTCACGCGATGATTTGGCAAAGGCGATAGTTTGGCACTAAGCGATCTCATTGTTGTGGCACAACAATGAGATTAACGCGAGAATTAGTGAATGAAGCGGCCACATTCGTCAGTGTCATGCGGTCTTCACTTTGCGTTTGTATCATCCACAGTCTGCCTTTTCTTTTTAACCCCCGACGCCTAATAAGTGGTGTTATAAGTTTGACGTGTCTGTCTGTATGTCAGTGGTATCATTTCTCGCAAACGGATAAAGCAACTACAATTTAGTTACAATTTTCATTGTATGAAAGTAATTTCGCCCGAGTGTTCTTAGACATGTTTGTTGACAAATTAACGCCGGTTTTATAGCCAAAGATTCACGTTGATCGTTCCAGTGTAGCCACCCACTTTCGCCCGTTTCATATTATCGCAATAATTATAGCGCTAGCAAGCATTGACTATAGCCGCCATTATGGACCCAGCATTAGGGAGTCGAATCGTAGCGTTTTCTATGACAACCACAAAATAAATAGAAAATATTTTGTTTTTTTTTATTCCAAATTGTGTATAAACTGTACACCACGCTGGCCATTATCTCACATATTTTTTCTAGTAGAAAAATCTAGCGGTGCGTCGCGTTATTTTAATTAGTAATTTATAATAATTCAACTGATAAAATATTCTATTCTACATTAAAACGCGAGAACGAATTTTGTATTTTGTTTATTTCATGATTTTAATATTATTTCCGCTATTCCAGATGTAGTCAAATTAAACAAAAACATACTACTGAAATCGGATCAATTTACGTCCAGTTAAGTGCAGTAACGTACAGTACTTTGTTTTATATACAAACATGCTTATTAAGACTATGTCGTAGCGTATTGTGCCGACCCCACGTAATAACGGATATAGGCAACAGTGTGATGAAGAGATACCTGGCTTATTGAAGAATCAACTACGTCAAAATAATGATATCATGTCGTAGTTTATTCTTCAATAATGAACATGAAATAGGGAACAAATTGACATCACGTTTGACAATAAATACTCAGATCGAAACATGTAGCTAGCAAACAACCACGAAACCAAAAGGTTAGGCAGTTCTTCCTGAAGTGCTCTAGAATCTAGATTACCGGGTCACACAAAGAAGCCGACGCAAGATAAATTAATTTTAGTTATACTATTTAACCTCAAACACTAAGTGTATTTCGGAAGACGGAGAAGTTTTAGATTTAGATTTAATTTATCTTTAAGCAACTAAGTGTGTCCTTTTTGTTTGTTTTTTTTTTGACGATTATAAGATTTGTAAAACTAAACAATGGAAATAAATGATTTTGTATCTTGTATCTTTAAACCTTAATTTTTTAAACACTTTGTAAAACATAGACCCCACTTTAAGGTTGAAACTAATATTCTAAATGTATGTACTTAGATAAAATTACGACGAAGTAACGTAGCTTGCTAGCGAAATGCGGGACTTAATATTTGAACTCTGTGTATTATTAATACATTATAAATCTATATACTATGACCATCTATATATTCTTACTCATATATAGTGGGGTTGTATCATAGTTAATAGTTCAAGCTTAAATTAAAGTATATAGGGTATGTATATTAGTTTACGTAAACACCAAAGAGAATGCATTTATGTTGCCGCTATAACAACAAATATTATGCATAAAATCGCTAAAAACATCCAGATAAAAAAATATTTAAGGGTGCTCCTATACAAAAAACGAGATTTTTACAAAGTTAGGCAACGTTGCGCGGACAGTACTTGGATGAGTGACTGCTCTGACTCAATCAATCAATTAATAATAAGACTGTATGTTTTTGCACTTTAAAAACATTTTTTTTATTATTTTTGTATTTTTATTATTATATAAGAAGTGTATTCTCTAAGATTTGTAAAATCAAACGGAAATAAATAATTTTGTATCTTTTACAAAGCCTTTATCTATAATAGATTTGCCCCGATTAATAAAGTGTCATTCACACTGATGCTGAAAAGCTAACAGAACAACCGAGCTTTTATCTTCACTTCGGAAATCAACGTCACTCTTAGTCCGATAAGCTGTAAGCTGATTTGATTAGTTTAATGGCGAACTGCGCACCGCTGAACGCAACTCAACTAAGGGCTCTCGCGGTTCACTCAGTTAGAAGAAACTTCGTTATTTCAGGACACAGTGACAGCGGGCCTAAGCAGATTGACTTCCGGTCAGATAGCATTTAGAATTTTAACATGGAAAATACGTAAAGCGGAAAATTTAGAAGCTTATCGTAAGGAATCGAATATATAGGATGTATATTTAACGCTGAAGGGATTCCAACAATTTGGCATGCTTAGTAACTTCACAGGCCGCAAATTCATGTTTTTCCGAAATGGTGATCTAGTAGGTGTGTCAGGCTTCAGAGAAATATGACGATACTCCTATAAGGTACGACACAACGTGTAACTATATATTTATATATTGTATTGTATTATATATTGTATTATTGGTTATGATTCTGTGACAAATAAACATTTCTTGCTTTCTTCTTTCTTTCTAACGGCACCGAAGGTACTACTCCGCTACATCAGGGAGTTGGGCTGGTTGGTGCCTCTTTAGGCAGGGAGTTTATGCACAAAACACCCCTAGGCGAGATATCAAAGACGATCCCGGTTCCCACTTTTGATTTTAAATTATAAGGTACCACAATCCATGGATTTTGAGAAATCGATTGTTAGCGCAGACTGAAAATTAGTTAGAATCCTAATAATATTGTTTGAGAAAACAAAGTGGCTTACGGCATATATTTAATGTTATTATTTTGAATTAGTTACTAGTTATCTTCACATGACATGTCAAAAATGAAATTATTTAATTAAATGTATTTGTATAGCTCCATTTATTCATTACTAGTGGCCCGCCCCGGCTTCGCACGGGTTTTTATTTAAAAAAAAATCCCGAGAATTAAACGATTTTTTTCTCGCCTTTTAAACCTTCCCTAGACCTCCACGAACATTTCAAGACTATGATAAGATAAATCCGTTCAGCCGTTCTCGAGTTTTAATCAGACTAACGAACAACAATTCATTTTTATTTATATAGATTATGACATACTTTTTCTTCTTTTTTTTGTATCACTTACTTTATTTTATGTTTGTCAATGCTACTTTTAGCAAAATGTGCTCTTTATTTTTGGATTTCATAATTTAACACTTATGTAATTGATGTCTTGTCTGTGATTTGCAGAGTGCTTATTATTATTATTATTTTGTAATATACTTTTTTAATTCAGATAATATAATATTTAGTTAAATAGAGTGAACTAAGTCAAGTGTACATAGTGTTACCTACGACGAATAAATTACCAATACCAATCATATAAGATGTGTGTGTAAAACTTTATTTATATAATTAATTACTTACTTTTCCTTTTTTCTTTTGATGCATTGGGGATCGGTCGTTGATGCCCTGTGAACAAAAATTTGATGTTATTTACATATTATAAATACATGAAAAATAAAAAATATTCATATTTATAATTGTTTAAAGAGAAAAACTCTGTGTGAAAAATATGTGCTTAGAAACTTTTTGGCAAATGTTGATCAATTTTATTATTAGTGATGTTTGAATAACGAAATGACTCGGAAAAACTTGTACTTTATATGCCCTATTACACCACTCTGGCCAAAAGCTCTGGTGAATGTTAAATGCCCTTCAAACTTTTACAAGTGTTAGAACTAGTCACTCATGTTTTGCCTTCACCGTTAAATCACGTTCAAACCACTAAATGTTAAAAATTATTTGTGCAAACAAAGCTATCAAAGGTTGAATGCAAACTCTTTAGACGATTAATTTGAAAGATAAAAAATTTGAAAGCTTAACTTTTCGCGGACTGTACCAGCAAGATCAATTCAATTTCGCTCTCTGCTGGCTTCGATCTTTATAAGTCTCACGGACTTTAAAGCATTTCGCTTTATAGTCCCCGTGAACCCGTGAGTCTTATAAAGAGCGGAGCGGCGCAGCGAATAGAATTGATCAGCTAAAGATGCGAATTAATTGAAGAGTTTCAAGAGGTTTTATAATGAAACTTTCAACTGTGCGCAATCGGGGCGGTTCGAAAAGAACCTTCTAACGCAAAATAGATGGTTAAACTGTCTAAGTAAGAATGAAAATTTTCTCCAAAATTGTAATATCTACAAAATTGTAAAAACTGATTAAGCTGTTTTGTTCAATTCGCTTCACACAACTCAGTATAAATGATTGAAGCGAACTGTTAAGGAAATGTTATTTCCTTGGTAATTTTTGTCTAGACAATTTAGTTTTATTTATTTTAAGCTGACCTGTCCATGTATGTCCTGTGATTCTAAGGAAATAAATGTTCCGAAAAAAAATCTACTAAAGGGATCATGATGAAATTTACAATTTTCTATTAGAATAACACATAATTAAGAACATTTTTTAAAATTTAGCACGAACATAGCTGTTTTCCCAGTAGAAGATACTTTTTTTTGCTGCGGGAAAATCTGTGAATACGATTGAGATTTTCAATTTCAAATGCGCGCTCAGTTTTATTTACTGCCGGGCGCAGATTACAACATACCGCAGTTTACTTGGAAAACTTGTTTTTTACTGCCGGGCGCAGATTACAACATACCGCAGTTTACTTGGAAAACTTGTTTTTTACTGCCGGGCGCAGATTACAAAATACCGCAGTTTACTTGGAAAACTTGTTTTTTACTGCCGGGCGCAGATTACAAAATACCGCAGTTTACTTGGGAAACTTGTTTTTTACTGCCGGGCGCAGATTACAACATACCGCAGTTTACTTGGGAAACTTGTTTTTTACTGCCGGGCGCAGATTACAACATACCGCAGTTTACTTGGGAAACTTGTTTTCGGCAGCTCTAACGAGCTAAATCGACGGAAACCTGAATATTCTCACCGCGGGAACATTCGATTAATCCTCGGACTGGCAGACTGATGATCTTGTATTTGTTTATTGTCCGCAATATACATATTACTAGCTGACCCCAGCAAACATTGCTTTGCTAAATGAAAAATAGATAGTAGCCGATTCTCAGAACTACTGAATACTCATATAAAATTTGGTAAAAATCGGTAAAGCCGTTTCGGAGGAGTACGGTAACTAACATGGTGACAGGTGAAGTTTATATACCTATAAGATATTACATTTTTATATATTTTTTTGGATTTTGTGAAATAAGCCCTAAACGTAATTAATTTAAACAAGATTTATTATTGGTTATGAATAGGAAGAGCGTGGAGCATAAAATTACTTTTCATAATGTATTTCAGCGGCTTTTAATCAATAATTATACTCATTGTAATTATATTTGTATGCTTTGATAAAAGAAACAATTGTTCGATCTTACTACCTCATTGCAAACAATAAATAAATATTTACGGACCATTCACGCAACACACTTTTACTATGGGTCTTACTTAGGTGACTAATATGCTGCTTGGATAGTTTATTTTTGTAAATAATTACAGCAAGATATATAGAAAAAAGGCTAGAAACCAAAAATTCAAGATAAATAAAATTTGGTTCTAACGGGAATTGGAACTGCGCCTCAGGCTGACTTACGCTCACTGAGGTTGTATTTGATAAAAAAAAATGTTGTTGATTATTATTTAAACCTATTTTGGTATAACTCCGTAAAAGAAAATAAAGACGGAACTTAAACAAAATAAATCAGCATTTCAAAATAAGGGCTAATTAACGAAAAATAACAAGGTCTGTTTTGAAGGAGGAAAGATAAATTTAAACAACCCTCCGGCCACGTGGATTGACAACTTTTTTCGACGTTCGACATGTCGCACAAACTATGATTATGAGAGACGGATACGAGTAAATTATCAATTTCTCCTATTTTATGATACATAAACCAAAATGTTTTTTTTATGAAGCTTCTTATATGAAGATGTTACAAGAATATTACGATCCAGCCATTATAAAGGCTAATTAGTAATTTTACATTTGACTTAAATTGCTACGTAGAGTAAAATAAAGAATGTGTCCATTAACACTTTGCTTATTGTCTCTATTTAAGGGGAAGACACTATGTTCTTGTGTTCTTTACAATTGTTATTTACACTCACTGCACTAACATTGACACTAATTAATTTAAAACACTAACTCAAACGGTTTTGTCCGTTTTAGTCTTCTCACTATGTCCGTGTTGTCGAGGAGCTGGATGGCCTCGACGTTCACATGTTGATGAAGTCTTTTTTCGTGAGCTTCTGCATAAGTTTAATGGTAGTTGCGACTAGGTCTACTTTGAGGTCCCTATGTCTGCAATTCTTATGTACCACGGGGCGTTCACGATACTCCGAAGTGCTTTATTTTGAAATCGTTGGATAATCTGGATATTGCTCTGTTTGGTACAGCCCCAAAGCTGAATACCGTACGTCCGTATTGGAACTAGGAGGAACTTTTATTTGTGAAGTCAATGTGAACTGACTTTGACTCATTTAATTTGATTCGCCATTTCTGTGTCCATTTCAATATAGCCAAGAGTATGAAAATAGTTTAATACAATACAATACGATATTCTTTATTGAAACACCAAAAAAAAAAATTTACACAAGAAATTATAGAAGTAGCTCTAAGTACAACTTATATAAGCCGTGTTGGGTAAGTGGAATCACACTCGACTTTCATTCCGATGGTCGGGGGTTCAAACCTCGCCGCGAACCTTAGAATTTTTCTTCTAGAAAAATGTATGTGTGCTTCAAACGAGCTTTAACGGTGAAGGCAAACATCGTGGAACCGGCATGTACTGAGAACTTTGAAGAGTTTGAAAGACGCGTGACATTCACCAACCCGCCCATGGCCAGCGTGGTGAATTAAGGCCTAATTACTCTCGTCAAGAGCGAAGTCCCTAAGTCCCTGCAGTTGGAACGTTAATACATTGTCGATGATAACTCAGATGAAAGTTAATTAAACATGACTTTCGTTATAGAAGCTACCACATTTTAATTATTATTTCCAAACGACTCCGCAACGCGGCGTTATTCCCAGTAGTCACTTCCTATCATGATGTCATGTACATCATGTTAGGAAGTGACATGACACATTTCCAAAATAAATTATTTTTTCCTTAGAGTGTACAATTTTAACGAGATTTTGGGCGCCGCCCTAACGGAACACCGATGCTAGCGCGTTGGGTTCGGTTAGGACGCCGGCCGCCTTGGTTGAGACGCCCTCTGAGTCCGCCACAGTCCGGTAACGCTGTCATGGCCATCTGCGGTCAAAAGCATTAAAAGTACATAAAAAAAAACAAAAAATTTCGAGATTTTAACGACATGGTCCCTTCTGGCCTTCCACGGATGCAATGACCTTTATCTTGAATCAATCTATCGGAAAAACGGGACCCTAATTGCTGAGACTTCGTCGTCTGTCTATCTGTCACCGGGTTGTCACTCATGAACCGCGATAGCTAGAGTTGCAAATTTCTGTTGCCGCTTTAACAACAAATACTAAAAACACATATTTTAGGGGGCACCTAACAAACGTGATTTTTACAAGGTTAAGCAGTGCTTGAATGGGTGACCGCTCATATAATTCCTGCATATTTTGCAGTTTTAAACAATTTTTTTATTGCAAAATGTATTTAATCTGTACACGGCGACTTAGATGTAGTATGAGGTTATCTCATCCTTATCAAATTGATTGAATATTCGCGAACATAAAGACAGACAGCGCGACAGACGCTGCTAGGGACATTCATTAATCATAATCAATTTAATTCGCCTCAGCGGTGTTACACTATCGGCGTATTGTGCGTTATTACCTCGCGCTATATGTGAGGGAAGACGTCACGCGTAGTTTGCGTCGAACAATTACACCGAACAGTGGATCCTGTTTGGCCCATTAGACATGTTCAGCGATTAACGCCCACTGGCTAGCGAGTAATGCCATTATACGCGCCACGTTAGTTAGTTAGTTAGTTAGGGGGGCCCTGTTTTTCCGTGCTTAGACTCAAAGGTGGTCCATTGTGCGTGGAGTGGGGCGCTAGTGTAACCAGCCCAACTCCGACCAAAAGCGCAGAAGATTCCTGGGGTCTTCGCAGGCTTCTCGGAGTGACCTTGGGTTCTTAAGGATTGGACGCGCCACGTTACTCTAGATATTAAATGTTACATTTATTATCCTTATTGTTTACAGGTAGCTTTTCTATAGCAATTTTGATCCGACTTTCAAAGGAAATACCTAGGTGGTTCTCAATTTGATGCGTAAGTTTTTTTTGTGCTTTGTTTTTCCTCAGAACTTTGGGCTTCGTGAACGGATTTTGATGATTATTTTTCTAATCGAATGCAAAACAAATAAATGAATAATAATAAGAAGTTTTTTCTGATGTTTTGTTTAAATACTTGCTTGCTATGAGCTTATGAGTATTATTAAGTTTAACCGACTTAAAAAGAGGAAGGTTCTTAATCGGCACATTATCTCCAAAACTATTATTAGTTTTCGAAATAATGTGATTTGTTGCTTTTGTATAGTCCTCGCCCATCTCTTTTAATTTTAACCGACTTCATAAATAGGAGGCTATGTCTTATATTTTTAGTACTCGATTTTCATAAAATCATTCAACATTTTCCAAAATCTTTGACCCTGTATTCGTCGTAGCTTTACCTTTTCTACCCTACGTTTACTCTGTAAAGTGTGTGTGTAAAAAGCCGAGTTGGCTCAGTGGGAGCACACTCGACTTTCATACCAGGGTCGTAGGTTCAAACACAGCCAGCAAACTTCTAATTTTTTTTTCTTGTAAAACTTTTGTGATCTATACACAAGTTTTAACGGTTAAGGCAAACATGAGAAAACTGTCTTGTTCTGATAAATTTTAAATGTTTGAAGGGCATTTGACATTCACCAATCAGCACTTGGTCAGCGTGGCGAATTAAGGCCTTATATCACTCGTCAAGAGAGAAATCCCTGTGTCTCAGCTGGAGGTAAGTTTTTTAAGAGTCTTCTTCTTAATCGGTTCACTCTTGCCAGAGTGGTCGTGGTCATCACTGGAAGTTTCCCATTTCCATTCCCCCCTAACAGCTGCTCGACTGGCGCATTCGTATAAGGGGTCGTCCATTGCTCCCTAAGAAGTTAAGTTTTAAGAGTAGGTACCTTCTTATGTTTATAAACTTACCAGTGCTTTTTCCTTAAACATAACGGCGAGAGGATGCCCCGTCGCCTCCAGGTAGGACCCGCTGACGCCGGGGTGGTCCAGGTCGTGGGTCAGCGCCGCCAGTATCACAACCAGCACTTCAAGCTTCTCCATGGAGTTCAGCAGCTAAGAAATGAAAGGATACATTAGTCTTCTACCATAACCATAGATCAATCAATCGTTTATTAAAAACCAAAGAAAGTATTACATAATTAACTATGTATTGATTCACATAGTCTTTTCGTAGATGTGATCAAATAAAAAATACGTAAAATTACATATTATTTTCGCAAATTGTGTCAATGGAATACGAGTATGCACTGTAAGCATCAACATTTCCTGAGCAGAAATTTGGTAAAACAGAGTTAGAACAATTCTAATGTGAAATTAGTTTTTGTTGTTGATTATTAATTTTTTTTGTTGTTGATAAAATCAACTCTCTAGCTAGTTTTCACGTTTGTTTTATTGTAATTTGTTTGGCAGTGGCTGTAACTGGAAAGGCATTAAACGGAAGATTAGCGTTGTTTTGTCAGAGGTGCAAAATAACACATGCTGAGTTGAGGGCCTTATTGGGACACATCTGTGTTTATATTTTATTATTATTAATTTTTGTACTCTAAAAAATGTGTTTTCTTTCTTCTTTCAATGTCAAATAAGTACTTGTTGAACAGCTTCCAGCAGTTCTGAGGAAGTAGCCTGGGGTGGGAGCTCACCTGGGGCTGCTGCAGGAAGCAGTGCACGGCCTGCGTGACGTCCGCCGCATGGATGGAGTTGTGGTAAGGGTTCGCGGCGTGGTACAGCCGCTCTATGGAGTTGAACAGCTTCCAGCAGTTCTCGGGAAGAAGCCTGAAGTGCTTGATCAGGTCGTAGTTGGTGAAGAGGTGCATACCGAGGGCCGGGATGCAATGACCTGTCGACAATAGTTTTGTATCAGTATTACCGTATGTATAATTTTTGGGTTGGTCCAATTTCTTAACTAGCAACGAAAATCTCCTTATTATTTAACTGATTACAAAAGTTGAAATAAGGAAAAAACAAAAACCCGACTATTTAAAACACGCTCTAAATAGTACGAGAACTAAGAAAATTATTGAAAGAGATATATTATACGGATAGCCGTGGTCGTATGTCACACATAATTATCAATAATTATTAGTAATTTCCAGCAAGGGTACGGCAGACTCAAATTGATAAGTATGAAATAATAAAATGACTCGACTTGAGACCATGAATCCGGAAAAGAATTATATTAATAAATTTTTTTTCGGGAGAACGTCTACGCTATTCGGAAAAAAGGGTCTCCTGAAATTTATAACAAATACTCAGGTCTACTGTCTCCTAAAGCTGTAAAATATCGAAAGCTCAGCCTCTAAGCTTTCACAAACAAAATGATACTGCCGTTAAGAGAACTTTAGGTATAACGTATTGGGTACTTTTAGTCGTCCTATTAGAATATTGAAATATAACATGAAGCAGTCCCTTATAGCAAATATAAGGGAAACAATGTGCAAACCATACATTTTTATTTACATCATTTTCAAATATTATGATTTAAAACGGGTAACATACCATGATTTGACGGTTTTTGAGTTTTCCGATATTTCGACGCTGTTGCAAGCGCCATGATCACGGAAACAACTGAATTGTCATTGTCTTTGCGATTTGGGCAGACGGTTATTCACAAACGAACCGGTCTACCTCAAAACGGAAAACTCAAAAACCGTCAAATCATGGTATGTTACCCGTTTTAAATCATAATATTGTTAAAAACCATGATAATTTAAAAAGTTGTATCATTTTCAAAATATTTTACTCTTACTAACCCTATCCATTTGAACAAGTTGTAAGCATTCAATTGAAATTCATAGCAAATTCTCAAGACTTTATGCTGCAAGGTAATACAACTTGAATACGAATGTCTACAGAAATATAAATTTATCAAAACCAAAAGGTCGACCTATGTTGAAATTTATTAATCATATATGTAATAAGGCATGAATAGGCTTATTGTGAGTTTTAGCCAATTCAGTTACATTAGCCAGAAATATCAGGTTTATGAATACGAGGGTTGCAACACGAAATACCAATTTTTTGGAGTTTTAACTCCTTAAGAAACGATTAACTCAAATCGTTTCTTAAGGAGTAAAAACTAATATTGTTATCCGACTTAAGATTATTTGGGTATACTTTTCTTAAGTTTATTTAGTTGGTTAAAAGGGGTTTAAAGAAAAATCTTTAATAATTTCAACTTTTCAGTTTTCTCTTTTGGCAGTGGTTATAATCCACTGATTAGATCTGCAATTTATATAACAAAACACGTGATCATACATTTCAAACCAGTGAATGAATAATCCTTAGAACCTGTTCTTACACCCTCATGGTTGTTTTTGGAGTTTACTTTTTAAGAAACGATTTGAGTTATAAGGCCCGGTACGGAAATTATATGAGGAGTAAAATCAAAAGTGTAACACGAAAAGTGAGGCGTTACGTAGAAAGAGACAAACATATATATCTGTAGGATTGAACGTGTAAAAGAATGAGATGGAATACATTACACAGCGTATCTCATTCTCGGGGTCTCCTCTTTGCGCGATACTTCGTAGTCTCACTGTATTTTATTTATATTATTTTGTAACATACTTTATGTAATACGCTTTATTGAAGTCATATAAATAATCCGAATAATTACAGATATATGTTTGTTTCTCTTATCAACAGCTGCTGCGTTGGAATAAGGGTTTTGCCATAAAGATAATTTTAAAAGGTTAAATTTTATAGTAAAACTATTCTATACTTCTCGTTTCATGTATAATTTATATGCAGAGATTTTGTTTATAGGTACTACTCTTCCTGTGAATTAATTATTTTTTAACTACATCGTCATCTTTTCGTAACATTATATTTTGGCGTTGTGTGTAACACAACTTTGACAAGTACCCTACCACGACTACTGCTTACGACTGTTGACAATCCCATACATTTGACAGATATAGATAAAATTTTTGTTGTGAAAAATCTGTCATATGGATTACAAAGTGTTGTAATCTCCAAAAGTCGTAAGTGGCAACTCGTGTTAGGGCTTATGGCCCATTACAGACGCTGCTAAATGCCTTGCTAAGCGACTATTCTGCTGCACTATAAATGAATCATTTCAATTAGTTTTTAAATTATAATTAATCCATAAAATTTCTGACGTAACCAAGTGTTCTCCAATGTTCCAAATGTTCAAAAAAAACAATTCAAAATTCAAATTCAAAATATCTTTATTGGAAAACATTAACATCAGGATTCTTATAACTATAGCACGATAATATACGCATTAGTTCGGAAACTGTGTCGCGTATATTAACGCCCACTCCTTGGTTTTTTTTATACATAATTATCCAATAATGGTATTTAAGGTTTAATCGATATAATCATTACTGACTAATAGCAATGTGTGTGTGTGTGTGTGTGTGTGTGTGTGTGTGTGTGTGTGTGTATAATCAAAATTTGATATATATATATATAAATATATAAAATACACAGGTACATAAATATAAAGATAAAGTATATATATAAATATGGTATTGTTACTCTCAAACATTTACATATGTAATAATATAATAACAAAATAATATGATATTTATTTGATAGACACAAAAAAAATATTATGATGTATTTAGATATACTATTTTAATTCATTTAGTTTTTTCTAAAAGATTTTCTGTTTCGTCGTACGAATTGAAATTGAATTTCAGCACGCATTGCCGTAAACATACAACTGCAGTTATTTCGGTTGGAAGCGACCTCCGTGCACAGACAATTTAAGATCAAAGAGATTACAATTAAAACGTTAACACGTTTTATAATCCATTTTTAACAATGGATAGAGCGTCCGTAGTCAAATTACATAAAGGCGTGCATCAACGTAGGTCGCCGTGATCAAGTTTGTATTGATTTTCACCCCTCGGGTGCTACATGACAGTATGCATCGCTAACTTTAACCCCTTCTGCATACAAACCACCACTATAAGGGGTAAAGCCGTGTTGGCTAAGTGGGAGTACAATCGACTTTCATTCCTAAGGTCGAGGCCAAACCCAGCCAAGCACCTCTGGTTTTTTCCTCTTTAAAAATGTAAGTGGGCTTTTAAAACACTTGCTTTAACGGTGAGGGCGAAAATCGTGAGGAGACCGAAAAAAGTTTCACATGTGACATTTATATTCTATAATCACTTGGACAATGTGGTAAATTAAGGCCTCGTCAAGAGAATAGTCCCTATGTCCAGCAGTGGAAACGTTAATATGGTGTTGATGAATGAATGAATAGTACTTTTTACATTAGACTTCAAATAACTGCTAAGCCACGAACTTAACCAAACGGTTTAGCTCTCGAAGTGGTAGTGGGCTGGCCATATTGCTCGTAGAACAGATGGTCGCTGGGGCCTAAAAGATCTCGAAAGGTGGCCACGGATCGGTAAGCGCAGCGTAAGACGTCCTCCAAGTAGATGGACGGACGATTTGGTAAAGGCTGCAATACAAGGTGGATGCAAGCCGCCTCCAACATAAATAACTAGAAGTCTATGATGGAGCCCTATAGCTGATATGATAAACTGCGAAGTAATAGTAAATATTTAATTTGAATGTTTCTTCTACAGTTTCTTCCAGAAAATATATAAAAACATTCAAAATATAAAACATTAGGTGAAATAATTAATATTAAAATCATTATCATTTTCATCGCGGCCATTTTGGCGCGCTTAGTCTGCGAGTTCGAGGCTTTAACGAAGTGATTTGATTGAAAGTAACTGAAAGTTTCATAAAGTCAGACTGTTAGCATGGAAACCAGTGCAATTTGACGTCACATATTGTTGTAGCCCACAGCGTTACGTCTTGGAAATTTGCGAGGGAGTTTAATAATAGCCAGTTTTTGATGCCTAAGTTTTACTATGAAATTATGTAAAAGTTGAAAAATAATTGCATGAGTATGTTTTTCATTAAATAAACAATACGGAAATAATTAAACAGTCCATTTGCATATTCCCCATTAACCCTTTAACTCACATATATTTATATTAATAGGTTTATATTAACTAACATGTTTTATTATTGTCAGGATAATGATTTAGAATGTATAAAACATGTTAATGAAATAGTGGACGGTGGAGTATGCTGTAATTATATATTTTTATTGTTTATATATTAAAAATCCCCTATCCTATGCGCGAAGTTCTTGTCTGCATAAGCAAGCAAAGTTATGTCACTTTAAATAAATATTTTCGGACTAATCACCCCACTAATCATACCACTTTCCTTAAAATGAAAAGAAAACTCTTGGATGTACGTACGAGTTTTCTCCCAATGACACACTGACATGCGGCGACCAAATTTGATCTGTAACGAATCGTCAAAATATTTCTGCCCACGGATTTTGCAAGCGCAACATGGAGTGTATTATTTTGGGTAAATAAATAACTATAAAGGTATCAGACCTTGTAAGAAGCAGCCAAATACGCCCCAAAACTAACATCGTGGACGTTGGTCTTAAAGCGGGCAGCCTGTAGTGGAACTGGGTTGGAAAAGTCTGCCGCATGCCTAGCGACTTGTCGGCAAAGACCACAACAGAGTGCAGCCCACCCAACGCTAGGGGCAACGTTGAAGGGCAGAATGAGGCGGAGGAACGAGCTAGGCGCCCATCTAACATCTTGTCCCTAAATAGCAGCAGATTGTGAATGGTAAGAGAAAAGGGAGGCCTTTGCCCAGCAGTGGCAGTGTAAAAGTGACGTCCGGCCGGCGCCATTTTGGACTTTTAATTTCGCACTTTTAACAATTTAAAATACTTTTCAAAAATGTTATCATAATCCATTGTTTTCTATACCGAATTATGAATGTTTATATAATGTATTGAGGTATCTTTTACAATGGTTTTCCAAAATTAGCTCAATTTTATTGGGTACTGTGAGCCGTGTCACTGAGGGTCCTATTCAATAGTGCTATTGGCATAGAACTAAGTGCATGATCTAATAATTTCCACCGTCGCCCTTTCATTATAGAACATCAATCTATCTATAATCTACTCATTATAGGCAAAACGGGACTGTTATTTCAAGCACGTTTGAGCCACAAGTCACGTTACTCAACATCCATAATAGTTTCAAGCAGTGGTACAGAAGACTCGAATGAAATGCATCTCATGTTTTAAGCATGAAAAAATATACATACATAATGTATATTCAAAAAAAGCCGTGTTGGCTAAGTGGGAGGACACTCGACTTTCATTCCGAAGGTCGTGGGTTCAAACCCCGCCACGCACCTCTGGATTTTTCTTCTTGAGAAATTTATGTGCGCTTTAAACACGTGCTTTAACGGTGAAGGCAAACATCGTGAGGAAACTGGCATGTTCTGAGAACTTTAAAAGAGTTTGAAGGCATGTGACATTCACCAACCCGCACTTGGCCAGCGTGGTGAATTAAGGCCTAATCTCTCTCGTCAAAGAGAGAAGTCCCTGTGTCCCAGCAGTGGGAACGTTAATAGGGTGATAATGATGATGATGATGAATGTATATTCGCGTCGAGAACATGTATCCGGAAAATTCTTATAACGTGTAATTTTAATAATAAGAATCATTTTTTAAGTGACACATTTAGATCAGATAAGCATTTGTCGCGCGTCTCAACAGCATTAAGGTTGGATCAGTCGGAAGCGCCCCTTTCTCTACTATAGACAATTATAGGAAGTTGAGTGACTCTTAAAATGGTTCTAGAATACCGTACTTCAAAATATAAAAACAAAAACGAAATAAATGGATCACTTTGTTATAAGTCCGTCTATCTGGATTTTTGTAGGATCGCGTTGAGCAATCAAGCTGAAATTCATATCAGTATCCCTTAGAACTGTAAAACAGTCGAACATCTGAGCCAACATAAAAAAAAGGTGTATGTCGCAAAATTTCAAAACTTCGAAGGAAATCAAAACACATATTCTTCTTCATCATACTTATAATAATTATTCTAGAATCTTAAAATGTTACATGAAGCAATGCCTTATAGCACAGATAAAGGAAACATTGCGTAAATCATACATTTTTATTCATACAACCTAACTAACTAACCCTTTATGAACGCATTGTGGTATTCAATTGAATGTCTTAGCAAATACTCAAGGCTATATAAGCACAAGGCACCAATTTATGCCGTAAATTTTGATCGCAGTACCAGTCTTCCAGTCTACCTGGAATCTTTTAATTAGTACGAAGCAACATCTTTATAACACACTTAAAGAACTAAAATATTCGTTTCATTACATAAAACATATTTTCTCTTTACTTAATTATTACCTACAGGTTTGTACGGATCCCTCGATGGACAAGTACGAGTGGAAGTTGGCCTCTATTATATTTAGGAAAACGGTATTCACTCAGTTTGTATGACACACATCAAGCAGAAAATCGTAGATGAACGATGCCACGTAAATCTATGCTTTGCCTCTAATATTTCTTGAGAACCGATAACTGCAATAATACTCAATTTATAATTAAAAAAACACCTGAATTCAGAACTTTAGCTCCCTTAAAAGTAAAAAGTCATACTATTTTGTAATGTGCACGTGAAACGCTTTCACTTGAGACCCCACTCGAGTATATTTGAAGATTTTTCGGTTTTCCTTCCCCACTTTTACCCTCATAACTTTTAAACGCATCAACAGTTAAGAGCACTCGTGCGAAATTCACATTTCATATAAAAAAAACTAAATTAAAATCGCTTTATACGTTCGGGAGTTATGATGTTATTAGCTATATTCATAGAGGCGGACACGTCAAACTTATAACACCCCTCTTTTTTTCGACGGGGGTTCCAAATAACAAAACAACATACAATGTAACTCTTACTAGCAGTAGATAAAAATGTAATATGCACTTAGGCTTTGTCTACTAGTGGGCATTTCAAATTGAATGATTTAGTTTCTAGTGACAAGCAGATAGACTCTGACCCTCTTGTGTGTGCCGGCCGTTAAGAGTACCTGGCAAATGCTCTACCAACTAATTGATTCTATCTAATAATTGAATAAGTACTGTAAAAATTGTAACGCCCTTTACCAGCGAGCGACCTTCCCACAACCGCATGGTATATACAAATAATTTAACGTCCTATTGAATAGCCTTATCTGTTCCTGAAAAATGAAGTAGAATAAACAAACAGCGGGTGAATTATAAAACAAAAATAACTATAAGCTATGGTAAAGAAGTTGAGAGTTTGTATCCCAGAATAGTTCAATTAATTTAAGTTTGATACATATATCATATTAGTTCACATTAGTTCATAGTTCATTTATTGATAACAATAGGTTACATGTCAAAAAAATAATGAGTTATATCATATTAAGCATATTTTCCGGATCTCACATTTTACAAACTCAACGTTTCATAAAATCCGGTTAAGCCATTTGAAAGATGAGAGGAGTCAAGCATTCGACTTAAGATTCATTCATGGAGATGTAAAACTTGAAATGTTTGCTTTTTCATTGCCATTAATAAATCTAAGATCGAATAGTGAAGGACTTCACATTTTGCAAACTCAACTTCGTTTAGCCTGCTCTTATAAACATCGCTCTAAAATTTTTGAGTGATTTCAAGCTCTTCAAATATACTACTTTTTTATTGAATAAGTTGTTTTCTAAAGTTCAATAACGGAGCTTTCAGATTAAGGGTTTTGTGACGTACGGCTGCAGTGCCGAAGCGGTGCGATTGACGCAAGTCGCGACGCGCGTACTTACGTCATTGTATTCATACAAATTCCATTGTGTGGCAACAGGAATAGCTACAACATAATCAGTTAGTAGAAGACATGCTACGAGTTTTTTTTTTCATTTAGCCTATAACGCCTCACTTACAAGTACAAAGGGAAATTACTCAGTTACCCAAAAAACTCACAATTCAAAATGGCACAACAACTCCGACACTAATTAGTTATGTATCACGTATCATTAATTGGCGCACCGATACGGTCAAATAAATATTATCAGAAAAAATTTCCTTTGCGATATCAAAAGGTAATTGAATATTAATTGAAGAATGACCGTGATAATTGTTTCACTGCTTGTACAATTTTAACTGAAATTGTTGAGGCTTCATTAAAAAAAAATATGGATGATTTCACAGAGGGTGGAGGATGAATGCGTATTTCAGAAATTGGAACCAGTGTGTTTGAGGGAGCGTCATTGGGGGTGTTCAAGTCAAGTTTTTATTATTGCGCTATTGAAAATGTTATGATCTGTTATTGAGTTTTGTTTTTCAAAATGGCTTATTGAAAATGATATTCAAAAGTTGCTTTCAGCGATCGGGCTAGCTCTTTGATTACATGCAAGCGATTTCGTTTTTTTGTTCGACGTACATACACAAAATGCTTTTCCGCTATTGTAATCTGAGGAAGAAGAGATTTAGTGTAAGTGTTAACGGTACAAAAAATAATAATAGAATCAAATCAGAGCATTAATTACCACTCTCGTTATTTAAAAATAGGTTAAGGAATATATTTGCCGACAAATGTTATTATATTTAAAAATAATTTATGGACGATAAACAGTTTTAATTTTCATAATTTGCTATTTTTGGAGTTTACTCCTCAAGAAACGATTTGAGTTATAAGGCCCGGTATAGAAATTTTATGGGGAGTAAAATCAAGTGTTAACAAAAGTTGAGGCGTTACGTAGAAAGAGACAAACATATAGTATATCTGTAGGATTCAACGTGTAAAAGAATGAGATGGAATACCGTCGAAACGTCACGTTCGAAATAAGAACTTTAACGCATTTTGATTGGTTGTTTGTTGTGTCTCTGGAATGCGAGTTACCATTTTTGACATTCGAATACGCGTTCGAAAAAGTATTCGTCTAGCATTCACTTAGAATTTCTCAGTGAATAGAGGTGAGAGTGCAAAGTTATTCAGTAAAATCATCAATATTTACAAAAAAATTTTGGCCGGACGTTTCTTTTTCACTTGGATATAGTCTTACAAAGATGGCTTTTACGTTTTTGTGCAGGGAACTAAAACAATTGACGAATTTATGGTCCTCTCAACGCGTTTCGTTGGAACATATAATAAGTAACTACCTTCTGTTATTTATTAATTAAAATATTAAAAAGAAGCTATTGTTTCGACACCTAATTAATTTGTTCTTTGCAGTATTTAAGAATGATATTATAATTCAAAGTGAAAGAAATCAATCATCCTAAAATTGGATTTGTATAAATTGAACACAATTATTATTATTTTGTAACATACTTTATGTAATACGCTTTATTGAAGTAATATAAACAATCCGAATAATTACAGATATATGTTTGTTTCTCTTATCATTTTAGCAGATGCGTTCATGTACCCTTTTTTTCTATTCGATGTACATTAAGTATATCATAATATAGTTCGTAAGTAGTAAACTCCAATCGTGCGTCGTAGCTGACACACACACACACACTTTTTTTGTCATTATTTATTTATAAATTAATTTTCTATGATGGTAATTTCAATTGTAAATTCATGTTGTAACATGACATTGCACGCCATATATTGGTAAAATACATTGTTCTATGTATTTTATTTAACACCTATAACCACATGTATTTATGCAATAAAGATACTTTACTTTTACTTTTACAAAACGTAGTTTATTTAGCCAGTCAACTCAAACTATTTCTATCTAAATTTTTCTCTTTAAAGAAAATACCTTCTGATAAAACAAATTCCATAAAAAATATAAATAATTTCTATTAAAAATAATCTTATTTGATAGCCTAAACAACGAGACTAGACAAAACATAATTAAATGAATTCCCACTTAGAATTTCGTAGGCGACAAACAACAAAGGTCAAAGAAACGTAGTTATATAGATGGTCGATGCTCGTGAAGTATTCTTCGATGCTTTCTTTTTTAACGTTCTGCATCGATGATCATAAAATTTAATCATAAATTTACATACTTAAACCTTACCAAATTCATTCGAGCGGATATATGAATGAGCAAAAATTATTAATAAGATAAAGCTAAAAGATGTTCAATGAATTAATTATTCTATGCATAATCATGATATTATTAAGAGAACCGCTTAGATTATAAGCTTTTTCCCAGGATTTTGTATTAATATTTATTAATGTTATTCTCTTACTTTTATAAAATTACGACCGCCTGGCTGTCTTTAATTCTTTCTCTATACGTATGCTCTGAGTAGGTTTTATTCTCATTTTTACCAATCAATTCAGCTGAATTAATGAGAATAGCTGGGTAATAAAGTGCTGTGCTTCAATAACTGACTATGCAAAATTTTATTAACAATTTTCCAGTCGAGAACTTTTATTTTGAGCGGACGTACGCACTTAATTAAATCCCCTATCGGCAACATATGCTAACGATGGAAATATCTATATTGTTTTACTTAGTCTCTATATAAAAATAAAAATGATTTTAGTTTAGCTGAATTCGTGGAGTTTTCAAAGCTTTTGAGAGCTCAATGGCATAAAAACAGGAAATATTTTATTTCCACATGTTCCATAGCATTCTATAAGCCCGGTACACCTCGATTCGTAATCAGAGCTTGCGATACCGGGAATTATGATGATGAGGAAATGAAAATGTAGCACTGAGGAACCTTTCATTCAGTCCGAAGGGAGGCAGTGAAGGCAATTAGACTACACACGCAAACTAATCTTTCGAAAAGCTGCTTACGTCTGAAGGAGAATTCAAACGCTCATACACAAAGAAACTGCTTTAAATTGATGAGGAGCGAAAATGATAAAATATTCTTTTTAAACAGAAGTAGAAAAAGGTTCTTTAAAGGAAATATTACGCATATAAACCTTTCTTTGTCAACAACGAAAAAAAATCTACCAAACGTCAACTAAAAAAGATATTCTATTACAAAGAGGACCGCTTTAGGTTGAGGTTTTGTTGAGCCGAGCTAGTTCCCGGTGTAGTGAAACTTGTTCTCGGTAACAATATATTTATTTTTCTACTAAACAATAACTAACCCAAAAATAGAGTTCATAGGAATAAACAGTACATAAATCTTTAAATATTATTTGCTAGAATAACTGGTCTCAGCATATTACATCACCTTCCTCTTGGCTTTATCATCAGCGCGACCCCAAAACTCCATCAAGTAGTAGTACTTTAAAATACTTTCAATTACTAGCATTTTCGAAGGTTTTTCAAGAATAGTCCGGCCACTGATAATCACCGGCCATTTCAAATATTTATTTTATTTATTTATTAATGGTCTATATGCTTACTTACTTCTGACGTAGCCATAGAATGTTAAGGATTTTATGGAAATAAATGTTTTGAATTTGAACTTTAAATTTTACAAAAATTACGTCTGATGGGAATGAGTGATCCTTTATCCGCGAACACACACCAAAAAAAATATCCGGTGGAAATAAGAAACATATAATTTTAATTGGTATAAATTGATACATTTTCTCAGTAAACTAAAAATATTGAAACAATTTACCAGTTATAACTTCTTTTAACGACTACCAAATAAAGGTATACTTTTTACTTTTAATTATTCAGATTTCCATAACCTAATTTATCCTTTCAAATAGGGCACCCAAGCGAACACAGAGTAACTAATGTGTACTCGCTAACATCACACAATGACAGTGGTCAATAGACATCATCAATAGTGTTCTAAGAAATAATTTGTTCTATGTACAAATTGAGACAAATAATTAATGTTAAATAAATAAATAAATATTTCCAGACAATCTACACAACAACATCTAGCCCCGTGGTAAGCTCTAAGCTTGTGTTATGGGTACTAGATATCTGATATACTTAATATAATATATACATACATATATAGATATTTTTAATATACATATTAAACACCGAGACCAAGGAGAAAAGTGCTTGCAGAACAAACAAACAATTTTACCCTCGGCGGGAATCGAACCCGCTACCTCTTGCTCTGCAAGCAAGTTAAATTAAGATTTGTAATTCGTTCGATTCCCGAGATACCACTAATGTTTGTATATTCAGCTAGTATTTGTTCTTGTCTGAGTGACCATAGAACTACATGTTACAATTGTATTTCCTTGATTCGTTTTTACATATTATTTTTTTTGGTTAACTTACATTGACGAATTATAATTTTAATCACTCTAAGTAAAATAATATAATACCCTAATAAGCATAAGGATGTAATTTTCTTCTGTAGCTGTGTACATTGTTCAGCCCCTTTTTTCCGGGGTTAAAAAGAAATAATTTTCAGAGCAGAACTTAATAATTTGTCTATTTGTCCGGACTTTAAGCCCCTTTATCGGCAAAGCCGCCCCTTCCAGCACCTAATTCAAACTCGGTGAACTGAAACAACGACCCTACAGACAGCTACCTACACAATTACTTTTAGCTGTAAAACGTAATATATTTCTCATCTATCGGCGGTTCACAATCAAGGACTGGTTATAATTTCCTTGTTCACAATATAATGATCCTCGTTTCAGACGAATAAACACTTTTAGTTAGTTATGGTTTATGAGAAAAGGCTTAGTGGGAGCACACACAACTTTCATTCCGAAGGTCGTGGGTTCAAACCCCGCCACGCACCTCAGGATTTTTATTCTTGAACTAGCGGTCCGCCCCCGCTTCGCACCTAGTTAACCGTATTGTTAATCTAAACCATTCTCGAACCCACATAAGCAACACACAAAAATTTTCATCAAAATCGGTCCAGTCGTTTAGGAGGAGTTCAATGACTAGCACAGACATGAGATGTATGTGCGCTTTAAAACACATTCTCTGAGAACTTTAAAGAGTTTGAAGGACATGTGACATTCACCAACCCCCGCACTTGGCCAGCAGTGGGAACGTTAATAGGGTGAAAACTTAGAAAGTATATAAAATCAACTGTGTGCAGCTTTTCTTGTTAAACTCAACGTGGTTTTTCCTTTTTGTTGTATTTTGTATACTTAATACTTTATTTCTGCACCAACAAATAGTGGTTTAAAATAAACATGGTACATTTTATTTTTTGGTACATTTTATTTTTTGCTTTTACAAGAGTCGCGACTGACGGAAATGAGAGAGGGTTTATTTGTTACCCTACGGCAAAAAATAATGTTTGACCACTACGTGTGGGGGTGGGGTGTGTAGCTGTTAAACGGGTGGAATTATGGGAAAACAGATTTTTTTTCACTTTACAGCTCTGTTACTTATAAGGTTAATAATACACATATATTATAGGTTATATAATATAGCTACGACATATTTCAGTTATATTAGGTCTAAATACAAAATGTTTATTGTGGTAATAAAATGATACAGAACATTATCCGTTATTGGATGCCTCCTTTTAAGTACTAAGTATAAGAACCTGTATTATTAGGAGACAACGATCTTCCATAGGATACACTTATCTTTTAACATAAATTGGTAATTAATAAAAAAAAATGTTCAAGGTTCAAGGTCTGTGGTAGTAATTAAGCAGGCAGGAGTCACGTCATTCCAAACATTATTTCTACTTATTATATTTTCTTAAAAAAGCCGTGTTGGCTAAGTGGGAAGAAGCCGTGTTGGCTAAGTGGGAGGACACTCGACTTTCATTCCGAAGGTCGTGGGTTCAAACCCCGCCACGCACCTCTGGATTTTTCTTCTTGAGAAATTTTTGTGCACTTTAAACACGTGATTTAACGGTGATGGCAAATATCGTGAGGAAACCGGCATGTTCTGAGAACTTTAAAAGATTTTGAAGGACATGTGACACTCACCAACCCGCACTTGGACAGCGTGGTGAATTAAGGCCTAATCTCTCTCGTCAAGAGTGAAGTCCCTGTGTCCCAGCAGTGGGAACGTTAATAGGGTGATGATGATGATGATGATATTTTGGTAAATTTGCCAAATTAGTTTCAAACACCATCTATCCTCTAATAGTCGTATTTTTATCATACATGCGTCTTTGATTCCAAAAACTCTTCCAAATACAGTCATTAGGTGGGACCTACGGACGACCATAAAATCTATGAAGACTACAGACGAACTCTTACGTACTAGTACTTGATATGATTAGAATCATTTTAGTGTTTATATGTCTGCGATTATCTTGTCGAACAATTCTTACGAATTTTTTTTACGCGCCTGTCACTGGAGATTGTATCTTAGACAAAGAAAGCACTAATTTTGCAATTAAAATTTAATACCGCTTAGGAGATCTGAATTTCAGCTAAATACCGTTTCAGTTAGCAATCCCATCCTTTGGATATTTGAGCTCAGAGACTTTTAAGAATCTTAGGTAATTGCAAATTTCTATTATTTGGTTCCTGTACCCTGTGGGTGGAATCCTATGAACTATGGACTTTTCCGGACGGGTCTGCAGGCTTTTATGGAATCAAAAATGCATGAAAGTTAAATATATGACACTTAAATGATAGACGGTGTTTTAACTTAAATAGTCGAACCCTACCAAAATATAAAAAGGAGTAATAATGTTTGGTTGTTTAATAGTAATAACGCCTAATGTGTGAGTATTAGCAAGTTCCTAAGAGTTCGTAATTAGCAGTAAATATTACAAATAAAATCTAGACTATCTCGATAATAATAGGTAGCGCTGTAATGATTCTAAATTATTATAGCACTACGCTGAGTGGCTTCCCTTTTCAGACTACAATTAATATTGTATGTAATCTTTGTTTGTTTACGGTTTTATTTTATTTCTACTATTATTTTATTTCCTACCTGTATGTGGTTTAAAATAAGCGTACAATAGTAAAGAAAGAACTTTATTATACGCTTGACAGCGACCCAAGACGCACTAATCTTTAGGTTTTCGTTTTTATTTACTTAAATCCAAAATGTATTCGAATTCCTTTGACTATAATGTAAACAGTAAAAGACTCACCTCCAGTCACCCGGTCCAGCAGATAGGTGTCGAACTCCCAGGAAGCACTCCTAGATAGGAGGAGCTGTGGAAGAACATACCATGTTAATTCAATGTCGCTCATAACTATGCTACAGACTACTGACATACTATAGCCGCTTGATGACTGACCGAGCGGGATAGATTGGGCTGTGTAGAACCACCATTTGAATCCTTTGGATTTTTGCCTAGAGCGACTACTGCTAGGGTCGAACGCTCAAATCTCCTTAGACGCATATTGACTAGTCTAGCAGCATCGCGAGGCAAACGCCTGGGGCAAAATGCTAGGACGTACCCCGCACTGGCTCGCAACCGCCTCGCGAGGCATACTGAGGCAGATTATTATATGCACATCACCTGACACATACGAAAAGGAGATGAATGAAGCTCTTCAAAAAAATATTACCAGTACATAGTTTTTGGGTCTTGATATTGATAACAACTAAACTGGAACTTTCAAGTAGAAGAAATTAAACCCCGACAAAAATTAGGGGTGTTATAAGTTTGACGTGTCTGTCTGTCTGGGACATCATAGCTCCCGAACGGATCCTATTGCTTAAAGCAATTAATAAGAGACAACCGTGGATGGAGAGAAAAAAATCAGTTGTTATGGACGGTTTTAAGGGAACTAAAGTTGTGAAATCGGGGTGTTTTTTAAATTTTAAATTTAGATTATTATCTATATAAATAAAAATGAATTGTTGTTCGTTAGTCTGATTAAAACTCGAGAACGGCTGGTCCGATTGAGCTGATTTTGGTTTTAAAATGTTTGTCGTAGGGTAGGCCTAAACGGTGAGCAAATAAGGAAAAATTGCCGGGAACTTTTTTTACCCGTGCGACGCCGGGCGGGCCGCTAGTATGATATATAAATGAAAAAAAATTTGCTTTGATGTACTTAAAACCGTTTATCACAGTTACGTTATCTTTTTAATTGGCATTATATTTTGAGGAAATTGCGACGAAAGAAAGGGAAACAATATTCACAGTGCAAAAACGCTGCTTATGAGCCACTTACATCTATATAAATAAACATGAATTGATGTTCGTAAGTCTGATTAAAACTCGAGAACAGCTGGGACGATTGAGCTGATTTTGGTTTTAAAATGTTTGTCGTAGTCCAGGGTAGGTCTAAACGGTGAGCAAATAAGGAAAAAATGCCGAGATCTTTTTATACCCGTGCGACACCGGGGCGGGCCGCTAGTATGTAATAAAAACCACTGATAGCTGTAACCTTAAATTCTATGCACAAAAGTATTAAAACTTGGCTCTCCATTCAAAGGATGCCTGAAAGAAATAGCTTTACTATAAAGGCCGCCGATTGCACAACTAATAATGTGGCTATTGATTGTAATTCTAAGTTAGCCTGTAAGTATTGGTGTGCATTAAAGAAATTATCAATCTATCTATCTCTTTACATCATTTATGAGAAATGCATTTTTGTTACGGTTTTACGGGCCAATTTTATGTTTGGGAAACCCATAAACGCTCGTAGTGGACGCGACCTTAATGGCCTGTCTTTAACAAAAGTCAATAGTGTATTGATAAAGAAAAGCTTTTTTTGGCATGGCTTATGTATTCTGTGGCATGGCACCAAAAACTTTAAATAAATTGCCGAACGAAATAAAGTGCCTCCCTCTAATTATTGTGTTAAATAACAATGTGTGTTTATGGGTTTGCCAAACAAATAATTGTTAACCCTAACAAAAACTGCATGTTCATAAATATAGCGGCATTATAAACTTTTAACCAAAAAATCCTTTAAAATAATATATTTTTCTATTATAAACATTATAATGGTAATAATTAATTTAATATGTTGAATCACTACTTTCACTTTTGACATTTTGTAATATCATAATATTATTTAAATATATGGTAATACTTGATTATATAGATTACTGTACTTGATTTTTATTTTTATTGTGAACTAGTGCCGTTCTCGAGTTTTAATCAGACTATGACTTATCAAGACAATGTTATTTCCTTGATTATTCTTAGTTTTTATATTTAAATTAGCTTTAAGTTGACCTGTCCATGTAAGCATAGGCTTCTAAGGAAATAAACGTTTTGACTTCGACTTTAAGGCAAAACATGTATGGTGCTTGTAATATTAACAACCAAGACCCTGCACCTACATATGTAACATAATATATTATGTTATATTTAACACTAGTGGACCGCCCCGGCTTCGCACGGGTTTTTATTAAAAAAAATCCTGGCAATAATTCGATTTTTTCTCGCCTTTTAAACCTTCCTTAGACCTCCACGAACATTTCAAGACTATGATAAGATAAATCCGTTCAGCCGTTCTCGAGTTTTAATCAGACTAACGAACAACAATTAATTTTTTTTTATATAGATATTAACTGTGTACTATTGAATGATCTGTATCAGTATCTGCCTCGGTCAGTCTGTACAGTCAACAGCAAAAGAAACTGATGAAATAAGTTCCACAAATAATATATGTATACAGTAAATTTAGTGAAAAGTAACGGACTATTGTAGTTTATTAGAAGTCAAGAACAAAGAACGCGTAATAAGTAAGTTATCACATTTAGTTCGATCCTCCTGTTATTATGATAATTTTCTTTTGACCAATAAGACCTTCATTTGAAATTTACTGTTTGGTATAACTTGTTACATCTGGCACATCACACTAATAGATGTTTTGAATCGTTGATTTTGATCACTTTTGCTGTTGACTGTACGCGGCTTTCGCCAGGTGTTAAGGTTTGTTCCACAGCATCACCTAACGCCAAACTAAGTACTATATGTACTATGGTGACTACTAAATAGATACATTGTTTTTTTTTTTAAATACGTATATATCATCATATGCACTCCTATTTACGTTTCCACTGCTGGGACAAAGGGAATTCTCTATGGACGAGATATATTGGGCCTTACTGCGTAGCGTACATATGGAACATAGAAATCACCCAGACCCGAAACACCAAATTGTAAACCATACATGAAACTGGTCCGGCGGGAATCGAACCCGCTACTACCACGCACCTCAGGCGAATCTTTGCGCACCAAACAATAGCGGTCACCATGATTTTCATTGGTAAATTCGGTTCATGCCTGTAAAATTTGCTCAACTATTACCTACAACCTAGATCGTTTCTGTGGCAAGAGTGTGAGGAGCCAGCATCGTCATCATCATCATCTTTACAGCCATAGGGCGCCCACTGCTGGACAAATACAATCTTCATATGAAAAGACAATCTTCAGAGAAAAAAGTACTTTGTGGATATACAAACGGCAAAATATTAATACCTACGGATATTTTAAAGCCAACGGAACGAGCATAAAGCAACTGAGATATTTCTTCCAATTAATTTTTACAAGCTAGGTCCGTTTTATACGCGTAAAAAACGGACACAATCAATCATTACAAATTAATTATTGTCATATGTAGCTGTTATAGTTGACTATCTGTACGGGCTTTATGCTTTTCCCCGTTTTTTTGAATAAGTAATGCATGTGTATTGTTGTATGTATTGTTGCGTGTATTTTGCATTGAATAAATGCCAATTCCAAAAGGTAAAATAAAGCACAGATTTCTGAATTCGTCTCACTCTAAGGTACAGTTTGATGTTATACTTTCTTAAATGTATGTTTCGACTAAATAAACTCAACGAAAATTCGTGATTAGACTTTTTAGGCCATTTATACGTACATATCGTAGTTCATCAGAAAGAACATAGATAAACTAAATATTTGCTATTAAACTTAGGGCCTGTTTCACCATCTATGAGTATAAATATAGAGAAATCTCGGCGAATCAGTCACTGACAGATGTCAGTTGACTTGATACCTCTATCATTATTAATTAACCCGGAGATTGCGAAACAGGCCCCTGGTCGAAATTGGAAATATAAACACATAAGATTTCCAGCTCTTCGACACTTAAAGTTACTATAAAACGTTTGCTAAGCATCTCCCGTCGATAAACAAATAAAGAATAAGGAAAACAGATCTCATTCAATATCTATTTCAACACTGAATGTTGCAAAGTAGTTCCGAATGCAACTCGCATGTGCTGTATTCATATAAACCTCATGCTAAAAGCTTTTACAACTCGAGTAGCATTAGGGAGTCTGGAAAGTTCAATTCAATTCAATGTTGATTCAACACGGCGTTCGACAAAGTCCACAATGGGGCTGAACACGGCCGTGTATGAAGAAATGACGAATCTATCCATGTTCAATGATTTGCTGAAACTCGATCAAAGTACACACGCAATTTCATTTCGTCGCATTGTATCATCCGTTATCACAGATGGATAGTATCATTCAAAAGAGATGTTTCTATATGGGATTGAACCACACTGCAATAAATATAAGTGCAATACAGCTATAGGCATTAGATATCTCTTTCTTCAGCCGTAGAATATCAACTATTAATCTAGACTATAACGTCATAATCTACCTATGCTTGACGACGTTGCTATACTCTCCAAGCTTGGCAGACAGGTTAGCCAGCGCAATATTTGGTATTGTGTTCAACAATACCCTTCTATCCTTCCACTGGTGATCTTCCATCTCAATAGATTTACCGCGCGTCAAAGAAGTATTGCAACAAATGTTTCATAGATGTAACAGCAAAGCTAAAGCGGGCACATATTTGTATTTAGTCAAAGTCGCCTAAGGTGTATTGAGACGATTGCAGAGAGATTTAGCGAGCAAAAGCAAACGAACACATGATAAAAACTTGGCTAGACGGATTTAAGTTTTGAGGTCTTGTATTCACAGCTGATTCAGACGGCTTGCTTACAAAACTTACTGAAATCTGATCTACATACAGATTCAAATAACAACAACAGTTATCATCATCATCATTTCAGTTATTAGACGCCCACTGCTGGGCATAAGCCTCCTTCAAAGATGTCCAATTATTTCGATCGGTCGCTACTTGCATCCACCGTGAGCCAGCAAGCAACAACAGTTATATTCGCCAAGAATCAGAATGCAGACTCGTCTTACTAATTGAACGCACAGCTAATTTTGTTATGGTTCTTTAGGGATGAGAATTAATTACTTTATTTCAATCTGTTGAACATGACACTATATATACAATCAACATTATACGGACCATAAATATATCAAAATTTCATCCCACTAAAACATCACCTACATATGTATTCGAATTTGAGATAGACACTTTTTCATTCTTTAAACTAGTTTCTTTAACCTATGAAGGCTTTTTATTAAAAACATATAACGAAGTTTAAAGTATTAAGTAACAAATATCTTCGAAACAGAGAATGCGTGTAAAAATACACTCTTCGGAAACCCTGGCGTCTCCTCACATAATATTTATTGGAATTGAACCTACTACACCATGCACGAGTGTCTCAAAGAGGCAGCCAAACAAGGCGCAGTATTAACGTCTCTCAGTATAAAAATAGATATAACAATGCAGCTATCAACGTGGACATATTCACGACTTGGCCCATAATCAAGAATCACGGACGGCGGCCGGTAAGGGCTTAAGGTGAGTACTGATTACACATTCGCGATTTGTAACATGCTATGTGTATCGTCATTATCATCATTTTGTAGGGTGGCCGTAGGGCGTTCTGCTGGCTATAGGCATCATTAATTTCTAATTATTATGGTTGGAAGTGGTTTGCATCCACCGTGGACCCGTTAGATACCGTCTATATTATTGTAGACGCCTTACGCTGGTCGCAGAACTTTTCAGCAAAAACGTCCACTAAGTACTAACGTAAACTTTTCCGCTTGCTTATATTAGCCAGAGAGAACACATTCTGTTAACAAAACTCATACTTGTTATGACTAGAAATGATACATTGGAATCCTTTGCAATGGTGTGCGTATATGCAAGACCCTACATGTATACCAATATTATAAAGCTGTAAAGTTTGTTTGTTTTAACGCGCTAATCTCAGGATAATAGTCGATTTAAAAAAATATTTAAGTGTTTGATAGCCCATATATCGAGTAAAGCTATAGGCTACCATTTTCAGCTTTATACCGGCCGAAATTAAAAAAAAAACACAACCGCGGCATGAAAAGCTAGTAAGAGATAAATCAAGTGAGAGATAGCTGAAAAGCACGCCACAATGTGGTGAAAATCTTTTTGATACCTAGCAACGAGCCTACGTGGTTATTAGGGGACGATAACAATAAACGCCATCAACGAATATTACAGCTACTTTCTCAGATATCGCAACTTACCTCTGTCGGCACCCACCTTTAAGTTTGTCATTCAAGCGTCTTACAATCCACTTCCTCGAGTTGTAAACAAATAAACTAGATTGTTTACATCGGTTTTAACGACTCAAGTGGACTTTTATCGGAATATAAGAGGGCACTTTACTTTTCATGTTCATGTGTAGACTACTGTTATGAACGTAATATTTAAACGAATTAATGTAGGACTGGGGTTCTATTGCTAATTCTATCAGGCTAAAAGTTTAGATCTAAGCTTGGGTACGACATTATCGGTAATAGTACTTATGAGAATGTTTTTTTGAAAGTTTAATAACAGATGCAACCAAAATTTTCAAGCCTTCGACAGCTGCAAACGAAATAAGGCATCCGCCGAGAATTACGGTCATCTTATCATCATGATAATTTCAGCTACAGGATGCCATCGCTGGTTTTTTTCTAAACATAAGAGCTAATGCACTATGTTCTCTAATCGGATAAATTTAACGATATCACTGCATTACCAACCATTAAAAACATTCTAAACAAATCCGAATACAAAAGAATTCCGAATTCCCATTATAAATATTCCGTATTAGCTACAATATGTTGATGACAGTTTCCCCGTTGGCTCACGGATTATTTTCGTCCTCCGTAGCCCGCGGTGCCTGGGCAACAGCGATACGTCGGTACGGTAATTCCAGCCCGAATGCCTTTGTGCAAATTAATACTGTTATGTGTTTATTTTAGCCCGTCATCCGGACACCCGTAGTTCCTGTTTTAGCAATATAATTATAGCCGCATAATATTTACTAAAAGATTTTATTTTATCGTAAATATTTTTAAGTACCAACAAAAAGAGCTGGCGTATAATTCGACTTGTTTTCGTTTGTATGTTACCTCTGATATTATTTTCGCAGTATTTCGCAAAAAGTAACGGAACCATTGCTCGCTAGTTAGTGCCATTTACCTTTTTTAAGAATTGTCTGGTACTTTCTGAATAATGTTCAATTATACACGTTTTTACAAGAAAACAGTTTTATTATAATAAGATTTTACCTATAAATATTTACTTAATTCAAATATGGACTTGTATGTGTGAAATAAACGATTTTTTTTTATTTATTGACTAAGTAACGCAGTGGGCAGTGTTTATTTTCTAACTATTCAGCCCCTAACACTGCGAACTAACTGTTCTGCAAAAATATATATATTTTATTGAAAATTATGTCGCAACAGAACTACCTGCATGTATCCATAGCGGCACGATACTTTTTTTAAGTTGATTTCAACTAAGTAATACCGCAATTGCGTGGAGAGCAACTCAGTGCGGGTTCATTTTAAAAGGATGCAAACCAAAGGGAATCTTGAAAGCCTAGATCTCTATTTAATCAAATAAGAGTATACTAAGTGCGCTTGAAAGACGGAGACAAGGAATGTAATAGGAAAGTGAATTGATTTTAGAATCTAATAATACTGAAAAGTATGTTCGAGGATGAGGAACCTGATCGATGGATACGTTTTAGTATTGTTATTGCGCAATTAATGGTCAAGTCTAATGTCAGATATTTAGGTAGGTATAAAAGCGACGTCGTATCTAAAAAAAATAACTGGACACTTAGGTTCTAAGATATTTTATTTTCATCAATTAATATTTTATTAATTCGTCTAGTAAGAGTAGAGTTTATTAAATATTTTTGCAAATTCTATACCCCTTTAATATTAATATAAGCCATCTTCCTTAATACTGGTTGATGGCAGACCGGTTGTGTAACCATGCAATCGTAAGCAAGAACGGTTCAACAATATGTCACAGCAGCGACTTACGTAAAGCCATGTTCATGAATACCAATAAAGACATTTAAATTAGTTACGGCTCAGTTGTGACAATAGTCGAAGGTCCGCATTGGTTGAGACAATAGGCAACGTACTGACCAAGGAACAAATAGAGTAATTGCGTAGCTGAGACACAACGGGTCCAGCCGAGTAGCACACGTGTGACCAAGGCTCTATCTATATTAGATTGTTAACGTACGGTACTGTGAGGAATCGATTTTGCTCGCCCAGAACAAGACACCGTATCAAATGATCGCATTCAAATTGAGAACGAGATTTTCACTTGTTTTACGCACGTTTAAAGGCTTGAAGCTGTGTTTCGCGGGCGCGGCCGTTTTTTTATATCTTACACGTACATAAATCTTTTTTATATAATAAAAATCCGCAGACAATAAGAGAATTGACAAGAGGAATGTTTCAGAGAAGGCTGAGAGCAATATTACTAGATAAATGTGATTATGAGACTAGATTTATCGAAGTGTGTTGATAAAATTTGACTTTACTATTTAATTATGTGATAAAATTATTGACATTGAACTGTTATATGATTTATTGTTTTATTAATGTAATTTAAATGATTTCATGTTTTTTTATGTAACAAATGAAATTGCTTGTTCTTAATGGGTAATTTACATTGACACTATTTTCTATGTTTAAGATCTTTTATGTACACGCAATAAATGATTAGGTACTATCTAACCTACTTCACTTTATATAAGAGATCCGTCGACGACGTAGCTCGTTTGTTTGAACGCGCACTTTTGGTGATCATCAAAGATATATGCACAGAATAGATATATAAATCGAATCACTGAATAAGACCTGCCTAGATGTTTAGCCTACCTACCTATTATCAGCATTATATGTATATAAGAAGAAAGTATAACACATTGAACGCATAGAGACTATATTCAGTACCAGTTTTAAACTGTGCTAAGAAACAGAAATCCTACAAGCAACGCATGCCCTAAGTTCTTAAATAAACACCTTCGAAGCAGAAATGAGCAATAGATTGTTGCAGCATGACCCCGCATGCACACAGTAAATTCTAATCCTCCTTCCTGAATATGGCATTAAATTTAAGTAATTAATATATAAACTTGAAAAGTTTGAGATGGTTTCGTACTATTATTGTTATACAAAGAAACACTAAAAAAATATACAAGAAAAAAAGAGTTTGAAGGACATTTGACATTCACCGACACGCAATTTTGACATTTACCAACCAGGCGCGGTGAATTAAGGCCTTATCTATCACATGAAGAGAAAAGTCCCTGTGTCTGCAGTGGTAACGTAAATGTGGTGCTTATGTGATTTAAATTTATGTGATACAGTTTCTTTACATATTGAAATGCCCTGCGGATCCAATACAACAACTCTTTTAGGGTACTGTTGGGGCTGCCGCGTTCCTGCAGTGCATCAGGAATGTTTGCTGACGCACGAGTTGACGGGTTTAAGGCGATAATGCGCATAAGATCTGCGTCCCTGATGCGCCGTGTTCGCGACAGCTCCAACAGCTACCTACAGCTTATTGCTAGAGGCTGGACACTGACTGTCTCTTTATGAAGCACTGGACAGCAATTTGGATGGATTAATTAGTGTATAATGTATTTTATTATTATTATTATTCTTAATGTTAAAAGTATTTTATTATTTTCTTTAGTTATTCTTAATGTGTTTTAATTTAATATGGACATTTAATTTGTATTCCCACTCAATTAATTGAATTGAATTGATAAGCTGAAACTCATTTCTGCTTATGAGGCATGGCTTATTATCTAATATCTTAAGCTCACAGTATACTCACTTCTGCCTGGGCGTAGTATCTGTCGTCGGTGACGGCGGCGTGGGGGTCCGCGGACTCCGCGGAGGCCCGGCACCGTCGCCTGCACGTGTAGAAGTTCGTCAGCTGCTTCTTCTTCTTGAGCCCCGCCATGTCATCGTCGTAGCAGAGGCTTAACTCTTCAGCGAAGCTCCTCCCTGTTGAAATAGGAATTTGTTAAGATTTGGTCATTTTATTGATACTAACAGTGATACTACATTTTTCTAATACAATAGAGTGTTAAGCATTATTTGTGACAATTTGGCTTAGTAATATTTCCCCAACCAAAATTATAATATAATTATTATAGTATGGGTGTTTTATAAGTATCATAGGTATATATTTACAAAAAAAATATCTAAGTATGTCGTATATCGGACACCTAACACCTATAGGTGATGGTGTGTGATTAGTCCGGAAATATTTATTTATTTTATTTAACTATAAGAGTACTCTGGGCACTAAATATTTTTGTTGTAGTTGATTATTAGGTATGACTGTTTGTTAACTATCCACGCTTTTTTGAAATTTTGCATAACTACATTTATATAGTTGGGACTCGGTACGGAGGATAAGAGAACTGAGAAAAATTAATAGACAAATCAAAATAAAAAATATGCTGTGCATGTTTTCATCCCGGAAAATCTCGTAATCGTACTATTACCATATCTATTATTTTTTTCGTCACAAAGTATATTTAATGTTACGCCTACTGAGATGTGTCATCAACCATATCTATACCAATTTTATAAGAAGGAAAGATCTGTTTGTTTGTAATGAAAAGCCTTCGAATCAACAGAACAAATCTGAAAAAAAATCTTTAACTAATGAAAAGCTACACTTTCCCCTAACAACGGCTATGTTTTATTTTCAAAAAGAATAGGGATCGTTACAAAATTTTAAATTATGTTACGAAAGGTGTAAAAAATGACCTAAAAACAATAGACCCGCTGACGAATTCAGGCAAAGCAAAAGCAAAGAGTTTAACGATCTGAGGTCGAGTTACAATTTAATTTGTACCCACAGAGAGTTCCCCCTTGATTGAGGTTGTAACCAAAGAGAATATAAATCAGTATGGTTTTCACAACATTGATGTGAACAGTAGCCATTTTTACATTATAGTTTTTATTCTTCGAGCAGTTAACATCTTTTTATTCATGGACGTAAATCCTTGAGAAAAAAAGTAGAAGTCTTCTAAAAAAATCCTCCCGGCTCTGGTCTTATGACAATACCCGTGCGGACTTGTCATTTAATATAATTATTAGTAATTCTAATTATTTCTACTGCTCAAAACTGAATTTAAATCCGTTGAAATTTTAAAGCTTGCTAAGTAAACAAAGAATGTACGCTGTTTTTATGCTTCAAAAACCTCTTTGAAGTACAAAAGGATGTCCATACCAAAAATATTCCACTGAATGTTTTTTAACAGTCAACAACTACGTGTAAAGTTCATGTATTCATATTTACACTGCCAGTGTTCGAAAATGTCAAAATATCGAAATGCTTTTAAATACTTCAATATTAAACTTTCTACCCCGAGAATATTCTTCTTTAACGCAAAAAAAGTTTCGTTGTTTCGAAAAAATACACATCCAATGTGTTTACACAAGGACTCGCGTTTATTTATCTCCCAGTGTAATTATAGTACTCAAAGCCGTTTGGCCATTTCAGTGCGAAAAATCAAAACACACACGCACGAACTTTCGCATTTATTTTCCACGCCATTTTTACATGAATCTGAACGTCGAATACAACAAAAATCGTGTTTGTTAACCCGCGACCAAAAAAGAGGGGTGTTATAAGTTTTACGCGTCTGTCTGTTTGTCTGTCTGTCTGGAACATCATGGCTCCCGAACGGATGGAGCGATTTCAAATTAGTTTTTTTTCGTATTAAAGGTGTGTTTGGAGCGGGTGGGTGTTCACTAAAATCGGTTGAGTCTATTAAAAGTTATGGGGGTGAGAGTGAGGAAGGAAAACCTGCAAATATACTCGAGTGAAGTATCAAATGAAAGCGCGTCGCGTGCACATTACTAAATATTATGGTGTTTTACTTTTAAGGAAATTAAGGCATTGGAGTCGGGTTCTTTTTCATAAATTTTAATTTTATATTTATTGAAGTGAAACCTTTTGTGGCGTCGTTCGTGCACTTTATGGTTTCATGGGACAGGTAAAACATGATAGACTCGCGTCAGATCGTCAGATCTACACGTAACCTGTGAATTCTTAAGACGAAGGTATGTACGAAGCAATCTTAAGAGAGTAGACCTCAGCCGCCGACGAGGCGTTGAATAACCCGTTTCCGTAACCAAATGGGAAAAAAACTGAACCCTTGTGGATTCATCGTGCCTGTTTGTCTGTCTGCCTGTCCATCCCCATGTCACAGACACTTTTTTCCGAAACTAGAGGAACTATATTAATGGATCTTGGTAAGATATAATTACCTAATTCAGTTTTTCAAACAAAATCCTATAATTTTTAAGTACTGAAACTTATCTAACCGTACCCGTGTGAGCTATCTATGGATAGATCTTCAAAAATTATATTGAGGTTCCTAACATTATTTTTTCTAAACTGAATAGTTTTCGCGAGAGATATTATAACTTCTAAAACAAGGAAATGATAAAAATAAAATTAGTTTGAACGAGATTTAGTAAGTTGTTTTTTAATACATCATAAACATTAAAGATTTACCTTTCAATTATAAAGTTAAGCAACCTTGATTTAGTTCGGCGCTTGGATGGGTGTAACTCTTTTCCACGAGATTTTTTTATATCTAAATGTTTCTTTTTATTACAATATTTGTTTAATTAAAATACAAGGAAACCTCGGTGTATCTCTATCTCATACTTATCAAATATATTTTTAAATTTATTATTATAATATATATTTCGAATTCCGATTATGACAGTCCATACTTTATGGTCATAGAATACGTACTTTTTTTAAAACGCTCCTGTTTAAAATAAGAACCGGAGATATTTGTTGACTCTCCTGTCACCGGCGCCGGCCGTCGGCGCGGCGTGACGATATAACTAATCGATTCGTTGTCCATTTGCACTTTGTCGTTCATGTTGTTAGTGTGTGATAAACTAGAGACGCAATACTATGTACCGCGAATATGCAGCACATAACTATTATGCATATTTGAATATAATTATGAAATTAAAGTTGAAGTTATGATAGAAAATAAAAAAAAAATATCTGTACATACCTATTCAGTACCTATGAGTAATATAATGTTTAGTACCCGAACGTGCCTAAAATACAAAATAATATTTACTGGGCCACTAGTGCCTACTAAGCCCCGGCTTCGCACGGGTTTTTATTCAATTTTTTCCCCGGCAATTATTCGAATTTTTCTCGCCTTTTAAACCTTCCCTAGACCTCCACGAACATTTCAAGACTATGATTAGATAAATCCGTTCAGCCGTTTTCGAGTTTTAATCAGGCTAACGAACAACAATTCACTTTTATTTATAAAGACTATTTTTTCATATAGCCAAAACCTATACATACCGTTCAAACTCTGGGCTTATATAGCGAGAGTACATGATATAATACAAGTGACAATAAAATATTTGACGATAAATAGAACACCATAATATTCTGATCTGACGAAATATTTGGCTATGAATGTTGTAGTTTTTTTCTATCATAAAGAAAATATACTGGTAGTAATAATACTTATTACAACGAGTCAAATATGACTTAGGTTATAAAAGAATATAATGGTAACAAATAGGTTAATTACCATACCCGTATAACATCGATTATAATAGGGTATATGACACGAAAAAAACAATTTGTCGGTAATTTAAATTATTTTACAAATTAAAATATTTTATCATACAAATATTATTTTAGTTTTTGAGTGTGCGTCTGTGTTTTTTGTCGAGAATTATAAAGTAAGTTAAACTTGAAAATATTATTTCAATGAATGCTACATTATGACCGTTTTAAATCTTAGGAATATCTCAAAAACACGAAGTTACTACCATTTTTTGTCATTATAAGTTTCATTAGGTTTGAATCTATCTAAATATAATCTTTATGTTTCGGCTAAACCTGAGCGACCAAAGCGACTGTGAAGCGAGAGAGTGTGCGGCGCAGCAGACGCTACGCAATCATAAAGCGGGCCTATTTCAGTGAAAAATGCCCCGCGTTGTAAACGCTCGTAGGTATGGATAAAGCCTTATTGTGCCCGGAAACATTTTTCAAAATGGCGGCGAGCACCTTTGTAATAAAGTTACGCACGACATCGACCGCGACATCAATAAAATTGAAAAAAGTCCGATTTTAAAGATTAATTATGCAACGGCGAAATGTTATTTGCGAATATGCAAACATATACAATAGTCTCTAGTGATAACAAATCTGTAGCGTACATTTCATCTTGATACTAGATAACCGTGTCCACTACAGCACATGATAGCGATGATACTCAGACTATAAGTAGTAATTGGTGACTCGTAATGGTTTAACAACTATTATAGGCACAGTCAACAGCAAAAGTAAGTGATAATGATAAACGTTTCAAAACATGAACACAATAAGATGAAAGAATTTACCAAAGTGTCAATTACAAATGTAGTTTTTATTAGTCAAAGAGAATTATCATAATTAAAGTAAAACCTAACTCATTTAGTATCATTATAATAGTAACTATTAAATAAGGGACTAAAAATTGTTCAAAAAATTTTAAAAAAAGTGTGTGTGTGTCAGCTACGACGCACGATTGGAGTTTACTCCTTATGAACGATAATTATGATATACATATATCGAATAGAAAAAAAGGGGTAAATAAAATACAGTGAGACTACGAAGTATCGCGCAAAGAGGAGACCCCGAGAATGATATACGCTGTGTATTCCATCTCATTCTTTTACACGTTCAATCCTACAGATGTTTGTCTTTTTCTACGTAACGCCTCAACTTTTCGTGTTACACTTGATTTTACTCCTCATAAAATTTCCGTACCGGGCCTTATAACTCAAATCGTTTCTTAGGGAGTAAACTCCAAAAATTGTCACATGTCATGAGGCTAAACATGACCCAGAGATGGATAAGGCAAAAAAAGGCCCCAAATCCAAAAATCATCGAACATGTGCACCAAAATATACTTTGATACTTTGAAATTGTATTCGATTTGATTAAATACTTTATTTTATCATTAGAAGTAATAAAACATGTACGTGACACAATTAGAATGTCTTATAGTTTCATAGTACTTTATTCATCATAGGCAACATTGTACACTTGATTTCGTTAATAAGTTCTAATTATTATTATAAACACACACAGAAAATACAGCAAAAGACACAGACAAGACGTTCAATTTATACTTATACTACTTATAGGTAAATGTTTGGTGTTTTTTTGACTAGTAATATTGAAAACACAGGCTCTGCTTTTATACAACTGACCGACCAAGTTCAAAATAAATAATAACATCTTGTTCGAAAGTAGATTAGATGTTTCTAGAAGAAGGACTTCGGGAAATTTTATTCTTCGCGATACGGAACGCAACAGTACATTGTAGCAGCCCACCGCAGAAAGTCAACATAAACAAAATCTTTCCAAACAGCGAACACCTTTCGCTAACAAAAGTAAATGCAATAAGAGCACACGTCCAGTATTTTTTTATTTTTATTTTAGATAAGCCTTCATTTGACCACAATCTCACCTGATGTAAAGTGACGATGTGGTCTAAGATGGGGCATGAAGACCTAGAAGGTAGATGGCTTCTCCGGGCCACATTACGAAACACGAAAAAATCGCTTCACGCACTGGCCCAGCCCGGAGGGTGGTGACAAGCCGCGGCCGAAGCCTCCCACCAGAGACTACTTCTAGTGTTTGTTCATTATGACCCCGAGGATAAGTGTGTCGAATGAGACGGAGGCATCGCGCCTGTTCTCCAACACGGAGAACTTTAAAAAAAATCATGACCTCGCCAAAAACGTGAAAAATATAGGCAGTATTAGAAAGAAATTAATAAAAATAATTCTTGTCAGTAAATTGGTCAGAATGGATATATTAGAAAATAATGCGTATAAATAAGTTGGATATAATTACATAGTTTTTACGTAACAGTACATGATGAAGATGTCATACAATTTATAAAGATTTTAACTTCATTGTCTCGAAATAAATAATTGTCTGAGTAAAATATATATGTATATATATATATATATATGTAGGTATGTCTATTATATTAAGTACATCAGATGTCTAGTACCCGTAACACAAGCTTTATAGCTTACCACTCATATTTTTTATATATGTAAAAATAGATTTTGTTAAGTACAACATCCTTACATACAATCATATCCTAACATAAATAAATCTATTTGTTGAAATAATATATTTCCATCGCATAATCTGCTCCGTTAATGTAAAGTAAAATGTTCCTTGAGTGTACCCGAAACGGTGTTTTGGTACTCGTAGGGCATAGAAAGAGTTACATGCTTATTTTTTTTATTTGGTAATATTTTAGGTAGAGAACAGGATCAGATCATTACATGACTTCGGCAAATTGTATGCTCTCGTGCATCAACATCCGCAAACATCAACCTAATCCACTCAAACGACAAACAAACAAACACCTCTCGCTAACAAACAAACACAAGAGGCGCACGCCTGTGCAGTGTTTGATCAATGTGACCGCGAGGATATGTTATGTATGCCAGATGCCGGCTCAATGCGAGGCACCACGCCCGTCCTCAAACATGGAGGCCTCTTCACACAATGCACTGTGACATTAACACCGATACATACAAAGCGGGCTGCGGCAATCGTCACGTTTATCTACTGACAAGAATACTCTTAGAGCTTGATTGTAATTTCACCTTTCTGTTACAATACTCTCTAGATTATTGTATTAAGTGCTAGTTTTGCATACTTTATTTACACATATTGTAATGTGGCCTTTTAAATGAATTACGTTTTTGTGTCCAAATTATGTATAAATTCAAGTTTATATTCTACAAAAATATCTTATAAAACTAAAGTCTGAATCAAAAAACTTTATTAATTTGTAATAAGCTCTCAAATGTCTATTTATTGTACATATTTCGATACAGAGGAAAACACAAAACTTGTCAAATAATGGTGTATGTTGTCAGTTTTGATTCATAAATATCTTAACTCACGTTATTAAACAATTCCATGGGACAAAAATACCTAATCAATATATCTTCAACATCTGCACAAACATATTATCCAGGTATAAGGTAGTCTAGATCGACCGGTTTAAAGGATGGGAAATAACTTTGAACATGGTAATGTAGCATAAACATACCGGGAAGTAGACGTCAAAATAAAAAGAACAAAATTCATAGATTGAGGATTTTATTGAATCCCCGGAACCATTTCAGATAGGCATATAAAACTGATATTTTTAATCCCAACGGCTGATCCTTGTGCACTTTGTCGCTAGCAATAAGCCTGTCACAGGACTCAGCTGCGGCAATCCATTATAAAACTGGTCGCTGGTCACAAAAGGTATTAATAGATAAAACGCTGAGTGAATAATCTGGATTTTGAATTCATCGCTTTTAGTCACTTTGTTGTGTTTTCGTGTTTACCTCTGTCGAACAATCCAACCATTATGAAAAACAGTATAAACACTCATAAGTGTTACGCCCTAACATCAAATAATTTCGAAAACAATGTTTTGGAATTGTTTATGAAATTATTTTTTGAAAATTAGTACTTAGTATTTTTTGTATAAAAATATATTTAAGATAGAAATAGTTTAAGTACCTAATAAATTCATTATCGAATAAATTCTTAATTTTTCGTAACACGTGAAATCTTTTAAATAAATGATTTAACTTCCACTTGAACTTTTAAGGTACGTATATTATTATTCCTAATTGTATTTGAAATCTTGTTGGTTTAGTATGTAATATCATCGTATGTATGTATCAACTCTGAAATACCTAACCAAAGACCCGCAGTCACGCAGACACCCGTGAACCTATTTTTGTGGATAACCAAAAAATCGCGACATTTCACATAACGAGCGTCCATGTTCCTTTTTCATAAAAGCACCATAGCAATGCTCGCCTTCGTTGGTGAGTTAAACAATTTTATCAGCGGTCTATTTGACCGGGTAAAGTATTAACGTGAGTTTTATTTCCATGAAAACCTTTTGAGTTTTAGTGATATATTGTGTTTAAATAATTGGTTATTGCGCGATGTTTAGAGGTCAACCATAATCGTCCATCCCATTTTGAAATAGTTGGTGAAAAAAGAGTATTGTTGTATCAAGAAATTTATTCAATAAGGTACCAAAGTATGCCTTTGGGTTGGTCTTAGAATTCAGCACCCGGAGACGACTTCCCGTGAAAATTCGTGAAACTAGTCATTTTGAAAATTTAGTAATAAAAAAATCTATCAATAGAGACTTACAACTTTTTTTTTTATTTTCTTTATTTATATTTAAGCAAAACTATTTATCCCTCAATTATTAAATAGAATTTACTGAATTACATCATCAAATTTTCGAGCTATGCTATTATTTTATGTTTTTTCTCTGATTCTACGAGAAGATTTTAAATTAATATCATAATTGATAAGCCAAATTGGTATTTTGTGTTTTAATTATTTCAATAAGGGTTTAAAATGACTACTATAAGAAGTTATTATTAAACTTGACCACAAACCCGTAGTTTTTATATCCATTATGTTGCAAGGGTCTCACAGACACAGTTGTGACAAAAAAGAAGGTAAGTAGTAGAGGGTTAATTGTCTAATTGAGTCGAACTAGTCGCATTTTGGTGGCGTACATTTTTAGTTTGCAAACAAGACAGTCATGATTTGTGCGTTGTCTGAAATGGCTTCACTGAAACGCCGCGGTTTGTATACCAAAATTTCCTCAGTAAACTAATCTAGAACTTTGTCACACATGTGATAAACAACAAGTTCGCATTGTCGTTGGTGGACTGAAATCTGAGTCAGAATCTGGTATTGGCAGATGCTGGCGGGATTACAATGTACTGTTTCCACATTCGATTAATCTGTGCATTCTGTAGTCTTACCATGAGTTTCCATTTTATCTACTGTGAATTTACAACATGTTGTTATCCCATACATTTGACAGATTTTTCACAACATTTTATAATTATCTGCCAAATTTATGGGATTACAATATGTTGTATATTTACAGCATATAAAATTACAACATATTGTAATTAAAGTTGCAACTTATGGTAAGGCTACTGGTGGCATGACGGGTATGATGAAAATATGTGATTTAAGTTTAGAATTAGCTTTACAACCAGTTTAACTAATGATTAATTATTAGAAGCGCAACTAAAGACTTTATTCTGTATTTTATTTCATTCTAACTTTCTGGAGATATTTAGTTTTTTGTCTGACCTGTTAGTTTTGCAAACAAATGTATTTAGCTAAGTAACAGACTCCACGCGTACGAAGCTATGGGCGCCCACTAATTTAACTTCATGAATGAAACTTCACCACGTTTTTACCCCGGATTGATCCTACAGCAACCGGACTCCTCAAAGTATAATATATTGCTCTATACGCCTAGTACAGTCAACAGAAAAAGTAAGAGATCAAAATCAATGTCCCAAAACAACCTCAAACTTGCCGTGCCAGATGAATCAACTTATACCATAGTTTCATTACAAATGAATTTATAATGAGTCAAAAGAATATGATCATAATAACATCGTAGATCGATATAAATGTTATCATTCACATAAGACACGTTATTAGTTGCTTTACTCTTTACAAAATATACTGTATGTATTATTTTATGGCGCTATTTATTCAGTTCTTTTTGCTGTTGACTGTACCGGCTCAGACGAAATGGACCCGGACGGCCTACGCTGCTAGATCGATATCACTATGATGCCAGTCGAACATGTAATAGTACTTCGCTACGTATTTGAAGAGTGCACTGAGCTTTAAAATTAAGTTACCCAACGTTCGAGTCGTAGGAAATACTTGATGAGATAATGAGTTTGTCAACAAAGGTAATTTAAGCGCTCAGAAAATAAACGATGCTATTTTTAAGGTTTTTAACCCCCGACCAAAAAAGAGGGGTGTTATAAGTTTGACGTGTCTGTGTGGGACATCATAGCTCCCCCCGAACGGATGGAGAGATTTTATTTTAGTTTTTTTTTGTAAGAAAGGTGAGTTTTGCGCTAGTTTTCTTAGACATGTTCCATGAAAATCGGTTGTGCCGTTTAAAAGTTATGGGGGTTAGAGTGGAGAAGGAAAACGACGAAAATCTAAAAATATACGCGAGTGGGGTATCAAATGAAAGCGCACATTACAAAATGTTATGGTGTTTTACTTTTAAGGAATTAGGGCATTGAAATCAGGGGTTTTTCCTAAATTTAGATTTATTATAGTTTGGGTGGAATCTTGCAGCTTAAACACGAAACAGGTATTTTCATACAACCGATTGATCTAAAATGTATTATATGCAGTGTCCGGTAATAATTAATGGTTAACCTTGAAATGGGTAATATCTCAGCTAATGACATACATTTGTGGTTATAGTGTACAAGAGAGTACCGAAAGGTGAAAGTTTATGGTATATCAAAAAAGCTTAAACTCAGGTATATGTGGAGAGATCTATTATACAGGGATGGATATTTTATTTTTATTTTTTTGAACGGACATGGGCTGTGATATTTCAAGGGTATCCATTAATTAGCAGACACGGTCTGGGGGGATGATGGATGCCATTGAATGGTTTGCCGTGTAACGTCATTTTACAGACAGCATGGCGGAAATAACGGAATACCCAATACTGGTTTGATTGCGACATTTCCTTGATTGAATACAGAAAATGGCAACTTTTGCTGTTTTGAAAACGGGGTTTGTTTAACTATAGACTTAATAGGTAATATTAGTATAGGAGCTACCAACGTTTTCGAGTAAGAATTTCAGGTCAGTAGATTTTGTGATATATCGTCCTTCTTGCTCTTTCGGTTGGAGTCTGGGCTATCTGGCTGGCGGTGACGGTTGCGTTCATCAGTGCGCACCTGTCCAGGCGATAATCATGGATTTTAAAATCATTTTAAGAAGCGTAATTTTTTATTTTTTAGTATAGATAAGTCTACCTGACATACTTTTTTATTGCCAGACATATTATCTAAGCAGTATTCCAACTCGCCCGAGTTTTGTAAATAAATTAGGTTTAAGGATTTCATTGTCTATACTAATTAGTATTTTTTATTTCAGTAGTGTATGAGTGAGCGTTGAGATGACGAGTGATAGAGGTAAATTGAAGAAAAATATATATTGTGCCGACCCCGCATAGTGTGGGATAAGGGCAGGATGATGATTAGGACAAGTTAGTATTTTTTGTTGCTAATACTGCATTGCGAACCATCTGACTCGATCAAGATTTTTGTATTAACAACATTATCTTTCACCCCCGACCGAAAAAGAGAGGCGTTATAAGTTTGACGTGTCTGTCTGTCTGTGCCATCATAGCTCCTGAACTGATAAAGCGATTTCAAATTAGGTTTTTTTTGTATTAAAGGTGACTTTTGCTCCTGTGTTCTTAGGCATGTTTGATGAAAATCGGTTGGGCCGTTTAATAGTTATGGAAGTGAAAGTGAGTAAGAAGAACCCAATGGATGCAATTTTACTCATGATTAGGTGGGATGTTCGTGGGGTATCAAATGAAAGCTCATCACGAGCACATTACAAAGCTTACGATGGATGCAATAATAATTCCAACCGTAATATGAAAACGTCTCTAAGGGTCGCTTATGCAGTGAATGAGCACATTGACCACTGACTAAAATAGAATCGAAGAGTCCTCTAAAAGTAACATAAGATTATATATATATATATCATTAAAAAAAACCCGATTCTTAAGCCTTTGATCCCTTAAAAGTAAAAAGTCATACTATTTTGTAATGTGCATGTTATGCGTTTTCATTTCAGACCCCACTCGAGTATATTTGCAGAGTTTCGGTTTTTCTTCTCCACTTTTACCCCTTGTTACTTTTTGACCTTTCAACAGATTTTCATAAAAACATGACTAAGAACACTTGTGAGAAATACACCTTTCATACAATAAATCTAAATTTAAAATTTAAGAAAAACCCCCGATTCCATTGCCTTCATTTCCTTAAATGTAAAACAACATAATATTATGTAATGTGGACGCGATGCACTTTCATTTGATACCACACTAGTATATTTGCAGATTTTCTGTTTTCCTTCCCCACTCTCACCCCCATAACTTTTAAACGGCTCAACCGATTTTCATGAAACATGTCCAAGAACACTCGTGCTAAACTCACCTTTCATACAAAAAAACTAAATTGAAATCGCTCCATCCGTTCGGGAGCTATGATGCCACAGACAGACAGACAGACACGTCAAACTTATAACACCCTTTTTTTGGTCGGGGGTTAAAAAATAAATTAAATTGAAAAACGCAGACAGAAGGGAAGACGGACAGAATGACAGAAATGCCAAACGTATAATATACCTATAATCAGTCTTTTTGCGTCGGGGGTATAAATATTAGAGGTAAGAATTACTCTTTAACATTAATATTTTCATGACATTAGTACTTCCATTTACAAGCTCAGTACTAAAAATAATATACTTTTTCATATTCTTAATTTTTGGTACTTAATTGTTTTCGAAAGAAGTCAAACTTAGACTATTAAAGTAATTTAGCCTACATATAATACAGGCTTAAACAATTGAAGGAGCGTTAAGCTCGCTGAAAATGTGACTAGCTTCGGGTATGTAAATTAATTAATATTAATTACTTATACATATATGCTCATATTACGTTAATTCATTTATTTACAGAATTTGCCTGCGACAAAAATATCACATAATAATTAATGTGTAACATTAATTATTATGTGATATTTTTGTTTGAGTACTTTGCGTTTCAGTAACTTTGCATGTAATCGTGAAAAATTGTCAACGTAATAAAAGGAACGAATTCGTTGCATGGTTCGTTTAAAGGCGACAATCTTAGTAAGTTCAGAACGTATTTAAAAACCATTTATTATTCTGGAATAATGTTTCATCAAAACAAATAAACAATCCTACTAAAACCTCCTAATATTATAAACGTGAAAGTTTGTAAGGATGTAAGTGTTTGATTTAAGAGATTCTAATGAAACTTCACAATAATGTAGCTAACATATTATAATAACACATAGGGTTTTACAGCGGTAAAATCTCAGTATCCGCGGAAAAATTGATTAATGCAAGTAAAGCCCGATTTGGATCATATTTGGCAAGAACATAGCTGTTTTCCAAGTTAATGACAAAATCTTCTTTTTACCGCGGAAAATTCTATCATGACGCCGGCAAAACCCCCACTTACCTTGTGTTTGAGGGGTAGTATCTGTAACAAAAACAACAAAATTATTAGGTTTAAAATGAAGGGAATCATATCATCTATCTTTAAGTCTCCAGACAAGATGTTGGCTCTGAAGCTAAAATTGTTGAACAATAAATCCATACTCATGTTATAACTGCGAAAGTGACTCCGTCTGTTGAGCTTGCACACCAAAACAACTAAACCAATTAAAATTAAATTGAGTACACAAATTATCTAAGTACGGAGTATGGAAGTGTCGTCATTTGAAAAGCGAGTATTGTCCAAATTGTTCATTTGCTGTTTTATTTATGGCTGTTGAATCTATACTATTCCGTACAGATCAAATCGAAGCCACTACTGAAAAATATTGGAACATAAATAAATCCAGTCGATTCCCGACAAACTCTCAAGGAGGTGTAAATAAATTTCATTGCGTTTCCCGACTGATTTCCTCTGAACGCGCTCCACAAATCGGAAGAAAGCAAAACGTTTCTCAAATCATATTTTCAAAATATGATTTGAAAAAAGGCTTCTCGTCTCGGAACTGCTATAAAATATTCTCCCAGCACTCCAAGCTGAAATGGATTTCTGTCCTTTATAAAAGGAAGGTGAGCAAACATAATGTATTTGAGAAAACGTACAGAGACGAATGAATTGGTTCCGATTGAAGCTAGAAGTTGTAGTCAATATTTACACAAATATTATTATGTATTCTATGTTCGTTTTGATTTGTCTGTTGGTGTTGGTGCGTCTGCATTGGCGGCCTACACGAGAATGCGATGAGTGTGGCCTGGTACATCGCTGCTTGCTTAGAATATTTTTGGCGCACCAACGGGACACGAATCTGCGACCGCTGATGTAGCCGCACCATGTGAGCTGATTATTTGCATTATAATATCCTACCTTTTGTCCGCATTTTACATCTGTCTGTTCAACCTGCAGTCTGTCGAAATCTGACAGGCGCATTAAAATATGAGGAGTATAGTATAAACAGCAAATCGGCGAAAACGCAAGTTGTCTAAATCATCGGTCGTGTCATCATCACCCTATTAACGTTCCCACTGCTGGGACACATTAACTTTTCTCTCGGCGAGAGTACTGGTCGTGTAGAATTATGTAATCGCCTAGAAGCAACTGATACAAACGATGATAATGTAGCAACTCTTCCAATAAAGGCTAGCAGATATGTGGGATACAATTGAATTAATAAGGGATGTGATTGATGTAAAGCTTCATAATTATATAAAACCGCGTACATCCAATTAATTACGAAATACGCTCTAAATAATTAAATTAATCTGTCCACCTCAATAGTGAAATAATTGAATCGAGTGCAATATAACCAATAATAGAATGTGAGTGCGGTATAACGAAATTGAAACAAGGATCATAATTGATATACAGCCAACCTCAACTAAATAATGAAGCGGAACCAAATATCAATCAACAAGGCATTTAATAATAATCTTTAATTAAGGATCTCAGCCGCGTCTGTATTTATATTCGCGATAAACTCAAAGAGGACTGAAAGAAATTTTGTGCGTTACCAATGGGTTACGTAACATTAATTTAAAAGAAGTTTTTGCATCCGTGCAAAGCCGGAACGGGCCGGCTAGTTAAGGTAAAATGAAAGCCTCGGCATCTCAAATAGAGACTTTTTACCCAACTGCGGAGGGTAATGTTTTTAATACTCTGGTATTAAAAATACCTTTATTGGAAAACATGAACATCAGGTTTCTTACAACTTACTACATAGCATCATAAAATACCTATGCATTAGTTCGGAAACTGCGTCGCGTATATTAACGTCCATTCCTTGTTTTTATTATACATAATTATCCAATAATGGTATATAAGATTTGATCGACATAATAATAAATTACTTATAACAATGTGTGTGTGTGTGTGTGTGTGTGTGTGTGTGTGTGTGTGTCTGGGTGTATGTACAATCAAAATATGATATATATATATATAAAACAGATACATAAATACATAGATTTAAATAAATATGGTAATGTTACTCTCAAACAATATACATATATTAATCTTAATATATATAAATCTCGTGTCACAATGTTTGTCCTCAATGGACTCCTAAACCACTTAACTGATTATAATAAAATTCGCACATCATGTGCAGTTCGATCCAACTTGAGAGATAGGATGGTTTTTACGGCGAGAAAAATTCGAATAATTTCCGGGAAAATTTTATACCCGTGCGACGCCGGGGCGGGCCGCTAGTATAATAATAAAATCTAAATTTAAAATTTAAGAAAAACCCCGGATTGCAATGCCTTCATTTCCTTAATTGTACAACAACAACATAATATTATGTAATGTGGACGCGATGCGCTTTCATTTGATACCCCAAACTAGTATATTTGCAGATTTTCTGTTTTCCTTCCCCACTCCTTCCACCATAACTTTTAAAAGGCACAACCGATTTTCATGAAACATGTCTAAGAACACCCGGGCCAAACTCACCTTTTATACAAAAAAAATAATTGAAATCGCTCCATCCGGTTGGGAGCTATGATGGAACAGACAGACAGACAGACAGACACGTCAAACTTATAACACCCCTCTTTTTTGGTCGGGGGTTAAAAAATATATTATATTTATTTAATATAATCAAAATATTATGATGTATTCGGATATACTATTTTTATTCATTTAGTTATAATTGCTCGTAAGTTATTTTAAAGTTTGTAACAATTTTATTCAGACATCATATCTTATTGGGTTGTTATTTTTAAATTGATGTTGGATAAATCGCAGCTTAGTCAGTTAACGGCGCTGTGTTGATTTTGATTAGATGATACATTTAAAGGAAAAGCTCTCATTGTTTCTGGTTTTTTATCTCAGTATAGTGATGGCAAATTATTCCCAAGACGAGACATAACACGGCCGGCCGATGACATGAATCAATAGAACCTATTTGATCGAGCAAATTATTGTTAATGGAAGCACTATTAGTAATTAATTAAAAGTATCCAACTGTGATCACACCGCAAAAGCGCTCTTGAAATATTGTGTTATTAATATTGTTACCTATTTGTATGGATTGGTATTAGCTTTTGTTGAAAGTATTTGAGGGAATTTCCCACGAAACCTAGGTATTTATGTCTAAGAACGCTTCGCGCGAAACTCACCTTTCAGCCAAAAAAAACTTAATTGAAATCACTACATCCGTTCCGGAGCTATGATGTCCCAGACAGACAGACAGACCCACACAGAAAGACAGACAAGTCAAACTTATAACAGCCCTCTTTTTTGGCGGGGGTTTAAAATATAATTTTACATAAACTACTTTTTAAAATCAAATTTTCATTGCATGTTGAAATAATAAACTTATCGGCTTAATAATATTATAACAAACTTATCAGCTAGGTAGATATATGACATTATACAGGGTGACCCAAAGCCTTCAATGTTAAAGATAGGAAAGAACTACTGAATAAAAACTGACATATCAGAATACCACATAGGCCTCTCTTACATTTTGCGGTAAAATCTCCATTTGAGAGCAATGCCCGATTTGGATATAGTTTGGGACGGACATACTTAGTTGTTATCCTGCTGGACAGATCTACTTTTACCGAGGGATAAACAATTATTACGCTGGTAAAGCCGCGAGCCGACAAGTTAGTAATGTATAATATATGATTGACATAACCATACTTTAAGTTTTTTTTTTTTAATTGATAAGATATAAGTATATTTAATTAAGAAAATAATCTAGAGTAGGTATTCTTATTAACTGGCATTTTCTGAGAACTTCGAAGAGTTTGAAAGACATGTGACATTCACCAACCCGCCCTTGGCGCCGGCGTGGTGAATTAAGGCCAAAAAGTTAATAGGGTGTTGATGATGATGAGGTGTTTAGTATTCAGTTGACACTATTATTATTGCATAACATTGAAAGTAACATTTAAAGAACCTGTAACGATTTAAATGACAATATAATTTTGTTTGATTCATCTCATAAATATTTGTCAAGGGAACAGAAGAATAACCACATTAGAGGTACTGTTTAAAACATGGCAAAATTGATTTTTTTTTACAATTTTTTCCTATGTTGGCTATGTTATGGCTATGTTATATGTATACCCCAAGTAAATTTGCAGATTTTCCTTCCCCACTCTCACCCCCATATTTTTAAACGGCACAACCGATACAAGGCTCCAGACAAGACAGACAGTTAGACAGACAGACACACAGACACGTCAAACTTATAAAACTTCTCTTTTTTGGTCGGGGGTTAAAAAGGTTTTATTACGGAACCGTCCAGAGTAAATGTACTTAAATGAAAGAGGTTTTTTTTGTGAGCGTTCAGGATTTGAAATGATAGCCATGACAGATGCATAGCCATATGTACCTAATATATGACAAAAGAACAAACTATTTAAATTTGATAAAATTTTAATCTAGAAATGTATCGGAAGACTAAATTTAAAAGATAAGTAACAACATGTACATTCTACGTAGCTGCTTTTATCATTATTATCTTATTCGGGTATGTGCTACGCATTTTTTGTTGAGTTTTATGAATAGACATCACCTGCTACTTTAATTTCTCTTCGCACCTAGTTGACCGTATTGTGAATCTAAACCATTCTCGAACCCACTGTGTATTTAACACACAAAAAATTTCATCAAAATTAGTCCAGCCGTTTAGTAGGAGTTCAATGTCTAACACACGTACATAAGATTTATATATATTTAGAAAACACAGTGAAAATGGTTGTTGCGCAACTTTAATTCAATACAGATCTTAAACGGTCAGCCGAATCGGAAAATGTTAAAAGATAACTAAAAATGATTTTTAAACACCTATTCAACGATACCCCATATGACATAGTTCGTCTTTGACCTAGCCATAATGAATGTTCACTGAAGAATCGCAGAGTTTATTGCATTCCACAAAATATTCTGCAGACAAACAGAGAAGGGGAAGAATTGCTTATAAAACTAAGTTTCATTTATTGTCGTCTCATGTGGTGGTGTTTCAGAGAGCATAGTTCTGACGAATAATAAATAAAGACATAACAGTAGTAATGTTTTAGAATGTATGGCTTACTCCAGATATGCCCTACAAGTATCTATTAACATTCCCACTGCTGGGAGACAAAGGAACTTCTCCCTTGACGAGGGAGATTATGCGAGTGTTGCATGCAATTCAAACTCTTCAAAGTTGTCAGAACATGCTGGGTTTCCTTTCGATGTTTTCCTTTACCGTTACAGCCAATGCTTTAAAGCGCACATACATTTTTAGAAGGAAAATTCGGAATGAAAGTCGATTGTGTCTAACATAGCCAACACAGGTTATGTTTACGTCCTAATCTAATTATCTCCTTCGCAGTAATAGTAATTTACTTGATGTAATGTTGGTATGGTTTTCCCCAAAATATATGCAGATAACTGACGTACGTAGATGAAGAAATCTATGAAAATAGCGAAGAGCTAATTTGTGCTTCGTGGTTTATAATGAGGCACCCATTTCGATGAGGAGCATATTCCATTCATAATTTTTTTAAATGACTAATTCCAATGACTATACCGCGATAAGGAAATCAGAATCTTAATTACGGCGTTCGTTCGAGAGAAACCCAGAGGAACTTTCAAAATACAAATTTTAAGGAAGTCGAGATATCGAGATATTTAGAATAATCGTTAATTGGTAAATTTAATGAACATATAATCATCCGGATATCTAAGCATCCGGATTATATTGCGGTCTCTTCAAGTATACATTACAGTGGGATGAATGTTCACATTATACGGCCAGCATACAGCACATGGCCTTCATGGTAGATTAAGGCTTTATCTCTTTCGTCAAGAGAGACGTCCCTGTGTCCTAGCAGTGGGAACGTATATATGAGTACATATGCCCCGCCAGGCTTCCAAAAATTGTAATGCATTAATATCAACACCTACAACACTTTATTCACGATACAATCAAACATTAAAATAATCTAAACAGATAACCTTATCAGCTGTGTTTATGACCAAATCACGAATGGTACAACTAACCAGCGTACGCGATTATAAATGTTAATTGGCAAACCCGATTTACGATAAAGATATCGCTCGATTTTAACATCCTAGATAATGTTTTATTCAGACTTAACACACTAAGATACGGATTGATATTATTAATTTGTGTCAGTAAGGGCCTGTTTCGATATCTCCGAGTTAAATTAGACAATGTTTATAGTATAGAGCTATTTCGCTTAGTGGACAAAGTAACGAAGAAGCGATCATATCTAACCATAAACACGAATTATTGTCATTACTAACCAAATGCCATTATTTGCTCATAAAGAGCCTACGATCACAAATATTGTCATCATCAGTAAGACATTTTGCATTTTGTATAAGACGACTAGTCACATACACCGTTGTGCAGAATAGAACTGCAACAAAATTAGTATTCTGTTAAGTCCGTCCAAAAAAACTAGACACTCATTTTTGTTTTTTATTTAATAAGAAAATAGAGTATAAATGTTCTGGAGTAGGGACTTTTGACTGCGAAATTAAGTTATTTATACTGCACGAAAGCGTTACGTCACGCGAAACTTCAGTGGATTACTTGATTTTTCGTTTGCATGAAATAAGAAAAGACACGGCTACAATTTTTTGATTAAAGTAAATACGGACTTATTTTCTTTTTTCCTTCATCTACACTATTAGAAATCTAACAATTTTTAGGTAAAATGCATGTATCATTCGTATGTCTTTCTCGATTACTTCGGAATTTGTGTTTCGTGAGATGGAAACAAAATACGTTTCACAAAAATGAGGATAAAGTTATCGTATGACAATATATCTATTCATCGAGAGGAATTATGCGATCGCAAACTCATGGGGATGTGTCAATATTATGGGTGACAAAGTGGATACCTTCCATCTGTATCATCAGGTGAGATTATGGTACAAGTATTATTCTCTAATAAATAAAACATACTGCGCCATACTCATCCCACAAAATGTTATAGAATAATACGGTGCAATTAAAATTTAACTAGCTTAATCTAGTCTAATGAAACAAATATTTAAGTAGACACTTTATTAATTAACAGCTGCTGCAGTCCGCCCTGGCTCAGCACGGGATTATTAGATGATTAGAATCCAAAAAATGTTACGCACTACGTTATTCTTCATTTTATTTCAAGTAATTACATAAATGTTTAAAAAGTAGTTATTATATAAGAACAAGGAATTTCTTTTTTCCTATACCTGTGGGCCAGACAATAACTGTTCTAAGAATAAAAACAATAATTCAGTTAAATTTCTTGGAAATTTAATTGGACTTTGCGCTTGAAGCGACAATTTGCCAGTGTCGAGTTAAATAAAATTATAAAGTCAAAAAATGTAACTCAGTTGAACGCCATTGTGCGTCTCTCAAAAACATTATTGTAAGCATGGACACTGTTGACATACATATTGTGACAACCATTTTATATTCACTTTGGTGGCAAACTCTACCAAGTAGGGATTCTTTTCCTTCTATACCTAATCTATGCTTACAACTTAAAAAGTCATTCGACCTCATCATCAAAAAACTCTTTGCTTTGCCATTATGTCAATCCGTTAGCGTATTGTTTAAGTTTTTTTTACACCTGGGGTTTCGTAAATGAAAATTTTGTAAAATCCCTTTCTTTTTTAAAATAAACAAAGCCTATGTCACTGTAGGATAGTGTAGCGTTCCATTGGTGAAATAATGTTTCAGATCCGGCCAGTAGTTTCAGAGCCTATTCTTTACAAAAAAACAAGAAATCTTCATAATATTAGTAGCAAGTAGTAGGTATAGAATAGATAATGAAAATGGTGGTATTTAATAAGGATACAAACTATCCAATAGATTTGAAGTCAGTATTCGGATGGTTATATAATATTTAACAAGGTCAGTGGAGTAATCCTACAGATTCATGAGTTTAGTGTTAATAATATTCTGTGGCACCAATGTATGCCTCCGGTGTACCATATTACCATACTCATACACGTATGTTAATGGTACCCTGTGGATGCCTGCGATATATCCTATATATGTATGAGGCGCCCATAGATGAGGTTATGCATCAGGCAGCGCTCAGAATAGCACGTTTCTAATTAGGTAATGTTATTATTGACATACCTAATACGTGACATAAACCGACCCGTACGTGCTTTTGCTAGGCTGCATGCCATGAGGGCAAGAGAGAAAATCTCTTGTCAAGGGAAAAGTCATAAAAAATATTTTAAGAATTTAGAAAATAATGAATCTAGATGATCATGTTAATTAATGGCTTTATATCAAGGTAATTAATAAGATTTTTTTAATCAATGAAATTTATATCACATACCCAAAATATCCAGCGACACGACAACGTATAATTTTTAAATTTTTTATAGTTCCGTACCTAATAATTAAAAGGGGACCCTATTACTAAGGCCTGACGTTGCGTTATGCAGGCGAGATCGCTTTTTTATGTCAAATACGTACTAAAGTGATCCCTACCACATTTGTATGAATACGCGCCCGCGTCGCGTTAAGCAGTGACAGGCCTTAGACCGGACAGACCCCAAGATGATGTATTTCTGTAGCCTCTTTCCTTGAACCTCTAAATTAAAGATTAAAGAAAAACCCCCGATTCCAATCTTTTAATTTTCTTATAAGTAAAACACCATAATATTTAGTAAAGTGCAGGCGATGCTCTTTCATTTGATACCCCACTCGAGTTTAGTTGCAGATTTTCGGTTTTCCTTCCCCACTCTCACCCCCATAACGTTTAAACGGCTCAACTGATTTTCATGAAACATGTCTAAGACCACCCGGGCCAAACTCACCTTTCATACAAAACAAACTAAATTGAAATCGCTCCATCCGTTCGACAAACAGACAGACAGATAGACACACACGTCAAACTTATAACACCCCTCTTTTTTGATCGGGGGTTAATAAAGAGCTGCCATACCATCAACCGTTGTATTAAAAAAGTTATCAACGTTGGGCGCGGTCGGAAGATAAAACTAGAAACTGCTGAATTCTAGTTATTGCAATTTTATTTTTCATTATCGTGTTTGTTATTACAGACAGCGTATTAACTATCGAATTATTAATATCGAATTTTATTTTTATTTATTTATTTAATTACACGGAACCCTCGATGTATGAGTCTATCTCATACGTATACGATTTATTTTAAATTGTTTTACTTCCAGTAAGAAAATGTATTGTCTTGAATATATCTAGGTTATAGAGGAACGCAGCGGGAGGGAGGGAGCGCATTCCAACCTTTCACAGTCCGATTGAACAAAGAGGATATGAACAGCTTTGTGTGAGAGGTTTACCCCCTTGGATGGTATGCGTTTGTGTCTGCTTGTTTGTGAAGGAACGGCGGAAACGGGTGGAATCGTAGGACTACTCAAATATACAGCTAACTGTTCTTTTTAACCCCCGACCAAGAAAGAGGAGTGTTATAATATGTTTGACGTGTCTGTCTGTCTGGGACATCCTAGCTCCCGAACGGATGGAACCATTTCAATTTATTTTTAGTATAAAAGGTGAGTTTGGCGCGAGTGTTCTAAGACATGTTTCATGAAAATCGGTTTAGCCGTTTAAAAGTTATGGGGGTGAGAGTGGGGAAGGAAAACCGCAAATCTGCATAATATACTCGAGTGGGGTATCAAATGAAAGCGCATCGCGTGCACATTACAAAATATTATGGTTTTTAACTTTTAAGAAAATTAAGCCATTGGTTTTTCTTAAATATAAGATTTATATTTATGTTTTTTCACTAGATTGATTAGGTTAGACTTGACTATCTACGTCACGGACTGTCACTATCTTTGTGACTTTATCGTAAAAATTTATTAAATTACATTTTTTGCTATCTTCAAGACTAGTTTATGCCTTACAATTAAGTAAATTCCCAAGCATTCTTGTAATTTAAAAAAATCTAATATTTTGTAATAACTTTAAACTAAGAATTAACCAAAACAAATTTTCTTGAATTTTAGTAATTTATGGAAAGCTTTGCAGTTAATACGTAATCCAGTTTACAACACGTAGTCTATAACTTAACCAAAATAATTATTGTTATTTCTAAACACTACGCTACTACTCACTACTCACTCACTTCTCGGGAATGCTACATTAGGAGCGTATATGCATTCATTAATGTATTGATACGCTTCAGCAAAATCCATTCCCCTACATATCACGCAGATTCCCGAACACCCATATTGTAGACAGCACGTACAGCCCATTCACAAACACATAACTGCGTCGTGCGACGACTCCCGACGATATCCCTGACAATTCGACCTGAAGTGACACTGATGTGTGCAAAACAGGGCGACGGATTTTAAATCGTTGGTCGCGTGGCCCAACGATTTAAATATCCGTTATATCCTTTATATGCCCTTACTTTAGTAAGACCGCCATGTTTGAGTTTTCAAAGGTCACCTTGTTGAAACACCTCATCTTGATAACAAGTCTTCTTGAATGGACATAGTAAATGTATTGTTTTAAATAAAAGATGATAATGGGGATACACGCCTTTTATTCTTCTTGTTTCTTATGTGGTAACACGTTACAATGGTTGATAATATTATTAGTAGCTTCGTGCTCACGAGTGCCGGAAAAAGAGAGGGAAGCATGATTTGACATTGCTTATATAGCCTGTTACGTTCGGAAACGTTTACTATCATTAGTACCATTATTTGTGTTCGGATACAATATACTACATCTATCCCTTTTACAAAAAAAAATAATAAAAAAAAACTATTTGTTTCCTTTGCACTAACTTACACAATAACAAGCTTTAAAACTTTACAAACAGTGTACACAGATGTACATACCTTTACATCCCTTTCTAAACAATGAAAAAAATGAAAAACAAATAATTAAGTAACACTTAAAGTTATTGAGAAACTTAGAACTATGACATGTTTAATTAGTAGTAACTACAATTAGATACTTTGTACTGTATATACTATTTTCAAAATACACAATATTTATATATACAACAGCTGAGACTACACACTCATCCAGTTATCAGTTGTTGCAGGACCGCCAAGTCACCAGGGTCGAATATGATAGGATGTCCTAGTATATCTAACATTATTACTATCTATTACATCATAAGATCTTAGACCATTATATTTATCAATTTTACCCTGTAACCATTTATTAACATTAACATCTTTCTTAAACCAAATCCTTTGCCCAATAGTAAAATCTTTTTTAACTTTAGTATTATAATTATAGTTTCTAATATTTCTAAGTACATTCTTATTCAACTCAGTCTTTACATTGGCATTAAGTTTTGGTTTAAGATATTCATACATTACAGGTAATTTAGTCTTAAGTTTCCTGTTCATTAACAATTCAGCAGGAGAGATATTAGTGCCACAAACAGGAGAGGCTCTATATTGTAATAAAGCCACTCTATAATCAGATTTGTCTTCATGACATTTAATTAGAATCTTTTTACATATTTGTACAGCACGTTCGGCCATACCATTTGACTGAGCATACCTTGGGCTTGTATAGGTAAATTTGAAATCCCAGTTAGTGGCAAATTCCCTACATTCTCTCGAGTCAAATGGTACGTGATCCGAGACAATTTCCTTAGGTACCCCAAATATAGAAAAGATATCTATAAGACAGTTTATTATACTTTTCGAACTTTTATTACTTATGGGTTTAAAATCTAACCATTTTGAAAAGTAGTCGTATACAACCAGATAGCTTTTACTTTTAAAATCCATTATGTCAATACCTAATTTTGAAAAGGGTAAGTCTGGAATATTATGTGGCAATAATGGTTCTTTGATGTTATTATTTTGATACATTTGACACACAGTACATTGTCTTACATATTTTTCTATATGATCATCTATGTGGGGCCAGTAGTACAGGTCTCTAGCATTTTGTTTCATTTTAGTCATACCTAAATGCCCTTCATGTAGTTTTTTAATAATATCTAGTCTTAGTGTTTTAGGTATGATGAGCCTGTGATTTAAAAACAATAGGTTATCATCTAGTGAGATATCTGATCTAAACTTGTAGTAATACCGCACATCATCACATACTTGTTTTAAATCTTCTGGCCAGCCATATTTAGTGTACTCAATTAATTTAGCTAGCTCATTATCTTTACTAGTTTCTGAAATTATTACCTGTTTCTGCTCATCTGTACATTGAATATAGTTGGCCAGGCCGATACAATGAATAACATCATACATATAAGAGTCATCAACATCATTACATTTTATGAATGCCCGAGATAATAAATCTGCTATAAACATTAACTTTCCTTTAAGATATTTAAATTCAATGTCATATTTAAGTAATTTCAATTTTAGTCTTTGAAGCCTAGGAGAGGGCACTTCATGAATATGTTTTTTAAGTAATGATTCGAGGGGTTTATGATCATTTAATATGGTACATTTTTGGCCATATATATAGTAATGGAATTTCCTAGTAGCCCATACAACACTAAGCAGTTCTTTTTCTATTTGAGAGAAATTTTGTTCTGCAGGAGTTAGGCTTCGAGAGGCAAAGCTCACTGGTTTACCATTTTGCAGTAAGCAACAACCAAGGCCATCTTTACTAGCATCACATTGAATTACTACTGGGTCTTTTACATTGAAATTTTGAAGAACAGGGGCATTAGTGATTACCTGTTTTATTTTATTAAACGACTCTTCATGGATAACAGTCCATAGCCAATCAACATTTTTCTTTAAGAGTAGTTGTAGGGGTGATGCAATTTTAGCCAAGTTAGGAATGAATTTACGCAAGTAATTTACCATGCCCAGGAAAATTTGCAATTCTTTTTTATTAGTGGGACTTTTAATGCTGTTAATGGCTATTATTCGGTCGGGGTCTATTTTCATCCCTTGATTAGAAAATATATGGCCAAAATATTTCACTTCATTAAGTTTATACTGAAATTTACTTTTATTAAAGCGAACATTATGTTCTTTAGCTCGTTCAAAGACCTTAGTCAAAATTGCATCATGCTCTACTTCTGTATCAGCACAAATGAGCAAGTCATCACAGTATATTATAACACCAGGGATATCCCCGAAGGCTTTTTCATTATATTTCTGAAATATTTCTGAAGCAACAGAAATTCCAAATGGTAGCCGAATAAATTTATAACAACCAAAGGGACTGTTGAATGTACAGAGATCACTGGACTTCTTATCTAAAGGTATATTATAGAAGCCTTCGGATAGATCCAGTACAGAAAAGAAGTTTTTATTTGACAACTTGGGAATTATTTCCTCAAGGGTTGGTATCATGTGATATTCTCTTACTAGTACATTATTAAGATCCTTAGGATCAAGACAGATTCTTAAAGACTTGTCTTTTTTCTCTATTATTACCAAATTACTCACAAAACTCCTAGGATGTTCGACCCTGGTGATAATTTGGCGCTCTTCCAGAGACTTCAATTTCTCTGCCAGGCGGTCCTTGAGTGCGTTAGGCACACGGCGCGGCGGCCTCACCACCGGCTCGACCCCTGGTTGAGTGTGTAGTTCCAAAGGTTTTTTAAACCTGCCCACACCCTGAAACAGTTCATGGTATTTATTAGTTATGTTATTTTTATTAGCATTACATTTGATGTCATCAACCTTCTTTAAAAGTTTTAATTCTAATAAAGAGCTTAAGCCCAGAATGGATTTGACATCCTGTTTTATTATTATAAATTCTAAGTCATAAGACACATCATTATGAGTTATTGTCAGGTTAATTCTGCCTTCCGGAATTATGCGTGCACCCCCAAATACTTCTAATACTACTGTTGTCTCAGACAATTTACAGCATGATTCATCATTGACAACTTTTTTAAGATCTTTTAGGGATAGAACATTTACTTGAGCTCCCGTATCACATTTGAAGTTAATATTTGTTTTATTATTTACTAGGAGAGATTCAGTCCAATCCTGGATACACTCATTAATTGAATGGCAGCGCTTGACTAGTCAGATGGTCTCGGTGTTTTCATTATTTTCTACACAATCAATTTGGTTAATAAATTTACAGCCCACCTTATAATGATTGTACAGCTTACAAAGTTCACATTGTTTCCCATAGGCAGGGCAGCGACGGGGCCCATGCTCAGTGTTACATTTTTTACATTTATATGTGAATGTTTTGCGAGGAGGCTGTGGTGTGGGAGGGGCATTGTTATAATTATTGTTATACTTAGCTTTATAAAATGATGACTGCTGTGAAGGCTTTATGGGGTTGATTGGACCTCTTCGCTGGATGGCATCGACTTCTGAAACCGGTGACCTGGTCAGCAACTTGGTGTATTCTCGGGACAGCTCCGCTGCTCTGCAAACTTCAACTGCTCGCTCCAAGGTGAGGTTCTTGATTTCTAGTAGCCGCTGCTGGACGCGTTGATCCCTGATGCCCATGACTATTCTGTCTCTTATCATTCTGTCTTGCTCCGTGTAGTTACAATTTTTTATAAGTTTTCTTAGGTTGGTATAATAAGCATCAAAGCTTTCGCCATCTTCTTGTGTTCTTTTATTGAATTGCAGCGTGCAAATAACCTCGTTGCATTTGGGTTTGAAATATTCGTCAAACAACCGGATTACCTCGGATAATTTGGGTTCATCGTCTTCTTTTTTATCATCTTCATTCTTGTTATTTTCCTTCATAGCATCTTCTTGAAGCGTGTTAAAGTATAGCTCTTCTGCCGACTGTCCTATGCAATTTAGAAGGATGGAGGCTTTTCTGGTTTCGGTGACTTTGCTCAGGCCCGCAGCTGATAAATATACCAGAAACGACTTTTTAAATCTTAACCACGCCGGGTATAAGTCGTCAAGGGCTTCCATGTTCAATGGCGCCGGCATGCGGAATTCAACGGCGGCCATTTTAGACAATATTTTATTACGTCGATTCTGCTTATTTCAATGAGCGTTTCTTGTTCTTCAACGACGGCTGCGCCATGTATTGTTTTAAATAAAAGATGATAATGGGGATACACGCCTTTTATTCTTCTTGTTTCTTATGTGGTAACACGTTACAATGGTTGATAATATTATTAGTAGCTTCGTGCTCACGAGTGCCGGAAAAAGAGAGGGAAGCATGATTTGACATTGCTTATATAGCCTGTTACGTTCGGAAACGTTTACTATCATTAGTACCATTATTTGTGTTCGGATACAATATACTACAGTAAACTCATATTAACTTTCAGCGAAATATATCACAAAATGCCATCGTGTGCGTTTTGCTAGTGTAAAAACAAAACAATTGGGAGGGAAAGTTGAATAGGTATCAAATGACAAATGTCTTATCTATTTTTGGCATTTCTAAGCCAAACAATGTCAAACATCAGTCCCTCAGTTATCTCCGTCAGGGCATATGTAGGCTTTAAAAACAGCGCGGCTCGTAATACGTAGATCCAGACGTTTTCAAGATGTAACGACAATTTCGTCTAGATCGAACGAATTGCAAATAGAACGAAAGAAAGAAAAGAAAAAAAGAAAAATATTTATTTGTGTACAATAAATATAACAGAGAACATTATTAAATTAAACTTAGATTATAGTACACAAATGGGTCGACACTCAGCTGTGTCAATGTGCTGTGTCTGCACGAATGTGGACACATCGCTGGTTTTCAGTGCCGCCCGTCATATCAATAGGGAGTCTATACTTAAGTGGCCATCTCAATTCTTTATTGCCTCTCAATGTAAGAACAACAAGAACAATACTGAAATTAACCTAAAAGCATGTATGAGTTCCATTGTAATCGTGTTCACTTCTCAACTCAGTATAAAACATTGAAGCGAACTGTTGAGACAATGTTACTTCCTTTATAATTTTTGGCTTAATTTTTTTATTTTTATTCATTTTAGATAGACCTGTCCGTGTATGTCCTGCGCTTCTAAGGTAATAATCGTTTTGACTTTGACAATATTTGTACCAATAAGTTGGATTTTAAATCAAAGTAAAGTTTTTTTAAGTGTACAATGGTGGTAATTCACAACACGCTTGAACTTACCTAAAATGACACCATATGCCTAAAATGACAGGTTATAATGTAATTTATTCTAATGATGTCATCTTAGCTAAGTTTAAGCATGTTGTGACTTGCCAAAATATTAAATTTTACATTCAAATAATCAAATAAATAATAAATCTTTATTTGCATGAAACATAGGTACATAATGGTGATTAGTATAATTTTGTCCATCCATGTCGCGCCTCAAATAGGCATACAAATATTATTAAATAATAATAATTCATATTATATTTAAATTAATTTGCCTGAATATGTCACGCAAATATTTTCCATATCACAAATTACAGAGAAGTATACCTATATTGACAGCACTTATAGTCCATTGGTAAACAAAACCTCGCATTCCTGTGTAACGGCTATATTCCCGACAATTTGAACTTAAATAACACTCATGTGCGCAAAACAGCGCGCCTCACAACACAAAGGTCCATAAGGTCTCAAGATTAAACGACAATTCTTCTATATCCAGCGATTTACAAATAGGGCATCAAGACTTGAGAGGTCGTCTCACATCTTTATTGCCTTTTGCTGTAAACCTACAGGAAAACTTGTAAATTACGAATATTAAATTAAAAGGATTTATTGAATTCCATAAAGTCGGTAGGTACACGGGTTTAATTTCTACAGCAAATTACAGAAGGTAAGTTGGGATTCTCATTTTAATGAAAATTTATTTTGACTTTTCGACGATCACTAGTTTTGAAGTGATCGAATGTCAAACAAATTATACCTGTCTTTAATAATAAATTTAGTTAATTTCTTCTCAGAAAAATCTGATTGCCAAGTGAACGCCAAAAAAATCGTATAAACATAATTACAGATCATTTAAGGGGATCTTGAGCAGGGGACACACCAACCAGGCCACCAAACCCAACCAGTGAACCAAGCCATTTTGTAGTATTGTGTTTTAGAAAATGCTAATATACAAATCAAATTGGAGTGCCCAATCCCTGGTATTCGTGTAACGGCTATTTGGCTAGCCGAACTTAAATAACACCCATGTGTGCAAAACAGAGTGCATCTCGCAATACAAAGTTACATACGGTCTCAAGATCAAACGACGATTCGGCTTTATCGAGCGATTTGCGAACAGGGCCTCCAGACTTGAGAATTCGTCTCACAACTTTATTGCATCTCGATGTCAATCCAACAGCAATTCTCATATTAACTTATAAGGATTTATTGACTTCTATGGACTGATCTGATAATATCGACTCCATGTAATGTAGATATCCGATATGGATAAGAAAATTATGATGTTTCATATTACATGTTAAAACATAGAATGGAAATAATGAATATTGATATGAATAACTACTACTAGTACTTTGTATTGTCTCCACGAGCTCTTATAAATAACAGTTTCTAGGCGATTTAGCATGCTGAACACCAAATTTCGGAGCGGTATACCGCTTCTAATAACATGCTCAGCACTGGGAGTTTAGTAAACTAAAAAGGGATTAAAAAAATATTGTGGAAGTTTAGTATACTAAAAAGTCTTTAATCTGTTTTTATTTCATTGATCTAACTTTTACAGTTCTGGAGATATTTAGTTTTTTGTCTGAGCCGTCATTTTTGGAACAGAGTGTAAAGATGTAAATACAATTAGAGTGTTTGAAGAAGTCCTGATGATTTTTCAAAGTGTTAAACCTCAATAACTTCAACTACATATTTCAAAGTGTGCAGAGAATAATGTCTCCCACAATAAAATTGGAGTCGCGCCCGGGGTCTTGAACTCGGATCTTAATTGATATGCTTTGTTTGTAAAATTTACTTCCGCATATTACTAAATGCATTATTGTATACACAGTACATAAACTTTTCGTTTTGCCTCTCTTTTTTCGTTTCTCTTTGTCTAAAATCTGAAACTAAAGACTTGCCCTGGCGAGCTGTTGTTAATCGTGACATAGGTTCATTTTACCGCGGGAATGTAAAAATCCGCTACTAACCAAACGAAATCGGACAAATTTGAGAAAAGCTTGCATAAAGGGGACTAAATATAAGACAGGATATTGTTAATCAAAACTAACACTGCTCCCCGCAGTCAGGGTAAGCAAATGCTTCCCTGAAGGCAAAATAATTTTATGGAGCAAATTATACGGATTTTCCATTTGCAGATCGCCCAAAGCGCGAATTGATCACCTTAAATAACACAGGATGACTAGTGTTTATATCTACACGTACTGGTTCCTGGTTAGAGTATTTTTTAACCGCATTTAATAAAAAAGGAGGTTATCAATTCACAGGGCACCTATGGGAGGAGATGGTAGCATAATTCTTATGCCGTTGACGCGGCCCGAGTTATACTCAATCCATACTGATATGGTATGATAAAAAGGAAAGTATTCCCATTTATATTATTGAACAGCTAGTAACTCATATATTCCAAACTAAAAATCGGCTGTTTTTGTAAAAAATCTGCTTGAATATGTAGGAAATAAATTTCCAACTGCGGCACTGAGCGTTGGAAACCGATACCTTGGAATTACATTATTACCTCAATATTAATAGGGGATCATGTCAGGGCATAAATAACTATAACCTTTATGAAACTACGATTCAATTATAATTAATTAAAGCATTTTAATTTGATGATTATAATCTGTTAGGATGAAGAGTAATTAATTATAATTAAACTAAGCTATAATCACATGAGGTTTACAATCCATCAGTATTTGGTAGTAGTTAATTAAGGGTTTCTGACCATAAGGGTAAAACGGTAGGCTATTACTGAGACATTGTCGTCTGTCTATCTGTCTGTCCGTCGGGCGCCAGGCCGTATCTCAAGAACCGTGAAAAAAAGAGAGTTGAAATTAGAAAAAAGATGTAGTTCTGTTGGCGCTATATTAAAAAATACTTAAAACACATGAGAAATAAATATAAATCGACCGCCTCAGTGGCGCGGTGGGCGAGGGTCCGCTTGCGGCGCCAGAGGTAGCGGTGGGGGTTCGATTCCTGCCGAAGAGTCAAGTGTAATGTTTAAGTGTTTATATGTTCTGCAATCACTTTCTCCTTGGTCTGGGTGTTTAATATGTATAATAAAAAATATCAACGTACGTATGTCTATTATATTAAGTACTAGCGGCCCGCCCCGGCGTCGCACGGGAAAAAAGTTCCCGGCAATTTTTCCTTATTTGCTCACCTTTTAGACCTACCCTGGACTACGACAAACATTTTAAAACCAAAATCAGCTCAATCGTCCCAGCCGTTCTCGAGTTTTAATCAGACTAACGAACAACAATTCATTTTTATTTATATAGATATCAGATGTCTAGTACCCGTAACACAAGCTTAGAGCTTACCACGGGGCTAGATGTTGTTATGTAGATTGACCGGAGATATTTATTTATTTATAAAAGGGAGCTCCTATACAACAACGTTGAGCCAGGTCAGTACTTGGATGGGTGACCGCTGTGACTGCATATTTTTACACATTCAGTTTTAGTGCAAAATATGTAAAAACTTTACACGGAACTATAGTTGTAGTAAGAGTCTATCACATACTTATGAAATTGATATTTAAATAGTTTCACCTGTGACGATGAAGATGTATCTCTCTAATGAAACCTTCCAAGTTAAATTAAAAACCCTTTACGGTTTCCGCAGCTTAAATCTGACAAGAATATGACAACATTATGATGGCAGAGCTGACCTGATGAAGGAGCTGAATAAATTTCCTGTGTCATCCGGATTGGTTATACATAAAGGCGTTGCGTAAAAGTACACACATCCACTCTCTTAGTAACTGTTAAAAAGAAAACATTTTTGGTTTCGGGTCTGGGTGTCGTCTATGTACCTATTATCAGTCACCTAACACTCCCAGTACAAGCTCTGCTTTGTTTGGGGTTAGGTGATGCTGTGATTAGAACGGAATTTTTATTTTGATTTTATATTTCAGAAAAAGTTCAGTACATAGAATTTATTTATTTCTGAAGGTAAAGTAGGTATTAATAGCAGTCCCAACCCATTACTGATACCTAGTTTGTTCAATTAGTAATGTAAATTTTTCAAAACACAGTAAATTTAACTATAATTGCAACTCTATGATCATACGATGCAAGCTATCTTTTAACTAAGTTCCTTCTAGATATAATGAGTTGATAATGAGTTAATATTCACCAGCATCATGTTACCCCTAACTAAGCAGGAGTTAAGTAAACATACATAATATAATAGTGGCAGACCACAAAAAAGATGGGATGACGACATCAGGGAAGTAGCAGGTGTGATGTGGAAGCAGAGTGGCGCAAGAAAGGTCAGAATGGAAAAGGTTGGCGGAGGCCTTTGCCGATTGGCAAACAGATCAACAAAAATAAACAAATATCAAATAGTGTGGTAATTAAGAGAAAATAAATTTAGTTTTTAAAATAATTTTTTTTTAAAGAATTGTCAACTTGATCTGAATAAAGGCTATTATTATTATATTATTATTATTACATATATAATACGGGGATGTCCTCCTGTCTAAACAACCTGGCGCAGACTGTACTTGTTCAGAACAATAAGTAATTCAAGCCTTTTTACATGGCAAGTAATTATTTTGTTTATTATGACTATGACTAACCTTCTTATGCAAAACACATAACAAGTCAAAGCTGCTGCGCAAGCTGTCAAGTAATGCTCCATTCAAGAAGATCCTATTACTAAATATCGTCCTAACGAACGAAGCTAACGAATCACCTATTTCCGGTTGGACAAAAATGCCTTTGTGTATCTACTAATTCCTATGTAATGTAAGTGTTTCTTCCAAATATTAAGGATTATCTTGTTTAGTTAGTACCTAATAAGAATGAAAATATATAATAATCCCACACTGTGATGTTCTTTTCAAGATATTATAGAAATAGAAAACACGCATTGTCTACAATATTACTAATAAGTGTAATACAATAAGCATTCAATACCAAAATTGTCAATAATCCAAATTCCCATATTGGCTGTCTTTGGACAAAGAAGGATTCTTTATGCTCAACAAACGAACTAACAAACTTAACCTTGTACTCGCTTGATCTTCAATATATTAGGTCCTTACATATGAAATTGGCGTTTTGTATGGGAGGAACAAAAAGTCGAATATTTTTTAATATAATATATTTAATTAATCAAAGTATGAACCATTATTTTCTATGCACTTTTGCCTTCTTATAGGTAGTTCATTGATCCCTTTACTAAAAAAACCAGTCGGACGGGAATCAATAAAATCTTTGAAGGCGATTTGGACTACCCCATCGGAGTTGAATTTTTTCCCTTGCAAGAAGTTATCCAAATTTCGAAAAAAATGGTAATCTGTTGGAGCAAGGTCCGGGGAGTACGGAGGATGTCTTAGACTTTCCAATTGAAGCTCTTCTAATTTAGTAGCCGTCTGTTGCGCAGTGTGTGGTCTAGCGTTGTCGTGAAGCAGCAGTGGCGTGGAGCGATTGACCAGCCTAGGTTGTTTAGCCGCTAGCTTTTCCATCATGGTTTGCAATTGCTGACAATAGACATCAGCCGTAATAGTCTGGCCAGATTTGAGAAAACTGTAATGAACAATACCGGCACTAGTCCACCAAACGCTTACAAGTAACTTTTTTGGGGTTAATTTTCGCTTGGGGCAGGATTTGGCTGGCTGGCCAGGATCCAACCATTGCGCTGAGCGCTTCCGATTATCGTAAAGAACCCATTTTTCATCACAGGTAATGATTCGGTTTAAAATACCTTCATTATTGTGCCGGTTTAGTAATGTAACGCAGCAGTCGACGCGCGTTTGCCGGTTTGCTTCAGTCAATTCGTGAGGTACCCACCTTTCAAGCTTTTTAATCTTCCCAATTTGCTTCAAGTGAATTAAAACAGTTTTATCACTAACACCGCAGCCTGCAGCTAACTCGGACGTGGTTTGCGATGGATCCGCTTCCACAATAGCCTTCAACTCTTCATTATCAACTTGAGTCTCAGGCCGTCCACGGGGCTTGTTCTGCAAGTCGAAATTTCCAGAACGAAAACGTTGGAACCAAAAACGAACTGTGTTTTCTTTTGCAACACGACCGCCATACACATCATTCACCCTTCGAGTTGTTTCCGCAGCACTAGTGCCACGGCGGAACTCGTACTCGTAAATAATGCGATATTTTAAGTTTTCCATTTTGTAAAATGAGTGACGCAAACAGAAAAAAACAGAAGAAAAAAAACAAATGAATGACGATCATCGAAGCACAAATACATGAGTCTATAGCTGTACAAATTTGAATTTGGAATTCCTTACCAAAGAGGAGAAATTTGTGATTAAAGTGGCCAGTACGAAAAACGCCAATTTCATATGTAAGGACCTAATAAAACCAGTGCCGAGTGCGGAGTGAGAACCGCGTAATCTAAATAGCCCATAAAATGCGTGAGTATAAATATTTACATTTGAACGAGTGAGATAAAGCGATTTATGAGTAGCTATACACGCTCTATCCTACGATAACTCATGCACCGCTCTAGCGACACCTGCTCGCCTTTACATGTATGGATTGCCGTTACGATGAACTTTGACGAAATAATTAGTATTACGGCTGGATTCACAATCCCCGAATGAATCCTCGAATGAATCAGCCAATGGTTAAAATAAAGAGCAGTCACGGTCAGTTATTCACTAAGAGTTTTCTTTCTAGCTCTAGGTATATCTTAACCATTTTCTTATATAACTCGGATTTTGTAAAAGTACCTTATTAGTGGTTATAGTTACATTCCACGCAAATTATATTTATCTTCGATATATACGTATGTCTGATGGCTTGGCTCATTACTCAATATGTTCGGTTAACTTAAATTTCATAGCCCTTCAAGCTTTTTCATCCAAATATTCAAACATACATTTTGACACTTACGAACGATCGATGGGGACTTTTCACTTCATTTTTACTAAAATAGACACTCACACCCACATACAAGCTTTTATTTATCTTTGAGGAAGAACAAAGAATCGTCTATAATGCAGCTACTTAATGTGTTATTACAATAGATCAATTGATTCATGAGGAGGGTTGATATTAATGAAGATTAATATAAATGTAAAATACATTATTTCGCTGGCAACATCGTAGGGGATTTTCAAATCATTCTTTATATTATAATGCTGAAAAGTTTGTTTGAACGCGCTAATTTCAGTAACTAATGGTCCGATTTTAAAAATTATTTCAGGGTTAGATAGACCATTTACTAAAGAATACTTTTACCGTTGTACCCGCGGTAATAGCTTATTAGAAATCCAATTATGAAGCATCAAATATATTATGTACGGTGGTTTACAGTGAGTATATAAGGAATGTTGTATACATAGTGATACAGTGCTAGATAAACTTTATTGAGTCCCCTATTCACAAAATTTGCTTTGATTATGTGAAATTAATCTTCCTTATTATATGCTAATATTGTTAAAAGTTAATTTAGAGGAAATATTTAAAATTTATATCGAAGTAAAATGGCACTTCTGAATTTAGGTTCAATAGAAAGCCGAATAAAATTAAATTAGTTTCTTATCCGTACCGCTCACCCAGATCTATTAATAATGGATATACAATGAAAGCTTTGTAAATTTTATTTGCAATTAACCAACGAGGTCTCAACATTTATAATTTGAATTCATTTTTCACCTCGCGAATTGAATCTTCATTTCTAAGAAGTAACACAACTCATTATAAATCTAAATTTTAAATTTAAGGAAAACCCCCGATTCTAAATCCTTAATTTCCTTAAACGTAAAAACAACATAATATTATGTAATGTGGACGCGATGCGTTTTCATATGATACCCCACACTAGTATATTTGTATATTTTCGGTGTTCCTTCCACACTCTCACCCCCATAACTTTTAAGGCGAGGTTATCCAAGAACTTTAGGCATTTAGCGCTACCTCAGCCCCCCATGCTAAGCGCGACGTATTTATTTACGCGCCCGGCAGGCCGTGCGCCATTTGACGATACATGACCGCGTTCGATATCTTAGTGCCACAGTATAGAAAACCAAGCAGTAGGTTCGCATGTTATTTACCTAATGACTTTAGTTAGGTAGTATTGTATATACATAATGTGTGTAGATATAGGTACAGCCACAAAGCTAAGTATATAAAAAATAATAATTTGTCCAACTAAAAAGTACTTTGGTTTCTTGTGGCATATACAAGATACAAAATCATTTATTTCCATTATTTGGTTTTACAAAACTTAGACCACTACAACTATTCCATCCAGCAACGAGAACATAGAGGTAAAAAATACAACTAGTTCAAATAACAATTATATTTATTTTGTAAAACGACACATATTATTATGCTAAAAAAATATAATACCTATATGGATTTTGTATGGCACATAGCATTTTTTTATTCAGCAACGAGAATAATATACAATTTCGTAAATTTTGTGCATCTATCTATCTACTAAAATTCATGAAATTGTAGCTGCCTAGGCTTGCATGGACCAAACTGACCGGGAGGTTGGATTGGACTTTGAATTATATCCAACTGTTTACTTGGACCTGGCTGCATAGGTACTTCATTATTTTCGTCACGTATTGGCATACCGCGAATTTGTCGCGGGTCTACAATCTCTGGCAAAAGGCATTTCATGTAAAAATCTATAACTTTTTTTTCTATTTCAACCTTCCAAAATTTGACATCTCTAGGAATGTATTCGATTATGAGTGGATGATTTTCGCCGGACCAAATTCCAAAAATGCATTGGTTTCTCTCGGTAACATGGAGTTGACCCTGCACTTGGTAATACCAATTGCTCTTTTTATTTATGATTCGCGTAGGTACTGTGATTTTTGCCGTGTATATTTGTATTTTGTTTTATGGCATTTTCTATTCCGGTCTTAAATGCCGTTATTGGACACTTAACTTCTATTATTTTATCGTGGTCAACTATACCGTCGGGTGTAGCTCCGATAAATGGGTATTGTTTATCTATGAAAAGTCCACATGGTTCGATGACAATGTTTATTTTTCTTATTACCCATATTGTTTATCTGCACTGAACCAAATCACCAATACAAAACGCGGGGGGAATGTTTGGGAGACAAATGGCGTGCGTCCGACCTCGAAGACGTCTCGACGGGCACTGGCCGCCCGGCGCGAGCGCCTGAACGAGTACAATTTGAAAGTTTTCTTTCACAGAGATTAATAATAACCGAATTACACATTGTTTTTTCACAATTCCCTAGTTAATAATAAGCTCTATCTTTTGATATAAATTTGACATGATATCAAGAAGAAACCTCTTAGTAACGACTGTTTAAAAATAAATTTAGTGTCAACTTTACGATTTTATTTTATCAAGAAAATTATTATTACTTAGGTTTCTATCTTCACAAATATCTAGATTATATGTTTAATTTTAATTAAATATATTCTTTTTGTACAAATTTTACATTTCAGTGGAGATACAGTTGTTCAAAAATCGTGAACTCTCGAAGTTCCTCGCCTTAAACGGCACAACCGATTTTCATGAAACATGTCTAAGAACACCCGGGCCAGACTAACCTTTCATACAAAAAAAAACTAAATTGAAATCGCTCCATCCGTTCGGGAGCTATGGTGCCACAGACAGACAGACACACAGACAGACACGTCAAACTTATAACACGCCTCTTTTTTGGTCGAGGGTTCAAAATAAAATGTCAATGGCTTCTATGAAGTATATGGCCTTAAGCACCTGTATAGATAGCGACATGGTGACTTTACTCAACATCATCAACTTCACTAAATTGCCTCCGGGTTTTCTGAAACTGTGTCCGAAGAACTCGCAAACATTTTCCGCCAGCACCACATAATAAAGAAATCAATGCGTTTCGTGTGGTTTAATAGTCCAGTTTTCAGACGCGTACAGAAAATGGAGGACATGATGTGCGTCCCAGTAGAATTTTGGATTTACGTGAAATGTTGTGGTCTGTTGCGACATTGCTGCCTTCGTCATACCGATGCGTCTAACTAAAAAATTACAATTTTATGGAGCTATTGTTTGCTATGTCGGAACCCAGATAGATGAAATTATCGACCGTTTCTAGTAAACAAACTATTACATTTAAACCCTTATTCCGAGTTTTAGATTTATTTCAAGTTGTTGTGAGCTGTGAAAAAGGTCTCATAAACATAGTACATCCACACATTAATAACATTGTTAAGATAAGAAACACATTTGTTTCTTAGTGTAAAAAATACAGTTACTCCAGACAAAATGACGATTTGACTGAGGACTTATTCCCATAGAGCTGAAAATTGGTAGAGACGTAAGTTGTTTCAGGGTGTTTAATAGATGTAGGTGTAGGATATCTACTATATATTAAATAATTCATTAAAAACTGTAACATAATATTGTTTGCACGATTATGTTGCTCGCTACATCAAATATTAAGTTCCAACATTCTGCGAATACGATTGTAGTAATGATATGCCGTAGTATTAGGATGAGTTTACACCGAGACCGAATAGCCATTCAACTCGGTATCGCCCACGTACTGTAGTCCAGATCGGTCTAGTACAAAGCGAGGTGTCGCTCTGTCATTGTCAGCACGCGCCTCGTCGCGATCAATCTCTGCAGAGCGCGTGAAAGGTTTCGCGCTCTGCAGCGTGAGGCGAGTCTCTTCAAGTATCGTCGCGCCGCGTACTGTCTACTCTCGGTATGCACTGACCCTACCTGCAGGGGTGGAAATCCCGTTCAGCAATAAAACACGTATTGCCTAGTTATAAGTAACACGACCGTGAGAACTGGCCATGCGGTGGATAAAGACACTTGATTTCTAATAGTTGATTTTACAAATCAAACCGATCGTTTCTAAAATGCTGTTACTACCACTAGGTATGTACATGACACTTGTAGTCCAGTGTAAATAAACCTTAATAACGCGAAGATGAGATAACCGTGTTTATTATTTTTAATAAATAAATAATAAATATTGACGACAACGAATATTGACGAACAATCCACACAACAACATCTAGCCCCGTGGTAAGCTATAAGCTTGTGTTACGGGTACTAGACATCTGATATACTTAATACAATAGACATACATAGATAGATATTTTTTATTATAAATAAATATTTCCACAATTCACACAACAACATCTAGGCCCCGGCGTGGTAAGCTCTAAGCTTGTGTTACGGGTACTAGATATCTGATATACTTAATATAATAGTCGTACATATAAAGATATTCTTTATTATACATATTCCAAACCCAGACCAAGGAGAAAGTGCTTGCAGAACATACAAACACTTTCACCCTTGGCGGGAATCGAACCCGCTACCACTTGCGCCGCAAGCAGACCCTCGCCCACCGCGCCACTGAAGCAGTCAACAGCAGATTTTTAAGGTAATATCTGTTCGTTGTCCGAGTAAATTAAAATAAACGCATTGTTTGTTATAATACTGAAACTAAAAATATTATTAATTTGAAGAGTTTATTGCTCTCGGGATACAATGAGTGTATTGTATTGAAAAACTCTTTGTCCCATGAACAATGATTTTTATTAATAGGAAATTACTTCAGTTTTAAAATAAATTAATAACTGTTAAGATTATTTTTTATAAGGATATTATAAATGCATTAAGGTATGCTTATACCATGTCACCCGTTCATCACGTTGGTGGACGTCCTACGCTGCGCTTGACGATCGCTGTCTCAATAACATAACTTTTCGCACAAGTATACCTCTCTTAAATTGCGAAAGGAGCTAAAAATACTTAGCCATTTAAAAGCGACTAGCAGTATTTACAAGAAGCAAATAGTTGCCCCATCCAGTTAATTAAAAGCTTTCAAGTGTAATGTAACACTAGTAAAGTAAATAAATAGCACAAAACATCAGTTATCGCGAACAAAACAGAAGGTACGATGAGAAAGCATTGTTTAGTTTCGTATCAGTCTGAAATGCGACAACAGCATTGGAAAATAAAAATAGTAATTGTCATTAATAGTCATTAATAATATAATTATACGTCACAATTACATCTGTTTTTTTTAGTACAAAACAAGTAAATCAGCACAAATTCAAATAAAAATATAAGAGCAAGAATAAATAATAATCATCATCATCATTTCAGCCGTAGGACGTCCACTGCTGAACATAAGCCTCCCTCAAAGACTTCCAGTGATTTAATAAATAATAAATCAGTTACAATTCAATACAATAGATACTAATGTAAATGCAAGCAAATTATTTTGGTATGTCACCCACTTAAGATTTGTCAGAGAGAGCTCTAAGAACTAGTCATAGATGTAGAATTTCAGTTCTATGAGCCAACGTACAATAGTTTACTGCGAAATGATGCAGTTTCAACAATAGAGAAGAAACCCGTCTGCGATCAAGTTTAATTCATTAAACAACGAAGTGTGCTTCAGTCCTTGCAATGCATTGAAATATATAGAAAGAATAGGTACTTAAAGACCTTCCAGTCTGTTTGCGTTCGCAATAAACTCGACAGCGACGAAGGAAGGAACCTCTTGTGTACTGAATACTATTTGCTAGCTAATTTGTTTACTTTCCCTTCTATTTACGAGTATGATTCATAATCATGATTCATAAGCTGAATAATGAATGAATTTTATAATAAACTGAGCTGATATATTTAATTTACACCTGTAGTAACTAAATTTTCATGCAAAATTTTAAACTACACGTAAAAAGGGAAGCGCGGGCATCAAAGGAGAATGAAAATTGGTTTAACACGGGAAAATGGAGGCTTAACAAATAAAAGCGCAGGGCTGGCCTATTTCACCATTTCCGAGTAACAACAGACAATGGTTAGAATATAGTGCTATGTCGCGTCGCTCAGTCACATGTGACAAAATGACTCGTATTATTGACTTTCTATCAATTGCTGAGTTAACAGTGATTTTGTGATAAAAGCCCTTAGACTTTTACAGTACATAACTAAAGCTTATTAGAGCTGTAAGTATTTCCGTGTGTGATTTTTCGAACCCACGACCTTTGGAATGAAAGTCGAGCGGGCTACTAAGCCAACACGGCTTTATACCGAACCGAAATAGGCGTTAGTTTCAACATGTGCTAAGTGGAAGTGCCGCTCTACGCTTTTCAGTTTTTATACCAAGTCTAAACAATAACATTAAAAATGTTGTACACCATTTGCAGTTTACATTTCAGCTGGCATTAGTAGGAAATTCATCAAAAAATACAATCCCAATAATATGATGCCAAAGCATTAATTAATTAAAGGGAATTTTCTTTGTCTGCGTCTGCAATGAAATTGTAAACAAGTTTACAATTTCATTGCAGACGCTGAGGAAATCCTTATTTTATTATCGTACCTTAGCCTTGGTGTTTATTAAACTCCCACTACTTCAGTCGCTAAAAAAGCTAAGGATTTCGCTATCCTAGTAATGAAAAAGTGTTGGCTAAGTGGGATCTCTCGTTTGTCATTCCAAAGGTCGTGGGTTCAAACCCAGCAACGCTCACCTTACTTTTTTTAGAAAAAATTATGTTTGCTTTATAACGTACTTCAACAGTGAAGACAAATATACGAAACCGGCATGTTCAGAGAACTTTAAAGAGTTCGAAGGACATATGACAATCACCAACCCGCACTTGGCCAGCGTGGTGAATTAGGGTATAATCTCTGTCGCAAGAGGGAAGTCCCTGCGTCCCAGTAATGGGAACGTTAATATAATGATGATGATGAATGGAAAACAGTATTTCTTTACGGGATCGAATCAAAAACCGGTTACCGACCGTACAAAAAGGATAAGCATTTTGAAGTGGTAGTGGACAGACATATGGAACTGTTGTCAGAGTTGAAAAGTTCATGAATGGATACCGCGGCTCGGAAAATGAAGCGTCGAACTTTGATCTAGAAGATTGGGAGATGATTTAGGGAAAGCACCAAAATTACTCATTTATGATGATAATGAAGAAACTCGCACAAAGTCTTATGTATGAAGTAATGTTGTAAGCTGCTATATCTAATTGATTGATTTAAATAAATGCTCGTTTTTTCGGGTTAGTCCCTATGCAAATTTACCTAGCTTTATGCCAATCTATTATCAGTTACTGCATAACCTCATGGGGTGGTGCAGGTAAAACATTGTTACTAACAGTCGAAAGGGCTCAAAGGGCAATACTTAAAGTATCTACTTTTAGACCGTATACATTCCCTACTAACAGTCTCTATAAATCATGTGAAGTATTATCTGTTCGCCAGCTTTTCATAATGAGCACTGTTCCGAAACAACACGCATCTGTTCCACCAGATATAACTATGAAAAGAAGAAATTATAGTGTCTGTCCAAAGCTTTTAGGCAAAAGGCATGCCTTTTCTCACAGATTTTACAGTTTCCTAGGACCTTTTCTGTACAATAAATTAAATAGAGCAATACACATGCATTCGTGTAATTTATATAAGTAAATGCACAAAAGTAGTTCAAGGTTATCTACAAAGTTTGTCATACAATGACACTGAAAACCTCTTATCCGTTATAAAATAAGTAGTATTTTGTAAGTCAGCAATTTGTATTTGTAATCTAGGTTAAGATATGTAATTGTACTAACACAACAACTATCTTAGAGCAACATGTGCATTAAATTAGTTATAAACATTGTTATTTAAAATAAACTTAGGTTCAGGTTCTAATTAAATTTTGAGGATTTTTGTCAACTTTAGATTTAAGTGATTTTCTGAATAAATATAATTATTATCTCATCCCCGAGGATCTCGTCCTAGAGACACTCGATTGATTTTAGGTTAAACAGGTGATAACCTAAAAGTACTATCATATTATGCTAGTGATTAATTAATCGATATAAATAAAGATTAATTATTGTTTGTTAGTCTGATTAAAACTCGAGAACGGCTGAACGGATTTATCTTATCATAGTCTTGAAATGTTCGTGGAGGTTTATGGAAGGTTTAAAAGTCGAGAAAAAATCGAATAATGGCCGGGAATTTTTTTTAATAAAAACCCGTGCGAAGCCGGGGTGGGCCACTAGTTTTTAATAATTGTTTCAGGATTAGCTTTTGACGGTTCGCCTTCTTGAGACGGGATCTAAGAATAAATAACCTCCTAAATTCTCACTATTCTTTAGTTAAATTATGGTCTAAAGACTGGCTTCAATATTCAACGGTGCGTCGTGGTACGCCCGATGATATTTTCTAATAATGAGTCAGAACATAAATTTATAGAGACATATCATGGTCGGATATACATTAATATAATATATCTAAAATGAACTATAACTTACATTGTTCTGGCATAAAACAAAGCATACCTATTTGTGACATATTATACATAGTAATATGGGGACGCCAAAAATAGTTATGTTTTTATATTTTGTGTGAAAATATTAATGTGGTTTACAAAAGACATCTACTTTAAAAATTTAAACCCCTTTTTTGACTATACTAGTCAAAAAAGGGGCTGTGAGATAAGGACTGTCAGGCAGACGGACACTAAAAATCCATAAGGGTTCAGTTTTTTACCATTTCAAGCAATAAATCATTTATTAAAAACCAAACAAAGTATTACATAATTAACGCAGTCTTTGAGAATTTACCTCCTGTGCTAGTTAGAAACTGTGGCATTTGACTACGGAACCCTAAAAATTAGAGTTATAATGATGATTTTTGGCAATAAATCGATTATCATGCCATATTGTAGTAGCAATAATAACGGTCCGTAGACAAAAATCCTTTTTGCTATTTGAAACTGGTCATAAGTGAGGAAGATTCCGCTCCACATTTTTCTTTTGTAATTAATTGCAAACAAGAGGAAATACCTATAATATTTTCTTTGAACTCAAGGCGAGTTAATTTTAGCAACATATAAAAAAATCTTCTTTTATTATTTTACTTTACAATTTCTCTGTTAACCTTCGTCTATACTCGCACAAAACCTAGAGTACCTACAAGTGTAAATACAGAAAATACGTTTTTGGAAAAATGCTTTACATTACAACATAGTCTATGAGATTAATAATATCAACTGTTTTAATTATTAGGTATATTTAAGTAAAAGTACTAACGATTGTCTTCTACATAAATCATAATTATGTGTAGGTAATAATTGTAAGCTTATTGATGTTAAGTAAGTTAATAAAAAGGCGTGGACATTAAGTATGTGGTTAAAGATTAATAAATCTATATAAATTAAAATGAATTGTTGTTCGTTAGTCTGATTTAAACTCGAGAACGGCTTAACGGATTTATCTTATCTTAGTCTGGAAATGTTCGTGGAGGTCTAGGGAAGGTTTAAAAGGCGAGAAAAAATCGAATAATTGCCGGGAACTTTTTTTTCGCCAGGGGCGGGCCGCTAGTAAAAAATAAACAAATCATAACAACGCTTGCCATGCGGCTACACCAGCGGGCGAAGATTCGTGTCGCTAAAATGATCGTGAAGGGTTCCTATACAAGATGTTTTAGTCTACATTAGCGAACAAAGTCACGGCGCCTGATATCGTGTTCGCCCGAGTACTTCGCGTTGCATTTTTATACCCCACAACAGACATCGCGAATATTCGCCTAGGCCGCTAATGAAACCGTACCATAACAACATTTTTATAACGAAGATCCTTCGGTCACCTTCCGGTCCGATAATAAATCAGTTCTGTCTTCATACAATTACAATGTTCGCGATTGACAAAACTCTGGACAATTAAACTAAACATTGGAATATGCACGCGGCTTTAAAATGGTATATTTCTTTATTGTATGAAAAACATACTTATGCAATTATTTTAAAAGTTAAAGTAAAGTACTTAGTAAGGTTATATTGATAGCGCCCCTATCCCGGAGATAAGATCCTGTGCGCCAAGAATACGGATGTGTCTTAATTTTTTCTTCATAAAAAAGTTTGACATGCCTTTGCATGTCAAACTTTATGAGGTTTATCACTTATTAAAAAATCATCTCTTAAGACTAGAACGCGCCATGCCAACAACGCGCCAACACAACGTGCACTATTATTATTAAATGCATTTGTACGAGAACACCAGCATGTGGATATCTTTCATGATAGTTATAATTATATTCATAAGACAATACGCTATTTTTTAAGTTTTAATTTGTTGTAATTATTTTATTTTCCTTTGTTCTTTGCTTTCTGTGTCTTTACTCTATTTTGTTAGTTTTAAATAAATAAGTCTAGTTTGTAAGTTAGTTTAAGATAGTTATAATTGGTGAAAAACTGTTAAATAACTATTCACATTAAATAAATTATTATCAATTATTATCATAAAAATTTTAAAAGTTAATATCATAATTTCATGGTGAAACTTAATCATCAAAAAGTAGCTTTTTTATATTCCCTCGTAAACTTCCATAACGTAACGCTTGGCCGAAACAATTCATTTTTCATGTGACATAATAATAGACAGTTTTGGTAATGACATAACTAGTAGAAACGTTTAAAGTGGCAAAACTACGTGAATATTCTTTGATCAAGCGAGACAAACATCGCTACAGGCTGAACCTGCACAAATGATATTAATAAAATACAAGACGTTTGAAATATGAAGATGTAAAAAGAGTATGAAGGGTAAAGCGCAAATAAAATCCAGTCAATCATAATATCGCGTCAGCAGTTATAAAGGACGGGGGTCGATATCAAAGGACAGTCGAACTTAATGAAAAATAAATAATAATCTGTAAATGTTGTTTAAAACTCTCAGGAACTGTATACCTACGTTAGTGATTTGATAAAGGAACACGTTTAATTTGAAAGCATTATACATATTTTACTCTATCGATAGACATACTTTTTTTTTCAAAATGGCGGACTTGTTTGTATTGTAGGCTCCATATGAAAATGTCGGAAACCTTTTAAGTAGAGTATCTATCTCAAACAAAAAAAAAAAAACAACGTGTTGGACTCCTAGAGTGCCGGCATAGGTAAATACTTGAATAATTTATACAGAATTAATTTATTTCGCATGAATTTCTCTCTCATTTCGTCTTACAAATTTTCGATCAGAACCGTGACGATCTGACGCGTGGTTTACATTTTTAGCTATCAAAAGAAGTGCAGAAAGAAATGTTCACTTCAATTATTATCAGTCTAAGAAAAAAGTACCGAGGTAAATAATATAATCAATTAATCAAGCACTTGTTCCTTGATGAATATAAAAGCCAAGGTAAAAGGCATCCTAGCGGTAAACAATAAGAAGACAAAATGTAGAAACGAGTTAATTACATTATTATGCACATATCGCCGACTTTGCAAAATATGGTCCTCTTGAATTACTCTATATAAAGCTAAAACCCCAGGAAAATCCATTCAATTATTTTTTAATAATCTCGAACATATCGCAGGCGAAGTAAGTGGCTTAAAGTAGGTTCTCAGATCGTGACGTTTATACCTATTCCTGAGATTTAGGTACTAAATACACGTCAGAAACTAAGACAGCAGGAAAACCGTAAACGTCCTTACGATATTCATCATCATCACCCTATTAACGTTCCCACTGCTGGGACACAGGGACTTCTCTCTTGACGAGAGAGATTAGGCCATAATTCACCACGCTGGCCAAGGGCGGGTCGGTGAATGTCTCATGTCCTTCAAACTCTTTTTTTAAAGTTCTCAGAACATGCCGGTTTCCTCACGATGTTTACCTTCACCGTTAAAGCACGTGTTTAAAGCGCACATAAATCTCTCAAGAAGAAAAATCCAGAGGTGCGTGGCGGGGTTTGAACCCACGACCTTCGGAATGAAAGTCGAGTGTCCTCCCACTTAGCCAACACGGCTTTTTTACGATATTCCTTCCATGTTATTATTACCCCACTGCGCCAGTTGTTTCATCCGTCAATGGATGAAACATATTTTCGAAAAACAGAACCCCTTCTTCGCTCTCCCTCAAATCATACGAAGCGCTTCCCATCTTCAAAAACTGCTTCAAGAACACCTATTTTTGTCTACTTTATAGTCTAATAATATTATTATTCTTTATTTTTGTATTATCGCTCTTATTTGGATATAATTAAGTAATTATGTAAGTTTATTTTTAAGTTAATTTGATCTGTAAATAGTTTTACAATAGTTTATTTGATATTTATTTATTCTCCTAGTTATTACGCCACTGTATATGTCCTTCTATTTCTTTCCTGTCCATCCAAAGGTTGCCTGGATGAGATCGCTCATAGCAATAAGGCCGCCCTTTGCACTCCAATGTATTGGTCTTGTTATTGTTTGTATTTTATTTGTGGTGTTCAATAAAGAGTTATCTATCTATGTTTCTATGTAGTTATCTTTATATATATAATTCTTCTGTGAGTGTGTATGTCCCTGAACTTCTTTCGAACGACTGGACCGATTTTAATGAAATTTTTTGTGTGTGTTCATGGGGATCTGGGAATGGTTTAGATTCACAATTTTGGAAAACAATTTTAATAAAAACCCGCGCGAAGGCGGGGCGGGCCACTAGTGTACTATGTAAAAGTAATTACTTGGCCCGCTCTGCGGCCTGAACGGCTTGATTGATTTTAGCTTGACGGGTGTCGTTGAACTCATGTTTATTGTGAGAGTGACACTGAATAGCAATATAACAAAATATAAATGTTTTGGCCCTAAATTATTATTTGCATCGCTCTGTATATAAGGTTGTCATTCAAGGTTGTCTGGTAGAGATCGCTCTTTAGCGATAAGACCGCCATTTGTCGCATAGTCCTATGTGCTTATTTTTAGTTTTGTGTTTTTAATTATGTGTGCAATAAAGAATATTTATCTTATCTTTATCTTATATACTACAATGGTTCGATGGATTTTAGCTTGAAAGGTGTCGGTAGATTTGTGTTTACCGTGAGATAATAATATCGTGTACAATTATATTGAAATAAATAAAAAACAAAATGGCGGATTTTGGACGAAATGATTATATTTCTTCTAATATTATCTTGTATTGCAGTATTGGGTTTGGGCTCGCAGATTAGACACGATTATCATGTCTTTGAATGTAAAAACTACTTCTTGTATTTAGCTGTTCCAAAATGATTTGGAGCCGTCCCTGAAACATACCTACGGCCAGAAATAGAGAAAATTTACGATCACGACGTTAGCACATTACTCCTGCACTGGAATTGCCCTATTTCTGACATTTTGATGAAGTGTAAGAGCTCGTTCAATGTTACAAATATTGATGGACAATCCACACCACAACTAGCTCAGTGGCAATATAAAAAAAATATTATATTATCAAAGCGACGATTGAGATATGAACTTGACGCCCACCTCAAGGGATGGAATAATTTAACATCAGTTAGGGAAGTCTGGAAAGAAGGTAGAGAGGCCTTTGCCCTGCAGTGGGACACAACAGGCTAGAAAAAAAAAATGATAAACTATATCTATGTCATGTTTAGCTTCATATCAGTTTATTTAATTGTTTTAACCACTTGAAGAGGTTAAAAATTATATATAAAAACACTGTTTTATTAGTGATTATTATTTTGATGCTAAATGAGATAGCTTTAACTTTAAAGATCGATACCCTAAGGGTATACCTAAAGGTATCCAATATAAATATTATTTAGGACTGTCACTCCCGAAGAAATTTGATTTACGAATTTTCACTTTAAAGATTTTTAACGACGAATGGGCTTCTTAATCGAAAAATCAGCTTTATAGACCAATTTTGAAACACCTTATATATTTTTGTTACCCTATTCATATTGTTAATTCTGTTTGACGAGTCATAGTTACTGCACTAGAATAAGTATTTGTATCTATTTTTTCCTGTACCTGTTTCTATGTGTTCTTTCTGTGACAATAAATGATCTGAATCTGAATCTGAATATATACAGGGTGTCCCACGACCATGCCACATAGAGGGAAAGTACCTTGAATATTGGAGATAGATCATTTTGTTGGAATAAGACTTAATTTTGATTCTTAAGACTTTAGTATTTAGGTTATATAAATAGGTTGTATATGTAGTAACGATGACTACATAAAAAGTAGGTAAGTCCGTCTGTTAGCCCGTCTAGAAATACTGGACACATAGAGTAATGTGAGCTTCGGTTCATTTATGGTGCGGGTTCCTACTCCTGAATAAGCAGTTTTGCCCGCAAGGGGTCAAGTTTCGCCGGCGCATCGGTCGCCTACACTGCAAGGACACCGCCGTAACAGGTGGACACTTAAGTTTATAAGATTTACTAGCGGCCCGCCCCGGCGTCGCACGGGTAAAAAAAGTTCCCGGCATTTTTTCCTTATTTGCTCACCCGTTTAGACCTACCCTGGACTACGACAAAAAATTGAAACCAAAATCAGCTCAATCGTCCTAGCCTTTATCGAGTTTTAATCAGACTAACGAACAACAATTCATTTTTTTTATATAGAATATAGATAATTTCCGCTATTTCACGGACGCTTTTAACAAAAAAATTAAAAACAAACCAAAATATAAAAATAATAATTAAGTACTTCAAACTCATGTCCGAAAAAAATGATTGAAAACTATGTTGAATATTGAACTTTCGAGACATAGACAATAGCTCAAAGAGTATATAACCACCACGTATGAATAGTTTATCAAGAAAAATCATAGACAACCTATAAAATGAATATTGAACTTTCGAGACATAGACAATAGCTCAAAGAGTATATTACCACCACGTATGAATACCTTATCAAGAAAAATCATAGACAACCTATAAAAAGACATTTATTTTACACTTTTGTTAACCTGTAGATAATAACAGAAAAATAATAAGCATGAAATTAAATTTGCGACTATAATTTGAGATTTAAACTATCCTTTCTCTCAAGTTGGATCGAACTGCACATGGTGTTCGAATTTTATTATAATCGGTTAAACGGTTTAGGAGTCCATTGAGGACAAACATTGTGACACGAGATTTATATATATTAAGATATTTTTATGTATGTTAGTCTGTAAGGTATATATGTTCATATAGATCCCTAGATGCCTGAAACAAATGATTTATATGGACATGGATATGGACTCTATTTATTATTTTGTACACCTTTATTAAGAGTGGGTGTTTGTTTTTGGTGTGAGGAGTGGGGGTGTGGGGGGTAGGGGTAAGAGGAGTGGGGGTTGGATGAAGTCAATGTAAATAGTAAAAAAACGTTTGCTTAGTCAGCTCGAATAATACATTATAGAGATATATTTCCATACTTCGGTTAAGAGAAATGGAAGAACACGTTGAAATACATGCCGATCACTAATAATGTGGGACTAGTAGGTACAGGAAGATGAAGAAGATGAATGACAAAGAGAGCACCCAGACCGAGGAAAAAGTGGTCGCAGAGGTTACGTATCTAAATTTTAGTGTGTGTTTATATGTTATAAGTAAATATTTACAAAAAAATGACAATGTAGTATATAACAGTCACCTAATACTCGTCGAACAAATTCTGCTTAGTTTGGGGTAAGTTAGGTGATGCTGTGTGTTTAGTACGGTTTTTTTTACATATTAAAAATTATTAAGTACACCTTAGTTCAAAATACCTTCAACAAAAGTGTGCTTGAAATGTTCACCTATAAGTAATGTAACCAACTCGAAATACACCTTAAGATCTTATAGGAATCTCTGTCCAGCAGTATATATACAGAGGCTACAAGGTAACGTTGTAATGGCTGACTTTAATGGAGTGTTCTGCCAATTTACCACTTGCGATTAATTTGCTTGCGGATTGCTCTTGGATTGAATCTCCATAGCACAATAGTCTTCGTGTTTTTTTTTATATTGTGTTTTCGTATGATACCTATATTCTGCCAATTTACCACTTGCGATTAATTTGCTTGCGGATTGCTCTTGGATTGAATCTCCATAGCACAATAGTCTTCGTGTTTTTTTTTATATTGTGTTTTCGTATGATACCTATATTCATATTGTGTATGTCATCAAATAAAGGAACGTATTGTTGGCTAAGTGTTGACACTTGACTTACATTCCGAAAGGTCGTGGGTTCAAACCCAGAAAAGCACCTCTGAATTTTTCTTCTTCTAAATTGTATGTGCGATTTAAAGCACGTGATTTAACGGTCAAGGCATCGTGAGGAAACCGGCATCTTGTGACATGTAACATTCACATTCATGTAACATTCACCAACACGCACTTCGCCAGCGCTTGGTGAATTAAGGCCTAATCTCTCTCGTCGTGAAAGAAGTCCCTGTGTCCCAGCAGTGGAACCGTAAATAATGTCATGATGATGATGATTATATTATGGATTGCATTATTGCCCTAAATTTGTGGTTAGGTAATGCCGAATGACCGAATTGCCATGAACAAGGTAAAATTTCAAGAGCAGACTGCGAATCTTTATCAATATACATTATAATGAAGTGACACTCACAAGAAGAAGTATTAATTCCAGCCTATACCTGTAATTATTAAAAAAACTTACCATATAGAGCAGACGATGCACAGTGAATTTCATGGGGCCGGTCGTCGAAGCGCTGCAACAAACAAATTATTATTAATTTAACTTTTGTGTATATATATCGGCTACATTTGCGGACTACGGCGAAAATTCGTGTCAACGCAATGTGATGGGGCCACATCATAAGTCAATAGGTATTTGGTATGCGCCGTGAAAATTTTAAAATAATTGTTGGCGCGTCGGTAGTTAAAAAGGTAAGTACCTAAGTAAACAAATAAATTATAGGTAATGATAATGACGTTGTTTATGTTACCCAAGATAAGAGTCTTATGTCATTAACATTATTGTTTACAAATAATCACTGAATAATCATAATAATGTAACTACGTTTTGAAAAGAAATAATGATAAATATTTACAAAACATATATACATACAATAAGTCATTTAGAATTTAAATTGTTTAAATAAATTGTACACGTATTTTTTCTTTTTCTTTGAAACGAAAGACATTACAGTGCATTGGAGTTTCGCGTGACGTAACGCTTTCGTGCGATTTGTACTAAATTTATTGGTCACAAGCCTCCACTCCGGAACTTGGATCCTCTATATCTTTTGTCTCACTTTTTTATCAAATTGATAAAGCAATAATAGAGTATGTCCAATTATTTGGACGGTCTTAACAGAACAGACTACCTCAATAGTTTATGTACTCACCATGCCTATTTAGTATTTAACGAATGGTGTAAAAGTTATTATCACTTTCAGTATTTAAATGTGGAATTCTCTACAAAACAGGAGTTTGCTTTCAAACGAAATTCCTGTAGATAAAAAAAAATCTAATTAGAACCATCATACATTCTACAAAAAAAAAATCGCTCACAATTATCTAGACAAAAAAAATAATTTTGAGATATTTATTACAGATTAAATTTTAACCAATGTAAGCATCAGCACAGGTGATTCAAAACGTCTCAATCATCTGAGTCTATATACAGAGATTTAATGCCAATAATCTATTTATATAAAAATGAATCCCTATTTCCCTTGGTCACGGCATCACGCCTGAACGGCTGGACCGATTTCGCTAATTCTGTTTTTGTTCTGTTCGTTATTATCAGGAGAAGGTTCTTATGACAGAAAAAAATAAGGAAATCGCGCGGAAAATTAGAAAATTTAAAATAACTTAACCACCATATAAAATTATTAAACTTTTTCAATGTAACCTTAAGACATTTGACATTGAATTAACTGAATGCGTGCTGCAAATATAGTAAAAAAAATGAAAAAAAAACGATTAATTATATAATAAAATAATTAACTGAATAAAATCAAAAATCTGCTCATTTATGGCGTCTAAGGCGGAACAAAGTTCGCTGGGTCAGCTAGTGGAAGTATAAATCTAAATTTATAATTTAAGAAAAACCTCCGAATCCAATGTCATAATTTCCGTAAACGTAAAACAACATAATATTATGTAATGTGGACGCGATGCGATTTCATTTGATACCCCACACTAGTATATTTGCAGATTTTCGACTTACCCACTCTCACCCCCATAACGGCACAACCGTTATGAAACATGTCTAAGAACACTCGCGCCAAACTCACCTTTCATACAAAAAAAAACTAAATTGTAATCGCTCCATCCGTTCGGGAGCTATGGTGCCACAGACAGACAGATAGAAAGACAGACAGACAGACACGTCAAACTTATAACACCCCTCTTTTTTGGTACGGGGTTAAAAATAGAGTTACGTTGAACGGAGTGGGCGAGTGAATGAAGACCACGCAACTACAGGAGCAGCGTTGAACGTCGGCAAGTAGATGCGTCCGACTTGGTAATGACGCGGGTCCACGGTGGATGCAGGCCACCAATGATAAAAATAACTATATATCTATCTACAATCCATATTTTTAAAAGATCTTCAGAGCCGCATTCACAGATTTTGGATAAAGTTACAGTCAGCTAGAATGCATGTTTACTATGCCAATAACAATAAATCCTATTTCATGTAGTGATCAAAAGACTTTGAGGCTAGATATTACAGAAATCGTCAAAAACGCTTGCCATACATTTCGGTAAGTGAGTCAGATATCTACATCGGTCAATCTTTTTTTGACCATGCTAATACATGTTAAAAAAAATTACTAAATTATTTATATTTAAATTCATTTTTTTGCTATTTTACCATCATTTCAGCTGACTGTAACTTTACTCCAAAAACTATGAATGCAGTTCAGAAAATCTAAAAGTATGGATAGTCGCCTTAGAACATCTTGTAATGGCATCCAAAATAATCAAGAATCTTATATCAAATTGTTTTTTTTTTAATTATTTTGATTACTTCGGACTCTTATATCAATTTGACTGTACCTACCTGCCCTTATCTAAACTTATCCCTTAAACTAAGATCATGGTGGTTGATCGGACGGGCAAGTTGGAACTCACTGGCGCTTTGAACCTAGACATAGTGGATAATTTCATATACCTGGGTTCCAACATTTGTGACAATGGCTCGTGTGAGAAGGAAGTACGCAGAAGAATTGGTATGGCTAAGAACGCTATGTCGCAGCTCGGGAAAGTCTGGAGAGACCGCAACATTTCTGTCAAAACCAAAACGAAACTGGTACGAACCCTGATCTTCTCGATCTTTTCGTATGGCGCTGAGACGTGGTCTCTGAAAGCTGGAGACCGTAGGCGCATCGACGCTTTCGAGATGTGGTGCTGGAGAAAGATGCTCCGTATACCGTGGACAGCCTTCCGAACTAATGCGTCAATACTCCAGGAACTCAAAATCTCCACTAGGTTGTCTTCCGAGTGCCTGCGCAGAGTGCTTGAGTACTTCGGTCACATTGCAAGGAAAGACGGGAACAACCTCGAGAGGCTCATTGTGACCGGTAAAGTGGATGGCAAGAGGCCACGTGGACGCAGCCCCGTTCGTTGGTCCGACCAGATCCGCACCACTCTTAACTCGTCCATTCACAACGCCCTTCACACCGCAAGAGACAGAGACAGATGGAAAAAGATCGTACGAGATAAAGTGATTCTTAAGGGTGGTCACGACCCTCAGCATTGAGGACCACGAAGCTAGGAGGAGGAGGACCTGCCCTTATCAAAAATCCACCCCTGTATAAGAACCTACTTAAGATGTTTTTATTATGTTGAATTATTTCATTGTTATAATGGAACAGAAACTTAGGTACTTATATCACATATTTATAAATAATTAAATAGTTTACGTATCACGGTTTATTATATTAGATACTGATGACAAACAGCAGTTCCGTAGTAATTTATTTGAATACCGTTTTTACTCTTCCATATACTTTGATATAAAATTAACTTGTCTTTCCATCGTTGAAATGATAAACTACCCACTTTACTTGAACTACGTCAAAGAACGTCAATGCCAACCGGACATTATTGTTAAATATTTGAACAAAGGCTTAAATTAAATAAATTGTATTATTATTTTATAGTGTATTTTTATTATATTATCTGTCTACGTCTAGGGTTCGAAGTACAATGAAAAAAAAACATTAAATAAGAAAAAAAAGACCGCTCTGGTCACCCCCATCCAAGTAATGACCTCGCGCAACGTCGATTAGCTTAATATAACATAGCGAGGTAACATGCTCGCACGCAGGTTCGTTCGCTGCTCGAGAGAAGTGAAAATCACTCTGTTTAAGGCTTACTGCCAGTCCTTCTACTCGAGCAATCTGTGGATAAACCACACCAGGCGAGCTGCCAGCTCTCTGCGAGTCCAATACAACAATATCTTTAGAATGCTGATGCGGCTGCCTCGCTATTGCAGCGCATCAGGGATGTTCGCGGAGGCGCGCACTGACGATTTTCACGCGATTACTCGCAAGAAAGTCGCTTCCCTACTCCAGCGTGCGCGAGGCAGCGGCAACGGCATCCTGAAGATGATTGTTGCACGGACAGACTGCCCAATTCAAAACAGGTGGATGCGGGTGCTGATGTGCTCCATCTGATCTGATGTAAATTTTTAATCTTATAATCTCATTTTTATTATATAATATTAATTCAATTTTAAATTTAGTTTGACATTTTGTGATATTGATATTGTGATTTAATTTGTTTAATTTTAATAATCTATATTTAATCTATGAATGTTTAATTTTTATGTTTATTTTTAAGTTTTGTGTATTTTGAATTTTTAACCCCCGACCAAAAAAGAGGGGTGTTATAAGTTTGACGTGTCTGTCTGTCTGTCTGTCTGTCTGTCTGTCTGTCTGTGTGTCTGTCTGTCTGTCTGTCTGTGTCACCATAGCTCCCGAACGGATGGAGCGATTTCGATTTAGTTTTTTTTGTATGAAAGGTGAGTCTTGCGCGAGTGTTGTTAGACATGTTTCATGAAAATCGGTTGGGCCGTTTAAAAGTTATGGGGGTGAGAGTGGGGAAGTAAAACCGAAAATCTGCAAATATACTAGTGTGGGGTATCAAATGAAAACGCATCGCGTCCACATTACATAATATTATGTTGTTTTACATTTAAGGAAATTAAGGCATTGGAATCGGGGGTTTTTCTTAAATTTTAAATTTAGATTTATTATATGGATTTAATCTAATCTGAAATAAACGAATAATAATAATAATTAATAAAAATCACGTTTGTGATATGGTAGCCTCTTTATAGAGGTGTATTAATATATTATGTGTTTTAGTATTTGTTGTTATATCGGCAAAAGAAATACAGCATTCCTCAAAATTTCAACTCTCTATCTATCACGGTTCTTGAAATTTCAAGGTTCTTGAAATTCAGTTGTTGACAGACGGACAGACAGACAGACGACAAAGTATCAGTAATAGGGTCCCGTTTTACTCTTTAAAAAACATTCAAGTACAAGTACTCTTTTTAATGATATAATTTCAGCAAATAACTTCCATAGAAAGTCACCTCAGTACTTTTTACGTTTTAATTTCACACTGCCCCTGTAAATATTTCACAAGACTTCAGCGGGCGTGGGTTGTGCGAGCGAGTCCGACTGAAATCCAATAACGCATGTCCACTCGCTCTAACATGGAGCACTGACCGTTCAGGATTGTATTCACGGAAATGTATTGAAAATTTACAACGCACAATTTTCTTTTAATACGATTCTACGAATGCGACTCATTGAAAATCAATATTTTGAACTTTGTAGATACATACTGGAACGATACAATATTTATTTATAACCAACGGGAACACAATAGATCGTGGAAAAGGACTACCGGGTTAAAAAAACGGACTATGTATTTAAACTCACGGGTGGCGTGGAAACGCGTTATATTTGTATGGGAATTACGAATAGGTAGAATCGCGTTTGTGTTGTCCATCGCATAATCTTTGTACGCGTAGCAATACATTTATTATGAAGAACACACCTTTTTCAAATATTCTAGCGGATTCATAGGGAATGTGTATGAAAAATTTTGATAGGTAGGTTTTATGATGAATAATTTTTGTCTCGCCATTTTTATGATAAAACTTGCTGTTTAACAAAAAAATGCATAAAAAGATTTTTGCAACATTTGGTTTGACTAATTTATTTTGCAGACTTTGGATCTATGGGTATTTCCGACCAATTAATTGTTATAGCTTTCCGAACATATTAATGTGCAATTAAATGTAACCTCACCAATATTTTTTAAGTTAGCATGACCGGGGTATAGTGAAAACAAACGAGGGCTTGAAAGCGTTGGCGAGACGATCTCCAATTCTAGAAAAGCTGGATCACATCGGCTTTGAAATGACATTGCTGAAACCAATTAGAGAAAGACTAAAGACAATCTAGCGACCCGACTTATACGCGGATGAAATTTCCAACTTTGCAAAAGTTGGAAACAAACTTTTTTCTTTAAAACATCCATACTTCATACTAATATTATAAATGCGAAAGTAACTCTGCCTGTCTGTCTTTTGGTTTTTGGCGCAAAAACTACTGATTGAAATGAAATTAAGTGCACAGATTCTTTAGAGAAAAGTCATACGGTACTTTTTACCGCGGGAAAATCTATTATAACGCGGCATTACTAGTATTATATATAAACTGCATGAAAACCCGTTTAGTTCACAGATTATTGCGAACATTCATCATCATCACCCTATTAACGTTCCCACTGCTGGGACACAGGGACTTCTCTCTTGACGAGAGAGATTAGGCCTTAATTTACCACCACCAATTAACTTGGCCAGGTGCGGGTTGGTGAATGTCACATTTCCTTCAAACTCTTTTAAAGTTCTCAGAACATGCCGGTTTCCACACGATGTTTGCCTTCACCGTTAAAGCACGTGTTTAAAGCGCACATAAATTTCTCAAGAAGAAAAATCCAGAGGTGCGTGGCGGGGTTTGAACCCACGACCTTCGGAATGAAAGTCGAGTGTCCTCCCACTTAGCCAACACGGCTTATTCGCGAACATTACAAGTACCTAAAGACACGGCATAGAAAATTTGTATGAGAGGTGATTCTCTCGCAAACAAACTACTTTATTTTTGATTCTTAAAATGTTAATGGATTTTCGAGCAATAAGGTTCCATTTCTGTCCCGATGCTTGTCTGTTAACAAATCTGCCAAGTTTTCGAGGGATTTCTCGGTTGCAAGGGCCTACACTCACTTGCTTATAAAAATAACGGGTCAGTCACATAGACCCGAATATCTCCCGAACTGCGTATGATATCCTAATGAAACAAAGAATGTACAATTGAGAATTTATTTATAAAGATAAAAAGTAAATTATATTTGCACGATTACATAATAAAAAATATATATTTTTTTCTGTTTCATCATTTAATTTCACTTTGTATTCTCTGAGAGCGTACGAGCTCTGGCGTACGGCATGCTGTTTCGGAGCCAGTGTAGAGGTATACCTTCCCATTCCTCCACAAACCTCCTTTAAAACCAGTTTAAGTAATATGATATTAGAAGCGCAATTAAAACGTATTTATTCTGTATTTTATTAAATTGATTAAACTTTTACAGTTCTGGAGAAATTTCGTTGTTGGACTGACCCGCTATTTTTGGAACCGAGTGTAAGTTAAGCTCCATCGCGTGACAGTGAACGATATAAATTATGATGACTCAGCTGATCTGACAAAGGATCTCGAAAGTGGTTAAAAGAGCTGTGATATATAAAAAAAACAGCATCTAGTTTGGGCTGGCATGATTCGACTGTGGTTTATATACGGGTTCCATACCCAAAGGGTATAACGGGACCCTATTACTGACACTTTGTCGTCTGCCTGTCTCTCCGTCTGTCACCAGGCCGTATATCAAGGACCGTGATACATACCTAGAGAGTTCAAAATTTGAGAGACGGTGTACTTCTGTTGCCGCTATAACAATAAGTAGGTACTAAAAACACAAAATAAATAAATATGCTCTCATACAAAAAACTACATTCTAATAAAGTATAGCAACGTAATAGCACGTCTCTTGCGACAATCAGTCCATCGAACGTCATGTTGTTCAAGGAAAGGTAGTGGGCACAAGGCCTCGTGGAAGGTCTCTCATACGATGGACAGACCAAATAAAAACTACCGTAGGGGGACTGTTAAACGATTGCAGAAGGATGACCTCCAACAGATCACTCCCTTATGTCGTATGGTCTTCTTTTGTGGGGTAATTCCGCAGACTAAAATAAAATATTTTTATTGCAAAAGAGGGCAGTCAGAGCAATTTACCAACTTGGACGAAGAGACAGCCTTAGATTATTATTTAAGAACATAGACATAATTACAATGCCTTCACTTTACATATTATTTAAATATAATGCATGTTAGGAAAAATATAAAAAATATGCTAAGCATTCTGACTGTCATATGTACGAAACTAGAACTAGAAAGAAGATCTTACAACCAAATACACGACTTTCAAAAGTTAGCAAATCGTATCGTATGCGCCTGAAAGTATTACAGGCTTAAATGAAAAATCATTTTAAAAAAAAAATACTTCAAAAGAAAGCTTATTGCGCTATCAGGGATTTCCTCTCAGATATAGATGCCTGGGCAATTGTTACATAGACTTGTAAGGATATATATATTTAAAATTTAAACAAGACATTGATATTGTGTAATAATTATTATTTTAATCTATTTTTTTCAATTTATAAATGTATATTGTGACTATTACGGAACACCAAAAAATCGTTTCACGCACTGGCCCAGCCCGGAGGGTGGTGACAAGCCGCGGCCGAACTGCGGAATGTCACCGCGGGAAACGGAAAAGAAGAAGAAGATAGTAACGTTGAGCTAGGTTTTACTTCTTTTGTGTATTTTTATTGCTAAATATGTGTAACCTGTACTCAGAACCCTATTTAGTAATATCGCATACTTATCAAATTTAGTTTATTTTTTGGCATTTTAAGTTTGTTTTACCCGTTGATATTGGAATAGACCTTTACCGTGTCTCGGTTTTAAAAAATAACATGTTTCTTGAATATTTTTACCCACGTCATCGATAACAATTAATGGCAATTACATCTATTTAACATGAGGAACTTATGTGCGTTCAAGGCCTAGTATGGTCCAACCGGTAGGACGTAGCTCTTATATGCAAGTAATTAATTAATGCTATTGCCTAGAATAGGTACCAACGTATTATGCATCACAAATTGATAAACAAAGACATTAAAAATGATTAACCCTTGACCCAGAGGAATTTAAATAGAATCAATATTATTTCCCGTTTGTTTTTTAATCTTTATATTTAATGATTATTTAGTTTAAGGGATATTTACTAGCCCAGTCAAATCCACCTTAATTATATGAATTTGATGTATAGATGCCAAAAAAAATAATTAAATAGTTAACTTTGCCATTATTATCTTTACAAAGTCGTTTTCCCCTGCCTATCTGCACATTATGTATGATAAGATATTTAAAACTACGCAACAGATCTTGATGAGGTTTTTGTAATAGAGTGATCTAAGTGTATGGTTTTACAATAAAATACAAAAACACAACAATTGTCACCAAAATAAAACAAAGTTACAAAATTCACATTAGAGGAAGAAGTACAAAGGGCGGCCTTATCGTTTAATAGCCATATCCTTGGCAATCTTAGGATGGAAAAGAGAGAATTGGTTTTATGTACTTTGACTAATATCTCTCGCCATGAGAGAAGTCCCTGTGTCCTAGCAGTGGGTACTTTAATGGGGTGATGATGATGATGACTTTTACTTTTATTTCCACGGGAGTATCCACGGAACAAAGGACGCCGCGTCGTCTCTAATTTAAAAATAAATTGAATCAATTTACATCAATAAATACTTCATTACTTTACCTTACCGTATCCATACAGCATTATCATTGTACTATTCGTACAGTCTACAGCAAAATTAAAGGAACAAAATCAACGCTTCAAAAATCTTATAGTGTGACGTGCCAGATTAAATAAGTTGTACCAAAGTGTCAATTTCAAATGACGTTTTAGGTAATCAAAAGATGGATGGACTGCGTGAAAGATGACATGTGTAAGAAAGAGGTGAGTGTTGAGATGACGGGTGATAAAATAGTCGGTAACCCTCGACTTAATTTACTGTATATTTTATTTTGGGACTCTACTTCATCAGTTTCATTTGCGGTTGACTGTACTAGCAAGTGGGTAAATACGTAACCTCTGTCAATATCGTTTAACGGCGTCACCCGACACGACATCCTTTCAACGATTTTTTTCCTTAAGTGTCTATATGTAATGTAACATTAATTACATTATTACACAATACAAAAAATATTTATTGCAACACCACAATATTATATAGGAACATACACCAGTGGCGCGGTGGGCCAAGGCCCGCTTGCGGCGCAAGAGGTAGCGGGTTCAATTCCCGCCAAGGGGTCAAGTGTTAGTATGTTCTGCAAGCATGTTCTCCTCGGTCTGGGTGTTTATTATGTATAATTATTATAAATATATATTAGGTCCTTACATATGAAATTGGCGTTTTTCGTACTGGCCACTTTAATCACAAATTTCTCCTCTTTGGTAAGGAATTCCAAATTCAAATTTGTACAGCTATAGACTCATGTATTTGTGCTTCGATGATCGTCATTCATTTGTTTTTTTTCTTCTGTTTTTTTCTGTTTGCGTCACTCATTTTACAAAATGGAAAACTTAAAATATCGCATTATTTACGAGTACGAGTTCCGCCGTGGCACTAGTGCTGCGGAAACAACTCGAAGGGTGAATGATGTGTATGGCGGTCGTGTTGCAAAAGAAAACACAGTTCGTTTTTGGTTCCAACGTTTTCGTTCTGGAAATTTCGACTTGCAGAACAAGCCCCGTGGACGGCCTGAGACTCAAGTTGATAATGAAGAGTTGAAGGCTATTGTGGAAGCGGATCCATCGCAAACCACGTCCGAGTTAGCTGCAGGCTGCGGTGTTAGTGATAAAACTGTTTTAATTCACTTGAAGCAAATTGGGAAGATTAAAAAGCTTGAAAGGTGGGTACCTCACGAATTGACTGAAGCAAACCGGCAAACGCGCGTCGACTGCTGCGTTACATTACTAAACCGGCACAATAATGAAGGTATTTTAAACCGAATCATTACCTGTGATGAAAAATGGGTTCTTTACGATAATCGGAAGCGCTCAGCGCAATGGTTGGATCCTGGCCAGCCAGCCAAATCCTGCCCCAAGCGAAAATTAACCCCAAAAAAGTTACTTGTAAGCGTTTGGTGGACTAGTGCCGGTATTGTTCATTACAGTTTTCTCAAATCTGGCCAGACTATTACGGCTGATGTCTATTGTCAGCAATTGCAAACCATGATGGAAAAGCTAGCGGCTAAACAACCTAGGCTGGTCAATCGCTCCACGCCACTGCTGCTTCACGACAACGCTAGACCACACACTGCGCAACAGACGGCTACTAAATTAGAAGAGCTTCAATTGGAAAGTCTAAGACATCCTCCGTACTCCCCGGACCTTGCTCCAACAGATTACCATTTTTTTCGAAATTTGGATAACTTCTTGCAAGGGAAAAAATTCAACTCCGATGGGGCAGTCCAAATCGCCTTCAAAGATTTTATTGATTCCCGTCCGACTGGTTTTTTTAGTAAAGGGATCAATGAACTACCTATAAGATGGCAAAAGTGCATAGAAAATAATGGTTCATACTTTGATTAATTAAATATATTATATTAAAAAATATTCGACTTTTTGTTCCTCCCATACAAAACGCCAATTTCATATGTAAGGACCTAATATTTACAACACAAGTAGATTTTTAACAAAAAACAACCGAGTTTCCGATTGCGAAATTTAGTATCTTCAATAAATGTAATAAATGTCCTGTACTCTAGAATTAAAAATACACGCCAAATTCAGAACCTCTTTTCTTGAAGTTGGTTAAATACGCCGAATATGAGAACCTTTTCCTTTTTTTAAGTCAATTTAACTGAAAAATAGTAAAGATTTTTGCCTTAATAAAAAAAAAAAAAAACAATACAACTAACGCAACGTCACATAAAAAACGTGAGATTCGAACCCAGGAAATCGAGGTACCTATTCCAGTTGGAGAACCAACTTTCAATCGGTATATAAATGAGGACGTTTTTAATATAACTCGAGAACTACTTTACAGATTGTGATAAAATTTGAAAAGGACTAAGTAACTAGGAAGAAGCAGCTTTCATTGAATAAAAGAATCATTAGAGATGAAAGCTGGGTTGGTCAATTCGCTTCTCAACAAAGTGTAAAAAAATTAAGCAAACTGTCAAGACAATGTTATTTCCTTGATTATTCTTAGTTTTTATTTAAATTAGCTTTGAGTTGACTTGTTCATGTCCATGTATGCATATGCGATATGCGTCTAAGGAAATAAACGTTTTGACTTTGATTGAAACCCATTACAATCTACATCTCGCGCGTCTCACACACCGTGAACTCCGAGGCTGTGGTGGAATACATCCGAACCAAGACTGCATTTATGGTTCGCGTCGAAAGGTTAATGTGAGCTTCGGTTCATTTATGGTGCGGGTTCCAACTCAACATCTGTCGACGTTCCTGAATGAGCAGTTTTGGCCGCAAGGGGTCAAGTTTCGACGGTTCATCGGTCGCCTACACTGCAAGGCGACACCGCCGTAACAGATGATCCAAATGTTGACATTTTAGTTTATAAGATTTATAATATTTATGTATGTTAGTCTATGTTAGTTAAAAGTCGTATAAAACAATCATTGCGCGGATCGTTGCCCTGTTACAAGTCAATGATCTGGTGTATAAGCACCTTTAGCCCGCTCTAATTTAAATTTATTAAATTTAATTTAATTTCTTATTGAAAGCGCTCTTAGGTCATTTAAAGGTCATCTAGATAAGGCTCTGAGCATGTACCTATAGGTAAATCAAACTGTAAATAATAATGTGGTATTTTATGGTTGTCCTTATCAGCACAGAGAACCAATTTGTTATTGCGTCGAATCAAGGGATTATTGCGTCGTTTAATTACAGATTTTTTATTTTAAGCTGTAACTTAGGAAAAGACGTATTATTTATTTATTTTCTATTACCAGTATATAAACAAGTTAATTTTTTAACAATATAGAGCAATATTATAACAATATTTCTAGTTTCTAGTACGTAGTACAAAAAAAAACTTGTTCATAAGCACCCCTATTAATGTTCCCACTGCTGGATCCATCAATTTATCCCAGTGCTCATGAACAGTGGTTTCCTCACGATGTTTACCTACACCGTTTAGCACGTGTTGAAAGCGCGCAAGCAATAAACTTTGGACCTGTACCATTATGGCTTATACTGGGATGTTCTATTCGCTATTCGCTACTCAACTCCGTGTAAAAAATTTAATTGAACAGTCAAGACAATGTTACTTCCATGATTATTCTTTGTGTTTAATTAAATCAACTTTAAATTGACCTGTCCACGCATGCCCTGTGCATCTAAGAAAATAAACGTGAAACCAAAACAATTTTTTTTTTCAGTACCTATTCATTTACCAAGAGAATTGATTCGAATAAGTTGATACCTTTTTTATTTAAAATGTTTCCATTCTTTGTTTTCTTAGCTTAAGTAATAGAACGTACAAATATATTTTTCTATAGCAGTGTTACTTTAATTTGAACAAGAACTATCGGAGGTGGAGGGCAGGCGGGGTCAGGCGCGGCGTATTTATAGACGTCTCAGACGCCTGTGACGGGGCCGCAGGATGCGAGTAGCTGGCAAAGCGCGAGTCGGGTTACACGTGCAGGTTGTACAATATGCTGAATACCTAACTGAATATTAATTTAAGCATTATGCATGTATTTCTCATATTATATCTGTTTATTTTATTTTAATAGATTTAAGGTGTTTTTATTTTCAAACTATGTAGTGCCTTGTGGCGTTACCCGCGTTATAATGGATTTTTCCGCGGAATGACATTTTCCCGCGGTCAAAAGTATACTTTCTCAGGCTATAGAGTGTACCAAATTTCACTTAAATCGCTTCAGTAATTTTTGCATGAAAGAGGAACAGACATACAGACAGACAAAAATCCAGCTAGAGTTACTTTCGCATTTACAATGAAAGTATGGATTATTGTTAAACTAATCAGAGGTTGCCTGGAAGTGATTGCTCTTTTGCGATAAGGCCACCCATTGTACTTCTCTCTTTAATATATTTTATGAATGTACTTAGCATTGTATTGGTTTACAATAAGGCCCTTTCAATTTAAGCGTTTCTTTACGTCTGCTTCACGGCAAGCGGCAGTTGGCGTACGTTGCACGTACGTTCTATTATTTTCACATAAAAGCGACGGTACCGCGAACGCAAGACACGTAAAATAGTTTTGTACGTACGCCGCACTGTTGCCCCACCGTCCTGTCTGTACGAAAACAATCGAACGCACGTTCAGCGGACGTCAAACGCGCCCCAGACGTACGTCTCGAAACGCCCAATTTGAAAGAACCGTAAAGTATTGTGTATTGTGTTGCTAATGTAGTCTAAGATCCGAACCTTCACCGAGCTGATAATAGAACGAAGCATATATTATAACAAGCTAGCTAACCGCCCGCGGCTTTGCCCGTGTTATAATACATTTTACAAACTATCATTTACTGCATCTTCATGCCAAATTTTGCTCAAATCGGGATTTGCTCGCAATAATTGCTTATTCCCGAGAAACGTGGTAAAATTTGCCTATGTCTTATTCTGATTTGTAAGCCTTATTTTTGTGAAGATTCATAAAAATCCATCTAGTAGTTTTGGTATGTCCGTACCAAATGGTATTATATATTTATATATATTCGGTACATAAGTAAGTACCTGTTTTCACAGTAAAGGACCAAAACTACTTTGTGCGGGAAAATTAAATATTTTCAGCCACGGGAGGGATTGGAGCCACGAGTCTTTCGTTACGAAATTTCAGAAGTACCAAGTGCCAAGAATCACAACGTTTTTTTCTTTCATAACATAGGTACTAACTTTGAATGGATGTCGATTGTCGAAGCGTCTTGGAAAGCCAATGCAAATCTTATCAACATAGCTCGAAATTACGTTCAATTGAAACCTGTATCATGTAAGGAAGCTGTAATAAAGAAATAAACGTTTAATTTTATTTGATTTTCTTGTTGGTAGACGTCTTTCGCTGCACAATTAAGATATTTCCAGCCGTTTTGCCTTTCAGTGCAAAAGATGAATTTAAGCTTTAAGTGAGTTTAAAATACTACCTCATTTATTCTAGCAATGGTTAACCATTTAGGAGGCCAAAAGAAAGATGGCTGGATTGTGTGAAGGGAGCATGTGTAAGAAAGGAGAGAGTGTTGAGCTGACGATTGATTCAGGATAATGGACGAAAAACACATGTTGTGGCGACCCCACATAGTGTAGGACAAGGGCAGGAGGATTATGATGATAACCATTAAGGAAGTCATAATATGGATGGAAATATCATAATAACAAACTGGCTTCAAATCTATGGATCATCGAAGTTTTGAATATGGACTATCAATATCTTTCTGTGGTTGCCGAAGAACAAGCCTGAGCACTGTTGACGTACGTGTTGACTAACACGGCTTTTATGCTCGTTGGCTTTTGTCGAATACGCGTCAACACGATTATAAATCAATCAGTGAGGGAGTCTTACCTATGTCTAGCAATGCACAACTGGCAAATAGTGATAACATCAAGGATATAAATGTCTTGGATTGGAATTGGAATTGGAGGTTTTGTCTGTTCACGTCCGTATGTGGTAACCCTCTGAAACCTTACACATGACCTCCGGGTGGTGCTAAGTACAGTCTCTGGTGGTAGGCTTCGGCCGCGGCTTGTCACCACCCTTCGGGCTGATCCAGTGCGTGAAGCGATTTTTTCGTGTTTCGTAAATGTGGTCCGGAGAAGCCATCTTCTAGGCCTTCATGCTCCATCTTAGATCACATCGTCACTTTACATCAGGTGAGATTGTGGTCAAATGAAGGCTTATCAATAACAATAAAAAAAATCTGTATTTTACAGCAAAATATCTTCGATATTTGAGTTAAGCAGATATTCGACAAGGTCTACCTGCAGTATTCACACTAACAGCCGAGAAATGGAATGCGTATCGTCACGTACATTGTCGTGTCAGTTAATTTCGGCTACTCGACTGCGACTGTACGTCGGATACCATCAAACGAAACGTAGTCGACACTCAACGTTGACAGTACAAAGCAATGCCTCACAAATCCTTTTATTGGAACAGGAGAGGAAATTTAATTAGAGCAGGACACAGAATATTGACTATTCCATGTGTTAAAGCTGCCCCTCTATTTAATTAAATGTATTTTATTAAATTAAGGTGTCTATAGGAGAAGATGTTTCTTATTATTCTTTTATATACGTTGGAAATTAATTTATCTATTAAGTTAATATGCACCATTGTAACTTCATTAGATATTAATTAAATAACATAAATGCTTTTATTATAAAAAGTTAATCTTAAAACGAAACCGCTTCCACTGTTCGCTAGATCCATTGTCTCTCCTCAACGGCTTTGAATACGTTTTTTCAAGACATTTAAATAAAGGTTGTTAATAAAACCATAGTCTATAATGTTTTCTTGGTTCTTAAATTGTACCCCTTGTCTTATCTGGGGAGCAATTATCGCGCCAATGACATTATAACGAACGATATAATGATATAATTCGATATATATTAACCAAAAGTCAGTAGATAATTTTGGTTTCCTTACTTACCGGGTAAAACGGGGTGGATAGAATTCAAGAGGTGAATGGAAATGAAACCAAAAAAGTTTTTTTCTGGCAATTATTAACAAACATTTTCAAATAAAAACGCCAAATTCTACTTTTTTGTAAACTACAATATTTTTTTCTTGACATGGTGAGACTGATTTGCTGTTAAGGTTAGAAGTTTAAAAATAAAAACACGTTGAAAGTGAGTCGTCGTGAGACGTTAATTTGTGGTCCTCAAAACTTTACCAATATCTCTTTAGTAAAACGAATTCTTGTAAAATTCAAAGTTGTGGTGTAGTTGGCAGTTCATCGTGGTTCATTTTAATGTAAAGGTAAGTAAAATTATGTTGTATTAAATTACCTAAGGGCTAAAATTGTAAACCAAGTCAATTTTATTCAAACTTTGGGGTTAATAGAAATGCCAAAGAGGCGAACAGATACGTAGTATGGGGTCAATAGATATGAAGTACGGGGCTTATAGAAACGTGATAGGTTTTAATAGAAATAAGAAGGGGGTGTATAGAAAATTATGTGCTAGGGCTGCCACCAAAATATTATTAGGTAGGTACATCATTTTTCATAGAATTCAACTGTGTGGTTGTCTGTGGCCTCCTAAACGAATGGACACCTATTGGTGCGGTTTTTTGTGTTCACAAGCTGACGATATTTTATATATTAGTTATAATTTATGAATATTCGTTCAGGCGTTCAACAACTTATTTTTGGAAAGTGACAGCCCTGACGATTTTTTCGATTCGCCCCATATGACGCTTCTTTTGACCCCAATTGCGGGTAAATAGAAATCTAACATATTTTTACATTTTACGATAAAATCAAAGCATTATCTATATATTTTCATGATAGGATAGTATTAATTGAACTTCGAGACATAATAAAAAACACTATTATGATAGCGAATCATACAAAAATCAATGGAGAAATAAAAACAAACTTCAAAACCATGTCTATCCACCCCGTTTTACGTATTTGTTTAAATCAAAAGCACGAGAATTGTCCCCAGTAGGCCTACCTATATAAAAATGAATTGTTGTTCGTTAGTCTGATTAAAACTCGAGAACGGCTGAACGGATTTATCTTATAGTCTTGAAATGTTCTTGGAGGTCTAGGGAAGGTTTAAAAGGCGAGAAAAAATCAAATAATTGCCAGGAAAAAAAATTGAATAAAAACCCGTGCGAAGCCGGGGCGGGCCTCTAGTTGTTGAATAAAAATATCAACTGACTATTCCATATAATATCGAATACGTTATAATTTCACAGGCGTGAACATTGCCTCCCCGGTCGCCATCAAATACTAAACCGCAGCTAACGTACGTACCTACTTCTACCTTGCAATTTACTTGCCCTATCATTTAATTACCAACTTCCCATTATATACTTTAAACCTTTGAACCAATTTCTAGATAATACAACTACATTTTACTAGAGGTACTCTCTCATTACATGCAAGGTTTCATGGTGATAACTAAAAAATACATATTCTGGACCAATAATAATGGGGTAGGATGATAAGACAGCTTTTAAGGTGTTCTTTGAATAAGGTGAGACCTTGTAATGAATTTACTTTGAGCATTTATAATTTGCTACCTGTATAGTACACGTGCTTTAACGGTGAAGGCAAACATTGTGAGGAAACAGACATGTTCTGAGATCTTTAAAGAGTTTGAAGGACATGTGACATTCATCAACCCGCAGTTGGCCAGCGTGGTGAATTAAGGCCTAATCTCTCTAATCAAGAGAGAGTTCCCTGTGTCCCAGCAGTGGTAACGTTAATACCTATATAATCCCAAAACATATATAAATAAATAAATATAAGTAAATAAATACATATAAATGTATATAATGTTAAAACTCATACATGGAACTTTTAGAAATATGAAGTTTTCTTAAAACAAATTATGAATCATTATTGAACACCCGGTTTAAGTCGTATTTAACAAAGTTGGAGTACAAGAAAAAGTTAATTTACTATTTAGGTACTCTGTCTTACAAAGTACTAGCCTGTTCAGCTTTTATTAGTTATAAACCATAAATAAATAACTGTCGAAGGCAATCACTTTATATTTAATGAGCGTAGAAGACGTGCATGTAAGTTCAACCCAAGTGAAGAACTTTTAATGTTTATTTTAGTCATAAATTTAAGTTATGGAGTACTATTATTATTTTAAAATACACTTAACTTATAACCAACCTCAAGAGAATATCTGTCACGAAGCCCCGATTTCACCAGTGGTTATATACGCGATGAGATCAGGCTAAACTGGGTTAAACCGCTTAACAGAAATTAAATTGACTTTTATTTGTTTGTATGGTTCAACAAAAGTCGATTTGTAGCATGAAGTGGACAATTAGGCCCTAAGATACTATTACTTGCTTCTAAGTAGTTTAGGTACTTACAAAGGTCGACTCACATGAATGAATGTTTGCACGAAATGTTCAGGTAGTCATTTCCAATCGGTATGAGCAAATGGCTAGGCGTGCGATGAAATTTAAAGCATCCGTAATGATCCCCGCGTAGTTAGTCAAACGGTACACAATTTCTCAATACAGCGACAAAGGAATGCATTGCAAATTTGTCGGCTTTCACAGCGTCACGTCTAAACTGCTATGAGAGTCACTGTGACAAACACAAGCCACCCTCCGGGCTGGGCCAGTGCGTGAAGCGATTTTTCGTGTTTCGTAATGTGGCCCGGAGAAGCCATCTTCTAGGCCTTCATGCTCCATCTTAGACCACATCGTCACTTTACATCAGTTGAGATTGTGTTCAAATGAAGGCTTATCAATAATAAAAAAAAAAAAAAGCATTCACATAACCGTCAAACCTAAAATAACCCCCTTTAGGGAATTTTGTCTTTATTCCGCTTTCCCCGCTAAGGCCGCTGTGTCAATGGGGCTCCGTCGACACCTAGTTTACTGCCGTGTATTCTGCACCACTGGTTGGGAGGCCTTTGTGGGGGAGAGCGGAATAATCACAATTCTTATACAAAACTCAGGAAAAAAATCACGCCAATATGTATCGCGCTAATCTTAGGAAAAAATCTTTCAATGTAAGATGGCCCATTTAATGAGGAAGGCTATCTTTTACCACGGAAAAACACGTTGTTCCAACGGGAAATCCAAAAACACGTGGCTAGTAACTAGTGCCAGATATCTCTATATGCACTTATTACCTACTTGGGACTTTCTTGAATAACTGATCAGCTACACGCTGATGAGGAAACGAGACACTAATACTCAAAGTAATCTACCAATGTCAATCTTTTAGTGACATTGAAGTTATAAGTTGTCTCTGCTCTCCTTCCTCTTAGATAGATAAATCAGACGTCTTTTAATACAATGGAACTCTGAGTACCGTGGAACACTAAAGATACACGCGTACATGTTCAGTCTAGACTAGATAGCATCAGGGAAATGTAGACATCACTAATATGCATCGCTCAGAACACAAGAAAAAAAGACTGTATTATTGTTCTCTTGACCCTATTTCCTATCTATAGCATCTTAGTCTTGATACCATGGTGTTCAACGTCCCCAAGAACATATGTACATATATGAATATTTCAGATTATTACTGTGATAGTTTAAGACTGATTTTTGTACCACGCTGATCATCGGCGCCAGACAGAAAGATTTTTTGAAGCAATCAGTATGAACGCTATAGCAACCTTTAAGAAATAAACGCCGAAATCACAATAAGGCTGGGTTTATCAGTAACACACTTAAAAATGAGTGCGACTCTGGTCGCGCTGCAGAAGTGATAACTGCGGAACGTCAAACTGCAACATGTTCTATGTTACTTGACGTTAGTAATCAATTACCCAGCTCAAATGACTCTTCATGAATGGCGCTAGAAAAAGTTGGTAGCTCTGAATCGCGCTGGCGATAGCGCGTAGCGAGTGCAGTCTAAGTATGTGATAACTTGATGTACAGGCCCCATTACGCGTTAGGTTACAAATCTGTTTACCCTCTCATAAAAAGTTATCACTTGAAAAAGCCTTGTATGATTGTACTAGCTTACTTTTTAGATTTTGAAAGCCCAAAGCCTTCCTCGATAAATGGGCTATCTACCACTGAATTTTATAAATCGGTTCATAAGATTAGCGCGTTCAATCAAACTCTTCAGCTTTGTTATATTACATTTTATGCAGAGAAAATTATTTGACTTTGTATTTGGCTATCACCACGGGGCGCTATCCCGGAGATGCAGGTTCGAATACTGTGCGCGAAGGTTACAGATGTGTCTTAATTTTTTCTGCATCAAATTTTAAAATAGTTTAACCTGCAAAGTGACGTTTATCACTTATTAAAAATCATTAAAATTTGTAATATTAGTACATATTCTTGGCTTATTATGTCAACACGGGTTCAAAAGAAAACACGATTTTGATGGCATATCCAATTATCCACGTATCTCCGTGTTTTACAGACAAAATCTACAGCGATCAATCAAATTCATGCGAATACTACAGCTTATTACTGTATAATATTTTTTAAGGATATGTTCATATAAAAAGCAAGTAAAAAATTAATTTGAAAATTTTAATTTTACTATTATTTTCTTAAAACAACATTTACAAGGTCTTTAACAAGTATTTTTACCACGGTTTCTGATTAAAAAAAAACCACATGTGAACAGTCCAGCTTATTACTGTGATATTTAATCTTAAGATAGAAAAATAAATTGAACTATTGTATTCCTGACCCAAATATACGGCCTTATATGACTGAATACCTCGGTATCAGGGTTTAAAAGAAAAGCCACATGTGAATACTCCAGGTTAATACTGCAGTACCTAGTTTAAGGCCAGGTCAGCATTTTATACAATTTCTTGTCATCAAGGCTGTCTTGATTACAGACATTTGTTTCTTACGTACGGCTTAGTAATAGCTTAGTAACGCAATAAATGTATTTTCTTTACCGTGACCATGTACGGTTGATAGGTAGGTACTGCACACACTGAGGTTAAAAAAATCAATATATGATTAACTATACAATAATTCAATAGATTTTCGCAGAGTTATGCCAAAATGTACCATGTGTAATCGTAATCACTCCTATTGACGTTCTCACTGCTGGGTCACAGGGATTTCTCTCTTGACGAGAGGGATTAGGCTATTGCAAAAAAATGTAGCAAGGTATATCTAAGGCTAGCATTTCGAGGCACGGCGTTGCCTGTGTTAATGCATTTCCTACCGGAACAACGTAAAAATCCAGTAGTGTCTTAGATTAGCGTATTCAAAAAACTCTTCAACTATATAATTAATATTGGTATACATTGATAATAGAGTATGAGACAAGTACCAATACAATGTTTGGGATTTAACATTACTTCCTTGTCCTTGTCCCACTTTGCGTGGGGTCGGCTCAATAGGTATTTTGCTTCCATTATCCTCTATCACCCGTCATCTCAAGACTTCTTTCTTACATGCGTCAACCGTAGCCTTACCGTGAGTTGTTAATGTGTCTGCTGTTAATTCTAAACACGTTGTTATCCCATACATTTGACAGATAAAGATAAGATTTTAGATGTGAAAAATTATTTTTACATAGTCTATATTTTCTTTAGCCTACCTTTTCCCACATGAATATTTGGTTCGGTAGATGATTGGTTATTTGGCAAAATACCTATTCAGCACATCACTCATACATACAGATCTAACGCCCTTCTGCAAATAAATAAATCCCTTCTAAGATAAGGTTAACATTTGTTCTATTCCATCCTCATATACATATTACGTACGACAGGTTTGATTACGGTTTTTAAAAGTGTAATGAGCTTTCTAGTATCACACACTGTCCTAAGACATACTTAATACTCAGAACATAATTTTCAAAGTTACACTATTAATTTAAAACAAAACGTGATTTACTCATGTAAATAAAATACTGTACGCTACTGTGTTAGTGCACCGTTTTGAACATCGGAAGTCAAGATAAGTTTTTCACCGGGAAGTGTAGTGGAATCGGGTGGCAGGAGTCGAACGCCGATGCTCACTCTTTCCTATGAAGGACATCTCTTGACTATCGAAGTCCGAAACCTTCTCGCTTTTGAGAGTCCCTGTTGAATAACTCTACATTAAGATCCGTTTTGTAGCGTTTTAGTATTCCCCGAACACAAAAACGCAGCGCAGCTCTAGTTTAAAATATGTATAGATAGATAGATTATTTATTAATCATATTTGGAAATAATAAATAATGTTGTTTTTAGCGACCCAGGCGTAAACAGAAATGTGACTAGAGAGTCATAACCATGAAGGCAATAAGGAATAATTGCTGATAAGAGAATGACGCTTAAAAACTTTATGCTTGTATGCGAAATTAATTAGGTATTTTAAGACATATAATTGTAACACAATTCTTTACCAGGTCTACCAAACCTAGTATAATAATTAGACTACTTTTGATACTTTAGCAAATTATTATGGTGTCAAAACAAAATGTCCTATCCTACCTAAGTAGCTAGTTGTTAAGGTTTTGAGATGGATGGACTATAAGTATTAGCTAAGCAGCTGCACACCTATCCAAATTTGCGTAGAAAAGACCCATTATGAAGTATAAACAAAATACTTAATAACATTTTGTTTCTTACAATTTTATTTCTTTGTTTTTTACAACAACAACTTTTAACCCCTATCTATCAAAGTAGTTTAAATAAATATAATTTTAGTTGGTGTTTCTTTTGATTGTATTGAAATAGAAGTTTTCTTTTCACTCTTTAATTTAAATAAAAGTAAAAAACCATTGTGTTTTATAATGTGCACGCGATGCACATTATAAAATACAGACACGGACAACTAAGTGATCTTAAAAGGGAAATATACCTCTTAAGGTATGGAACCCTATAAACTACTCAGATTGAAACATTACCCGACTACGAGGCATGTAGGTCATATAAAAATACATATTTGGTTCTAATTCTTCAAAAAAAAATACATTTAGGTAAAGTATAAAACAGGAAATTAAAGAAGTAGAGAAATAGAAATGAAGTGCCGTAGCAGTGAGCCGCGGTGTTACCCCCATTATAATGAACGACATAATTTTCCCGCGAAACGACATTATTTCACGCAAAAATTAAACCCCGTTAAAAGTAGTCTATGTCCTACTCCAATGTATAACCCATCGTAGATAGGTAGACCTGTTACCGTTGTAAAATGTATATTATTTACCAATTATATGATAATCAGGATAACCAAGTTGAAATTTAGCAAATACAGTTAATTGCGAACTCGAGAATTAGTTACTTCAATAGGGTATTTTACCACATATTAGAAAAAAATAAAAATGAACGTCGATTGATTCCGTTAAAAGTAAATGAGAAACTAAATAAATATATAAATACTGACTATTTATAAACAATTTTACATAAAAATACAATGTAAAACTCATCTAATTCTTCTAGACTTCATGTAATTCATTTTTTTTTAATCGTGGTTTTGATCTCTTGTTTTATTATTGGACGTGACGCGATGTCACTCCGATAATACACAGCGTACATTTCTGTCATTGTCTATGCTCTAGCTTTTCAAATACTGATCCTGGGCTTTCTGGCTAGGAAAATATACCTACCTTATTGGGTTTAGTCCCATTTCTAGGTCTCTATTCTTCGTTACAAAATACATAGGCTACCAATTGAGGGCCGCGTAGGTACATAAGAGAGTAAGTTTCAAACTTATCTACTTTGGCCATATAAGAAACTTTTTTTAAATATCTACTCTAGGTATTTAAGTAGTTAGAGACGAGCGTCACAGCATGCTCTCTTATAAATTCAAGCCACGTCTTCTTCTGTGCGCAAGAGTAGGTGAGCTGTGTACATTCACCTTAGTAAAACCTGCTTGTCTAGAAATTTCCGTGTTAGTATTATCCTTACCTAGATATCGCAAGTAATGTTCACAGCAGTCCTTCAAGTAAATACACAAGGAATTTGATCACAATTCTTATTGATAATATTGTTGACATGACTTAAGCTACAATATAAAAGGTAGGTAGGTACTCTAATCTCAGGGTCTAAATGATTATGAAGTTATGCCAGATTAAGGTTAATTTTAGGCTAAAAAATTAGTATGTATAACCTTTTATTTACTAGTATGATGGTTAATAATAAGGTTACTTTCAGGTTTCCATACCCAAAGAGTAAAACGGGATAGGAGTGTCTATGCAACATAAACAAATCAAATTCATTTAAAGCTGATTCAACAATAGTGTGGTATTGTCTAACTGAGACGTACATTTAAGAAAATATAGCTAACATAATGTCAATTTTGAGGAAAAACATTATTATCAATGCCGGATGTTGTCTGTTTGTGCATTATCATAGATTTATGATTATTTCAGTTGAAGCAAGCCCTTAAAAAGAGCAAAATTTTTCAATTTAGGTACCTACTTATTAGACATTTATACATAGAAATAACATCATCATCTGACCTTATCCCACATTATGTTGGGTCGGCACAACATGTTATGTCAACAGCCACCACCCCTTTTTTACACATGTCATCCTTCACACAGTCCATCCATTTTTTCTTTGGCCTACCTCTTCCCACATTTCCATTTACATTCTAATTTATCACTGTTCTCGTCACATGCCTTTCATCCCTTCTCATGACATGTCCATACAACACTAATCTATTACCTCTCAACTTAACCATTGCTAGTGCCACTTTCAAACTTAGAAATAACTTGAGTAAGGTAATTTCTTCAATCAACTTTTAGCCCTTTATAATAAATTACAGATAACTTTAAAAAATTATGTAGAACTTTTGGAATATCTGAAAAATTGAGGACTTATCAGATTTCTGTTGAATTAGGGCAAAATTGCATTTCAATATATCCTTCCACTATTGGATTATGTTTATAAAATAAATACCTACCTAATAAACCTTATTACCGACGAATGAAGTCTAGGTATATGATTGGAACGCATAATAATTAACTTAGTGATAGGTCAGTTTAATTTATTATGATTTATTAAACTAAATTTCTGTTCAATAATAAAATAAAATGCTGAACAAGAATTATAAACAAAGGCTTTGATAAAAAATAACAAAGAATGTCAAATAAGCAATTAAATACCTTTAAAGGAGACAAAAATACCTATATTTTTGGCATTTGCTTAATTTATTACATACCTAACTAACTAGATGTAAAATAAAGTAATTGTATTTTAAACTCTAGCAAAGCTGCTTTGTTTAAGTAATTTGTTGAATGTATGGAAGGCACCTAAACATGAGCAAGCTGGTCGGTGTAGTGAAATTTTACTTTCACTTCTGTTTAACCTTACCAGCATCTAAGTAAATAAAACATTTCTGCAGATCTTCTCTATAAGCAGTAGAAGTTAGAGTGATGGGAATAAATAAAGTGCAGAAGGTATAGTAAAACCTATTCTAAATAGGTATTTCAATATAATTAAATATGCATTATTTTAAGCACTGAATTTTACTTCATTGAAAACACCATACTGAATGCAAGTCTTAGTTCAAGATTGTCTAGTTTTTTAGGAGACTCAAAAAATATTGGTTACTGAATGTGTAGGTATCTATTTACTCTGTATTTTTTGTTGTTTTATTATGAGATAATCAAACAAAATGATTCAACAACAGGATTGAATGTATCCCAGACTTCTAACAGGTAAGTGCGGTTTATAATATAGGGTAAAATTGCTACCTATAGAGTCATGTGCCTGCATTGTAGCCAGTATTATTGATTGGTGAACGTAAACAGATCTCTGTGTTATTTCTGTGTTCTCTTACCACGGTGTTCTCGCCGCCGAGCTCCCGGTAACAAGTATCGACGCTTCCCCGGCGATTCCTGGCGCACATAAATCGCCGCAAAAGTCCAAAGAGAAGATCACAAAACCCACATTTTTGTAAGCCCGACATAATAAACGCTAGCAAATAGTCTTTTGAAAAATACGAATAGGCAATAGTGATTTATCTCGCGCATTTGGCTATGAATTCTCTATATCACATTTCTTACACATTCCCGTTTTGAGGACTGCGCGTAGTGCGCTAAGGATGATAAAATTCGTTCCATGTTTGCGCTTTTCCTACAGATTTTAAATATTATTTTCGTAAATAAAGACAGACGACGCGACGCACTTATCGTAATCTCTACGGCAAACTAGATGTGAATTCAGCACAATTCGACTCTTCACGCGATTATTTTATCACTGACTGACAAACAAACAAAACCCGCGGCGTACAGGCACAACCAGACCGCGGCAGACATACCGATTGTTGAGTTTTAGAGTTGTGCTGTGTTACCAACTCTAATCGAATCCTCGCGATTCGTGGAAAAATAAAAATGATGCTCAGGTTTGTTAAATAACCAAATAAATCCACAGATTACAAAATGATGTAAAATAAAATTAAAGTCACTTCTAAATTTCTTACATAAACGAATTATTTTGTTCTACTGACTGTTGATTCAGGTACTAATCCTTTCGTACGTGTACGATGGTTACCGTGAGTTTTTAGACAGTAGGAGTTTGACATAATTATTTGTGTGGAAGGTATCCATGTAGGATTTTATAACGGAAATAAGGTAGGTACATAACGTTTGTGGCATAAATTAGGTACGAAATAAACAGTAACATATTTTATCAATATCATATACTAAGTATTACTAACAAGCATCAGAAATAGTATTTCCCGAGTAAATAAATAATTAAAATATGGCAAATAAACTTTTCTATTAGAACCATTGAGAAGGTAGGAAAGTACCTACACAAGTATCCAACACTGAAATAGTTATAAAAATCTATCATAATGTACTTAATTCAATTAAATAATCAATCTCTGCGGTAGATATACGGTAATAATAATAAAATCCTGTTACATAAAAAAATAAATATTAATGCAGAAAATAAGAATAATAATAGAGTTTTATGTGTGATAATGGTAGAGCTCTAAATTTGTTCATTATTCTCCCGTGTGTTTGCTATGATAAAAATTCAAGGCACTTTATTTTATTCATAAACTCTAATTTATTATTCTATGGTAAACTAAGTGGTTACCAAAGCAACTTATTTATCTAATAAATACCTATTTATTAGTTACCTACTAAAAACAGTTCTTTCGTACACTCATTTCAAGTAAAAATTAACTAGATACATTTACTATACCATTCCTGAGTCAAATTCTAATATGCTCAGTAAAAATAAATAACATGGTTACGAGGTCCCTGTCTGTTTGACTAACACACCAGGAAAACTGTCAACCGACGAAAAAAAAAACAGGAGATCCGTAATTCGACATAATAATAATTGCATAATTTTTTTTATGTTTGATCTATAATATTTTCTGAGGATAACGTATGGTACTTACCTTGAAGTTGGTTCCATAATAATTGGACATGTCATGAGAAGAGATGAAAGTCATGTAACGAGAAGAGCGTTAGATATGAATGTAGATGGATATGTGAGAAGAGGTAGGCCGAAGAAAAGATGGATGGACTGTGTGAAAGATGATATGTGTAAGAAAGAGGTGAGTGTTGAGATGACGGGTGATAGAGGGAAATGGAAGGAGAAAACATGTTGTGCCGACCCCACGTAATGTGGGATAAGGTCAGGAAGATGATGATGATGATGATGAAAGCATATTACATAAAGTATGTTACAATATAAATAAAATACAGTGGGACTTCGAAGTATCGCGTAAAGAGGAGACCCCGAGAATGAGATACGCTGTGTAATGTATTCCATCTCATTCTTTTACACGTTCAATCCTACAGATTTATATGTTTGTCTCATTCTACGTAACGCCTCAACTTTTCGTGTTACACTTGATTTTACTCCTCATAAAATTTCCGTACCGGGCCTTATAACTCAAATCGTTTCTTAAGGAGTAAACTCCAAAAACAACCATGAGGGTGTAAGAACAGGTTCTAAGGATTATTCATTCACTGGTTTGAAATGTATGATCACGTGTTTTGTTATATAAATTGCAGATCTAATCAGTGGATTATAACCACTGCCAAAAGAGAAAACTGAAAAGTTGAAATTATTAAAGATTTTCTTTAAACCCCTTTTAACCAACTAATTAAACTTAAGAAAAGTATACCCAAATAATCTTAAGTTGGATAACAATATTAGTTTTTATACATTATCAATTTCTTTATATTTAGATAATGTTCAATTTGAAAGTAACAGATTCTTGCAAACCATATTTTATAAAATACAATATTTTGACAGTGCCGTCGTTGTACATCTTTGAAACTGTGATGTTTGTAAGGAGTAATCCTGACCTGTTTTGTCGTCTCGCAAAAGACGGTCAAAGCAAAAGGGATACTGATAGAATACGTACACATCCTGCGAAAACAGCTCTACTTCGTAAAAGTATATTCTGCATGGCGCCTAAGCTGTATAACAAACTGCCTAAAATCTATCGCGACTTAAATATTAACATACTCAAGAGCAAACTCAAAATATTTCTGACAAATAAATGTTATTATGCCATAAATGATTATTTAAATGATAAAATTTAAACATTATCATATATATTAATTTCCATTATTTTTTATATCCTAATTATTATTTATCTGATGACAAAATCGACAAAATGATTGTATTAATTGTAATATCTTTGAAATTATTTTATTTTATTTTTAAGTGAAAATGTAATTAAGAAATTTGCATACCAAATGGTGAAACATGTTAGAACGAAATGATTTTATAACAACCAAATGTACACATGTGTTATGGCAAATAAAAGTTATATTCTATTCTAATTTGTGTTCTTTGATCCTGGATTGTTTGCGCCGGGTCAAGGTTTCTTTGAAAGTATTTTTGAAGCATTTACTAAGGATTTTGTTTTTGTATGCAAGTTGAAATTACAGAGCTTAAAAAAGTTTTATGCACCCCATAAAACTTTTAGTACGTACCGTACGTACGTCTATTGTTATCCATTATGAATATAAGTAGCTCGAAATCATGTCAAAAGATTGTTTAAATATATTTTTCCATATTAATACTGATTTTAGTGTAATTCTAATCATCTCCGCTCAGAGCTCAAGAGTGCGTAGCAATCTGTATGACTGTTTATGGCTGAAGGGCAGTTCAGGGGATTAGCGCTGACAGTACGTCCTATCAGCGCTGATCCCCTGAACTGCCCTACAGCCTAACGCTTATTTGCTGTTTGTTACAACAAAGTTTGTTTTTTTCGACACTGAATTTAATTTATTTTATACAAATAGGTATGGTGGACGGGCTTTTTCGTGAGACAATCATGACTGAGACGTTGCAATGTGTCCCGAACGCTTCCCATCCGAGTTGGATACTATTTTTTGTAAACTTACCATATTACAGCTTTTATGCCGGCTGTACACACGCGCCGAGACCCTCTCGGCGATCTCGATCGGCGATCGGAATGTCTCGGCCGAGAGGGGTCTCGTCGAGAGCATGCCTGTACACACGCGTTCTAACATTTGAACTGAAGACTCACGCGACAATGGACGTAGAAATTGCTGCTGCTATTTGTGTTTGTGCCATGAGCTATTATAATTTTTTTAACATTTACTATAAAAATAAAATTCGTAAACCATGAAGAAACAAGAAAAAAATTAATTTTATTAAATTAAATGAAAATTAAATTAAAAAAAATATTAAATACTATTAGCGAGCAAGTAAATGAACGAGTGTGTACATGCTCGCTCTCGTTTACCTCGCGAGAGCCAACGAGACCCTTTGACTCGGGCGCAAAAAACCGACAAGCCACCTAGAGCGACCGAGACGAGAACGAGACAGCGAGACGAGACGAGAGCGCCCTGTACACACGCGCGTTCGGCCTGTCTCGGGGTGTCTCGGCGCGTGTGTACAGCCAGCATTAGCCTTTATTATTTGATTTCATAACCTATTCTTTATCAGTTTACTACAGCAGAAACTGCTTTAAAACGTGGGCAAAATCGCGAGGCGAAGAGTTCATCATTTAAAATGGAAAGGCTAACACCCACCCATAACGTTTTAGGAGGTTTTGTCTGTTCACGACCGTAAGTGGTAACCCTCTGAATCCTTACACGTGACCTCCGGGTGGTGCTAAGAACAGTCTCTGGTGGTAGGCTTCGGCCGCGGCTTGTCACCACCCTCCGGGCTGGGCCAGTGCGTGAAGCGATTTTTTCGTGTTTCGTAATGTGGTCCGGAGAAGCCATACCTTCTAGGTCTTCATATCCCATCTTAGACCACATCGTCACTTTACATCAGGTGTGATTGTGGTCAAATGAAGACTTGTAGATCATTAAAAAAAAACACCCGATACTCGAACCCGAAACCAAGGCTCGAAATCGAATAATCTATATCAATTAGGACTTTATCTTATATTAGATATTTGATAACTGTGCTTAATTGTTTCATAACAACAACAAGTTTCGAGGAAAGTAGGTACATAATTACGTAAATAATTATTATTATATCAATCACTGTTTGAACGTAGCGTATATTACACGCTACTTCTAGGACGACGTATAGGAACTAGCAACGTTTTCGAGTAAAAAAAATCAGGTCAGTTGATTTTGTGATTATCCCGTTTTGGTTGCTCTTTCGGTTGGAGTCTGGGCTATCTGGCTGGCTGTAGCGGTTGCGTTCATTAGAGCGCATCCTACCTGTACAGGTCATAATCCTGGATTTTAATTTTTTTGTTTATAAATACTTGAGTCTACCTGACATACTTTTTTATTGCCAGACATTTTTAACAATGCTAATTATGTACCATTCATGACTTTTTTTAATAAACATTTTATGTAGGTATTTTATAATGTCTGTTATTTTAATATTATGTTAAAGATAAGAAGTAAGTATTTAAAAAAAGAACGCATCTAAGCGACATAGCCAAACAGATTCAGAAACAAATCTTTGAAGTGGCAGTGGCAGGCCACATAGCATGTAGAGCAGATGGTCGTTGGGGCCTAATATTTCTCGAACGGAGGCCGTGGATGGGTAAGTGTGGCGTCGGACGACCATCAATAAGAAGGACGTATTGACATGGTCAAAGTTGCTGGCGGTGGATGCAACAATGATGGTCGTGATTTGTTTTTATTTAAAAACTAGCTGTCCCCAGCAAATGTTGTTTTGTAGAATGTTAAATAGATAGTAGCCGATTCTCACACCTACTAAATACACATATAAAATTTGGTATAAATCGGTAAAGCCGTTTCGGAGGAGTATGGTAACTTACATTGTGACATAGAAATTTTATATATTAGGTAGATGTATTACTATCATGTCAAAGTAAATCAATACGAAGCGGAAGCAATCCATAATAAAGAGGAACTCGAATTACAATAACATAAGGATAGGCTCAAGTTGTAAGAATTACTTATGAAAGAATAATGATCACATTGATCACATAACCATTTTAATAAATTATAGAATAGAATAGAAAATACTTTATTACACGCCAGATAAACAATACAATAAGAAATTAAAAATAAACCTAGAATGCGTAATGGGCGGTCTTATTGCTAAAAGCAATTTCTTACAGACAACCGTGGATGAATCAAAAAATATATATATTATTTTTAAACGCAAATTAAAACCAATCTAGCTAAATATCTGCTCATCCTATGAAATAGTGGTTAAATTAATTCACCAAAGCCTCAGATGAGTGACATAATTATGTCACTCATAAGATCATAATATGATCTTCTCTAGATCCCTAATGATCTGCCGGACACTTTATACCTTGTCCATACCCAAGCTGAGAAGTTAGGTACATCTGAAAAACCTGAATCTTCACAGGTACATACTATTTGGAAAGCTTTACATTCAGGAACGTTGTAATTGTTAAAACTGCAAGCAAGATATTGTAGAAGTGACAAGACATAAATCTAGTTGCATTTACTTTGCCACTTTATAAAGGCGACGCGAAGTTTTTAATCCCAACAGCCCTATCAGCATCAAATAGCAAAATAACAATTATAATACAAATATGGACATTTCGAAACCGTTTGCGGATATTAATACGTTTGTCAATGTGGTTCGCGAATCACCTTTATTGTAGCATTGATACATTTTTAATTAAATGAAAAATACATGAAAACAACGTATTGATGACTATGCAGAAAATTATCTACCGAGATTCAGACCTCGCTGAGTTGACATTATTAAGGAATATTACATTTTTAACCGACTTTTAAAATAATGTATAACGATATTAAAATAACTGGCTTCAAATAAGAAGCTACCCTAACTTTGTTTTTTTTTTATTATTTCATACATTTCATTCAAGAAGTCGGAAAATGAAGTCCCTGTGGATTCGTCATGGCTGTTTGTCTGTCTGTGCGGACTGCTACATAACTCATTTAATACATTCTCAATTATTTGTTTCTTTAGTATTTATGCATTGTGATTACCTTCGTAACAAAATAATAATATAATACATATTAAGTACCTAGTAATTATGTGCCAATAGGTATCATGGTATTATAACAGATTTTGGTTTGGTAATCTTCTTGTCTTATTTCAAATCCGTTCATCGTCATGTTCTGTCTGTAAAATCACAACTATAACCACTATAAAATAAATAAATATTTCCGGACTACTCACATAGCAACACCAAACCCCAAACTAAGCAGAGCTTGTACCTACTATGGGTGTTAGGTGACTGATATACTACATAGATACATTTTTTTTGTAATTACATACATAGGAAATGATACAAAGAAAACACCCTATATATACTACAATAATATATATTATAATATGTATTATAAGACTATATACATTTCCTAAGTATTTAGAGTTGGCATAGGCACACAACTCGTTAAATTTAACTGAATTTAATTTCATCAGAAACATCTTGTTTCGTCACACATGAGATTTCAAGAATTACTCTAGTTACACCTTTGTAAACTCGTTTTGGCTGAAGTCCGTCCGCATAATTTGTTTTATAACTTTTCGTGATTTCTCGTACAGAGGTAGAACTTTCAGCTACCGAATTTAATGTTAATAAGATCCTACATTTCTATGAGGCTAATGCGTCTATGGAAAACTAGATGCATTTTCCCAATTTACACATTAAGTATTGTGTCTGAATCAGTCAAATTATTTTATTTATAAAAACTTGTCGAAACTATTACAAATTGCACAGGCTCTCAATGAATAGAAATGTACCTATTGAATAATTAATTTGAATATTTTTTAAGCATTAATTATTTTTAATTATTGTTTTGTGATTGTTTATTTATACCAATTACTATTGATTCGTTTATTATTGTTAATTTATTACTATTTCTATTTTATTTTTAATTATTATGAATTTGTTATTGTTTACGTTATTGTTTATAGCAAAAATAAATATCATCGCATTAAGACTAAGAAAAAACCCGTAATGATTTAGTATTTAACTGTAAATAAATAAATAAATAAATTTGTGTACATAGCTTAAAATTTAAAAAAAAAACATTATTTATGAAAATATATAGTAAAATTTAAAGTATCAAAAGTCAATCGAAAGCCAAAAAGTGGCCGGTACTTATGCTAAAATCTTTTTCTAACTTTGGAGAAACTACCTTAAGAAATAATCTTTGTAATTATTATTGTTTAAACTTCAGGACCATATTAGAAAAAAAAAAAAATTTTTTTTGATGTTAAACTTCTTTAGAATCTTTGTGATTTCAAACCGGATGCAACGGAAAAAACGACAGGTAAGAGGCACAAATACAATAGTCGCCTGTAACTAGTGAGCCAGAGCGAGAGAGCAGATGTCGGTGTGTATATACATACACACTGTTTAATACTTGCTTGTATTTAAGCATTTAACGTGTGTTAGTGTATGTGAAAACTACGTGAGCTAATACTACTGTACCTACACTGTATGCGGCTGCGTATTACAGCTTTTTAGTAAGATGTCAGCGTGGTGTGTTATTATAAAATATTATATTTATGTCAAATAAAATATAAAATATCTTTTAAAATAATTCAAAATACTTTCATTTTTAAACAATTAAACTTTGTAATTATCCTACCCTTGTTAAATATATTCGTCTCATTCTTTTGTCGATTTACTGAAGTTTCACTTCTATCGTGTGTGAATCGCAAACACACATTTTTTTTCCATTACTATTAAAAAAACGTTAATAGTAATAATCAATGTTCGCAAGCCCCACATTATAACCGTAATTTTTAGCCCCGACAAAAAAGAGGAGTGTTATAAATTTGACTTGTCTGTCTGTTTGTCTTTCTATCGGTCTGTCTGGGGCATCATAGCTCCCGAACGATTGCAGTGATTTCAATTGAATTGTTTTTGTATGAAAGGTGGGCTTCGCGCGAGTGTTCTTAGACATGTTTGCGGAAAATCGGTTGACCCATTTAAAAGTTATGAGGGTCAAAGTGGGGAAGGAGAACCGAAAATATGCAAATATACTCTTGTGGGGTCTCAAACGAAAGCGCATCACGTGCACATTACAAAATAGTATGACTTCTTACTTTTAAGGGAACGCTGCGATTTACACACAGCTTTTATATTTATTTACACGATTTAAACACCCCGATGCAGCATCTCTCAGGAGAGCCGCCAGATCCCCGACGTGCTCCGACGCACCGACGCTGCGATGTACATACCTAGAATCTAGTTAATGGCTAAAGACTCACCCGAAACACCCCGCTGAGGCTGGTAGTTAGCCGCTGCAGCGTCATGCGCGTCTCGGGAGGCCCCGCCACGCGCCGCCAGATCGCCGACGTGCTCCGACGCACCGACGCTGCGATGTACATACCTAGAATCTAGTTAATGGCTAAAGACTCACCCGAAACACCCCGCTGAGGCTCGTAGTTAGCCGCTGCAGCGTCATGCGCGTCTCGGGAGGCCCCGCCACGCGCCGCCAGATCGCCGACGTGCTCCGACGCACCGACGCTGCGATGTACATACCTAGAATCTAGTTAATGGCTAAAGACTCACCCGAAACACCCCGCTGAGGCTGGTAGTTAGCCGCTGCAGCGTCATGCGCGTCTCGGGAGGCCCCGCCACGCGCCGCCAGATCGCCGACGTGCTATGACGCACCGACGCTGCGATGTACATACCTAGAATCTAGTTAATGGCTAAAGACTCACCCGAAACACCCCGCTGAGGCTCGTAGTTAGCCGCTGCAGCGTCATGCGCGTCTCGGGAGGCCCCGCCACGCGCCGCCAGATAGCCGACGTGCTCCGACGCACCGACGCTGCGATGTACATACCTAGAATCTAGTTAATGGCTAAAGACTCACCCGAAACACCCCGCTGAGGCTCGTAGTTAGCCGCTGCAGCGTCATGCGCGTCTCGGGAGGCCCCGCCACGCGCCGCCAGATCGCCGACGCGCTGCGACGCACCGATGCGAAACGTTTCGGCTGCGATTGACGCGACATCTCGACCGTATGCAACTACCTTTCTTTATTTCAGAAGCTTTTGAAGATTTATTTAAGTAGGTACCTGTTTTAGCGGAAAGTAGGTACTAATATGATGTAATGTTCCTATTATTTAGCAAATATTATTGGCGGTATCTTTGGTTACCTACCTACCTACTACCTAAATATGTTCATCTGTCGATATGATGTACAGTTGTCGAGAGTGAGAGAAAGAGAGATTGATAAAATCAATAGGTAGCAAAATACTTATATTTCTTTTACAATTAATACTACATAGGTACCTAAGTTTGAATGTATTTTATATGTTAACTTGGAAAACCTAATAAGGACACATTTGCACTTCTTGTTAAGGGCTCCTATAAGTCTAACCTAAAATTTGGTTTTAAATAGATACAACTTTCAAAGACACGTTAAAACCTGCAACGCATTGAGAACTTACTAAAACTCTCCTAGATTACAATCTTTTAAAGATCATCGTTTTCAAAGCTTTTAACACTACGCAAATTTAGACCGGAGCTGCAACTCCGCGTCCCACAGTAGCCGTGCAGGTACCCTGTAATCTGTGCCCGAGCTCACGAGAAATCGATATCTAGGGCTTGTTACAGCTTTGAAAGAAAACGTGTAGGTATTGGGCGGAGTGTCTCTCGCTAGTGGGTGGGGCTGCTATTTGGCACCTAGTTACGAATACTTGCATATAACGTTTAAATTCGGTACTTATTTATGTGTTACAAACTTCTGTTTGGTTTCAACTGTTCAAATCAACTCAAAACTTGTAAGTTTTTGATCGTTCGCATACTTGTTTCTATTTAATAAAGCCTAAAAGTCGACACAGTACAGTGTTATGTGTCTATCTATTTGTGTACTATAATCTAAGTTTAATTAAATAATGTTCTCTGTTATATTTTTGCACACAACTATATAGTTTTCATCCTTTCTTTTCTTTCTAAATAGTACTACTGATAAAAAAATATTGTATTATAATGTAATTTTGTGTCCACCAAATCAGATGTTTTTATAACATTAATAATATTTATATTTGATACTAATACGAAATATTAATGAGCGAGCACATTGCCCCGTGAGATGGTTCTACATGAGGCGTTAGATCGAACGTCACAAAGGACCGCGCCCAGTTTGTACATAGAAAGAAATGATGCTGAACGATTGTCGTATGTGAGAAAATATAATAACTTGACGAAATTGAATTTTTGAAAAGGTTTTTTATGAATCATCTAACGATAAATATATTGTCTTTTGTCCGAACACGTCATTAATTTTTTTTACCTTTGCTAATGTATGTTGTTTTTGTTTTTGTAACTTTTGACTTTTTTTTTGAATAAATTTATTTAATTTTTGTTATTTTATCTCACAAGAGCAAAAGCCATCGCATCACGGGGAGAGCAAAAAGCGTTATATCGACCAGAGGGCCGCACCCAGTTCGTTCAATGATCCAGGTTCAATTAATGTATGAATTAGTCTCACTGGAAAATTCTCATGGTTTAGAAATTAACAAAATTTTATTTGCTGAAAATTATTTTACAAATTTACTAAGTGTTCTTTTTTTTCAATTCGAAGATTCCACTAGATATTCTTACCCCACCTACCATAGTTTATTAAAAGTATTTTCCGTTTTAATTTATTATTTGTTATTTATTTCATTTTTGTCTCCTAAAAGCCCATCGCATAGAGGAAAGCACGATGCGTTGAAACGACTCGAAGGCCGCGCCCAGTTCGTTCAATGTTCAAGTTTCAATAGAAGTATAAGTTAACCTTACTGAAAAATTTTCATGTTTAAGAAAATTATGTAGAAATTATTCTTGAGAATCTATTTTAATAATGTTACTAAGTATAGATTTGTTTTCAATTCGACCATGCCACTTGATTTTCTAACCTTAACTTACCCATAATTTAATATAAGTATTTAACTGTTTTACTTTTCGTATTTATCTAAATTATTTATTTATTGCTTGTGAGAGGAGATTGAAAGGAGATGCTGCTTGGAACGACCCGAAGGCCGCGCCCAGGTCGATGACCTAGTTTCAACTAGGTGATACTAGCATCGGAAAATAATGGATTTTCAATAAAATATTATATGCTCTCTATATTTCTATTAACTCATGTCATTTTGATTATTTTTGTTCCGATAATGCTTAAATTTTAGATACTCGTTTAATTAAATTTAAATTTGCATCTCTTATGTATTTAACATTGTTTATTTATTTACTATGTGAACACAGAAAAAAACTATTATTAGGTAGGTTTGTTGTAGCCCGCGCCTGCCATTGCTCAGACAAAGGGTTATAGGTTCATTCAGACCGTTTTTGAGTTTTATAATGTGATTCTTAGTGTGCTATAATTCATTTATTATTTATTTTAGATACGTTAAGTTTTATTACTTTAATTTTTATTTCATATAATGAAGACTTAAAAATTATTTAGGTAACACGTTTTGCATGATTTTTTGATAACAGAATATGTTAGTTCCTAATATCAAAAATTTGTTGTAATTTAATTGGGTTCTATCTAACTCTCGACTCTTGGACTCTTTGTGCGAACTATGATGTTTTTAAACTTAATATAAGTATGTTAAAATAAATAATAATTTATGTGATAATAAATTTGAACATTTCGTAACAAATCAATTAACAAATTCTCAAAAAAAATAATCTTGGTTTTTTGTTCTTTAATTAATATATCTACTTAAAATTTTTATGATGTATTTTGTGTTATAGAGTGAAGTTACGAGAAATATTCCGAAACACGACGGAAAATATCGACCGCAAAAAAACTGATTTTATTTAATTTAATTTGAAATTATAGAGAAAATTTACTCTTCTTACCTATATTCTCTCTTTCTTTTCAAATAGTACCTACCTACCTACTTTTTATAGAAAATTACCTAACACCATTTATATAAAAAAATCATAAATAATAATCTCGTACCCTCAACCGCACTTTATAAGCTCTTTATAAATTTGTTAATTGATATTATAAATCTAGTTGAAAATTAATTATTTTTGATATTCCAACCAAATTTACAAAAAAGTTACAAGTACGAAATTGATTTTCTCAAAATAAGTAAAGAACGCCTTCGCACTTGGAAAAAAACCGAATACGAAAAATTTTCACTCCGAAATTCAACGCGTATATATCACTCGCCCTTATTCAAATACTAAGCAATTGGGAATAATTAGGCTCGCTCGCGAACGCGCTTACACAGATGGCTCGCATAAGGCTGCTCAGTCAGCAGGCTGATACCTCAGTGAGCCCCGTATTGCTGTCATCCCCAAGGCTACCATTCTGCAGGCAACTGGCCGCAAGTGCCACAGGAAATGCAACCCTCTGCCAGCCAGAAATGCAGCCGATGACCTGCAATCGGCGAAGTCTGTTCGGTGTGACTGCGGCGGTGGGCGGGCGTTTTTAGCGTCGTCTCGGTGCATTCGCACAATATATTTGTCCTTTTCCAATCGTTGGAGTGCAAAAGTTCTGTGAATTTCCCAGGTTTAGTATCGATTTCGATAATTAAGTTGGGAGGTTTGGTATTCCTATTGATGTGATGAGCATCTGGGAGCACTGTTGTGCCGAGCTAAGGGAAGCAAGCGAAGCGTACGAACACTATCCTTACAACCATTATACCTTTTCTCGAAACAATACTTCGGTTTTTAAGCCCAAAATTTATAAAATATCACCATCATTTCAGCCATAGGAGATCCACTGATGGACATAGGCCTCCCTCAAAGACTTCCAGTGACTTCGGTCGGTAGCAGCCTGTAACCACCGCGAGCTCGCCTTCACCAGGTCTTCTGTACCTAACTCTACTGGTCTGAAAAAGTATGTACAAACCTTTTAAAAAAAATCGTATCACTTGAAGTAAGAAAATTAAATAAAAAATTTATAGCAAATTTCATGTGCTTTTTTAACAACTATTACATTAGTAACATTTTAAAATGGTTTCCAATCTCTTCGTACCTTCGCTTCATCTTATAGACAGTTCGTAACGTCACACTCATCATATACTTGCAGTACTTCGCATCTAACAATTATTTAACGTAAGATATCATTGTAATATACAATTACGCCCTTTAATTTTGGAAAAGTTAGGTAAGCTAAAGATTTTAAAATCATATGAATCTTAATTAAGGCCGAAAGAGTACAACTACTTACTACAGAACTTTTGGTATTGAACAACTAACTGATGACTTCTGAGAATGTAATCCTGTTGACCGAAGAAATAGATTCCCAAACTATATCATTTTCACCAGCTTATATACTAGTCCACTACTAGACTCTCCCCTCCCCTAATGAGCGCCATAGCCAAACTTTACACGGTATATCAATGGATCATCGTCGGTGGCAGGGCGACGGGAGAACTCAATAAATTTGGTTTAACTATCAAAAATCAAAGAACATCATGAGGGTTAAATCGATAACTCTCATGATGTTCCTTGATTTTTGATAGTTTTGGAGATATTCAACTTATTATACTTATTTTATTTGTATCACCACTTAGTTAACAAAAATTGATACTTTGAAAAAAAAAAACTGTTCTTACTAGAGTCGTAGCGAATGGGGCTTTGGGCTTTTTTAAACTTCCATAACAAACGTTACAAAAAAACTACGAAATATGTTTTGTCCGAACTATTTCAAATCTGTTTCAGTAATCTAGCTAATCACCTACAACAGTTTATTTAGTTAGAACAAAGGGATCACCTGAAAATAACCTTAAATATTCCAGCTTTATCTGTGGGGATGGGATCGGCGTAATTAAATGGCAAAACAACGTTCGTTTAGTAAAATTAGAAATTTATTTGCACTTAATATTTATAATATACGACTGCAAAAAAACTTTATCATTGTGGCTTAGGTCACAAAATTAGTGTTATAGAGAGTTTAGATCAGACTACTATAATATAGGAAAAAAAATGGGTACTTCTATCTTATAATAGTTTTACACCGCGGTATTATTATGATTATTATTTCATGCTATATAAGCCTTCATTAGACCACAATCTCACCTAATGTAAAGTGACGATGTGGTCTAAGATGGTGAATGAAGACCCAGAAGTTATTTAACCCGAGTTTTAGTGGTTTTTTGGAATAACATTTTCTCGCTGTAAAAAGTAGTCTTATGTCCTTTCTCAGGCTCTAAGAAAATTCCAAATTCAATTTAAACCCCTCTACTAGATCTAGAGAATAACCTCTACAATGTCACAAACTTAACCTCTTTATAATATTTGTATAACTAGATGTGTAATGGATGTTAATTTGCTAATATTTATGAAATCTGCTTCGGATTTATACATACCTACTCGTATATCCTACAAGTCCTACTCATATTATAAGCCATTAAAGTTTTAAAGTATGATAGTGTGTTTATTGCACTTTCGCGCAAAAACTACATAATAGATTTTGATAAGACTACACAGTAATACAGCTTATATATCAGAATACAACAAAGGCTTCTTTTTACCGTGGTATAAATACCACATTTTGCGAGAAAGTCTTTTTATTCGAATGAAGCCTGATTTGGATCAAATTTGACACGGTCTTAGCGTTTGTCCCAGAAAATAACAAAAAAATCGTACTTTTCACCGCGGGAAAATCTATTATTACCGCGCGTAAAGCCACGGGCGGAAGCAAGTAAAAAACTAGTATAAAACAGTAAATAAATAAATAAATATTTCCTGACAATCCACACAGCAACATCTAGCCCCGTGGTAAGCTCTTAGCTTGTGTTACGGGTACTAGACATCTGATATACTTAATATAATATACATACGTACATAGATATTTTTTATTATACATATTAAACACCCAGACCAAGGAGAAAGTGCTTGCAGAACATACAAACACTTGACCCCTCGGCGGGAATCGAACCCGCTACCTCTTGCGCCACAAGCGGACTCTCGCCCACCGCGCCACTGAGGCAGTCAATAATAAAATTAGTAATAAAATTTATAGTCTATAATGTTTTCTGACTAAATTTTATTACAACCTTTTAAGTGTATATTTGCTTTGTTATTAGTGTCGGGCTGTTTTATATGATGTATGTTATGTTGTAAACATTGTGCAATATAGGCAATAACATAAACAAAATAGGCTAGGCTGATTGATACGAGCTATTTCTCATAACATAAGCAAATTATCAAACCCACCTTTTGTACCTACTTCATAAGTATGAGATATGCAATTAACATTTATATCTTAATCTCAGAATGAATATTGTTTGCTCTTCGATATCTGAACTCAAAAGCTCTTTAAATTCTTTAAAAACGTAGTGCTTAATGATGTTCTCTTTGGTCTAGAAGTTAAACCAAATTTGAAAAAAGAACATAAGAGTGCGCTATCTTTATTATTGCCAATTAAATTATACCTATTGTGTTCTACCTCTATGGTGGCGAATAAAACATACATATTTTTAATTTGTACACAGACTTGAAACCTCCTTGTATTCCTTTGTTATAAGCTAGTCTAGTCTAAAAGTGGAATTCAGAGAGTATATAATCACTACGTTTTAGTGGAATTGAATAAGGTAGTATTTTTAGATTTTGTTTTGTTTAAAATACTTTTTTGTTTGTTATTTATCTTATTTCCTTATTGACAGTCTCTACATTTTGTAAGTTTTATAAAATGAAGATCCGCTTTTGGCCTTTAGACATTAATTATAAGCTTTTTTTAAGATATAAACAAAGGGCTGTTTGTTTTTCTTGATAAATAAATAAAAACAATCAACAACGTTCACGGAGAAGCAAGAAACAAGAAATTCACAATTGAGAACTTCCTTTTTTCCTTTATGGAAAAGCTAATTCGCTTCCCATCTTCAAAAAACTGCTTCACGAACACTTATTTCCATCTATTTAATAGTCTATTAGTATTATTATTCTTTATTTATTTATTTTTTTACTATCGCTCTTATTAAGATATAGTTTAGGAATTAAGTAAGTTTATTTTTAAGTTAATTTTATCTTCAAATAGTTTTACAATAGTTTATTTGGTATTTATTCTCCTTGTTATATCTTCTTTACGTTACGCCACTGTCTATGCCGTTCGATTTCTTTCCTGTCCATCCAAAGGTTACCTGGAAGAGATCGCTCACAGCGATAAGGGCGCCTTTTGCACTCCAATGTATTGTCTTATTATTGTTTGCTGTTTGTATTTTATTTGTGGTGTACAATAAAGAGTTATCTATCTACCTATCTAAGATTACTGATTTCACTGAAATAAAACTATAATGGGTTCAAAAAATTAAACTTCTTACGGAGGCTCTGACAAACTTAAATAGCAAGTACGGTAAGTGCGTTTTGCTAGGAGGACGGATGACTTGGCGAAGGCTTCGGGTTCACGGTGGATGCAGGCCGCTTCCAACCGTAGTAACTGGAAATCTTTGTAGGAGGCCTATATTGATATGATGATGATGATTCCACTTTGTCCTATCCTGGCCGCGCCACCACTTGGGCATCGTCTGTAGCACAAAAAGTGTAGTGTATTCAACTATTTAATATGAAACATTTAATGAATTAATATTAATATTTTGAATTAGTGGAGCAGATTACCCCTTAGTGAAACAAGTGACGACGGAGCCCCGACATGGCTTGGCATCTCTTGATTTAAATCTTCTTTATATGTATTAAAATAACAGGTATTAATATTAAGTTTTCGTAAATCCAAATACTCATTGGTATGATACAAATGCAATCAGCCATGACTAGATATGACTATGTCAATTTTTAAGATGTTAGTAGGCTACTGATTGATGAAGTGATTTTGTGACAAAGCCAAAACTTTTATTTCCTAAAAAGCTTATGCTTATGCTATAAATGGACAGGTCAACTTAAAGCTAATTTAAATAAAAACTAAGAATAATCAAGGAAATAACATTGTCCTGACAGTTCGTTTCAATTTTTTACACTGAACAGAACAACTTAGCTTTCATCTCTTATGTTGTTATTATAACAATATTGGTGTACAACATGGTAGCCGCGTATACATTTAACATTAACAAACAAATGCTAGTCAAACATGCACATAACAGAAAAAAAAACAGCTATTTTGTCCATGCTAGTGGAACCGAGCTACATCTGTCTAAGCATTATCATGAGTCTTCTGTAGAATAAAAAGCTTTTCTCAGAAGACATTGTTAATTTAAAAACTTAAACTTTTAGGTACTCCTCATATCACGGAAACGCTAAAACAGGTTTTTATGAGACATAGCTAAGACAACTCTCTGGTAACCTATCTTTCAAGCAAAATAGTTTCATCTGTTTGGGAGCTACGATGCCACGGCCAGATAGATAGACAGACCTATACACACATTAAACTTATTACACCCCATTTACATTGCCATTCGATTTTCATTTTTTATTTTCAGGTTCATCGGAAATCGGAAAATAATGGCAATTACTATCACTTCCTGATTTCAGACCAAATCCTTAGTTTCCGTTGTAAAACAGTCAATTAAAACAGACTAACATATTCTGTGATGTTGGACAACGAAAACTAAGGATTACAATCCTTAGTTTCCGTTGTATGTTTCCTAGAAAGCAGTCGGGAAAAATTAAAATTATTAAAGAATTATAATTATAGACAATGTATAGCTTAGCTTTTATTTTGTAAAAGGACATAATAAAAGCTTGTAAAACGTTTCAGGATGAGTCGTGGGCAAAATCTACCACCATATGGATCCCTCAGAACTGGAAAAGACCTTGCGATAGACCGAAGCGACGGTAGAGAGATGAACTTGACGCCCACCTTAGGGATTGGACATCTTTAACAGGTGATAGGGACGTCTGGAAGGATTGTAGGGAGGCCTTTGCCCTGCAGTGGGTCACCACAGGCTCAGACGTGTCGACTGTTTGGAAGTCATTAAGGGATCACAACAAAAAAACAACATAATTTAACAAACTTTATTACATTTTCACAATAACAACTGAATTACAAAATGCATAACACCAGCCACTACGTTTACATCGAGCAGATATATAACTAAATAACAGAAATAGCTTTTACAAGTTTACATTAATCACATAAATAGCTTTAGGTTTGTATTAGAAATATTATTATAAACAGTATACAAGTAAAATATAATTATAGTTATTTAAATAATGGTTATAATAATATTGTCAAATTTATATTAAATATTCTTATAGACATTTTTGAAAAGTTATTTGACGATTACAATTTTACATGTGCAAGTTATGACAATACGCCAATTATTTATTAAAGAAAATATATAATAGTATAAACTTTAGTATCTGATTATAGTGGAGTCTGGTTTAAAAAGAAATGCTTACATTACACAATCAAAGAACTACGGTAGACTACGAGTATAATACAATTAAGGAGATATAAAAATACATTTACAAGTTAACTTAACCAGTAGTAAATATCTGAAGTTAACTTTGTTCTAAACTTGGATTTGGTATTAATTGTTTCTTCCGCTTCGTCATTAAAGAACAAAAATAACCAAATACCCAGCCATGATCATTTGCCGGAGAACTTGTAGTAGAGAATGAATATAATAAAAACTTTTTCCACATGAAAACTTTCCAAAACATTCGACTCCGATAAGACATTAATTTATATGTAAGTATAAACTATATATACTCAATTTTCATGACCTTGTGGGACGTTAGAATCTTGCAGGATACCTACCTAGATCTAAAATGACTAGACTTTAAAGTTAGAATACAATACCTAAATTTTCCATATTTGGTAATTCCAGAGAAGTTGTTTCAAGCTTCATTGTTTCCCATCAGGTGGGTTAAAGAATTCCCAATGATGATGATGTATAGCCCGACTGTCGCTAAGCCCAAACATGATGAGCCCAGCGATCAGCACGAGGAATATGACCAGTGCCATCTGCGCGTCCTTTTTATCTTCCGTCCCGCTCACGTACGACATGATCAGATTGAACATGTTCCTCAGGGTTCGCGATATGGAGGTGTGGCAGACTCGGAGGAACTGCGCACCTGCTTCGGCTATCGTGGTGGGCTCATGGGAGCGCACCGGCGGAGGGTGTCGGCGCGGCGAGGGCCTCACACGGGCTTCCTCCGAGCTCGACTCGGAGTGTGGAGTCGCCGGCTTCCTCTTCACGCGCCGAGTCGGCGGCTGAGGCTGCGGCTCGTGGAACTCAGGCACCCGCCCTCGGGGGCCGTAAAAAGACGCTGGAGGTAGCGACATGTCTTGCAGATACGAATATAGTAACGGTGTTAGGTCTGGAGGCGGAGGCCTTTGTGGAGCAGACCCTGCGTCCTCTGATTGTGATTCTAACCTTGGTTGAGACCTAGGCACTGCGGCGCTTTCCTCCACAGTAGCGGACTTGGTTTCATGAGCCTCCTTAACCTCCTCGACAACTTCTTCTTTTTCAGTTTGCGTTTCTTCTTCCCTACTCACCGGCCTTGGGATCTCCGGTACCGTCAAATTCGCTTGTGGTTGGGGTGGAACGTGGCTAGTTGAAATCTCGGCAAACTTTTTGACGATCTCATCGATAACTGTCTGCGAAAATTCGATACCACTAACGGAAATGTGACCTGATTTTGAGTCCAGCTCACTTACTTGTAACGTCATGCCTTCTATATCGGAAACTAGGATTTTATTGGCTTGTAATTCAGATACATTCAAACGTCCAACGTCTAAATCCCTCACTTGAAGTCGTTGCGTTATTAAATTATCCAGTTGTACTTCTCTGTTTGCGTCAGATATCCGTTCAAGAGCTCGCTCTTCAGACGGTGGGGCTATATTTTTAGAGCTTTGGACTGTGCTCGATGTGCGCCTTGCCCTTGGAAGGGGAGGTACATCGGGAATCTGCGACTCATCAATGTCTATAGGCTGCACGGTCAGCGATGCTTCAGTGAGCATTTCTTGGTTGTCATTAATCCGAGTTGGACTAGAAACACGTTTTTCAACGAGTATAACAGTCGGTGAAGTGCGTCCTATGTTCGGTTTAGAAAGTTCATATATTTTTGGATCCGATAACTTTACAGACTTTTCTGATCTTGACGTCGGACGTGATACTCTTGGGCTTTCAGCTAATCTGTTGTAACTTTTAGCTAAAATGGATTCCTCGTCAATAATATCTCTCAATGAACTCGACATAGACACGTCGAGGTTTTCATCATAGCCTAATTCAAAGTCAACGTCATCCGGCAGAGGATCTGTTTGCGTTGATACTTCGATCTCCTCCGGCTGGTACTCCTGCTGGTATGACTGGGTGACTTCCAATGGACTTTCAGATTGTATAATATTTGATTCATCCGGAGTCCTTTTACCCTTTTTCTTCTTCTTGGAACCCCTGGGTGGTCTGGGTGGTGGAGGCAGCGGTCTATCTTTCATTTTGTTGACAACATCACCAGACTGCAAATCCTTGTGGATATCCTCGAAAGGTTCGTCTATCTCGACGTATTGTGTGCCATCCGAATGTTTAGTAAAGCTATCTAAAGTCATTAGACTGGTTGAGGATTTCTTGCGGGGCGGTCTATCAGGCATATTTTTAGTTGCGCCTACGGTGTAGTACTTACGTTCGGAGCTGTTGCTCTTGCGTCGGCGGACAGGGGGTGTTTTGCTGATGGAACGGCGGATGGGTTTGTTGGGGGCTGAGCCCTTGTCAACGGTGGCGTAGCCGGGGCTCTCATGGCGTATCTCGCGGTCGATGTCCTCGGTGTGTGGTAGGTGCGTGTCGAGGGTTAGCGATTCGGCGCCGCGCGACGTGCGGTCGTCGTCGCATAGAGAAGTGGCCCTTGAGGAGCGAGATCGCGTGCGTCGCGGCGGCACTGGACTCTCCGGACAAACTTCCACTTCTCCCTTAGGCACTATGTACTCATGTTCTGTCCGATATACAATTATCTGGAAATATAAACAACAATATCAGATATCGCAATTAGTCGCTTGTAACTCGTATTCTTTGTTCTATTTTTGTTTTAGATACAGTAGTTAGAAATATCGGGATGAGCAATTAGTTGTTTCTACAACACATCCACCTCCATTGTAATTAATACACGTCTACGGTGTAATGTTGCTTTATTAAAGACTCAGCCAAAAATATATTTTCTTGTTAGTTAATTATCTCAGAAATAAAAGTATAATATGTCATTTCTTTTTATCTAAAAATAAAAACGTGAATGGGACTGCTGGCTTAAGACATTATTGAAATATTTGCAGTCAGTAGATAAAAACAAGATGCAAAAAATTCAGAACAAGGCAATTACTTATTAAAACCAAACTATACTTAAATAAAACCATGATTTCTGGCGCTGCGGCACAAACTCAAATATTTGAAAAATAATACCCTCCTCCTTTGGCAGTCGGGCAAAACTTACAGTACATATATTATAGGATTTAGCCTCTACTGTCTCACTGCAGGGCAAAGGCCTCTCTTCCCTTCTTCCACTCTTCGCGAATCATCGCGGTATCAGGTAGGTATTAAGTTGAGATAATCCTTATACGGGAAAGGTTAACAAATATTACGATAAACCACCCGTTCCCCCAAAATAGAGTGAGTGGCTATTTACCTTGTGGCCGTGCACGGCTTATAGACAACTTTGTAATGGACGTCTGAACTTTTAAATATTTAATGCTTTGCGTTGTGTGGGATTGTTTAGGATTAAGACTTGCACTCTCATAGGGATTGCCAAATATAATTACTTACATTAAAATTACATAGACAAAGAGATTAAAAATATGTTTGCTTTAAGATTGTCTTGATACTTTCAGATTATGATTATATCTAATTTTACTTTTTTAATGTTATGTTATAACTTACGTTTGTACTTTCTGTTTGAAAATAATTTATCTATCTATGCGAAGATCAACAATTTGAATTGCATGATGATACCTACCTACATTAAATAAATGAAAACCTTTACCACAAATCTATTGTATTACCGTCACAAAATGGCCGTCGGTCTGTACACGAGTAAGTCTAATTGGATTTTATTTCAATAACAAGACTTGAGGAAACTGGCGGGCATTATAGCGCACCAGTTACAGGAGAAAATAGGAGTAATATTGAAGAGGGTCATCATTAATCTATACTTTATTGTTTTTGTTCTTGAATTACCTTATATTTTTAATGTAATCCATAGCTAAGCCTAGTTTTAAGAAACCTATTCACTGTTTTATAAGTTGTTGAATAAACTATTTCTATTTCAATTAAGAATAATAAATGTATGTATGTTCTTTGAATTAAATTGTGCACTGGCCGTAGGTTTATAAAAGCCTAAAAAAAAATTATATATATATCCGGACAATGCACACAACATCATCTAGCTCTTGAAGTTATTAACGTCTGTTAATAATTATAATATATTTTGAAGCTCTAAGCATAAGCTTAAATCAGAATCAAATGTCTAGTCTAGTACCCGTAACATAATGTTACAGGTACTAGACTAGACATCTGATTTAATTAATACAATATACATACATTGATATTTTTATTTTACAAATTTAACACACATCCCAAGGAGTAATTGCTTCCAGAACGTATGATTATAGTGAATTACTTCAAAAAAATATAATTTTCCATCTTTGACGCCTACGCAATTCCCCGCATGTTAGTAATTATATCAGATCAAGAAACGCTTGAAATATATTTCAGGAAAATCATATCGTGTAGGAGGAGATTGAGAGAATTCAATTTTATGATAAAATTTGGCTATTTATGATTACTTTAACCCTAGGAAAATAATCATATTTTATATGACGTTAAAGATTATCAAACGTCCCTTAGACATACGCACTTTACTTATATAGTATAATTTGTGATATATGTATATTTTTGGCTGTGTATAATCAGTTGTTTGGCTGATTGTACTCTTTGTTTTTTCCATGCAATTTTCTTTACTGGTGATTAATCTTTTTCTCTTTTCTTATCATAATACGTAATTTTTCTGAAAGCAATTCCTAAATATTATGACGCAAGTATCCCTTCAAGGCTGAAACTTCCTACCTTTATTCAATTAAAGTCAAACGTAGTATAGTCAATATCATAATAATTTATTTTGCAACATAACCGATCAAAACGTATTTTCTTTCGCGTAGCACTTAATCTTTAATTAATTATCTCTGTTTTAGCTACAAATTCCAAAACTCCCACTCATTAAAAACTCTTTGTCTTCATTTTTATTGTATTGTATATGCTAAAAATTATATCATTATAAAAATAACTATTAACACAGATAATAAAGCGCCAAAACACTGTATCTAAAAATAGATTTACAAGGTCTTATATATATATATGTAGGTACATAGGCCACCCACTGTTGTAATTCAGCTGCCCTAAGCTAGTTCCAACCAACGGTAAAGTAGGTTGAGGAAGTCATAATTCTGCATTTTTGGGTGAAAAAGATAAAACATTAACTGTCGCGTACGTCCCTCAGACGTAGATTATAATTCTAGGGTTATTAACATAATTACATTTCTTATAATATCAAGTTATTTTTCAAATTTTATCATCTTATTTATGAGAATGATTAAAATATGTAGATAATGAAGTAAACTGGAAATAAATACCGTCTTGAAACATTGGGAGATATCGAGTCCAGTAGAACTAGGTCAAAACACCGACACACAGAATAAATCCAAAAATATAACGGGCATCTTACTTTGGGAAACTGCCAAGAACAATCATTCTCTGAGAATTGCGATAAAAATGGGAGTATTTATGTCATTTTCACCTGAATTTATATATTTTTTGTATTTTTAAAACGCTTAATGTAACTAGCTCATTGTATGTTAGAATGTATGCAACTAAATTGGAGTAAACAGTACTTCTCAGCGGTTCATTCGCTTCAATACTTAAAGAAAACAACATATTTACCTATAATTTTTCAAATACCTACATATTTATTGTATTCAAAAATATTAACTACTTATTAAATTTGAACATAGAAGAAAAACTATGAAAACAAAACTAAATTAAGTTAGAATTTTTTGTATGTAGTTGGTATGAATTTTGTACACAGTTTGCTTGATCCATTAATTGTTGCGCTTGCCTATTATTATAGGCAAACATTGTCATAGTTTATTGTGTAAATTACTACTATATAAAAAATATTTAATAAAAAAATATGCACTGTTGGTAGTACAGTCTGCGTCAAGTTAATATGAGCGTATAGAGTAGTCAAGATAATCTGAAAAATATTCAACAAAATTTATGTATGCAGTAAGATTAGTAAGAATCATCATAAATTGTATGCGCCCAAAGTGATCTAAATATCTGACTTCTATCGTTTCATATTTTATCTTAGTTGATAAAGTATTAAAAATAATCTGTGCAAGACAAGGCTATCAAAGATAGCATGCAAACTCTTTCAAAACGGTACATTTGAAACATTGTTTGCAAATAATCACTGATTGATTACTTTCTTTCATTACAATATTTTATAATAGGCTATAGTCAATTGTTAGCAATTGCAGATGTTATCATTGTATTTGCGACTATACTTTCTGCCTGCTTAGTGCTTATATCAATTCGGATATATTTTTTTCAGATTATTTTGACTATTCTCGACTTTTATATCAATTTGACGGTGACTGTACCTTATGAAATTAATTCATTTTTATATTAATCTTCCAAACTTAATTCTATAAAGCTTCGATTGAATTGAGAGTTGAATGAAATGTAGATGTTGTGTGAATTGTCCGTAATAATTAATTATTTATTTTATATCCTTTATATTTTACCGCTGATGGACGATAATCTTTTATACGTTTCGTCACGTTTATGTGCGAATACGTTTTGGCTTTATGAGTATTTTCGTAAAAGCGCTGTATGTTTATGATGTAATTTAAAATTTTTTTTGTTCTTTGGTATACTATACCGCGGTAAAATATACTATATTATATATATATATATATATATATATAGATATTAATATTTTTTTTGGGAAACACAAAGATTTTTATATTACTACCTGACTTGTAATAATAATGTAATTACCGCAAGGCCGTGTTAGCTAGGTAGTGGTCGTTATGTTCAAACATCTTGAAAAAGCTGGCATGTTCTGAGGACTTGGAAGAGTTTCAAGGACATGTGACATTCAGCAACCCTCACTTGGTCAGCTTGATGTATTAGGGCCTAATCTCTCTCGTTAGGAGTCCCTATGTCCAGTGCAGTGGGACCGTAAAAAAATAGGCTATAAACTCTTATGCATTCAGTAGTTTTTGAGCTTATCCCGAACAAAAAGACAGACAGATGCGGCGGGGACTTTAGTATATATGTATTGAATTTAGGGTTATCAAGATAACAAAACTGCGGTTTAAGTTGCCCATAGAATTATTTATTTCATGCAAAAGGATTCTATTGGAAATTGATAAACAAAACATTGAAATTTTTCCTTTAGTTTAAAAAATATATGCCTATAGGAAATAAATAATGCTATACCCGTAGCTAAAGTTATTGCCAGTGAATTGTTGAATTAATAAATATGTTAAGACAGAGTCTTTGGGGTCAAAGATCTTTGATTGGAAATAAATCTATATTAATAAAATTTTCCTAGTACTTTTCAAATTATTAAATGTAGTGTAACGAATTAACTGAAATCTTATTTAGTTTAGGATATTGATGTTATAAAAATGTACTTACATCGTCAGCATGGTCGTGCTCCATGGGGTCTTCCCAAAGCCCTGAGTGAGCCTGGACTTTGAAGTCACTTAGAGAAGAGTGCTTCAGATCCCTTTTACCAAATTTCCTCTTCCTCCTTGGTGGCATCGGCAGAGTTTGAGATTGTAACGGGACATTCTCAGGATACTGAATCACGTCGTCATTAGCATACTCATGAATCGAATGTAAATCGGTCGTGGGAGTAAACTGCAGATGGTTGTCACCATTCACGTCAATATTTTCATGTTCAATACATTCATTGAGTTGGTCATTGTGAAGCTGATCGTCATGCAAGTCTACCTCAGTGAACTGTGTGCTGGGATCGGCACTATCGTCTATGTACGGAGTCAGTTCAAGTTCGGCTTCGTACTCCAATTTCTTCTTCCTCTTCGCTCGCGACGGACGTACGGGCGGGAACGTATAGTAACCATCATCTTTGTCATTAAGATCTTCCGTGGAATACCTCGTCTCGTCGTTGTCGTCGATCAGCTCCGGATCAGCTTCAGGGTCGTTGACGTACATCTGGTCGTCGTTTATCTCCGCACTGCTCCCCATAAGAGCGAGTATGTTTTTCGGAGTTTTAAAGGCTTGTCGCGTTTCGTCGCTCAAGTATTCTCTTACTTGAATATCTTCGCGAGAAATTCCTCTCGGTCGTACGAAAAATTCGTCGTTATTTATTTCGGTTATGACTGGTGTGTGATCTTGTTTAGATGGTGATGAAGCTGAGTTTTGGTGCTCGTTTTCATAATTGATAGGTTCAGCGTCTTCGTCCATGTATTCTGGAGGAATCTTATCGAAGTCATAAGTAGTATCATATCGCCTGCCCCCTTCTGCATTACTGCCACCAATGTAGTCGATGTCCTCATTACTAACACTACCGTACTCACGAGGTTCTTGTGGACTATCAGGAATATAGGTGGTTGAAGATTCTTGCGGTGTTTCGCTCGACTTTTTAACACGAGTGAATGTAAAGGTGGCTGGTGGCGTATCTTCTCTATTAAGTGTAGGGGAAGATGATGTTTTCGGTATTTCAGATTGTTTATTTTTGCTAAACCATCTTGGATATGTTCTGTTTTCGAATTCAACTGTGGGGACGTTGTCTAGTTCTGTTGTAGAATCGGTACTTTCTGTATTTAATTTGACTTCTTTTTTTCTTCCTAAACTAGAAAAGTTTATCTTTGCTCTTTCAGGCATCCTAAATTTAGGCATTTCTGGGACATTGAACCTTGGTCTATCAGGAAGAGTAAACTTTTTACGATCTCCGAGACTTAATTTCTCAGATATATTTATTTTTTTAAATTTAGGGCGATCTGGTAAACTGAACTTTCTTTTGTCAGGAAGAGAAAACTTTGGCCTGTCAGGTAGTGTAATTTTGGGACGTTCTGGCATTTTAAATTTTGGACGATCGGGAAACTGCATTTTAGGCCTTTCAGGCATTGAAAATTTGGTGGTTTTAATATTTTGTAGCTTTGTTTTTAATTTACCAGCCTGTGTTTTTAATTTTCCCGTTCCTTCTCGGAGTCTTTGTTGAAATTTGCTATCTGTGTTTTCTGAGTTTTTAGATCGATTTTCTCGTTTAAGTGGTAACTGTTCTAAAGCAGATGAATCCACTTGACTGGTGCTAACGTCACATTCCGTCCTTGAGACAGTAGAAGGGGTGTTAACAAAGAATCTGTCTTCAATATTCTTTTGAAATGCCTCTGCATCACACAAAGCATCGTTTTTCTCATGATTTTCTTTGTCTTCGGCTCCCTCTTCTTCGTCAGATGTGTGCTGCAAATACTTTCGCTCTAAGGAAGTTGTACTTGACAATTCATCGTCGGTTTTGACCATCTTTAATTTTTCTTGTACACTAGAATCAGTGTAAAGAATGTTGGTTGATGGTTTCTCAATAATTTCGTATTCGTGATCACTGAAAGAAGAATAAACAGTAACATTAAATATTTTTTTTTTAAATGTGCTACTATCTCAGTGACAGTTGTACTTATATTCGCGATGATTTTTGGTTAAGTGGTTGAAAATTCGCTTAGCGCACTAAAAGTGAAATAAATAACAGTTATAACGACCATCGCAAATATTGAAAATCGTCGCACAGTTTTGAGTTATATTTAACATCAGTGATGTTACTCGTGTCACAATTAGGCCACCCGCTGGTGCTCGTTTTAGATTCAGCAGCCGCCGGGCAAAAGCCGTTCTAATTTATTTTGCACTTCGTAACGTTAGTCATAAAATGTCAACAAAATCTTCAAAAATTATGTAGGTGGGACTCACCTCGCGTAAGATACAAAATTGCTTGCACGCGACGTCGGCCTGGTGCCTATCGGGTTCACTCGCTCGGGCAGAAGCGAGTCACATTGGAAGAACTGGCAGCCGCATCTTACGTCCGGCGTGAAGTGCTGGACGCTGCCCTCGCGCGTGGGCCGCAGCGGCCTTTCCAGCGGGGTCCCGCCCTCGGAGGTCCATCGGCGCAGCGTACTCATTACTGCTACCCGACTTTACCCATTGTAGCACAACTTCCTCGCGAACTTACATCAGACCGTCATTTGCCCATGACAATGAGTCACCCCGCGTTTGTCAAAGCGGGGCAGTAAATGAACTAATCACAGACGTGAAAGCAGTCGCGAGCACTGATCGCTGATGACAATTTTAAAGAGCTTACCAATGTGCAGGAAGAACGTACGACCGATCTATATTTAACAAACAGTCAGAAGCTAGCGCGTTCGCTTTGCGTGTGTTAATACGTGTTATGTCACTGTTACGTACACGTACATAATACTCACTGGCGTATGTTATTTATCTACTGTAGTAAATTAACTATTTTATTAGTAATAAAAAAAATATTGATATGCTTACCTACTGGGTTTAGACCATTCACAAATTTCGGCGTCGTTTCTGTGTTGAGGACTCGGACTGGGGGATGATTCGATGGGGGTGGCATGACTTTCTCCCTCTTGTGCTGCTGGATCATCTTCAGCTATTTCAGTTATAGTGATGTTTGGGGATTCGTTACTGGGAGCTCTCTCATCTAACTGTGTTTGGAAAATTTCATCCACATTGGGCTCCTCAGCATCCATCTCCTCATCTAGAAGCAATGCTTCTTTGTTTACATTATCCATTTTATGTAATTTTTCCATAACGTGTTCTTCTTTTTTTAAAGGGGTATCCTCTGTAACAAGGCTAGGATCTTGTGAAGCGATCGATTTTTTCTCAATATTTGATAGGCTCTCATTTTCAGTATTGCTTCCGCTTCTACTTTCATTGTCAAATGTTTTTATGTGGTCTAAATCGTGTGAAAAGTGCACTCTTTCTGTATCTTGTTCTTTAGCATCTTCAATATCTTCATAAATGTGCTCTTTCTTTTTCCTTAATGGTGGCGTGTCCAAGCACATAGTTCTGCTCATTTCATCAGAAGACCCAAGTTTGATAGCACCGAATTTCTGACGTCGAACAGCGCTAGGAGAGGACTTCAGCTGTCTGATTTCCTGCTCCGTCTCATTCTTTTTACGTTTTGATAGTGGTGACTTTTCACTTTCATTTTTCTCCAGTTTATGAAGAGTTTTGTCCGCTAAATGCTTAATTTTATTTACCAAAGGATGACAACATTTTGTTTTCTCTCTTGTTTCTGACACCCCAATCGCATATTGTTGTTCTGGTACCCGGCGTTTAAGGATACCCTTTGGTGATACACTTCTTGGTATTTCTGTAGGTGCAGTCAAAAGAGCTGAATGACTTTCTGGACTTTGCGCTACAAAATCGTTAATGTTTGCCAGAGCTTTATCATCCTCGTCTAATGAGACTTCTTTAGAGAAGTTAGGTATGTGAACTCCTTCGTCCTCGCCCTCCTCGCCGTGCCGGCGGCTGCTGCCAGGCGAGGAGTCCAGGTTGAGGATCTTCTGGGCATCGGCGCGCGCCGGCGAGTGCGTGCGCGAGCGCGACACGTCCCGCGACATGCTTCTGCGCGGCGTCGTCTCCCTGATGATGTCCTCGGCCGTAACCTCGCCCTCGAGGGGAACCTTCAGCAGGTGCGTCCAAGGGTACCCGCCCGCCTCACGTGCTCTCCGCAAATCCTCCCATTGGTACGTCTTTATTGGCACTGGTGGTATTTGGTTCGCATTATCTGGCGACAATTCAGATTCCATATGTTTTACTTAAAAAATGAGTACAAAAATTGTTCGTGTTTGTGTTACAACTAAGAAAGAAATTTTTTTTTTTTTTGGTAATTTTTAATTTTTTTTTTCCTCACTGGCCCCGCAAGGGTACGTTTTCACTTCATCATCAAGTAAACTAAGAACACAACGTTTCGTTTCAATGCGAGCATCGCTGACTGAAAACACTTTATGTTTGCGTGGGCCTGTGTAGAAATAGGTGTGAATATGTTGTGTACTGTGTCCACGGTACGGATAATATCCGACGCATGCACCGCGTTTACCTTGAAACGAGCGGCACACTGGCCCTTAGTCCAGCATGGTTTATCCACTACACGATTTTCCCAACTTTTAATATAAAATTGATCAGTGTTCGGTTCAGAATCCCGGTCGGACTGGCCGCCTCGGCCTCGGCCGACCGCTTGAGCTAAATATAAGATTGAGCATAAATGTATTTTCGGTTAGCATTTCGCGTCATCATTTTAACTGTGTCTGTTTGTCGATTGTGCGGATGAAAAGGAAATTGGTGGACATCACCGCTTATGTTTACCTGATAAATTGTAACAATATGTTGATTATAAATGTATGTTTACCTGATAAATTGTACAAAATAAGCAGCCTGTGCAGACTGAACTAGTTGAATTATTCATAAGAATTATGCGTGACCGATTTCTCTCGTGATCGTGACTGGCTCGTTAACAGAGGCCAGTAAATACAAAAGCAAATACTACACAAAAGCAGTACTCAAACTTGTTCCTATATAACGTGTCTGAATATATGATATTTATGTAAATCAATAGTAAAGCATTTTCTTTAAAAGTATTTGGAAAAATAAACCTTTTTAGGTACACATATCTTTATCTCTCTGCTACACACATATTAATAATATATTTATTTATTTATATTTAGTAAGTTGCATCAACGAGATTTGTTAAATCTATGTCTAGATGTATTTATTCTATATCTATACTTATTGTAAACTAGCCTTCCACGCCGCGTCGTTGCAAGGTTTTTTCTTCCGCGGTAAAGTTCCTATATTTAAAGGCTTCCTCGATAAATGGAACACACACTTACACTGAAATGTTTTTTTTTCAAATCGGACCATCGACTCTTGAGATAAGCAGGTTCAAACAAACTCTTATATTTTATAATATTAGTATCAATAGTACCTATAGATTAAAGCCCCCACCGAGTTTTTCCTATATAAAAAAACATTATATAAATAAACCTAAAAGCCACTATACTAAACCTAGTGCGATTTTTAGCAACTGTTAGAGCAATTCAAGAGAAAGGTTTTTGCATATTATACTTTATAATTTTATACAAGAGAAAGAACATTACAGGTCAGAAACCACAAACCAAAATAATTCAATTAAGCATTTAAATGGCAATAGAGCAGTGAAGAGAGAAGAGAAACATTTATTGACACATCAAAAAAGATATTAATGTAATAATATTAAACAAAAACAAACAAAACGGACTATAAAGATAACATAATAACGCGGGAAAACCCGCGGGCTTAAAACTAGTTCATAAATATTAAAAAAAAAAAAGACAATAGATAGAGAAAAAAAAAACAAAAACAACTTATTTAGATACACTACTTACTTACTTGGCAATAGAATCATGTAACAAAATTATCCATACTAATATTAGAGCTGAAGAGTTGTATGTTTGAAAATTTCACTTTTAGATGGCCTATTAGGAAGGCTAGATGCTACTTTTTTCCAGTGGGAAAATTCGTTGTTACCGCGGGAAAACCCATAAAACAAAAAACTAGTATAATTATAGTATGCAAAAAACACATCAATAAATCTAAAATTAAAATTTAAGAAAAACCCGCGATTCCAATGCCCTTATTTCCTTAAAAGTAAAACACCATAATATTTTGTAATGTGCACGCGATGCGCTTTCATTTGATACCCCACACGAGTATATTTGCAAATCATTAGTTTTCCTTCCCCACTCTCACCCCCCCCTAACTTTAAAACGACACAACCGATTTTCATGAAACAAAATAGTGAGTTTAATACAAAAAAAAAACAAATTGAAATCGCTTCATCCGTTCGGGAGCTATGCTGTCCCAGACAGACAGACACACAGGCAGACATACACGCAAACATATAATACCCCTCTTTTTTGGTCGGGGGTTAAATATAAGAGGAAACCAAACCAATATAGATTTGATAAGCATGAAACAGTCAGTAAAACAGAGAACGCTGTGTTGTTCTATTCGCTTCTCAACTCATTATTCATATAATTCATTACAAAGTTCACACATACGAGCAAACATCTTAAATTAAAACAATCTGATACACCTTAAGGGTTTGTTAAAAACGATAAGTTCAACTTATAGAAAAAAGAAAGATAAACTAAATGATTATTAAAATAATCTATAAATAAACAGAAACATTACAACTTATGGTACCTCACTTAGAATCTACTTCTATATAGATTATAACAAAATATTTTAAGTGCAAAGAAAGTGAAAATGCTTTATGCCGCAGCGCCTTACCGCCGCCGTATTCAATTGTCAGCTGAGGCGCCTAACGAACTGTCAAAGCAATGTTATTTCCTTGATCATTTATATTTTTAAATAAATAAATAAATATTTCCGGACAATCAACACAACAGCATCTAGCCCTGTGATAACCTCTAAGCTTGGGTTACGGGTACTAGACATCTGATATACTTAATATATAGAATAGATTTACATACATAACATAGATATTTTTATGTACATACATACATAGATATTTTTATGTACATACATACATAGATATTTTTATGATAGATATTAAACACCCAGACCAAGAAGAACATACAAATACTTGACTCCTCGGCGGGAATCGATTCCGCTACCTCTCCAGACTCTCCAAATTGTGATATTTGTGGAGTTGTAGAAGATGTATATATCATTTCCATGTAAGCATAGGCTTCTAAGGAAATAAACGTTTTGACTTTGACTTTGACTTTGATTTATTGTTAGAGTGTGTATGTTCTTAATCATTGAGATCGTACATGTCTACGCATTTTAACATAAATTTGTCACAATGCTTTAATTTTTCAATTTATTCCGGAACTGCCAGAAATCGGTGGGAATAGAACCCGCTACCTCTTGCACTGCAAGCGGATCACTGGGGCAGTCATCTTCACAATTAATTAGAAACCAAACAATAAATACAATTAGGATTAATTTATATAATACTAGTATTTGCCTCCTGCTCCTTCTGAGGATTAAACAAAAATGATATCATTGGCTACCCATATTGATAGTATTGAAAAATGATGGGCTATTCGACGTCTTGTAGTAGCGGCCATCTTGATTTTGATTATCTGTAGTGCAACTTATTATAGAAGCCGTGTTGCCTAATTGGGAGGACACTCGACTTTCATTCCGAAGGTCGTGGGTTCAAACCCCGCCACGCACCTCTGGAGTTTTCTTCTTGAGAAATTTATGTGCGTTTAAACACGTGCTTTAACGGTGAAGGCAAACATCGTGAGGAAACCGGCATGTTCGGAGAACTTTAAAAGAGTGTGGGGGTGAAGAGGACATGTGACATTCACCAACCAGCACTTGGCCAGCGTGGTGAATTAAGTACTAATCTCTCTCGTCAAGAGAGAAGTCCCTGTGTCCCAGCAGTGGGAACATTAATAGATAGATAGATAGTTGATGATACTGATAATGATGATGAACTTATTATATTTGTCAAGCTCTTTCATTATGACACTCATGTTGATAGGATTGAAAAACAAGGTTATTGGACGTTTAATAGAGGCATTATACTAATGTTTGTTTACAATATAACACTGTGTAACGTTAAAAAAAAATTTAACTTGTGTATATTTAGATATTAATAACAACACCAAGACGACCTGGTTGCATACTTGGCGTTCTAGAACATTCGTTATCATACTGAATACTCAAGAAGGTATTCATAATCTAACGCCAAATCGTCAAGACTTGGTAAAATATGTGAAATGAATACTGGTGTTACGGATTATTTTTTTCAAAATACTGTATATTAACATAAACGTTAAAAAATAGAACACTTTATTTGAAAACACTTAAATGTACACCAAACAAATTAAAAATAAACAGCAAAAACCGCAATTAAATTAAAACTATTTTCACAGTCTGCTTAGTTATGGAATTCTAATATGGTGAAATGCAGCAACATGGATTAGAATATTTAGGCTACAAAAAAGAGCAATAAGAACAATACTAGGACTAAAAAGTAGAGATAGTTGTCGAGAAGCCTTTTCCAAATTAAATATTTTGACTGTAACTGGAGAATACATTCTACAATGCCTATTATATGTTAAAAAAAACAGCAATATTTTTTTAACTTTGGGGGCAACACACAATTACCAAACACGATACAGCAACAAAATAAAAAATCCTACTTGCAGACTAGCTAAAAAAAGCAAAAGCTTTGAATGTTATGGTATCAGATTGTTTAACAAACTAAGCTCAGACACAAAAGAATTAGAAATTATATCTTTTAAAAAAAACATCAAGTCAATGCTTGTGAAAAAATCTTTTTACACACTTTGTGAAGCTCTTGAGGCTAAGAAACTTTCATCTCAGTAAGTTTGTGCCAGCTGTATTTTTATTATAATCTATAATTTTAATTTATTACAATTTTCACTGATACGATTTGACATTATTTACATAGTATTATAATTTGACAACGCCCTAACACAGTAGAAACTATTAAATTTAGAAATTTGTTTTAACATAATGATTAAGTTATTTGTGTCTGTATTGTTTTCTGTTCTTTTGACAATGCCCATTTACAGCAGCTACTATTTCTAATTTGACAATGCCTTTAAAACAGCAGCAACAATTATGTAGACATGTTTTAAATATTAAGAATAATTTGTACCATATTTCTGTAAAATAGAATTGAAATTTACTTTGGCCCATAATGGTGTTTCCATATTATAAAAGTTGTTTACATATTTATATTGAGTTAAAATAATTGATTATTGTTTATTCTAGATTGTGTAGGACAAATTTGACAAGGCCTCTTTACAGCTGCTTCTACATACTTTGACAAAGCGACTGTTCAGCTGCACTATTAATTGATTATTTTAATTTTAATAAGTTCCTAAATAATAATGTATGTAATAATTTATTGACGTAACTAAGTGTTCTTAATGTCCCAAAAGTGAAATAAATGAATTGAATTGAATTGAATTGAAACAGGGTACAAAGGGCGGTCTTATCGCTATAAGCGATCTCTAACTAAACTATTGGGAATAATAAAATATTCATAGAAATATTATCATCTACCATAATCATTCTGTACGAAGGTTAAATCTGAAGATTGATTAGGATTGTATGATAAAAGAAAATAATGAAATTCTTTATGTTTAGTAGGTACTTTAAATTTATCATCATCATCACCCTATTAACGTTCCCACTGCTGGGACACAGGGACTTCTCTCTTGGCGAGAGAGATTAGGCCTTAATTCACCACGATGGCCAAGTGCGGGTTGGTGAATGTCACATGTCCTTCAACTCTTTTAAAGTTCTCAGGACATGCCGGTTTCCTCACGATGTTTGCCTTCACCGTTAAAGCACGTATTTAAAGCGCACACAAATTTCTCAAGAAAAAAAAATCCAGAGGTGCGTGGCGGGGTTTGAAACCACGACCTTCGGAATGAAAGTCGAGTGCCCTACCACTTAGCCAACACGGCTTTTAAATTTATATAAAATTAAAAATATAAATATTTCTCAAAGTAAAGGACTCTGGAATAGGACTATATAAAATGCTTCCCCTCGGGTGTGTAAATACTAGAATAGGAAGAAGCTGTAATGTAATTATTGTAATACGTCAAAAGCTTTGCAGCGGCCATTGCCGCCGTTGAAGAAATTCAATCACCCAAGAGATTAACTGACTCTGCAAACAACAATGTTTGTGGAGTTCAACTGTTTTCAAAGTGTGTACTCAATCATGATCATAATCATATTTTTTTTTTTTTTTACACAGGATCAACTAACCCCAAAGTAAGCAGAGCTTGTACTACCTATGGGTGTTAGGTGACTGATATACTACATAGATACATTTATTTTTGAAAATACATACCTACTTATGATACATATAAAAATGGGCGAGGGTCCGCTTGCGGCGCAAGAGGTAGCGGGTTCGATTCCCGCCGAGGGTGATAGTGTTTGTATGTTCTGCAAGCACGATCTCCTTGGTCTGGGTGTTTAATATTTATAATAAAAAATATCTATATATGTATGACTATTATATTAAGTATATCAGATATCTAGTACCCGTTACACAAGCTTAGAGCTTACCACGGGGCTAGATGTTGTTGTGTGAATTGTCTGGAAATATTTATTTATTTATAAAACACCCAGACCCGAAACAAGAAATTGTAGATCGTACAAAATCTGGTCCCCAGGCAGGAATCGAACCCGCAACCTCTTGCGCCTCAAGCGGACCTTCGCCCACTGAGCCACAGAGGTCGTCAAATCATCATAAATGATCGCACATGTTTTATTACGCATTTTTTTTTTCTAGATTGATTTTTTCAAAGTGTTCTGGCAGTTCCTAATTGCGCAGCAGCCAGATAGATTGCTTAATAAATTGTTGATTATTATTGTTTTTTAAGTGTTTAGTTTATTTACATTAAGTGAAAAATTGTAACAGGGCTTTCCAAGCCGACAAATGTCTTAAAACCCTAACATTGTTTTTGTAAAACCGAGACCAGTTCTCTGAGGAATTTTATCCATATTATTACGTTTACTGAGGTGACAGATTTAGAAAAAAAAAGTTTCTTGTTCTGGGTTCTGTTAGAAAACTCGATAAAAAGAGGTTTTATTTTCAATGATAACCACACTTATGTAATAAAACCTTATTTCAAATCATTAGAGCAGGCGCTGAAGAAAGTTGAGTATGCAAAATGTAAGGGACCGGCAAATATGCTCATTTTCTTTGTCTCATAAAAACAAATAATGGAGTAACGAAATGACTTATTTAATGTTGACAAATTATATACCCGAGTTGTTTGTTTCATTTGCTTGATAACTAAAAAAAGGTATTTTAAATTTGTTTTTGTGGAAGGCAAAGATAATATAATTCCTACGCTCAAACAAACAGCTTTGCTGTTAATTATTTTGAGGTAAGATGTTTGTTTTCCCAGTGTGTGAATCTTTCCAAGATCGGTATTTAAAAACTTTGAATACCACTTGGACTTTATAATTGAATTAACTCGACACTGGCAAATTGTCGCTTCAAGCGCAAAGTCCAATTACAAGAAACTGAACTGAACTGAATCTTCCCAAAGAGATGAAAACACCTAGCTGTTCAATGACGGCTATTAAAAAGGTGAAAGTTAGCATAGTCTAAATTTAGCTTGCATGCAATATAGGTTCCAGCCTAGTATTCCGATTATGCATGACTTTTTTCTTGTGACTTTTAATGAGGTCAAAGTCGTGCCATCACATCATATTGATACAAATATCGACTATGTGCTAATTGGGAGAATGATAATAATAAATACTATACACTCAAATTGCTACTGAGAAAGGGAGGTCTTTATCCAGAAGTGGGCGGTGAAGGCAAACATCGTGAGGAAACCGGCATGTTCTGAGAACTTTAAAGAGTTTGAAGGACATGTGGCATTCACCAACCCGCACTTGGCCAGCGTGGTGAATTATGGCCTTATCTCTCTCGTCAAGAGAGAAGTCCCTGTGTCCCAGCAGTGGGAACGTTAATAGGGTGATGATGATGTATTTATGATGTCAAATTCAAAGCTCTTTACTTATCTTAACAAAATACAAAAAATAAAAACTTTGAATACCACTTGGACTTTATAATTGAATTAACTCGACACTGGCAAATTGTCGCTTCAAGCGCAAAGTCCAATTACAAGAAACTGAACTGAACTGAATCTTCCCAAAGAGATGAAAACACCTAGCTGTTCAATGACGGCTATTAAAAAGGTGAAAGTTAGCATAGTCTAAATTTAGCTTGCATGCAATATAGGTTCCAGCCTAGTATTCCGATTATGCATGACTTTTTTCCAAGCACTGAGCTAGCAAGTCGATAGTTTTTACTAAAGCTTTGCTAAAAGCATTTGGCATATCACTGTAATTTTTTACGTTTGGTACTTATACTAATAGCTGACCCGTAAAAGGTAATGAAAGGTACTACGTTCTTCTTCTTTGTCAAGGAATTACTTCCAAGATTAAAAGTTATTAACTACTCGACGAATAAAAACAATAATGAAAAATGGCTACTTTTGACATAAATATTGTGAAAACCATAGTGTTTTATATTATCCTTGGTCACAACCTCTATCAAGGAGGAACTAATGTAATCTAAGAGTATCTATCTATTGAAGAATGTCATACTATAGGTACCTAATTTGTAACAAATGGTTTGGTACCTAATTGGTAACAAATGAAAAAGTAAATTGACCTAAGATCATTAAGCTCTTCACTTTGCCTTGGTGACATTTTGTTAGCGTGTATATTGTTTTTAAGTTTTTTTTACATTGGGTTACATGATTGAAGATTTTGTAAAGATCCCTAATCTTATTGAAAACATAAGCATAGCCTATGTTAGTCGGGTTTAGTGTAGCTTTCCATTGGTGAAATAATGTTTCAGAACCGTTACTAATTTCGGAGCCTATTCATTACAAACAAACATGTTTTACATCAGTATAATATTATAGTATAGATAGAAGATCTTATGTTGGGACCTTATTTCATCAATTTTATTTGATATTTCAATGTTTTTCATAACTATTTCATGGAACGTATTGTTATGTAAAGTATAACGAATGAAAAAACCAGGTCAGGGAGAACGTACTAACGAGCCATTTTTCTACAGAAATATTTAATGAGGTCAAAGTCGTGCCATCACATAATATTGATACAAATATCGACTGTTTGCTAATTGGGAGAATGATAATAATAAATACTATACACTCAAATTGCTACTGAGAAAGGGAGGTCTTTATCCATAAGTGGGCGGTGAAGGCAAACATCGTGAGGAAACCGGCATGTTCTGAGAACTTTAAAGAGTTTGAAGGACATGTGACATTCACCAACCCGCACTTGGCCAGCGTGGTGAGTTATGGCCTTATCTCTCTCGTCAAGAGAGAAGTTTCTGTGTCCCAGCAGTGGGAACGTTAATAGGGTGATGATGATGATATTGGGCGTCCTACGGCTGTATTTATGATGTCAAATTCAAAACTCTTTACTTATCTTAACAAACGTTAAACAAACATAAAACTTGTTTAAATATATATTAAAATAAAATGACATCTGATAGTAAAGTTAAAGTGTAAGTTATACGAGCTGTTGGCTTGCCTTGATTAATACATAAATAAAAAATGGTATGGTAATTAAAGTCAAAGTCGAAGTTATAGTCAAAGTCAAAACTTTAATTTCCTTAGAAGCACAGGGCATACATGGACAGGTCAACTTTAAGTTAATATAAAAAAAAACTAAAAATTAACATGGACATAACATTTTCTTGACAGTTTGCTTCAATATTTACACTGAGTTGTTCAAATAGAGTAACTAACATCTTAAAAGGTTTTGATCTCGCATCATGGTACCTCATATTTAGAGTTCCAAAGGTTAAAATGGGAGCTGAGACTTCGTAACGAAACTGTATCTAAAGAAACATGATAGATGGAGGGTTGATATTTTGAGAGGTGTTGTATTTCTAAAAACACAATAAATAAGTATTTAAAGGGGGCTCACATACAACAAACGTGATTTTTATAAATTTAAGCAGTTTTGTTTTTATTATTGCAAAAAGTGTAAAAACTGTACACGGAGTAGTATGAGTTTGCTCCATCTAGACTTTTCTATAGGTGTTTATGGTATCTATAATTTCACACACGCATGCAGAAAAACTCGTGTCATTACATTATTATATTACCAACTTAATAATGCCAATTAACCAACATTTTGTTTACGATGTATAATTAACGAGTCAATTTACGTTATTTATTAAAAAGCTTTTAATTTAGCGTTTAATTGAAGCGTTTAATTTATTAAAAAGCTTCATATTCGTCAAGTACTACCACACTGTCAAGTATGTATGGGATTACAAAACAGTTAGAAATTTACAGCAGATAAAATGACAACTGATGGTAAGGCTGTATGTGATATTAGCGGACGAAATCTTGTAAGTAAACCGTAACAATAGGATCAGATGAGGTGTCTAAGTGATCTATTGTCTTCAGTCTATTGTTATCCGTGGCAACACTTTCGGATAGAGTAACAATAGTGTGAGTTTCAGCAAATTAGCACTAGGCTAGTAACTATTATGTATCGAAAAAGGTATGTATTTTGTTATCAATAAATTTAATATTATATTTTCAGATATCCAGGTTTTTATGAAACCCGTCTAAGAACACTCGAGCAAAACTCGCGTTTCATACAAAACAAAATAATCGTTTCATCTGGAGCTACAATGCCACAGACAGACAGATAGACATAAGTACACATCTAACTTACAACACCCTTACAATGTATAATATTATGAAATACGCCGGGACCTACAGACAGATACAAAACATATTGATATTTGTAAGTTTTCGTGGGCTATTTAGGTTCAATATGCGAAAACATACACAACATAAATGGTTAGTAGTTATTAAAAATTAGAAGGTTTTAATTTTGTTGTCAGAAATTTATTTACTATTTCAATAAATTTATTGAACTGGTTTGTCATTAATTTAGGTTTATGAATGACGTTTTTTCATTTCTTTTTTAAACGTTGTTTTTATGAATACGACTGATAACGTATAAGGATAATTAATTTTAATTAAGAGGAATATAGTTTTAGAATCAAGGTTTTTTTTTATTCTAAATATTTACCCTATTTTATATACGAGTAGATATTTAAACTATTTTAACTGCAAACTAAAAGTTGTAAAGTACCTGAAAGTTATGTGGAGACTGAGACCTTATTGGGTATTGTTAAATAGTACTTCCATCCTTTCCTTCTTCTTGTCTTCTTCCCGCATAACATATCGTGCATACATTACATATACATTACTTATTCAAAATGACAACACATTCTACACTACACTCAAAAACTACACATCACTCAACAACAATAACACACCAAACACATAATACACGCAACTTAACAATACACTACATTTAATGTAAAAACCTGTCGTTGAAACTATTTGGTCACTTATTTCTAATTATTTGCTTCTATTTCATTTTGTTTCCGATTGTATTTTTAACTTAGTTTTGTTTGTTCCTTATTTATATTAAGCTTAGTTATTCTATTTTTATTAATTTTTTCTCCATTACTCTAGAAAGTTGTAATTATTGCCGCGAATTGGAGAGCCTGGTGCCCCGCAACACAGGTTTTATTAAACCCATCGCGGGCACCAGTCTCACACTTATTGCTCAATAATTCACTGCTCACTCCTACAATGTTTACCCTAGAGATGATTATGTAATAAGTGTTGAGAAAATAAATATCTTATTATTATTGTTAATTTTAAATTGTTAAATTATAACTACTAACAATTTATTTGTTTTTTTTTGTTTTTACCTCATTTTTTGTTGTCTGTACAACTTGGGTACTGAGCACTTTTGTTCGTGGTTCGAATCGATCCATTCTTGTAAAACATTGGATGCTTCGCACCGTTTTATTCTCTAATATTTTTCTCAAATGCTGCTGACTGCTTCAGTGGCGCGGTGGGCGAGGGTCCGCTTGCGGCGCTAGAGGTAGCGGGTTCGATTCCCGCCGAGGGTGCAAAGTGTTTGTATGTTCTGCAAGCACTTTCTCCTTGGTCTGGGTGTGTAATATGTATAATAAAAAAATATATATCTATATACGTATGACTATTATATTAAGTATATCAGATATCTAGTACCCGTAACACAAGCTTAGAGCATACCACGGGGCTAGATGTTGTTGTGTGAATTGTCTGGAAATATTTTATTATTTATTTATTTATTTGACCACAATCTCACCTGATGTAGAGTAACGTTGTGTTCTAAGATGGGGCGTGAAGACCAAGAAGACGACTTCTCCGGACCACATTATACGAAACACGAAAAAAGCTTGGAGGATGCTGAAGCCACGTGTGTTTTTGAAATAAGCCAGAAATAACAGTTTTATTTTAATCTTATTAATTATCAGTAAAAGCTTGTATTCAACAAGCATTTTATGATAATAACTTCAAAATTCCTCAACCAACCAAACCAATGGATGGGATTACAATTCATTAATTACCTTTTGTTCACGCGTATCTACTGTTTTCAGAAAATAATTGAATATTATTAATCGCCTTAAATGCTCACACTCGTGCAGTTTGAATTAATGCTTATGGCGTGGTTTTTCAATGGGCTTAAGAGTATTAAATATCCTTCTTGAGTTTTATTTATAGCGAAAGTATGTTCGTTGCCGGGAAAACAATTAAAGTAATTGAAAAAAAATGAAAATATGAAGAAATATTTATTTATCAAAATTAACAACCTATTGACATTAGCATTAGCCTCCACACTAGGCAGAGCAGAGCCTGTATCGTGTACACCAAAATAGTTACCAAAACGGATTTTCACAACAAAAGAAACTTAATTCTAGGAAATAATCTATAAAAATATGGAAACAATACCATCAAAATAAAATATGTATATACTATATATAAATATAGATATATACACGATTTGGCTAAGTGGGAGGACACTCGAGTTTCATTCCGAAGGTCGTGGGTTTAAACCCCGCCGCGCACCTCTGGATTGTTCTTCTTGAGAAATTTATGTGCGCTTTAAACACGTGCTTTAACGGTGATGGCAAACATCGTGAGGAAACCGGCATGTTCTGAGAACTTTAAAGAGTTTGAAGGACATTGTGACATTCACCAACCCGCACTTGGCCAGCGTGGTGAATTAAGGCCTAATCTCTCTCGTCAAGAGAGAAGTCCCTATGTCCCAGTAGTGGGAATTATAATAAATCTTGAATCTTGAACAAATTAGGGTTTGATTTTTAGGAAGTCTAAAGCAGGTATTGATTTTTCGTGAATAATGAGAATTTAGGTAAAAGGTCTTACATATTTATTGTACGCAGCAATCTAGCATTTAAATGAAAACAACGGTGCCATTTTAGGCAAGATATATAAGAAAAGCTAATAATTTTAAGAAATCATGATCCAGTACAAAATCTCCAGTACAAATAAAATTTAGTAACAATGATACGAATATTCACAATAGTCTCAATTTAAAAAGGAGCAGAATGAAGAAATCGTAAAGGAACCGGAAGAGACGACGAAAACGTGGTTTTTGTTTTCTCAGCAAAGTGAATCTGAGCTTATTTTGCCGGCCCTCACATTTGGCACAACAATTTCCTTTAGGGCCTGCTCTTAATTGCTGGTTTAATAGATTACTGTTCTCTGGTTGTTAGCAATAAAGGAACCACTCAAACTCAAATAAGAGTCAAGAGAGAGAAGAGACACATTTTTGCATAAATGTGCGATGCCTGGGAGTGTGTGGAGAACTAGCGACCATACTTTCGTTCGTTTAATAACAAGATAAAGAAAAATCCCCTCATCCTCTAGTTATTGAACTGAATTGTAAGACAAAGACGAGTGCCTATTTTTAGTGGCTGGGTTAGTTAAGCTTACTTTAAGTAGGTTAATTAAGTTAAGTTACTAAATGTTAAATAAGTAAGTAAATAAAAGTTATTATTATTCTTATTCTAGTTATCATTTTCAAATTATATCAGCAGGCGGGAAGCACTTAGGCACGTATGCATACGCCACCAGCTATGAATGACCTTACATTTGATTGTTGCTTCACCCTTCAACTGTTCAAATAGCTAAACCGATTACCATAAAACTGGCCGTTTCGTGATGTATGAGTTAAACACCCAGTCCAAGTAGGAAAAAGCTTGCAGAAGATACAAACACTTGACCCCTGGGCGGGAATCGAACCAGCTACCTATTGTGCTATGATAGTTTGATACCCTGTACGGGTATCTTTGTAAACATTAGATTGTTTATTACCACTATGACTACTAATCATATTTTTCAAAAGACTCCACCGATTTTATTAATAAAAATATATCTAAGATAAGAAAACTTTCGATTAACCCAACTTTCGTACAAAATAAAATAAATCCAAACCGATTTATCCATTTACAAAAGTCAAAAAATGTCACAGACAAAAGGATAGTGTGTCTTAACCACCAACGCCACCACGCGTGTCTATCGCACTATCCTTTTACATTTTTGTGATTGTAGCTCTCAAACACACTTGTAGCACCCCTCTTTTTGCGTTGGTGGTTATTTATAGTCTCATTGACGGTGACTCTTTCATTCTGAAACATTTAAATTCCATGGCGCCTACCAGCCGCCATTATTGTGTCTCACGTGACGTTTAAAGATGTAGCTATACCTACATATTTTAAGATCTAGCTATACCTACATATTTTAAGATCTAGCTATACCTACATATTTTAAGATCTAGCTATACCTACATATTTTAAGATCTAGCTATACCTACATATTTTAAGATCTAGCTATACCTACATATTTTAAGATCTAGCTATACCTACATATTTTTAGATCTAGCTATACCTACATATTTTAAGATCTAGCTATACCTACATATTTTAAGATCTAGCTATACCTACATATTTTAAGATCTAGCTATACCTACATATTTTAAGATCTAGCTATACCTACATATTTTAAGATCTAGCTATACCTACATATTTTAAGATCTAGCTATACCTACATATTTTAAGATCTAGCTATACCTACATATTTTAAGATCTAGCTATACCTACATATTTTAAGATCTAGCTATACCTACATATTTTAAGATCTAGCTATACCTACATATTTTAAGATCTAGCTATACCTACATATTTTAAGATCTAGCTATACCTACATATTTTAAGATCTAGCTATACCTACATATTTTAAGATCTAGCTATACCTACATATTTTAAGATCTAGCTATACCTACATATTTTAAGATCTAGCTATACCCACATATATTAAGATCTAGCTATACCCACATATTTTAAGATCTAGCTATACCCACATATTTTAAGATCTAGCTATACCCACATAATTATTTTGAATGAAAGTCCCTCGCCGCGTTTGTCTGTTTTATGTTCGGCTTTTCCTCGAAAGCTACAGAACGAATCTTTATGGAATTTTCTGCAATAAGCAGATTGATTCAGGAAGTTTTGGTGTATAACTTCTTAAGGTTGTGTGAGAATTAGTTGAATTATAATGAAGACCTCTGTGGCTCTGTGGACGAAGCTTAGCCTGAGGCGCAAGTGGTTGCAGGTTCGATTCCCCCGGGCGACCATTTTTCACGATCTATAATTTCTGGTTTCGGGTCTGGATGTTTCTATGTATCACAAGTATGTAATATACAGAGTAGACAGAGAAGAGAAGAGTTTCTTGATCATAGAGGTTTGTAGTTATGACTTACATAAACCTTAAAAAAAGCTTCAAGCGCAGAGTCCACTTTTTAACATTCACTCTTCCGCAGGTCTACAAACTCTTATTTACCGTTATGTCAACCCGTTAGCTAGTTAGTTTATTGTTTTTAGTATTTTTTACGCCTTGGGTTACATAATTGTGTTTTGGTAAAGCTCCCTATTCTTTGAGAAAATAAAACATAGCCAATGTTACTCGGGTATAGTGTAGCTTTTCATTGGTCAAAGAATTTGTTCAGATACGTTCAGTTGTTTCGGAGTATAATATTAGTATAGATGTAGGATTATGCCACTACTAAATAATGATGGGTCCGCGGGTTTTCCCGCGTGTTTAAAACTAGTTATTATGTTATCATTTTAGTCCGTTTTGTTTAATTTTATTACATTTATTTCTTTTTTTTTAATGTTTATCTTTTAGTCGTCGCTCGTGATGCTTTGTGTTCCAAGGTCTCGTCTGAAAATCAGCGCGCCTCCGCGCTCTAAGTGTGGGGTTGCATTATGCTGAGGCGGGGCCTTTTGACACAAAAATGTTAAAAGAAAACTTTCAATGATTTTCAAATAGCTATTCAACGATACCACACATGACATAGTTAGATGACTTTATTTTTTTAATTAAGTAGTCGGCATGTTGAATTTTCACTAACGTCATGTCCTTAGTGACACTCGACATACTAAGAAAAACCGATTGACGTACGAATCATAGAAATCGGCCCAGGCGTTTGGTCTGCTTAAGGGACAAAGGAACATGTACACATAACCACTCCTTTGCGTTGCCGCAGTCGGGTAAAAAAGAGCATCTGAATATCCCTTAACACTTATCTGAGCAACAAAAAGGCCGAAGGAAATTAAATAAAACATATTTTTTAAAGTAATACAACATTTATTCAACACATAATACACATTACACATACACATTTATTATTACATACATGACACGTTACACATAGACACAGACAGAAAACCTTTATTTCATAAAACAAACATATTTATAGTTTATATTATAAGTAAGTTTCACATATTACGTTACATTTGTAACGTTTATTAACTATATTGTTATAACATATTATATTCTCTTTATTTAATTTAACACATTTATTATAATACTTTGAGTTAGATTTTAACATTTATACACCAATTAATTTTATAATATGTGTACTAAGTTTATGACTTCTAATTAATTATTCTTAGTATTTTCAAACGTATTTCTAATTTTTTTAAACTTTTATTAACTATATTGTAAAAATAAATTATATTTTCTTTATTTAATTTAACACATATATTATAATACTTTGAATGATATTGTTTTAATTTCTTCACCAATTAATTTTATGATATAAGTGTACTAGGTTAATGATATTATCAGAAGTATTTTCAAGTTAAATTTGTTAACTTTTATTAAATATATTGTTAAAATAAATTATATTTTCTTTATTTAATTTAACACATTTATTTTTGTACTTTGATTCATATTGTTTTCGTTTGTATAACAATACATTTTATGTTTTAAGCGTACTAGGTTTTTGAAAAAAGCCGAGCTGGCTAAGTAGGAGGACACTCGACTTTAATTCCAAAGGTCGTGGGTTCAAACCCCGCCACGCATATCTGGATTTTACTTCTTGAGGAATGTATGTGCGCTTCAAACACGTGTTTTAACGGTTAAGAAACCGACATGTTCAAATAACTTTAAACAGTTTGAAGGACATGTGTCATTCGCCAACCCGCACTTGGCCTGCGTGTTGAATTAAGGCCTTATCACTCTCGCCAAGAGAGAAGTCCCTGTGTCCCAGCGGCGGGTCCTAAATTTTGATTCTTCGACGTCTTCCTCAGTTTTTAATATTGCTTTTGGATTAATTTGTTATCCAGGTTTCTTTTTTTGTGAGTTTGTACGAAGTCAATTGAAGACTCAGATTTTACTACTAAGAACTTCATTCGGTCAGGCGTTTCTCAGACTAGCAGGTGATATATTTATGAACAAGTATTTAATATATTGTTCGTATAACTTTTTTCGTGTTTATTTCAAAATCATTAGAATGGTAATAAAATAATATTTTTTTAGGAAAAATATTATTTGCTGGCCTATTTAATTTTTATCTGGTTAATTTTATAAAATCTTGATGATTTGGCTGTAAATATAGAGGTTAATGGCATCTGTTGGCTGATAGCTAAACGTGCATGAAAATTGTAAACTTTCATGATTTGATGATCTTGTCAAATTAAGTTGCCTATATAATAAAATTGGCAATTGTTGAATATAACCGTGAAGGTAACAAAATAATCGCGACCATGTCGCATAATATATTCACTTTATAATTAGTAATTATCTTAAAATCATAAATACAAAAGATACATATTTATTATTCACTAAAATAAATTCAACGTTGTGTAAGTTTAGGTGTGTACCTAATGATCTCTGATTTTAACGATTTCATATATATTTCAAAATTAAATAGAGGTAGGTACGAGTAATTGAAAAAATATATGTTTGTAGTGCTGTGCCATTAATGCTTATACCCGATTAAAATAATATTAACGCCCATTAAATACATATAAAACTAAACGAACCACACTTAAAAATCGTTAAATCAGTTAAATCTATATCAATCAAATTTATAACGTACCTATTTCATTTGGCCATTTTATGACAATATCTTAGATTGCGTAATAATATAATTTTAGAAAAATATTTTCTTTTTGCTAATTGAGGTCTTGATATTATAATAATATTCATTTTTTTATATACGTGTACAAAATAAATTTGATAAGTATGAGAATTTCTTCGTGTAATACGTAATTTATAGTTATACACTTTTGTAATTTAAATAAACACTTTGCTAATGTATTCTATATTTTATACAATATAATTAACATTTTTGACAATAAAGCTAAATTTAAAATATAGGGAAACCCCCCAATTCCAAAGCCTTAATTATGGTGTTTAATTAAATGTGTGCGAACATTAAATTAAACACCATAATATTTAGTAATGTGAACAATCGCGCCAAACTCACCTTTCATACAAAAAAAAAAACGGAAATCGCGCCATCCGTTCGGGAGCTATGATGTCCCAGACAGACAGACAGACACGTCAAACTTATAACACCCCTCTTTTTTGATCGGGGGTTAAAAATACAATAGTAACGCGAATATTATTAAGAACAAGAACAGATAAATCTTTAATTTCATTTATAATATACCAATTACTAAGTCTTGGCAAATCCTTTAAACTAGTTATCTAATACGAGTAGTACATAAAAATTTTAAATTACCTAAGAATCACAAACAATTAACTACCTAACATTCATTTATGAACATTTATGATTTTTTTTATATATTTTATAATAAATTTATATGAAGTATTGTTTTAAACGTTTATATTTCATATTTCGACAAAAATACAATATTAACGCGAATATACATGGGAACAAGAACAGAAACATCTCTCTAATTACATTTATAATATACCAAGTAAAAAGTCTTGGAAAATACTTGAAAATAGAGATAATCTAATTCATAAAAAAACACTTTTATAATATCCCAGGAATCATGTACAATTAACTAACTAATTTTATATTAAATATAATATTTTTAATATGTTATATTTTTATTAAATACTAGCTGCAAAAGTTGTTTTGCATAATGAAAAATCGATGTTGGCCGATTCTCAGACCTACTCAATATGCTCACAAAATTTCATGACAATCGGTCAAGCCATTTCGGAGGAGTACGGATACGAACATTGTGACACGATAATTTTATTTATAAGATTATATTTTGACAAAATACAATAGTAACTAGAATAAAATAGAAAGCTTTTAGGCCACGTTTCGGACACAAGAAGTCTACTGCAGATTAGCTTCTCTTAATCACAACGAGGCCAACCAACACTTGCCTCGCTTGGCAGGCGGAATATATTTATATAATACCCCATTATACCCATTATAATTTATTTATATTAGAGCAGATCTTTTGGTCTGGCTAAAGTTAATAAATCAATAAACTATAAGACAGCAGATTGAAGTTGTCTCACGTCTTAAATGTTTGACGGAGTAACTCTGCGTTCACCCGGACTAGTCACATTCTGATTTATGTAGCATCCGAGTCAGTGGCAGCAGTATTTCAATGCCAGTGTCCTTACGTAGTGGATATTCCATCCATTCGTACCAAGCGATTCTCATTCACCTTCATAGTTCGCACTGCACGGATTTGGCATTCGCACCGAATCGGTGTCTGTTGTTTTTCAAAAACTACTGCTAATCGATCAATTTACATAAAATATAAAAAGGCCAGTCATTTGTAGATAATTTATAACTTGCCTTCTCTATATTGTAAATATTTATATTAGTTTTTACACATACACTGATTTAATTTCTTGATCACAAATTGAAAATTCACTGATTACGAATTTTATTACACTTAATAACACTTTGAGTGTACACTTTATAATATTACAGATAAAACACTTTTAGCAGTGGTCTTGCTGCGCTGAGCTTGAGTAATCACCACGCGCACTTCAGAGCGATGGTGATATCACCATCGGATTCATTCTGAACTTGTGTTAATGTATGGTAACAACAAGCATTGTTGTGATGTGATGTTGTTGCGTTTGATTTCATTCCGGTAACTGGTACGGTAATCTAAGGTAAGGAACGCTGCAGGTATTGCTGCAAGGCATAGCTACATACTGATATATGTTCAAAACACAAATTAGTTCTTTGTTAACGCTGTTCTGCCTTTGTCATTTTTATTTTCACTCACCATAGTACCATAGAATATTTTTTAAAAAGAAGCCAACCTGTAATGGCCTCTCGGACGGGGCTGTTCTAAGACTACAGGATCCCTCACTTGTACTATATAGTGTTGGGGCTGCTCTAAAATAGAGGGATAGTATTCTTGTGGAGCTGCCATAAATGATCCTGCTTCATAGATGTTAGCTGTAGTTATACCTCGTCTAATTGGTATTCCTAATTCATAATTATTCTGTTCTCGGAGTAGAACATCATATGAAAAACGGCGTTGAGAACCGTTGTATTCGCAGTTTCCTGTAGGAGTGGGCGCGTAATACATTTGGGATCGTTGAAACTGACGTATGTCGCTCGATGATTGTGGCGACCCTGGCTGTGGTAAGTGCTGCCGGCTTTGGTCCCAAGGTTCTTGCTCATATTCCACGTGCCTTGGATGCGAAGGCAACTGTATCCTCTGTGGCGGCATCGGTGATCGAATAGGGGGATATTGCGGGAAAGGTTGGCAATATCTATAAGTTGGAGGTATTTGTGGTAACCTTCTTTGAGGTGAATATACCCGTGGAAGTGTCCAAGGTTCAATGGACCTCAACAATGGTTGTGGTTGAACGCGAAAGAAAAATCGCGGTTGGGATTTTGGTGTTGGAGTATATGTGGGTTCTAGATTTTCGTTTCGATAATGTTGCGGTGATGGAGATAAATTAACTTTCTGATGACGTGCCAGTGATGGTGACAGATTTGAAGGCGATCGGGAATTCGACTGGGATGGCTGTGTCCGTATAGTTTTTGGAAATTTTGGAATTGCTCCCAGATTTGGACTGAATTTAGGCTTCGGTGGCGGCGTCAAAAGTGTCGGTGAAAACGAAGAAGTCGGTGAAGGGGGAGTTATTGTAATTATAGGCAGCGAATTCGAATAAAGCGTATCAAATTCTTTTTCGAATGTACGCGTCAATGACAGTGAGTGGGATATTGTTTGTAAAGGTATTTCTTCTGTTATAGGTGTTGTTTCTCCCATCCAATATCTTGCTTTGCTTATATTTTCTTCCTGAAAATTATTTGCCTCGCTCTGTGATATGTTATCTATTGGGCGCGAGGCGTATATGCTCTTTGGCCATCTGGGTTTTGCTTCAGTGGTCGTATCGATCTCAATATTGCCTAAGTTAGAATCAGGTGGGCTGGAGGACCGCTCAGACCTGAGTTTACAGATGTAACAGAAAACCGATGACAGGCATTCTCGTAGCACGGTACACGGCTCACAGTAAATAGAAACAGATCGGGCGCTAGTTGGTTCAGCGCCATTAGACAGAGCGCGATTAGGTGGAACTAGGCCATTGTCACCATCGTTTTCTATTAACGAATCGAATATGCAGTCTTTGTGTATGTGATCACAAAGCTTACTGCATTTGCCATTTTTGTTACGCCGTTGTTGAGTGTCGCTGCTTGATGGTTGTCGGCTGCTTTGACTGTCGTTCTCCCCGTCGTGTTTGGAAATACTGCCCTCTCTCGGCGTGCTGACGTCGTCTCCGCAGAGGGGACTGGCCGGCACCGACTCGGAGTCCCTGGTGTACTGTTCTGTGGAGTGTTCGATACGGAAGATGTATCCTGGACGGGAAACCAGTTTATTTTCGGAGTTCGGCGATTCTTGAGGGTTCGGATGATTCGGGCGAACATGCCCGAATCTGTCTTCAGGTCACGGCTCCCGCCTAGCTCGATACCATTCTTTTGTCCTCTCTCTATTATGCACACGGCGCCATGTTTCCGGGTTGAATTCTGAAAAGAAACATTAGTTTAGAATAATATAAATTTGACTCTAATATACTGTAGACGTTGATTGGTAAAACTCAGGAAGTGATAAAGGAGGTGGCCCCGAACATTGTCGTTATGCCAACTAATAGAAAGGATTGTTTATACTCGTATTCACATAATTGAAATCCAAAAATAACAAAACACTCTTAGGACGCTTCAATACGAGCAGAAACTTGTTGTGACTATGCATCACATGCCTTGCTTCAAGGCCATCTCTGACCTATGAGGAAGGATATTGAGTTTTATTGATTACATTTTTTTTAGGACCGTCCTCAAATATACATAAAAATAGACAGGACCATCCCCTACTAACGAGTTTGGTCGTAGGTTTGTGAAGGTTGAAAATACGAGGTAAAGCTAGTAAGAAGAGGAAGGATAGGGGCTTTGCTCAATCAAAAATCTGAAAGGATTAAGGAAAATAATTAAATCAAGTAATTAATTCGATGTAATCATCATCATCATTTCAGCCATTAGACGCCCACTGCTGGACATAAGCCTCCCTCAAAGACGACCAATCATTCCGATCGGTCGCCACTTGCATCCACCGTGAGCCAGCAAGTTTGACCACGTCATCTGCCAATCTTGTTGGTGGGCGTCCGACGCTGCGCTTGCCGATCCGCGGCCTCCATTCGATTTGATTGTTTCGATGTAATAGAATATCCAACATTTTGTCAGGATGAGTAGTTCCAGGGACATTATAAATTTAATTTAGAAACTGTCATCAAAAATTCAAATATCGCGTTTCCTTACATTTCAACCCAAGATCAAATAAAATCATAAAAATAATAAAATCATTTATTTCGTATAATACAAGATATTCACGTCAATTACATTTGTATATAAGTTTTACTTTCGTAAAAACTATACATGGATTATGATTGTTTAATAAATTAATAACATGTAAATGCGGAAAAAAAATACTTAGGAATACTTAGGATGTTCCAGGGATATGACAGATTTCATTTTGACAAGTATCATTAAAAATGAACAACTCGCCAACGCTTTTTATTTAAACACAAGATAGAAAGTCTAGGATAAGTAGTTTCAGAGATATTAAAGTTTACATTTCGACAGCTATCATCGTAAATGTAGGACCCGCCAACTCATTTCATTTAAACTCAAGATCGAGTGTCTTGAGTAGTTCCAAAGATCTGACAGCTTAGATTTTGACAGCTATCGTCAAAAATGAAACATACGAATCTTCAAAAATGTTCACGAGAACATCTTTCATTTGAAACCACGATCGAATGTCTAAGATGATTCGTTCCAGAGATAAGATAGGTTCAATTTTGACAACTGTTATCGAAACTGAAGGACTGGCCAAGGCCATTAATTTGAAACCAAGTTCGAATATCTAGGATGAATAGTTCCAGAGATATGATAGTTTTAATTTTGAAACTTTCATCAAGAATAAAAAAAAATCAACCCCAGATCGAATATCTAGGATGAGTAGTTCCTGAGATATGAAAGTTTAAAAGATCTCGCCAATACTTTTCATTTGAAACTAAAATCGAATTTCTAGGATGAGTAGTTCTAGGGATATGACAGTTTAGATTTTGAAAGCTGTCTTAGAAAAATAAGGCTTCGTAAGCACCTTCCATATTTCTATATGGCGTTCAACTGAATAACATCTTTTTCACTTTATAATTTTATTTAACTCGATACTGGCAAATTGTCCAAAAAGTTAAGTCCAATTACAAGAAACTGAACTTGAGACAATGATCGAATGTTAAGAATGAGTAGTTCCAGAGATATGATAAATTTAATTTCGACAATTATCATTGAAAATGAAATAATTCAGCCAACGCCTTTCATTTGAACCCGAGATCGAATGCCCAGGATAAGTAGTTTCAGAAATATGAAATTTTAAATTTTGACAGCTATCATCGTAAATGTAGGACTCCCCAACTGATTTCATTTAAACCCAAGATCGAGTGTCGTGAGTAGTTCCGAAAATCTGACAGTTTAGATTTTGACAGCTGTCGTCGAAAATGAAGGATTTGTGAACACCTTTCATTTGAAACCAAGATTGAATGTCTAGGATGAGTAGTTCCAGAGATATGATAGGTTTAATTTTGAAATGAATATACAAACCTCTATTTAAAGCAACTATACTTACTTTTACGATCCATGAATTTTTCTTGGGTTAAGTTGCAGTTAATGTACTTAAAATACTACTACTCAACTGTTAAACACTCTTTAGCTGTCCGAATAAAGTTTTTTTTGGTTGCAATGATTAAACAAAATTTGAAATAGAAATGTTTTCTATATTTTAACAAAATATCATCACTTTCATTCATTCATAATCACTTTTTAATTAAAACCAATAAATTAACAAAATATAACCCTTTAAGATGGTAATTACTTAATCAAAAAGAAAACCTTTGAAATCTCTAAAACAATCACAACACTATCCCAAAAACTAGTTTCAAACCCGAAATTGGCCAAAACCTAATTTTTTCACAATTCAGTATGTTAGCACCGAAACAGTGCGGGTACATAAGCGGCTATGTACAGGTTGTCACATGGACTGCGGCGGGCAGGGCCAGATGCAGCTTAAATGGGAGTCTAGGTCACGCCCCCCTCATTGCCCGCCCAGAACCAGGCTGGGCGCAGTCGCGAACCTTAACGGTAACGCAGCCCGTAGCTTAAACCACTCTTAAACCACCTATAGTCCTGGCAACGGATTTACTCATTGCATTGCGAGCGCTGGAAGGAAGCGGACGTGTCCACAGATTTTTTTTTTTTTTATAAATTTTTTTTTCTTGTTTGTATTAGCTCCTCTGTTATTTTCCCTCTTCTTTATGAATTAAATTGAAGAATATAAAACTTACATACAAAAATACTGAAGTGAAGATGGGTGGGTCACGACACATTTAGATGTTAATTCTTTAATGGATGCTCAAGCCCCGTCTTGGACGACCTAAGACTATTCTGATGTACACGAAGGACTACGTAATGAAGCATTGCTAATGCGACTTTACATAATCCGTAACTACCTAGGAATTCTAGAATTAAGCGCTGCTAGTCCTAGCTAACCTATCTCACTCGTAGAATGTTCACTAATTAGACAAAGCTACCCTATAGACATAACATCATTTGGGGGGCGTTGCCATTTTCGCCATTTTTGGTGGGTGGGTTGAGCAAGTATTTCGTGTTGTGTTTCAAGAAAGGCACAGCTGTCTACTTTCTGGTGAATCCGCGTAGCTAGCGTAGCCATTATCAATATTTTAGAACTAATTTTGGTTTTATCGCATTATGCCTAAGTAGTAATGTATTTTATTTATTTATTTGTTGCATCATGTGGTTACAATAAAGGTGTTAACATATTATATATAGATTCCCTGACATGAACCCCGTTGGGGCATTACAACTTCAACTTAACTTAAGATGTATCCTATAAGTACTATATTTATAAACTATACTATGTGCCTACTATGACAGAATACAGACGATGTGAGTGACGCAAGCATACAGAGATCTTTGTCATGTGGACATCTGACAAGATAACACTGTGCGACCGGTACGGACTTACACGAACACTCTTGAGCGCTGTGCGTAAAGTGTGGGAAGGCAATTCATTCCTCTGTTGACCATTTTGCTCTAATCTGAAGTCACAGAAGACATACGTCTCTATTCTGTTATAATTATTAATAGCTAGCACGTTGCGAAGAGCTTTTGCGAATACATTTTAAAAGTAGCTAACTACATTTCCTTAATATTGATGTAAAACAATACGCTTTGTTTGATATATTTACTAACTATTCTTCAACATATTCCCAACCCAAATATAACCCAACGAAATATCTTAGATTTGAGTTTGACATGAACAAAATTCTAAAACGTCGCGTTGCACATGCCTAGAGTTGATTAAATATTTCGTACGTTAAGGCGCACAGCTTATGTACCTAGTTCTTTGACTTTGACGTTTGCATGGACAAAGTATTATACAGTTGCAATGCTATCGTGTCGAGTACACTCGAGCTTAAACCTTTCGCTCGTCGCCTTACGCACAGCTCGCGTACCCAGGAAATTACGTAGGTGAACTGCGAATCAATACTATCTAGGCCAAGGACTATTTAGGTCAGGGACTAGTTTCGACCTATATTCACAATCTAGATCAAGGCTTTCAAGTGAAAAAGTTTATAAAGTCAATTTCAGTTTATAGGGAAGGGAAAAGTGCATAGCATTGTCATTTTGACAAGTGTTGTGTTGTTATTTCCGCCTATCAAAATGTAACTGCAGCCGAAATAACTGCGCAACAACGCGAGCCTTATCTAACGGAATATAATGACCCTTCTATCTAACATCGAATAGAACTGAATGGATGGATCTGAGCCTTCCTTACCGTTCCATCGTAATGGGGCGTGGCATATCCGCCACGCTTGGCATGCGGGTTAGCGAGCGCAAGATTACCAGACTGCGCGACAAATGAGTAGTTAATATTTTGATGTTGTGTTTCAGGGAAACGTCGCTGCCCATCTTCTGGCGGTTGGTTCCTTTGGCCGGTTTCTACGGCACACACAAAAAAGCTATTATTCCATATTCTAACGTCTTTGTCGTAGTAACATAATCATACCTACATACATTATGTGTGATAGGTGACTATCACCCATAGTACTCGCTCTGCTTAGTTTGGAGTTAAGTGATGCTGTGTGAATTATCCGGGAATATGTATGTATTATTTTATCTGCCGTAGGACATACATAAATCTACCTAATAGATACTAGTTATTTCTAGTTATTTCGGTTGAAGGCTGCCTGCACCCACCGTGAACCTGCGGCCTTCAGCAAGTCGTCTGTTTATTCATTTTTGGGCGTATTTCGATGCGTTTGGCGTAATGTACGTTTTGACTTTGAGTTTGACGTTACAATGAACAAGTTATTGTAAATCGCGTCGTAATGGTGTCGGGGTGAGGCGGAGCAGGTAACCCTTCGATCGTTTCAGCCTCACCTTCGGAACCCGCTGCGCAATAATGAACTAGGTCTGGGACTGCTATGTACTCTGAAGCTCATCATCATCACCCTATTAACGTTCCCACTGCTGGGACACAGGGACTTCTCTCTTGACGAGAGAGATTAGGCCTTAATTCACCACGCTGGCCAAGTGCGGGTTGGTGAATGTCACATGTCCTTCAAACTCTTTTAAAGTTCTCAGAACATGCCGGTTTCCTCACGATGTTTGCCTTCACCGTTAAAGCACGTGTTTAAAGCGCACATAAATTTCTCAAGAAGAAAAATCCAGAGGTGCGTGGCGGGGTTTGAACCCACGACCTTCGGAATGAAAGTCGAGTGTTCTCCCACTTAGCCAACACGGCTTCACGGCTATGAAGCTCTATGGAAGAATTTTTATCTCGTTTCATTTCGTAATACTAGTAAGTACCTAAACCTTGTGTGTAGTGTTTATATACGTAAATACTCGTACTTGTACGATGAATATGGTGTGGACAATTGGACATATCAATGTATCTTTTGAGTTTCAGTTTAGTTTAGTCCTTCGGTAATGGAGTCGCCGGTCGTCGGGTTTAAGGTCCGACAAAATCGAATGCTCGTGTGATCTCTAGCATTGAAAGACTATTGCCACTGAGCTGATCCTACAAAAAATACTGAGAGACTGATTCGACAGAGTAAGACACGACTAGGTGTGAACACTGCATTGCTTGGAAGTTTTGTAAACTGTACTGTAACTGTACAAAGGCTTTTCTTCTGGACACGTTATGTGTGAAAACAGAGTATATTATTATTAGTATATTTGCAGGTTCTAATGATGGAGCTACATTATTGCGAGTATGGACGTTAACCGTAGGAGTAGCCACGACTTAACGCAATAATTTGACAACGGCATTGACAATGCCGTTTGGCGTTAGATTCAGATTCAGATTTATTTATTTCACCTTATTATAACAATGGTTGCTATACTAGGTAAGTCATTTTATACATTCTTTCTTAGTTAAATTATCCATAAACAAAAAATCCGATTTTTTGTAATTTGTCAATTAATTCAATACATTTTCCAAATAAATGAGTTCATAAATTAAATCATGAAATTATTTATCAATAGACACATATGAAAAAGTAAATTAAATATTTATCAGACTTAAACAATAAATTAACTAATTTATTGACTTAGACTAAAATAATCACTTTAATATCATTATTAATTCAGGATTACGCTTTTAAGGGTTAATTTTGGAGCTGATCATCTTGCAAAAATATTCTGTCAGGTTAAAATTCATGAATTCGCTTAGGCTATAAAAGGGATTAACTGTAAAGAAATATTTGATTTTTTGTTTAAACTCAGATAGAGACTCTAGGTTTGTTATAGACAGAGGCAGTTTGTTAAATATTCATATATTAGTATATTCTCCCTGTTTTTGTACTTAGGCTTATAGCTCAAGTGGCGGTAGGTACATCAAAGAGCCATACTACGACAGTGTTAATGTGCGCGACGATCTTTGTGCATTTGTAGCATCCACCATATTCTTTTTCTTTTTTCCTCTTTTCTTAATTCGGTAATGGTTCCTTATACTATATATTTATATATTATAGTTTATTTAAGTGATTGACCCACTCGATAAGATTGTATTGTTATAAAACATACGCGACGAATTGATAACCTTTTTATCCGTTTATCCGTTAAAGTCGGTTAAAAATGAATGAACGAAGTAAATTGAACAACAGTAAGAAATTGTTTGTTGATTGTTGTACAATCAATGTTTAACTAAGACTTTAAATGGCCGAAAAAGCTCTATTGGGTAAATCAATACAAATGATTGCTGTCACTGATATATATATTTTAGGTAGAATTTATTGAACTCTTCAACAAACTGCTACAGCTACGGTGATATTGGCGATGCAAAGATTATCCACACGCCTCTAGCGGCGAAATTTAGTAACTGTCTAAGAACGACACTTTGTTTATTTGTTGTAATTCTGATATTTGTATTTATTGTTTATGTTTTTCCCTGACGTTCATTGTAACGAAAACTGTCAAAGTGTCGTTCTTAGACAGCTTCACAATTTTGACACTAGAGGCGCTAGTTAGAATCTTTGCATCGCCAATAAAATAAGACTGATTAAAGGACTCACAGACTGACTTTTAAATTTGGCGTTCGAGAGGTACGTGTATGGTGCGGCAAGCTTAGCATTTTACGTAGGTACGTTGCACGTACGTTCGATTATTTTCATACAAAGACCACAGTTCGGCGTGCGTACGGCGACCATTCTAGGTGTCGTGCGTACGCGTTAAGGTCGCTTCTTAACCGACTTTCAACGAAAAAAGGAGGTTATAAAGTCGTCGCGTATTTTTTTATTTGTTTATGTGTGCTACCTCAGAACTATGATCTCCGTAGACCGATTTCGATGATTAGTTTTTCAAATTAAAGTTATTGCATGCAAGTTTCTTTAAGATCTCATTTAAGTATCATAACAATCGTTAAATGTAGTTCTGGAGTCACGGCGTTGTCTGCGGAAACATCGTATTATCTCGCGGTACAAAACAATGAATAGCCTTTTTTGATAAATAGGCTATAGAAAACGGGAAGAATTTTGCAAATCGGACCAGTTGTTTCTGAGCCTAGCTTTATAATATTATGTCCTCATTTTATACTGAATTTGGTCGGTCCTAGGTTCGAATCTCACGTGATTTTGAGGTTTATTTTACTTTTGTGATTGGTTCTTTGTTTGTTGAGTGTTTTTGAGCCATTTAACCCCCGACCAAAAAATAGGGGTGTTATAAGTTTGACGTGTCTGTCTGTGTGTCAGTCTGTCTGTCTGTCTGGGACATCATAGCTCCCGAACGGATGGAGCGATTCTAATTTAGTTTTTTTTTGTATGAAAGGAGAGTTTGGCGCGGGTGTTCTTAGACATGTTTCAAGAAAATTATGTTTTATGTTTAAAAGTTATGGGGATGAGAGTGGGGATGGAAAGCCGAAAATCTGCAAACGTACTCGAGTGGGGCATCAAATGAAAGAGCATCGCGTGCACATTACAAAATATTATGGTGTTTTATTTTTAAGGAAATTCAGGCATTGAAATCTGGGGTTTTCTTAACTTTTAAATTTAGATTTATAGTTTCACGAACTTAAAAAAAGGAGAAGGTTGTATTTTCGTTATTTCGGCATGTATTTTTAGATCTCGAGGTGTTTGTGATTGTTTAATTTAGTGTTCCCGCATCTTTTTGGGCATTTTCATTATAACGGAATTCAAAAAAGGAGGAGGTTTTAAATTTGCCGTGTATATTTAGTTCTCGAGTTTTCAATTTGTATCGGAAATGTCGGTAAATGGTTGCACCCACGGGAGGAGATGAAGGAAAGCTCTTATGCCGGTGCTCGCGGCCCGAGTTATATTCGATCCACTTATATTATAAATGCGACAATTTTCTGTGTGTGTCTGTTGTTTTGTCCGTATTTTACGGCAAATCGGCTCAACCGATTAGCTTAAAATTAGGACATAGGCTACTTTAATTTTATTTCTAACTAGTGGCCCGCCCCGGCTTCGCACGGGTTTTTATTCAATTTTTTTTCCCGGCAGTTTTTAGATTTTTTTCTCGCCTTTTAAACCTTCCCTAGACCTCCACGAATGTGCGTTTTTAAAGACTATGATAAGATAAATCCGTTCAGCCGTTCTCGAGTTTTAATCAGACTAACGAACAACGATTCATTTTTATTTATATAGTTTCATATATATTTCAAACTGAAAGTCGGTTGTTTTTTGTTAAAAATGAACTTTTGACATCGACAAGACACTTAAGGTTACTGAAATTTGGTTCACAGATGTTCTAGAGCATGAAAAAGCATAGGTACTACTTCTTACAGAGTTAAAATATGTCATTCGCGGAAAAATCCATTCTAGCGTTGGAAACACTTCAGGGCACTGAAATTTGGTACACGGGACATGAGCTAGGGGAAAATGTGATACGCGAGAAAACCCAGGTTTGTAGGGGGTGTGGTGAACGCAGAAAAAAACAGAACCAGCACTATCAAATCAATCAGGGATCAATCGCTTACGAACAAGCAGCAAACGATTTAGAAATTTTAGGAAACTTTGTTTTAGATGTAATCAGAATACGCAAACGGCCTAAAATAAGTCTAACTTGTCTTAGTCGAACTTGGCATTAGAGCTCAACTGTCTAAAATCTGCATGCAGAGAGTTCTCAAATTCTTCGGAGGTTGATAATTACCGGCAGTGTTGAAGGAAATAGAAGTCGAGGCCGCTCACCTACACAGTAGATTCACATAACACAGGACGCTACAGGTGGCACTCTCCAAGCATCGATACAGTTGTCTCAGGACCGGAGTCGATGGAGAGAAGTGGTGACAAAGCTGTTGAGAAGCCATTGTCACGTCCCTCAGTCATGAGGGTACGACTAAGAAGAAGAACGCACCACTCCATCCCAAACCCTTTAGTGAAAGCCGCATTAAAATCGGTAGTTATGGAGATAAATGGTAACATTGGTCTCACAACCAAATGTTTACTGCAACGATCCCTGGCGAGTTGTCACCGTAACTTCAATAACATGCATCAACTAAACCAGCACCCATCACTGAAAACCGCATTAAAATAGGACTAGTAGTTTGGAGGTAAATGGCAACATTGGTCTGCACAAACAAACAAACCTCCTCTTACCCCAAACGCAAATACTGCCTCAGTCCAGACATAGGTAAAAAGAAACAAAAAAGGCTCCGTCGCTGTATTTTTAACAAAATATAACGAAATATTTCATCATTTTCACTAAGAAGTTTTCTCCTCACCAGACTTGCCACACTCACAACGCAATTTCAGAGAGCTAGAACATTTTGCTTTACTTAAATTATATACAGATATTTTTACAAACTTACTTCATAATTCTTATGACGTGTTTTTATTATTTCCTCTGTTACTGTTTTCTCTCTTCAATGTTAACGTATATTATTTTATTAGTACTTACTATAGATGATTGGATTCATAAGGAAGGAGTTTACCAAGATACAGGCTGTGCCTAGTTTGGAAACCATTGTATTAGGATTTTTTGTTTATCTGTGATGACAATAAACGTTTCTGGTTTTTTATTGTGGCTGACTTTGTCCTAGTGGGATAAAAAAACAAAATTTGTACCGTAACATATCCAGTGCCTAAAATGCCTTCTTCTATTTGTTTTATTCGTGACTGGCTATTTCGCCGTGAGCAGCCAACGTCCGTGTGGGTTAAATGTCATTAGATCCTAGAATGCAGAGGTTATGACTCTTCAAGGGTATAATTGAAATAAACGTTGGCATGAACAAAATGTTAACGATGCAGTGAAGTTACAATGCAATCGGGTTTGGTCAAGAATTACAAGGTCCTTCGATCGTAGGCACGCGCAGCTCTTGTACTGCGCAGCGTTAACTAGGTCAGGGACAGGAGCTCTATGGGAGAACAACAGATCTCGTTACGATTGACGTCATTTGTAAAATAGTACATAATCTACTTCTTTTTGCTTTAAGACATTCGAGAAAGGCTATTTTGCCTTCAACTTAGTACGTACTCGTGGACGTTTTATGTAAACACATGATGATACGCAAAATGGCGTTCAACTGAGATACGTCTTTTACACTTTATAATTTTATTTAACTCGACACTGGCAAACTGACGCGCAGAGTCCAATTACCAGTAATTTAATTGAATAATTGCAGAACAGCGAAATAAAAGGAAACCAATTACGAATTCAGAAAACACCGACTTATACTACTCAGCTATCAATCACCATCTGACCGAGAGCAAAATACATTTACCGAGCTGCAATTAAAATACGACAACGTAAAAATCGTGCTTTATGTTTGCTTTTAAGTGTTTTAAAGCGCACATACATTTTAAGGAGAAAAATCCAGAGGTGCGTGAAATATAAAAGATATAATGTAATATTAATACATACCTACTGTGTCAAAGAAAAATGGAAGGATATTAATTTTGAGCCGACCAAACTCATTAAAAGGCACTCGCGTAACCAGAAACACAAAAACACTGTTTCCATGCGAGCGTTTCACGAATGAAAATTTTATATTTTTAACCGACTTTCAACGAAAAAGGAGGTTATATAAATAGGCAAACATCGCGAGGAAACCGAAATGTTCTGAGAACTTTAAAGTGTATGAAGGACATGTGACATTCACCAACCCGCACTTCGCCAGCGTGGTGAATTAAGGCCTAATCTCTCTCGTCAACAGAGAAGTCCCTGTGTCCAAGCAGTGGGAACTTGATAGATCAAAATGAAAATGTATTATTTGCTGATGATACCCTACCTACACTTTGATTTAAAAATAGCTGACATGCTGTACACCACATTTCGGAACCGGTGCTGAGGAATATTTTCACACTTCTCCACCAAACTCCTTTAAAGGCTTTAGAAAATGTTTGTTGAATTTTAGTGCTCATAGCGTTGTAATTCCCGTTTAGTGTATTTTCCCGCAAAATCATTAATTTTAACGCAGTAAAAAGTAACCAATGTCATTTCACAGGCTTAAGATAATCTGTGCACCAAATTTTAATATCTCGCGCTGTTACCAGTGGTAAAATGGATTTTGCCGGTTTCCTCACGATGTTTGCCTTCACCGTTAAATCACGTGTTTAAAGCGCACATAAATTTCTCAACAAGAAAAGTCCAGAGGTGAGAGGTGGGGTTTGAACCCACAACCTTCGGAATGAAAGTCGAGCGTCTTCCCACTTAGAACACATCTTTTTTATTATTAGGTCCTTACATATGAAATTGGCGTTTTTCGTACTGGCCACTTTAATCTCAAATTTCTCCTCTTTGGTAAGGAATTCCAAATTCAAATTTGTACAGCTATAGACTCATGTATTTGTGCTTCGATGATCGTCATTCATTTGTTTTTTTTCTTCTGTTTTTTTCTGTTTGCGTCACTCATTTTACAAAATGGAAAACTTAAAATATCGCATTATTTACGAGTACGAGTTCCGCCGTGGCACTAGTGCTGCGGAAACAACTCGAAGGGTGAATGATGTGTATGGCGGTCGTGTTGCAAAAGAAAACACAGTTCGTTTTTGGTTCCAACGTTTTCGTTCTGGAAATTTCGACTTGCAGAACAAGCCCCGTGGACGGCCTGAGACTCAAGTTGATAATGAAGAGTTGAAGGCTATTGTGGAAGCGGATCCATCGCAAACCACGTCCGAGTTAGCTGCAGGCTGCGGTGTTAGTGATAAAACTGTTTTAATTCACTTGAAGCAAATTGGGAAGATTAAAAAGCTTGAAAGGTGGGTACCTCACGAATTGACTGAAGCAAACCGGCAAACGCGCGTCGACTGCTGCGTTACATTACTAAACCGGCACAATAATGAAGGTATTTTAAACCGAATCATTACCTGTGATGAAAAATGGGTTCTTTACGATAATCGGAAGCGCTCAGCGCAATGGTTGGATCCTGGCCAGCCAGCCAAATCCTGCCCCAAGCGAAAATTAACCCCAAAAAAGTTACTTGTAAGCGTTTGGTGGACTAGTGCCGGTATTGTTCATTACAGTTTTCTCAAATCTGGCCAGACTATTACGGCTGATGTCTATTGTCAGCAATTGCAAACCATGATGGAAAAGCTAGCGGCTAAACAACCTAGGCTGGTCAATCGCTCCACGCCACTGCTGCTTCACGACAACGCTAGACCACACACTGCGCAACAGACGGCTACTAAATTAGAAGAGCTTCAATTGGAAAGTCTAAGACATCCTCCGTACTCCCCGGACCTTGCTCCAACAGATTACCATTTTTTTCGAAATTTGGATAACTTCTTGCAAGGGAAAAAATTCAACTCCGATGGGGCAGTCCAAATCGCCTTCAAAGATTTTATTGATTCCCGTCCGACTGGTTTTTTTAGTAAAGGGATCAATGAACTACCTATAAGATGGCAAAAGTGCATAGAAAATAATGGTTCATACTTTGATTAATTAAATATATTATATTAAAAAATATTCGACTTTTTGTTCCTCCCATACAAAACGCCAATTTCATATGTAAGGACCTAATATTAGTATAGTCCAATCGTGGCATTAATAATAACTATGACAAAGAAAACATTAGAAGTCCGTTGGTTTGAATCCAATGACCTATAACTGAATGAAACTAAAGCACAAATGTATTAGATTTTGACTAGCCGGGATAATCTCTTTGACAAAATCCACAAACGGCCGAACCCTTTAGCTAAAACCACTTAGGTAATGTTTAGGTAATGGTGGCCTACACTGCAAGGCGACACCGCCGTAACAGATGATCCAAGATGCTGACACTTTAGTTTATAAGATTTATATTTTTTATGTATGTTAGTCTATAAGGTATATGTTGGGCCTTAGATGCCTGAAATAAATGATTTATATATATTATATATATTTAGAAACCCTATGGATGTGGCTTACTCTCTTAACGAGCTTCAAAGTGGCATATATATACATCAAAACTTAACGTCAATGCTATTAATATCTCGACCTTAGAAGCATTAGGTCCGATGTGTGTTTTGTTAGGTTTTCAGGAGAGCAAAAATAAAATTCTTACTTTAATCGCGTCATAACTAATTATTTATTAGTCGCAGAGTCATGGTTACTTTTTTAATGGAAGAATAAAATGTTCATCTATGAAATGTTTGTATTTTAACTGTTTTATCTATTACACAATAAATAAAATTAATTAAAAACATAACATACAACATTATGCTCCAATTTTAAATCAGATGTTTACACTCTTTAATCAAATAGAACATTATGCCTCAATCTAATTAAGAAAATCATGATCTATGCATAAGTGTAGCTTTGTGCTAACAAGTCTTTATCAGTCTTTGGATCTAAAATTATATAACACTATGTAACTCAATCATCTTTATGAAAAACAGGCAGTAAGCTTACAGAAAACCTGACCAAAATTGAATTGAATTTGTATATTAAATAGCATGTTAAAAAGTTTACATTATAGTGTTAACAATTTCAAAATTACCCAATATAATAAGTAGGTTCCCAACCCCAACTTTTAACTTTGGCACCTTTATTGAGTCTTAGGCCAAAAACTTAGCTAGGAAGCTAAAGTATCATAAACAAGTTTAATAATAATAATAAAAAAAAGTGTGTGTGTGTCAGCTACGACGCACGATTGGAGTTTACTCCTTACGAACGATAATTATGATATATATCGAATAGAAAAAAGGGTAAATGAACGCATCTGCTAAAATGATAAACAAACATTATATCTTATTACATAAAGTATGTTACAAAATAATATCAATAAAATACAGTGAGCCTACGAAGTATAGCGCAAAGAGGAGACCCCGAGAATGAGATACGCTGTGTAATGTATTCCATCTCATTCTTTTACACGTTCAACTCTACAGATGTATATGTTTGTCTCTTTCTACGTAACGCCTCAACTTTTCGTGTTACACTTGATTTTATTCCTCATAAAATTTCCGTACCGGGCCTTATAACTCAAATCGTTTCTTAAGGAGTAAACTCCAATAATATAATTCGTTTATTCAGACAACAGGGATCCGTAATAAGATCCGTGTTAAGCGATACTGCTCACCGAACAGCTTCTATCACTTTAAAAAACGAAGAGCCCTCAGAGTAATTGACGAACAGTACCTTGCTAAGACTAAGCTCCAAAGTCTCGAGCACCGTTGCAAGGTTTCCTACTTCTCAATCAGAAAACTTCATGACCTGATTCCACCATCTCCCTTCCACTCCAGAACAAGCAGACAAATGGCGAGTTACCGAATTACCATCCTTATTTAGAGGATATCCCGTCCACTTGCACCAAGCGATTCTCTTCTACCTTTATAATTATTCCTATAAAATTCGCACGGCAAAGTTATGAAATTCGCTCCATGCTGCTGTATTTTAGATTGACTACAACCTCTTCAAGAAAAGAGTGAATAGATACTTTCTAAATCTATGTGGTAAATCTTCGTCCACATCAAAAAAAAATCCACACTATTCCTATGCTTCAAGTTTTTGTAAAATCAGTGGTAGGTATTCTTTTGGCACCCACTCTAACACGGTCATAAATCTATATAAACCCCCGACCAAAAAAGAGGGGTGTTATAAGTTTGACGTGTCTGTCTGTCTGTGTGTCTGTCAGTCTGTCTGTGGCACCATAGCTCCCGAACGGATGGAGCGATTTCAATTTAGTTTTTTTTTTGTATGGAAGGTGAGTCTGGCGCGAGTGTTCTTACATGTTTCATGAAAATCAGTTGTGCCGTTTAAAAGTTATGGGGGTGAGAGTGGGGAAGGAAAACTGCAAATATACTAGTGTGGGGTATCAAATGAAAACGCATCGCGTCCAAATTACATAATATTATGTTGTTTTACATTTAAGGAAATTAAGGCATTGGAATCAAGGGTTTTTCTTAAATTTTAAATTTAGATTTTTAATATTTCTTGTTGCTCCCATTTTAATTGCAACCCATGCATTGGAAGTTCTTAAAGTCTTAATAGTTTTGTTTTTTTTCTGATAAAAATCATGCTTATAAACACAAGGATGATACGTCTTTAAAGTGCTGCAGTTCCATGCCGTGCACTTGATACGGTATTTTCCTCCGCGAGTTTTTATTCTACTTCCAAATGTGTGTGACCTTGCGGAATAAACTTGTGATTGATTATTTTAGGCTGATGAAATTAGTGCATGTGCCCAATATAGTAGAAAATTATCATAAAATTTCGGTTTTTTTCAAGGCAGTTATCAGACCATATTAAATAAATAAAATAAAAAGGTAGTTCTCGTAAATCAGAAATGCATGCACAATTTTCCTCCGCCCATCGTATAGGACAAGATGCTATTTCGTTTCCTCCTCTACCACCCATGTTTTCTGACCAACGCAGAACCTTTTGCAGTATTTCATATTCACTCATTGGCCACGGTATTTGATGTTGAATCGTAAAAAGTCAAAAGTTGGAGGAATTGCCTTATTCTTTCATCATGTGAGTGGGGAAGGAAAACCGAAAATCTGCAAATATACTCGAGTGGGTTTGGTCCACTTTTGTAACTGATCTTTCATAACCAGCTATGAACACGGATTTTTTTTCTTTTTTTCATAACCAGCTTCGAAAACAGAAATAAAATTGTCCTTTTCATTACCAAGTTTCATAACCAGCTACGAAAGGAGTTTTTTTTTCCATTTTCAAACCTGGTTATTAAATAAGAAAATTTTGTCCACTTTCAAAGCTGTCTTTCGTAACCAGTTAGTAAAATATAGAGGAGAAAACACACTTTTCATTAACGAAGTTTTTATTAACAAAATTAAACTCATTGTAAATAAACAAAATTAAACTTATTGTAAATAAACAAAATTAACCTCATTGCAAAATAAACAAAATTAACAAAATAACTTTAAACAAAACTTATAAGGGGCAATAAGTTCCAGGCAATGCCCAACAGTTATAATATTTGTTTCCAATTCCTCGATGGCAGAATTAATTTCGATGTCAATTTCTTCGTAATTTTTGGATTTAATACTCTTGCTACACATACGGATCTTCGTTTCTTTTACTAATATTTCCATACTTGTGCCAGAGATGGATTTTTACGCCCCACGTATTTATTTAACCGAGCATGCCATGCTTCGAGATCATTTGTTGTTCTTATTTCCTCTTTATAACAACACCATCTATACTAATATTATAAAGAGGAAAGGTTTGATTTTTTGTTTGTTTGTTTGTTTGTCTCGAATAGGCTCTGAAACTACTGCACCGATTTAAAAAATTCTTGCACCATTCGAAAGCTACACTATCCCTGAGTGACATAGGCTATATTTAGTTTTCAAAAATAATATGATTTTTTACCAAACTCCGATAATGTAACCCATGGTGAAAAAAAGAACCTAAAATCTTTCTTTAATCGCGAATGCTGCGAAAACTATTGAATATATAACAAAGTGATGTATTACAACTTTGTAGAACTTATCATTATCTACAAAAAACGTCGTTACATCATATCTCTAACTATTATAGTTTTGTGACAAAAAGCGATTTTTTTGAAAAAATAAACCTAAATCTTTCTTTAATCGCGAATGCTGCGAAAACTATTGAATATATAACAAAGTGATGTATTACAACTTTGTAGAACCATAGACTAATAATTAGTCTATGGTAGAACTTATCATTATCAACAAAAAACGTCGTTACCTCATATCTCTAACTATTATAGTTATGTGACAATAAGCGATTTTTTATATTAAAAAATTAAAATACCACTGTTTGAAAAGGCTTTTTATTTGTATCTTGGTATTTATCCTTAACAAAATAAATAATTTATTATGTAAGTTTGCTTTAAAACCTTTATATAACTTTTTGAATTATTAGATTCTGACATTCCATTCAAAAGATATCACGAGTTAATTTTTTTTTAAATAACCGCGGCGGCTAACTATGCGTTGTGGAGTGGCAGGCGTCACTCGGGCACGGAGGTACGGGAGGGAAGTTAAGATCACGAAATAATCTGCCGCGCGAGTCGGTCGGCTCCATACTGAATGGTCATGTGCGGAAATAAAAAAATTGTTGCTTGATATTTTTTTGTCGCTTAGTTAGTAGTTAATAATTCGTAAACAGGTAACTAATCCCATTCAAAAAGTTATTTTCAGAACTAAACCCTAGCATATAGCATAGATATTGTAGGTACATTATCGTCGGTTGCAGGTTCAATTGGGTTAACCACCAAAACACGTAAAATAAGTGGAGTATACAGTTTTTTTTAGTTTTTTTCTGCTCTTTCGAATAGCATAATAAATTAATAGAATTCTAGCTTTAAAAAAATACAGTTACGCTACACATTTTAACTGTGAATTTGCAGACTTCCGTCGAAATTATGCTGTAACTGAGTAGGTATGTGATCCATTTACATAAGTCGAATTGTTGTATTCCTATCCTATGACCAAAAAAGGTTAAGTTGGTGTATGTATCTTGGCAAACCAGCATTACTCTTACACTAATTCTTAGCTTGAACGAAAAATTATAACCACACATACACCAATATAAAACCAACTTTCTTCAAAAAACTAACGTTACACCAATTGAGCCGAACCAAGTTTATGTTTGTTGTCGGTTACACCAATTTGAGCATTGCAATCAATAGTATGTTTTCTCTTACCTTTCTATTCTTAAAAATAATAAATCTAAATTAAAAATATAAGAAAAACCCCCGATTAGATTCCTTCGATTTCCTTAAAAGTAAAATACCATAATAATGTGTAATGTGCACGCAATGCGCTTTCATTTGATACCCGACTCGAGATTTTTGCAGATTTTCGGTTTTCCTTCCCCTCTCTAACCCCCACAATTATTAAACGGCACAACCGATTTTCATGAAACATGTCTAAGAGCACTCGCGCCAGACTCACCTTTTAAACAAAAAAAACTAAGTTGAAATCGCTTCATCCGTTCGGGAGCTATGATGTCCCAGACAGATAGACACGTCAAACATAATGACACCCCTCTTTTTTTGTCGGGGGTTAAAAATGAATTGCAAAATGTGTTGCTAAGCGATAACTCAACTACGCCTATACCAATTTAGCCAATTTATTTTTTTAAATGTTTGTTGGAGTTTGAGGATGGTTTTTAAGGAGAGAAAAATTCGAATAATTTTGAAACAATTTTGAATAATTTTACCCGTGCAAAGCCGGGGCGTGCCGCTAGTTTTTTTATAAATTCTATGTCGCTTAACCAATACTGATTGAAGTAGGAGTTAAACTTTTGTACATTTTCGGACTTGGGTGTTTTTTTCATTATATATTGGTAGCCTGACATTATATATTTTAAAGGCAAACGAGCCAAGCCAGCACATCTAGCTACATGTCGTGTTTGGACTCTGGACTTTATTCCCAATGCCCTGGCTTTCTTAAACAGGCTATTACTAAAATGGAAAAAACATCCTTTTATAATAGTTTTAGGAAACACATTTTGAATCGCCCTTATTGCAGACTTTTCATAATCAATTGTGACTTTTTTGGGGTACCATGCAGGCAACCGACTTTTAATTAATTTTAGTAATATTTCGTATGTCTTCACATTTTTATTGTGCATAAAGGCATAAAATAGAGGAACGACTTTGTTTAAAGTTGTACTGTAACCATGGATGGAATATAGTTGGGAGAATGGTGGCGGGCATGACTTAAAGGTACCATCTAAAAAAAAGTGTTCGAATCGTTGTAAGATATTATTTAGATAAGCACTGCAAAACACTAAAATCCTCGTCGCGTCATCAATATCATTATAGTCCGCCAATAGAAAAGATTCAAACTTTTTTGGCACTGTTACTTCTGAAGGCAACTGAAAATGTAATTTTGACACACCCAAGTTCTTGTTTCTTGCTTTGTACAAACCACTTTTCATATTATTAAACTTTGGCGAATCAGCAACTAAATAAACGCCATCGTCTTGAAGCTGGCAAAGCATATTTTCAAATTGTTTTTGTATAGGTTCGGTATTTGAGCAAATTTTTGTTTTTAAATCATGAACTTTCATCAAAATTTCAATTTTTGCCGTCTCTGGTCGACATTCAGAATTATGTGGTTTTTCTTTTATAACGATGTTTTCTCTGGTAAGTGTAATATTGCCTGCACATCCCTTAAAGCTATAGCACTGCCAAAATGTGCTTCCATCAGTGTATACTTTTCTCCGGTGGAATTGTCGTCCTTCACAGAGCAGTTTAATGCCTCCACGCTTTGTCGGAATAAATTCCATTTGTTTTATTTCACTGGACTGCATGTTTACTAGGTAGATGAGTTGTTGATTGCAAGTAAAGATTTGATTGATAGGACAAATGACTTTTAAATGTCATTCAATATGTTTATTCTTTACTGGCCAGTATACAGTATCCATACATATAGTTCATATATTAGATTTATAATCGCGTACATACGAAAATGGAAATAAATCTAAAGACAGCTATAAAAGGCTACGTCCCTTACATCCAAAAAGTTGGTTACACGTCATCCAGAATTAAAATAAAATTTTAAATTATGTACCACGTTATCCTCAAGATTAATAAAAGTATCGTTAACAAAAAACTTACTTGAGTAATTTATATTTTATATTGTACTGTGTAATTCGAAAGAATAACACAATATAAAAAGCCAGCTTTTTTGACTCGACTTCGCACACCTTGGGCAAAGATTATTATTATTTAAAATAAAATCTGTATAAGTAACTAGAATTTATTTAAGGCCCAAGTATGTGGTACTTATATATTGTTATCTTTAAAACTACATAACCCGTTCGTTTGTAGCTATGAAAGTGGACAAAATTTTCTTATTTAATAACCAGGTTTGAAAATGGAAAAAAAAAACTCCTTTCGTAGCTGGTTATGAAACTTGGTAATGAAAAGGACAATTTTATTTCTGTTTTCGAAGCTGGTTATGAAAAAAAGAAAAAAAATCCGTGTTCATAGCTGGTTATGAAAGATCAGTTACAAAAGTGGACCAAACCCTCGAGTGGGGTATCAAATGAAAGCGCTTAACGTTCACATTACAAAATATTATGGTGTTTTACTTTTAAGGAAATAAAGGCATTGGAATCGGGGTTTTTCTTAAATTTTAAATGTTGATTATTAATTATAACATTATACTATATCTATCTTCTTTTCTTAATAAGTTAAGTTGATTAAACTTTGTGCTCTGAGTATCAATTTCACGACTCAAGTTCGAAAGTTCACGTTCCAGAGAAAACACAGCTAACTTTATTTCGCGGAGTATTCAAGTAAGTTTATTCCGTTGTACCCCGCTAATATTAATTAAAACTAGTAAAATAATTAAATATGCAGCTTTATCTGTAATTGATTGAATTGAATTACACGCTCTGCACATTTTATTATAACTTATATTGTATTTAAAATTTTAGAAAAACCTCCGTATCCAATGCCGTAGTTTCCTTAAAAGTAAAACACCACAATATTTTGTAATGTGCACGCGATGCGCTTTTATTTGATACCCCACTCGAGCATATTTGTAGATTTTCGGTTCTTCTTCCCCACTCTCACCCTCATAACTTTTAAACGGCACAACCGATCGATTCACATGGAACAACATGTCTAAGAACAATCGCGCCAAGCTCACCTTTCAAACAAAAAAAAAAACAAAATTGAAATAGCTCCATCCGTTTGGGAGCTATGATGTCCCAGACAGACAGACAGACAGACACACAGACACGTCAAACTTATAACACCCCTCTTTTTTGGTCGGGGGTTAAAAATAGCTTCAAAAATACAGGGATTATCTGCCCTTTTCTCATAATGCTCCGTAAACATACTATTTTCGACTTTTTTTTTTTTTTTTAGCCTGTTGTGTCCCACTGCAGGGCAAAGGCCTCTCTACCTTCTTTCCAGACTTCCCTATCTGACGTTAAATTAATCCATCCCTTGAGGTGGGCAATTATTATTTTATTTTCGACTTAGTGTAGAATAACTTGGAGGTATCGATTTGTGCGATTCTATAACAAGATTCCCATAAAAAATAGTTTTCAAGCACTAAATTTAATAAATATTTTAGATAACAATATTTACAAAAAAGGTTGTTATAAAAACCTGCAATCCTTGAACACAAAACTGCTTAGGACGGGCTCTGCTCCACCAGTTAATATAAAATTTATGAAAAAAATCCAAGCAAAGAAACTTTATTAAGTTTCTTCTCACTTATTACCCCTAGTGCAACAACCCTAGTGATATACCTAATATATTTATTTCCTAATATTAATTAAAATGTTTTCTTGACTTTTTCAAAGATTTGTTAAATCCAACTATGGAAATAAATGATTATGTATAAGATACATAATCATTTATTTAATATAATATATAATCAATCATAATATATATATAATCATTTATATATGTTTGTATCAATAAGAGCTAACCCTGGTAAAAGTTGTTTTGCCATTTACATTAACCCAATATCACCCCCCCCCCCTCCTCCCCCTTCAGTTAAGTTAATAATAATACCTCTTTCGTTGACGTTCATTTTCTCTGCGTAAGATAAAAATCTTTTTGAACGAATACTTTTCTATATTTGAAATGTGTAGCAACCAGTTTAAATAATATTTTATTAGAAGTGTAACTAAATACCTAGTCTTTAATTTGTTTTATTTCAGTGATCTAACTTTTATCTGCCTCAGTGGCGCAGGAGGAAGGTATCCTCTCGTATCGGGTTTATTTAACATAAAAACACAATTTACCCCTCGAGCACTCCTTGGCCTGGGTGTTTAATATGTAGAGGTATAATGAAACCGGATTCGGTGATAGAGGCACCGTCTGACTCCATATTCTAGGCCAGATTGAAACGCTGGCTCATAGAACAGACATTTTATAATTATAACGAGTTAATTAATAGGAATGATTTTTAATTTATTAAAATAGTTAATTTCAATTAACATTATTATTTATTTTATTATTTAAATCCTGTATGAGATGGCGGGACGAGCTCGACGCCCACCTAACATCGTGGCCTGAAGTAGCCAGCAATAGAGGCGAATGGAAAGAAAAAAGGGAGGCCTTTGCCCTGCAGTGGTATGGAATGGCTAATAAATAATAATAATAATATTTTAATGTATTTGACATGTAATTAAAATAATAGGTAATTAATTTTTGACATTCATAAACATTGTTATTATCATACATGATAATTATGATAAATTGAAATTATTTATGTTTCGTGTAGTAATAAATAAGACATTATTTTAATTGTTTATATGATTTATTAATAATCATTCATTAAAATTTTGATATTTAAGCATAATTATGATATTTTGAAAAAGTTGTGGCAATGGCAACCACGTTAAAACCCATATTGTGATTTATAATTTATATTACCAATCAATAAATTATGTTAAAAATAATGATTATTATGTAAATAACAATTTTAACGTCAATTATAATTAAGTAAATCAGATAACAGAGTACCAGTAACACAAGTTTAGAGCTTACCACGGGGCTAGAAGTACTGGTGTGGATGGACTGAATTATTTTTTTCATTTATTTTAAGGAGAGACTAATTTTGGCGGACCCGTTATTTTTGGAATTGAGTGTAGTTCCCGATAATTTTAGCGTGCCAACGCGACCGACACCTCGAACATTACGGATCTCTTTTTAACCCCCAACCAAAAAAGAGGGGTGTTATAAGTTTGTCGTGTCTGTCTGTGTGTCTGTCTGTTACATCATAGCTCCCGAACAGATGGAGCGATTTCAATTTAGTTTTTTTTCGTATGAAAGGTGAGTCTGACGCGAGTGTTCTTAGGCATGTTTCATGAAAAACATTTGAGCCGTTTAAAGTTATGGGGGAGAGAGTGGGGAAGGAAAACTGAAAATCTGAAAATATACTAGTGTGGGGTATCAAATGAAAGTGCATCGCGTCCACATTACATAATATTATGTTGTTATACATTTAAGGAAAATAAGGCATTGGAATCGGGGGTTTTTCTTAAATTTTAAATTTATCTGTAGTTTTTTTTCAGTTTTTCGCCAAAGTAATAGGCTGAAATTATTAAAAAAAAATAACACAACTGCGACTTAACTTACTTAGGATTTTTTACATTCTATAAGCCTATGTGAGAATAGATTTTTCGCAACTTTAAATCGATATAGGTCCTAAACCGTCAGTCTGATCAAAATTGTCGATTGAAAATTAAAAAGGATTTTAAAATAACTGTTCAATGCCTACATGACATAGTTTGTTGTTTTTTTTTTACAAAATGGTGTCCTTTATTCGTCAAAATGAATTGTTACTAAACGTCAATCTTTAGTGACATTCGCCGTACTAAATAAGGAACATACATTGTCGTATACATAGACTGTTAAACATATTACCACTCTTTTGCGTTGCGCAGTCGGGTAAAACACGCAGACAGATACGGTGGGGGAATTAATTTATAAATTTTGTAAGAAACTAGAAACACAACGTGAAACTTACTTTATTTTTGCAGTCTTTCTAGCAAAGATTGAATGAACGTAAAAAACAGGATTCCTTTTGTAACGTCAACAGTCTTTTGTTACAACAAGTAATGAAAGCATAGAATTAATAGAAATTCTGTTGCAATAGCTATTTCCGAAGCACCTTTGAAAGGAGCAAGCTGTTTAAAAACTTCGCTTTATTTGTTTAAGTTAAAATGTTCATCATTTCAGTCATAGGACATAGCGGTAGAACGTACCTAAACAAGACGGACAGAAGATTTATAAGACCGCTTGAAAGAAAACTCGATTCATTTTAAAAAAACCAGTTTTAAAAATATAATTTTCGAATATTGTAACTCGCGTTAATTTTGAAAGTGAAGTACTCGAAATATTTTTTAAAATTAGAAACTTGAGTAGAGTCAACAGCAAAATTAGGTGATCAATATCACCGTTTCAAAATTTCTTCTTTAGTGCCGTGCCAGATGTAACAAGTTATACCAGAGTGACAGTTTAAATGAAGTTATAATTGGTCAATAATGATGATAAATTGCAGAGATGAGGATGTTAAGATGGATGTGTGGAGTAACTAGAATGGACAAAATAAGGAATGAGTATGTAAGAGGCAGTTTGAAAGTAGCACCAGTTACGGATAAGTTGAGAGGGAATAGATTAGCGTGGTATGGACATGTCATGAGAAGAGATGAAAGTCATGTAACGAGAAGAGCGGCGTTAGATATGAATGTAGATGGATATGTGAGAAGAGGTAGGCCGAAGAAAAGATGGATGGACTGTGTGAAAGATGATATGTGTAAGAAAGAGGTGAGTGTTGAGATGACGGGTGATAGAGGAAAATGGAAGGAGAAAACATGTTGTGCCGACCCCACGTAATGTGGGATAAGGTCAGGAAGATGATGATAAATTGGTCAAAAGTAAATGATCATAATAACGCCGAGGTTCGAAATAAATGTACCTAATCACTTACTTATGACGCGTAATTTACTCCTTTACAAAAAAAAAAGTACAACCGTCACTAAATTTTGACAAAATTTATTGTACATATTATTCTGGGTCCCTATTTAATCAGTTATTCCTTTTGCTGACTGTACCAAAATTTTTAAATCAAAACATCTGAAATTCTTCTAATAATAATGACGTTTCCAAAGATCTGAACTCGTCATTACTCCTGAACTTAACGAGACGTTTTCCTGAAATATATCGAATTGACTATGTTTTTATTTTCAACATTTTATGCCGTTCCAGGAATCATTAATTATCAAATATTCTGAATTTCAGCGGAATTTATTCTCGTACACAAGCACACTTGTAATGATAATTATATGCTCATACATAGGTACTGTATTTGAATCATACATACCTACATATATGTTTAAATAGTATTTAGTATTATATAAATTTATATAGCTGTATTTTACTGGTTATGTGTGTGTTGTGTCAATAAATGTTTTCTCTCTGTCTCTCTCTCTATATATACATATCTCTTGAAATATGGTCACGTTTATTTTTTTTTCTGCGTCTTGCTGTAGTTTGATAAAATAAGATTTACTATTTAACCATAGGAAGTTCAGTACTAGACTTGAGCCTTTTTTAAGCTTAGTTAATTTTTAGGATTCCATACTCTAGTGGTAAAACAGGACCTAATAATTAAGATTTCGTTGTCTACCTGTCCGTCTGTCTACGTCTCCAGGCTGTATTTCAATAACCATAATATATAGTTGAAATGTTGAGGGATGATGATGATTTTGTGTTGCCGCTTTAACACCAATTTTTTTAAAACATACATAAACACTATTTGAAGCGACAGTATCAATAGCATTCGACACATCTCTTCATTTAATGATTTCACACCAATTTTGTTCGGTACTTTCGGTATTTTCAGTATTTTGAATTTTAATTTTAGATTTATTTTTCATATTATTTTCCTTCTTATTTATCTCTATTGTTTTTATTTATAATTTGTAAACTATAACTTTAATCTTTTATTTTGTGAAATACTTTTATTATACTTACTGTATAACAGCACGCCAACAATGTTAGCAACCAATATAGGTTGGCAGGTAGAAAATGCCTAGGCATTAAGCCCACCTTTTTGTACAAAGTTTTTGTTCAAATAAAGTATTTTAAATAAATAAATAAATTAATATTAAATTGGGCTCTCATACAAAGAAGGTAATTTTGTACACAATACAATTATAATAATATAATATTGGTTATTTTCTATCTCAATGACTGTATTGGCCCTAATTAAAAATCAAATTTTGTGGATGTAGATGTTGTAGACTACACACACTCGATTTCAAAAATAACGGGCCAGCTAAAATCTCTTCAGAACTGTAAAAGTTATATCAACGAAATAAAAAACAGAATAAAGACTTATTTGTTGCGCTTCTTAAAACATTTTATTTAAACTAGATAAAGGAGTTAGTTGTAAAGGAGGTTGGTGCAAGTAATGAGAAAGTATTCCTCAGCACAGGCTCTGAAGTTACGCGTATAGCATGCCTAAATAAAATACTTACGTTTTTTTTAATTTAAAGATTTTGCTTACTTTTTATCATTTTAATTAAATTCTCAATTGAACAGTCACCCTTTTATTGTCACAGCAATTCTACATAGAATTGCATACGCATTTCGGGGTTAAGTGAGTGACACGTTACGTAGTTATAGGATACGGCCATCGATAGCCTGGTTCTTCTCATCTTAACGAGCTCTTCTTATATTTACGAAATTGACAACATTTTGATGTAGGAGACGTCGCCATTTGGGTCTAAGAGCTGCCTTGAACTCCCATTGGGAGGCCTTATATTGATTCCCTCCATCTGTCTTTTCTGAACAACGTACTGACCAACGCGTTACATTTACCGTACTAGAGTTCTGAAAAGAAAATGCGATTCGCCACTCCAGTCTCATGCGAGACACATAATATGACTAGCAGAGTGCTTATTTGCTTTAATACTTTCATAAATTATGATTATATAATACTTAGGTATATCGATTGAAACGAAGTCAAGAGTACAGTATACGTTACCTACGACCAATAAATTAGCATACCATACCATAACATCGCAGCTGCCCTCATCAGATACACCTCAAAGCCTCCGATATTAAGGTTTGTGCAAAAACTCTGTAAATACTGAACGCAGAACTGACTTGACACTTATGTGGAAGTCTTAATTTAAACAAATAGACGCGACTAATATAAGCATTTTCTATCAGCTAACTAACCCTAACTACTCATGTGCTGTAGTTACTTACATGTATTCTACGTCAGAACTCTATTTGAAATGGTAAAGTACTGTAGATTTTACTAAGTATATATACCTCTATACAGGTGATTCATTTCATGAAGTCCAAAATAAAATGAGCGATGTTTTTATGAATCGTTTTCATCCCCATATGTGTTTTATGATTTTCGTACTTTTGGACATATTCGACTTTTACAGTTTCTATTTGGATTACCGACTTGGTTCACAGAAAATACTGATTACACTGAAGTAGTGATATTGACTCAAACGTAGCTAAAAAGTGACCGGTACTTATGCTAATATCAATTTATAACTTTGGGGCTTAATGGTTGTAATGGCTGGTTAAATGGTTTTAGTTATGTGTTTTGCTATCAAGTTTTGTTAAAAGAAAATTCGTTTTGCGGGTAGAGATATTATTTCATTGAGCAACGCCTTTAAATAAAATCTTTTTGAATATATTTTATACAGCATGGATTGTTTTCGTGTTTTGACACTATGTCACCACGGAAATTCAATCATAATCTTTTGTATTACTTTTCCTAATTTTGGTTTGCTATGAAAAAGCGGCTCGGTTTTAATATTAATAAATCAGTTCACATTTGACATTTTTATAAAGGATTTTAGTTTTCTCAGTTTTTATAATATGTTTTTAGCTCATGTTTTCAAGCACAGCCAAAAGGGTGTGCTGTTGTTCAAATACGGATGGTAAGTTTTTTATATTGTCAACTTTTTCCTAACTAGCTAGCTTGTCTTGTCCGTTGCTCATGCTTATGGATTTTATTTTCACGGGAATACCGTATTTTCTTGCGATGAAATGTGTAGTGTTTGTAATTATACCTGTCTCGAGACCATGGACAGGAGACATGCTTGTGGCAGTTGGGTGTGGACTGTTGGCAAGTCCAGTGTGATTTATCCTACCCGTTCAGTGTTTATAAAAAAAACTGTTTTTGATCTCAGTATGAGTGATGAGTGATTTGTCAAATTTATAAAAGAGTAAGATATGATATGGACAATCGCCTTTGATTACTGACTGACTCAATGCTTACAAAAAAAAATCTTCTTTAATCCAACTAAAATAAAAAAAATAATCATTTAACGGTGCACCTCGCGAATAATTTGGTATAACAGATTAACACTTTTTTTTTTAACATAATATGTGGAAGCACATATTATGTTCTTCCTAATCTTGAATTCGTAGAATAAAAAATAGTGTCGAGCCCTGTGCATGCCTAGATTGATTATAATCAATGAGGAAGCATAGCCTTCCTAGTCGATTGTGGACCTCCAGCAAAATATCAGAAGCAGATAAGCTTACTGAGCCAAAAGTGTTCAATTTACACCACACACCACAGCTCCTCAGTCGAATACAAGAATCTGCGCAATTCACCATCTGTCGAGTAGCGAGTCGGCCCAATTACTTATCTGCTTCAAGGAAGAGCATTGTAAGACGCGCGGTGCGGCTGTAGTAGACGAGACGAGACGCGACGTGGCATCCGCATTCTCGCATTAATTCAATCAGTATACAACCTGACTTTGTCGATAGACGTTGCCAAATTAAACTAAGAACTAGAGATTAAATTTGCAATATCAACTACTTAATATACCTTTAATACCCTTTCATTAATATCGTCGGTACCTGTTTTAGAAGGGACTTTCAAGGCTTCTATACCATATAACTTTCAAATTTGTCGTGAGTTTCACTATTCATTTTTAAAACGCCTTTATACTATTACTAGTAGTGCCCCGCGGTGTTACCCGCGTTTAAATGTATTGTCCCGCGGAATTACATATTTTCCCGGGATAAAAAGTATCCTATGTTACTTCTAATACCTCCAAGAATATGTGTACAAAGTTTCATGATGATCGGTTGAGTAGTTTTCGCGTGAAAGCGTCACAAACAAACTAGCATTCACATTTATAATAGTATATAGGATTCATCTTAAGTTTATATTATTACTTGCTTTAACCGCGTAATAAGGGATTTTGTCGCGGTAAAAAGCAGCTTTGTAATTTACTGGGAAAGCAGCTATGTTCGTGCCAAATTTAATCTCAATCGGGCTTCACTCGCAATAATTGATTTTCCCGCAAAAACTGTTATTTTACCGCGGTAAAAAGTAGCCTATATGTTATTCTGATGTATAAGCTATATTGTGGTAAAGTTTCATTCAAATCCATTCAGTAGTTTTTACGTGAAAGAGTAACAAACATCCATACATCCATACTTACAAACTTTCGCCTTTATAATAGTAGTAGGATTGATCTGAAGATTTCGGTGCTCGAACGCGGTAATCTCAGTAACTACTGGTCCGATTTCAATGTTATAATCAATTATCAATGCAGGCTCTAGGCTATTTGTAATATAGGTAAAATACGATTTTTGGCTTTATTTATCAGTTCCAATACAGAGAGAACTGGACAAAGGGGAGAGTGAAAATAGAACCTCGTATACTACAACCTCGCTTTGACTAGCCTCGCTTAACTTCGTTAAATCTCGCCTCGCCTGACTTCGACGAGGGTGAAGAGCTGGCATAAGAGGCGATTGGATGATTGGATAGGCACTCTAACCTCGCAGCGCAACTGTATGATTGCCTTTTGCTTCAATCGACGATTGTTCGTGCGAAAATTTATTAACTCCAAACCCTGCTAAATAATAATGTGCTAGAGTTTTATTCATTTCTTTACTCTTGTGTACTGAAAGCGAAGCGACTAGATACTGTAATTATTTATTAATAATAATTGTTGCATGGAGAAGCAATCTTCCTTTTAGGTTTTTATGCCCCATCTTAGACCTCATCATCACTTTACATCAGGTGAGATTATGGTCAAATGAAGGCTTATCAAACAATAAAAAAAAGAAAAAAAAACTTGTTTATCTATAAGTACCTATGTTTAATTATTTTGTGTTTTCTTGAATTTTCCTAAGCATTGGTAAATCAAACTATGGAAATAAATGATTTTGTTTCTTGTATCATGCTACCCACCAACCATTTCTGATGATGCGCCGTGATCGCCGTGCCTTCGGACATATTGTTACATTTTCACATTAGTACAAATTGACATAGGTACTTCTTGAAAATTTGCATGACCAAAAATCATGGCCATAATTTGTGCAGTTTTCATAAATTTTCTTTCTACTTGATTTGATTTACAAGAAATTACTTCACAGATTGCTTTAGTCGTCGATTGTTTGTCAGGAAAACAGCTCCGAAGCACCAAGCAATATAACTTTGCCCGCGACTGGCAACAACATAACAAAAACGTCTAGCTTATGTTTTAGGTGCTCATTTAACATTTTTTAAGTAAATTTTTATCATTCTCTGTTAGTCGGTCACTGCCAGTTGTCAGTATACTTAAAAGCTGTACATTTTAACCATTGTCTGTCGGATATTGCGAAACAGGATCTTAAACTTCTAATATATCTAAAACATATATTCCGAAAAATAAAGTTGTATAAGAATTAAGCCCCGCTAAAACCCACCAGCCACATCTTCTGGTTAATGTAGGGGTATTCCTACTAAACATGGGGCTAGTTTTCAGCCCGCCTCAAATACCTTCCCTAAAGTTGGTGCCAGCTACCTATATTCTACCCGAACAAAGCCTTAGCTTCAGCTAAACTGCTCGCGCTGCGTGATTAAAGTGACTGAAGTGGGAGCGTCTGCCGCGCGGCGGACGATATCTATACTTTGCGACTACAAAGCGGGACGTTTTAAATAAAAAATATCCCGCGTAGCAGATACTCCCGCGTCTCGTCCCGATTCCCGCGTTGCTGACGCGTATGTTTTGCCCGAGCTTTAGACGATTAATTGGAGAGGAACTCTAAAACTCGCGTCCGATTCTGTATGATTGTTATTTTGCTTCAGTGATCGATTGTTTGTCAGCATCCATTCGCACATTAGTAACTTTCATACGCACTGGCGTTTTATTCACGTTGAATTTTATTATCATCAGATTTGTAAAAACCTAATGTGTTCTGAGGAACGTATCCTCCGAATCGATCGTTACTAATAATCTACTCTTAGTATTGATAAGAATATCTTAAGACGCAAGACGCAAGATGTGCCTTGCGTCTTGCATAGATATAGATATTCTTATCAATATTAAGAGAACATTATTAGTATCGATCGATTCGGAGGATACGTTTTTTGGCGTAAACACAAAACTCTGTAGACTATCTCGTATTTATTAATGCCTGTTAATACACTAAGCCCTGTTTTATTAAATGAAATGTGTATAACTCTAAGCAAAATCGAAGATAATGTGGATTGTAAGAATGTGGATTATACTTGATACCACTGACTTTTGTGAACCAGAGCATATTCATGATTCAACTACGAATAGAAGAAACACCATGTTTATAACAATGTTGTCTGAGTGTAGTGAATTTCTCGTAATAACGGGAAAATGTGTCTTATTTTTATCCGAGCAAGAAGAAGTGTTAAAACTGTTCTGTGTGTAACAAGTATACAGCAATAGATGTGATTAAAAAAGATTTAGTATAATTTGCACGAGTTCGAAACCTTGTTTCTTGTTCATGAAGCTAACAAGTTAATAAATATGTATGTTCAAATGATTTCATATATCGATCATGTTCCACTTAGCTATCAAACCTTGCATAGTTGAGAGCGTCGCTTAAATTCACGCTGCTTTGAAATATAACTTTATCTATTAGCGGCGCTGCTGGAATAAATTCAATAATAAATTTGTCGATAATTCAATACGCAACCATGGCCATCGGCGCGCTCAGTCCGTGGGCAATTCAATTTCCCTATTGATCTATTCACGGGAGGCAAACTCGCAGAAATCGAAGGCTTAAAAGGACTTGTCAACTAAAGGTAGTTTAGTATGGTTTGGAAGACCTCGACGTAACTTTCTAATGTAGGCACTACTTGAATTATTCACGTTCCAAGTGGGTGAGTTATTATATTCAGTTTAAAAATGATTCAATACAATTACCAGTTATGTCAAGCGAATATTTGAATGGAAATCTTCCTATTCAAAAATAAAGTAATGTTCTTTCGAGTTGTTGAAGTATGTTTTATCTTTCACTACTACTTAGGGTACTTTTCCTTCAGTTGGCATTAGAGGAATCGACCCAGTGTAAAAATGAGAAACGTTCAAACTAGGAGCTGTCTGAAAGGACTGTCGAGGAACGAACTTATTTTAGATGATAGCCTATAGTCTATCTTTACAATTTATTTGCAGCCGGTTCGCTGGACCATGTACGGTCGTTCAATGCCGTGTCGTGAATTGCGGTTGCTCAGGCAAGGACTCCGGGTCCTCGCGTCGCCGAATCAAGTTCAAGCCTTACGTGCCGCCCGTCACCGTGGAGCATGACCTCAAGAACATGATGCTGAAGCGGCCCATGTCGCCTCACCTGGACATCTACGGCCCTACGGTACCTTCCATGACGTCGGTCGCCCAGCGCGCCACTGGTATGTGTCATTAATTGGAACTTAAGTTTTTAAATTGTAATGTCAAAGTCAAAGTCAAAAACACTTATTTTCTTAGAAGCACTGGCCATACATAGACAGGTCAACTTTAAGTTAATTTAATAAAAATGTTGACTATAAAAATATCAATGACAATTGTCTTGACAGTTCGCTTCAATTTTTTAACCCCCGACCAAAAAAGAGGGGTGTTATAAGTTTGACGTGTCTGTCTGTCTGTCTGTCTCTCTGTCTGTCTGTCTGTCTGTCTGTCTGTGTCACCATATCTCCCGAACGGATGGAGCGATTTCAATTTAGTTTTTTTTGTATGAAAGGTGAGTCTGGCGCGAGTGTTGTTAGACATGTTTTATGAAAATCGGTTGTGCCGTTTAAAAGTTATGGGGGTGAGAGTGGGTAAGGAAAACCGAAAAACTGCAAATATACTAGTGTGGGGTATCAAATGAAATCGCATCGCGTCCACATTACATAATATTATGTTGTTTTACGTTTAAGGAAATTAAGGGATTGAAATCGGGGGTTTTTCTTAAATTTTTAATTTAGATTTATGTTCGAGTTGAGAAGCGAAGAGCAACATTGTTAAGTTTAAAGTTTTGGTTTACGGTGTTGGGAAAATCTTTACGACCTAAATAATATGTACCAGAATAGCTTTCATTTTGACCCAGCAACCTACCATGTGGCTATGTCTTATTTTGTTTTACAATTTTTTTTACATTTTACAAACAACAAACCTATCAGTTTTAAATTCTTAATACCCAAATGAACAATTTATTAAAAATATTACAATAACTGGTATTCATTGAATGCCCATTTCTCGTAGACAACATGGCTCGATTCTAAATGTTGATAATGTTGTGGTACCGGAGGTGATGAAAAATGACCATCGAAATGAACTAAAAATAATTATATTTGATAAGTATGAGATGGACTCGTACACCAAGGGTTCTGTGTGTTTTAACTGTTTTTACACTCATTGCAAAGAAAGGTAAATTTTACGTTATCACGTTTAAAAAAAATCTAGATTTTGTTGGAAGTTTACATGGTAATTAATGAAGATGAAATCTTTGTTTGTTTCATCATTCTCTTATTTTTGACGTTACAGAAAGTTATACTGATTCTACCACATTGGAAGTGTCTTTGGCGCAAACTACCTATTCAGTTTAGAAAATGTCATATCAGAAACCTTAATGTAATTTTTGAAGACCTAACCATATCAACCCCACACGTATGGGTTTTATGAAAGATTATCTGTTTCAGTTTTAAGTATGAGGAACCCCCAAAATGTATAGTTATTTTGAAATTTTTGTGTGAAAATCAAAGCATCGAACCTACTAAAGAAGTTTCGACATCATAAGTTCATAAAGGGTAAAAGTGGCTATGTCATACAGACGCACAGAATGACAGACAGGCACACAGGCAGACATGACGAATCCATAAGGGTTCCGTTGTTTGCCCTTTGGCTACGGAACTCTAAAACTCCATACCCGAATTTATTGACACTAGCTTTTCATTAAAAACGTTTTCACACGGCCGGCAGCTGTATGGAATAATTCAATATGCACAACGCGGCAGCTCTTTCAGGCCCTTTGAAGTTGCAGTTCAGTCAAGTTTGCTATGGAGGTAGTTAGATATATGTAAGTACAGTACAATAGGGGAGCACCTAGTCAGAAATAAATGAGTGATGGTGCAAAATGCCGACTTTCGTTACAATGCCATCCATCTCTTTCAAAACATCGAACATCCCTTCCCGTTATGCAAATTTAATGTTATTTGATTTGAGTCTATGAACGGAATGCCGACAAAATGCACAGTCAAATGAATATTGGCTTTGTAATGTTATTTCTAACCATAATGACTACAATTGACGGGTGCTGTTTCAAATCAAAAGCTTAGGATTGTAGGGGAATTATTATCATTAAATTAATCAGTTATCTACATTCGAGTCTTTCGATAACATATGTATTTATGTTATTTTATTCGGAAAACAAACAGTTTTACGTACTAACTAAATCACAATACAAACATAACTCAAAACCATTTACATGTTTCCACATATTGATCCTATGAGGCTAAATAATTTATGTAACAAAGTATTTTAGTATGTCGGTATAATAGGTTTATTTTAAACTAGCTATTGCAGAAAGATGGCCGAGTCCGCTTGCGGCGCAAGAGGTAGCGGGTTCGATTCCTGCCGAGGTTAAAAGTGTTTTTATGTTCTGCAAGCACTTTCTCCTTGGTCTGGGTATTTAATATGTATAATTAAAATATCTATATAAGTAGTATGCCTATTATATTAAGTATATCAGGATGTCTAAGTAGTACCCGTTACACAAGCTTAGATCTTACCAAGGGTCTAGATGTTGTTGTGTAAATTGTCTGGAAATATTTATTATTATTTTATTATTATTTCAGTTGAAAGATAATTGTTACCAATGTGAGCCCACAGCCATGACCTTATCTGTCCACCTTGTTGATGGTCATCCGATTTGGCGCTTACCGAGCTCCTCCACGACCTCTAAAGGACTTTTGGACTTGTCTTGACCCACTGGCGTGGCTATATGCCATTTCAAGAGCTTATCCTCTTTATGATTCTCGTTACTCTAAGGCTGGATTCAGCGTACGTCCTGACCGTACGCGCGTACCGTCAGCGTAGCTGTGTGCGGTTTTCATAGACTTGTATAGCTACGTCGACCGACGGTCAGCGCTGATGGTCGGTGGAGCACTGTTTCCAGCCTTAATAACTTAACAACAATAACGTTTCTAATACTATCCCATAGAGAAACCCCGAGCACTGCATTTTCCATAACTCTTTGAGCAATTACAGAACACGATATTGAAGATCCATAAGATCCACAGATAAGGAACTTTCGCTTTGAAGCAGTGAGGTATTATGGACGCACATACTTTCCGAACTATCTCGCAGCCAAAGGAGCTGGATTCTGAACTTCCGAAGTTGGTCCTACCTAATTGGAATGTCTATCCCAGCTAAAGACAACACGCGATTGGCTTATGCATATCAGATATATGACTTTCGTCTAGTTCTAAGACCGACTAGTTGGGAGACACGATTGAGGTTTTGAACTTTGTGCAGTATTCTATCATAGCTATGACCACGATATCGTCGAAAAATGGAAGTTGAGTGATTTATTAGCCACCGTTGTTCAAAACAGCTTTGGGGAAATTAAATATTACTTATATAAAAACGCTTAATGTTTTGTTATAATAAACAAAATAGATAAATCTCAATACTAAAGTTTTTCTTTTAAATCATAGGTTTTTGTTTATTATTTGTTGACGTTACTTAATAATTTCCATTTCAAATATTAACACATTTCAAGACCTTTAAAATTAAGTCACTTTTGTGTATGTTGACAACATCAAATATTAGAACGACAAGTTTCAATAAAATTGTATATACATGTTCAAATTGCTCCAATTTCGAGGGGTGGAGGTTGCGGGGTGCCCCCACTTCTGTGGTATTTTATCAAAAGTAGAAGTATCAAAAGTCTAATCACTGAACCTTGAGTACCATAACCCAAGTAAATGTTAGCTTCGTTAGTAAGCTCACTAGAACTTGTCGGGTGTAGGATCCGTATATGAATCGGAAGTTCCAGTGTGAGATCATTATGAAGCTATGTACATTTGTCGGAATCGGGTTTTATGTCGTGGCCAACAAAATAGTCATAATATAAGCCCTTTACGCTTCGAAAAAATCCCGTCGGATTTCACTCGCTTATTCGAGTGAGTTAAGAGTTGTTTACATTGGTTCGATGTCGGGTTTCGTAAATATTGGCACCTGCTTTTACCACGACCGCGAACCGAATATTATTCGTTAATTGTCATATTAATAAATATTGTGATTTTAAAAGTACATAAATATACACAGTAATATCAAATATATATTAATAATAATTAATTTGTATTATAAATATTAAAATGTCCGTGCGGCAGACCATCTGAGCTGCATCTATAATTTTTGTTTTTATTCATTGCATTGATAGGACCAAGGAATACCATACAACTACATTAAAATAATTATTGAAATGTATACACGCAATAAAGCCACTGTCAGACTAGAAACCATGGCTAACCATGGCTGCACATGTACTCGACTAGCACAAGATAAAACACTGTGGGGACAAAGGAGGAGGCATTTGTCCATAAATGGACAGCCAATAATATAGGAAATAATTAATAACAGAAAAAAAAAAAAACTAATCAAAATAATTTAATTTAGACATAATATTTCAGAATTAACAATCAACTTAATGTTATTTAAGATTATTGGAAATAAAAGGCTTATTATTATAATTAATATTAAATTGACTCTAAAAAATTACTGTGGCCATTAAAATGAGGATGCCCAGCAAGTGTGAACATGCTCTTTAAGTTGGCAATGGTTGTCACCAGGTTGCATCCTGACCTTCTACGCTCTGACCCTGGCCGGCGGAGCCCTGTTTCTCGGCAACGGGATTGAGACCTACGTCACCCTCATCCAGAGCCTCAACCTAGGATGGATCAGCGTTTTTATCATAAAGGTATGTTCATTCATTTACGGACTTTTATTTCGTTTTTATAAAACCGAAAAATGTATCAAAACTTAAATTTTTAATTTTGAATGCGCGAAACACTAGCCGCCATGGTGTTTCGGCTTGTGGCATTAGATTTTACGGATCTAAAAACCGAATGCTCTTGATAAAAAAAATATGTTCGACAGAGTAAGACACGACTCCGTGTGAACGCAGCTTTACTTGGGCTTTCGTATAACGGATTGACGTCACGTCAATGTGGCTTTTGAGACATTTTAAAAAGATTAAAAAACACAATTCTTAGTATTGAACTTAAACATTGAATTCCATAATAAATACTAACCATATAAATACTGTGTTTCTCATTTACTTTTTCGGAGTCTATCAAGAATATGGATTTTTATATTTTTCCTGACACGGGGTAAAATACCCTATTTAATTACCATTAAAATAAGAAAACTCGCATACCTTGGTCACATACTTCGTAACCCACGATACCATCTATTACAAACTGTGATGATGGGGAAAATTGCCGGAAAGCGCAGAGTTGGTGGACGTAAAATGTCATGGCTTCGGAACATTCGACATTGGACTGGCATTAAAACCGTGGAACAGCTGTTCAGGGTCGCCATGAACAAAGATAAATTTAAGGAGCTGACTGCCAACCTTCAGTAATGAAGTGGCACCTATAGAAGAAGAAGACCCTATTTAATCTTCCAAATCCCGCACACAATTCTAATGATAACGAATGAGCTGGGTAAAAAATAGGTATACGGTACACCTAAGTATGTGGGTAGGTACATATATTTTCGAAATTTGATGAGTGAGTGCGTTTCGTCGTTTTTTGTTACATACTCTTAAAATTATAATTTTACCAATATTAATTATGTTTACGTGACGATACGCAAACGATATTCCGCGGTCGCGTATAGATAGATAGGTAACTTTTTGTACACCACAAAAATAATACAGACAGTAAAAAGACAATACATAGCATTATAAAGGGCGGCCTTATGTGTGATCTATATCTAAATCGAATCTATATATAAATGTGTGATGCAAAGAATAAGTTGCCGCTGAACTTACGCCCGACTGAAGTTCGGTGTGCGCTATAATGCAACATTATTTCGGTATAGTGTGTTTACATACTTATTCTTTGATCATTATGTTCTCAGGGAAGATTGGCTACATAAACCTCGTGCAGTCACCTAACAACGGACCTCAAACTGTTGCCTTGGCCGAATCAGAATTATTTCTTAACCCTGAATGAGTCTGGTAGTCAAGAAACTCCATGCATAAAACAATGCATAGTAGTACAATACAATTTCACTAATAAAATGTATTAACTTTTTGATAGAGAAATCAATAAATGCTACGATTTTGTACAAAATAATCCAGCAAAAGTAATAACCGTTTTACGCGGAAAATTAAATTCCAAACATATTTTATACGTTTGGAATTTCATTTTAAAGCCGCCCAACTACAATCAAAATAACATAATAGAGTCGTTCTCGGAAAATATAATAAATAAAAGCTTTTTAAAAGGGTTCAGTACAGGCGCAAAGCGTGAATTTTGCATACACAATGAGATCGCTCGTGTTTGGTCATATGTGATGCATTCAGAATAATGGATAGGTACAAAATATGTCATTAATATTTGCAACTTTGCAAACCCTCTCGTGTCGAATGCAACATACTGCTGTGTTACGAAACGGGCATGAAACGAATTTGAATGGGGCTAAAATTTTAAAATATCTCTTGTAGATTATATTTATGTACATTTACAACTTTTTTTTTCTACTAATCGTTTTAAAATATAATTGTAATTATAATAGTACATTCATGCATTTCTGCGTCATGCAAGCAGCAGATTTAAAATATTAACAGGGATTAAATAAGAATTGGGGAAGTAATAACAGGGAATTTAATATATTAGATTTATTTTGTACACGTGTGAATAAAGCACAGCGGCTTTTGAATAGTCAATTCTTTGGAGATGCTGGGTTTCTTAAAGTAATAAATAATCTTGTAGGTTGGTTATATATACGTAGTATATAATAGTTGTTGTTAGTAAAGTATGTGGTTTAGGTTTAAATGTTTAGTTTAGTAACGAGTTTTATTTGTTTTTGTTAAACGTTGTAATTTGTTATAAATTGTGGCATTTGTCCGCGAGGGCTTTTGGATAGCTTTCTGTAAATTAATTTAGCTACTTATTACGCTGTGTTAGCTGTAGGCCTTCTTTATGAATAAATAAACTGCTTAGTAGAAACATGCGAGAAACTGCATATTAAGTACCTACTATAGGTCTGAGCATTGATGATTTCAAGATAAATAAGAGTTTTTAAACTATGTGAGGGATGTGACAGGCTATATATCATAGTCGCGGGATTTTGGTGTGCGATGGTCATTTAAAATCTCGATTCAATGAGTGATTTTTTGTGCTGATCGGGCATTCGAAATCCAAAGCCTCGATAAGTAATTGTGTGTGCTTTTTCTAGGCTCTATTGGGCGCACCGTTCGCTTTCCACTACTGCAACGGCGTCCGCTTCGTGCTGTGGAACCTGGGCCGCTGCCTCGAGATAGAGCAGGTGTACTCCACCGCCAAGGCCTCGTGGATCGCCACCGCCGGCATCACGGCGCTCTTCTGCCTCATGTGAAGCGATACTTCAATACACGTATGACGTTTACTTCTTTGTTTTATTTGACGTATGAAGGCACTACTGCCTCTTGTGAAGCGATATATTAATATTCTTGCGATGTTTGCTTCTTTATTTTAGGTAGGCACTAGGTACCTCTCGTTGTTACCCGTGTTGTTAGGATTTTGCGACGTTATAATAGTCTGATAACTTATGATTTTTTTTTGGTAATCTTTAGTTTAATTTACTGGCCATAGTGGTGAATTAAGGCCTAATCTTGGTCAAGTGGAAAGTCCCTGTGTCCCAGCAGGGAACGTTAGGATTAATTTAAATTAATTTTGATTCTGAAAAAAAAAATGTTGTGGATGTTCAAATTATTGGAATAATTGTTGGTGGAATGTTATGATGTAATTTGAGCAAACCGCGCTTTATTTATTTGCAGAGAGTTTCTAATACCATTCAAGAAAGTATTCTGTGGAATTACGTATTTAATGTCATTCCTTCCGCATTGTAAGGGTTCCGTATTCAAATGGCAATAAACAGAACCATTATAGATTTACTAGCTGTGCCCTGCAGTGCTACCCGCGTTATAATGGATAAAGTACTCTTAACCAACAACATATTTATTTGAATAAAGATTAATATTATTATGTTGATACAACTTAAACAAATTATTTTGACCAAATTAGGTACCATAAAAACGGTTTTTGTGAGTTAATTTTAAAAGATAGACATTTACTATCGCAGACTGTTTTTTAAATCATTAAAAGAGCTATTATTCTTTAATACATATTTTTTGTATATCTTGAACCGTTTTCACGGCGCACGCAACGGAAGGCTTCAAAGATGAACAATTTCTCCCGTTTTTTACACATTTACCGCTATGTCTTTGCTTCTATTGGTCGTAGCGTGATGTTATAGCCTTCCTCGATAACTGGACTATCCAACACAAAAAGAATTATTCAATTCGAACCAGTAGTTTCGGAGATTAGCGCGTTCAAACAAACAAACAAACAAACAAACTCTTCAGCTTTATAATATTAGTATAGATTATTTATGTCTGTCTGTCCGCTAATGTCACATTTACTTTATTCGGAAACTATAAGAACTATTTTGTTAAAACTTGGTAAATAAAAGTAAAGTAAAAAAATTCTTTATTTGACATAAAATGAGGTACAGTAACAATACTAAGGTCCCATAGGCTCCGGAACTAGTTAAAAACTGTATTTCAGGAGCCAGATAGAAATATGGTAAGTATTTTGTGAACATTAAGATTTTCGAAAAAAAATCCCATAATACCCGTATGTTTGGGGTATCTATGGATAGGTCTTCAAAAATGATATTGTGGTTTGCAACATAATTTTATTATAAACTGGATAGTTTGCGCGAAAAAGTGATATGTGTACCTCCTGGGAACTTGATGACCAGAATGATAAATCTGAATGTACAAAACCATGAAAACTACTAACGAAAATTAGTTTGAACGAAAATTGTTGTTTTTTTGTTAGTAAGTATTTTTGTTTAATACGTCATATCGCAATTTACATTTTGACCTATAAAGTTAAACGACCTTAAGTGGGGTCAGTACTTGGATGGGTGACCGTTCTGACTGCAACTAAATATTAGCACAATTTCTTTTCTGTTTTTTATGATAGTTTTTCTTTTAATAGCTATAAGCGTATAAACTATTGAATTCCAAGGAATCCTAGGTATGAGACAATTTCATACTTTTATAGTATTTTTTTTTGTTAAAAACACTTTTTTATTTGTTTTTGGAAAAAAACAAGAAGGCGTTATACAAAATTTCATAGCTCTAGACCGCGTATGTGATCTGTGGAAAATGAGATGAACTGTGTTCACCGAAAATAATCTTGCAACGCCGGTGCCGCTATTCATAAGTCTATGGTATTTAAGTAAGAGTAGTTACGAGTTAAATATCAGATTCAAAATAACATCCAACATCCTATTCAATGTATATCTAATGTTATTTAACTCGACACCCGCAAACTGGCGCTGGCCATTCAAGCGCAGAGTCCCATTATAAGAAATTTAATTAAATTGAGATAAATATCAGGAACCCTAGAAATGAATGAAAGGAATTAATGAGACCCAAAGTCTATATCAGGTACCAGGATTACAGAAATGGCAGATAGATAGAGTGGTACGTTGTTTCATAAAGACAGACCTCATCATGGATTATGCATTCCTAGTATTTAGCCTTTGAGTCAAAACTATGCCTATTTGCAATGCGCTGCCACTAGGAAGGAAAAGGTATTCGATCTAATGCATTGTGGTTTGATCAGTATTCTGTGCACAAGTGTATTATTTTCTGCTGTAAAACGAATCTGTCAAATCTAAGAATCTGCTTTATTAACGATTTATCGAGTTGCGATCTGCCGAAAAACTAATCTGTCCTACACCGAATAAAAGTTTCTGCTATAAGAAGCCCACTTCTGAACGTATGCCTCCCTCAAAAAAGATCAATTATTCCGATCGAATGCTAATTGCATCTACCGTGTCGGAGCAACTTAGACCAAGTCAATTGTCGCCGTGTGTTTAGCAATCCGCTACCTCAATTCGAGAACTTTTCGGCCCCAACGACCAACTCTTCTACGTGCTATGTCGCCTGCCCACTGCCACTTCAAAGAGCTAATCCTATGCTATTGTTCTTGTTATATTGCCTTCAATCAGGTCCATGACAAATTATTTTTTTTAACTTTTATACATCTGCTCCCCATAGCTCCTCATCTACTTTTGTCTTATGTACAAACGATCAGAAAAAAACGAAAAGAAGAGAGTTGTCTACCAGAATAACTTTTTTACTTGTTTAATTATTATCATACATTAGTAATAATAATAGGTATCTGTGCCTATACTAAGAACTGATACTCTAAAAAAAGGTTTCTCATCAAACGCTTATAAGTGGGTTATCTATGGTTAGGTCTTCATGTGTTCTGTGAATAACATTAAGATTTTCAAATAAAAATTGAACAAAATAATAACACTCGTAATTTTGGTTTCATACAATCTATACGAGTGTGATGTCTATGGATATATCTTCAAAATTAATATTGGGGTTGCTAACATAATTTTTGTAGTAGTATTTTTTTAATACGACTTACACCGCAATTTACATTTTCAACTATAAAGTTAAGCTACCTTAAGTGAGGTTGGTACTTGGATGGGACACCGCTCTGGCAAGACGTAAAGAACCCTATAGATATGAGACCATTACAGTTTTGGCTTTAACTTTTACGTCAAGCTGTATCAAATTGAAACTTCTGTGTCATTTTAAGCAATAGAAACAACAATTTGAGCCATTTTTTTTATCGATATGGAACCATAGCCTAAATGGAACATCCAGTCTTCCTAGAATCTTTTAATTCATTGAGAAGCAACATCTTGTATCACACATAAAGGGACAATTAGAAAAATTTTAGTTAATTAATATTACAATAAATTTTTTACCTTTACCTAATTTTACCTACAGGCTCTCGGAGGGCGAGTCAGCTTTTATTTTTAAGAAAACAGTAAACGGTATGAATTTAGTTTGTATTACAAAAATTATGCAGATCAACGTATAATGAACGATGACACATGAATCTATGCTTTGCCTCTAAGACTCCTCGAGAACCGATAACCACAAAAATACCTACGCGTGTATTTGAGTCACATTTCCCCCGCGCGAAGCTGGATTTGCATCTAGTAATACTATATTCACACCGCCAATTAATTAAGTAGGGTGGAAATATCGGATATTGTGACGCGAATAACTCGTAAGACACATACGCAGTACTGTTCTATATAACCTGAACTAGATGAAACGAGAATGCCAATTAGGAAACTCAAAGCCAGTTGGGGCGAAAACTTCTTTGGTGGAGTTCAGACAACTTAATATATTGTTTATTGTGAAACACGCCCTTAGGCCACTTAATGCCAATTAAATACAATTCTGTTTTACGTCTGTGCTAATACGAGCAATTTCGTTTCCCTCATGAATTCTTCATAATGCCTTCTATTAAGTTGAACGAAAATTCGTATTATTTTTATGTTATCATGTTTATTTTTATTGTAGATTTAAGGATATAATAGCAAAGATAAAGAAGAGAGCTCTGTGGATATAATTACGAAACTGGGTTTCATTTTCTTGATTGAAACGTACCTAGATCCTAAACCTAAACAAACAACTTAGGCTTATTGAACCGGAACAAACAGCTTAGGTTTATTGAATCGGAGGAGCAGAACCAAGTCGAGAGTCCTCGCTTCCTCGGAAATGTCTCGCGATCAAGATAAACCCGTGATTGCAAGTAATGTGGCTTCGATATTGTATTTCATATCGTAATATGGATGGATAGTCGAGACGGTATCGTCAGAGTCACATGCAAATGCTTAGCAAATCTATATAATTATAAATGAATTGTTGTTCGTTAGTCTGATTAAATCTCAAGAACGGCTGAACGGATTTATCTTATCATAGTCTTGAAATGTTCGTGGAGGTCAAGGGAAGGTTTAAAAGAGGCGAGAAAAAATCGAATTATTGCCGGGAACTTTATTTACCCGTGCGACGCCGGTCCCGGGGTTAGTACGATATAGAAATGTGTGCGGCTTGCAGAATTCTTCTAATTTCGACTAACCTAACCTAACCTAACCGTAACTTTGCTGCAGTACTTTGAAACGACCAGCGAAGAGGAAGCGTCTGCCGCGCGGCTGAAGCTACCTTTGCATTCCAACGCGACCACAAAGCGGGAGGATTTAAGCCACAAATGTACCGCGTTGAAGACGCTCCAAAGCTCCTGTTTGGCCGAAGTTTTAGTATGGAGCCTGGCGTACCTAGTACCTACCTAACCTACTAGCCGCCATTATAGAATATACAAACGTACTCGTAATGTTGCGTCCAGTCACGCCAATGGACCACCTTGAAGCTAAGTGCGGAGACACAGGGCCCCCTAACTAACTAACTATGTTGCGTCCAGTTATGCAACGCATGTTATCGACGAAGTACATGCTTATAAACAAAACGTGTAATGGAATCAAATCTCTAAACTTTTCGAAATACTTTTTATACTTTATAGACCCAAGAAAGTATAAAAAGTTACGGCCTATTAATAGGATCTCGTCTAAAAAACAAGCGCGATTTAATTAAAGGATTTGCATATGCTGAGGCGAGACGTTTTGGCATAATTAGTCACACACTCATTAGTGTATGTAAGTATTTAGTGGTAGCGATTCAGATTGCTTAGAGCTGTATCTAGCTCGCTATTTTAGACTCATTTTCTGATTACATATAAAGCTAAGTTTCCTAAAGTTCCTTAACTAAATGTTTGCTGCTTGTTCGTAAGCGCTTGATCCCGTGATAATTCTCTGATTGATTGATTGCTTGTTCTGATTATTTTTTGTTAACCACACCCCCTTATTTCCCCGCGGTAAAATGTAGCCCATGTCCTTTCGCGGGCTCTAGAGAATCTGTGTAAAAAAATTCAGTCTCCTAAAGTGTTTTGCTATCGATGTCGATTGATACGACACGTAATGGTTTTAAAATTTAATTAAAATAACCATAATGCTAAAATTAAGGTTAATTTTAGTACTATTAACTCCAATTAAAGTAGGTAATTTTTAGAAGTTGCATGAGAATAGCTCTAATGTCATTTTAGCCATACGGTGGCCAGGTGTAATGTGTGTGTGTTGTGTCAATAAAAATTCTCACTCACTCTATAATAAAAACTCAATACTACGGCGAATAACGATACTTATGACAATCCACAGATTAGATATCTGTTAAAAACCTAAAAATAATTCCTAACACAGACGGCTTATGAGATAAATATCTAAAAAACCTTTATCTATGGGGGACACCTCCAAAGTCGTAAATTTTTTCCACCCCCGTTGTGTGTGTGGTTTGAACGAGATCGAGTGAGTAGTTTATTCTAATTACGTCATAAACTGCAATTTACGTTTTCACCTATAAAGTTTAGGTACCTTAAGTGTGTACTTGGATGGTTCACCTCTCTAACAAGGCGCAAGGAGGCCCTCGGTATGAGACCTCTCATACAGTTCAATTTTATTCTAATATGGTGGAATAGTTGGTACCTATGCCAAAGTTGCATGCAAAGAAAAGTCGTTTTTTAAAACTTTGCTCGTAGAGGAAGAGAGACGAATTTGTAGTTTTCTGATCCAAAATAATTACTTATGAAAAAGTTAACGGCCTATAATGAAAACCGCATCAAAATAGATTCAGCCAAACATGAGATAATCGCGAAAATACATAAATACAGGTGAAAAACCAATTTTCGCGGCGAGGTTCGAACCCACGTCCCTAAGAATGAAAGTCGCTTACTCGTCTTAGCCATCATAGCTTAATTATAACCAATGTACCAATCTAGTACCTACTAATCCCGGAATACCAGATAGTTACCGGATATCCGTTCGTTAAATAATCGTAAATACGTAAGATAAATCTATATATTATCTATATAAATAAAAATGAATTTTTGTTCGTTAGTCTGATTAAAACTCGAGAACGGCTGAACGGATTTATCTTATCATAGTCTTGAAATGTTCGTGGAGGCCTAGGGAAGGTTTAAAAAGAGATAAAAATCGAATAATTTCCAAAAAAAAATTTCATAAAAACCCGTGCTTAGCCGGGTCGGGCCACTAGTTAAAAATAAATTTCATAACCGGCAATAATATTCTTTACTTGACTGTACATACATATATTAACACAAAGGAACAACAGTGATACCTTCCTAAATATTAAAACGCCAAATGCTAAGTTTGAATATTATAATATAACTAAAGATAAAAAATATCACGGAATACTATTTCCAAAATTGTACTAGTTATCTGGCTCATCGCCGAAAGACAATTGCTTAATAATGTGAACCTTCTCACATTTAAATAACCTATTTAAATGTGTTATTTATTATTATTTACTAGCGGCCCGCCCGGCGTCGCAGGGGTAAAAAAAGTTCCCGGCAATTTTTCCTTTTTTGCTCACCGTTTAGACCTACCCTGGACTGAACATTTTAAAACCAAAATCAGCTCAATCGGCCCAGCCGTTCTTGAGTTTTAATCAGACTAACGAACAACAATTCATTTTTATTTATATATAGATTATCTAATATGTTCGCAAACACCACATTAAAACCCTTACCGTTGAAGAAGGTAGAGTTTGATCAAAATTCTCAATTTAATTACAATTTGGTTTTTTTTCTATGGTACTTATAAGTTTATTGTTTTATTGAAAGTATCGACCACTTTTCAGCGAGGTTTGTGCCAAAAATCACGAATCTAATATGATTTTTTTTAATATAAGTTGTTGTGAACCAAGTTGATTAAATGATGTCAAATTGCAAATACTTAGTCATTATCACATATGTCAAGTTTATTATAATAAATCAATTACAATTAATTACGAACTGAGTAACTTTTTTTTACTTTATAATTTTATTTAACTCGACACTGGCAAATTGTCGCTTCAAGCGCAAAGTCCAATTACAAGAAACTGAACTGAACAATTCATTACAATACAAGCGGAATGTTGGATTGTCAAAATGGCGTTCAATTGAATAACATATTTTTCAATGTATTATAATTTTATTTAACTCGACACATTTAACTGGCAAATTGTCTGTAGTGACACAGATTAGCATAAAAGTACGCGGCGCAAACGCGTTTCGTTAATTCAGCTTTTTAATAGTTATGCGGAGCCTCGCCAGTCACTCTTCAAACCTCAGCCGTGTTTAGACATATCCTAATAAGGATTAAATAAAATATATAATTGTAATAACCTGTAACGTGTTAAATGAATAGATTCAGTATAGTGCAATAACTCTTTTATTTCAACCAACCCACATACATAATCACTAAAGACTAGTAGAAATAATAAAGTGGTGACCCCGACGTGATACGACGTGATATATAGAAATTCCCGACGTGATATAAAAGAAATTCCCGACGTGATTCGTTATTATCGTGATTTATATTGTGGGTTGTGTTTAAGTTATCCGTGTAGGAGTGACTCAATTTTAAGAACGCGGCTGAAGGAATTTTTAATAGAACAACATGGATAAACAAGCACATTCAGAAAATGCCAACGCAGCAACGCCACGCGGAATGCGCAGTAAGTGATGTCATCCAATGAAACCGCGATCCAGACAACGAAGTTCACAGTCTTCTATAGAAGCGGCATGATATTTTTAAAGCCAGCTTATATCTGAGGTGCATTCAATCCTGACGAAAATGGAGTTTGGACCTGCAGATTCACTCGAGGTTTTGCCCGGTTGGAAGAAGCGTTTTGCCGGAGGATTTGCCCGGTTGGAGGAAACATGCTTGCCGGAGGATCAGTGCTGGAATTTGAGATATTGGCTCATTCCCACTGCTTGTGCCGAGTGACTGGAATATGTGTAACCCCGCTGGAGACCGAACTTCCGAAAATAACTACAAAATTCAAGATGTAGTGCAAAGTGATTAGAAATGATAACTAGGTTTCGTTCATTATTCTTATGTGTTGCAAATAATTCAATTATATATAGAACTTGGCGTTATCACGAACTGTAACCTGATACTAGAGCGCACTAACAGTGTAATGTAGCGATTTTGCAACTTAGCGAATTTGCACGTGTGTCTCAGTAATACGAAATTTAATATTTTTTTCAAAATTAGATTTTATTAATTTTTCAGTTCAGTTTCAGTTTATTATTAGAATTATGTAAAAAAAATGTGTAGTTTAAAAATGTATTTTTTTTGTTAACATACAAAGTTTATTTCATTGTTTATACAACTTTATTAAAAGATTTCATTGTTAAAAATGTATTTTAAAGTTAAAAAAAAAAACATGTATGTAATTTTACAAGCTGACTGTACTTTGGTCATTCTAACGAACTTTGATTGTGAAATAACTATGTACTTACCTCTGCATAAATGAATGCGAGCTCATATCGCATGTTGTTTTCAAACGTAAGCATATTTGTGTAGCAGGCATGAGCCTTTGAATTTGTAATGTTTATTGTAATGTTTTAACCTTGAATGTACTACTTAAATAAAATAATTTTTTTTTGTAAAAAATTTTGAAAAAAGGGAGGATTGATGTAGTGACACAGATTAGCATAAAAGTACGCGGCGCAAACGCGTTTCGTTAATTCAGCTTTTTAATAGTTATGCGGAGCCTCGCCAGTCACTCTTCAAACCTCAGCCGTGTTTAGACATATCCTAATAAGGATTAAATAAAATATATAATTGTAATAACCTGTAACGTGTTAAATGAATAGATTCAGTATAGTGCAATAACTCTTTTATTTCAACCAACCCACATACATAATCACTAAAGACTAGTAGAAATACTAAATGTCGCTTTAAGCGCAAAGTGCAATTACAAGAAACTGAACGGAAACGGAATGTCAATGCAAGCAAGTTAATTGGTACTTAAGATATGTCAGAGAGCACTCTATGAACTCGTCATATGTGTAACATGTCTGTTCTATGTGAATGCGGAGTCGCTCGTACCTTCATGAAAGATTTTCGGTACTGGGCAGCCATTTTATTTTTGTGAAAATAGAACATGGCGGATTTTGTTTGGAAGCAATTTATTTTGGAAACATATTTTGAAATACATCGAGTTCGTTTTGAAATAAAATATTTCCAATTTATTGAGAGTGCTGGCGCGTGGTTTACCGACATGGCCACATGGATTAGCTTTTTAATTGGCAGTGGGCAGGCATGTAGAACAGATAGGTGCATTTACGGACAATTAACAACAAGATGGAGAGATGACTTGGTCTAATAGCTGGCTCGCGGTGGAATCATCTAGCTTCCGATCAAATAACTTCAAGCAACAGTGGTCTGTATTGTAAGAGGCGTGAATCGTACTTTGCCGTAACACAGTTCATACTAGCACGGGAAGTACCATAGCTAAGCCTAGTTTTAAGAAACCTATTCACTGTTTTATAAGTTGTTGAATAAAATATTTCTATTTCTATTATATTTCTATTTGATGTAGGTTTATGTCTAGCAGTGGGCGTATAAACCCTAAAATGATGATGACGGCGCAATATTTCTTCTTGCATATATGTAGGTACCATATAATATATTTTATGGGTACCTAATATATTAGTTTTGCGAGTAATAGTAAATATAACTTTTTTATCACTAGTTGGGAGTATGATAATGGCAAAAACATGATTTTTTGATCCAGTCGATTCACCTAACATCAAAAACTAGAGGCCTATTTTTTAATGGACAGACTTTTTTGACTTCTATGGTAACATGATTCACAAAAGTATTCTCGACATTTTTGTATGGATCCTGGTGCCTAGTTACACTACAATACAAATCTACTAGTCAGCCATTTAAAAAAACTTGAATTTTATTTATTTATTTATTTATTTATTTATTTTCAAATACATGGAGCTCTATCATTGTTTGTGGACAGTAATGAAACACATGGAATTCTGAGAAAAGACTAAAAACAAAAAGTGTAAAATGAGAAATTTGGGTCTAAACAGTCCAAATAATCTGCTCCTGCCCATTTCGAATGAATTTGTAATTTTACGGCGCATGGCGACAGATTAAAATGAAAAACAGATTAAAAGATGTTCACTAACCAAAAATGATATTAATAAGGAATCAAATCGCTACCTCGTACGGTTCCTGAACTTCCCTGGCTTTAATTATTATTTTTTCACTATACAGAAAGTCTTGAGATTTTCAAATTCCTTATAACTTTTTATTAAAATTTACTCTGCCGATTGACAAACGCTTCATCACTGGTCGCCAAATCACGGCGGAAGTTAAGAATATATCGAGCAAAAATTATCTATACATGTACCTAGTAGATATTAAGAAAAATAATTAAATATGACAGCGGTTCACTTACCTGAAACGGCCGCCGGCGCCGCCGCCGTCTCGTAGACACCTCCCGCCGTCGGCGCCGCCGCGAAACGCATATGCACTCTCTGACTGCCCGCGAGTCACTGACGCCAACCCGCTCAGAAATGTTGAGAACCAACGCAGCGGTAAGGATACACTAACTAAAGCTATTACTAACCTTTTGGCAGGATGCAGTGTCCGACAGACGTCCATTAGTGTAGCAGTTAATTGTAAAGTTGAAATGTTGGACTGGGAAGTTCATTTTACGATTTTAATTAATCTATTAATGTAGGTTATATTTAATATTAATACTTGGAAATTGTTTTTTTTTTTATTTGTTACGGGACTATTTTTAAAGCTCTGGTATGAATGACAATATTAAAATATTAAAAATTTTACAATTTTAAATGGACTTCCCAACCACAATCATTTTGACACAATGAAAAGGCAGAAAAAAATTACTAACCGTCTTCATTGGATTCAAAGCACTTCTTCATTTTCTTGCTCGTTCAAAACAGTTCACACTGTAACTCGACTTTACATGTTTTTTAAAAGAACAAATTGACCGAATCAATATTTTAAGAGTACATATAATTCTTTTTCGAATTTTAAACTCACAAGACGCGAACCGCACTAATTATCAGACAACAGAAAAGTTGACGTGAACCAGAACTGGTAAAATTTTCCGATTAGTTAAAACTTTCCGATGTGTTAAAATTTTCCGATACGTTAAAATTTTCCGAGCCGGTGCTAGATGTCGACCGACCGTTATTGCCTCCGCATCCAGAATGATACTAGTCTAGGTTCCACCTGCGCGGGGGTGCATTTAGCTCCCAATAGCCTATAGGGATGGCGCTGCGCCCCCTGCATTTCCCTCACACCACCCAAACCTGGCAGGGGGAAAGGGTGGACTGCTAATAGGAAAAACGTACACGGTCATAGCAATTGATTGTATCAGTTTTAAATAAATGACAGTGCATAATGCACTTTTCTAGGACTAAAGAGATCTGCATCTATCCTTGTCCCGATTATAAAAGCATGCAAATTAGTTTCCTTGCCGGATTAGACTGGCTGCCTTTCAGCTCAGTCGGCGGCCATCTTGGAAATGTGGGGTAGGGGTTTTCGCGCTGTAACTCGATAACTAGCAACTCTAAAAAAGTAAATATTAATCTTTACAACTTTAAGTTTTACTTTTTGTCATAAATTGGTTAATAAAAAAGTTAAAAACATCCTGACAGATTTATACCAAGTTTTTTGAACTATCTTAGTTGAAATATCTTGTTTAATTTTATAAGTACAAACAGGAGTTTGTGCACAACATTTTTCTTTTTAATGTCCCGACTAAAAAAGAGGGGTGTAATAAGTTTAACGTGTTTATGTGTCTGTCTGTGGCACTATAGCTCCCTAACGGATGAAGCGATTTCAATTTAGTATTTTTTGTATGAAAGGTGACTTTGGCCCGAATGTTTTATGAATAACAGTTTAGCCGTTTTAAAGTTATGGGGAAGATAAAGGGTTTTGGTGTTATGGGAGTTAAAGTGGGGATGAAAAGCCGAATATTTACAAATATACAAACGAAAGCGCATTACATTCACATTATTTATCATTTGTAATCGGAATTAAATTAAGATTATTTGTTAAACAATTTGACGTCCGAATATGAGTAGAATATCAATCACCTAGCACCCATAGTACAAGCTTTGGTTAGTTGTGTGCTGTGTGATTAGTCCAGAGATATTTATTTATTTAATTAACCATTTCATCGTATTTTTTTTTCCTTTGCAACTTTTTAGATAAAACACGGCTAGTACTAGTTTAGATTTTTTTTCTGTTATGTGCATTTGTTTGTAAATGTTAAATGCATAAGTGATAACCATGTTGTACACCAATATTGTTACAATAACAACTTAAGAGATGGAAGCTGAGTTGTTCTATTTCTTCTAGCTTCTTAACTCAGTGTAAAAAATTGAAGCGAACTGTCAAGACAATGTTATTTCCTTGATTATTCTTAGTTTTTATTTAAATTAGCTTTAAGTTGACCTGTCCATGTAAGCATAGGCTTCTAAGGAAATAAACGTTATGACTTTGACTTGTTCGACTATCACTGTCATTATGATGGTAGAAAACAGCTTCTACAGTGACTTCGGGAACTTAAAAAAAAAAACTATAATCCACATTATAATGGTTTGTACCCGATTACAATGGAGTACCTACCTGGAAAACAACTCCGATAAAAATGGACCGTGCCCAGAGCCTCGTTCTATATCTCTATTTTTTATGACTAATGAATGGTAGTTTTATATTAGATTAGCGTTGCCCGTGTTATATGGATTTTCCGCGGAAACGACCTTTTTTCCCGCGATAAAGTAGCCTGTCGCCTTCTTCGATAAATAAGTAATCTAACCTTGAAATTATTATTTAATTCTGACCCGTAGTTCCTGGAATTAACGCGTTCAAACATGCAAACTCTTTAGCTTAATAATATTAGTATATGTAGATACGTTACGTCTGTTAGGGTAGGTCAATTAATCCCCCTGCATACTCACTAGGCATCATTATCGAAATCGCTACAGCTATACCGCGATACAGTTTATATACGGCTAGTCTATCTGATCCAAAATGTATTGGGCGGTGGGGAACGGGGAGGCAGAAAACCCCGCACTATTATAAAAATTGATACCCCACCGGTGGCGACCATGGTGGGGAAAAGTACATCCACGTTAAGGTCTACTGGTTTTTAAGTTTTTGAAATATTCACTTTAAACAGCCAATCATTTTTCTACAACTGAAGTGATATATAAAAAACTATTTATACTTGTGTGAACTATGAAACATAGCTGAATATTGGCGTGCTAGCTTTACTTTTAACAAATAAATAAATATATATTTTTTGACCATCCACACAACAACATCTAGCCCCGTGGTAAGCCCTAAGCTTGTGTTACGGATGCTAGATATCTGATAGAATATAACATAATATAAAATATTTATCCAGTACACATAAACAGACACAGATATAAGTACAATAAAAAGAAAATAGAATATTCAATAAAAAAGGACAGAACAGAAGAAATAAAAAATTACTAAGTATCAGATTACCTACAGCTAAAAAGAAATATTTTAATCTAATAAATATAAACAATTTCCATGTCACAACGTTAGTTACCGTACTCCTCCGAAACTTTATATGCATATTCAGTAGGTCTGAGAATGTGCTACTATCTATTTTTCATTTTGCATAACAACAATTTTTTCTGGGGTCAGCTAGTAAAAATCAAACATTTTGAAGTTATTATAGGTGTCTGATATACTTCATATAATAGACATACTGTTTGAATTATACATATTAAACACCCACACCAAGGAGAGAGTACGTGCGCATGAACACACCACCCCTCGGCGGTAATCGAACCCTCGAAACCTAGTGATCTATTTATACTTCGAATGAAACTGTAGAGAGGTTCTCGTAGAATATAATATCTGTATACTGCGAGCAAAAGTATCACGCACTCTAACATTATAGTAAATCCCCATAAAATAGTTTATATTATAAACTTTTTTATGGGGATTCTATAGGAAATGTTCAAAAACACCATAATATGGTTAACTTTTTAAATTATCATGGTTTTTAAAGAGGAGGAAAGAGGAGGCAAGAGGTAGCGGGTTTGATTCCCGCCGAGGGGCAAGTGTTATGTTCTGCAAGCACTTTCTCCTTGGTCTGGGTGTTTAATATGTATAATAAAAAATATCTATTTATGTATGTCTATTATATTAAGTATATCAGATGTCTATTACCCGTAACACAACCTAAGAGTTTACCAAGGGGCTAGATGTTGTTGTGTGGATTGTCCGGAAATATTTATTTAGTTATATTTAACATTATTATGAGGACTTAAACTTTTTGAGCTTTCCGATATTTCTCAAAAACTGTCAAATCATGTTGTGTTACCCGTTTAAGTTATAATATAAAATCATTAAGTTTGTTTATTTAAAAAAATACTGAATACTTTATAGTGCCTTCAACAATTATTGCTTATTGCTGATTGATTGTCTTCGTATATTTTTCTTCATACAATACAGGGCAAAGTGGGGTAATATGGGATAATATGGGGTATTTTGGGGTTGAGGTCTTGCGATTGTTGTAGCCATTCCTAAATATAAATTCCGCGTTATGCTATCTATACCATGTTGTGCCGACCCCACGTGATGTGGGATAAGGTCAGGAAGATAATGATGATGATGATACCATTGTGTGAGCTGATTTGTGACAAGAAGTTGAAATTCAACGCCACCTGCAGACGCATTCTGTAAAAAATCGAATCCGAACTCGAAATCACTCAAGTGACCGAGCTCACTTCGAACGCTCGTCACTGAGGCGCTACAGGCGCTATCGAGTTTTACAGAATACAAAACTTTAAACTACCGCGGATTCAGCTTAGTAAGGATCGAAATGAGTTTACAGAATGCGTCTACTGTGCTCATTAGCCCCAAGAGTTGCCACTTACGACTGTTGGAAATCACAACATTTTGTAAACCTATGCATTTGACAGATGATTCACAACTAAAATTTTATCTCTATCTGTCTATTGTGTAGGATGACATGTTGTAACCTCCAACAGTTGTAAGTGGCAACTCGTGGTAGGGCAACATGTCACAAATGAGCGTTTTTGACGACGACAAAGCAAATGTTTTGCACTTTAGTGTACTTAGCTCGAGTACTTAGTATATATAGATTCTTATGGAGCCTCCTTCGTACTTAACTGTCGGTACCACACACTCTGCTCAATTAATAGCCCACCATTTCGTTTATTCAAGACACCTGCAAAAAATTTGTTTCTTTTAGGAAACATACTTATTATTAAATAAAATAAAATTCTAATTGATAGTTATTTCAAAGATAAAGACACGTCATAACGAAACAAATAAAGCAATTATTACCTAAAAGTTCATAATTGTACCTGAAAGTTGGATACTTCTGAATTATATTAATGAATAATATTATAAATATAGACTTAATGCATTCATTATTCGAGTAGGCAAATTCGCTGAACAATCTTTCGCTAACAGGCACTGATATTTATATTTTAACATGTCCTCAGAAAAGATAAGACAGGCTCACCTGTAATTTTTTTACTGATTAATTGTATGTTTTTTTTATTTATTGTATGTTATTGCTTTTATTTATTGTAGTATATACCTAATAGTGTTTTTATTTGATTTAAACAAAATTGACATATTTCTTCATATTCCATATATTATTATTGTGTTTGTTTTATGCGCCTTTTCTGCTGTCCATTCTCTAAGTTTTGAATATGTTTTGTTATATGTGATAATTTTATAATTGGCCTCTTGTAAAATAGGAGTGTGCATGTTCTGTGAGTGTTCTTAACTTCACACTTCTCATCTCATCTCAAATAAATCTAAATTTTAAACTTAAGAAAAACCGCCGATTCCAATCACTTAATTTCCTTAATAGTAAAACATCATAATATTTAGTAATGTGCACGCGATGCGCTTTCATTTGATACCCCACTCGAGTATATTTGCAGAATTTCGGTTTTCCTTCCCCACTCTAACCCCCAAAACTTTTATACGGCACAACCGATTTTCATGAAACATGTCTAAATACACCCGCGCCAAACGCACCTTTTATACAAAAATTGAAATCGCTCCATCCGTTCGGGAGCTATGATGTCCCAGACAGACACGACAAACTTATAACACCCCTCTTTTTTGGTCTTGGGATAACAAATAAAACAATATGTATGTACAAAAACATGGACTATACGGGCCCGTGAAAGGCAAAGAATCGAAGCATTCGAGATGTGGTGCTGAAGGCGTATGTTACGGATTCCGTGGACAGCCAAGCGCACCAATGCATCGATTCTGTCACAGCTACGGGTCCAGACACGCCTCTCAACTATCTGTCAGCAGAGAATCTGTCGGCCACTTAGTGAGAAGGGGGGATGAAAGCCTGGAGAAGCTGATCGTAGTTGGAAACACGGAAGGTAAAAGAGCCCGTGGTCGGTCTCCAACCAGATGGTCCGATCAAGTGAAGGCCTCTTCCTCATCTAAATTCTGCTCGGTTGTCCGTGACGCCATGGATAGGCACCGTTGGCGGCAGATTATAAAATCCAGGTGCACCACAGCACCGTTGTTCACAACCTATGATGACCACGATCCTCAGCCATGAGGGAACGACCCCAGAGAGAGATGTACAAAAACAAAATAATTAGGAGTCACTGATGCCTAAAGATTTTAAAGAGAGTAACTTCTGCTTATGAATTTGGTTCTGATAGGATATTAATTGCCGCGGGCAACGGCATAAGAATGTTGCCCCCCATCTCCGCCCGTGGGCGCCGTAGGACACCCGGCCAAGGGAATTGTACCAGAAGATGGGCAGCAGCGTCTTTCTGGTTACCAAGACCATATAACTGCGCTCGCCAACCCGCCTGCCAAGCGTGGCGAGTATTGGCAAATCCCCTCAATGTCAAGTAACACCAATAACACACGGCCCCGAGTTCCCGGCGGCCAAGCTAGGCCTGGCTACGGTAGCGGTCATGGTATCGGCGGGTCCAAGATTGCTACTAAGAATCCCCGGGAGACGTATGGCTACCTATCTACTAAACGACACGTGGCCCTGGCAATACACAATGTCCGAACTCTGAGGTCTGCCTTCCTTTGATCTTTAATAAATTTTAAACAATCCATCAAGAGGTGCACATTGTCTAATAGGTCACATACTCCTCAGTTTGGACATTCAGTTGTCTTCATAAGATAGTGACCAGACCGTATTCTATGTGCTATAACAATTACAGGTCTATTAATCCTATCTTTGACAAACCAAGGTGCGCGAGGAGGCTGACAAAACAATAATCATAATATAAGGTATCATAAAAAAGCAAAATAGCAAATAGCATAACCATGACATACACGACGTATAGGAAGGACATACCATTACTAAATCGTATACATATCATAAACATATGTCCAATTCTAATAATATAATCTAGAAGTAATCAACATAAACCTATAGTGTGTTTAGAACATTTTGTTAAACGATACGATTAGGAATCTTACGCTACAACAACAAAGAGACCGATTTAATATGTTTATGGTGTAGTATTGCGCTTATGCTAATAATATGGCTAAATTAAGATTAGCTGGCCGGCATCATCATAATATCAGCCGTAGGAAGTCCACTGCTGGACATGGCATCTCCAGTTATTTCGGTTGGAAGCGGTCTGCATCCACCGTAAACCGCAGACTTTACCAAATCATCCGTCCATCTTGTAGGAGGACGTCCTACGCTGCACTTGCCGATTCATGGTTTCCAGTCGAGTACATTTCGGCCCTAACGGCCATCTGTTCTACGTGCTATATGGCCTACCCACTGCCATTTCAGCGAAGTAATACGCTTAGCTATGTCGGTGATTAGCTGGTACTTAATTAATACTTATTTAGTGTTAAATGACAAAAAATCTAACAAAGCTTGTCTAAAAATGTTTGTCGTTCGCTCCTTTTGATTTCTTCAATAATCTATATTTTCCAATAATGTTAAATGATCGCATACAACGTACCCTACTTATTAAAATAATTCAATAGTACTTCAAAGTCATCTCGAAAGATATACACATCTATAAGCATTTAAAAAATCAACAAAAGCCGTTTTCGTTGCGAATATTATACAGGCAGGTCTAGTAGTTTTAAGAATTTATTTTAGAAGGGAATAAAACCTAGACTTCTGTCTTACTTCAAACGACCTTGCAAAATATGCATAGGTACTACAACATAGCTTCTATTGCTTTGCGACATGGCTGGTTTTCTTTATTAACCCCCGACCAAAAAAGAGGGGTGTTATAAGTTTGACGAGTCTGTCTGTCTGTCTGTCTGTCTGTCTGTGGCACCATAGCTCCAGAACGGATGGAGCGATTTCAATTTAGTTTTTTTTGTATTAAAGGTGAGTCTGGCGCGAGTGTTAGACATGAAACATGTCTAAGAAATCATGTCTAAAAAAATCGGTTGTGCCGAAAATCTGCAAATATACTAGTGTGGGGTATCAAATGAAATCGCATCGCGTCCACATTACAAAATATTATGTTGTTTTACGTTTAAGGAAATTAAGGCATTGAAATCGGGGGTTTTTATTAAATTTTAAATTTAGATTTATTAAATTATAGGCCGTTCGATGAGACTGAAGTTAGCTAGCTGTATTGTGTCTGCACTTTGACAAGTAATCACGTCACTTTGTGGCGGTAGGTGTTCTTTTCGAAGATTATGGCGATACATACATATTAGAATAACACATAGGGCTACATTTTATTGCGATTAAATACGACTTATCGTGGAAAATACAAATACTGCGAGCAAAGTAGTCAAATTTGCAATAGACATATCTGTTTTCCCAGTATAGGAAAAGAGTTACTATTTACCGCAGGAAAAAATATTATTACGCGAGCGGGCAGCTAGTTAATTTATCAATTAATAATGTGTGACATATGTATGATATAGAGGAGCTCCACGTATTTAGCGACTCGTAAGCGAGACAATATAAAATATAAAATAAATTACATGTACGATAGGCGGCCTTACCTCTGACATCTATTTCTCCCTGGCAACAAAACCGTAAAATATGAATAGTGAATGTGGCTCAAAAAAAAGGAAGTGCACAAAAAATATACTTACATACAAGTAAACAATATAATACTATGATAGGAGTAATATAAGGCCTTAAATAAATAAACATAATATTATTATACCTACACATATACAACATCGAAAAGTTCAGTCCGCGAGAGCGAGAAATTAATATTTCAGCTTAATAAGAAAACTTTTTAATGAAGAGCTGTTTTCGGTAAAGGATCCTATCGACGGCGAGACAAAAACAATCGCTGTGTATAAGGAATTTAAGAACATCTTTTTCGAATGACCTAAGACTAAATGAATGTGAGTAATTCTTGAATTGAATAGGGTTCAATTCAAGAGTTACTCACATTCATTGAGGTACCTAAGTGAAAGAGGGTTGAATGAGGGATATGCAGAGAATCAAATGGAGAAAGGAACAATATGGATATTCCGAATAAAAAATTAAAAAATTTAAATAAAATACGGTTCTTCTTAACCCTGCTTACTGTAGGTCGTTTTAGAAAGATACACCAATACTTCTCTGTACAAGTTCACTCCTTTTTGCAGTGTGATCGAAACTTTGGAACAGCCAAACGACATATCAGAAAGAAAGACTGAATCTACACTCAGTAAGAGTATAACTTAATGATATCCACAGCCAAATAGAGGTGTAAAAGTAACGATAACAGGCAGTATGTATCTGGGGGCACGGCAGTGCCCCCACCAAGTCGAGCAAAAAAGCGGCACGGCCGTACCATCCTTTTCTCGAAGCAATTCAGGCCATTTTCGACCCCCTGTAACTTCGTTGTGGATAAAACTAGAAGACTGAAATTTTCAGTAACCATGCAGGATTGTAAAGACACGGTATATTTCAAATTTCATTCAATTTGAACCAGTATTTTAAGAATTATAACGGGTCAAATTTCGTAATTTTGTCACTCACTGACTGACTGACTGACTGACTGGCTCACCGATCATCAAAATTCTAAGGCACTTCTAGCAGACCTAGAAGCTTCAAATTTGGAATATAAGTAGTGTTTGGTGTATGAATCAAGGAAAAACTAAAAAATCTAGAAAATACCGGTATAGAGGGCGCTGTCGCAACGCCACGTATATACGAAATATGTACTAAAGTAATAACAATGCGAAATATAAATCCCATCAAAAACAATACTTGTCAAAAAAACCAAGTCGCGCAACTCAGTTGTTCTGCGGTAAAAAGTTGTGAGATCCAAGTAAATCCAAGTCTTCAAATTTCGTCTCAAAATTCTTTAATGTTTTATATAAATATATTAAGACTTGGCCATCGCCTGAAAACACGTGTAAATTCAATTATTTAGTGCGATGGCCAAGTCTCAATATATTTATATAAAACAATAAAGAATTTTGAGACGAAATTTGAAGACTTGGATTTACTTGGATCTCACAACTTTTTTACTTTTTTAGGTCTGCTAAAAGTGCCTTAGAATTTTGATGATCGGTGAGTCAGTCAGTGAGTGACAAAATTACGAAATTTGACCCGTTATAATTCTTAAAATACTGGTTCAAATTGAATGAAATTTGAAATATACCGTGTCTTTACAATCTTGCATGGTTACTGAAAATTTCAGTCTTCTAGTTTTATCCACAACGAAGTTACAGGGGGTCGAAAATGGCCTGAATTGCTTCGAGAAAAGGATGGTACGGCCGTGCCGCTTTTTTGCTCGACTTGGTGGGGGCACTGCCGTGCCCCCAGATAAATCCAATCTAGACCGGCAAAAAGAAAATTATATGGACATATATACAATAAGTAGAAGGTACCGAAAAAGGAAAAAAGTAGAACTGTCTACAAAATACAAAAAGAAATGAGATCCCATCAAAAACAATACTTGTCAAAAAACCAAGTCGCGCAACTCAGTTGTTCTACGGTAAAAAGTTGTGAGATCCAAGTAAATCCAAGTCTTCAAATTTCGTCTCAAAATTCTTTAATGTTTTATATAAATATATTAAGACTTGGCCATCAATAATTGAATTTACACGTGTTTTCAGGCGATTGAATTAACACGTGTTTTCAGGCGATGGCCAAGTCTTAATATATTTATATAAAACATTAAAGAATTTTGAGACGAAATTTGAAGACTTGGATTTACTTGGATCTCACAACTTTTTACCGCAGAACAACTGAGTTGCGCGACTTCTTTTTTTTGACAAGTATTGTTTTTGATGGGATTCGTTATTTTCGTATCGTTATGTTACTCATCACTTTTGATACCTCAGTATGTTCGAGTAACGATTCAAATCGTATTGATTAGGTACACGTACAGATACTGTATGTACTGTATGTCGATGCAGTGTTGGATCATTCGTAATTAGTGAAAACATTATTTACCTAATCAACTGCGTAATGTTATTATTTTAATATTACAATATTTTTTACCAGATTATGTTTATTAATTTTGACGGATTTACTAGAGCAATGGATTTACTGTTTTTTAACCGGATCTACTAATTTTGCAATGGATTTACTATTTTGGAAATTATTGTGTGTTAATTTTAGTAGATAACATTTATATAACAATTCATGATGTATCAATGTATCATTCGATACCTCATCAACAGTATTTGCGTATACTGAAACAGCGTTGGTACCGATAATACGAAAAATGAGAGTAACGAAATGTATTCGTGAGTAACGATTTGTATTCGGTAGGTACTGGTTACTTAGTACCGTGTACATACGGTTTGCTACAGCTCTACTGCCAAAGCTATCGCGGTTAATGTGGCCAGCAACACTACGACAACAATTGGTAGCCTAAATACTACTAAAAGATAAATCGATGAATAAAGATTCATCGTTCATGATCCCTAAATACAGACACTTGACCTACAGTTCAGATTCAAAGGGCTATTTACAAACCGCCGAGTACATCGATGAGGTTAGTAACTCATAGTTTCTTATTCCAGATAAGTCACGTGAAACCTGTGTTACCCACAGCTAAAGCCTATACTGGTAAAATACCATCAAATAAATAAATATCTCCGGACTAATCACACAGCATCACCTAACCCCAAACTAAGCAGATCTAGTACGATGGGTGCTAGGTGACTGATATACTACACAGAAACATATATTTCTTTGTAAATACATACATTATGATACATATAAAACACCCACATCCGAATCCAAAAATTGTAGATAGTGCAAAATCTGGCCCCCCCGGCGGGAATTGAACCCGAAACCTCTTGCGTCTCAGGCAGACCTTCACCCAACGAGCCACAGAGGTCGTCAATCAAACAAGAGGATTTTATGAAGGATTTTTACCTGAACTTACTGATGTGGCCAACCACTTCTGTTGAGAGGACTGATGATGAATAACGCAACCGATGATGATAAACTTTGTTTAGGAAATTTTCGAAATTCTTTGAATGCAGTTTTCTTTCTTTTCAAAATTAAAGGAATGTTTTCTTTGAGTACAATTTTCTAACTAAAGTATAAGGAGAATTTTCCCTCCAGTTGGCATTACAAAATTCCAACCTGTATATATGATGTAAAAGCCCTACTCTTGAATGCACTCCTCATGTTGCAAAAAAACCGCAAAAAGATACGTTTAGTTGTTTTAAGAGTTTATCGCGAACAAAGGAACGTGTGTCCAGAATGAATATTTTCATAAATCATTTTGCATAAAATTTATGGCAAATGCTAAACCTAGATAAATTTTACATTTTATGATACCACGCTACTTAATAATGAAACCAAAAGCAATGTAGACCTTTCCGTTTTTACACAAACCAAACAGTTCAATTCAATTTTCGGATATAATATTTTGAACCTCTGTGAAGAGATAGGAATTTATTTTGTAATAATGTATTTTATACGGTACTTGATCAATTAGGACCAGATTGGTGGGTTATGGTCGAACCCTCATAGTATTTTAGGGAGGCCTGTTCAGTAGACGCCCGAAATGTTGTTAATGTTGGTGAAACCTTGTACTTTAATAGAGATTTTTAGAAGCAGAAATAAGATTATTAGGTTCCTATCAATACTGTCTGGTTTACAATAATTTACCATCACTTACCAGATAAATCATGAACATGGAGGTCCAATTCCGAAATTTCGTTCACTTTGGTCACTAACTAGTCCAAAAATAGAAAGTAAGAAAAATAAAATTCCAACTCGATTTAATTCACAAAAATCATGACACAATATCTAAAACTCTACGTAAATATCTGTCACAGGCACCAAAATTCATATATCACAATTTCTTCAGCCTAAGTATTTCGTAAATATGTATCTGTCACAGGCACCAACATTTATGTCACAATAAAATTTTTCGTAAAAATCTGTCATAGGCACCAAAATTTGTGTCACAATTTATTCACCTTATCTTTCGTAAATTCGTTTACAGATTTCCGTAAAAGGCACGCTCGTCTTCGAAGGGAACCCACGCTGTACTAAACAAGGGCCTTGTGGATGTAGAATAACAAATAGTAAGCTGTTTAAGGGTTTTCGGTCGTCGGGAAAAACCGGAACTGTGTATGAAAATCTGCTGTCTCGCTTTCGCTCATTGACGGGCTTTGGTTGTACTACTTTCTCGTGTTATCTATACTTCTATACTATTATACGAAGTATATCAGATGTCTAGTAACCGTAACACAAGCTTTAACAAGCTTAACACGGTGCTAGGTGTTGTTGTGTGGATTGTCCGGAAATATTTAAATATATACTACTACTGAACGGATCTGAAAAATATTTCACTAATAAAAATATATACGCTATGTACAAAATGAATAGGGATCCTTTTTTTTCTAAATATTTAAAAATATTGCAAGGTGTACAAAAATTACCAAAGATAGAAAGAAACGCTTGGGCCCTCCCAAGCGTTTCTTTAAGACGTAATGGCGAAGCAAACAGATTTGATCCGAGGTCGGATTACTTTTTAATTTGCAACCACAGCTGTTGTTCTTATTCTAATTCTAAGTGGAGGAACTGAGATCTGCTCTGACATCTCACCTAGGAGTGTTTTGTGCATTATCCTCCTGCCTGCCCCTGATGTAACGGAGTAGGACCTTCGGCGTTGTAACAAGTAATTTGAGCAAGTCAGCGGATGTAGATGGGGTCTTCGCGTCCATGAGACGCCTCAACCCAATCTCCTTTCTGAAAATTTAAATCGTGTTCTGATCTCTCATAATGATGATGACACCCGTGTGCAGCGGCGGTGGAATGATCGTAGGTATATTGTTAATTGTTTTTAACAACAATTCGTTGATAGTAATGTTATTATTAGTTACTAGTGGCCCGCCCCGGTTTTGCACGGGTTTTTATTCAATTTTTTTTTCCCGGCAATTATTCGATTTTTTTCGCCTTTTAAACCTTCCCTAGACCTCCACGAACATTTCAAGACTATAATAAGATAAATCCGTTCAGCCGTTCTCGAGTTTAATCAGACTAACGAACAACAATTCATTTTTATTTATATAGATGTTAGAACAGTCTCTGGTGGTAGGCTTCGGCCGCGGCTTGTCACCACCCTCCGGGCTGGGCCAGTGCGTGAAGTGATTTTTTCGTGTTTCGTAATGTGGCCCGGAGAAGCCATCTACCTTCTAGGTCTTCATGTCCCATCTGAGACCACATCGTCACTTTACATCAGGTGTTATTAAAAAATCCGTGTTGGCTGAGTGGGAGCACACTCGACCTTCATTCCGAAGGTCGTAGGACCGCCACGCACCTCTGGATTATTTCTTCTTAAAAATGTTTAAAACACATGCTTTAACGGTGAAGGCAAACATTGTGAGGATACCGGCATGCTTTGAGAACTTTATAAGAGTTTGGAGGACAAGTGACATTCACCAACCCGCATTTGGCCAGCGTGGTGAATTAAGGCGAGAGAGACTCGCCAAGAGACAAGTCCCTGTGTCCCAGCAGTGGGAACGTTAATAGAGTGATGATGATGAAAATAAAACTTTGAATGAAAAATGTATATTATATGTTTATTTTTTTGTTTTTTGTATTTTATTTTTGACTTTTCTAAGTTTTGTTAAACCAAACAATAAATGATTTTGTATCTTTTATCTTTATTATAATGGCAATACTTTAAACCCTTTTTATGACTATTATTTCGTCTAAGTAGGTACATCCATGGTGCATGGTTAACAAAAGTGTTTGCTGGTGAACTGTAATTACGAAGATATGCCCTAAGGTGAAGCGGCTCGGCGAGAAACCTGTTCAAAACTATTGTTTGAGTTTTCATGACGCGCGTCTCGAAAACTCTACTAATTTCAAAGTTTTGAGTCGGCCTGTGTGTGAGCGGGAATTGAGAGCATGTTCAGATGCAGCCGTTGCTTTGCGTTCTAATGTATCCCTTTTAATTATATATTTATTTATTTATTTAGTTGTATCAAGAAGATTATTTATTTATTAATATTAATTTACACGGTTGGATACCAATTACATTAATTAATTAAATAATAGATAAGTACATAAATTCATAAATATCATAATCAAATTAATTATTATAAAAGAGAATAATTATATAATTCTATGTAAATTTTGAATGAAGGTTGTGGGTTCAAACCCCGCCACGCACCTCTGGATTTTTCTTCTTGAGAAATTTATGTGCGCTTTAAACACGTGCTTTAACGGTGAAGGCAAACATCGTGAGGAAACCGGCATGTTCTGATAACTTTAAAAGAGTTTGAAGGAAATGTGACATTCACCAACCCGCACTTGGCCAGCGTGGTGAATTAAGGCCTAATCTCTCTCGTCAAGAGAGAAGTCCCTGTGTCCCAGCAGTGGGAACGTTAATAGGGTGATGATGATGATGATGATGTAAATTTTATAAGCCAAGTAAAATTAAAATATAAACTCGTCAATTCTAAATTAAGTTCACAGAAACATAGACAAGCTTTAATTAGAGCACTCCAACTGTCAGATAAGATGTCAGTAAGACTATTGAATACGATTAAGAATCATTTATTTGCATAAAACATGAGTGTATACATATGGTAGTAAGTTTTAAAATAATGTGTTCTACAGTGTCGAAGCTCTTTTCCAATTTTTTTTGTGTATACCATTATATAATTTAAAAATACTGTTCAAGGGCGAAAAATGACCAATATTTGTACGTGACAAAAGGATTGTATCTATTCCTTCTAGGTAAAGTTCTAGGTACAGAAATGTTAAGTTGTGACAAGAGGTAGGCCGCATCAGTCAAACCATTAATTTGTTTATAAAGAAACATGCTGTCCTGATCTACGATTGCGAAGCGATTTCAAGTGGAAGTGCGAAAGGCGATCATCGTAAGATGGTAGTTTCTTTACCAAGTTGAAGCCAAACGAGAGATGCCACAGAAACCGTCGGAGATCAAGCCTCATTTGTGATCAGCAAGATTCATTTGTGACCTCATTGTTACTTTGAGTGACAGTAGTAGAAAACGTCAAGTAGACAAATGTCATTGTCACTTGAGCCTGGTCAAGGCGAAGGTCAGATTAGAGTGTTACGGGATTAAACCGGCACTCTGTGGCAACCATCGACACACGATCGATGGTTAGAGGAGCGAGGGGTGGGATATAAAAAACGAAGAAGTGGTTGGATGGAAAAATAATAAAAGTACGAGAAGAGAAAGAATAATTTTACTGTTTCCAAGAGTCCCTGTTACATTAATTGGTCGGTGAGGTGGTGAGGCACTTCACTTTGTTGGCGACTTTCGTAGTCCTGTCTGGCCTCTGCCTTGAACTTGCTGCGTTTTCACATTTCATTTCTATCCGTACTAAAGTGATTGTGATTAACGAATAAACACCTGTTTTGCATTACTTTGTTTGGACTTCTTGGACTTCGAAGTATGTCCGACGTCGTTCGAAGTATGCAGCAGATGAACTAGCATGGCAAGGATCAGGAAGGAAAGCAGAAGGTCCGTCTCCGTTCCTGCCGCTGCCTTTCTCGCAACTGCGCACCTGGATGAGAACTAGAATAAAAGACCTACACAACGATCGCTGGCATAATCTAACAGACTGCCGACAGGCAAGAACAGCAATGCCAGACCTTAACTCAAGGCAATCCAAACGCCTATTAAACCTTAAAAGAACGGACCTTCGAGTCCTGATAGGAACTATCACAGGACACATCACCCTTAACAAACACCTCTATAACATGGGATCCACAGACAGTTCACTCTGCAGAGGATGCCTCAACAAAGACGAAACAGCTGCCCACGTCATCCTGGAATGCGAGGGAGTAACAGCACAGCGACGTGAAATCCTTAAGAACCCAAGGTCACTCCGAGAAGCCTGCGAAGACCCCAGGAAACTTCTGCGCTTTTGGTCGGAGTTGGGCTGGTTACACTAGCGCCTCACTCCACGCACAATGGACCACCTTTGAGTCTAAGTGCGGAAAAATAGGGCCCCCCTAACTAACTAACTATGTCCGACGTTCCTGACGACAGGCCGCTGAGCGCATTCCCGTCATATATAATATATTATTTATATATTAGGTCCTTACATATGAAATTGGCGTTTTTCGTACTGGCCACTTTAATCACAAATTTCTCCTCTTTGGTAAGGAATTCCAAATTCAAATTTGTACAGCTATAGACTCATGTATTTGTGCTTCGATGATCGTCATTCATTTGTTTTTTTTCTTCTGTTTTTTTCTGTTTGCGTCACTCATTTTACAAAATGGAAAACTTAAAATATCGCATTATTTACGAGTACGAGTTCCGCCGTGGCACTAGTGCTGCGGAAACAACTCGAAGGGTGAATGATGTGTATGGCGGTCGTGTTGCAAAAGAAAACACAGTTCGTTTTTGGTTCCAACGTTTTCGTTCTGGAAATTTCGACTTGCAGAACAAGCCCCGTGGACGGCCTGAGACTCAAGTTGATGATGAAGAGTTGAAGGCTATTGTGGAAGCGGATCCATCGCAAACCACGTCCGAGCTAGCTGCAGGCTGCGGTGTTAGTGATAAAACTGTTTTAATTCACTTGAAGCAAATTGGGAAGATTAAAAAGCTTGAAAGGTGGGTACCTCACGAATTGACTGAAGCAAACCGGCAAACGCGCGTCGACTGCTGCGTTACATTACTAAAGCGGCACAATAATGAAGGTATTTTAAACCGAATCATTACCTGTGATGAAAAATGGGTTCTTTACGATAATCGGAAGCGCTCAGCGCAATGGTTGGATCCTGGCCAGCCAGCCAAATCCTGCCCCAAGCGAAAATTAACCCCAAAAAAGTTACTTGTAAGCGTTTGGTGGACTAGTGCCGGTATTGTTCATTACAGTTTTCTCAAATCTGGCCAGACTATTACGGCTGATGTCTATTGTCAGCAATTGCAAACCATGATGGAAAAGCTAGCGGCTAAACAACCTAGGCTGGTCAATCGCTCCACGCCACTGCTGCTTCACGACAACGCTAGACCACACACTGCGCAACAGACGGCTACTAAATTAGAAGAGCTTCAATTGGAAAGTCTAAGACATCCTCCGTACTCCCCGGACCTTGCTCCAACAGATTACCATTTTTTTCGAAATTTGGATAACTTCTTGCAAGGGAAAAAATTCAACTCCGATGGGGCAGTCCAAATCGCCTTCAAAGATTTTATTGATTCCCGTCCGACTGGTTTTTTTAGTAAAGGGATCAATGAACTACCTATAAGATGGCAAAAGTGCATAGAAAATAATGGTTCATACTTTGATTAATTAAATATATTATATTAAAAAATATTCGACTTTTTGTTCCTCCCATACAAAACGCCAATTTCATATGTAAGGACCTAATATATTATGCTATAAAAGCCTTCATTTGACCATAATCTCACCTGATGTAAAGTGACGATGTGGTCTAAGAGCATGAAATTTGTGATTGAAAACTCCGTTAATTAATCAAATAAACTACAGAATCACAAAACCATAAAAAACCTTTCACTAAAGATTCAAATTATCGCGCCACTAACATACTGTGAACGCGCGGACTCAGGAGCAAGAAAGTTAGGGGCAACGCAGGGGCAAGCAGGGTCAGTGCTGACAAAAATATCCTATAAACACTTGATTTGCCTGTTTTTGAGTATCATTAATACTATATATTGACGTAAATGCCAAATTAAACATAAACTACACTGAATTACTTCATAATGTTTCCTAAATGATTATTAATACAATATAGTATTACTAAATTTATCTACACCCGGCGTTTCGTCCTGAGCTCGACCCGCACTCCCAAACCTCCCACCAACAGATGGCGCTGATTATAAATTGCAGGTTCTGTCGAACATCCAGCAAATTTCACCCAGCAGTTAGGGTTCTAGTGTTTGAAGAGCGTTCTTAAAAATGCAAGTTACCACAAAGCATACGCAGTAATTCCTTGAAGATCCTTCCCCTTCCTCCTTAGTAGTTGAAAAGAATCCAAGCTTATTGAATAATAAATATTCAATTATATCCACGCATTTTTTTCATTAAACCCGTAGGTATGTGTAATCTACGGATAAGTATTAAAAAATAATATTGAGTTTAATCTAACTCTAATATAATCTAACATCATATTTTCTAAGAAGTTATGACGCGTCACTTGCTAAATACACAAAATGTGGAGATTTTAATGTGTATGACTTTGTTAGCACAATAATAAAGAGAGGTTATAATAGTGCGTACTCTATGACCCCTCTTTGTAATTGTGCTCGTTTTAAGTAAAGCTTTGCCTCGTCGTAAGAGATCGCTGGTTAATCATTAAGAATTTTATTTTCCGACATTGGTGACGATTCATCCGTATTTTTTTCCATCCAAAGATGATTGGTCGACCCATCCGCAAAATATTGAATCATCGGAAGAGAGAACCGTTGTAAGTTCTGCGGTATCATCGTATCCTCGAAATATTAACATAAAGTTAAAAATATGCTAGGTTAAAAATGATAAATGTTGCCAGGACAAATTTCCTGGCAACATTTATCATTTTTAACCGCCCACCAAAAATGAGGGGTATTATAAGTTTCACGTGTCTGTCTGTCTGTCTGTCCGTCCGTATGTCTGTCCGGGACATCCTAGCTCCGGAACGGATGGAGCGATTTCAATTTAGTTTTTTTTTTGTATAAAAGATGAGTCTAACGCGGGTGTTCTTAGATATGTTTCATGAACATCGGTTGAGCCGTTTAAAAGTTATGGGGGTGATAGTGGGGAAGGAAACCCGAAAATTTGTAAGTATACTCGAGTGGGGTATCAAATGAAAGCGCATCGCGTGCACATTACTAAATATTATGATGTTTTACTTTTAAGGAAACTTTCCAATGAATGCCGCTATAACAACAAATACTAAAGACATACAATAAATACATATTTATGGGGGCTCCCGTACAGAAAACGTTTAATTAACCTTAATCAACGTTGCGTGATGACATTACTTGGATGGACAGCTTTGACTAAATATCTTTGAAAATTAAAAATGTATCGTTATTATTATTTTTTATTGCAATATGTGCATAAACTATACACGAGATCCTAAGTGTAGTTTCCGAGTCCTAATTTCAAATTTATTTTAGGACTGCGTGGAGCTATCATCCTGAAACTCATATCAAATACTATATATCATAATCAGGTCTAACACCCCTTATCGCTGTAAAAATGATTTATTCGCATTTTCTATACTTTCGCATAATTTACACCGCTGTAGCATTTCATACATTTTGTAGCAACCTGTATAAAAATTTAAACGCCCCGCTTTTTGTAGCAAATCATACACTTTTGGTTTCGTATTGTGATTTATTAGCAGTTTATTGCCTATTCTAGTTCGGTTTACTATAATTATCATAATAGCTACTGTTGTACAGTCACTTCACCTCAATTTCCGTACCTAGTCTTTTTAAATAGTCAACCTGCTTATGCTAAGATACCGTTTCAAGTGCACTATCATAGATATCAAATAAAATTATGACAATGACACTGATTAGTGTGATGACCACGATCCTCAGCCATGAGGGAACGACCCCAGAGAAAGAGCACAATGTATTTTTCCAATACATGGCGTGAAAAGTCATAAATTGCGGTATTTGACGTATAAAGAAAACTACTTACTATAAAAAACTACAACTTATAGATCTCATTTGAACCGATTTTCGTTGGAAGTTGATTGTACATTATATATTTTCAGATATATTATTCTTTTATTTTAGGAGTTACAGGGGATGGACACACATTGTACTACTTTGGAAGTGGCTCTCGTGTAAACTATTTAGTTGAGAAAATATGATGTTAGAAAACGCAATATTATTTTTTAATACTTATCCGTAGATTACACAATACGGGTTTCATGAAAAAAAATGGATATAATTGAATCTTCATTATTCAATAAGCTTGGATTATTTTCAACTAATAAGGAGGAAAGGGAAGGTTGTTCAAGGAATTACTGCGTATGCTTTGTGGTAACTTGCATTTTTAAGAACGCTCTTCAAACACTAGAACACTAACTGCTGGGTGAAATTTGCTGGATGTTCGACAGAACCTGCAATTTATAATCAGCGCCATCTGTTGGTAGGAGGTTTGGGAGTTTAGGTCGAGCTCAGGACGAAACACCGGGTGTAGTTAAATTTAGTAATACTATATTGTATTAATAATCATTTATGAAACATTATGAAGTAATTCAGTGTAGTTTATGTTTAATTTGGCATTTACGTAAATATATAGTATTCATGATACTCAAAAAGAGGCAAATCAAGTGTCTAAAGGATACTTTTGTCAGCACTGATCCTGCTTGCCCCTGCGTTGCCCCTAACTTTCTTGTTCCTAAGTCCGCGCGTTCACAGTATGTTAGTGGCGCGATAATTTGAATCTTTAGTGAACGGTTTTTTTAGGGTTTTGTGATTCTGTAGTTTAATTAATGATTAATTAACGGAGTTTTCTATCACAAATTTTGCTGTACAATTTGTTGTTTGTTGGAGGTTTTGTCTGTTCACGATCGTAAGTGTTAACCCTCTGGATCCTTATACGTGACCTCCGGGTGGTGCTAAGAAATGTCTCTGGTGGTAGGCTTCAGCCGCGGCTTGTCACCACCCTCCGGGCTGGCCCAGTGCGTAAAGCGATTTTTTCGTGATTCGTAATGTGGCCCGGAGAAGCTAAGTCTTCATGCTCCATCTTAGACCACATCGTCACTTTAGATACATCAGGTGAGATTGTGGTCAAATGAAGGCTTTTAAAGCATAATATCTTATATATAATATATTATATATATTAATGTACTGCGCTTTACGGCGGAACATACACTTCGGTGGTCCTAATGAAGGCTGCGGTGAGGGGCGCGGGCGGCGGCTGCTTGGTGCGTATGCTGACGCGGCTGCTGGTCTCCAAGAGTGTGCAATCGCTGCTATGCAATTATGCAATTCCTTTGTAGGGCGGGCGGGGAACATGCTTACTAACATACATTTAAGTAGCTATAATATGTCTATCATAACATTTGTAAAAATAAACCGTTGCTTTACTGGATATAGGACTCCCTCAGTGACTTTCGTTTATTTCGGTTAGAGACTGCGTCCTTCTTCATGTGCATTTACTTGGCAGACATCCTACGCTGCGATTGCCAATCAGTGGTCTTTATTGTAAAATTTTTCGGCCACGTCTACCATCTGGTCCACTTGCTTACCTGCCCATTTCCCTATTGAAGGAGCAAATCCGTTTGGCTCTAACGGTAACCCGCTTTCTGTGCGACCTGCTCCTAGCTCTAGATTCTCTACATCTTGGGTTTAATATCTTTTTCAAAATACATTTCAATACCGGTTGCTTACAAAATGGCGCGCGTTTGACGTCATTCCAGTAAACGTACAATGACTAATAAATTATTAATTACGTTTTCAATGACTTCACACGCAGGCATACCAAAGCGATTTTGAATAACAGCGTTTTTATTCGCATGACCAAATATGAAAATATTAAAATTGTATTGATAACATTTTATTGAATTGTCTTCAGTTTTAAATAATGTTACTAAAACATTTACTGGCAACTAGCGGTCCGCCCCCGCTTCGCACCTAGTTGACCGTATTGTGAATCTAAACAATTCTCGAACCTACTAAAAAAACACAAAAAAATTCATCAAAATTGGTCCAGCCGTTTAGGAGGAGTTCAATGACTAACACACGTACAGAAGATTCATATATATAAATATAAAGATATACTAACAATTTGTTTAATACAATTATTCATGATAAACCTCTATCCCCCTAACCGTGTAAAAATACTTTTCACAAGTAATATTCAAAGATTTTAGAATTATTGTACCTTTTATCCAAATTTCTGCTAGTAATCGGCTCAGAAAAGGATGGTTACATTGCAGTACTTAATGTATTATTTTCCATTGATATATTTAATGTGATTCTCGACAAGAAACACAATTTGCGAAAATGCTATGTTTATGTACGTATTCTTGCATATCCTACTTCTATAGGCAAACAGCATTATTTGCTCGTCAATTGACATATGGAGCGCAGCAAACTTTGTACATTTTTCACGTCGTACGTCCACTAATTGGAGGTAGGTTCCTGAGTTCAAAAAAGCGATCAGGGCTGGTGTTCATCATCATCATCATCTATGCCGTAAGACGTCCACTGCTGGACATAGGCCTCCCTCAATGATCTCCAGTAGTTTCAGCTGGCAGCGGCCTGCATCCACCGTGAGCCGCAGCCCTTCACCAGATCGTCCGTCCATCTAGTTGGTGGACGTCCTACGCTGCGCTTGCCGATCCGTGGTCTCCATTCGTGAACTTTTCGGCCCCAACGACCATCTGTTCTGCGTGTTATTATGGCCTGCCCACTGCCACTTCAAAGAACTAATCCGTTTGGCTATGTCGGTGACCCGCGTTCTTCTACGAATCTCCTCATTTCCGTAGAGAAACCCGGAGCATAGCCCTCTCCATAGATAGCTCTTTGAGCGACTCTGAACCTGTTTATGAGATTAATAGTGAAGCACCACGTTTCGGATCCGTATGTCATCACTGGTAACACACATCGATTGAAGACTTTCGTCTTGAGGCACTGCGGTATATTTGATGAAAAGACGTGTCGTAGTTTTCCGAACGCTGCCCATCCGAGTTGGATTCGACGACTGAACTCTTTCTCGAAATTGGACCTACCTAATCAGACTGTTCTTAATAGGGCTGGTGTTAAAAGATCTCCCAGTAGTGCTGCAATCATCAGTTGCATGCCAGCAAAGTAAATCTGTAATGATATAATATGGGTGTCTTTTGATTTCAAATATTATTTTTGATCTGAATATTACTACACCCCCTAGGGATCCGTCTACAGTTTATTCACATTTTGCAATACAAAAATATATATTATAAAAGAAAAATCAGTTAAGTAACTTCCGTCCGTCCGTAACTTATTGAAATCACGTTTGTTGTGCGAGAGCCCCCTTACATATTTATTTATTGCGGGTTTTTAGTAAGGTGGTAATCGTAACATCATCTCTCGGAATTTTGAATGATGTTTTTATCTTATTTAACTCCTATCTATCACGGTTATTGAGATGCAGGCTGTTGACAGACGAGCAGTTCCGAGTTCTAAGGAGTCTTGAAGAGCTCTGAAAACATCAGAAGGCAAATACTCTTCATAATAATCATCATTGAGGTTGGCAGGTAGAAAAAACTTCGAATTTAACCGACCTTTTGAATAATTCCTTTTCTTTTGCAATAAAGTATTCTTAATAATCATTATAATTATCTATATGCAAACAAACGGTGTGAAAGAAGATATGTGTAAGAAGGAAAGGTGAGTGTTGAGATGACGGGTGATAGAGGGAAATAGAAGAAAAACACATGTTGTGCCGACCCCACATAGTGTGGGACAAGGGCAGGATGATGATGATGATATCTATAATGCAAACATTATTTACACAACACTTACAAGAATCAAAAGTATATGTTCCGAAATATACACTTTACACTGTCCGTTATAGGATAGGTATCTAGTTTAAGGCTAGAGATAGGTAACCTGGACAGAAAACTAGAACAAACACTCACTCAATCTAAGCACTCACTTCTAAACAGCCATTACTTATGTTCACTTCTCGCGTTTAACGAACTTAAATAACTGACGAACCTCCCTACAGCGCGCACCGAATATTCGTGTCAACGCCATGTGAGTGGTCGGGTACATCGTTGCTACGCAAAGTGTTCGAACGAAAACGATGTTTGGCGTGGTTCGTGGAACGAAAATAACGTCACTACAGAATCTTGTAGCGCGCAACGCGACACAAACCTGTAGACAAGAGCATCGCGTATACATGTTTACGGTAATATAATCGCGTCGCGGGACACGAATACGCACCTAAAGCCTACAGCTTCTAAGCAGCCAACAACACTATTTTCAGTAGTCTATAGTTTTTACCCAAATGAAAACTTTGTAGTCTCAAAAAAAAAACTAAAACAACCACTATCTGACACAAAAAAAACGTAAAACGTAGTGATTATTTACTCTCTGATCTGACATTGCGTCATTATCATTAGCGGTGACTAATATTATTTTTTTCTAAAATTTTACAATTTAGCAAATAATAAATAATGATAGGAGTGAGTTTTATTTTTTAAAATGTGTAATTATTTAGTTTTTTTTTTGCTATATAATTTTGTTTTTATTACAGATCCTCAAAAGGTTTTGTAAATTAAGATACACCCAGCTACATGGGCAGTTTGGGAAGCTTTTCGGTAAGTTTCGTAGGTTAATATTATTATAAATAAAATTATATTCAGAAGAATTTTGTATATTTTAATGTCAATGGAAATATGTGGATGGATATGTGGGAAGAGGGATGCCAAAAAAAAGGTGGATGGACTGTGTGAAAGATTGTGAGAGATTTTAAGAAAGATTGAGTGTTGAGATGACGGGTGAAAGAGGGAAACCTAAGAAAAACACACATAGTGTGGGAGAAGGGCAGGATGATGATAATGATGATGGTATGAAGAATGTTGTAATTGTAATAAGCTTATAAGATATTACCATCACTTGTACTACAACTACCTTACTATGTCATGTGGTGTATCGTTGAATGGATCATCATAATCATCATCTTCCTGACCATATCCCACATTACGTGGGGTCGGCACAACATCGTTGAATAGATATTTAAAACATTTGCTATTTTTCTTTCAACATGTTTTGATCTGACTGACCGTTTAGCATCTATGTCGATTTAAAGTTGCGTAAAGCACTCTCACTTAAAAGGCTTAGAGACGATAAAAAATCCTAAAAAATTTTGGTCGCAGTCTGGTAAAATTTTTTCTCAATTTCAGCTTGTTAGTGTTGTTGTACCCTATTACAGACTTGTCTGTCTGTCTGTCACCAGGCGGTATCTCAAGAACCGTGATAGATAGTTGAAATGTTGAGGGAAGATGTATTTCTGTTGACACTATTACAATAAATACTAAAAACACGTTAATAAATAGATATATATGGGGGCTCCCATACCACAAGCGTGATTTTTATGAGATCAAGCTATGTTCAGTTCTTGAATGGGTGACCGCTATGACGGCATCTTCTTGCACTGAAATATGAATATTAGTTTTGTGTTCAAATGAGTATGTAAGAGGCAGTTTTAAAGTTGCACCAGTTACGGATAAGTTGAGAGGTGAGCTAATAGATTAGCGTGGTATGGACATGACGAAAGTCATGTGACTAGTAGAGCGTTAGATATGAATGTAGATGGATATTTGAGAAGAGGTAGGCCGAAGAAAAGATGGATGGACTGTTTGAAAGATGACATGTGTAAGAAAGATATGAGTGTTGAGATAACGGGTGATAGAGGGAAATGGAAGCAGAAAACATGTTGTGCCGACCCTACGTGAAGTGGGATAAGGTCAGGAAGATGATGATGAGTTTTGTGTTCAAATGTATATCTTAATAAACGTATTATCTCTATTTTTCTACTCAGCTCGGAGCGTCGGCGGCTACACAATCCACGACCACAAGTACGACTGCCTGGTCATCGGCGCGGGGGGCGCAGGCCTACGCGCGGCCGTGGGGCTCGCGGAGCACAACTTCACGGTGGCGCTGGTCTCCAAGCTGTTCCCTACACGGTCGCATACCATCGCTGCGCAGGGCGGCATGAATGCTGCCATCGGTAAGGATTTTACAATCCTTCTTTTTTTTAAGACTTTTAGACCAACCTCTAGCCTTGACATTTAGTGTCATGCATCATTAGAACGCCGTTAGTCGCCGGTTATGTGTCCAGGCAGTAATTGAAAAAGATGGCGATAGTTTGGCAAGTCATTGGTTTGCCAAACTGGTGCCATAGATTATACCCGTGGTCGTCAAATTGCGGGCCGTGGCCATTATTTGACACAAAGTAAATTAACAAACTTATCTATCCAAAGCTTGATAGCAAAATAAACTTTAAAAAAATTAAAAGGACACAATGAGGATTGTATGTACCTAGTGCAAAATATGCCGATAATTTATTTTTAGTTAATTCAAAAATATTTTGTAAGTTTGTCACTCACGAAAATAGAACAATGAAAACGCAAAAATACCTGCAGTTTCTTAACAAACGTTCGGCATCCGATTGACCATAAACGTTTAAAATGAGCAGATTCAAGATTTCATGGTTGGTTTCTTAGAAAATCTTTTACTTTTCCTGGGTAACATTTTCTTACCCAAGATTTTAATCAAGTATTTTTAATATTTAATTCAATAACAATCTGGCAGCCGTAGTGGAGCGCAGAATACTATCTACTATGATATGAATTAACCTTTACCTACAGCACGTATGCTCTGCTTGGAATCATAATGACATTTGGCTTCATTTCTTCATTCCGTGGGTCGCTAAGGGTCTGCATAAGGCGCAAAATTAGGTCTAAATGTTTTATACATTTAATAATGTTGAATTTCAATAAAAAAATAATATATATGAACTATCTCTGTCACTTAACACCCATAGTAGTAGCTCTGCTTAGTTAGGTGATGCTGTATTATTTTGTCTAGAGGTATATTGGATATAATCATTTATTTTTAAACCCCGATCAAAATAGAGGGGTGTTATAAGTTTGACGTGTCTGTCTGTCTGTGTGTCTGTCTGTCTGTCTGGGACATCATAGCTCCCGAACGGATCTAGCGATTTCAATTTATTTTTTTTTGTATGGAAGGTGAGTCTGGCCCTGTTTTTCTGAAATGTTTGATGAAAATCGGTTAAGCCGTTCAAAAGTTATGGGGGTGAGAGTGGGGAAGGAAAATCTGCAAATATACTCGAGTGGGGTATCAAATGAAAGAGCATCGCGTGCACATTACAAAATATTATGGTGTTTTACTATTAAGGAAATTAAGGCATTGGAATCGAGGGTATTTCTTAAATTTTTAATTTAGTTTTATATAAGGCGTCTTTCTCTGACTACTGTCACTCAAAACTCAACGAGGGATGGGTCCTGTTGAATTCGGTTTTCTGCGTATCTATGCTGTCGAACTAAATCCCCACGATTGCGTTGCAGGAAGTATGCACGAAGACGACTGGCGTTGGCACTTCTACGATACGGTCAAAGGCTCTGATTGGCTTGGAGATCAGGTAATTTATGATAATAATACTTTTATCCTCGGTAAAAAGAAGCTTTTGTCCATTACTGAAAAAACAGCTATGGCCATGCCAAAATTTTACTCAAATCGGGCTTTGCACGTAATAATTGTAATTGTATGTTCCCGCGAAAATCGGTATTTTACCGCGGTGAAAAGTACTCTATATGTTATTTTGATAAGTAAGCTATATTATTGTGTGTCAGTTGTTTTTGCGTAATAGAGCAATAAGCAGACACACATCCTCCCAAACTCTCACGTTTATAAATATATGTATAAGTAATGAGAAACTAGCAATGCCCAGGTGCTTCCCGCGTTTAAATGAATTATCCCGCTTAAAGACATATTTCCCGCGGTTTAAAGCCTATTACTATGACCTAGCCGTGTTGGCTAAGTGGGAGGACACTCGACTTTCATTCCGAAGGTCGTGGGTTCAAACCCCGCCACGCACCTCTGGATTTTTCTTCTTGAGAAATTTATGTGCGCTTTAAACACGTGCTTTAACGGTGAAGGCAAACATCGGCATGTTCTGAGAACTTTAAAAAAAAAAAAAGTTTGGAGGGCATGTGACATTCACCAACCCGCACTTGGCCAGCGTGGTGAATTAAGGCCTAATCTCTCTCGTCAAAGAGAGAAGTCCCTGTGTCCCAGCAGTGGGAACGTTAATAGGGTGATGATGATGACTATGACCTATGACTAGCCTATGACCTAAATCCTAATCCCATTATCATACCAAATTTCAGGCTATAATCGGTTCAGCCGCTAAAAGCAAGTTATGTATTATGAAATTGCAAAATCTGTGTATATTTTCAATCAGCGCCTTCGGACACAATGGTACAATTTACATATTTTGTACAATTCAAATTTCAATTCATTTCAAAAATGTTTACTTGCAGGTAAACAATGACCATCAATTGTGCGGTATTTCTATATTTTCTTTCTACTGCGATATGTGATAGTAATAAATAACAAAGATTGAGCACTCACTAACAGAAAAAATTAAATGGAATGATGATGTTAATACCGTATTTATGAATGCGATTTCGCAATACTTACATACTATTTACATAATTTTATAAAAAAAAAAGCATTTTTCGGCCCCTGCGGCTATCTATTCTGCATGTTGTCACATAGCCTGCCCATTCCAATAGCCTCTTGATATGTTCTTAACACCCCATTAACGTTCCCACTGCTGGGCCACAGGGACTTCTCTCTTAACGAGAGACATTAGGCCTTAATTCACCACAATGTCAGATGTCTTTAAACCCTTCAAAGTTCTCAGAACATGCCGGTTCCCTCACAATTATTGCCTTCACTGTTAAAGAAGAAAAATACAGAGGTCTAGTGTGCTGCCACTTAGCCAACACGGCTATAGCGTGCTGTAACTATTAAATCTTGTATAAAGGGTGCAAGTTTCTACAGCTTATCCTCGAAAGGATGTACTATAATAGGTCTTAGGTACAAACTAGGTAAACTTAAATTATTGAGCAACAAATTAAAGAAATATATACACAAGCACAGTTATGTTTATTTTACATTTCACCTTGGTCTGGGTGTTTAATATTTATAATAAAAAAATATCTATATATGTATGACTATTATATTAAGTATATCAGATTTCTAGTACCCGTAACACAAGCTTATAGCTTACCACGGGGCTAGATGTTGTTGTGTGCATTGTCTGGAAATATTTATTATTTATTTATTTATTACATACCTCTAATATGTATTAACTACTACTAGTGTTCCTGTGTTTACTGCAGGATTCAATCCAAGAGTTGACTCGCGAAGCCCCGACCGCGGTTTACGAGCTGGAGAACATGGGCATGCCGTTCTCCAGGACTGCAGAGGGCAGGATCTACCAGCGCTCGTTCGGAGGCGGCACCGTCCAGCAGGGCAAGGCGTCTGCTAAGCGGACATGCTGCTCTGAAGACCGGTATGTCTGTTCTAACTGCTCCTATAGAATAAGGGCATAAGCAGACTGGAAAATCCGTATTTGCTAAGTAGAAGGGAATACACTCGACTTTCATTCCGAAGGTCGTAGGTTCAAGCTCCGTCACGCGCCTCTGGATTTTTCTTCTTGAATAAGTTATGTGCGCTTTCTAACACGTGCTTTAACGGTGAATTCAAACATCGTGAGGCAAACGGCATGTTCTGATAAATTTAAAGAGTTTGAAGGACATGTGACATTCACCAACCCGCACTTGGCCAGCGTGGTGAAATAAGGCATACCTAATAAATATATAAATGATGACTAGTTCGAAGCCTCAATCTTAAGCCAGAGAGAAACCCAATCGGAAATGTAAAATTAATATATTTTCAATAAATCCTTATAAACATTTAGTAGCCATAGCCTATAAGCTCGGTAATTTAACAATTTAAATAGATATGTAGTAGGTTAGGTATGTTACTGTTTTAGAATCCATAAGATGTCGGTAATTTTTTTGGTTGGCTACAAAACTATAGTACATTTTTTTACACCTAAAGTGCTCAACTTAGCAGTGCAATAAATGTCAGAAATAAATGTCATGTTTAGAGACTACCAGTCAACTAAATACTTTTTTACTATAGTTTAGGAAATTCGTTACAAGATAACACTCTCAAAGAAAAAATAAACTAAGCCTCATATAGCGGACGTGATGCTCACAAAGCGAGAAGAACAGATTAGGTACTCATCTTTTTTTTTAATCAAGGCATAGGTATTTAATAATAATAAAACATTTATTTCCGACTACAGACACACAAAGATAAAGAAATACAAAATAAAACAGTTACAATATAATACAGAGAATATAATATGTTGCAAAAAAATGGACAGTTGCACATTGTGTATGCTGCAGTACGTGAAATGGTCGAGGCTCGACGTGAAATATGCTCAAGGCCTCAAGGCGAGCAAACGTTGATTTTCAGCCATAACCTACATAGTAGTGACCGAGCAGAGCGAGGCGTAGACCACATGAATTGTTTTCATAATCTATCAAATACAATTATAGTGTCGAGTAGTAAATTAGGTAATATCGTTGAGTAGTAAATTATTTAACTGGTCTCTTTAAAAAATCAGGAGGATGTTTTTATATTTAAACATAGGTATTAAAAAGGTCTCCTTACATATCCAGGACAATTTTTACAAGCTATCAGGACCGCCCCCAGGACACCCCAAAAACAAGGACATGTCCTCGGAAAACAAGACGGTTGGCAACCCTAAACGTATCTGTAATTTGATCAAAAGATCAATGGATCTAGTAGACAGAGAGCGGTCAGGCGATCAGACGTTTCACGTTCGACGAACACAAACACGACACAAAATCAAATGGGCATGAAACGCTTGAACGCTTGACTCACACACTCTGATTGGTCGAAATAGGCCACGATGAAAAAGTGCACGGGATTTTCTTGTCCTAGGCGTAACAACGATAAGTTTTGACGAAATTATATAAAAAATATATATTTTTAAATCTCCGGACAATCTACTCAACAACATCAGTTTTATCACATCCAAACTCCAAAGCAGCTGCCGAACTGTTCAAAGCCGTAAGCCGATTCAGGCAATAATAGTTGTACATAATTATAATTGTATAATATGTAATAGATACTTAAGTAATATAGCAGACACCCAAATATCTTTGTTTAGCCGATAGGACTGACATGTAATTAATTATAAAAGTCCTGTAAATAAATAAAAATAAAAAAAAAAAAAACAACGTCGAGCACCGTGGGAAGATCTAAGCTTGTGTTACGGGTACTAGACATCATTATGGAGATATTACTTACCCTTTTATCGTCATTGAGTTAGTTTCAATGATGAGAACATAATTTGTATAAAAAACCATATAGTAACTAGGTACTTACTAAAAATATTCATTTATTTAACAATTAACAGCTGAGGAAATAATACTAGCATTTAAATCTACCACTAGAGACATCTACTCGTCTATCCTATGGAACTACGGTACGATATAATAGTATTCTGTGAGGGGTGAAAACTCTGGGGTCAGCAACAAACCACTCCTGTAAGCTCTTGGTATGCTCGTCGCCTATGTTTCCCAATAGATGGCGCTATTCTAAATTTTGATAAACCTAACATACTAGACCTCTTTTGGTGTATTTACATTAGTGGCTACATTCGTGTGGCTGCATTAGCGGCCTACGGCAAATATTCGGGTCCAAAAATAAATAAACAAAAAAAAATATCATATTTATGATACATAGAAAATTTCCATGTTATGACATGAAGTAAAAACCGTTGTAGTTGTAATATATAAAAAGGGTAATAAATGGTGTGGAAAGTTTAATAAGTCGCCACACAAAAGAAGTGACAACATTTCTCATAAAAGTGGTTTTTTACTTAATTAAAACTACACATCCTAGACTGTCACTTATATGGGTTCAATTCAATTCCTTATAATTGGACTCTGCGCTTGAAGCTTCAGTTTGCCAGAGAATCTGTGGCCAGAGTCAAGTTAAATCTTTATATATATAATTCTTCTGTGAGTGTGTATGTCACTGAACTTCTCTCAAACGACTGGACCGATTTTGATGAAATTTTTTGTGTGTGTTCAAGGGGATCTGGGAATGCTTTAGATTCACAATACGATCAACTGGATATTGTTTTTTGAGACGTCATCATCATCACCCTATTAACGTTCCCACTGCTGGGACACAGGGACTTCTCTCTAGGCGAGAGAGATAAGGCCTTAATTCACCACGCTGGCCAAGTGCGGGTTGGTGAATGTCACACATGTCCTTCAAACTCTTTAAAGTTCTCAGAACATACCGGTTTCCTCACGATGCTTGCCTTCACCGTTAAAGCACGTGTTTAAAGCGCACATAAATGTCTCAAGAAGAAAAATCCATAGGTGCGTGGCGGGGTTTGAACCCACGACTTTCGGAATGAAAGTCGAGTGTCCTCCCACTTAGCCATTACGGCTTTTGGCTTTTTGAGACGTGGGACAGGACAACGTCTGTCGGGTCGACTAGTAAAATTATAAAGTGTAAAAGATGTTACTCAGTTAAAAGGCATTTTGCGATGGATTTTTTTTTGTCACTTATGTGTTCAAATGAAATGTGTTTAAGATCCACATTTTAAATGACAGCTGTCAGAATTAAAACTTTTACAAAATAAAATAAAAAATATTTCTGTTTGCTTAACATTAATTAAATATTTTCAAAAGAAAAACCCATATTAGCGATTGGATACTATTAAGATAAATATTTTCAGGGGTTCGGATCGGATTCGGATCGGACGTAGTGTGAAACCGCTATTAAAGTTTGGCCTTCAGAAATTTTTGTCATGTAAACCGCTAGCGACATCTATCCGTCACATCTATCCGAGTCACAAAAGAACTGTATGTAGAGGGTTGTACCCTCCCATACAGTTGCCTTGCTGAGGGCCCTGGCGTTTTGGCACCGCTCTTAACCTTTGCAAGTTAGTTCTGTTGTTTCCCAAAAGAGAGCTCTATTTATAATGAAAGTGCTTAAAAGATCCAAGTTGAAAGACATCCTTTTAAAAAAATTAAGAAAGACTGCAACAAAAGTAAATCCTTTTAAGGGTTTTGGTCAGGCCTATTCCGTGAAAATTAACGAAGTTTTGATAACTATTATTACACATTTTACCACTTTGGAAGTGTCTCTTGGACAAACTAGGTACTCAGTTTAGAAAAAAACCTCAAAATCATTTTTGAAGACCTATCCATAAAAATATCCTAACCACTCAAGCATACGGGACTTCACCGTTAAAGCATGTGTTTAGGGCGCACCATATACATATTTCTCATGAAGAAATTCCCTCTGAATTTCTTCATGCGTAGCGGGGTTTGAACTCATGACCTTTGGAATGATAGTCTAGACTAGTGTTCTCCCAATTAACCAACATAACCATTTTATGAAGTGAAACTTCTTTAGTTTCTAACCGGATTTAACGGAAATGCGACAGGTAGGCCAATCTTAAACGCTAACAAGGTTAAGCAACTTTGCGCGACGCCAGCACTTGGATGGGACCGCCCGAACAAAATCTTTTTGTACAGTTTTTTTTTTATTCATCTCATTCTTTTGTCGATTTACTGAAGTTTCACTTCTATCGTGTGTGAATCGCACACACACCTTTTTGTTTTTGAACGAATTTCCTTACGGCAGGCTTGGAGGAAATAGAGATTTTGCTGCGCGACCGAATTGAAAAAAATTAGATAGTAAAACCGTGAAAAACCTAAATTTTTTTGAATTTTCAACTGCCGCCGCCGGATGTCCTTAACATCTAAACTACTGACTTTTAAATAATAATATATATTAATATTGCTTACATATCGGAATACACATAGGTTACTCCGTCATGTCTGTCTGTCTGTCCGTGAAAGTGTCGTTAATAAAGTGACATATACACAGCTACTTTTTTCTGAAACTACAATAGCTATTTTAATGATACTTTGTAAGTAGATGTATTTTGTAAACAACATTGAGATTTTCACAAAAAAAAAACAAAAAAAAAGCATTTTGGGATTCCTCATACTAAGACAGAAACTATAAAATGTTTTTTTTTTATCAAACCCGCTTGTGTGGTATAATTATGTACATCACCATCACGTCATTAGTTTTTATACTTAAGTCAAAGCCCGCAATTTACATTTTCATCTATAAATTTAAGCTAAGAGGTCAGTACTTGGATGTATTAGACCATCTCGTACCTTTTTTTTTGTACAATCTTGCGAGCAAAGTCTGGTTTGGGTCTAATTTTGGCATGCTCATAGGCGTTTTCCCAGTATAGGACAACATCAGATTTAACGCGGGATAAATTATAATAACACGTTTTCCCGTGTTTTTGGATTTCCCAGCGGAAACAACGAACTTTAGCCAGTAGGTACTGAATAAATTTTTCAAAACGGACTAGTAGTTTTAGTTTTTGAGATTAGTTAGTGCGTTCAAGCAAACGAACTGACTTTTCAGCTCTTATATTAGTCTAATCGGGTAGTTTAATTAGATGTGTAGACTGCATAACTAGCGACATCTACCCGACTATAGGGCAACTACAATATATTGCGAGGGTTGAAACTCAGGAATTCATTTGCGGCTTACCCACTCCAAATACGTCGTATAAAACAGTTCAATTGTTTCCCAAAAGAGGGCGACACATTAATACTATTCGATAATACCATAGAATAATATATGACTAAACGTATAGTCATATTACTTATAAATATAATAACCTTAATAAATGAAAAATTGCCTATTCATGTAATTTTTTTATCTTTCTCTCATCATACTGTAACGTTTTATACCATAGTACTACTCAAGATTTCTCAGCAAGTATTTTGTTAACATAATTTGGAAGGCGCTAGGCGTTGCAACGCGACACAGTTTTATACTTCTGACGCCAAAATCGTATGACTAAGATGTCCCAGACAGACAGACTGACACGTGGTTAAAAACAAGCGTAGGGTACTAACATAATTAAAGTAAACTATGATTCAAACACTACTTAAAACTAATTAAATGTAATATTTCACAAAATATTATAATTTACTTTACACGTTTTGCCATTAATTAAGTTAAAAAGCAATACTTCCCGTGCTAGACGAAACTGTATTACGGCAAAGTAATGATTCCTGTTCAATTAATATACGGGTCATATTAGCGTGTACGAAAGCTTGTTCGTAAAGCTAGCTAGATAGTTATTGAACAACCATTCTCCTTACGATTCAATAGAGATACTATAAGTCTAAGTTAGGGTTGCAAACCGTCCTGTTTTGTAAAATAACCAAACTTTGTTGTAAAATATATGTCAAAAGAAAAATATTATAAGAGACTTCCCATTAACTACTAAGGAAAACTATTTTTATATCATAATATATATATAAATCTCGTGTCACAATGTTTGTCCTCAATGGACTCCTAAACCACTTAACCGATTATAATAAAATTCGCACACCATGTGCAGTTCGATCCAACTTGAGAGATAGGATGGTTTTTACGGCGAGAAAAATTCGAATAATTTCCGGGAAAATTTTATACCCGTGCGACGCCGGGGCGGGCCGCTAGTAATATTATAAAAGTAAGAACGGATCTAGGTAAAGTAGATACCTACCTACCTAAGGGCCTATATTTCATTTGAGACCAAATGATACTTATTTCATAAGTAATTACTTAGGTTTTTAATGTTTTTAATAAGTGATAAACCTCACTTTGCAGGTTAAACTATTTTTAATATTTTAAAAATAATTACTTAGGTATTCGGAAGTATCGTTAAGTATAAGTTTTGGTTTTATAATACTGGAGTGATAGGACTTATGGTAAGGAATTACACGTAAGTACGAGAAGAACTTTTTATTTTTTACCGCGGGATAAATTATAATTACGGTGTTTCCCGTGTTTTTTGATTTCCCAGCGGAAACAACGCATTTTAGCCAGCACTGAAATAATTTTTCAAAAACAACAAACAAACAAACAAAATACATTTATTTCCAAATAACAAAAAGCTTATTGCTATTATTACATTTTGAATACATTCACTTACAACTATTAAAAAAGATTAAATAAATACATAAAAACTCACAAAATAGGAAGAAAAACTAAAAAAAAAAAACATTCGTTAGGAAAATGGCTACGTCTCAGCACTCAGCATGTGCTTGCAGACTAGCAGTTTTAGTTTCTGAGATTAGTTATTGCGTTCAAGCAAGCGAACAGACTTTTCAGCTCTCTGATATTAGTACATATATAATAATAATATAGTACATTAGAACCTTCTGAGCTACGACAATTCTGGGCTCGCATCTGGGAAAACCAAGCTGAGCTCAAAGAAGAAGCAGATTGGATAAAAACAGAAAGCGATCGTTACTCAGGACTCTCTACTATGGAGTTTGAATTTATCCCAATAGAAATATTCCAAAATGTGCTCGGTGCAGCTCATAATTGGAAAGCGCCTGGTACTGATCACATCCACACGTATTGGTACAAAAAGCTGTCACATATCCATCCCTACCTTTACAATCACATTAACTTCTTCATTAAAAACCCTTCCTCTTTACCAGAATATTTTACTACCGGCATAACTTATATGATACCTAAAGATACCAATGACATCAATAACCCAGCAAAATACCGACCAATAACTTGTTTGCAAACAATATACAAAATTTTAACCGCCTGTTTGTCCCAACTTATTTACCAACATATTGACCGAAACTCCATATTAGCCGAACAACAAAAAGGTTGTAAAAAGTATAGTCAGGGATGCAAGGAACAACTGATAATAGACTCAGTTGTTTTGCAGCGTATACACAAGATGAAACAAAACCTGTTCAGTACTTATATTGATTATAAGAAGGCGTTTGACTCGGTCCCTCACACTTGGCTAGTAAGAATTCTAGAAATATATAAAATTCACCCAGAATTTGTAACATTCCTAAGTAGCGCTATGTCTCAGTGGACGACCCAACTCCATACACAAACACCTGACATTCAGATAACAACATCACATATAAAAATAAATCGCGGTATTTTCCAGGGCGACGCTTTAAGCCCACTCTGGTTCTGTTTAGCACTTAATCCACTCTCTAACACCCTTAACGATATGGAAGTGGGATACGACCTTAAAAACGCGACAAATAGTCTTAAACTCAATCATCTCTTATACATGGATGATATAAAATTGTATGCGGCTACTCAAGAAGATTTAGAAATGCTAATACTAGCTACCGAACGGTTCTCTACAGATATATCTATGGAATTTGGAATTGAAAAATGCAAAATCAATTCGATTAAATCTGGGAAAAACTATGAACACTCCTACCAAACGCTATGCGGTGACACTATAAACGCCTTAAGCGAAAACGAGACCTATAAATACCTAGGGTACCATCAATCAAAGCTCATACATACCAAAGACATAAAAGCCAAACTGACAAGTAATTTCAAACATAGACTAAATTCGATATTAAAGTCACAACTCTATTCAAAAAACACTGTTAAAGCAATAAATTCGTACGCAATACCCATTCTCACTTACTCTTTCGGTATAATAAATTGGACAAAATCTGAATTAAAGAACTTGCAACGTGTCATTAATGTATCCATGACGAAGAACCGCAAACACCACCCACGAGCTTGTGTGCAACGGCAATTATTACCTCGTACAGAAGGAGGCCGAGGTATAATTAACATTAAAAATCTACACAATAAACTAATAAGCGCACTTCGATCATATTTCTTTAACAAAGCTGAAACATCATCACTCCACAAGTTGATAACCGAATTAGATTTTAAATTGACACCCCTGAACCTTCACGATCCCAATAAACAGAATAACGAAGACCAAACCGACAGACAGACTTTAGTTTCTGAATGGACCCAGAAATCTCTTCATGGAAGACATCGCCATGATCTCAGCCAGCCCAACGTCGATATTCTAGCGTCGAACGAATGGCTGAGACGAGGTGAACTCTTCCCAGAGACAGAAGGATTCATGATAGCAATCCAGGATCAAGTTATCGAGACCAGGAACTACCAAAAACACATAATGAAAGTACACGGCATGACATCTGATATTTGTAGACGTTGTAATAGTTCCCCGGAAACCATACAACACATCACCGGAGCCTGCAAATCAATCGCGCAAACGGACTACAAATATAGACACGACCAGGTAGCTAACATAATACACCAAAGAATAGCTACCAAACATCTTCTGATTCAGCAGCCTAAACCAGTTCCTTACTACAAATATACCCCAGATAGTGTACTAGAAAATCAAAACTACAAACTTTATTACGATAGAGCAATATTAACAGATAAGACTACGCACTACAATAGACCGGACATTACTCTCTTGGATAAAATCAACAAAACTGCACTTTTAATTGACATAGCCATCCCTAACACACACAACCTTCAGAATACAATAGGGGAAAAGCTCTCTAAATATGTTGAACTAAAAAACGAAATCACGCGCATGTGGAGGCTAGAGAAGGTTTCCATTATTCCTATTGTTCTTTCATCTACGGGAGTAATCCCGGAACAGTTATTTACCTCACTAACCTCACTAAATTTACCTAAAAACACATACACACTTATGCAAAAATCAGTAGTACTAAACACTTGCCGTATTGTACGTAAATTCTTACAAACCGATGAGGATCCCGTTAATCATATCAGAAATACCTAATATCCGAATAATACTTGCAAATACCTAAATATTAATATACCAACAACAGACGCCTGATTCTGATGCTCACTTGGCTTAGGCCCGTGCGCATCGGATATTTCCCGATATTTATGTCGAGCAGTAAACAAGCTGAAAGAAAATAATAATAATAATAAAAATGTTTATTTCCAAAAAAAGGTCTTACTACAATACTAAATAGCTAGTTTATGTAATTTATTTCTAAGTTATGTTAAGTTATTTAGACCTTTGCCAACCAGCCATTAGTTTCGACACCTCGTACTAAACTAAGTTCTAGACTTGTAATATAGTCACGAGGGCATCTCTACCTCGACTTAGTTACCATAGGTTGTCAATATTAACAAATGCGACGTTTCATATTAACAAAAAATACATAGTAATAGGATAAATGCTGCAAGACAAGCTAATAATAATCAATAACCTAATAAACCTAATTTAAATTTAGCCTATTTTGTATACTAACGCAAATACATTAATGATATAAATTTGGGAAATACTTACTTACTGTAAAATTATGCATTATGATAACCTAAACATTGTTTGTGTACTACTATAGGTATGCAATACAAGTAGTATGGTATATGCTTATTACATTTCTATATAAAAGTAAGTTTATTTATATTTCTATATAAAAAGTAAGTTTATTTATATTTCTATATAAAAGTAAGTTTATTTATATTATATATATATACATATGTATAATTGTATATAATAAATGATACATACATACATAATCAAGATTGTTATAAATTTTGTAATGGATTTAAGCACTATTTTATTGTTTTAAGTAGTATTTCTGTTCTTTGGTAATCCAAAGTAAGTAGATAGTGTTTCAGTTTAGTCTTTAACTCTAAATAAGTTAGCTCCTGCAAAGACATTATGTTACTGAAACTATTATATAGATAAGGAGCTAGGAAAGCAAAGTGTTTTTGACTTAGTGCAGTGTTGCACGACGGTATTTTGTATACAAGATCTTTGCGTCTCTTGTCGGTTGATTTCCATTTCGTTATGGATTGTTTTTGATGAAGCCTCAATATGATTTGTTGAATGCATAGTTGTCTTACTGTTAATAGCTTACATTCAGAATATAGTTCTTTGGTAGAGTACCTATAAGGTTTGCAATAAGCTACTTTGAGCACAGCCCTTTGCGATCGCTCTAGAGCAAGCATGTGAGTTTTCGATGAACCACCCCAAGTTGTTGCACAGTACGTTAGTAATGAGTGACAGAGAGCGTAATAAATTGACAGTATATGAGACTCGTTAGTGGCATGTCTAACATTCTTAAATATTGCAATCAGCTTTCTTACTCTACCCGTTAAATTTTTAATATGGGGCACATATGTCATCTTTGCATCAATTGTAACACCAAGGTATTTCATTGTGTCACAGCATTCAAGAGGAGTACATTTACAGTTCAGCAAAGGCGTTTCTAGGCAATTTATGTTGTGAGCTTTAATTTGGTGACCAATGTGGGTTGTGGTGGGTTTGTTTGATTTCTTTAGGTGAAATTCTACGTATTTGGTTTTAGTAGCGTTTAATGTAAGAATATTGCGGTATAGTTGTTTAGTAATAAGGTTGAATCCTTCCTGAGCTCTCAGATATACTTGATCCCAGCTGTCACCTTGAAATAATAAAACTGTATCATCCGCGAATGCTATAAGTTTTCCATGTTTTAGATTCGTTCCACAAATGTCATTCATGTATACTAAGAACAATGTCGGACCCAGAATACTTCCCTGCGGTATCCCGTAAGACATCTGTGCTTCCTTCGAGTTAAAACATCCTATTTTGACACTTTGGACTCGTTCAATTAAATAACTTTCAAATAATTCAAATTGCTTACCACGTATTCCTAGGTTCTGTAACTTGGACAAAAGCAATTCTATTGATACCGTGTCGAACGCTTTTGCTAAATCTAGAAAGATAGCTAGACATTTTTTCTTTGTATCTAAAGAGTCTACTATAAATGTGTTTAGTTCCGAAACAGCATCAGCAGTAGACCGCGCCTTTCTGAAGCCATATTGGTTATTTGATAGCAGATCGTATTTTTCCAAGTATTTGACCAAGCGTGAATTTATAGCTCTCTCCAGCACTTTGGAAAGAGTGGGCAGGATAGAGATAGGCCTATAGTTGGTTGTTACGGTTTTGTCACCATTTTTGTGGATAGGCAAGATGATCGATTTTTTGAAAACTGCAGGGAACACCGCAGTAGAAAAACTCAGGTTACATATATAAGTTAACGGTTTAAGTAGACTATCTCTGTTTTGTTTTATTATTCTTGCAGATATACTATCCCAACCTGTTGAGCTATCAGACTTTAGTGTTGATATCAGATCCAAAATTTCATATTCTGAGGTGGGTTCTAGCCCAAATGAGCTAGCTATTTTAGAGTCCAGTTGAGAGTGTAAAGTGTTGCTCTCTTTAATAATTTTTTCTGCAAGGAATCTCCCTACATTTACAAAAAAATCATTAACTGCGTCTATAGATTTTTGGGGTTCCGTGCCTTGAATTAAGTCCTGCGGAAGTGCTTTTTTTTGCTTAAAGTTGGAGATAGTAGTAATGGCTTTCCATGTCTTTTTTATATCTTTTCCGGCTTTGTCTAATAAATCTTTTTCAAATACTGTTTTTAGTTTTCGTAATAAAGCGTTACAAAAATTTCTGTAACGCTTGTACGTTAATTTTAGCTGGTCATCGTTAGGCAACAGACGTGTTCTTAAGTGGAGCTTATCCCTGTGATTCATGCAGCGAATCAAACCGGTTGTTATCCATGGTTTAAGTGGTGTTCTTCTACGTGGACGAATTGTAGTTTGCGAATGTTTCCGAATTATATTACTAATGCAATTTACAAATTTTTCAGTCGCTGAATTACAGTTAGGATCTGACATGACGAATTGGTAATCAGTTTCAGCTAGTTCTTTACTAATTTGTGTATAATTTATTTTGGTATAAGTGTATGAATTTTCTTCAGTATCAAAGGACTGGTTTTTGAGAACTAATAATACACTATGGTGGTCGGTAACACTATTTTGTATTACTAGAGTGATCACTTTTTGATTTGTCTTTATGAAACAGTGATCCAGGCAGTTTCCAAGTCGTGTAGGCAGAGTATGGGAAGGAAGGAGACCGTAAAAAGCTAATTGCTCCAAATACTCGGTGCCCTGGCTATCCACTAACTCTGGTATTATGTTGATGTTAATATCCCCCGTTAAAATTATACTCTTATATTTTGATAAATTTATAAGCAAAGCGTTTAACGAATTATTAAAATTAAATAAATTGTGATATGATGGTGAGCGATAAATTGTTATTAAAGCTATAGAATTATTTATTATTGTAACAAGACAGTTTCCATCCCTAAAATCTGGCTCAAATTGTGAATAACATAAAGTATTTTTTATATAGACGACAACTCCGTCATTTTGCAGGATATTATTTGAAGTGCTTAACAGATCATAGCCGTCCAGTACGGGTAGGGCACAGTTTTTCTGTAACCAACACTCCGTTAGTACAATAACATCTGGTTTCCTTTTAAACTGTTCTATCATTACAATAAAATCGTAGAAATTTTTAGTTATACTGCGTATATTTTGTGTAATTATTTGTAATTGGCGTTTTGTTGTAGGAATGAAATTATGACAGTTAATTAGATCAGTTTGATAGGATTCGGATACCGCGACTTTATCTATGTTAGTATTTAATTCTTCTATGTTGCTATGCATGTATAGTTTGTAATGAGTAATTGGAGTGAGTAAATACCATTTTTATTAAGGTAATAACACTCAATATTTTTTTTAATAGCTGTGAAACATAGACAATATAAGTTGGGTACCCGAGCCCAAACATGTTTTGTTTACATGTTTGTGCGTGCATGTTTACACGTTCATTCACTCTATCATAATTTAAAAAACCGTCATAAAAAACCTTAGCAAATAAAATATTACTTTTGAATCCATTACTTTTTGTATATATAATAACGTAAATATATGAATGAAAATGGAATAACTTATGTGTATATATAATTTTTGAACGTAATTTTATGTTTAAAAATGAATAAATATTAAATAACTTACGTATAAATATATAATAATAATAACTTCTACTATACACGTAATCTAAAAATCTTAAACTAAATACCCTATCGATAACAAAATATCTGGCGCACTTACATACATACATTGATAGTCATTTGTTTATTTCTAGTAATTGGTTTTCATTTTTCACCAGGATAATATTTGTTCCTTCTTTTTCCCGCAAATATACTTGTCCACGGTTGGTCCAGCAGAAAGAAAAATTATATTTCTTTGCGTGTTCTCTGGCTTTGAAAAAAAGTGTTTTTGCACTATAGCTTAAGTGTTCACCAACGTATATTGGTCTCAACGGACCTTCAATAGAGAGATGGGTGCTATTTAGCTTCATTCCATTGTTAGTTTTATTAAATATTCTTAACTCACGAATTATTTTATTTCTCGTGGTTTGTGCAGCGAATTCAACCACAATGGGCCTTGGAGATTCCGGTTTTCCCGGAAGTCTTCTTATGTCACGAATATCCGATGGGTTATGGCATATTTGAAGAGTTTGGAAAAGGTTTTCTGTAATTTTCATGAGATCCTCAGGTTTTTCTTGATGTTTATAAGGAACGTTTCTCAGTTCTAACTTGTAGGCGCAGGAAAGGCGGTTCAGCTCTTCTATTTTACCTTCTAAAAATGTTATTTTTGAACTCAATAATTCCTGGTTACTCTGAAACTCATTTTGTTTTTTTATAGTAGTGTCGTAATTTATTGAAAGGTCATGAAATTTTTGCTCCATGTCTTCATTACGTTTCCTAATGTCTTGTATCTCATTCTTTAGCTCAGATAGATCGGATTTTAATTCCGCGAATTTCGCGTCCTGTCTTTCCTGGAATGTGGAGAAAAGGTTTGTCAGATGTTCAGATATATCGTGCTTGAACGTATTTAGCTTGAAGGTAATAGAAGCCTCTTGATCTGGGCTTCGTTTTCTTTTAACGCGGCGTGTGACCTTCGCTGCATCCATTTCATGGTCCGTTTCCGATCGGCTAGCAGCTGATATATCATCGATTTTATCCAAGACAGGTTTAGTTGGAGTTCGCTGCACGGACATTATGAACTCGTATACGCTATACGTAGGTACGATTTATATTAGTAATTAGTATTTGGTATAAAACGACGTATATGTCTACGGTTCGCTAAATTCGACGCGCCGCCAACTGTCTCCGTAGCTCAGTGCGCACAGGTCCCGGCCGCAACCCCGCAGCCGCTGGCTCGAATCCAAGTAAGAGCAAAAAGAGCGCACTCACCCTTGGCCACTTCGCGACCAGCTGAGACTCCACTGGGCAGCAGGGGCGCAGTGCGACACAGGCGCTCTGTGTGGACAATGGAGCACGGACCGCCAACAAATCCAGGGGGCGAAGCACCACAGAGTGCAATGAATCGCGCGGAGCAAAATGCCAACACGTCTGCTCAGTTCAACAGCCGAGGAGAGAAAAAAAAAAAAAAAGCTATATATAGGAGATACAATCGGGTAGCTTAAAAAAAATGTGTATTTTGTGTGAAGACTGCATCACTAGCGACATCTACCCGACTATGTGGCAACTACAATATATTGCGAGGGTTAAAACTCGGGGATTCATTTGCGGCTTACCCACTGCAAATATGTCGTTTAGAGGAGTTCAATAGTTTCACAAAAGAGGGCGACACATTAATACTATTCGATAATACCATAGAATAATTATATGACTAAACTTATAACCTTATTAACCTAATAAATATAATAACCTTAATAAATCAAAAAGTGCCTATTAATGACTTTTTTTTTCTCATCACATTGTAATATTTTATGCCATAGTACTACTCAAGATTTCAGTAAGTATTTTGTTAACATAAATTGGAAGGCGCTAGGCGTTGCACCGCGACACAGTTTTATACTTCTGACTCGAAAATCGTATCTTAAGTTATATAGATCTAAGAATGTGTGTTTTGTCATTATGACTATGATATCCCAGACAGACAGACAGACACGTCTAACTCGACCAAAAAAGAGGGGTATATAACCCCACTTTTTTGGTCGGGGGTTAAAAACTAGCTTATGGTACTAACATAATTAAAGTATCTTGGTACAAATATTTACGCAAACTATGATTTAAACACTACCTATAACTAATTAAATGTAATGTTTAATAAAATATTATATTTACTTTACACGTTTTGCCATTAATTAAGTTAAAATGACGGTACCCAAACGGTTAGAGAGAACTTAGCACTTCCCCTGCTAGTCGAAACTGTGTTACGGCAAAGTAATGATTCCCGTTCAATACAAATACGGGTCATATTAGCGTGTACGAAAGCTTGTTCGTAAAGCTCTAGATTGTTATTGAACAACCATTCTCCTAACGATTCAATAGAGATACTATAAGACTAAGTTAGGGTTGCAAACCGTCCTGTTTTGTAAAATAACCAAACTTAGTTGTAAAATATATGTCAAAAGAAAAAATATTTTATGACACTTCTCATTAGCTACTAAGGAAAACTATTTTTATATTCGCTATACACTTTAAAAAAATTAACTAAACCTCAACATCGGATGTAATTCCGACAAAAGGGTAGATGACTTAAAAAAGTAATTTGTTTGTCATTTAGTGTACCTATTTATCATTTAGTAAATACACTAAATGATATTATATTGTAAGCTAATATTAAGAAAATATAGTGCATTGAAATTTCGCGAGACGTAAAGCTTTCGTGGTATTAGTACTAAATCTATACGTGGTGACGTAGCCGTTTTCCGGAGCAGCCATCGATGATCTTGGCACTTTCTTATGAAATTTATAAAGTGAAAAAGTCGTCCAGTATTTTTGGAAGGGCTAACATACGAACTAAACGGCATACCTGTTTTTTGTGTAGTCATCGTACTTAATGTGAGGAAAAATCTAAATTTTAAATTTAAGAGAATACCCCGATTCCAATGCCTTAATTTTCTTAAAAGTTAAACACCATAATATTTTGTAACTAGCGACCCGCCCCGGCTTCGCACAGGTGCAATGCTGATACTAAATACACTACAGAAAAACTGTGAACGTTGTATATAAAAACATAGCGGCCCGCTCCGGCTTAGTGGGTTATCCATAAGAGATAGACATATACCATCACGGACTTTTCTGTAGACCTTTTCAATGTGTACAATACTTAGTACATTATTTTGATAAAACTCGTAGGGTTCAGCCTGCGTTTGCAATGTAAGCGGAAAAAATGTAATTATTTACGACATCACATTAGAAACCTCAAAAATAACAGTACTTCTCCACTATTTCATAGATGTTATTATACATATAAACCTTCCTCTTAAATCACTCTATCTATTAAAAAAAACCACATCAAAATCCGTTGCGTAGTTTCAAAGATTTAAGCATACAAAGGGACATAGGGACAGAGAAAGCGACTTTGTTTTATACTATGTTAGTAATGTGCACGCGATGCGCCTTCATTTGATACCCCACTCGAGTATATTTGCAGATTTTCGGTTTTCCTTCCCCACTCTCACCCCCATACATTTCATGAAACATGTCAAAGAACACTCTCGCCAAACTCACCTTTCATACAAGAAAAAACTAAATAGAAATCGCTCCATCTGTTCGGGAGCTATGATGTCCCAGACAGACAGACAGACACACAGACAGACAGACAGACACGTCAAACTTATAACACCCCTCTTTTTTGGTCAAGGGTTAAATACTATGATTTTTTTTAATTGTACATAAAAATTTTGTAGACCGCAGAGTGTTCAGAATATTATAATTTTAAATAATGCGACATCGGGAACTACCCCCTCCCGCATACAGAATATCCAATATTTCTGAAATTACCTGGTTTTCTATATTTAATTGCTGGCTTTTAAAGTTTGGAAATGGCAACCCTGGGCTTAATAGAATCTCTATTGAATCGTTAACATTGCACATGCGAGGCTGTAAAACAACAGAACGGAAATAGGGTCAATATGACCCTCCCACACCCTCTGCGTAGCTCTTTTGTGCCATTTTTCGCCTTGGATATATTAAATTAATTTTAACAGTGATGGCAAACATCGTGAGGAAACCGTCATGACCTGAGAAGTTTAGAGAGTTTGAAGGAAATGTGACATTCTCCAACCCATGGCCAGCGTGCTGAATTAAGGCTTAATCTCTCTCTGGCCAAGAGAGAAGTCCGTACGTCCTAGCAGTGGAAACGATAATGGGGAATGATGATCATGATAAAACAAACTTGAAAAGTATGAGATGTTCTCATACCTAGGGTTCCTTCTAATTTAATAGTTCATACACGTAATCTTCCGTATTTTTGCCGTTTGGCTACGGAACCCTAAAAAATATGAATTAGTGTTTTGTTTGTTAAAGATTCTGATGGGTCATTGCTAAAGAAATATAAACATCACTCTGGAATTTGAAAGTACAAGATACAAAAGTATTATAAAATTTCAAGTTTCAAAAACATATCAATTCTTTTTTTTTTTTTTTTATTATAGATAAGCCTTCATTTGACCACAATCTCACATGATGTAAAGTGACGATGTGGTCTAAGATGGAGCATGAAGGCCTAGAAGATAGCTTCTCCGGACCACATTACGAAACACGAAAAAATAGTTTCACACACTGGCCCAGCCCGGAGGGTGGTGACAAGCCGCGGCCGAAGCCTACCACCAGAGACTGTTCTTAGCACCACCCGGAGGTGACGTGTAAGGATTCAAAGGGTTACCACTTACGGACGTTAATAGACAAAACCTCCAAGACAAAACCTCCTCCAATTCTTTCCCAAATACAGAAATAAAATAAAATGCCAATAAATATATAATAAATACTTTATCAAATATTGATACAGGGTCACCCCGAGCCACATTTTCGACGTATCCTTTTTGCACCACATCCTCGGCGGGTTAAAGCGAGCACCGCGTGTCGTCTCAGTTTATATCAGACCTATTATGACCTATATGTATGTATTTACAAAAAAAAATGTATCTATGTAGTATGTATATCAGTCACCTAACACCCATAGTACAAGCTCTGCTTAGTTTGGGGTTAGGTGATGCTGTGTGAGTAGTCCGGAAATATTTATTTATTTATTTTATGTTATTTGTTGTCGCAGCACGGGGCACACTCTGCTGCACACCCTCTACGGCTACAGCACCAAGTTCCCCAACATCGTGAACTTCACGGAGTTCTTCGTGCTGGACCTGCTGGTGCAGGACGGGGAGGTGGTGGGAGCTCTCGCCATGGACATGGATGATAGCAGCCTGCACAGGTTAATACTCTTCTTCTTTTTTTTTTTTATTATTGATTAGCCTTCATTTGACCACAATCTCACCTGATGTAAAGTGACGATGTGGTCTAAGATGGAGCATGAAGACCTAGAAGATGGCTTCTCCGGACCACATTACGAAACACGAAAAAATCGCTTCACGCACTGGCCCAGCCCGGAGGGTGGTGACAAGCCGCGGCCGAAGCCTCCCTCCAGAGACTGTTCTTAGCACCACCCGGAGGCCACGTGTAAGAATTCAGAGGGCTACCACTTACGGACGTGAACAGACAAAACCTCCAACCTCAACCCGACCTTCTCTTCTTCTTCTTTTCCGTTACGCTCTTGACAGAGCGGTCGTGGTCGCCGTGTGTCGGCGCGGTGTGGGCAGATGATATTCGCCTCACGACAGCGCGCCACTTTTCTCTGTTGGAGGTCATCCTGCTGCAATCGTCTAACAGTCCCCCTACGGTAGTTTTTACCTACGGTAGGTGAATACTACTAACATGTTTATCTATTTTCTATTTCTACTATTTTACTCAAGACCTCAGCGGACCAAATCGGTAGCAGTGTTGTTTGAGTGTCTAAGAGCCGAGAACAGAGCAGACCTTTTTTATCTATAGTAATATTATAAAGTGGTAAGATTTGTTTGTTTGTACTGAAAGCTATAGTATCCCCGAGTAACATAGGCTTTGTTTTATTTTTAAAAAGAGTAGGGATCCTTATTAAATCTTTAATTATATACCTAATTCAAGGTGTAAAACAATCCTTAAAACAATAGAAACGCTAACAGGTTAACATAATGGCGAAGCAAAGAGTAAATTGATCTAAGGTCGAATAACTTTTAAATAAATAATAATCATTTGTAACTTCAGATAGATATAATTGAGTATGGTTGTCACAATATTTATGTCAATAGTAGCTATGTTTACATTATTGTTTTTATTACTCGCGCAGTTAACAACTTTTTAATCATGGACGTAATTCCTTGAATAAAAAAAGAACTGCCTTACATTCTTTTTTTTAATGTTTAATAAGCCTTCATTATACCACAATCTCACCTGATGTAAAGTGACGATGTGGTGTAAGATGGGGCATAAAGACCTAGAAGTTAAATGGCTTCTCCGGACCACACTACGAAACACGATCAAATCGTTTCACGCACTAGCCCAGCCTGGAGGGGTTTTATTCTCTGGTCATCTGTGGAGCCTTGGCGGACTGCTCGTTATAAATATAGACTGAAAGTTTGGTCTTTGCATGTCCTGAACACTGGTCAGAACGATCACCGAATATGGAATGTAGGTAGTTGTTACTTTCGGAGTTAAGTAATTATAGCTTGTTGACATGGCTATGAACCATGCAACTGTTTCGGTTTGGGTATGCATATGTCTCATAAAGACGGGCAGACCTACTTATAGGTGTGCTTGACAGGTTCCAGGCCAAGAACACAGTAATCACCGCGGGGGGGTACCCTCGCATGTACTTTTCTTGCACGGCGGCACATACCTGCACTGGGGACGGCTGCGCCATGGCTCACCGCGCCGGCATCAAGATGCAGGACATGGAGTTTATACAGTTCCATCCTACAGGTGAATACACGCATACCTACTTACTACTCCTCGATGAGGACCAAAAGGGGACCAAAAGGGTCCAACATTCACACCGTGTCACTTTTTTAATTACTACTATAATAAAACTTGAAACGGGTAAAATACCATTGATGGTTTTCGTGTTTTTTATTTCGACGTTGTTGTAAGCGCTATGATCACGACATAAATTCAATGACTACTTACAGGTAAAAGAAATATTTTAGTCCAAAAATTAAAATGTGGACAAGAAGTGCTTAGCTTCCTTAGTGACAGGTAGCAAGGGTTTTTAGTTCAGTCACGTAAATGAACTGTAGTTCACAGAAAACTTATATGTTTTTGCTAACGATTGTTGTTAAATTTCCAACAAAAACGTTGCAAAAATATTAATATTATTCTAGGTACAGTGAGTCCAGTCCCATTTTTCCCTAACGTCATTCAAGATATTATTATGTAAACACAATTAGAACTAGATACGATTAGATCACGAGAACTGAGGTAAGTAGGTATCAGAGTTGACACATACCCTTGCATGTTACTCACAGGAGCCTACGGTTCTGGTTGCCTGATGACGGAAGGTTGCCGCGGCGAAGGCGGCTACCTGGTGAACTCCAAGGGAGAGCGCTTCATGCTGACGTATGCTCCAAAGCTTAAGGACTTGGCCAGCAGGGACGTGGTCTCCAGGTCCATCGCCACAGAGATACGTCAAGGTAATCATCATCTTCTATCAATGAGAGGGAGGCACTGAAATCGTGCTGCTGCATCAGCGGGCGAAGATTCGAGCCGCGTTGGCGCGCTATAATAATAATAATAATAAATCATTTATTTCTGGCATCCAAGGCCCATATAAACATATACCTTATAGACTAACATACATAAAACCATAAATCTTATAAACTAAAGTGTCAGCATCGTAAGCAGCTATAAACATCTTGTCACTAACGTAGACAAAAACATGGCAACAGCTAATGCGATCAAACATTTGTTTTGCGTTGCGCGCTACAAGATCCTGTAGTGACGTTGGTGTAGCCTTAACATCGTCTTCACCCGGATATTTTGCGTTGCAACGGAGTATCCGGCCACCCATATCACGTCGACACGAATATCTGCCGTAGGAAGCTAATGTAGCCACAACATACAGCAAAAACTGTGAGTGTTTATTAAATGGAATCTTTCCAGAGGAAAGGTTGGTGCAGAATAGGTACTCTTTTTGTTCCTCTCTTTCTTACATGTACTTAAACAATCTATAGAATGTATAGATTGTAATAATAAATTAATAATATATGTATATCAAGGTATCGGATTTTTATTCTCTTTAATATGACTTTTCGGATTTTGGTTTTATAATATTATACACTAACTGAAGTCACTGGAAATCTATGAGGGATATCTTTGTCCAGCAGTGGCTGATATGATGTTAATACAACACGTGACTTGTATAAACAAGTACTTTACAAAGGTACATCAACACATACAACTCGGCGTAGCAGGTATCAAATACAAAGCATTTATTTCCTTACAAGCAAAGGGCATACATGGACAGGCCAACTTAATATTGATACAACTAAATTATTAAACAAAAATTATCAAGTAATAACATTGTCTATAAGAAGTTTATATGGTGTAGAAATTTCTAGATCAGCAACCTCCGGTTTTATTGATGCTTAGACCAAATTTACCTTAATTGATTTTAAAATACCAAAATAGGCATTTCTTATATTAACAGGCACAAGAACATGGAATTCCATCAAAATTCTCACTATATCTCCAATATTATAACGCTAATTCTCCCAGGTCGTGGTGTAGGCCCCCTGAAAGACCACATGCACCTGCAACTGCACCACCTCGGCCGGGAGACCATCAAGAGCCGCCTGCCCGGCATCTCCGAGACCGCGATGACCTTCACCGGCGTGGACGTCTACACGCAGTCCATCCCCATCATACCAACCGTGCATTACACCATGGGAGGCATCCCCATCAACTACAAGGGAGAGGTAACAGTTTTTAATTATTTCATCATCACCCACTGCTGGGACACAGGGACTTCCTTTTTGACGAGAGAGATTAGGCCTAGATTCACTACGCTTGCCAAATGCGGGCTGTTGAATGACACAATGTCTTTCAAACTCTTCAAAGTTGGTGCAAAAAAATATGCCAGTTTTCTCACGATATTTTACTTCACCGTTTAAGCAAGTTTTAAAGCGCAAATACATTTTTCAAGGAGAATAATCCAGAGGTGCGTGGCTGGGTTTGAATCCACGACCTTAGGAGTGAAAGTCGAGTGAGTCGAGTGTCCCACCAACACGGCTTTAACTATTAAGGCCCAATCGAAGTTCAACCATTGTTAAATGTTAATTAGATCTCATCTAAGCGGTATAACTGAGGTTAGATGTTTGAATCATACTCCGACAAATCATTTCGTCTCCAAATACATTAGGAGGTTAGACCACACTGGCTGGTCCTATGCGGGTTTGTGTAGTGCCAGAGCATCGTTCGTTATTCAGCAGGAGATTCCACTAGCCAGTTATTTTGGTTTGGATTTCTTGGGATGGTATTCAAAATTATTCGTGCAGTCTACTTGGGGGCTTATGTGACAAAAGCAGCACAGTTGAATACTAGGCAAATTTGTAATTTTGGGCGTAAATGACAGGGGTTCAAATTCACGTAGCTGCAATATGAAATTTTATACAAAAAAAAAAACTAAGCTAGCAAACAAACTTAACTTTCCTCTGCACTGTTCTAAGTTGAGTGTCATCTATCCGTCTAGTTATCGTACGCCGCTTGCAGATCCTCTATACGTATATCATCATCTAAATATCATCTCGACCAACACAATTAAATATATGCTTATAAATATCGCTGGACAATCCACAACACAATATAAGCCCCATGGTAAGCTCTTAGCTTGTGTTACGGGTACTAGACATCTTCTTAATAAAATAGCCACACACATATTAAACACCCAGAGCAAAATTTGAGCTTGCAGAACATACAACCACTTCAATCACTAGAATACTAGAATCGAACCCACTGAGGCAGTGAATACAATTCATAAAGTAAGAGCGTGTACCTCCACAGGTGATACAATACGAAGGAGATGGTGACGTGGTGGTGGCAGGGCTTCACGCGGCTGGTGAGGCGGTGACCAACGCGCACGGAGCCAACCGCCTCGGAGCCAACTCCATCCTGGACACCGTGGTGTTCGGCCGCGCCATCGGCAACAACATCGGAAAGCTGTACCGTCCCGGCGCCAAGCAGCCGAACTTGAAGGATGTAAGGATGTAACACAAATGATGTGTTAAAATTGAAGTAGTATTAGATAGAAAGCTGAAGGCGAAAATAATTTTTTAAACTCTTGCTGAGGTATAGTGCTATTCAGATTGGCTAAAACGCTTTGTTGTATTACCTTGATGCCCTCCTCTTCTTTCACGTTTGTATTACGTATTCTTACCCCACCCGCTGCAATCTAATTAAGAAAGATATCAAACATTTTTCCCGTAGGTGTTATAGGACTTTGACCTTGATACCAAATACTGCTTTTTCCAACCTGCTTCAAAGCGTTGCGAGTATTGGCAAACCCCCACAATATGATTAATAAATCTAAATTTAAAATTTAAGCAAAACCCCCGATTACAAGGCCTTTATTTCCTTTAAAGTAAAACACCATATTTTTTTGTAATGTGCACGCGATTCGCTTTCATTTGACTCCCCACTTGAGTATATTTGCAGATTTTCGCGTTTCCTTCCCCACTCTCACCGACCCAACTTTTAAACGATGTTCGATCGATTTTCATGAAACATGTCTAAGAACACTCGCGCAGAACACATCTTTCTTACAAAGAACGGATGTTAGTGATTTCACGCTTCATCCGTTCGGGAGCTATGATGTCCCAGACAGACAGACATACCTATTCATAATCATTTATTCATAGAAATACAGGTTAGTACAAAGTTCTTAATAAAAAATATTTGTTTGTTTAATTCTACCAACATAAAAAGCTCTAGAAAACAGCGAGTCGGCGGTAACACGTGCCAAGTCGCATGATAGCCACAAGTTCCAATTTCCTTTCCGCGTGGTTTGGTCATATTATTTCCTGCTGCAGGTTACTCAGCTAATTGCTAGACCGTTGAAACGTTTGCTGTTTAACAAGTTTAATGTTATCAGACTAAGGTAGTTTTTGGTTTTAGCTGCCCGCGTTAAGAAGTGTTATTGCTTTGTTTGTTTACTCTTTGAGATAATGTTATGGAGTGGAATTCAGTTATGGAGACTATAAGAAAAGCGGCGGGCTCTGCCATAAGAATGTTGCCTGGACCCGGCCAAGCGGAATTTATTAGAAGATTAAAAGCACAACCTTCTTGGATCTGAACGCTAATACCTGTATTTGCTATTAAATCCTGTATTAAATCCCCTTTAAATTATTAGAATCGTTGAAGGAGACCTATGGCCGTGAATAAGCCGTGTTGGCTAAGTGGGAGGCCACTTGACTTTCATTCCGCAGGTCGTGGGTTCAAACCCCGCCTCGCGCCTCTGGATTTTTCTTCTTGAGAAATGTATGTGCGCTTTAAACACCTACTTTAACAGTGAAGGCAAACATCGTCAGGAAATCGGCATGTTCTGAGAACTTTAAGAGTATGAAGGACATGTGACATTCACCAACCCGCACTTGGCCAGCGTGGTGAATTAAGGTCTTATCTCTCTCGTCAAGAGAGAAGTCCCTTTGCCCAGCCGTGGGAACGTTAATAGGGTGATGATGATGATGAGAACTTTGGCCAGAAGTGGACGACTAGGGCCGAAAATGGTGATGATGAGTTCATTCCGTGAAATCTGAGAGTTATAAAAATGGGTAACAATATTAAGTTTGTTGTCAATACGTGCTAGGTTAAAATTTAGTTTCAAAAAAAAAATATTTTTGTATATCATATGGTGTGTGTAATAAAGAATTTTCTATTCTATTCTATTCAATATTATGTTACAGAATATTGTAGAGCAATCGCTGGACAACCTGGATAAGATCCGGTACGCACGAGGCTGCGCATCGGCGCCGGAAATCAGGCTGGCCATGCGGCACACCATGCAGGGCAAGTGCGGGGTGTTTCGCGACGACAAGCTGCTCAGCGAAGGTACCTTAGATATATGCAATTCGACTGCCTCAGTAGCGGTTAGGGCGGTTTCTTTGCCGCCGACGGCAAGTGTTTGCAGTCAATTATCTGCAAGCACTTTCTCCCTTGTGCTTAACATGAATAATAAAAAAATATAATATACGTATGTCTATTCTATGAAGTACCTCTATATCACCCGAAACACAAGCTTAGAACCCACCACAAGGCTCACTGCCTTTATATATTTATTATATTACATATATCGATTAGTAGTTTGCTAAAATAGAAGAGTGCAGTACAGAGCGCTAGATCCGTGCTCCGTGCTCCACTGGAATCAGTGTAGTCTATGTTACATCTTAATGATGGGAGAAAACAATGAAAGATAGAAAGAAGAAAATAAGAAGAAAGAAAAATATTTATTACTACACAAAAATTTACAATTAAAACATTTACACAAAAACAATAACAGCATACTTAAACTAATAACAAATTTAAATATACCTTAAAACTATTGAAAATTTGTGTAATAAAGGGTCCCTGGCTCAGCATAATGTATCTGCCACAGGGCCCGTAGGAGCACTATGACAGAGCGCTGGTTTTCAGTCAGGGCCCATGAGGGTGGCAACACCACAACTTAAAATTAAAACAAATATCCACAGTAGTATCGTACAGTATCCATAATGGAGTGATTAAGGGATCAGAGAAGCGTGATAAGTTGGAGTGTTCAATGATAAGTTGCTTATGTGCATATCTAGCTAGGTTCAGTTTTAATGAAATGAAATGAAAGGGTTTCAAACAGCATTCTGGAGAGACTAATCAACCTCACCTACCCGCGGCATGCCGAGCAACGAACGCGTCTCTGGAGCACCCACGCCAACCTCCAATGGACCAGAGGGATGGGTTATGATTCAACCTAACCGCTTTTATAGCTAGGCCGGTATATTCAGCAATGGATGTAAAGATTATAAACAATGCTGTACTAATATCTAATGTTATTCTTTATATTTCGTGCGACATAAAACAACGTGTTCTCGGTATGAATACGCTGGCTTTTCTCGCCACGGCGTTGCTTGTGTTTTATGGATGTCCCCACGTAAATAATAATTTTCCTTTTCCATTGATAAGAAGCCTATATAGCCTTCAATAAATAATCTTCCTTACAGTGAAGGATCTCCGACCTTCGACCGCTTTTCAAGGTTTTTTTTTTCAGTAGTTCCTGAGACTAGTGCGTTCAAACAAACAAACTATTCACTTAATAATATTAGTATAGATTGAAAACAGAGAGAGATATAAAAAATGCTTTAAATAGGGAATGTAAGCCACAGACTATGAAATTGATTGCGTTCACAGATCAAAGAATGATGGTGAAGTTAACCCCTATAGGTTGAACTGTATGTTGTAGGTAATGCTGAAATTCAGAAGTGGTACCAAGTATTCAAGCAGAACATTCGAGTCACTGACACTAGTCTCAACTGGAACACCGACCTGGTATGTTTTAGTTGTATTATGGAGCCTCATTAATCTATAAAATAACATTTCTTTATTACACAAAAGACATGAAAAATATAACAAAGATAAATGCTTAAAACTATTTGACAAATGGTCGTATCGGTAAAGAGCGATCTCTACCAGACAACCATAAACAAACCTTGATTAAGATATGATTGATTGAATAAAATATAAAATACAATGTCATACAAAGATCGTTCTTAAAAATCATTATTTCGTATCTACATACGCTTGTACGTTGTACATTTATTGTAATCTGGGCTATTACGTTGTACAACAGACAAAACGCTCAAAAGTGTATGATGTAATGATGTAAAACTGGCTATTAGCTATGCTTTTTAACCCCCGACCAAAAAAGAGGGGTGTTATAAGTTTGACGTGTCTGTCTGTCTGTCTGTCTGTCTGTCTGTCTGTCTGTCTGTCTGTGTGTCTGTCTGTCTGTCTGTCTGTGTCACCATAGCTCCCGAACGGATGGAGCGATTTCGATTTAGTTTTTTTTGTATGAAAGGTGAGTCTTGCGCGAGTGTTCTTAGACATGTTTCATGAAAATCGGTTGGGCCGTTTAAAAGTTATGGGGGTGAGAGTGGGGAAGCAAAACCGAAAATCTGCAAATATACTAGTGTGGGGTATCAAATGAAAACGCATCGCGTCCACATTACATAATATTATGTTGTTTTACATTTAAGGAAATTAAGGCATTGGAATCGGGGGTTTTTCTTAAATTTTAAATTTAGATTTATTAAATATCTTTAATAGGCTTTTTGAGGTTATATGTAGTACCTAGACGTAGATAAGCGATGACATATTTTTCCAAGATGACGGCAGGTCAGGGTCAAGTTTGTCTGGTGGCCACCGACAAACTTGACACAGATTCAAGTTTATCGGTCGCCACCCGCCGTCCTCTTGCAAAAAAAGGTGCAGTGTATTCGCACTGTGTAAGTTATACTACTACTACTTTTTTTATTTTTTATGCTGGATAAGCTTTCATTTGACCTCAGTCTCACCTGATGTAAAGTTACGATGTGGTCTAATATGGGACATGAAGACCTAGAAGGTAGATGGCTTCTCCGGGCCACATTACGAAACACGAACAAATCGCTTCACGCACTGGCCCAGCCCGGAGGGTGGTGACAAGCCGCGGCCGAAGCCTACCACCAGAGGCTGTTCTTAGCACCACCCGGAGGTCACGTGTAAGGATTCAGAGGGTTACCACTTTCGGACGTGAACAGACAAAACCTCCAAACTATACAACTACTGTTTTGTTTATATTATTATTGTTACTGTGTATAGTTATTTTGTTTGTAGATCGAGACGATAGAGCTGCAGAACATGCTGGAGCTGGCGGTGCAGGTGGTGGCGTGCGCGCTGAACCGCACGGAGTCGCGCGGCGCCCACTTCAGGGACGACTGCCCCAAGCGCATTGACGAGTACGACTACGCCAAGCCTCTTGAGGGCCAGGTATCCTTTCACTGCTGGTCATCAACTAGTCACCTCTAGATAGAGACTGTGGAGCAGCAGCATAAGCACCCCTATTTATGTTACCACTAATAAATAAATAAAGAAATAAATATTTCCGGACAATCCACACAACAACATCTAGCCCCGTGGTAAGCTCTTAGCTTGTGTTACGGGTACTAGACATTTGATATACTTAATATAATAGACATACGTACATAGATATTTTTTATTATGCATATTAAACACCCAGACCAAGGAAAAAGTGCTTGCAGAACATACAAACACTTGATCCCTCGGCGGGAATCGAACCCGCTACCTCTTGCGCCGCAAGCGGACCTTCGCCCACCGCGCCACTGAGGCAGTCATTGCTGGGTAATTCAGTAAACAGGTAATTCTCTCTCGAGGAGAGAGATTAGGCCTTAATTCTCCATGCTGGCCAAGTTTTCAAAGTTCTCAAAACTTGTCGGTCTCCTCTTGATGTTTGCTTTCACAACAACTACTTGCAAAGCATGACAACTACTGCTAACATCTAGGTAATATTCGTTAAGTTTCGTTATCATAGATTGTGTACGCTCAGCGAACTGTGGGCACACTGTGATTTATTTGTCCGCGCTCGATTAGTAGTTGACAGGCTTTCATTGTACAAGAATCAACAAACCAGCATAAGCTGGTTTGTTGACATTTTGAGAATTTTGATTATGAAAAAATATATACGTGGCCTACGTACATTGCATGTAGAGTAGGTAGTATTTAAAATTTAAAGTTTGTTTAAATGTTTGTAACAAGATACTTAAATTTGTTGAGTTAAGTTTCCTAAGCTATGTTCTTGTAAAATGTTTAATCAAATTATTGTTATTCATAATGACATAGAAATGGTCTAAAAGACAATTCAGTACAAGACTGTGTATCATAAACCCAAAAAAACGAAAAACGCAGAGAACGGCTCGTTTTAAAATTAATCAGGGGTCAAGTGTGTGTTCTGCAATCACTTTCTCCTTGGTTTGTGTGTTTAATATGTATAACAAAAAATTGTATACTATTCATTATAATATGTATGTCTATTATATTTAGTAAATCAGATGTCTAGTATCCGTAGCACAAGCTTTAGAGCTTACCAAGCTGTTAGATGTTGATTCGTGGATTGGTTAGAAATATTTATCATTTTTCCAGACGAAGCTACCGATGGAGAAGCACTGGCGCAAACATTCCCTCTCCTCCTGCAACCTGGACACCGGTGAAGTGACGATCGGCTACCGGCCCGTCCTGGACAAGACTCAGGACGACGACGTCAAGCCCATACCGCCGATGATCCGGGTCTATTGAGCTCTTAGCGCGAAACACGAGCATATTATGCTAGTACAATAGTACGAATGGACTACTAGGATAGCATGAGCAAAATTGTACTTGAACGCGATTTGGTAGCGCTCAAGCATTCTACTGTTAGACTACGAGTAGGTACTAGGAAAGCATGAGGACTTTAGTAATAAACTTGATTTATTAAATTGAATCGTGATTTGGTGTCTTTGGTTCCATTGAGATTGGTATATCAAACCCAAGTTCTAGTAGAGCTCTCAGTATTAATAATTTCATTTTGGGATGTTTCTGTCTCGTTTGAGAGGACATATTATTACTTTTGAATTCCCAAGTGAGTATTTATTATGATTTCTATTGCATGTTTATTATAAATAGATTCCTTATTTTTTGTGGTAATGCTATAAGTTATAGTATTCCTAGTGTTTTAATTATTAACGTTTTACGAATAAAGTTATATTTGACCATATATAGTTTATTATTTAATCGATGCTTATTATTTATTTTATTTATTTATTTATTCAATTAATTAGCACGACTTACAAATCAATTACACTAATTAAATATTATAACCAAAGTGCTTGATGTGAAATTATATAATATATTAAATTTTAGAAAATACCGCTTCATACTGAGGTAAATTATTAATCCGAGAGCTGGCATATCATACCTGGCCTTTGGGTAGAGGGGATATACAATTTAAAAACATTATAAATTAAAGTATAAAAAGTTATCAATGAGGCAAATTTAAATTTTATTTTAAAATTGGTTTTGTATGAAGTAAAAATGGGGATATTTTGGTATTGGTATATTCATTAAGTCACACTACCTGAACTGTTGTAAACTACGATTATTACCAGAGTATCAGTTGTAACACGGGTAAAAAGATAATCGTGTTACTACTGGTTAGTCTAGTCCAATCTGTTCAACTATCTGTTCAGTTGAACAAATTGGGACAATTTCATCAAATGTGTATGGGTAGGACCAATAAAAATAAATAAAATCACGGGTAAAAATAAATAACGAATAATAAAAATCTACTCATTCCCGTCACGGAATTCTTTGGACATTCTTGTATCAGTATCAATAAACGCGTATTGCACTAACCGAGTAAATAAACCTGGACCCTACACGTAAACAAGCACCTTGCCTGATGGATGATAAATCGTTCGATACGTCGTGATATTGATTCACATATCGCATCACCTGCCAAGGTGCGCCCGATATTAGCCCCCCTTTGTCTTCCGCGAACAATAAAATTAATCGCTTGGGGTTGATCAATCCTTTTCGTCGGGTCCGAAGTGTTGGCTCATAACTAAGTGCACGTGAACTAATGTGTTGGTTTATATTTATCGTATGGCCTGTATTTTCTTAAGGACTTGTTAGACTATAGATAACTATAGATATCTCGATGGTTCCTAAATGAGCCTATATCTGATTGTAAGTCTGTTTAGGTATACAAATATACACGGAGTAACACGGTCGACGGATCAACGAAAGCTGGGAGCCTAGATAGTTGATCTTAATACCTATTGATTTAACCCCCCCATGTATGTTCCCCGATTATTTATAGTTTTAACAAAATATAGGTATATTTTTTTTACGCAGACTTTGTTCACAAAATCTGATATTTTGAGTTAGTATAAGAAGAAAACTTTCTAAAGTGTAATTTATGAGAATTTTATTCCTACTTTAATGCCAAATTACAAAAAAATTAATCACGGAATATTTTATTTTGCTTACGATTAGAAAAACTGATAAGTAATCCGAGGGTTCACATGAAACTAACCTTTAATGTTCGCAAGTAACACATTAAAACTGTAACTTCTAAGAAAGGTTTTGATCCAATAAGCCCTTGTCTTGAATTGATCAAACTATTGTTGGTTCTGGCGGCTCTAAGACCCAAAATAAGATTTTAACCGTCTTCTCAAAAATAAGTTAGTTGGGAAAGTTGTCTTTGTGAATATGAAATATTCCATTTAAGATGCATTCCAAACAGACGGATAGTGAATGGGTTGCGAAGAGTTCTTATTTCATTGTGTTTGCAAGAGCTCTGCAAAAAGTAGGTATACAAATAACTATTTTTCTAATTTTTTCGTGATATAACGCTTTGGTGTTTAAATCCTAAGTAATAATAAATTGGGACTAAAAAACTGTAATTTTGTCAAAAAATGCTTTAGCTGTATCTTGTTATTTATGCCACCCAAAAACTTTAATACGGTGTATCAGTATCTACTGTACAGAATCTGTGGAATAATCCGATAGATAGATACGAGTAGCTTTTAAGTAAGTAGGTACTTAAACGATTTGTAAAGAAGTGCCGCGTCGAGGGCGCGAACGAAACGACCATAGGGCGGCGCGCCCTAACGCGATTAGCGGCGTTCAGTGAGCATTGGGCTAATTACCGCGAATCACCACCCACGCTAGCAAGCAGACGCCCCTAATGTTTGTATTACAGAAAACTCCATTAATTGTTCTACCTACAGCATTAAGCAATAATACGTTCGAATTTCTATAAAAACAAAGATGTTTGTTTTAGAAAAAGGCGCCAAGTGATCACCTGATACTTTGGGCCTTTTTCACCAAATAGTACCTATCGCACGTAGCACATACAACAAAACAAATCATAGTTCGTGTACGACCGTTAGTGCGAAGATAAGTCAGTGTTGGTAGTCAGCGCCGCGGGTTGGTAAAATACTGGGTAGATAGTAGATATAGATAGTGTCTTTGGCGGGTTATTAATAGTGGCACAACTGCACAATTTTGGTCGTCCTAGTTTTTGGCGTGCCTACCTCGGCGGTTCAATATCTATATACGGCTGCCGTGAGAGCCATGTTTGTTAGTTTGTCTTGCGCGATCGATGCGTTGTTTGGCAAATACTGGCCTTGGTTTTTAGTACAGTATAGATAGAGTTATTGGCGCGGTGAAGGTATAGCACGGGATAGAATTAGGTTTTGATTAACCACAGTATCCTTAGCGCGCGGCTGCCGCGTGAGCCACTGTTTGATGGTTCGGTTTACGAGGTAGATGCAGACAACGGTCTGGCAGATGGGTGTTGAGGTAAGTGAGTGTGGCAAACCGTAGTTTTGGCGTTGCCACACGCGGTAGTATCTATAGTACGCTGCTGACGCAAGAGCTAATCCTTGATGGTTTGGTTTCCGGGGTCGATGCGCAGTTTTCTGCGTGGAACGTGCCGAAAGTATAGATAGTACAGGACACAGCTGCCGCGTGAGTAAATGCTTGATGGTTTTGCGAGGTCGATGAGTTGTCTAGCAGAACGCAGCACGTGCCGCATCGCACTGGAGCCCGGGCGGCCGGGCGCGGATGATCCCGCGCAGCGCAGCCCCGCCCCGGGGCGTGGCGAGCCTCCACCCCCGGGCCCCGGACGAAGCACCTCACTCGTATTATCCCGGTTTCCGTTCCTCGGACGCGCGCCTAGCTCTCATCTATCGATCTGTTTATTTTTTAAACGACAAATACGTCTCCTTCCGAGCGATAGTGCAGTGTCGGCATGTCAGCGGAGGTCGGGCATGGTGAACTGAAGGTGAGTCGGATGCGACGGCGTGCTGTGATATCTTCAGTTAGTGTTTATAAATCTATGCCGGGATTGTTTAACTATTGTTTGCGTGAAGGCTCTTGATTAGGGCTTGTTATGACGACAAACTGTTACCTGCTGAGAGATTAATTGTGGATAATGATGGTTTAACATTTCGAGATATTTTTAACTAAATAAACTGGTACCTACTGTAAATTTACATTAATATGTCTAAAGCTGCGCATAATGACGAGATAATAGGTATGCACTGTGCCTTCACATTTTTTGTTTCTCGACCAAAAAGGAACAAAATTTTATCAAATCTTGTTTCTCTCAACTGTTCTCAAAGTTTCATAAATTTGCAGTAATATAATAGTCCTTCCAATCGGATTAATATATTTTTAACATTTATCAAAACAAGCATTCATGTATACTTAATAAAGATATCTCAAACGTGACCGTTTTGGCACTAACATTTATGTAGACGTTAGAACATGCAACGAAGGAACGACCTACAACCGACTTGTTCTTTATTCAGTAGTCGTTATGAAGTGTGCATGTTTCGCCACCATTACAGCTATTTATTCATTTTTGATTCGCTTGATTACAATGTAACTGTTCCTTGTTTGACATTGTTATTATAAAGGCGTGTTTTCTATTTGGACTCAAACAATTGTTTGTTTTACTTTTTATATGCTCAAGTTGTGTTTAACATTAGCACGGATGGTCTTAATATTTAATCATGAACTAAAATACTTCACTTCAAGTCATAATTAATTGTCTGACTACGGCCGACGGAATTCAATTTTCCGTCGGACTTTCAATTAGGTAGGTATAATTTATTAATTACTTCTTGAATTTGTTGGGAATTTCTCCACTTGCCAAATAATGTGCCTTGTTCAATTGTTCTCTTACATTTTTATGTTTAGTTATTGTATTTATATTTACTCGAAGCCTCGGAAACAACCATAAAAGATAAGGCTGGGTAGATCTATCAAAATGTGCAAAATCTATTTTTTCCGCACCTTGATTTCACACTCTGCTTTATCGTTATTAGCATCTCCTATGCTCTTAAAAATGTGTCTTTTTTTTAATGCTAGATAAGCCTTCACTGACCACAATCTTACCTGATGTTAAGTGACGATGTGGTCTAAGATGGAGCATGAAGACCTAGAAGGTAGATGGCTTCTCCGGGCCACATTACGAATCACGAAATAATCGCGTCACGCACAGGCCCAGCCCGGAGGGTGGTGACAAGCCGCGGCCGAAGCCTACCACCAGAGACTGTTCTTAGCACCACCCGGAGGTCACGTGTAAGGATTCAGAGGGTTACCACTTACGGACTTGAACAGACAAAACCTCCTAGGTAGTCTAGGCATCTTAATGTTGGTGAAAGGGTCTTATATCTGCCCCTTGACTTGTCAGACAGTGATCATAGTTCTGCGGCGGATAAGACTGAAATATCGGAATTCTCAAAAATTATGAAGTGCTTGGAAAAAGATGTGTGGCTGTTTGGTTTTATGTGTGCAAATATTTGGCCACCGCGCCACCGCCGCCCCTTGTTCACTGTAAACTCGCGCCGCCGTCGCTTACGATAAATATTCAATTCCGTTAGTTTTTTACTACTTATTCAACTCTTCACCGACGTTGGGCTCCTCTATAGGCCTTATGAATAGGCTTCGCGTCGCTCAAAGGCAAATAAACGGGATTACGTCTGAAATTATGTGCTACGTAACAGAACACACGTAAATTGACCATGTGCTAGGTATAAATAGTTTTTTTTTAATGTTTTTTCATTGTGCCTCTTCAGAATAGGCACAATGTTGAAGACATATTATTATAATGTTACATTTTACTATTTTACAGAAACTGTGACACATATGAAGTTTACATAATTGAATATTTTTTTATGCCTATGGGTTTCTTTATATATTTCGTTGTGCGAAGTAAAAATATTTTTATTTCAGTTTATCGTTTACATTTAAAAAAATCGTGTTTACTTTTGAAATTTACATGGGTAGGTATATTAGAGAGTATATTATAATCACTACAAAATGTATTATGTGCTTACACAAAAAAAATATTTATTTAAATTCAAGGCCTAAGATAAATTTAACACAAAATTCTCATATCATATAACCGTCTTCGTTTTATAAAGTAATAAACCAAAAATAACTCGCATAGACCCTTCTTTACTTCGTAACCAACAACATCAAAGTTGCGATAATCTCTAAAATTGCAACAATACAGAAATTCCTCACCAGACCGGATGATAAAAACGTTTTAAAATTTAAAAATGCCTCGCGTTGATAACGTTCTGCGACGTAATTTATTCAGTATACATTAGCGAGTTAGATTTACATACATACATAAATCTAGGCGATGTACGCTACCTCAAGTACTTGAATAATATGCACATAAATCATCCGTGAATTAATTATTGCTGCGTTCTGCAAAAGTTCAGTGTTTCAGAGTCATGTTTTGGGTTTCGGCTACATAACGTACTGGTTTCTAAATACGTTCTAGTTTCTAAATACATTTATAGTTTTAATTAATTAACTATTAATTAATTAGTAGTATGTTCTGCAAGCAGTTTCTCCTTGGTCTGGGTGTTCAATATGTATAGTAAAAATATCTATGTTTGTATGTTTAGTATTATTAGATGTCTTGTACCTACCCATAACACAAGGTTAGAGCTTACCACGGGGCTGGATGTTGTTGTGTGGATTGTCTGGAAATATTTATTTTATATATTTATTTCATTTAATGAATAAGAACCATGCCCATTTTCCAAGTAAGTTGTTTTATTAAATAACGTTGAAAGTTGAGAATATTATTAAATAAAATAACAATAGTATAAATCTAGTGAATCAAAGGTAATTAATGAACTTACCTCTGAACGTATACTTACTAATAAATTATTGATTCTAAACTATTCACACATCATCTTACTCCAAACTATGAGAGCTGGGTGACTTATATTTACGTTTATATAAAAAAACATACATTTCATTCTTAGGAAATAATTGGAGCCGTATTGAGAAACCGTTTATTTTACAAAACCCGTGCCCGTCGGGGATGTAAGCCACAACCTTCTCTGCGTCGGCCTGCAGTAAAGCTGCTAATCCTTATAAGTTTCTAAGGAGAAGGTATTTATAATAACCAACAGCGGTCCTAATATGCTAGATGGTAGTCATCTAGCATATTAGTATAATAATATTATTGTATTTAGCCCGTCTATCAGCCTCTTCCGAAAATAAAAGGCATTTATTTTTCACTTATTTAAAAGTCCCAAAGAATATCAAAACTCCGGATTTAGAGCTTGTGTCGTATTCAGTTCAAATCGAACGAAATCGTTATATCATGGGAAATTTCAATACGCTATTTTGTCTTGTTTTTTTGTTTGCAAGAAAAAGATAAATGTGTACATTAATACTAATCTTATTTTACAGACTTATTTTTTTACATCTACACTTCTGGATTATCATCATAAGCACCCTTGTTACTATAACCCTATTTACCATTATCTCTTGACAACTTGACACTTAGGTATGCATAATTATATATTTAAACCTACCCGACACAATGAATTCTGTGTAATTCCTACTAAAGACCTAGCCCAGTTGCTGATTGTATTTATCCGCTTTAAGTAGCCTTTTAGAACCTTATCATCAACACCCTATTTACGTTTCCACTGCTGGGGCACAATAACTTCACGATAGAGATTAGGCCTTAATTTATCACGCTGGCCAAGTGTGTAATGGTGAATGTTTTATGTCTTTTTTAGACAGAGAGTCTCCGTTTTCCGTTTTTGTCCGGTTTCCACACGATTTTTGCCTTCACCGTTAAAGCACGAGTTTAAAGCACACATACATTTTTCTAAAAGAATAATCTAGCGGTGCGCTTCGGGGTTTGAACCCACGACCGTCGCAATGAAAGTGGAGGGTGCTCCCCACTTAGCCAACACTGCTAGAACCTTATAAATAATGGTAAAAGGATACAGTGTTCAAACAAACATAGTCTTCAGCTCTGGTCTAGGTATTTTATTGCCTTTGTTCATATCTATGTCTATCCTTTTTCTTCCATCGAAAATATTTTTATAAAAATATATACGATATTTAAGAAGTCTCTCAGTAAATAAATCAGTTAACTCTAATTGGTTGGACTAAAATGATTTACTTCAGTCACATCTAAAAACTTACTCATTTACAAAAATACTAACAAAATGCTCATAATCATCCTTCATAAAATCAATCTACACCGCAATATATCTACTTCTTTGACGAAATAAACATTACCACTATGGTAAGGTCTGTTGGGGTAAGTGCGATATAAATTATTTTAGGTTTACTTAGCCCTAAATTTTGTTGCATTCTGTGGTAAAAATGACCACGGAATAATTTGTTTCTACACTACCTGGGGATTCATTTCTGTATAGGAATAGCTTTTTAACAGCTACTGAGAAGCAATTTTCCAAAAAAAGTGGCCCAAGTGCGACAGTTGTCGAAATTGCCAGTAGGTGATTTTCTTTCAATCACAGGTTTCTAGTAGGTTTATAGAATTATTTTCAAACAGATGTTTAACTTTGGTCTTTTGTATCCTAGATAAAGGGTTCGTATAAAAACGAGTGACATTTGTAATATGGGCGAAGTCCAGCATATTTATTTAAGAAAATCAATTCCAGTGATGTTTTTTTTTTATTATTATATATGTTAAACGTTAAGATTTGAACTACCTGACTGTTCTACGTTATATTTAAAGTATAAATTATTAAGTAATATCATAGGGTCAGGCGGTTATAACTATAAAATATAAAATTTTTCAATATAAATTTTAAATGGTGGTGCATTTAAAAAAACAAGTAATAAGTTCAAAAAAATGACAAAAATTACGTCTAAGAATGCCTGAAGTGAAAACTTTAAAGACAGATAGCAGCTGCATTTGAGTGAGTTAGAGTGAGAGAATGCGTGGAATAACAACGAAGCATGAGCTAGCATAAAAAAAAATTCACAAAGCAACAATAGCATAAATTCCAATGTAAGTCCAGTGTGTTTTTTATATGTCAGTATATTAAAAACAACCATTTTAAAAGCAATACTAATTCTTAAAGCCCATTAACACACATTGGTCAACTTCTAATGGTAGTCAAACTCAGCCGGCAATTTTGATTGGCACTAAATTTGATTGAAGTTGTGGTGAGTGGCGCTTTTAATATTTTTGACTGGAACTAATTTTGATACTACAATAATGGTGAGATGGTTGTTTAAGCAAAGTCTTTACTGGTATCGTGTAAAATGGCGTTTGCTGTACTTCGCCTTTAGCTGCACTTACCCCAACCAACCTTACGTATTTTTAACCCCCGTCAAAGTAGAGGGGTCTAATATGTTTGACGTGTCTGTCTGTCTGTTGCCTCCTAGCTCCCGAACGGACGAAGCGATTTCAATTTAGTGTTTTTGTATGAAAGGTAAGTTTCGTGCAAACGTTCTTAGACATGTTTGATGAAAATAGGTCCAAACCCGTTTAAAAGTTATGTGGGTAAAAGTCGGGAAGGAAAACCGAAAATCTGCAAAAATACTCGAGTGAAGTCTCAAATTAAAGCGCATCACATGCACATTCAAAATAGTATGACTTTGTACTTTTAAGGTAACTAAGGTGTGGGAATCGAGGTTATTCTTCAATTTAATATTTAGATTATGCTATTTATATTATATAGTTGATTAATTGAGCATATTCTTGGTCGTCTTAGCATTACTTCCTGTTATGGGCCCTTATGTAGCCATATGTAGACTAGCCAAATTTGGTCTAAAACATGATCCGATGTATGGCATTAAAGTCTGCATAGAGCTGATAAATAAGGACACTAAATTCACGAATGTAGACGTTCACAGTGGTGGATTTACCAGCAGGCTGAGTAGGCTCGAGCCTAGGGCGGCAGAATTTGGGGGCGGCAAATTTGGGATTTTTCTTTTTTTTTTTTACTTCTTAAAAATTCTATGACGGTTTTCTGATGTCTTACAGTCTTCAACAAATTATGTCGATGACTTTTCTCTCTCCTTTGTCATTGCAAATTCCAAGAGTAGCAAACTTCCGATTAGCTCAAAAAAAATTTCAACGAAATTGTTGTATTGTAAAAATAATGTATGATATGACAATGTTTGAGGCAAGGGCGGCAAAAACTATTCAGCCTATACCTTGAAAATTTGCAAATCCGCCACTGGACGTTCATCAACAACAACAGGGTAGATTCAGACTGAAATAAGTGGGAACCTTTGAGGGAGGCCTGTGGAATGGACGTCCTACGTCTGAAATAATGACAAGCTGATTCTTCATTTTCCTCAGGATATACGTCACGTGGCCGGTACCGAGTCGTGTAGCACCGGACACGTCTTGCCATTTAATAAGCTAATGTCGAGTATGTATTACATGCATCCTGTTGTGGCGCCCACATCACCTCGGCCATTTTGCCGCCATAAATTGCCAGGAGTTGGCCGCTATTTATTGCCGCTAAAAATAAAATGTTGGGATTTTTAACAAGGTATCTTCTTATATAATGATTATTCATAGGTCAATGTTTGTTAAGTCATATATTTATCACAAAATTCCTGTATATTGAAGACAGTTCTAGATTTTTTTATTTACATTATTATGACTAAAAATCATAATAATTATGACACAGGGTCTCGGTATCTTCTATAATTTACAAAGACTTGAAATTTCTGTAGTTTGAATACTTTTTTTGACCAGTTATAATTAATTTATATCACTGAAAATACTGGATGTCTTGTGGATACTTTACAACAAGGCGTATTATTCAATTAATTCAAACATTAATTCATCTTTTGACACTTACATATAGGTACCTACTTAGATATTAAATTAGTACATGTTGGAATATGCTGCCAAAAAAACTTAACTTAGAAAAAATCTAATAACAAATATTCGTCAGGGATTTTGGATAACACACACGTTTATTATGATACTGTATTTTATTCATACATGCACATTAACTGTCACTTCCTTATTGACAGATTAGGTCTTGTTTCAGCATGTTCGATTATATTAGACAATGGTTAAAATATAGAGCTGTTACGTTCAGTCATATATGACAATGGGAGATAGCAGTCGCCATCACAAACCATTAACACGTATTATTGACATAACTAACCATCGGTTAGCTCACTCGGATTTTGTGTTTCCTTTAGGATATTAACTGCCACTATGTCAAAACGCTAAACATTTCGCCTATCCTGTAAATTTAAACCTAAACTATCCCGAAACGGAACATCGAGCACAGGTTAAAAGGACGAGTTCCGGTGTCATAATTAAAATTACAGCATTTAGAGCGAATTCACGTCAAATCAAACAGTGAATAAATTGCTTGAACGACTTATTTTCCGTTCGCCGGATGCGTTCAATTTAGGTAGAGCGCAAGCGCGCCAGTAACACACAAGCCGTGGTGCCGATGCCGCACGTATTCCGATTCCAGTTATCGATATCGATAAACCAACAATCGATAAATAGACAGCTGGAAACCATGACGTCATAGTGTAGAATAGGGTTGTACCTAATAGTATCCTGTGTTGTGGATCCGAAGTGCCGGAGCTGAGTTTACAAGGTCAGTGGTATCACGACATGTGATACCACGTGCCAGCTTTCAAGACGGATCAGTCTAGGAAAGAGAAAAAGCGGCCGAAGAGAAAGAGAGTTTCCGATATGAGGTGAGAATGAAGGACAAAGAAGTGTTCCATTAGCTTTTTTTTAACCCCCGACCAAAAAGAGGGGTGTTATAAGTTTTACGTGTCTGTCTGTCTATCTGTGTGTCTGTCTTAGCACATACAAAATTTACATATAAAATCTAGCAAAATTTTTAAAACGTCTATTAGGCACTGTATATACGTCTCCCTCAAAGATGTTGTAGTTATTTCGGTTTAAGACCCGCGTCGGTTGCTAGTTAATTATTATAATCCTTTCCTGAGGACGTCGCTTTTTATTGAACATCAACTGTATGAAAATAACGTCGTACAGAGCCTATCTATCTGTTTTATAATACTCGAGTTTTTTGGAAACGACTCCTCTATGTCACTAAGTAAAGTATAGGTAAATGCGAAAGTAAGTTGTTTGTTTGTTAACTCTTCGCGACTTAACTACTACTTTTTAAACATATTTTAGCGACGTTTGACTCCGCACGTAAAAGTAAATTATAAAATAAAGTCTTTATAACTTTTTAAATTATCGTGGTTTTTAACTATATTAAAAATTGAGACGGGTAAAATGCCATGTAAAATATGGGAAAACTCAAAAAACCGTCAAATCATGGTTTATGACGATTTTTGAGTTTTCTGGTATTTTCATTGCATGTTACAACAAACAACCCGTTTAAATTTTTAGTAAAGTCTCTATTAAGTTTGTAAATTAATATCAAGTAACAATATTATTCATAATGTTATTTGTAAATATTAGACAGGTCATAAAATACGCAACCGCGAGAGACACGTGAGAATTAGAATTGCATTAACAGACGTTATCATTATGAGGATGCTTTGATGACAAAAACACCGTTTACAAAACGTATAATAATCATCACTTCAGTCACCGGACGTAGGAATTTATATTTCAATGTTCTACATAATCATTATATTTATAATAGACAGCCACTAATTCAAATTATCACTAGTTAAAATATATCGCATCTGGTCGCTTACCGCGGGAAATTCATGGAAAAGTAACCTTTTTAACAATGTTATAATAAAGATGAGAGTAAATCTAAATTTTAAATTTAAGAATAACCCCCGAATTCAATGCCTTAATTTCCTTAAAAGTAAAACACCATAATAATGTGAAATGTGCACGCAACTGCACATTTCACATTATTATGATCAACTGTGGGGGTCTACGTGCAAATCCAATGCCGCAATTATTCAAAGAGCACAAAACAGTATTTTAAGAAATATATCTGACCCACCGTGGTTCCTGAAAATCGAGGAATTACATGAAGAACTAGACATCAGCACAGTCAGCGACGAAATAAAAAAGTTCGCAACTAAGTACAAGCAGCGCCTTGGCTACCATCCCAATCACCTGGCATCTCAGCTCACCAACATAACCTATCCCAAAAGGCTAGATTTACATGAAACATGTCTAACAACACTCGGGCCAGACTCTTCATACAAAAAACTAAATTAAAATCGCTCCATCCGTTCGGGAGCTATAATGTCCCAGACAGACAGATAGACACACAGACAGACAGACAGACACTTCAAACTTATAACACCCCTCTTTTTTTGTCGGGGGTTAAAAATAGGTAATTGATGTCGCCTCAAAAAGATATAAAAAGTCAGAAGTCACAAAAATCTGTTCTCGTGCATATCGCAGATTGGGCTTCTAACTTATAAATATACTGGACGTTGCAATGTGAATAGTCTATCAGACGTATAAAAGTCAAGTTTTTTTTGTGTTTAATCTAATTTAAAAATACGATTCAACCTAATAGCGTATATTTATAGAGGTAGAAAACGTTTAGTTAATTATTTCAATTAGAATAACTGATGTGGGCCAGTTAATGAGGAAGTGCACTACAAGGTCACGTGGGTCGCAGGTGATTACAAACAGACATACAATTTAAGTTCTCTGGTCATTTTAATGCAGGAAGTATGAAATCATTGACTTTCTTCCGGTCTGTTCCCTTCCGTCCACTTTCAACGGTCCAGCGCAAACCAAACGAAGTCAATCCTCTCTGGCGTAAACCAAAGATTTCTTCTTCTTTTTTTTTGGTTTATGGCATTCGTGACTAGCTATTTCGCCGTCAACACCATAGATGATGTAAGCCCATCGGTTCTGGATAACGTTCAAGTTGTGACTGTTATCAATCCTTCCACTATAATTGCCTATTGCCTGTAGTCAATGCTTAGAAATTACAAATATAATCAGGGGTTGAAAGTTATCAATTTCAATTATTATGTCCCACTATTTCCTTTTAATTCCAGACTTTTTATATCAATTACATAACAGACATAGTACCAACTGCTTCGCTTAGTTTGGGGTTAGATCAAAATGTACCTATATGAACATTTTACCAATTTGGTATTTGAGTTTCTGGAATTTTATTAACTTACGAAAGTACCATAATTCATATGCACGCTTAGCACTTATCGAACTACCGTAATCGCAAAAGTCAAAACACAGTAGGCTTTTATTTAATGCCAGCAGCACGTTACTACCCGAGCTGTAATGGAAATCTTCAGATAATATACCGCCCATTACGCATGCTAGGTTTAATTTAACTATTAATTATTTTGTATTTTTGTTTATTGGTGTGTGTAATAAAGAATTTTCTATCTATCTACATATATGTTCCATGTAAAACCGCTCAGTCGTTTAACAATAAAAGAGTGTCAAACTAAATTTAAAAACCAATAAGCTGTCACATTTATACTAAAGTAAGACTAGCTGTCTCCCCGCGGTATAAAGTACCTTTTGTTTGTTGAGTACCGGGAAAACTGTATATGTCAACTTTGCCAAATTTAGATAGTTGTTTTAATAATTGTTAATTGTAAATTTAATTGTTTTAATAATTGTTTTTCCCGCGAAAAGTGATTTTTAACTGTTAAGAAAAAAGCCTTTGCGTTATTTTGATAACATATCAATATAAATCGTTTATAATATAAGTAGGATTTAGTTTTAGATAATATTTCCCAGATTTAAAGTATCGCCAGGCACTAGAATTCAACCCGACATTGAAAACATTACATGTACAGTATTCAATGTCCATAATTCAGCCGCGTAGATCCATGGGGGGATAGCACATGCGCGGCTCTATTTAGATAGCGCGGGTATGCTACAGTGAAATTAAACGCTTATCCGATGTACTAGCCGTGAAATATTGGCAAAAATGAAACATGATCGTTGTAGAAATTAAGGCAGTAAACATTATTTGACTGGTGCATTGGGCGACGGACCCCTTGCGGAGAAGAAGTACCTACATAGATTTTTTTTCGTACTTTTTTCGCCAAAAATCAAACGATTAATTTATCATCACTATTTGAGGCGTTAACCTTGACGTAGGTTTTTCTAATAGATTTTGCGTATGAATTAATAAAGGTGCCAAAAACGTACTTTTAACAAACGCGGTTATAATTGATGAAAGTTTGTACAATCTATTGTTGTAAATAACTACAAGACATAATGTGCATGTTAAATACATAGTGCTACTTCAAAACCTTTTCTTCTTAAAGTTTCATTAGTACTCTTCAACTTACAGTATCATCATTGTTTCCAGGGTTGACATTCGAGGGCTGAGGTGTGCGAACGCGCTCCGTGGCGTCAAAGCTGCAATGTACGAAAGCAGCTGCTCCTACGCCGGAGCCCTAGAACTGAAGCGAAGCGCCCTCAAGGAGGAGCCCTGGCCAGCGACCGAGTGGCCCCCTTACCGCCTGCATCAGTCCACCTTCGAGCAGTTAAAACAGAGCGTTGAGAAAGCTAAGGCTGCGCTGCAAGATAGGTCCAGTTTGTTGGGATCGGCGACTGCATTCGGAGATTTCTATGGAGGACAGCTGGGGCAGGATGCTAGTCTCAGCTTTGGACGGACGAGGAATGATGACATGCTGGGGATGGACAAGAAGAGCACGGGTGAGTTAGCTTTATTTCTTGTTGAAGAATCTTTACATTCTTGATTTTGCATAACTTATGTGTACTTAGTCTTCGAGGTAGTTTCAGAGATAATAATTTAGATGTGATTCTTCAAAACCTGCCTGATTCAAACATTATTTTATTTCTTCAAAGTCATATAAATTATGCCTACCCAGATTGACCTAGATATGTTTCATTGCTCTCGTAAAAGAACAAGGACAAAAATATGTACATATCGTAAAACTCAATAGTAAACAATCGATTCATAATCTTTAGCTATTACGCTATCATTCCTGTTTACGGCGAGCAATGTCAAACTTCAAGCGTTTCCACAAATCTCTCGAAACGGTGCGTTAAATGTCTTTGGGGCCTTTAAATTTTTACACCTACAACAAAGATAGCCCGACTCATTGTACGGTATCTCACCGAGCAGCGCTCACAAAGAGTATCGATTGTCTCGTCTTCCCTCGCCCGAACAATCTGACGCATACCACCCACAGATAAGGTCCCATTTCCCGCGAACACAGATAGAACCCTTTTAGATTAAGCGATCCCGCTAGGTATAAAGGAAAGGTGGGGGCAGCATCTTCCACAGATGACAATCGTTCCAAAGGAGACGCGGGGCGTGCGGAGCGACCCCGTGGTTGCTATGGAGACGCGCCCGCCCCCAGCCCGCCCTAAAGATCATCGCAGCCTTCATAAATACTAGTTGCGAAAATAAAATTGTATTATCCATTCATTATTTTGGGAGTTCGGCTCGGGGCTGCTAAAGGGGCTAACGAGAGCGGAATCGGCTTAAAATAGCGATGCATTTTCAGCGCAGGCTTTTAAAGATTGCCAGCGGTTGCCGAGAACAAATGGCCGTTTTTATCTGCAATGTAATAAAGGTAGTGCACGAGCTCGTAAACTGAAGATTATTGCCAAAAATGTCTCTTTTATGTGCTGCGTGAATCATCGCCTGTTTTGTGTATGCTTTCATGGAGTAAAAATGGAAATTATGTAGGTTAACTTCATTTAACGAAAACAAGGTAAATTATGACGTAGAAATAAACAAACATTTATGTCATAATAACGCAGCATACTACTTTAAGTTCTGTGTTATTTATAAATTTCTTTAAAGAACCTAAAGTAATAAATGTATATGTTCATGTGACATAAAAGCTAAATCTTCAAAACAAACAGACAAACTAAGTTCAAAATTTTTCGTATTTTTAACCGATCTGAAATTCAGAATCCTTTTTTTCGTACGTTTGAAGTTTTCACGACACAACAATCGAACATCGTATTTTGCGCGCAGTACAATGGCCGGCCTCCCGCTGCCAGCGAACCTCACTTTTTCTGCTCCAGAAAATGCCATTTCAAACAACAGGCATTACATTTTACGTTCCTCGAGAGAAACGAGCACAAAAGATTCAGTTGACAAAGGCAGAAAAGACAATAACTTTTTACCATTAAAAGTTCTTTTTACAATTAAAAAGTTCACAATACATTGGAAAAAATGTAAATTTGAGCGAACCCTCTTTGTGGAGTTGGCACGGCGCTCTGTCCTGAGGTAGATTGGGGTCTTCCGCTACTGCTCCACGAGGAAACCTCCTATAAAAACTGTATTTCCATAAAATACGCGTACTTAGTATGCTTTATAACTCATCATCGCTCTACGAGATGATTTGTTGAAAGATTTAAAAAAAAATCCTTTTAAGAAAAGGTTCCTACCTAATAATAAATCATTAATTATCCTAAAATGGATAGTCATATGAAATCAAAATTAAATAAAAACCCAGTTCAATTATTCATTTAAAATTTTTGTGTTTCTGTTAAATTAGTTCTACAAATATTTACTTTACCAATATTGTTTTCAATATTAGAGGGGTTTGTGTGGATCTTTGGGCTTAAAATTCTTGCTTTAAGAACACCTCAGGTTTTAGACTTATTCAAATTTTATAAGTATACAACAATATAATTATAGTAAAACAATAACAAAGAAGCCAGTTAGGCATGTACTATGTAAGCTGTTGCAATCTCCACGTGCCTCTGATTGATGGACCGAACATCGCGCCAAGAATACAAAACAAAGAAACGAACCCATTTACATAATATTCAAATAACTGCAAAACATCCAGCCCCTAATCTCCGTCATTAGGAGCAACGTATTAAAATTTATAAGCCGGGGTCCTAAAGAGTTGTTAACACGAAAATGATTACGCGATAGGATCGCGTTGCCAATTGTCATCAATTACGGGTCGTACTTTAGATGGAATCGGCGTGAAATATGATTAATAAATCACTTGCAACTGGGCGATATGAGAGCTATTGATTTTCAAAGGGTAGGGCACAATTTATATTCATTAGGCCTTGTCTGCCGCTGCCGCTGCCGGCCGCCGACGGCAGGAAGCCAATAGTTCCAACTTCCACCTTCTCGGGAAGGACAGCCAAGTTTGCCAATTGCTTCACTGAATTAGTTTTTACTCTTGTCGGGTGACTATTTTATACTACTTACCTTTTTTCGACTGATAGGTGAACATCGTTTAATTTGAATAGATATTCGTTACTTATTTATTTATTTACGTTTGTATTTGCTTTTGGCTGAAGCTAACTCCCTCCGTTTGAGGTACGCTAGGTACAGTGGGCGGTCAGTCATATTTAAATTACGTTTCGAATAACCATTGTTTTTGGCATCAATTAAGATAAAATATTATTAAATTGTTAAAAATATATGTAAACAAATCAAATCATTTATTGCATTCATGTGTGTACATGGGACTTAAAACTAATTATGTGCTATTAACATGAGCCCAGACAGGGCATGGCAATATAACAAGATCAGTGCTTACCAAAAAACGATTCTTGCAATATTACGAGTATTGAACAAATTTTAACAAATTGTTTTTGCTATATGAACGATGTAATTTAACATGACTGTGTTCTTTGGGTTATTAAATACGATTCTTTGGTACACTGTATAGTTGTAATAATATTTACATAAATATATGTTTGCTTTAAAAAGCATGTCGAATCCGTTTGAGGTTATCTGAAGGATTAAGTAAAGAAGACTCTGGTTCGATTTATTGATCTAAACATTTTTTTTATTAAATTTTTTTACATAAATAAAATAACGTTTGTAGAAGATTTCCGACGATTGAAAAATCGGTCCTGAAGATGATTTCAATGCCATTATGTCGAAATGACATAATCTCACACTGACTACAATTATGACAACGAGATAATCCCAAAGTCCCTATCAACAAAAAGCACAAATCATTACGCGACCCCCCGCAAAGTTTTCAAACACTTATCACACACAATTAAGCGTTAACACCAGCAAAGTCGAGAGTTCCCATCCCATCGGTCCCACCGTTCAAACAAACAATAATCGAGCAATCAATGCACACTCCATGATAAATCACCAATGATAATGGGGATGTGACGTCATCGGCGCAGGCGCATCTACAAAAGGCACGATGCGCCGCGCGTGCTTGTAATGGGGCATAGCAATTGCATAGAGTGCTGTACTTTTTGCGAATATGTTTACTTTATGTATAAAAGAAACCTTCTTTGTGTTAAGGAACTCACATTTTATTTTAGTAAATTGACTACATTTTTATTTAGGTAATTTTGAGGGATTATTACTTATCAATCATCATATATGATTAATACTTATCGTCATTTGTCAATATATTTATGAAGCCATTATGTATAAGCATAAAAATATTAATTTGTTTACAAAAAATAGTGATTAACACAATGTAAATACAAGAAATAAATATAAACTCGCTTTGCCCACCACTAGGCTGCATAAGGTTAATGTATCATTCAAAGGGCAATGTATACGCTTCTACAACAAGATTCCCAAAGAATTGCAACAGTTGTCGATTACTAAATTTAAGAAAATTGTAAAAAACAATCTTTGTAAAAAAGCTTATTATAATATATCGGATTACCTTGAGGACAAAACTGCTTGGGACGGAATCTGCTCCAACACAATATCAAAAACAAGACTAACAAACAAATAATGATTGTAAAGTTTCAATACAAAAATGAGCTAGAGTTTCTAATCGCTTCTTTGCTCTAGTGTAAAAAAAGCGAAGCGACCAGATACCATAAATTTATTTCCTACTTATCTTTAAGCACCTATGACCTATATGTTTTTTTTGAAATTTATTTTGACGTGTCTAAGTTTTGTAAAACCAAACTATGGAAATAAATGTTTTTGTATCTTGTATCTTGTCAAACAACACATTGTGTCAATAGTTATATAAATAATAGTATTATGCTTTCAATATCTACTTCGTCATCAGATCCTACAAAACAACTAACAGTACTAATTTTAATTTGAAATTCTAACTAGTACAAGGTATAAAAATAGTGCCCTGCTCTGTCTGTCCAAATTTTCGTGATAATCTGTAAAACTAATAATTAAAAGAGTTTTATTTTCACCCGTGCTCAGTCCAAGCATTTGCTTACAAAATAATAAATTATGACGTCAATAAGCCAGTATTTTTTTAAAATTACTTAAAATTGTATTATTTTAATCGATAAAATGTACCTACCTCCTCCACAACAACAAACATTCATTAACAATTAAGGCGATAACCATACCAACCAAACCCTGCATATCACTTCCATGGGAACGTATTAAACAATACATCTAATTGTGCGAATAGACACCAACCCCTCGACTTACGCGAACATGACCGGCGGAAAGTACCCCGGGTACCGCACGTACCCAGTCTACCCTATGGCTGAATGAACCCTATAGCCGAATGTACCCTAACATTATTTCACAAATAGCGTGAAACATATTGCGATGATACTTGATACATTTGACTTACTCGTGGGATATCTTTATTATAAATGTTTTGGGAATTGCATTTTTGTCGAGCGCATCGAATGTTGCTTAATTATGGTTTGATTGAATTGTATTAAGTTATAAAAGTTGTGTAGTACTGGAGCATTTTGTGATGTGGTCTATTCTATCACAATCGCGGTCGCGATAAAAATATTGTTAATAAATTATTACCTTCTAGGTCTTCATGCCCCATCTTAGACCACATCGTCACTTTACATCTGGTGAGATTGTGGTCAAATGAATCCTTAACTAGCATAAAAAGAAGATATAATAGAGTTTTGAAAAGAGTAAAATAGTTTATATTCGATTTTTTCTATTGTTATTCATCGTGTGGTTGTTTCGTACCCTAGTTATACCAAACAAGAAACTTAGGTCTTACTTCTTAGTTCGGTAATTTAAAAACGTGAAGTTGAAAGAACCACGAATACGAAACGCGTAGGGCGTCTACTAACTAGATGGACTGACGACCTGGTGAATGTAGCGGGCTAAGTTACTAAGTTTTTGAAGGCGGTCTTTGACCGGCAGTGGACGACCTGCGGCTGAAGTGATGATGGTGATGATGAAGTTTAAAGGGTCTGTACCTATAGGCCGTTGTCGACTTCACCATCGACCGTGAACCCGCAACCTTCACCAAGTAATTAATGGGCTTCCTACACTGCGAACCAACCCGCAGTTGGTCAGCGTGGTGTCTCTGTCGTCAGAGAGTAGTCCCTGTGTTCCAGCAGTAAGAATAACAGTAAGAAAGCTTTATTGTAAAATTGTGTTGAATATACATAGGATCTAATTAAAATGGGTATCAACAATTTTATCCATTTCGGGCATACACTATTAGGTTCTAGGTACATATATTTTGAACTAATTTATTTAGAAATTTCATTTAATTTATTAACATCTGATTTTTTGTAATTTGTTTATCTAGACTTACCTAGGTAAGATCTTATGTATAAGTACAGCAAGTTAGCAACCATTGTTATAATAAGGTAGGAACGTAAATAGGGGTGCTTATGCTAATATTTAGAATTTTTCAGCGTTCACTTGAACCGAACCTAGTTTTTTTTATAATCCAACACTCCACACAATTGATTTTCGATCTTATCTTTTTGCACTCCCAGGGTCGGACAAGATCAGTGGAGGACTCAGTAAGGGATACTCGACGCCCACGCTGTCCGATACTCTGCGAGCCACGAAATGCACAGGTAAGTGGTTTAAAGTCAGTCCTGACTATTCTCAGGAACCCGTGGTCATCATCATAGACACCCTATTAACGTTCCCACTACTGGGACACAGGGACTTCCCTCTTGACGAGAGAGATTAGGCCTTAATTCACCACGCTGCTCAAGTGCGGGTTGGTGAATGTCACATGTCCTTCAAACTATTTAAATATCTTGAAACATGCCGGTGTCCTCAAGAGTTTTGCCTTCACCGTTAAAGCACGTGTTTTCTGAAGCGCACATACATTTTTCAATAAGAAAAATGCAGAGGTGTGTGGCGGGGTTTGAACCCACGACCTTCGGAATGAAAGTTGACTCCGCTCCCACTTAGCCAACACGGCTTTTTATCCCATGGTTAGTTAACGATAACCTTTAGCATCACTGCTACATCTGTCTTTTCATTGAGGTATGTAATAGCATTTACTTACTACAAGTATAAAGTTGTACCTAATTAATAATAAACAAGGTAAAAGTTTCTACCGCCGCGCCAGCGCCAGCGTTGGTGAACGTGACGCCTTGCACTTGGCCACTTGGCGGGAAAACTGTTTAAATAGTTACTGTGCGAAGTCGGGGCGGGTCGCTATAGTTACATACATATAAAATATATTCAATATCATATAAATTATATCTCATTGTTGACACCGTTCATTAAACACCATCAGTAACAAAGTAAGGACGGAAGCCACTCAATAGATAACCGTAGGTAGATCTTAGTCGGCCGCCGTGGTATATATAACGAGGCGAGGTGTAAGTGGCGCGTCCGTTTGTCGTGGCCTGCAGCGGATAGGACCATTTGGATCTAATCGCTGAGCGGTCTTGACCCTCGTGGATTTGCTGACGTCATTCCTGTTTGCTTTTACATTGTAATGTAAATTGTGGAACGTCAATTTTACAATTATATCCTTGCTGGGCTGTTCCGGCTTGCTTGGATGCGATACCTTCTTTTTGAATAACATTTATTAATACAGAATCCGGGCTGGGCCAGTGCGTGAATCGATTTTTTCGTGTTTCGTAATGTGGTCCGGAGAAGCCATCTTCTAGGTCTTCATGCTCCATCTTAGACCACAGCGTCACTTTGCATTAGGTGAGATTGTGGTCAAATAAAGGCTTATCAATAATAAAAAAATAAAAAAAATTCAAAAAATTGCATTAACATCCGTTTAGTGGTTTGGAGTTTATTGCGAATATAAGAACAGACGGGTTTGGCTTAACTTATAAAAATTTTGTGGCAGCGTCAAGTCTGCCATGCAAATTGAATCTCATCTAACTTTATTGCTGAAAACTGATTTGATATAATGTAAAGTATTTTAAAGTTATTTTGCAAGTATCATCTCTAATCCTAGGTTGACTGGAAGAAATAGTTTTAGCAATAATAATAATGATGCCGTCAAGGTTCTGTTTCATTAATTTTGTATTGTTTTTAAACTTAATCATTGCAACTGTAGTCAGAAATTTATTTATTTTCAAAAGTCGTTACGTATAAGCGAGAAGATAACAGTGGCGACTTCATTTTATCTTATATATAAAATTCTCGTGTCACAGTTTTCGTTGCCATACTCCTCCGAAACGGCTTGACCGATTCTCATGAAATTTTATGAGCATATTCAGTAGGTCTGAGAATCGGCCAACATCTATTTTTCAAAACAACGTTTGCTGGGGTCAGCTAGTATTATCTAAATATCTATGAAGAGGGAAAAAAGGTCACACATTTTGTATTATTTAAGGCTAGTTAGAACATGGAGAGTAGAAATGGGAAAGATTGGAGGCTTTCGTCAACTGACATTCAGATCTTCAATTCAATTCCCTATAAAAGGACTCTGCGCTTGAAGCGTCAGTTTGACGGCATGTTATTTTCAAGTTAAATAAAATTGTTACTCAGATGAACGCCATTTTGCCATTCAGATCTTCAAAAACAATTAACTTAAAAAAAATAGACGTTTTAATAATTTGTGCGAAAACTATTTTACATTATATAAAATTTTATGAAATGCTCTTTATGGATAAAATTCTCACTTGCGAAAAGAAATATTAGCTTCGTTAGGTGTAGTTTTTACAGAATAAAATGAATTTTATTATTTTCACAACGCAGTTATTATGTCCTCGACACACTGAAAATAAAAGACAGAAAGTTTGTTATTTTTGCTAAGCCTATCCTAGCGGGTTATAGAAAACCCACTCAGTTCAGTTCAGTTCTTATTATTGGCATCGCGCTTGCCATTATGCTAAACCTACTCAAAGAACAGATAAGATTTCAATGACCCCAGAGAGTATATAATCACTTAATGACCTATAAAATAGATACTCTAAGCCCCTTGGGATAGATTTTCTTGGGGTTGAGTTGCCCACAGAATGAATAAAATTTGTAGGGTTACGTGTCCATAGAGTAAAACGTTGTTGGTAAAAGGCATAGAGAATCTATCTATTACTTACTCTAAGGTAAAAGGTAATTAACTGACCAACTTTGTACAATATTTGCTTACAAAGGATCTGGTTGATATTTGACAAAAAAATACTTTGTATATTTAAAATAACTGTATAATTAATCAAACGCAAGATTAAACGGCATACTACTAATTGATCAAGAAGCTTATGTGTATTTCGTATTATATATACACTTAATACTAAACATAAAAGTTATTTTGCATCTTAATACAAATTGACAGTAACTTCATAATTCCTGATAATTAAAATACTAGGTTTTACTAGCGGCCGCGTAAATGATGAGTATGAGTATTATATATCGTAAATTCCAACAGTATAAGTTTTTTCTCTAAACTATATGGAATAAATAAATATATTGCCGGACAATCCACACAACAACATCTAGCCCCGTGGTAAGCTATACGCTTGTGTTACGGGTACTAGACATCTGATATACTTAATATAATAGACATACATAGATAGATATTTTTATTATACATACTTAACACCAAGACTAAGGAGAAAATGCTTGCAGAACATACAAACACTTGACCCCTTGGCGGGAATCGAACCCGCTACCTCTTGCACCGCAAGCGGACCTCCGCCCACCGCGCCACTGAGGCAGTCAGTGGAAGCAACTATACATATGTATCTAAGACGATTTGTTGAATAGATAAACCTTGTAGAGGTACCTACTTACTACTAAACCGAATAAAAAGCAATCGCATTTATAACGCACTAGCTTAACGCTCGAAAGCGTGGTCCGTTTTTTTATTTTTCAACGAACAACGTTTTTACCCGAGATAAAAAGACTTATAGCCTTCCTCGATAAAAAGGTATTACACAGATATATTTTTTCAAATGGGACCAACAGTTCCTGAGATTATCGCGTACAAACAAACAAACTATTTAGAGAGAGAGAGAGACAGAGAAAACATTTATTGACAAAACACACACATAACCAGTAAAATATAGTAAAATAAAATAAAAAAAATAAGATATTTATATAATACTAAGTACTAAACATAAATAACTGAATGTGTTGTGCCAAGCAGCATAAGCAGATCCACCATTAGGTGGATTTCAGACGAGACCTAATGACAAACAACCTCACGAGCGACAAACAGAACAGAACGGCAAATAAAACAAAGAAATTAAATTAAACTAAATTATACACGTAATAATGCAATAAAAACACAAATCAAATAAAAAAAAACAATATGATAATAAAAAATAAAAAAATTATAGAACACAGGAAAAATTTAGCTTTTTAACATTAGTACATAGTTAGGATTACATATCATACACGGTGCACTGTAGCCAGGTGTATACAGGGGTATTGTTTGTGAATTCCTGAATCGAACTCCAAATATTACCCCCTTAGGGGGAATCGTGGGCGTGACGTCATTAATCAGGGTTACGTCATCGTTCAGATGTACCCGGCGACATTTACATAGAAAACAAGTTTCATCGGGAATAAATTATTCTACCTACGGTGCATATTTAGCAGGAGGGGAGAGATCGTAATTCTTACTTATATGCGGTGGATATTTAAACCCCTAAGGGGGTTGAAATGGAGTTCTAGGATTCTCTAAGCACCAGCTTCCTGTGGGAGAATTGCTTAATCATTTATTTCCACACACAAATAAAAAGTTGTATTAAATAGGTAAAAGTATCAATTTATTTCTCTACGCCACATTCAGTTCACTTTCTTCTAATTGGACTTTGCGCTTGAAGCGACAATTTGCCAGTGTCGAGTTTAATAAAATTTTATAGTGAAAAAGATGTTATTCAGTTGAACGCCATTTTGACAATCCCCGCCACATTCGGACTGTAGACTAATGCAATACAATATCTTAGATTTGGATTCTGCGCTTGTAGCGTCAGTTTGCAGTGTCAAGTTCGATTCCCGCGGAGGGGTCAAGTGTTTGTATGTTCTGCAAGCTGTGTCCTTGTTCTGGTTATTTAATATGTTTACTTAAAATATAGGTACATCTATGTATTATATTAAGTATATCTGATGTCTAGTACCCGTAACACAAGCTCAGAGCTTACCACGGGGCTAGATGTTGTGTGGATGGTCGGAACTATCTATTTAACATATATACCGGACGCCATACCGCTAAATGAAAAAGTCTGATTAAGAACCAGTTATACTTTATATCCGTGTATCTTCATAAGCTGATAAGTGTACCATTTGTAGATCACAGACAACTTTTGTGAGTCGTTCTATGTATGCTCGGACGCCATACCGCTAAATGAAAAAGTCTGTTCAGAATAAGTTATACTGTCCGTATGTCCGTGTCTGCATAAGCTGATAAGTGTACCATTACGTCTGTAAAGCCAGAAAGGTCAAGTCAGCAGAATCACTAGTTTTATATATCAAAATTAAGTGCTAATTTAGTACTGACGTTGTACCATTTGTAGATCACGGAACTCTAAATGTCCGTGGTTAAGACTACCCCACTCGAGCAGTGAGGGCTCATCAATGGCACTCGCGCGCCGCGGAGCGAGATGATCTGTCCTTTTAACAGGACGTTTCAGTGCGTCCTTTCACAAGTACAAAGGTAACTTTTAATTGTCATCGTTTGATGTCACAGTCGGTCGGGTTTGATGCTATCTCTGGTTATAATTGCAACAATTTTCTTTAACTTACGATTGATCGTCTGTTTCGGGACACTGAATTCCATAGAATAGAATAATAGTCATAATAGTCATTTATTGATAACATAGATTATGAGTATGTAATATGTGTGCCGAAATATCGGGAAACTAGAAAGATCAATCAATCATGGTAAATATCCCGTAAATCTAAATAGTATTGATAACCATGATAGTGTCAAAAGTTATATAGATTATAAGTCACAATATGGGTTTTAACGTGGTTGCCCAACGTGATATTAGTTTTTATTATATTTTGAAAAAGTATTTTATTATTTATATCTATATTATTATCTGAAATACATTAATCATTCATATAAACAATTAAAATAATGTCTAATTTGGTAAAAAGAAGTACCTATAGACTTCCTCGATAAATAGTCTATCTAACAGTGAAAGAATTATTCAAATCGGACCAGTAGTTCCTGAGATTAGCACTTTTTATAATATATATAATAGATGCTTCTGGCCTCGAACGTCCAATTTCCCAAAAGGGTAGTCCCCGTATGTCCATTCCCCGAACGTCCAAAATTAATCGAATAAATATACCTAAGTTTGGTAATATCATTGTTGAATATCCTTTAAAATAAATTCATACTGAATCAAGTGAGACAGGAAAAGTGACTTAATATTTTTTACTAAGTAAATATATATTATTGTGTAATATAATGTGTAAAAATAATTATTCTATAGCTTCGTAATATTTTTACTTTATCAATGGTCGTCATTTAGCCATTATTAGTCATTAATAATAATAATAGTCATTAATAGTACCTAATTTATTGATAATAAAATTATACGTCACAATTCCATTTTGGTTACACTGTTTGTTTAGTAATAATAAAGTCAAAACAAATAAATCATCAAATTCAATTACTTAATAAATATGTCAAATTGCAAATACCTAGTCAATAACAAATAATCAAGTTTCAATAGTATTATATAGTAATAGTATATAGAACTTCAATAGTAGTTAGTAACTAAATAAAAGGAACCACTAGTAGTAGGTACTAGTGCACGCACGTGACGTCTCGTGCACCGTATTAATTAAGTACCACTTGTGGGACCCCTTTGGTCATACGTTTCTCGCTACGCACTTGAATTATATTGAAGACTTTAAAACTAATAAAATTAAAATAAATATTTCTAGTGGTTTGTGTCTATCAAAGGATCTATTAAGTACAGACTTCTGAAAGGTGTCCTGTTACACCTTGTATTACAGATACAAGGTGTAACAGTACTCCCATATATACAGGTAACCATCTGTCGAGTCATAGTTACTGCACTAGAATAAGTATTTGTATATATTTTTTCCTGTGCCTGTTTCTGTGTGTTCTTTCTGTGACAATAAATTATCTGAATCTGAATCTGTTGAGCGAGTGCAGGAGTTCACATAATGTCAAGATATTTTAACAATGATCGAAGTCAAGGTACATTGAAAACGTATCGATCGAAGATATAATCATTTAATCTAATAAAAACCACCTTTCGACAACCATTCATAAAAAAAGCCTTTTTTAAACTTGTACCAAACATTTGTAAAATAATACCTGAAATTAATACAAAAATATAGAAGAAAAAAATAATAAGTTAAGGTCCCTTACGAATAAAGGGTTCCTCCTTTCCCCGGAAGATAACATTTAACTTAGAAAACAATTCTTCTTCTTCTTCTTTGTCGGTTACACTTTGGCTTGGTTGGTGGCAAGCTTCACAATATGCCGCCACTCTTCTCTGATGGCCAGAAAACAATTATGCCATCTTAAAAATTCCTCGTGGTTTGAAGCTATCAATTCAAGCTTTAAGTAAAGTTTTTTTTTCTCAATTCTATCACAATTTGCGTGTATCCCATGTGATACCCATCAGCAAAGCAAAGCTTGATGCAATTAAGTGACAGTTCCCGTGACGTCGTGACGTCTCACTTTGGGGGAAACACAATGGGACGGCCGGGAACCGAACCGGCGCGTCGAATGCGCGCGCCTGTCCACGCGACCCCAGGGATCCACCCATAACATTAAACATTGATAGCACTTGATTATTCTGTAGCGGTAATTGGGGCAATATTTATCTATAAGAATTAGATATACTGTTTCACAAAAAAAGTTTGTTTGCGATGCGATTACGACCGAATTGCGGGATGGTATTATTAATTTTCTGTAATATATATATTAGCTAGTGATTTAGGGCTATACAACAGGATTCTTGGAACGCCAGTCTTTCCCACTTCCTATAATAATACTAAGAAAAAATAACACAAATCAATAAATTCAAAAGTTAGTATGAGATTTATATTACTCCTTGATCTCCGTGTACAGTTAATACATAATATCAATAAAAACAACAAAAAAAAAAAGATAGTGCTTAAATATGCAGTCGGGGTTGTCACCCATCTAATCCAATTACTAACCTGGTGTGAAGTTGCCTAACTTCATTAAAGTCACCTATGTTTTATGGTAGCCCACTTATATATTTATATTTTTATTCGGTGTTTCCATTCATTCATTCATCATCCCTCAAAGTTCGATTTTCATGAATGTCTAAGAACACTCGCGCCAGACACACCTTTCATACAAAAAAAAGCTAAATTGAAATCGCTCCATCCGTTCGGGAGCTATGATGTCCCAGACAGACACACAGACAGACAGACACGTCAAACTTATAACACCCCTTTTTTTGTCAGGGTTTAAAAGAAGGTTCAAACAAATCCGTACATTAAAGAAGAAAAAAATTCAAAAACAAAATAAAAAAAAAATAGTTTCTTCAAGTTGAGTAAAAATGCAACTCTTGCACCTCTATTCTACAGCGTGCGATATACAGACACCTCACCGGGCGTGTCGAACAATCGACATGACACCGCAGGATATTTAAAAAACTTTTCAATCAGAAACTGTTCCGTGCCAACACTCGCCATGGCGAAAGTTTTAACAACAAAGGCATACGCATCGCACGTAGGTACCTCTCCTACTACGTCGAACTTGTTCGGAAATAGTATTTACACAATATATAACTTTTGCTTGTTAATTTATATGAGTACCAGGTAATAAATGAACAACATTACTCGTTTTTTAACTTGCAGCGCTTGGTGGACACACAATACGGCATAAATATTTCAGTTCATCATCATCATATTTTATTAGATATCATATTTTAGTAGATGTGATATCAAAAGAGGGGGTTCATGTATACTAATAAATAAGAAACATCAATATAGAGAAGTAAAGGAAGTGAAACTCCTTTCAATTGTAAATGTTATTGAGTGTTGTGCTGTTGAATTGACCGAGTATAAAACTATTATTAGGTATCTGTATTTATAGGATACCAAAGGCTAGCAATTTAAATATTTTCTTTACAAGGCTGGATAGGGTTTTGACATGTATAGATAAAATGAAATTTAATAATATTATTTTGACTGGAGATTTTAACATTGACATTTTAAGAAATAACAGTATCACTATTGATTTTCAATGTATTTTACTAAATCACAATTTGAAATTAGCAATAAATACACCAACTCGTTTAATAAGTAGATCATGCATAGACAATTTTGCACATAATTTTAACAAAAATTGCAAAACTAAAATTTTAGAGTCTGGGCTATCGGATCATACAGACCAATTAATAGAACTGCCGATAAAAAAAATACCTAAATTGAAATATTGGCGTAGGGTCACACGTGATTTTTGTAGTGAAAATTTATTAAAATTTCAAATGTGTATGAAAACCTTTACTTTCTCAGAACTTTATGAAAAAAATGACCCATCTAAAGCTTATTGTTATTTTATCAATAATTTTAAATGTTTTTACGACCTTTGTTTTCCTGAGAAAGTTATTACGATGAGAGTTGCTACAAGGCCAAAATGGATTTCCAGAGGCATCAAAATATGTAGCAAACGTAAACGTTTCTTACTTCATAGGCTGAAAGAAAAACCTTCTGATGAAAATAAAACAAAATACGATCTATATAGTAAAAAACTAAAAACTATTATTAGATTGACAAAAAGAGCACAAAATATTTACAAAATAAAAACTTCTAATAATAAAACTAAATCTACTTGGGAAGTTATAAATAAAGCTCGACCTAATATACCAAGGGATTTGATCCAAAATATAATTTTCTTTTCTTATATGGTGCCACCATTTAAGAAAAGATTACACATTTCATCGCAAAGTCACAAAGCCATAGAAAGCTAAATAATAATTTTGATGTCTGTGCACAAAGCAAACCGAAGGCCTTCATGAAATATCATAAGTCCTTATAGTAGCTGAAAATTATTATCGTAACTTTGAAACCGGACTCATTTCAAATCAGTACATGATAATTGTTCGGTTTCCCACTGGGATAGAACCGCGCCGAATCGCCTCCCGAGCGATCGGCCGACTAGTCGCACAACCGGAACTAAATGGCAGAATGATTGACTCGAGGGGTGGATTAACTGCGATTACATTTGTACCAACTGCCCCTGGGATTAAAGTCAACAACGATTCGGTTAACTGGGTTAAAGCGAGGACGGTTAAAATGTTAGTTTGATATCTGTAGTTTGCTGTAGGTACCTATGTTTGTATTGAGTCGTTATGTTGGTGAAAAGTATGAGACGATGTTAGGCTGAAATTGTGCAAGTTTGATAAGACATGTATGCATCTACTAGTATATTTTCTTGTATTTTTATTGTCGTTTGAAGAATACAATATTTTATATTTTTTTCGTGATCGCTGTTACCACTTGTACTGTACTAGCAGGCACTTTAATGTAAAATATGATGTTTCTCCAGAACAATAATCTAAAATTTGAATTTATGGAACACTTCACGAGATAGGTAATTCATATTTTTGCTTACATTTCACATTTCTCCTTTGTAACATTTTATGCATTAGGTTAATTCTAAACAAAAAATATGAAAAAAACTCATTGAAACACATGCCAATCATAGCCATAATAAGTGACTTCATAATCATTATATTTGTTCAATTCCCCAGAAACTGTTATCAATACAAACATTAAGATTACAAAGTGCTCCCTCGCCCCGTTTATTGCTGTAACAAAATAAATGGCTAAAATTTCTACACCAGTAATGAATACTTCCAGGGGTTGCGGATAAATCATTTATTACGTTGCATTTCGGGGTGTGGAGGGCAGAGTCATAAGCGGAGCGGGTAGCGCCTCTCCGCTCCTGACTGCGTCCGGGTTCGATCCCGTGAGTAAGGGTAAACTAGAATAGAAACTTTTTAGAATAGAAAACACTTTATTATACATCACACAAATAAATAATAAACTTTGCAAAAACCTTAATTAAATTAACAACAGGGATCTCACTGAGAACTAGTTGAATTAAATTGAAATAATACTTACATTTAAGTATGTATTTCTTAGTATATTATAGTAGGTGTCGGGTTTGGGTGTTTATATGATTGTATTTAAAAAAAATCTATCTATGTAGTATATTTGTTACCCATAATACAAGCTCTGATTAGTATGAGGAATTACCCAAAATTCTGTGTGTTTTGTCCAGAAATAGATATATTCTGTTTCATAAATGATAGATAGAATCTTAAACAGAATAGTATTAATAAAATCGTTTTATCAGCAATATCTCTATTTACTGAACTTTATTTATTTTATCGCTTCCTAATTTCTTTATTAACTTTTGTTCTAACCTTTTGGTATTATATCAGTCCTATTACTTGGAAAAAAAACAATGTCTATTTCTAGATGTTTTTTCTGTTCACGTCTGTAAGTGATAACCCTCTGAATCCTTACACGTGAACTCTGGTTGGTGCAAAGAATAGTCTCTGGTGGTAGGCTTCGGCCGCAGCTTGTCACCACACTCCGAGCTGGGCCAGTGCGTAAAACGATTTTTTCGTGTTTCGTAATGTGGTCCGGAGAAGCCATCTTCTAGGTCTTCATGCTCCATCTTAGACCACATCTTCACTTTACATCAGGTGATATTGTGGACAAATAAAGGCTTATCCATCATAAAAATAAATAAGTAAGGGAAACCCAGTAGTACTAGCCTATATACTCATTTTATAGAAATATGAATCATCAATAAAAACGCTAAGCTCACCGCTCCGCGTAATCCCCAGCCATGTCCCCGCGGCACGCGTCACACACCGGAAACGGAGAACGCACGCGCATCTCGGCGCACGGACGGAGGCGCACTTAAAACATTTTTATTGTAACGGGGGGGCTGCTTTGTTGGCAGCCCTTTACTGGGTGCCCTTTACTGGAACGTGCGAACGGTTTTAATTATGTATTAATAGGATTTGTTTGTGGCGTGCCGTTTAGCATATTTAAGTCTTTAATTTACTGGTCAAACGAGTTAAATAAATATGGTGTTTGTATTTATCTCTTTCGCTTTAGGGTTTATGCCATTTTTTCCTAAGTTTTATAGGTAATTCTTTTGTTTTTGAGGTCTGCAAATATCTTTATATTTTTATTCTTAAATAAATAGACACAGAAGGAAAAAACAAGTCAAATTAAACTCAAAACAAGAAACCTTTTTCTAATAAAACATTAGTTTCAATCTTAGAGTATCTCTATGCTTTCAATGCTGTTAAAATATTTAAAGGGAGACTTGGTCTTTTCAGACTCATCAAACTCAAGTAACTGTCATATTCATAAACTATCAGAACCAAACGTAGTGATTATATACTCCTTGTCAGAACCATTCAAACTGTTTACCTTTACACATTATTTTTACTAAGTGGTTTTGTTGCGTTGTAATTTAATATTTATTATGCAATCCAAATTGAATGCCAGAGATGTCTAATCAAGAGTACTACGCTAGATGGCTCGAAGTCAAAGAGCATTTGAAAACAGCCCTTGCAGAAGATGAACGCATCCAACATTTTGCGGAAGCCTTCGTGGGCATCAAACCGCAATCCACCGCCGTGGAGATCGTCGCAAGGGTCTACTGCAAGTACTGCGAACTGTACAACAAGCTGTGCGACTGCTACGACCAGATGGAACAGGCCCAACGACGCCCCGCCATCAGGACAACCATTGACACCATTACCTGCCGCCTTCTCGAACTGAAGTGGACCCTAGAAGAAGTCGAAGTTTTCGAATACACCTACCCCGACAATGCCTTAAAACAAATGCTCATGAAGCCGCAGGATATTGAAATACTATGCCCGTTCTTTTATCCATACGAAATCAGGCAACAGGAAATGCAGTACATAATTGACGAGATATTCGCAGGTAATAGGCTTGGTGACCCCGTTCCTACACCGTCGCAACTTGAACTACTTGAACAAGAGAGACTTCAGCAGGAGCGTATTGCGAAAGAAGAAAAGGAAGCAAATATAAAGCGAATGTTTGCGCTCGGGCTCGAAATACCAGAGTCTATCGATGAGGTGGTCTTGTCACCTGAAGAACAAGCAAAAATGAGGGCTCGGGAAGAATATGAACTAATCATAGGCCATATCCAACGAATGGAAAGAGCGCGTTTTGCAATTAGGAAAATAACTAATAAAAAAAATAAAGATCATGATGATTACCTCGAACTAGCGGGACTAAAAAAGATAGCTCCACTGCCTCTTCGGCAAGAAGCTAGTAAACTTATTCAGTTAGTGGGCCGACGATATATGGAACTGAAAAGACAGCAGGATAGAGATAGAAAACTAAAAGAGAAGCTAGGTATGGTTATACCATCATACAAACCACCATCGGCTAAAATACAACAAGAAAAAGTGAAAGCAACACGGCGTAATTTCAGACGTAAATACCACGAAGATTGGGTTAAAGCAAATATAAAAGAAAAAGATAAAGTTTTGAGACTTAGAGAGGGAGATATAATGGAGGATATAACCACTGAAATAAGAGCATGGTTCCGAGAGTGGTATGATGCGGAAACTTTGTTTGATGAGTTTCCTTATCCTGAAGAAGAAGGATCTATCCTAGTAGTTCGAGGTGAAACTTTCACAATTGAAGAATATTTGGATTGGCGTAAAGCAGAAGAAAAGAGAAAAAAGATGGAGGCTGGTGCTCCGAAAAGTAAAGAACAAATCAAAGCTGATAAAATTGCAGCTAAAGCAGAGAAAAGGAGATTGGCATTAGAAGCTAAGCAAAGGGAACAGAAACGTTTGCTGGATTATAAAAAACAACGTCTAAATCCTGACAATGATCCTGGCGTGTATATATCTATTGGAAAAAATATTCAGCCCCTATTAAATGCCTGGGATACTTATGATAATACTTGGATGCATTATGATGAACCTGATGCAAATTTAGATGTCATTAGAGGACACATACATTATCTAATAACTGAAAACACTTACATGGAAATAAACTTACAACTTCGGCCTATAGTTGATGAACTGATGAGATTAGAATTAAAACTATTAAACGCAGCATTGAAAAGAGACTATATTATCTCTAATAACCCAAATCCACCTAAGTCAAAAAAGAGAAAGAAGCCAAAAAAAGTGAAACCTCCGAAGCAAGATAGAAGAAAGCCTGAAGTTATGTTTCAGCGATTAGTAGATCAAGGGATTGTGAGGAAGTATCCCAAAGTTTCGTTAGATGAATATTGGGGTGATCGAAACTATGCTGCATCAGACACTAGGGCTGTTCCGTGGACACCGTCCTTTCCACCTCCTTGTATAGGTGACGTCAGAGAGCAGGTACGAACACGATGCTTGCTTACTCTCGGATCCAGTTGTCCTAACGCTGTTCGCACACAGCTCATAGTAGGCCCCAAATTATCAGGCAAAAAAACGTTGGTTTACGCTATTGCTTCAGAAACAAATTCCATCCTTATCGATCTTTCTCCAATGAACGTTTACAATAAATTCCCTGGGCCCAAAAACTTGAAGATTATGTTATCATATGTCAACAAAATCAGCAAGCTCATGCAGCCAACAGTAATACTCATCGAAAATGTCGACAAACTGTTTTATAAAAGAGTGCCTAAAGAAGAGAAGTTATTTGATCCAACTCGCTTAGCAAAAGATTTATATAAAGAAGTTGTGAAGCCTATCGGAGCCAATGATAAGATTATGGTGCTGGCCACAGCTTCGGAGCCGTGGTTGTCAGCGGCTGCTAAGATGCACAAATGTTTTCCATCTTTGATACTGATCCCGAGAACCGATTACGGCAGTATCTCTTTTATATTAGCCCAAATTTTGATGCAGTATCATGGCGTTAACAGAGACTTTAATGTGCACAGTGTTGCTCAAGCATTGAGAGGGTACGATATCAATGCTATTAGAAGAAATATAACAGCTCTTATGAGCGGCAAGCGTATGGCTGCATTATACCATAAACCTTTAAAGCCCTTAGAGCTGTTATCAGCCATCATTCAAGACGAGGAAGCTGTTTATACAGACAATTTCGACATGATGATGTTCCAGGACTGGTATATGTCCTACTCCCCTATGGGCAAAAAGTACTTAGATTATATGATCATGTTAGAGTCGCAGTTGGCATTCAAATTAAAAGCAGAAAAGGCTAAAAAGAAACCGTGATTTCCGACTAATGGCTTTTATCATAATTAACTATGTCAAAAACTATTTTTTTTACTAATACACAATTACAATTTTACTAAGCAGTTACAATTAAATCCATGATACCGGCCGTAACCCTAGCTTAAACAATTAATAAGCGCTGTTGGATTTATAGACTAAATGAATATTCGTTTCCAAATTATACTAGTCTCAATTTATTAAGCTCCACGATGCCTTTAGAACGCCTTACTACCTACACATAAATTAAATGAGAATCTGATTGCGGGAGACAAAACTCAAAGCGCCATCCCTTGTAAACTTCGGCAGTATATCACTGGGGTGGGTGCCAGGGGTTGGAGTTCGCCCGCCGTCTCTCCACAATTTAGTTCGTGATAATTAACTCAGAGGGCGACTCGTACTAGTATTTTAGTTCATAGGCTTTGGGTAAGATGGCGCTATTGGTAACCATATGTTATTCATTGAAAATATAAAGTGCCTAGAGATTTATTCTATTTACATTTGAAAAATATAGCTAGTTATAAAATTGTAGAGAGAAACTAGCAGAATTTCGACTGTAATTCTAACCAACATAATGGTTTGGAATATGTTCTTTGAGAGTTGTCAGTTATCTTCTATTGATACATTTATGGCAGCAAAAGATTGTCTTACAGAGTTTAGGCTACTGAAATCGTCGAATTATAAAATATTTATTACATAGCTTTCTTCCCAATCATTTTTAACCAACAAAGCATGAAACATTAGAAAAAACCATGAAAATCTTCGTTTTGTAAAATACACTACCTACGCTTTATGTTCGATGTATCATCCGAAGTTTAAACATATACTATTCTTCAAAAACACTATTTTTTTAACGAACAAAAGCATGGCACCTTTTTTGAAGGAGTTCCAACTCATACATATTTATAAAAAATCCGTAGAATACGCTACCAAGAGTTCTTCTACCTCAGTCGCTATCAATCATGCCGCTGGCCGCTGAGGAAGTTTACCGGTCCGGGCAATAACGCAATATCCCAATAGTGGGCCTTTTTAACAGCTGGTAGTCAACTATAATTGACATATTAACATAATTTTTCTTGATTTATTAATTGTTTGACATCTTGGAATAATATATTTTATTGACATTATGCATAAAATTAAAACTTAGGTATTATTTTGAAGACCTACTTTGTTATCTACATTATGCTGATGCAAAGATTTTTACTGTTAGATAGCCTATTGATTGCGGAAGGGTATAGGATCTTTTTTCCGCGGCAAATTACGATTGTTTCCGCGGAAAAAATCATAAAACTCGGGAAACGCCTTAGCATGAAATGGCGACGCAAAGATTCTAACTAGCGCCTCTTGTGTCAAAATGTGAAACTTTCTAAGAACGACACTTTGACAGTTTTCGTTACAATTAACGTCAGGGAAAAACATAAATCTTTATAAATAAAAATGAATTGTTGTTCGTTAGTCTGATTAAAACTCGAGAACGGCTGAACGGATTTATGTTCTCATAGTCTTGAAATGTTCGTGGAGGTCTAGGGAAGGTTTAAAAGGCGAGAAAAAATCGAATAATTGCCGGGAAAAAAATTGAATAAAAACCCGTGCGAAGCCGGGGCGGGCCACTAGTAATAAATACAAATCAGATAAAACAAACAAAGTGTCGTTCTTAGACGGTTACTAAATTTCGCCGCTAGAGGCGTGCGGAATCTTAATCTTTGCATCGCCAATACCTTATTTCGATAAATCCATAGAGCACGTTCAAAAAGAGTTTCAATCCACGCAGTCGCTATCAATCACGGCACTGGCCGCAAAGGAAGCTCTCCAATTCCTCATTTACCGGTCCGGGCAATAACGCAAATTCCAAAAGTGGGTCGGGCTAGGTGCCCAGGATACCGCTGTCTCCGCCTCCCTTCCGGGCCAGCGCCGCACAAAGCGCCCATTGTGCTAATCTGCTACTGATAATGTTTGTCTGGTAAAGTAATTAAGTTATGATCGATAAATAGATGGAAGGAGTTGAGGGAGGTTTTGGCCCAGCCGTGGGAAAGAAGTGGAAAAATTGGGCTATTTTATTTAATAAAACTTTTCTTTGGGAGATTCAAAAAAGATTCTAGTTCTCCCTTTTTGTGTTTATCTGTTTTTTTATTTTAACTTAGTATTTGAGCATAGTGTTATTATGCAGATCTAACATAAATAAAACTTTCTTTATCTTTATATTTTATCTTTAGATGTATTCTGTAAACAACATTAATATTTTCACATAAAAAAAAATAGAAAACAGTCTAAATTATTGAGCTTTAGTATTTATCATCAAACAGATATGTGTGTGTATCAACAGATAGATAATTTTTAATTGATGTTTCGAACTATATTTTTTTATAAATTATTGTTTGCGCGAGAGTCGATAGTTTTATTCTGGGTCTAGGAGCCGCCAGAACTAATAAATAATTTAACATGAGGTTTTGGTCCATACCTAGCCTTTCTCAGAAAGTTACGGTTTTAACGTGGTACTTGCGCACTTAAAGACTTTTCATGTGAACCTCTCGTTAAATAAATTAAATAAAACAAAGTGCGCAAAATACCTGTCAAGGGTCTTAAAGTATGAATAAAATGCTCAATATTACAATTTTGAAAGCTTTTATCTTATGTTACTTTTATTAAAGCCAAAATTTATAAAATTTTTCAAGTGTACCAGCTAATCAGCTATGTTTGTTCCAAAAATCACGACCCTAGTATGAAAATGTCTATCAAATAACAGTTTTAGTGAATCAAGTCGGGCGTTACAATCAAAAACTAAAACGTGTTACGCCGTTTATTACAGTACAGTACAGTACATTAGGTACATTTAGATACATTATACCCAACTGCCGAAAAGCCGTGTTGGCTAAGTGGGAGGACACACCGTCACAGACCTCTGAAACTTTCTTATTGCAAAAATTATGTGCGCTTTAAACACGTGCTTTAACGGTGAAGGCAAGCATCGTGAGGAAACCGGCATGTTCTGAGAACTTTAAAAGATTGTGAAGGGTATGTGACATCACCAACCCGCACTTGGCCAGCGTGGTTAATTAAGGCCTAATCTCTCTCGTCAAGTGAGAGTCCCTGTGTCCCAGCAGTGGGAACATTAATAGGGTTATGATGATGATACCTAACTAGCAAACATCTAGTTGTCGGACACTTTTGCCGTTGCTGATCTACGAACCTTCGAAAACATTTCGGCACTAACGATCATCTGTTCTTAATACTATACGTCCTGCCCACAGCCACTTAATAAGCTTATCTATTCCTAAAAACCATGTCGGTGACCCTTCGTATCTCATCATTCCTGATCCGAAACCGAAACTCCGAGCATATACCATACCTCTCTATCTATACTATAGTAAATAGAACATCCCTCTTACATCCGCAAAACCACACAAAGTATACCCCACATTACACACACGTCCAGGATCTAATTGGGACATATCTAGCCGAACAGAAACCTAACTTTCCCAATTCCACACAAAGAGCAGGGCACAGTTATCCCGAACTTTTTCCATCAGACAAAGCAAACAGCTGGTGTCACCTCCCTATTACCCCCCCTGGATGTCCCCCTCCCCCCTCTCCCCTTGGCACTCTGTAAACTAATTAAAGTCCTTGTTGTAAACTTTTTCAATGAAGACTTGCAGGCTGGGATGTGTGACGGCTGGCTCCGTGTTGGATAAACGTAGTGATTATATTCTCTTTGGTGTTGGCGGCGGCTGGGTTTTAGGCATCCTTTTTTATTATAATATAATGAAATTATTTTCACAAATACCGCTGTACTCATAAATATGTTTCATTTATTATATCAGACTTATATGATGTTATGAAAATTTTGGATAGGAAATGTTCATAAATAAATTTGTATAAAATTTATTAATAACTAGAAAATTTTCCTCTATTCTTAAATGGGTCGAGTTTTTAAATGTAAAAATATCTGCAGGAATATTAGAAAAGCATAGGCCCAACATTTACCCACGTTACACAAAAATCCAGCAGATTTCAATATGTATTCACGTGACACTGAAGAGTTCCTTTTTAATTTTTTTCCTTCGCATGCAAGTGGAGCTACCCTTTGTGAAGCTTCAAAGTCGTAATAAACTTCGCTCGGAATTGAAAACACACGGAGAGTAATTGTATTTTAAACCGAACATATTATGAAATTCATTTTAAAGTTTTGCTAAGTGTCCATAGTAGGTATATTTATGTTAATGTTAATGAAGCATAAAATTACTTTAATTTTAATGTTAATTTTGATGAAAGATACACTATTTCTAGTCTTTTCAGTAGGTTAAGGCACATAGGTTCAACTAATACCAAACTAAGCAGAGCTGTCTATGAGGCGACTGATGACAAACTAGCAGCAATCTAGTTTGTGTCATTAAAGACTAATAATTATTTAACATGCAAAATGGATAGTAAACCTAATGGATAGTATGTATGGATAATATTCTATATTAGCATGAATTTTGTCTCTTTCTAGCAAAAACAAATGTCAATGTGATCGATAAGGACAAACGAATGCTAGCGGCTAGGATACAATGTATCTTACCATAGGTTTAGTTAAATATTTCGCATAAGGGGTTAGGTGCCCCACCGCCTCCATCTGTAGGTATGCAATAATTAAAAAAAAAAAAACCTATAATTTTAAAATTTTATTCGCTGTCCTAAAATAGATAGATTGAATTATTTATTATTATTATACAACATTTTTGAATGCCAATGTTTTTTGGTGGAGTATGTGAACCATATACAAAACATATTTCATGCAATAAATGATTATTATTATTAGTCATGAGAACGGTGGCTGTAATGTATGCAAAATAATTTGCGTATAATTTGCATCGATTTATAGTCATGGCATGTTAACAGACAGACCAATAAAAAATATTTATTAGGCATTTATTTCCATTGTTTGATTATAAAATATATTTATAAAATAATAATCAAAGAAACATACCTAAACAAATTGAATATAGTTAGTACATAGAGATTAATAGGAAATATATATATTGTAGCTGGTCTCTTCGCTTTCTTACTCTACAGCAATAAAATAAATCTCATAAAAAATATGTTATGAGCTGAAGTCAAAGTCAAAACTTTTATTTCCTTAGAAGCACACACACATGGACAGGTCAACTTATCTATATAAATAAAAATGAATTGTTGTTCGTTAGTCTGATTAAAACTCGAGAACGGCTGAACGGATTTATCTTATCATAGTCCTGAAATGTTCGTGGAGGTCTAGGGAAGGTTTAAAAGGCGAGAAAAAATCTAATAATTGCCGGGAAAAAAAATAGAATAAAAACCCGTGCGAAGCTTGGGCGGGCCACTAGTAATTAATAAAACTTAATTCATTAAACGAACATTATCAAGGAAATGGCATTATCTTGACAGTTCGCTTCTATGTTTTATACTGAGTTAAATTTAGTTTATAATTTTCTGTGCTTTATAGTGAGTTGGTGACTGACTAATAGGTGCTAGCTATTTGGCAAACGATTCGTATATTAACTTAACTATTAACCTCGCAAATCAATGCACATCCAATGTTATTTGTGGAAATAAGCCGGTCAAAATAAACTATTGATCGATTGAGTTAAATAACCGACGCGGTACCGTGTTAACTCCTAGCCCGTGTGTCGCCTTCACAGAACAATTGCCGCAGGACTAGGCGAAATAGCTCTGTGAGAGGCCTCGTTGTCATATAATATATGTATATACCTACATGAGCTCTAACATATTTGCAAGCACATGTGAGTAGGTTCTACGATTTCTGCAGATTAAAATAGCAATGCACGTTTGGGAAATTTTCAGTGCATGTTGCATATGCTATTAAATAAAGTATTATTTTATAAAGTCAAAACGTTTATTTCCTTAGAAGCACATACATAGCCTACATGGACATTAAAATTATTAAAACTAAATTGTTTAAACAAAAAATATCAAGGATATAACATTGTCTTGACAGTTCACTTCAATGTTATATACTGAGTTGAGAGGCGAATAGAACAACACAGCTTTATCATTTATTACAATTTTGTAGTTATTATAAATGTGCTTATTCTAGGTTGTGTATTAAACAGATGATATTGGATATCTTTTATGGATCACTTAAAGGCTCTTGGTGGGTTTACGAGCGCCCTATTAAGTGTCAATTTCGAAGAAGATCAATCTTACGGTTAAATTTCTTTGACCGATTGTACTTCGCCTTCGCAGATTGCCGCGGCAAACTTGTAACCTTAAACTTTATAAACTAATATTTTAAAAATAGTACCTATCTTTAAGGTTCGCGTCTTTTCGATTACCTACCACAAATATATCGCAAGGATAAGAATTATCTTTCCGTCTAAAATTATTTTGGAAAATAGACGGCCGTTAGCTGACTTTAATAATAGTGTAAGTTTACGACCACTTTCACTCTGACCATTTGGTTTTTGGCTTTGGTTTGCATTAAGGGTTAAGTTTATTACTACAGAAGTCCACCAAAAAATCTAAAAAGTAACTGTAACACTCTCGAATCCATAATGCAGGCATTAAAAGCGATTCGCCATGACCAAATCTCAATCAGGAATGCGTCTCATACGTTTGGAATTCCATTGGTTTTATTATGGAAAGTCGGTTGTTTTGTCAAACATTCAAAGGAACCGTCAGACGACATTTACGCTCCAACCAAAACCACTGCAGACCATGGCAGGCTAAGAAATGTTTTTGCAAATTGTTTAGAATCCAACTGCATGCAAAAACCCGTTGAGAGATGAAAGCGTTAAAATTGACCAAGAGAGACGCAAATGGTGTTGAACTGAGTAACATCTTTTTCAGCTTATAACTATAAATTGACTTTACCTGGCAAGCGCGGAGTCCAATTATAAGAAATTGAATTGAAAATTCACCAAAAGTAGAATAAAACAGGAAGTCGAAACTCTCTCAAGGAACTTTGCTGTCGATGGCAGTGACGCTGGTGCCGATGCCGGTCGTATTACTTCGTTAGATAGGTCTAACCTAAACAATCTTCATGTGAAGACGGTGCAGCGTGACCTCCGGGCATTACATGCCAAATTGAGGCACCAATCACTCAAGTATTCACTCAGCGAGGACACGCAGCTACGCGGCAAGGTACAGTCACAAAACTTTTGCCAATTTGAAGGATTTTCATGGCCATACACTTTCAAAACCCCTCGTCCTTATGACACCGCGATTCCAAATCTACACTGTCACGACAATACACCAACGAACTACCAGAAAATGACAAATTCGAAATGGTGTTGAGTCTAACAACTTTTTGAAGAGCCTGAGGTGGAGATGGATTGACTTCAGAACTTCTGAAGGCTGATGGCAGGTTGTGGAGATTGTGAATTTCGTGGAACTGTGTCCACTATACTTCCGTCCATAACGTTCTCATTTTTATAAATGGAGATAAAACTGCTCATATTATTATGTTCCCATCTCACTTCTGATCCACATCTACAAAGAATTATCAAGAATCGCCTAGCTAGACTTGACGAGGTCCGAGGACGAGCTGGGCGGGTTTCGTGGAGATTTTAGCAATACATTTAGAAAGAAATAATGAATATACACTGAAACCCGAAGAATTTCCCTGCATTTGGCTATGTGTGCCCGGGTTCGGAACCAACAGTCTATTCAGCGGAGTGAGACTGGGGATGGTATCTGTCGGAGCTGCTCAAACACTCGCATTGAAGGACCTTTTTAAGAGACTGGACTGGAAAGCTCATTATTAGAAGGCCGGAAACTGAGTTTAGGTGTACCGCGAACCAAAAAGTGGCTATCAACTAGCATTTTTAGTTAAATTTTAAGTAATTATTTCTGTTCAAAAACGAGGCATTTTCGGACATGTTTATCTGCAACTAAAATATGAACAACCATGACTTTAATTATTCACCTAACATATTAATTTAAAGAAGCAAAGTTGTCAAGGCAACTATCTGACGCAATGGCCATAAGGAAGTCAAGGCCTATAATGACAACAGTTTTAAATATCTATGTATGTATTATGTTATGTATATGTCACCGAAAAAAAAAACATCCGTAAATGTATAATGTATTTCCAAGGAAATTTAAACGTAAAATTATAAACGAGAGAAAATGTTGATTATTTTACGTCCAATTCAGAAATTTCTCAATTTGCTAAATTTATAAACTAAAGAATATTCGTTTGTAAGGTTCTAAACGGTTCAACCAATCACAAACGTGCTTATAATTTTACGCTTCTTAAAATAACACACTGCTCTCTGATTGGTCGTAGCAAGGATTTATTCGTCTCATCTTTATTGAAGTTCAATGTTTTTAATATTGAAATAAACCTATGAACAGGCTGTCTGGCGATTTGGTGGATTTTCGTAAACAACCTAACCTAACCTATATTTTCGTTCTTTAATTCAATCAATCAGCGTGCACAAATTATTTTAAAGGGAACGGTTAGGAGTAGGGGCAGGGTAGGAGTAGTATTGGGTTAAGTTAAACGCCAAAACAACGTTTGCCGGGTCAGCTCGTATAGGTGAGCACACACATGCACACATCAAAAATATTACACACACCCACATACGTAAGTAATACTCGAATAACATTTCAGCTACTAAGAATCTCTTATTACTGAGTGTTGATTACAAAGCTTCGGAACAGCTTGCTTAACACAGCCATTTCATTCTCAATCACCCCCTCTGAACCCTTGCAATATGATGCCGTTCCAATAAAAATAACGAAGACTGGCACAAGAAAAGATAAAACATAAACAGACAGATAATCTAAATTTACAATTTACAATCAGATTCTATAACCTGAGTTCCCTTAAAAGTAAAAAGTCATAATATTCTGTATTGTGCACGTGATGCGCTTTCATTTGAGACCTCACTCGAGTACCTATATTTGCAGATTTTCGGTTTTCTTTCCCCACTCTCACCTCAATAACTTTTAAACGGCACAGCCGAATTTCATTAACCATGACTGACACAAAGCCACCTTTCATACAAAATAAAAACTAAATTGAAATCGCTCCATCCGTTCGGGAGCTATGATGTCCCAGACAGTCAGACGCGCAGACAGACAGACAGACACGTCAAACTTATTACACGCCTCTTTTTGGTCGGGTGTTAAAAACATAACTAGACGGCAGAAGAAAAATAGTGGAGATAACCTCGTCAATATTTCTATAAAGCGTATTTTATTCTTTCTAGACGCAGCTTTTTTATTTGATTCAGTAAATCAGGAAAATGCAGAGTCCCATTGCTTATTATTTGATTGAATAACTCGGGAGAACTCTGTCTATTTTCCAGTTACCCGACAGATTATTCCCGATTGAAACTAATTTGACGCCCTCGGCAGTCTTAACTCATTTCCGTCGCGCCGGGTTCTGTATTAATTTTAAATTAAACATGTATAGCTGTCAATTCCTATGTTTGTATCTCAGTTTGTGTAGAGAAGAGAGTGTTAATTAGAATATGGCTAAGGATGCGTACATTGACTTAAGATTTCTATAAAGAAATAAAAATGAAATCCTCACCTATTTTGTCAGTCTGTCTTTATAATTTTTTTTAGAACACAACAACTAAGTGCCTTATGAGCGGTATGAGTGTTCAAAGCAATTTCTTTCATAGCAACTTATATTGAGGATAAATTAAAAAACTGCTGTACGGATCTATTATGTTGTTTTCAGTAATAGGTAAAGTGACTCAGCATTCAAAAGGTTTATTAAAATGTTAATGGTTTTCTAATAAGTGATAAACATCACTATGCAAGTTAAACTATTTTTAAATTTTATGCTGAAAAATCAGGATCCTGTGTGCGAAGGTTACGGATGTGTCTTAATCTTTTTCTGCATAAAATAAAAAAAGGTTTATTTATACGCGCAAAGAAATTAATTATAAATTATCTTTATAGAACTACAAACTTACATTGTGTCACACGCTTGTCGAGCGCGGAGCGAACAAAATTGCAATAGGATCGAATGAAAAACGAATTATACTTATAATCTAGGTATTATGGCTAGCACATCAACAAAAATATTATGTTTAATAGTATAGCCTTGTTGGCTAAGTGAGAGCACAGTCGACTATCATTCCGAAGGTTCGAACCCCGCCACGCACTTTTGGAATTTTCTTCATGAAAAATGCATCAACATTCACCAACCCGCACTTGAACCGCGTGGTGAATAAAGGCATCACCCTATTAACGTTCCCACTGCTGGGACACAGGGAATTCTCTCTTAACGAGAGAGATTAGAGATAAGAGATACCCCGGCATACTTTACTTCAATGATCTACTAACAACCTAATCAGTTTGATAATGTCGGTATCGCTCATAGTTTAACCCTCTAGAGAGATACTAGTTTAAATTAGTTGATAATATTAAAAGATTTGTTGTCCTCATTTATTTTACAGTACAACACTTAAACAATAAGCCATCCATCGGCTAGCTCTGCTCGCGAAAATACATTTTCCTGCCATTTCTCCGAATGACCCAAAACCTCAAATAATAATCAACTTCTATTAAATAAATGTTGTTAATAGCTAGCAATTCATAAATGTACTTTATTTATAAATATATCTAGAATTAAAATAATTATCAAAATGAAGCTATATCTTAAATACTACGTACTCAGTAAATAGTGTGAAAAGAGTACATGGTTCGTATAAATAACTACATAGTTTGTGAACGTTCATAAAATTCAAATATGCCTTAGTTTTATTCAAGATCTAAAAACTATGAAAACAGCTAAGCGCATTAGATGAAAACTCTTGAAGTAGATAATACAATTAAACTCACGAATAAACTACAGATGAACTCGAACACAAAGCTTAATAATTTTAAACTATTATTAAGGTTGATTCACACATGTCAGTTAAGTCACATTTCCTACTCAGTGCAGCACAGCGCGAAATATTTTTCATAGATACTTTATGAATGCATGCACACTAAGACTTGTCAGTGTCAGTGACGTCACAGTGCATCAGAGAAGACACAGTGAATGTGATCGGGTGAAGCGTCTCTGATATTTGTGATTCAACCCTTATTGCTTAGATATAGAAAATGCATTTTTCCGCAAGAACATGGGGCGCAGCCAATAAAATAATAAATATTTACTTGAGTGATATATTTGAGTTTTGAAATAAAGATTAAATTAATACCACACCGTATAAGAAGAAAAGGCTACTATTATATATAACAAGGGTGAATATCTTTTATTGAACTGATATTAACTTATTAAACAGATTTGGCACTAATTTGGGTTAATGAAAAACTTTTTTTTATTATAGTCTTTGTAATAAATAAGGATGAAATAGATACAACGTAGTGGAATTCTCCCCCGAAGGCTGTTTTTCCGATTAAAAACAACCCGACCACCTTTAAGATCAAAGTGAATAGGCGTTTTTTGGGCAAACTTGCTCCATCGTTGACCTCGTCTCTGCCTTCTTGCTAGACTGTAGTCAAAAGTAAGCCCATATGATAATAATAATAAAAAAAAAACGTATTGTAAATAAACAGAAAATATTCTATGCGCGTGACTACTCGATGTGCAATCTCAATAGCTACCGAAAGGGTTGCCATATACTAATTAAACGTTGCCAAGGGCGGTCAGCTATTACAAAATTGTGGCGCGAAAATGCAGCGAATCAGCTATTACATCACCAATCTACCGTACCCAAGCTGTTTTAGCTATAGAAAGACTGATTAAAGGTTACCAAGGGCAGTAAGCTATCAGCACAATTATGTCACAGATCTCTCGTATTAAAAAAAAGTGATTAAAATATAATAATAACGAAGAATTAAAAAAAAACATCAGGCTTATCCACAAACGCCGCCTAAGCGTAAGAGCGGCAACGTCGCGAAGCCGGAAGTCGGGCCGGCAACGCCCCGGCATCGATCAACACACACACGCGCACCACGCACACAGAGCCGCACACACACCACGCCAGGAGCTCCGTTATTAGGTTATATCTATTCCTTTGCTTTCTGTACCCTTCGTTGATTTTACTGTTTTTTTTTAGATGGAGATGTTTAAGGTTTTTAGATATTATGATATGATAGATTAAGGTTTAGGCCTGAATGGCTTAGCGACCCGGTGTGACTTCGCTTTGAAGGACTCGTCATAGATAAACATGCTAACCTAGAATCAAAAAATGATTTCCATTTCCTGTTTACTACCTACGCTAGTTGAGCACTCCGACGCGAACACATTGTAGTTGTTATATCACTGTCTATGTCGTTCTATTTCTTTCCTGTCCATCCAAAGGTGGTCTGGAAGAGATCGCTCACAGCGATAAGGCCGCCCCTTCTGCCATCCTCTAATTAGAAAGCCGTTAAGCTCAAAAAGTTGTTTCGGAGATATTGACAAAAAACATTAACAAGGCATTGTAACATTTACATTGTAGTACAAGGCTTGTACTACAATGTATTGTCTTGTTAATGTTTAATGTTTGTGTTTTTTTTTTGTGGTGTACAATAAAGAGTTATCTATCTGTACCTACTGTAGTATTATCAATTGAGACCCGTTAAAGACCCTGTCTTAACGTTGACCTCAAATTTTAATCCACTGATGAACATAGGGTTTTCTCTTAGATTTCTGGTTCATTAGATAAAAAACCGATCCATCTGTCCATCTCATGCATCAGATCACGACGTTCACTGTTCTCACCGGTCCACGGTCACCATTGACCGTAAAACTTATCAGCCTCAACAGGATTCTGTTTTATACGATAGATCTTTGTTTGTTAACTATCTATATTAATTGTGGATATTTAATAATTAAATTCGATTATGCGAGCAGGTATCTTACCCTGTTATTTTTTTGTCGATTTATTTGTTTTGACATTATTCTGTTTGTATTATGAACCAGCTGTAATTGAAATTGAAAAAATAATTTTATCAATAAATTACTATCAATCCAAAAAAGCCGTGTTGGCTAAGTGGGAGCACAGAGTCTTGGGTTCAAACACCGCCACGCACTTCTGGATTTTTTTAAATGTGTGTGCGCTATAAAACACTTGCTCTAACGGTGAAGGCAAACATTGTGATCAAACCGTTCTGAGAACTATAACGAGTTTGAAGGACATGTGACGTACTTGGCCAGCGTAGTGAATTATGGCTTAATCTCTCTCGGAAAAGAGAGAATTCCCTGTGTCCCAGCTGTGGGAACGTTAATAGGGTGCTGATAATGATGTGCTGTTTCAAGAAAGTCAAACACATCGTTTCTCACCATGTCTATAATTTAATAAACGTACCAAATAGTCGCTCAACCAGTTGTAAATTATCTCTGCACAGATAGTCTGGATCTGAACAATGTAGTTCAGAAAGCCATGTAGATACGGCCTTGTTCTACGTGTGCTGCGGGGGAAGTGCGAACTGGGCATTAGTGGTTTCTCCTGGTTGAATTATTGCGGGATTTTTATCTATAACTAACTGCCCGTGGGCAACGCCATGTAGAGCTAGTAAATAGTAAAAGTAGTAGAAGAGTAAAATAAATTTTTAATCGAATTAGGAGTTCCGAAGATTATCGCATTTTAGCCAAAAAAAAAGTCCTCATCATCATTTCAGCCGTAGGACTGCTGGACGTAACTTTAAACATTTTAAATAGTTTGAAAGGCATTCGACTTTCACCAACCCCGCACTTGGCCAGCGTGATAAGTCAAGGTCTTACCTCTCTCGTCAAGAGAAAAGTCTACGTGTCCCAACAGTGGGAACGTAAATAGGGAGTTTCTGATGATTGTGTATTATTGGACGACTTCTGTGGTGCAATTTGCGAAGGCCTTCCTTTCAACCTGTTCTAGGGTTAGCTGGTTCAATATTAAACAGCTAATGAGTGTTTTGTTTAGCATTTGGTGAAACGCGATCACTAGATTTCACAATTTATTACCAAAATCTATACTTCAAAGTTTAAAGGCAAGTATGGGATTGTCCTATTCGATTTCGGACATGATAGTTTATGTGTAATTATTATTATTTTATTATTTATTGGCCATTCCGTCCCACTGCCGGGCAAAGGCCTCCCTTTTTTCTTTCCATTCGTCTCTATTGCTTGCTACTTCAGGCCAACTTGGTAGGTCAAGCTAGTCCCGCCATCTCATCCTGGGCCTTCCACGTCGCCTTCTAGCGTTAGGTGGGCTCCACTCAGTAGTAGTCTTTGCCCACAAGTCGTTAGCCATGCAGCATACGTGTCCAGCCCAGCTTTTTGACCAACATCAACTATTTTCGTTTTGGGGCGTATTAGGCTGTTTCGCATGCGTTCTAATAGATTTACTCCATAAATAATACGCTGCATATTTCGCTGGCAAACTAGCGTATCTGTAAGTTATCTGTAACTTTATTAATTAAGGTGTTTGTAACACGGTGAGGTGAGGGATCAATATTTTATTTCACACTTTATTTCCAAAATCCATAATGAAGGAGGGCTTAAATGAAATATGTATGTATTGACCCAGTCGATTTCGGACGTGGTATTTTATCTGTAGGGCTTTTATAATATGCAAAGTAAAAATATATTTATCGACGTATGTTACAATACATAATATGTATTGTGTATTATATTAAGTGTATCAGATGTACCCGTAATACAAGCTCAGAGATTACCACGGAGATAAATGTTGTTGTGTGGGTTGTCCGGAAACATTTACTATATATCTTTTGCTGAGCTCATAATGGCTCAAGAGAAGAAAAGCTGGTATGGATATAATAATGTCCGAGTTTCTCGTTCTGCCGCAGCATGCAGTGGAGCGAGCTGCTCGGCCCGTCCTTTATGTGGGTGCAGCGAAGTTTACGTTAACTTATTCTCATGCAGAAATCGGAGTTCTGGAATACTCCCCTATGGGGAATTAGCTGGATAAAGGCTAGTGCAACCCCAAAGAATAAAATATTATAAAAACAAGTCCATTAAATTTTTTATTTTCAAAACTTTCAGTCTCAAAACAAAACCACTGGAGTAACATTTTAAAAAAATATCGATGAGTTTGAGATGGACTTTTTTTCATTGACTTTAACACCAAGGGTTCCGTGTATTTCAACAGTTAATAAAAAAATACAAAAGAAATAATTGTAAAGAAAAAAAAACAAATATTACGCTATGCGAATAATTGTAAATGGTTCATAGATAGTTTTATTTAGTGTTAGTAATAAGTTTATTAAAACTGTTTGTTTTCCGATTCAAAATAATATCTTATAATATAAAATTTCCATGTCACAATGTTAATTACCGTACCTACTCCTCCGAAATGGCTTTACCGAATTTTACCAAATTTAACAACCAACGTTGCTTAACTTTATGAATTAAACTACAAATTTTTCGTTAAATTTTGCGTGGTAATGTCACATACAATTGTTGTTTTTAAGTCATTAAGTTTCAGTTCTACTTCGAACTGAAACTTAATTGTGGAATGCAAACCTACAATATTTTTTGAGGTATTACCCCTAAGTAGGGATTCCACAGAATACATCTACTTGCTAAGTTTCCACATACAATATGTGACACACGGACGGATAGAGACATAACGAATCTTGTAGATTCGTTATGTCTTTGAAACGGGTTCAGTTTTTTGGCATTTGGCTACGGAACCCTGAAAACACCATTCGAAAAGAGAACTTCCTCCTTTTGGTTAAAAATTCGAAAAGCAGTGTAGTGTTTTTTTTTATTTGAGTTGAAATTTGTTTTCTATATATTTATTTTTTCTAATACTATTAGAAATATTATTAGAAATTATAATTATAAATCAAAAGGTCTGCTTACACATTGCCTTTTCCTTTATATCCAACAGTGGGCGTATGTACTCGTAGAAGGCATATGAAGGCAAGAAAATTGAGTAATTCCTTTTTATTATTTTACAATAATAATTCATGTTTATTTCACACAAATATGTAACAGTTGCATAGTAATTTACAGATAATAATGTTGTACAAATATTAGAAAGTATAGATACCCAAACTAGGAAAATCCTGTATTATAGCATATCTTTCCCTTCCTCCGGTTCACAAGTATAATAATTTGACATGTAGAACTTTAATTAAATTAATTTAATAATTGAAAAAAAACGGAAGTTTATTTTTTATTTTGTCATTTATTAACAACGTGACGAGGATTTTTTTTTGTTCACGGATAACTTAGTAGTTTTTAGTTCACTTAAGTACGTAAACGCAGCCTTACGTACTATGTGCAAGCGCTTAGAAACATACATTTTCATTATTTTAACTGGAAATTCTGCAGCTTCATTGTGGGCACCGAATGCATGATTCTCTTTTGTGAAATTTAATAAGTCGCTTTAACGAGAACTTCACTGTATAACTGGTTTAAAAGATTCCCAGGAAATCGTTATTTACAAACATACATCCAGCTAGCTGACACAAATGCATGTGTGTGTGGGTGTCCGAACCCCGACCAAGAGTCGAGGTTGAGAGGCGCAGAGGTCGAGGACGACCGGAAGCATACCAATCATATTCACATTACATTGCCGCGTTTGCATTGGACGTTTGATCTGACTTGGTGTGTTAGGAGACGATAAATGGCGGTACAAGCGATACTGTCGCCCATTACAAACATACAATTTATTTGACATATGTTTTAAATAATAATACATTTTCGACATTCGTTATAATTATGATAAATTGACATTATTTATATTTCTTGTTATTATAATTATTAATGTATATCAGATTTTGACATTTATAATGACATTTGATATTATGTTTTGAACAAGTTGTGGCATTGGGGAACTTTGTTAAAAACCATATTGTGACTTATATTATAATTTATAAATCGTGATACTTGCTTTATCTAGTTGTATGTCTGTGGTTGTAACACTCATAATAATAATAATAATAATAATAATAATGATTTATTTAAAACAAATAGTTATTTTACAGCTTTGGGCCAATTATAACTATTTTAGACTTAAAAACTAGACTTATTTATTACACACATATATACAATTTAACAAAAATTTAATAGAGCACACAGAAAACATATATCATATAATTATTCTAATAGATATAGCCTTATTCTTAATTATATTGATTTGAAGCTTTAATGTAATCAATTACATAAGTTTTTATTTCATTCAAAATCCGAGGTTTTATTTTACAGAGAATTTTAAACAGAAAACATATATCATATAATTATTCTAATAGATATAGCCTTATTCTTAATTATATTGATTTGAAGCTTTAATGTAATCAATTACATAAGTTTTTATTTCATTCAAAATCCGAGGTTTTATTTTACAGAGAATTTTACAGCCTTTACGTTTCCATATCGAACATTGATTGAAGTTTGCGCTATGCTATGTTAATCGAACAAAATCAATGTTTTCGTGGAATAATTCTTAAAACAGGGTAACATCGTAATATCGCGCGGTAACAAAGTGTCGCAATAAATTCATAAATTATTTATTGTACACAAAAAGGATACATTAAGGTTTATTAACAATGGGCATGTACAAAGGCGAGCTTAACCCTATAAGAGTTTTCTTACTGCAAACCTGTGGTGGTGAAGAAATTTGAAAAAAATAAGAGTAGGTAGAGATGCAGTGTACATACAAGTTAGAAAAAGAGAATAAATGTTCTATATGTAACCGTAAGTTTGTTTTTTAAGGGAATTTGGGATTCGGACTATATCTTGAGATATTGGAGAGAAGGATTAAAATATTTTGACAAAATGAGCGTTAGTATTAAAATAATATCTAGTTAATCTAATGGACAGATTAAACTAAGTTTTCGACTGATATGTATATTTTATTTTTTGCAGAGTACACAAAAGCGACAATTCAAGAGTATTGAACATGCCTTAGGTAGAACAAGTACAAGTAGTAGGTCCTTTTTTTTTATTTGGCCTAGCGTGTCCCACAAGCAAAGGGGGGCAAAGGCCTCTCACAAATCCCTCAAATCGTCCCTGTCCATTGCTTACTTTTGTATCAGTGGACACATATGTATTTAACTAAACAATTTTAATGTTAATAATTATAGACAGACGACGACGTAATACGATCCTATATTAACCCTTGGAAACGGAGCATTAAAAATCATTTATTTAATTTTTAAGTGCCCACAATAACTTTAAATGGACCAGTGTTCTACTTAATCAAGGCGTGTCAAATTTTATTTCGAGAGTTCATAATAAACACATCAACACAAATCCAGCAAAAGAAAAGCTTATAAAAATATAATTTGGAAATATATCGACATGCACAGGAGATAAGCGCATTTTTACACACTTTCAAAAGATTATCATTATAATCTCTTTTCTCACAACTTTGAATATAAATAGATATAAAATATTAGTGAGTCTATGCTCCCCTCTAGCGGGAGAGTGACTCGGCCCAGCGGGGGGCCTCGGCGCGTGTGAACGCTCCCCGCGATAACTAATGGCAAGCGATTTATCTCTTCTAATTGTTTTTTGTTTTCGAACTAATTCAATAAGTTGTGGAAATCAATAAACTATGGCAATAACCTACGCCTTGCAATAAACTATGTACTGTTTTTGGTACTACTTTATTTTTATTCATCACATATTGTATCACTTGATTTCGTTCAATTGTAATAATGATAAGTATATAATATACACACAGAATAAATAGTAAAAGACACAGACAAAACGTTCAATATGAAATATTACAAAATGATCGAGCTGCCAAATAGTGGTATTGTCAATATGTCTTATGTTTAATAAAAAATATTAAATTAAAATCCAATAGATATAATAATGTTTTAGAAGTCCATCACCCTATTAACATTCCCACTGCTTGGACACAGGGACTTCTGTCTTGACGAGAGAGATTAGGCCATAATTCACCACGCTGGCCAAGTGCGGGTTGGTGAATGTCACATGTCCTTCAAACTCTTTAAAGTTCTTAGAACATGCCGGTTTCCTCACGATGTTTGCCTTAACCGTTAAAGCACGTGTTTTGAAACGCACATACATTGTTCATTAAGAAAAATTAAGAGGTGCGCGGCGAGGTTTGAACCCACGACCTTCGGAATTAAAGTCGAGTGTGCTCCCACTTAGCCAGGCTTTTTTTTATGAAATCTATCATAACATAACATTAATAATATTAAGTTGTTTCAGTTGTTTAGTAGCATTAGTAATGCCTAGTTATCGCTAACCAATTGTAACTTAATTAATTTTAACAATCTGTAGACAAAACTATCTGTTTTTACCCGACTGAGCAATGCAAAGGAGTGGTAATGTTTTAACAGGCTAATGTATGTATGTTCCTTTGTACTAATATATAGACCAAACACCTGGACCGATTTCTATGATTCTTTGATTTCTATGATAAAGTAAATAAATACATTTCGTAATATACGATTTATGTAATATCAGGGGTAGGGGGTAACAGTTAAGCGTTCGGTTCTAGAAGTTGCTGACGAGTTTATATTATTTTGAAACAAAATTCAATTAGGATGGGTAGATTTAATTAACCCCTCATGTTTTTTCGCCCAACATTATTTAGCAATTTAGAAAATACATCACAATTTTAAACCTCTTTCAAAGCATTTAAACTTTTATTAGGAGGAATCCTAATGCAATACTTAACTTATGATATAATATTACTATTAGAACTTTGCACAAAGAAGGAAAACAATTTGCACGAAAGGTGGGCTTCATGCCAAGGCATTTTCTACCTGCCAACAGGTTTTAAGCAAGAAGTTGGCGTGCGAAAATTTACAAAAAATAAATGTTCAAGCTAACAGTTACAATCTTAACCCTAAAACGTTGTTGATTTTTTATATTAATACATAAATTATATGCATATTTTTACATTATTTACAAGGTGTATCACGAGGCATGGATCGACGGTGATAATTTCTATATACCAAGTAAAATAACAAAAAAAGTTGATTATCTACAAAACTATCAAAAATTGCGGAGCATAAATAAGGGTGTTTAAATTAATAGGTGAGCGCCTCCATAGCCCTACCATTGTTGATCCTTGCCTTTTGATACATCCTTCATAAACTTCTTAAACATGTACAGGGTGTTTGTCCACTTATGTAGATTTCGGTCCGCCTGCGCCTTGGTAGAAAAAATCTAATATTTTTTGTTACAAAAATATATAAAATAAATTAATAAATATTTCCGGACTACTCACACAGCATCACCTAACACCAAACTAAGAAGAAATTGTAGATCGTACAAAATCTGGTCTGGCCTGGACTTAAAATATACTACCTATCGCTAGAAAGCTGACACTTAAGAGATGTTTTTGACAAATATGAAGTCATCCATTCTTAACTGTTTTTTAAAGGCTAGTTCAGTTTTAAAATTAATTTTAACACTAATTTTAGGGTCCATAATTTTGTTTCTAGCAATTAATAATTTACAACAATTAACATAAAATCTAAAATTCTAAAACAAAAAATAATAATATAGAATGAGCATACAAAAAATAAATCAAGTTTAAAAGTTCGAAAGCGAATTATTCTAGAATTTTAGAAAAACATATTTTAAATGAAATCTTAAGACATAGGTGAAATCTATTGGTCTGGTTAATTAGCTGACTACCCCACCGAATCCCAAATTCATTTGCCAACGTTCTACAGGTCACCCTGTATACAAGCTGACCTTTTATTTTCCAAATGCGCAATGCAATGTGACTGCTACTGTCAGTTGCCATGGATACCTGTAAATAAACAAAACTTTCGAAGTAAATGCTTTGATTTATTTTGACTATCATAATTCAACTAATTCTCGCACATCCTTATACAAAATTAACACCAAAATCTCTTCTTCAATTCAAGAGAAAAGTTTTGGTAAAAGAGTATATAGCTAAAATCTGCATGAAGCTCCGATTTGTAGCTTTTGAATATCCCGAGCAAAAAGACAGACATACGCATCGGGAAACTTTAATTTATTATATTAATATATGTTTAAAATAAAATACGTACATTATATAGTACAACGAAAATATTGTACATTAAATATATACTTTATTGCAGTGGCATAGATTAAGCTAAGAAATAAGATAAAAATGTTAAAATAACCTAATTTGTGAATGAGATCTTTTAATTCTGCTTCTTTTATTGCCAGTGTCTCAGTGCTATGTGGGCTTTGTAATGCACTCACCTGATCTAAAATCTAAAATATCGAATATAGCGTGATGCCCATAGTCTGGTAAAGGGTTTAATCTAATAGTTAATAATAATAAATTAATATTATTTTTTCAGAAAATCATTTATAGCTTAAGTTGTCAAGAATCCTTAAAAATTAATTAGAACTAATATGATGTATGCTAAGTCACTACCTATATTCAAAGACATGGTCAAAGAACACTATTTGTCCTGTAGCCACTGAAAGTGTACATTTGTCCCTTATAAAACATTATAATTATGTAGTTTATGTATATATTTATGTTTTATTTATTAGGTTAGATATAGTATGTATATTTACATATATGTAGGTTTATTTTATTTATTTTAGTCACTTTTGTTATATATAATCCTGTAAGTATCTATAATAAATTCATATTTGCACACAGATCCCCTTTAATGTCTCAATGATCCTATCCATTCAAGGTTGTCTGGAAGAGATCGCTCTTGAGCGATAAGACCGCCAATTGTCGCATAGTTTTAAGAAAATTATTGTTATGTTTGTTTTATAATTGTGTGCGCAATAAAGAATTATTATCGTATCTTATTATCTTATGTATTTATTTTGCCTGAACTTAGAGAATCCTGTTTTTCAGGCATAATAAAAGTTTAATAAATAATGTTAATATTTAATGATAATGGAAGAGTAATTTCCTTAAAATAACTGCCACGATATCTTCATAATCACTTAAATAACTTACCCACATTTACCCAACAATACGAACTACTCGTAAGTTGTCTTAACTAAGAAGCTTACATATTCATAACTCTTTGCCGCGTAGTACGTCTACGAGGCTCTACGCCGATGGCTACGAAACTCTACGAGCTACGAAACACGAGTTCAGTAAGTTAAGTTAGCCCGACTTTGCTTTGAAACTGGTACCTAGTGCAGTGTACTTGAAGTCTAGTTTACGAATGTTCTGCAAATTTCCAGAACATTATGCTAAACAACACTCGTTTAAGCGTTGCCTACTTAGACTTAAACGAGTTTAAGTTCTCAGTTCTTACGAGTTCTTGAACGCTAATAAAACGTCCCAGTAAAACAATTCGTTTTATACGTGTTGTTTGTTCCTTCGATTTCTATGCGTAGAACCTAGTGGTATATTTACATGATCTTAGATTGTTCATGATTTGGTAAATTTGCAGGCAGATAATTTAGATTTTGGAATAATTGGAATGTCTGCTTCTCCTTCTTGTCAACTCCAATGGATATCAAGCCTAGTCATAATATATAAAAACAATAATCCATGCATTAAATGTATCCTAGCTGTAGCTGGACTCATCCGCGTTCATTGTATTTTTATGTAGGTAGGTATGCTACATAAAAATACAAGTAATAGCCTATGTTTATCTTAAATATAAAATTACCATTTCACAATGTTAGTAACCGTACTCCTCCGAAACGGCTTAACCGATTATTATGAATGTCATATGCGTACCTATCCAGTATGTCTGAGAATCGGCTACTATCTTTTTTTCATTTTGTAAAACAACGTTTGCTGGGGTCAGCTAGTAAAGATATATTAATTAGTGTTTCAGTATCGTACAAAACATCTTTTTTTCTTCGTTAAACGTAAATAATTTATGTGTAGTTGATTAGGCTGACCCCGCGCTGCGATAGTGCCTGATATATTCGGAGCATTCGCATGCGAGCGGCGACCGTGACCACATTCATCATAATTAATACAGCCGTGCGTTTTCTACTTTCGTTGGCTGCAGCCAGCTGTTTTTGCTGAATATCGCATGACTCAACCCGCGCTCAACTTCGTGCACCGTGCGTGTCCGTAACATTGGGTAATGAAAATGTTACGAATATAGTAGAATGGCCCGAGCAACTTGCCAAGTAGGTATGTACCTACATTGTGTCGGCGAGTCTGCCATCAAAGGCCAGCCACCCCCATACAGTCAATGCAAGTGAATAGACCGCCTGGCACCTAAAAAACCTTCACCGTATTCAGCGCACAATATGCCTAAGCGCAACCAATTATATGGACAATTATCGAGATAGGAAAAGCCGAGCTGTCGAGCAATTTACAACAAAAAAACAAGGACAATGCGAGAGCCATTGTCCGCGCTCAACGGCCGGCGAATTAAAAAACACAATATGCGCCCGTGACAAACAGCGAAGAGGCGGCTGGCTGCCTATAGGCTTTAATGAAAACCTCTCGGGGGAAAAAAAACATCGAAGCGTTCAATTTTCGCCAAACAGTCTGGCGTCGGATAAGCCGGTCGGTAACGGAGCGTCGCGGCCCACAAAGGTTCTTGATTATCGGGACGTCAAAGCGTCATTATCTCCCGCCCACCGTGTTTATTTTTGTGAGATAAAGATTAGCCTAAGTGGAGTGCGATTGGCGGGGTGGGCGTGGGTGGGGCGAGGGCGTGGCGCGCCGCCGCCCCCGCCGGCGCGGCGCCGCGCGGCAGACGGGAGTGCTAGCGCGCCGCGCCGTCATGCCTCTGCAGTTCCCGTGACCATGCTCGACATTAAGAGCTCCGCCGACTACCTCAGTCGCTCCGGCACTTTCACCAACTTCTCCATGCTTTTTGCCGGTGAATATCTAAACCTTCTTTATATTTATAAGTATTTTTAATCGATAAACATAGTATTCCTGTTCTGTATTTTCGTAATTATTTTGTATATCAGTGACTTTTTAGTCCTTATTGCGATTCTGATCGTGTTAAGTGTTCAGTAATGTGTGTGTTCAGATGTGTTGTGGTGTGAAGGGTCCTTTAAAGGTGGTCCGTAAGTACCTTCGGGCGTGATGCAAAATGTCTGGTAAGGTGGATTAAGTCGGCTGTTAGTGAAGGAAATTCTAACTCATCCAAACTATTTTCACAATCATTATTTTTCAGCTAATTTTGATGACTTTAGGTATTTAAGTTCTCATCTACATAATTTTGTTACCTTTTCAAATAATAAAAGTACTTTATGTTACCATTCAAAGAAAAGCTACATATATATTCAGACTTAATAGTACCTATTTAAATGATAATAAAATCCTTTTAAAATAGACGGTATCTGTGTGTAGTTTAAATATGACGGGGATTAATGTAACATGTTCATTTTAAGGTTGCTTGAAAGAGATCGCTCACAGTGTTAACGCCACTTATCCACATTTCTGAACCAGGGTAATTTGATTTATTGTCACTAGTACCCAAAAAAAATTGGTGTGCAATAAAGGGTTGTCTCTGTCTCAGTTCGAGTACCTAACGTTACCCAAATTTGAGATCAAATTGATTAATTAAGTGGTTTTTACTTTTGAATATCCAGTCTAGTTACTGGATCACTCATTTTAGAATAAATTCAATTCAATTCAATTTATTTATTTACCATAACGTTATATTACATAACAGGCAAGTCAAAACATACAACATAAAAACATTTATACTAACATTAGTTATACATAGGTACTTATAATTAAACACTATTATATTATTAACAAGCGGCCCGCCCCGGCTTCGCGCGGTTATTTTATAGTTATTTCCCGGCAATTATTAGATTTTTTCCGTAAAAACCATCATTTAACTACAACGAAAATTTAAAAAAAGAATTAACCAAATTTTCATTTATAATGAAGATAACATGTGCCAAAACAAATAGACACATGTAGACTGAAGGCCAACTACTAGTTTCCGCTAATAAATTAAACTTATTAAAAGAAAAAGAAATAGAATAGAATATTTTATTTGCAAATAAACATGTGTACGTATTGGTTGTTAAAAGGTAGCTTTAGTTTTAACATGTTTCACCATTATGGTATGCAAATGTAGATATTAGCACATATCTACATTTGTCCTAAAAATAAAATAATTTCAGAGATATTACAATAAATACAATCGATATTAAAATAATATGTATTTACTTTCATGTTGTTATCAGATAAATAATAATTAGCTCGAAAATATTAAGCATTACCTCACATAAACATTTAAATTTTATTATTTAAATCATAATTTATAGTATAGTAACACTTATTTATCACTAGCTGTGCCCTGCGGTGCTACCCGCGTTATAATGGATGAAGTACTCTTAACCAACAACATATTTATTTGAATAAAGATTAATATTATTATGTTGATACAACTTAAACAAATTATTTCGACCAAATTAGGTACCATAAACGGTTTTTGTGAGTTAAACTTAAAAGATAGACATATACTATCGCGGACTGTTTTTTAGATCATTAAAAGAGCTATTATTCTTTAATACATATTTTTTGTGTATCTTGAACCGTTTTCACGGCGCACGCAACGGAAGGCTTCAAAGATGAACAATTTCTCCCGTTTTTTACACATTTACCACTATATCTTTGCTCCTATTGGTCGTAGCGTGATGTTATATAGCCTATAGCCTTCCTCGATAACTGGACTATCCAACAAAAAAAGAATTATTCAATTCGAACCAGTAGTTTCGGAGATTAGCGCGTTCAAACAAACAAACAAACAAACAAACAAACAAACAAACAAACTCTTGAGCTTTATAATATTAGTATAGATGAGTTTGCTCTGGAGTATGTAAATATCTAAGTTCTGATAAATATTAAATATTTATGGATATACTACGCGGTGCTTACCAAATATGACATGTGATTTTTACTCCGTAAAAAAGGTAAAAAGGTATTATCGAGGAAGGCTATAATTTTTTTTATAATATATCTCATTAGTAAAGTAGTTATTTATCTTTTAAAATTAGCACGGTCAACCAACTCTTCTGCAATCATTACGTACATATTTATATATACATACTAGCAGACCCCAGCAAACGTTGTTTTGCAAAATTAAAAATATTCTCAGACCTAATGAATATTCATATAAAATTTCATAATATATGAAATTTTATATGAATATACTTATATCATATATAAGTTTCGGAGGAGTATGTTAACTAACACTGTGAAAGGTGAATTTTATTTATAAGATAATAAAATCTATATGTAAACAATAATCTCAGAAACATCAAGTAAGAGATTGTGGTCAAATTAAATATTATCGTTAATAAAAAAACTACTGGACTGATTATAATGTTCTTCTCTGGTTTTATGTGAAATAAAAGTACCTATTACATTCGTAGTCTGTCGGTTTGGAAGTTGTAAATAAAATTTCATTTCATTTCGTTTTATTTGTAATTGGAAATTAATTCATACCAATATTATAAATGCGAAAGTATCTCGGTCAGTTCCTCTTTTTGCAAGATTTTCTAAGAGCCTGAGAAAGGGCATAGGCTACTTCTCACCGCCGGAACATATTATGTCCCTCGGGCCGGCGGCCATGTTTACTCGATCTAAATTCAACATAAGCCTCCCAGCATTCTTCTTCTTTAGGTGCCACTTCATTACTGAAGGTTGGCAGTCAGCTCCTTCAATTTACCTTTGTGTGTGGCGATCCTAAACAGCTGTTCCACAGTTTTGTTGCCAGTCCAATGTCGAATGTTTCGAAGCCATTTTACGTTCACCAACTCTGCGTTTTCCGGAAATTATCCCCATCATGACAGTTTGTAATAGATGGTACCGTGAGTTACGAAGTATGTGACCGAGATATGCTACTTTTCTTATTTTAATGGTCCAGGCTATTTCCACTTTTTTGTCTGTAAGCATAAGCACTTCAACGTTTGTAATCTGGTCCATCGAGTTTACTCCCTACCTAAAGTACCTTTTAGGTATATCAGGCCAATCCAAACGTATAAGAAAACCATAAAAGATTTTTTTTTTCATCTGATGAATATCTTGATTAAATAAATTTGTAAAGTATCAGTTGGTCTTATACCCAGGCTTATTTGCGCCATGCCAATGCGGTCGCCCATCCAAGTACAGACCTCACATAAGGTAGCTTAACTTTATAGGTGAAAATGAAAATTGCTGTTTATGACGTATTATAAAAACTTCTTACTGGATCTTGTTGAAACTAGTTTATTATTAAAAGTTACAACTTTTGCCAAAAAAGTTCGAAACCCCTAAACATTTTTTCTCTCGTTATCTTTCTTTAACTGATCAGAAGAAATCACAAACATTGAAAAATTTAATTTTAATTCATAATCAACATGCAATCCTTATAAATATTAATAGTAAATAAATGTTTTAGCAACGACTAATTCAGAAAATAGTAAACTTAAATATTATTACTAGGGAACCTCCTCTCAAGCATAAATGAAATCGACGAACTAAATAGTTTGCAAGCTATTATCGTACATATCAGCAATTTTGTTTATTAATTTATAGTTATCGTTTTAAAATACAAAAAACACATAAGCTTGTAATTACATTATTCTCAAGAATAAATAGATTTTAATTAGGTATGTGAAAAAAAAATAGTTTTAGGTATATCCGGTCAATCCACACGTATAAGAAAAAAGGTATAGGTTCCTATTTATATACTGAAACATATAATGTGAATGGATACGAGTGCAAATAATGTTGCATTAAGCATTTCATAACTATTTTAACAAATTTTTACCATATTACTAATATTTCAGCTCAGAATAATGAGTGAACGGATTCATTTTTGGATTGAAAACCTTTTTCAGCGGCGTTGTGCATTTTTTGGGATTGGTAAAAAAGTAAAACTCGCGTCAGATCATCAGGTCGTCACGCGGCTTGATCGAAACATGCACAAGTGTGCGTGTGCCTGTTAAACAGCTTGCTTACATCCACGTGAATGTTGACAGCAGGTGATAGTAGGTACTTCTATACTTAATTCGTGCGAAATTAAGCATTCTTAAAATCATAATCAGAAATATACGTTTTTACAAAAGTTTTCACTTCTGCCGGACTTCCGGAGCGCAACCCGTTGTTATGCTTTAATTAGGTACCTATTCGTTGAAAATAAGTAATATTCTATCGATTCATGGATTAGAAAAGCGACATATTCCGTTATGCTAATATTTAAAATACAATTTCAATATTAGTACAATTTTTAGTAATATCTTATCTTATCTTAATAATATATATAAATCTCGTGTCACAATGTTTGTCCTCAATGGACTCCTAAACCACTTAACCGATTATAATAAAATTCGCACACCATGTGCAGTTCGATCCAACTTGAGAGATAGGATGGTTTTTACGGCGAGAAAAATTCGAATAATTTCCGGGAAAATTTTATACCCGTGCGACGCCGGGGCGGGCCGCTAGTATTTTATATAATATGTATTTAATATATTATCAATCAAAACTGGTCGAGTAATGCTTTTCGGATTCGTTGTTGGTTCAGTTCAATATTATTTCAGTACTAAAGTATATCGGTTCCAAATATTGTTGTGAGATCGGTTCGGTCATACGGATTTTAGTAAACGTAAAAGTGCGAATTATTGAGTTAAGTTGTATAATTGAATTATTAATACTACGCTGACCGTCGCTATGGCGCTGTGGCGTATTTCGCCGGCGGGATTTGATCCTGACCATCTTCTTGATGCCGACATTCAATAGACCACTTTAGTAATAACTTGTTTGCCCGCGGTAAAAAAACGTATAACTTTCTTCATGAAGTCAAAGTCAAAACGTTTATTTCCTAAGAAGCCTATGCTTACATGGACAGGTCAACTTAAATCTAATTTAAATAAAAACTAAGAATAATCAAGGAAATAACATAGTCTTGACAGTTCGCTTCAATTTTTTACACTGAGTTGAGAATCGAATAGAACAACTCAGCTTCCATCTCTTATGTTGTTATTATAACAAGATTGGTGTACAACATGGTTACTTATACATTAAACATTTACAAACAAATAAAATATGATATACCTCTATAACATTGAAATAATTTTAAAATCGGTGTAAGAATTTCGTAGCCTTTATTGCAAACAAACAATCAAATCTTTGATCTTAATGATGGCGGATTTAATACGTTATTTAATTTTATTGGTGCTACATATACTTATATTAAAGATATTTATTATTTTTAGTTTTAAGAATAACGAAAGAAAGCAATAGATACGAGTAGAATTTGTTTCTACGCACGCTCATGTCCTAAAGTGATTGCTGGAGTGCTTCATATATTAGCATACCTTTTGTAATTCAACAGACAAATCTAAATCAATAAATATGAAAAAGCTAAATAAAACCTAGTCATAATTATTCTTATTCTTAATTACTTAGCTAAGCCTTCATTTGACCACAATCTCACCTGATGAGAAGTGACGATGTAGTCTAAGATGGGGCATGAAGACCTAGAAGGTAGAAGGCTTCTCCGGACCACAACACAAAACAATCGTTTTAAGAACTGGCCCAGCCCGGAGTGGTGACAAGCGGCGGCCGATTCGTACCACCAGAGACTGTTTTTAGCACCACGCAGGTCACGTGTGCATTCAGAGGGTTGACACTCACGCAAGTGAACAGAAAGAACCTCCAAAAAACAAAATTGCAGAATCCAAACGTGCGTGAAACGATTTCTTCGTGTTTCGTAATGTGGTCCGGAGAAGCCATCTACCTTCTAGGTCTTCATGCTCTATCATATATAAGACCACATCATCACTTTAAATCAGGTTAGATTGTGGTCAAATGAAGGGTTATCTGTGTACCATAAAAATAGCAAAATTGGCGATGTAATCCATTATTGACACAGCCATTCCCGTTGGCTTACAACCCGACGCATTGGGTATTAGGGATGACAGAGGCACTTGTAAGCTTTCAGCCTCTTATGACACCTCGGGGCCTAATAGCCTGCGAGGGGAGAATGGCGCTCAAGGACCTCCTGAATTTTGGTCGGGTTGTATCAATCTATGCAATTTATCCATGTTGTCGCTTCAGTTTTGTTAAAACTAGTGTGTGTGTACATCTACATAAATAAATAAATAAAAATCATTTATTCAGGTCAAAAATACATTGAACTTAACTAATACGATACGAAGACACTACCGAAGCTTTACAACTGTGTGGTAGTGTAAATAGTGTTACATAATTACGACATTTCTTTTAAATTTTTTACTTTGGTTTATTTTTACATTTGGTATGTCTATTTTTTCCGTAACTCCGTAAATGTGGTATATTCAGGTATCTTCACCTAAATATAATCACTCTATTACTGAAAACTGTGTGAGTACACCGCTGATGGTTTAATAAAACCTAGGAAAGCGAATAAGAGCTATATTCGGGGTGGATTTTTGAGAAGGACCATATAGGGCAGATTTATTACCCGTTGTAGATACAAGGAAAAGTTCTTAAGATACCATCTTATGGATGGATTCTAAAGATATTTTGAAATGCATTGCACTGCACAAGTTTCGATTAAAATTACAGACAGCTAGAAAAAATTTAAAACAACAAAACCCTTTTTTTATCTTAATTGCTCCCATTTCATTGTAGGAAACAAAAGACTATTTTGTTTTTTGCTGGATAAGCCTTCATTTGACCACAAACTCACCTGATGTAAAGTGACGATGTGGTCTAAGATGGGACATGAAGACGTAGAAGGTAGATGGCTTCTCCGGGCCACATTACGACGAACACGAAAAAATCGCTTCACGCACTGGCCCAGCACGGAGGGTGGTGACAAGCCGCGGCCGAAGCCTACCACCAGAGACTGTTCTTAGCACCACCCGCAGGTCATGTGTAAGGATTCAGAGAGTTACCACTTACGGACGTGAACAGACAAAACCTCCAAAAAGATAAACCTCTATAAGGTCATCGAACGTTTAAATACCAGATATTGCCAAAAACGTTCGTCGGTAAGAAAGTCAGACTTTTACATTGGCCAAACATCATCTTTTGAGCTGGCAGAAACAAATAAATAAATAAATAAATAAATATTTCCGGACTACTCACACAGCATCACCTAACCCCAAACTAAGCAGAGCTTGTACTATGGGTGTTAGGTGACTGATATACTACGTAGATACATTTTTTTTTTGTAAATACATACATAATGATACATAGAAAACACCCAGACCCGAAACCAGAGATTGTAGATCGTACAAAATCTGGTCTCCCGGCGGGAATCGAACCCGCAACCTCCTGAGCCTCAGGCGGACGTTCGCCCACCGAGCCACAGAGGTCGTCAATAAGTAGGTAATAGACATTTTAAATGCATAATTCAAATGCATTTCGGATATTTTCACTATATTTTTGTGCTGACAAAGTTAAACTTTTGCTGCAATTTTTATAAGTTACTTTACATACTAATTTATGTAAAGGAATATTAACATATACTAAATTGTACCATTGTACATTTGTTTTTCTATGTTTTGTTGTATTTCTATTTCCCTGTGTGTACAATAAAGTGTTTTTGTATATGTATAACATAGGGGATATTAACAAGTAAGTCTTTCGCTTCCGAACGGACATATTTGAGGGCAACCTATCTCCAGCAGAGAACGTCCTACGGCTGAAGTAATGAATAATGGATGCAAGTTAATTTATCGGCTTTTACATACTTATAACAAAAGCGAGTAACTTTTGTATTAATGGAGACGGCGTCCATTTTAAGTAATTTAATCCAAATTTTTAAGAAGCCATCTTCTAGGTCTTCATGCTCCATCTTAGACCACATCGGCACTTTACATCAGGTGAGATTGTGGTGATTATTTTTATTTTTATGAAATCTTTAACAGCAGATTTCTTAAAAACTTTAGAGTATCTCAAAATTCAAAAAGTATTATAATATTATAATATATAGTATTATAATATATGAAATTATTTGTCATAAAAGTGTTTATTTATTTATTTTGCCTTTAATCAAAACCAGTAACAAAAAAGTCCACACCTATTTATTCCACTGTAATCTTTGTGATTAATATAGATAGTAGAATAAGGGTGTATATTTTGCAAACGTACATTTTCACTCTTTTATATATAATTGTATGTATATTTTGTAAGTGTACAACTTTTTATTTAAATATTTATTTAAATAAAAAGTTAAGGTCTTTTACAGAATTCTACTCAACAAATTAAGTTATACATAAAACTTATTTGCCAAAAATTAAACCAACTTCAAAAGAGAAACTGGAAAGTACAAAATAAATTAACTTTACAAATCATTTCGACATTATAAGTGATAATTAAAAGAAACATAAACAATTAAATAATTAAGTATTTAATAATTTTGAATTCGGTGCCAAGTAAAACAATAACTAGATATAATATAGGTACCTAACATCAATCTTTTTCACAACTCAAACCATAAGGTATTAGTAGGAAATTAACTCTAAATATCAGTCAATTCGCGGTATATCCGCGCACGCATTTTAATTTGGGTCCTAAATGCTGTTAATTGGTATGTTATTTTGACATATCTATTGATATTGTGTATAGTGTAGGTAAAATTGTATCTGTTACTGCATTAAGTTTTTTGTAGTATTTACTTGGCACCGACCTCAAAATTATTAAATACTTAATTATTTAATTGTTTATGTTTCTTTTAATGATCACTTATAATGTCGAAATGATTTGTAAAGTTAATTTATTTTGTACTTTTCAGTTTCTCTTTTGAAGTTGGTTTAATTTTTGGCAAAAAAGTTTTATTTCACAATTTTTAGAGATTACTCTACTAAAATATACCTTATAGAGTTCCTTTGACTGTCCTTCATTTTCATCATCAGACCCCTAATATCAGTCAAAACCCATTTAGATGAACGGTCTCAGTAATATAAGTTAATCAAGCCCAAACACAAAGTACTTGCTGTAAATCGTTGAGTAGTTCCCTCGACCGCCTTCCCTCCATCATCAGATCAACAGCAGACCTTCATTAATAAAACGGCTTTAAAATTCATTATATTGAATAATATTAAGGAACGCACAAGTCGGAAAACAATATTAACAAGAGTTTCCCTCAACTTCTTCAGGATTCCACCACCAGATCCAGGTTTCCTTACAATGGGACCACCCTTGGGATACTCCCTTTCCAACAAAAAAAGAATAATCAAAATCGGTTCATAGCCGAAAAAGTTATCCGCGGACATACATAAAAAAAATAATATATATACATTCGAATTGAGAAACCTCCTTTTTTTTGAAGTCGGTTAAAAATAAGGTTTATTTTACAGTTTTAATTAAAATATAGATGTTTCAGAAGAGAGTTTTATATTTAAAAATAACATGGGTATGGTGCATGGGGCGAGTTTTCTCAACAATAAATAAATAAATATTATTTATAATTTTCAGATGCCTCGTACAAGAGCACATGGTCCACACATGCCACGTCACAAGGATCACAAGGTTAGTAGTCACCATCATCATTATCACCCTATTAGGGTTCCCACTGCTGGGACGCAGCGACTTCTCCCTTGACGAGATAGATTAGTCCTTAATTCACCACGCTGGCCAAATGCGAGTTGGTGAATGTCAAATGTTCTTCAACACTTGAAAGTTTGCAGCAAATGACGGTTTTTCTCACGTTGTTTGCCTTCACCATCAAAGCTCACATGATTTTTTTAACAAATAAACTATTAGACGGCATGATTAGAACCCATAACTATCGGAATGAAAGTTGATAGTGCTCACATAGCAAACACGGCTTTTAAATAATTTTTTCACTTTTAATATCAGACTTATAGAAGGTTAATAAATCGTTTGAAAAAAACGTTATTCATAAACCTTAATTCGTGTCAAATCTGTTTAATAACAGTTGAATTTATTGAAAATTCAATAAAAATACTCATCAAAATAATAGCCGCACAATAATGCTTATTGTGTGTTTTAGCTAATTAAGAAATATAAGTTTTTATGAATATGGGGGTAAGTAGCATGTTTTCCAGCAACATTAAGGTTAAATATACCAACAAACGCATAACGCAAATACAACGCTAAAATAGGTATTGGAAAAAAAATCCAGCTAGCGCGTTCAAGTAAAGAAACTCTGAAGCATTACCTACATATAATATTATCTATTATAAGTATGTCACCGGAAAATAAAAGGAGTCGTAAATCAATAAATTTCCTAGTAAATTGATAAACGGAAAATCACTGCGGCTGAGTGTATTATTTTAAAGCTCTTGCGTTTAGTTAATTGATCAACTGAATGACGGCTAGGACGTAATTTCATAAACTGACATCTATTCGTGGTATTTTCGGTGCAAAGTCTATTGATTAAAATAATAAAATACTCATCTGCCTTCTTATTGTCTTCAACAGTATTTAGAGCATTAGTATTTCATATATAATTACTTACAAAACTACATACCTTTAGTATGTACTATTCAACGTTCAATTCAGTAAAATGTGTTTCAAAACTGTGGCTACGGAATAATTATAATATAGGATTTTGAATAAAATTTCGTCTTCTATTAGATTCTAACCTGACCACTCCCTGCAAGGAACTAAACGTTTCGACTTTGACTTCTAAAAATAACTTAAGATATACTATAAGTATTTTGTACATGATATTTATATCAAAAGAAATATCTATACTTACCTAATCTCACAAACTTGGGCCACACCCATATAAAATAAAACTACCAATTTGAAATCCCGAACTGTTCATTTTCAGCGCAATTTTAAAATATGACGTCACTTCATTTCACGCGCGAAAATCAAAACAATGGGGCCCTAAAATGACGCACGCGACGTGCAGCCAACCGTAAGGCGTGCGCCGCACACGCGCCGCCGCCAACTTAACAATACAAACTTAATTTTTTGATTGACACTTACAATATTTCGATAAGTGATGCAATATTTTGATGATTATCATTTTACGGAACGAAGTTATTATGTGCATGCTTCGGCTGAGTCGTCCTTTTGTTCGCGACAGAGGAGTAGAAATTAGGTACATCACAATTGCATGCTGATTATAGTTAAGAGATTTAAGGTTTTTTTTTACATAAAAATTTTGGGTTTTAGCTTCTGACTTCAAACTAACCAGTAATAAGTTAATTACCAGTTTCAGTAGTTTCTAGTTAATTGGCAGAAAATTGAGCAAATCGATTTAACTAGCTTAATTTAATTTATTAATAAAAATACATATTTTGCAAACAATGACATAGTACCTACAATGATTAAAATAAACTATATCATCAGCGAATAAAATAAAAAACATTTATACTAAGAGCAAACTGTTAACTGTTATGACGTATTAATTTCAAATTTGGGATATAATTCACAAAATACTCCCATGGGGTTGTAGCGGCGTCGACCGTAACGCCATCTACCCTCAGACACTACCCCAGACAGCCGTGACTACCCGGACAATAGTCACGAGCGATTTAACCGACGCTCCCTTGGGTTCTATTATTGATGCTATTATTCTTGTAGGTAACTGTTCGATATTCTATGATGTCAATATGTTTTTTAGACATGAGTCGAGATTATCATCCAAATTTTTATATCCCAATCAAAAACAAATCCTTAAATTTATTTTATTTTTAAATGAGATATCATTAAAAATATGCTCCGATAAAAAAGTATAAAATAAGTTTAGTTAGAATCATTAAACTCATATATTTTTTTAAACTTTGACTACATAAAACATTTTATCTTTCTACTAACCAATATCAAATGCCTGTTTTATCAATCATCCTTCTTCGCGATACTTTCTAATACATACTTGCTAACATAATATAATGCTAAGATATCTTATACATATATGCGTGATTTAACCTCAATTCGAAGTTCCTACGTTGTTGGTCGGTACAAAAAAATAACTAGCCCTACAAAACGTGAAATAATCGTTGTAGTTATTTTGCGTGACCGCCCCGACCCTTCGCCCCAAACGAACTTTAAATAACTTCGCTATCCATAAACTAAACACCATTTATAAACGCGTTTTACGCCACCTCGGTCGTACTTGGCTGAATTTTTTCCGGTTCACTTGATTTCATTAGCGGCATTTTAGCGCTCGGAGTTCTAGAAATATTATTTGAAATACTGACGCACAGTCTGGCGTTTCATAGGATTTGATTATTTTTTTTTGCAATTCGAACGCTGCTGTCGGTTCTTTATAATTAAAATGGTAAAAAAACTCGATACGCGCCAAATGATTTCGAACTAAAATTTGTTTTTCAAACTTTTTATGAAAGAAAGATGCGGTGTTATTAGTTTTAATTACAACATTTATGTATTTCACGCCTATATAACTTAAGCTAAAATTGATTTCATCTAGTTCTCACCAACGCAAAAGTCAAAGTAATTATGTAGTCAAGCGACGATGACGAACGAAAACTAGCCGTTTAATGAGTAAAACATTATTTTGTGACATTTAGTGAAATATTTTCTTTTAAGCATTCTGGTATTTCTTTGAATAGGTTAGAGCTAAGGATTATTCGTAGACATAATTACTGTGGTTAGTTGTATACGCATATTATTTATCTACTTTTACAGATGACTTTATAATTAACTAGCGGCCCGCCCCGGCTTCGCGCGGGTAATTATTCAAATTAGAATAATTTGCAATAAATTAAAATTGCGACTATAATTTGAGATTTAAACTATCCTATCTCTCAAGTTGGATCGAACTGCACATGGTGTGCGAATTTTATTATAATCGGTTTAGTGGTTTAGGAGTCCATTGAGGACAAACATTGTGACACGAGATTTTTATATATTAAGAAGAAGATTTTACCTACTTTCCTCCAAACGCTCATCGCGATATATCATCGCTCTAAATCATTAATTAGTATTATCATCAATTTTACTGGGTACATACAGCTTACGTTTCTATAAAAAAACAATGTGAGTCCCCTTTTCTTTGTCTACCCCAAAGTTGAACAGAACTAAACCCTGTAAGTTTTATTCAGATTTTGGCGTTTCGAGGTAGTATCTAAACATTTGAAGAGCCATTCCGCCCGCCCTCGCTAACTAATACATAGAACCTCCGAATTCCAAATTATATTCATCGCATCTCTGTCTAACCGTACACCGCGCCGCGCAAGCTCTTGCCAAGGCACTTCCGTCCTCACCGCATTGTAATAAGGAAGAATTACTCGCTATTACCCCGGCTGTATCCTCGTTTTCACATCACGGACGCGCAAAACAATAGGGTGCTTACTGCTTCCCTCCGACGCCTGAAGCGGTTTTCCCTCCATCTTCCGCCTCACTCGCTCGCAGTGATCTTTAACGAGAGGGAAGGGGATGGGACGTCGGGACAAAAGGCACTTTCAGCTAATTTGGCCCATTGCCGCCGTCGCGCTTTCTCCCGCTTTTTTATTTCATCAGAGACTTGAAATATTTGTGTTCCGAATTTGAATAATGCTGGAATATCAGAGGTCGATGTGATATCCTTTGTAGTGATTTTCGAAGGCTTTTCTAACATGCAAGAGTTTTAAGGAGCTATTTTCAGAGAAAGAAAAAACATTAGTTTTGTTTTATATGTTAATTAGATCCTTTATCGTTCACATATATACAGAAATCTGAGTCTTATGACTTTTCCACGCTTTAATCCAATCATAAACTTATATTTATTTTTAGGTAGATATTACCTTAAATGAAATGCGCACATTTTAATAAGCTTTAACGCAGCTTATTAAAAAGTGAAGCGTTGTTTATTGAGTTTCAACTTCTCACATTGAAACGGCGCTAAATCGATCAACCATAGACATTGAGGAGTCTCAACATGAGGAAACCCTCATGTTGAGACAACGATTATTCATCTATTAAACTTTTACGTTACGTTTTAAAGTTAAAGTTACGTTTTGAAGTTACGAATAAGTTGAGAGGTAATAGGTTAGCGTGGTTTGGACATGTTATGAAAAGGAACGAAAGTCATTTTACGAGAAGAGCGTTAGATATGAAAGCGGATGGATATGTGAGAAGAGGGAGGCCAAAGAAAAGATGGATGGACTGTGTGAAAGAAGATATGTATAATAAAGGAGTGAGTGCTGAGATGACGGGTGATAGAGGGAAATGAAAGAAAAACACATGTTGTGCCGACCCCACATAGTGTGGGACAAGGGCAGGATGATGATGAATCTTTAAATAATTTAAAATTCCAAACATAGACTTAGTAACAAAAACCGAACCGACGGAAATTGACGGAATTGGAAGGAAAAATAAACATTAGAACAACTCTGAAATATCACTGTTATATACCAGTTAGTTAGTTTTGGCACAATAACCTAACAAATATAAGTACATCAAATCATAAATCACTTGCAGAATGTAGAAATATCTCTCTCTCTCTCTCTCAGTAGTCGGTCCCTCATGTCTGAGGATCGTGGTCAGCATCGGAGTTACATCGGGAGCGGATAATCTGTCTCCATCGGGTTCTGTCAATCGCATCTCTGACAGTGTCGTAGAATTTGGAGGATGATGGAACCTTCATCTGATCTGTCCATCGAGTTGGTGAACGTCCTCGGGATCATTTCCCTTCGGTGTTACCAACGACAATCAGTTTCTCCAGACCCTCTTCGCACTGTGTGGCCGAAATATGCAAGTATTAGCTGTCGGCATATGGTGGACAACCGAAACTTTATAAAAGTCAAAGTCAAAAGTATTTCCGTAGAAGCACATGGCCCACATGAACAGGTCAACATTGAAACAGGTGATTGTATTCCAAGTCATGCCAGAATTGATGCATTGTAGAAATGTAGATACTTATTTATTAAAATGTATGTAATTATATCTGATACATCAGTCACCAACAACCAAAAGTATCACGTTCTGCTTAGTCTAAAGCTTAGACCCGAGCCTTAGTCAGTGGTTCCTAATCTGGGAGTAATTATACATATAATGAATGTCTTCAAGTTTTGTAAACACGCAAATAAATATTAAATAAAGACCATTATTTAGGTCAAAATGGTAACGGACCCAAAAAGGTTAGGAACCACTAAGTCTAGAGTATTAGAATTTTGAATTTTGAAAACAATGAAATCTCTGAAAATGTCAATGTCACAAGAAAAAAAAGTGACAACCAAGAATTCTAAACATCTACACGTGTTTAGAATTCTTGATCACTTTTTTAACTTTAATTTTCAATCTTAATTTTTATTATATATTAATGTCACTTCATTGATAGTAATATCTAGCTAGCCAATCGTATTTTGTTATCTCTCTACTTTCTCCTCTTACGTGATTTCACCATTGACGGCACAAAACTATAGATGTATAGCAAAAATTTAATATGTCACACTTGAAACCTGTTTTTAGTTAAAATTTTCTGAGTTATTTCTGTCCGAGTTGTCGCTTTGCCTTTTGTATCAATAATACCAAAGCAGTAAAACATTTCTATATTTGTTTTACTGAATATTTTTATTTAGGAAGAATATTGTGCAGTGTAACGCAGTGCTGCGCGCTGTTCTGTCTGAGGCCTTCAGCAATCCAGCTCTGTGCTAGATCTATCTCTTACATCTAGTACATATCTGTTACAGCACAGCTGAGTGGTGACCTTTTTGCTACATTGTCACCATGTTAGTTTAAGATCTATCTCTTACGTCTAGTACATATCTGTTACAGCACAGCTGAGTGGTGACCTTTTTGCTACATTGTCACCATGTTAGTTTAAGTTTCTTTTATGTCATTCGTTCAAATGTGCAAATAAACATATATTTTACTTACTTAATTTTCGGCGGTGTTACTAGTATCTTTTATTTATCTATAACATAATATATTTTTTATATGATCTAAAGTATTGGATATCGTTCTGAAAATAAGTTTGAACTTTTATATTTTTTGCACAAATTGACTAGTCTGCTGCTACTCATAAAGCTGGATTATGCGATGGACATCACAAACGCGATTCTGTCGTTGTTAACATAAAAAGTACAAGATTTTGAAACGGACAATAGAAACATTTGATTACAAACAAACAAAAACGTCAGGTCTCTGAATAAAGACTTTTAACTCTTTGAAATCTAATTAAATTTCTAATAATTGAACTCTTGCTTGAAGCATAAGTTAGTCAGTGTAAAGTTAAATAAAATGAAAATGATTCTTAAAAAGTTCTCAGTTCAACGCCATTTTGAGTCCATTCCATGAAGAAACATTTTTGGATATATCCCTCAATTAAACCTTTTGAAATTAAGTCTTTGATAATTCAATCCAATTTCCTATAATTGAAATCTAGCTTGAAGCATAAGTTTGCTAGTGTACTACTCAGTTGAACGCCATTTTGCGTCCATTCCATGAAAAAACAAGTCTTTGATTTATATTCCCGTTTTAAAAACATCATCTGAATATCGATAGGACGCATGACAAACAAGAACATTAAACCAATAAGTGAAATGTAAGAATCCCCCTCGGTGACGCCTCTACGTGTCGCCGGGGTCTTTGATGTGGCGCAGCGAGTTATCCAAATTGTGGTTTAGACGCACACCCCTCAATTTATATTAAACTGCTGTTTATGAGATTTTAACCGCTGGGGTATTGTGTTTTTGATGGCTTTGTATGACAGACGAAACTGATTTTAATTAATGTATGCCCTTTGGTGGTATCTCTTACCCTTGTGACTGATCCTCGCCTTTTCGCTATCGTCTAGTACAAATATTATACGTACAATTCTATGTAACATATGTATGTATTTACAAAAAAAAATGTAACGATGTAGATTAATAGTCACCTAGCACCCATAGATCAGGCTGTGTGTTTAGTCCGGAAATATTTATTTAATTAATTGTCAAAAAATGTTTTAAAAGGGATAGAAGATACCTATCGAATAATAAGCTTTATGTTATATTTTATATTTTTATGGCTCTTTGCACACCTACACGTGGTCTGGCCATTAAAATGTCCCTCCTTGAAGACGCTCCCACGTCAGCCCCCGCTTACCGCTAACGCGTAGTTTTGGCCGAAGCCTTATGTCATCAACGCGAGTATTAGGTGTTTCCTACAAGTTAAAATCTCCAGAACATTAAGGCCGTCTAAGGCATCGGATACACATACTTTTATAGACTCGAGTACCTACGTGACATACTATAGAGTTACGAGTTCATGGAGTGCTGCTCTCTGACAAATCATAATAAGTTGCTGTTGTGATGTATGCGTCTACCCTATACGATGTATCTCAACTTAGATAGATACAATGCTTATATCATTTGTAACGTGTCAAAGTCAAAGTCAAAACGTTTATTTCCTTAGAAGCACATAGCCTACATGGACAGGTCAACTTAAAATTAATAAAACTAAATTGCTTAAATAACAAATATCAAGGAAATAACATTGTCTTGACAGTTCGCTTCAATGTTTTATACTGAGTTGAGAAGCGAATAGAACAACACAGCTATATCAGTTATTACAATTTTGTAGTTATTACAATTTTGGAGTTCTTATTTATAGGTAACTATTATAAGTTTAACATTTACAATGTACCTACTAGACAGAATAAATCGAGACTTAGAAGAGCTAACACCTTTTCATTCGAGCGCCTAAGCGCCTAGCGCACCGGCCATACCAAATAAATTTGCTTGCATTGACATTCCGTGTGTATAGTATTGAATTGTAATTGATTTATTATTTCAAACTTGATATTATGACTTAGGACATTTGGTATTGACTAAGTATTTATATAATCATATTGATTAATTGATATTGATTATAGGTATCTTGAAATACAGAAATACTTTGTGTAAGACCAGATGTAATTGTGGCGTATATTTTTTAATAAATAAATGACTATTAAATTAAAGTTAGTAAGAAAATAAAATTTTCTTTTTAGTTTTAGTAATGCTAATCTGCAAATCTTTTAGTAGTGCTAATCTATCGTTTAACTGGATCAATTTGTTCACGCATCGTTGAAATTTGTTTATAATGTCTTTAGCATCCTTATTTATGCCATGGAATTTGGATGTGGGCTTTGCCAATACTTGCCAATCTGAGACTTGAGTAGAATAAATATTTATTTAAAACTCACAATTACAAATAATTTTCTAAAATCATACAGAACTTATTGGCAGCACATTGCTTGGTGCTGTGGTGCTTAAGTTTTTAAAAGTAGAAGCGTTTTGCGAATACTGTCAGGCAACGAGATAGTCCTGCTAAAAACCGTTTTTACAATAAATAGTGTAACTCACGATAACTTTGAAAGAGAAACAAGAAAATATACAAAATAAATATCGTTTATTTTAGACACAAGTCCATATTTACCGATACCGGGACTGCGGTATTTGATTTAGTATCGTGAGCTGGAAATATTGCGAATGTGCTATAAAAATAATATTCATTCAGGGCTCAAGTTTCACTTGTATTTAATAGTGCTGTTTTTAGTTTTTATTTTAATAAAAGGTCCCCAAAAGGCTTGTTATACAAGCATTTTTGTAATAGTTATTATAGACATTATACGAACACCAAAATTGCAATAACTATAAATGTTAAAAACTGATAAAGCTGTGTGGTTCCATTCTCTGCTCAACTCAGTATAAAAATTTTAAGCGGACTGTCAATGCCCTGTGCTTTTAATGAAATAAACGTTTTGACTTTGAATTTGTTAAATTTGACTGAATAGTTGTCAGAAAAAGATACCTACTTAACATTGGATTAACGTTATAGATTAGTCGTCTTTTTGGTTTTGTAGAAGATGCAATAAACCAAGAACTCTTATGGCGTTGTTCGGGGCGTAAGAATTTTGTCATAGCCATCATCATCACCAAGTGCGTGGAAGTGAATGTCACATGTCCTTCAAACTCTTTCAATTTCTCAAAACATGCCGGTTTGTTCACGATGTTGGCATTTAACGTTAAAGCACGTTTTTAAAGCGCACATAAATTTCACAAGAGGTTAAATCCAGAGGTGCGTGGCGGGGTTTGAACCCACAACCTTCGAAAAAGTCAAATGTGCTCCCACTAAGCCAACACGGCTTAGCTTCTTTACTATACTTTATTTTACCGCGACATCAGACGTTATACAGCGCTATCTGGTTTTTGTAAACATCTCTACTATCCGTCTCTCAACTTGTATACAGAGTGTTCTGTCTTTTATATTGTCTACGTTAATTTCAATGTGCGTTAATTGTTTAATCGTGGACAAATATGCAATAAATCTAAATTTAAAATTTAAGAAAAGCACCTAAATCCTATGCCTTTATTTCCTTAAGTTTTTTTAATATATTGTGTAATGTGCACGCGATGCGCTTTCATTTGATACCCCACTCGAGTAAATTAGCGGATTTTCGGTTTTCCTTACCCACTCTAACCCCCATAACTTTGAAATGGCACTGATCTTCATGAAACATGTCTAAGAACACTAGCGCCAGACTCACATTTTATACTTATATATATATATATATATATTATTATTTTTTCATTTAGTTTTTTTTTTGTTTGAAAGGTGAGCTTTGCGCTTGTTTTCTTAGACAGTTAGATCGAAATCGGTAGACCCGTTTAAAAGTTATGGGGGGTGAAAGTGGGGAAGAAAAAACAAATATACTTGAGTATAATGAAAGCGCATAATGTGTGAATTTAAGAATAATTACTTTTATAACTCAAAATAACTCCTTACAGGCGATTCAGCAACAACCGTGAGGTTTACGAAAATATATGAAATTAACATTTTAACTTTATACCCAGCAAAAACATTATTTTAACTTTAATATCCATTTCAACGTCCACACCGCCTGTACACTTTGTTTGAACAGTTCCGGTTCACTACACAATAAGCTACGTTATTGATCACCCGTAACCTGATCTCGAATATACTCGTATAAAACTATGCGACTTGTTTGCACACCTATCGATCCCAAACGAAAGTGTCAGCCCACTGCCCGAATTAAATGAAACAGCCAGGACAGTAATAATATTCGAACTCGAATTTCGAATTTCAGTTTTCGAACTGTTCTGTTGGCAATACTTGATTGACCTAAATGTAAAATTGACCGTATAAAAGAGGTTGGTTTTATTAGTGAAATTATGTTGGTGTTTGAATTTCAGTGTCAATCAGTTGGTACTGCTTTATGGACCTAATTCGGTTTTTAGAAATGTATTGTCATAAAGCACAGTTCAGTTCAATATCACTTGCAATGACTTTAAATTAATTAAAGCTATGTTTAACTTAAGTATATTTTAGAACAATAACTCGTAATTTAAACAAACGTTCGAAGTGTTCGCACACTTCTTTTACTTAGGTTTCAGTAAATAATCTTCATCTTTTATTTCGATGGCGGTCTTGACTGGCTATAAGGCCTTCAACAGCCAATGTCCTTATGTTTTGGAAGACATTGTTGATTCGATAAGATTTTCAACCATAAAACAATGGGAGTCGAGTTATCAAAAATACTTTATATCCCAACAATCAAAAATCTTAATAAACAAACAACGTCTCTGGTCTTCGGCCGCGGCTTTTCACCACCCTCCGGGCTGGGCCAGTGCGTGGAACGAGTTTTTCGTGTTTCGTTATGTGGTCCCGAGAAGCATCTAGATCTTCATGCCCCATCTTAGACCACATCGTCACTATATATCATTTGAGATTGTGGTCAAATAAAAGCTAATCAAGATAAAAAAAAAGTTGATCATTGACACTTAAAAACTTCATAACCCTGAATAAAATGTGAGATGGATATATAATCAGTAAATAATAATGTGACTTACAAATAAGTCATACTTAGTTCAGTTCAGTTCAGTTTTTTGTAATTGGATTCTGCGCTTAAAGCGACAATTTGCCAGTGTCGAGTTAAATCTTAATATATATAAATCTCGTGTCACAATGTTTGTCCTCAATGGACTCCTAAACCACTTACAGGTCCAGAAACATTAAATGGGACAAAACCCTCTTTAAAATTAATAAATCAAGAATAAAAAAAGCTTGTTTTTGTTATTGCATAAGTGTTAATAGTCCATTTTATTTCCGCAAGCTGACATAACAGGGTTTTATGCAGAATTCAACCATTGAACCCGCGACAAAAGAATCCACCCATCTTGTTGCTAATCAAGGACGACCTATCTCCCTTCTAAATTTCGTGCCCCAAAGCCAATTTATCAGTAGTTTAAAAAAAGATATACCTAAAACCAAAACTATTTCCACGAAAACCAATTCGCGCAAAAACCAGTCAACTATCGTCCCCACCCACTCCACCGTGAAACATGAAATCAAAAATACACCCGAAATCAAAGCACTTTTCACAATGTTGCTCTAACACTAACTACCCGTGAAATCCTATTGAGAGCTTCAAAGAAATCTAATCCTCCATAGCACAAGCACGTGAATTCCATCTTTAGTGGCACAGCTTAGGATTGGAAACCCTTTGGCTGTGTTTATCGCCTGGGGCCTTTGTTCACCCCAATAACAAAATGGGCAATATTGTCATCGCGGATTTCTGATGAGCCCGGTAATTAAGAAGCGATTGACGAGGGTACATGTGGGATAGTCGAATGAATATATGAAAAAAGGAATATTGCGGGTATTTAGGTCATTTCTAAAACTTATATGTGGAATATTCGAATGCATATATGAAAAAAGGAATATTGCGGGAATTTAGGTTATTTCTAAAACTTCCGCCTTCAGTTTAATCCAGTTTCACATATTATGTGCCTGTGTCTCTGAGAGTTGTGACGTTTCATTTCATAATTATAAAAATTCTAGTTGGCCCGCAAAGGCTTTGCACAGACTTAAAACTCTTCCTATTTAACTTTACTCTACATAGAGCTGAATATCGCACAAAGATTCGTTCGGTAGTTTTTGAGCTATATACAAAAATCTAAATTTAAAATTTAAGAAAAACCCCCGATTCCAATCCCTTAATACAATACGATGTAGGTAGGTACATATATAGATAATTTTTTAATACATATTACACACCCAGACCAAGGAGAAAGTGTTAGCAGAACATGACACTTGACCCCACCGCGGGAATCGAACCCGCTAGCTCTTGCACCCTAAGCGGACCTCCGCCCACCGCGCCATTGAGGCAGTCAAAATTACATCAATAAGAAAAATAATGAATGACGTAACGACAAAAGATGAAAACCGCCAAATTACCGATTGAATCGAAAAAACAGCAAATTGCTGAACAATAAATAATTTCCCAAATTGTGAAGATACTTTGTTTCTTCTGATGGGTTTTTGATGACAATTATTCTTTGAGCTATTGCCGTGAAGCGGGAAAAAACGCTTCGATAAATGGTCTTATCGTAGAAGCAAAAATATATGAAAAAGTCACAATGTTATTGAGCTATTACTCTAACCTAACAAAATTACGAAGTAACGAAACTCTTTTGTTTAATCATCATAATTGTACACTAGCGTATTTCTAGTTACTTCCACTTTTAAAGCGGTGAAATGTTTCTACCCTCTTCCGCCTGAAACTTATAAAATAACAGAATAATAAAACTAAAATTAATTTACCATGCAAATAAATACCTAGTATTTTTTTAGTACATCATTAATCGTATATGTATACGTAAACTAGCTGACCCCAGCAAACGTTGTTTTGCACAATGAAAAATATATATTAACTGTTTCTCAGACCTACTAAATACACATATAAAATTTCATAATAATCGGTTAAGCCGTTTCGGAGGAGTACGGTAACTAACATGGAAATTGTATATACAAGTACAACATAAAAAAAAAATTCCTAAATTTAATCTTGAAATAAAAATAATAAGGTATTAATATTCAAATTATCAAAGATAATATAAATCTTAATATATATAAGATAACTTTAAGCGTGGTCAGTAGTTGGATCGGTGACCGCTCGGACTGCTACATTCTGCACAATTTTTTTCTTTTTTTTTCTTTGTGTTTAATTTCATTACAATAAGTGAATAAACTTTATATACCCAGAACCTTTGGTGTATGAGTGGATCCAATACTTATCAAAGTAATCCTATTGCGTATTTATCTGTTCTCGAACAACTATTTAAATTAATTTCTTTTAATGTAATGTAAATCAAATGTAATATCACTTTCTTTAACAAAAGATAATATATTATTTGTTGTACTAAAACTGGTGTTTTTTTCAGGTTATGGCACCAATTCGCTATCGGCGATGTCGAAATCGACCTTGGACGCGCATTCGCACCTCCGTCAACCTGGTAAGACATTTATAAATATATTATATTATATTATCTCCTTCTAGCACATATCTTCAAGTGTTGCCATGCCACTAACACCGACCGGCGCGGCGGCGTTAAAATGTTGCCATTATCTTTGTATCTTTGTTTGTAGGATCTGACCATGGGAAACTTAACACAACCTTAATAAAAATATAAAAAATACCTGAATCCAGACACGTTATACATAGAACACCCCTCTTGTTTTGTTCGGGGGTAAAAAATATGGGTTAAGCTTTCTGTCCACGCTGTCCATGTATGCCTAAGGAAATAAATACAATACAAAAACGCTTTATTGTACACAACACAGGAATAGAAACACGTAAAACAAAATAAATAAAAAACAAGTGGTACAATGGGCGATCTTATCGCTAAAAAGCGATCTCTTCCAGGCAACCTTAGGATGGAAAATACTTTACTTAAAATAGAAAGGACCTTGCCTCCTGGAGGAGGAAAAACGTAAACGTTTATATATAAAACGTTTTGACTAAGACTTGACTTTGACTTTTTCTTGGAATACAACATGAAATGCCGCGCTCGTCCGCGTAACGTGCCGAGTATAGCAATTGCAAAGCTTTTTATGCGTCTATAAAGGGCGCCTGAGGAAAATACTACGTTTTCAAAATACTAATAACTGGTTCAGCTAGTTTGTTTAATTTTCCGATGGCTTATTATCTGGTAAATAGTTCTGGTAAAATTATGCGCTTCTTTGCATTTTAGTAACATACAAAATTCCCCGCACTTCTCATAGAACGCGTGTGAAGTGAGGATCGATAAAATTTGCGCAAATTCGTTTAGCTGAGACACCAGAGAAAATTAAAAAATATGTTTATGGCTGCTGTTGTGGGCCCTCCCCCACCCCCTTCCCCCTTTTAAAAAGTAATTTAACGATCCCGATTCAGTTTCTTATGTTTAAAAGGTGGGTTAATCAAAAATTGTTCTCATCTATGTATAAAACCGGCTAAGCCATGTGAAAGACAAGACGCGTCAAAACGAAATAATAGATTTTAGATTAATTCATGGCAATGAAAAATCGAATCGTTCCCTTTTATCTTTCAACTGAGTTTAACCAGTTTTTATAAAAAGGGCCTCAACACCCGCCGGAAACATGTTTTTTACTCTCTCTGCTGTCTCAGCTAAACGGATTTGAGCTTATTTACCGGTTCCCACTTTTTGCAAACTCAACTTCCTTGCCAGCTCTATCAGTTGTAGCAAACAAAAAGCAATCGGATGATTCGTAATCACCCGAATGAAGGGTCATCATGATTATTAGGAGCGCATTAGGCGGACGTGACTGAAATGCCAAACGCGAGGCGAATACTCTAACGAGTGGTTAGCCATAGCCACAGGTCCGCTACTATTCCTCTATGTCATGTCCATCTATCCATACTAATAGATAACCTTAATAAAATTAGAGTGTTTCAGTATAAAAATAATGGCTTTTCATCGTCATATAATAATTAATTTTTTTTGTTTCTTTGTTCCGTTCCGGCGATTTTGGGACTTTAACTGACAGATCTGTTATAAAGAAGATACATGATTCAAAATAAATTATTTCCATTGTTTGATTTTAAAAATCATAGAACAAAAATAAAACATAAACAAATTTATTTATTAATTGGAAAACCAGAAACTTACAAACACTAAGTAACAAACCAATATAACACTAGAAAGCTTAATTAAGGTTTTCACAAATTGAACATTACTTAAGAGTAACTTAAGTTACTTGTACCCAAGGATAAGGTCATATTGCGCTGCAAAACAGTTGAACAAAAATTTATAAATAAATTTATATTAGTGATAACAAATAGCATGATCATTGCACTATACCAATTCAGTTTAATATACAACTATCGCAACAGCATAGACTTATAACACCCCTCTTGTTTTGTTCGGGGGTAAAATATTAAGAATCGGCTTAACCTGTGCGACCAAATCTGCGGCAAAACTGTCCCGCATTGCAGACGCTTCCGCGTCACATCCCGCTTCCCACGTTTCAGAGGCGTAGGTATGGCCGAAGCCTGATGAGAAATAATGTGAGGTGTTTACATTCATTAACTTAGAAATATTATTTCCATCTACTTTTGAGTATCGCTGATATTTTCAATATACTGGCAGCAAAAGCACCGCATTCCGATTTCTAAAGGCCTTTCAACCGCGGATGGTATCAGCTGAGTACCACGGTGGCTGCAGTCACTCGCATTGTAAGGTCCGAGCCGTCAATGTTAAATAAAACAAATGCTTGCCAGGACGGCGACATTATCTGCAAAATTCAATAACCATTTTGATACTGGAGATGAATGCTACCAAGTCATACTATCATACCACGCTGCGCTGGTCCGATACAGCCATGCAGGGACTGCCCGAGCTATGAGCTCGAGTGATAAATTTTTGCAGTCAAGAGTCAACAACTTCTTGCTGCCGTTGAAAACTGCTACAGGAGTTAGTTTAACTGCTCGAGTAGTTGGCAATTTGAGACAAAATTTGAGTAGGCGGAGGTAACAGTGCGAGAACTGTCGACAGACCGAGCAGTAAGTGTATGCCTGACGACTGCTTGAGCGCATGATCGCCCAAAGCAGTTGCAATTGCTTGAGCGGTTCGTCTATGTACGTAGAAGACAGCAGTTCACTATGCCGTCGCAGCTTCAAGCAGTCGACCAAGTATGCAGTTATTTTAAGTATTCTCAAAGAGTCCTTATTACTGACTCCGCTTTTTGCCATTACATAAGGTTGTATATCATGGATAGTTGAAGTTTATATCTTCTTGAAATCGTTTTTAAGTTTATATATGTGTTCTTGCTACAAGAACAAATAAGTCAAAATCAAGATGTATTCCAAGCTTAGAGCTTACCACGCGGCTAGATCTTACTGTGGGCGTTATTTCTTTATTTGTACTTACTTACTAAAATTCTCATAATTGTTAGCTTAAGAAGCGTCATTAATTTAATGAGTAATCCAATCTTATATGCGATTACGAGTTATTGTAGATAACTGAATCCTATCATATTCATTTCATATACCTAACAAAACAATCATCAAAATTCGACCACTGCGACAGTTGTTAACATAAAAATAATGAGACGAAAATCCTCTTTTTTCGTAGTAAAAATCAACGTTGTCACGAAAATCACCTCATATTGCCGAAATAAAATGTCCCCTCCTGGAATATGTTTGGTCACAGTAGACGGGACACAAATAAACTTTATGTGCCCTGTCTAACTGACCGTAGACAACAAACAGAGACCCTTGTATGGGTCCATTGTCCATCCCAGATAATGTCATGTTGAATACCTATCCGCTGGAGGAATTTAAATAGTATCTAATTTCTATAGACGCTTGATACATTTGAGAATAGTACGGAAGATATATTTATTAGGTACTAGTGACCCGCTTTGACTTTAAATTTATTTTTTATATTTATTTATCTATTGCTTGGAAACTTAGTAGGACCCGTCCAGTATTTTAAAAGATATAAAAAAAAGAATGCAAATTATATCATTTTATTCTATGACTCGTATCGATTAAGTCATCGACTTGGGTAGATACAGTACCTTCCTTAGTTAATCTATTTGGTACATCACTACCTCTATAGTTCTTGGCTACATAGTTGCAAAAAGTAATGCCTCTACTTTATCAGTTACGTTTATTTATCTCAAAAGAATTTACATAATTCACTTAATGAGACACTTTATACATAGATAATAATTAATTAGATATTATCAAATTCGGGTAAGTTTGCAGTTCATATTAGATTTATAATATATACAATATTATCCTTAATTATATAAACAAATGCTTACAAACTAAAAATCACTTAGCCACCTTCAGTTAAAGGTGGCTTAATTAAAATTCTAGTAAAAAGCTCTCACAAAACAAATCCTTGCAATACCAACACTCTTGACCAAGGACTCGGTAAAATAACACTTAGAGCAAACGGCAGCGCGCGCCATTTTATTAATAAAACGCGTGTACAAGATGGCGGCGGCGGGTCGGTTTCATTAGAAAATATCGTTGTTTGCGCTCGCCGCGTGGCGACACGCGATCCCGGATTGCGGGGCTAAGGTCAGATGCGTCCTTTTGCAGTGGCATGTTCAAGGTACTGTGCAAATAGCCCTGTCAGTGGTCGGTTCTGATTGTGGGCTTACGGCGCTTTGTTCATTTAATACCGTTAAAGATGTGTAAGCTTGATGGGCTTGTTAAATTTTAAACTTTAAACTCTAGTTAAATTTAAAGTGTTAGTAAGTTTACCGATTTAGCCTTCTTGAAACGCCAGTGTTGCCCCTAAAAGATTGATGACTCAAACCGAGATATAGAGGTATAACTACGGAATACGTAGGTACCCTAAATTATATATCTATACATCTTGCATAGTCATACGCCTAGATCAACAGTACCTGTACTTGCGTTTGAAATAAGTTGTTACCTCAAAACTCTACAATACCGTTCACAGTCACAAAAGCTATAGTAACACATCAAAATACCTTGTATTTTCAAGTTAACACAACTGAAACACCCGAATAGGTCGCGTCACGTGCCGACGTAATACACGGGTAGTTACAGAAGGCGTCTCGCGGCGCTCGTACGGCGTGTACCCTGCGATATGAGTATGTAGGCACCTACAACCCTGCGATATGTGTCGTATTATAGCCCTTGGACATGCGAGATATAAACTCACATTCTCGCCCCCGGTCCTATTTCCTGCCTACACGCTTCTGGATTCCCTGTGAAATGTTCGAATATGTGCTTCTAATTTTGAATTCCAGATTATTTTTAACGTTAAGTATTCAACATGAAAAGCAATTTCAGTCACAGAAAAGTTATTTCTGTTTAATACAAATAGCTTGGTTGTGTTACACACGGCAAAGCAAAAAAAGTCAAATTAAAATCCAATACATTTATTCCCGTAAAATCATAGTGATCACTTGTAATTTAAGCATTTTTAGATTTATAAAGGAATATTTTATGTTTTTTTACTGATTTTTGAGTTTCTCGATGTTTCGGTACAGTTTCTTGCGCCATTATCTTGGTTGTACTACAAAACTTTTAAACCTGTAGATATCAAGTTTAACATTATTGTATGAAACCAGTTTGCGGTTTAAAGACTCACTAGCATAGAACGTGTTTAAAGACAGGACTATAAAAGCTGTGTTCCATCACAAACCAAACCTCAAAAACCATCGTGAAAATCTCCCGAAAACGCCATTATCAATATAGTTTTGTTTGTGGAACGGCGAGGTGACGGGCGACGGGCCAAACACAGTTGTTTGATGGTCGCACCCAGCGGCCCCGCGCGGCAAACATGGGGCAAAACCGAGGAACGCAAATGTTTTCTTAACAAGCGTGCTGCGTTTTGTCTACACGCGAGCTTACGCAATAATCATCGTGATTTTTAGTATGTAGAGGAATAATAAACTGAAAAATATGTCATCATCATCATCATCAACGCCCTATTAACGTCCCCACTGCTGGACTCAGGGACTATTATCTTGACGAGAAAGATTAGGCCTTGATTCACTACGCTGGCCAAGGGCGGGTCGGTAAATGTCACATGTCTTTAAAGTTCCCAAAACACGCCGGTTTCCGCACGATGTTTGCCTTCACCCTCAAATCACTTGTTTAAAACACACACACATTTTTCAAGAAAAAAAATCCAGAGGTGCTTGTCGATTTTTGAACCTACGGAATGAAAGTCGAGTGTGTGCCTATTTAGACAACACGGCTTAAAAGAAATATGTATGTTCATTATAAAAAAAATCAGATGTCTAGTACGCATAACACAAACTTACCACGGGGCTAGATGTTGCTGTGTGGATTGTCAGGAAATATATACAAATATTTACATTTTCCGTTAATTGAACCGCTTTTCCGCGAACTTTTGGCAATTTAGAATAGAATGGAATGATTTATCCAATATTAGTCAAGTAGTATTGTAATATACAAATAACCGCTTTTAACTCAAACTTTATTGACGTGGAACATGACCAAAATATATTTTTTACAATTTCTATTTGTTTTGGTTCAACTGAAACATTGAGTACTTTTTGTTCGGCTGAGCTGAGACTTTCAAGTGCTGATAGCTGATGTTATAAAGAGTGACTAAGAATAAGTTTACCGGGGAAAAATGTAAAATTTCCTCGGTCAAATCAAAAAACGGTTATAACACTTTGTGTAAAGGAAAACTAAAAAACAGGAAAATAAAAATTAATAACCATAGGTACCTTTTGCTACACTAAAGACTGACAGCCACATTAGCATACCTACACTAAAACTGAACCAAACATAGATAGTTACACTAAAACTTTACCATTAGCATAGCTACACTAATAATCTACATTTGCAAAAGCTTCCTTGATTTATACCTTAATTTCCTTAAAGGTATAAAATCATATTATTTTAAAACACCTTTTCAGTATATTTGCTGGTTTTCCTTACCCAATTTCACCCCCATAACTTTTTAACGGCACCACCGATTTTCATGTAACATGTCTAAGAAAACTCGTGGTCAAATCCAAAAACGGTTGCAACGCTTAGTAAAGAGGAAAATTGTATGAATAACCATACACTTTGCTACGCTTCAAACTGACAACCCCATAAGGCAGTTGTTCCACCAACGACTAGAAAGCGACTAACTATCGGCTATTTTCTCGCTCAAGAAACGTACAATATAAATACTTTCCGTGTGATCAAAAGAGATGCATATACAAACAGTTGATCGCTGACTGTTCACACTGCCGACGAGCACTCGCTTTACTAGTTTGTCGCTGAGCGACAAGAGCTATGAAAGATAACACTTGCTCGACGATACTCGCCAAGCGATTGGAACTCACGCCGAGAGAGCAACCAAAAGTAATTTCTTTACAGTGCGTATCTGAAAGTACACGTTTTTTTTTATTTAATATGAGCGAGTGATGTGTATAATCGCCCGCTTCATTCGCACACTCGCTTACAGCCGAGCCACACAAATATCGGAACTACGCGCTCGCTCCCCGCGTCTCGCTAACTCGTTTCTAGTTCTAGCTCTACTCGTTACTCGTTAAGCGTTGCCGGTGAGACAAGTGCCTAAGCATAGCTACACTAAACTAACACATATGCATAGCTACACTAAAGCTCAACTATACTCAAAGCTACACTAAAACTCAACCATTCGCATAGCTACACTAAAAACTGACAACTCCATAAGCATAACTACACTAAAACTTAACCATATGCATAGCTACACTAAAACACCCAAATTCCCCCAGAAGATAGATCTTCCGAAACAATCAGCGGGCAATAATCACGGCCGTTAACAAATACAAGTCAAAATACGACTGGCTTTATTGAATAAGGGGCCCTCTGCAATCAGGCGGCCGCACTGCCAGCGGGGCAGAGATATTCTGTAATTGGGAAAATATCGAATTTGCCCTATCGGCTTATGTTATTTTATTTATTGACTGACTGCCTCTGTGGCGCGGTGGGCGACGGTCCGCTTGCGGCGCAAGAGGCAGCGGGTTCGAATCCCGCCGAGGGGTCAAGTGTTTGTATGTTCTGCAATCACTTGCTCCTTGGTTCTGGGTGTTAAATATGTATTATAAATAATATCTGTATGTGTAGGTATGTTATTATTATATGTATTAAGTATATATAGTACCCGTAATACAAGCTTAGAGCTTACCACGGGCTTGATGTTGTTGTGTGGATTGTCCGGAAATAAGTAATTTATTTATGATAACAAGATAGAAGAATTTTTTTTAAAAAATCAGACGACATCAATTTAACCTTTTGATGATTTATTTTATTGAACAAACAACATGAAAGACTCGTTAATACGACAATTACTGGGCCAACTGATCCTTATAAATTCATAGGGAATTTTTTTTTAGTCTATGGAAGGGTATGGAAATCGCTGCTGCTGCGATTCCCGATAGTTACGACCTGATTAGTGAATTCAAAACAAGGATAGTTTTGCTTCTAGATCTTTGTTCATCATTCATCATCATCACCTTATTAACGTTCCCACTGCTGAGACACAGGGACTTCGCTCTTGACGAGAGAGATTTATTCACTACGGTGGCCAAGTGCGGGTGGGTGAATGTCACATGTCCTTTAAACTGTTTAAAGTTCTCAGAACATGCCGGTTTCCTCACGATGTTTGCCTTCACCGTTAAAGCACGTGTTATAAAGCGCACGTACAATTTTCAAGAAGAAACATTTAGTGTTGTGTGTCTGGTTTTGAACCCACGACTTTCGGAATGAAAGTCGAGTGTGCTCCCACTTAGCCAACACGGCTTTTCTTTTCTTTGATCTTTAACAAAACATTATTATCTCAGTGACAACACCATCTAAATAAACTTACCTACTTACGAAAAAATATAGAATATACATATATATTTTATAGATTAAAACCTTAAACGCACTCCATATTTGTTATGGAGTGCGTTTAAATCGTTCAAAACGTCAAGAATACAATAAATCATTTCAGCCTTATCAAACTAATTTCCAATCAAAGTGAATCAGAGTCGATCTAGTCGCCGGCAGTCGCGCCCCGCCCCAGGGGTCGCTAATGCACTGAGTTCGATTAATTATCCCTTTATTATTATTTTATGGGCTTTCTTGTCTTCATTGTTCTATTCAGGACTAACTGTAGACTGATTTAATATAAGGGTGGATTACTGTTATTTAAAAGATATCTTCTCAGGATAATTGTGTAGTGTTTTCATAACGCAATAATCATCGTGGATGTACATAAATTAAGCAACTAGCTGACCTGAAACACTTCACCAAATTTATACCAAAATAGGTAGTATAAATTATATATATTAAAGTCGCACGCCCGCCCCGTCTGTCTTTATGTTTGGGATAAACACAAAAACTTATTTATGCAGTTTTCACCAATCTGAAAATTTTGGGTGGTAAATTGTATATTAAAGTAGCAGTAATCAAATTCCTTATTACATAATTTGATTTACAAAACCTCGCCGTCCGCGTCGGCGGCGCGGCGTCCTCAACAAACACAAATAAACAGTCAATCATGCAAACGCAATACAAAAAAAAAACTTATAAGATGTCACAAGTCGCTGAAGTCAAGAAGCATAGAAACCTTCAAGCACGCTGTCCTCAGTGACCGGCCGTCTCGGCGTCATAATTGGAATACAAATTCGCTCTTTGACGGCGCACGTAGCCCGTGATTTGGTCCTTTGTGCCGCACACATTAACTCGTTCAAGCCTCCAGCCCCAGTTCCCCCACCACCGAATCAAAAACAACCTTAAACTAAACCAACAACGACCAATATCGCGTAACGCGTCAAACCACACGCAATTCTGTATTCTCGCCGAAAGGACTCGCATCCCTACGCACGTAGGTGGCTGTTTCACTTTTCTATTGGAAAATGCGCTCTATTTCTTCTTTTTAGAGACTTCTTTTGTAGGTTGCTTCGTGGTGGAGATTAGTGCTGGTAATGGTACGTAATTAGAGTAGAAAAGGCTAACATGGTGAGGTTCATTTGGCGGTCCAATCAGTCGTAATGTGAAGGGGTAAGAGTGGGCCCGATACAGTGGCAAACAACTCGAGGGCCCTTGGCCTGCAGCTGTGGAGTGTATTGACACCTTTATGATTGTGCTTGTGCCCTTACAAGGATCCTTACATTACGGAATTCGATGTTTCTTAAGATATTTGCTAATGCTACCGGTATTGGAATTATTGTAGAAGTCATACTTACGCTATTTCGATGAAAACAAGTAGATTTATAGAAAATAGGTAAATAGGTAGATGTGGTTGGTACCTTTATTAATATCTTCATTATTTAAATAAATTTGATAATATGTTACAACGGTCTCACTTTTATATGTATGAAAAATTGGTCTGACGTTGATCCAATAACGTAACTCAAAATTACCTAAATTAAAAAAACCCATACAAACAATAATTGTAAACAAAACATGTTATGTTCACAAAAAACATTTAGTGCTGTAAGTCCAAACAATAATCTACACCGACAAAGCCGTTAAGATGTTTTTTTTTTATTTTATTTAGAAAACTAACAGTTTTACTTCCATGCTACCTATAATAAACATTTACAAATAACCCTTTACCATTTATATGTTTCCACATAGCGAATCTAATTATACAAGCACAAAAACTTACTCTATAACAAAACAATATTTGTAGCAAAAACAATTTATTAAAAACCAAAATTTATATAAAAAGAGAGAACAAAAACAATAAGAGAAAGAAAAAATTTAATAAAAATATATGGCATGGAAGGCCTTCATGAAAATAAACATAAAACTTTTAACGTCCTCGTCAATAAACTACTAACTCTTTTGGCTCTAGTCTCAAATAAATCAATATCAGATATTCCTGCTAAAGCATTGAGCAGAGTAAAGGCTCTGGAAAAGTACGAATTCTGTCTATAATTAGTAAAGCAAAATGGGGTGTCCATAATGATAGGATGTCTAAGGGGTCTGCAATGCTATACGATTCTTGTGGAAATTTCACGATTTTATTTCAAACGAAGCTTTCTGTATAAAATTTTTTAACACGTTGAAAGACAATGTGATTTTTTTCCATTCGTAGTTCTCAAAGCTCACCCCAAAAAGCGTTTCGGTGCCGTGTTTGCATATGGCGCATCGCCTGTCACTCATACCGACAGACATAACCATCGCTAGCCAAACTCTGTGAGCAAACCAACCCAATATACACTATTGTATTGCCAAAGTTTTAACGGCTGAGACTGAGTTATTGGATTAAAGAATTGGGATCAATAATTGTGAAATCTGTCAAAATCAAGTACCTAGTTATGTTAGTTATTTATTCATCTGTCTGGTACCTTGAAGAAGTTTCGCATATATTTGCGTCCTGCTTACAAATTATGTATGTATCTAGCCTTAGATAGATAGATAACTCCCCACAAAAATAACAAGCTTTTCAAACTCAAACAAATATATAAAGTCACTTCCAGCATAAAATAAAAACAGAAATTATGAAATAAAAACCTCATTCATTTTTCACGTAACGAGAATCATATGATCAGGATCAAATCAGCGCAACATTGACAGAAACGCAATTTGGAACCAGGGCCGAAGTAAGGACGTAAGGGCAGGGGCAAGAATCTAAAACAAGGAGCAAACTCGTAACCATTTTAAGGGTAGAAATACAGCAGAAATTATCAAATCATTTTATGTGCTTATTATAAACTTTCCTACATAGCGACATTGTTTTAGGAGCACAAATAAAATTCTAAAGGTGGTTAAAAAGAGATATAGGCTTTGTTTGACCCCTGAAAGATAGACGTTCTTTATTAAGATTATTGTTATTGTAAGATTGTTATTATTTATCATAACTGTTTCTTTACGTATGTGCTCCGGATTATAATGTCAGTAATTGATAGCAAATATATTTCATATTTGTAACTGACTTTAAGAAAAATGCTTCTTTATTCGACGCGTCAACATTTCGCTGCTTGCGGCCCGAGTTACATTTCATATTTTCTAGTTTCAATTGTTTAAAAATCTACATGTCGTTCCAACCACTTCACCGACAGTAGGTACTTAATAGAAACATTCACCACGAAAAATAGGCACCAAAGGCACAAAAAGGTTTAAAAAAAATGTTGCAATACGTCCAAGAACGTTTTCATTCGGGGCAAGACCTTTGGCCCCATTCTTACATCCTGTTTCATTTTCGTTGTGTCGCAGCGAGCAGAACAGTGGTAGCGTCCCACCAATTTGTGAGTAAATCGAAAGCGTAATCACTTTTGACAATTCCATTTTGGTTATTCGCGGGATGTAACTTAGTTTTGGAGATCAGGTAAGTCGGAATCTACACAAAAGATATCATTGAGGGGTTCATTCCCAATAAATATTATAATGTTAATGTGTTTCGTAATGTGGCCCTGAGAAGCCATCTACCTTCTAGGTCTTCATGTCCCATCTTAGACCATATCGTCACTGTACATCAGGTGAGATTGTGGTCAAATGAAGACTTACACAGCATAAATAAAAATATATACAATTGCACTTCTTTTCCGGGTGGGAGAAAAACTTATATTTTCTATCCTTAGACTATCAGTTATGTTATAGTTTATAGGTAGGTATAACAATGATGTACTCCGAATTATCTCTACAACATGTATCTTGATGGGATATGCTTTCATCCGTAAAGTAGTTATAAATTAGGTATGTGTGAAACTATTTCCGACAACGCTACCAATCAGTTCCTAGGAAATATAGCAAAAAAAATATTTTTAAACGTGAAGCAATTATTTTTCAGATATTCAAACGAGCTGTCCATCGAAATCAAATGACGATTAACAGCAAAATTCCAATCTCGAAATTGCTAGCGTCTGATTGAAATTGAAATAATGATTTTGTCCATTCGCTGCCTGCTGTCCCTAATCTGGTTCGGTCGACCACATCTAAAGCAACTTCATATAAAGATCAGTTTCGCTCGATCGGCTTGTTTTAGCCTTGTTTTAGCTCGCAGGGACGCAAGTAGGACGGATGTGTTTTTAACGAACATTCAGGACACGGTTTTTGCTCCGCTATTGTGATCTGTAACGTGATATAATTTGGGATGATTGTCCTGTGCGGTGTGTAAGTGGCTGATGAGGAGTGAACAGTCTAATAGCACAAGGTCTTTGCCAAGCGGCTCGTGGCATTTTGCAGGATGTTTCAGGCAGGCAAGGTACAGCCGTAAATTGCTAATGGGTCGATCCGGTCTTGCCTTTTCATGTAAATCTGTTTTTTTATTGCAGTAACAATCCTGTAATGTTTTAATGATAATGATAGTTTTATCAGTAGCCATGTACTTACTGGCCGAACAGCCTTGCAAGGTAAACGTCTGAGTGGATGAATTTTCACGCGAAATGCTCGGCCTCTCAGGATGTGCCAGGCCCTAGGCAAACGCCTCCTCCTCCAAATCCGCGCGAGGATACTGGGTCAGTCAAAACACTTATTATAGGGTAAATAACTTTAAAAAAATTGTAGGTACACGTATCTATGTCTTCTTCTTTCTTGGAAACGAAAAATCATAATGTTACCGTGCATTGAAGTTTTGCGTGACGTAAGCTTTTTTTCATGCGATTTGCACTAAATATACACGCCGTAAGCCCTCTGGAACTTTGATGCTCTATATCTTAAATTATAAAGCCAATAATATATGTCCAGTATTTTTGGACTGGCTAACAGACGGACTAAACAGATACCTATTTTTTTTAAGTTTTCATAATGCGTATTAGGTATCAGTTTGTATTTAGGATTAAACTGCTTGCAAACTTTGATCAAAATCTCAAGCAGGCAGAGGAAAGCCTACTCATATAATATACCAGTACACAAGAGCTTGATTTCGATTCCAAGAGTTCCTTTGCGACCAGCCCTCCCCAAGTAGCCGTGCGCCGTACCCCCTCATCCATCATAATCTCGATAGCATCGCGCCGCGCCCCGCGACGTTTAGCCACCCTCGATTTAACACCCATTACGTGTTCTGTACTCGCACTTTGCTCACGCTTTCTGCTTACTCACCGATGTAAGTCATCTCTCTTATTGACAGGCTCTTTGATGCTAATTGGCTCTGTTTGCCGGTTTAATGACTTGATGTAAATACCTACAAGATTTGAAGGTTGGATTGCTGTCTTTGATATTGTCTACTGGGGTCTGCTCAAAGGTTTGCTGCGTATCGGTTATCATATTTAAAAGTATTAACGATTTTGACAATTTTATACGTGGTTCGGGAAGGTTTAGGATAAACGATTGCGTAAAGATATATTTGTTGTATTTTGCATTCGCGCGTTTCGCTGCAAATTTTTAGTTATTCTGAAGGTGATAATTTTATATACAATTTTATGTTTAACTGAAATCTAAATTAAAAATGGTTGACTGATGTATACTCAAACTCGGTGTATCATTCTGATTCCTCCTGGCGCTAAATTTTATTTGTTGGGTTTATTTGAGGTATTTGACCCCAAATAAGACCAACTACAATTTTAAATCATATGGGATATTTCTTTATACAGCTCAATGCTCTAAATGATCCTAAGTACTACGTGTCACAACACATTGATGACTTTTGTCTAGAGGCACTGATATTTAGGAGTTTTCCGAACGCTACTCATCATTGACCTTATAGAAACTTACATCACTCAGTACTCTCTGAGAATGTCTACTCGGATTATGTCTAAGTTAAGGTTAGGTCTCATAAAAGTGACAGGACTTCAAGATCTCCTTTTCTAATAAAAATACCCCACAAACATTAAAAAACCCAGTTTATCGCAAGCAAAGTCACGAGGCTGCATTCTCGTAATAATAAATGTGTAATAAATCTATGCTCGCAGTAATCGGAAAGAACATTGGCATGTCTGGCGTGTTATTTCACTTTCACAGAACTACAATAAGTGAACCGACTTGAAAAATGTGAAACATTGCTTTATGCTAATTCTCAATGTCAAGTACAGCGAGTTATTTGTTCGTTGTTTTGTATTAGGCTTTCCTTTTGTAGATTTCCTAAGGTGTGGCTATCACGCGAATGTCAAATGCTGTAGATTTTACAATAAAATGTGTAAGCGTTCGTTCAAAGGCTACCGGCGGGCGATAGCGCTTCGGAAACGTGTCTGAAAACAAGTTGACACGTTAGGCGTAGTTGCGATATCTATAAAAATGATTTAGACATTATTTATTTTAACATCTATGTTTTGAAATTCAGAATCGTTTTGATATCGTTATTTGTTCGTGCTCATGTTACTTCGTTTTACACAATTTCAGATGTTAATTTCACGGGACCAATACGGATAAATCTGAAAGTAGTTATTTCTAATGAGATCTACTTATATGCGGTTCTAGATTCTTAGAGAGTCATAAACGAGGAGAAAAGTAAAATAACGTAGTTACCGATATAGCCGAAAAGTGTGCATAGAAAACTTCTCGAATAGAATCGATTGGCAAGCGGAGCAAAGAAGCTGTGTTGTTCTATTCGCTTCTCAACTCAGTATAAAACATTGAAGCGAACTGTCAAGACAATGTTATTTCCTTGATATTTTTTGATTAAACTTTTTATTTTTATTAATTTTAAGTTGACCTGTCCATGTAGGCTGTGTGCTTCTAAGGAATTAAACGTTTTGACTTTGACTTTGACATAATATAATGCACATAAACTAGGTGCACCATGGATTTGGTCAACACCGCTGGATCAGGAAGGTTCTATCTATTTATTTTGTTTTTATTATTTTATAATACAGTGTAATTTATTTGTTTAACAATTATATCCCTGCAGAGATTAGCAAAAGTGATAAAGAATCAACGCACGTTTTGTCTAATGACGTTATAAATAATGACTTGGGGTCGAGAATTAGTCACGCCGTCCCCGTAGTCAAAGAGCCAACTTAAGTGTCGTTGAAAATTACTATTTTATTTTAATATTAACAAAAGGCGAGAACTGTCGTTAGGGGACGCTTTTGTTTCAATTTGAATGTACTAAGAATTATTGTCGTGATTTACATAAGCACTACAGTGGGGGCGATTTTTTATGGTTCTAACTTTGGGTGATTATACCTATTATGCTACTGCTGGGCTATGGGGTCGAGGTTCCTATAATCGACTAATTGTACTACCTTATTCTTCATTTCCGTGGACAATGAAAATATTCCGATCGCAAAAAGAAATTACCTTCTCTCTAAATAACATCTTCTTTTAAATTGGATAGAAAAACCTACGTTTCATAAATTTCGTGTAAAACTTTAGATATATCTAAAAAACAGGAGTCGTATTGAAAAACTTCTTTTTTTTGTTGAAAGTCGTTTCAAAAAGATCCTGTATTGGAATGGTCCCGAGATTCATTCATCGGTAGAGCAAATCGGAAATATTCGCATGCACGCGGCGGAAGTGGGTTTGTAGGCAATTCACACCTTACTAGGTAAGGTTAGACACTTCTCATAGGGCTTTTTATATATGCTGTCATGAAACGAAAAATGTCATATTACACGTACGGTTTTCTCGTGGTATCTTTGAATAAAACTACAGCGGTTGTTGAAAACAAAATGTTCTTGTTAAATTTGTTTTATATTTTACTTGCTTGGAATTCAATTATCTTATTGTTTTTTAAGCATTTTAAGCCATACCTTTGTGTTTAATTCCTTAATAATAGCAGGTCAGACTGTTGTCAAGGGTTCACACACTCCTTTTAAAGTAAAATATTGATCAGTCTCCTTTGTAGTTTGGTTCTGTGGTGGTGAAGTACTATGAATAGTAATAGATTATGTTCTGGGCAATAATTTATTCACCGCTTAAAAATTATCGAGCTCTTGAGAGAAAGTCCATTTAACGCAATACACCTAGTAGATTAGACTGTGGGCGTTTGAACGTACTAATCTTAGGAACTACTAGATAGCCTTTTTATCGAGGAAGGCTATGAAAATCTTTAAAACACGGACAACGCCGGGCCGTATATAAAACTAGTTTTTAAAATAAAACAGAACAGAACTGGAATGGATATCACGAAGTAAGTAAAGTTTTCGGGTCTCCAGCATAACATAGTTGATAATAAAACAGCTCGTCCATTTCTGCTACATTAATCTTAGCTTTTGTAATGAAACGACGCATGTCAGTAGATGCACAGGTTGGGGTACCATTGACATAGTAACAGATAGCTTATTTTTGAGAGCGTTCAGTTCCTGCCTATCTAAACAGCCGGGTTAGTACTGGCAACCTGGAATTTCAACATTTTTATGCACTATTTCACCTGCACAAAGCCGTTTTAGCTCTCAAAGACGACATAGATAGAAATCTTTATGGCGTCCATAACTTCATTCTATCAACAAGTATTTGTGAAGTAGACGGCCGTATCTATGCAAAGGCGTGCGAGTGCTCGTTTAATACCGTACTTAAAATGCAATCTATGCGGTATATCGGGTTTTTTCGTCCAGTGTTGTAACTGTGTTGCCATGGCAACCGTATCATGTCTTGACTTCTGAGTGATCTAGTGCGGGGATAGAAGGTGTTTTGAGAATTTCGGACAACTTTTCCTGCTCGGATTACAATGGGGTCAGTCTTTGAACTAAAATTTTAGGGAAAAACACTTGCTTATACTTAAACACTTATACTTAATTGTATACGTATAATATGTTATATATATGTAGAGTGCAATTTTTATTATGCTGTTAATGTATTGGTGTTAATCTGTTTGACGTCCGAACGCCAACACAACACCAAAGAATTTTGGTTGAAAATAAGCGCTGTGTGGCAACCGTTAGGCACATGCTGAGCCAACGCCTGTTTCGGCTAAAGCATAAACTCTGTATCAACCAAATGTGCCACAATTTAACAGGCCACATTGGCATTTGGTAATAGTGAGGGGGTAACATTTTGAATCGAACGATCTGAAGTGAATGAATTTATTGTGAATAGATCGTATATACTTCTGATTTTAATTGAGTTTCACGGAAAATAAGAAAACACCATCAAAAAAAAGATTATTATTTTCTATTGTAATATAAATTATGGAAACAAAATAAAACTTGCACGTAATTTGACAAAAAAAATATTTATTCTGAATCAGTTTCATAACTACATAGACTTAATCACTGTCGGTAATGCTGTCTGCCCTCAGCGATATAATAAATTAAGAAGGTTTTATTGTGCTTAAAATATAATTATAATGGCACTTTTTGTGAGTTTTTAATATAAATTTAATCATCATCATCACCCTATTAACGTTCCCACTGCTTGGACACAGGGACTTCTCTCTTGACGAGAGAGATTAGGCCTTAATTCTCCATTGGCCAAGTGCGGGTTGGTGAATGTCACATGTCCTTTAAACTCTTTTAAAGTTCTCAGAACATGCCGGTTTCCTCACGATGTTTGGATTCACCGTTAAAGCACGTGTTTAAAGCGCACATAAATCTCTCAAGAAGAAAAATCCAGAGGTGCGTGGCGGGGTTTGAACCCACGACCTTCGGAATGAAAGTCGAGTGTCCTCCCACTTGGCCAACACGGCTTTTTGTTGGAATAATGTTGGAGTACAATGGGCGGCCTTATCGCTATGAGCGATCTCTTCCAGGCAACCTTTTAGGTGGACAGGATCAAGAGTAACAAAATAGACAGTGGTGTAATAGGAAGCAAACATATAACTATATAACACACTTAAATGTATATATATATTATACATACAGTAATACTGTTTTATAACTATACAATACTTACTTGTGAAAGGGAAAAATGGTATTCAAAGTAATTTAAAGAGATTTTAAACGAAAAAACTTAATAAAAAGATGAAATATAGATACATACATAGTGAAACTGCAACTATGAAGATATAGAATAGTAGTTGGAAAGTTGATATGTTTTTTTTAATATAATATAATAGGTACATTTATAATTTATAACACAGTATATTTTTATTACAGATCCATATCAGATGTTTGGTCCGACCAGCAGTCGGCTGGCAAACTCAGGTAAGAATTAATGGCTTAACTTAAGCTTCTTCTACTTCTACCTTATGACTGCCTCAGTGGTGCGAGGATCCGCTTGCAGCACAGGAGGTAGCGGATTCGATTCCTGCCGAGGGGTCAAGTGTTTGTTCTGTGAGCACACCATGGTCTGGGTGTTTAATGTGTATCATAAAATATTTATATGTATGTATATATTATTAATAAGTATATCAGATGTCTAGTACCCGTAACACAAGCTTAGAGCTTACCAGGGGACTAGATGTTGTTGTGTATCCACACAGTCCAGCAATATAAGTTTATGTATATATCTTAAACTATAATCATCCGGAACAGGAAAGAAGCGTTATGTGTAAATTTCCAGCATACAAAGTTGCTCGGTGAACAGATACAAATAAATGTATAAGATTTAACGACTTTTTCGTAACACCTACATAGATAATGGATGTTGATAGATTGCTTTTAAATTTATATATTAACTTTATACTATATTAAGCGGCCCGCCCCGGCGTCACACGGGAATAAATTTGTCGAATTTTTCTCGCCGTAAAAACCATCCTATCTCTCAAGTTGGATCGAAATGCACATGGTGTGCGAATTTTATTATAATCGGTTAAGTGGTTTAGGAGTTCATTGAGGACAAACATTGTGACACGAGATTTATACATATTAAGATAAAAAATAATAAAACTGTAGTCCTGGTGATTTTCACAGTTCAGACAGTTCTAATAGCTATCAATTAGATGTTTTGTCTGTAAACTACACTTTAACACTAACATTTAGCTATAGAACTAAATTAGCCTGTGTATGGCTAATATACCTACGGGACTGTACGGTGCCTGCCATATTTCATAAACACTTTCCAAATGTCAAACTCAAATCAAAAAAAAAATCTAATGTTTCGAATCAGATCAGTTTAGTTTTTCTCTACTGATTATGCTTGATGCTCGATAGTTTTCCAATATCCAATATCATATTATTGTAGAGAGCTTTGGTGTTATTCACAAATACAATAATAATAAATAATTTGCATTAATTGGCAGAGCGAGATTCCTCTAACGCAGGTATTAATTTTACTTGAAACACTAGTTATGGTAGGTAAATAAGTGCATTCACCAGATGAAGCATCCAGCTCCTTGAGAACACGGACATAGTGAGAAGACTAAAACAGACAAAACCGTTTGTGTAAGTGTATTAAATTAATTAGTGCCAATGTTAGTGCAGGGAGTGTAGATAATAATTTTAAATAACATAAGAAGAACCCTTAAATAGAGACAGTAAGCGAAGTGTTAATGGACACGTTTTTGAAGTGAAACTTCTTTAGAATCGTTGCGATTTCAAACCGGATGCAACGGAAAAAACGACAGGTAAGCCAATCTTAAACGCTAACAAGGTTAAGCAACGTTGCGCGACGCCAGTACTTGGATGGGTGACCGCCCGAACAAAATCTATTTGCACAGTATTTTTTTTTGAAGTGAAAATTCTATAGAATCGTTGTTTGTTTTTTTTTATTCATCTCATTATTTTATCGATTTACTGAAGTTTCACTGCTATCGTGTGTGAATCGCACACACACCTTTTTTTATTTGTCTACGTTGCAATTTAAGTAAATTACTGATTAGCATTTATAATGGCTAGATTGTAATACTGTTGTATCATCTTTATTTTAAACAAGCATTATTAACTTATTTATAAAAAAAAATTATGCATATGTATTTCGTTATTAAATGAAATAAATGTCGTCGAACTTGACTTTAAAATGTATAACTACCGCCATAATCACGATAAACCCTCGTTTACACGTACACCGTGGAAGTCAAAAGGCCAATTTCTACCCGTGAGAAAGTGCTTTATCTACATCCACCCTCGAACAGATAGCTAATATACAAAGTCACGCACTCAACTTACCCCACTTGCCCTTCCGATTTGACAGTTAGCTACAAAGTGATCGTAGATTTGGTTTTGATTTGCAATTAAAATGATTAACTACTGGACGCGATACAAACCGTTATAAAATAAACACTATGAAACAACAGGGCGTTCCAAGACTGAGCCGAAACTACCTTAAAAAATGTTATAGAATAATAATGTTTCTCAAAGAAGATTGGATGTTATTCTTTAAAAAGGTGCAATTAAATATGATAATATGTATAATAAAAAATATCTATGTATGTATGTCTATTATATTAAGTATATCAGATGTCTAGTACCCGTAACACAAGCTAAGAGCTTACCACGGGGCTAGATGTTGTTGTGTGGATTGTCCGGAAATATTTATTTATTTTATTTGTAAATTGTGTACTTGTTATGCAATTTTTTTGTTATTTAGCCGAACGTGTCCCTCTGCCGGGCAAAGGCCTCTCTCAAATCCCTCCACTCGTCCCTTTCCATAGCTTCCTGCCACCACCGGTCTGCCCGGAAGTTGTATAGGTCGTCCCGCCAGCGCTTTTGGCTTACCTCGTCCGCTATGCAATAGAATTGAAAATTATTATGAACTTTTTTATCCCCAACACTTGGTGAGCATACCAACAAAACTAAACAAATTTTATTATGCAGTCAGATACTGCGAATTCAAGGTATAAAATCCATCTCTAAATAAATATTTATCCCCAAACCACATTATCAATATTTCGTAAAAATACCTAATGTAAAATGTTATCGATAAATCCCATAATCGAATAGTTATCGAATCAGTGGGATCGCACCCTTTTTTATCGTGCATAGTTTTAACCCTCAATAGAAACAATAGCAATTAATAAGTTAACGCATTCTCCGACTACACCTGGCAGTTAAGCATACGTTTTCCTAATACTTGTTATTTTGTTACAAATATGTCGCTTACGGTACATGAGATATCTGTATTTATTATGTGAGGTGAAAGCTTTGTATCCTATTTTAAGAAAATGACGCGAACTTTTGGAATGGCTGATAAACAATAATAGTAACGTAGAATAAAATGCAGTCGATTCGTACTGTCTGTTCGGTCAAATCTTTGACTCTGACTTTCTATGTCTTGCACTTCAACACTATCAGGAAAAAAATATGTTTGTAATTTGCACCAAATCGGGCGGGTTATTAAATTATGGCATAGATTTGACACACAGCCTACTACTATTAGAGCCTCGGCCATACCTCCGCCTAGTTTGGAGTAAGAAATATTAAATGTATAGAAATACTAATAATGTATAATGTTGACTGCTTCAGTGGCGCGGTGGGCGAGGGTCCGCTTGCGGCGCAAGAGGTAGCGGGTTCGATTCCCGCCGAGGGTGAAAGTGTTTGTATGTTCTGCAAGCACAATCTCCTTGGTCTGGGTGTTTAATATGTATGATAAAAAATATCTATATATGAATGACTATTATATTAAGTATATCAGATATCTAGTACCCGGTACACAAGCTTAGAGCTTACCACGGGGCTAGATGTTGTTGTGTGAAATGTCTGGAAATATTTTATTTTTATAGGTAGATGTATTATTAAACCCATGACAATTCGAAAAAAAAATTAACTACTGTCATTCTTGGTCGTCGCTCGCAAAATTCTGTCATTACTTTACATTAGTTGTGCATGCTACATCCCCATGACCATAAACCCACACCTGGGAAAGGTTAAAAATCAAATCATATAATTTAGTTCAATAAATCGACGTCGGTGATTTAAAAGTAAAACAATTATGAGGCACGTGCTGACGTAATGATTAGGGCGCGTACACACGGTGTTTAAATAAGGCTCGGTTACCTCAGACCGTGGGACTGGGGGTCAATATGATAATGATTTGGTGGTAATTATGACTAATTGTATTTTCGTTTTATATAGTTTTGGGTTTTTTAATGTTTTGTTTGTTTTTTGTTAGTGAGACAACTGCGTAGTATGCACTGTTGAGCTTGTCAGATTGATTCGGAATTATAACAATTATTAAATAATAAGACAATATAATTAAGTGACATCGAATAACTTATCTTGTTTAACATCAGCAAAGTACATACATAAAAGAAATATATTTTTTTTTATATTGTAGTGAATATATTATTATATTTAAAATTGTTAATGAAGTTGTAAGTTAACCCAATAGTGAACGTAAACTACAAATACTTTGAGAAATGTTGGAGAAAAACAATTTGTTAAATTTCAACTCGATTCGAGTATTTTTCCAATGCATTAAATGTAGATAATTAAACCACAGGGCATCAAATCGAATGCCATTTTGCGTCTTTCCGCTCAAACCTGAAATTGCCTGAAATAGACAAGAATAATTATGAAGTCACCATACTATGCATCTGATTTTGACTGAATCTCTTATCATCAACAGTAAGTTAATTTAAAATCTCAAATAATTTAGAAAACATCTACATATATTAACATTATATTAATTTTTTGATATTAAACAACGCGACATAATCAACAAATATTAACGAAAAACTATTTGTCAAATATCTCGTCAAGCAAAAAAGAATTGTGTTGCCACACGAAGGCCCCCAGTCCTAATATTTTGCCGATCAGCGCATTAATTGCGAATAATTAAACGATGGTGAGGCAAAAAAACCGAATGCCGTTCTGCGTCTTTCAAAACGGACCTGAAATTGCGTGAAATAGACAAAAACAACATTGTTTCAACTTAATAATTATGCTTGATATTTGAACACTACAGAAATCACTTTCGACCCATTGGTACATTTACTACTACTCGTTATTTAGTTATTTAGAATATTAAAAACACCCATATTTAATAATATAGATGTTTTGACAATGAACAACGTGACAAATTAATAAACATTACCAAAAACCATTACTCAAATCTCAACTCAAGCAAAAAAGAATAGTGTTGCCACATGAAGGCCCCCAGTCCCAATATTTTGCCGATCAGCGCATTAATTGCAAGTAATAAAACCGATGGGCCGTCGCACGACGGCCGGCGATGCGCCACGCAAGAGATGGAAACAGAATAAATCACCGCACGCTCGTGTGAGCACCGCTTTATGTGATAGTGGATCATTTTGGGATTTTATTTTGTCCGAAATACCGTTTTGTTGGGAGTCAATAGAAGTCATTAGGCCCGTCTTTAAAAATACTATCCACTCTGTCTGCTAAGTCGAAATCAGGTAGAGTAAACATTTTATTCATAAAGTCAGGTTAAAACTGTTCTAATTAAAATCGTTTTATTAATCATTAATTAATGCGGTGAAGGTCGATGTAGATTCGGCTCTTCTATGATGTATAATCAAGCCGAACTGAATTTTGAGTAACGCCTTTTTAATCATAATGTTTTGCTTTTAAAAATATGAATAAGTCAGCTGTAAAAATATTAAGCACCGCATGCACAGTGGCTAAGGGCCGTTACACACGAGTGCGCGAGCGTGCGTAACACAGCCGCCCAATATGCCCCCGCCCGCCCTAACCGCCCGTGTGTACATGTACCAACTTTTATGCGACTCGCGTTTTATGGCCAAGGGGAAAAACATAAGTTTTTTCCTTTCTTGGGTATTCTGGGTTCTGAATGTGTTTGTGAATGAAAGGGATTTGATGCTTTAAAATAGTGGCTTTTATTTAAGGCTATTTTTTTTAAAAGCACCATAATATATATATGTTATATCAATTATATCTATTAGTTCGAAAAAAGAAAAGTATACATATATGTAAATGTCTAGTTATTATTTTATGTTTTCTGTTTACTTTGCTTTGTGATTATTCTTATTTCCATGCTGTAAGACGAAACACAACGTTAACCTTTCATACAATTCAATTTACTCGCAATATTCCTTCTAACACCACCATATCAGTAGTACAAGCAAATATAATAATACTTTTTATCAAATTGTTATATGATACATTTCAATATCGTTGAAGTAAATTTTTGTCTTATATATAAAATTCTCGTGTCACAGTTTTCGTTGCCATACTCCTCCGAAACGGCTTGACCGATTCTCATGAAATTTTGTGAGCATATTGAGTAGGTCTGAGAATCGGCCAACATCTATTTTTCATTTTGCAAAACAACGTTTGCTGGGGTCAGCTAGTTTACTATAAAAACCTTGTCGCCTTGTGTTGACAATATAAGGAGTTTTAAGTAGTATTAAATAATATTCATATTAAATCAATCAACAGCCAAGTAACTTTGACTTCAATCACCTTCTAGCTGATCAACGCCATTATTATCTTGTCCTTGTCCTACATTGCGTGAGATCGTGTATTTACCTTCCATATTCCTCTGTCACCATAACGGGTGACAGAGGAATATGGAAGGTAAATACACTCAGTTCTTTCTTACACTTAACTCAACACTCAGTTCTTTCTTACACTTAACAACCTACACACAGTCCATCCATATTTTATTCAGCCTACCTCTTCGCACATTATCTTACGCTCTTCATGACATTCATCCCTTCTCATGACACATCTAAACAACGCTAACCTGTATAAACCTAAGGTCGATATTTTGGTATGGGTACATTATAGTGGTAAGATTCGGAACTGTAGAAGCACGCTGATACAGAGTAAGGTGACAGTGTTGCGTTGTTCATGATGTTCACTGCAGCGTGCTGTTCAGTTCAGAATCCTATCTTTAAGGCGCGGGTGCATAAGCCAGTAGCTTGCACACTTACATGCCAACATGGTGTACACCGTGACAGAAGCTGGCACGCGCAAAGAGCTGGCTTGCAAGTGTGAAAGCTACACGCATGTGTGTTCCCACCTTTACTCTGAACGCAGAATCTAAACGCCACACATTTCAGGTTCAGGACAAATCCAGCTCTGGCAGTTCCTCCTCGAGCTCCTGAGCGACTCCAGTAACGCGGGCTGCATCACCTGGGAGGGCACCAACGGGGAGTTCAAGCTGACTGACCCTGACGAAGTGGCGCGCCGGTGGGGAGAACGCAAGTCCAAGCCCAACATGAACTATGACAAGCTCAGTCGTGCGCTCAGGTAAATCCCTGGTAAACCTGGTGAACCTGGTAAACTTGGTAAAATGCGAGCATTTGCGATGACTGGGTACCCGTTTCCGCTCAGCGAATAGCCTATGCTATGGTTCTAGTATTAGTTTCGGAATGTTTGTTTGATGATGGCTTTGTAATGATTATGCTATTCGTTTTTAAATATTCATCAACACACTTGGTAGAAATTACAATAGAATTAGAAAAGTTAAGCCATTTTAATGCTAGAATTACCTCGAAAAACTACTTTATGATCTCAAAATGTGAGATTGACTTATTAAAAACATAGATGATCTTAACACTGCCATCAATAAACAATCAGTTTACTAAAATCCGAGATCAATTTAACTCAAATCGCGCTCTCACAATTCTGCTTTACAACAGAAGCTATAAAAGTATCAGTGAGCTATCTCAGATTCAAGGTTCTAGCGAATTATATATCTATTCTATATTAATTGGTCATATTACTAACAATTCCTCTTTACACAGATACTACTACGACAAAAACATAATGACCAAGGTGCACGGCAAGCGGTATGCCTACAAGTTTGATTTCCAAGGGCTGGCCGCGGCGACCCAGCCGGCGGCCAGCGACCCGGCCTACAAGTACCAGAGCGACCTTTTCATGAGCTCGTACCACCACTCGGCCAAGCTATCCTCGTTCATGTCGCCGCACGCTGCCATGCCTACTTCCACAGGTAAGGAGCTGGCGGTTGACTGAAATGGTTTTTTTTATGACTTGCTCCCGGTAATTTTCGATTCCGGTTCGGTATTTGCTTTGAAATTTAACAATCTCAATTTTACCACAATTTTCGGTAAATAGTTTCGTAAGTAAGTATAGGTAGAAATACAATTGAATCTTAAATAATTCGCAGTTTAACATAAGTTTTTTTTTATGTTCTTCTATAACTCAGGTCCCAACGCGTAAAACTTGATTAAGTGAAAATAATGTAATATAAAAATATAAAATAGCACAAATTCTTCTGAGAAGAATACTACATACTAATAGATATAATAGACACCTTTAAAACTAAGTTTCTAACAATTCACCACATTTTTTCCTCATTTGTACTTTAAACCAAAAGTCACAAAAAGCACCTATATCACCAACCCTGTGCCGTTACCGTGTCAATTAGGTACTTCAAACAAATCCCACAGTAAAAATGTAATTACCTGTCTAACATGCTAAGACTCGTGTCACCAACACCCTTTCTGCACCCTTCACAGGCAGAGCATAGTCAAGCACAGTTATCTGTTGTTGTAGCCACAGTCCTAACAGTGACGCTGGTTTGCTCCATACTCATAGCCATACAAACTTGGGCAGCTTGGGACTAAAGATGAAACAGAATTGTGTCACAGGAACACAGCATCGCAGTCTCGTTTTAGTTGTTGTTGTCATTTCGAAAAATTTGGTCGCATTAAGAAATAAATCAAAGAATTTTAAGGTAAAGAAGTTAAAGAGTTGTATAAAGCAACCAACTTGGATGTATGAACACCGACCGCAAGATTATTTTTAGCGATAATAAATTATTTTTTCAGTTTATTACTAAAAATGTATTAAAGAGTTAATATAAACGCAACCCACGAGGGTTGCGTTCAAGTCCATACATTTATTACTTTTAAATATTAAATTACTTACAAATATTAAATTGTTTGCTTAGTGGAATCCCGTCATATATCAACAATCATATATCTAAAAAGATTTATTTCAGAGAGCAATCATCCATAGTTTTGTAAGTAACTTAAAATTAATTAGGGTAAAATTACTTATTATATGACACGACACGAGGATTTAAAGAATATGACAGGTTTGACATACATGACAGGACAGGAGTAGGAAGAACTCCATTTCCTTTTGGCACACGTCTTTTAAAACAGTTGAAAGCCTTGAATTTAGACCAAAAATGGCAATGGTAAAATGTTAAAAATGGATACAAGATACAAAATCGTTTATTTCCATTGTTTGGTTATACAAATCTTAGAAACGTCAAATATAAAATACAAAAAAACATAGACAAATTTAACATAGGTACCTAAACAATGTAAATAATGTTTGTGAACGCTTATATGAAAAGTCGTACAGCTGTTCTGCATCAGCTGTGCCTACGTGTTAATGCGCACTGCGAGCGGGTACTAATATTTGCACGGCGCTCAAAACGGGTTGTCATTCACAACTCTCGACTTAATGGAGCACCCGATACGAATCCCAGCTAATGTAGCTTTAGGTTCAACATTTAACACTTCCAGAGTTTGAGATATCATTGGCTGTTTGGAATTGGTTTCGTTCCCTATCACAGTCGTGTTTTGTCGAGTCGAGAAAACTCAAGTTCGAGTTGCGTTCGAGTGACGAATAATAATAATTCTAGATATACCCCTTCAATGTACAAAAACATACGCGACGAATTGAGAATCTCTATTTTTCGTTAAAAGTCGGTAAAAAAATTACGAAAAGCCCGCAATTGGTTCTTGAACAGACGTATTTGGAGTATACAATTACAGTCATCTAAAAACCCATTTCAGTCACAAATAGAATTTATAGATTTGGATTTTTTTATCTGTGCCTAACGCGATAGTTGTTTAATAATTAAGATTTTCTGTATTCTTAAATACTAAGTCTAGACTATCTTCTGATTTAATTCTTTAAATCAACATAAATACAAAAAGACTAAAAAAATAGACCAATTCGAGCTCCGTGGTCTTACTATATTTGCTTTTATACCCTACTGGTAGGACCACGGGGAATATTCTTGCCTGTGGATCTACAGGATAGCGTCAATTTTTCAGTATTTAAGGTTTTGTAACTATGTAACAAAAAATAAAAATGGAAATAATCTGTTTTGTATCAAATTATTGGTTCGGTACAAAACAGATAATTCAGTCATCATTCAGTTATTGGTTTTCCATCTTGTATGTAGGTACTACATAATTTGACAGATTTTTTTTTGCATAGATGTAATGATTTTTTTTTTACCAATAATAAATATATGGTATATGTCTGTTTTTTACCTAAATCGTAACATTATGGGTTTAAATTCAATACATCTTTGTTTTTGAACTTTTGTTGACACACAATGTGTCGATGAGGACATGTTCTCGCTAGTCCTACAATACTAGTACAGTCGGCAACAAAGAAAGCTGCGTTACGGTTAGAGTTGTGTTTGGTAACTACATCCAAAAATCATGGCATCGTTCCTTTAAAGATTTATCAAGGTATTTAATTATATACGCCGTGACCTTACACATATCTAAAAGCAACAAAGCTTGGAGGCTACTCAGGTATTTAGCGCTGGCGAATGGACTGAGGCTGAGTAACTGTGATGAATGACTCACTGTCCCATTGTATGCCGACTGTATTGTGACATTATGATATTTTGTTTCTTGTGTTTAGTCTCGTATAACACTATGTGTTTCAAATTTTTATTCAGAAAAATAAGACGCATGCGTAACCGTCGCACGAAGCTACGGATGCGTTATGTTGTTACAGATGCGTCTTAATTTTTTCTGCATAAAATTTAAATTAGCATAACTTAAAAAGTGAAGTTTATCATTAACGCATGGTTTTATATATTAACTTTTGATATATGTTGAGTATGAATTAAGTGTTATATTGATTTGAGTTAACTTAGATATAGTAAATAAATAAAAAAATCACCGTTCAAGAACCGTCTTGTTTCAGCGTCTATCTTCCCATCGGCATCGTGGGGCAATTGGGGGGGAGGGGGCAGTAATCTATACTCCCCCCACTCCATGGCTCCCCCCCACGTGACGTCACATCTCGGCTCCTACCCGCATTACGCATGACCTGTCTAATATCTACAATTGTGCTGATTTGTTTGTAGAGATCGACTTAAAATATATGTTTTAATTATTTTGAACAAACTAATTTTGCAAATAATATATACAAATTAAATTTTAATTCTAACTTTAAATTGTATACTTTTCCGGCCCTCATGTTTTTGCTCGATTTCGCTCTATTTGCATATTTTCTCACGCTCAATAAGTAATTCATTTCTGCACTGTAAAACAGATAACGCAACACCTTGTTATCTCGATTTAATAGACCCCGTAATTGTATTTGTATGATTTATTTATTAATATGAAATGTTTTGTCTCGGTACACGCAAGATAAACAAACAAAATTGATTCATAATTTCTAACAGTATTTGACGTTTCTAGAAGACATCATCAGGCAAAGTATACACATACTTTACTTCGAAATCGTTTAAGTACTAAGAAAGCTGATGCCTATTTACAAAAAGACAGTATAATCTATCATGAATTGATGGTTTTTCACAAAATTAACTAAGCTATGGTCAGTTCAGTTCATTTTCTTGTAATTAACCCCCGACCAAAAAAGAGGGGTGTTATAAGTTTGACGTGTCTGTCTGTCTGTCTGTCTGTCTGTGTCACCATAGCTCCCGAACGGATGGAGCGATTTCAATTTAGTTTTTTTTGTATGAAAGGTGAGTCTGGCGCGAGTGTTCTTAGACATGTTTCATGAAAATCGGTTGAGCCGTTTAAAAGTTATGGGGGTTAGAGTGGGGAAGGAAAACCGAAAATCTGCAAATATACTAGTGTGGGGTATCAAATGAAAACGCATCGCGTCCACATTACATAATATTATGTTGTTATACATTTAAAGAAATTAAGAAGAATCGGGGGTTTTTCTTAAATTTTAAATTTAGATTTATTGGACTTTGCGCTTGATGCGACAATTTGCCCGTGTCGAGTTAAATAAAATTATAAAGTGTAAAAGATGTTACTCAGTTGAACGCCAATTTGCGTCCTTTTTTTTCAGTTACGTTACAGTTTAAGTGTCAATGTTTAGTTATGTCAAGAACTATCTTACTTAGGCACACGTCACTTAGTGAAATAGCTCTATATTTTAACCATATACAATTCACACACCACCATATGTATCTTGTATAATTGTTAGTTAATCTCCACAAACAAATCTCTACGTTACCGTAGTTAGAAGTGCAATAATTATTTGAAATCAGTTTTCACACCCTCATTAATTTTATTGTCACAAGCCCAAAGGAGCTTTTAATAAATTATTGCATGATACAACGCAATATATCATTTTAAATAAAGATAAATGTTTTATTTTAGATATGTTATTTTATGTATAAAACATACATATTGTGATTGTTAGTAGTTTTTTCTTCTGTCGCGGCAATTAGCCGTATAACACTAGTCTTTAAAATATGTAAATATTAGATACTCATTATAATTAAGTAGAATTATTTATTTAGGATATATTAAAATTTTATTGGACTTTGAAAATGTATCGGAATATACGTGATGTTTCGTGATAAAGTTTTAATCAAATTATCAGTTTGTGAGGGGTTAAAGAATTATTGCGATTTATCACGAAGTCTTGTATACAGGGTGCCTCGAATATGGGATATTGATCAATTTGTTAAACCTACAAAAAACATGCCTAATAAATCGTATTTTTTTATATTTCGTTTGATATTTTATAATTAATTACTTTTATTAATGGAATAAAAGAAACTGTTTAGAAATCATTCAGTAACAGAAGCTAAAACTAACCATTTCACTTCATTCCTTAAACTAACAGATTTAAATTAAAAATAAATAATTTGTTTCATATTTTCATGTCACAAAGAGCCATTAGTATAGCTCTCGCTGAGATCTCTTTAACAAAACTGTTGGATTAAAAAAAACAATTCCGATTACACAAATTCCAACAGTTTAAAAACAGCTTTCGTAGTAACGCCTTTTAAAAAAGAACCTAACGCCTCTTTTGTATCTAACATATTCGGGAAAACCTGTATTTTATTAATAAAAATGGAGATCTACCAAATAAACTATTGGATAATCAGTATTAGTAATTTATGTCTTATCGAATATTGGATTGAGTGTTGAGTACGAGTATTATTGGAACTACATTCATTTACAGTTTTAATGTTAAAGATATAAGCTCAAATTTTAATAATTTCTTACTGACACGTACGTGATCGTTATTATTGCCTGCCTTTTTAAAATAATAGCCGTGAATACTCCTTCGTATGTATTTATTATTGTATTTAATTGAATCAGTATAAAAACTTCGTTTGTATCAGTTGATAATAACATAATATTGCCAATAAATCAGGAATATATTTTATAGTCCAGTAATAATTATATTATTTATTTCAAAAATTCTTTAAATATTTGTATTCTAATAAACCATTTATTTCCGTAATTTAAAACAAAACGACAATTCTGTTATTTTACAATTAGCTTTTCTTTCCTTTATATCTCACATATTTAAATGAATATTATTTTGTTTATGGAATAATTTGAATTAACCGTAGCATTCCCAAATACTGAAATGTATATATAATAAGAATACATAGGTACCTATTTTAAAAGTGCAATCGTACTAGATTTAGTATAGTTAAGTAATATTCGAATACCTAAGTAAGTCAATGTATTCAACTATTTAATTTTAGTTAAATGTTTGTTAGCAGACGTGTTTCTGTGGTCTTCGGGTGTTTACATATCTATATAACATAATGTAATATTTTCTATTAAAATCATGATTCTAAACGCCTCGTTTCTAAATACAAATGAATACCATCGGTTAAAGATACGCTTTGTTTTTTACCAATATTGAGTCATGGTCACAGCAAAATTATACGGTCCGCTGGCAAAACAATCAGTTTTGAACGGACTTTAAAAAAATGAGGGTGTCGTTTCGACGTGTATTTTATTTTATAAAACACAGGCAAATGAGCGATTCGTTGTCAGTGTCAATGTTATTCGAATCAACACAGTTAAACCCTAAATCTACATAACGCCCGAACGACTCGAAAACCGTTGCAATAATTGTTTTATTTCACCGCAACAAGTGATTTACCATTAAGTTACCTATGAATCTTGTGATCGTAGATCCCAGTCAGTAAAATATATTTATATTAATTTATTTTTAATTAAAATAAAGTTTTAATTGTAAGTTCAATATTTATTTTTATTTTAATGCATGTGTCAATATAGGAATCATTTTAGTCGTAGAAATACAATTGTATAGATGTTATTGTACTTGAAAATGAATAAAGAAAATGGAACGTGTTTTTATTATAAACACTTTGCCTACATTATGGCTTTTATCGCCTGATTTTCGCTGCACCTAACTAATACCTAAACCTTTACCTCTAACCTAAGCATATATATTGAAGTCCCCCGCCGAGTCTGTCTTCCTGTCCTTACGTTCGGGATAAACTCAAAAACTACTGAACGGATCACTAAGGTACCTATACACTGTAACTTAAAAACTGGAGAAAGGCTGAACCCATGCACACTTCTTCGTTTTATTTATCTCCGTCTCGACTAGTAATTGTTACCAGTCGGGTTTCTGCTGGTTGCTGGTGGTATTTCAATATAGATTTAAGTATTGACAATAATCTTCAGTTTTTTTTTAACGCCACGCAATCTAGCTGTGTTTTAACAGCTCTTACTAAAATAACATATATCACCTACGTAAGTCACCATGCAGTCATTCCGTTCACGCAGTACAAAAAAAACTTTATTGTGAGTGTAGTTATTTCTCAGGATTATCTTTCTTTATGGACATTTCAAATGAAACCTCTTGTGGATGTGCCTCCTTTTTAACCCCCAACCAAAACAGAGGGGTGCTATAAGTTTGACTTGTCTGTCTGTTTGTCAATCTGTCTGTATGTCTGTTTGGGACATCGTCGCTCCCGAAAGGTAGACGCGATTTCAATTTAGTCCTTAAAATACCAGTTCGGTAACAAAACAACTTAAAACCCCTGTTACGTTCCCACTGCTGGGACACAGGGACTTCTATCTCTTCTATATAATATGATCATAAGCCAGTTTGATAAATAAATAAATATATAATAAATTAAATATATCCGGACAATCCACGCAACAACATCTAGCCCCGTGGTAACCTCTAAGCTTGTATTACCTGCGGGTACCGGACATCTGATGTACTTAATATAATAGACATACTCGTACATATATAGATTAAATAGTATTTAATAGTTATGCATATTTGAACTGGAGCCAGCTACAGGAATCAAACCCGCTCATAAAACAGCGCCAAGTTTAGAGACCTTATAAGGCATTATGAGGAAAATCATAGCATCAAAATAACAGTGTGAAACCCAACGATATATTAACTTTTAGGAAGAATTTTTTTCTTATGCAGAAAAAGATTAAGACACACATCCGTCACCTTCGTACATAGATTCGAACCTGCATCTCCGGGAAAGCGCCAGGACGTGCTACCAATGTGTCGTAAAAAGTGAAGTTTATCACTTATTAATAAAAATTAAGTTCTAGGAAGAAATGATGTCAAATGCAGCTAACAACCTGTCATCACTCCTCGAGACATGATATCATTCATTGTAAACCATCGCTCACAGCGATAAGGCCGCCCTTTGTACTCCGATGTATTTATTGTCTTGTTACTATTTGTATTATATTTGTGGTGTACAATAAAGAGTTATCTATCTATCTATCATCGTTAGATAGGCATTGTAAAAGCACTAAACAATAGCTCAAAGCTTAATAAGACCACATAAGACTCAGCGGTTTATCCTTAGTATTTATAGGTAAGCCTATCATTAAGAGGTAGATTTACTAAAGGCTGTTAACGCAAAAACTATTGAACTGATTTGAATAAAATTTGGCAGATTCTCTAGATCCTTACAAAGGACATAGGATAGTTTTTACCATTATAAAGCGGGTAACACCGCGAGGCACTACTAGTGTATTATAAATGCGAAACTATCTCTGTGTGCAAAAATATTGAACCGTTATAAATAATATTATCTAGACTATTATAATAATGTGGACCTAGAAAAGAAAAAGACAGACTACTTTATTTATACCACGGGAATATCTGTCACTTTGCGGGAAAAACATTTAAAACGCAGGTAACACCGCAAGGCACTGTTATTTCAAAGATAACATAGATACACTAACCAGGTTGCATTAATCTCAATCTCACTGTTCATAACAGAACCCGCCATCTAGCGACATCACTAAACAACAAATGGCATTAAAGTAACACGATGGTAGCGACATCTATTACAGCTTACAGTGGTTGGCGCTAGGTAGCGCTGATTGAAGTACTGCATTGGCACGTAACATTTTAAGCTCAGAACAACGGCTTTGCGTTTTTGCGCTCGCCAGTGGGCGCCACTGTAGGTCCTTTTATGTATTTAAACTTACTTAGAACCTACCAAAACAAATTGTTATTTGTATTAATTTTCAGAAATAGGTTATAGTAAAGTTTGTTGTATAAATTATTAAGTATTTGTGAGAGTTAGTTGAGTAATTTATTATTCTATGGTTGAGTTATGACGATAGGTAATTTAGCCGGGAAAATCAATTATTGTTTATTTAATCTTGGCAGTTACATATTTATCCATGGCAACTGAAGGTAGCAGACACATTGCGTTGCGCATATTATGGCAAAACAAATATTCCCGGGTCAGCTAGTTGTTAAATAAAATTTAAACTCATCCATTTGTTACCAATCTTTATTATGTAATAAACTTAGAGCAATATTTTTCCACATTTACAAAACAATACAATTCATTTGGACATTTTTATAAATAAAATTAAATAAATAATGCTAACTATATAACCCCCTTTGGGGTGCTTCTACATGGTTCGCTTGGCCATCATGTACCATAGGATAATGAATGGGGCCCAAAGTCCTACACCGAAGAATAGACACCAAACAACTGTCGCTACATATCTGAAATAGACATAATTAAACCGATAAATATTACCGCTCAACCGCGTGCAAACAATAAGTAAAATAAAAAAAATGTGCCTGACGCTAAACAGAAGTGATAACTTCAAATATGGCTAGTGCTGTGGGTTTGTGTAAGAGATGAGGCGCCCTCCTACCGCTGTATGCGTGCTAGAAAGGGATGCCAGATAGCCTGACGCAGTTACGCGTTAAAAGACAAACCAGCTCACCCTTAGGAAGTTATAAGTTAGAAAACAACCGACTTTCAGTTTTTAATATTTTAAATAATTTCTATTTAAAATTAAAGTAGCCTATGTCCTTATGTAGTACCAAATTTGAGGCTATTCGGTGCAGCCGTGTAGCCATGAAAGATATCCAAACAAACAGACAGACATACACTTTTCTATATTAATTAATAACTAGCAGCCCGCCTCGGATTTGCACAAGTAGTTATTTAAATTGTTTTCCCGGTAACAATTCACATTTTTGTCGCCGCAAAACCATCCTTGGACTTTTACGAACATAGATACGAAAAAACAATTCGTCAAATTGCTCCAGGCGTTCTTGAGTTATGCGCTTACCAATACTTATTGAGACGCGTGAAACGACATCAGTCGTTTAAGCTTAGGGCGGTATTGGATGGTAGCCTTGTTGGAGCAGAGTCGAGCAATTGACAAACCTTTATGCGCCCTAAGTCAGAGTTCCGCAGTGTCTGAGTTTCGCTGATGTTACCCTTGTCACAGTTTCATGATCTCTTGTTCAAAAACCTTGACAGGTAAGTATTAGCAGCTTAACTGTACGTTTAATCTAGCGCGCGTCTTAGTTCCACATTAACATAGACAAGAACACATCGCGCATGCCCGTCTATAACATTTTAAACGCGCCAATGCAATACGAAAGTTCACCCTCCAATTTAGCCACTACATAGTGGATGGCTACATAGCAACACGAAACTTAAAAAAGCTAAACTGTACAGATCGAAACACCATCCTGCGCGCGCGCAACCTCATCCGCGCTTTTATTTTGACTAATTGGCCATATTTTGTTGTGGAACGAATATGGCGAATTAAACCCGCAGGTTCTGTCCTATCAGAACGAAAATTTGTAGAACCAAATATTATGAACCTGTTAGGAAAAGAGAAAGGCAAGTTGTCAAACGGCTGTGGCGGACCATCATTCGTGGAGTGCTTCTTGATCTGCAGCTGCTGGGCCGAGGGGAACTTGGTGAAGAGCGGTCGAATGCGCACCGTGCTCGCTACGAGGCATCTCAGGTGATTCATTGCAATGTCTCGAACGAAATGGAACCCCTGAAATTTATAACCATTATCACCACTTATGGCCCGACTAGTTTCAGCGCAGCGACTAACAAGTAATTTCGGCTGACATTATTCATGAACTGAAAATAAGAAAATCAACATTTTTTCTTTCTCTTTACCTTCTTAAGGGAAATTAATTTGTAGATACAAAAATCACGAAGTCTTGATGATAGTTTCAGACAAAGGATTCTGCAGGACAAAGGCCTGCTTCAATCAATCGCTTCTTAAGCTGCTTCAATCGTGCTAAAATACTCACCACCCTTAGCAGACGGGTTGGATCTAATGCTGTGCTAGTATTCGATGTTGTGATCCAAGAAGCCGCGGTTGGTTAACGCCAGCCGCGGTTGGTTTACGCTAGCCGCGGTTGGTTTACGCTAGCCGCGGTTGGTTTACGCTAGCCGATTTGAGATGAGACTCAACTTCTTACGCTTCTTACGCTGCCGCTCTGGCCGAACAGCACTAAGTCTCATCGAATATGAATATATATGCGTAAATCACCGGCTTCACATTAACACTTTCAGTAGTTGAGCCCATATCTAGATGTATTTTAAACAGTTGGTATAATCTAAATTTAAAATAAAAAAACCTCCGATTCCAGAACTTTAGTTACATTAAAAGTAAAAAATAATACTATACAGACAGTGTGACAGACATGATGCGCTGTGATGCGACCCCACTCGAGTATATTTGCAGATTTTCGGTTTTCCTTCCCCTCTTTTACCCTCATAACTTTTAAACGAGTCAACCGATTTTCATCAAACATGTCTAACACTCGCGCAAAACTTACCTTTCATACAAAAAAAAACTAAATTGAAATCACTCCATCCGTTTAGGAGCTCTATGATGTCCCAGGCAGACAGACAAACACGTCAAACTTATAACACCCCTCTTTTTTGTCGGCGGTTAAAAATCCCATGGAACAGAACGGAAAGTGCCGTCGCCGTTATATTTTTCTAGATTTCTCTAAAGATATACATCTCTGACACACTGTATAGATTTTTGGCGCCTGAAGGACTAATAACTTTTCAAACCCGAGTATCTACTGTGGAAAGTACCTACAAATAAAATAAATAGGTATATAAATAGTGTGGGACACTTTAAGTATTTATTTTATTTCTCATCCCACAGTTTGGCTCAGGTCCCCAAAAGACCCTTTAACAGGTCTTGGGGGAATTTGCATAATCACCACGCTAGCCATGCTGTGTACTCCAACTAACTGTGGTCGCCAAAATTAATAACTAAAACACGATTTACCTAAGAAAGGTTTTCAGCAAATTTTAAATTTGTAAATATTAGGTCTTGATGGAAAACAGATTTTCCAACGACTGATAAAACGTCACTTAAGTCTGTCAAGTCTGTCGTATTTGGGATTGGAATATAAATTCCACCAGCATTGCAAAATCTTTTAAAACGAATTAAAAAAGGAGGAATTCATAGTTCGACGGGTAGGTTAGTTTCACGGAACAAGAAAAACCATTAATCGGTCACGGCACACATAGCGGCACTACCAGTTGTGTCGTTTACAATTAACAACACTGCCACAGGTCAGTCAGTATTTTTTCGTAACTGTAGAAATTTAGGGTTCGAACATTTAGTATGGAGCCTGGCATACCTACTAGCCCGCCATTTTGAAAAAAAAAACGTGATTCGGTGGCCAGTGATGAAACTCATGTCAACCGACAGAGTAAATGTTTACAAACAAAAAGTGTTCTATGTCAAATCTCCTGAGTGATACGGTTTCTAAGTGAAAGAATACCAATGATGTGAGTGTTCAGAGGAGGAAATGGGGAAAAATTGTAAGCATAATATTAATATTAGGTCTTAATAGAACGTTGGATTCTGTGAGAAAGGATAGCTTATCACAGCAATGCAGTGACGGCGTTGATTCTAACGTTACTTTACTACGCACCGTGGAAATTCATCGCCCGTTAAAGAAGGACGCATTAGGTTAAGAATGTTTTAAATCGTTTAATTTACATATATATATATGGTCCTATGCCATTCGTGCCACCGAGGATTGAAGAAAGGAAGAAGGCCGTACCCAGTCTCACGCAACCAGGAACAAATTAAAAGTAGTTCGCGTTTAGCACTCTGTTTGTAGCGGCATATATTATTTCTCAATTTAGTTTTTGTGTCTCTTTCTTATTTTGAAATGTTTCTAAAATAATGATTTTTTAATTGTATAATAATTCGTTTTATGACTTTGAATTTTTGCTTACTATGATGATTACTGATGTTATAACTATTTAATTAAATTAATTTTTAAAATAGTATTTTTGTTCATTATTATTTTAGTTTATTCAATAATGTAATGCTAATTTTAAAATTGCATGCCTGGATAGGTAAAATAGGTACATTGATTCATGTAAGATTTAAGCCATAACATCGCTGTAACATGTATTTACGCAATAAATAAACTTTGAACTTTGTCAATATCATGTCAGATTTTTTTAGATAGTTTTCTGTGCTTCTGATATACAAGGTGTCTCAAAAGAAAGTTCACATTTAAAAAATCGATAAAAAAAAAAGTAAGATGTTTATTGAAAAAATGTTTATTACATATTAAAATACACTGTTTGGGAATTTATTTTTTAAAAATGACATCGTAAAATGTAAACCGTTGCGTTCACGGCATTCGTTTTTTCGAGCACTAAAATTTGCTATGACGGCTCTGCAGGTATTCTCCGAGATGGCTGCGATTTCGTGACGGATATTTTCTTTTAATTGTGCCAAGGAAGTCGGTTTGTTGACGTAAACTATGGATTTGAGATAACCCTACAGGAAAAAGTCCATAGGTGTCAAATCGGGACTGCGTGGAGGCCAACTTATGTCACCTCTCCTGGAGATCAATTTGCCAGGAAAAATTTCACGAACTCTTGGCAGAGACGTGTTGGACGTGTGTGAAGTGGCTCCGTCCTGCTGGAACCATGTTCTTTGGTTATAACAAGGAAAGTGCTGCAGCTCAGGCACGAAGAAAACGTCTAACATCGCCACAGCATAACGCCACAGCACGCTTCCGAATTGAAAGGTTCGGATCGTCCCGAATAGACTGGGCGACACTGTCTACGTTTTCGACCGTTCTCGAAGATCTTGGACGCCCGGATTTTGGTTTTTCCAGTGTTGAACCGGTCTCTTCAAACTTCTCGACCCATTTTGCAATGAGTCGAGTGGTTGGCGCATCATTCAAGTGACGAATATGTCGAATGCTGCAGAATTTTCTACGCGCTACAGTCGCCGAATTACCGTTTTTATAAAACTCGCGTACGCACAACGCACGGTCCGCTCCCGAGAAACGCTCCATAGCGACTAAATTCCCAAAAGCCAGGCTACCGACTGACACTCCCCCCGCGCCCCTCAGAATAGTTGCGTTCACGCAATAACCAAAACAAATGTGAACTTTCTTTTGAGACACCCTGTATTATAAATTATTCAAAATTATCAATATTTTTGTGGCTAAAAGTGCTGTGAGCTTGCTTAAAACTGTTTTCATGTGATGTTCTACCAAAATGGCACAAACTATATGGTTATATGGTTGCAGAAATTAAAGACTGTTATGTAGAAATTAAGTACCATATTTATTTTGTACCCTCGTATGTCTGCAGACCATAATAATGTTAATGCAGGTTTTAATTATGGCAAAATCTCGTAAAAATATGTAATGTTTGTTATCAATAAGCAAATATAGTAAACCGTTGATTTTTAAATTTTGTAATTGCATTTTGGTACCTGCGCTTATTGTTATATCTACCTTGTAGACTTGTGATTTAATCAGAACTACCAGAGGACATCCCTATATTTATTACCGTTACGTTGGTATTGTCGTGTTGACGTTTTTTTCTTTATAATTGCAATGATTTGTGTGATAAGTAACGTTCGTAGTGATTATATACTCTCTGACGTTCCAAATCAATGTGTGAAGGTCCCGCCTCTTAAGCGTAGACAGTGCTTTTATTCTCTTTGGCCGTACCTACCTTTAAAATCATGTCTTTGTTTTTTGAGACATCTGTTTGGTTTTCGGATGAACCACAGACTCAGTACTCTGTGTCTCGGACAGAAGTGCTAGTAGTTTTAGGAAAAGACTCAGTTCAGTTTCTTGTAATTGGACTCTGCGCTTGAAGCGACAATTTGCCAGTGTCGAGTTACATAAAAATGAAGTGAAAAAAACTTACAAAGTGAAAGAGATGTTATTCAGTTGAACGCCATTTTTAACCCCCGACCAAAAAAGAGGGGTGTTATAAGTTTGACGTGTCTGTCTGTCTGTCTGTCTGTCTGTGGCACCAAAGCTCCCGAACGGATCGTGCGATTTCAATTTAGTTTTTTTTGTTTGAAAGGTGAGTCTGGCGAGTGTTCTTAGACATGTTTCATGAAAATCGGTTGTGCCGTTTAAAAGTTATGGGGGTGAGAGTGGGTAAGGAAAACCGAAAATCCGCAAATTATACTAGTGTGCGGTATCAAATGAAATCGCATCGCGTCCACATTACATAATATTATGTTGTTTTACGTTTAAGGAAATTATGGCATTGGAATCGGGGGTTTTTCTTAAATTATAAATTTAGATTTATATATAATATAGTCTGGCCGCTCTTAGATTGCGTTCCTGACAGCTGTCATTAAAATCACGCTTAACAAGTCCTGAATTTCCTTAGAGTACAGACGATAGCTGTCATTGTAATACTTAATAGGCATGCCGACCTATCTAGTGGTGGGAGATGAATCATCGTGCATGGTTTATAAAGTGGTATTTAAAAAAACGTTTTTTATTCCACAGTGTTAAACTAAAATGTAGGTTTAAAACATTATTTTTATGCACGCTAAATCTAAAATAATATGTAGTAAATACCTAAATATAATCCAATCTAGTCTGGCTTCTTAGATTGTGTTTTTGACTGGTCGTGATCGAATGGGCGGCGGTGTAACTTCGAACTGTCGTTCAATTTACTTACTTTACGAAATATATAACTTTTTAATTATCATAGTTTTAAACAATATTAAGACTTAAAAACCGTCAAATCATGGTATATTTAAAAAAAATATGCCTATTGAATGCAATGTTACAACGTAAGTAAATCTTTTAATAACGTTACTAAATGTTACCTGAAGTACATCAATAGTCATGGCAAATGGACAAGTGTCAAAAACGCAAACTCTCAGTGGCCATACTTTCAATAATTTTTTTTTCCTTCTTCTATTATTTGATGGCGTCCGTAACAGGCTAAATTCAAAGTCCGTCAACAATAAATAAGTTGTCTAACAACTCAATGAACATCAAAATGTCATTGTCACCAGACAAAAAATGCACGCTGCCAATCGTTTGCCACATTATTAAGGTAAAAAAAACGAATGGCCATGGCCATCAATCGACAATCGTTCACTCACTGTTCGGTTCGGTTCATTCGTCAACTCCACCCAGCACCAACGTTATTATCGATACGGCAATTGCCGTAATATACGGTAATTCATTTTTTTCTAGCAAAATACGGTATACTGCAGCTTTTTTACCTGAAATAACAAAATTTTTTTTTTATGAAATGGTGAAACGAAACGTAGCATTGGTATCCCCCCATAAGGGGTGATCGATATGAACGTTCCTTTTCCTTGCATCGGAAACATGCATCCTCGAGACAGTGCGGAAAGGGCCTTATACATTGAACGCAACTGAACGCTACGCTATCACCGGGCTCGGGTATTCCCCATATTTTTGAACTCTGGCAGAGTTGAACTGTTTTGCCTGTCTTGATATCTCTTTCACACATCCCCGTTAATTCGATTTCGTTAAAATTTAATAATAAGTGTGAAAATCACAAAATATTATGGTTGTATTTACTTTTGTACGTATGTGTTATGTGTGTTTTTAAAGGTAATTCAAATAAATCGCGTATACGGCAATTTTGAAATTATTTTTGATAAATACGGCAATTTCAAAGTTTAGATACGGCAACCCAGATTTTGACGTTAATAACATAACACTGCCCAGCACCCACTTCACAGGCTGGTGCAAGTGTCTATGATAGAATCTGACATAAAACTTTGCTAAGGCATTGCTTTGAAAAAATTGCCACCTTAATAAAAAAAAAATGCCAACTTAATAAAACTAATCGCGACTATAATACTTCCAAATATTAAATACGCTTTAGTGGTTCGCAAATCTTTTTGTAACTGCTACTTCTGAGATAAGTGGTATTATTATTCTTCTTCTTCTTGTTAAATAGGTTTTATTCTTCATGGATCATTGTCAATTTGTCACCTATCAGTCTAGTACTTGACCTTTAATTGACATATAACCACTTTTGTAAAAATTTGTGAAAATTATGAATAACAAAACAATTCATAAAAATTCTATTCGATGCGAAATTTGCAAGAAACTCCCACAGCAGACAAGTGAAGACAAAAAGCTTATACCAAATATTTGCCCTGGATGAAGATCGGTGAGTACATTTACCAATATGTTATTTATTGCTTCTGTAAACAATAGGCGTTTTGTTTGCTCGCCTATCATCGATATTTTTTCATACCACAAAATTGCAAGTCCACCAGACCTAAATGGTTCTATGCTACAAATTAAATATGAATTATTCATCGTCATTTTTATTATAGGACATAAGCCTCATTTCAAAATTGTATCTATAACACGATAATATGCTATGGCCTGTTATTTTTTTTTTTATTTGAACATAAATATAACGAATTTGTCTCCCACATCCTCAGTTCAACACTCAGAATCTAAAACCATTAACCATCAATATGATCAGGAGTTTAAATACTATATATTAATTAATTTATTGTTGTGCTGTTTTTCCGAATTTAATTAAACTTTTTTTTCAGATGATGCTTGGTCAACCTCATTTAAATGACACATTATAGGAGGAGTATCATATTCTTAGATTCATCTCGATGTGTTGAAAAATAATTTGCGGTTTTAACACACTTTGCAATAGCGGAACATTTTCTTTGATTTATCTGATCATAATACCAAAAGTTATTTATTTATTTATTCAACAACAAAATTACTTTCTCATTCTTTACATCATGTTTTCTAGTGCAATAGAGTAACTCAAAATACATTATAATATACTATGTATTATTTAATTCAATTCAATAGATCATGTTATCATCATGATCATGGTGATGATGTTTTACATCTCGCCATAAATAATGGGTACGTAATATATTGTATAAATAAATATTTTGTTTTACACTTTGTTTTTGTACTAAGTATCCTCCTCCCTGTTCCCAATTTCAGTATGTAGGTCCAACCTATTATTGAGAGAAACCTAAATCATCGATATCGATAAAACTCGATTCTGTACGAGTGCAACCCTATATACCTTCTTCTTCTTTAAGGTTTAAGATTATCTTTATGTTGGTACCATTGCTTTTAAACTTCTAACAGATTATTTATTATGTTGGTGTTTCAATTATAGTAAACTTCGATTTGACATTTTGCCTAGATCAAAAATTTCCTTCCTAGTCCCGTCTCTTAAAACGTAGTGATTATATACTCTCTGCCCACTTCACTTCACTTTTGAGTTTTGATTTGATATTTTGATTTCTTTGCCTGTTTGTTTGTTTTGAATTGGTTACGATGTGCCTACTATAATGTACGTCACTTTGTAGATGAAAAGACTCAAAATATTGATATTAACGTTTATTTGTGCAAAAGTATAACGCAATTTGTCTTGCAACCAGCAAAATTGTTAATGTGGTGCCTCTGCTTGTACGTGCAGTAAAATTAATACAATAGCGAGATGTCTCAAGATATACGGTTGCAGATAGCCAAAACCAATGTAGAAAGGATTCTAGGCGATAAAGCACCATTATACTTCACATATTTGCGACAATGGCTGCAGTTCAAAATATCCGTTAAAGAGTTTGATTGTATTGGGTTAAAATTTTTTAAAGCCCACAATATGATTTATCACTGTGATTTTGTATTGGCTTTTCTGAACAAAATTGGTGGACTTAATGAGTTCTCACTTGTGGAAGCAACTCGTAAATTACTTCCACATGAAACATGTCCAAGGAGAATAAAGAGTCATAGACCATTGAAAGAATTTGTTATTGATACTGACTCCAAAAATCCAAAAGAAGTAAAAAAAGTAAGTCTTTTTGTCATGTGCCTAGTAATTAAATGGATAGTGTATGTATGGCTTCTATTGTTTAAATTCTCCATTACTACCTTTATTTTGATACTGCTTAATACATAGAGTGAATTTACTGACATTACTAATTAAAGTATATTGTTACAGTTGTGTGACTTACCTGACAAGACAACAATACTTGGCCGCTTCTTAATTAAAGCTTGGGATAAGGACCTTGAAGGTGTTGATGACAAAGCAGCAGAGATATTGGCCGTAGGGCTACAACATCTATTAAAAAATCTTATATTGTTTGTAATAAAAGACATGAAACCTTTTAGGAGAATAGCATGGAAACCGAAACATGCTGCATTTTATGAATTTGGAGTAAGAGATTTAATACTGGATGGAAAAAGTGATGACCCTAGGCCAGTTTTGGATGCAGAGACTATACAGGCACAATATACAGCCACTATGACTGACATTATGAGAACTTATCCATATGTAAGAGAAGTAATAGCAAACTTACCTCCTGCTAGTCAACGCCATTTTCTGGAAGCATACTCTCCTGTTAAAAGACAACCTGGAATGCCTGATATTGCACAGAGTATTAAGGACATTCTTTCACAACTGAGTAGTAACTCTCCTATCAAAACAGAACCAGGCCTAACCAATGATATTAATCTGCCTCAGGCTTCAAGTAGTTCAATTGGAACTGACATTAAATATTCAAACAATAAGCCTTGTATGAATAATTATCCTGTCAAAAATGAACCAGGAATATCAAACGATTTTCAAAATATTAAAAGACAGGAAAATAAACCAAAAATAACTAGTATTTCTAGTCTCATAGAGACTATATTTAATTCTCCTGTAAAAACTGAACCTGGGTTAGATACTTTAGACAAAAGTTATGAATTTTTTGAAGATACTGGAACAGAGCCTGAATTATCTGGTGTTTGGCAGGAAAATGATGTGAACAAGGCTGAATACTATTCACCAACCAAGAGAGTGTCTGCACTCTTCAATGAGTCTGAGGCAAATGATGGGCAATTTCAAGAAATCCCAACTGAGACTGGAGTGGAAAGTCATATGCCAAAAATCACTAGCTTATCTTCTTTCTTGATCAAAAGTAAGCCTACATCTGATGATTCACAATTGAACAATAGCCTTTACAAAGATATAAACAAACTCCCCATAAAAAACAAGCTTGGACAACCAAATGATTGGCAGAATAGAAATATGCCACATCAGTATTATCTCTCTGAAACTGTAGCACATACAGATATTAATTTACAAGATGTTAATCATTATCTCCTCAAATCTGATCCTGAATTATCTAATGCTAACTTGAAAATCAGTAAGCTGTCAGAAGATAATCCTTCCAATGACAGAACTGAAGCACGAATAAGTACCTCAGAATGTATGGAAGAGCAGAAGCCTAAAGTATTTGATGCAGAGGCAATACTAGCAGAACATAAAGTTATATTAGAACATCTTAAGATAATTGAGAATTCATATTCAAAGAATCATGTTCCTCATACAGTAACAGCTCCTATTAAAGTAGAACATGGACTTACTGATCCTTGGAAAAGAAGAATGAATAATGATACTGAATTTCAGAATAAACTTCAATCCCTTATCAAAATAGAGCCTCAATTTACAAAATATATGCCTGCAAGAAGGAATATTTTTAAAACGACATATAGAGATATGAATGAACAAAATGGACCTTCTAATAAGATGCCAAAAATAACTGCTTTTACCCCATGTCAGCCTGTGTCAGCTCCCACTAAAGCTGAACCCAGTTTATCAATGGACAAGCAAATATTAACAAAGTAAGTATTCTATGCCTTAACTAATTTTAAAATCAGTGGGCATGTCAAAAGGTTATGTGTACAAGTGTAACTAGCCCTAGATGCACCACACCAAGTGGCCAAGAATGTGGTTCTGTTTCTCTAACTTATCTCATAAATTGCTGGCATAGCTTAGCTGGCCTGAGTATTATTCGAAATTATCAAGCTGACTTGTAAGTAATTGCAATTTTAAAATCATACTTGTGTTTATTATTGATAGATTTTAACGTTAACTATCTTAAGGCAGGTTAAGGATTTCAAATATAATGTTTGCATTTAATATTACAAACATACTGCAAATGAGGTATTTATGTTTAACTCGTTAATCCCCAAGCGGTAACCGGTTACCGCTTACCTGACCTTATTACCTGAGGTGAGGGTCAACGGGTTAATACTCATTATAAAATTTAATATTTAATAATAAACTTATTTTTAATTTATTATAAAAGAGTGTTAGATATGTGTGTTGATGGATATGTGGGAAGAGGTAGACCAAAGAAAAGATGGATGGACTGTGTAAAGGATGACAAGTGTAAGAAAGGAGTGAGTGTTGAGATGACGAGTGACAGAGGAAATTGGAAGGAAAAAACATGTTTCATGTTGTGCCGACCCCACGTAATGTGTGATAAGGGCAGGAGAATGATGAAACATTATAAAATTTGTAATAAAAAAAAAAGTTAAAAACGAAATAAATATATAAAAAATAATAAGCGCACATAGAATTCTCAAACCAAAACACCAGAAGTGCATGGCTGAGTTACCCACGACCTAAGGAATGAAAGCCAAGTGCGCTCCCACTTAGTGAACATGGTTACACACCCAACATGATGCTATTTAAATATATATATAAATATAAACTTACGTTTTTTTTTTCCTTTCAGGCATCTTGGTATCAGGAAAGAAGAGTCTTCTCAGAAAGAGGCCGCAGATGAAGAAGCCAAACAAAAAGAGGCACCTCTAAGATTAACAGCTTGGGATGTGTACGGGTCTTTATTTAAGGATCGCAGCCTTATAGGCAGCGGTTCAGTTTATAAAGTTACATTGGAGAAAGTGTCACTGCTGCTTAATCATCCAGCTGAGTGAGTAATTTGTACTTAACTATTGCTAGAACCATCAAAATTGTGAAATTACTTTAATATGAAAAATAGCAGTATTGTTTTAACCAACGAAAAGCTTACATCCTATTAAATAGGCTTTTAGTTTGTGTATAAGATATCCCTGCGGGAAAAAGTTAGTTAGCTGTGATACCATGACCGTGTAGGTGAAACCATAAGTTGGCCACTGGGAATAATGTATTTTCCCACCGTAAAAATAGTCTATATAATCTTTCTCGATAAATGGCTTAATTAAAGGAAATTGAATAATAATAATAACCAAGATAAAACAAAACAATAATGGACTGAAAGCTAAGTACAAAATGCGTAATGGGCGGCCTTATTGCTTAAAGCAATTTCTTCCAGACAACCTTTGGAGGAGAGGAAAAAGAACAACAAATTTATATCCAAATATTTAATAATATAGATTGAATGAATTTCTCTAATCATAATTCATAAAAATTTAAATAATAAAATTAATTCTTATTTACCAACTAAATTATTGTAGTCCTCAATATTGCCTTAAATTCAAATGAAAGAATATAAATATAATAGTCAGAAGTCAATAATTAATTAAGATTAAATTTTAACAAAAATATTGATTATAGATCACAAACTTAAATGTCTTAAATTTTTTTTAAAACAATGTGAATAAATTATTTACAAATGTCATTGTAAATATAATACATATTGAAATGACATAAAGAAACTAATCAAAGACGTCAATAAGAAAGTCAATAAGCCGTGTAGGCTAAGTGGGAGGACACTCGACTTTCATTCCAAAGGTCGTGGGTTCAAACCCCGCCACGCACCTCTGGATTTTTCTTCTTGAGAAATTTATGTGCGCTTTAAACACGTGCTTTAACGGTGATGGCAAACATCGTGAGGAAACCGGCATGTTTTGAGAACTTTAAAAGAGTTTGAAGGACTTGTGCCATTCACCAACTCGCACTTGGCCAGCGTGGTGAATTAAGGCCTAATCTCTCTCGTCAAGAGAGAAGTCCCTGTGTCCCAGCAGTGGGAACGTTAATAGGGTGATGATAATAATAAGAAAGTCCTGGAGCAAGTAGTTACACTTAAGTGATAAGGTGTACACATATCCTTTCGTCTAGTTGAAATACGTTCAACTTTTACCATATCATAATAATGTTACCAGTATGTAAAGATTTGGAACTTTCAGAATTATTAGGGTTTAAAAAAGTGCTATAAAGGATTCCCACTGTGATATTCTAGCGATAGTCCGAAGGGCGCTTTTGTATACAGAATACTTTTATAATATACAGGCTTAATTAGTATTCTATGATACAAGTAACTACCCCCCCAGAATTTAATGCTGTACCTGATCTTAGACTCTACAAGAGTGTAATAAACCATTTTAAGGTGATCCAAAGTCACCTCATCTCTAAGACTTTTTACTGCGTAGCAGGCATAACTGAATTTAATATGGATTCTGAACTAGATTTAACAGATTTTGATAGTAGCACTTTAACCCCACCCACTTTAATATAATGTATATGTTTGTCGAGATGTGTGTTTAAATAGTAATTGGTTATGCTAGCATTCACTTTAAGTTTATTGGCTTCGAACCATTAGTTGAAAACTCCAATGGGTATCGGCATTCTATTTCACATGGTTATATTGCATGGAAGAATATTTTAAATACAAATTTGAATGTGAATAACTGATAAAGCTGTGTTGTTCTATTCGCTTCTCAACTCAGTATAAAACATTGAAGCGAACTGTCAAGACAATGTTAATTCCTTGATATTTGTTATTTAAGCAATTTAGTTTTATTTATTTTAAGTTGACCTGTCCATGTAGGCTATGTGCTTCTAAGGAAATAAACGTTTTGACTTTGTAATTTGTTGACATAAGAATTATTAATTGTGTAATTGATTGCGTGTTAATGACTTATTATTATTTTTTATGAATGTATTGCTATTTTTCTTTAATTTGACTACATTTATGACATATTGTGACATGTTAGCTTAATTTTAATTTGAAATAAATAATTAGAGTCATATTCACTTACTAAAATATTTGCTCGACTTACCAAGTCGAATATAGAGATCAATATTGTAATCTCATCAACCTGTACAACCTCTAGTCTGGCAAATGAATACCATTTCATTTCCTTGTTGGATATTGTCAGCTGGGATGACAACATTTGTGTCATCTAAATAAATGATTAATTCAATATTCGGTATCTTATGTTTAACATAGTTAATAATGTCATTTATGAAGTCTTTATATAATAACTAGCGGCCCGCCTCGGCGTCGCACGGGTATAAAATTTTGTAACAACACGTGGTAATTATGCTGTTAAAATGTAGCTTATATGACACGTTCGTAGATTTACCATAGCAGCGCCATCTATTGATTACTTACTCAACCCAGTCGAAAGGTATCGACATCGATATAATCGGTTAAGTGGTTTAGGAGTCCATTGAGGACAAACATTGTGACACGAGATTTATATATATTAAGATTTATATATATTAAGATAATCGGTTAAGTGGTTTAGGAGTCCATTAAGGACAAACATTGTGACACGAGATTTATATTATATTAAGATTACAAAAACCAAAGATTTAATCTTTCCATTGTGTATTGTTTGTGTATGTTTTGTGCTTACGACTTTAGGATGTGCTAAAATTGTATTCTTGCTAAGATTACTAGTATGCTTGTGGCTAATTTCCAATTCGGTAGTGAGTAGAACCATTTCAACCATAATATTAATGATACTCGTGTACACGACACAAGTATCATTCATATGATATCACTAATATAATTATAAGTATTTATTAAAGTAGAAATCATCTTTTTTTTTATTAAAGGCAGAAAAAAGACAATCTAATGAGTTTTACTTAATTCTTAATCAAACTTAATCATTAAGGTGCGTCCACTCAATGCGCTCGCGTTCTTCATCTAGCATGCCCACGGGCGAGACGCGCATGAAGATCGCGAGCAAGCTGCTGCACCTGAGATGTGAACGCAGCCAGTTCCCACGCAACCAGGAAGAAAAAGGTGTTCGCGTTTAGTTCTGTGCCTAAGGCGGCCTTAGAGTAGGTACTCGTTAATAAGATGTATATTTGTATGTTAGTCTATACACAGTGGCGTAGCTATCATAGGGCCTGGTTGTGCAGTGCACAAGGGCCCTTGAGCTCAGGGGGCCCTCTAGCCACATCTTTGAAAAAAGAAGAAAAATAAAAAGATCAGCTCACGTGCTTCACGGTCGTGAGATGAATTCACAAATCCCGCCCATCTACTTTTTAATGAAGTTTTAATTCGCTCTTGCCTTGTTCTTATTTATGATATTTCCGGAAATGTTTTCAACTATCTTGGATCTGGAACGTACTGTTTGTTTGTTGCTGACTGTTGTTATTCGTAATTCCCACAGAACTAGATCGAGAGTAATTCCCTACTAACAGCCTTATTTCATCAAGTGTCACCACTACTAATGATATGATTTCTATTCTGCACATCCATCCATCTTGCACGAAAGTATGGTAAAACACATTTTCGCAAAAAAAAATAAGCAAGTTCAAATTGACTCATAAGAAGATATAATTAATTCTTATGAGTTAATATTGATTTTACGGCATCATTACCAAACAAGCTTTTTTATGGTTATTTTCTGTTGAGCTTCCTGCTTAAAGAAAAATCTCAGAAAGTACTCCGAATTTCTAAAAATTCGATGGCTACCAATTGAAAATTATGGAAAGAAAAAAGGAACGTACCGGAGCCGCAAAGCGGAAATAACGTCAAGAAAGTAAAAAATAATTGCGAAATCTAGATCCGGTTCGAATTATCAATTTTTCTAACGATTTTATCTCCTTAAATATGAATAATTTGCACGTTTTTTGTAAATAAAATTAAAATTCATAATTTTTTGTTAATACGCTATTTTTTGTTAAAGATAAAATTAAAAAAATATAAATGTGTAAAAGATGACATTAAATTGATTTTTAAACCAACTTTACTGAGTGAAACCTCAGTAAAAACATATAAAAGTTATATAAAAAAATAGAGTTCGTCATTTACTTAGTAAATGAGTTACTAGTACTAAGCAAAAATTTATTATATGGATTTTATTAATGCCTGTGAAAGAATACTTACAAAATGCACGAAAATTCTTTTCGTAAAACCGATCAGTCGCTCTCTGGCGCTCACGGAGGACGGACCATTTCACGGATCATGTTTCCCGCGACAATCACGTGACCTTACGGTCATACCATAGTATAAATAATTTCAGTATATATTGATCACACAGAGATTGTAAGCAAGAACCCTCTATAGCAAAAATTAATAAATGATTTCTGTTCAGAGATGGATGGATATTCCTGTTTTCAGTTTAAAAATCATATTCCAATGAGGGCCAGCCCACACGTACCTCAACCATAAAACATCGCGGGGTTACGTGAATGGTGTCGCGCCAGCTTTGGTGGTGCTTGGTTACATTTTGGTTGAGTATTTTTTTTTAAATGTTGATGAGATCTAGATTTTCGGTGACAGGCTGTCAAAACAAAAACAGTAAATATATGTCTGAAACTACACATCCTAGACGTTCCATTATGGGTTAAAATGAAAGGTGTTGACAAGATCTACATTTTCGATGTCACTCATTCTCATATCAATAAGGTAAAACTACTCGGAAAGAGGGGGAGGGCCCGATTCTCTCACTATGCACAAGGGCCCTTTCCCCCCTAGCTACGCCACTGTCTATACAGGTATATGTTTATATGGGCTTGATATAAACATATACCTAGATGCCTGAAATAAATGATTTATTATTGTAGTAGTAGGTACTATAGTACAACTACTGTAAGATAGCGGTTTATTTTGTATTTCACTTTAGTTTCTGTGTCTCTTTCTTATTTTGTCCTAGAACATGTAGGTATAATTAATACTTTGAGATATATGGTTGCAGAAATGAAAGACAAATGTAATTGACGATATCTGGTAAGTAGAAATTAGGTACCTTATTTATTTTGTACCCTCGTATGTATGCAGACAGTATATTGGTTTGAATTATTAAAAATCATGAACAGATACGTAATGTTTGCAAACAAAAGTTATGGGATAATTTTAATTGAATATCGATTAATGGAATAATAATAAACCTGTTTCTGCATGATTCTAATTCTGAAGATATTTCATTTATTTAACTTTTTTTTTTGTTACAGACCACTAACATCTCTTTTGATAAACCTCTCCCGGATCAAATGCTAAGTGGGTTTATAGAAACTTCCATGACAAAATATATATTTTTTTGTTCATAGTTTTATGTGCGTTCAGTATTTTGCTTTCATACTATAGGCAGATTTTATGTTGGTTTTTGTCGGTTTCCTTCCATTGCAATGCACTTCGTTATCATCATGCTCACTGGGCTGCATGATAATCTTTCTTTTTAGCTTACTGCCATACGTCAGGCGAGCGAGATGTTGACCCAGTTGATTGGGATGAGATTTTACTTTACTAGAATAGGCTTGGGCTGATGATGTCCTAATCCTAATCCTTAGCGTCTCATAACTGTATCTTTATAAAACTGTATATCTGTGGCTTAGGTCACAATATTATGTAAATTTAGAGAATATTGTACAAACCATGAGGTTATAGAAAGTTTATTATTTATTGTTATGTTAATTTTGATTATCTTGTTTAAGCTCTACTAAGTTTAATGTATATTTATTTTCTTATTAGAATTATGACGTCGTAAAGCAGTAAATATGTAGTTAAGCTTGGCTGATTATTCTGAGCGATTTCGCCTAAAACAAGCAAACCTTATTGCTTAAAAGGAGAAATCAACCCTGTACCTACGACATAAGAATAAGAAACGCAATATTTTTTTTATTATTTTATTATAGTTATTATCTATTCATAGAGCTCCTTGTTGGTGATGTTCCATGGTACATTTGAGGTATAATTCAAGAGTCCATTTTGAAAGCGTTGTATAGTTTAGATATTTGAGGTAAACGCTGACCCCCACAGATGTATGCTAATAGGTCCACACTGGTTTTAGAACCGTTTTGTAGATCTAGTGAGAGTCGTGAGTTTCTTCCAAGGAGCCACATTATGCTATTTATATTTTAGCCGTAGTTGGTCCCTTTGAATTTAGAGATGTTCTTTCCAAGTAAAGGCGGCGCCGGCGGTCCAGGTGTATTCCCAGGTACCACACCGAATCATTTTGCGGAAGATTTTTGACTGCTTCAGTGGCGCGGTGGGCGAGGGTCCGCTTGCGGCGCAAGAGGTAGTGGGTTCGATTCCCGCCGAGGGTGAAAGTGTTTGTATGTTCTGCAAGCACGATCTCCTTGGTCTGGGTGTTTAATATGTATAATAAAAAATATCTATATATGTATGACTATTATATTAAGTATATCAGATATCTAGTACCCGTAACACAAGCTTAGAGCTTATCACGGGGCTAGATGTTGTTGTGTGAAATGTCTGGAAATATTTATTATTTATTTATTATTTATTATCTTGATCTCCCAGTCTGACTGGTGGACAGTACCCCTCTCTCCGTGTGAAGGTAACTTGTGAGGTCCCGTTTCTTATATTATCTTTGAAAACTTAGATTAGGTATATTATCTTTGAACGCACCCTAACGACGCTAGTCTGATTCAATTCAATTAAATTCCTTTTAAGTGGACGCTGCGCTTGAAGCGTCAGTTTGCCAGTGTCAAGTTAAATAAATTATTACTTAAGTGAAAAAGATGTTACTCATATGAACGCCATTTTGCATCTCAAAACCCACTCAAAAACTGTTAAGAATCTTATCTTTGAGTGCACTCTAACGACGCGAGGCTGATTCATTGACTTATGAATACCCAATTAGGCGACCACCGTTGACCAACGGCAAACGATACTGTCAAATTCATACGCATAATTTATCTGGTCTTTGTTTTTTTAACCCTCTCAATATGATTAGAATTTATGAGGGAAGCCTATGTCTAGCAGTGGACGACCTATAGCTGAAATGAAGATGATGTGATGAGGTTTGGTTTTTAAAATAAAATACATTCGTTGTTCGATAATGATATTTTAATAATCGAGATAAATTACTTGATAGGATATCAAGTAAGTAGGTAGTACATAATTACTTCTAAGTAGGTATTGTATTTTTTATAATAAACTAGCGGCCCGCCCCGGCGTCGCACGGGTATAAAATTTTCCTGGAAATTATTCGATCTCGCCGTAAAAACCATCCTATCTCTCAAGTTGGATCGAACTCAAGGATCGAACTGCACATGGTGTGTGAATTTTATTATAATCGGTTAAGTGGTTTAGGAGTCCATTGAGGACAAACATTGTGACACGAGATTTATATATATTAAGATTTGAAAAGCATGAGATGGTCTTATACACCAAGGGTTCCGTGTGTATATTAATAGTTTTGATTTATAGATTAAGGGTCAGTTCACCTTGTCCGCAATGTCGCTTAGTCACGTGTGACAAAGCTGGATAATACTGGACACCTACTTTTGTTTTGCTAATTTAATAAAAAAATGCCAACATATAGAATTCAAGGTTCAGAAGCTTTTAACGTATAAATTTAGTACAAATCGCAGGTAAGCTTTCCGTCACCCGTGATTTTTCGTTTGCAAGTGAAAATAATAATGGGTTTATGATTTTGATAAAAACGGAACCCATAGATTCGTCATGTCTTTCTGTCCGTGTTCGTCACAACCACTTTTTTTCCGAAATTGTATATTGTTGAAACTTATTAAGCTTAGAGTGAGCACATTGAAGTGGGAACAGTAGCTACAAGTGTGAACAACATGACGTTGGCGCAGCGAGCGTTCACAGTCGTGGATGCGCATATTGCGCATTAGCGGCGTAAGGATCTCAATACATTTTATTAAATTGAGCAGTTAAAATGTTTACATTATTATGTAGAGTGGGCTTAAGACTAAAATTACATTAGACCCATCATCTTCTGTCATTTTGGTCATATAACGTCGTCTTAATTAAGCTTAGGATGGTTATAAATTGTAAAAAACGAAACAAGTGGTAGTAGCACTGTGAGTGTCAACCTCGCAATAAAAGACTCAGAAAGAGGGTAGACCGTTTCGTTTGTGAATAACCGTCTGCCCAAATCCCATAGACAATGACAATTCAGTTGTTTCCGTGATCATGGCGCTTGCAACATTGTCGAAATATCGGAAAACTCGAAAACCGTCAAATCATGGTATGTTACCCGTTTTAAATCATAGATCATCATATCATTTCTAAAAACCATGATAAACTCAAACACTAAACGCTAATTGTTCAGGTTAACACTACATGCCCAGGGTTTATTGTATTTCAATAATATAAACTTGTCTTATTGTTACAAAAGAAACATTAAAATAAAAAATAATATAGTTAAAATAAATGCAGTCAGAGCGGTCACCTATCCAAGTACCTCACTATAGGTCGATAACTTAATATGTGAAAATTTTATGGCGCGTGGCGCAGTGGAAGCGTGCTGGGCCCATAACCTGATGGATTGGGCATAAAAGAAAACCAATTAATCACTGATTACTTTAGATTTTAATCTTCAGATAATGCAAAAAAACATTAACACAGTACAAAGTTTGTAAGACAGGTCTCGTAAGAGCGAAACAGTACGAGTGAACGCGAAACAGAAACATAATCGATGCGTTCCGTTCTTAAGCTTAAAGTATTGCGTTTATAAAGATGCCTATTATTCTAACAGTTTTAATACTAGAATTCGTTAAAACCTATTTTCGTTGGAAGTTTGAAGGGTACATACATTTTTTTCAGATTTATCATGCTCTTATTTTAGAAGTTACAGGGCTGGACACACAATTTACCACTTTCTCTAGCTAATAACTATTCAGTTTAGAAAATATCACGTTAGTAACGTATCCATAGACAACCAACACCAATGGGTATAATGAAAAAAAAACTTATTAGGTATGTGGAAATATAAATAAAATAATATGTTTCTTTAAAATTCTTTTTTAAAATCCTTATGAGTTTTCAAAATGTAGATATAACAGTATCGGAAAAATATGGCTGTCACATACCGACGGACAGACAGACATGACGAATCTATAAGAATTCCGTTTTGGCCATTTGGCTAGGGAACCCTTAAAACAAACTAAATAGTTTACATATCTGCATGAAATTAGATAGGTACATTTTTCTAATGCAATATGAGTGTCCATTTAAAATAAATAAATAAATATATCCAGACATTTCACACAACAACATCTAGCCCCGTGGTAGGCTCTAAGCTTGTGTAACGGTTACTAGATATCTGATATACATATAATATAATAGTCATACATATATAGATATTTTTTATTATACATATTAAACACCCAGACCAAGGAGATCGTGCTTGCAGAACATACAAACACTTTCACCCTCGGCGGGAATCGAACCCGCTACCTCTTGCGCCGCAAGCGCACCCTCGCCCACCGTCAATTTATAAAAAATAAATTGTTATTTAATTTCGTTTTAAAACATTGGATCCAAGCGTCGATGATTATCATATCGATAAACAACGATGCTTAAAATTGGAGTCTTTATTAGTGTTAAAATAATTTCGTTTGTTATAAGATTCGACAAAAAATGATTCTACATATATAAATTTTTTGATACATCGAATACACTAAATAATTGTTAAAACAGCGAAGTTATCCGATATTTCGTACGGCAAACATCGATTAAATTCGATATATTGATGTTGAATGATTTTCCCTATAATGCATTCAAGCCGGTTCACACGATACGATGCTGGTGAGACACGATTGCGACTTAAAATCGATTTATTCAGACATTGCGTACCACATTATACGGCGTCTTTTTATAGACTTTATTGTCTTAGAGTAAGTAACGAAGCGCGCGTATCACCAAAACTACATTGTGCAAAACGTAGACAGCTAGGACCATAGAATAATGTAAAAGATTGAATGACAAGTAGGGATGGGGCGTGCCGATGGGGAAAAAGCTATCGATAAATTATATTAATTAGGTTCTCTGTTAGGTAATTAGTTACACACTCTTTATGTTATTTACTTGTTCTCTAGTTCATTATATAAAACATCTAGTAATTTACCAAATTATAATGATAGCTCTACCATTTATATAATCATTTTCTGGTTGTTTCAAGTGGTTACATTTATTATTATTATGAATACTTTATTGCACAAGAATATAAAGGATTGTACAAAAGGTGTGCTTAATTTAGGTGTTACATAGTAGTAAGATTCTGACATTAGCCCTTTGGGGCATTGTAACCTTATGATTAGATACTTAAATACATAAAATATATTAATAACGGGTAAAAACATAAAAAAAATATCGGTATTTAAAATTATGGACCCGAAGAGGCTATGTTTGTCTAATGTGTTTTTTTATAAATAAATCAATTTGAGCTAATTAGATATGCAACCTACTAGAGGATCGCCAACGCAGCAGAGCCATCCATCTGCATCGGACAACGGATGTGCAGACGTAGCATTGACGTCAATAACTGAATATATAAATCGTATCTACAGTCCGTCTCATGGACGCGAAGACCCCATCTACATCCGCAGACTTGCTCAAACAATTAGTTACAACACCGAAAGTCCTACTCCGCTACATCAGGGAGTTGGGCTGGTTGGGGTCTGGTTAGGCAGGGGGACAATGCACAAAACACTCCTAAGCGAGATGTCAGTATAGTTAGAAATGAGAATTTACTTTGTAATAAGGATGAGTCGTCGACTTCTTTTCAGTCGACGAAACGAGACCAGTTTATCGTTCACGATAAACTGTTTATAAAACAGTCTAATTTTCGACTGGTTTATTGCCTTTATTCGTTTAGGACATGAACGATCGTTGAACGGTGAACGTCGATTCACTGATTGGTTGGTAAACGACGACTAGATTAAACTGTTTATATTATATAAGATATATCTGTGTGAGTGCCTGTGGCGTGACAAAAGGTCCGATTTTGATGCGGTTTTTTTCTTATGATTTAGTTTTGTTGATTTAGTTCGAATAAAATGAACTTCCCTTTATACTTTTTCCAGGCATAGGACTGGCAGGCTTCATAATAAAATTATTTTAAATAAGAAATTTTGTAGTAGGTACAAAATAATAATGTAAGCAAACAAAATTCAAAAACCTGCTTTCCTACTAACAATAATACATTGTCATGCATTGCAATAGAGTTTATTTTTACACAACACCCTGACGCCGCACCCGCGCACCGCTATTATAACTCTGTAGAAGTTGAGAGCATGGCGAAAGAGAGATAGCCATATTAGCGTAACGTGCAAGTGTGAAGAGAACGGAATGCTTGATAGACAGTGGCAGCGAGAAACAGTTTCGTTCGGCAACGCTCGACCAATGGACTGGACGATGCAAATGTATTACGAGTAAACTAGTTTATGGGTGGACTGTAAACCGGTTTATCAGTCGACGGCAAATAAACAGTCTAAATAAACTGTTCGTTCATTCAACGACTATCCCTACTTTGTAATTTTTATCTTTTAAATTAAATTTATTAAGATCAGTTTCGGTTTTTTTTCGGACCTCCGATTGTCGCTAACGTAGCTCACACTATTTCGGCGTCATGTTTGGGTATGTTATGTTTGGGTCAAAATTAGTTTGTTTCAAAGCCATTACCCATTTGTTGCTTAAGTTTTTTTTCTTTTGGATAGCTGAAAAAGAAGATAAATTTCTGCCGGATTTTTTTTAAATCTTAGATAAATCGAGGAAAACCCTTCTTCCAACTAACATAAAAAAAAATATTTTAAAACATCGGCTACAATCGATCGCGTCCCATCACTACACTTTTAACGGTCGGCGCAGTGCGCGGGCGGGTGTTTGTTGTGCCCCCCTCTTGCGTCTCCTTCACCCCCGCAAATGGACGCGCGCGATGCCCGATTTATTTTTATCAAAATTAGTGTAAGAATCGACTTACCGATGATATGTAATGTTGATTTCATCTTGGAGTCCTTTCTTGTGTCATTTTTGCAGGATTTTACTGCAAATTTGACCATTTTATTGCCCAATTTAACTAAATGAGTTCAGATCCTCACGCCCCTACCGCGCATCCACGACTGCGAACGCTCGCTGCTAGGGATGCAAACGATACATCGATGTTTTAAAACATCGAGGTATCGTTCATAAACATCGATGTAAAACAGCTATGTTGAACTACAACTACTGATGTTTTATTAACGATGTTTGAATGCAGCGCCATTTTTTTGTATTGTGCGTAACTATCATTTGTGTCACGTGACCACGTCGCGCCACTGCTGCCATTCTTTTCACTCGCAGTCGCGTCATGTTACCGCCCGACGAAACGAAATCCGAAGCTATCAAGTGCATTTTCACTAAATACTGAAGTTAAGTGAAGTTAAAACTTAGCTGAATTGTTAATCTTGTGATTTTATTTTGTTTAAGTAATTAAAGCTCAGTAGGTAAGCATCCTGAAGCAGCCTTTATATCCTAATACGTTATAGATGTATCGTTTGAAGTAACTAATTGTTTGACATTGTCAGTAATCACGATTACCAAAATGAATCTAAGTAGGTTATCAATATTTTTGATAAGAAAAAGCCTTGTCTCTGTATTTCAAGGCTGTTGCTGACCCTGCTAGAAATTAAAAAAAAACATCGAAAAAGGATCGATGTATCGTCCTAAAACATGTCCTAAAACAACACTTTAAAAAATATCGATGTTTCAGTATCGATGTTGCATCCCTACTCGCTGCCCGAACGTCATGTTGTTCTTACTCGTGGCTGATGTTCGCCATTCATTATGCTCACTCTATTCTTACTATAGATAGATACTCTAAGGTCTATGCAGTTTATTAGCACAGAAGTCTGCTACGAAAGTAATCAAGAGATAGTCGCCATCGTCTGTGATAGATAACTATAGATCCAAGGACGGACCAGGAATAGTAATAATAATTTTAAGGTAAACTTCACTGAGACTTATTAAATTAAATTTACAAATAGTTCGAAGAAAAGGTATGATCTTGACATCTTTTTTAAAGATCATAAAATCGAAGCATTAGAGGTTGTAAAGTTTTTAGGTAGGTAGGTACCTATACACTTGGACTCTATGTGCAATTGGAAAGCACATATTAAAAACGTGTGAAATAAACTAAATATATTTTTTTATGTTTTATACAAAATGCGCAAGTGCTCTAGTATAAACACCATATTGATGGCTTACCACGGATATACGGCCCCCACGCTGAGCTATGGTATAATTTTTTGGGGCAACTCTACTAACGCTGACCTTGCTTTTATTGCACAAAAAAAATGTGTGCGTGCTATTGTCGGGATCCCACCTTGGGAATCTTGCAAACCTATTTTCATCAAATTAAAGCTATTAACATTGCCCAGTATGTACATTCTTGATATTGCAAAATTTGTAAAGTTACACTCGAATCTATTTACTAGAGCAAAAGACTATACTCTAGATGTGTCCGAAATCCAGAAAGAATCTGGGGGCACGGCAGTGCTCCCAACCAAGTCGAGCTAAAAAGCTTCACGGCCGTACCATCCTTTTCCCGAAGCAATTCAGACCATTTTCGACCCCCTGTAACTTCGTTGTGGATAAAACTAGAAGACTGAAATTTTCAGTAACCATGCAGGCATTGTAAAGACACGGTATATTTCAAATTTCATTCAATTTGAACCAGTATTTTAAGAATTTTAACGCGTCAAATTTCTTAATTTTGTCACTCACTGACTGACTGACTCACCGATCATCAAAATTCTAAGGCACTTCTAGCAGACCTAGAAGCTTCAAATCTATATAAATAAAAATGAATTGTTCGTTAGTCTGATTAAAACTCGAGAACGGATGGGCAGATTGAGCTGATTTTGGTTTTAAAATGTTTGTCGTAATCCAGGGTAGGTCTAAACGGTGAGCAAATAAGGAAAAATTGCCGGGAACTTTTTTTACCCCTGCGACGCCGGGGCGGGCCGCTAGTTTGGAATATAAGTAGTGTTTGGTGTATGAAACAAGATAAAACTAAAAAATCTAGAAAAGACCGGTATAGAGGGCGCTGTCGTACCATACTTTTCTCGAAGCAATTCAGGCCATTTTCGACCCCCTGTAACTTCATTGTGGATAAAACTAGAAGACTGAAATTTGCAGTAACCATGTAGGCATTGTAAAGACACGGTATATTTTAAATTTCATTCAATTTGAACCAGTATTTTAAGAATTATAACGGGTCAAATTTCTTAATTTTGTCACTCACTGACCGGTGAGTCCGATATAAATATAGATGTAAATATATTAAGACTTGGCCATCACCTGAAAACACGTTTAAATTCAATCGCCTGAAAACACGTGTAAATTAAATTATTTAGTGCGATGGGCAAGTCTCAATATATTTATATAAAACATTAAAGAATTTTAATATTGATATGCGTCACTATAAGATGCTGTAGATTATTACGTAACAACTTAATGCTTCGAGTACTGAGATTCCAGACACAATTGATTTTCAATTGTTATGGACCACGTTCGTGGTTAGAGACTGGACGTATTAAGACAGAAAGTAGCTTAAGTAGAGACTGAATAAATTAATAACCGACTTGATTTTACATGGATCTCACAACTTTTTAATGCACAACAACTGAGTTGCGCGACTTGTTTTTTTTGACAAGTATTGTTTTTTATGGGATTGTTTTTTCTAGGACACCAAGGACAGCCCTAAATAAAAAAAAATGTAACGCTATGTGCGGCATTATATATAGGTAATAAACTACCAAACAAAATAAAAGATTTACCATATAATTTATTTAAAAAAAAGTTAAAGTTATAGTTAACAGATAATGCTTTCTACAGTGTCAAAGACTATTTAGAATTTAAATCTTGACTACATATGTATATTAATTGACATTTATAATTTTGTTGGAATGAACCATGATTGAGTAGCTGTAATTAACATTTAATTTAATCTTGACTTATTATATTTTAATGTACAAAATTTTTGCATGACATTGTTTTATGACCTTATATGTACCATATTTCATGCAATAAATTATTATTATTATTATAGTAGATAATGTGCCTTTACTACGATTTAGCTCTGGCCGAGTGCCAAACTTCATTCATTCATTCATAGTTATAGTTAACTAATTATTAGTCTATGGTCGATGGCCGACCACGGACGACGGTGTTTGATGTGAAGATTTATTTCATCAAAAGCACATTGCGCTCTTTTCAAACCTAACATTTGTGATGTTTCGTAAAAAGCCCTAAGTAACACCAATGAGAGTTCTAGCGCTCTAAAACAAAACAGGTTAGTATTACAAAGTGTTCGCGACGTGGGGCACGTAATTAGTCCCTCATCCTAGTCCATAGTTTCACGCCTTGACTTTCAAAGATCCTGTCAGAGTTCAAGAGCTACTGTTGTGTTATCTTTCTAGGCATAACATTCGTAATTCTCGATGTATTGTTGGATACAGTGTTCTTATTCTGAAACATGTAAAGGTCAGACTGATTTGCCATTCGTGGTAAAATCGTCTATGGTTTTTTTTTGTTAGCGACGGATGCAAGTGAATCCTGTTCTTTGTGAAAAAAAGGTTCTCACGGTTGCACTTTGGGGTATTTTTTTCTGTGACCACATGTGATTTACTTCATAAATCGTCGTCCACCTATCATTCTACTTTAAAGTTCCTTTGCAGGCTTAAACAATCCTATAAAGTATTTAGAGATATGTCTTACATATTCTTCCCTTTACATATTTAAAATTAATTATGATTACATTAAGTATTAATAAAATTTGCCTTGGTTTTGGCATTGCTGTTCATATTGATGCATTAGTTGTTTGTTCTTCTAAGTGACCTTGTATCACACAGAAGGTTTTGCTCACTCATTGTTATTTCAAAATTTGTTTAATGTAATCTTGTTGGCCTTCATATTTACATGCAATTTGTTTTAACTCATGAAACCTATTCCATAGTTTCACGCCTTGACTTTCAAAGATCCTGTCAGAGTTCATGAGCTACTGATATGTTATCTTTCTAAGCATAACATACATAATTTTCAATGTATTGTTGGCTTCACAGTTTTCTTATTCTGAAACATATAAAGGTCAGACTGATTTGCCATTCGTGGTAAAATCATCTATGGTTTTTTTTTGTTAGCGACGGATGCAAGTGAATCCTGTTCTTTGTGAAAAAAAGGTTCTCACGGTTGCACTTTGGGGTATTTTCTTGTGTGACCACATTTGATTTACTTCCTAAATCGTCATCCACCTATCATTCTACTTTAAAGTTCCTTTGCAGGCTTAAACAATCCTTTATAGTATTTAGAGATATGTCTTACATATTCTTCCCTTTACATATTTAAAATTAATTATGATTACATTAAGTATTAATAAAATTGGCCTTGGTTTTGGCATTGCTGTTCATATTGATGCATAAGTTGTTTGTTCTTCTAAGTGGCCTTGTGTCACTCAGAAGGTTTTGCTCACTCATTGTTATTTCAAAATTTGTTTAATGTAATCTTGTTGGTTTTCATATTTACATGCAATTTGTTTTAACTCATGAAACCTATTCCATAGTTTCACGCCTTGACTTTCAAAGGTCCTGTCAGAGTTCATGAGCTACTGATATGTTATCTTTCTAAGCATATAATTCGTTATTTTCGATGTATTGTTGGATTCACAGTTTTCTTATTCTGAAACATGTTAAGGTCAGACTGATTTGCCATTCGTGATAAAATCGTCTATGGTTTTTTTTTTGTGAGCGACGGATGCCAGTGATTCCTGTTCTTTGTGAAAAAAAAGTTCTCACGGTTGCACTTTGAGGTATTTTTTTGTGTGACCACATGTGATTTACTTCCTAAATCATCTTCCACCTATCATTCTACTTTAAAGTTCCTTTGCAGGCTTAAACAATCCTATAAAGTATTTAACCATAATCTAGAGATATCTTACATATTCTTCCCTTTACACATTTAAAATTAATTATGATTACATTAAGTATTCATAAAATTGGCCTTGGTTTTGGCATTGCTGTTCATATTGATGCATAAGTTGTTTGTTCTTCTAAGTGGCCTTGTGTCACTCTCAGAAGGTTTTGCTCACTCATTGTTATTTCAAAATTTGTTTAATGTAATCTTGTTGGTCTTCATATTTACATGCAATTTATTTTAACTCATGAAAAATATATTACCTCTTCACCTTGTAGAAATTTAAGTTAAAAATGTATTTATTAATAAATTTATCTGGAAAACAAAAGATTCAGATATATTTATTGGCAGATAACGGAAGGTTGGCTAATAATATTTTTGTTTTCAGGAGGCAGCAACAAACAATAGTTTGAAATGAAAAATAAATTAGTGCAAGCTTTTTAAATCAATTAATAATAAAAAAAATTAACACAATTAATTAATTAATCCAATTTAAAATGAATGAATATAATTAAAATATTTATTTCAATACATAATATGTTTGTATAATACCAAATGTAAATCTGTTGGAACTCATGACAAATTTAGTAAATTATATTCCAATTACAAAAATACTAGTATTCCATCAAAAATGTCCAGTTCTGAGGAACTTACGTTGCACACGGAGAACCCTGTGGAAGTATCTTCAAGGTTAGTTTGATATGTTGTTGTTGAACTGTTCTGCTTATCAGTATCTATAACTTATACATTCCTTAATACTATTGAGTATAAACATCTTTTACAGCTTTAGTCATGTTTTAGCAACTGTGTTATATATAGGGTGAGGCCTATTATTTATAGATAATTTAACACTCAGATAATGTAAAAATATAACTCTAAAATATGGTGCTAAAATAACCCTAAAGCAAAGTTTAGAGATTTGGTAGATAGATTGAAAAAATATATTAAGCCTTTGGTATAAATATTTTAAGCTATATGAACACGAAAAATTCAGTTTAAAAATATGTCATAGGAAATAGTATTTTTTCCCTTTTCAGCACAATTTTCATACATATAGCATCCATGAACATTTTTAGCTGTCTCATATAATGCGGAGTTAAGAATGTATCAGACCTCACATACAAAGTATGGTCCACGCAGCACTGATCAGGTCTATTTTTCAAAGCCCATTTACTGTGAATTTCAACTTATTTGCTAGGTGGTTACTAATTACCAACATTTGTCCTCGGGCTGGGGTTAACTGCCCCCTGTTGTGGTGCTCCGGGTTCAATAACACAATTTAATAAATACTGGGTGGATGGATATGTCATTAAGGATCCTTTGTTGCTAGAAGTGAATGTCCAAACCTCCCCTCTGTTATTTATGGCTGAACAGTTTTTCTCCTTAGAACAACATCAATGCAGTTTTTCTGAATGTTGTTGTATATCTGCAGATTTTTTACACTTGCATAATGTAAAATGCAGTTCAATTAGTTATTTATGTTCTGATAATTCACAAAAACTACTATGTATGTAAATAAATGATTTACTTACAATACTTCAATATTTATTACAAGTAAAAGTACAAATATTAAATTTAGATATAACTAAGGTTTTGCTCTAGCACTTCTAAACATCAATCTTAATTATGTAGGCTCATGTGTTTTTTATAAATAAATGTTATTAGGGGTTCAGGAGGCTCTGTTAAGAAAACTGTCATTGGTCTTGCATGTATTTGTTCATGGGATTTATTAGATGGTGGTTTTATCTGTTTGAAAGTATTGTTTTCATAAGAATGGGCCATTGGTTGTTAGTTTAACGGCCTATTTCACCATCTCCAAGTAAAATTAGTCACTAGGTACAATCAAGTCTACTGATAACTGTCAGTGTCTGAATAACCAAGATTAGTTATTCACCAATTATTTACTCATAGTTTGTGTAACAGGCCCTTAAATCTGTCATTTTGTATTATTTTAATTATGTTATTAATTTATTATTTTTAAGCAATAACAGTGTTTATTTTGTGATTATGGTTTAATCAAAACAATTTGTGTTTTACAGCAAAAATTCTCATGAGACTGCCCCTTCAGAGCCGGTAGACAAAGTAAGTAACATTTCAAATTGATTTATGCCAAAACTGAACATTATGTCGTTATGTTGGGCTCAGTCTGTCCTCGCGTCTCATGACATGGCCACAATTGGTACGCTAAGCAATTTTAGCATCAATTACAATACACAATTTACTTACAATTTCTGATTTAAAAAATCTATATTCGTTTCGAGAAATGCTGCTCTAGAGAAGAATAGGTATACTAAACATCGAAAGTATTTTCGTCCAAACTCAATTTGAAAATAGAAATATACTTATTGAATAGCTACTTCCAGGAAGATCCAAAGATGGAGCCGTCTTGTTCGCACTCATGCGACATCTTTGGAGAGACAAACCTCATAGCCAATGTGATCAAGGAGCGACTATCAACAAGCGCAGCCCAGCCCTTAGACGACATAGATCGCACAGAGCGGGAAGACTTCATGGAAGAGAATAGAATACTCCAACTATGCCCCAACGATAGCATGATCTCCGAAGGCAAGCTAAGATACGACCGCACACTATCCAGCACCAGTTCTAGCCTCACATCCAGCTCAGAAACCATATCCGCCCTCAATATGATGACCACTGACTACAGCCTTCCCGGCTGCAGCAAAGACGCAGATGTCAGCGTCATCATGCAGAACTTAATGGAGGACCCAAGCCAAATACCACTACCAGATGACCCCGTCCCTGAAGAGGAACCCGAGAAAAAAGAAGACTTCATGCAGAAGTTATTAAACAGTTCCATTGAGGATAAGAAGGACTTGTACGCAGATAAAGGGAAACTATATAAGCCCGATGTGATTGAAACGGGGGCCGACGAGCGCGGTGAGGGGACAAGTTCGAAGGCGAAAGGAGACAGCTCTAGTTTATATGTACCGAAGTCCGTAGGCGCTACTACGTCTAATGCGGACCGCTTGCTGGGCCTAGATAATAGAGGCAAGAAGTCAACGCTTTTTGGTACCAAACCGGTAAGCATTGCAACATACTGCTCATAATTTCAACCTTTTTGATTATATCAAGCGATTGTAAGAATGTGCTGCCCAGTTCTTCTCTCTTCAGCCATTGAATGTCAACTACTGTATAATAGACTTGACATAATACACGGTTGGCAGTCGGGTTGGAGAGCGCAGTTTTTCGCTCCTGCCGATCTTCTCTTGACTGCGTTCTATTGCACCCACAGGAAGGCATAGAGGGCAATTTATTAACACCTATGCCCGAGATTCCCCACTACTTATATACATGAAATTTGTTGGATTTAATCCTAAATACTTAAAGTTTTATGTTTGTTTCTAGAACTACTTGGCGAATTATTGCAATGAGGACGACGATTCCGATGAAGATGTACATGAGGAATCTTGGTGCACATGCCTATCATCTCATGACGTAAGCCATAACACAACACAGAGTTACTAAGTAAAATTCATTAAACAACTAGTACTAGAAGATCTTTACTACATACACATAGAATTTTAGCTAGTGATTTCAACAATTGTTTTATTTTAGGAGGATGACGATAGTGATGATCCAGAACCAGAGCGAGAAAGAGTTTGGGTAAGTTTTTTTTGAACATTTTTTTTTTTTTATGTGTCTGCTTCAAAGTTTTTTGATTGTGTATCTTCAGATTACCTGAAGAAAAAAAATCTTGCGTATTATGGTTTCTAGATAAAAATATAACGTATTTACTGACAAAGTCAAAGTCAAAACGTTTATTTCCTTAGAAGCCTATGCTTACATGGACAGGTCAACTTAAAGCTAATTTAAATAAAAACTAAGAATAATCAAGGAAATAACATTGTTTTGACAGTTCGCTTCAATTTTTTACACTGAGTTGAGAAGCGAATAGAACAACTCAGCTTCCATCTCTTATGTTGTTATTATAACAATATTGGTGTACAACATGGTTATCACTTATACATTTAACATTTACAAACAAATGCTAGTCAAACATGCACATAACAGAAAAAAAATCTAAATTCAGCTATTTTGTCCATCCTAGTGGAATCGAGCTACATCTGTCCAAGCATTATCGTCTTTGATATAGTCCTCTGTACAATAATAGGCTTTTATCAGAAGATATTTTTTAATTAAAAACTTCTTTCGAATGGGTAGGTCAGTTATAAACTGCGGAAGTTTATTATAAAAACGGACACAATTTCCCATAAAAGATCTCCCCACCTTACGTAATCTAAATGTAGGGATATGTAGTTTATTCTTATTTCTAGTATTAACATTATGGAAATCACTCTTTTTTAGAAAATCTTGCTTTGTTTTGTGTGTGTACAGCAAATTCTCGTAAATATATTGTGAAGCAACAGTCATAATGTTTATTTCCTTAAATTTATCTCGTAAAGAGTCGCGTGGTTTCATTTTATCTAACATTGAACGCACCGCTCTTTTCTGAAGAACAAAAATAGTTTGAATATCAGCTGCCGTTCCCCATAGCAAGATACCGTATGACATGACACTATGGAAGTAACTAAAATAAACAAGTCTCGCGGTGGCCTCATCAGTAATATGCCGCATAGTCCGAACTGCATAAGCTGCTGAACTAAGTCGACTCACAAGAGCATTAATTTGAGGTTTTTTTTATTGAAGTTATGAATCAATATGTAGCCGCCCTAGAAACACTGTTGAGTCAACAAAATCAAGCTTTTCATTATTTAATTTTATTTTTATAGGACGTTCTCTGACAGTTGGTAATTTTAAAATGAATACATTTAGTTTTTTTCGCGTTTAGTAACAGATTATTATTAACAGTAAACCAATTCAGTACGCGATACAAAGAATTTACACAATTTACGGACAACTTACTTTACCTGCCTCCGTGTTTGACTGTCTGATACCCGGTGACCGGTCGCTGGCTGATAATGAATTTCAAATAACTTGTAATGTTTTATTCAAGCAATTGTTAATATTGCTCTCAGTTCAGAAAGACGGGTTCATTCTATCGGGTCTAACGATGCCGAAAACACGTAAATACCAGGCAACATAACGTTTCAATTATAATAAAACTTTATTTTCCTATGAAACATTGTAATCTAGTTCAAACACGGCGATTGATTGTTTCAAAATAGAGAAGTGGTTAGTGGTGCAGCATTACATTATACGAATTTATAAAAATTTAATCTGCGGCAAATTGAAAAGTTTACTTAGCGACCGCGACTCCTAGGTAAGCTAAGTTTTTCAGCAAACATTCCAACCCCGGCTTAATACAAGATACAAAATCTTTTATTTCCATTGCTTGATTTTACAAATCTCAAATAACTAAAATAATGAAAACACAAACAAATTTCGCAACCCTCCCTCGCAGAAATAACATATTTTTCCCCTTATATATATAAAAAAGGTTCCACTAAAATCACTCTATTTATTGCATTATCTATTTGAACGTGGAACACTTTTATGCCTGCCCGATGCCTAGGCCCTTAATAGAAAGACGGTATAACATATATTTTTGCAGAGGAAGCGGCGCTACGACCAGACACCGGTATCTGCTAAGAAGTTCTGCCCTGACGGCTCGTACGTGAGCTGCGGGGAGCCGGCGTGGCCTCCGTCGCCGAGTCCCATTGCCACCATGCCCGCCGCCGTGCAGAGCCCCCCGCCAGACATCAAGCCGTGGCTTAACAAGTTAGTGAAACTAACATTTTTTATTCCAATACTTATTTAATTATACTGCTGGATCACATTGAATACTTAGCCTCAATTTCACCATTTTATACTACATATCGAGTATAATTGAACATAGTCCAATCATTGAAAAATGACTATTTGGGGCTTTAACTCGATTTAGCGTGATCTGATCGCAATTATAGCCAATAATTAAATCGAGACATAGTGACCATGTCTTATACATAGATATTATCTTTACCGATACATAAACAACAAGATATCGGCCAAGTGCACCGTCGAGAAATCACAATAAAGCTTCCGTACTAGGCATGCAACAACCTTAACATGACCTTTATTGTGTAAACAAATGTTGTATACTTCGAAACTTGTTTATTAGATCAACAAATTTCGCAGTTATCGCCAATTATGCATAATTATAATCGTTAATGCTCAACAGAGAGATTATAATACGAGATAAAGTCACGTCCGCTGACTGTACGCATCTCTGTGGTCCTAAGAATGTCAACTACTCACATTCACACTTGGCATTAGAAATTGCATATCATACAAAATCCTGTACTCCGGCGGGAATCGAAGTTGAATTCTACCTATACACAATTTGACATAATAAAACCATTTTAGTTTTTTATTAGTATCGTTGCGTTTAATAAACATTATTTCTCGCAAGTCCTCTTATGGTTTCTAATTATATATTTTATTAGATTTCTACCGTCTCATGATCAGCGGCAACATAAATATGTTAAAAATCCAACTGTTATCTATCAAGGCTCTTAATATTATTTGATTACAGCCTGGTGTCAGTTAGAAAGCCGGAAATAGGCTTAGGAATAATGAGCATACGCTAACTTACGTCGATAATCTCGAAATCCCGACATGAAGTGGACAAAAGGTTGTCTTAACCCAGTAATTATTATGAATAATATAGGGGATTGGACATTTCGACTCGTGCTTATAATTCTATTCTTTTCAAGTCACGTTCTACAGTTGTTTTTTTTACTAAAAGTACCACGGGATTTATTAGGTCTATCTAGGTATTCATGACTTGTTGTAACATCCTCATAAAGTTTAACTTTTGTAGCCGATACTACAAGACTCCTATCTAAGAGACAAGGCCAGCGCAGCGTAGCCCAGAGCCAAGGCCAGCGTAGCCTTGTCTCTTACAACAGAGTTTCTGATACATTTATCAAAATTCTAGAGACAACATAGTATTCCAGTAGGTGAAACTGATTACAGGCAAGTGGTAGGTACTAATATTTACATTCGTACTAGTAACATTATAATCAATAAATTATGTTATCAGTTTGTGGTTCTCGTAGTACCTATAAATTATAATCGTATGTATCTGCGGCTATGCCACATGGAGGTAAAGTAAACATAACTTACAGGACAGGTTAAGTTATTGTAAACTTATAGTTAGTTGTTTTACAAGAGTGCAAAGTTGCTAAATTTTGATGACCGAGCAAGCGATGGATTCTATATTCCAAAACCTTGGTTCCCGTCATACTATTTTGTAATGTGACAAAACTCACCTTTCATATAAAAAAACTAAATTAAATTGCTTCATCCGTTCGAGAGCTACGAGTATAATAATAATGCAGTAGACAGACACGTCAAACTTATAACAACCCTCTTTTTGCGTTTGGATTTAAAAATAGGCAATAAAGTATGGACATCATGATGGATGATACTGAAAAATAGCCAACCAAGACAAAAAAATAAGCATAAAGTAAAAAAAAAACCTATTGGCTATTTGCCAGCTCCACAATCAGAGCAGTTCCATGGTAACTCATTACTACCGGAGGTAGGTGCATACCTATGCATACCAAATTTTATATCAAACAGTTGATAACTATAGATAAATTCCTTAACTTCATGAACATGAATACAAAATTTGTTAGGTATTTAAAAACTTTAGAAATCTACTGTCGGTTTTAAAATAGGTACTTATTTTCTTAAATTAAATTTCTTATGCCAAAATGCGTACAGTATATTGTATAGTGATTGAGAAAGTACCAGACTGACATTCATGTTGTTCTTTCTATGTACATTACCGACCTACCAACCATAAATCTAAATTTAATATTTTAGAAAAACCCCCGATTTCAATGCCAATTATTTCCTTAAATGTTAACGACATAATATTATGTAATGTGGACGCGATGCGCTTTCATTTGATACCCCACACTAGTATATTTGCAGATTTTCGGATTTCCTTCCACACTCTCACCCATAACTTTTGAACGGCTCAACCGATTTTCATGAAACATGTATAAGAACACCCGGGTCAAACTCACCTTTCATACTAAAAAAACTAAATTGAAATCGCTCCATCCGATCGGGAGCTATGATGCCACAGACAGACAGACAGACACGTCAGACTTATAACACCCCTCTTTTTTGGTCGGGGGTTAATGACGTGGCCGGAACACATAATGGTTAATCAAACTGTCTAATGCCCTTTTCAATTGCATTACAAATTCAATGAACCAGGAACTAGGTCAACTATTTCCTCTTCGCTGATGCATTAAATTATGAATATCACCTTGTAATACTTTATGTCATGTGCAAGTTGATATGTCGTCCGCTCGGTTTTAATATTCAATGTAGTCGCATTGCTAAAAAATATGCCTCGGTTAAGTGAGACCGCGCATAAAATATCATAATGGGGCTCATTGTATGGACCCGACTACTTTATAACATAATGAATACGATTCTAATAACTGTGATTAAGTCCACTTAGTTCTAAAACACACTTCACAGATTTCAACAAATCCCTCTTGTCTTTACTAATGCTGAAGAGTTTGTTTGAACGTGCAAATCACTAAAATATTATATTATACTAGCTGACCCGGCGAACTTTCTTCCGCCTTAGACGCCATAAATGAGCAGATTTTTGTTTTTATTAAGTTATTAAATGTATTGTTTATCAATAAAATAAGATTGACAGAAGAATCCGTTTTAAACGTCATTTTTTTTTTCATCCTCTTTGACTATATTTGCAACACGCTTTCAGTCAATTCTATGTCAAATGTCATAAGGTTACATTAAAAAAGTTTAATAATTTTATATGGTGGTTAAGTAATTTAAATTTTCTAATTTTCCGCGCAATTTTCATTTTTTTTTTCTTTCATAAGAACCTTCTCCTGATAATAACGAACAGAACAAAAAAAGAATTAGCGAAATCGGTCTAGCCGTTCAGGCGTGATGCCGTGACCAAGGGAAATAGGGATTCATTTTTATATATATAAGAAGATGGGTCCTATTTAAAATAATATATTTATGTTTGATAGCTAATTTATCTAGGAAGGCTATAAGCCACTTTTTGCCGCGGTAAAAAAACACAATAACTTATACAAACATGGAAATTGGTCTGATAAATAAAATATGTATATGAAATAAACATTTCCCAATACAAAATGTTCCCAGGTTTCCCCCAGTGAAATTTATAAATAAATATATATATTAATAAATCAATAAATCAATATTTAGAATATGATTAGCTTTATGGGAGGGAGCAGAGTCCTGTTGGAAAACCCAGTATTTTCCAGCGAATAGCGTATCATTTAATGGTTTAACCACCGCTTCCATTATGTCGGTTTGGTAATTTTGTGCCTTCGAAGCTTACGAAGACGCTCGTTTAAATAATGCACTTTCCTTCGACTGTAGGCCTTTACTTTAAGATCATATTTAAGTATCCTGTTCACCGATATTTGCGAAATGTTGGTCTGCAGAGCTAATTTCTTTTGAGTCCGGTAAGGGTGGCGACGAATTCGCTCTCTGATTACTTTGATGTTGGCGGGCGTCCTTACAGACCGCGGGCGGCCACATCTTCCACGGTCTTCTAAAGAGCCGGTCTCCTTGTACCTCTTTATGGTATACACAAAGTTCCGACTACATCCCAAACTTTAGATTTCACTAAAAACTTGAATTGTTTTTTTTCCTTCTTTGAAACAGTGAAATTACAGTCGCACGCAAATATTTTGTTGGCGCCATTTTCACGGAGAATGAAACAAATATTCAAATGTATATTTTTTCTGCTTAGAGTATCTATGGCTACGGTAAGAATCAAAACATTCGAAATTTAAAATTTTAAGAGTTTAAAAAGGGTTGTATGAATTACTTTCTTTTTAAATTAATTAAATAAGTTCGTCTCAAAACTTATGAACACACGAGGTACTATTGTATTCCCAACATTATTATTTATAATCTGCCAAATAGACCTACTTTTATTTTTACTGTTATCTATGATTTTTCTACATTGAATTCTATGTGACCTATTGATACATTTTTTGAGTACGATGCTACATTTTTTATATAAAGATTTAGCCGGACCATTTTCTTTATTGTGAATTGATTTTAAGTTCATATGTATTTTACGCACAAGAGATTTTTTTATACCTCGCGTTAACCAGGGGTTGTTAGGTTTTTTAGTAGTCATTTTAATTTTCCTAATAGGAAAGCACAGTCTGAAAAATAATAAAAATGTATTGTGAAAGTTTTCGTAACATTGATCTAACTGGTTAACTTCGTACACGTCAGAAAATGTTATAGAGGCAATACAATGGATACATTTATCCATGTTTGCTTGTGTGAAATCTCTTTTGTACTCATACCAAGTTGAACTTTTTGTAACAGATGGAATTGTAAGGGTTTGGCCTGTCTCATGATCAGAGAGGCCCAGATGATGTACTTCCCCGTAAGCGTTTTTAATATTGCTGACTATTAAGTCTAAGCACGATTGTTTTCTGGTCGGTGTTGTTATATGTAAATATGTACAAGTTGAAATTCTTTAAAAGTGCAAGCAATTCGGAACTCTCTTTATTTTTTTTTAGAGTGTCTAAGTGCCAATCTCCACAAATAACTAACTTCAACTTCTTTCTCGTGAGTCTATAAAGCAATTGCTGCAGCTTCTCTAGGAATATGGAAGGGTTATTGTTGTGTATTCTGTATATGCAACAACGTTAGTTCAATGGCTGAACATTCAAAATTTAAATTACAAACTAAGTCAGAAAAATTATGTAACGCTATATAATCCATGTCATTCCTTATCAGCATACATGATCCACCCCTTTTCGAGTTTCTACAATATGCAGAAGCTACTTTGTATCCAGATATTTTAAGTAGATTTGCTGTACTATTTTTTTTAATAAAAGTTTCGGTCAAACTAGTAATGTGTTTGTCAATATTTTTTTGTTCAAATAAATTAATTAAGGCAATGGTTAACTCTTCCGACTTATTAATTGCACCAGCTATATTTTGATTAAAAATATTAATACTTTGTTTATCGGATGGAACGAAAAAACTTAGTACTGGTCACTGTATCAGGAACTACGTTCTTACAGGGACTGCACTGCAGGGGCAATCTCTGAAAATAGAACCACATAAAACTAACTGTTAACACCAGTGGACATAGAGCTGTAGGCGCATTCTGTAAACTCACTTCGATCCTTACTAAGCTGAATCCGCGGTGATTTAACAGTTTTGTATTCTGTAAAACTCGATAGCGCCTGTAGCGCCTCAGTGACGAGCGTTCGAAGTGAGCTCGGTCACTTGAGTGATTTCGAGTTCGGATTCTATTTTTTACAGAATGCGGCTGCTGAGCCGTTGCCCTTTTACTGCTGTAGCACACACGTACCTGCTCACTCTGTGTTTTTATTTAAACTTAAAAATGTTTCGTAATTTAAAAATGTATGTGGATTCTGAGTCTGTATTATTTTTGTGTGTGTTTCTGTAGTAAATAAAATTATATCTATGTCTAGAATGGAATAGTACCTTTTTTAGCCCCCGCGCCGTCCTGTCGCTGTGCCCCAGGCTTGCAGGCAGCTTGAACCTGTTTCTAGGATCTTCTAACCCCCAATGTACACCGATTGCTTTGCATATTTTTCATATTAGAAAGATACATTTTTTATAGGTCAAAGTGTCAATTTCGATGTTAATTTTTAATGTCAACATTTTCAAGTAATTTATGTTTGGTTTATAATTATCCCTATAGTGGTATGTCCTGATAAAATACATGTTTCATACGAATTAGATATAGAGCCAAGGTTACAGTTCAATCTACGCTCATTAAGATGCGCATTATGTTTTATGTGGTATAATATATGTCGTACATAATAATCTTTAAATAGGTACAATATATTAGACAAATTTGAGAACAATCTATAAGGATTTCTGTCGTGTGATCCTATGGATAATACCACTGTCATTTTTATTTATATTTTCATCTAAATTTTCACAGGTTTTCCTGATTTCTTCACTGGTAGCGAATGGTTTTATTATTCCCTGTACTCCATAGCAGTCATTCCATTTGTTACTTCTTTCTCGCATAATTGAAGTAGATAAATTCCTCGCCTGTTCATCCCCGATTACGTTAAATCATTTTCTTGTGTAATGTTTTATTGCAAACCTTGTTTAATTTATTTTGTTTTGGTGATAAATCCATGATATTAGTTTGCGTTTGTGTACTGGTTTTTAATACTTGTGTTATTTTCGGAATGCAAGAATTAATTAAATTACTAATTTTTGGAATATTTAAGTGTGTTTGTTGTCGTATTTCTAAAGCCTTATTTGTTTGACTCGCTAATTGTTTTTTCCAGGTGTTGTGAAGATTCGTGATGGACTGCTACCAATTTTTTTATACAACGTATTTTTTTTTCAAGTTCATTATTATTTTTTTTAGATGTTGATTATCGAGTGACAACTTCTCTATTTCAGTATGCGCACTTTGTAGTTCTTCCTGTAGTTGTGTTATTTGTTGTTGGAGACATTTAATTTAATCTTCGTTTTCGTGTGATAGCCCTGGTAGGCTATTAGTGCTGCCATCTAGCGCGTCGTCAACACTCATATCCAAGCTAATTGATCTGGAATTATCGATGACGAATTGGGTTCTTGCTCGTCTTAATGTTTTGTTTTCCTTTCCACTCATATTTCTACTCTATTTAATTCCGTCCTTTCGAAGTAGATGGTGTTATAAGCAATGAAACAAATGTTTTTGTTCTTGGTCGTATGTTTCTTTATGTTGCTGAGTGTAATTTGAATAGAATGTTCGTTAGGAGCGTGAGTCATTTGCGTTTGGAAACAAGAAAAAAACTTGATCACTACAATTATATTGTTTCACGATGATAAATTATTTGTGTCCCCTTAGCCGCTATAGTTCTTATATAACACGGTTTATTGGGTTTATTTTTATACCAATCAATTACGACTTAAGACTAGAGGGTATGAAGTTTTTTTTTATTCCGATTTTTATACTGGGCGTTAACATTAATATCCCGTATTAAGTTGTTGAGTTACCACAGCATAAATCCAATATAACGCGGACTAAATCGAAGCCTTTGTTTATTGTACTAAGTCTAAATATTAGAATGGTATAGGTATGTCGGTAATATAATCATCATGTTTAAAATACCACGTCGCAAATAAATAACGACTAACTTATAATTTAAAAATCAGCCTGCTAATATATATATGTAATAAATAATACAATAATCAGTGTCAGCTTCGCACGGGATGTAATTTCAGCATAATCATCCTTATGTTTCCAACAACGATGCAACGACCGTCGTTAGTGATAACAAATTGCCACCTCATCATTTTGTAGTTGCAGCTATATCTATCTATCTATATAACTATCTGTTATGGTCGCATGCACATCTCAATTGACTCAGGTTTAATATAGGTATCAGGTCTATGAAACGGATGTTGAAATCTATACCAACAACAAGATGGACAGATGACTTGGTCAAACTTGCTGGCTCACGGTGGATGCAAGTAGCGATCGATCGGAATGATTGGTCGTCTTTGAGGAAGGCTTATGTCCAGCAGTGGGCGTCTAATGTCTGAAATGATGATGATAATAAGGAGGTATAGTTTGTGAGATTTTAAGAATGTTTTTGGCGATGTAGGGGTAATCTCTGGAGCTTCGAAAGCGATTTGAATGGAATTTGGTAGGCATATTTTCTAAAGCTTGTGAAGTGGCATAGGCTACGGCTAATATACCTACCTTTTTCCAGCAAGAAAACATACAAGGCCTTCTGGTCCTACTCTAGAATGCCTGAGTTACAATTTTTAACCCCCGACGAAAAAAGAGGGGTCCTTATACTTTGACTTGTCTGTCTGTCCCTCGGTCTGTCTGTCTTCTGCCTGTATCATAGCTATGTTTTGTTTTCTTAAATTCTTGTTTAATTATAATGTGTCTGTATTTGTTTATTTTCTTTTTCTTTGTTTTTAAATTTTAATGTATGTTTTATATTTACTGTGGTCCGAAATAAATGTGTCTTATTCTTATTCTATGTAAGGGTAATGGTTCTGTTAGGGGTAGGAGTAGGATTTGTGTCTATGCAAATGGCAAATCAACGGTTGCCGGGACAGCTCGCACAATACCTACAATATTCAAAAGGAAACTCATCGAATATAAGACTAGTGAATATCATTACATTCGATTCCATCTTCAGCCTTGTAACAGCAACTGACGACATAATATACTACTCGTTTAAAATTTACGTTGCAATTGATTCGTATTTGTTCAACCAATTGAATGTAATTCTACAACCGCCAACCACGACTGTATGCAATAATTCGCAACATTTTATCTGAACCAATGTTTAATATAATAAAAGATGACCTGGTTATTCTCAACTTGAATTTATCTTAAACTGCACTACATTTTATGATACTACAATGCGACGTGTAATTCAATCATTAAAAAAATCCAGTCGTTTAGGACATTTTTAATTTCAAATATTGTAAGTTAATTACTTAAAGTTTTATTAATTTTGTTATACAAATGATTGGATTGTTTGAAATACTGGCGCTTTGCAATTTATGAACTAACTTAATTATTTATGGTAACGTTATCTGGTTTTCTCTTTCATTCAAGAACTGGAAAATACAAGCATATAAAGTTTTAAAGTTCTACTTCTCGTCTGAATAGTATGCACATACATTACACCCGCCCATCGGTTGAATAACTCAGCACACTTTCTTTTTTCTAAAAACTGGAACGAATTGTAACTTATCGAAAGTAAATAAATTTGAAAAGCTGAAATAATAAGCAAGGTTATTTATTATAATTATTTTTTGATTGGTAATTTTGAACCGTGCATTACCTAGCTATTTTGGAGGACACCTCCAAAATAGCTAGGTGATAATGGTATCTCTATTTTTTATATAGCCTCAAATATAACGCCATATTTGAGCACCACTTCTTATTCCACAAACTCAATTCCGTAGAATTGAGTTTGTGGGGGGCTAATATTACGACTAAATTAACAGTCAACGTTTTCGATTACGACAGTAATAATAAAATCCTATAATTTTTCTTTGAATAAAACTGTATCAATGTTTTATCTGCGTCAGCTAGTATCATATAACAATCGGACTATCATAGAAACTCGTTAAGGTAAATACCAATACTAATTATATGTACATACATCATGGTTCAACCGTGGGATTTGCTGAACAACGATTACTTGTCACTTAATCTTGGTTTATTTTTATCAATAATAACACTGGTTTAGTCTAGTCATTATTATATTCTAGGCATAAATCTCCGACCAAAATATAAAGAAACCATGTTCTACCACGCTTGTCCTATCTAATCTTATTCAAAATCATGAAATGTTGCATAAAATTGGGTATAAATTAAATCGCGATAAAATTTGCCCAATGGCAATAACGTAACGCCCTTAAATTTAACTAAGGCGTTACCATTGGGAGAACACCGATCGTTCTCCCTTTCTGTACTATCAATTTAGTAAAGCAAGAATGAGACGACGGGTCGCTTATTCGTCTCTGGCCCAGGATCCAATCCTCAAGATCCAAGATACAATTTTCGTCAAGTACCTGTACTCTGGCTTATCAGTTTTAGTGTGATCTTCTTAAGAGATATCTATTCACCTAATGTGATTTTCAAAATGTTTCGACGGACATGGTTACAATTCCGGAAAAGGGTCAGCAAGTATGTTAAATGTGTATAAATATCATTCGTGTTAAAATTTATGTTGATTATTATGAGCGTAGCATTCGTCATTCACATTTAAATATATGAAATACAATTTGTGGTAAACAACCATTTAATGAAGACTATAGTATCGTTTTAGTTTTATTACGATAACTGCAAAAGGTCATTGTAGAAGAAATCGACTAGGTAAATTATTGTTATTATAATGTATAATATTATTATTGTGACAGTATGTTATTACATCATACAACTAAAAAACTATTAATTAATTACCGGTTGTTCGTGTTTATAGTTCAACTTAAATAAATTAAAGCATTGTGCAGTAATAATTTGCGCGGTACTTCATTTCTATATTGCTGTGTATAGATATCTCATACATATTTTATTCTTACTAATTGTTTTGGAAAAGTTGGTGGCAAACAGCTCTGGATAGGGATTGTAGGAGGGAGTTGGGGGAGGTCTTTGCCCAGCAGTGGGACAACATAGGCTCATAATTTTTTTTTGTAAACTATCATTCATTGCTTACCGGCATTTGTACGATGTAGTACAATTTTATATTTAACCCTTGACAAAAAATCTGTCTGTCTATGACATCATAGCTCCCGAACGGATGGAGCGTTATCGTTTTTTTTTTTATGAAATGTGTGTTTCGCGCTTGTGTTCTTAGACATGTTTGATGAAAATCGGTTGACCAGTTTAAAAGTTATGAGGGGAAAGCAAATAATATAGTCGAGTGTGGTCTCAAATAAAAGCGTATCACTTTTTACTTTTAAGGGAACTGAAGGTCTGGAAACGGGGGCTTTTGAAATTTTTAGTTTAGATTATAGATGACTAGCTGACCCGGCAAACGTTGCCATATAAAGTTTTCGACCGGAGAGGAAAAATTATTAAATTACTAAAATGGCTATTAAATAATAAGGTCAATGATCGTAGAAGGGTGAAAATTGAGGATTGTATGTAATTTAGTATCATACAAAAACAGAAATTAAAATTTTTGTCCAAAAATAATAAAAAAATTTAGGTGTGGACTACCCCTAACATTTAGGGGGATGAAAAATAGACGTTGGCCGATTCTCATAGATACCGGATAAGCACAAAAAATTTCATCAAAATCGGTCAAGCCGTTTCGGAGGAGTATGGCAACGAAAACTGTGACACGAGAATTTTATATATTAGATGTTACTGATGTTTTAATACATTTTCACCGTCTGCTTTGTTTAGTAGAAAGTTTTAAGTGCATAAATTTATTTATTATTTATTTATTATAGTTCGCAACTGCCTCAGTGGCGCGGCGGGCGGAGGTCCGCTTGCGGTGCAAGAGGTAGTGGGTTCGATTCCCGCCGAGGGGTCAAGTGTTTGTATGTTCTGCAAGCATTTTCTCCTTGGTCTGGGTGTTTAGTATGTATTATAAAAAATATCTATCTATGTATGTCTATTATATTAAGTATATCAGACGTCTAGTACCCGTTACACAAGCTTATAGCTTACCACGGGGCTAGATGTTGTTGTGTGGATTGTTCAGCAATATTTATTTTAATATTTCAGCAATAGTAGTATTATAGTATAGTTAGGTAACTTGTGGGTTTCCTAGAAATGTATTCATGACAACATGTTTTAACATATTTCAACATGATATAGAATAACATTTTTTTTGTTCAGTTGTTTAAAATAGGTTTTCAATTCGATGCGTAATTTAGTGTTTGTTCTTTCTAAACGTTTTCTTCTGGTTTTCGATTTATCATCAATAAGATTTTTCCCTCGTGGCGTTCCTACGTGCGTTTTATGCATTTTACAGCAACGAATGTACAAATTAAACCTTCCTCTTGTATCGTTGAATAGTTTAAGAAGAACCGAACAGACAACAAAGACTACATCATTCCCTAACAGAAATCGCATCACATTGGGGTTTTACATCATTGAATAATGTAAAACCCCAATGTAAAGATTGATTTTATTGAAGTGAAACTTCTTTAGAATCGTTGTGATTTGAAACCGGATGCAACGGAAGTGGAAATAAGATTGGCTTACCTGTCGGGTAAGCCAATCTTAAACGCTAACAAGGTTAAGCAACTTTGCGCGACGCCAGTCCTTGGATGGGTGACCGCCCGAACAAAATCTTTTTGCATAGTATTTTTTTTTGTTTTATTCTTCTTATTCTTTTGTCGATTTACTGAAGTTTCACTTCTATCGTGTGTGAATCGCACACACACCTTTTAAAAATGTACTTGTTTACAGATTCCAATCGTGGACCAACAACGAGAAGATTCAAGCCATCGACGCGCTCATCGGGCGCTGCGCCGCGGGTCAGGTCCGGCACATGATGAAAGCAATCGAGCCGCTCTTCCAGCGCGACTTCATATCGCTGCTGCCCAAGGAACTCGCCCTCACCGTGCTGGGCTACCTCCAGCCTAAGGACCTACTGCGTGCCGCTCAGACTTGCCAGTATTGGAGGTAAGAGAGTTTTGTGACATTTTTAACGTTACAGGTAAATTCATCTTCACCCTATTAACGTTCCCACTTCTGGGACACAGGGACTTCTCTCTTGGAGAGAGAGATTAGGCCTTAATTCACCACGCTGGCCAAGTGCGGGTTGGTAAATGTCACATGTCCTTCAAACTCTTTAAAGTTCTCAGAACATGCCGGTTTCCTCACGATGTTTGCCTTCACCGTTAAAGCACGTGTTTAAAGCGCACATGTACTACAAGCTCGTACGACGCACTCGAACTAGGCGATAATCGTCCTCCCAGATAAGCGATAGGATCCCTTAAAAATCAAAGACAAACAGTAGCGACCATGCTACCTATTTTTTTCCGAGCTTAGTATATACGAGTTATCACTCGTGCTTCCAAATTGCTCGTTTTTTTCATTTTTTCATTTCATGGGAATTAACCGTGGTCTCAAATAGGTTATATTTAATAATAATCAGTTATTGGTACAGTTGAAGCAAGTTGTTTGTGTAAAAATTCTCACGTTCATATTTAATTTCAAGGAAGTCAGTGTGAACATTTTGAGCTGAATCAACGTAATGTCGGATGAGGGCAAGAAAATGATGACACATATTTAGTTAACTTTGTTATTTCTTACACTGCACAGTAGTTGATTATTTTATCTGCTGATATTATTCGCAGAAGCGGGGTAGTCATAACACGTAGTTCCCACGGCCGGCCGGTATCAGATGTCGTGTCCAGTTGAACGTGTCTCGTATTACGTTTCCACACGTTTTCACTAATCCTCATTTACTATTTGTCGTTGACTAAGACCATTTAGAAAATCCCAGCTTTTATGTTTAGACGGGTTTCAAAAAGTAAAGTATGCTATTCATAAAATCTGAATCACGGGAACGGCTCCATAGATTTTTATAGTATTTTTCATCCAGGTGTTACTGGGCTAATAATCTCAAGCTAGGTTTCACTAGCAGAAAGTCACGGGCAAGGCTCACCAAGGTCATTTGAAACGATTAAGATATTAACTTTTTCTTGGGGTTATGTTTCATTAATATAGACGAGCATAATTACCTCGCTGAAATGGCAATGACTGATCACATAGACCGATATTGGAGCCAAAACTCCTGAAAATCATCTAAACAGATGCAAATCTATTGGTGTCAAATTATACGACCCTAGTGAGTGTTATCTGAAGAGGCAATATCCTGAACACTTGAGGCGCGTTTTATCAATTGTATGATCATTATGATATTACGTGTGGGGGGTGGCACGTCGAAAATGTCCTTCAATCATAACTGCATTCAACCATGTAACTATCATGCATTTGTTGAACTTATAGAGAAACTAGCTGACCCCAGCAAACGTTGTTTTGCAAAATGAAAAATAGATAGTAGCCCATTCTCAGACCTACTGAGAATGCATATCATTTCATAATGATCGGTTAAGCCGTTTCTGAGGAGTGTGGTAACTAACACTGTGACAGGTGAATTTTATATATAAGATATCCTTCGAAAGTTGAACAATATAAGCCTGCAGATATCATTGCCGCGTCCTGTTTGACAGTGCTATATTTTGGCACGCCCAGTTGCATAAACAAGTTAAATTTGTTCAAGTGGTATTTCTTAATAAATGTGAATAAAATACCATATCTATCTATACTAACATTATGAAGCTGAAGAGTTTGTAGGTTTTAACGCGATAATCTCAAGAAATACTAGTCTGATGCGAAAACACTTTCAATGTTTAGATAGCCCATTTATCGTGGAAGGTTGTTGATGTTCCCACAGGAAAGTCGTAATGTGTAGTCTTAACATAAATGAAGTGTAGAACAGTCGTTGCGTAAATAATTAGCTAACATTATTACACACTGATGGAGAAAAGCACAAAGAAAAACAACTGGATGATTTTTAGCTCCCAAATACCGAGCTGTTAAAGTGTGATATGTACCATAGCATACAATAAATTTCGCATTTCATTATATTAACTGAGGAAAGACGTTAGAGAAAACCGGTAGTCGTTTAAAAAAAATCGGCGGATGACTTCCTTTCATACTATCGAACTCGTAAAATATATTTTATAAGATTTTTTTACAAGGTCTTTTGGATATGGTATATAAAGCGAAAAGGGTGTGAATAATTAAATAAATAAAATAAGTTTTACGTATACTTAAGGATTTTATAATTCTATCCCCAAGAAGGTGAAGTAGAGATAAAAGTTACGTTACTAATTATGGTAACACCGCATTAGTTATTAGATTATATTATCCAGCTTCATAATAATAATTTCAGCTTAGGCGTCTTTAAGGTATACGAAAGAGGCCTTAGTTTCGTTCATAATTTAGTCGACTGCTGGACATAAGCCTCCTTTTACTCTTCCACTCAGCTGGTCCAATGCAGACTGGTAGGTGTGCCAGAGCCGCGTTCTTTGTTCAACAGGGGATACCTCGGAGGCCTCCAGGCTGATGTTTGAATTCTTAATTTCTTATCTGATTATAAAATGTTTCCTGAACACTGACGATGTTTTCTCACTTACAGATGGCTAGCGGACGACAACTTGCTGTGGAAGGAGCAGTGCCGCCGCATCGGAATCACCACTCTCAAGCGAATCCCGCGCAACCTGCCGCGCTGTGCCAGTGCCTGGAAAGCTGCTTATATGCGCCAGTACTTAATTGAGAACAGGTATGTATAGCCAGGAATAGAGAACTTGTGTGTGGGTAGGTGGTGGGTTCTCGAATTGAGACCGCGGATCGGCAAATGCAGCGTCGGACGTCCACCAACAAGATGGACAGGTGATTTTGGTGAAAGCTGCCGGTTCACGGAAATTGCAAGTCTTTGCTACTGGTGTAAGTGGGAGTAATTAAGGCTATGTCCAACAGTTTGCGCTAAGGCCAATGCAGCAGAGCCTTTGTGGAACACAACTGACATATTGCTTCCGCCTACCCATCTGGCGCCGTGGCGAGTATTGGCAACGTCTTTATCAATATGATATTTGAATCTATCATACTGAAATGAAGATATTTAACCACCATTAACGTTCTAAGCAGGTTATCCTCGGGTGTTTCAAATATATCGCGTGGCGTTAATAACTATTACGCATATAACTGTTGAGGGACAAGAGGATGTCATCATATCCTCTTATACAACATCATACAAATAGGTGTTTAAAAGTTTCGCTAGATGCTGTCTTCCAGTCGATGCCACATCCTGGTCGACTCATATCCCTTCAGGTTTTCCTAACACCAGATATTAAGCTGGTAATTTTAATTCCAGATGGATGCACAAGCCAGTGAACAGCCCGATCATAATGCGTGGGCACGACGACCACGTGATCACGTGCCTGCAGTTCTACGGGAACAGGATCCTCAGCGGCAGCGACGACACCACGCTCAAGGTCTGGTCGGCGGCTACTGGCAAGGTAACACACGCATTGCTACTACTAGCATTCATAACGAGGATTACCCTCATTGTTAGGTTAACTTATGAACATTGTATTGGCGCTCACTCACCAGTTCACTCGCTCACCAAAAGGTATCTATCGAGTGTATAGTTTTATTTGAATTTTGAGGCCCTAATGCTACACCGGCCCATGTTGTGACGAATTACTTCGCGGCTCTCATTTGTAGCATTATATGAGTATTTGAGAGGGACTCCATATATGAAAGCTGTTGCTTGCCAGTTGGACTCATTGAAATTTCATAAGAATCTCGCAACCATACAATGTAGTTTTCTATTTATTTTCAATCATTCATATTTTTGAACACTAGAAGGTTATCATGCTATTCCCATTGTAGATTGAGGGCCGCAGTCTGGAAATTATAAAAAAAAATAATTAAGAAAGCAGCGTACCCGGCCGCTCATACTACTTGAACATAATCATTTATTACAGTGCCTCCGTACACTGGTGGGGCATTCCGGCGGCGTGTGGTCATCTCAAATGGTGGGGCATCTCGTGATCAGCGGCTCCACGGACCGCACGCTGCGCGTCTGGAACGCCAAGTCGGGCCGCTGCCTCAAGGTGCTGTCCGGCCACACCTCCACGGTCCGCTGCATGCACCTCTACCAAGACAGGTGACTACTATACAATATAGAGACCTCGACGTGTTATCGTCGGCACCGGCGTAAGAACATAGCCCGGCATGTCCTCCTATGGTCACACACAAAATTATTACACACCAAACAAAGACACAACACACTAGGAAAATAAAAACTAAACCTAGAATGCCTAATGGCGGTCTCATTGCTAAGATCTAGCTAAAGGCTAGTAGTTAGACCCGGCTAAAGGAAATGCACCAGCAAGCTGGCAACAGTGTCTACTTTAAACACAATAGCTAATACGGCATTCACCAATTGGTCGACTATTGGTAAACTAATCACTGAAATATTTTTTCAAATCGGACCAGTAGTTCCTGAGATTATCGCGTACAAACAAACAATCAAACTCTTCAGCTTGATAATATTAGTATAGAAGCCTATGTCCAAAGAAATGTTGGTGTTGATCTCGATTTTAGAGAAATTTAAATTGCTTTGATTGTATAAGTGTTTGCAACCTTGCAACTTGCTAAGCCGAAGTAGGTTATATTTCTATGTACATTGCCTGCCGCTTTGTCTTTAGCCCGCACTATTTTTTAATATATATTAATAATTATTATGATCACTATTATGACTAAGAAAATCTTGGTCTTATTTAATTATGTTCTTTCATAGCTTGTAGCTTGGTGAAATTGGCTCCAAAAGATTGTGTACTCACACAATCTAACACCAGCTTCCTAATAACTACTTAGTATTTAGTTACTCTGTGGGCGAATAGTTATTATTAGTCTACCACTCCAAGTATAAATATAAATTTAAAATTTAAGAAAAACCCCCGATTTCCATTTCCATGCTTTAATTTCCTTAAACGTAAAAAAACATAATATTTTTTAATGTGGACGCGATGCGATTTCATTTGATACCCCACACTAGTATATTTTCGGTTTTCCTTACTAACTCTCACCCCCATAACTTTTCAACCGATTTTCATGAAACATGTCTAAGAACACACAGACAGACAGACAGACGTCAAACTTATAACAGTCTTTTTTGGTCGGGGGTTAATTATTCTTTAGTTTACTTGGATTCTGTGTTATATACTATTAGGTAGATGGATAGATAATATCTTTATTGTTCACCAATGCTTACAGACTAACTTAAGAATAACTTTTAGACCCTTTTCGTTTTCCATCGGTTACCTACATCATCATCACTATGTAAAACCCATCTAAGCAATGCTTTGTGTAGGCATACTTGCTAATTGCGTTCAGACACCAATCCAGACCAGATGCTGGAATTAACAATTTTCATCATTAATTCTTTATGTTGGTAATAAAGAAAAAAAACTATAACAGTACTCAATTCTCGTTTAATTTATAAGGTCCTGATTATGTATGATTGAGGTCAAATCGATTGAGTGCTCGCGCACGGCCTATTTTGTAGCGCATTTGCGTCACATAGAAGGATATATTATTAGTTCCCCCTTTCAATACCTATGCATTGGACTGTCGGTAAGAAATGAGTCATCGTAGTTGCAAATAAACCAGTCTGTAGGTAAAACACTTCGGTTTGTTTTATTCAACCGATTATTTTATATATTATTAGCATAAGCAAAAGTTCAAGTTGCTTGTTGCTCCTGCCTATCTTAGATGCCGCTGTTTATCTTTATATGTTGCTTTTTATACATGCGAATTTGTATTCATTTGGAACTTCCTGCGCTTAATGGCCTAGCTATTTTATTTTATGTATTAGTTTTTGGTTTTATTCTTTTAACGATGTTGATGACATGTTTATTATTGTGAACTTTGTAGTGTTCATCATCATCACCCTATTAACGTTCCTACTGCTGGGACACAGGGACTTCACTCTTAGCGTGAGAGAGTAGTCCTTAATTCACGCTGCCCAAGTGCTGTTTGTTAATAAATAAATAATAAATATTTCCTGACAATCTACACAACATCATCTAGCCCCGTGGTAAGCTCTTAGCTTGTGTTACGGGTACTAGACATCTGATATACTTAATATAAAATTCATACGTACATAGATATTCTTTATTATACATATTAAACACCCAGACCAAGGAGAAAGTGCTTGCAGAACATACAAACACTTGACCCCTCGGCGGGAATCGAACCCGTTGTTATTGAATGTAACAAGTCCTTCAAACACTTTAAACTTCCCAGAACATGCCGGTTTCCTGACGATGTTTGCCTTCACCGTTAAAGCACGTGTTTTAAAGCGCACATACATTTTTCCCACCACCCACGACCTTTGGAATGAAAGTCTAGTGTGCTCCCATTTAGCCTGTAGCTTGTATTGTTAGCCAAACATAAATTATGTTCTGTAGTACACATACACATATGCTACCTTGGCCGTAACCGTGACACATGCGAACCGGCTACGTCAGTCGCATGTGTTTACTTGAATAGCCAGTCGCCTTGGGTCGCCGGTTACGAGACTATGTGTATTTATGTTTACTGCATTGTGATGAATGTTATCAGTTTGTGGTCTCATGCCCAGCATTATTTGAGTACGTTTGAGAGATTTGTTTACTACTAGTGAAATGCATCCTTTTGTTATTTATCTTTATGCATGTGTTTATATACATGTGTACTTAAAACATATTTGTAATATTAGTTATTACCAATAACACCATTTTCATCATCATCACCCTATTAACGTTCCCACTGCTGGGACACTGGGACTTCTCTCTAGTTGAGAGAGATTAGGCCTTAAATCACCACGCTGGCCAAGTGCAGGTTGGTGAATGTCACATGTCCTTCACATTTTATACACGATAATTAATGCTCTCGCTCATTCTCGCCACTGTTTTCTATGCTTAGCGTCCAAAATGATTGTGGAGTTTGTTTTATAGTGGCAAGCCTCCTAATTCCTGATTAAGGCTTAACTCCTTTTCTTTTCTTGGTATAACTAATTACATACACACATAATAACGATCTACTGAGTTATAAATATTTCCGTAAATAAATAATAATCTGAGCATTACAATTCAATTGACTAACGCAGTGGCTCATTGAGCGAAGACCCCGTTGTATATTAATGTATATTAATGCGCTTGTATATTAATGTGCTTTTATCAGATGCCTAGTACCCTTAACACAAGCTCAGTGCTTACAACAAGGCTAAATGTTACTATGGTGATTGATCCGCATTATTTATTTGTTTGTTTTTAAATTAAAGGGTGGTATCCGGATCACGTGACGCCACACTCCGCGTGTGGTCGATCCCCGACGGGCGCTGCCTGAAAGTACTCGTCGGCCACATGGCAGCCGTACGCTGTGTCCAGTACGACGGGAAAGTGGTCGTGTCGGGCGCCTATGATTACTTCGTCAAAGTCTGGAACCCCGACTCTGGGGAGTGCCTTCACACCCTAGCTGGGCATACCAATAGGGTCTACAGTTTGCAGGTGAGTCCAACATAACATTCACTGTTCGTGGTATACTTCGATTATTCAATGTTTAAATTTAGTTGGTTTTTGATTTATTTGTTTTATTGATCTGTTCTAAAACTAGCAATCGGGCTATTACATTAACAATAAAATAAATTATGTACATACATCTATCTCATTCACTTTGTGTAAGTCTAAGTTTAGTTTTGTGTATCTGTTACCTCATAATTTCTAATCTTGTCAATATAAGGTGTGTGTAATTTTAAAAAACTATCTTAAGGAAAAGCTTTTTAACTAAGCGCCAAAAATCACGCTGTGGAAAGCTTCAAGGACCTCTGTATTTCATCAATAGAAAACGAATATAATTGTAACATTTCAGTTCGACGGAATACACGTAGTAAGCGGCTCGCTGGACACGTCGATCCGTGTATGGGACGTGGAGACGGGTCAGCTGAAGCACACGCTCACGGGCCACCAGTCGCTCACCTCGGGCATGGAGCTGCACTCCAACATCCTCGTATCCGGCAACGCGGACTCCACCGTCAAAGTTTGGGACATCACCACGGGCCACTGTCTGCACACGCTGTCAGGTGAGTTCATAGAGGGACCTAAACCCGTATAGAACGTAGAGATGGACCACCAGTTCTCCTCGGGCATAGAGCTCCACTACAACATCCTCGTCTCCGGCAACGCGGACTCCACCGTCAAAGTTTGGGACATCACCACGGGCCACTGTCTGCACACGCTGTCAGGTGAGTTCATAGAGGGACCTAAACCCGTATAGAACGTAGAGATGGACCACCAGTTCTCCTCGGGCATAGAGCTCCACTACAACATCCTCGTATCCGGCAACGCGGACTCCACCGTCAAAGTTTGGGACATCACCACGGGCCACTGTCTGCACACGCTGTCAGGTGAGTTCATAGAGGGACCTAAACCCGTATAGAACGTAGAGATGGACCACCAGTTCTCCTCGGGCATAGAGCTCCACTACAACATCCTCGTATCCGGCAACGCGGACTCCACCGTCAAAGTTTGGGACATCACCACGGGCCACTGTCTGCACACGCTGTCAGGTGAGTTCATAGAGGGACCTAAACCCGTATAGAACGTAGAGATGGACCACCAGTTCTCCTCGGGCATAGAGCTCCACTACAACATCCTCGTATACGGCAACGCGGACTCCACCGTCAAAGTTTGGGACATCACCACGGGCCACTGTCTGCACACGCTGTCAGGTGAGTTCATAGAGGGACCTAAACCCGTATAGAACGTAGAGATGGACCACCAGTTCTCCTCGGGCATAGAGCTCCACTACAACATCCTCGTATCCGGCAACGCGGACTCCACCGTCAAAGTTTGGGACATCACCACGGGCCACTGTCTGCACACACCCTCAGGTAAGTTCCGGTATATGTTTATAATAACTAGAAACGTCCCAGCTAAAGCACATTCCTGCTACTCTTTTACTCTGTTCTGTCTCAAGTGTCACAAAATATAGATTCGTAATTTTTGAGTTCAATCCTGAAATTTTCTTAATTAGTTGTGTATGGGTTTTAATGTTGAATATGAGTTACCCCTCATATGCAACATTAGCCCCATGCAATTGATAATTTATTGTTTGATTGTAACCTCTTCACGTTTTATCTACTCGACTCCTTGAAGTATTGCAAACATATAGTTGGGAGTACGGAAAATAACATTCACATTTCATCCTGAAAAAAACACTATTCCCTTGCGCTTTACTATAAACAGCTTGATATTATGATGTGAAACGCTCACGAGAGAAACGTTTCCACAGGTCCCAACAAACACCAATCGGCTGTAACATGCCTGCAGTCGAGCAATCGCTTCGTGGTGACGTCATCGGACGACGGCACAGTCAAGCTATGGGACGTGCACACGGGCGAGTTCATCCGCAACCTTGTGGAGCTCGGCTCAGGCGGGTCCGGCGGCGTCGTGTGGCGGATCCGCGCCTCGCCCACCAAGCTCGTCTGCGCCGTCGGCTCCCGCAACGGCACCGAGGAAACCAAGCTCCTGGTCTTAAACTTTGACCTCCCCGGATCCTGTCGCAAGTGCGACGACTAGCATAGACTTAATCGGCGTCTCCTGCGCCGATACAGCAACCTCTACACTCCTTGGAGTTTCTGACACGCGCCACGGTGGCTGCTTCCCGTTCCCATGACGCCGGATCAACCGCCCAAGTAGTTATCACGACAAATGTGACGGTGGCGTTTAACGTCGCAGCGCGGAGGTGAGAGAGGTTTCTTGTGAAGGACTACTGATAACGTTGTGATTGTTATGTTTTCTATAGTCACTGTGAAGTTAGTTGGGGGCGAGGTTTCAATAGCACCCGCTGACTGTACTGGTAGAATAACAGTTTAGCGCAACTCTATAATATCAATACTCACATATTATTTTCTTACAATTCATTGTACCATTATGATAGCGCTAGTTATAAAACAGTAGGGAAATAGTGGTTACGACTAGCATCGCCAAATTTCTGTAATAATCGTTTATTACTCCATTTATCCCAAAGAGTTTAAACAATTGGACCTTAGTTGGTAAGTTTAATCCTAACGTAAAAGTTTCTTTCTGTATTTAATTGACCGCAAGTTATTTCATTTCAACTTATGTTAATAGGAAGATGAATAAATGGGCGTGTGCATACACTATGTACCGAATATTAATCTCAAAAGGCGACTGCCAGACGCCTATCGCTACGATCAATGCTAACAATTATGTGCGACTTAGAAAAACTTGATCTGAATAAGCTATGTGAGGAACTTAGCCATGAAAGAGTAACGAGTACATTGTGCAGTTTGAGTCCTGTCTTCGCTGCCTGATACCTGAACCGTGGTAGAGGTTGTGATACAGTCATTTTATTTTTATTCATATTTATAGTTTTGCAACCACTTATGTGTGCCAATTATTCTAATGATCAATACAATTTGAAAATGTATGTTTCTATTCTCTGTTTTTATTCACATTATAATTCACAATTAATTAGTAGCAATTAGTTAATTATTATTTTATTTTATCAAATTGTGGGATTGATTCTTGTCAATAATTAAAATATTGATACCTATTATTTTATTCACATGACTGTCGAGTAAAATATCTAATTCAATATTATGAATGTCTTAAATGTTTTTGTTATTGTGATTTTGTTTGTAGAAAATTGTTTGATATGAATAAGATCCATTCTGCAATATGTCTATACTTCATATTTAACTTGCATCGAATATATCAGTAGTGAATGTAATCATAATTTTAATTATATTTAACTTATTACATTTAATGAATAAGACTAGCTAGGGCACTGGGAGATATTAGCAATATGCAATAACCATCATTATACTTGTAAACAGTGATTCTTTTTTTTATTCTCCAATGTTGGTATTTGGCGCATAACAATCTTTGCTCATATCTAAGATATGCAGGTACAAGCCGCCACCAACCACACAATATAATTAAATAAATATTATTGTTTGATTAGGTATTTGTATATTTAACTGACTGCAATATTGTACCCAAAGCAATAATTGATGTTTTAAAGCAATAATTAATGTAATTTAGACCTGTCTATTGACGTCTTATCACATATTTTACACGAATATTGTGTATTATTATGACATTCCCCTAAAAGTACAGAATATTTTTGTCAATTTTCCCAAGTGCACTAGCTCAGTATTAGAGTACATTACAGTTAACATTCATATATAATCACGTTTAATATACAATCCAAATATCTCAATACTAAAGGCCAGCAAGTTAGTGTAGTAGGTAATAGTCATAAGATAACTGTATTCGTAATATTACATTCATGAAAACATTTTAAACCTTTTTATAATCATAACGAATTTAAATTATTATAAATTCTTTTGATCATGTGCTTCTGAACGTGCACTAGTTCTGTTCACAATTGTAGTTCGGTGGCTAACATTACAATGCCACCGTGGCTGTATTTTATATTTGTTGTATATATATTTATACTATGTATTATGGTCGTTGAAGAGCGTCAATGTAGACGAGATACTTCGATGATGGCATAATCTATTAAATAAAGAAACAAAGACTGAGAAGCATAGATATAGTTTAATATTTAAAGTATTAACGTAGATACTGTACTACGCGCATCACACCACCATCTCTATTGTTTCGTATTTTTTTAGAACATTCGATATTTGTTATTAGTTGACGGCCTCTCACGCCGTTCATCTATTTTTATTATAAGTTACGTTTATTAGTTACGTTAGATATAATTTGTACTAAGCTATTTTTAAATTTAATAGTATCTGTTTCGTGAGGTTCGCTCTCTTCGGAGCTCTTACTAAACTCCTCATCATTCACAGTATTTCAATGATAATTCAATTTACTTTTATGTAGTCATCGTTTTGTGATTTATTTTCTGTTATTTATTTTATGCTACTAATAAGAATAATATCATCAGTCTTACAAATATCAATCCGTTGTATCTCATGATTATGCAATATAACCTGTTCAACTAGATGAAGGCCCATTGTAACCTCTTCTGCTTCAATATCCAGATATCATGTCGATTATAAAGTAATTCCAGAAACTGTTATAATGTTTCCTAATAACACAATTATAGTCTTAACAAAATGTTTTGAAATCGACATGACATCATATTGATGCAAAAACTGCGGGCTTATCTATCTAACCTCACAATTTCCAAGCATTTCTGTGCGTTCAAATCAAATTGTATGAGAATGTAAACACCAATGTAAGAAGGTTAGGACGAAGAACGACCATGTATTTATATAATCCTTAGTTTAGGCGACATACGGCTGAAATAAAATAGGGTTGTTTCGATCAAGATATTGGTTTTATTGTGGAGGGTCTAATGTTTCGCTCTAGAGCAATCCTACAGCGAATACCTTTGATTGGTATCGTTTTAGTTAGTTAGTCTAGAATACTTTTATCAATAATACAATACAATCTTCACAAATGGCTAACCTAACCCTTGCTACATTGTTTTGGTTGTTACTATTAATAATTATTTCTTTTTAATTTTGCTTTAATAATAATAATAATAAATTCAATTGTTTTCAGTTTATTTGTTTTTTTTTCTTTTATTTTCTTATTGTTTTTAATAAAACTCATAGTTTTTCGTATAGTCCAAAATGCATCCAGAGGTGCCTGGCGGGTATCATCATCATCTCAGCCTTAGCACGTCCACTGCTGAACATAGAGCTGTTTCAAAGATATCCAGTAATTTCGGCTGGCAGCGGCCTGCATCCACCGTGAGCCCGCAGTCGTATGTAGGTCGCCCACCTAGTTGGTGGACGACCTACGCTGCGCTTGCCGATCCGTGGTCTCCATTCAACTGTTCGGCTCCAACGACCATCTGTTCTGCGTGCTATATGGCCTGCCCACTGCCACTTCAAACTATGTATTTATCATTCATTTCCCCTAGATACATTGTAATACATACAAGGCACTAAAAGGATTTTACTTATTACTCCAAAAAAGATTCCCTACATATTTTTTGTAGGAAAATACCTTAATGCATTGCTGAATCTTAAACAACGAAGGTACTTACGTCAAAAGTTTTAGTCTTTATATTATAATACCTCTTTACGTTCCGTAAAACGGGGCTATTTAAAACTGTGTTTGCATAACCATGTGTTTAATAAAAGAGTAATGAATTATTTCACGTCAACATGGGGTTTATTGAGTAGTTCTAATAATGCACTCTTGACCACTATTACGACTAAGTATACGTCTATCGTAGTTTTGTAGATATATATTTTGAAACAGTCTGTTCTAAATATCGCCCAATTGGGGTTATATAGTACCTATACGAAGTTTATTGTACTTGTTTTTCTTAATTTATCAAATACGCGCTAAATAAAAAGGTTGGAACGATATTCGGAAATATTCTAGGGTAATCTTGTGTTGAGTTGAAGGCGATTTGACTTCTCTTAGTCAAGAAAATAAGGAATTATATGAAGTTAGTCACATCATCGAAATTACATTCGTTGCATAAATGGGGTTATTTGGAATTTCACCTTTATGTAATAAAGTTGTGCGTATTATACGGAAAGGGATATTTGGAATTCTTATGGGGTAGCTGATTATAAAAAAAAAACCATTTAATAAACAAAACCGGTATGTATTAACCCTTAAATGCATGAATTTTTATTTTATTTAAAAAAAAATATTATGGGCTGACAAAATACTCTTAGATAAAGAAAAAAAAATACGAAAAAAATCATGAGCATATAAATGTGTTTTTTTAGGCTTAAAACTATTTGTATCATTTCTGATACAACATGCATTTGACCTGACATTTTTGGTAAGAATGAGGAATATAGAACTTGTAAAACATTTATTTATCGTCAAGTATTTACACATGGAATTTATTAAAACAGTCAGAGGTCTTTTGGAGCATAAGTAAACTTTAAATTTTTCACACATAATGTGAGGAGCTTACATCCTGGCATCATACACCGGATACGATGATTCTGTCTAGTTTGCTTGTGATCAGTACCATCATGTATGATGTCTCATGATGGCATAACCTGTAGGACATTCCTATGCTTTGGGGCTGGTTCTTCTGCAAAGCTACTGTGGATCATACATAGGATCATTGTCTTTGCCGGAGTAAATAATGTATTTGTAGGCATATCCCATCAATGAACAGTTTGAATCCCCACTTGTGAGGTTTCAAGGGCAAGTACTGTTTCATGAAATGGCCTTTTTTTGTAGCGCACACTTTGATTCATGGGTACGCTATCAAATCTTTCGTTCAGGTGTTCTATTACCGGACGCAGCTTGTGAAGTCTGTAATGATTGGGATCGTTTACTGGTTTGTGTGTATCATTGTCATTGAAGTGGAGGATGCACCTTATCTTTTCAAATCTGTTTACAGGCATGGTTTCTTTTATGGCCTGGAAGCCATATTTATTACTCCAAACGAAGCGAACAATAGGGTAGTGGTATACTGACATAAATATCAATATCATCAATCAATCATCTTCATCCACCTCACAGCCATCCTCTGATAGGTAACCATCTTCTAAATTCCTAAGGTAATCTTCGATATCCCTCTTAGCAATATTTTTTCGAGTCATTCGTCAAAAAAGTCAAAAAAGCTCAAACCTGAAACATGTCATAAATGCATGAAGTCTCAATTTTGATACAAACAAAAAAATACTTATTTTGTGTATTCTGTCCAAATTCATATAAAAATAATGATTCTATTTAGCAAAAACACTTACCTTCAATAATTATATTTTTCTAACTCAATTCGCCGCATGATTTTTATAATTTTACCAGATGAAAACTTTCAATTTCACCAATTACCAAAACTCCCGGAAAGCAATAAACAATGACATCCATAATATAAATGGTAGCCCAATGTTGTTTTTTTTTTTAATTTTGTTTCCGTTCAGAAACTATTCTACCTTCTATTGATATACCCCGTTAGTAAGTAATCAAAATAAAAACTTTTCTGGAAGGAGAGAAAGTTGTTGTTTCATTTTTGATACAACATGCATTTAAGGGTAGGTACGTTTAATTAATTAAATTTAAATTAAAAAAATGTCACAACTAAGTCTTTAAAACACAAAATAAACAATGTAATTTTTTTTCTTTTTGTACTTTACTACCCTTAATTAATTTTATATCACTTTTGGGGCTATTTGAAACTTAGCCTAATCTAGGTACCTATATGTATAATAAAGAACAGAACACCGTTGAAGGGGCTAATTGAAATATTGTTCCAAATAACCCCTAAATCCATTCCAAAAGGCCCCAATCACAAAACATAGATACAGTTCAAAGCTCTTTAGAGATAGAAACCAACACCTATCATCATCATCATCATCATCTTCCTGACCTTATCCCACATTACGTGGGGTCGGCACAACATGTTTTCTCCTTCCATTTCCCTCTATCACCCGTCATCTCAACACTCACCTCTTTCTTACACATATCATCTTTCACACAGTCCATCCATCTTTTCTTCGGCCTACCTCTTCTCACATATCCATCTACATTCATATCTAACGCTCTTCTCGTTACATGACTTTCATCTCTTCTCATGACATGTCCATACCACGCTAATCTATTCCCTCTCAACTTATCCGTAACTGGTGCTACTTTCAAACTGCCTCTGACAACACCTAATACCACTAAAATCAGCGAAAAACACACGTAAACAAAGTTTTATTGGCGTTATACATTAATTTCATGATTTCGTGTTTCAGATGGAAGTTTCAAGCACACATAGTAGAGCGAAAATTTGATATTCACCAAAGAATTTACTGCTCCACGTAAAATGATACCATCCTCAAAAATTACAATTTCACGTTGACAAATAGACAATAGCTGTTGTTGTGTTGTAAGGTGCCGAAAAAATTATCCTACAATTCATCAACAAATCATCATATAATAATAATAATCATCATTTACCTATTATCATTATAATTAACAGATAAAAAAGTACACGCTCAAATCTTTTATTTTTGAAATTCCAAATAACCTCACGAAATAAAAAAAAAACATTTTTACGGTATGTTGATCAACATTCAGGCAATGCGAATAATAAACAAGGATTGAATGCAATAAAAAAACGCGACTTTTTAGCAGGCATTTATTAAAATTAAACTTAACCTAAAATACAGATCCACCTATATCTCTCTACACTCTATAGTTCAATCACCTCCACCACCATATAATTATTACTCCGTAGGTACAACGAGAACTTAATTATTAACATAAATTACATAAGTATCTAAATATAAACGCATGAAAACTAAACCTTGAATGAAGAAATTAAGAACAAAGTAGGTACTTATACAAGTAAAATAACATACTGCTAGATACTGCATAATGATGCTAACTAACATACTGCTTTCCACTACAGAACTGCAATAAAGAAAAATAGTACCTACTTTTAAAAATAGTACATTATATGCAGAGAAACCCTTCTCGACACAAGCAAAATCAAGAAAAGATCCTAAACTAAATAACAACGATAAACGAATTATAAATAATTGCAAGCCCTATCGGTAATATGCAGGTGTACAATGAAATCAGAGATAAAGAATATAACACATAAAACTTAGATACCTGAAATCCAACCATCTTCTGCATATTTAGATAGGTAAACTTGGATACTCGAGCCATCTCAGAGCACACAAAAGAGTAGACCATCTACACTCTAACTGACATAAATCTCGGATAAAATGCCTGACCAGTGACACAGTCGCCATAGCCGAAATCGGCTTGGACATCATCATCATCATCATCATTTAGATAGGTAGCAAAGCTGTATATGTTAGCATGAATTTGCCTCTTCTAAAATGCATAAATGTCAAAGTCAGTGACAAGGAGAAACGAATGTTATCGACATTTTTATCTAGTTTAGGTTAGGCTGGAGACTTCTTTTATTTGATGGCGTCGCGTCGTAGGCTAGCTAGAGACGCAAAATGGCGTTCAGTTCAGTTCAGTTTCTTGTACTGACTTTGAACTAAACTAGGAAAAAAAAATGGCGTTGAACTGAGTAACATCTTTTTAACCACCGACCAAAAAAGAGGGGTGTTATAAGTTTGACGTGTCTGTCTGTCTGTCTGTCTGTGTCACCATAGCTCCCGAACGGATGGAGCGATTTCAATTTAGTTTTTTTTGTATGAAACGTGAGTTTTGCGCGAGTGTTCTTAGACATATTTCATGAAAATCGGTTGGGCCGTTTAAAAGTTATGGGGGTGAGAGTGGGGAAGCAAAACCGAAAATCTGCAAATATACTAGTGTGGGGTATCAAATGAAAACGCATCGCGTCCACATTACATAATATTATGTTGTTTTACATTTAAGGAAATTAAGGCATTGGTATCGGGGGTTTTTCTTAAATTTTAAATTTAGATTTATTCACTTTATAAATTTTATTTAACTCGACACTGGCAAATTGTCGCTTCAAGCGCAAAGTCCAATTACAAGAAACTGAACTGAACTGAACTGAACTAGCTATTTTAACTTGACAGCCATATAGCCAGTCAATGACGCCATCAAAATAGAAGAAAAGAAGACTATTTTACTTGGTGGCTGATAACATGACAAACTACACACATCTGCTATAAAGAAAAATAGTACTATTACAAGTAAACTATACCTATCGACAATCGGCCATAGGTACTTACAGAGCTGGTAAATAACATTTTGGCGATTAACATAGAAGCACTGATGATTGACATTGAATTATGATTATTAAGAAAACTTGAATTTAGGCAAGCTGTAACTTTCAATTTAAGCCCTAATATTATCATAGTTTCACGGACGCCATCTAATAAAAGAAGAAGAAGATTATCATAGAATAACGATCGCACGTTGAACTGCAAAGATCCTAAGATACGACGCAAAATGGCGTTATAGTCCGGTCAATTTAGACCAAAAAATGAGAGTGAAGTTACATAAAGTCCCAACAAGCTGAATTTCAGTGAAATTGTTTAAAACATAATTATAAACAATGCCTAGAAGTTCCCCATCATTCCCATGTGAGGAAAAATTTTTATTCAAGGTCAAAGGTTACAATAATGAGTTTATCGCGATTTTCAGCAAAACGGTAAGTTTTATCATAAAAGTACCTGAGACAAAATTATAGATCATAAAATGATCTATAAAAAATGTATGCATACTTTTTTTCTTACGAGCCACCGTTTCTGAGATAATAACGATTCAATAAGTATAAATCTAAATTTAATATTTTAGAAAATCCCCCGATTCCAATGTTTTATCTTCCTTAAAATTAAAACACCATAATATTTAGTAATGTTCACGCGATGCTCTTTCATTTGATACCCCACTCGAGTATATTTGCAGATTTTCGGATTTTTTGTCTGTCTGTCTGTCTGGGACATAATAGCTCTCGAACGGATGGAGCGATTTCAATTTTTTGCATGAAAGGTGAGTTTGGCCTGGGTTTTCTTAGACATGTTTTATGAAAATCGGTTGAGCCGTTTAAAAGTTATGGGGGTAAGAGTGGGGGAAGGAAAACCGAAAATCTGCAAATATACTCGAGTGGGGTATCAAATGAAAGAGCATCGCGTGAACATTACTAAATATTATGGTGTTTTACTTTTAAGGAAAATAAAACATTGGAATCGGAGGATTTTCTAAGATTTTAAATTTAGATTTATACTTATTGAATCGTTATTATCTCAGAAGCGGTGGCTCGTAAGAAAAAAAGTATGCATACATTTTTTATAGATCATTTTATGATCTATAATTTTGTCTCAGGTACTTTTATGATAAAACTTACCGTTTTGCTGAAAATCGCGATAAACTCATTATTGTAACCTTTGACCTTGAATAAAAATTTTTCCTCACATGGGAATGATGGGGAACTTCTAGGCATTGTTTATAATTATGTTTTAAACAATTTCACTGAAATTCAGCTTGTTGGGACTTTATGTAACTTCGAATGTCTAAATTGACCGGACTATCAACTGAGAAACATCTTTTTCACTTTAATTCTTATTTCGACACTGGCAAATTGTCGCTTCAAGCGCAAAGTCCAATCACAAGAAACTGAACTGACGATACCATTAGGGATAACGAAACGACTTGCAGTTCAATCTAACTTAGAGCAGTTAGAGCGCAAGGTTCTTCTTCTTCAGGTCTCCACGACACAGGCAGTGTGTCTAGTGTGGAAACTTACGACAAAAGTAAAGCACATCAATAATTATGTATCATGTAAAATACAAACCACACACACTAACTCACACACACACACACACACACACTCATTAAAGTCATACTCGCTTACCATAAAAAATGAAAATATAAAAAACAATTATAGAAATTACATTGCATTTATTTGTAAATTAACATATTTAATGTGTTTGTACCTACCAATTAGTTAAGGAAGAGCGAGGCCTTCTATCACAGATTTTTTAAATAAATCTAAAAGAAGGTTTCAACTCTCAACTACCAGGAAATTGTAAAATAGTATGCAAGTTACTGAATAAATGCATTATTATTATATTATGTGCTTTACTTTTGTCGTAAGTCTCCACTACTACTAGTCTAGTATTAGTAAAAAAATACTAATACTAGACTAGTAGTTCATGGTGGTTGGCGAGCCGTTATTAATTAAATCCCTTATTCGAATTATTCGAATAAGGGATTTCGAATAAGGGATTATTATACTCTATTAATCGATGACAAACATTTACCTTAACGTTAAAAATCTATAAAAAAAAAAGGTGTGTGGTAGAAGTGAAACTTCAGTAAATCGACAAAAGAATGAGATGAATAAAAAAAAATACTGTGCAAAAAGATTTTGTTCGGGCGGTCACCCATCCAAGTACCGGCGTTCCGGAAAGTTGCTTAACCTTGTTAGCGTTTAAGATTGGCTTACCTGACGTATTTCCGTTGCATCCGGTCTGAAATCACAACGATTCTAAAGAAGTTTCACTTCCAAAATGTACCTACATTATACCTTTTTGTAAGCAATATCGACAAAATATTTTTAACGTAGTTTTGTAATGCAAATGTATCATGAATAAGACTTTCTTTATCTTAAAAATATCCTTAACTAAATAACAAAGTGAGATTGACGCAAAATGGCGTTCAATTGAGTAACATTTTTTTACTTTATAATTTTGTTTAACTCGACACTGGCAAATTATCGCTTCAAACGCAAAGTCCAATTACAAGAAACTGAACTGATATAACAAAGTTAAACGACTTATCATTAACAATCAGGCTTAAGAACTAAGATCAGAATTAATAGAGAATACGGAGAAGTAATGTTATAGCTTAAGAACTAAGATCAGAATTAATACTGAATAAGGAAAACAATGTTAGTAAAGTGAGGCTAAGTGCAGTGAGTTGCAAACTCAATCGGCATTATAGACGTGTACAATGCAATAAGAGGTATACAAGTATAACATAAAATGATGCAGTTGGCTAAGAGTACGCGGTGAGTGCTTCTTACCCTGTTGGCCGGACAGGTAACGCAGCCGACGAAACCAGGTTGGCTGGCTAATATTGGCTAGGGTAAGGAAATACTTGTGGTGCAGTAATTAAGGCGTTATCGGTCGGAGGTCGCGCTGCCTGCATTATCGCCCCGGGGTTTCCATTGGGAACATCTATAAAAACAATATTTTTAATAAGTGGTCTGAAGTACCCGCTCAGCAAACAAGTACCCACATAATTTTTTTTTTATGTGTCTAATTGTTTGCCTAGTGCTTTATGGAAGAATACTCTATAGGTGCTTGACTTTTTATCAAATATAAATGTGACTATTTGAAGTTAAAAAAATCATCAATGTACCTATAACAAAGGCGAAAAAATCTAAGGTCAAACATAAATTGGAAAAATCGTCGCAATAATTAATAAAACAAATTTAGGCCTGAAAGACTATCGAATAAGGCAGGCATCGTTTTCAAAAATCGTGGTCAAATAAACCTGTTGTTAAAATGCATCTACCAATCACCATTGTTAGAAAATAAAAAAATACTAATAATAACGTGTCTATTCATATTAATTCATTTATTAATTGTTTCATGTGGTAACAATTAAGGTGTTAAATTTTACATATACCCTTACATGAGCCACGTTGGGGCATTACAACTTTTATCTAGATTTGGCCTATATTAGGTTACTTATTACGAGTAGGTTCATATCAAATATATTTATACTTAAATTTAAAATTGTGTAAAAAAGGTAAAGATATTGAAAGTTGTCTGATGTCTTATTATAAGAAATGTCTTTAGAAGAATAGATATTAAGATATCTTATTTAAAAAACTGGCATGATTTGTTTATAAATAATATGGCTCGTGGGAATCTTTAATTGTTTTTATAATATACTAGCGGCCCGCCCCCGCGTCGCACGGGTATAAAATTTTCCCGGAAATTATTCGAATTTTTCTCGCCATAAAAACCATCCTATCTCTCAAGTTGGATCGAACTGCACATGGTGTGCTAATTTTATTATAATCGGTTAAGTGGTTTAGGAGTCCATTGAGGACAAACATTGTGACACGAGATTTATATATATTAAGATTAAGATTAATATTACCTTTGTATTTCTATATTGATCCTAGAACAATATCTCTAAAAACAGCCAATTCCAAACAAAATTAAGAGCAGTGCCCTATATAGATATAAAGTCTGTAACTCTGTACTTACCAACTTTTTTTTCTTACTGCCCCTACGTTGCCCTTGCAAAATGTGCCAATGTAGCGGCGCGGCGCGGCGGCCCTGCGGCACTGTGCGGGCCGGAGTCCTGAGGCCTGTAGGCATGCTTGCGATGTAGGTACTTTCTGCGGGTGCACATTTACATTTCACATAAAGTGTATGAACGTTGATTTAGTAGTAATTTGGGGGATGTAAAACATATCTAAAAAGTGCTTTAAGATAGTTAGTTACTATAAAGGAATTTTAACGGATTTCTAGAGAGCGTTATTAATACTAGTCTTAACTAACATTATAAAGAGGTAAAGTTTATGACGTTGTAGGTGGTAATCTCTGGATCTATTGAACCGATTTGAATGAAATTTGGCACACATATTCTCTTATATAAGCTTCTATAAGCGGGTAGCACCGCGAGGTATATTATAAAATTAAATAAATTGTACCTATTGAAAAGGGTTTGGATTCCGTTGTTTGTACTGTTGTAACAAACAATATTCAATGATAAAACAGTTTTAATCTTAGGTGTAATAAATTTAAGAAGACAAATTAATACGTTATCATAAAAAAAATCAGACACACTGTAAATGACTAACTAAAAACTCACTATTTCAAAATATTTCTAAATACGTAGGGGCAGAATCCAATCCAGCATCCATTCATCTCGGTGGCAATTTTGGTGGTTAGTATTCTCAGATGAAGGTGATCCTTGGATGCCTAAAAAGTTACAAATTACATTTAATATTACCTAAAACATTTTAATTATTTTACTTCTAGGTCTTCATGCCCCATCTTAGGTCACATAGTCACTTTACATCAGGTGAGATTGTGGTCAAATAAAGGCTTATCTAGCATAAAAAAAAACCTATGTGGAAAATATTATTTCATATGTAATAACACGTTCGAATTTTTATAAATATGCTTACAATAAAATACAACATCTTGTATTAGGAGGAAAACTATGTAAGATCAAACGGGGCTATTGCGTCACATTTCTCGAACGCTTCAAGTTTTCGCCATAATGTGAGTAAATTTATGGTATTATCCACTTTTTGAAACTTAAGTCTAATATTATGGCTTTTTCTGTACAAAGTTCTAGGATTGTCTTTTTCGCCGGAGTTTATGAAAGGTGTCAAATCAACTGTTTTTTTTTTATTGGAATTTTAGACGCATTTTCCCCTTTTGAGGCAAATGCGTCTTTCTTGAGTAAATACTTAACTGGTGTACTTTTTATGAGAAAAGGAAACTAGTTTTTTTCGGATCACATTTCTGTGCAATAGAATGACAGTTAAACTAGATAAAAATAAGAATTGACGCTTTCAGAGACAATTTAGTAAAAATTGGGGAAAAGCGCTTATTTTTTATGGATGCATTAGCCCCATACTAAATGCAGATGCTGTCAACATTTTACTTGGGTGGCTCGCTCTTATTACCTCTGGAAAAGTAATCAGGTACAACATGGAAAAATTGTCATAAAAAAATGGTGGTGCTACTTTTGTAGCTATTGTAACACTGTATAACTTAAGTAGTAACGTATGAAGAATTAAAAAGGTGGAGAGTTATGAAAAAAAAATCTGGAATACAATAATAAACAACTTTATTTTAATTAAATGAGGCACTAGTAAGTCTACTACTTATACTATCCATAACAAAATGATAAGGGATATTGGTTATTATGCTTGTGGCCTCTCCACATCCAAAACACTTAGACGACAAAATGAAATGAGTATCTCGCCATGGCCACAGAAGACTTTGCTGTATAAAGTTTTGAAAATCAAATTTAGTTAAGTATTTGTCAATGTCCATGTATTTCAAAATCATGATTTCAAGTAACTAGTAGTATAGTATAGTAGTATATGTATATATCTGAAACAAAATTTATTTTCATACTAAAAGGTGCGGACATCAAAATGTTGACGATTTCTGTTTTGGGGCAAATGCATCTCACAGTCGCAATTGCCCCGTAACGGTATGACGCATTTACCCCAAGACATTAATCTTAACCTTAAAAATCCAAATATGATTATTTCTTCAAATAAAGCTATTTTATTAAAAATAACTGTCTGTGCAAGCAGCCCATTGACCAATCTTTACAATCATTATTGAAAAAAATCAATCAACTAAAGAAAATCTAAGATTAACATGGATTTGATTACTCACCTCTCGCAGCAACACGTTGTCCCGAAACACGCGATTTACAAAATGGCTAAATACTTGCATACATTTTAAGTATTTAGTTCAAGTAAATTAAAATAGAGGGCACAAATCACTGTACAGTTTTCGTAAAAGTTCAAAAAGACGCAATAGCCCCTTAGACGCATTTAGACTAGTTGACCTTAATTCGTAATTTACGATGGCAAAAATGGATGGATAAAATGGCTACTTCGAAAGCAATTCGTTGAAATAAAAGCTGGAGTTTTTCTGAATTTACGTAGACGTTCACAAACCTCGGATGAATTCGGACAATCAGAAAAGCTGCACGTATTCGAATACTTCGTACAGAGATAGAATCAAAGAACCACTTGAGAAAAACTTAACTTTTCAGCTACCAACGGGGCTCATTTCAGGGAATCTATTATGTTAACACCTTTAATTGTAACCACATGATACAACAAATAATTAAATGAATACCTACAGGAGTATTACCTACACAACAACACGAGTTTGCTTGCAAATTCTGAACCAGTAGTTGAAACATTTTTGAATGTATAATGCTAAAAGAAATAGAAAGACTCGGAGAATTGCCCAGCCAACCCACGCCTCACGCCGCCACACTAAATCCAAAATACTTCCACTTTCATCCACTTTCACTAGTTTAGTTATTAATTATAGGTATTTATATTGTTTAATGAGACAAGAAATTGGATAATACTTGTGAAATAGCGAGCCCGATCACGCCCCAACCTGTAATTTTAAGCTTTTTCTACGTCTTGTGGGTACAAGTAGCTAAGCTTAAAATTTCAGCATACAAATCTAAAACATTTTTATTTTCACTTTAAAAGCTATAATAATAAGAAAATGACCAAATCAAATCCACCAAACCAAGCCACCCCCCTAGGTCAAGTAAAAAATTTCAAAGAACGTGATCGCAAACACAATAATGCAACGGGATTTAAAATAATTAGAATCCTAAAAGAACATGATAAATAAAATACATTTTACTACAGTTTTAAGTTGAATAATATAATAATGGACTTACTTGAAAAGCATCGTGGTGGATGGACACGTGTGCTCAGCTCCCGTACTCTCAGCCAAATGAACGAGTTAATCTGAAATATTGCCCTCCATTATTTTTTCCCAAACTTTTTACCAATTACCCATAAGTTGCCAAATGTTTTTTCTAGACTCCTTGGTTATTTAAAACGCAATAAGCTTTTTATTTATTTATTTCAAAATTACAAATTTATAGGGCTTTGAGCCGTTTGCTATGACAGCACTGTTACAGCCAATCAATAAGAATTATAAAACAGAATACATAATTAGCAAGTAACTTTTTTTTAAATAAATTTTGAATAATTGTATAAAGTCATTCTAAAGTCGTCACGTTATATTCAATGAGTAACCATTCGTCAAAAAAGGTTATGCAAATTTCTCCGTAGAATCATAACTAAAATAAGTAGATAATGGACAGTTTGAAGATAAACTCAAAAGTAATTATGTAACCATGTTGTTATTAAAGTTCTTAATTTGGTTAGTAATGTTAGTGATTTACTATTCCCATAGATAATTATTATATGGGACACTTTCCTAAGTGTCTGTTGTATTCTCCCGTTTTTCGGCAAAAAGGGTGAACCGATGAGCCTGAAATTTGGTACGGAAAATACGTGGGATAAGGACATAAGCTACTTTACTTCTATTTATATTTATTTATTTAAATATATTTCTAATTCAAATATTTCAAACGTATATTTGAAAATCGGTTGTATTTTGTTAATCTACTTGTTAAATTGCACATAAAACATCAATTTACAATATTATAAATAAAGTAAAAATATCGTAGGTACCTACCTACTTATTAGTTACTAGTTTTCACTAATAGTTGACCAATTGATTACGTCTATTTCTTTGGATCGAACCAACTAGAAGATGTAATTAATTAGGTTAATAGCAAAATACAAATTATTTATTACAGTCAACAGGAAATCTATAAGGGGTGCACAGCACATGTTCAGCTGTGGACAGAAATGATGATGATGATGATTATCAGATTTTTTTGTTAAATTTTAAACAACCACCTAAGTTCACTATATTGTAAAAACAATATAATTTTTTTTTTATTTAAGTAGGTACATTCAGGAATACGATACTTAAACATTTTTGTGTCCTAACAAAATATTAAAAAAAAATGTGTCCAAAGAGGAAAACAAATATTTTTATGTCCCATCTAAATAAAAGGACAATTTGTGGGATATATGTTTTATTGCAAATTCCAAAAATTCCCTAAATACCGTCGCGATAAGCCCAAACATGCGTAGGAAATGTAAATTATTAATGTTATAAATTTGCCTAAATAAGGTTAGATTTGCTAAAAGTGGAAACATCGATGGGTCAACTTCATTTCATACCATTGAAGGTCAGTATTGAATGCGGCTATTAAATGGGCATACTTCACACTTCTCAATTATTTTGAGGGTAGTTCAAGATTACAACATACAAATTATAAAAAGTATGGGGTAGTCTTACTTGAGTTGAATATATGAATACTTAGGTATAATAAGCGAATGCTGAAAATATAATCTTATAGAAGGCACTAGAATAAAAATGTTTAAGGACCTATTTAAACTACTTCCTACTACTAAGTCTCGTTTTTCATAAACATAGGACTTTAATCATCATCATCACCCTATTAACGTTCCCACAACTGGGACACAGGGAATTCTCTCTAGGCGAGAGAGATTAGGCCTTAATTCAAGTTTCAAAGTGTTTAGGACGGATGATTTGGTAACCATCGGGCTACAGATACCTAAATGGTGGATGAATAAATTTGCAAAATTCTCTACTTAATACAATTTGATAAAAATTAATACTAAGATAAAATAGCTGGAAGTCTTTGATGGAGGCTCAGTTACCGTCTTAGATTTCGTAATCAATCAGTTAATGGTAAAAAGTTATGATTACTTTATTAATTTTCCAAGTTGATAGGATTTGTTAGAGTAACATTCATAAGCAATACAATTTTCATCAATTGATAGTCAGTTAATCGGTTGGCTACTTTAGATCTAAGTGAGCAGGCAGCGGAGGCGACTTCATTTGATTTTATGTACCTACCTAAAATTTACACATCATGCCATTTTATTTTATATGTGTGTTTTGCTAAGGTAGGCGGCGCCCTACGTCGGTCGTGAGTTCGAACATAAAATAAGATTATTTTATCAATTCAAACAGTTTTTTTAGGAGTGTCCTATTTGAAACTCGAAAAGTAAAAGTGTAAGTGCGAGCAAATATAAATCTGCAGGTATGTGAACTCATCACAAGAGGTGATGCGTAGATTTTACTTGGCTTTTAGAGTGGCACAAACGAATGCTTTAGCGCGACATAGCACGTGGTTCTACAGGATCCGCAGTCTATTTAGCTCTAAGAGGCACCGCTGGCACGTTATTGTTTTTAGGTTCCGTAGCCAAATGCTAAAAACGGAACCCATATAGATTTGTCATGTCTGTCTGTCTGTCCGTGGATGTCACAGCCACTTTTTTCCAAAAGTATAGTTTTGAGTGTTTAGTATAACCATAACTACATTGTTGAAACTTGGTAAGAAGGTGTATTCTGAAACAGCATTAATTTTTTTAAAAATGGCTAGAAAATATTTATTAAATAGTTGGGGTTTCCCATCAAGGAACAAATTTTTTTTATCTGTCTCGTTTGTGTGGGGTATATCTATGGATAGGTATTTAAAATTGATTAAATTGTGTTTATTTAACTGGTGTCAATAGAGTTTTAGAAAACAAAAACATTTATTATAGCAGGCAAGATTTTAATGTTTTCAAAACAATATTATAAACCCAAATTACAAAATTAATTTTATGGACTTATAAGTCTAAATATAGTTTGACCTAAAACTAAAAGATAAATAATCTTAACTTATAAATTAATACAGAGCATTTTTGGCATTCATCATCAATACAGCAACTTAACCTAAATTAGGAATTGTACAATTTCCACAGCAAATTTTTATGACTATAATAAACATGAGGATGATTGTCTACAAGACAAGAGTATTTCTAAATTAGTAAAACCTAATTTATTACACAATTATAATTAATAAAGTCTTTAATAAAGCATGTTTTTTTTATAAATTTTTTTTAACTTTAGGCACTGATATAGTCTCAATACACTATTCAGAGTTTTTTCCACTTGGGCTGATATGCCAAGCAGTTTAAGTCATGCATGAGTGTTGTATAAGCAAACTCGCAAACTCTCAAACATTTTTACAAAGCTGTCAGTGTCTCAACATTATGGAAAGACTGCAGTCTTAGCTAAAGATGTTAAGTAAAAAGAACAATGGTAAATAAATTGGCATCATCAAATCTTCATTTATTGACACCAACCTTTCTTGAATTCTTATTAATATCAAACAACAATGAATTATCTTCTAGGCAACCAACACCATCCTTTATGTCATGGATCAACTCAATCAACTTAGGGATTAATTTGGAAGGCATATGAACATTTTTGGGACAACAAAGAGGGTCAAAGCAGCTTGGCACCTTGCTTAAGGTCCATGCTTTTTAGATCGGCCATGAAGCACTCTGATCTGAAGTATTGGCTTCGTTCATTTCATCCAAGCTATCCGCTTCCACCTCGTTGTTATTTCTCTGTGGAGAATAAGACATCGGCTCATCTTCATCATGAGATTCCTCAGTCTCTTCGGATTCTTCATTGGCTGAAATAATTCATTATATAAATATAATACTCAAATATTGGATAACATCTAATAAGTAGGTATGTTGGATTTTTACCAAATTATCTTATGGAAGTAAAAGTAACTTGAATTGTTTGTTTGTTATTTGTTCATATTATGTCTATTCATCCAATCTTCTTGAAATTACCTACATATAGATGGGAGTTGGGGGATTTGGAGGTTTTGTCTGTTCACATCCATAAATGGTAACCCTCTGAATCCTTACATGTGACCTGCGGGTGGCGCTAAGAACAGTCTCTGGTGGTAGGTTTATTTTTATTTCTTGGGTCATGTGTGCACTGGATACAGTCCTTAGAGCAATTTTTTAAATCTCTGCAGTATTCTAAGGTAAGAGCTAAAGCTAAAGTTCTATCCTGTATGTCCAGATCAGTAAATTATTTGTATTCATAAGTGTATTTTCAAGTTGGTGGTCCTATTAAATAAATGAATAAATAAGTTGTATCATTATCTTATGATAAATGAAATGTACCAACAAACCTCCTGGCATCCAGAATCATAATCTGTAAGCTTGTCTGAGTTTAAAACTATGCACGGAATGCCTCATATTTTTAATACTGAACTTCCTTTTACCTGCTCTATCTTGGGAATTACAATAAACAACTACAAATCTGCAAGCAATAGTTAAACGCTAGAGGTATATCTTTTACTTGATAATACCTTCTTCTTCATCAGTTTCTACTTCTTCTTCCATAGGTTTGGGTTCAACCTTGCTGACAGGGACAGTTTTTTTGTAGCGTAGGTCTATTGAGCCCATCTGAATCAGGAAAATAACATAATTTTATGTTTATTTTTGTTGGTATTAGAATATAATTTTTACCAACTTGAAGTTGATTAGATGTTCATGCTGTGGGACAGACAGTAACATAGATCTTTAGAATATATAATATATTCTAAAGATTCAATAATAATTTTGTTTTGATATTTTTTCTTTGTTCAAAATGATGTCTTCAAAATGAAGCCTTACCCGGGCCTGATGTTCACGCTCAAGAGCGGCTATCTCAGCCTCCTCGTCGCAAGGACTATCAGGATTAAACCACCTTGGGTCTATTAAACGTGGCGTAAGCACTGGGAATGGAATATTCATTTTAAAATAAACTTGAAGAATTTCCACACAAAAGATTCACAGCAATTCCGCTGTAGTTTTCGTCTTCCGACGAAAGAAAATCGATCGATCGAACAGACAGAGCAATTGAGTGAACGGTTTTGTTTGTTTTCCTTCTTTTTCGTCAAATGGATTGACTGACAAGCCGGTTGCTAAGAGTGCGCTGTACACGTTGGGTTGGGTTAGGTTAGAAAGAAAGCTACTTGGCGGTACTTGGTACATTAGAGCCAAGATTCGCCGACCATTCAAATGTTGTCGGATTCTCGGGCACACGTCATAGTATTCTTGGCACGTGACACCTCAAGTTTTAAACTAAGTACAGCGGGCTTACAGCCCAGAATTGGGCGAACATTTTGACAGAAATTTTTCGCAGCGTTAACACATTGGTGACTGTTCATTCATTTTCAATTCTGCATTGCCCCGTCAAAGAAAAGAAGACGGCGCGGCGCGGCGCGGCGGAATCTCTATGCTTTGTATGCCATATTTTTTGTTCATATTCATATTCATTTATTCGTTGATTCATGTGGTTACAAATGTCGTTATTATTTCGATAAATTTCAATAAATTTTATTACATTGTTCGACTACATTGTTGTAAATCGTAATTTTATAGCTTTAATTAATTTCGTATAGTTTGCATAGGGTTTTTATGCGGCAAAAACATCCTCAGTTACTCCTTAGTTTACTACCACTTGTGGGGTGAAAACTGGGTTTGGACTTCATATAAAAGTCTTTGCCTCAGTGGCGCGGTAAGTGGAGGTCCGCTTGCGGTGCATAAGGTAGCAGGATCGATTCCCGCCGAGGGGTCAAGTGTTTGTATGTTGTTCGGCTAGCACTATCTCCTTGGTCTGGGTGTTTAATATGTATAGTAAAACATATGTACCTATGTCTTTTATATTAAGTATCTGGGGGCACGGCAGTGCCCCCACCAAGTCGAGCAAACAATCGTCACGGCCGTACCATCCTTTTCTCGAAGCAATTCAGGCCATTTTCGACCCCTGTAACTTTGTTGTGGATAAAACTAGAAGACTGAAATTTTCAGTAACCATGCAGGATTGTAAAGACACGGTATATTTCAAATTTCATTCAATTTGAACCAGTATTTTAAGAATTATAATGGGTCAAATTTCCTAATTTTGTCACTCACGGACTCACCGATCATCAAAATTCTAAGGCTCTTCTAGCAGACCTAGAAGCTTCAAATGTGGAATATTAGTAGTGTTTGGTGTATGAATCAGGGAAAAACTAAAAAATCTAGAAAAGACCGGTATAGAGGGCGCTGTCGGAACGCCACGTATATACGAAATATGTACCTACTAAAGTAATAAAAATGCGAAATATAAAATAAATAAATCCAATCTGGACCGGAAAAAAGAAAATTATATGGACATATATACAATAAGTAGAAGGTACCGAAAAGAAAAAAATAAAAGGTGTGTGTGCGATTCACACACGATAGAAGTGAAACTTCAGTAAATCGACGAAAGAATAAGATGAATAAAAAAAAAGTGTGTGTGTGTCAGCTACGACGCACGATTGGAGTCTACTACTTACGTACTATAATTATGATATATATCGAATAGAAAAAAAGGGTAAATGAACGCATCTGCTAAAATGATAAGAGAAACAAACATATATCTGTAATTATTCGGATTATTTATATTACTTCAATAAAGCGTACCTATTACATAAAGTATGTTACAAAATAATATAAAATACAGCAATACCTCTTTGCGCGATACTTCGTAGTCACAACTACGAAGTATCGCGCAAAGAAATTTAAATAAAACATTGTATTTGTGTCTCTTACCATTTCCGGTTCATCTTTTTGCATCCGGTTTGAAATCACTACGATTCTATAGAAGTTTCACTTCAAAAAGTAGAACTGTCTACAAAATACAATAAAACTTTTTTGCCAAAAATTAAACAAACTTCAAACGAGAAACTGAAAAGTACAAAATAAATTAACTTTACAAATCATTTCGACATTATAAGTGATAATTAAAAGAAACTTAATTAATTAAGTATTTAATAATTTTGAAGTCGGTGCCAAGTAAAACAATAACTAGATATAATATAGGTACATCAATCTTTTTCACAACTCAAGCCATAAGGTATTAGTAGGAAATTAACTCTAAATATCAGTCCATTCGCGGTATATCCGCGCACGCATTTCTATTTGGGTCCTAAATGCTGTTAATTAGTATGTTATTTTGACATATCTATTGATATTGTGTATAGTGTAGGTAAAAATGTATTTGTTACTGCATTAAGTTTTTTGTAGTATTTACTTGGCACCGACCTCAAAATTATTAAATACCTACTTAATTATTTAAGTTTCTTTTAATTATCACTTATAATGTCGAAATGATTTGTAAAGTTAATTTATTTTGTACTTTTCAGTTTCTCGTTTGAAGTTTGTTTAATTTTTGGCAAAAAAGTTTTATTTCATGATTTTTAGTGATTACTCTACTAAAATATACCTTATAGAGTTCCTTTGACTGTCCTTCATTTTCATCATCAGACCCCTAATATCAGTCAAAACCCATTTAGATGAACGGTCTCAGTAATATAAGTTAATCAAGCCCAAACACAAAGTACTTGCTGTAAATCGTTGAGGAGTTCCCTCGACCGCCTTTCCCTCCATCATCAGATCAACACCAGACCCTCATTAATAAAACGGCTTTAAAATTCATTATATTGAATAATATTAAGTTACACACAAGTCGGAAAGACATTATTTTCAAGAAATTCCCTCAATTTCTTCAGGATTCCACCACCAGATCCAGGTTTCCTTACAATGGGACCACCCTTGGAATACTCCCCTTCCAACAAAAAAAGAATACTTAATCAAAATCGGTTCATAGCCGACAAAGTTATCCGCAAACATACATAAACAAAAATAAAAAAAAAATACGGTCGAATTGAGAAACCTCCTTTTTTTTAAGTCGGTTAAAAAGAAATGAGATCCCATCAAAAAACAATACTTGTCAAAAAAACCAAGTCGCGCAACTCAGTTGTTCTGCGGTAAAAAGTTGTGAGATCCATGTAATACCAAGTCGGTTATTATAAATTTTTTCAGTCTCTACTTAAGCTACTTTCTGACTTAATACGTCCAGTCTCTAAGACCACGAACGTGATCCATAACAATTGAAAATCAATTGTGTCTGGAATCTCAGTACTCGAAGCATTAAGTTGTTACGTAATAATTAACAGCATCTTATAGTGACGATATCAATATTAAAATTCTTTAATGTTTTATATAAATATATTGAGACTTGGCCACTGTCACTCACACAAGCTTATAGTTTACCACGGGGCTAGATGTTGTTGTGTATATTTTCCGGATATAATAAAAAATATTAAAAAAAACTAACTCTACGCTAACGATGTCGTGCGTCTTTATTATGTTGTATCAATCCACTGTGACCCCCCTTACCCCCTAGATGTATTACGTAAATATTACGAAAGCTACTCACTGGAGTAAAGCTCAGCTCAGCTCAACGCTCAGGATTCTAATTTACTCGCTGCGTTTAAGGTTTAATTTTAGAATCCTTCACTTGCTCGGTTAATGATGAACACGCGGTTAAAATGCGGTTAATATTATCTAATGCAATAAATACACACAAATAAAGTTTTTTTGTATGTTGACTGCCACTAAGGCAGTGGCGCGGTGGGCGAAGGCCTGCTTGCAGCGCATTAGGAAGGGGAGGTTCCCACCGAGGTGAGGGGTCAAGTGCTCGTATGTTATGCAAGCACTTTTTCTTGGTGTGGATGTTTAATATGTATAATAAAACAAATGTATGTATGTTATATTAAGTATATCAGATGTCAAGTACCCGAAACACCTAGCTGTGTGGATTGTGTGGAAATTTTTATTAGCATAATGTACTATTTTGCTGCTGTTTTGGGCTGGTTTAAAATTTAATGTTAAACAAATATGGTAACACCTTTGACCTAAAGTCATAATCCACCACTAGAATTTGTCTAACACATGTAAGAAAACCCAAATAGGACATACTTAATATTTTTTCATTTTATAATTTTAAATTTGCGCGCGGTAACATTAGCCGTCAAGTTATTTCGAATCGTGACGTCATCTCTCCGTTAGTAATCAATAAGAGCAAAAAGAATACACTACGCACCTATATTAGGACTTCGAAAGACCAAGAAACATTTACTATTTTATCCCTTGACCAAAAAAGAGGGGTGTTATAGGTTTGTCGTGTCTGTCTGTCTGTGTGTCTGTCTGTCTGTCTGGGACATCATAGCTCCCGAACGGATGGAGCGATTTTAATTTAGTTTTTTTATATGAAAGGTGAGTCTGGCGCGAGTGTTTTTAGACATGTTTGACATGAAAATCGGTTGTGCCGCTTAAAAGTTATGGGGGTTAGAGTGGGGAAGAAAACTGAAAATCTGCAAATATACTCGAGTGGGGTTTCAAATGAAAGCACATCACGTGCACATTACAACATAATTAGGTTGTAATACTTTTATGGAAATTAAGGCATTGGAATCAGGGGATTTTCTTATTTCATGTGGGTACAAAAAGGTGTTACATTGAGTAATTAATTACACTTTCCCTAATTAGAGCGAAATATCAACACAAGACAACAACAAAATCTTAATATATATAAATCTCGTGTCACAAATCAATGTTTGTCCTCAATTGACTCCTAAACCACTTAACCGATTATAATAAAATTCGCACACCATGTGCAGTTCGATCCAACTTGAGAGATAGGATAGTTTAAATCTCAAATTATAGTCGCAATCTAATTAATTGTCTGTTATAGGTTGTCTATGATTTTTCTTGATAAGCTATTCATACGTGGTGGTTATATTCTCTTTGAACTATTGTCTATGTCTCGAAAGTTCAATATTCAACATAGTTTTCAATCATTTTTTTCTGACATGAGTTTGAAGTACCTACTTAATTATTATTATTTATTAATAATTTTTTTGTTAAAAGCGTCCGTGAAATAGCGGAGATTATCTATCTAATATATTAAATTCTTCTGTCACGGGGTGCGTAATCGAACTCCTCCGAAACGGCTTGACCGATATTGATGAAATTTTTTGTGCTTATCCGGTATATAAGAGAATCGGCCAACATCTATTTATCATTTTAAAGAAAGAAAAAAAATTTTTTGCAAAACAACGTTTGCTGGGGTCAGCTAGTCTTCTTATATATAAAATTCTTCTGTCACGGGGTGCGTAATCGAACTCCTCCGAAACTAAATATATTTTTTAATTTTTTAGGTAAAAGCTTCCGTGAAATAGCGGTGATTATCTATATTCTTCTATATAAATAAAAATAAATTGTTGTTCGTTAGTCTGATTAAAACTCGAGAACGGCTAGGACGATTGAGCTGATTTTGGTTTTAAAATGTTTGTCGTAGTCCAGGGTAGGTCTAAACGGTGAGCAAATAAGGAAAAATTGCCGGAAACTTTTTTTACTCGTGCGACGCCGGGGCGGGCCGCTAGTATACTATAAATCACTAGGCTTAAAACTAGGTAAGATTGAGCGTATATGCGTCGGAATAGCTTCTTCTTTTACTTCGATAGAGTGACGCGGAATAGCTTATGCCTATAATAATAATCTGTCTGAAGTTTATTTGTGCTAATGTCAGTGGCACGGCAGCCATTTTGCCAGGTCATTCGGTCATCCATTCATGCAAACAAAATTCACTCAGATAACGTTCAATGAGTCATTTCATTCGGTCAGTTGCGTTCATTCGTCATCATCGTGGTGCAGATTTTTCAAGAATCTTCACGTAACAAATTGCAGTGTGGGGTGCCAAAATTATGTTGATTGAACTCAAGTGAACAATAAAATTGGTGATGTTGGGCTTAGGCTTATCGATATCGCGAAAAAAAACTGTGCTGGAGCATAAGTTTACGGTTAAAATAGATCCTAAATCGAGAGAGCTTCAAACACGTTTGAAGCTTTCGGTTTTGCATTGATGGAACTATGAACCTGGACTCTCAAAGTTTTAGTTTATCGCAAATAAATTACCTCGTTGCACATCTAAACAAGAAGAACTTCAAGCAATCTGCTCAAGAACTCAATCAGGTAAGAATTTTGTGTCGCGTCTACGTTCTTTGTTTTCGGATGTCGCCATATTGTGAATCTGTTGTAGGTACTCAATGGAACAGAGCCACTTGGTAACACTCTTGACTATCCCACACACTCCACTTGTTTATAGAACAAAGTCCTGTTATTGATACTTAACTATGAAATATTATCTAAATTATCTTTAGTTGTTTATGTGATACTCATAATAAATAACCTTCAATAAAGTTTGAAAAGAAAGTTTGTACCTACTTAGCGTTTATCTGTACACAACTGTTATCAATTTTCTAGTAGAGCTATTATGTATTTCTAAGTGATCTATCAGAAATTAACAAATTAACACACATTTACACCAAAGCAAACAATAATTATGGTTGTATCACAAGGTACATGGAGGTTTTACTGACTATATAGCCTCTATTGTTACAACCATATTATAAAGTACCTAAAAATAATATATCCATATCGACTGAGCAGCTGTTAACAATAACATGTTTTTCTGATCAGTTTTCAAATCTAGTATTATTGTTTATTTAAGCTTTCATATCCAAAGCATATTATTTCACTTACATAAAGCAACATTAGAACAATAGAAAATTACACTATACTACAAAATCTTCTAGAGAGTCATAAAATAGACTATATATATGTTTAATTCAGCTATTTATGTAGCATATTGAGACATGCAAAGAAAAACAGGCATTTCAATACTAAAAATTGCCATACCAACAAAATGTAAAAATTGCCAACTAGATTTTGAATGCTTGCAGACATAAAATGCCTAGGATCTTATATTTTTGTGCCATAGTATCTTATATTTCATATTGTGTCCATTCAAAATGAAAAACACAAAGGTGCTTTATTAATTTTTAGTAAAATAAAATGTCTATTATTATTTTTATTTGTGTTAAGCTAGTGAAATATCAATTTGTTACCAACCTATCCTAAGTCTACTAATAAAGTATGGACTTATATGTTGTCTGAAATAAAAATCAATTTATTTTTTTTATTTAACAATCAGAGGTATTTTTCGACCAACATTCTGTAAAAATTATGTCTGTTGACAATTAAGGTATTAACTTTGTGTTTATAATGTTACCATCAAATTATTTTGCAATGGCATAAAAGACAAAATCTATAAAAGAGGGAGAATGCTTTCTTTAATGTTGTCAATATCTCAATCATAACATTTTAAATTTTTGTTTGTGAATGTTTATTAAGATAAGATAATACTATCTAATAATAAAAATCCACATATTCTCATATTGTAATATCAGTTTGCTGTTGATATTTATCAGTTCTGATATTATGATTAACTGCTGGGACTCACTTGATGAAGAGCAGTCAGATTATCCTAAAGGCTATATCTATATATGTATGACTATTATATTAAGTATATCAGATATCTAGTACCCGAAACACAAGTTTAGAGCTTACCACGGGGCTAGATGTTGTTGTGTGAAAAAAAAAAAAAATAAAAAAAAAAAAAGAAGTCCACCGTTCAGTTTAGAAAAAAATGATGTAAGACAGAAGAAACCTCAATATCCTAAAGGCTATTTATGCCAAAGGGCGCGCCAAGGCCCAAATAATAGCGCAAGCGGTAAATTAAACAATTTCTCTGAGCGCTTCGTTTGTTGTGGCATTTTCTTAAAGTTGCGCAAATTGTGAGGTGCTTGAAAATTTTATGAAGTGAAACTAAATATGACAGATCATCAACTTGGTCCACGTTATGCGAAAGACCGAATAAAAATTCTACTCGCTTCGAAACATGTAGGCTGAGTAGATGATGAAGATTAGATTCATACGACTACATAATTCAAATACCAGTCCCCTACTGGCAGCTAGTGTGATTGTTGCCTGTAGCACTCTCAATGTTAAACTACCTCTGGACGAGAGAGATTATGCCTTATGCCCGTGCCAGCATGGTGAATATGCTGGCCAAGCGCAGGTAATTAATGACCCATGTCCTTCAAATTCTTCAAAGTTCAGAACATGCCGGTTTCCTCGCGATGTTTGCCACCACCGTTAAAGCCCTTGCTTAAAGCACACATAAATTTATCAAGATAAAAATTCAGAGGGCCGCGGCTGTGAATCCACTTGTGCTCGAATTTCATTCAGTAAATCATTAAAAGAAGGTTTGAGTACCTATATACCAATGTGTGAAGATTTTGATTCCATCCATCATAACATAACTCAACAAATAACTCACCAAGGCCAAAAAATAACATAAATATTTTTAATTTTTGCTAATACTTTTTTCAGTGTACAAAGTAAAAAGTATGATCACAGTATCTTGGATTCTTCAGGGTTTTTCTGAAACATAAATGTTACTTGTTATTGTTAATGAATATCATTTGGCCAAACAGGCTATCATTTCAGAATAATAACATTGATGACTTTGCGTAAAGCAATATTTACATAACATACAATTTGACAAAACATTAAATGACGTACCTACCTAATTTCATCATATGCAGTGTTGTTTGCCAAAAACTTTCCTAAGGTTAAATTTTATTGTCAGTCATCATTATTTTTCAAACTTGGCTACTTTTCTAATGTAATTTCTATCGTACATCTTGACAATCTAATTTAAAATTTGTTTGAATTGTCCTCTGCAGTTTTTGAATGCAAGACTTAGGGCGCTTTCATTTTGAGTGTTTCCAGAAGTACGTCGTAGCTTTTTAAAAAATAAAATAAAATAAATATTTCCGGACTACTCACATAGCATCACCTAACTCCAAACTAAGCAGAGCTTGTACTATGGGTGTTAGGTGACCGTTATACTACATAGATACATTTTTTTTGTAAATACATACATATGATACATAGAAAAAAACCAGACCCGAAACCAGAAATTGTAGATTGTACAAAATCTGGTCCCCCGGCCGGCGTTACGTATGTTGGACGTACGTTCGATTGTTTTCATACAAAGAGAACGGTGCGACCACAGTGCAGCGTACATTCAACAACTATTCCAGGTGTCGTTCGTCCGCGTTAATTTTGTATGAAAAACATCGGTTCGATACACTCGTAATATTTTTCAAGTTCTTCTTCGAATCGATAATTCGGCGATCTAAAGTTCAGCATGCATTTTTTTCCTACATTACTAGAATTGTCACCAAATTGTCTTAGATGGATACCCGTATCACGGGTAACGAAGGAATAGTCCGCAGATGTGGCGCTACAGTATGTCCAATCAAGAAAAAGTTATTCTTACATATATACTGATAACAGCCGTAAGGCTAAGGCGTAGATAGTGTTAAAAATACATATTACCAAGTGCTTCTTCACCTTATTGGTTTTATTGTATATGAATATTGAATATAGGATATATTATAATAAAGGAATCCGGCAAAAACGGTATCCGGCGTATCGAGCACTATTCGTATTGACGAGCTGTTTTTGGCCTCTTGGTCACGCACGAAAGAATTCGCTGTTCACTTAAGACTTATTTCAATTGCCCGCTCTATGTTATTTTAGTTAATATAGCAGACGAGTGAAATATCGATCTTTAATGTGCGAGCGCCTAATAACGCGATTTTGTATATTTTTAATATTTGCTATTCGTTATGCGCATACCAGATTTATGTGCACAATCCTGTCATGACCTGGGGCATACCATGAGTTCTCGACAAGTGATCATAATGCCCAACGAAATTTATGTTGAAGTTTTTTTTTTATAATTTTATTTTCGACAAGCTTTCATTTCCACCACAATGACTACAATCTCACCCGATATAAAGTGACGATGTCGTCTAAGATGGGACATGAAGACCTAGAAGGAAGATGGCTTCCCCGGACCACATTACGAAACACGAAAAAATCGCTTCACGCACTGGCCCAGCCCGGAGGGTGGTGACAAGCCGCGGCCAAAGTCTACCACCAGAGACTGTTCTTAGCACCACCCGGAGGTCACGTGTAAGGATTCAGAGGGTTACCACTTACGGACGTGAACAGACAAAACCTCCAAATGCTACAGTTTATAATAAAATATGCATAAAATTCCAAGTAATATCAAGCCAACCACTATGTGAACAAATACTAAACTGTAATCCGAAACAAGCAGCAGAGCTCTTCCACTTACCGATCTCAAATTCCGTTAATAGTCAGTTTTAGGCTGTTGCTACCGAAATCACCCTTTTATTTACTATGTTCTAAAGACGAAAGTAGCTTGTGCGATTTTATTCGTAATCAGTATGTGCCCATTGCGAAATAGTGCAAATTTTTAGGGATCTGTTGAAATATCACTGTATTTGGTAGATAATTTCAACACTTTGGTAGATGCTGTGTTCAATAATAAACGGACCGATATGGGTACCGCCTTATTTAACGGTCCGTAGTTTATTTCGTTTAACCTGGAGTAAATTCTGGGAATAAATCATAATATATTAATCTTTTTCCACGAGCGCTCAAAAGCGCTTAAAAGCAAAATTAGGTCAAATCATATTTTATTCTAGACTCTCAGCTCGATTTTAAATGTTTACGAGAATATAATTTTTGCGACCTTCATATTTTATCCAAGAACTGGTCTCGTTCTACCAATCCGGTGCAAGCTAAATAGATTTGTTAATTTTTTTGGCCGTGATGGTCTGAACTTCGCTGCCCTCATAGGTCACTTGATGGCCCAAGGTTACAGCAGCGGCACTTTCAGCTTTCGATGTGACAGCTCATTGTCGCAGTGTTAGAGTTTAGGATCATAATTACGTAATCTAAGCGCCAAAATTGTGTAACCCTTTCATTTGGTGGGGCGGTTGCGGGTTACCTAAGAGTGAAGTGTTGTGCAAAAATAAAACTATTAGCCAAATGTTATGTCTACGTAGAACATACGGTTCTACATTAGGCCGACAACTCCACAAACAAAAATTTGCTTTGCAAACGCACGGAAATTACTATATAATTGGACGTGGATGTGACGCGGGGCGACATTTTGCATTTGGCGATTTATTTATTTACGAAATGTAAAGTTGGGATGTACTGTCCTCATTCCTACAATCTTCATACCTATCTATCATACTCATTAAAAACGGTTGTTGACGCTGAGCGTAACATTACAATGTATGTAATAGTTAAGTTAGCTTTAGGTATGTGAGGTTAATGTTTCATAATTTGATGAGATGTTGTGCAGTGACCCACATTAAATAGAGCCATGTGGGGCTCATTAATATTACTGTCCCGTTTGACGGGGCAAGGTGTTTGTGCATCGGTGTATGCGTTTCTAAGGCTTGCCTTGTTAAAATGAAAACATTGTTCAAAACGACTTGATCAAATATTGAATGAATGAAATAAGAGGCATTAGGGGCCATTTGGTCGTTACCAACACTGTTTATAAACACGTAACGAAATATAGAGCCGCTAATGGTGTTACTGAACATTAATCAAATGTAAAGTTTAATCTCCGATGCAAAACAAACATGCTTTAGTTTTGATTTTCACGGGTTGACGGCTGTGCCGCAGAGCTGCTGTGCGTGCAAGTGTGAAAAATAATGTACACATTGCAACTTTCAACAAGATACCTTATAAAGTTCTAAGTTAAAAAATAGGGTACCTATTCAAAAAGTAATTGTTATACAAACTCAGACCATAATATTAAGTCTATAATATTTAAAAATAAGTATGTGAATTTTAATGTTTTGTTTTACATTGACTTAATGTGAAATTATATAATTACTAGCTGTGCCCTGCGGTGCTACCCGCGTTATAATGGATGAAGTACTCTTAACCAACAACATATTTATTTGAATAAAGATTAATATTATTATGTTGATACAACTTAAACAAATTATTTCGATCAAATTAGGTACCATAAAAACGGTTTTGTGAGTTAATCTTAAAAGATAGACATATACTATCGCGGACTGTTTTTTAGATCATTAAAAGAGCGTTTATTGTTTAATACATACTTTTTGTGTATCTTGAACCGTTTTCACGGCGCACGCAACGGAAGGCTTCAAAGATGAACAATTTCTCCCGTTTTTTACACATTTACCACTATATCTTTGCTCCTATCGGTCGTAGCGTGATGTTATATAGCCTATAGCCTTCCTCGATAACTGGACTATCCAACACAAAAAGAATTATTAAATTCGAACCAGTAGTTTCGGAGATTAGCGCGTTCAAACAAACAAACAAACAAACAAACTCTTCAGCTTTATAATATTAGTATAGATGAAGTACTCTTAACCAACAACATATTTATTTGAATAAAGATTAATATTATTGTGTTGATACAACTTAAACAAATTATTTCGACCAAATTAGGTACCATAAAAACGGTTTTTGTGAGTTAATCTTAAAAGATAGACATATACTATCGCGGACTGTTTTTTAGATCATTTAAAGAGCTATTATTCTTTATTACATATTTTTTGTGTATCTTGAACCGTTTTCACGGCGCACGCAACGGAAGGCTTCAAAGATGAACAATTTCTCCCGTTTTTTACACATTTACCACTATATCTTTGCTCCTATTGGTCGTAGCGTAATGTTATATAGCCTATAGCCTTCCTCGATAACTGGACTATCCAACACAAAAAGAATTATTCAATTCGAACCAGTAGTTTCGGAGATTAGCGCGTTCAAACAAACAAACAAACAAACAAACAAACTCTTCAGCTTTATATATTAGTATAGATACCAAAAAGAAAGCTCAAGACCGTATGCGTTTTACCCATCCTCACATATGGCGCGCAAACATGGTCATTGAAAGCTCAGCAAAAGTTCAAACTTGGGGTTTGACATAGAGCTATGGAGCGCAGTATCCTGGGAGATAAATTAACATACCGCATTAGGAACAGTGTTCTGCGAGAACATAAATAGCCTATGTAGGACAACATGCCGCTAAGTGGAAATGGGACTGGGCAGGACATGTCTATCGCAGATCTGATGAGTCGTGGGCGAAATCCACTACTAAGTATATGGATTGCACAAGACTAACTGTCTTGTGCAATCCTTATAGTAGCGACCTTCTAAGATTTCCAAGATTTGTAAAACTAAAGAATGTAAATAAATTATTTTGTATCTTGCGGGAGCTTTAGCACTGGATTGATTCGACATCAGATAGAACTGTAGAGGGACAATACAGGCTCATAATATAAATATAAATGTAAAATTCCAACTTCAACATAGATAGATAGATAGATAGATAGATAACTCTTTATTGTACACCACAAATAAAATACAAACTGCAAACAATAAACATAGTATGTAATAGAATGTAAAACAACAGCAGATGCCATCATTCGAAATATTAAAACATATTACGATACTACATAGGGAACTGCAGTTCGGAATACCTAATAATCTAAATTTAAAATAAAAAAATAACACCCCATTCCAGAACTTAAGTTCTCTTAAGTAAAACGTCATACGTTTTTTTAATGTGCACGTGATGCTCTAAGTTGTGACCCCACTCGATATTTGCAGATTTTCAGGTTTCCTTCCCGACTTTTACCCTCATTTTTGTCATACCTCTTTTTTGTCGGGGGTTCAAAATAATTTAAAACTCATCAGTTCGCGGCAGAGTGCCGCGCCGCGACTTTGGACAAAAATGTATTGATATTAAATACCATAAGGTAATTAATACAACATTCAGAACTTGTTTTTTTTTGCAAACACAGGCAGTTGCACATAGTTTAAAATATTTTTAATTTGCATTTATTAAATAATACCCATTTTGTCTTTGTTCCTACCTCACAAAGGCTAAACTAGTCCATTCTAACTGAATATATAATGCAACCCATTTTCTGAGGCCAAAACAAATGATTTTTATAAAGTTTGAAATGCAGAAATGCTATGGACAGACCCGAACAATGACATCAACTCGAACTTGTTTTATCTGCACAACCTAACTTTTATAGTGTAGGGGTGAGGTGCCTCACTCGCCTGTCAGTTCGATCACCTTATCGTGACAAGTGAAAAGTAGAGTAGGACTAGGAGCGTACTGCTTTTTACATGCTACCAATCCTTTCATGATAAATAGGACACACTGAATACTGCAGCTGAGTTACAGTTCTGTATCGTAAAATGAGCTATAAAGTAACATTGCAAAGTAACAAATCAATTTATGTTACTGAGACGCAAATGTTTAAATAATTTCTAGTTAATTAAAATACAATCTCTGGTGGTAGGCTTCGGCCGCGGTCTCGAATTTGTTCCGCTCTTACGTATTTCAGTGTTTTGTTTCCTCTAAGCGCTAAATAATGTTAATGGTTTTGTATGACTTCTATTGTTGCCAAAAATACCCTTATCAAATTGGGATAATTAATATTTAATAGTTTCACCCAGAATAAATAGTAATTTGATTTCGAAAATATCGTCTTACTGAGTGGTTATGCTATAGGAGGTGTCACAAACACAAAAAAAATAAAACTAATTGTAACAGAAATACGCAATTCTTCGATATGATCACTACATATATCAAGTCGTAGTTATTTATGTGTATTTTAATAATATATAATGTGCTCATTATATTTACACGTTTAGGACAATGGAAATAGGATTTTTTCACTTCCCTGGTATATAAACAAAACCTTTATAATTTATAAACAACGGCTTTGCACCTCGCACCATTATAAATGAATGGGCCAAGAGAGCATCAGATTTTAGGGGCAAGGCTTGTGCGGGATGGAATTTATACTGCACATATACTTTGCACATTCTCTTTATGTCAAAGAAAGAGATAAATTCACTTATTGTTTCAGATTGTTAACCTTTATGGGTTGGAAGCTGAGAACCACGTACTGAGGGCCCTTTTCACGGAAGCGGGCAAGCTCGCCTGGGACTCGGACAGGAACTCCAGCTGTTCGCTCAGCAACAACTTGCATGCGACACTGCTTGCCACTCGATTCAACTCCCTACTCAACCACCCGGCCAAAGCCACTGTTCTCTGTCGCACTGTCGACCAACCTTCGCGAACTTTGCAAAAGGTATGTACTGTCAGCAGCCACTTAAGCCTTAACCTAGCCACCACCAGTACCACCTTGTATCCTTTCAAGCATACGCAGACGCCGGAACGTTGCCCACCTTCTCTAGCAGTAGGCTCGACTCATCTAGCAGTGACATCCTGGACTTCGTCTCCGAATACCGAGCTCGCTAAACAGTCTGCTAAGCATGGTGAAACTACCACACAGTTTAATAACAATTAATGATGGAGGCCTTTGTTTTGTGGACTTTGGCCGAAATGATAAATGTTGATGCAACTTAACCATTTTCTGTCAGATGGCTATGGAGCGCAGTATCCTTTGCCGTCGAACCAATATTTAATAAACAAAATACTGAGTTTGCTTCTGGAATATCAATGGTGGAGCCAAAACCTCTGCTCTATGTTGATTACGGCGGGCCGGTCACAACGGCTGGGCGCACCTCGACTGATAAATACATTCAGTACCCACCTGACGGAAGGAAAGCGCCCACGAGGTCGGCCTCGAAAATGCATGACGACCTATATAATTTCTAACCAGATTTGTGGAAATCTAAAATTGGAATCATTTGTAGACGGTCATTTAATTTTGTTGTCAATTTATGATCAACCCTGTCAAGCAAAATACTAAGCATGCCTATTTTAGAGATTAAAGAGGACAAACGAATGCTACCCGCGTGGTAGGTAAAATAGGCCTACTTACCAGTTATTCGTGAAAGGCTAATATTTCTGTTCCGGTAATATTTCCATAACGTTATCATATTGTCCCCGAGAAGCATAATTTCGCGTACATTTACTAAATGTTATTTCCTCTAGTCTCAAGTAGCATCTGGCTTCAAGCCCGATTAGATTTTGTACTTTTCATTTAACAATCGTATATACACGATACAAAATCATTTATTTCCATTGTTTGGTTTTACAAAACTTGGACATGGAATATAAATTAGCTTCGAGAAATATTAGAAATTTAATATTATTACAATCTGGTAATTAAGTCTAGTTGATATTATTTATTTCAGATGTGACCAATTATTATGATTAGTATTCCGTCTACATTTTTTTTACGGATATTATTAATGGAGGCATTTCTGTGCTGAAATGTCGACTCAAGGTCAATACAAGAATGAAATGAAGTACATACCTTAACAAAATATTTGAATTTTTTCAAACACAAAAAAAAAATATTGAATATTGTTACTGTTCGTTATATACTCGCAAAGTGGGAAAATAAATATACTGTTACAAACATCTCATTGGAAAATTCTAAAACCAAAAACCGCGTGGTTCAAAGCTAGTTTCTAATTAAAAAAGTACATTAAGTACAAACAAATCATTGCCAAAGCCCAACCCACAGAAAAGGTCTAGATCGAAATGCAGTCCAGGCCACTACCGAAATACAAAACCCTTTGTCTCGGGCCAGTATTAAAATTAAAAAACTTACAAATTGAAATATTTATGAATGCCCTTGCAACGAACGTGGCAACTATGATGGGAACGTTTTAGGTGGGTGGGGGAGAGGGTGGTTTTTCCTCCCCTAGTAACTAAGTACTAGGCTTGCGTTTCCCCACTTCGCGTCGTGCTCTCGTCCGAGGCGGACGTCCGCGTGGCCAAGTGGACCGAGTGGTCTTACCTTCCCGAATAAGTGGCGACTAATTGGCGGGTACCCCGGAAGCGGGGTGAGTAAAAGAACCGATGCAATTATTTCTGCTATCTTCGTATAGGTTACATATTAACTTAATAATATTGTTGCGCTTTTAGTTACCCTGGGAAACTCGGAGTCTTAATTTTATTTTGATGGCACCGGTCTGAAAGCGTTGTTCGCTGCTATTTGAATTATACATTCCCTTTTACGTTTAATATTAAACGACATGCTATGACTGCACTACCATATCAAAATTGTATGTGATCGATTTTCGATCAGTTTGTTATTTTTAGATGAGAACGATAAAATCGGTTAAATATTGCGGGTAAAAATTTGCGGGATTTCTTCAAAATGTTGTAATATTTAACCGAATACGCCTAACCACCAGTGAAATCTTATCTTCCATTAAGTTAATTAGAACTCTGATCGGAAAGGCAACTTCAAAGTTCTCAGAGGTTTTACTAGTAATTCCATTGGGAAGGAAAGCTAAGCCTAATTAATTGTTTGCAATTGACATATTATGTCAACCGACAGAGAAATAACATTCCACTTCAACGTTTATGAAAAATATCTTAAATTGCACAATGTCATGCCGTGATCGATCCGATATATTCATGCATAATATAGCTCTTTACAATATTCTCTCTAGGAAAGACAGGATTGAACTACACTGAGTTTAAAAAATAACTATTGTGTTGAAATACATTGTTAGGTCAACGTTAGGTTATTATCATGGAATAGATATAGCTTTTATTCTCCCGTATTATCTCAGAGACGCCTTCCTAATTGACAATAGCGGAGCTTAGTTTATCACGTCAATTTCAAATTAATGCATTCTAAATTTAAAATTTAAGAAAAACACCCGGTGTCAATTCTTTAATTTCCTTAAAGTAAAACACCAATAATATTTTGTAATGTGCACGCGATGCGATTACATTTTCATTTTCATTTGATACCCCACTCGAGGCAGATTTTCTAGTTTCTTTCCCCACTCTCATCCCCATAACTTTTAAACGGCACAACCGATTTTAATAAAACTAAATTGAAATCGCTCCATCCGTTCGGGAGCTATGATGTCCCAGACAGACAGACAGACACGTCAAACTTATAACACCCCTCTTTTTTTTGGTCGTGGTTTAATAAAGGGAATTCATTCGGATTTTACTTTGATAAATGCAGCAACGCTCTTTCTCATATTAGAAATGTGGAAGTGATCTTGCAATTTTCTTTGAAGGTATTTGTTTGTTTTCTGAATCAGTATTGAAATATAAAATCTAGACTTAATTTAAATTAAAGTCCTCCGCTAGTTATAAGTTATGTTTGTATTGTGATTTAAGTGAATAAAACTGTTTGTTTTCCGAATAAAATAAAATACAAATAAAATAAACTCGAAAATTAAACGAAGCTTAATGCAGTTTACAGCAATAGATCTAGAGTGATTCAAGAGGAAAGTTTTCGTATCCGTGCAAAGCCGGAACGGGTCAGCTAGTGTAATTTACTTATTATTAATTCAGTACTACGTCGCGTCGCGCGTCGTCTGCCCCCATGTAAACGATTATCTCAAAAACTAGTCTCATAGGTCTTAGTGATTTGTTCATAAGTCGCATAAATAAAGATTTCCACAGTGTTCAAGAAATGTACGCTGTTCGTTATGTCTGTACACTAAAGACACTTGTCTTAATTTAAACATGTTATAATTTACAGTTGTGTCTAATGTGCACTTGAAACTATTTCGTATTTCATTTCAAACGAAACATTGAAGGATTAGATGAACACATTCAGATAATTAGTTATGGGTGCCCTGATTTTCCGCATTTAGACTCAAGGTGGTCCATTGTCCGTGGAACACGTTAAGATAATAAAGGATTGGGGATTTTCTTCAAGAAGAATCCTATCGTTTTGCAGCCGCAGTGCAGCCGTTGTCTTTCGCCTTTTGTTTTAGAACCTGCGTGCCGATGAATAAGAGCTACTAATTAAATGCATATAGTCCGTGAGCATTTATGCAAACACAAGTTTTAATTCTCGACTAAACAAACGTTGCACTTGCAGTTTCACGTATGTTAGCGTATTTTTTAGGATTGCAATTTAATGAGGTTTCATGAAACTGCAAACGTCAGAAGTCAAAAAGTATATCTAACAATCTACCCGAAACACACGGGTGCAAATTAGAAGCTTAAACATTCCTCTGGAATCACTATTCCTGAAAATTGCGCAGAACTCTGTTCAGTGGCTTAGAAGATCAAACTGCACAGGCAGACGAAGTAACTTCATTTTATGCCACGTTTATGTGATATTTTTTTTCTCCCTTTATTTTATGGCGAGGTTAAAGTTTTTATCATTTCAGCAAGATAAAGGTTTCAACACTTGTAAATATAACATTAAAATCTTCTTCTGCCTTGTTAATATTCGGAGAAATCTTATAATATGAATCAAAGCGGATCATCAATATTTCGACATGTTTCATGAAAATCGGTTGTGCCATTTAAAAGTTATAGGGGTGATCCTTCCCCACTGGAAGGAAAACCGAAAATCTGCAAATATACTCGAGTGGAGTTTCAAACGAAAGCGCATCGCGTACACATTACAAATTATTATGGTGTTTTACTTTTAAGGAAATTAAAGCATTCGAATAAGGGGTTCTTCTTAAATTTTAAATTTTGGTTTATTATTTCTATCGTTTTATTATTTAAAAATGAAGGATTATGGAATCTTGGATGTTTCGCCATTTTGAATTTAAAATGACGTCACACAGATTATAAACCGTTGTCGTCAGGCCAGCGTATTTCAGGCCAATAGATTGTGAAGTGGATGGCAACCCAATTTTGACGCACTTGCTTCAAAATTGGGTTGCCCTCCACACGAACACACATACACTGCTAATAAATATTTTCAAATATCTTTACTATCTGCTAGTTCTGGATTGTCTTAATTTCTTTATAAAAATAAAGCAAGCCTGGTGGTGATGAATCTTGAGTATCTAATAACTATATTAATAAACTAGCTTTTGGCGCGCGGCATTACCCGCGTAATAATAGATATTCCCGCGTAATAATCGATTTTGTCCATATGACGAGTATAGTGAAGTTTCATAAAAATACATTCAGTAGTTTTTTCGCCTTTATAATTTAAGTAGGATTTCAGTGCCTTTGTTCGCTACTAATATGATTACACGCCACGGCAGCGTTGCCCGTGCTTTTCGATATTCCCGTAAAACGTAGCCATCCTCGATAAATGGACTATCTGACAATTAATTAAATTCGGACCAGTAGCTGCTGAGCGCGTTCAAACAAACTCCTGAGCTAATATTAGAATAGATATTTAACTAGCTGAACCGTTCCGACATTGCTCGGATGCTTAAACCTTTCTCTTCAAACACTCTACTTATTGCAGATAATCTTATGAAGATACGTTCAGAGATATTTGAGCTTATCGCGAACTTTGGGCCAGACAGACAAGGCGTGGGCCTTTAATTTATAATTCATAAATTTATTTGATTTCACAATATTTACATTGTATTTGAAAATTACCCTATTACGAAAAATTACAAAAAACATTATAAATCAATACATGACAGTAGGTAATGCATCGAACAATAAACCCGCTTGGTACCTAGAGCAATGTTTTGCGAGTATAATGAGTATAGATTGGTGGAAGGATTATTATTGCAACGTGGCAAGGTGTTCCACGTCCCACGTTCCGTAATTACGAAGATTTAAGATAATCGATAATTTACTGAATATTTTTTCCACACGAAAAGCAATAACATTTGTTACATAAAAAGTGTTCTGCTGTGAGGTTATGATCATGTTATGACACTATGATTATGTAATTGTAATGTATCGTGCAATAGTGTGTAATTGTATCTTTGTCAGTAAGAAATACGAAATAGTGATGTGACTTACACATCACTGTGAATAACAAGTTCGTCAACACTGTGAATCTATTCGTAACCCCCCGACAAAAAAGATGGATGATTTGACGTGTCTGTCTGTCTGTCTGGAACATCATAGCCCCCGAACGGATGGAGCGATTTCAATTCAATAGTTTTTTTTTGTATGAAATGTGGGTTTCACGCAAGTGTTCTTAGATCTAAGAACACTTGCGTGTCAACCGATTTTCATCAAACATATCTATATGTTTGATGAAAATCGGTTGACACGTTTAAAAGTTATGGGGGTGAGAGTGGGGAAACAAACAGAGAATCTGCAAATATACTAGTGTGGGGTATCATCAATTATGTATGTTTACATTACTCATACATTTTTCTATGAAATGGCTCCATTCGTTCGGGAGCTATGATGTAACAGACAGACAGACAGACAGACACACAGACAGACAGACAGACACGTCAAACTTATAACACCCCTCTTTTTTGGTCGGGGGTTAAAAAAGGAGATATTTCCGTTTTGTTTTTACAGGACTACTAGTGGAGTGGCCCGCCCCGGCTTCGCACGGGTTTTTATTCAATTTTTTTTCTCGGCAGCCTTTTAAACCTTCCCTAGACCTTCACGAACATTTCAAGACTATGATAAGATAAATCCGTTCAGCCGTTCTCGAGTTTTAATCAGACTAACGTACAACAATTCAATTTTATTTATATATGTAGATGAATTCAATTTACACTTCAGTCTAAGTAACACGTGGCCGGCTATGCTAACACCAAAAATTTAAATAGTGGAAATAATTGAATTATACGGTATTTCCTTCACTACAAAATACATTTAAATAATTTTATAGCGTCAACAACCCGTGGTAATTATGCTGTTAGAATGTAGCTTATATGACACGTTCGTAGATTTACCATAGCAGCGCCATCTATTGATTACTTACTCAACCCAGTCGAAAGGTATCGACATCTGTTAGAATCATTTGGAGTTAACAGATAATTGTGACTGTCTAATAATAACAGACAAATAATTAGCAATAAATTAAAATTGCGACAATAATTTGAGATTTAAACTATCCTATCTCTCAAGTTGGATCTAACTGCACATGGTGTGCGAATTTTATTATAATCGGTTAAGTGGTTTAGGAGTCCATTGAGGACAAACATTGTGACACGAGATTTATGTATATTAAGATAGTGCGAATAATAGCCTATTATTATGTATTCGATAATTTTGGAGTACGCAAATACGTGTTCCGCTCTTGAGATATGCTTTCTAGAGACTAAGTTCTCAAAAGCCAGGCTACCGATTGACATAATATTCTCATTTTCTCTCAGAAGCGTTCCGTTCACGCAGTACCTCAAATAAATAATAAGTATTTTATTTTTGACAAAGAAAGACGTAAGCACCCTCTGCCGACAGAATGATTTTTAACTTGACAGTACCACAGAATAAAGTATTATGATTCTGAAAACCGTATTTAGTTCTTGCTTAATCTGGTTGGTCAACTTTATGTTTCTGCATTCTGGATAAAGATCAACTTTTTGTATAGCTCACAAAACTTTCGAGTAACTGAATGACACTGGCAAGTCGTAGCATTGTGGCAAGCGCGATGCCAATAATAAGAACTGAACTGAACTGGACAGAACCGTATTTAGTATTTTACTGAAAAACATAAAACATTATTGTTGGCAACCCTATGCATATCAGGCGGCACGAGCTTGACCTATTGAGATTCGTACTTAATTCATAACCAAAACTGTAAGACGGAATATGAAGTAACTTAATTTTAAACGCAAAACTCACGAAGAAGAAAAAAGGTTTATCGAAATTGCGCCAATCTTGTCGTTAAAAGAAAAGGAAAAAGAAAAAGCTTTCAAATAGAAAGAAGTGGACTACTTTCAAGAGTTTCAAGTTCAAACTTCATTTTATAATTTTTTGTAAACCAAGTTAGGGTTCTGTCTTATTCTGCGGTTAAAACATGGTACTATTAGCAAAGTACCAAATTTTGTTTTATTAAAAGAGTTAGTAAAAGTACCTAATGGACTATTCATTTTTACAGATCTTGAAAACCAACAACACTCTTATTCACCGCATATCGAGATTGTTGAAGCTCACCACAGCGGAGGATGTTATATTCTCGCTGACTTTGCGACAATTTTCTTCGAAGCCGGATATAGTTGCGGTCGCGAAACAGCATCTCAAGAAGCGATTCCTTGATCTAGTGCAGTGCTATCTTGACGCAGGTATGTTTTTTCCAAGTGATCTCATTAGGAAAAGTAGAAGTAGATGAAACAGAATAGTTGTTTCGTTATTTCAATATTCAGCAAATCATCGTTGTTGCAGAACGCGGTCAGCAGACGGAGCGAGCCGGAATTCAGGAATGCAGCCCTGAAGTGTTGCAAGTTCTGCTTCTCTCCCTCTCTCATGAGAGCAACAAACTCGCGCCTGTGACTCGTGAGCTGTTCGTGAACCACCTAAAGACCGACATCCCACGCGAGCTCGTGCCCATCGTCCTCGCACCGCAGCTGTACCCCGACCCCACCCGCACTCCGCTCGAGGAGATGACCGCGCCCGACGACATGTCCTCCGCTATGATCGAACACTCCCTCGCGGACGTCATCCGCGACATCGGCTACGCCTTCACCACCTCCGTGGAGGAGTGCAAGACGAACATGCTCAACTTCGGGGGCCGCGAACCCACAGCCATCGATGTGGCCCGCACCATCTCGATGATGATTAGATACCAATCTAACAACTTTCAGGAAGGACCGCAGCTCCAGACGCCCGGAAACTTCTGGATTACTCATGATCCCAAGAAGGAGGGTGGCCCCCACGGCATGGGCGAGTGGAACGCGGAAGTGTTCGTGCAAACCCTCAAGGAATTAGCCTCAAATATGAACTGGAAGGAAGTTATCCTTCAACTGGACCATCCCGAATTTTTAGTACCCGACAGAAACGCACTGACCCTGCTCTTCACCATATTGCGATTGGGCCTGCAGAGTGCGGGATACCCCGCCAATATATTTCCTGTTGAATACTTGTGCCGCCGGTGGACGAACCTCGACGGACAGATGAGTCTCGTCAGCAACATACTGAAGCACTCGGACGTGTTCTGCTTCGCGGATCACCCGTTCCATCCCGTGTCTATCGACCTTCTGAAGGCGCCTCCCGAGGCCGAAAACAAGGAGGTGGGCACGTGGCGCTGCCTTTACCTCGTAGAGCTGCTCGTGTACGCGTCGGAGCGCGGCTACTATGGGCAGGTGCTGGAGCTGTTCAAAGCGCCGCTCCAGCATTGCCCCGACGTGCTCATGCTGACGCTGATCCAGCTCCAGCCGCCCATCACCGCTGTGCGCCAGGAGCTGGTCACCACTCTCATACCCATCTTCCTGGGAAACCATCCTAACTCCGCTATCATCCTCCACCAAGCGTGGCACACGCAGACCCCCAACATGAAACCCATCGTCATGCACGCTATGGCCGAATGGTATCTTCGCGGCGAATGCGACCAGTCCAAACTCTCGCGTATCCTGGACGTCGCCCAAGACCTGAAGGCCCTCTCGCTATTGCTGAACATGCAGTCCTTTTCTTTCGTAATCGATCTCGCGTGCCTCGCGTCGCGTCGGGAGTACCTAAAACTGGACAAGTGGCTAACTGATAAGATCCGCGACCACGGGGAGACATTCGTCGCTGCCATGGTAAAGTTCCTGCAGCGTCGCTGTCCGCAAGTGATCGGCAAGCCACCAGGCGCCGACGAGCAGTTGCCCAAGGCGGTGCAGCTGCCGCACGAAACCATCGCGACAATGACCAACTGTCTACAGATGTGCATGTCCAACGTGCAGCAGGAGCTGCAGGAGGCCATGTACAACGTGGTAAGCAACTGCCAGACGTTGCTGATGTCGAAGCCTCGACCTCCTGTACAGATGGGGCCAGGGCTGCCGAGGACGCACACGCGCGTTCTGGAGACGCCATTCCAGCACGCGGGGCTCGGCGCACAGCTGTTCACCCCGCACATGGACCCCCTCGGCGCCCTCACGCCCGGCGTCGCCGCCATGACACTCGGCGCGCCGGGCTCCGCCTTCGCCATGCCGGGCACGCTCGGCCAGCTCGTAGCCGCGCCCGGGTCACCGTCTCGCATGATGGCCGCCGGGCCCAACAGTCCCTTCGCCATCATGCCCATCCACAACCCTAACATGCCGATGGGCATGGCTCGCATGGTGGCACCCATGATGGACAAGCCGCGCATGCCGGACCCCTCGATGCAATACACCGACATTGTCAACACTGTCTCCAAGGAAGTGGAGGACGAGGCAAACGGCTACTTCCAGCGCATCTACAACCACCCGCCTCACCCGACGCTCTCGATCGAAGAAGTGCTCGAGATGCTCAAGAAATTTCAAAACTCTCCTGACAAGCGCGAGCGGGAGGTGTTCTCCTGCATGCTGCGGAATCTCTTTGAGGAATACAAATTTTTCCCTCAGTATCCTGATAAGGAACTCCACATCACAGCGCAACTTTTTGGCGGAATTATCGAAAGAGGACTAGTGCCCAGTTACGTATCTCTGGGCTTGGCGTTGCGATTCGTATTGGACGCGCTGAAGAAAGGAGAAGGCACCAAGATGTACTACTTCGGTGTCGCAGCGCTGGATCGGTTCAAGTCGCGGCTAAAAGATTACCACAAGTACTGTGAGCATGTGCGTGCTATTCCGTACTTCAATGATTTCCCCGTGCACCTCTGCGAGTATGTGGAGTACGGACTTCAAAGTCAAGAACCGCCGTCGAAGCCATCTGGTCCTGTCCTGCCGGCCACCCTTGCCGCTTTGCTAACCACCAACACGGTCGTCACCGTCACTGCAGCCTCACAGTACAAGTAAGTATTCAAATCAAACTTCTCTATACTTGATCTTTTTTTGGACCTATATGCTAACCCAATTAATTATTAGTGAATTTGTTCCCAGAGCTGCTGTCTGCCAGCCGACGATCTCGGTCATCTCCAAAATGTCCACCACCGGCCCGCTCGGCAGCCGGCCGTCGATCGCGAACGCCACCAACATCGACACCCTTCTCACGGCCACCGACAAGGATGACAAGATCACGGTCCCACCGGAGGCCGTACAAGACAAGACTGCATTCATATTCAACAACCTCAGTCAACTCAACCTGCAAACGAAATGCGAAGAACTCAAGGAAGTGATTACAGAAGAATACTACCCGTGGCTCTCACAGTACCTCGTCATGAAACGTGCTTCCATAGAGCTGAATTTCCATGCATTGTATTCCAATTTCCTTGACGTTCTTAAAGTCCGCGAAGTTAACAAACTCGTCACAAGAGAAACTTACCGTAACATAAAAGTGCTACTGCGCTCAGATAAGGGCATAGCAAACTTTTCCGACCGATCTCTGCTGAAAAACCTTGGCCACTGGCTTGGGATGCTGACACTGGCTAGAAACCTGCCGATTCTATTCATAGACATCGAATTGAAAGCGCTCGTACTGGAAGCCTATCATAAAGGGCAACAGGAGCTCTTGTATGTTGTCCCATTCGTTGCTAAAATACTAGAATCGTGCGCAAAGAGCACAGTGTTCCGGTCACCCAACCCGTGGACGATGGCTCTAATGAATGTGCTGGCGGAACTGCACCAAGAACCCGACCTCAAACTGAACCTTAAGTTTGAAATAGAAGTGCTCTGCAAGAACTTAGGATTGGATATAAACGACCTCAAGCCTGTCATCTATCTGAAAGACCCTGAGAAGGTGAGGACTATTGAGTTCCAACTATCGCAGCCAAAGAAGCAAGTGGAGCCGACAGTTGCTCAGATGCCAGTCGGCCCGGTAATGATACCAGCCGCGCAGATGCAGCTGATGCCTCCACCGCCCATGATGTCGGCGGAAGACATGGTCGTGGCGCAACAACAGGCCAATCAGATGGCCGGCCCCACCGACCCCAACATGATGCCCCTCATGGGCCTCCCTGAACCACGATTCAGCTACCTCGAGGTCAATATCACCTCCACCACCGCCTTCGCGACAAAAGTCAACTACAATTCGCACCTACTTCTATTCCAAACTTACCCTCACTTGAAGCAGTTCATAAAACCAGCGATCGAACGCTCCATCCAAGAATGGATCCACCCAGTAGTGGACCGGTCTATAAAGTATGCTTTGACGACATGCGAGCAGATCATCAGGAAGGACTTTGCTCTGGACCCCGATGAGGTTCGCATGCGGACATGCGCACATCACATGATGCGCAACCTTACTGCTGGCATGGCCATGATCACGTGCCGGGAGCAGATTATTACCACTATAAGCACTAACATGAAAGCGGCCTTCGCGACCGCTTTGCTGCCCGCTACTGCGCCCGCGGTAAGACATTTATTGCAGCTGTATTCTATATGTTATCTCACGATTTCGTCATTGTTCATTCTTACAGTAAAGTGAAAATATAGCTTGGTCGGACAAATTAGTTAGAACTGCATGCAACTTGACTCTTTCTCATAGTTCTTTACTGTATTCTCCTTAGTTCAAAGATCAATATTGGTTTACATAGTAGCTTCACTATCATTTATCTCTATTATTTATCCTGTTTAAAAATACATAGCTAAAATTTGGGTTCACAGGAAATGATCGACACCGCGGCTGGAATACTGGCAACAGAAAACATGGAGCTGGCCTGCGCCTTCATTCAGAAGACGGCGGTCGAGAAAGCTCTGCCCGAACTCGACAAACGACTCATGGGCGACTACGAGATGAGGAAACTCGCAAGAGCCGACGGACGTCGGTACTTCGACCCGGTTGTCCTCTCTTATCAGACTGAGAGGTAGGTTTAACGATTGTTGACGTCATTCAGTCCGTTTTGACAAAGACATCAAAGAGTGATGTGGTGAGCTTTTCCTCTGTCAGAGTGGACACTTGTAGAAAATAAATACAGTGTATGAGTATAAACTACTTTATTTACAAGATTCAGTTTTACTGAAAGCAACTGTGTTGATAACGATATCCACAAATCCAAAATTTTCCACGTCTTGTTGTTATCAATACACTATTCAATACACATTTTTGCATACAAACAATTGTTGGTAAACACCGTTCTACTATTGAACGTTATTACCAATCTTCTTAGTACTAAGGTTTGCATCTTGTTAAAATATTTTTTTTTGGCAGACTGCCGGAAAGGGTCAGGCTACGCGGCGGCGGACCCACCGACTCTCAGATCGCTGTGTACGAAGAATTTGCCTGCAACATACCTGGGTTTCTGCCTATCAGGGACTCGGGGTTATTCATGCCTAAGCCCACAGGACAGGAACAAATACCACTGACCTATAGCCAGGTATGTCAACTGTTGTTATGGCAAAAAGCGTTTTTGACTGCAAGACTCAAATATTTTTTGGTAGTCAACAATGCTTTTGTCTTTTCTGGGTAAATGGTGGAACATTATTAACCGGATATGTTATCCAAACTACCTCAGTATAGAATACTTGTGATGGTTCCACGTGGCTTAGTGATGTTCTCTGGGCCAATCATTTAACAGTACTAAATAATAATATAATTGTTATACCTTAACCAGTGAATATTATATAATCAACCGATTATTTACGTTGCCTCTCATCAGCGCATACATATAAAGATCCAAACAATAGTTTTTATATGTATATCACAAAAATATATTATATTTTACCGTATAACTAACACATGAGCTAGTATAACGAAGTAGTAATACTTTAAGCTAAGGTAGGTAACACTCAAAAGAGCTAACATTAACATTGTATAATTTTTAATGTCTCTCGCAATAAGTGTGAGTGCAACCTTGAAAATGTTGCTGAGGCTGAATTGTGAGTTGCAATTATACGGAAAGCTAACTAGGTTATTAGGTTGTGCCACTAAAACATGATTACATTATAAACAGGTCAGTGTTGGTATTTTATGCAGCGCTTATTTCTTCTCTGGGTGTTTTCTATGTAAAATATCTAATACATACTCTGTCTATCAGATATGTATCTGGTAAGTACCCGGTTACACAAGTTTAGAACTTAACACTGGGCTGAATTAAATGTCGATGAGTGCTTAGTAAAGATGGGCTGCCTGTCAAGTGCAGTTATTTCTATTCCTTGGTATCAGGTGACGGCGTACTTTAAGGTCACAAGAACCGTAATAGATAGAGAGTTTAAATTTTGGGGGATGATGTACCTATATCTGTTGCTGTTTTAGCAACAAATACTAAGGACACACAATAAATAAATATATAATTCAATTGTTGTATGGAACAATGGAGATTTGTATAAAGTTAATGTTGCGCCAGCTCAGTACTTGGATAAGTGACTGCTCTGACTGTACCTTTTTGCACTTTATAAAAATATATATATTACTTTTTTTTGTGTTTAATTTTATTGCAAATCTGTTTAAACTGTACACGGAACACAATGTGTGGTATGAGTACTCACACTCATCAAGTTAACTGTAATATACAATATATTGCCTAAAGCTCTGAGGAAAGGGACTTGTACAAAACTCTTTTTTAACGTCACAACTGTACCGTTAATGTTAATTTTCAAGATTTAAACATATCTTTTTGGTGCAAGTTTTGAGGTCACATCAGCAAAAATTATATAGTTAACTATTCATATTTTTCCAATAGAAACATGTATTTATTATTAATAAGAAAAAAATCTATAATTATCGTACCAGGCTGATACCGCACTCTACAGCTATTAGTGAGCGCAAAACGATCTCCCACACATGCGGCCTCGCTTTTAAATAAATAAGTAAATATTGCTCACACAACCACATGTAGCCCCGTGGTGAGCTCTAACATTGTGTTACAGGTACTAGACATCTGATATACTACTAATAGACATATAAAGATATTTTTTTTTATACATATTAAACACCCAGACCAAGAAGAAAGTGCTTGCAGAACATACAAACATATGACTCGAATGAATCTAACCCTTTCGCCCACCGCGCCACTGAGGCAGTCACTTTACACCTGATGAACTATATTTTCCCAGAATAAAGTTGCTATTCTCGCCAGGTGATGGCGAACCAGCAGCAAATGTACGGTACGGATGAGATGAGCGCTCTCTGCACGGCCGCCGAAGTATTCCTGCAAAACTGCATCGGCATGACTTCGCTGGCGGTTCAGGCCTCGAACATGCATTCTCTGCTAGAGTGCCTTATGCTTGCGAGGAGGAATAGGGACAATATTTCTGGCTGCACTCTGTTGCAGAAGGTGAGATTTTTATAAGCAAAACTACATTATTCCTCAGGACGCACTAATTACCTCATCTACTGAAATATGGTCATGTTAATTTAGTTTACGTATCAAGTATCTTTTAAGATAAGTATTAATCTCAAGAGTTTTATTAAAATGTTTTTTCTCTCATAACTTATTGATAAAAAATTAAAATGTTTACTGTCTAGAATCACTTTATCGAAGGGAATGTATTAAATGACTAAGGCACAGACACGATAAGGGCAGCTAATCTGTTGGGAGCTTCTCTTTTTTCACCCGCATTTAATTTTGAATTTTTTTTTGTATATTTCTGAATTACCTGTCTACATCAAATTTGACCCCCAATTTATGTATTTCTATTATGACTGTCCATCAATAAGTATACTTTGGTATATCTATCATAGATAATTTTCATTTGAAACTAACCATTATTATAATACTCCAGGCAGTAGACGGCCTTCTCGAAGGTCATCTGGTACCTCCAGGGACCACGGCGGAACACCTCGAGATGATGAGCCGCTACCGGGACATTCACCTTCGGACCCTGAAGCTTCTAGAAGACGCGCGAGTCTACGGCCACGTTTGGACCACCAAGCAGATAACGTACTGCATTACTGAATGTCGGGAGGAGATGCGCTACAATCTTGAAGCCGTTGACTGCCTCATTAGGAACCATCTCATCAACTTGCCGCAGGTAATAACTATACTAGAATCTTCTAGAAGATGCGCGATACGGCCACTTGTGAACCACCAAGAAGCTTTGAGGAGATGCACTACCACCGCGAGGCGGTTGACTGCCTCATTAGGGACCATCTGGAGGTTTTTTCTGTTAGCTTCCGTGAGTGTTAACCCTAATAATAATAGTCATAATAGTATTTATTAATAACAATTGTTACATGTCATTACTTAATATATTCCTTATGTATTAAATTATAATACATAGGTAATCACAGTAAAAATAAAAATTATATTATCTCATTGATTGATTAACCATTATAAATTTCACACAAACTTAACATTATAAAAATGTCAATAAAATTATACAATGTCAATACAATTATAAAATAATAATAAAATTATAAAAATGTCAATAAAAATGATACAAATGTCAAACAAATTTTGAAAATTCCAATAAGAATTAAATTATAATAAAATAATTACTGGTTTATGAATTCCTCATAGGAATAAAAGGTTTGCTCAATAAGCCAGTGTTTTAATTTGAGTTTAAATGAAGAAAGACTTGTTGATTCTGTTACAGTTTTTGGGAGCTTGTTATAAACAGATGATCCCATTACATGTGTCAACTTGGAAGACTTCCTAAGAGTGCGCGTCAACGAGGCCAGCTGATCGCGTTTACGCGTATGATAATTGTGTGAATCACCAAGCGTTGCGTACATTTCGAGATTAAGTCTCACGTACACTGCTACCTGATATATAATAAGACAAGGAAGTGTCATTATTCCTAACTGCTTAAAGTGCGGTCTTGCTGTCTGATCGCTGGGGATCCTAACAATCGCACGTACGGCCCGTTTCTGCATCCTGAACGCACGCTGCCAGTCGGCTGCACGCGCCCAAAGCTCGGCGCCGTACTGAAGCAGTGACTGCACGGTTGCAAAATAGCATGCGCGTACCGTGTCTGTTGCCACTACTCGTGACATTCGGCTTAGCGCATAGCAGGCACCCCCAAGCTTACCGCATAGCCTCTGTATGTGACCGTCCCATTTCAGCCCTCTATCCAGCTCGAAGCCTAAAAAGATAGTTTTATCGACTTGTTCGACAGCGTTACCTTCTACTAGTACCGTTAGTGACCTCGGTGCTCGTCCGGAGAAGTAGAAATGGATGAAATGGGTCTTGTCTAGGTTCAGAGCAAGCCCATTCATTGAAAACCATTGGGATAGCAATGTGGCAGTGTTATTTAGCTTGGTCTCTAAGTCATCCACAGAGTGCGCTGTGACGATTGCGGCTACGTCATCTGCGTACATGTAGACCTCCGCACAGTCGATGTATTGTGGCAGATCGTTAAGCAAAAGCGAGAACAATATATTCGATACGGAGGATCCTTGGGCTACTCCCATCCTCAACGTCAGTGGATCGGAAATAGTGTCCCCACCTCCACCCAAAACAATCTGTGTTCGGTCTCTCATTAGATCCATCAGCAGTTCATGCGCTCTATTGACGATTCCATAGTGGCGCAGTTTCACAGCTAACACTCTATGGTCAGCCACATCAAAGGCTTTTGACAGGTCGCAGCATATAACTGCAACCTGCCGTTTAGCTTCGCGAGCAGCAACTATTTTTTCGACCACATCTCTCGTGAGAGAAGTGGTTGAGCGACCTTCGCGGTAGGCATATTGTCTATCAGACAAAGCTTCGGTTTCAGAAAGAAAAGCAACAAGACGGGAGCTTAGGCCATTTTCAAAAACCTTTGCAATAGCTGGTATAATAGAGACTGGCCGATACCCATCTATATTGCTTCTCTTACCTTTGCCCTTGAATAAGGGTGAGACCTTACTAACTTTCATGGGTCGTGGGAAGGTACCATCTCTAATACACAAGTTGTAGACGTAATTAAATATAGGAGCTAACGGCAATATTGCAGATTTCATTAAATCCATTGAAATACCATAGGCATCCTTAGAAACTTTAGGTGGGATGCGAGTCACCACCAAACGGATAATTTCTTCAGTAGTGAACGGCTGGATTCGGAACGAGCGGTCAGCCTCTGAATCCTTACACGTGCGCGTGGTGCTAAGAACAGTCTGGTGGTCGGCTTCGGCCGCGGCTTATCACCACCCTCCGGGCTGGGCCAGTGCGTGAAACGATTTTTTCGTTGTTCGTAATGTGATCCGGATAAGCCTAGGTCTAGGTTCTAGGTCTTCCTGCTCCATCTTAGACCACATCGTCACTTTATATCAGGTATGATTGTGGTCAAATGAAGACTTATCTAGCATAAAAAAAAACGTCTCTTCACTTGCCTCAGGTAAGTACCTACGTCTATAGAAACATCTAGAAGACGCGCTTCTACGTGGAGAACACTAAGCATTATGTTTTCTTTATGTGTTCCACTTTCACATTAGGGACTAACTCTATTCGTTCACCATGCTGATGTTCAGTGAAAAGTAGTGCTCTTCTACTCGCCGCCAGCAAGTGCCATCTCGCACAGAGGCATAATATCTCAAGTACAGTAGTAAATATGTATTGTAACTGGTTATAACTCTCTCGATTAGTTACAATAGATTAAATATATCATTATATATATAATTCTTCTGTGAGTGTGTATGTCACTGAACTTCTCTCAAACGACTGGACCGATTTTGATGAAATTTTTTGTGCGTGTTCAAGGGGATCTGGAAATGGTTTAGATTCAAAATACGCTCAACTGGATATTGTTTTTTGAGACGCGGGACAGGACAACGTCTGTCGGGTCGACTAGTATCTTTACATGTTTGCTTCAACGAAAAAATATCATAATCTTATATATAAAATTCTCGTGGCACTATGTTCGTTCCCGTACTCCACCAAAACGGCTTGACAGATTCTCTTGAAATTTTGTGAGCATATTAAGTAGGTCTGAGAATCGGCCAACATCTATTTTTCATTTGCAAAACAACGCTGGGGTCAGCGAGTAATATAATATAATCTCTGTCAACATTTGTATGAATAGAGCAACTTTGTTTCAGTACGACCTCGCCGTGGCGCATATGATGGACAGCGGCAACAACTTCATGGCTGTGACGTTCGCGATGCAACTGGTGCAGTTGTACCTGGTCGACGACAGGAACAACATCTACGTGAACGAGTCCGACCTCTACCACATCACAGAGATGCTGGTGCGCATTATGTCTCACAATCAGCACAGGTGAGATCTCTATGTTCTTCTAACATTAATTCATTATTCATAAATTTATTTCATTCCACAATATTTACATTGTATTTGAAAATTACAATTGCACCAAAAATGACAAAAAGTAATAATAATAAATCAAATAAATTAGTCCACTTATAAAAGAAAAATTAAACAAAGTAACATCAAAACAAAACAATATAAATCAAAAAATAATAAAGCTGAAATTATCTAACAATAACAAATAAAATTAAATCAAAATTAAAAATGTCAATACAATCAATAAATAAAAAAATTTGTTAAAGATAATGTCATCAGAAAAAAGTCATCAACTGAGTAGTAACACCCTTTCAACAAAATTTCCTTTAATTTATTTTAAATACTATAGGATCTTCAATTGTTTTCATGGCAGTAGGTAATGTATTGAACAATAAAACCGCTTGGTACCTAGAGCAATGTTTTGCGACCTTTAGAGTTGGTTGGTATGGACAACATTAATTTGAAGCTTTCACTTCTAGATGTCCTTTGTAAACTCATATGTACACACATTATATAAACTCATGTGGAACCTCTTTAAGCTGAAAACTACGTATAATTAGGATAGAGAAGCGTAGTAATTTATTATTCTATGACATAGGAATTCACATTACATCTTAATAATGAATTTCGAACTTAGGTACCTGTTAAATAAAAGTTTCGACAAGGCAAGGTTCTACAAAGGTAAAAAAGGGAGATTACAAAATGTACTTAGTTTGTCATCAGATCCTATTACTATTATATTTCTGGCCTCAAGAACTAACACATACTGCATTCTGTTATAATTATCCTGCACAGTGTGTGAGCTCAAATATTTCTTTCGAGGCTTGTATTGTTTGAATGAGTTTTATGTAATGCATGTTACTTTAAAAAAATATAATAATGATCATAATATATATAATATGTGTACTTGTATGTTCAGGACTCCGCCGCCAGAGGGCCTTGGTACACTGATTGAGATGCTGCGCGTGAACCAAGACCCCAGCGCGTACCTAGGCGAGCGGTCGCCGCTCGGGCCCACGGCGCACATTCACTCCGGCATCATGCTAGTTCGGGTGAGCAGACATGCAGTGTATTATATATCATACATATGAATATCTACTATACTATATAGTAGTATGTCGAGAGTGCAGTGTTAAAACCCGATAAGTGTTAATAAATCGCAAATACATTTTATTGGCCCTACTAGAATCAAATTTTTTTGCTCTTTCTAGTGATCTTTACACTTAACGTAAACTAATTTCGTATAAATCTATAAATTAGTTTAAATCTTCATCTTTCATCTTCCAACAGTCGCAGAACTACGACGACCCGCCTGGCCTATCAGAGAAGACGGAGAACCTCCTCCACGAATGGCAGGTCGTGCTGCGCAGTCCCCTCACCGAGATCGAGCTCGGCCAGAACTTCAACCTGTATGTGCACCGGATGAACATGAACGGAATCCTCAAGTCGGACGATCTCATTACTCGCTTCTTCAGGATCGCCACGCAGCTGGTTATTGAAGAGGTTTGTATAACTTTATACTTTTCAAGTGAACATTTCTTTTAATGCCCTACACACAGACTTTTTTTTAGGTTGACCCGTCATATACTGAGGCTCAATACGACTGTTTTACTATCTTAGTGTTATTATTTAATTTTATGATGAGGTATTTATAGGTCATCGTCCTAAAGATTGGGTCTTTAGGCCAACCTCATTGTGCCATGGTATGCCCTGCCTAACAGCCAACTAGGCTCTGGAACACATATCAACCCGTATTTGACTGTGTCAGGAAATGTTATTTTCTTGTCCTACAGCCACGTATTTGACAGCATAGTAGAAGAACAGCCTTGATCTTGAAACTTTCTTACCTCAGGTGTACCGGCTGCTGAACGAAGATAGGGTGAACCCTCCGATTCCAGTGAAGCGAGACCGCTACTACAGCGCGTGCGACAATTTCATCAAACTCGTGTCTCTGCTCATCAAGAACACGCCCGACACCGGCAACCCCACGCCCAAGCTCAACTTGCTCAATAAGGTAACATGCTTCATAAACTACCGGTTGCGCAAACGTTGAATTGTTTTTATTGCTGAGGGCAAAACATCCCAGTAGCATAAGCACCCTTATTTATGTTCTCACTTGTTGGGACACAGGGTCTTGACGAGAGAAACTAGACCTTAATTCACCACGCTGGCCTAGTGTTAGTTGGTGTCAAACATCACAGTGGATCATAGATCCTGTTTCCAGTAGCAGAGATCAGAAAAAATCGCTAGTTGATTCTACTAGTAACCTAATAACCTACCTAATAACCATAATTGTGTTTGAAAGTTTATTAATGTTTCGTTTCTTTAATTGGGTTATACATTTTAACGTAGTCTCCGAATACTTTTAATTGTGAATGTTATAAATGGTAGCAATAGGACCCAACATTTTTTTTCAACTGCTTCATAAGATTTGATGACGTGTCTATGTATGATCTGGTTTCTATGTTATTCCACCTTCTCAGATCCTGGGCATCATCGCGGGTTGCCTGCTGCAGGACCACGAGGAGCACGGCACCAGCTTCCAGCAGCTGCCGTACCACCGCCTGCTGCTCATCCTTTTCCTCGACATGAACATGGCTGAGCCGGTCCTCGAGTCCATGAACTACCAGGTAACTAGGACTCACTGCCGACCCTGTGCTATGTCCATTACAAAAGGCCTGATAAACTGACTAATTAGATTTACTATCCCAACATAGATTATGTGGCTTTACTTAAATATAAATCTATAGTGCTCATTACTATAATAGTCAGACTAAAAGCAACCTTTAAAGAATAATTCACTAATTTCTCTCTAAATTATGTTATCCGCTAAAAATGTGTATCATAGGTAAACTCATCTGCCAAGTAAAGACACTACATTTACTGGATGGATTATGATGATAACATTAAAACATCTTTGCTTTTATTATGTTAACTTCACCTTAGATTTGACTTCTGAAATTATGATTGAACAAATAAAGTTATTACAAACCTTTACCGTTACCTTAAATGTGTTTGTGTTATCCCAGGTGTTGACCGCATTCTGCCACACGCTCCGGATCATCCGGCCGAGCGTGGCGCCAGGGTTCGCCTACGCCTGGCTCGAGATGGTGGCGCATCGCGCGTTCATCAACCGCGTGCTCGCCGTCACACCACAACAGAAGGTAACCATTGTCTTTGCAACGGCTATTACTTCATTATTAACATACCCGGACACATAGATATATTATACTGTCACTGTCATAAACCCTGGAATAGATATGTTATTTCTCTGCAGGTAAAAATTACGCCATTTGTCTTTCCATCTAGTAAAATTGTACTGTACTCGCAATTGCCAGGAAAACACTTAATCGCGTCTAACATTTGTTGGTCATGCATGACTTGAAGACGCGTTTCTGGGATTGAATAAAAAACAATTTTTAATTAACCACCATGGCAATATTATTACTGAAATGTTAAATTATTATTACTGAAAATGAGAAAATACAAAAATTTCATCAAAACAAACAGATGGTTTTTATCTTGAGCTATGTCTGAGTTATAAACCATCCTTGAAGTCTGCTTACTGTATTCTAGTGATGTGAGAAATATATTAAAACTCCAGCATATAACACCATTCTCGAAACTTAATCCTTTACATTTCCAGGGCTGGGGAATGTTCTCAACGCTTCTCATCGATCTCTTCAAGTTCCTGGACCCGTTCCTCCGGAACACGGAGCTGGCGCCTCCAGTGATGATGCTCTACAAGGGCTCTCTGAAAGTGTTGCTAGTTCTGCTCCACGACTTCCCGGAGTTCCTGTGCGATTACCACTACGGCTTCTGCGACGAGATCCCGCCGAACTGCATTCAGATGAGGAACCTCATCCTGTCTGCTTTCCCGAGGAATATGCGCCTGCCTGATCCCTTCACGCCCAACTTGAAGGTATGCATTGTCTCATTATTATGGGGGTAATTATGCGTCCTTGATCAACTCGAGATCTACAGGTTTAACTGTTATTAAATTAAAATGGCCTCAACTTGCAAGCAACAGCTTTCATAGACTCATCATTGGCCCATACATTTCTAAGCAAATGCCTGTCCTGCAAAACCCATAGCATATTTAACATGAACTTCTACAAGATACCTACTTAAATTTTACGTTATGATTTCTTTATTTATAAGGAGGGTCATCGTTTCTGTGATCAATAACCATTGCGCCCCACCGTAGAGTATGATACTCAGGCATAGATCATTGTCAATGTAAAAATTATTAAATTTAATTTTTTTATTATGGCTTTGGTAACTAGAGTTATTTATTTCACATTTCGGACCCCACGCTTCGCCACCGCGATGATAGGAAAATTTATTGGCCCTCGTCCACTCCATTGAACTAATGAGTAATGTTGTTTGAAGGTGGACCTGCTTACGGAGATCGCGCTGCCTCCCCGTGCAGTTATCAACTACTCCGCGATCTTGCCGAACACGCCGTTCAAGAAGGACCTGGACGCGTATCTGAAGGCTCGCTCGCCCGTCACTTTCCTCTCGGAGCTGAGAAGCAACATGCAGGTACATACTCGATCTCATTTTTAATAAGTAACTACTCCACCTTGGTTCATCTACAGCATAGATATATCACGTGGTTTAAGTTGGCAATATCTGTACTGCAGAATATCCATAATTTAATTTTGAAATTTGACCTGAGTTGGTAAGGTACTTAACAAATACTGTTGCAAATCATTCCAACTATGTCTACAATATAATACTATTTATGTATCTTTACATTGTATAAAATGATTTTGGTTGTTAACTTTTTGTTTATATCTTTTTAACTACTAAATATTGATTTATATTACACATTCCTGCATCACTACATAGTATAAAACAAAGTCGCTTTCTCTGTCCCTATGTCCCTTTGTATGCTTAAATCTTTGAAACTACGCAACGGATTTTGATGCGGTTTTTTTTAATAGATAGAATGATTCAAGAGGAAGTTTTATATGTATAATAACATCCGTTAAATAGTGGAAAGTACTGTTATTTTTGAGGTTTCTAATGTGATGTCGTAAATAATTTCATTTTTTCCGCTTACATTGCAAACGCAGTCTGAACCCTACGAGTTTTATCAAAATAATGTACTTAGTATTGTACACATTAAAAAGTTCTACAGAAAAGTCCGTGATGGTATATGTCTATCTCTTATGGATAACACACAATAACTTTTTTTTGTCATTTACTTTTTACGACAAATAATGGCTAATTTTCGAAGCGATTTTAACCAATACAGCATTAATCCTTAACCAATTAAATACCTTGAATACATTGTTCATTTAATATAGATCTATATGGTCCTGTACACCGTATGATTTAAGTGAATATTTTCGAAGATATTACAGATTTATAGCTGCGGGACGTAGCGTTTGCGGCGGTACCGACCGGCCTTATTTATGATTTATTTAAGATTTTTTTATTATTTATTTATTTAGTATCAGCATTGCACCCGTGCGAAGCCGGGGCGGGTCGCTAGTTTATATGTATAATGTATACAATTTAAGACTGAGGCACTCATGGATCATATCAAAGGATTTAAAAATCGCCCCTACCTGCTAGTTACCATAAATTTCGCAAAGAATATAAATATATTGGTTTATGTACAGGTGGTGAACGACCCGGGGCGCCGCTACAACAGCCAGCTGATGAACGCCGTGGTGCTGTACGTGGGCACGCAGGCCATCGCGTACATCCGCACCAAGGGCCTCCAGCCCAGCATGACCACCATCGCGCACTCCTCGCACATGGACATCTTCCAGAACTTCACCGTGGACTTCGACTACGAGGGCCGGTCAGTACCACACACACCCTGCCACAAACATACATCTATCTAGATAAAGCAAATGCATGTGCTTCGCGTAACCAAACCCCGACCAAGCGTCCGGGTTTCTCGCCGTAGTTATTAGGAAACATATTACAATTCCTGGTGGATGAAGAGCTGCTCGCAATAATTGCAAATAATTATTTAGTTTTATACAAGGACAACGATTAAGTGCGTATCGCTAAAACACAGATTTCACTTAAACCGGTTTCACTGATCTGGTGTCAACACAGATGATGAATTATAAAACAATATTAGCTGTGTTCAGTACAATTCCAACATTTTCACTGTATTTTTTAGCATAAAAACAAATAGTACCAGTTTCTAAACTGTATAATTTATTACTTGTTATATAGATAACGTGTTGTGTATTCCAGGTACCTGTTCCTAAACGCGATCGCGAACCAGCTTCGCTACCCGAACAGCCACACGCACTACTTCTCGTGCGCGCTACTGTACCTGTTCTCCGAGGCCAACTCCGAGGCCATCCAGGAGCAGATCACGCGCATGCTGCTGGAGCGGCTCATCGTGAACCGGCCGCACCCCTGGGGGCTACTCATCACCTTCATCGAGCTCATCAAGAACCCCGCCTACAAGTTCTGGAACCATGAGTTTGTGCACTGCGCGCCCGAAATTGAAAAGTATGTTGCGTGCATGTTTACTTTGAATCCACACAGGTTTTAAGCTTGGAGCCCCCTAGAGCCCGGTCAAGAAAAACCAACCTGGAGTTCCAGCACCAGCACCGTTTTTTTGGAACACTACATCAAATTAGTGCTTTGGATCTCTCTTTATTTATTTATTTAACAGTTTAAAGCGCGACCTTATCTATTATTATCATGGTAGTTCTTGAATGTGTTTTGTTTACTCTCAGCAGTGGTTTTATACTGGCAGTTAGAATAGAATAGAAATTGTTTAATAAATTAACAATTTAACTATCTTTTTTATAGGAATAATGCCTTAACTAGTTTCTAATAACCTTTGTTTCTTTTAATTTGTAGTCTTGAGGAAAACATCTAAGAATATTAGTAATATCTCATACACTACTGCAATGGCATGGGTAACAATAAGTGTGTTCATTCGCAGGCTGTTCGCTTCCGTGGCGCGCTCGTGCATCGCCGACAAGCCCACGGCGGCGGGCGGGGGGGAGGTCGGGATGGCTGAGTAGCGAGAGCTTCATTGGGAGTCTGTGAGGCACGCTTCCATCTACAACATGTTTGTCGACGAAGGAGCAGGTAACTACGCATAGAATTCATGATGATGATGAGTCCTGGCAGATTGCGGCTATGGCGACTGTGTCACTGGTCAGGCAGTTTAACTTAGACTTTAGTCAGTTAGGGTTACTCTTTTGTGTGCTCTGAGATGACTCAAGTATCCAAGATTATTGACAAAAGTATGTGAGGGCATGTTAAGGTGCCACCTACACTAAATTCATACTTTTCTTACTAAAACAGTCTCTAAAATCTGTAGTAGTTAAGATAATATTTTTTAAAATTTTCGAACACTGAAGAAAATAAGTAACAATATAAATTATTTAATTAGGGGATAAGAGGCTTCCAACACCAACCTCACTAGCTTGTGGTATCTCCTGCTGAACAAGAAACTAGGCAACAACCCTCATTAGACCTGCGTTCGCATAAGGTCTTCGTAGTAAATGGAGGTCTATCATTAGTGGGGGTTAACGTTTAAATGATGAAATATATGTTAATTTTGCCTTTGGGGCTAAAGTTTATGTCAGTTAACTAACCACATGTTCTTCTTTCCAGACTCCCAAATATCACCCATCCCGCGTCCCGTAGCTGTGATGCCGTTGCCGCCGAACCACGCGCCCCTGTTCCCCTACCCGCCGCCGCTGCCGGCCGCGCCCTCCTTCCCCCAGACCGCGCAGAAGGCCTGGAACCGCCTCTTCGACAAGCCTACCGAGCACGACCACGACAGGAGGCACTAAGGCACCACCCATCCCTAACCCACCCCGAGCCACTGACTCTAATCGTGCATCCATAGTGAACCATAGACATACAATGTGAAACTCAGTTCAGTTCTCTAGTGTAAGCAAATGGGATCAGGACACTCTTCATTGTGTTTAGTTACCGTGCACAGCTGACTACGGACGTCAAACGATTGTCAGCTGGAATCGACTATGCAGTGTTAACAAACAGTGATTGCCCATTCTTAACTACATTATAGCAAGATATTATATGCATATGTAATAAATTTATCATTCATTGTATCTATTGATTTCTGTATTAGTATATTGACACCATATTGTGTTTGTTACAATTGATTTATTAAAATTTTATTATAATTCATGTTATGCGACACAAATGAAGCACAGTCAATTTTAAATAATAAGCAATACCAACACAATATGGTTGTTCTTAAGTAAATCAAGTTTATACAGAGTAATAAAATTAGATTCAGTAATAAGCCGTTATTTATATGTGTATAACTATGATTATCCATTTTATTATTGTTACTCAAAATGTAAAAATTAATGGAAAATATCAAAAATAGCAATATAACAGCAATTTTATTGTTACAAAATTATGTAAAAAGTTACTAAAGATTTATAGAGTTAGCATTTTAGCATCTATCTATATGCTATTGTATATCAAATTTAAGTACAAATATTGTCATTGCTTGACATGTAGTGAGAGATGCAATAAATTTACACTTCATTAAATTTTGATATGTCATATTCATATTATACAATAATACAATTAATGGTAATGTCCTCACGTGCACCATGCTCGACGAACAATGTAGAAGCTGATGCATGAAAGTCGCGCGTGCTGTCGCTCTGTCCGTGAACTGAGTGCGTTGTGGAACCGAATAGAAACACCTCGATGCCTTAGGCCGACACCTCGCTAGGACATCGCTGGCGCATCACATAAACTGCTGCAAAGAATACTGCTTGGCGCAACGTCTTGTAAATACCGAGGCGCCGCCGCAGTCCTAGTGAGAAGGCCCTTAGCGTGACGAACAGTGGCTTCCAGGTCTTGCTACAGTTACTGTGCCTAATACACAAATACTAATAAGCGTTGTGTAGGAACGGCACCGGCCTAACCGCCCCATCGTGGCCGTCGACACGCGGCCATGCCTAGTACTTATTCTGTTATTGTTAATCATTTAGAGGTATAATGCAAATTATTCACTATACACAGCTAAAATAAGAGTTTACTCAGATTACTTGCAGCTAAATTTGGGTGTAAATAATTAGATTGTCCTCGGTAGGCTTCCAAGCGATACGGTATCACAAGTTTGATTTGTAAAACTTGAAGTTGAATTGCGACTGTTGTATCTTCGCTTGCAAATCTACCGCTAGTGTAAATATGACACTGTTGATTTGTTCTAAAGTTGTGTAACGTTAATATCCAATTGGGAGGAATGTATAGCCGCTGACAATATGTGGAAGTTGTTTGGAGTGTAAACAACTTTAATGTAAGCGGCGCGGCGCGGCGTGTGTTTTCATGGAATATAAATGAGGCGCGGGTTTGGGCGTGGGAGCTCAACTCACTTCTCGGCGTATTACAAATGACTGATTTTCTCTATACCGAACGGCGTTCTTCAAAATCTCGTTTATAAGTCCTGACTTAGATAACAAGTTTCTAATTTATCATTGTATTTTTGTAGTTAATAGTATTTACACGTAAGTCTTGTCACTTCCTAGTTGTTACTGGTTCTTTTCGAATGTAATTTATTGGCTTACCGTGGCCGCTTTCGTTTTACTTGAGACTCCTCAGCTATCCGACTAGGCGACGCGTGCGTGGATCGCCGTCACTACCGCTGACCGCTGCTCTCGCTAGAGCTGTGCTTTAGTTTAGAACATGGCGTTGAATTGACTAGGGCGGTAGCTCTAATATATGCTAGTGACACTTTATTGTGTTCAAGGATAATAATTCTATAAACACAGGTACTGCAAGTACCTATACTCTTTATAGATTACATGGTCTTAGTGATAATTTTGTAACTCCTTTGTTTTAGTTTTAAAAAATTATAATAAGTATCTACTACGTTAATTTTTGATGTAGGTGGGAATAATCAGCTATTTTTCTTTATATACATATTAAGAAAACAGCATCACACGTCTTTTTCTCATTGTAATAATGGAAGTACTCTTTTTTTACTGTCACGGGAAAGTACATTGAAAAAAGATTGTCGACATAGTTCATAAATAAGTTGATTGTATTATAATCAAAAAATGTAAAGAAAGGGATGGCGAACTGTACTTCTACGTCTCAGATTATTTTATAACTGAGAAGATAGTTGACTGACTGGCATACTTCAGGAAGATACCTGGACGTAGCCATTTACTCTCTTTTTATTTTCCGTTATGTTCCTCACGTTATTAACACGACCATCCTGGTATATAGTTCTTAGTAGGATGTGAATCCTGACAAATGTTGCCTTACCAACCCTCTTAGATACCAATTAAAACATCTTAATGTTATCATATTGTATTGTAGCTTTATAATATTTTTATAACAATCCATGGCTGAGCATTACATGCACGAATTGGAGTTCCGACTAAGTCTTGTTCAAGACTTTTATCTAATAGATTCAGTATATATTTTTAGACATAATATTTTATATAGAAAACACTGTGAACGAACATGGTGGATTTGTCAGGATTACAGTACAATTTATAAGTTCAAGGTAAGCCTCACTCGAACGTGCATATGACACGAATAAGTTCCTGTGAACTTAGGTTCGTTGGCTGATGTGCTTTGGAGGCGCCTCTTCTATGTAACGATGTAGTTCTTTGTGTAAATTCTGTATGCAGCGAAAATGAAAGCGGTCGATCTGTATATGCTTATCAATAGCCTTTGAAATTTAAAAGGCCCGATGGTTTACGCGTTAATTAGATGTAATTCAGCTCTATTAAAAGATTCCAATTAGGTAGGTTAGCAAGCTGCAATCTTAACTTGACCTGTATAAATTCTTATAGGGTAGTTGTTGATTAGTGAACAAATTGTTGCGAATTTTTAGGTAATAATGATCGTAGTCGAGCCTTTTACATTTTGCGGGTTATAGTAGTAAGGTATGTATTCGATTTTCTATTACGAATGTGTTGTATTAAAGTATTTTTCGATCAAGTTAATTCTTTCCTTTTTATCCTTTTCCGTGATGTAAGGATGTCTATCAGACATTTACGAAGAAGTGGTAAGGTTAGTTAAGGAATCAAATCAGTAGAGAGTAATTTCCGATGTCGAATATTCCTTTTTGTCAAAGCTTGCACAGCATTGGGACACAATAGGCTTACAAACAAAGAAAAAGGCACCAAGCAAGCCAAAGGATTTTTTTATAGTTGACGACACGACGGTCGAGTTCAACTATCTTTTCAACCAGATTAATGTAATAGGATCCAGTCATAACTACATATTTAAAAATTTAAACCGACGATAAAAGGAGGAGGTTTTCAATGTTGGATTTTTTCTAAAGATATATATATATATATAAAGATAATTATTTTTATTAAAAGGGGTAAAAATAATTAGAAAAAAAACAACCTATATTATATACCATAATAAGGGTGGGAAAATAGGTTATAAAATATATTCATTCACTGGTTTAAAATGTAGAAACACGTTTTTTGCAGATAATAAAAATAACCACCGGTAAAGATTATTTTATAGAAGATATTTAATCAAGTTCTTACAAAATTATACCCAAGTTATTTTGGGTCAATGCCATATTATTTATGTAGCAATGATATTGAGGATAGATAAATAAATAGATTTGATGATTGATTTCTATAAATTTAGATAATATCGGTACTTTGATCCTGGATTAGAAGGGGAAAATTATTTTTTATAAATGCTGCGCGTAATTGAGTTTAAAGATTTATTTTTTAACTTTTATTTTTTGGGCCCACAACGTTGTTTCTAGTAATGTGAAATTTACATTTTTAAATAAAAAGGATCTACAAACCTCTAAGACCCTAATAAAAAAATGTGATCTCGCCATAAAAAATATATCTGGGTGGGTTTAAAGGTTATATGTCTTTTCCGACATAAAACTTGGACTGGGCTCCTAAAACAAACACAGGTTGGGTTTGATTTGGTCTCGGAACATCTCTACAAAAATGTACTGACACTCAACGCTACTAAAACCAAATGTGTTACTTTTTCCCACCGCAGACCAGGTCAGCCAACTAGTTTTAATGTAATTGCGCATACTAACATATGTCTTTCCTCACCAAACAAGAGCTGCGATTGTCCCGTTATAGAAAGAGTACATAGCACAAAGTATCTGGGTATTATAATCGACCAGCATCTGTCTTATGAAAGTCAAATCAAAGCACTAACAGGTCCGTCCGAATATTAGTACCGAGTCCGAAAACTTATCGCTGTTTTCAAACAAATTAAACATGCTGCAGCGAATCAACAGATAAAAACGACCTATTTTGCGCTATGCCAATCTCTGATCTTATATTGTATACGGTCTTGGGGAGGTGCCGCTAAGTCGCATCTACTCCTTTTAGAGAGAGCACAGAGGGCTGTGCTAGAGGTAGCATTTTCCAAACCATATAGATACCCAACAACCGAGTTATATAACGAATTGAAAATCCTTTCGGTTAGGAAAATGTTTGTCCTGCAACAAATTCTTGAGCAACACAAAAGAACACCCAACTTTGACGTTACTAGCAAGAGACGCAAGAACAAAATCTTTGCAACAATAACGTGCAAAACCTCATTTGCTCACCATCACTCACCATTTTTAGGTCCCTTTCTATACAATAAATTAAGTAAAACGGTGTCTCTACAACAAAAAACTATGGCAGAATGTAAGCTTGCGGTCACACGATATTTAATTAACATAGATTACTCTCAGGTGGAGCTTTTACTTAATGTACAATCTTAACTGTTGGGCTATATGTATGTATGTATGCTATAGGTATTAATAAATATATGTATAAATAGATTTCATTAGTTTATATATTTTTGTTACTTGTTATGTATATAGTTTTGTTTTTCACTAGATTGTAGGTCCAGGTGACTATTTCAGCCTAAGAAAATGATGCGTGAAACGTCCAGGCTACTAGAGCAGCCTAGCTCCACCTATAGACTTTTCTTTCTCGGTTGAAATAAGTTTGAGTTGCCCAAAATTGTTACTAGATGGAGCTTAAATAAATTCTGCAACTATTCCGATCCAAGAAAACCGTAACTGGCAACAAAAACTTTGAAAAAAAAAATTGTTATCTTTGGACTTGTTTGTTTACATTGTGAGTGTCACGCGCGTGAGTTTTAGAATGCAATTATTATTGTTGTATTTGCCCTATTTACTTAGTGTTATATATCAAAGTAATCCTCAAGAATCATTCTATAAGATTGTTTACGATTAAACTTTGTCCGATAAAATAATAATTACGAAAAAAATTTTGTTCGACATCAATGACCATGTTATTGTTGCATGCCGGGTTGATAATCATGTGTGTGAAGTGATTCAGTGAATTTTATAGAAATAATTACTTTTAATGGAGACAACATTCATAAAACATATTTTAATTAACTCTTACGATCAAAATATAATGAAACAACCGAGATTTTTAGATTTGTTTGTTGGATTTCGCCGCCGGGCCACCACAGTAGTGACAGCAAGAGGAGGTTTGTCTTGTTTTTTTCTGGTAATTATTGAAAGGGAAGGTAGTGACTAATTGGTATCAATAAATAGCTTGTATCATCTAGTTTAATAATATATATGTATTTTTGGAAGAACTACAAATAAAACCTATGAAATCCAGGAAGAATGAAAAATTTTATGAATTTCAAGCTTCTTTTTATAATCTTCTTATTATATTTCTTTTTATAATGTTTATAATCGTGTTTTTGAAGTTATCCATGAATATTTTCAAGAAGTAATACTTGTAATCGAGACAAAATTAATAAAACTTAATTCAATAAACTCCTACAAACAATATATTATGAAACAACCGAGTATTTTAGATTAGTTTGTTGTGTTTCGCCGCCGAGTCACCACAGTTGCTACGCAAGAGGTGGTTTGTTTTGGTTTATTCTGGTAGTTATTGAAAGGAAAGGTAGTGATTAATTGGTATCAAAACATAGCTTGTATCATCTAGTTTAATAATATATATGCATTTTTAGGAAGAACTACAATTAAAACCAATGAAATCCATTCCAGAAAAAAATTATGAATTTTTAAGCTACTTTTTCAAGATTAGGATTTTTTTTGAGACCCTTATGATTCATTTAATACTTAAATCTATAAATTTATTGATTTCGTATAGTTTTAGCTTTTTTGTGGTATTTTTATTTTGAGCGTAGGTGTAGCAGTTAGGAAGATATGCCCATTTATGTAAAAAATGGGACGCGCTCGCGGCGCCAAAAACGTTTACGCGGCGACGTGAACGTTTGAACGGTGTGTAAGTTTCGCGGCTGGACGTTTGAGTGGCTAGGGTTAGCTGTCTTTGAAGGTTAGTATTTAGTTTAAGTTGATCAAGCTGTTGTTTTTCAATTGTAAGTGCTGTGAATGCCTATTATTTGCAAACATATCATAATATAGTCTGATGTAGTTGATTAAGTTAAGTTATATAGGTACTATGTGGCTTGCCTTGACTTATAAATAAAACGTTCTAAACGAGACAAATGTTAATGAAGTATTTTCAAACAAGTTCCCAATTCCAATTGCCAATTCCAAGGAGTTAGGTACCGAGGTTTTATAACACTGCACTCGTTACGTGCATTGTAAAAAAAACCTCTGTAATGCCACCATAGTATCTGTTCTTTGCTTATTGCAGCCCAGCCCAGTATTCGGGACCTTACAAACAAATTACATCACAATTGTTTATAAAATACATACATAATTTACGCGTCGTATTAAATTCATTTGTTGTTTATGCCTCGAGAGCCGACGTATAATTTCACTTATTAAGTCCGGCCAGAGCCGAGGCATATTAATACTAGTCGTGCCTTCGGGCTGGCTTGTGCCTTATCCTCGCTTTGATTTATACTTTTATTTATTTATAAATACCTACATTATTTATTTTTCGACTTTTACCGCATGAATCGTCTAAAGCAGACATTTTCACTGCTTTCTTTTCACACACAAACACAGATGATTACTTATCTCATTTTATGATGGGTTTATAAAATCTTGAAATGACTTGGCATTTTAAAAGGTCTCACCTGAAATGTAGCTTTGACATAATATAACTAAGTATACCTACTTGTACAGAATGAGAAATATAATTAAATAGAAACTCATATTAACAAGTTATTCGCCCCTTATTTACACGGCTGTTGCTAAAACAACCCATTCCAAGAGAGCCCTTGGGCGTTTAATGCCGGTGTATGAACAGCTCGCCGTATGAAACGACTAAACACCTGTGAACTCATTACTTTATCTAATAACAGCAAACCAGCACAAAAATGCATTCAACGCACATCCATTTTCGAGAATAAAAATCTACCGGCTGTGGTTTGAACCCACGACCTTCGGAATAAAAGTTGATTGTGCTCCCACTATGTTCTTAGCCAACACTGCTTGGTACGAGAAAAATATTACCTATTTAAAGCTAGGCTTCATCAAGCCACCAAGATGTGAAAAAATAGAACTTTATCTGTATGAAAGTTAATATCTGTATCTATACTTACATCAGATGACAAACATCCATACTATATCTTAAAATATTTAATACGTAATATAGCTTAGATTGTTGCGAGTATAATAATAGCTATACTTATTCGCTAAATAATAGAGGTTTGCAGATTATAATGAATAGGTACGCTCAGGTCTCTACTCAAGCAAGGGCACGATTATCGATATTTCTATCATAGCTTTATCTTCATTATTATATTATTCAATATCTTTTATACTTATTAAAAACATGAAATTACTAACCTGTAAACGTACCTAAGAGATCAAGATTATATTTTTGTTAATATAAGAAAGAAAAACTTTATTGTCAAATTGTGTGTCATTATATGTTATGTATATATAGGTACATAAGATCTCTCCTATGTAATATATACTTAAGATCTTAGAATGTACTTAACATAAGTCAACATTTTTATCCATTTCGGACATACAATAGAAGGTATTAATTACACTTTTATTTAAGTAACTTAACTTATTATCTATAAATAATCGAATCGATAAAGCCATTATGGGAGAATCAAGTCGAGTAGTGGGCATTATAATTAAATAAATATTTACGGACTAATCACACAGCATCACCTAACCCCAAACTAAGCAGAGCTTGTACCATTGCCGCTAGCTGACTGATAAACTACATAGATACATTTTTTGTAAATACACATATATGATACATAGAAAACACTCAGACCATAACCAGACATTGTAGATAGTACAATATCTGCCCCCCAGCATTGAACCCGCAACCTCCTGCATCTCAGGCGAACCTTCGCCCACCGAGCCACAGAGGTCGTCGACATTCTTTTAATAGAGAGAAAAAGAGAGTGCTCCTAAGAATTAAAACCGCAAGTCTGTAGGTATATGAAGTGATACCTTCTCATGGGAGGTGAACGGGTTTGTCACGACTACAGTGGCAGGTCTGGCTTCCGTTTTTCTCTCACCTCTCTCACTCTAAAACAGCCTTCGTATTTCAAGTTATCACTTCTGTCAAGCGTCCCAGAATGCGCTCGTTTTTTTTGGAGCCGCAGTAAAACCATTGAGCAATGACAAATTGGAGTATGTAACATATTGCCGCCAAGGCACCCCGCGGGTTGAATCTGAACCAATTTCGGGGCGCCGGCTCAAGGGCTCTCGAGGCCGCCGCAGCATCCGCCTCAACGGAGGGGGTTCCATTCTGTTTTTTATTATGATTTTTATAAGGTGAAACCTGGATTGTGACTTTTTGAAATTGGAAAAGAAACAATGAGTTCACTGATGGCTTTAGCATGTTTTTAAAGGAACATTTTGAAAAGAATAAACATTTTGTATTTAAAAATACGAAAGAAATGGATGTACGACTTGAAGGCTGTGGGCTCACGATGCATGCAGGCCGCTGCCAGACGAAATTACTGGAGATCTTTGTCCAGCAGTGGACATCCTCATCAGAAACATATTCATCAAGATGACAAATACTCATACTACTAGCCTAATTTTGATTAAAATCACAGAACAAGTATAGATCTAGATGCTAGATCTGTGATTGAAACCGAGCATAAAGTTCCAAACATACAGACAATAGGAATTGTGCCATTTTCTTCATCTTGCTGCCCTCGTCCCACAACAAATTATTCATAAATAATAAATTTGGTTCGATCAAATCCTAGGGATCTTAAGGTATCTATAGATAGCTAGGGATCATCTGACTAATTACGTGCGCACATTACGTGGCGCCGGCATACGACGTATTTGCTTCCGATTCCTTAACTTCAGGATAATTTATTTGGTAACCACAACTATGAAGCAAGTCAATTAGATATATAAATTATACGTTCCTAAAGTATTAACAGCTAAAAATGTCATAAAATTTCGTTAATACATAGGCATACAATTCATATTAATATTAAATGCGAAAGTAACTCTATCTGTCTAATCCTCTTTCACACGATAACTATTGAACTGATTTGAATAAAATTTGGTACAAATATTCTCTAGAGCCTAAGAAATGGCATAGGCTACTTTTACCGCGGTAAATCCATTATAACGCGGGTTACACCCAGTAAAAAAGAATTACAAGATTATTAAAACAGGTTTCTAAAATATTTACAGAAAAAATATTTTTACATTTCAGTACCTACCTAATTAAAAACTATTTCCTGTAGGGGAGCGGGGGGCTTGTTGTAACGGGGGCAAGTATTAACAGCTTAATTACTCAGCAGTTATCAAATATTTTGTGTTGGAATTTTCGCTAATCAAGTCCTTATATGGAGGCCTACGACGTGAACACAGTCAGTATCGTGCGGGAGTGCGCAGCGAGTCGCCCTGTGAAGGTGCTCCATTTTTGCCAGGTAACGTAAAAAACTAAAGTTCGTAAAGTTTGATTCTAGGTTACTGCACTGTTTTTTTGAAGTGAGTTTCAATTGATTTATGTAGTTATAATGTTAAGCTATCTTAAGTTAGTATTTTCTTTTGGATAAATTATACCATATTTTTTCCATAAACAAAAATGTTCAAAATATTGCCATGAGGCAAGTTGTAACGACATCTCGGGGCACGTTGTAACATGTTACAACTTGCCCTTTCATGTTTTCAACCGTAAGTGTGTACCTATGCTTGTCGTTATTTACATTTAAAATAGTTTTTTAAATACCTAAGTATACAATATCCTACAGCTGGGCAAAATTCCTACATATTGCAGTACTTTGTTTTTCTGTGTTTTAGGATGAGAAAATAACAAGCGAGTATCCCAAAGTTCGGCAAGCTGCAAATATATTTGACCTTTGTCATATGTCACTATATAGAACCATTAAGAAAAAAAAAAGGCCGAATCTCTTTCTGTTGGATACAGCAAACCAAGATTAGTATTCACGCCAGATGAAGAGGAGAAAATTTAGAGAACTAATAGAAATTAAGCGAAAATCAAAGTCTCTTAATATTAATAAAGAAACACTTGTTGCATCATTCGTTTGTAAGAAATTTGTTGTTATAATCAGTAAGTATCAAACGTTATATTAATGTGCGTAATTAAAATTATGTTTTATTCTGTTTACCAAACAATAAATGCCTGCCTGTTGTTTTAATTATGTTGTTACTATTTGCCCCACACCAGTTACAACTTGCCCCAAGAAAGGGGTATGTTGTAACAAGCGACTATGTTTGCAAAATAATTTTTTTTGAAGTAATCATTATGAAATCCAGCCTAATTATCATTCTTATGGATAAATGGATATTTTTCCTTTACTATAAAATAACTTCATTATTAGAATATTTGTTATCTTGACTTCCCCATTAAAAAAACAAAAAATTGTTACAACTAACCCCCCGCTCCCCTACCACCAGATCTTATCACTCACTCCGGTCATACACAATCATCTTTCACTCAGTCCATCCATAATTGTTTTAGCAATTAATACAAAATAAAAATTTGAATTAATTGATATTATCTTATTTTTGCGATAGGTCGTCGCCTGCTGTCATAAGCCACCTACAAAATACAGGGTGTTTCAAAATTGGTCTATAGAGCGGAAATGTTTTCAAAAGGAGTGTTTTTTTTTCATTTGGCGAAAAAAAAACTTTGCAGTATACATCTGTTAATACAGTTTCAGTGAGTGACGCCCTATAATTATTATTCTATTATTTTCATTGGTTACATTGAGAAGTCTCAATTAAAATAAAACCTATTCGGAGAACTTTATAGAGTTTGAAGGACATGTGACATCCACGAACCCGCACTAGGCCAGCGTGGTGAATTAAGGCCTAATCTCTCTCGTCAAGAGAGAAGTCCCTGTGTCCAAGCAGTGGGAACGTTAATAGGCTTGTGATGATGATGGGAGAACGTTCTCCCTAGCGGCATCATAAAATGTGTAGTAACGAAGCGACGCCCCGCCGCCGCAAGTCCTCCCCCAAACGTTATTTAAATCTAATAATTGTGCCGCCACCCGCAGACTTTTAATTCAAAAACACTTTTAAAAACTCAATTTGCAAAACTGAATTGTTATTTAATTTCGTGTAGTGTGCCACAAAAGTTTATCAACGACATTTAATTATAGTTATCAAGTTTATTTTTAAATTTGAACTCGTGGGGATTCAATTACCTATAGCGACAGTATAGTAAAAACCGTTTTTTTTTTATTTAATTTGTTTACTCACTACTATTATTTTGTACCATTTGCTACATCTGTCTTAAGTAATCTAAAACCAATAGTAGGTCATCCATTATACTCACTGCGGTTTGAGATATTTATATAGAAAGCGTCTACTGGTGTGAATGTAATTGAATATAGGTATTTCTTTATAATCAAAAAATATTAATACACTAAATAAGGGTTACATTTTTATGCAGAAATAGATTAAGATCCACCCGTATTAACAAATAAAAGGGAAGGTATAAAGGTTAAAATAGTTTAACATAAAAAGCGAGGTTAACATTTATTCAAAATCATTACAACTAAAATCGGAAACTCATTAGTAAAAAAATTTTTTTTAAATCTTTTATTTAAACGAGAAGGTTATACATACTTGCAGTAAAATCATAAGATAAACTTGTAAAGTCGATTCACAACAAAACTGTCTTATTTAATATTTTATACACTATAATTTATTTATTTAAAGGTACAATGAGACAGGAAGCGATTCACGCCTTGATCGCCATTAATATTGCCTTCGATAAATGTCACACAACACTCAAAGGTTAACTATACATCGAACTGTCCATTAATTTTAACCGCCAGCATTTAAAATAGTATACGTAGGTATAGGTATAATACCCAACCACCGAAAGACTTCCAATTAACAACAATTTATTTTATTCCCCCAATTACAAAGTTCGAAACAAATCACCGCTAAATATATACTATAGGGATTCTGTAAAACGTACCTACATATCTAGATAAATTATTTGTGCATAACTATAAGGGCTGGATTACACCCGCAATCGTGCAGTTCTCCGAGCCAACGTATAATTCTATCTCATAAATATCTGCAAATAATACATATTCGCGGTTTGATTGATGGAGTAGGCTTACTTCCCACAGAACGCGTCGCAACTATTTCAAAGGTCTCAAATTATTGTTATTATATTCGTGTGATCTAGTACTGTTTATACATGTAATATCTGTATGATAAATCATTAAAAAAGTGCGAAATTATGTGACTGTAGACTAGGGAAGACATAGCTTTGAACAATAACGCCCATTACACATTCTAGCATTTTCTTTAAACACGGTGCTTTAACGGTGATGGCAAACATCGTGAGGAAACCGGCATGTTCTGAGAACTTTAAAAGAGTTTGAAGGACATGTGACATTCACCAACCCGCACTTGGCCAGCGTGGTGAATTAAGGCCTAATCTCTCTCGTCAAGAGAGAAGTCCCTGTGTCCCAGCAGTGGGAACGTTAATAGGGTTGTGAAGATGATGATGACGCAATCTAGGTTTAGTTTTTATTTTCTGTTTGTATTGTTTCTATTTTTGGTGTGTAGGTATAATAAAGTGTTTTCTATCTATCTAGGTATCTATGTCTGTCTGCCTGTTGCACATTTAAGCAAGACACCGAGCGACGCAATTATATATATTAAATTTTGTACACAGAGCACGAGAAATTACATACTTTTTCAGGGTAAAAAGCTGCTATTTATATATATAGGTGTTATGTATATGATGTAGTGGAATGAATTGTCCCTGCGAATTTCGTAAATGGTGACTGCGACTCTCAACATTAATTAGATTGCTTATTTACGTCAATGTAAAAAAATAACAGCGTAGGACAAAAAGCTTGCTTTTTAGGTAGACATTCAAAATATAAATTAACATCTCCGGACTAATCACACAGCATCACCTAACCCCAAACTAAGCAGAGATTGTACTATGGGTGTTAGGTGACTGATATACTACATAGACACAGTAGTTAGGTAGTTTTTTTTTGTAAATACATACATATGATACATAGAAAACACCCATATATCAATACAAGATATATAATTATAAGCATAAGCAGCCACACAGACACTAAACTGAGTGAGATCTGGGAATGAGACTTCGGCGGAAGGTGTCAATAGAACAAATAATATTATAGAATTATTTATTAAGAGCCAGTATCATCCCCCTACTGGGCAAAGGCCTTCCCCCATTCTCTCCAGTTATCTCTTTCCACAGCCACCGTCATCCAGTCGTCGAGAAATCGGTCCAATTCGTTCCGGGCATTGCCACCGTCAATAGATACTACTACATATTTTTGGTTGGTCTTGGGCTGTCATGTAGTAGCACCAAAATTGTATCATTATCTGTCAAATGTATGGGAATACAACCTGTAAATTTACAGCAGATAAAATGGCAACTAATAGTAATGCTAATTAACACAAATTTACTATATTATTGAGTTTATTTATTCATTGGTGTCTAAATCTGTAACTACTGTATCGAAACACTCAAATCGACTACCTGGTACTGAACTGTTTAGAAGGTATTGACCGAGGGTATTATGAAATTTACTGTACCTATATAAATTAGCAAAGTCATAATACCTCATTTAGGTTAAAAATCGGGTTTAAACAAAAAAAATATCCACCAGAAGATATTTTGATACCTTAATAAAACAATACCTAACAATATTGATGTAATAAAAAAAAAACATAATTTTGATATTTTGTTGTAGCATATATATGTATATACTACACGAACCGATTTTTCTAGTCAGTTTTAATTAACTATATGTCGGCAGATTGAACGAATCACTTAAATGTTTGACCATAATGTGACCATTTGTTTTTATTCCACCATTTGACCCTACATACATTATATTGGTCTAACTATTTTATACTGACTTTAAAATATAAAATAGGTAGGTCTTTATTAATCGGTTCTATTCGCTTCTCAATTCAGTATAATGAAAGTTCCTAAAAAAAATGTTTATTTATTTTAAGTTGACATGTCTATGCCCTGTGCTGCTAAGAGAACAAACGTTTTGACTTTAACTTTGAATAGCTTCTCAATTTGTGTCCAAATAAAAAATGGAGAAGTTTTACAACCGATTTATGAATAAAAGATTCGAAAGTTTAATGCTTAAAATAATTACTCATAAAATTATTAAAGGTGCCATTTTAGTTTCGATAGTGCCTATAACTCGGTCATTATAAATTATAAAAATAATAAAGATGGAAAGAGGAGATTTTTCTTTTTAACAGTAGCCGATACACAGCGAAAATTGTTATGCATTAAAGAATGGTACGGTCCTATTTATAGCGGGTAATTATACGGAACATGCCATAATCACACACATAAATACTCACTAGCACGACCGAAGCGGCTTATTTCATAGGTACAATAAATCTAAATTTAAAATTTAAGAATACCACCTATTTTAATGCCCTAATTTCCTTAAAAGTAAAACACCTTAATATTTTGTAATGTGCACGCGATACGCGTTCATTTGATACCCCACTGGAGTATATTTGCAGATTTTCGGTTTTCCTTCCCCACTGTAACGTCCAGCGCCCTCGGCGTAAGCAGCGATGATACGTCCCAGCCCGCGTAACGCGAGCGGAGCGTGACAAACGCCGCGTTTTTTCCGTTAAAACTATTTATCACATAAATAGAACTAAACCTATTTCCAAACCAAAAATTTTAAACGGCTCAACAAATTTTCATGAAACATGTCTAAAAAATTAAAATCGCTCCACCAGTTCGGGAGCTATGATGTCCCAGACAGACAGACAGACACGTCAAACTTATAAGACCCATCTTTTTTGGTCGGGGGTTAAAATCGACAAACTAGATGTACAGTTTTTTTTTAAATTTAAATTACAGACTTTTACGTTAAAAATTATGTGCTCAGCTCGGTCTAACAGAAGAACTAAACAGCGTAGGTACCTATCTTTATGTAGATTGTAGAGGTCTCCCCTATTCGGATCTTGTCTTCATACTATGTCAACATCCATAATTATTTAGTATTTATGAAGTATGTAGCAAATATGTATTTTAATTAATATACATATATAAAATTTCATAATAATCGGTTAAGCCGTTTCGGAGGAGTACGGTAACTAACATTGTGACATGCAAATTTTATAGAATTAGATAATATTTATGAGTTCTTTTTTCACTTACAAATACCAATAGTATAAGTTTTAGCAGCAGGATCAATGCGGTCACAGCGTACCTACAGGGTTCAAACCTCCTTAGTACGCATACTTATGATTAGGTGAACTTAGCCAACACGGCTTTGTACACGGGCTCGGCTTCATAATATATTTCCATAATTAAATGATGATATTATATTTTACTCTCCACTGTCGAGGTCTGCAAAAAGTGATAATTGAAGGAACCTTTTTCCTAGATTGATCGGCCTCTGCTCAGGCCAGGATCTGCCTTTTATGTTATTTTATTATCACTTTAATTTAAGAATTATGGATTTGCGTCTGTAATAAAAAAATATATTGTTATTTTTTGTTTATAAATAATAATTTTACGTTTTTTAATATTTTCTGCTCAGAATGAGTATACACTAATTGACCTTGCAAGTTGAACCTAAACGCTGCATATCCGGCCGAACCCCACGCTGCGGGCAGTTTCTTAATTCCTCCATATTTATGCTAAAAACTTGTTCTTTTGCACTTCACTTAACCTGATCACAGTTTTTAGTTAATAATCTTTTATTGTAAGTTTGTAGTAACATGGCAGCGCCTAAATTTAAATAAAATTAAATTGTCATTATAATAGATCGATCGACTACTTGAATCTTGATTAGCTATGTGTTAAAGTTGATCTAAAGTAGTAAAACCATTTCATCCCCTAAAAAATGTACCCAAGAAAATACAGAAAAAAATGGGTAGTTAAAAACATGGGTAATTTTTTACCCATGTTTTAATGTCTTTATGAATACCTTAATAATTTGAATTGTTTCCATCTGACAATTATTAAAACCTAGGTACACAACTGTTAAAAACACATTAATTTGATAAGTAATATTGCAATAAAAAAAATGAGTAAAAAATTTTTTTAAGGTGCAAAATGATGCAGTCACAGCGGTTACCCATCAAAGTACTGACGAGGTGCAACCTTGCGTAACATTATTAAAATCACGTTTGTTGTATAGGAGTCCTTAAACATATATTTATTAATTTTGTGTTTTTAGTATTTATTGTTGTTATAGCGCAACCCAATACATCCCTCAAAATTTCAACTCTCTGTCTATCACGGTGGTTAAGATACAGCCTCTTGACAGACGAACAGACAGCCAGACAACAAAGTTATTACATTCCCGTGCTATTTTTTGTAGCGAACCCTTAAAAGACAAGTGCAATAAATGATTCTACAAACTTTCAGTTTTTACATAACTGCCATAAAAATCCACTCACATGACATGTCATTCAATATTACGAACCTATACTTAACAATAACTAACAATTAATTATTTGAATAGTGCAAACTCAATGGGGTTGCCTCATTGTGTGAACATCACGAGAATAGCGAATATTGCATACAGATTATTACTTTAATGCTTACATTAGATAATTGTAGCAATTTTTCATATTACCTGCACATTAAGGGACTATTAGATTCGCCTGCAAATTCTATGTATAAAACCACAAAACGTTAATAATATAATATTGCTGGTAAGTATTTCCTGGCGCGCATTCATGGTAATTTAAAAAAAAGAGTGGAGCTCAGTAAGGGCGCTACAATGTTACAGCTATATAGTTATTGGTTTAGCCAATATGATTAAAGACCGATTATTTTACTCACTCGAGAGTGTGGTTTTAAAATAGCCGTGTATTTTTAATATGCAGCAACGACTTTTGAGAAATATTATCTTAGTCTTGTTTTTAATTCATGGCCATATGCTGCCTCGTCTCGTGTTGTTTTTATTATTATAATAGACTAACAATTATTAAAATTTACTTTTTTTGTTTTTGTGTTTACAATGTATCTAGGTATTGTCATGTGGTATGTATGCAATGAACAACTTTTATCTTTATCTTTACGAGCAAAAAAGACAGAAAATAATGTTTTTTTTGCAAACAATGCTCTTGAGAACGATTGTAACAATTTTATGTGTTACACTTTAGAACATGTGTTACACCTATTATGTTACATTAAGGATTCCCATTAGGGATATGATCGGGTCACTTTTCTCAAAAACTATCTCTCGTAGAACGTTTAAACTCTGTAAATAAATAAATAAATAAATATCTCCGGGCAATCCACACAACAACATCTAGCCCCGGGGCATAGAATTATAAATTAGGGGTAAGCTCGAAGCTTGTTTTATGGACAACTCCTCAGGTATAAGGACGCGCTAAAACGGCACATGAAAAGGTGTGACATAGAGCCATCTCTATGGAAAATCAGGCCGAACAGCGACCAAAATGGAGAGCCTATGTGATTGAAAAGGTGCACAATTTTGAGTACAGACCGCGCGCCGAACTTGACTCAAGGCGCGATGAATTGAAAGACCGACCACCTGCGGCAATCAATTACAATTACATATGTTAACAATGTATTCACCAGTTGTTCGAGGGTACTTTCGAGGAAAATAGGCTATATAAGCCACATGCCGGTGCATCAAGGAATATAAGCTGTCGCCGTGATCGAAATCGGTCGGACACACACACACAGGGGTAACCACTATTACTGATATGCTCAATATATAGATATTTTACCAATATATGCACATTCCCAGACCAAGGAGAAAGTAATTGCAGAACAAACATTTGGCCCCTCGGAGGGAATCGAGCCCGCTACCTCCTGCGCCGTAAGCGGACCTTCGCCCACCGCGGCATTGAGGCAGTCAGTAAAATGATTATCAAAACAGCACGATATTTTTTAAAAATAAGGTGTGTGTGCGATTCACACACGATAGAAGTGAAACTTCAGTAAATCGACGAAAGAATAATAAGAAGAATAAAAAAAAGTGTGTGTGTGTCAGCTACGACGCACGATTGGAGTCTACTACTTATGAACTATAATTATGATATATATCGAATAGAAAAAAGGGTAAATGAACGCATCTGCTAAAATGTTAAGAGAAACAAACATATATCTGTAATTATTCGGATTATTTATATTACTTCAATAAAGCGTATTACATAAAGTATGTTACAAAATAATATAAATAAAATACAGCAATACCTCTTTGCGCGATACTTCGTAGTCTCAACTACGAAGTATAGCGCAAATAAATTTAAATAAAGCATTGTATTTGTGTCTCTTACATCATTTCCGTTTCATCTTTTTGCATCCGGTTTGAAATCACTACGATTCTATAGAAGTTTCACTTCAAAAACAACAGACTTCAAATGTACCAATTATCGATTATTGAAGATAAATCGTAAACTACTGGGATAATGCTTACAAAGTAAAAATAAAAACTATTTAAAATCACTTGCTCGCATAAATAACAAGGTAGCACTACCGTTGTCCCTAGAATACCGTATAAGCACCCCTGTTTATGTTCCCACTGCTGGGACACAGGGTCTTCCTTTTTGATATTAGGCCTTCACCATGCTGGCCAAGTTCGGGTTGGTGAATGTCACATGTCGCCAAAACTCTTCAAAGTTCTCAGAACATGCCAGTTTTCTCACGATGTTTGCTTTCACCGTCAGAACACCATACAATAGAATAGAAAATTCTTTATTACACACACCAATGAACATAAATACAAAATTATAAATAGTATGGTTGAGGTCTTATTGCTAAAACAATTTCTAACCTTTGTACAACTTTTGTATGGAAAAAATATAAGTCAGGAAGTTATACATACTAGGTACATGCTAAAAAAACTTTTTTGTGATGTGTGTTAAAAAAAATAACATTTTACAATACCTATTATAACTGTTAATCTACCTACTGTATTCCAATTTATTGTGCACATGGCTCTAACAATGCGATCTGTAGCTCCACCACGAGTTGCCACTAACGACTGTTGGAGATGACAGTATGTTGTCATCCCATGCATTTGACAGATTTTTAACAACTCAAATTTTATCTTTATCTGTCTAATGTATGGGATAACAACACGTTGTGATCTGCAACAGTCGTAAGTGGCAACTCTTGGTAGGGCTTCTCGTCAGCGGCAGTCATTGTCGGGTTGCCGCTTGATGCCACGGAAGTGTCAAAGACCTGTCAAATAGTGAATCGCATATCGGATGTGCTGTGATAATTATATTAGTGGACAGCCCTTTCATTCTATTATAGTAATGAGTGCTCGTTATAATGTGACGATCGTGGTTTTGAAACTAATAGGTAATTTATTGTTGTGTTGGACAGATATGAATGATCCCTGAACAAATTTAGTTAAGTATTTGCACTGTAGCCTTTTGTTTACATCTCACAAGTTATTTTCTACAGCATTTAATTCCCGTTAAATTATTTCTTATTTTTTTTATTTTCACTATTTTGATATTAACCCATAATGTTTTAACCTAAACTATAAATTAAATTTTCTCATTAAACTATTTTTTTCAGATACAGATAGAGAAAAAATCTACTATGAACTTATTTATACAAATGAGGTCAATAATTTATGAGTAAAACAGAATGGTGAATGATGAACATAAAAAATGGAACGGCTATTAAAATACTAGAGAAAATACATTTTGAATGTAAACTGCTACAGTCAGTATTTTAAAAAGCCGTGTTGGCTAAGTGGGAGGACAATCGACTTTAATTCCGAAGATCGTGGGTTCAAACCCCGCCACGCACCTCTGGATTTTTCTTCTTGAGAAATTTATGTGCTCTTTAAACACGTGCTTTAATGGTGAAGGAAACATCGTGAGGAAACCGGCATGTTCTGAGAACTTTAAACAGTTTGAAGGACACGTGACATTCACCAACCCGCACTTGGCCAGCGCAGCGTGGTGAATTAAGGCCTAATCCCTCTCGTCAAGAGAGAAGTCCCTGTGTCCCAGCAGTGGGAACGTTAATAGGGTAATGAACCAGTATTTGAGACCTATCATTATACAATACAATACAAAACACTTTATTGCACACACAGGGAAACAAAATACAACAACACGTAGGAAACAAAATGTACAATGGGCGGCCTTATCGCTAAAAAGCGATCTCTTCCAGGCAACCTTTGGATGGAAAAATAACTTTAATAAGATAATTAGTAGGCAGGGGTGTACAATATTAAATAAAATAATTTAGATTATAATCTATTATTATATGCCATTTGTTTAAATTAAATACTGTTATAAGCCTAAATGTTAATTTATATATACTCTGAAATATTATAAGGTTTTTAAATTATCAGTTGCTTTAAAATATGCACGATAATTGATCTCCCATCACTAGGTGGTCTGCATGCTTAGTATTAAAACGACGGCTATTGTTTGTACTATTTAGAAGTTCAGGACTTCATGGGCGTAAGCTTACTGACAGCTGTCAGGAACGCAATCTGATAGCGGCCAGACTATACAATGAACTATTCCATTATATTATAATAACTAAGCAAAATTATTGGATACTTTTTTTGTTTCTCGACGTTTACACAGATTCGCATATTTTTTCATGTAGATTTTCAATACTTGTAAGTACTCTCGTTAATCATGTTTGACTACAGCCTTTATTGAGCCACGTTGGCTAAGTGGGTCCTGCTGGGATACAGAGACTTCTCCCTTGGCGAGAGAGATTAGGCCTTAATTCATCACGCTGGCCAAGTGCGGGTTGGTGAATGTCACTTGTCCTTCAAACTCTTTATAGTTATCTTAACATGCCGGTTGCCTCACGATGTTTGCCTTGCCTCCACCGTTAAAGCGCGTGTGTTATAAATCCAGAGGTGCGTGGCGTGGCTTGAGCCCACGACCTTCAGAATGAAAGAAGAGTGTGCCCACTTAGCCAACACAGCTTTTCTTTAATAGGTACACAGTATCTTGTAAATGACGTCGTGAACCTAGGTTTGCCTAGCTAGGTTCAGCACACAGACTAAGTGGAACGACCCCGAAGCCTCCGTCCGCTGCAGATCGTGAGAAAGTAATATTAAACATATCAATTTGTGAATCAACTCCTTTCTCGTGATCCTGAACAGTTTATTAGATGGCTATATAAAGGTCTGGAGCCATATTTATTGAAATTACTTACAATTTGATTGTGGGGTAATACCGGGGATCGACGGTAGCTGGTAACCTTAAAATTAAACCGGACTGAATTAGACGTTTTTATATGTAGAAGATTTGCATGAGTAATGCAGGGCTGTTGGAAACTCGTGATCCGCTCTTGTTTATTTTCTTTACACATTGTAAAGATGCGAATGTTGTGGCGTTTTGTTTGAAAGACATTTTAGTTTTAGTGTGGGCGTGTGTTTTTATTGTTAATGTCTATGTGCCTACTTAATAGTTTAATTAACGACAGGATGACCAAGAGTAAGCAAATAGAATTTTAACAAGATGTTATAGGTATTTATCATCATCATCACCCTATTAACGTTCCCACAGCTGGGACACAGGGACTTCTCTCTTGACGAGAGAGATTAGGCCTTTATAAAACTTTATAAGTATTAATAATTAAATATTTCCGGACAATTCACACAACAACATCTAGCAGTGTGGTAAGCTCTAAGCTTGTGTTACGGGTACTAGATCTGTCAGGGTATAGACATCTGATATACCTAATATAATAGACATACGTATACAGATATTTTTTTAAGTATACATATTAAACACCCAGACCAAGGAGGAGGTTTTGGAGGTTTTGTCTGTTCACGTCCGTAAGTGGTAACCCTCTGAATCCTTACACGTGACCTCCGGGTGGTGCTTAGAACAGTCTCTGGTGGTAGGCTTCGGGCGCGGCTTGTCACCACCCTCCGGGCTGGGCCAGTGCGTGAAGCGATTTTTTCGTGTTTTGTAATGTGGCCCGGAGAAGCCACCTTCTAGGTCTTCATGTCCCAAGGCTTATCGATCATAAAACAAAAAAAAAAAGAAAAAAAAAGGAGAAAGTGCTTGCAGAACATACAAAAACTTGACCACTGGGCGAAAATCGAAACTCTTGGAAGCAGGCCACACCGCGCCCATTGAGGCAGTACTCTTGGAAGCAGGCCATGGCACACCGCGCCCACTGAGGCAGTCGGGTAAAGATAGTATGAGATGAACTCGTACTTAACAGCTTACTCCAGAAATGTCCTGAGAGTTTTGAGTATATCAAAATTTCCCCTCTCCATCTATCATGGCACTTGAGATACGGACGTAGTGACAGACCGACAGACAGACAGACGGCAGAAGTTGGTAGGTAAGGTATAGGTACCAAACAAAAAATAAAAAATAAAAAATTAGAAAGTATCTGGAGAACCCGTTAGTTATTTTTTTTATCTTTTTCTTGCATAAACCCCAAATTTTTTATCGGTTTTCTGAGATGTGTAATCTCCTTACTTATTATGGTGTTAAATAGAGTAGATAATAATTACCTAATACAGTTTGTTTTGTTTTTTTCATTTTACATTACAAAGTTTTAGAACTTGCTAGTCTCATGAACTACTGGTCCGATTTATTTTTAGAAAATACGTTGTTCCCGCGAGTAAATCCAAACCGTGGCGTTTAAAGCTATAATCTTATTTAACAAGTTTGAGTTAACGTAAATAAAACAACTTATAAACTTTACTCCCAGTTTCTAACAATTATATTTTATTTATGTTTTGTATACACAGAAATATATTTATTTCTATTTTTAACCCCCGACCAAAACAGAGGGGTGTTGTGTTAGCTCCCATAGCTCCCGAACGTTCAATTGTGTTTTATTTTGTATCAAAAGCCTACATTTGCCCCAGTGTTCTTAGCTATCATCAACATCATGATGATGAAAATCGGTTAGGCCGTTCAAAAGTTATGGGGGGTGAAGAAGATGAACCGAATATCTGCAAATATACTCGAGTGGGGTCTCAAATGAAAGCGCATCTCGTGCACATTACAAAGTAATTAAAACTTAAATTTATTTTTTAATTTAAAGGCAACTAAGGCTTAGAGTCGGCTTTTTTATTAGAAATTTAGATTATTTCAAACAGAATTCCTCTCGGATACCTTCTCGTTCCTTCATTAGAAATGGTCTATATCAATTGACATGTTCGTTATTTCAACGAAGGAGTGTATAAAAATTAAGTTGCTCGATTTAAATACCGACGAACACTGTGAAACTAAATGAACAAACGGAAATGCGTTCTTAACCTCCGGTTATGCGGCCGCCAGCTCGGGCTCTAAAAACTGGAAATGTGTCCAACCACCATATTTCCGAGTCCTGACATCATATTTCGTTGTGAGCAGTATGTAAATTTGTATTTCTTCATCACTACATTTATTATGATTATGAAAAGTCCCCAGTATATTTTATTTTATTTATGTTGGGTTCGTTTGAATATCTCAATAAATATTGAACGGTTTTCATGAGATATTCAGTAGGTACACCTAATTGATAGAATTATTCAAGGATTAGTTTTAAATATAAATTTTACATTAAAAAAAACGTTTTCGGTCATGTAAGAAGTCAAACACCCATCTTTTGCGTCGGGTGTTAAAAATAAATGTATCTTAATTACTTATTATAACTTGCAAGGGCTTGCAAATACAAGACTTATGTATAAGATCGTTTTTTTTTGTTCTGTTATTTGCAATTAGTCTTTAGTCTATAAGCAGATGTGATGTTTTATGTGATAAGATAAAAATTCTTTATTGCACACAAAATTAAAACAAAAAACAATACGAAAGCAAAGGGAAATATAAGCACTTAAGACCATGCGACATATCGCAAATATTTAAGTAAGAATAAGGTAGGTACTATTTGGTGATGTCTATATAAATGAAGTTTATATAAAACCTTTATCTAATAATTAGGTAGGTCAAACAAAAAAGACTTTTATTTTTAAGAAAATTAAGTTCTTGATTTTTTCTTCAGATAGCTTATAAACTATGTAATAAAGAATTACAGAATATGTACTATCTTACCCAACGTTGCGAAAAGGTGTGCATATTTTTTTCCCTTGGGAAAGAACTAATTATTATATGTGTATTTCCCTATACATAAATATCTTTTACACTATAACATAATATTGCTTTACAACTCTTGTAAAGCCGTTACGTTTAACCCCGAGAATATTACACAACAATATAATATTGCTTCACAACTATTGTAAAGCAACGTTTAACGTCGAGAATTCGATCTCGTCTGCAACGACTTGTACGTACGAGCACCGCAATTAATCATTCTGATAGCCCGATGAAGGAAGGAAGTCCGCTACATTTATATTTTGTGTGACAAAATACCTAGCGGTTTGATCCGGACATAAAAACTCAAACTGCCGGAGCTAGGGCTGGGCTGTAGCTAATACTTACAGTGATATCGATATAATTGAATTTGGTCGCTGAAAACCAGTGCGCGGCGCTTGCATCAGCTACAGTTAGTAACAATATCAGCTAAAGTAACTATGTATGCTGAGCCTTCGGCTTTATTGTGCCCATTTTTTTGTTTTTATTCTTTACGAGATGTCCAAAAATTCGTAGGTTTAAACGCTAAAAGAGCGAGATATATTTTTCTGTAAGTTTTTTGTTCAAAGATATAATGTTCCTTTACTATTTTGAATTTGTAAGTAAATAACATTACTTTTGATTCCGTCATTTCATATTTAAAAAATATTATGTTTTGTTTACCTATTCTTCTAAACCCCTAATAGGGCATTATGTACAAAACTCAAATAAAAAATAAAAAAAAAAACGAATACAAAGGAATCGCCTACTTTTGGTACCTACTTATATTCCTGCGTATAAATAAATGTATAATTGTCAAGTTTGACCTCATCTCTCCGGTCTCTCTCTCATCTCTCCCGTCTGTCCTCAAATGGTCACCGTGGGAGGACAGGCCCGGCATAGGAACATTCACTAGATAATAGGCAGGGTCTTTTTCGGCTTTAACACCTTATATTGCACTCGCCAATCCGTTTGCCAAAGGTTGGAAATTCAACTATGTCGAGCAAAGGACGACCGCGTCTAACGTAATCCACTCTCCGTAACCCCACGTAGAACATCGACATAAAGGCACTACCCCATCACTACCCTCACATTCGAGCCTCCCGTGGCCGCTTATCGGGCCCGTTTTACATTTTTATTGCAAGCGGATACGCGGGCGGCACTACGTTATTGTTTCTCCTGCAATTATTGTTTAGAGAAGTGCCCGACGATTGTGATGCGACTTTTTGTGGAGCCCGAGCATGCGAAGGAGCTACCAGGGGTGGCTTGCGGAAGTACGCAATTTTAAACATATTAGCCTTTACAGCTTTTAGATTTAGATTCTGTAAAGTAGAGGACGACCTCTGTGGCTCGGTGCGCGAAAGTCCGCCTGATTCCCCCCAGAAGACCAGATATTATACGATCTACAATTTCTGGTTTCGGGTCTGGGTGTTTTTGTATGTATTATATGTTTGTATTTACATAAAAATGTATCTATGTTGTATATCAGTCATCTAACACCAAGCTCTGCTTAGTCTGGGGTTAGATGAAGCCGTGTTATTAGTCCGGAAATATTTATTTATTTATTTATACAAACGATCAGCAATGACAAGTTGAGCCTGTAGACGGGTTGCTCTTAAGACGAAGCCCCATATGATTTATCTCAGAGAGTACTAGTCCGATTTCAATAATTCTTTCATTGTTAGATAGCTCACTTATCGAGGAAGGCTACAGGCTATTTTACCGCGGGAAAATTCATAAAACACCGGCAACGCCGTGGGGTGAATTACTAGTCGTTTTAATTGGTTGGATCATTTCAATGCTTTGTTTTAATTATTACTACCTAACCAGCCTCAGCTTTGATAAGTTTGAAATTATTAAGGCTATAAAAAAAAATGATACAGTGCATTTGTTGTGCAGATTCGCGTACAGTCATAATCAGTTACGATTTTTACTCCATTACTTTGATGCTCAATATCTTTGTATTTTTTTATGAAATTGTTAAGGGAATAATGTGTCCAGTATTTTTGGACGAGGTAGGTACATATTACTCAAAGAGCGCAAAGGCTAAGGCGCCGCCGAAGAGCACCAAAGGAATAGCTTTCAACGGCATCAATGCTAATGAAGACGTGTCTAGTGATGTTCTTATACCATTTTCTGTATGTAGTCGTCTTGACTATAAAAAGATCTAGATTTTCAACTTGTATCGATACTATTAAGCTATTTAGATTGTATTTCTCTACGATATTTAATAAAAACAAGACGAATCACACACTCGACATTCCGAAGGTCATGGGTTCAAACCTCAACGCGCACCTCTCCATTTTTCTTCTAGAAAAAAGCATGTGCGCTTAGGCAAACATTGTGAGGAAACCGGCATGTTCTGAGAACTTTGAAGAGTTATAAACACATGTGACATTCACCAACCCGTACTTGGCCAGCATGGTGAATTAAGATAAGATAATCATTTATTTTCATAGAACATAGGTGACGTTTAAGTCTCATCTAAGTATATAAATAAAAATAAGTTGGGCTATGTTTTTGTCTGAATGTAAGCGTACAAATATAAAAAAAAACAGAATAAATTAAATAATGAAACATAACAAGGTAAATATTAATAAATTAATGCAATTACAATAATTAAGTGTCAAATTTATCAGTAAGAGATTCTTCAAGAGTATAATAAGCTTTATCAGTCAGTAATTGTTTCACTTTTTGTAAAAATATATAGACTATCAATCCATATATATATAAATCTCGTGTCACAATGTTTGTCCTCAATGGACTCCTAAACCACTTAACCGATTATAATAAAATTCGCACACCATGTGCAGTTCGATCCAACTTGAGAGATAGGATAGTTTAAATCTCAAATTATAGTCGCAATTTTAATTTATTGCTAATTATTTGTCTGTTATTATCTACAGGTTAACAAAATCATCATCATCAACATCTTTTTATAGGTGATGTCTGAGTTGTCTGAGATGTATGAGTGGTGATGTGTGATGTGTGTCTATGATTTTTCTTGATAAGCTTATTATAACATGCCGGTTTCCTCACAATGTTTGCCTTTACCGTTAATTCACATGTTCAAAGCGCACATGCTTTTCAAGAAAAATCATAAAATAAATATACGTGGTGGTAATATACTCTTTGAGCTATTGTCTATGTCTCGAAAGTTCAATATTCAACATCGTTTTAAATCATTTTTTGCTGACATTAATTTTAAGTATTTAATTATTATTTTTTCATTTTTATTTTTTGTTAAAAGCGTCCGTGAAAAAGCGGAGTTTATTCATTTCCATATAAATAAAAATGAATTGTTGTTCGTTAGTCTGATTAAAACTCGAGAACGGCTGGGATGATGGAGCTGATTTTGGTTTTTAAATATTTGTCGTAGTCCAGGGTAGGTCTAAACGGTGAGCAAATAAGGAAAAATTGCCGGGAACTTTTTTTACCCGTGCGACGCCGGGGTGGGCCGCTAGTTTCTTATAAATTTTTCATTAAACATTATGACAAACGCTTATCTGATATCATACATTATATTAGTAAAAAGCGGTTATTTAATTATCACGAACAGACGTCGCAATTTTAATTATGCTATCCAATAATTACGTAGTCTTACAATTATTGGTTGATTATATAAATCCCCAGGTAGTCTGGCGTGCTTCCACCGGATATTGCGACAGACAGACAGATACAACCTGGCCTTTATTAATCTATTGTCTCCTCATTTCTGCGATGCGACGTATGAATCTTGAAATTCCATTTGTTGGAGGTCCTAATTTTTTCAGTACACTTGCTTTTCAAGCAACTGCCTTTCCCGTGCTGTATGGATTTTCCCGCAGAAATAACAAAAAAATCCCATAGCCTTGAAAGTGAAATATTTTTTTCAAATCAGACCAGTAGGATAAATAATATACTTTACTTCAGGTAGTTCCTGATATTAGCGCATTCAAACAAACAAACTCTTCAGCTTTTTGATATGTGTGTAACGAACCTTAAAGTTCCATATATATAAGGTGTTTTATGGTTATCGTCTGGAGTAAATCTAGCAACCAGAGAAATAAAAAAAAACTGTTAGAATATTGAAAAAGTATTAATTGGTTGATTCAAACGAAATAAACTTTAAACATCGCAAATAAGCAACAACGCATTTAATGTTTGATTCAAATAAATATACACACAAATAAATATACAGTACACAAATGTGTATCTGTGAGGTGAAACCTGGAAAATCAACAATCTTTCCCCAGTAAACCTAGGTGTTCTCATGACGTTGACCTAGGATAAAATAACTAAAAAGGTGGATCGATTAGATAAATTTTTTGTATTCTAATATAATCAAATCAATTTTTAATGATTTTAAGATAGGTTCAAACCTGCGCCGAGCACCTCTGGATTTTTCTTCTTGTGAAATGTTTGTGCGCTTTGAAACTTTAAGAAACCAGGATGTTCTGAGAACTTTGAAGAGTTTGAAGAACATGTGTCATTCACAAACCCGCACTTGGCCAGCGTGATGTATTAAGGCCCTTTCTCCTTAGAAGAAAAACCGTGTTGGCTAAGTGGGAGGACACTCGACTTTCATTCCGAAGGTCGTGGGTTCAAACCCAGCCACGCACCTCTGGATTTTTCTTCTTGAGAGATTTATGTGCGCTTTAAACACGTGCTTTAACGGTGAAGGCAAACATCGTGAGGAAACCGGCATGCTCTGAGAACTTTAAAAGAGTTTGAAGGACATGTGACATTCACCAACCCGCACTTGGCCAGCGTGGTGAATTAAGGCCTAATCTCTCTCGTCATGAGAGAAGTCCCTGTGTTCCAGCAATGGGACCGTATTCTGAATAAAATAAAATGAAAATGAATAATGTTTATTTAACCCTTATACTCGACTGTCACTTAACATGCCATAGACCCGTAAACTCGCGCGCTATCATGGCGGCGCGGCCTCATATTTGCCGACTTTTACAAGAATGACAATAAAACTGAAACTAGTTGGAAATTTTATTTGAAACAAAAAGTAAACTATTCTATGATAATACAGCTCTAAATTTTAACTGAATTTTATATGACTTATTGTCTCATACACTTTCAATTTCTATCTAAAAATGTACAATTAGAAAAATAAGACATGTTCATGTAAAACTAAATATTTTAGGAATATTAGGAAACTTTGGAAACATGAGGTATGCCTATTGTAATCTTGAATATATGTCTAAAAACCTATGTATCAAGTTTTATTCTTGTAAACAACATTATAAGTTCTAAAATCCTTAGAAAAAACAGGCTCTTTTCTGAGAGTTAGATAGTTACTCACAATTTGTAATAATAAGTAATCTATGATCATAGGTCCAAAAGAAGAAAAAACTAGTTACATTTGAAGGAAATATATTTATTTAATTGAAACACATACCAACTGATAAAAATATTCAACAGAAAAGAGTAAATGAGGTAATAATGAAAAAGGCATCCATCTTTCACCTGCTTTTTCTTTTTCCATAAACTCATACAGCAGAGGTCTTTTAGGTGAAATAAAACAAGGCATACTGTAGCAGAATAATTGTTTTTTCTCTGATACATTTATTTATGATATAAAACAAACACATAATAGAAGAAATTCATCTTCAAAGTCATTACTAATTTGTATGCAAAACACGGAGTCAAATAGTGATGTACCATGTTATCGATAAATCACGTGCATGTGACGAATCATGGTACCAAATCTAATAGATCGAAAAATAATCATGAAAGAGATATAAATACATGAAAGGTCTTACGGTAAAACATGGATACAAAGAAATCGTTTTTTTATCGATAACATAAAAAAATACGGAACTGATTTTTTATCAACTTTTTCTGTGTACCTACTGATTTACCTCTTACGACCTTTTATGAACTTGAATCATAAAATTTATTGACAAAGCTGTTATAAATAAAAAACTGCAACATTGAATCCACATTACAATACCAAAACCAGTGCAAGAAAAAAAACTACTACATGAATGAACAATAAAATGAACCAAAACCAAAGCAAATAATATCAAAACCGAAAATACCAATACCAAAACCAAAATACCAAAACCAATGTAGAAAAAAAAACAACATATAAAACTACATTGAAAAAAAAAAAAAGCTAGTTTTTTAACATAACATATTTTTAACCTCAACCAAGTACTAGAAGCAGAGCAATATAAAACAACCACACCGATTTTTTTTACTCACGCATCAAGTATGTGTTATGTTTTATACCTGGAAAATTATAATATGGTATTAGGTAAATTTGTAGTGGTGAGATACGATTACGCTCTATCTCTCTATCTCAAACATTTCTTTCTCTCATTGTCGGTCATACTTCTCACAACACAACAGCAACAGTGTGTCAAATAGACGAAGAAATAATGAAGGACTAAGGAGTAGTATGGAATTGTTCAAAACAGAAATCCAAGCAGAGCGATACCTTACACTGTGGACATTCGTAAGCAGTCCTGCTGCCTCTGCGCCCATTTGCAGTGCACCAAAAGCATTGTCGACGTCCCAAGTTGGAAGAATGCCGGACTGCTGCGCGCATCTCAGCGGTAATGGGTATACGCCGTATAAAGTGCCGCTCTGTAAGACGTTCTGCAGGGAATTGGGGATAGGATATTCGAGGACGAGGAATAGAATTTTGTGGATTCCGCAATGGAACGTTACTACGATGGCAGTCGATGATGGATTGGATGAGGGCTAAACGAAATGTCAAGGAACTTATTTTGGTGTTGCTGGATTTCTCTAGCAAAATTCTTGCATTTTGTATTGTTATATTAAGGAGGCGTTTAAAAAGTTTTCTAGTCCATTTGACACATTGTTTTCTTTCGACTAAATAGGGTTCAAGCATTTGATCTAAACGATCAACTCCACCCATCCCGTGATTGTAGTCTTCGATCAGTTGAAGTTTAAAATGGGAAGGTCGTCCTGGTCTAGTTTCTTTATGTACCTGGGTCACGCCATGGAAGGTGGATAAACAGGTTAGCCGTTTACGGTCTTGGAGAGCCACAACCATGACATCTCCAGATTGTCTCGCTACAAACTCGCCTTCAACCAACGGGGTCCTCTGTATGACGGCAGGCACCTTTCGACGGGATGGCCGAAGTGTTCCGACACAATCAATTCGCCTGCATTTGAGGTACCTCGCAAGCATCGGGGAGTTGAACCAATTGTCCATATATAGTACGTGACCCAAATTTAAAAGAGGCTGGACCAGTTTGATTACTGTCGAAACACTCGAGGGAAGTGTGGAGTTGGTCGTCCGGCGGCCTACATAGATGAAAAATGACCATAAATAGCCAGTCGCGGATTCACACAGTTGGTATGATTTTATTCCGAATCGAGCTGATTTTGTTTTTATGTATTGCTTGAAACCAAGCGGACCCTTCCAAAGAGTCAATGACTCGTCAATACAAATGTCCTGACTTAGCCTGTAATTTTGTTGAAATTTTGCATTGAGTTGGTCTATAACTGGTCCCATAGGGTACAAAATGTTGTCAGGGTTATCTGCATCTCGCGACCCATTGGCTAGATGGAAGGCTCTATTTACATTCCAGTACCTGTCTTCAGAAAACATGGACCGGAATATTTCTGTGCGCAAAATTGCATGCTTAGAGAAGCAACTTTTTATGGTGGGCATTTTATGAATGCCCAACATCATCCAAAACGCAAACAGCATCAACAATTCGTGTACATTTGTTTCATACCAATCTCGACAAAACTTCGCGCTCTGAACCCCCTGGGCATATCGATTTGTTTCGCTCACTATATGGGACAATAAAGAATCATCCCAATAGGAGCGAAACGCATCGTATGCGTTCTCAAATACTCTAGAAGGCCCAGAGGATTCAGGTAGAAAGGTTTCTTTCTGTCCACTCCACTCATCCATCGACATCCATACAAAATCCTCACTATCACCCCCAAAGTTATCAACATTCTCCACATCACTCGCATCCTCTTCAACCTCAACATTCATCGGTCTCCTTGCAGCCCTTGCACGCATCGTGCTTTCTCTTCCAGTACGCACAGCATTCACTCTGTCTATTTCTTCTCGCAATGGCGCAGGGAGCTCTTCGTTAGAAGCAAAACGCTCAACCAAAGGGTCACTGCGCGACCAAGCAGTACGTCCTCCCACTTCACGTCTCTCACCACTACTTACACCTCGTCCTCGACCTCTACTTCGCCCGGTACGCCCGCCCCTATTATTTCGGTATGTTCTGCCGCGCCCTCTGCCACTGATACCGACGTTGGCTCTTCGAATAGGCGCATCACCAGCTTCAGGCTGCGGCGACAAACTGTGAGAAGTACTGGGCTGCGGCGACCCACTGCGGGGAGTACTGTAAATATGAAGTATAATAAATATATCTTCACTGCACTAAACATTGTTAAAATACTAAAGTTACTACTTACATAGGGCTAATTGACCGTAAAACTGCCATGTGGGCCTGCTCCGATTCAGATTCCTCATCATCACTGTCACTGGCCCTGTGTACAATAATAAAAACATTGTATAAAAGCTATCTACATACAAATTTAATCAAAATCGGTCATGATAACAAACATAATACACACACTCACCCTCACACACAAACTTTCGCATTATCAACATAGCAATACTTACATAACGCCCGCGCCGGGTTCTGACATCGCCATGGGTGCTAGGGAGCCATCATCTTGCACCAAAAATATTTGCGATTGAGGTTGTAGCTGAAATAATACAAAATGACTGTAAGAAAAAAAAACCCTTTTTTATGTATACATATGACACAAATATAATATAAAATATATATTATACAATATTTGTGACTAACATGCAGACTGTCCAACTCGGTCGCCAGGTCCTCGTATCTATTTTCCTCGATCTCCTCAACAACACCGTCATCCGAATCAGGTTCATCGTCGTTTAGGACATCCAAAAAGTCATCAGGCACGCTCGATCGTCCTGGATTCCACATCTAAAAATAAAAAAATGATGAATAAAAAAACATTTATTTCAAGTAACACAGACTCATAAATAAAGCACTTATATGTACCTTCATAACAATTTTTTGTTTATGTAAATATAGTTATTCAATTTTTTTTCTATCAATATTTGATAATTATTCGATACACGATAATTTTCGTTACTTATAAGATGTCAATAATTTTATCGACATCAGTCACATCGACATTACGATGAAAACACTACGTCGAGAGAGAAACATAATAAAAATGGCGGCCCAAAAGGTCACAAATTTTGCAGCTTTGTAAAGTTATTGCAGTCATTTACGAAAATTTTAACGTTTTCTAACTGAAATATATGCAAAACACGATAAAACGATTATTTTCTGGAGTATTTGTGCACACGAATCACTATCAAAGGGTTCTTTTAGTAAAAATATCAGCGTTCGAAGTATACAGAACACAGAAAAGTTTCATACCAGTTGGTAGAAAATGATAAAAATAACGTAATTACTGCATGTTATGTTCAATTTATGGTAAAATTACTTACGTAAAAGATCAATAAGTATTCCTTATTTACATTTATCACAAAGTTCACTCACCTTTATCACGAAAACTTTTATTTTTGTAAACACAAATAACACGCCATTAGTCGTAAAGAGCACTGAGTTCAAAATGCCAGTGCTTTATGCCAAAGACAAAAAGCAACAAGTATTATACGTCAAATTAAAGAGCACACTATCCTCTCTTTCTTTCACGTACAACCATAAATGGACAAAGCAAGAGGGACATAGTAGAATGCACTTTTTATTATGTTGGTGTATGCGTATAGATTCATACGCATTCCGAGTCAACGGTAGTATGGCGGCATGCGTATGAATTCATACGCATTCCGAGCTTAAAGGTTAAGGAACATGGTATAGAGAAATAGACCCGTAGTGTCATTTGCACCATTGACCAGTACCATTGATGGTGCAAATGATACTATGATGTACCGTTTGCACCATTTTGTGTCATTTGCACCATTGGCCAGCACCATTAATTGGGCAAACGACACTGTCATGTACCGTTTACACCATTGATGGGGCAAATGGTGCAAACGACACTGTCATGTACCGTTTACACCATTGATGGGGCAAATGGTGCAAATGACACCATTAAAAAATATATTTATTTTGCCTCAAGGCTTTCCTCGAGCTATCGCTCTGTTTACTGGCCATCCGCCCCGCCCCGAGACCCTCAGGGAAGAGATGGATCAGAATTTTTCTCCCCATGAACAAATACTGTATCCCCTAAAACTTTACTAATGATAATGGAAGAATGAATCGCTTATTAATAATATAAAATATTTTTATTATTAATAACAAAGAATCAATGACAGCTAATCAATGACAAATAATGCTTAATTATTTTATCTTAATTTTTCCAAGAATAGTGGAATATCTATTTCACTATTAATTAATTGCATCTGTACGTACTGTATATAATTATTCCGATCCCTAACCTCCTTTGATCGCTTTTTGTACGGGTCTTGTGTAAGAGCATTGACTGCATGAAATGCAGCGTCCTCCTTAAGCACTTTTAAGCAGTGACTCACTGTCGCGGGTCTTCTTTTAAAGCAGTTATTAATATGTCCATTCCATCCTTCACATACATTATTTGTTCTATGCCTCTCACCAAAACAACACCACAGTTTTTTTTTCGGCATCCAAAATCTAGCCACATAATTAATAAATTGCTGCAAATTTTTATTACTTCCGTTAGCATCACTCTCTGCTATGATGTATCTGAATCCATCTTCAATTTTTGATTCTGGCAGAAGAGGTAAGATGGTGCAAAGAGAAACAATTTTTGTAGCGTTAGTCTTTTTTAAATTGAGACTTTTAGCTTTTCTCCGCAATTGGTTTTGAAAATGGTAGAAACAACCGTGATGTTCAACCATAGGAAACACTACTTTGACTGCACTAATGAAAGATTGTTCAAAATCAGATATAATTTTCGAAGGACCCCATTCTGGGATTTGAGATTTGATGAGATTCATCATGAGAATATATGTTTCTTTTTTTTATTGGTCAAAAGCACATATACAACAGGGACAACAAAGTTTTTGTCATCAGTGCTTCCTAAGTCACAGAAAAATACGTAGAGCTGAGTAAATGGCTTCGGACATTTCTTGAAAGTGCCGTCGCAAAAAAAGATTTTACCAATTTTCAGCAGTTCTCTTGCTTCTTCCGATGCAAAGACTAAAATTCTTTCGTCTTCATGACTATAATCAGCTAAACAAAAATCCTTATGGTCAAGAGGAATTTCAAGTTCTGTAACATCTTTATATGCCATTTTTTTAACAGAATTAATTTTTGCTTATTCTTCTGTATGCCACAGATTTGAATTTTTCATAAGATGGTATTTTTTGAACAATGTTAAGTCCTTTATTTTTGATTGAGGCTACAGTCTTTTTATAAACGGCTGGAACTGTTTCTTCTGAAGTAGTAGCCTTTTCTATGAAGGACCCTATTATTTCACAAACCGTGTTTTTATTTTCATCTGGCTTGCAGTTATCAGAATGCTTAATTTTTTTAACCACCTTTGATTCATCCTAAAAAAGAAACAAAACATAAGATACGAACTTTAAAAATATTTATACTATATATACTTATACACAATATACAGCTAAATAAATGGAAAAATAAATAGCATCAGCTAGTGGCACTGCGGGCAAAAAGACAGTTACACATACCTGTGATATAGTAATCGTCCCCTTACATTTTGTTTTCTTGTAATAGCGGCACCTCCATACTCTGTTTAAATTTTTATACTTTGTGTGAAAATGGTATTGATACCCATTGTGTAATAAAAGTCGGCCCCGGCTCTGTTTCAGAAAAATTAAATCGGATTCGCACATTTTTCTGCTTTTTATGACAATCAAATCATATGAACGACACAAGAAACAAACGCAATGAATGTCAGTCATTAGAATGAATTTTCAAATAGTTTCTAACACTTCAAGAAAGGAGAATATATATTAATATACTTATATTGTTCAAGTGCTTTTAACTCTCTTAAGTAGTTGAAAACTTGACTCTGTTATTAATAATAAATATAAGTGCCATTTGCACCATTGGATATGTTTGCCCCATCAATAATGGTAGCAATGGAGCAATGGTGCAAACGGTACATCATAGTATCATTTGCACCATCAATAATGGTAGCAATGGAGCAATGGTGCAAACGGTACATCATAGTATCATTTGCACCATCAATGGTACTGGTCAATGGTGCAAATGACACTACGGGGAAATAGAAGCAATGAACGTGTTATAAATAAACTGTGACGCGTGTGTTAATAATTTAATTGTCATCTAGCTTACGGAGGAGGCTTATCCTCCGTAAGCTAGATGACAATTAAATTATTATTAAAATATCATCCCATTAACCAATTGGCCGCGGTATGTCACCACCCTCCGGGCTGGGCCAGTGCGTAAAACTATTTTTTCGTGTTTCGTAATGTGGTCCGGAGAAGCCATCTTCTAGGTGTTCATGCTCCATCTTAGACCACATCGTCACTTTACATCAGGTGAGATTGTAACCAAATAAAGGATTACCTATCATAAAAAAAATTGAGCTCATGGACGATTCACACCGTGGTCGGAATGACTAAAGACTCGAAGCTCCCGGAAACAGTCTCGATGAAGGAGGTTTCACACAAGTGGCTCGGTGTTAGTGCCCTACTTGCTAGCAAGGGGGGTCCTGTGGCTAACGGTTGCAGACCGTGCTGGAAGATCGGTTCTCTGACTTTTGCCTAGTTGTGTTACGGAGATAGTTATAATCTTAAGAAAGGCCAAGATCAAGATCGCTTAAGAGTATCTAATGTAACATACACTTGACATTGAGTGAGACAATATTATAGAATTTTAAACTAATTTTTAATTTTAAGAATTTTATTTTAATACCTACGGTCAATATTTCAATAAGAGAAAGCATTCAGTTTTATGACTGTTCTATTTTAAGGATTTATACGACGACAACAAAAAAAAAATTAATAAAAAGGGAATTGCTCAGATTAATTTGTAATTTTTTTAATAATGTGAGTTATCATTATGAAATTGTGGGAAATTAAAGATCACTATTATAATAATAAAAAGACCGCGTTTTTGTATTTTCCCGAGGGAACAACTTATTTTCCTATAAAAGCCGGTAGCACTGAAATATCACAGCAAATCGGACCAGTAGTTCCTGAGATAAGCGCTTTCAAACAACAATAAAAGAAAAAATAACTTAAACTTTATAATATTGGTATAGATGAGCGAACTGGTTTTGTATATTAACCACAAAAACAGATGAAAAATAATATTTAAGTAGTATTAACAAATTATTTACTAACTGTGCTTCCACCATTAAGAGACAGAATACTAGCAAATGCCAACAATGCCTGCTTACTACTCTACTCGCAACACACACGCAGTGCAGTTTCATACTGGCCTTCGTAACTCAAATATTAGCGGGATCCGTTGTGGCATCATATATTACGATTTTATTTATTTTCTAGCCGCCCCGTACTCAGATCTCGATCTCAATACTTTCACCCCATGTACTTGATGACCTACCCGTTTGAGCGATACACCATAGATGAGTTTTTAACACAGAACTAAAATTAAAAAAAACAAGAAGGGGAGAAAATGTAGTGATTATTATTCTCTTTGGTTAGAAGACCTAATCAAGTTCAAATTGTCAGAAAAGAGACAGTAATTGAATTACTGAATGTGTCATGGTTTTTTTTGCTTAAGTAATATGATTTGTTTGTTTACAGCGCGGTGAATTTTGTGTGAGACGCAAAATGGCGTTGAACTGAGTAACATCTAGTATTTCACTTTATTGTCGCTTTAAGCGCAAAGTCCAATTACAAGTAACTGAACTGAACTAAATTTTGTGTATTTTCATGTTGTAAAACGTAGTGATTACATACTCTCTGATACATGGTGGATATTAATGTTCAGTGAAAATAAACAATAATGGTTTCGTGTCCCATAGCTGACTGTAATGAAACAAAGACGAATAGTCCGTGTAAAAATACTTTTGACAAGTAATATTTAGATTTTGAAATTGTTCAAACCCTTTGAGGGTGTTATAAGTTTGACGTGTATGTTTGTCTGCTGTCTGGGAAATCATAGCTCCCGAACGGATGGAGCGATTTCAGTTAATTTTTTGTATGAAAGGTGAGTTTCGCGCGAGTGTTCTTGACCTTGTTTTATGATAATTGGTTGACGCGTTTAAAAGTTATGAGAGTAAAAGTGGGGAAAAAAACCGAAAACCTGCAAATATTCTCGAGTTGGGTCTCAAATGAAAACGCATCACGTGCACATGAAAAATTAGTATTTAGGCTCTTACTTCTAAGGGAAACAAAGTTCTGGAATCGAGTGATTTTTTTTTAATTTTAAATAAGTTTATCTCCAAATTTCTGGTAGTAATAGTAGCTCAGTTTAAGATAATGTTATGTGAATGTAATACGTACATTCACATAACATTATCTTTTGTTTGGTTACATTTCCGAAGAGTGTATGTGATTCTTGTATACTACTTCTATGGTTTCATGGTGAATTTATTTACCCTGGGAAATTTTATTTTTTGTAGAGCCGATATGTTGCTAAATACCAAATAAAATTATTGAGCCGTAAATAATCGTTTTCAGGTATTCTTTTGTGAGGCTTCTGGTATTTCATTTCGTTTCAATTAAGTAGGTAGGTACCTAGGTACAGTCAACGATCAAATTGATATAAGTATCTAGAGTTGTCAAAATAATCTGAAAAACATAAAACAAATTGACTTAAGCAATTAGAATCACCAAAACATTGTAAGCGACCAATGTGGTCAAAATATCTCACTTCTATTGCATTAGATGTGTTCAAAATGATATGTATGTACAAATACAAACTTGTTAATCCAAACTCTTTAAGACGATATTTTTTTTACTTTGTTGGCATAGCTTAGATCATTTTTTGATAAATAGAAGCAATAGAAGAGAGATATTTGACCGTTTTATATGCTCACACTTAAGTTTCTTACGGTCAACAAAACAAGCTAGCCGGAACGAGCTAGCAAAGCCGAACGATTTTTGATTTTACAGAGACGTATGGTCAAATTTTATTATATTACGACAAAAGTTACATTTTTCAATAATAAGAGTCAATTAAAAAGCATTCACGGGTTTCCCGTCCCCTCCGCGATAATCGAGTAACTCAAGGGATAACCCAATTCATGAGGTGATTATGAATCCTTAATTATACCTAATTATATTGTCTAATAAATGGGCTCTCCCTTTACCGCACTGTAGCCTGAAGGCAATGACGAAAGTAAATTCGGAAAAACATTATTTCAAGAGAACTCGACGTCGTACAGATCGCATGATCTGTAAAATCATTCGAGAATCGTTTTAAATGAGTTTCGAGAATCGTCTTGAATTAGTTAAACAGATATCCTAAGTGAGCTTTACGTTGATTGATTTATTTAAAAAGCGGTTATTTTTAATAAGATTAGACACTATTATAACTTTGTAGACAAAAATAATTTGACTATTTGCAATTTCTCTTCTTCTCTTCTCTTCTTTTCCGTTGAAATTTAAATAAGTCTAAATAATGTAAAGAATGTAAATGGAAGCCGTGTTGGCAAAGTGGGAGCACACCCGACTTTCATACCGAAGGTCGTGGGTTCAAACACCGCCACGCACCTCTGGATTTTTCTTCTTGAAAAATGTATGTGCGCTTTAAAACACGTGCTTTAACGGTGAAGGCAGACATCGTGAGGAAACCGGTATGTTCTGAGAACTTTAAAGAGTTTGAAGGACATGTGACATTCATCAACCCGCACTTGACCCCGTGAGAGTTTAGGTTATCTCTCTCGCCTAGAGAGAAGTCCCTGTGTCCCAGCAGTGTCTTTAATTATCATGGTTTTTTTACAATATTAGGACTTACAAACGGGTAACATTTTTTGTTTTGATTTAACGAAAAAATAAGACTTATAACGGGTATAAATCAATTTTTTTTTTAAATTTTAATCTTCATGCCGGCGAAGTTGGAATGGGATTAGAACAGTACCTAAAAAGTTGCTGCTAGTAACTTATAAAGTTAAAAGCGAGTGTACAATAAATCTGAATTTGGTCTTAGCAACGATCGTCTTCAATATGCCGAGCTGTTTATTGGTGAATTTATTTAAGTTTGAACCGCCGGGCTGAAACATTAAACATTAACTGCTGAGACGGAGAATGGCACATTAATATTGCAGCGTCGCGTTGCATGCTCTCCTGCCGATACAAGGATCGTTGACTACTAAGCCACATCGTTAAACTATTACGATATTAGTAAAATGCTCATTAGGGGAGGACTTAAGCCGGCAGTGAGATACAACAGGCCAAACAAACGCTTCTATTTAGTAGGTAGTTGTAAAAAATTTACCTTGAATTTACTAATTTGTGGTAAATATTGAGGGCTTGTTTGTGAGATTCTTTGTGATGTTCTAGGATCTTCTGAACCGATTAAAATATAATTTGGTATGAACACAGATTTTATAAAACCTGAGATGAGAAGTGATATAGGCTACTTTTTATGGCGGAAAACATATAATTCGCGAGGGACGGCAATTATAACTTATGGCTGAGACGGAGAATGACATATTAATACTGCAGCATTTTACTATTACTGCATAATAATAATATTTTTCGGCCGCTGCAAGTCACCACCCTCCGGGCTGGGCCAGTGCGTGAAACAATTTTTTCGTGTTTCGTAAATTAATGTGGTCCGGAGAAGCCGTCTACCTTCTAGGCCTTCATGCCCCATCTTAGACCACATCGTCACTAAACATCAGGTGAGATTGTGGTCAAATGAAAGCTTATATAGAAAAAACATTTTTTTTTTTTTTGCTTTTCTAACATTATGTATTTACTAAAACCCTGTGTATTTATGGAAATTAACGTTATAACTTTGACTTTCCTTTGCGTTCTGTGATCTCTTGCCGATGCCAATTCAAGACTAAGCAATGATCATCGACAATTTAAGCTGAGTGGTGGAACTATTACCATATTGGTAAAGAAAGGGGTCATTAATTAGTGAAGGACTTTGCCCAGCATTGGGACACAACATGGTAAATACTAATTGTTACTTAGTTATCTGAATAAAACGTATTGTTGCGACAGAGAATGGAATATCAATATTGCAGTGCACTGCGATGCGCGGTTGCGCGCTCTCCTGTTAATAAAAGTTTAAACAATCGTCAACAACTAGAAAATGCCTAGGCATTAAGCCCACCTTTTTGTACAAAGTTTTTGTTCAAATAAAGTATTATAAATAAAAACAAACAGTATTATAAATAATAATAAATTATATAAAAAAAACATCTAAGGTGCCTGGAGGAACTTGCAAGGTATATTAATGAAAAGGTGGCCATTAATTGTACTCAAAAATAAATGAGGGTTAGACTGAATATTTTTAAATAAATCTATATAAATATTTCCGGACTAATCACACATCACTGATGATGCTGATTATACTACTTAGATATATTTTTTTGTAAGTACATTCATATAATACACAGAAAACACCCACATTAATACATAAACGCTATACTATATAATACGTTCCTCATTTGATGAATCTCGACGAATATAATGAAAACATAATTAGATTAGATAAATTAAGATAACACAACACCGAGACGAATCAAAATAGCCCAAACTCGATGAGGTTCTGTTATAATTAAAATACACGGTAATGATTTTTCATTTCTATTAACATTGGTATTATCAGCCATCAGTCCATATCCTGTGCTATTTAGTAGCTTATAACGACATCAAGTGTTAACAATTAACATGTACCTACGGTAGAATTAATAAATGAAATGAAACTTTCGTTAGCAAACAGTATACATACCGGTAAAAACCGATAGGGACTAAATATAAATTATCAAAAATCGGCTTATTCCATTCTTCCCCGATGAAGATTGATTATTTTTATAATCATATTAAATTGCCATGGAAATTATTTATTAAACTTTTTAATTAAATCAGTTTATTTCCCATTTATTTCTCCAATAAAATCACAGCACTATAAAAAAAATAAGACTTAAAATAAAATACAGATATGTACTTATGTAATCAGAAATTACAGATTATACGTTTAATAATATGTGCCTACATTCACAATTTAACAGTTTACACATAAGACTTTACAACGAGTTACTGTGATTTAAATTGTTTGTGTAACAACCTATTTAATTATAAGAGCCTCGTAAATGAGAGATCACAAGTAATTTGTTTGGCTTATCTTTTACCGTATACCGTATATTGTTTCTTAAATATTAATAACAATCCTCCAGAGTAGTTTTCCTTCCCCTGTATACTTAAAACATGATAGAAATAAACAAGAAACAACGCTTATTTTTTATGTATGTGATTAATCTTTTGTATTAAATGAAATTAGTTATAGTCTATTAAAATATATTTGGACTTAATCTATTGCATTACGGAACATCCTGTAAAGATAGATTAAGCAATATTGTTGACTAAACAAATAAATATTTTCTCAAACGCATTAGTTCCTTGTAGCTATGTGTCACATTTGATTTTGTAAGCCTAGGTTAGTGCAAAGTCCAATATTGCATCTCACAGGTAAACTGGCAATAGATTTAGTTGTATATTCAAGAATGCTCCGGGCCTAGGCCAATGGACGGCACTTCGTAAATCCATCACAAGCCACAGGGCACAACTCTCGCTTTGAGGACGGAAGTTACGTAATTTTTAAAGAATTAATTATATCTATGTACGTATATTTATTTATTTATTGGAAAACCAAAAACTGATGTTTGCCTTCACCGTTAAAGCACTCGTTCATAAAGCAAACACATACATTTTACAAGAATAAAAATCCAGAGGTGCCTAGCGTTGTTTGAACCCACGATTTCCGGAATAAAAGTCGTGTGCTTATCCAACACGGCTTTTTTTCTTTAGACTTCTTTTAATTAATAATTTAATCATCTTTCTGGACTATTCAAACAACACAATCAAACAGCAAATTAACAGTAAAATGTGTTAGGTACTTGATATAATTAAGAATATACATTACAAAAGGTCTATCTGAACTGAATAATATAGGTATGTATATGTATCTGTGTGGCCCTGAACTAATTGAATATCCAACCAGATTGTTGGCTGTTTACCTCATAGATGGAATAATGTACAGTCAGAATCTAATACGACTGCCTCATTGGCGCGGGGGCGACGGTCCATCAGCGGCGCAAGAGGTAGCGGGCTCGATTCCCGCCGAGGGGTAAGTTTTTGTATGTTCTGCAAGCACTTTCTCCTCGGTCTGGGTGTTTAATACGTATAATAATAATATCTATGTATATCAGATGTGTAGTACACGTATCACAAGCCGAGAACTTACCACGGTGCTAGATGTTGTTGTGTGGATTGTCCGGGAATATTATATTTATGAAATTGACCGTCTAAAAGTCAAAATAATCTGGATAGCTAAAGTTAATAAATACGCATTTACATAGTATTGTTGTAAGTGCTCAAGATGCTCAAAAGTACTTCTAATTGTTTCAATTTGCAGCAGTTAGGGTGTTCAAGATTATCTTATCAAAATAATGCTCTCAAAAGTTGTTTACAAACTAATTTTGCTTATAAATTAAGGCGCCTACATTAATAATATGATATATCGTATTTTTTTTGGCGTTTTATTACTCTTTGATTGTTAGTTTTCTTTGCAATTAATAAATAAAATAGTGAAACAACTTTGTTCCATTTATAACCCCAATTTCGCACTTGCAATTAAAAGCAGAAAAGAAATAGTTACACAGATATAATAATCTAAACGTTATAACTCTTTTCTACCCGACTGCACGACGCAAAGGAGTGGCAATGTGTTATTCTTAAGCTTAGATAGAAAGCTAAACTCCTTCAAAGCGATATTAAAACCTCTTTTAGCAGCCATTAAGGCCTGGGCAGACTTGGCAAATACTCGTAAAGCCGCGATCGGGCAATGTTTAACTGCGACTAATGATAAGGGCGGTGCCACAATAAAGTAATAGTTTATTGTGTTTGTCCGCCTGTGCGTCATAGGCGGCGGGAGTGTCCCATGTATTTTGTCGCAGTCAATATGTGGAACTGTATTCAGTATTTTCAGCGATATAAGATAAGATAAAGATAAAATATTTTTATTTTCCTATCAAACAATAATAGAAACAGAAATAGTTTTAAATATACACAAAATTTAAATAATTTTTGGTATATAAACTGGCTCTGTCTCAGCATTTTCCAGATGACTAGCGTGCTAGTATCCGGCGCTGGTCTCATAATCATCTATTTATATATAAAAATGAATCCCTATTTGCCTTGAAAGTTCGACGGGTCAGCTAGTATCATTATATGGATGGATATTTTATTATATAAGATAGGTATATATTTGTGTGTATGTTAGTCTGTAAGGTATATGTTTATATGGGCGTAAGATGCTTAAAATATTGATTATTATATTGTTATTATATTTTTCTACTTCAGGTGGAGCGGCGTAGCATTATGCTGATACTACTGCTACTGCTCCTTTTTTGGGACATGGCACCACAGCTTGGCAGGTGATTTTCTGTTTGTGGTTTATTATGTTGTTTATTCTTTTGTGTGTCTGTTTATGCTGTCTACTGTGCTGTTGTTCGTTTATGTAACTAAATAAATGTATTTCATGTCATTTTAATATCATCAAAATGCTATTTTTATTCTTTCGAAAATTTCCAACACGTATCGCTTGGCGGAAACAAAATGTGACTAAGTGTATTGGTTTCCACGTTAATAACCTGATTTAATGAAACTTTCAGGTGCTTTCTAAACCAAACTAAAACATTAACCACTTCGTTATAGCCTCGAAGAAGACGTAAAGTTCTAAAGACTGCGTTAATCATGTAATAGTTTCTTTAATAAACGATTGATTGTAATATGTAATAGTTCCTTTAGATTTAAATATGCGATTGATTGATTGAAGTCCTGGGGGCCTACTCTTGTTCATCGAAAAACGAATATTCGATCGAAAGTTCGCGTAATTGCTACTCCGGTTTCATTTCGTTCCGTAACTTCGTTCGAACGAAAATTGTTTGACATTAAAATTTTCTAAAACCTACTCTAATTCACGAAAGTACCAAACGAACATTTGAATTTGACAGATCTTTGTTCGGAGTTATAACCTCAAATCGACGAAACTAAAAGTGTTATCTTTTGATTTTCGTTTTAGTGGTTTAATAATTTAGTAGTCAATTTTCTTGACTTAAATGGCTGGGAGATTAATTTTGCTGCCAATTTTTCTGCTATAATAGGTATATTTTGTTATATGACTGCTGATAAAAAGTAAAGCAGATAATAATGATTAATTATTAGGTACTTAAGTTGCTTAGATAAAACAGAAAATAATTAATAAACTACGAAATATATGTAAAATTTAAAAACAAAGCGAAATATTTTGTTTATTTCATATTAAATAATAGTTCGTAATTAGCATTATAAAACACCTAACCATTCGCTGCTTTGCAGAAAGAACGTCATAACTCAAAAAACGTGATTTTGGGGTTGAGTATACACATAGGCTCCGAAAAAAATCTAGTTTTTTTCTTAAAAAACGTCGTTTCTCTAAGGGTAAGGTGAGAGCAGGACAGAAGATGTGACGTTGTTGCTCTGTTTCATTTTGTGAGGTGGTTTGCGGTAAGAAGGTCATTACTCAGTAGCGGTGCTAGTGTGTTCGCGATGAGTTGTGCACGTTCTCTTCAAGGAAGACAAATTTCTGGTTTCGACGTCCTAAGTCTATATAAAACAAATTTCGCTTTTTAGTTTTTCTGTAAGAATGACACATTTTCTACCTTGTTCTAAAAAAATACGCATAAGATTTAAGGAGATCATCGCACACAATAATTGCTGATATATTTCAATAAATATTGACTTGGGTATTATTTCATTCTCAAGAAGCTTCTTTCAAAAAGCAATAATTCGGAAAATATAATTTTTCTAACTTTAAAGACGCTCTCCTGTAAAATCGTGTTTTTTGAGTTATGACGTCCTTTCTGCAAAGCAGCAATATCATTCGTTCAAGTTCATTCACGAAAATTGTCTATGAATCCGAACTTCGTGTGCGCATCCGAAAATGAATTAGAGTAGGTTCATTAGCGAACCTTCGTTTAAAATTCGTTCGTTTGCGAAACTTCGGTTTGAAGAACAAGAGTAGACCTCCTGAAGCTTGACGTCACAGAATATGCTCGCCAAAAATACGTGCTTATTCCCTATTCATAATGAATGACGTAGGATAGTCGATTACAGTCGACATATCCATCATATATATCAAGTCATTTGAGTACCTAAGGAGTGACCAGCATCCGTCGTGAACTTGCGGTTACCAAGGTAATTAAAGTTACTCACGACCCACAATCAAATTACCCTATAGGTATACAATCTCAACTTCATCCAGGCATTGGGCAAGGCTGAGACTTGGTTTTGATGTTGTTTGTAATTGAGTTTGGCTCCGTTCAAGTTATATTACAAGAGACCCGGACAAAATCGGATTATGACGACGATAATTAAGTACATCAGATGCCTAGTGCCGGTAACACAAGCTAAGAGCTAACCACGGGGCTAGATGTTGTTGTGTGGATTGTCCGGAAATATTTATTTATTTATCAAATGACTAGCACAAAAAAATCTACGTTACCACGAGCAGTGAAGAAGCATTCTTCTATTTTGAAAGATTGTTTTCCGTTCTGGGTTATTTCTATGTTTAGTGTACGAGTCAACTGAAACACCCATAGTTTTTCACAACACACTTATTTTCTAATATTTTGTCCAAAGGTATGAAATCAAAAGGGTATCAAGTGAACCGAGGTAATCCCGTTAAAGATGGGGCTTTATGAATTTCGCTCGAACCAATACCTTGCCCCCGCAACAGAGGGTGAGAAGACAGGGATGTAAGTACATAGCACAACTTTTTAACCAACTTAAAAAAGGAGGTTATCAATTCGTCGCGAATGTTGTTGTCTGTTTTTTGTCTATTTAATAAATGTCGGCTCTGATCTTATCACTCAGATAACTTTTTCAGAGCTAGCGAAGCGAACACGGCTTCAGTTTCTCAACCGATTCTTATGAAACAATTGACAATAATTATGCCTTATTGATCCTCTTTATTAATTAAATATTTTTATGTTAGTATGCATTATAAGAAATGTACGAATTCCAACTTGTCCAGCGACATATGCATACTGGTACACCTATCGCTAATTTAAATAGACAAAATGGAGCGGCGTCACATTACTAATTGGAGTTGATTGTTTTTGCCGCACACTAGTTACTGCCTCCGGCTTTGTGTGATTATCAGGCACTATAATATTTATTCTATTAGTGCTTTAACGGTGAAGGCTAACATCGTGAGGAACGGTTTCCTCTCTTCAAATTTCACAGAAAATACCGGTGCATTTTCTGTGAAATTTGAAGAGTTTGAAGGACATGTGTCATTCACCAACCCGCACTTGGCCAGCGTGGTGAATTAAGGCCTAATCTCTCTCGCCTAGAGAGAAGTCCCTGTGTCCCAGCAGTGGGAACGTTATTAGGGTGATGATGATGATGATAATATTATGATTTAAAACGGGTAACATACCATGATTTGGCAATAAAAGACTCAGAAAGAGGGTAGACCGGTTCGTTTGTGAATAACCGTGTCTGCCCAAATCGCAAAGACAATGACAATTCAGTTGTTTCCGTGATCATGGCGCTTGCAACAGCGTCGAAATATGGGAAAACTCAAAAACCGTCAAATTATGGTATGGTATCAAAAACCGTCAATCATATTAATTACATGGTATGTTACCTACCCGTTTTTAATCATAATATTGTTAAAAACCATGATAATTAAAAAAAATATGATGATAATATTTATTCTAGAGGCCAAAGAGAGAGGGAATTCATTGAGAGAGGCTTATGTTAAGAGGTGAAATGAAATAATATTTATTTGCCAGAATGTAGGTTGTACAGGTTCATGAGATTAGAGTCTATATTCGACTAGGTAAGTAGTGCAAATACTTTTGTTAATTTATATAGTCTAGTCTTACATCTGAAAACATTATTATTTTACCATTCTAAAGTAAAAGCCGTGTTGGCTAAGTGGAAGCACACTGGACTTTTTGAATTAGGGTCAAACAACGATCGTGGGTTTCTTTTTCTTGAAAATTTATGTGCGCTCAAAACAGGCGAAGGCAAACATCGTGAGGAAACCGGCATGTTCTGACAACTTTGAAGATTTTAAAGACATGTGACATTCAAGATACAAGATCATTTATTTCCTTTGTTTGGTCTTACTAATCTTAGAAACGTCAAAAATAAAATCTGGTCACTTCGCTTTTTTTTTACACTGGAGCAAAGAAGCAACTAAAAATCATTTTTGTTCTGAAACTTTACGATAATTATTTGTTAGTCTTGTTTTTGATTTGTCGTTGGAGCAGATTTCGTCACAAGCAGTTTTGTCGTCAAGGGAATCCGATATATTGTTATAAGATTTTTACAAAGATTATATTTTACAACATTTTTAAATTTAGTAATTGACAACTGTTGCAATTCTTTGAAAATCGTGTGGTAAAAGCGTATACATTGTCCTTGAAAGAGATATTAACCTTACTCAATTCACCGACCCGCACTTGGCCAGTGTGATGAATTAAGGCCTATATAATCTCTCTCGTCGATAGAGAAATCTCTGTGTCCGCTTGATAGTTTTATTGAGATGGTTAATCAAAGTTATTCATAATTTACATACAAAACCAGACCAACCAAATGGTCCGATCAAGTGAAGGCCTCTTTCTCATCTAAATATCGCTCGGTTTTCCGTGACGCTATGGATAGGCACCGTTGGAGGCAGATTATTAAATCCAATTGCACAGCACCGTTGTCCACAACCTGTGACCCTGATCCTCAGCCATGAGGGAACGACCCCAGAGAGAGAGAGCGACAAAATTTATGGGACCCTTAGGATAGTATTTTTTACTGACTGATGTACGATCACGTAGATTATGACCCTACTAAGTTTGGTTATTTAAATTTATGGGATTAAGTGTTATATCCAATAAACATTTATGTACTATGAACATATGCGAATTTGTTTCTCAATCGTAGCTCGCGTCCCGTACCTCTGAGTGATTGTGTGTTAGAATCGAGCGACAGCCACCGGTGTTCGGAAGTCACCACTTTTTATAATCCGCTAAGCGGGGCGGATGTAGTTACGCGAAATTGGCGACTGTGCGACCCGTAGCGACCAGAAGTAGAGAGTCGCGGATGTTACGTGTGACAAATTTGAACTGAAAGATTTGAAATCAGACAGCAAGGGACGCAAAATGGCGTTCAACTAACTCGAAACTGGCAAACTGACGCTTCCAGCGTCCAGAAGAGTCCAGTAACAAGAAATTGAATTTAATTGATTACAGACAGTTACATTACAGAAACTAAATAAAAGCTTATATTAAAAACTATTTTTATACATTTTAACGGTTTTTAATACGTGATAAACCTCACTTTTTATGTTATAAACCTTAATATTTTTTAACTTTAAAATATTTTTTTAAGTTTAAAATCCTTTAGGAAAGTAAAGGATAGTAAGAAAAGGAAGTTGATTTTAATGATTTTTAGAAGAGATAAACCTCAGGTTAAATGTTTAACTATTTAATTTTTTATGCAGAAAAAGTCAGTCTCTGGTGGAAGGCATCGGCCGCGGCTTGTCGCGCTATCCAGTCTGAGCCAGTGCGTGAAACGATTTTTTCGTGTTTCGTAATGTGGTCTGGAGAACCTTCTAGGTATTCATGCCCTATCTTAGACTACATCGTCACTTTATATCAGGTGAGATTGTGGTCAAATGAAGGCTTATTTAAAATAAAAAAAAAACCCAATCGCTACCTTCGCAAACAGGATTCTTACCTTCACTTCCGGGAAACCGCCCCTACCAAGTACACAAGTGCGCCAATAACGTGATAAGTCGATATCCTTCTGCACTTGAATTATCTGGTTACGGTGCTGCGGGGCGCTTTCCCGGAGGTGCAGTACGTACGAAGGTTTCGGATGCGAAATAAAAAATTCTGTTATTTTCTACGGGATATTATCAAGGCGGGTCGTAATACGAGTACCTACATTCGAAATACCTGCTGCAGGTGCTAAGCCAGTTTCCAAGATGGCTGTCGAGAGAAAACTTCGATTTCCGTTGACTCCCTCTTTATAATATTGAATTGTCGTCATAGCTTCCGGCACTTCTAATCGCCATTCCTTTTCTGTTAGCTGGGATCTGAAAGGGACAGCTATATTCCAATCACTTTTTAATTAGGTACTTCTAACAATCGCGTGTAGTTTTCTTAGCCTTTGTGGAGTCAAGTCTATATATTTTTTAATATAGAGTGTTCCTTTTTTTATTATTCTAACTCTTTACGTCTCGGTATAGTCAATAGGTCAGTATTATATGCATATTTTCAAGGGATTAACGTATTTGGAGTACGTCAAAACGGTCTTGTAGTTTTGGCAATGAAATATTTCCTCTTTAGAATTTTAGTCAAGTAGATAGTAGAGAAGGAACGAAAGTCATGTTACGAGAAGGGCGTTAGATATGAAAGTGGATGGTTATGTGGGAAGAGGGAGGCCAAAGAAAAGATGGATGGACTGTGTGAATGAAGATATGTGTAAGAAAGGAGTGAGTGCTGAGATGACGGGTGATAGAGGGAAATGGAAGAAAAACACATGTTGTGCCGACCCCACATAGTGTGGGACAAGGGCAGGATGATGATGAGATAGTTGTATCGGAATATGCTCATTCTTACATACTATTATAACCTAGGTTGATTTGAAGAGGCTACCTCTTCAATTGCCCTCAGTGGGGTTCGATTCCCTCTGAGGGTCCAATGTTTGTACTTCTGTAAGCACTACGTAGTCACGGGACGAATTTATTGTTTTTATGATTGCATATAGCTATTAGATGCAGTTATATAACTATTTTTTTAATAGCAATGCATAATGACTTAATGGTTATATTATAACGCAAAATATGTATTAGATACCAGCAAAATACTTTATATTATCTTTTATATAAAAATAAATAGCAAACCAATTTGCCCAATTATTTTCATCACCGTTGTCTCACTTTTCACTTCACATACATGCACAATAATATAATAATTAATAATTTTTTATATTTACGTTGTTGGTGTGTCAATAAAGACTATTGTATTGTATTGTGTATTTTAAGGCCAGAAAAAATTGATTATGATGTTTGAATACAGCCGCAAGTAGATAATTAAATTAAGCGCGAGTACCTTAATTTTTGCTGATTTCACACCACTGAGAAAATCAGTTGGTCATTAAATCAATATAAAACAATTGTATGTATTGGATAAATTTAAGCCGTTATTAACAGATAGGTACATGTTTTGGATATTTAATACGAAGATAAGTAGGTATCGCTCTGATTCGAAGTATCTGGTAGAAAATACACAGAACACTACAGAATTAAATACAGAATTCAAACCGTGCAAATTAATAAAATGCAACACTTATCGTTCCGGCAATAGCACCTGTCAACAGGCATCCGGGCCGCGCCCCGGACCGAGCCAGGCAGGAGTGTCTTAAATACTTTGTATCCCCAATGGATACTCTCTTTATACCGCAAACGTCCCGTAAAATCTCGAAACGCAGAATAAATCCGCATGGCCGCTAATTAAATTTCGTCACTAAAATATAAATAAACTAGCGGCCCGCCCCGGCGTCGCACGGATATCAAATTTTTCCGGAAATTATTCGAATTTTTCTCGCCGTAAAAACCATCCTATCTCTCAAGTTGGATCGAACTGCACATGGTGTGCGAATTTTATTATAATCGGTTAACTGGATTAGGAGTCCACTGAGGACAAACATTGTGACACGAGATTTATATATATTAAGATAAATATTTCCAGACAATTCACACAACAACATCTAGCCCCGTGGTAAGCTCTAAGCTTGTGTTACGGGTACTAGATATCTGATATACTTAATATAATAGTCATACATAAATATTTTTTATTATACATATTAAACACCCAGACCAAGGAGAAAGTGCTTGCTGAACATTCAAAAACTTTCACCCTCGGCGGGAATCGAACCCGCTACGTCTTGCGCCGCAAGCGGACCCTCGCCCACTAAGCCACTGAAGCAGTCAATTACTAAATAACTAAATATTACTAAGAAATAAATTAAATAGCTAAATATTATTACTTATATTAAAAAAACACTGTCCCACTTCAGCCCAAGTCATATATGTAGGTATTTTAGATATTGTGATACAGTCAATGCATTAAATCGTAACTGGATTTTAATATAATATTGACTAGTCTTAGCTCGTACAAGGTGTCTAACTGAAACATCTGAATATCATTATCAGCATCATACACCTAAAAATTATTGATGACAGAATCATCACCCCACATTCGATATATCAATTACCTGCCCATAAACCGGAAAATCCGAAATTCAAATCGCAGTCTCCGATTGGTGATTGTGAACGAGGTTACGCCGCGTGCTATTGGCGGGGATCTGATATAATTTAAAATATTGTCAGACGAGCGCCTGCCTTATTGCAATTTATTTCCTTGGGGTGAGATTATTTCATTTTCAAGCCATCAAACTCATTAATAGCTTGATAGAGGTAGGCTAGGTATATGTGGGTGTTTTGATTAATATTATCTGAGAAGCGCAGCCCAACTCAGACTCACCCCTGAGTTGGGCTGTGGGATGTCGAAGCCAATTCTCGCAACAATGATATTTTAACGAATATTTTTATAAAAGATCTTCTAAAATTTTATTAATCATCATCACCCTATTAACGTTCCCACTGCTGGGACTTCTCCATTGGCGAGAAAGACTAGGCCTTAATTCACCACGCTGGCCAAGTGCGGGTTGGTGAATGTCACATGTCCTTCAAACTATTTAAAGTTCCAGAACATGCCGGTTTCCTCACGATTTGCCTTTACCGATGAAGCACGTGTTTAAAGTGCACATAAATTTTTCAGGAAGACAAATCCTGAGGTGCGTGGCTGTGTTTGAACCCATGACCTTCGGAATGAAAGTCGAGTGTCCTCCCACTTAGCCAAAACGGCTTTATTTTTTCAATTTTTACTAAACAGCTATCACGTAGTTTATAATGACATTTTTGTACTCCACTCATACCTCTCGTTAAATTACTTGTTATATACCAATAACACTTACATATCGTTACGTTTCTAGTGAAATACATTTGCTTGCATTAAGTTTTATGATACCCTGTTATAAGAGGAAGGCGATAATGTCAGCGATATAGTTTTTTTAAATCTACTGCACACAATATTGGATTCCTATAGTTATTAAGACGTCTGTAATGTTCCTCTATAAAGTCTATTAAAGCCTGTAAGTAAAGTCGGTAGGATTATTAAGGTTTTCTTACGAATCGTTTTAAATATAAGCATGGGAATTGCCGCCTGAAGGCCAATCAGTATTCAGTATTCATTAACTTAATTCTTTTGTTTGCTTACACAAGACGCAGACGACTCACTATAATAAAGTAGTTAAAAATAAGTAAATCGTTGAAATATAATCACAGACAGAATTATTTAATATCGAGAAAAAAGGGAAAAAATCTACTGACTTTATGTTATAATTATATCGAATTTGTTTTAATATCATGCCAACCTGGATTTCAATTCTGTAAACTCATCTACAACTTCACTGAGCCTATAGCCGCTTTAAAACTTATGATTTAAAAAGATGAGCGAAAAGAAAGGGTTTCAAAATAATACTTGTAGCAATCTCTTACCTGGTTACACGATATCTTTTTCCGTCTATCCTTTTCTCTGTGTACCTACGGATCTTAAAGTGAATTGTTTTCAAGTTCGAAGTGTTTTAGTATGAGCCTACATTGTCTTGTTACTGTTTACTGTTTGTATTTTATTTGTGGTGTACAATAAAGAGTCATCTCGATAGATCTATCTACATTTTTGTAAGTTCTCCATTCACTTTATCCTCGTAATTAATTCCTGTGTAAAAAAAATCTATGCATGTATATGTATGTGTATCATAATTGTGTAAGTTAGGTACCTACCTGATCTCTAGTACCCGTAATAAAGCCTAGAGCTTACCACAGACTATCCACACTGCAATAAAAATATCAATGAAAACATATGATTAAGGTGTATGATGTCCTTATTAAGCAAGTTTTATAGTATTGGATAGTCTGGTTTAATATGTATACTAAAAATAGCTATACATGTTAGTCTATTATTATTAAGTACTAGCGACACGCCCCGGCTTCGCCCGGGTAATTATGCTAAATCGTTTTCCCGGCAATTATTCGAATTTTTCTCGCCGTAAAAACCATCCTTGAACTTCAACGAACATTTAAAAAAAAGATTTGGCCAAATTGGTCCAGGCGTTGTTGAGTTATGCGCTTACCAACACATTTTGCGATTCATTTTTATATTATAGATATTAGATGTCTAAACCTGTAACATAAGCTAAAGCTTACCGCGGGGCTAGATATTGTGCGGATTATCAGGAAATATTCATATTTTATTAATCTATCTATCTTCCTTGACATTTCGTATCCAGGTACCAACTATCGCATAAGATCGAGTCCAATTTCGACAACCAAGCAAATATATTAGAGGCTAGTAATTGGAATCGGATTAGGCGTCCTATGTCCCACATTCGACGATGGTCCACGTCTTAGTCTACAAGGAAACTAGATTAGAACGGATTGATAATTGGTTTAAGACGTCGCTGGAAGCTGAGATCTCTTGGTGAACGTTTGCCTTGATTGCGTGCGAGTCTCACTACGAAATACGTTATGTGTATTTAATGAAATTAGTAGGACGTCCACCAACTAGATGGACGGACGATCTGGTGAAGGCTGCGGGCTCACGGTGGATGCAGGCCGCTGCAAGCCGAAACCACTGGAGATGTCCAGCAGTGGACGTCTTACGCCTGAGATGATGATGATGATGAATGAAATTAGCATTAAGTGTCTTAAACCCAATGCGAGTTACACAAAATAGATACGTGAAGGTTTTGTTACAATGACCATATACAAACGCGAGCTTAACCCTATAAGAGTTTTCTAACAGCAAATCTGTGGTGATGTACTTGTACTTCCATCTTGTAAAGATAGAAATAGAGTCTGAAATATGAAATTCATTCTGAATACGGGGTTTAGTCACGTGTAAATGTTAAGGAAATCATGACATTCCCAAACATTATGATAGTCGCTGACTCGAGCGCACTGTAAGGTTCTCCGGCTTCCCTGATGAATCCTGCCGGAATGAATCATTGTGAGTAAAACCCAATTTCAAAAAGAATAGCAATAAGTCTTAGCATTGAAACTGTATGTATTCATCTATACATTACAGTTTTAATGCTAAGACTTGTATAATTTTAATTTTAGTGCCCCTCCGCGTCAGTGTCTATTCGAGATAAACTCAAAAAAAAATAGTGAACGAATCTTTATGCGGTTTCAGTAATAGGGTATTGATTTAAGAGGAAGGCTTTAGTATCGGTGCAAAGCCGAAACGGGCCAGCCAGTGTAAAATAAATAAAGCGTAAAGCACACTTGAATAATTTCCGAAGGTTCAAAGCAGAGATGATGCAAAAAAAAATAGAATAACACATTCAAATTATAAACCCAGATTCCGAGCATTTATTTTCATTTTATTTTTAGATGTTGTAGGTGTAACTTTTATAGATTTTGTTTCGGTTCGATTCCCGAAAGCTTATACAGAGTTTAAAAGGCTTTCATTCAGTTTTGTTTCGTTTTAAAATAACAAGCCAGCTAAATATGAGGTTTTAAAGTAGTTTCCGTACAGTGCCCCTTGATGGTTATGGTTTCCATAGAGGTTTTATATAGTTCTCATACAACGCATACTATCATATCCAAAGGTACAACGTATTTTAGAGACTACAGAGGGCTCTAGGTATTTTAGGCTCAAAAATTAGCTCTGTAAGAGAAATGTAACGAGCGATAGTTCTCGGTGGAATGTAGCGGCGAGTAGCAACACGCCGGCTAAATTGGAAATTTCACCGACAGCGTGTTTCCCATGTTTTGATCACGTAGCTCTGCCAGGTCAAAAACCTAGAGCCGGGTGGTTTGCCGGCTTTTCAACTCTTCTATTATGTGCTGACGTGGCGGGGTAAGAAAATTGGCCTGTCCGTAAAGTTGTATATTTTCTAACCTGTCTACTAAATAGGTAACTATTTTTGTAGAAAAGAATCGATTCAAATTTTCGATTATGCCTGAAGTGCGCAAAAATAATCATCAATATTAATATTCCCACTGCTGGGACACAGGGATTTCTCTCTTGACGAGAGAGATTAGGCCTAAATTCCCCACGCTGGCCAAGTGCGGGTTGGTGAATGTCGCATGTGTTTCAAATTCTTCGAAGTTCTCAGAACATGCCGGTTTCCTCACTATATTTACCTTTAACGTTAAAGCAAACGAAGAAGCAAAAGTAATATATTTAAAATTAAAACTAAATGAAATCCTATATTGCGCAAGTTGATTCGCGGTCTCTATCTCAAATCCATCATTAATATTATTGTAGAAATACTACGATATTGAACCAAGCTGTCAAGGTTGCCGACGGCGAATTTGACTTGCAAAGCCGAATTTCGTCGTATAGCTTCTTTTCGCTTTAGTCTTTGTGCCATAATCTTATGCTCACCACTTTAAAAAGGTAATCCGTCTATGTGGCTTGTGCTGAATTATCTAAGATTCTCATAACATTTTCATTTGTTTATGTTTTTTAACCCCCGACCAAAAAAGAGGGGTGTTATAAGTTTGACGTGTCTGTCTGTCAGTCTGTCTGTCTCTCTCTGTCTGGGACATCCATAGCTCCCGAACGGATGGAGCGATTTAAATTTAGTTATTTTTTGTATGAAAGGTGAGTTTGATCTGGTAGTTCTTAGACATGTTTCATGAAAATCGGTTTAGCCGTTTTAAATTAATGGGAGTGAGAGTGGAAAAGGAAAACCGAAAATCTGCAAATATACTCGAGTGGGGTATCAAATGAAAGAGCATCGCGTGCACATTACTAAATATTATAGTGTTTTACTTTTAAGGAAATTAAAACATTGGAAACGGGGGCTTTTCTTAAATTTAAAAATTTAGATTTTTGTATACTGTTTTTACGTTTCTAAGATTTGTAAAACTAAAGAATAGAATTAAATGATTTTGTATCTTGTATCTTTTATCACAATGATGCATGAATCGTCTTTCCGGTGGCGGCGGCACGTGTTGTCCCAACCCTACGTTTCAATTCTAACAACATACAAGAGATGTTTGTTGATGAATTGAGGTGCAGATCTCATTAAGTACTCGTACATACCGTTCCTCGCGATCGTCCGCTCGCAGCATACACTGCGTGCCCGATTGTACCGATGTCGATCTGGTGTGGACAATAACGATTCTGCTAATTCGTTGTGGTTGCTGACAGCTCGCGACACGGGGTTGTTTTTGTATGTAGCTTGAGGGGAGAATATTTTGGTCGGTAAAGAGAACTCTCAGTTTTTCATGTATACGTGACATTACAGGTTACCTGAGTATTTTTGTTTTTATTATTGGTAAGCCTTCATTTGACCACAATCTCGCCTGGTGTAAAGTGACGATGTGGTCTAAGATGGAGCATGAAGGCCTAGAAGATGGCTTCTCCGGACCACATTACGAAACACGAAAAAATCGCTTCACGCACTTGCCCAGCCCGGAGGGTGGTGACAAGCCGCGGCCGAAGCCTACCACCAGAGACTGTTCTTAGCACCACCCGGAGGTCACGTGTAAGGTTTCAGAGGGTTACCACTTACGGACGTGAACAGACAAAACCTCCAAATGTACTACTGTATACTGTGTACTGTACTGTATATTTGTATGTACTGGTTTTCAACGCAATCTTAGACGTAAAGCAAATATTAAGTCCCGTATGTGCTCGCTGGATTGTTACAGCCTAACAACGGACCAATGATTCTTTGGGTGTAAGATTTCGTAGAGCCTTTGTGCGAGCAACTTTGAACAAAAATAGACATAATAATAATAATAGGTAATTTAAATAATAATAATTTGTTAATCAAAAATAACTTACATCTAGGCATACATGTTATAATTTACTCATATTTGATACAGTTTGTATTCATAATTATTAAGTGTGACTAATGGAAAAAGCCGTGTTGGCTAAGTGGGAGGACACTCGACTTTCATTCCGAAGGTCGTGGGTTCAAACCCCGCCACGCACCTCTAGATTTTTCTTCTTGAGAAATTTATGTGCGCTTTAAACACGTGCTTTAACGGTGATGGCAAACATCGTGAGGAAACCGGCATGTTCTGAGAACTTTAAGAGTTTGAAGGACATGTGACATTTACCAACCCGCACTTGGCCAGCGTGGTGAATTAAGGCCTAATCTCTCTCGTCAAGAGAGAAGTCCCTGTGTCCCAGCAGTGGGAACGTTAATAGGGTGATGATGATGAATGGAAAAATAATACAAAAAAAATATGAGATGTTATAACAAAAAAAGTATGGTTTGTAGTATTTCAATATTTAAAAACATATTGGTAAAAAAAAATTGGCTAAATGTTGCAGTCAGAGCGGTCACTCATCCAAGTACTGACCTCACTGAAGGTCGGTTTTACTAGATCTCGGTCAAACCAATTTTCATTGGTAGTTCTCATGGTAATGTGCATCAAATATACATTAATAAAATATTGCTTCAACATAATGATAGAAACCTCAATATTATTAGATTATCCATATATACCCTACACATACGTACCTATTTAAAATACGAGGTTAAAATTGTATGTTCTGCAAGCACTTTTCTCCTTGGTCTGGGTGTTTAATATGTATAATAAAAATATCTAAGTATATATGTATGTATATTATATTAAGTATATCAGATATCTAGTACCCGTAACACAAGCTTAGAGCTTACCACGGGGCTAGATGTTGTTGTGTAGATTGTCCGGAAATATTTATTTATTTATTTATAAAAAAAATATATAAGGCTTCCTATTTTTGCAATTTGACTACGGAACCCTAAAAAGGAGCAAAGAGCGTATGCAAGATACAGTGATCAGACAGCACAGCAAGAATGTTATTTCAAATAGGAATGCTCGAGCGAATGCACTAGTAGAACACATTTATGCAATCACTGTGCAATACCTTTAAGCACTGGAATATTGAGTGACGTAAAACGTCCGCTAACTATGTCATCCGGGGAAGCTGTAAGCCCACTGCAGTACCCCGCTATTCCATAATTTAGCATACTTCAGTCATATTCACGGTACTTGCCGCCAGGACATTAATATTCGGTGTAACACGCCCTTACATTTTAATGTGCCGACCGAAACGCATCTCTTGGGCTCTTGCTGCTATGGAGCGCCAGGGACGGAGTATGGGGGCTTCAGGGCCAAAGTTTGCCCCGAGTTTGTTGCAGGAAGGTACTTATACAAATAATGCACTAAGACGTAGACCATTATGACGTGATATTAACGTAGAGAAATTATATTCGAGAGTAATCGTACCGAACCAAAGAGCGTGCCATTGCTTATATAAAATACTTGAAGAGGCCAGAATAATCTGGAGGACAGTCGCCTGGTATCGAATGGACTGCCACTTAAACACCTGGAAACAGACAAAAAATCAATAGAGGCTTCTTTTCTGAATCGAATTGATAAATCTAAATCTGAGATTGAATGGAAAGTATTATTGTGAAAAAAAAACAAGCCTAGACACAAGCCTAGAGCTTACCACGGGACTAGATGTTTTTGTGTTTATTGCCTTGTTTATTACAATAAATAGACACATTTTGGCCAATTTTAGAGTAACCAGACAATTTGCCCCTATCGGATCAACAACTCTACAGATTTACCCTATCTGTCCCCAACTCCGGCCCTGTGCTCGCGTGGGAACCCCCATGTGCCGTCTGAGCGAGGTAGCTGCGTTAGTTGGATATTGATGGCCGCTTCACATCCCTGATGCACTCGTCATTATGTTATTTAGCCATTATCTGACGTGGCATTAGGTTTACTACGAATAATTAGCAGCTTTGTAAGATAAATATAATAACATGATATATATATTAGATTACCTAGTAAATAAAAGCACTTTTATTTAACAAACATCAACTTGCTAGGATGGAAAAAAGATTGAACTAGAATTATTGCGCATATTCTTCAATATATAGGGGAGTAACATGCAAGCACCAATTTTGATACTGATATAGAAAAATAGCTCTGAGTCTAAGATAAAAATAACTTAGCAAACTCATAGTTATAGAATTTCTATTTGTTAATTTTGTTTGAAAAAACAATGTTCTTACAATCTGAAACATAGTAAATACATAGAATTATATAATAGTCCTGTTAGATAAAGTGTGTTAGGTTTGCCTTTGCCTGGAAATCTATATTAACAAAGAGATATATTTAATATCTGTTTTCTGAATTATATATTAATAATTTCGTGCTAAGGTAGACTAGAATTAAATGCATCTCAAATTGTTAAGCATGAAACAAAATGGTTTCGAGTCGAGAACAATGTATCCGGAAAATTCTTATTCACGTTATTTCAATAGTAAGTATCATTTTTTAAGCAATCAATTCAATTTCTTATATTTGGATCTTGCGCTTGAAAAGTCAGTTTCCCAGTGTCAAGTTCAATCTTAATATATATAAATCTCGTGTCACAATGTTTGTCCTCAATGGACTCCTAAACCACTTAACCGATTATAATAAAATTCGCACACCATGTGCAGTTCGATCCAACTTGAGAGATAGGATGGTTTTTACGGCGAGAAAAATTCGAATAATTTCCGGGAAAATTTTATACCCGTGCGACGCCGGGGTGGGCCGCTAGTAAAATTATAAAGTGAAAAAGATGCTACTCAGTTGAACGCCATTTTGCGTTTCTACGTAATTTTTCCATTTTTAAGTCAATAAGTCAGTTCAGTTTCTTGTAATTGGACTTTGCGCTTGAAGCGACAATTTGCCAGTGTCGAGTTAAATTAAATTATAAAGTGAAATACTACACTTGCGAGCTATAAACTGGAATCACTTCATCGCTGGTTTTTGCAGACCATATTTTACAGTTCCCATGCAATAAACTGTAGGTTGTGGTATATTATTTTAAAGATAATTTTATTAGCTTTCAAACTCTTTTGATATCATAGCAAAAAAAAATGTTCATCATATGTCATGGAACGTGAAAAAAACAACACTTTTGGAACGAAACATCAATTTTTTAAACTCCTGAATCCCTATAAAAACTGGGAATTTATGCAATTTTGTCATCAGTCCAATATATCACGTCACTCAAAATACTGGAATTACAAGAAAATGGAAACCACACCAATAGAAGCCGCTCAAATCGTCACCCTAATCCAGCAAGGGCTCTCTCAGCGCACTATCGCTCGACAGCTTCATCTGAGCCAGTCCTGTGTCTCCAAAGTATACAAGAGGTTTACAGAGACTGGAAACTTAGTCCGAAGACCAGGATCTGGACGACAGCGATGCACTTCGGCGAGAGGTGACCGATTTATTGTCAGCACTTCTCGGAGCTTCGGGAGCTCGGAGAAGTTCGAGGGAGAACTGTCAGCGAGTGGACAGTGAGGCGAAGACTCAAATAAGCTAACTTGACCCCAAAAAAGCCAGCAACGGGACCCAAATTGTCTACAGCTCACCGACAAGTCCGACTTCAGTTTGCTCGTGATCACTTAGATTGGGATATACAGCAATGGAGCCGAGTTTTGTTCGCGGACGAGACTAGGATGTGCCTGCATGGCAGCGACCGTCGACGGAGAGTCTACAGGAGACCGGGAGAGCGATACGCACAATGCTGTATAGCGGAAACAGTGGCATATGAGGGTGGGTCTTGTATGATGTGGGCGGGGATTTCAACTGAAGCTAAAACGGAGCTGGTAATCGTACCCGGTGGAGGTCGGGGAGGAGGACTAACCGCAGAAAGGTATATCAACGACATTCTGCTGGGCCATGTACTCCCTTACGCCGGGTTTATTGGAGAAAATTTCCTGCTAATGCACGACAATGCCCGCTGCCACACCGTTCGTGCGACTAGACAGTACCTGGAAGAAGTCGGGGTTCCCACAATAGACTGGCCAGCCGTCAGCCCTGACATGAACCCTATCGAACACCTGTGGTAAGAGCTGAAAAGGCGGGTACGAGGAAGATCTCCAGCTCCGGCGTCAATAGAAGACCTAAAAACTGCTCTTATCGAAGAGTGGCAAGAAATTCCACAGGATTCCATCAGGAAACTCATTAGGTCAGTGAAAAAACCGTTTACAACCAGTCATTAGGGCCAGGGGGGCAACACAAAATATTAAGCGGTAAATATTGTTATTTACTGCTATTATATTATATAGCTATTATATATATTATAGATTTTAAATAAAAATTTGATATTTTCATATTACTTCTTAATAATTTAAACATCCACACCTTCGACCTATTGTTATAATTCACTAAATTAAGGGAGGAAACTTAATTAAATTTAAATAATTTTTATGCTATTCGAAAGCTATTAAAATTTCTTTTCAAATGGTATTCACAAATCTGCAGTTTATTCCATGGAAACTGCAAAATATGGTCTGAACAAAACCAGCGATGAAGTAATTCCAGTTTATAGCTCGCAAGTGTAGATGTTACTCAGTTCAACACCATTTTGCGTCTTCAGTCAATAAGTCAGATCAGAAGTAAGCAAAACCCACCATTTTCGCCTCCGCTAACACTCACTTTTTTACTGTGACAGCAAAGATTCGGCGAGTCTCTACAGCATAAAGGTTGGATAGGTCGGATTCACAGATACATAGTTTCTTATTCTGAGCTAGGATGTGTCCCTAATTCCTCTACTATAGACAACCATTGGAAGTTGAGTGGCTCCTAAAATGCTTTAGGACAACAACCACCTCAAAACGTAAAAAAAATTAAGTATGACAAGAACTCATAGATACTACTTTTTCTTCATAAAAACCACAAACATAAGATTTTATGTTTTTAATAAATATTATTCATTCTAATACTGACCAGGTGCAAAGTTGTTTAACTTTTTAAAACCACGTTTGTTGTATGGGAGCTTCCTTTTATTATATTATTGTGAATTTATTATATGTTGTTAAAGCGGCAACAGAAATACATCAACCCTCAAATTTTCAACTGCTTTAGCTTGATAGCTAACCGTGATCGGTTATCTGCCAGCGCTGCAGCGTGGTGAATTAAGGCCTTATCGCTCTCTCGTCAAGAAAGAATTCCATGTGTCCCAGCAGTGGAAACATAAATAGGGTGATGATGATATTCTTATAACCCGTACCAAATGTCGGGCTAATCGGATCAGCCGTTTGCCCGTGAAAAACGGACAAACAAACGTCGAGTTCAAACTCGGGTAAAATGATTAATATCCAAAAAAGATACGTTACCATTAAACAAATTAGTCACAAATAGTTCATGAACTAAAAATACAGGCCAAATGTGAAAACCTTCTTCTTTTTTAACTAAAATGCTCAGAAAAACTTAACGAACAATAATAACGAATACTGGCAACAGAAGCGACATCTTTTCATACTATGTAAGAAGATATTTTTAACCAGAAATTTGAATGTCCCCATATTTTGAAGTGTTTTGTTGTTGTTGTTTACTTTACCACATTCATGAAACACTCACTCCTGTCTTACCCATGCTTCCTTTTCCATACAGTCCATCCAACTATCTTTGGTAAGCCTAAGTATATGTGGGCAAAATTACCAATACATCTAACGACAATCATATCAAACGCTCTTCTACTTCAGCATAATAATTACGAGAAACTTCATTTTCTTCAAATCGCAAGCGAAATCTATACTTATTTACTTGAACAAGTGAAGTTTTAAATGTCCACGGCGTGGAACAAGTTGTTGTTTAATTACAAAGGGTGCTCAGCTAATTATTGGTTATTTATCACCCGAGCAGAACTGTCGCTGGGTCGATGAAAGCTGACATGTCTAATGGGGCTGTGTGAATAACCGGCTGATTGTGGGCTTTGGAGGCTCTTGTGGAAAGAAGGAAGTCTTGGGTCTTAGGTTCACTGTGCTGGTTGAATGGAAAGAACGGGAACCTTGTGTTAAACGTAGCTCATAATACTGCCTCTACATCAGCTGGCGAAGATTCGACTCTCGTTGTGAGCTAAAAACATATTGTACGGGCCAACGCGATCTTCTTGTCTACATTAGCGGGCAAAGATTCGTTTCGCGTTGCGTAATTCTAAAGTGTCATAGGTGTAGCCACGCCCTAAGCTAAACATAGTCTTCGCTGGTATTCTACCGTTGTAACGATGTTCCCGGCCACACACATTGCGTTGACATACTCACTGGGCATGCACACATTTATTCGCCGTAGGCCGGTATTATAGCCACTCTTTAAGGCGTGGACAGGTATGCATTAGCAACTCAACTGCATGCAGGACGCCACGTCATGCATGTGACCATCGAAAAGTCTTTATTTGTGCTTGCTTATTCGACTGCTCGTCGACTAAAGTGTTAAAGTGGCGAAATAGGCCCTCATAATAATAGGGATTTTAATCGCCATATGTGTAGAAATCGGAACGAAGCTGAAGTTGATGTTTTGCAGATGTTACCAGGGTTACTATTCATTCTTGTCTAATCCCATATTTGGTATTGGTGATTTACAATACTGATAACAATATGGGATTGATATGAGTAACAATATGACAATAATGATATGAGTAACAATACTGATAATTTTACAATGTTGGTATGAAACGATAGTTTTTATGAGGATACAGGCGACTGGGCCCATAAATAACTCGGACCACGGTCCCAGTTACCTGATTACATTTTTGAATCGGTCGACTGGGACCATGTACCTAATTTACTTTAATGTACAGTTAACAGAAAAATCAAGTTACATAACTCAGGATTTATTCTATGTAGTATTCATCATCATCACCCTATTAACGTTCCCACTGCTGGGACACAGGGACTTCTCTCTTGACGAGAGAGATTAGGCCTTAATTCACCACGCTGGCCAAGTGCGGGTTGGTGAATGTCACATGTCCTTCAAACTCTTTTAAAGTTCTCAGAACATGCCGGTTTCCTCACGATGTTTGCCTTCACCGTATGTAGTATTACAGTGACGTATTTTTTTACTAAGAATGTCAAAAAAACTATATGCGAATGATTCCTAAAGTCAAGGACATCCAAAAAGGCATCGTAAGCAGAGATTATGAAATTGGTAACTGGCTATCAGGAATACTCAGCCGTGTTTAGCCAACATGGCTTCTGCGGGAGCACTCGACTTTCATTTTGAAGATGTGGGCTTAAACACGTTCATAACGGTGAAGGCAAACATCGTGAGGAAACGGCATGTGCTCAGAACTTGAAAGACATGTGACGTTCACCAACCCCCGTGAAACTTGTCTAGCGTGGTGAATTAAGCCCTCTCACCTCAAAAGGTCCCTGTGTCCCAGCAGTGGGAACGTAAATAGGGGTGCTTATGCAGGATACATAGGTATTCAATTAATCTAGTCTTTCAGTTTACATCATCATCATTTAAACAGATGTTATGTGTTTGCATGAATCAATCAGTTTCGTTAATGACTGCTTAACGGGCAGTTTGGCTAAGTGCTCGTCTGCTAGAGGAACCGCGAGTTATGTGAACGATAATTACTTACTTAGCTTAAACATGGCGATGTTGTAGCTTGTAGAAGACAGCTGGGACTTACCTACGTATTAATAAGTGTTTGTAGCAGCCCTCAGTGATACCGGTGTTGTAATGTACTCGTACCTCGGGGAATAGGCTAATTGACAAATTTTGGAAAATAGACAAAATCTCCTAAACCTCATATTTAGATGTCATAAAAAACTTCATCTCAATCAAGTTTCAAAACAGCATTTGAAACAGACAAACGACTCCCGAACAGGTGAAACTAAATCAAATCTAACGCAAATCATGGCAGTGTCTTGTAAGCTGTCCAGCGTCGCACAGCACAGTCATGTTTATAACACTATATTACTCCTCGTTGAAGTGAAATTAAAAATGGATGATTGCTCCAATGGCGCGGTTCTTAAATTTTGTCTTAGTTCTTTTATTTCAACTGGCAAATGGTTGAAACTTTTATGGTAGCTGTTATGTGCTTTTCTAATATAAAGTGCTATTTTTATTCTTTTGGGTGTTTATGTATAATAAAATATACCTATATACGTATGCCTATTATATCATGTATATCAAATGTTTAGTACCCGTCACACAAGCTTAGAGCTTACCACGGGGATAGATGTTGTTGTGTGGATTGTCCGTTTCTATTATTATTTAATTTGTCCCAAGAAAATTGAAGGTTAAGAAAAGAATGCCCCAGCTGCCCTTACCCCGCCTCGGAGACAGCTAAGCAGGAATTACAATCCGAACAAACTAGGAGTTAGGTAATGAAGGCATTACACTTCAACGAGGAGTAATATAGTGTTATAAACATAACTGTGCTGTGCGACGCTGGGACGTCATGCGTAAACTGTTCACTATGATCAGCTTACAAGAAACTGCCATGATTTGCGTTAGATTTGATTTAGTTTCACCTGAAACTTGATTGAGATGAAGTTTTTTTTATGTTTTTTTTAGGTTTTATGGAAGGTTTAGGAGGTTTTGTCTGTTCACGTCCGTAAGTGGTAACCCTCTCCTTACACGTGACCTCCGGGTGGTGCTAAGAACAGTCTCTGGTGGTAGGCTTCGGCCGCGGCTTGTCACCACCCTCCGGGCTGGGCCAGTGCGTGAAGCGATTTTTTCGTCTTTTCTGATGTGGTCCGGAGAAGCCATCTACCTTCTAGGTCTTCATGCCCCTAAAATGGGGCATGAAGAACCACATCGTCACTTTACATCAGGTGAGATTGTGGATAAATGAAGGCTTATCCATCATAAAAAAGGTGCTTGAGGCCTTTAAGGTAAATTGTAATTGTAAGTTGTAATCGCGGTAAAGCTGATTTTTGTGACATATCATCGGCCATGATAGATCAGCGCGTAGCAATCTATCTCGTCTCGATCCCTTCATGAAATAGGATCGATTTGGATAAAAAATATTTTAGATATAGTTGAAAATATTTTATTACACACCAAACAATAAAACAATACAATAAAAAAACATAACAACTAAACACAGAATGCGTAATATTTTTGCTATTTTAAAAATGTTTCTAGCTGATCGAAACTTTATACTAAAATTTGTGAATTCAGTTTAGTATATCTATGAAACATGGATCCTTAGACCATTTCCTTGTAACTTGAGTGGGTTAAAAAATATCTAATCAAACAAACCTCGCAAAGGTGACAATCGTACTTCTTCTCTTTTGAGTTTATCACTGCTCAGCCAAGTTCATTTATGCAAACATCGTTAGGAAACCGGTATGTTTTCAGAACTTGAAAGAGTTTGAAGGACATGTGACATTCACCAATTCGTACTTGGCCAGCGTGACCAGACGTAAATAGCTCAATGAATTTTGCTCATTTTAAGCCGTTACCAAATTTTAATAGTCCAATGAACCATGATATTTGCTCAACTGAAGCCTTAGGTAATAAGAACCTAAATAACTCCATGATCTACCCAACTACAACTTATAACATTTCATCCCTTCGACGGTTTACAAGCACAACTGCGTAAATGTAAAACAAGTTCCCTCGAGGGGTATTCGAATAAACACGTAAACGATTTAATCATCTCGATTAGTAATTTGGATGATTAAATCAGCTACGATCGGTAAGCAAATCAACGAATCCCATGATAAGTGAGGAATGCACGGTGGGAAGCTTTCTACCCGGTAAATAGATCTTCCAATATCTCTTTTGTTTGAAGATCTATTTACCTGATATTATGCCCGTAATATGTTTGGTCTAGTCTAATTTGTTCAACCAGTACAAAAAATTTGAAAAATTCATCCAATTTGTTTAACTTTATGATGTAATTGAACTTCTTCTAAACTGAAAATTACCTAACTATTAGTTATCGTAGGGATGAGCTTATAACAAAACATTCGTTGCCTGTCTCTTTTAAGGGCTTAGACTGCTAGATTAGAAGAGTAGTTGTTAAAAAGGGACATTTATTTCAACCACATCACCTATAGGTATTTATTATAAACTAGCGGCCCGCCCCGGCGTCGCACGGGTAAAAAAAGTTCCCGGCAATTTTTCCTTATTTGCTCACCGTTTAGACCTACCCTGGACTACGACAAACATTTTAAAACCAAAATCAGCTCAATCAGCCGAGCCGTTCTCGAGTTTTAATCAGACTAACGAACAACAATTCATTTTTATTTATAAATAAATTAAAGCACCCGCTGCGCCTGTCTGTCTTTAACTCAATATTACTAAACGGATCTATAAGCTATTATCAGCAAGGTTTCATATCTTTGCTAAATATAATTGAATAAGATGTTATCTTAGCAAAATAAAAGAAACAGTACAACAATTACATTAAAAAAACTGTAGAGTTCGGAAAAATATTACTCAGTTTCATACCTCCAAAAAAACAGATAGTTGCCAGAAATTCAAAGTCATTTGAAAAAGTGTCGTCATTCTGACCACATTTTTACTACTAAATTATGACTAAGTAGTTTAATTTAAATCTTTGTCATAATTTTTTTTTGTTGTCTCTCTTCTGTGTATGGCGGACAATGTGAACCTATTTGATGCCTACTTACAGAGGAAAGTGGTTTCCACGTTTACAATTAAATCAAATGGGTATATAATTCATTGTTGTTAAGGTAATATTTAGAGAGTGTTTGTGAAAGTCTAAGTGGTGATTATGTGCAGTTAAGAATATTATATTTTAGTAAAGTTAAATATTGGTTTATTTTAATATTGTTTATTATTTTAATTTTAATAGTTTCTATCTTTACCAAATAAAGCATTATGCCTAGATTATAATTTTTGTCCATAAGAAACGAAGACAGAATAGTTATCCAAATAATGACCATGTAGCAAAAATGTATGTTATGTATGTAATGTGTAAAATCATACTCATACTCATTTTGTATTATGTAAAAAACTACTTTGGTTTGGTAGCTCGGTGGTTTAAAGCCTGTTTGAAAGCCGAGGTTTCGGGTTCAATTCCCTGAGGGCGACCAAAAGGTTCAATAAGAGGAACATTCCTTTATAGCTAAATTATTACAAAAAAAGTTAGATTGTATATTATATAATAATAATAATAAATAATAATAAATATTTCCGGACTACTCACACAGCATCACCTAACCCCAAACAAGATAAGATAATAAGATGATCTTGTGTGTAATGTTCGAAATGTTTCATAATTATTAACAATATTAAGTTGAATGTTTCACAATTACTGTTCTAGTAGGTACTTATGCCATAAATATTATTTTCTTAATTTTTTTACAAAAATTAGGACTTAAATAATTTCCGTCCGCAGCGGTTCGTTAAACCGTGTACGACCGTGTATTCGGAGCATTCCTGCGGTTTTATGGTGTTATGAAATAAGCTATTAGTAGATTGGATACTAATTGATTATTCCTCGTGTGTATGTTCCCAATATTTACGGGAATACGTATTTTTATATATGTGTTCGTGATTTTTGTACGGAGAGAGCTAGTTGCTGCGCGCTGAGGGGCAATTCTGACATTGAAGAATTTAATAAAAAAAATCAGTTCAGTTTTTAACTCAGATGGAGGACTTTTTTGCTCTTCACAATAGAACGAACACAAAAAGTTGACGCTGTGCGCCACAAGACGCAAGACGTCATTTTGTTTTGTTCGCTTACAGAGATCTGAATAGACGCAAAATGGCGTTCAACTGAGTAACATAGTATTCCACTTTATAATTTTATTTAACTCGACACTGGCAAATTGTCGCTTAAATTTAATGACAATTCGAGCTGGATTCAGCGAATAACCCCTTTCTCTTACCTAATTGATCTATTTGTCAGAGGTAAACATACGCGTCAACAACTTCGGAACCGAATTCTCTACCATAATGGGGGCGGCAACCATATTGACCCATCCGCTTTACGTGCCACGGCTTTTAGTAATTTATTATTCTGGTCCTAGGCGTTCCTCATACTCTCTGAATTTGTATATAATATCACTTCTATAAATAAATACATATTCGCTAGTACATCTTGCTATTAAAAAAAAAATGCGGTTGATACATTAAAGTCCCATGTATAATTAGAAATAAAAGCAGAATATTGTCTTTTTCTCTTTATTTGTCTTTTTTTTAAATGTTCCTTTCTGGCATTCGTTTTCATTGTTTAACCATTATGAGTACTTAATAAATTAGTTACTATTTAATGAATTTATTTTGGTATAATCTTTGCAATGTATTGAGTAGTTAGCAAACATATTATTGTTGTTGTTTTGTTAATGCGTCTTTTCAAATTGACTAAACGAGATACTTCTTAAGTAATCTGTAGATTAGTATACCTTAGACTTTCTACTGTTCTCTAACACTGTTCGCTGGATTGTAGTATACTTAGGTTTAGTATTACGTTTTGCCTTACATATATTTTAATTATAATTTAATACGCGGAAAACGGTGCTGATTACACTTATAATATATAATAAACTTAATTTAATATTAGTTGCCGTACTTTTGAGGGCTTCGCCGTGTTATCTCGAATACTTAGATTTTTCGAAAATCAATTAACCTAAACAAAACATGTTACCTACACCGACTAGAATAATTTTGTTTTGATCCGATATACTTTAATGTTTTATATTATAGAGGTAGATTCAGATTATGAATTCAGAGGGCTATCTCGTTTGAATGAGGCAGCCTTAGGGTAGCTTTTCAATCGACCGATAAATACCTTTAAAGTTATTACAAATAATTAATTACTTTACAATTTAAAACAATATTTCGCCAACAACCACCAATTTCCATACGACAAATCCAAACAGCAACGTTGGTCTAGTATTTCACTTTCCCTATTAAAAAAAACTAATCCATCCCACCCAAAATCTAAAATTTTACACCATCTTTGTACCTTCTTCGATTAACTGGTCCCGATTCCAGGAAATCAACTCCTTCCCACTCGATTGATTAATTCAAAACTCCTTTAACGATCTTTCAAAGCAAACACCGTTCGCCAAAGATGTCGCCAGTCCCAATCACCGGAATACGATTATTTCGTGTATTGTAATTACCGTGGGGTAACCCCGTAACCCCACGGGGGTGGGGGCATGGGGGGAGTGAAGTGAAAGCAATAGTGCTAGTGGGGCCCCCGCGATTTATTGTTTTTAATAATAACGTGAACTCGCTACAAAAAGAATAAAAGTGCAGAGCAAAGCAAGGCGGATGTGGGAAGGGTGCTTTTGGATGTGGCATGTGGTGTTAATTAGTGCCACAATGATGTTTTCTCCACGTGATCGAATCAGGAATGAGGAGATTCGTAGAAGAAAGCGGGCATCTGACATAGCCAAGCGAGCTAAAGCTAACTAAAGTGGCTATGAGCAGGCCATGGAGCACGTAGAACAGATGGCGGTTGGGGTCGGAAAGTTCTCGAATGGAGACCACAAATCGGCCAACGCAGAGTAGGACGTCCACCAACTAGATGGACGGACGACCTGGTATAGGTAGCTGGCTCGCGGTGGTTACAGGCTGCTACCACTGCTGCTGACACCATATCCTTATTGTTGATTTTTTGCTTTTTTAATAGTTGGACCACATCACCTTTTCAGCGTCCCGTGGTCCAACTAATCAAAATATATATCGTTTGTGTCTAAATTAAGTTTTATTGGCTTCCGTGTACAGCTTAAACATAGCTAAGCAAGAAAAAAAAACACACAATAAAATAAAATGTAAAAAGATGGAGTCATAGGCGGTCCAAGTACCTTCCGGGACGTTGCTTAGTTTTATATAAATCACATTTGTTGTATAGGAGCCCACTTATATATTAATTTATTATGTGTTTTTATAGCCGCAACATAAATACATAACTTTAGAGACGGTACCCTTAAAATAACTGTACGGTACGATATTACGGCCATTGTGTTTAATTATATTAATAATTAAACGATTGGTTTCTCCAAAGTCCGGGTGTTAGCGGCTCTCGCTCGCCCAGTCACGGTGGCATTGGGTAGCAAAGCAATATGAACATTCGTTTGTTCCATCCTACCCTCGTACTTTTTCCATTATAACCCAACTTTAAAAATGATTTTATGGAGGTAAGAATAACTAAGCCCTATCGAGTATCGGTTTGTCTGAATTCTTCGATTGAATTGTCTGAAACAATTTAATTCTGTTTCATAACCCTTATGAGGGCACAGATTCGCTTAAATTGTTTTACAAGGTTTTTGTTAGGGGTTCTTATCAGGAATCAAAAGATATATATGTAGAATAACGCGGATCCAAGAGGTAGCCAATATCTCAATAAAATAGCCGTGGGCATAATTATTGATAGATTCAGGCGTTAATTTGCGGAAATCCATTCTAAAAATCTTCATGGAACCATGTATTTGGAACTAATGCCGCACCTTCTTCTCCCTGGGAAGATTGGGCGGGCGGTGCAGTGCATGATAATTTAGTTAAATCTTGCCAGGGAGAAGTGAGTGCGGGATTAGTACTAAATATTTGGGGTATTTTGCAGTTGGCAGACCCTATAGCGCAGAGTTTAAAGAGTTTGAAGGACATGTGACGTTTACCAACCCGCACTTGGTGATTTAACGTGGTATGGTAACGTGGTGAATTAAGGTCTAATCTCTCTCGCCAAGGGAGAAGTCCCTGTGTCCTAGCAGTGGGCACTCTAAAAGGGTGACGATGATGATGGTGAAACCATACAACACGTAGCGGTGGTCTTCGTGTCCAAAAAGACTCAAATGGGCACTGCGGGTGGACTAGGGCAGCGTAGGCCCACCAGTTATATCATTTTATTTTTACAGTCTTAGGGAAACTAACGGCTGTTTAAAATGATAAAGGTATAAAAACAATGTTTGCTTAAAGGCTATTTAAAAGTTTCCACAAATAATACAAGAACAAACATAAAAAATCTATACAAAAAAAAAACTAACTAAACAATTAAAAATACTAAATTACATAAATAAATGAATAGCCAACAAATATACAAAACATACTAAATATCGCTTCGCTATCGCTATAATAACGTTTGTTTCTTCACTTATTTGTCAAGAAACAAACGTTTAATTTTATTACAAGTACCTAGTATTAAAGAAATCTAACTAATCAGCAACCAAAGAGTCGCTGAAACCACCACTAGCTCTGTTAATAAATGCATTTTGCCTTTAATTTGTACGTGACATTGAAACATGAAGAAGATTAATTATTTATTACAGAATCGGAAGTCTTCGTAAAAACTTGAGACTTGGGATTTGGGATTCGGGACTTTGTTCAACGTCGCTAGGGGAAATTCAATTCACAACATACTTTAAATTTATTAAAATGACGTTAATGTATAAAATAACGACAGGAAGAGCTGAGAGATTGAAGGATGCTCCATAAAAATCTACACATTTTATCTGAGTATCAAATTCGGAGCCTAATTGATCTGAGAAAATGTTATTGTTCAATATGCCACCGTTCGTCACGGCCGATCTACTCTATCCTCTTAATAGAGGTCTTTATTTCTTTTGCCAAGACTTAGGTAGTTTACGCGTATTATGAAAAAATTAGTTGTTGAAAATAGCTTCTTACTTACGTTGTGATATATCGTACATTAACTCGCTTTGTCCAATGATCACAATAATAAATATTTCTTACGGCTACGAAGAAATCGCTGTAAATTTAAAATCTAGTTTCTGTAAAAATCCATCTTCAAATCTCACCCAATGAATTAACAGAAAACCACAATTAAATATCTCAGGAAAACAATTATATACTTCGCGAATTGTTGGCGCTTTTTCGTTATAATTTAACGACTTTACAAATTAAGAGAACGAAGTACTTAACCCATTTAATAAATGAGCCGGCATCTGATTATCCGTCTTCTCATTTATCTACTTTTCTTCGCGATGTTGTTTCCTTTTCAATGTGCGGTGTGTACACTGTTAAAGTTTATTTCAAACTTGCTTTTTCTCTAAGATTTTCTCACTTAATTATTATTATAAGATTTTTTAAAGATTTATAAAAATATGGAGTATTAAATAAGAGACACATCCACATATTCATACAAGCACACGTGTAAGAACTCGTGAAAGAACGGCGAAGGCAAACATCGTGAGGAAGCCGGCATGGTCAGAGTTCGAAGGACATGTGACATTCCGCATTTGGCCAGCATGGTGAACTAAGGTCTAATCTCTCTCGCCAAAAGAGAAGTCCCTGTGTCCCAGCTGTGATGATGACTCGTGCTAGACAATAACAAATTAAAAATAGGATATAGGTAGCTAGACTCTAAATTGTGTCAAACACCCTGAAGCAACCGTCTTGAGATCACTTGGAGAATCATCCTCGCCCCGATAAACACGATCAGATCAGGCTAAACTCGTTTTACCGCCGATCTGCGATCAAATTGACATTATAATAGCCATTTGTCAATGGTTCAACTAGGTTCAATTAAACTCGCTTTGTAGCATAAAATGGTGAAATTGGGACTAGAATGTTATTAATCAATTGTAAAGTGGGTTAAAATTGATTTGTAGTTCTATTTTAGTAATAAGTTATCATGTACAACCTTGATATCTTCAAGGAAATATAGAATAGGTAACATCCAGAATTTCATTGATGCATTCATCACAGACCGTGTCTACACTTTAGATCATCAGATGACATTGTAGTCAAATAAAGGCAATCCTTTCTTAATAAAAGACTTGTTCCGAGCAACAATATTCAACTTCATAGAACTACAATGATAGCAATAGACAACTTTGCCCGCTGCAACAGTGTTGCAGAGTGCCTATCCGTACAGTGGAAATTTGTTGCAAGCAAGGGATCTAGGAGCCAAGAATAACAGAGATTTTGCACAGTTCAACATGTATCTTACCTCACAGGTGAACTTAACTTACGAGGGATGAGGAATCTACTCAAAAAAGCACCTTTGATACGCGCTATCCAAACACTATCTAACTATGAAACGAGAACTTGGATTTACTGTATTGCTCCCTGAACGAGTTCACAAAAGCCACGATAGGTTTTACACATTCTTTTTTGACCCCCGACCAAAAAAGAGGGGTGTTATAAGTTTGACGTGTCTGTCTGTCTGTCTGGGACATCATAGCTCCCGAACGGATGAAGCGATTTCAATTTAGTTTAATTTTTTTTTGTATTAAAGGTGTGTCTGGCGCGATTGATCTTAGATATGTTTCATGAAAATCGGTTGTGCCGTTTAAAATTAAGGCAATGGAATCAGGAGTGTTTCTTAAATTTTTAATTTAGATTTATTAAAAATAGGCTCAATTAATAAGGTACGATTATTATTATTTCGTTAAGTCATTTTGGTTTGCGACATTTATATGTATGATTTATATTGATAGTTGATTAACATGACAATTTATTACAAAGAGGATTCTTTTATGACTTTTAATTTTTGTATATCAATTTACGACATTCTTTCTTATTGTATTCTCCTATAATAATAGGGTAAGATAATGTTAGTAAATACATTTACTCTTCTCAACTTGGTAACATAAAGTAAATACATACAGAGATATTAATTACTCGTAGCTGGGTGAGGAATTGTTGCAGAAAGGGGCAGAGAGTATATAATCACTACGTTTTAGAAAGGGGCAGTGACAAGGGTGTCACTCTACACTATAGACAATAGGAAAAGACTAGACTAGTAATCACAGATAACATCAATCTGCTTTAGACGAATGCATGGTGTAGAACACGGATAAAATATTATAAATAAATAAACATTCAATATTGTAATAAACTCCACACAACAGCATCTAGCCCCGTGGTTAACTTGTGTTACGGGTACTAGACATCTGATATGCTTAAAAATAGACATGCATATATTTTTTATTGTTAAACACCAAGGAGAATTGCTGAAGAGAATTTAAGCTTGCAGATTAAACACTTGACCTCTGGGCGGGAGTCCAACCCACTACCTATTGCGCCGCAAGCGGGCATTTGCCCACCGCGCTACCGAGTATCATATCATCAACAAACATGAACTTTAAAACTAAATTTCAATTCGCCAGTATAAAACCACTTAATAGGCATAATGAGAAACACTCAAGGTTCACCTTTGTCAGGCACAGCACGGAGAACGTAAAAAAAAGCTATGGTGCTCAATGCCCTTCGTTACAGCGCCATCTTCTTCAAAACATCAAACATCTATTCCCGAGGAGCCAACTTTTAATTTGAAGAATTTCTTTTCATACTTTCATATACTAGTTGTGACGGCGCTTTAGAATGGGAATTGATTGAAGCAGCTCGATTTTAGATCAGCTTGCACACTTAATACAAAATATATTGATTTGATTTGAAGAAATTCGGTTAATAAAAAGTTAAGTATATATCTACTTACTGTTCAACAACGTGTTGTTCTTATCTATACTTATATTAGAAACCTGAAGTGTTTGATTGTTAACTACTGGATAGTTGTTGTGGGGGAAAAAACATAAAAATCTGGCAACACCGTCGCGTAAAAAAAAATATAGAAAGAAAACACATTTTATTGCAGTGAAAGACAATTAACACAACAGCATATTGCAACGTAGAAGGCTGTATAAAGCTCACTCTTGTTACGGGTAAGTAGAGATAACTAGAGTCATCTCATACTCGAGCCTGCTCTACCCTGCGCTGCAAACGGACCTACGCTCGCGTCTACTCTGCTGATCGTATGCTTTCCTCAGCGATGACCAAGAATTGCGATTGGAAGCTGATTGCATCCACCGTGAGCCCGCTGCCTTGATCAAGTAGTCTAGTTTCAGCACCCAGCCGAATCGCTTCTGATCTATAATAAATAAAATATATATACCTATCACTAGTTACCACCAACGACTGTTGGAGATGTTGAGATTGAACAACGTGTTGTTATCTTATGCAATAGACATATTTTTAATGATTAAAATTATAAATCTTTATCTGTCAAATGTATGGGAATACAAAATTTTGTAATCTCCAACAGTCAACTTTGGCAACTCGTGGTATTATTAAATTGTCCTTTAATAATAATCTATATAAATAAAAATGAATTCTTGTTCGTTAGTCTGATTAAAACTCGAGAGCGGCTGGGCCGATTGAGCTGATTTTGGTTTTAAAATGTTTGTCGTAGTCCAGGGTAGGTCTAAACGGTGAGCAAATAAGGAAAAACTGCCAGGAACTTTTATTACCCGTGCGACGCCGGGGCGGGCCGCTAGTAATCAATAATAAAGCCTTTATTCAGATACTTAACTATGTCTACATGAAAATTTTAAAATAAGGCAACTTCTATTGCATCTGTTTGCCCAGATTTGGCAAAGGCCTCTTCCAACTGCTTCCATTCCTCCCTTGTTCGTGCAGTTCTAGACCATGCCTTTTCTGCGGTAGGACAATATGTTCATTTAAATCACCTGTCAATAACTCAGCAGCTTAGTTCTCGAAGCTAATATTAGTAATTGTTTGGAAACAGATACCGATACAATTAACTTGTTATATTCACTAATTGTACAATATTGATTGGTGTGGGAGAAATAGAGACATCATTTTATTCTCATTGTCAATGTAACCACGTAATTGTTAGAAAACAGGTATTTATATTAATGATATAATTAACTTGTCAAATTCATTTTTATAATTGCTGTGGGAAAATTTTATTGTTGTTATCTAATAGTTGTAGGCAATAATAATATATACTATTATTATTGCCTACAGCGTTTTGATAACTTGAACTAGATCAGGTGCCATTCGTGGTGCGATTCAGGGCTGGGTGCTGTAACTGAATTTCTTTATTCCTGTCCACGGCAACCATTCGAGAACTTTTTGGTTCCAACGACGGTCAGTTCTTTTCACTTCCATTATTTTAATATTTCATTATCCGTTTAAGTTATTTATGTCAGTAACTCACGTTCTTCTATGTATCTCCTAGTTCCTGATACTATCTAGTGAAACTTTTCAGTGGTCTTAATGATTTTTAATTTTAATTTTAATATATAAGTGATAAACCTCACTTAAAATTTTAAATTAGTTAATATTTTTAAAGATTAAAACGCATCCGTTACACCTTCGCACACAAGATTCGAACCTGCACCTCCGGGAAGGCGACCAGACGTACTACCAATTACACAAGCGCTTCAATCACGTGATAGGTCGAAGTCCTTCTGCACTTGAAATATCGGATGAGGCCACTAACGACATCTCGTAGAAAAACCTAGAACTTTTCTACATTCCATAGCTGATAGCATAATTTTGTATTCAGTGGTGTTTTTATCTTTCATAGTTCTAAAGAGTTGTGCTTGTACAGTGTGCCCCAGCCTAAGCCAGTGATTTGTAGCATAGCTCCATCTAGTAATTGAATTATAACATCGATTTCCCATTAAAATGGTTTATGGAATGAAATGTTAAAAGTCGGGCGCGCCGACTGGTTCCGCTGCTTCATAAAACGATTTCTATTTTTATTATTTGCCAGTAACGTTTATTGTCTTTGCTTATTAAGGAAATGCAATATTTTTACCGTGGCAAGGTATTTTAAATGGATGCTTGGTAGGGCGAGTTTATGCATAACTCAATTTTATAACTGATTAGAGTTTTAGTGGTTTATTAGTTTAGGGTAATTTCCGTTCTGGATCTGTTTCCGTATACCTATAACAAATCATAGATGACATGGCATACATCGTCCATAATCAAAGGTATGCTTGTTTTAACTGTTGAAGCTTTTTTGGTATTGTATAACTCATATTTAAATATATATTTTAGTAACCTACACTAACACTTGACCCCTCGGTGACAATCGAACCCAAAATAAGCGTAAAAATATGATTTCAGGTATAAAGAACTCAAAAACCTACCGAATTAAGAAACATAGCCTGATTGATTGTTGTTGTTTATCATTGTCCCTGTCTAATTTGTGTTTCCAATTCTCCCTTTCCATCCTAAGGTTGCTTGAAAGAGTAAGCTCAGGCCGCCCTTTGTACTTCTTCCTGATATGTCATTTTTTTAACCATCGTTTTTTTATGCTATTGCTGAATTATAAGGCCTGACGCTGCGTAGTCGCAGGCGCGCTTTCATCATCATCAGCACCCTATTATCGTTCCCACCGCTGGGACACAAGGACTTCTCTCTCGAGAGAGATTAGACTTTAATTAACCACGCTGGCCAAGTGCGGTTTGGTGAATGACACATATCCTTCAAACTCTATAAAGTTCTCAGAACATGCCGGTTTCCTCACGATGTTTTGCCTTCGCCGTTAAAGCAAGTCTATTAAATCGTACATACAATTATAAGGAAGAAAAATCCAGAGGTGCGTGGCGGGGTTTGAACCCACTACCATCGGAATATAATAGCAAATATAGTCTTACCTTTAGGTCATCCAACAATGAAGGGCTCGATTCCTTAAAACCTATTTACCTATTATATTTTACCTATACCAGTAGCACAATATACTATGACACTTGCCATAGAGTCCACTACTACATACTCTTAGAAAAAAATAATATTTATTTTATTTAAACGGAAAACAGTTTTATTGAACTTAGTATTAAAACTTTGTTTTCCGAACAAACGAGGTTTCATAACTTTTTTTTTATAGACTATATACATCTTTGTCCACAATTTCACCTGATGATAAGTGTCGATGTGGACGAGAATGGATCGCAAATTCACTCTTGACTTGAAGATACTCAGGCAAACGTAGTGATTATAAACTCTCTGACTCAGGCTGTAAGTATCAGCAGCCACAGCTAGCACGAGATCTTCGACAATAACAATAATAATCCACAACAAAATTATTCTACTACTAGTATACGACACGTAAATAATACTGATATTTGCTAATCAGTTCCAGGAACTATTAACATGATATAGCTTGCGTCGCACAAATCCAACCCGTAATTTGTAATCCAATATTGTTTGGCAATGGCCACATCAGCAGGCCTTACACCAACTTATGTAAGCTGAGAGCTTGCTTTATAATAATGTAAGACGAAGTGCATGAATGTCTATATTGTAGTTTGGTTCTAGATAAACGTTAAAAGGTTCCGTACGCAAAGGGTAACAAATATTCTAAATATAACAACTTCTGCTTTTTAGTATTAATAAATGTCCATCATTATTTTTTTTTATAAGACGTATATGGTACATAAAACACTATAATATATGGTCAATAAGTCGAGGTAGATATGGACATCTCTACTATATCTATATTACAAATCTAGAACTTAGTTTAGTACGAGTGCGAAAACTAAAAGCATATTATAAAAACGTATTTATTTATGTTTTATTTTTATTATAATAATTGCTGTAAAATCCACACCACATCTAGCCCCGTGGTTAGCTCTAAGCTTGTGTTACGGGCACTAGGCATCTGATATAGGTACTTAATATAGTAGACATATTAACATACAAGATATTTTTTATTAAAATATCTAATCTATATTAAGTTTTGTGTATTTTGAATTTTTATATGGATTGAATGTAATCTGAAATAAACGAATCCCATCAAAAACAATACTTGTCAAAAAAACCAAGTCGCGCAACTCAGTTGTTCTGCGGTAAAAAGTTGTGAGATCCAAGTAAATCCAAGTCTTCAAATTTCGTCTCAAAATTCTTTAATGTTTTATATAAATATATTAAGACTTGGCCATCGCCTGAAAACACGTGTTAATTCAATCGCCTGAAAACACGTGTAAATTCAATTATTTAGTGCGATGGCCAAGTCTAAATATATTTCTAAAAAACATTAAAGAATTTTGAGACGAAATTTGAAGACTTGGATTTACTTGGATCTCACAACTTTTTACCGCAGAACAACTGAGTTGCGCGACTTGGTTTTTTTGACAAGTATTGTTTTTGATGGGATCTCATTTCTTTTTGTATTTTGTAGACAGTTCTACTTTTTTCCTTTTCGGTACCTTCTACTTATTGTATATATGTCCATAGTATTTTCTTTTTGCCGGTCTAGATTGGATTTATTTATATTTCGCATTGTTATTACTTTAGTACATATTTCGTATATACGTGGCGTTGCGACAGCGATTTTTTAGGTTTTCCTTGATTCATACACCAAACACTACTTATATTCCAAATTTGAAGCTTCTAGGTCTGCTCGAAGTGCCTTAGAATTTTGATGATCGGTGAGTCAATGAGTGACAAAATTAAGAAATTTGACCCGTTATAATTCTTAAAATACTGGTTCAAATTGAATGAAATTTAAAATATACCGTGTCTTTACAATGCTTGCATGGTTACTGAAAATTTCATTCTTCTAGTTTTATCCACAACGAAGTTACAGGGGGTCGAAAATGGCCTGAATTGCTTCGAGAAAAGGTACGACAGCGCCCTCTATACCGGTTTTTTTTAGATTTTTTAGTTTTTCCTTGATTCATACACCAAACACTACTTATATTCCAAATTTGAAGCTTCTAGGTCTGCTAGAAGTGCCTTAGAATTTTGATGATCGGTGAGTCAGTCAGTGAGTGACAAAATTACGAAATTTGACCCGTTATAATTCTTAAAATACTGGTTCAAATTCAATGAAATTTGAAATATACCGTGTCTTTACAATCCTGCATGGTTACTGAAAATTTCAGTCTTCTAGTTTTATCGACAACGAAGTTACAGGGGGTCGAAAATGGCCTGAATTGCTTCGAGAAAAGGATGGTACGGCCGTGCCGCTTTTTGCTCGACTTGGTGGGGGCACTACCGTGCCCCCAGATAATAATAATAATAATTAAAACTTTTAAACACACATACTAAGTAGAAAGTGCTTGCAGGACAAAGTGATGTAATTGACATTTAATTTAATCTTAACTTATTATATTTTAATGTACAAAATTTTTGCATGCCAATGGTTTTTGGTGAGGTATGTGAAACGAATTGAAATGTAATATCTTATATGTACCATATTTCATGCAATAAATGATTATTATTATTATAAAGAAACACTTGACAGCTGGGCGGGAATAGAACCCGCTGCCTCTTGAGCCGTAAGAGGAACTTCACCCGCCGCGCCACTGAGGCAGTCGAATCCATAGAACATTAGAAGGAACACTAAAACCCTGCACGAATCCTGCACATGCTTAGCAGATTCATGTGAATGTTTCTGATGACACTGAAAATAACCGGCTTCTTGTATGTGCTAGCATTTTTATTACAATTTTAATATATTTAAGGTTATTTAATCCTCAGTGGCACGTTTAATCACTTCACGTTTCTGAGGCAATTCCCAAATCAAGTAAAACATTAAAACTTCACTTATTTTGTCCTGTAAATAGTTCATGATATTAAACATTATTGATCTTATAGAAGTTCAGTAGATAGAAGAGAAGTGAAGAAAACCATTAGCTTAAACATTGTTTCGCCTTTTGGAAAAATGGTAAGTACCTAATCTTGGTTAAGTTTTACGGTGCTTTCGAGAGGTGAGGGTTTTCATACAGAGAGCACGGCGGTCGGTGGGGCAACCAATCCAGCAGTCACGCGTTCGCGGCATGGTCGATTTTGTATGAAAACAAACGAACGTACTTACGTCCAACGTCAATGTCAGCGTTTGGCGAGCCGCAAAAAATGGCGTTCAACTGAGTAACATCTTTTTCACTATATAATTTTGAAGTGAAACTTCTTTAGAATCGTTGTGATTTCAGACCGGATGCAACGGAAATACGTCAGGTAAGCCAATCTTAAACGCTAACAAGGTTAAGCAACTTTCCGGAACGCCAGTACTTGGATGGGTGACCGCCCGAACAAAATCTTTTTGCACAGTATTTTTTTTTATTCATCTCATTCTTTTGTCGATTTACTGAAGTTTCACATCTACCGTGTGTGAATCGCACACACGCCTTTTTTTTATTTAACTCGACACTGGCAAATTGTCACTTCAAGCGCAGAGTCCAGTTACAAGAAACTGAACTGAACTGACTTACGTCTCTTAACGCTCAAATTGAAAGCGCCCTTACAATGACCATGACACACCACATTGTAATGTACTGTTTAGAATATTTTAACTGTATGAAATAATTGCTTATAAATAATAAAATAACTTTACTGAGTAACATCTTTTTCACTTTATAATTTTATTTAACTTGACACTCGGAAACCGACGCTTCAAGTCCAATTACATTGAATTGAATTTTATTGTATTTCAATGGATTCGGTAACTTACTCGTGTTTTAAACATTTTATTTATAAATATTATAATTATATATTTTTTTCCAAAACACTTAAGAGTACCTTCTTTTTTAAGACTTACTTATTATGCCAGTTATGGGTTTTTATCCCACCATCTGATGATGATGATTGCCCATAATAGTCCACTGCTGAGCCATGAGAGATGATGAAAGCTATTTCGCTCTATCAACGGCTAATTGTGTCCAATTTCCGGGAAATTACACGAAACTATTTTTTTTTATAGCTAGATAGCACAGTCAATAAATATCTCCTTTTTTTAGGGGTTATGGCATTTGTGACCACTTTGTGTGTGACCGTAATTGTAGCTTTACATCTGGTGAGATTGTCGTTAAATGAGCTTATCTAGCATAAAAAAAAGAACCTCTATGATTAACAAACTATTTTTGCGCTTTGAAGGACTCGTCATAGATAAAACCGCTTACCTATAATCAAGAAACTCTGTTGTCTGTCTACGCTAGTGTAGTAATATATTATTAAATAATAATCAATGGTTTTCATGCTAAAGTCGGTTGTTTTTTTTTTTAATTCATTTTCCGCATTAGTTTTCCTCCACACCAGGGTTTAAAAATTCATCTATAGTCATGTTAATTTAACATGTTTGACTGTTCGACAAATATATCGACGTAACCTTGCAACGGAGAACAAAATATTAATAATGTCTTAAAAATTTTACCGTTTAAAATGAATGTTTATTGCAATAATGACAAAATAAGGGAACTTTCTATTTGTTTTGGCTTAATCCCTTGAAATAAATTATAATTCTTACTCTTAAAACTAAACGTCATTGCATGGTATTGTCATAGGTCTTCACACAATTTATCAAAGATTTAATAAATATTACAATTTATTTCACGCAATATATTTAACAGAGTGGTTAGGTCTAAATAGTGAATTGCATGTACAACACGTCTTATATCAGACCATATCATCCAGACAGCCAAGCTGAAAATAATAGCGACTAAAAATAAGTATATAAAAACTAACCAACAGTAAATGAATATTCAAAAATCTGAACAAGTACCATAATAATTAATTTTGAACACAAAAAAACTTCCTAAATCCATCATATCGCTGATGGCAGACAGCATACCGACAATGATTGCAGTTTAGTTATGATACTGATACTGATTCAGAGTAAATATTTTTTTGTCAAATAACGTATAATTTCTATTTTGTTTCCATAAATTAACATTATGATAGAAAATAATAATCATTAAAAAAAATTACTCTCACAATAAATTAATTCACTTCTGCTCGTTCGATTCAGAATGTTACCCCCTCACTATGAACATATATCAAATATGACCTGTTTAATGGATCCGACTTCAGTGAAAATCATTCGATGACGATGATGAAAAACAATGTTGCAAAATTTAGTACAGCGCCATCTATCGCCACCCACCGCAGTCGACTCCGCACAGATGTGGTGCGTCATAGAAGCGAGACTCGCACCCTCTTGCCTACCTCTATGATCATAAACATGCTAATTTAGCTATGACTTTTTTATATCACAATTAATAACGTGTGCTACCCACCGGCAGGGCTGTTCTCTAGTGCACCGAGGTGAATGAAAATATACATTGTGATTAGTCGTTAAAGTAAGCTGTATAATAAAATCTGTTCTGTAAATTAAAAAGAAATTTATCAATTTAAATAAATTTGGTGAATTACCCGTTATGCATCTATTTAAATCATTACGAAATAATATGCCACTTTTACACTAGATGCAATATTTTGATTATTATAGTTATAATATTTAAATGAATTATGAGTTTTTTGTAAATTTCTGGGCTTTTCAGATTGTATACAAAAAAAAGTCTTCATTATTACAGTACTTATATTTTATTTTTGTGTTGCTTATAAGATGGACAAATGCATATAAAAAAATGTATAGCCTTAGTAAAACACTCAAATCTTAAAAATTGTTTAAGAAAACCTTAGCTGCAAAATTATAATCATTTATTATAATTGCACAAAGTAAAATTTAAAATAATTATCTAAATCTCGAATTAAGGTTAATGCTTCATAATGTCGTGTAAAAACATTGATTATTTTGTAAAATATAATAGCAAAAAAAAAATACGGATCGCTAAAGAAGTCACCCTACCCGAGATTATGATTTAGACCATTTTATGTGGTACAATTTAATTGAGTCCGTCGGTCGCGTGCTACCTCGCAAGTGCGCTCTTTGTCGTCACATTTTATGCTAGAGTTGGGGTAATATGCGAATATTGTTATATCTTTTTTCATAAGACATTTGTTTATGTAGTAATATAGTTATCTTAAGACGCTGCATGGCTAATTTAACTTTATGGAGTTTGAGAAATGTTTCAAAAACTCTGTAAATTTAACATAAGAATCATTTAAAAGACATTTAAATCACATATTTATAAAACTAGCTAAGAATTTTCTATTTTCTAAGATTTTATTGTATCCGTTCAATGTTATTTATCCGATAAATAACATTTAAGTTATTCATTCTACACAAATCATTTAATCACTGACAATATTGTAAAATCGTACTAGTAAAAATTGTAAATATCTTAATTTCATTGCATAATAATCCATTATAATAACCTTACCTCTACCCTATTGTAATTAGAATCTTTATGAGTGATGTAAAATAATGAAAAATACCATTCATTTTATGCGAGCTGTTTGATTTAGAGCCCAATGTGTTGAGTGTCACATCTATGTCCTGTTATTGCAATATTGTAGTTTTTTGTTTACGTGTCATAGATTAGATAACACGGTTTATAGTTGTCATGTGAATTCGTAAATGGAATAGTGACTACTAAAAAGGTAACAACATTTCAACCTCTTTTTAATACCTATACCAAAGAGGTTGGTTATGAATAATAATTTGCTTTCGCTTGCAGTGTATTCATTTTACACGAGGGTCAGCGTACATTATCTAAAGATAGTAAACAATTGGCATCGATTTATTCAATGACTTTGTTATATGACAAGTTCCAACTGTTCTAATGTTATCAGGTTAAGGCCAAGCTTGTGCTGTAGATGTAGGGTATAATGTATTTTGAATTATAGATTGAAGTTTTACTCCTACATTTGATGTGCGCATTTTTTACGTCAAATTTGCACTATAGATTAATAATGATAAATAATAAATATTTCCGGACTAATGAACTCAGGGTTGAGCATGGTTTATTAATACGAGCCTAAGATAAAGATTGAAATTAATTAAGCATTTTTTTTATATTTCACTGTATATTGTTAAATGCTAATTATATCCTACAATCTAAATTTAAAATAAAAAAAACCCGAATCTAAAATCTAAGTTCCCCTTCAAAGTAATAATCCATACTATTTTGTAATGTGCAAGTGATGCGCTTTCATTTGAGAACGCACTCGAGTGTATTTGCAGATGTCATATCTTTTAAACGGGTCAACCGATTTGCATCAAACAGGCCTAAAAACACTCGCGAACACTTAATTAAAATCGCTTCATCCATTCGGGAGCTAGGATGTGGCAGATACGTCAAACGTATAACACCCCTCTTTTTGCGTCGGGGGTTAACAAAACTTTGGCCTACCGAAAAATTCATAAAGGGATGGAAACAAAATGTTTTTGTTATATGTTGTGAAGCATAAAAGTATGTGTGTCGAATCGTGAATGTCATTTTTGCCTGTCGCTCAAGAAGTAACGTTCTATCTACGTCCAATTCTCCGCTAAGAGAACTTGAGTTAGGGCTTAGCTCCGGGGTTAAGCTGAACTTCTCTTGGCTAGTTTTAGCATTAGATATTAGGTATTTATATTGTATAAGACACCGGCCATAACACTTGTAATTTTTTCTCTCCATCCACGGTTGTCTGGAAGAAATTGCTTTTAGCAATAAGATTACGCATGCTAGGTTCAGTTTTAATTTCTTACAGTATTGCTTCTTTGTTAGGTGGGTAATAAAGGATTTTCTATTCTATTCTATTCTCTTCTTCTTCTTAGTCGTTCTCTCTTGACAGAGTGGTCATGGCTAGGGGTCCTTAGGATGAGTTGGTGCTCTTACAATGCGCCGCCATTGTTCCGTGTTAGTTGCGTTGCGGGAGCAGTCGGTAACGGTAACTGAGTCAAATTTATATCTTGAGTTTTTCAGCATAGCCAAAATCGACGAAAACCCATTTGAACACTCCGTTTCAATTTAAAACTTCAATTCTCTCACGAATTTGGCGTTTTCGATCTGATGCTGTGACCCAATTGTTGTAGAAAAAGCTTTAAAAAAGATGCCTGTCCAACTTCAAAAGAGATTTCAAAAACAGATTTGGTCCGTATGCTAGCTTGCAAAAATAAATGTTTTTTTTATAGGTATTTATCTGGTTCTGTGCCATTCTATTTAGAGGAATATAATTATTAGTTTTTCACCTATGTATAAGTACATATACATAGTCCTTCAAAAAACAATAAGTATAAATAAATACAATACATAAATATGTATATAAAATATATTTACTAATATTATATAGTTGAAGAGTTTGTTTGTTAGAGCACGCTAATCTCATGAGTTGATTCGATTTGAAAAATATTTTACTATAAGATGGCCTCAGTGGCGCGCCGGCGCTGTAGGTCGCTTGCGGCTCAAGAGGTAGCGGGTTCAATTCCCGCCCCTCGGCGGCAAGTATTGTATTTTTAACCCCCAACCAAAAAAGAGGGGTGTTATAAGTTTGACGTGTCTGTCTGTGTGTCTGTCTGTCTGTCTCTGGCATCATAGCTCCCGAACGAATGGAGCGATTTCAATTTAGTTTCTTTTTGTATGAAAGGTGAGTTTGGCCCGGGTGTTCTTAGACATGTTTCATGAAAATCGGTTGAGCCGTTTAAAAGTTATGGGGGTGAGAGTGGGGAAGGAAAACAGAAAATATACTAGTGTGGGGTATCAAATGAAAGCGCATCGCGTCCACATTACATAATATTATGTTGTTTTACATTTAAGGAAATGAAAGCATTGGAATCGGGGGTTTTTCCTAAATTTTAAATTTAGATTTTTGTATTTTGTAGACAGTTCTACTTATTCCTTTCCTTATGGTACCTTCTACCTATTAAGACATATTTTGTTTGTTTATATTTAATTGTTATATGTACAGCAATAAAGGCTTATTTTATTATTATATACTATAACTAGCTGACCCCAGCAAACGTTGATTTGCAAAATGAAAAACAGATAGTAGCCAATTCTCAGACCTACTGAATACGCAAATGAAGTTTGGTAGAAATGGGTAAAGCCGTGTCGGAGGTGTTCGGTAACTAACATGAAAATGAAAATGACATGGAAATTTTATATATTAGATTATATTAATATACATGTTTTTTTGACAAAAACATTACCTCACGTAATGTGGGATAAGGGCACGAGAATAATAGAAAGATGATGATATTTTTTTTTTATTTAGCTTTCCTACGTAATTTAATAATATAATATAATAACTGCCAAAACGGCAGGTAATATCCATTACAATGTACCCAGCCGCTAGAAATATCCAACTCAACACTGTTTTAAAACAGCGTGACTAAACCATTATATGCAAACAGCAAAAATATCCCCCTTGTCCTCTGTACTCAAATAAATCTAATCCCTTTTTAGGGTGTCATACGTAAAGGGTAATACGGGACCTTGTTACTGAGATTTCGTCGTCTAACTGTCACCTCGCTATATCTCAATAACCGTGATATTTAGAGTTGAAATTTTGAAGGATTTACTAATATACATAAAACAACAGTCGAGATTTTTACAAGCTTAAGCAAAGTTAACGTTAACGGGTAATTATTCAATATTGTTTCTTTTTTTTGTATGAAAGGTGATTTTAGCGAGAGTGTTCTTAGACATGTTTGATGAAAATCGATTGACCCTTTTAAATGCCATGAAGGTAAAAGTGGAAAGGAAAACACGGATATTTGCATATACACTCTAGTGGGTTTTCAAATGAAAGCGCATCAAATGCACATTACAGTATCACTTTTTAGGTTTTTTTAACTTTTAAATTTAGATTAGTATATTATAGATTTAGAACTGAGTTCAATTTGTCTAAGGCCGTGTATACACGCACCGCACGCGCCCCCAGTGGTTGCGTGTATCGATGCTGACCACTGCCGTCTAATCTCGTCAATCTCGGCGGGATCAATTCTGCAGCATAATATCACGACCTCCGATCTCGCGAGACCGGGATTGCAATCCCTAGTTACGAGTCTTGAAATATTGTCACAGTATTTTGTAAACATTAAAAAAACTACTTTTTGTCGTTAAACAGGTACATTTGGTTATAAACTGTATTAAGCGAACATGAATGAAAGAAAGAGAGAATCCATTTATTAATCCACATTTATGAAATAATAAACATATTGACTACTACTACAACTATTCTATTGACGAGTTTATGAACGATTTTTTTTCCATTTATCCGTAGAGGACATTAAATTATTGATTATATTATAAAGACTATTTCTGACATGATTATATATTTTTTTTTTTTTTTTTTTTTTTATTATTGATAAGCCTTCATTTGACCACAATCTCACCTGATGTAAAGTGAAGATGTGGTCTAAGATGGAGCATGAAGGCCTAGAAGATGGCTTCTCCGGACCACATTACGAAACACGAAAAAATTATAGTTTATTTCTGACACTTTGCATTATTTCCCTTGACATTTGTGATTTTTCCGATATTGTAATTAAGTTTCAATGAAATTTAATATGACATATATATATATTGAATTCAAATTCAATTCAAATCATTTTATTTCAGACAACATTCATTGAGTGGGAATACAAATTAAATGTCCATATTAAATTAAAAAACATTAAGAATACTAAAGAAAATAATAAAATACATTTAACATTTAGAATAATAATAATAAATTACATTATACTAATTGATCCATCAAAATTGCTGTCCAGTGCTACATAATAATAATAATCTATACTAATATTATAAAGCTGAAGAGTTTGTTTGTTTGTTTGATTGTTTGTTTGTTTGTTTGAACGCGCTAATCTCAGAAACTACTGGTTCGAATTGAATAATTCTTTTTGTGTTGGATAGTCGAGTTATCGAGGAAGGCTATAGGTTATATAACATCACGCTATGACCAATAGGAGCAAAGATATAGTGGTAAATGTGTAAAAAACGGGAGAAATTGTTCATCTTTGAAGCCTTCCGTTGCGTGCGCCGTGAAAATGGTTCAAGATACACAAAAAATATGTATTAAAGAATAATAGCTCTTTTAATGATCTAAAAAACAGTCCGCGATAGTATATGTCTATCTTTTAAGATTAACTCACAAAAACCGTTTTTATGGTACCTAATTTGGTCGAAATAATTTGTTTAAGTTGTATCAACATAATAATATTAATCTTTATTCAAATAAATATGTTGTTGGTTAAGAGTACTTCATCCATTATAAGTGCGGGGCACAACTAGTAATTAATATTTCCGGACTATTTTTATTATTATTATCCCTTTATTTCATTTTAAACACGTCAAAAATATATTTTTTACATTAGATTACAGAAAAAATCATATAAAACTACCTACTGTAAAAAATATATCAAAACGGAGAATCACCGGTCGCGAAGCTAGGCTCAAGCGACCGGTGACTAGGGCTGTAGAGAGAGGAACTTCCTGACGGTACGCGCCGAGTCCAGGAGTACTGCCTTCTGAATCTGACCCTTGATCCAGGTTCCCAGTGAGAGCCTCTGAAGGTGTTGGTCGAGACTCTTTGCTATTAGGCCGTTAACGGACACAAATATTATTATTATTAAATTGCTGTCCAGTGCTACATAAAAAGGCAGTCAGTGTCCAGCCTCCTAGCAATAAGCTGTAGGTAGCTGGCTGGTAGGTGGTGTTGGGGCTGTCGCGAACACGGCGCATCCGGGACGCAGATCTTTTGCGCATTATCGCACTCGTGCGTCAGCAAACATTCCTGATGCACATAAATATATCATTGTAATATTTCAAATACGAAGAAGAAGAAGAAGAACATTTATTGTAAAAAACTGTGTACATAGATGGTGGGTTATAAAAATTGTTTCAACAGTTTGCCCAATCTGAGCATACAATAATAAAATAATAACATGAAAAAGTTTTAACACGATTAAGTATAGAATTGTTTTATGAATAAATGAACATGAATACGAATATAAACACAATTATTTACCTTTTACTGTGTGTGGACCAAAAGTTTGTAACATGAACATGTTTACATGGAAAAAAAGGAATTCATCATTCTCTCGGTCTTATCCTACATCATGTGGGGTCGGCACAAAATGTTTTTGTCTTTTCCATTTCCTTCTGTCACCCGTCATCTCAATTTAACGTGGAGCAGTGAAATACATTTTTGTGTTATTTTTTTTTGTGCAGCTAAAACAGAACCTAACCCACCGTACATATAAAAAAGCTGTTATAAAATATAAATTATCTTCTAAGCATTACCTTCATATGCAGAATAGATAGTAAACCTGATTTGAAATTTGTCAACAACAAAAGCCTTATTTTGTTTCTATTCCAAAAAAAAAAAAAATTATATATACGACTGAGTTAACCTTAACCTTAATATGGCATACATATTTTATAAAAAAAATAATTGTAATCATAGACATTTAATTATAAAGCACGTTTCAACATAGGCAAAAATTTTACGTGTCTATTCATCTCAATTTAGCAATAGATTTATTAACGTCAGGAGTAAGACGTCTACTGGACCTAGGCCTCCCTCGTCATCCTATGCCCTATCTTATAACGAAGGAAGGTCGTGGGTTCAATACCCGCCAAGCACATCTTGATTTATGTCTTGAAAAATGTATGTGCTCATTAAAACACGTGCTTTAACGGTGAAGACAAACATCGTGAGGTAACCGGCATGTTCTGAGAAATTCGAAGAGTTTGAAGGACATGTGACAGTTAAGGCCTAATCTCTCTCGCCAAGAGAGATGTCCATGTATCCCAGCTGTGGGAACGTTAATAGTGGAGATGATGATGATGATGACGTTCTATCTAATTGTGGTGACCATTAAAAATATGACCAAGTATGTGTAAATGTATGATTAACTTATACTTAGGTAATTAGCCGCAGGAAATAGTGTTCTATAATAATTACCAAACAGATTCGCATCACCTATTCTCCATTGTTATTTTACATTAAGGGATTTTAAATACGTTTTACTTTATTTCATACTAGCTGTGCCCCGCGGTGTTACCCGCGTTATAATGGATTTTCCCGCGGAATGACGTTTTCCCGCGGTAAAAAGTAGCCTATGTTATTTTTCAGGCTCAAGAGATTCTTTGTACCAAATTTCATTTAAATCGGTTCAGTAGTTTTTACGTGAAAGAGTAACAAACATCCATACATCCATACTTACAAACTTTCGCCTTTATAATAGTAGTAGGATATTTTATTTTAGAACTCATCATCATCAGCACCCTATTAACGTTCCCACTGCTGGGACACAGGGACTACTCTCTTGGCGAGAGAGATTTATAACTAACTTTATAACTAACTAATCGAGTAAATTATTTAAATCAAATATTTTAAATAAATGTATAAATATTATGGTTAATGCGGATATATTAGTACATTTTTTTGGAACGTATCTAACATAACAGATAATGTCTGAACGCGGTAACCCTCGTTACTTGTGATTCCGAAGACCAACCTCATACGGGAAGCATCTCTGACGCGCGCACTTCGCACTTAACATCATAATATATCCCAAGAACTTGATCTATTTTATTGTACCCTGAACGAATTTACTTGGTTAACTATGTATAAATAATGCGATCATAGAAATATTTATAAATCTCGTGTCACAATGTTTGTCCTCAATGGACTCATAAACCACTTAACCGATTATAATAAAATTCGCACACCATGTGCAGTTCGATCCAACTTGAGATGTAGGATGGTTTTACGGCGAGAAAAAATCGAATAATTTCCGGGAAAATTTTATACCCGTGCGACGCCGGGGCGGGCCGCTAGTAGAAATATATAGATAAATTTAGAAAAAATTGCATAGCATAGTAAAAGTTTGCGTACAAACAATGCTTCTTTCATAATGTGTCTAAACGGGCTGGTAAATATAATGGATAGGTTTGTAAATGTTATATATATGAGGTACTGGTTCGATTCTAGGGGTCAAGTGTTTGTATGTTCTGCAAGCACTTTTCTCCTTATTCTGGTTGTTTAAAATGTATACTAAAAATATCTATAAGTGAAGTATATCAGATGTCTAGTACCCGTAACACAAGCTTAGAGCTTACCACGGAGTTGTGGGTTGTCGGGTAATATTTATTTACATAATATCATTGCCATGGCGTCTATACAAATATCATTGCCATCCCATTGAACTACTTTAATTATTACTTTTTTTTCGCATAAAAAGGATGATGTGTTCTTCTCAATATTATGCCAAAAACTTTTGCTAACTGCCTATTACTATTCTAGACAATCGTGTAGGTGTACCTTAATAAAGTCAAAGTCAAAACGTTTATTTCCTTAGAAGCACATGGCCTACTTGGACAGGTCAACCTAAAATTAATAAAACTAAATTGTTAAACAAAAAATATAACAATAGAACAACACAGCTTTATCAGTTATTACAATTTTGTAGTTATTACAATTTTGTAGTTATAACAATTTTGTTTAATTAATAATTTCTTTAATTTTGTCCACATTGTTACCATGAAATCACAACATGCAGACACAGTTTCTCTCAAATTGTAATATTAGCATTAACAAGTATTAGAAAGTTTTCTATTAAACCAGTAGTATTAGATCTTTTTTTGTGGGTTAGTTGTTAATCTGCTATATTTCTAGTATTTTTTATTAATCGCTCTTGGTGGTCCTACTTAACACTTTAAATTCAAGAAGTATTTAAACAGAAATGTATTAAAATCGTTCTATATACTAACACACATCCTTTGTAGTAAGAACCATAGAGTTATGAATATGCGAAGCGGCATATATTTTAATGTAGTTTAAATAATTTTGTTAATTTGTAGTGTTACAAATGCTTAAAATGTTCTTATCGTATTTTTCAGATAATGAATATCCGTAAATTTCATTAAATTAATTTTACCAGATCATTAATGCCCTGCTACTAACGTTAAAACAAACTAATCGCCTGTTCTACGGATCTTTAAAATTACTAAGATGATGGTTATTAATTCGAAATGTAAAACGAAGCGTACATGTTGCTATGGACGGATCGTTAAATGTTAAAGCTAAGTATTATATTGTGAACATGTAACTATTTTGTAGTATATCAGTCACATAACACCCATAGTAAAAGCTCTGCTTAGTTTGAGGTTAGGTCATGCTGTGTGTGTGGTCCGGAAATATTTTTTTATTTTTTTCCACTGTCCTTACTCTAAACCAACGAAAAAGATAAAAAACGGTAAAGAAATCGGTTCTAAAAATGACGAGTCAGTCTAAAACTACATCAAAAATTCTATAGCACAAACATCTATGGGCAATAGGCTACGTACATATCATATTGGTGCGGCTTCTTCAGCTGGCGAAGTATCATCGTGAACGTGTATACGAGATTTTAAAATCCTGAAGTGACGTAATTGTAGCCACGTCCACGCCAAGCATCGTCTTCGCTCGAATACTTCGCGTTGCAAAGATGCACCCGTCCACAAACATTGCGTTGACACGAATACTGTAACATTAAGTAATTATTACAACGTTAAGGAAAATGTGAACTGGGCCAGTGCGTTAAGCTATTTTTTCGTGTTTCGTAATTTTTTTCCGGAGAAGCCTACTTACTACCTTCTAGCCCACATCATCAGTTTACATCTGGTGAGATTGTGGTCAAATAAAGGTTTATCAAGCATTCAAAAAATAAAAAAAAAGGAATATTTCAAGCTATGATTATTATAAATATTGTGACATTTTGTCTCTGCGCTATTCGTGATCTCTAATCTATATAAATAAAAATGAATTGTTGTTCGTTAGTCTGATTAAAACTCGAGAACGGCTGAACGGATTTATCTTATCATAGTCTTGAAATGTTCGTGGAGGTCTAGGGAAGGTTTAAAAGGCGATTAAAACTCGAATAATTTCCAAAAAAAAATTGCATAAAAACCCGTGCTAAGCCGGGTCGAGCCACTAGTTTTATATAATTATGTTTCTCTTTGACTTTCCGAACATTAATTGAGATTATTTTAATTAAATAGTTGAAAAAATGCTACTTGTATACTAAGTTTAACACTTAAACATGTACTAATAATAAAATATATTCTGCAAATAAATGATTTATTTGATTTGATGCTCGCTGCTTCATAATAACGTTATTTGGTCCGTTGAATAACGAAACTACCAAGCCTACTGCCGGTTCTTTGCGTCTAACCCCAGCGAGTGTTCATTTGTTTACTTGCCCTAGGCCTGTGTGTATTTTATAATGCCCCTCTCAAAACGTGAACAACTGGTTTCGGAGAACAGCTTAATGTTGCCTTTCAATAAATAAGCACTGCTTGTTTGGAGCTGTAACGACGCTCTTGTAGTTTCATTTTAGGGCATTAGGACTGAGGTCTTTCAGCATTCGATCATGATAAACAAGATACAAGATTATTTATTTCCATTGTTTGGTTTTACAAATCTTAAAAACGTAGTACCTTATAAATAATTAGCCATAGACGGCTAATTATTTTATTATTGTGTTGGCTAAGTGGCATCACACTCAACTTTTATTCCGAAGGTCGTGGGTTCAAACCCCGCCAAACACCTCTGATTTTTTCTAGTGTGTGTGAAATGTGCGCTTTAATACACTTTAACTGTGAAGGTAAATATCGTGAGACTCATTAATGGAACCATTAAAATAATTATGAATTTCGTGCCGTTTAAAAAAGATGAAGACGAAATTAATTCAGTCGCATATGCCTCTTGCTTCCCTTGGGCGAAATGACCGAAAGTTCAAAAACGATTTTGTTCAGTTTACTGAAAATAATTATAAATGTATTAATAATACCATTTCATCATTACCATCAACCCTATTAACGTTCCTACTGCTGGGACACAGGGACTTCTCTCTTGACGAGAGAGATTGGGCCTTAATTCATCACACTGGCTAAGTGCGGGTTGGTCAATATAACATGTCCTTCAAACTCTTTAAAGTTCTACGAGCATGCCGGTTTCCTCACGATGTTTCTCTTCACCGTTAAAGCAAGTGTTCTAAAGCGCACATACATTTTTCAAGAAGAAAAATCAAGTGGTGCGTGGCGTGGTTTGAACCCTCGGAATGAAAGTTGAGTGTCCTCCCATTTAGCCGACACGGCTGTTTACTCAACATAACTGATATTGAATTTAGCGCAATATTTAGCCAAAAACGGTTTTTGAACGAAATTCCCCACACTATGTTGAACACAGATTTCTAGATGTTTCGGCCGGAAACGGCCTGTGCCTAACTCGTATGCCCGCGGCCACTATTAAGCCATCCACCCAATTATTTGACAGGCGTTCCTAGTTACGCTTGCCCACACGAGGTGTCAGCTCGACAACTTTGGGCCCCAACGGTCTTCGATTTACGTGATACATGTCCGGCACACTTTCACTTGAATGAACTAATCCGTTTGACTATGTCGGCAAACCACGTTCTTACGTGTATCCTAATTCTTGACGGCGCACAGAAAGCGTACATGGCGATTCATTTAAATCTTGGAAACATAGGAGGGTACAAAATGGGTGAAATCGTAGATACAAATAAGCTGAAATTGTGAAAGTAGCTGAAATTTAGAAGAAATATATAACCCGACTGACTTTAAGTCAGAATGGTTGATAAGCAACCTTAAACGGCCAGTCGAATCGAAAAATTTTAAAACAAAACTATCAAACTATTGAATACATATTCAACGATAACACAGTTTGTTGACTTACATTTTTTTATTATCACAAAGTGGCGTCCAGTAGTCGATATGTTGAGTTTTCACTAACTCATAGGAATCGGGATAAACGCCTGGGTTTGTGGCCCACCTTTTGTACAACTCTGTATTTTTCTTGTGCAATAAAGAATTCTTAATAATAATAATAATACGTAGGACAAAGGAACATACATACATTAAACACATTACCAATCCTTTGCGTTGCGCAATCGGGTAAAAACTCTACCGAGGCCACAAAGATAGAGTTTGGGTGCACTTGCTATCGCCACCGGGTGACAAGCGTTGTGATGCTATCAGCACATATCGCGTTTTTGGGTACTCTTTACGCTCGAACGCTTTATCGCGCGTTTTCTCCAACGCTGTTCCAATGTTTGGTTCGGATATTGTGTCGATTCTGAAATAGTGAATCGCGTTTGTCGTTTGTTAGTGCGCCGTCCGTTTTGTAGTATTTGTAAATATTAGTAGATCTAAAGCAACGAATTCGACACTTGAGACCCAAGTTATTCTTATATATTTATTTTTAAAACTCCCAACCTATATAATTTGGTTTAGGTTTACTTCTGAGCAATAGACTCTCCAAATTCCTTCTAACTCTACCAACCACCACTGTAGCCATCAGCAGATCTCTACCATTTTATTTCATACAAACTCTATTATAATTTTATATTTATATACAGCGTGTATATTTCCGATAACATACAGGAGAACCCAACCGAGCGGACTAGTTCGTTGAAGTGGCAGTGAACAGATGCCCGCTGGGCGGAAAAGTTCTCGGCCGAAGGGCGCGCATCGCCGGGCAAAGTGTAGGTCTTCTTCCGAGATGAACGGCTGCCTTGAGCGAAGTAGGTTTGAAAAAACCGCTTAGAATACGCGATATCATAAATGAGGAAATCTGGGAAAAAGAGATAATCGTTAAATTGTGATTTTTGGCGATTGGATAAAAAGGTGAAAAATAATTACATAATAAACTCTAATCATCTAGAGGTATATACTTATAAGTTAGACTTATGCGAGAAAATTATTGTGATGTAAACCAACTTTAGTACCTATCTAAAAGCATGTCACGTCATAAGAATATGTTCTACACATACCTCACATAAGTTTGTAAAGTGTCCGACTACTTAGGTAGGTATGTAAATAACATTAAGGATTTTTTTTGACTCTGATTAAATTGTATCTACCTACTCGGTAAAAATGGCTTTAAAAGTACCTAACTACAAAGACGGTTATAAAAGAGAATATTCATAACGATTTCAGCTAATATCCAGAATCACTGATATATATATATATTTTTTTAAATTTATTTTATTAAGTGATAAAACTCACTTTGCAGGTGAAACTATTTTTAAATTTTGTACAAAAAATACCTCCTTTATCCTGTACGCGAAGGTTACGGATTTTTTACACAATTCCCGATTTCCGGCCACTTTTCGCCATGCGTTAATGATTTTCATAATAATTATTCAAATGTTACTATAGTGCTATTTGCAATAATCTAAATTTAAAATAAAAAAAACTATTCCTAAACATAAGTTCCCTTAAAAGTAAAAGTCATATTTTGTAATGTGCACGTGATGCGCTTTCATTTGAGACCCCACTCGATATTTGCATATGCGGTATAACTTCCCCACTCTCACCCCTCATAACTTTAAAACGGGTCAACCGATTCATGAAACATATCAAAGAACACTCGCGCAAAACTCAGCTTTAAAAAAACTAAATTGAAATCACTTCATCCATTCGGGAGGTATGTTGCCACATACGGATAGACAGACAGTCACGTCAAACTTATAACACCCATCTTTTTGCGTCGGGGGTTAAAAAGCTTTTTCACGCCCACCGATCCTGTATCAAGTGGGAGGACACTGGACTATCATTCCGAAGGTCGTGGGTTCAAACCCCGCCACGCACCTCTGGATTTTTCTTCTTGAGCTATTTATGTGCGCCTTGAACACGTGCTTTAACGGTGAAGGCAAACATCGTGAGGAAACCGGCATGTTCTGAGAACTTTTAGAAAAGAGAAAGACATGTGACATTCACTAACCAGCACTTGCGGTGAATAAAGGCCTAAAATATCTCGTCAAGAGAGAAGTCCCTGTGTCCCAGCAGTGGGAACGTTAATAGGGTGATGAAGATGAATACCTAGGCCTTATATTTTTTTTCCATATACAGATATTTTATATTACCTTATGCTCTTTTCTTGATGGTAAGTGGCCAATGGTATTTAATCTCTATAGTGGTATATAATAGCTGGCAAATTAAAACAAATAATTTCAGTAGCTACCAAATGTTACTAACCAATATTTGGAGAGCAATGAAAAGTCGTATATTTTCGCCTAAAATCTGCGTAAAAGTGAATCCTCTCTAACAAAAAAAAAATTTTAGTCATATTTAAATAAAATAATTAAAATATAAAAAAATCGACATAATTATATATTATTTTAATCAACATTTATAATTCACTACCTACTTATCTACTTCACTCAACCATACTGTGAACAAAACCCTACAGCTGTAATTTCTCGAAAAGAAGCATCATTAGGTATGAGTGCTTATATTTTTCATAATAATGTAAATATTTTTTTAATAATTGAGTTAGTAATTAAAATTCATTTATTCAACAAATTGCAATAAAATTAACCATTGCTACCTACATACCTAAAGCGAAATTAATAACATTTTGCTAATCGCGTCAACCCCATAATAGTGCATTAATTACTTTTGAAAACAGTGATTGCGTTACCATTTTATGACCACGAGGCAAAACTATAAATCTTAAATTCATTATAATCTATGCGTTTTACTGACACAAAAACCTTTAAAGAAAAATATATAAAAACATTATACGACATAAATCATTACTCGTAAGATATTTGATTAAGAAATGAAGATTTACACTGTTAAGAGATTATGATAGTAAAATAGTAATTCGAAAGAAGTGTCAGAGCAGAGAGTGCGGAGAAGAGCAGAGATGTGCGTGCGCTGGCGCCGAGCGGCGGGCGCGGCGGCGCGGCGGGCCAGTGGGCGGGGCCGCGGCGGGCCGGCCCGTGGGCGGCACCGCCCCGCGCCCCGCGCCCCCGCACCGCCGCGCGCCAGTGTATCGCGAGCCCTCGCCGACGACGCATGTGCCGCGCTCTTCACAACTCGCGCGTTACGTTTCAGATGCACGCCGCACACTGAACCATGCCGGCCGAGGAGGAGCCCGCGCCCATGGACGGCCGGAACTCCGGCTCGCCCCAGCAGTACGTGCTGCGCTGGAACAACTACCAGAGCAACCTCACCAGCTGCTTCGACCAGCTGCTCCAGAGCCAGTCCTTCGTGGACGTCACCCTCGCCTGCGAGGGCCAGAGCCTCAAGGCTCACAAGGTGGTGCTGAGCGCCTGCAGCCCCTACTTCCAGTCGCTGCTGATGGAGAACCCTTGCCAGCACCCGATCATCATAATCCGCGACATCCGGTACTGCGACCTGAAGGCGGCGGTGGAGTTCATGTACCGCGGGGAGATCAACGTGGCCAAGCACCAGATCCCGGCGCTGCTGAAGGTGGCGGACACGCTGCGCATCCGGGGCCTGACGGACGTGGACGGCGAGCACGCGTCGCTGGCGGGCTACGACGCGGCCGTGGCGGGGCCGTCCCCGCTGGCGGGCAACGGGCGCGCGCGCGCCGGGGCCCGCCGGCCCGCCAGCCCCGGGGGCTCCCCGGGGGCGCGACGGCGGCGCGCGTCCGACGCGGAGGAGCGCTCGTCGTCGCGCGCGCACGCCAGCCCGGGCTCGTCGCCGCCGCAGGACCTGCCGCCGCCGGAGCCGCTGGCCACGCAGACGCCGGGAGCCGCGCCGATGCACGATGACATCGACATCCGCCCTGGCATCGCCGAGATGATCCGCGAGGAGGAACGGGTGAGTGATGACCACTTCCTTTTTCCAGGCCGGTGCGACGCAGTTTAAGTTCCTTTGGCTCTGTTTTCTGCACATGAACTCAAACGTGGTCCATTGAACGTGTAGCTAGTGTGCAGAAGTGGTCCGGCTGATCCTTTAACGACAAACTATCACTCAACTCGGCGTAATCATCATAGGAACTGTTTATAACATAAGTTTAAATAATATAAGTAAAAGTCCGCACGCAAGTCCCGAGGAAAGTTTTCCCGCGCGACTCGCCGCCCCTCGCCAACTTTTCGTTCCGTATCGAATAACGCAATTCATTTTATTCTGACTCCCCATTTTGTTTAATGCTAATGCCGAAGTTTCGTTGCTTTGGATTATTATTTATTCGCAATGCACCATTCAAGTTGGGAAATTTTATTAAAGGAGAATTATTATTTTACGGGAAATTTACATATTTTTAGAATACTGCTGGTGTGATAGGTTATATATTTTTTTGATACTCAGATATGCCCTGACAAAACAAATCCCTTGTTAATAAATAATAAATGCAATAAGAAATATTAATAATGCAAAATCATCATATTTATTCAACACCATCATTATTTTATTTTTCCTCGTGTTAACCGCCAAACTAGTGTTAATTATAATAGGGGCGACTAATTAAGACGAACCGGCATCACACTCACTGGGGGTATTTCCCTCCCACATAAAGTACAATTTTCCTAATCTATTTTAAGAGCCACGTATCAAACCTAATAAAGCTATCCATTGTATAAAAAAATCTAAATACGTATCTATTTGTATTTATTACAAGTAAGTTTTATACATAGCTAGCACTACTATGTTAGGTAGCCAGTTATTTAAATAACAAAGGTTTCTTAATGAGTATCAATTCATTTTAATATTTTATAGTTTGTATTTTCATCAGAAGGGCTACAAATGGATAGACGTTAATTAAACTCTAGAAACAAAAAAACGGTTTTGAACTATTTCAAATACATGCAAACACTTTTCACGTACCTATAGTATATTTGTAACACATACTGCATAACTTCATCCTAGAATTATATTACTTAGAGACAAGGGGAGTAATGGTAAAGTTTGTATAAAAATCAAACATTATAAATTTCATCTACCTTTGTATGAGTTACAATTTTGACAATGAATAAAGAAGTTCGTAAACTTTTTTATCAGTGACGTATTTTTATTATGAGACAAATTCATTAGAAAAAAGACCGGAATGAGAAGGTTTTATACGCGTCTCCAATTAAAATAAAATCAACTCTAAAGGCAATCATAGAAATAAAATCAACGTTACTTAACAACCATAGAATAATCAAAGAAAAACACACATAATTCGACCTGAAACATAATATGAGCTAAGCTGACCTGACATCTAGATGAATAATGAATGACGCTATGCAAAATATAACAATAATTTATAGTGACTGACTTTGACTTTGAATACTATATTATCGATGAATACAATTACGCATTAAAATTATCATTACAGATCACGCAAATATTTCACTTATTAGTTGATAAAATTATTACATTGTACTTATTTGTAATAAAATAGTAAATTGACATCGAAACATATTAAAATTAATTTCATCGTTAATCTGGGTTAAATATAATTTATAAATTTATTGTTCAATAATTGCAATGTTTTGATCACAAATTATGAAGAAATTTCATTTGAATTTCAATTATTTAATTTGAGTCAAAAACGTTTATTTCCTTAGAAACACATGGACCGGTCAACTTGAAATAAATAAAACTATTTTTTAAACAAAAATTATCAATGAAAAAAATGTTGTGTGACAGTTTTCTTCAATGTTTTATACTGAGTTGAGAAGCGAATTTCGTTACGAGCTTCGTCCTGAAGGTTCACATATATATTATTTAGACGTTTGATAAGTAGCGCAAGCTTGTTTATGAATTACTGAACAAAACTTGACCGTAGAATCACTAAAGAATTCATTTTAAATAACCGTTAATAGACAACTTAACGTTAGCGGTTGCATCGAGTGGATGAGTAAATAATAGAGAAATATTATATATAAAATTCACCTGTTACCTGAGTTAGTTACCATACTCCTCCGAAACGGCTAAACCGATTATTATGAAATTTAATATGCTTATTCAGTGGGTCTGAGAATCGGCTACTATCTATTTTAATTTTGCAAAACAACGTATGCTGGGTCAGCTAGTTTTAATAAAAATAGGAGAGATCATATACCTAGGTACTTTTTATATAAAATTTATTATGTTTTAAGGAAATCATTAACACGGAACTCGTTTTTTCGTGTTGTTTTTTTATTGTTTTTATCGGTGCGGAAAAATAAACTACATTTATATATGTATATTGACATTATAGATCACCGTTTCCAGGTAGAAATATCGCCCGGCGTCAGTCGGCGCGTATATTAAATATTCTTAAAGCTGTTAAGACACAATTTTCTGTAATTCAAAGGAAAACAGGCAGGTCTTCGTTTGCTCGGAGTTTCAAAGTTTAACGATGAAACTTTGTAGTTTCGAACCATCCACTTTGGAGGCGCATTTACATCTCATCATCATCGGTGAGTTCAAAAAGTAAAAAATATGGTAATAAATAGATATGCTATTATATGGTATTATGTTTCTTGTTTGTAAATTCATGGAATATGATAAGATTTTCGATATAGGTAATTAGATTTTCCGTTCTATCCTAGATTAATAATTTTTAGTTCGTGACGTTTCAAGTGCTGAACTGATTCAGATTAAATTTGAATCCGGGAAAGCACATTTAGTATTCTTCCTTTTTTATAATTCTCAATGAATAAACACATCTCAAAAACACGAGAGATTCAAACCTAGGACCTCAGGTTTGACCAAATTCGGTATAAAATGAGGGCATTTTTCACAATAAGAGAGCGGTTGGTATAAAATTTAAATGGGACCAACTTGCAAACAACATGCTAACGTAATATTAGTAAACATACATAAAAAAGTCCTCCTTTTTTGAAACAGTTAAAAATATAAATATATTTTTGTCCAGTAGTTAATTAAAACAGTGTTAAGGTTTTATGGAAATCAATCTCTTGAACTCTGAAATCCCCATATCACGACCAACATTGCAACAAAAAAAGACTGTCAAATGACGATACATTGCTGACTGCAGTGTAAGAAATCAATATAGAAGATAATTATATGATTTGATTATAGCTATTTAACCGTAATTTAAAAAAACAGGACGCGAGCTATTCCACCGTAGTTAAAAAAAATCTGGCTCGAAAGGCGAGGTTTATGGTCATCCACTGTAGAGTGGCCAAAGATGCTTTGTTTAAAACAAAGTTTATATACATTTCTGAAAGATAAAATAAATCGTATAGCGTGCAACAAATTTATAATGATTGCTATAATAATCCGGAAAAGTTAATTATGCAGAGTTTTCTTTATGTAAGTATTGTTACGAATATACATTGCTTGTATACTTTATATATAACGGCCTATTGTTTCGTGTTGTATAATTTGGTGTTGATTCGAAAAACTAGGTCTCATATTACAAAAGGATATTGTTCTGTTGAAGTTCTGCAATGTATCGGATAATGATCTTATTTTCTTTTTTTGTACGGTTTTACGTTATTGTGTGATATTTGTGTTCTTAACAACTTAAAAAAAAAACTCATTTTAATATCAATACACAAAACTAAAAAACACTTTTCAAAATCTTTACCAGATCATTATAATATAAAAAAATACCTACATTTTCAATAAATAAAACAAAACTACAACTTATTTTATGTATTTTTTTTATTTATTAATTTACACATAAGGATAAACAACCGGTAAACACAAATAATACATTGTATTGTGTGCGGATTATTTAATATAATTATTTAACATTCTTAAATATAAAAAAACACATACTTTTAGTTTTAATACAGTAAAAAAACGTCTATATTAGTGTACCAATTACAGTTAAGTTTTTAAGAACCACTGCCTATAACAAAGACAAAAAAAGTAGAATATCCGTCAGTTCCCACGCTACAATGCGACTAATAAAAGTGAATAGGGATTCACTTATTCTATTGACTTCTCATTTCCCACCCAGTATTCCTTATTTTCCAAATTGCATAAGTGCCACTCAATAAGAGATATCAAAACAAAACCAAAAGTAAATTGCACAAAGTACATCGACAGGAAACTACGGCCGACGAAAGAGGGCGCTAATCATACTGTCCCTTCGCACTTGTTCCACGTTCAAATCAACAAATCGAATGAAACCTTTTTGAATGTGTTTTTATGTTTTTACTGTACAAACTTTTCCGTATTCCGTTTTGGAATATTTTTGTGGTATTCGGTGTATTGTTTGACTTTAAAACTCGAGAATTATTGTAAAGACGGGTTGTCAATGGGCTGGAAAATATTGATTGACTATGACTATCGCCATCTAATAAAAGAAGAAGAAGACTATGACTATACGTTGACATTGGCAGAATCGTTGCAAACAGCGAGCGCGACGCTCAAACTTGCTTGACTATGAATATGTCATTCAAGAAGGCCTTCTTCGATAAATATACTATTCGTATCTAACATCTAACTGAGATTAGCTCGTTCAAGCAAACAAACAAACCAACTGTTCAGCTTTATAATATAAATAAAGATATCCATACGACTTTCGCTAGAAATCTACTTAAAAGGCGTTTCAAGTCTTCATTTCATAAATTAAACAAGCAAGATTTACAATTTTAATTATGTTGTAGGTACTTCTAAAATTACATTCTAAGTAAACCGTCTAAAGATTAATCGTTTTCATTGATGAGAATAATTGAATCAATACCATTTGCAATTTTGGTAAAAGTTGTAGATTCACAGCGATAATGTGTTTTTTGAAACTATGGAAAACTGTTGTTAGCCCGTATTTGGGACCTTAATTTGTAGTTATATTTTAGTTATACTCTAAAAAACAAACTTTTTCTGAGGAATTATGATGAAGCCATCTGTATTTCCAGAATTATTAGGCATTAGTTTATTTTTCAGCCTTTAATAAGCAAACACAATCAATATACTATATCGTAAAACCGTACTATTCTTATCTGGTAATAATTTAATGTGCTAATCAGGTACTACTCTTTTCATCATCATAACTTTATAACTTCGTACATATTTCAATTAACCTTTAATTAAAAATTCTAAGTACAATTCGATATAATTATGAAAAAATGTTCGCATACCTAATTCTAGTTGAACGATTAAATTATTTATTGTTGATTTTGATTATTTCTGTAACATTAGAGCGATAACTTACTAACACGTAATGGGGAGGTTTAAGCCCGATTTTTTAAGCATATTTAGCGGCCTACGGCGAATATTCGTGTCAGCGCGATGTGTGTAGATTATTGCAAGGTAAAATATTCTGGCGAAGAGGATGTTTGACGTGGGCGTGGCTAAAATAACGTCACTTCAGAATCATGTATCTTTGTATTTGTCACAAATTGTTGTCCGCGTATGTAGACAAGAACATTTGCGAATACCCGTTCACGATGACTTTAGCGCGCCAGAGCGATGTAGCGGCACCATTAGAAGAACATATAAAAAAAAGGTTTAATATTTATCCTCTTCTGTTACCTTCATGTGCGATTGAGGCATATAAGTCTTTTATACAATAATAATATTGCCGCTACACTTGTAAATCATTAAAAAAAACTGATTTTGTCCAATTTCGTTATTAAAATAACACTAACGAAATATAGGCATAATTGAACAGTTTCTACTTGGATATTCAGAACATAGGCACAATTCATTATTGAATAGCACTGTAACGAATAAAGTTTAGATGTTAGAATAGCACGCACCTACACATTTAATGGTCACATTTAAACATGGGGCTCTATTATTCGAATATTTAGATTCAGGAATTCCTATTATCTTATAATATATATAAATCTTGTGTCACAATGTTTGTCCTCAATGGACTCCTAAACCACTTAACCGATTATAATAAAATTCGCACACCATGTGCAGTTCGATCCAACTTGAGAGATAGGATGGTTTTTACGGCGAGAAAAATTCGAATAATTTCTGGGAAAAATTTATAACCGTGCGACGCCGGGGCGGGCTGCTAGTATTAATATATAATGAAAGCCATTCAATACTCGTATGCTGCGAAAGTTTAATGAGTATTCCTGTAAATCATATACTCTGAAAGGTTTAATCGCAACTGAAATAAAATATAAGGTCTGATCGGAAATAACACGTCACATTATCATCGTCCTGTCAGGCATGGCACATCCAATTCTGGACATAGGCTTCGCTCAAGGGGGTTAGATACGTACCACGCAGGGAATAGCAATGAGAGGCAGGGGGTGATGTTGGATTGCCATTGATTTGTACCATTAATGGTACAAGTGACAAAGCTTTGTATCCTTAGTACCATAAATGGTACTAGTGACAATTATGTAAGATCAGTAGTACCACTGAAAAATTGATGTATTGGGTCAAAAAATTGCTGCATAAAATCCCATATCTTCTGAGTACGCTTCACCCCAAAAAAGGATTCGGAAAATCTTAAAAACAAGCCGGTGAGAAGGAGGTGAGAGGAAGGAAGCTAGATAGTCAATATTTAGAATTGAAAAAATAAAAATATATCTTCTTTGAGCTACAATGAACGATGACCCGCGACCTTATTTGCTTTAGTCGTTTAGGACTTTAGGTCATCGTTCAAAAAACTCTGTTTATTCAACATTTAGCGCCAAACTATAGAATAATCTCATTGTACGCTATGACGTCATACTAATTAGTAGGTCCAAACGGAATATTTTAGTTTAGTTTAGTATGCTCGTAAAGATAAAGGAATTGGTTCTGTTCCGTGATTCAGGTCCTAGAGTTTAATTTAAGTGCCGTAGCGGATTGCGATGACTGTGCCTTATCGGGAACCTTTGCTTAGGAAAAGTCAGTGAGTCATCTTAGTTCAGAGCTCCCTAGGATTTTCAATTCGTCATCAAACATAAACACCTTATTGACGTTCCCACGGCTGGGACACAGGGACTTCTCTCTACACGAGAGAGATTAGGCTTCAATTCATCACGCTCGCCAAGCTCGGGTTGGACAAATCGGCTTGTCATAGCAGAAATGAAATTACTCAAGTAGATTACTAATAAATAAATAAAAAAAACGTTTTATTATGTTCTTGCCCTACGGTAGGCTTTTTAAAACCTTTTCTGCTCAGTGACAAAATAAGTAAAGTAATTCAGGGTGTTTTTCATAATTATTAAAAAATTATATCAAAGCATGTCCGACGTGTACAAATCACAGACGTATAAACCTATAAGGAAAATATTTTATCGATAGCCAATAAAAATAATAATACTTACATAGAACCTTGCACAACGAGATTATTTTAATTAACAACCAAATACAATCAATTAATATTTATTCAGGCGTTAAATTAAAAGAATAACGTAATATTGATATTCACGGGCTGTAAGTTTTTAATTTATATTATAGCTTTATAAATTATTTCAATTGTTTTCTGTTTCTAAATATTTTCAGGGATTTGTAGTTCTAAGATGTTGCGCTGCGTTAAAAATCTGTCGGGCGGCACATAATTCACCTGGGTAATTTACCTAGGTGCATTAAGTACACTTTTAGTACCTATCTGACACTATCATAATGAAAGGTCTAAATGAGTATAGAAAATAAGATTAGAACGACATACACCGAAAAAAGAATTAAGAATTAAGATAAATTTTTTTATCATGAATAAAATTTGCTGGTCTTACAAAAACAACTGCTGTTAAAGGGGTTTCAAAATTTAATGATAACTACCTCTAGGAGATTAAATTGAACGAAAATGTCAAATTTGCTCTCTTAGTAAATGAATATTCTGAATTATCAAAAAAATTAAATATTTAAACTTTCCCTTTCAGTTACAATGTTGCAACATTTCTTAGACTGTCAAGACTGTCTCAATCAAGTCGACTAAGACATTGAACTTCTTAATAAAATACAGATTACCGTCAACCAAACGCTTGAATGATTGATAGGTAGTCTATGTGTCGAATTTGACTTTTAGATTCAACCGTCGCGACGATGCGGTCATTCATGAAATCATTCATTGATAACAACTTTTCTGAGTTCAAACTCGTGTATTTACTGAATTTTAAACGGAATTTAAACTAACTTTGCTTACGCGTTCTTGTTGTGTTAAGGTCAACTAGGTTTCAGTTATTTCCTGACTAGGTTTTAAGGTTTTAGATTCTTTATTTCTCATGAGAAAACAATACTAGCAATTAAAATTATCCATCTTCAGCCTTGCACGCATACACTAACCTATAAATACAATCATCATCACCCTATTACGTTCCCACTGCTAGGACACAGGGACTTCTCTCTTGGCGAGAGAGGTTAGGCATTAATTCACCACGCTGGCCAAGTGCGGGTTGATAAATGTCACATGTCCTTCAAATTCTTTAAAGGTTTCAGAACATGCCGGTTTCCTCACGATGTTTACCTTCACCGTTAAATACAATCACGGGTAAATAATTTCTAAATTCTGTTAAATTAAAATAAGGGTATGGTTGAGTATACATATTTTACTTTTGCGTTGTAAGATCTTGTTACCCATGAGCATATACATGATCTGTATTCTAATGAACCACTAATTACACTATCTAGTTGTGAAAACGGCATGTAAATCCATGTTGTCGTTTTACCATAAAATGTATGGTAATCAGTTATGGGTAAAAAGAATCTAAAAACAACATTGCATGCAAAATTAGAGATCCCTAAAAGCACTTGTAAATATGAGCAACTTTTAACCTTAAAAAGTTTTTGGGTTTGTGTCTTAAAATATCTCCGGCAATGAGCGACTTGATTTATAATGCAATCCCAAATACAATATAAATATAATATTTATTCTAATTTTATACATGCTTCTCATTTATTTTAATTATTTCTTAACATCTTTGATATTGAACACTATGCTATGTTTCTGTTGTGTTTTAAGTAAGTTGTAAGTAGTATCTAAGTTTTTTTTTAAATAGAGTGCATTCACGCTCTGCACTATTCGGTTACCACGGAAGACCAGCGTTACAGTAGATTAGTCTGCTGTAGCATAATGCTGAGTGGAAGCCCTTTTTGTTACAATCTACGTACTAAACAATTTATGTGTAATATTTTGTATACTTGTAACAAAATAAACATTTTTATTATTATTATTATTAAATAAATTTGATGAGTTTATGTTAGACATACTACACCTACACCTCCTTCTAAAAACACACAAATGTTGTAAAATAGTGTTTTAATTGCAAGTAGACGAAGTCAGGGCTGTCACCCAGCCAATGAACCGACCTGACCTGGCGCAACGTAAGCAATCTGTATTCTATTAAGAAGTTCAATGTCTTGAGCGACTTGCTTCAGACAGACTTGACAGTTTAAGGACAGCAACATTGCAACTTAAAGGTAAAATTTCTATATTTAAATATGTCTCTATCTTTTTAATAATCACGTTTAAAATTTTTGGTTGTAAAAGTGGCAGCCAAAATACATCGTCCCTCAAAAGTATCAGTAATAGGGTTCCGTCGTTGTAATAGACCTTCATACTTTAATGGATGTAAGGTATTTTTCACTCACTCATATTTATGTAGGTCGTTTATAGCAGTGTTCGGGACTAACGCAGACAAACTTTCCGCCCTAATAAAATAACTCTCTAAGGCTATTAACCTGTATTATCAATAAAATAAATCTATATAAATAAAAATTAATTGTTGTTCGTTAGTCTGATTAAAACTCGAGAACGGCTGAACGGATTTATCTTATCTTAGTATTGAAATGTTCGTGGAGGTCTAGGGAAGGTTTAAAAGACGAGAATAATTCGAATTTATTCGATTCAGGGATATTAATTTTCAATGATAACCCGTGCGAAGCCGGGGCGGGCTGCTAGTTAATAATAAATATTTCCGGACTAATCACACAACATCACCTAACCCCCAACTAAGCAGAGCTTGTACTATGGATGCTAGGTGACTGATATACTACATTCATACAATTTTTTTTTCTAAAAACACATATAATACTTGGAAAACACCCAGACCCAAAACCAACAGACCCAATAGAGAACATATAAGTTGATTATTAGAAAATAACTATTCTTCATAATGTGACGAAAAGGCTGCATTTTAGCTTCTGTTATAAACCACCCCAAAGTGGTATTTTATGACCACCTGATATAATAGCGGTGAAAGATTATTTATAAAACTTAAAATTAAGCCTACACGGGTAAGTTCGTTGTTCAAAACACAGGCAACGCCCTGACGTCATAAGCTAGTTAAAGCATTAAATAAGGCTAGTTCTCTTATGTGACCAGTAATATTTTTTTATTCAGTTTCTAAGGCATGAATGGCCAGTGAGATTTACCCGTCAGATAACCGCCCTATTGTTCACTGGTTTACGCTATCTATAGAATATGCAGCTACTGCTGTGAGCAAATCAGAATTTGAATTTTGTTAAAATATCTGACTGCTTCTGATTCTCGCTGAGGGTCAAGTGTTTGTATGTCACGCAAGCCCTTATGATCTAATAAAGTAATATATATTATATGTATGTATGTTATATTAAGTATCATATATATCAGGTAGGTAAATACAATCTCTCGTAAAACCGTTTTTGTGAATTATGTTTGTCATATAGTTAAGCATATTTTGCAGTTGACATTTACCTTTAAGTGTGTAAAGGCATATAAATTGTTGTTAACAAGTTAGTAGACTGGATTAATGAAAAAAAAATTTTCGTTTCACTGCGTGGTCGGTGGTTTGTGACGATTGGTTATTTTTATACAGCTTTTTTTACAGAAACTGTAAATTTATTTATTCATTTAGTTACATAGTCAGCTAGCTAGCAATTATATTGTTGCGATTCTAGAAAATGTTATGAATACATTTAATAATTATTGATTTCTCACTAAGCATTCAATTGTAAGCTGTAATTAACCTATGGTTCAATTATATAGGGGAAGGAAGAAATTTAATAAAATATTAAAAACGGACACACATTACATATGGAGACGTAGGGGGTGAATGTAGGAATGTAAGTTATAAGTATGACCATTATTATGTAAAAAAGCCGTGTTGGCTAAGTGGGAGGAGATTCGACTTTCATTACAATGGTCGTGGTTTCAGACCCAGCAACGAACCTCGGGATTTTTCTTCTTGAAAGAGCAATGTACACTTTAAAAAAAGTGTTTAAACGATAAAAGCACACATCGTGAGGAAACCGGCATGTTCTGACACCTTTAAAGAGTTTAAAGGACATGTGACATTCAACAACCCGCTCTTCGCCAGCTTGGTGAATTAAGGCCTAATCTCTCCCACCAAGAGAGAAGTCCCTGTGTCCCAGTAGTGGGAACTTTAATAGGATGATGATGATGATTATTATGTATAACAGACGTCTAGTATCCGTAAAACAAGATTAGAGCTGTTTTTGGGTGGATTGTCCCATATTAGTGTTTATGTTTTCCAAATTTAATTGTATAATATGAATACAGAATAAAAACTAAGTATTCTAATTAGTCTGTCTTCTAGCCCGTCCAAAAAATACTGGTCAATTTCATAAGAGAGTGCCAAGATATAGAGTCTATATTATATGTAGATATAAAGTCTATAATAGATGCTCTATATTAGTTTATAAGATCTTGACATGTTTATAACAATGTATTCTGCAAATAAATGATTTGATTTGATTTATAGAGCATCAAAGTTTCGGAGCTTGTGGTATATAAACTAAGTACAGATATAACGAAAGCGTTCCGACACGCGAAATTTAAATGCACTGATTTTATGTTTGGAAGAAAATACGTGTTCATTGTTTAAATAAATCAAAATGACGGACTAATTTTATTGTCATGAATATGTTTTAAAAATATCTATGTAATATATTGACGACATCGACATTATAAATTAACAGGAAGGAGTTGTATCTAAGGCTATCAATTTACTGTATAATTTGTTGCTACAGTATTCTTATGCCTGTCAAATGGAGAAATTACTGTTTTAATTATATATAGGTAGTTATACTTTACATATTATCGGAATTATTTCTAATGTGTACGTTACTAATATAGGTACTTGCTGACATCATAACTATACGGTAATAGTTATGATGTCAGCAAGTTTAAAACAAATGTCTTCCGTTATTATAGTTATGGTTAGAATTAATTAGGAAAAGAGCTTGCTTAAAACTTTCCTCATATAATTGGCTAGATATACATTTAGACCGTATGTATAACGAGTACTGTACAATACATTGGTATATTTTCATTGTAAAACGAGAAAAAATAGAACAGATTAAAATTTAGAAATCACCTTAATGACTGCTTGCAAGAAACGTTATATTAAAACCTTTATCTTAAACATCAATAAAATGATTTTTTTTGATTGCAACATCGCAATAAATGAAATATTACATACATATTACATACAGTGACAAAATCGACGGCCTTATCACTAATGGCGATCTCCTCCAGGCAACCTCATATTACTTTTTCTTGTTTGTACTTATTTGGCGTTAATACTATTTTACTACTTACTGTTACTATTACTTATTGTGATAAGTGACTAAATATTTGATTTAAGATGTTTTGCTAAAAAATATTATTTTGTAAAAAGATAATTACATATACGAGTGTAATTAACTAATTTGTATTAATGTCTCATAAAAGTAAGCATTCGATTTTTTGGAGCCAAATCTCGTATGCAAGATTTAGATTAGAAGCACAGGGCATACATGAACCTTAAAATTAATAAGACTACATTTTTAAAACAAACATTATCAAGGAAATAATATTGTCTTTTGACAGTTTGCTTAAATTTATCATACTGAGTTGAGAAGCGAATAGAACACGATTTGTAGGTATATTTAAATGAGTGAAGACGAATTTTATTGCTCATTTTCAGCTCGTAACCCAAAACTTTCGGTCATTACACAATGTAAACCAAGTTATCTGTTATCTACACATTTGCCTAAGGTAAACGACGGCACTTTCAATTAAAAAATGTACACAAACCTATCCGTTTTTAATTTAAAACAACACGATTACAAGTGCCAGTTCGTATGAATTAAATAGGCTTGTTGACAAGCCGATTCTTGTGACTGCTAGTCTGTCAATAGCTTTATTATGTGTGTATGACAATTCTATATGTGTATGTACGGAGAAATTATGGGAATGTAAACTTTTTTCTGTTTATAGAACGGTTCGCTGGAAGTTATTACAATTTCTTGTTTCACAATACATTTTACCTTTTAATTAAAATGTTTATTAAATGTTTTTTCCATTCTATTTTCCCTTTAATCAAAATAATTTATATCTATCAGGGAATTTTCCCAATATTTTATTCAAAACTACTAATTTCAGGCCGGAATAATATTTTGTAAGCCGTGTTGGCTAAGTGGGAGTACATTCGACTTGCATTCTGAAAGTCGGGTTTTCAAACACATGCTTTAACGGTGAAAGCAAAACATCGCGAGGAAACCGGCAATTTCCGAGAACTTTAACGAGCAGACGTAGAAAAGAGTCACTGTGTCCCAGCATTGGGAACGTAAATAGCGGTGTTTAAGCGGATTATATTATTTTGTATTTATAGATTTTTCAGATATACATATGTATTATGTATTGTTGCTTACAACAACATTAAAACAGTTTTGTATATTCTGATAAGGGGGAGCTTAAACCCGTTATCAGTTTAAACTAAACTGTTCCTATAAGGACACAATTATTGCAAAAACATATAATAGAGACCGTATTACTTAATCCGCGATCAAATACATGTATCAGTGTTTAAACAAGAGATAACTCTTGTCTTACGTGTTATCCTTAATCTTATCTATATTTTTCCCGGCGAGAACAAACGCTTTAGGTATTATTCGTTTTGTATTTTCCATAATTTGATATTTACACGTTGTGTAATAATTACAGCGTTTTTTTTTATTCTGCTACTTGGAATTTTTTTATATGTATATAACTGTAGTCCAATTTTCTGTCTGAGCTTCTGTAATCAGAGAGTGTGAGAAAAATATCAAGAGTATATTTCTATGAATTGTCTCTTGGTTTTTTTTCCAGAATTTCAGTTGAGAATAATACTCTCCCTGTACATTCTCCAGGGGGAACATCATAAAATTCAACATCCCATACGTTCCCTCTGAGTGACCAGCAGAGGGGACTAATGGGATGTCCCAGGTGTCCCCTCTACACGGTCCAAAGGGGACAATCCTAGAGGGACAACTGGGATATACCCCCCTGAGTTGAGCTGCTAGTTAATTCCGGAGACTGCTTAATTTGGTCTATTTCTTTGTAAATAGCTAAACTTTAAACTGCTAAAAATGTTCTGACAATAGATCAAAATAATGTTATTATTTAGTTTCTACTCAATTGATTCTTATTATTTTTATTTTAATCTTTGACTTTGCGTGACTTTTGAGTTGTAAAGTCCATCAATTTATCTATCTAAAAGTAAAAGTAGTTAGAATAGGGTTGTTTATAAATTATAAATAAAACCTAAAATAACGGAAACTTAACAACAGCGATTAAGTATCTGAAGATACTAAATAATAATACCTTGATAGCCCCTTATTTAATTATATTTATACCCGTCACATTAATTGAACACAATTTAGTTATTTGTTGGGGCCTTCCAGGAAATAATTACTAAGGTACTTATTAATAATTACCAATTTCTTTGTATTAATCTCTATATAAAGTTTCTAAGACTTTCTCCTTGTTTTGTTCTTATGAAAACTACCCCCAAAACTCCTTTCATAAAAAAATCAATGAAAATCCTTTTAGCCGTTTCCGAGATAAAAACTATGATCCTGATAATACCTATGTATAATAATGCGTTTATAATAATTAGTCGTTTAAACATATAAGATACTACTACTCCACTCTTTCGACAGAAAAGTAATAAATCACAAGGTGCCCCAGAACTACTAGCATCCGTGACGTCGCAATGTCACCAACCACGGGACGTAACACGCTCTATTATTAAACCGGCAAAAATGTCCCCGGGGTCAATGACCGCGTGACCTTTACCTTAACCTTTCGATCCTGCTAGGGTCTTGAAAACGCGAAAATGTTGTGCTAAGCTATGTAAATTGATGATGCCTGACGTCAATGATTTATTTAGTTATTACGTCGTCCTTTTTCTAAAAATAGCTTGTTTATCAATGGGTGTGTGTTTATTTTTGTATGTATTTTATTCAGTATATTCGCCAAAAGCAGTTCGAATCAGAATAAACGAATAAAAACTATTTCCCGTGTTATTAACCAGGGATAAAAGAAACGTAATGTGCTTCCAAGAGACATCAATGGGCTCGATTTGGGGCCGCTTCTATAAGGTGTTAATGCGAGTATATACATACTAAAAATCACTTCCTTATTGCAGGTGGATTGCACTATTAAATTAATACGAAAGCGTGCCTTTTGTTCTAGAATTACTGATAATTACGAAGCTAGGGTGAAAGTACGCTACACATCAATTATTGGCCTTCCACTAATTATTGGCACTTATACCTTACGGACTCTTTGTGTGGGGCACGCCCAAACTTTACAACTTCAAAAACTCAGTGGATCGGTGGAAAAAAAAACAGATGTATTTTTAATCTGTTCAAAATATTTAGACAACATCATTTAACAATAGTTAAATGTTTTTATATCCATTCAATATGAGAACATTGAGAAAATTTACTTGTAAAAGCTAGGGCCTCTTTGGTACAGGAAAGAAATGTTTTTGACGTAGAATAAAGTAGGTAATTTATTGGTAAAGTCTCAAAACCTCCCCAAAAACTACTCACTTGTTAGAAACAAGCTTATTCGAGATCACAATTTTGTCAGAAACAAATTAATAATAAACATTTTCATATAATTATTTGTGATTATACAAAAGCCATTAGTTGCGCATGCACATCCTCATTGCAGCCGAACACGATAGTTTTCTGAATAAATTCGCCGTTTAATATTGATAATTGACAAGATCCAAAACATTACTATAAGTCATACAATTTAAAACTCAAAAATAATCCGCTCAATACAACAATCACCATTAAAATACTCAAACGTTATTAAATTTTCATAATATAACGATATACTTTAGCAAAATTGATTTCCCTTGGATATGATCAAAGGGATATGTAAATGTTAATCGCGAATGCGTTTTTTTAATCTTACATTTCATAATGCTATTTTATACAGTAATTTTGAATTCATGTAGATACAAAATACCAAACATAGATTATTCCGTTACTTGATGACATTACTCTTAATATCATAGATAATACGATTTGCATATCGTGCATAGGTTATCTTAACATACACTATAATATTGGCAACATTTTCACTTCTCAGAACGTAAAGACGGAGTAGTTCGCCTAAAAGGAATTTATTAAATAATTGCTTGTATTAATAATATTTTATGTTTTGTTGTGCAGATTGATATTCATTAATTTTTTTTGATAGAAAATTTTACGTAAATTGATAAGAAAATTGTATAATATGTGATTTAATATTAGTTTATTGTTTCTGTGACTTATTTTAATTAATTTAATTACATTTTTAATAATATTGTGATGTATGTATTTATTTAATTTTAATAATTTGTGAAATAGGCTAAGCCGTGCAATGGTTAAAAATTATTAAAGCCTTCAACAAATTTTATATCGGGTATTAGAACTACTTGTTCGGAGAAGTAAAAATGTTGCCAATAAACATATACTCGTAGTTAATGTTAGCAAAACTAGAATATAAGTCAGAGAGGATGAATCTTCAGTTGTAGGTTTCGCTAGACCGAGCCGAGTGAAGGTAAGTGTCGGTGCCACCTATTTTGAACTTTGCTTGGAGTTTATATGAGGGCCTAGAACTTATAGGGTAAAGATGTCTCGACTGGATGCGCTTAACTTTGCACTCAATTGTTACAGTACAGACTACTTATTTACTTCCCGTATTCATAAAAATATTTCGTTACGTTTGATAAAAAACGTTTTTCGTGTTTTTCGTTATGTGGTCCGGAGAAGCCATCTTCTAGGCCTTCATGCTCCATCTTAGACCACATCGTCTCTTTACATTAGTTGAGATTGTGGGCAAATGAAGGCTTATCAATAATAAAAAAAAAGTTTTACATAAACCTAAAGTAATGCTTAATCTTAATTCAATAAAAGTTTTTCACCATTGTTTTTTTTACTCTTAAAAAAGGCATAATTAGGTAAATATTAGCCAAAAATGGCATTTCTTAGAAAATGTTAAGTTTATGATTAATAATTATGTTTGAAAAACCATAATTACATTTCGTCCTTTCAACGGTAAACTTGAAGATACAAGATATCCCGACATCAAACATCACCTCTGCTAATTCAAGTAAAAAACAGGTAATTTAACTAAGAAATACAGTTTCTGGTTGTATAACATAAACATTATGTACATTGATATCAGTTTTGCTTGATTTGACATAACTTACGGCTTTTTTTTTAATTTCAAGCGATTGCAATATTTTTTGTAGTAAATCCTTAGCTCGAAATGAATGTACGAAATAGGCAAAAAAAATCTTTTCTAAATCACTTCATTAGATAGACTATTGCTGAAACTTGAAAGCTTAACAATGTATTTTTAGTAAACATTTTAATTTGAGACCCCACTAGAGTATATTTGCAGATTTTCGGGTTACTTCCCCCACTTTTACCCTCACAACTTTTAAATGGGTCAACCGATTTTCATCAAATATGTCAAAGAAAACTCGCGCGAAACTTACCTTTCACACAAAAAATAATTCATATCTACTAATTTGAAATCGCTCAACTCGTTCGGGAGCTATGATGCCCTTGAATCCTGAATCTGTAGCCCTTGAGGGCTACAGATTCAGGATAAGGGTCAGTTCACACTAAGATCCGTCGAGACGCGAAGAGGCGCGCCCTATTAACGTTTTTTTTTAATAGCCTGTATTGTCCCACTACAGTGCAAAGGCCTTCCTACCTTCTTTCTAGACTTCTCTATCTGATGTCAAAGTCAAAACGTTTATTTCCTTAGAAGCCTATGCTTACAGGGACAGGTCAACTTAAAGCTAATTTAAATAAAAACTAAGAATAATCAAGGAAATAACATTGTCTTGACAGTTCGCTTCAATTTTTTACACTGAGTTGAGAAGCGAATAGAACAACTCAGCTTCCATCTCTTATGTTGTTATTATTATAATATGTTAAATGTTAAATCAACCCAGTCCTTGAGGTTATGATAGCGATACAAAATAATTTAATTGCAACACAAAAAGAAACAAAACCATCTCTTGAAATTAAACGCAAGTTGTGGGTATAATAACATTGTTTGTAATCTACAACTACTGGTCTGAATTGTCTTTGTCTGAACCAGCCGTGGAACCACCACTGTGGTTTGCTTCTTTAGTTACCAAATTGGTTGGCAAAGTCGGGTTGATTGACTAACTCTGCGTACACGGAGGTCGGTTTTAAGATCCGACTAAACTAAGGCAGTCAAAGTCAAAACATTCATTTCCTTAGAAGCGCATAGCATACCTGGACAGGTCAGCTTAAAATTAATAAAACTGTATTGTTTACGAAAATGATCAAGGAAATAACATTGTCTTGACAGTTCGCTTTAATACAACGGCCAACACAGCTTTATCAGTTTTAACAATTTTGGAGTTCTTATTTATAGGTAACTATTAATAAATTGATTACCGAACATTCTTGTGAAATCTGTTTCTGTATCTGTTGACAAAGAATCGGATTCTTTTCAAGGATTCTTTTCTTTTTTCTTTGTCAACAGATACAGAAACAAATTATACAAAGCAGCGCAGCGTTATACAATACAATATAAAACACTTTATTGTTTAATATGATAAGATAAATCCGTTCAGCCGTTCTCGAGTTTTAATCAGACTAACGAACAACAATTCATTTTTATTTATATTTATCATTATTATCATAGTTTTATTGACAAATATTGCTCCTGAGTCCGCGCCTGCCTAACCAGGTCGGTGCCATTTGCCTCGTTACAGCCATCGAGCCCTTGCTAAATGCAAAATACACTCTTAAAAAACTTAAAATGTTTGCCAGCTCCGGCCATAACGATAATAATATTCATAAGAGATATAATTATAATATTCATCTCTCCAACTTTGTAAGCTGCTTGAATAATTTTTAAATTATTTGATTGAAGAATATAATGTGAGGACGGTCGTGATCATAATTAAATTGTATTTTTATTTGAGACGGTTCTAGAGTTGAGCGGCCTGCCCGCGGCGCCTTAGTACATACCTGTTCCTTGCAATTATAACATATGTAATTTATTTGATTTTAAATACTCAATTATGGATTGAAAGGTCGCAATGGCCTACCGTTTTCTGGAATTATATTCATAACCTCAGTGCTGCAGTGGGCAAAGGTTCAACTGAGACGCTGTTTGCTGGTTCGATTCCCGATGGATGAGATATTAATTAGTGTAATTGATTTTTAAGTAGTGCTAATTAATTGAATATATATAAAAAAAATTGTAATATCTTTAACTATATTTGGATATTTTATTCTGTATTTACGAAACATTTCATTTATCTCCGTATAGTTTGAGTATGGTAAAAATTGACAGTTTTTTCCCTAAGTCGCATGTGACAAATCTAGATAGAGCTCTTGACATAACTTACCGTTGACAAGTATTATTGACATAATTAACCACTGCTTAGTCTTTTAACACATCATACATCAAGTTCTTGTTAATTCGAGGTTAGAGAATATTGTGTGGTTTCGATTAGAAGTGAACGTTTTTAATTAGTATATGAAGTTCGCATTTTAATCAATATTTTGGATTTGGGTCAAAGTATTAATTACATGGCATTTAATATGATAACCATTAATCCAGGTTCATTTTCCATTGAGTTTCAAATTTAATAGAAAATGGGACGGAATTTACTGGATTTTATACTGTATTTGAAACTAATTAGTTAGTACCTATATAAATATTACATTGAACGAGTTATATACAGTAAATACATTTGGTATGGGATTATAATTATAATTTAAGGTACTATAATTAAAACGTAAATACGAAATATTTTATAAGATTATTTTCTACACTTTTATTTTCCAAAACCGGACACATTATGTTATAGATGGCAAAAGAAGATATTGCCTTTATTGTGACAAGACACAATTACACACCAAAATAAAAAAAGACAATGCAAAAAGAAACTCTATACTTAATCAATAATGCGTAATCCGCGGTCTTATAGACAGACAGCCCTTTCGCATTTGATATTATTAGCGATTTTATTAGTTCAACGACGTTTCAAAGAGCTTAATTAAATGTATGTTTTCTCAATAGTAATGCGGGAGATACCTTATTATAAATTTACTCGTAGTCATCTAAGATCATCGTAAATTAGAAACAATGTAAATTAAATGATTTTACTAATATACAATTAAAGTTATCAATAGAAATGACGAAAGTTAATAAATAGCCTAGTACTAAAACAATATAATACGTTTATATGTCTGTTTCTTGTCCTTTCAAAACTTGAAGAACCAATTTGGATGAAAGTTGAAATCTTGTCGGCTTATAACTTGGCTTAGAACGTAGGATACATTTATTTTCCAAAAAAGCAACGGCAGCATTGCAATCACAACACAAATCACAATTAATAATAACAATAATTATTATTTATTGCGTACACAATAATAACACAAACATAACAATAATATTCTTAACACTATGCGACAATTGGCAGTCTTATCGCTCAAGAGCGATCTCTACCAGATGCAGATATCTAAGTCTCTGCAATTCCAACTCCAAGACTACGAAACCGCGCCTCTTATATCAAATTAAGTACAATATCAGGTGCCCGTACCATCTAGGACATAAACCAGAGACCAGCTACTAAGGAATCACTGGGGAGTTCGTTGTTTGTGGAATGTCCAGCAAAATTCCTTGTATTTATTAATCATTTTCAGGTTAGTAGCCGTGTTGGCTAAGTGGGAGGAGATTCGACATTAATTCCGAAGGTCGTGGATTCAAACCCCGCCACGTACCTATTCCGAAGGTCGTGGATTCAAACCCCGCCACGTACCTCTGATGAGGTTAGAATTTGTCTACTGTGTTCCAGCTCTTCCATTTATTTCTAACAAGCTTTCGCCGAAGTAATATGAGACTTGTAACCCTTTCAAGTTAATTTGGTTTTCAGTGGAATCTATGATGTACACAGTATTAAAATATCTGTATACCAATTATTTGAATTCTCTGGAGCAGACAAAGCAACGCATAGAGAGACGGGAATGAAAAAAGGTGCTTTTGTCAGGCTCATATCCAAACCACGAACTTTCCAAATCACGGAATAAAGACGCTTTTTTACTAATAGAGACGCTAGAAAAATAAACATGCTATAATAAGATTTAGGGTCTCTTTCTGGCTCTATGGCGCCGTAAGCCCCTACTGTAACACGTTCCATAAGCTCACCTCTCAAAACCATGCAGGATGGATATTTTCAAACTTGAATCCCCAAGCGGTAACCGGTTACCGCTTACCTGACCTTATTACCTGAAGTAAGGGTCAAGGAGTTAAAGAAATCTTCAGATCGATAATTTACTCATTTTTTTACGTTTGGTTTAATAATAAAATATACTATTTTAAAGCACTGGCCAGACCACGTGTAATATAAATACCGTTATTATAAATAATTATATGTATTTATCTTCGTGTCCAGTCGCTATTGTACCGAATCCGGACAATGAGGTAATTGTTATATTATTGTAACTTGCAAAAGTTACTGCTCAATTCATTACTTATAAGCTATTATTTAAACTGGACACATGAGGTCGCGTAAACTTATTTTTCGTTGCAATAAAATTTATTATGCTAATTTATTTAAAATTAAATATACAATCTATTAGAGAATTGTATTGGAGTATTACAATACTAAGGGCCGAGTTTGCACCATGTTTAAACCTTTTTTTGTTTGGATGCATCCATTTCTGAAATCTCATAGCATAACAAATGAATAAATAAAAAATTGTAGATCCAACAAAGTCTAGTTTTAAACCTTTTTGAAGGAATAAAGTCGTAGAGTAGCAAGTCAGAGATGTAGCCGATAATTGTTTGTGTCAAACAGGACATCTATATGCCATCGCTTGTAATACAAATATGAAACTTACAAGTGGATTGAATTAGTAATTTGCAAAATTACGTATAATAAAATTCTCTATGTAAATTTACCTACATATAACAGTTTTGGTCATTTTAAAATATCTTGTTTACACAAGGTGTGTTGAGTGTGTTTGCTTAAACTCGTTTTAATAAGCCTAAGTGCATACCTACATATTTCTATTACGGGCTGTATCAAGCTTCGGTCAATGCTTAATAAGTTGCAAGGTACAGTCAACTGCAAAAGTAGGTGATCAAGATCAACGTTTTTCAATACAGTACATAAACACTTTATTGTACACCAAAACAAAACAATAGTTACAAAAATCATATGTATATGAGGAAGAAGTACAAAGTTTTAAAGCATATTCATAATATCAATTATAAACGATTTCTTTATAAGTCAAAATTTACCATACTAACACCGAGGTTTCTAAATAAATGTGATCACTTACTTAAGGCACGTTATTGGTTCCTTTATTTCTAATAAGCTTCAATAGTCAGTAAGTTTTGACTCAATATTATAGTATACATTATTTTGGGACTCTATTTCATGAGTTTTTTTTGCTGCTGACTGTACTGCTGTGAAAGCGGCAATCGTCCTATCCTATTTAATAAAGAACTAGGATCTACCCGTGGGTTTTCCCGTAACTTCATCTGTGTGGTTTCTTAGTTTACATTAAATATAATATTATAAAGAGGAAAGATTTGTACCTATTTTTGTATGTTTGTAATGAATAGGCTCAAAAAGTACTGGGCCGATTTAAAAAAATTCTTTCACCAATAGAATGCTACATACATTTAATTTTGATATAAATTAGGGATCCTTGGTAAAATTTGAACAAAGTAACCGAAGGTGTAGAAAAATGAGCGGGACGGGCTGCTTGTTAAATATTTATGTACTACACCTAGCCGATTTCAGCTACAGTAACGTTTTTAGCAATGTTTAGATCTTATGTGGCTAATGTACCCAATTCTAGCGACAAACCTGCGATCGCAAGTTGCACAGTTAGGGTACCATTAATAATAATTGTACTGAATATGGGAGGTTAAATATATACTACATGAAATGCTAATGCAATAAAATTCTTAAAAAAAAAACACCAAGATGTTTGTCCACGCTCTAAGTGTTAGGTTCTTGCAACTTATTTGGCCAAGACATGGAAAGCTTAAAAACGTCTTATAGTAATTACCAGATTCTTTATTATAAAATTACTTATTAGTGAGTAATTTCAATTACAACTTAAACTTCATACTATGTTTATACTAATTTAAATAAAAACAATATGGGATAAAGTGCTGCCAATAAATATTACAATTGAAATTATAGTGTAACCATTTTATACACGCTTTAAAATTACAAATATTTTATTGTTAAACAAAAAATAGATGTTAACTGGAAAACTACGTCTCTTGATATCTCATCAACACGTATGTAGTTTGACAGGAATCATGCATGCGCACCCCTTTTACGTTCCCACTGCTGGGACACAGGGACTTCTCTCTGGACGAGAGAGATTAAGCCTTAATTCGCCACGCTGGCCAAGTGCGGTTTGGCTGTCACATATCCTTCAAACTCTTCAAAGCTCTCACAACATGCCGGTTTGCCTTCACCGTTAAAGGAACCGTAAAACCATATAAGTACTTACTATTTTTACTATTTTTGTTTGACAAACTTGCACATCTTCAGAATTGAGGAAATTAGCACCTTGTCACACTTTAGCAGTGTGTATGCCGTCATAGGTCCGTCATAAGCTGGCCGCCGTAGATATAAGACAAAAGATACAAACTCATTTATTTCCATTCTTTGATTATGCAAATGTTAGACGCCAGATAAGGGGTCACCAAAAGATGGGCACCCTTAGTGTCTTCAACACTTAATAATGCTCTGGCCAACCCGCCTGCCAAGTGTGGCGAGAATCGGCGTACCCTCTTTGTGATTGATACATTCCATGTCTTGCAATGGGCTTCCCACGGGCGGAACCATTCTCTCATGTAATTACATACATAAAATGTTTGACTTTATGCAATGCGCAGGCCATTGACCTACCTACCTATACCTTTTGTGAACGCCCTAGGTAGGTAGGTAATTAGGGTTGTAGTAGGCATCCATAACATTATATTGAAAAAAAAAGTGTGGGTTGCATGGTGTCAATAAGTAGTTATGAATATTATTAGAGTGATTATCATTTCGATAATATATAAATAATAACTCCACGCTTTTTTAAATTTATTTGCTGTTTTTTTAGTTCGGTTTCTAAAAAAAGCGTGTTTTTTTTTTAAACTATTATTTATTTAATATTTTTTAGTTCGGTTTCTATAAAAAGCGTGTTTTTTGTTTTTTAAGCTATTATTTATTCAATATTTTTTAGTTGGGTTTCTATAAAAAGCGTGTTTTTAGTAATTTTAACAATTATTTTAATAGTGTATAGTCATCGTTCCTCGATAAATCGACAAAGTTTGAACGAAATTTGGCATTTTAAAGTGGGTCAAAATCGCGCCCATAGAAGTCGTTTACATACAAGTGAAGCTAATATAAAGCGTGTAAAAACATACTCGACGAATAGAGAACCTCCTGTTTTCATCGAAAGTCGGTTAGAAAGGGCTAAAACCCACTCACAAATCCACGAATGCTTATCGTCGTTGCCAACTTACATCAGAAACCCTGCCTCGGAAAACCAGCTAAACTTCTATGTAGAAATCCTTATGATATAATTGAAGGTAGCAATGCAATTTGTATATTATTTATAATATTATCTGTAATTATATACGAGATAATTACACGAAATGTATTCGCTGTCGCGCCGGTATCCGCGTCGGATTCCTATTTGCATATCTTGTCATCGGCTACTGGGCTGGCGGGGCTGGCTAACGGTCTAGCAATGACTCTAGTATTCAAAGTTATTTTGTTGGAAGCCTATTTTGTTAAGCTTCTTAATGACCTAAATAATGAGCAATGATGTTTTTAGACTAGACGCATCTTTAAGAAGGTACCTTGAAGCGTAAAAGTGGAATGGGGAGGAAAATTCCTGGAATGTGGAGATTCGAATAGTAAAAATATTGTTAAGCATTAGCATATGTGCCCATTAGCTATTTACGCTCCCACTGCTGGTACACAGGGATTTCTCTCTTGGCGAAGGCGATTAGGCTAGTATTCACCACGCTGGCCAAGTGCAGGTTGCTGAATGCTCTTGAAAGGTCTCAGTACATGCCAATTTCCTCACGATGTTTACCTTCAACGAAAGCACTGTTAAAGAAAAATCCTAGAACCCACGACATTCGGAATAAAATTCGAGTGTGTTCCCACTCAGCCAACACGGATTTTGCAATAAATTATTGTCTAATAAAAGCAAACTGTTGTTATTTTAAATTTGTTTAATTATGATTTGTTCTAAGAGATTATGATATTATTTTCAATCCACTGATTATACTAGGTACGTGAGCTTTTTTCTATAGCTATTAAATTCTATTAAATTATGTATAACAGATCATTGTGAAGGTATTATTATGTAGGTAGCTTTAATTTGGGGTTTGACGCCCAAAAAGACCCGAAGAGACATCAATCCAATAAATAAACTTCATACAAAGCTATTTATTTCCTATCCATCCAAAGATTGCTTCAGAGCATTTCTAGGTCTTCATGTCCCACCTTAGACCACATCGTCACTTTACATCAGGTGAGATTGTGGTCAAATGAAGGCTTATCGAACTTAAAAAAAAAAAAAAAAAAAAAATAGTCTTCATGAAATGCTATTTCCTTCCTGTCCATCCAAAGGTCATCCAAAGGTGGAAGAGATAGCTCACAGCGATAAGGCCGCCGTTTATAATCCGATGTATTGTCTTATTACTGTTTGTAATATCTACAATGCGATGAACGGTAAACGATATTTTGTCAGCATCATAAGTAAAAGAATAGAATATCAACCGTCCCCTTGTTTAATTTTTATTGTGTTAGTTTAGTTTGAAAAATTTCCCTCGAAACCTCTATAAAAGCCTTTGACCTGAGTGTGTCATAAAGTTACAAATCATCGCGGTGTTTTCGTGTACAGTTAACTTTCACATTACTAAGACAGAGCGGATTGAATAGGAAACATCAACAAACAATAGACGGTGGAAAATATTTGTTGTTCAATGACGTGGTTGCGGTCGGCCACACTGGGAGCGGGGAGCGGGCAGCGGGCAGTGGTTTTGATGCTTGTGTTTATACTGTGAATGTCACTTACGTATGTCTAAGACTTATAGAAAAAAAACATATATATAAAGATAAAGAAAGTTTTATTCATGAAACATCTGCATTACAAAACTATGATGATATGTTATTATGTTGATGGAGAATCCGTACAACAACATCTAGCCCCGCGATAAATTTTAAGCTTGTGTTACCGGTACTAGACATCTGATATACTTAATATAATAGACTTACATACAGAGATATTTATATTATACAAATTAAACACCCAGACCAAGGTGAAATTGCTTGCAGGACATACTTGACAATGTCTTGGGAATCGAACCCGCTACCTCTTGCGCCGCAAGCGAACCTTCGTCCACCGCGCCACTGTGGCAGTCAAGACCGGGGAAGAATTGGGGGCCACCCAAAATTATATTGCAACCAACATAATTTAATAATTAGGGCTTATTTACTATATTTATTATTGAACGTAAAATATATCTCTCGTCGTAAGTGATAGCAATGTCGCTCGCTTCGCTCGTTCAATAAATAATAAATAAATAAATATAAATATTTCCGGACTATTCACACAGCATCAACTAACCCCAAACTAAGCAGAGCTTGAACAATGGGTGTTGGGTGACTGATATACTACATAGATAATTTTTTTTTGTAAATAAATACATATGATACATAGAAAACACCCAGACCTGAAACCAGAAATTGTCCCCCGGCGGGAATCGAACCCGCAACCTCCTGCGCCTCAGGCGGACGTTCGCCCACCGAGCCCCAGCGGTCGTCAAATACCGGATCTTATCACCCGCCCGCACTCTGACCGCGCCGGAAAATGATTCACGAATGGAGCCGACGCGTACGCTCATAATGTGCGCTAATTTCATCTAAAAATAACACCCACTCTCTGTTTGCTAGATTTTTACGAAATCCGAGTTCGTTAGATATTAAATGTGTATCTATGTATCAACGTTTCCATTTTATGTTATTGTGTTAACTGGAATGCGTTATTTTTGTAACGTTTTATTGTTTGTGTATTAGTTTTATTTTCTTTGTGCGAAAATATTTGGGTTAATAAGACGGCTCGGTGTCCGTGGGATGATAAATTTTATTTTTCGAAAACGATTTATTGATATTGTGGGAGCTGTTATTTGTTATTTTGTTTCGTGTTTATCGTTTGTCTATGCAACTGTGGGAAATTTTAATTTTGCTTATTAACTTAACTTATTATAAATTAAAGTTGCGTTTTTCTGCGTTATGCGGTTTTCTGTATTAGGTAGAGGTAGTTCAAGAGGAAGGTTTTAGCGTCCGCGCAAATCCGAAACGGGCGAGAAAGTTGTAATAATAATAAGTAATTAAAATCTACTAAAAGTACACTTAACGCACCTGGGTGAATAAACTCAGGTGTATTAAGTATACTACCCCAAAAATCCCAACCTGGAATGTGTTAAAAATTAGGACGCTATAATACTAATGTACTATTGGTATGGGATAAAGGTTAATTCACAGTTGTCAGCGAAGCCACTGTTCACACAGGTACCGTTACAGTGCGTAATATTTTTTCTTACGTGCTCTATGAGCGCATTATCACTTGTCAGTGTCAATGTCAATGTCATTGTCATTGACGCCATTGCTTTCGAAGATAATGTATAGAACATTATTTCACATTACAAATTTAACGATTTCAATAAAAAATAAATCCCGTCAATATAAAATAAAAAACAATTTATCTTAAATAAACTAAGTTACTTCGTATGTCTGAAATTTAAAATGTAACATGTTTTAATTAAATCACTTTTAGCACCCCGTGTGATTTATTATTTTACATAATAAATTTCGTAAAGCAATTCCTCATATCATAATTATAACATTACCTACATTAAATGCTTAATAAAAACACGTTACTGAATTAATCCCGATTCTTGAGTTCCGACCGTCTCATAAATAAAACAGTACTATAAAGCTAGTAAAAATAAAGGTTTTCACACAAAAATCGTGTTTACAACTTAATGCTAAACTTTATGTTTTTGTTGCAGGTACGTACCGCTTTTATTATAAAACATAAATTACAAGCCGGAAGTAGAGCGGTGGTGAGGTTTAGAAACAGTTGCGGGGTACAGTCGCACACGGAGTTCTAACAAGTAAGTGAGACTTATACGGTATCGTATTGAACGAGTGGAATTATGTAGATACTTTTATACAGTCGTACGGATTATTCGACGATATGGACGAGTACGGACAATTCAAGGTTTCGAGTTAACTTAGTTAAATATGATGTAACTGTTTGAGATGGCTACTAGAATTTGGAAATTAAGTCGATTCGCGTATCATATAATTTAGTTACGTGATTGTATTTGTAATACAAATTATACAAAGTCAATTTATTGTAAAACAGGGAAATAGAATATAACAACACGTAGAAAAACAAATGTACAATGGGCGGCCTTATCGCTAAAAACGATGTCTTCCAGGCAACCTTTAAATGGGAAAGGACTGATTTATTTATTTAAAAAATAATAATACTCGTTTTGCGGTTATAGTTCCTAAATATTATTAGGTTTATAATAGGTCAGTTTACAATTACTGTAGATTCGATTAGACAACGCTTATATTTTGTATGGTGTATTTTACACAAAAAATAATAATAGACACACGTTAAATGTGAAAGTTAAATTGATTTTTGAGAATATTGTGGCGAAAACAGATTGAAAATGTTCTACTTAGGTACCTGACACGTTTATTAACGACCCTTTGTAAATAAAGTTTTATTTACTGTAAGCAACATTTTCGCCCAGCCTTTACAAAAGCTCATTCATATTGGCTTAACCAAACTTTGATATTTGAGTAGCTTTCGCCCGATGATTATTTAGCTTGAAGCGTATTGTCAATGTTCTCTGTGTGCGGCCAAATTTGGTCTTATCATGGAATTTGTAGAATGTACGCTTATAAAGGGAATATTATTACGGTGTCTATTGTTTGGAATAGCCTAATTCCTGGATATATGTTGTTCCTTTATAACAACTGGAGCTAGTATGTATTTAAACAAGGATTGATATGTCATTCAAACATCGACCACGGAAGTATTATAAATAATAATTGAGTGTAGGCAGCTTTTGTACAATAATTTTGAGATAATCCGCACTGCTTGGATTACTTTTAAATTATATTTTTTTGATACGAAATAAATCAAAGTAAAATTATTTAGCGTAAGCCGTAAGGGTTTTGCGCTCGCCTGTACATATCATAATTTTATTCTATTATTCATCATAACAGAATATTTTAGTTTGTACAAAAAAGTTAATTCTTATTTTATTATGCATTATAACGTGTAATGAAACTGTAGGTACATCAGCTGACTCGTAATTGCGTTTTTTATCTATCATTAGATCAAAATGTTATACAAAATGGTGCAGTAAAAGTGAAATTGAGACATGATTCTTAGGCTCTTAAGTAGTAGCTGTTTTATTAATTTATGTAAAATAAGAAGAAATTAATGCGGCTTATTATAGCGGCAAATTTATTATTTTAAAAGCAAATTAATTTTATAGTTAGGTACTAGTCTTACTTTGTTTCACTAAATTTTTATTATTAAATACATACATTTTTAAAATACGGTGTTCTAAATATCAATATTAATAATAGAAAATTTAATTATCTTCTGTAACAAACCTGAGAGGAGTTTTTGTGGAAAATGAAACTAAAAAGAGAAAAAACTCTTTAATAAAATTCGTTACCAAAGTCGACTCAGACTTTGATCTTTATTAAATAATCCTTACTGATTGGATTTATATTATTAGATAAATGTATTTTCTGTGTGGTGCTACATTTTCACCCATATTTTGGTACTTAGCATTGATTGTATTATGAAAATATCGGAATGGTGAAAATAAAAAATGGGAAAAAATGTAACGGGAATTAAATACTAGAGAAAATAAATTTTGGGATGTAAACGGCTACAGTCTACACAATACTATAATATCCGTGTTCGTGGTTTTCGTTATCTTTCCAAAAGGGTTTCTTGCGACCCAGTGTGTAAGTTCGTTAACTCAAAGACTTGTTATTCTCTAAATACTCATATACTCTATATACTCAAAGGTTATGTTTTCTCTCTATGCCAGGCCTGCGCTACCTTTCCTTCAATTTACTTTAATGTAAGTATGACCCATTAAAATTTGATAACCAACAACAATGCAAAAAATATATATATAGATCAAAGATCATAACGGATACAGCTTTTTTTTTCATCATCATCCCTATTAACGTTTCCACTGCTGGGACACAAGGACTTCTCTCTTGGTGAGAGAGATTAGGCCATAATTCACCACGCTGGCCAAGGGCGGGTTGGTGAATGTCACCACATGTCCTTCAAACTCTTTAAAGTTCTCAGAACATGCCGGTTTCCTCACGATGTTTACCTTCAACGTTAAAACATATGTTTAAAGCGCACATATTTTTCTCAAGAAGAAAAACTTAGAGGTGCGTGGCTGGGTTTGAACCCATGACCTTCGGAATGAAAGTCGAGTGTCCTCCGACTTAGCCAGCCAACACGGCTTTTTATTTACCTTTATATATAAAATAAAAATTACCGATATTTAAAAAACATGAAAGTAAGGTGTATTCTATAATTGCTCAAGACATTGCTCATTTGAGTCTCAAGATATTATGTACTTGGCCGAACGACTTTCGATGCGACTGATGTTAGTCGATCAAAATCTCTACTTCTTACAATAATATAAATATTAGCGTACATTCAGAATTATATTACTGTGGTTATTATTCGCATTTCTTAATCTTTTTCTCGGTTATTATGAATATTATTATTACTGATAATATATTTATATTGCATTTGATGTCGAATGGAAAGGCGTAACTTTTGCGTTCTATTCGTTGGCCATGGATGGCCAATGTTAGCCACCGATTGGTCAATTGTTAAGTAAAAGTATTATTACTGTCCAATAAGCGTCATTTCAAATGGTTACATTCATTAGGATAATTCTACACGCGAAATTAAACATTAAATTTTCCATTTCAACAAAAACCGTGTTATTACATAGTGTGGAAAATTAATTTTAACGGTTGTTAAAACACTGCTGTTTTAAATACTTTTGTTTATTTATTAATTGATACAATAAAATGAAGTAAACTTCAATATGTCTGACTGCCTGTTATCGTTGCTTTGTCCGTCTGTCTGTAGTAAATAATTATTAGTAGCTGGCCCGTCTGGCTTTGCACGAATACTAAAACATTCCTTTTGAATCACTAATCTATTGCTGAAAACCGCGTAAAGATCCGTCAGTCCGAACATAATGACAGACAGACTCGGAGGGCGACATTTTTTTTATAATAACTAGGTATAGATAGTGTAGTTACTAATTAACAAGGGCTCGGGACACCATTGTTGCATTATACGAGTATTGTGGTATTGTTTCAATAAATTTTAATCAAACGTTTTTTTGCGTTTTTGTTAGATGTCTTTACCAAATATGTAAAAGTAATTTACACATCTAGTACTTCAATAACTTACATATTTTATTATTTTTTTCCTTTTACACTCCGAAATAATTGTACAAAGGCGTCAATCCTCCACAAACACAACCTTTCAAATCTTATAACCGTGTTCATTAACACATACTGACTATCCCTTCAGAATACGCGTTCCAATACAAAATAAAGCAACGTAAAACGGAACGTGAAACTCGTAAAAGTTATCTCCTATAGCACTAAAACGTTAACACACTAATCCCTAAAAGTATCTTAGTATCCATAACACATTAATTCAACAGCAATAAAACTTAACTTGCTGCATACATTTTAATACAATATGTATTATATTCATTTTGTTTATAGCTGAGCGGATTAATTACAACAATTAAATGAACGCCGGTACTAAAAATGTAGAACGCTCATTTTTATATTCATACCGTTTTATGGTCGTTGTTACTTGCCAAATTGCGAGAAGGGAGCCACCCACGGACGAGAAGGTTTCTGTAAGTTTGCTTCGAGACTTTTCCATGTAATTGTAACTGTCAAAAAAGAGTACGATGCGTGAGAGCGTGTCTTCTTGTTTCTAGCAAGTGTAGTAGAGTTGCGAGTCAGGTACGGTTTCGGAGTTTCGCCTCGAGAATTTTCTTTATTATTACTGTCAAAGAAAACGGTCTTGTTAAAAACTTCCGCTTTAAAAAGTCTGTTGAATATGTGTCTATGTTTCTTGCAAGTTTAGTAATGTTTTTTGGTGCATTAAGTACACTTTTAGTAGTCTTTATTTTCCCTGTCTAGTATTTTGCAAATGAGTACGACATACGATTTAAATAAAGTATTGCGTCCGTTATAAACGGATGTAGTCATTATGGTCACCGCTAAAGTTTTAGAAGTATTTTAAACTTATAGGCAAACTTTCCACAAGTGCAAGTAATAGTTTTCCAAAAAAATATGTATATATTGTTTCGCAAAATAGGTAAAGCTTGTGTTATATCTTGAGTACGAATACCATCCTTCACACATAATATTATGTGTCTTTAAGCAGATTTTCCTACCGCAATGTAAGCTTATAACATCATTTTCGAACTAAATCCAATTTCGCTGCATATCGGAAGGTGTAATTCAAGTAAAACGCACTTCGAACCGATACTTTCACATTCTAGAGCACTTGCCCATTGTAGGGGTTCAGGTTCCCTATAGAATGTTTCTATACCAATAGTTCCACCTAGGATCTTGTGGGCCTGTCAAAGCAGTCGGTTCCCTCCAGTTCTGAAACACAATACGTATTGTATTAAAATATAGGTGAAAACCATTTTACAGGACCACACAGGCCGAAGACAAAAGACTTTCAAAATGGCCGTCTATGCTTCCGTTTACGAAATTTTGGAAGGTTTGTCCGAGCAATATTACTTGTCATGCATAGGAAATAGCGTATGGTATAACAAACTCGGGGATTTATTTGTAGAGTACAGATTTCGTTACTTCTATTTACCAGCATAAAAATTTAACAACTTTAACAGCGAATTACAGAAATTTTCATTAAACTATATACTTGAGTATAAGCAAAAATATGTAACAGATTCGATGAGCTCATCCGTGTTTATGTCGAGATAAGTAGGTACTATTAACGAAGTTCTTCTTGTTGACACAGTAAGGGCCTGTTTCACAATAACCGATATAAATTAGACATTAGTTAAAATGGAAAGAAAAGTGGGTGGCCTTTGCCCTGCAGTGGGACATAATTACTCATAAGTAAATAAATCAATCAGTTAAAATATAGAGTTATTTCGCTCATTATCTCGCGCTTTACACAACTAACCATATACCTACATGTATTATTGACATTGCTTTGTTTACTCGGATTTTGTGAAATAAGCCCCAAAGTTTATAAAAATACTTGAAACTATTTTTTAAGAGAATACTACTCTCTTTTTACACTAGAACCTTCCTCTTATCCTTCTCTATTTAGAATTTTGTATCTATTTAGTGTTTTGGTGTACAATAAAGTGTGTTTGTTGTTTTGTATTTGTAAAACTATGACTGAACTTAGTCATGTCATAAGCATCATCTTTCGAATTCAAATCGGTCAAGTCAATTCCAAGCTGATTCTACAATAGTAACTGTTGACCAGCTTGCGTTCAGAGGTTAATCTGTGTGCTACCAACAATCGCCCATTCTTAGACGTTTGGTGAGCCTGATCAAGTCCGGAAGTGATGCATATTTAATGCAACCTCCTATGCTAAGAACATAAGCTCCAAATGCTGGGCAGCTTAACGTCTTAAAATACATTGCTCAAGTTAGTTGCTATTTGAGGATTTAATTTAGTTTGATATAAATATGCAACATATTAATATGTCAATATTTTAAATCCTTATTGAGCTGATGTCTTAATTAATTGCCAAAATAAAACACAACACTAATTTGTTGATATCGCTTTTTGTAAAAAAACTTGCCTCTCCAAGATAATAAAAAAAAAACAAAAACAAAACAACGGGTTAAGCTTTGCGAGAGCCGGCAGAAGTGATAACATGAAGGCTAACGTTATCCATTTTTGAATTATGGGGTTGATTGATCGGTGACGCGATCTAACTAACGCGAGTTTAACATTATTGAACACGGCTAAAAAAGTTCTGACAATGCATAAACGAAAATATTCATATGTTGCGGTCTGTTATTAAAAATATTAGGTTTGACTTGTCTCCCGGTGTGACTGCGTCCACTTGTCTCATAAGAAGCTCGTGAAAACTAACTGCCTGCTTCCTCTTTAGGTTATTTCGTTGTTTGCTCTCAATTATTGACTTTAATAAGACTTTGACGATTCACGGTAGTACGTAACGCCGCTCGGAGAACTTCACACCACGGCTTTCGAGCGGCTAAACATAATCTTATGGTAATTATTTTGTAGACGGGTTTTGTTTTCCTATCTTAATTTCTGATTGGATGATGGTCACATTAGGATGTTTACAGATAAAAAATTTTTGCTTAGTATAAATTGGGATTGTAATTAACTGAAAGAACTCATAGGACAACTATCAATCCGGTCACCCACTCAAGTTCTGGCCTCGTGCAATGTTCTTTAACATTATAAACTATGCAATGGTTTGTTGTATGGGTGCTCCCTTATATTTATTTATTTTCTGTTTAATACATCCCTCAAAATTACAACTATCTATCTATCATGGTTCTTGAGGTACCTGGTGACATAGGGTCCGGTTTAACCTTTGGGTACGGAACCATAATAACGGTATATTGCCAAAATCTATCCCTATCTCTAAACCTAAAAAAAATATTTTGAAATGTCGCAACCGTTCTAGTATATTTTTAATTCCATCCTTAACTTTGTAATATTATTTATCGTTGATGCCAGCAGGCTCCCTGCAAGCGCCAATAATAACAAATTACTGTCTGATCCGAGCGTAATTGAAATTAAACCTAATAAAAAATAGAGTTGCTGGGCAAAAGCCTGGTCTGAAACATTTCCTAGGAATTCATAGAAAATATCCACTCGTTCAAGATCTTAGGCCATGGAACCACACCAGAACATTTAAATCTTAAAACAAGGCAAAAGAGTTCAATGTACCATATCACCGACGATCATAAAAACGCAACAATAACGCTAAAAAACTATGAAAAGGAATTGTTCGGTACAAAAAAGTTTATAAGCAGATGTGTGGGGCAATTAAAAAGGTGTTTTGAATATATGTTACCCTTCTGTGCTGTAGAACAATTTTATTTGGCTACTGTGCGGTAACGTGTAATTTAGTGGGATCTTTTGAATATAGAGGCGGGACATTTAGCGAAGGATGCGCAACGTATGTTGTGCGTTTCTATGAAGGTCTAGAGAGTCTAGAGTGGCATTATGAAATAACAAGTATTTGATAGAAACGACAATGTGTATCGTTTCAACTATTTATTGAATAGCTAAACATGGAAAATTTGGGTGCATCATAGAACACAAGGCAATCAAAAATTTAAAAGACTTCTAAACGTCATAAATTATTGCCAGCATAGAAAAATATGAAATACATGTTTAAGTGTTGCAACAATAATTATTAATATATGTGAAATAATTGAACAACAAGGGAGGGCTTTCACCATCTCCGATTAAAATAATATCAGAAAATACACCATCAGATCGTATTCATAACATTATATTACCAATATTTATTAATTATCCATGCTATATATGTACTTAAAACATAGAATCCATCTTTATTATTTATAAAATCTCTATCTTTTTCTTATTGACACAGTGAAGAATGTATAATCTTAAATCATTCTAGACTTTCAGAGCACTGTTAAGATGAGAATATATTTTGATCAGTAAAAATTGTTTGCCAGCAAGACTATAAATTAGTTAAAACAGCGATTTATTACATTGGAATATTATGTTATTGTTCGTATTTAAAAGCATTAGTCAGGAGTTGCCGGTTATAAATCAAGGGACATTGTTTTGGCAAGCTTCTGAGTGAAGACCTTGGTAGCGCATTAAATTCTCCAACAATTGAAAGAATTCAGAAAAACTGAGATGAAACGAATTCTATGACGTGACTAGCGTCAATCGAATTACGAAATTACTACTAGAAAGTACTTGTAGTACAAATGTACTATCGTCTTTACCAGAGCGACTGCGACGCGGGAGCGTCCGCCTTGCGTCCCACGCTTTACTATGGCTCTTTGCACCTAGGCAACCACAAAGCGGGACCTCTCAGCCAAAAATAGTTCGAAGTGGCTTCCCGCGTTACTGACGCGAGGTTTAGCCATTATGCTACCTCCATGTTTATAAGTAGGTACGAAAAACTCAATCATCAATCAAAAAGTATTTTAACAAATAATATGCATTTGAATAATAATTGTTCTAAAGCTACACTATAACTATTGTTCAGTTCAGTTGATTTAAAAACTTCAAAATATGTTGAACCCAAATAGTCTTTTACCTTTTACTTTATTGACACAGACAAACGTACAAACCTCCCTGTATTTAAATATGTTTTCAAACAAAAGGCCACTGTGAACTTAGCGTGAAAGAGCTGCCTTCTGCCCAGTATTGGGACTAATTGAAACTTCTAGCATCGGGACCGACACGTCTTGATATTTGAACGAAAGTGCAACGCAAGGACAAGAAAAGATGGAATAACTTCTGGTCTAGACATATGCTTCTGGAACGACTAAAACGTTATATATACTATATTTTTTAATAATAATATAAATAGATATTACAAATAGGTCTTGCAAGGGGATAGTCTATTTATAGAATGTAAATTGCAAAACGCATTTTAGCAAAAAGCTCCGTATGAATTGTAACTATTTTGTTTGTAATTGAGGGGTTCGTTATAATTATTGTAAGTTTATTATATGAATAAATAAGTTTAAGGTCACACTGTTGTCCTGGTATAGGAAATATTTCTGGTATGTTTATCGTATTAATTAAATTCGTGTATGTATTGTAGCCGTAACGCAATTTTATGCTGCTGTGTGGATGTCCATCAATATTGATTTATTAAGATATATATCTTAATTGTACACCACAAATGAAATTTCATTTACATACAAACTGTAAGTTTATATTATAATTTATACGCAAAGTTTACAATTTTCAAAAGGTGGGCTGAGTAATTTTTACCTGCTAACCATCACAGGTGTAGAACAATTAGTTTGCGTGCTGGTAATTAAATAACTTTAAAACTTAATCTTTAAAATTAAAACTTTGAAATAAAACTAATGAATGATGACGTAGTCAAAGCTAAATCTTAGCACGTAATATTATGCTATAAAAAGTTTACAAATTGAAAGTATCTAAATTATTCTTTCCCTTCTCGCCAGAAGTTTAAGTTTACTTATAATATTAAGATAAATATTTCACATGGGTATGTGAGGCAGCTTTATGGATTGAAAATATCACTTTTGAATCATAGGGGCCTTATAGGGCGGGCCTTTTCGACTTTTTGTTATCCGGCTTTTCTTTTATAACCCTATTTCTGTATATGTTTTGTAGTCTGTATATTGTCCGGAACTATTAATTTATTTTCATTATCGTAGTTTAACTTTTATAAGTAATATAAAGTCTTCTCTCTGCTTAATATTCTCACTTCAAATTTGAAGTACTTTGTTATACTCACGCAGTCTTGAGTGAGACCATTGTATAAAATAATTTGACACATTCATAAATATACCACGTTCTCAACATATAGTTATAGGTATTCTAAATGTCTCTCTAGTGTTGTTCTTTCTACAAGCCATTTTTTACTCGTAATTACAAAATAATGTTCACAAGAAAAACGCAAACAGAAAAGTTTTAGGCGCGCTGAATCGAGAACCTCCTCCTTTTTTGTAACTCAAAAAACAATGGCATCTACCAACTTTTATAACAAATAAAAATTTAAAAAATAAACATTAAAATTACTCTCTCAGAAGCACTCAGCAAATGGTATCAACGTATCAGAAAATAAAGTTAACATTTTTCATCATTGATCGAAAACGAGTACTCATAAATAATAGAGACATCTATAATTCAGTCGCCGCGACAATTTGATAGTTACGGCTCGGAATAATAGCTAAAGTTCAAGAACGTCTTCACCAATATTCCGGCGTGTTAATTAATGTGAAAATGTTAAAGAAACTTTGTAAAATAATGTATGTATATTGGACAATTTGCATGTTAGATTAGTTCGAATAAATATATGTTGAGCGACTCCATACAGAAATAAGGGATAAAAGGTCCATAAATTTATCATTATTAACATTAATAGGAAACATAAGGTGGATGTCTAAAAAAATGACACGGTACACGTACGAGAAAGATAATTATGTCAATACAAATTGTGCAGAATGTCACGACCAAGTCTAGATATAGAACTGACCACTTTGTAATGCTCGAGAATTTAATGTAGTGGCTGCAGAATAATGACAATAGGTAAGTCCCCCCCTTAAGCACCCATTTTTAACGATTCCACTGCTGCGTCACAGGGACTCCTCTCTTGACGAGAGAGATTAGGCCTTAATTCTCCATGCTGGCCATATGCGGGTAAATGTCACATGTTCTTCTAAGTCTTTACTGTTTTCAGAATATGCCGGTTTCCTCAAGTATAGATCTGTAAAAAAAAATAACAAATTAAAAAAACCGTACTTTTATAGTAATAGAAAGAAACAACATACTTAATAAAAAAAATATTACTATGACACAAAATATATATATATATAATAAGCGTCGAATATTAAAGAAAAACTTATTAAGTTCTTCGTTCTTAAAAATAGAAAAAATAGAAAAAACAATTTAATGTAAAAATTATCCTTCAATAAAATATGTTTTTTTTTCAAATTAAAATACAAACGATTATTGAACTAAGCAGAAGAAAAAAATACATAATCTATTTATTTTGTACGACAAAATACCGGATTACAAAAAACGACAAAAAATTAGTTTTTTTTTATTCGTAATTTTTCTCTCCCAAGCGTCCCAACACTATCCGACCCGGTGTTTTTATAACAATTAGATACGTTTTACCTTTTATTGTGAGGCCAACGTGTGTTGGTTCTTCGTCAATAGCCACACATATTGCTCGCTTGTTATAATATAGACTACTATATTTTTGGGTGCAAACACAGCTAAGTTCAGGAGCTAAGGAGTTACGACAACAGAGCCGGGCCCGGCCACCCGGGGTAGGTAATAGACCTACATAATGAGATGTTTTATCTCGCCGACCGGTTTTGTTACACGGTTCGACCTACGCGAAATGGGTAGATAATGTGTTTTGGTGTCAGAGTCATTGGTTTTTTGGAGTTCCAAATATGAATATATGTAAAAACTTCGAAATGACACCTCTTATTTGAAAGTTAAATTTATGACTTTGATTATTTTGGCGCACTTTTGTATAGGTAATGCTATATTTAAAAACTTAAAACCGAGTATATTTAAACCCCAAGGGCTGCAAACCCATAACATAAAAATATTTTAATATCTACAAAACACTCATTAAAAATGACTACGAAACTCAATAGGGCATAAAAGTTAAACAAAATAATACGCTACGGAACCCTGCGCGCTACACCATAGTACCCACTCAAACTTTTCTCATTTTAATGTTGTTCAAGCAAAAGTTTAAATATAAAAATATAATGGTATCGTACGCATTAGTGACTCATTGAGCCCGCGAGTGCGTGCCGGACGACTTTCGCCCCTCACATCGCGAAAATAGAACTTAAAACAAAATGGAAAATAAACTTTTCAAATAAAATAAAAATAACCCTCTTGGCGGCCGCGAGGGTGGAGGCCCTCTCTAATAAAAAATATAATAACTTTTCTTTTTATTCGACGTAATGGGAACGATTGTTCCTTTCTAATGTATTGCGTTCTCTGTCGTTCTTGTATTTGTGATGGTTTCGGGGTAGCGATACGCTCGATTGAAGCCGCGACTTTTGGCCGCAACCACCGGTCGCGCGGGGGATGGAACAGATGTTTTACAAGTCTCCTTTTTTATAATATTGTGATTTGAGGAGGCGAACACGTTATCGACAACTTTACTATTTTGTTTTCGGTTCTGACACGAAATATTTGGTAATAAATTAAAGATTTATTGTGGAAACGAAATGAAATAAAGTTTATTTGTCAAGAGGTTCGGAAATGTGTGTCTTATTTTGGTATAGATAGGAACACAAAGTTTGTTTTAAAAAGTAGTAAGTTTTAATGAAGAGACCTTTCCGTTGGAACATCGTGAATTGTGAATTCCACTGCTGGACACTACAAATCCATTGTGCATTTTGTTCAAACAATTGTGTCTCTAATTCATTGATTAAGTAATATGCTTTTCACATCTCGATCTATAACCTCGAACTTACATATTCCATCAACATAATTCCGGTCTTGAGACATAGGCCTACCTCAAAAGGGTAAGACTATGTACTTTTTTGTTGTTCTGCAGGGGGTACCGATAACAGGTACGATTGGCTTAGAGCTCTAAGATGGTGTTACAAACCCTTTATCACCTTAAATATAGATAAATCTAGATATTGCTTCATAGAATCCAGTAAAAGAGATAAAGATAAAAAACGTTTATTATGTTATTTACTTTAAAACACCTATTGAAATTATATGCGAGAACATAAAGGCTGACATGACAAAAACTGCGACCACTCAGCATTTGCTATATAAGTATGTAGTACGTATATGTATAAAAAATACGAGTCAGAAAAAAACACATGCTTTAACGGTGAAGGTAAACCACCGTGAGGAAACCAGCATGTTTTGAAAACTTTGAAGAGTTTGAAGGACATGTGATATTCACCAACCCGCAACTGGCCAGCAGCGTGGTGAATTAGGGTCTAATCTCGCTCGCCAACAGAGAATATCCTGTGTCCCAGCAGTGGGAACGTAAAAAGGGTTGATACGCGTCAGAAAATGAGAATATTTTCTATATAATGTTTATTACCTTATACTTGTCGATATATTTCTAAAATACAATATTTATTAATATCGAATGTAAACGTATTGTTAGAACTTGTATAAATGATGTTTGGAATTCTTCTCTCGTGAATAGTAATGTATTAGTATAAATGTGAAAAATAATGAGTTCATCATGTTATGTCTGTCAATGTGCTTGGTCTCGGGATTATGTTCAAAATAACCCATTACATATATTCCTCACATTCCTTCCTCCAACAACGTCATTTATATAATTCTATATTGGTACACATACATAGAGCTTAAAAGATTAAAAAAATATATACTTTGAGACCGATCAATCATACTATCATCATCATCAACACCCTATTAACGTTCCCACTGCTTGGACACAGACAGCGACTTCTGTCCCATATATTTACAATATATCTAAAATGAGATGGAGACTGATTTTAATAAAATATATTTGAACTAATTTCTGTTTGTGTCTGTAAGTGTATTTTTATTAATTTGGAGTTTTCTATTCTATTCTACTCTCTAATTCTATGAGGACACGATATCACAAATTGTCTTTTTCCGGAAATCTTATCACAATGTTTGGTAAAGGCTCAACCACACGTCTCCGCCAGAAACAAGTAATGGACCAACACAAAGCAAAGCAATTGACATACCTTAAATTATTCAGAACTGCAGTACTAAATATAACATTTTAATATGGCTTATTGATTTAAACTGTGATATAAACAAGCCAACACTTGCCTCATGATGTCACGGCACAATTGAATGGAATCAAATGATACATCATTTATTGAAATTGGTTAACTGTTGAGAGATACGAGCCGAGTTGTACGCGGAGTTTGCGAGCAAAACTGCATTGTTTATTTAATAATTAAATGCATTTTTGAACTGTTATTGCTATTTTAGGACTTACAGCATCTGTAATCGGCTTCATCAGTGGGCGAAGATTCAAGAATAAAGTCATTGTGATCGTTTATACGCGATGTTCTTGTCTACAGTAGCAGACAAAGATTGTGTCGAATCGCGCGCTACAAGATTCTCAAAGTAGAACATTCAAGAAGTCTCATAATAGGGTATATGAATTAAAATAAGTAGATGAAGTAAAAATGGGACTGATATTTTTTTCTTATTTCTTCCAAAAATCATTGAAGTTTTGCGTGACGTAATGCATTGCAAAATCAAATCAAAACCAAAGTTCCGGGGTACTCGTCTTCGCCCGAATACTTCGCGTTGCAACGATGTACCCGGCCACACACTACGCGGTGACGAATATTCGCCCTAGGCCGCTAATTTCGCACCATAAGCGAGCGTATTTCGTGACGTAGCGTTGGCGACCTTCGCCCTACTTATTACACGAAGGAGATTCGATCCCGAAAAGAAACCCTAACACAACTCTCTCAACCGTCTACCAATATTTGGTCATATATGACGGTTGTTGTTGTGTACATAGAACTGGGATTAGTAATACAACAGAAACAACAATTCTATGAAAGTGAACATTTAAAATACTTCATTATTACCAAACTAGGTTGATTAGATTATAATAAGACCTATTTGATAGGATATAACAAAACTCGCTGGAGTCCTACTTTATTAAAAAATATATACTTCAAAACGAAAAGTACCAATCCGTCAGTCCATAATAATATGAATAAAATACCAAAGTCTATTTCTTTACTCAATAAAGGCATGGAAACTTCTTAAAAACTTAGTTTACACAAACCGAGCACTCAAGGCACAATTTCTAATAAAATTCCAAATAAAAAATCTCAACACAATAACACAGTGTGTTTGAACTGTCCGTTTGTTTAGTTGGCCGAAACTAAAATAAAGCGGCTGGCGGCAAGTGCCCGAGCGGGCGATGGTTCCGTACACTCTTAAATATCAAGAAGAGTTTCCTTTGGGGAATATAATGTTATCATCTTTATGTGTTTCATTATAATATAACAAAGAAACAATACAATAAGAAATTTAAACTAAACCTAGAATGCCTAATGGGCGATCTTTAGCTTAAAGCAATTTCTTCCAGACAACCGTGGATAGAGAGAAAAAATACAAATGTTATGGACGGTGGTTTATATACTATTAATACCATTATACCATATTTTATGTAATATTAACAAATAACATAAAATATTTTTGATAAAATACTAAAATATTTAAATTGAGAGACTGCTGCATCTGACGCATATTTGACAGACAGTTAAGAATAATTGTATTTAGTTTTAATTAACTCATATTTATTTAAATATTTATAGAATATAGGTTGTAAAAGTTCATAATCGTAAATTCATGTTCTCTATATTCGACTATGTAAGTCTTACAAATATTGTAATATCGATAATATGTTGCACGAATTCATTTTATATTAATTTTACTCTTTCTGCATTTAACAATAATTTTCTTTCAATATATAGGTAGCTCTTGGTTCAAAATGGTATAACGCCGAACCCCAAACCTGGGTTTCCATTATTCTCTAGGGAACCCTAAAAATACAACCGACGAATGTCTTCGTCTTTATTTACACTCACATATAATTTCCGACGTACCGTAACATATAAAAACGGTTGTTTTTACGTCTCTGTATAAACTGTACCTACTGAAATATTTTCAAGCTAAATAATTACATCACAAAAATATTCGGGTGTTTCGTTACTTTGTATTGTTAATTTAGTTGTGTGAGGTCGTCTATACGTATTCTATATAATTGCGGGTTAATTATACGGATGGCCGTTGGGGCAGAGTTCGGCAAACGCAGCGTTCAACGTCCACCAATAAGATAAAGTGAAAGATATTCAGATGATGGATAATATTCTTATATTAGGCAACAAGGATTACAAAAAAAAAATACTAATTACAACAATTATTTTCGATGTCAAGACGATCGCCAGCCATCTAGTCTTGTTTATTCAAAGCTCTTGACATTTTTATATTATACTTTAAATATTTGCATAGCCGTCGACCGAAACACCATCCGTGAAAAATAATATTTAGAGAATTTTAATAACCGCCGTTTCAAATCCCTTTTTTGTTGGACTTCCTTTGTTTTCATAGGAAATGACAATTTTCGGTTGTTTTTGCTGGGAACAGAGTATATTTTGGTATATTGTAGTGTAAGCCGCGGTTGGTTTTGTTTTAGTTAATGTTACAGACTTTAGGTAGCTGCCTAATTAGGCTTAGGCTAAATTATGAAGCTGGAAAAAGGAATAAGTTGAAATAAAAATAAAATAAAATTTATTTTGCGTCACAAAATGAACAATGTTATATACTTCAAAGTATTATGACGACTAAAATGGTCGCTAACTCGGTGAAATTCTACTATGGGGTGTTATATATCCACCACATAAATCTACTACTGGGAGGATCTTTTTAATTCTATTATTCTAGAGTTTATAAGAAGAGAAGATATTAAGATCTTAAGGCTTCTAATGGGAAGCCAAGCTTAACAACATTCACTCAACACATTCGCTCATAGTCCTACGACTAATTGCAAATAAGTACAGAAAAAAAAAGATCTTAAGAGTACTATCCAACATAGACACTTTTGCGTCTCGATTCTAATGACAATGGCCTAAAGAAATCATAAAATATTACGCTCGATGGAACACAGAGAGTATCTCTCAACGTTATGGTTAAAATCCTATCAGACTCAACACTTTTAACAAACGTTATAAAACCCTTAAAACTCGTATGAATTAACTACTTACAGCATTTCTCAGCCATCGTCAGACTACCATAGGCCAGTGTCTAGATGATAAACTATGTAGCAAATTGCAAGATTATCAAGATAATACAATATAGCATTATAATTTAAACCAATTTGCATTTACAATAACTGTGATTAACCTTCGCATGCTAGCGATGACAATAAAATGTGGGACAAATAGGGATTCTGGTAAATATAGACCTGAGGACCGAATCAGCTGTTTTGTACCGTTATGTGGGCACCAGACTTATTGAGGGTCTTATATAAAGCTTATCTATATCAATTGAGATAAGGTATCATAGTTTAAAGTTATTATGTAGGTGTAAAAGGGTAACCATATTTGCAAATTTACAGCAATCATAAATTATTAATATATTATCATCATCATCATCCTATTAACGTTCCCGCTGGTACATAGGGACTTCTCTGTATATTTAAAATATATTTTAAGCGGTTAAGGCAAAAAAAAGTATAATTTTACGAAAATGGAACTTCTTTCTTGTATGTCTTGAATACTCGCAGTATTACCTTGATGACTGACAATGTCATTTTACTCGTAATAAAATATTAGGTCCTTACATATGAAATTGGCGTTTTGTATGGGAGGAACAAAAAGTCGAATATTTTTTAATATAATATATTTAATTAATCAAAGTATGAACCATTATTTTCTATGCACTTTTGCCATCTTATAGGTAGTTCATTGATCCCTTTACTAAAAAAACCAGTCGGACGGGAATCAATAAAATCTTTGAAGGCGATTTGGACTGCCCCATCGGAGTTGAATTTTTTCCCTTGCAAGAAGTTATCCAAATTTCGAAAAAAATGGTAATCTGTTGGAGCAAGGTCCGGGGAGTACGGAGGATGTCTTAGACTTTCCAATTGAAGCTCTTCTAATTTAGTACATTTATTAATACCTAATAAATGGTGTAGGTAACATTAAAATACTAGAAATGTACTTTGAACACAAACGAGTATCATTTTCATTTTCCACTTATATACCAACAATAGAGTGAACATACTTCACACGTTTGCAACAATACTGCTAATTTATACCAAATGTAATTATAAAATAAATATCAACATATTTTATAATCTATAAATAATTATATATTGTGTACGCGGACACACGGCCGGGCTCAACCAAGCCTGTAATTGCATCACGATGTTAGTAAAAACCGATTCGACCGGCAATAATATTATATTATAATAAGTCTGAATGACCTTAAATTATTGAGATATTATATATACGTTATGCTATCATTTGGAACGAAATAATTGGCCGCGTATATTATAAGTAAAAATATATGTTACGACCGCTGACTGTGTCATTAGGGTTATAAACGAATAATCTTGATTCCATATGAAATATTTCTTAGAAGTTTAGGATCAAACAATTTACTTCTGGAATTTTAAATTATATATATTGCTGACGGCCTAAAGCGGTAAAGTATTGGGTTGGCTTAGATCTTTGGCGCCAAAAAATAAACGGCTTTCCGAATTAAAATTTGCGGACAAGCTTAATATAATTTAAAATATTTCATACGGTTGATATTTTGAATCCGTATATTTATGCAACTTACATTTTTAAGTAAGCCCTCCTTTAGTAAAATTCTCCGTTCAAATGTTTTTTAAAAGTAAACTTTTGTTCAAAGAATAAATGTTATAACAAAAAAGGTTATAACCTTTTAAGAAGGAGGTTCTAAACCTTAGAATATGACAATTCCTACAATATTTGCTAACCTAAGCCTTCGTATACACTTACGTTATCCAAGCTAAAACAATTGCTAAGCCCTGTATGGACGCTGTGGAGGATATTATTGGATTAAATCGAATAGTTTAGCACGAAATTCCATTTCCCAACAAATTGTTTCCTACACACGAAACACTATCATGTGGTTGTTCTATTTGTTCTATTATCTCATTATATTTTTTACATTGTCCTGTTTTTATTCTTCCATGAATCAATTTACAAGTGGAGCTGCATATTTTTCAATTACGTCAATTTAAAATAATACTTAATTTGCTATTGTGAGTCACCAGATCATTGTGTCACTGTTTTGTAGTCTGGGAGCTGAATTTCTACTAAGTATCTACATTGTTTAGTTGTAGGTATATAAAGTTGGATATAATCTTTGATTATCTACTTTTTATATTCATGGGTCTTTTATAATAGTGACGTCCGATGTTATTTCCAAAATTTCTAAATTAATTAACACTGAAAATATATACTTAATATAAAAGTAATTATTCAAAAACAGATTTTTATATTATGAATAAAAAAGAAGTTAGAAATCAGTCAAAAGAAAGATGTGCAAAATGTCTCTACCTGTATTATCAAGATCTACGTTTATCTGTTAGATTTGTTCATTATGTTTCTGTATTATTTGAAATGAATTGAAAATGAAAATGAAAATATATTTATTACTACGAAAAGATACAATTATTTCTTGAAAAACTTAAATATACTACAAATACATCTGATCGTAGAGCAGTTTAACATATATTAAAGAAATTATCTGTCAGTTTCCTCACTAGGCTAAGCCTGTATCGAGGAAACTTTTTTACGAAATTAATATAGGGAAATGAGTTGTATGCTCTCTAAGTATCTAATGAAGGTAAAGTGCTATTATATAGTCCACTAAATAAAATAAATAAATAAATTGATAAATATATATTATATAAAACGTACTTACATAATGTAAAATTAATAAATATGTTAATTATTTATATATAGGTAAGTATAATGTGTAGGTATATATTATTAACAAAAAACATTTTCATATTATTCAAAATGTTTTTTTGGTAAAGTCCTCAAAAAGGGGGTATCTAAAGCATAATAGTATCTTAAATCAGGCAATCTTAATTCAATGCATACTATTGAACAAACATTTACAAAATTATATTAATAATAACAATTATGTATTTAATTAGTTTTCATTTCCCGCTCTATCCTCGGCCCGGGAACACAATACATGTGAATATCATACAATATAATTCGATGTCTTTGTGTGACGTCTGTGCTACCATCGAAACCAGCTGAACAGAATCCATGGCATAAACTTATATACAGTAAAAACACTATTTTAATTAATGTGCAAGTTTCGGATAGATTCGGTAGATGATTTCAAATGTCATCTAAAACGTAATTTTAAAACGCGATATTTATATATTGACATTTGTATTGACACATGCAAAAAAAACTGGTCATCTAAATAAAACATGCCATTTTATTGCACATCAAAATAAATATGTTGCACTATCGCGCAAGGCAATAAAAAATATTTTTATAACTTTCAACATTTATTTTAATAATCATGTTTATTTATTGAGATCATTCTCGTGACGTCACCTATTTTTCGCTTTGTAAATTTCATTAGAAAGTGCCAAGATATTATAGTTCGGGTGTCCGTTGTGACGACAGCGTTACGCGAAACTTCAATGTAGGTACAGTATCGTCTTGATTTTTCGTTTTGCAAGAAAAACATAAAAACACGTTAATTATTAAAAAAATCTTAATAACTAACTATTTATTTTCTAATCCATATTACTTAGTGCTAGTCAGACGAATGTTCCATCCATAGTTCCACAGAAATAAGTAATATTTGCAAAGCTGTTGAAACATATAGGTTGACTAGCTGAGCATAAAATAATATTCTTACAATGTTGAAGTTGTTTTGCTTACGTTTACCATTTAACTTTAATAAACTATTTGTATTCAACCGCCGGTAGTCAGTCGTGTAATACTACTTATGACCGCAGAGTTTTTTTTTACTTTTTTTGGCATTATTAGCCGCAGGAAATATAATGTATGTGCTATTTACGTATAATAAGACTAGTCTTTGTATTACTTTTGCCTTCGACTTCGTGTGTACTATCTGAGAAAATCTTAATTCATCTTAATTTTGACGATTATATTAAGTTAATCTGATGTCTATCACCCGTAATGCAATTATCAGGTAATATTTATTTTTAACCTTTTTTTTGATAATGGTATAAGTGTTTTCAGTATTTTCAAAAATAAAAGTATCTATGTAGTACGAATATATAAGTCATCTAACACCCTAGTACAAGCTAAAGTTAGAGGTTAATCCGGAAATATCTATTTATTTAATGTTTATGAAAAGAAGTATTTTGTTTTATAATGTTCTCATTGACATCCCACACTGTTTAACATATTTTGCTACCATTTTCCTATGTCACTTGTCATCTTAACACTAATTTCTGACACTTTCATCTTCCCTTTGGTTATCTTCTTCCCTCATAGTGTTGGTGGACACTCATATCTAGCCTCTAGTCACGTGACTTTATTTCTTTCGTATAAGAAACCACATTAAAATGTTGCAACTACATCAGCGTTAGAAGGTTTATGTAATCGTTATACCATATCGTCACTTAAAATCAGGTAAGATTGTGGACAAATGTAAGCTATCATAAAAAAAAATCATACCCCTTTATTGTAATACTCAGTTAATATATTATTATTGGCGTAAGACTGCCTAAGTATTATAAACGTAGCATTACTATAGAATTAGGGTTAAGGTTACCCTAATACTGTATACAATCTTAAAATCCTTAATTTTATGATAAGGCAGGTGCTGCGCAGACTATAGGAATAAATTTGACTTTGTCGGATGAATTTGAGAAGTTTTTGATTATAAAACCTAGGATTTTATCTTAAATAAATGTAGTGATGTATTATATTATATTCTCTTTCTCTCCGGCTGTAAATAACTAATTTGTTTACAAATTGTTCAAAGTTTATAATTTTTTTACCTATATTATAAATATATAATTATTCTACTGCATTACGGCAACAAAATAGATAATTCAAAAAAACATACTAATCTCTACTACCGTGTACGAGTAAGGTAAGTGTACGAACAAACACTAAGTTCTTTTATAAATAAAAACAATACCTAATTGAGTAACAGCCAATAAAAATTATAAATAATAAAAAGCCTGTCGCTACTTAGTATTAAAGCTAAATTAATATTTAATTATCCTTATAATATAAATTATGCATAGTGTTTTTTTTTTATTTAATATAACAAGTTTGTATTTTATTACTTTTTAAAAACTTGCCATTAAGTACAAGTTACTTGGTTGTTCTGAATACAATATTAATTAAATGTAAATAAATTTACCGTTACAAGGGCAGGATAAGGAAAAATAAATCGTTTGAGCATTGATACTTTTAAATTATTTTAAGTCTGTTAATTATTAGATTGATTTGAGATTCATAATTAATTTTGTCTCAAATAATTAATTTTGGCACGGAGTTCCGGAGTGCCTTAAATGTAGTAAATTTTTTTCGTAAGCGCTACTTCACCTAAAACTCCAATGCACTGTATAATCTTGATTTTTCGTTTGCAAAAAAAAAATGCATTTAATTGTTTTAAGTAACTTTAATGACAGAATAATATTTTTTTAGTAATCTAGGCAAAAGGGTATTGCAGATAAAATACTCGCTCTCGCCAACAGCTAAGCATGTTGCACTGTATACACACACATGTATAATTACTCACACAAGCAAAGTATTGCCAACGGGGGAAGACCGTTGCTCTGAACTTATTAAAATACTAGCAACACAGCGCGGTGTTACCCGCTTTATTTTAGTTTTCTCCTCGGAAAAATAAACATAACTTGATAAAGTGTTTAAATAATATAATTAATTACTTATTACTATTACAATAAAAAATAAAAATAAATAAATTCATTTATTTAAGACAGCTATCATCCATAGTTTAGATAGTAACATAAAATAACTTGGGTTAGTACTTATAATATAACATAAATTTATTTTTTGAATATACATTATTAGCTAGGTCAGATACATTTGAGCGTGAACGAGCAAAGTACCCTAACATCCATACAAACTTTCATGTTTATAATATTAGTAAGATATATATAAAATTGAGTTTGTTCACATCCAGTAATGAAATGACTCACGTCATGTATCGAATTAAGATCGTTTGTGGTACAAATGTTACAATTGTTGTTATTTTCCGGCAACTTTGGTACTTATACAAAGGAGATTGGGTTGAGAATCCTATTTCTATAGCACGTTTTTAACTTGTCAGGTAGAAGTTGATAAGATCACGACTTGTTGTGCTTTGTTTTCGTTTTAAAAGTATTATATTCAAAGCAGTTGCTTTCAGTATTTCCCGCGGTAATATTAGCTTAAGTACTTAATATTAATAATAATAATAGCTTAATAGCTTGAGTACAGATTTTGAGTTCAGTTGTGATTTTCGATAAAGTTCGTTTGAGCGTGAAAGAGTTATAAATAACGTCCAAACATTCACAGACATTTAAGAATTTATAATATTACTAGCTTTTCTCGCCTCAGCGATGCTCGTGTTTTATGTATATATCTTCGGAAATACCGTATTTTCTCGCGGTAAAATAACCTATTGAGGAAGGCTAGCCAGTAACGACCAGTAGTTCTTGAGATTAGCGCGTTTAATATAATAAGTCATGGGGCAATTGGGATCAGTTGACCCTTTTAAAAATGTAACAGGACATTCGGGGGTCAACTGATCCTACTCCGATAAATCTTTTGGTCGCCTGCTAAAATTTGTGTATTCCGTAATAGAGGAAGAAAGAAATCTTCACAAACTTTATAATAGCATAGACAATCAACATCATCATTACATTAACAGAGAATGTTATAGAATAAATAGCGACTTATTAAAATTTTAATTAGATTAACCCGGAGGCACCAGTTTTAATACAGAATCATCAAAATCGGCTCATCAACGATCTCAGAAATCAGCAAACGCAACATAATTTACCGTCGAATTGCGTAACCTCATTTTTAAATAATTATTTTACAGCATCATGAAGCCCTAAGCTTGTAACAAGGGTACTAGACACCTGATATACTTAATATAATAGACATACATTATATAGATATATTTTTATAGTATCCATATTATGTACTTTATACATTTTTTCAACGATAATAAATAACATATCATTATATTGCATAAACATTATCACAATAATGTATTCGTGTATTTAATTGGAGTTATTATACTTCAACAAATATATCTAGTACAAACGCATCGTTTTTAATTTATAATTAGGAAAGAACGCGGACACTTCCTCACATTGTTAATTTGCCAATTATTATACTGCACACAATAACTGCGAATATTTTAATACACAATTGGAATTCACCGAAATGAAAGCAAAAAATCAGATGTTTTGTCACTTACTTAGCCTTCCCCAGGGTTATGCCATTTCCACCCATGCCATCTCATCCCTTCTCTCAAATCAACCTCAAATGTTGTTCTAAGTTCTACCTTTGACATGGCTTTGTACACATTTTCATCCGACTTGCTTCAAAAGCCGTGTTGGCTAGGTGAGAACACACTCGGCTTTAATTCCGAAGGTCGTGGATTCAAACCACGCCATGCACCTCTAGACTTTTCTTCTTGAAAAATGTATATAGCGTCATTTGTTAATAGGACCTAGAAGTAGAAAAACACATTTTTTTATTTATAGGGAATATGTAGAAGGTAATACGTAACTTTCGGAGTATTTACGTTACTTTTGGGTTTTCATTTGTCACACGACTATTAAGTCAAATTAATATTTATTCCTTGTCAAACTTCGTTCTCGTTCACTCTAATTAAAAGATCGTTCTTTCGAATGAAGTGATAACAGATGTATTTTTAACTCTACACAGCAAAGATTTTTTGCAAAATTAACCGCAATTCAAACAATTTCTAACCGCTCGCGATAATCCAGGTTTTTTTAGTATGATTTTCTCACTAATTATCTTCCCTCCGGCCGCACCGCTTGTAAAACCTTTACAATAAAGTTGCAAATAACTTGCACTATATGTTGATTGTGAATTGCAAGTTAATGTAAGTAGAAAAAGAAAAATGAGCGCTGTTCACATTAACTTTGATATATCGGCCAATGTTGCAGCAAAGCGTGAAAATTGCCAATAGTTAATTTTTTTTTCTCTAAAATAAATAGCTGTGTTGCCACATATATGGAAGTTTTGTGTTACTTCTAATAATATTAATACAATGGGGCGCACGAACCGGAATGTATTCTTTATCTTTCTAGGGTTCCGTATGTAATGAGGAAGTCTTATCTAATTGATTGGTTATAGTAATGTAGCTTACGTAAGTGGTAAAGTGAGTTATACATTTTATCAGTCTTTTGCTAGGGTTATTTGTAAAACTCCATTATAAATATTGTATTATTTTAGATACCGAGTTCTTTTAGAGTTTTATGAGGTTATCTACTAAAAATGTCGGTTTACTCTCAGTTACACATATCATTGCGATGCTTTTTTCCGATTTGAAAACATGCATAGTTTTCTGACATTTATGAATGTATTGATTTTTGCTAAAATAAAATGTCCTAATATTTTAATACTTAATTTTTTTTTAATTAAATATATTACTTTAAATTGAAATATCAATTTTATGAAACAAGAAGTTTTGCGAACTAGTATTAATATCGTCTATCAAATGTATGAAAATTACTGTATGTATGACAGCAGTTTAAAATCGACCCTGGTGAAAAAAGTATCATAGTTTTTTCTAACATGTCATCGTAATAATAACATCACCCTGTCAGAAGTAAGTGGGGCAGCAGTGACAGTTGCACCCTCGGCGTAGGCGAGTCTAGTGAACGCCTCGGCTCGGTCAAGGCTTTGTGACACCAACAGATGGCGCAAGGACGTGTCCCTTACGGTGTCACGAAACGCGAAAATAAAATCTTAAAAGTTAAGGAATCTTAATTATTATTTATTAATTTTATAATACTAGCCGTATGTTATGCTCGACTATTCACAATTTTGAACCTGTATTCCGCCATCTGATTCTAGTAATTTTTAGATCAGATTCTTGACTTTTTCAGTAATTAATATTGTTTTAAACTTTTTATAATCAGATTTAAACTGGGTTGTTATATTTAACATCTCGCTATCAGATATTATTGATATTTTAGAAGCTGATAGCATCCACACAGACCTATTTTTAAATTTAAGTGTATATTTATTTAGTTTATCCCCAAAATTAACGATTTGGGAAGTAAGGAAGATGAAATTTAATTAAACATTTTATGAAACTGTTTATGAAACAGAGAGCCAATCATAGGTTTAACGATTTTAACATATTTTTGTACAATAACAATTATAAAATACTAGCTGACCCCAACAAACGTGGTTTTGCAAAATAAAAATGGATAGTAGCCGATATAGTACCGATACGCATATAAAATTTGGTAAAAATCGGTAAAGCCGTTTCGGAGGAGTACGGTAACTAACATTGTGACTTAGATATTTTATATATTACATATACGGAACACTGGATGCGTACTCTCCCTTAGCCGCTTGTAAATGCATGCGAACTATAGCGTGAGCGTTTTTTATTAAATTTAATTAATCTAACATCGTCTTATTATGCTAATAATAAAGAGAAACAAGGTAAAGTGTAATTCGCAAGAATGTAGGTACTAGAGAACTACTTCGACTATACATTTTAAAAGAAAAATACGGGTCACAGGCATTTCCAAATGTATAAATTCAACTCTTTATCCACAAAAAAACACAAATCAATCTTTAAGGCTTAAAAAATCAGCTCAGACGGCTTATCGGCAACGCGTAGGACGTCCACTAACTAGGGGAACCGCTGATTTATAAGGAAGCGTCGAAGTCGATGCAGGCCACTTCTATAACTGGATTTCTTAAGGTTTGAGCAGAAACTGTGATATTTCGATAATAACTAAATCTGAATCTTTTAGAAATATTAAAACATAGATCAAATATCTTTCAACGTTTTATGAGTTCACTCACTAAACGTATAAGGGTACCCTAGAGTTCCGCAAAACCAAAAAATAAAAGTGTGATAAAAACAGCGCATAGAAAAAAATACTATAGAACTCATTATTGAATTTTATTGCTAAAATCTACAAATAGTTGAGCAAGTATGTTGCGTGTATGTCGTACAACTATACTCACGGCATTAAGTAAAAACAATTACGTGTTCTTAGAAACTATCATAATTATATTTTTATAATCCACCGAACTCGCAAATGATGATACAATTATGTACCGTCCAGTTGATCTCGAATGATGGCTTTTAGGGATGAAAAGTTCTTGAAGCGAAGCTTAATTTTACAGTTTTTGCAAGCAACTATATTTTTTTAGCCGAGGTAAGAAAGGCTTACATACTTTTACATTTTTTATTTATATGCTATACATATTTTATGGGTCTTATTCGTCTTGTTTCCGGAAATCCAATAATAATCCAATAATCCGGACCAATAAATGCTGAACAGTATGCGACGAAAAAAAAATAATAAAAAAAAGAGAGAATGGAACAAAAAAAAAAATATATATATACTTATATACCCCGCCTTAAAGGCATTGTCACGAGACCCGGGGGTAGTTGCCCCCGGAGTAGAAGCCGGGGTAAGGAGCGCAAGCTCGAGGCCCACCCTGCGCCCTCAACCGAGGGACAGAAGTCAACGATCGACGATCTACGGCAGATATTATGTTAGAATCTATTATGCTAAACATTTGATCGAGGGATTGATGGAATAAATATGCAAATTTAAATGAATCTCTAATCTGTTCTACGTCCTAAATTTAATATAATTAAGAGGAATATTTTGTTTGTTAACATTGTCTAAGTTCCCAAACTAGACTAGTTCGCGAAAATCTTACACAGCTCTATAGCCAATTAATCAAGGACCCTTGTCTAATCTTACGGAAAAACAACGTAAACTCCTTGCAGCGAAAGTACAGAATAAATCAATGCGTGCCGTTTAGCACATTGATTATGCAATAAAATAAGTCGACGTTATGTCGGGAAGGTCGATTTCATTTGTGATCCCGCTGTTTGAATTGCCTAGATTAGTGTGTGCAGTGCTAGTGGAAGCAGTAGGTAAAATGTCCAATTTTTACGACTAATATATATGTATAATTAACGTTTATCGAAGAGAACATGCTGGAAAAAAATTTAACCTGATTTCGACTTAACACAATATACTATTTTAATACAATATTGAGGTACCTACATGTACTATAATAATATCGTGACATCTACCTTCTAGGTCTTCATGTCCCATCTTAGACCACATCGTCACTTTACATCAGGTGAAATTGTGGTCAAATGAAGGCTTATCGAGCATAAAAAAAAAGTTAAATTTATTTGGCAAATAAATTATTGATTTTATTTGATTTGATAACCTTTTTGGGAATTTTTACGGTCTATAAGCCATTTAAGTGAGAATGGTAGTTACGCAACTTTTAATCGTATAGATCCTAAACGGGTAGTCGGATTGAATGTTGTAACCGTGGCCATAATCCATATTTTAATACATCTGGAAGGGAAGGAGATATAATTTTCTTAGACTCATTATAACACAAGCGCGCTAATCTCATGGCTGTGTAGCTGATACCACGTCGGGGCGCTTCCCGGAGGTGCGGGTTCGTATTCTGCGTGCGAAGGCTACGGATGCGTCTTAATCTTTCTGCATACATTTTAAAATAAGTAACCTTAAGAGACCGATAAGTACCGTAAGAGATGCCCTAGTGACTAAATTACAAGTCTAGAACATAGTTTAGTACGAGGTGTCAAAACTAATGGCTGGTTTGCAAAGGTATATATAACTTAACATAACTTAGAAATAAATTACTTAAAACTATCTATTTAGTATTGTAGTAAGACCTTTTTTTTTGGAAATAAATATTTTTATTTATTTATTTAACCTCAAAAGTTAGGTTTATCCCTTATAAAAAATCATTAGAAGTTATTTAAATTTATCGTAAATTTCAAATCGATGGAGATTGCAAAGTTGATCTACTTCTCCGTCTTTGATTGACTACACTGTGAGTCAGGTCATTTATGTGTGCGTGCATATTGTGTGTTACCCACACAAGAGTTCGTTGACTCATTCCACATTGTAAATGAAAATTTATTTAAATGTTATGATTTGATAGATGGATGCCAAGATTTTGCATTAATTCATTGTGTGAATTCGAGCGGGAAGATTTTTGTAGATACACCGGTGCATTGTTCCCCTTATATTATCAAAAGCTTCGGAAGACTTTTGGTTTGTTACTTTGCGTTTGGATAATTTTGTAACGGGCGACGAGGCAGAAACATTTTGTACGTCGGTTGGACGTCACGTCAAAGAGACTCTGTTTGTCTTGGTCATATCGAATACTTGACCAATTCGTGTTTTTTTATTTATTTATCTTTGGGAAACGAACAGATTTACAATATTTTATTTATAATTATTATAGGTATAAATATAATACAAAGTCCAAAAAAGTTTTTATAATTAAATTGATATTGGTAAATACATTTTCATTAAATTAGTTATTCTATTAAATCTTGATCGTCTAACTTTTTTTTATTATTTTATTTTTTATTATTGATTAGCCTTCATTTGACCACAATCTCACCTGATGTAAAGTGAAGATGTGGTCTAAGATGGAGCATGAAGGCCTAGAACTAGTTTTCTTTTCATCGTAAGACGAAAAAAAACTATAATAAATCAGTTACTTGTTACGAAATAAAGCGTAATCTTGAAACTGGTCCATTTGACATATCATACTTAGTAAATAAATAAATATTACCGGACAATCAACACAACAACATCTAGCCCCGTGGTACGCTCTACGTTTGACAGATAAAATAGCTTTTTCTGATACCATAATTTCGTAACTATTCGTGTATTGTCTCAATATATCAGATTAATAATAATTATCCAGTCTCCCTACGTTGCTTCTCTGTAATAAACAGTATCTATACAGTATAGAAAGTAGCATCATTTACGCCTTTTTACGATACAAATCTCTCAATAATTCTCACATTAAATAACCATTGTCTTATGTGAAATAGTTCGTTATTATAAGTAATATATTCTATGCGGTTACAATGTATTGCACATTTTTATTCATTGTTATCGTCGGAGGGAGATAGTATGTAAAGAACACGGTAGTTGACTATCATTCAAATATGAAGCAAAATGTTTTTAGAATTAGTGCCTATATCATCTCCGAGTTAAAGTTTCAAGAGGCTATTCAAAGGCAATCTTGCTCTAATACATAATAGACTGAGTGACATAGCATTCTCTTGAAATATGTACTAATTAGATACACTTCACTTGATGGTGGCGAAAGAAGCCCATAGGATATTATACATTTTACTTTTGACGCTGAAACAGTTTCAAACACGCATTTACAGTTTCACAAGAGGCGGAAATATTTAAAAATATTATCCACATCCATACTTTTATTATAAATACTAAAGTAACTCGCTGGCTGTTCCTCTTTCACGCAAAAACTACTGGACCGATTTAAATCAAATTTGGCACACAGATTCTCTAGAGCTTCAGAAATTACATACATACGCACTACTAATATACAATAAAACTAAAGTATTAACAAGAGAAAGCAGATACCTTCTTGTTTTAGTTGTAGTAAATATATCTAATTATAGTATTAATAACTAGGTACGGACTCAATTATCCAACATGCTAAGCAATTTCATTGTTTATCGTTACTAAAACAATAGATAATTCAATTATTAGATGACGCTGCGTGAATGGTCCGTTATTATTTGGGATTATTATATATTTAGTATTATATAGACAATGGCTAGAATGTTGCTGATATAGATCTGTTGAACCAAGGAATACCAGAAGATGGGGAGCATACTGTTTAGCTTTAGATATTCTAGAGAGAGATAGAAAAAAACATTTATTGACACAACACACACACTTAACAAGGAAAATAACAATGAAATAAAATAAAATTAAAACATAAATATTACTTTAACATAAATAATTGAATGCGTTGTGCCAAAAGGTCTCGCCTCAGCATATGCAAATCCATTTATAAGTGGAATTGCGCTGGTTTTCAGACGAGTTCTACAGGTAGGTCCTGTAGGTATACTATGACAGTAATTTGGAATTTCAACGTCAGTGATCGCTTCACGTCCAAAGTGTTTGACCACAAGTAGCGAGTCGTGGACATTACTGTAACAACTGTAGCGAGTAGCCGCAACCGACCACATGTGCGCGTCGCGTTTAACAAAATATGTATATGAAAAATCGTGTGAACTGCTAGTGGCCGTCCACCGGTCGCTATGGTCGGTGACCCGCTTGCGCCTGGCCTAAACTGAGGTTCTAAATTAAGTACCATTGATACTTACTCCATTAAGATAGGGGATAAAATGCCTCAATGAATCTAGATTGATAGATTATTTCGTAGAAGCGGCCTCATGGCATTCAATCAAAGCAATTGAACTTCTAAGAAGTGTACCTGTGGGACTGATACGCCCATGGGTATTAATAAACACCTTTATCCTATAAGCAATAAAATATTCTCTACTTGACTTAAGCCTTTAGAGAATGGACTTTATAATGAGACGTTAATGTTTATGTACAATAACAAAAAATGTTTAGTGTAAATGTTGTTGCATCCGATCAATGATCAGATGCAACTCCAAACGGATCATGTGATCTGGTGGGAGTACCCCGGGAGTGGTAATACCTGCTTTGCTTGGCAGAGGGGTTGGCGAGCCCAATAATTGGTGATGTGTTCAAAGAAGAAGTTGTTCCCTAACTTTTGGTTAGTTACACTTGACTTTCAAAGTTTCTTAAAATAGGTAATTCAAACTTATATTTCAAATGCGAATGTAACTCTGTCTCCTCCTGTCCTCTTCATTGAAAAACTACTATTTTCGATTTAAATGAAATTTGATACACAAATTCTTAAGAACATGAAAATGAAATAGGGTACTTTTAACAAAGGAAAAAATGTCATTCCGCAGGAGAATCCATTGTAATCGCGGGGCGCTACTAGTTCATTAGAAGTATGCTTTAATGGTGAATATTTGACACCCACGAAAAATAGGACCCGAAAATTAGAACTATTTAATTTGCTACCATCAAAGAATACTAATATTTACTCACTACAACTCCTTGGGAATGAGAAATCTCTAATATTCTTAGATATATGTATGTGAAAAGCAGCATTAGCTCGCGATTTAAACAATTTTAAATCTCTATGTTTAATTATTATAATTACCTACTTGTCGTGTTATGTTTTAGTAAAAATAGATAATAAAAAGTAATGTTCAATTGTTATTTGCGATACATATTTTCAATAGAAATTAAATTATAATACTCGTAGTAGGACAAGTGCAGATTATAAATATTATTATTGTGGACACGAGTGCAGTTTATGATATATTTAATATAATATAAATAAATGTTGTTAATTAGTTCTTGTGAGTCATTTACCTTGGTTATTAGTAGAACATTGGTTAACGATACACCTACGATTTCCTATAGAAAAATATATTGATATAGGAGGATATTCCCTGGGCTTATAGCCCAGCACGATTATAAATAAGCGTAACCTTAAAACTTTTTAGGGTAAGTCGCTAAAGAAAGCGCCAGCACTTTTAGTTGCTAAAAAATAAATCAACCTTTACCAAACTTCAATAAAACTAATAACGAATATACCATTCAATGTAATTATAGAGTTTATTGAGCAAAACACGCGATACAAAGGCAGAGCCCAAGTAAAATATAACAATAAGCGATGAGCGAAAAAATATCGATTAATCAACACATGATGAATTATTTTTGTGACCTTGTAAGTGGCCTGCTCCATTTTATTGCTGGTTAGAATATGACAACCCGGTTCGCTTTGTTATAGCTTTTGTGTGATGCTTTAGCTTCGCATTCGGCGAATATTCGTGTTAACGCGATGAACAACATTGTCAGAACAATACTCGATTTTGTCACTACATCTATGTCACTTCAGAATCTTAGTACGCCATTGGTCGTTTCATACCGTAGAACAGCTCGGGATTCGAAACGACTAAAAACCCGAGTCCGAGCCGAGTCTTAAAGTCTGAAGACCTACAGTGTAGATGGCTACTCCAGACCACATTACGAAACACGAAACAATCGCTTCACGCACTGGCCCAGCTCGGAGGGTCATAATTGCCGCTCATATAGCGGAAATATTACCAAAAGATAGCTTAGGTATCCTTAAATAGCTGGCCCGTTTCAGTTTTGCACGGATACAAAAGCCATTCGTCTAGGTAACTCTTTCAACACTTTTCTTTACTTTTCTCTTGTAGTGAGAAGACACTCTCTGATTTGCATTACCCTATCTATACTTATTATAAATACAAGCCCCCGTCTCGCCTTTCTGTCTTTATGTTTGCGATAAACTCAAAACTACTGAACTGATCTTTATGCGGTTTTCAGCAGAAGTTAGAAGCAGATCAATTGTAAATCATTATTATAAACTTGTATTTTTCATAAGCGGGTGTCACCAACATCGCCGCGTTCGTTCTCGAGCGAGGCCGAGATGAAAGCTCTCTGAATGATTACACACAGTTGATATTAATTTTGATGTAGCACTACGCATGCGCCGAGCATTCCCGACGCCAGTTTTTATGTGTTTATATATTCTAATTTTATTGTTTACTTTATTTGCGTCCCACTTTTGTTCGGTTCGGGCGAGCATTGTTTGCAATCGTAAACGGCGATTTGGATGGTAAAATAAAATGTTGTATGGAATTTTTATTCGGTACGCGTAATTTCTTTGTCTGTTTTGTTATAATTTTATGTTATTAAAATGTAACGCAGACGCTGCGGAAAGTTTAGTATGGAATGCGTATGTTTAGCTATTGGGATGAAAGGATAGGTAGATCATCATCTTTTACGATAAGTGACCTAGACGTCTTTTTGGGGAATATTTTTGTCACACTTGCAAATTTTATAAGGTTATCTATTCAAGCCGCAGCAGCTCCTTGAAAGTCCTGTCAAAATATAAGCAAAATTGAGATAATAGCTGAACTTACAGACTGGGATAAAATGGAGCATTTTTAAAACCAAAACAGCTCAATTGCTCTCACAGAGCGTCTTTGTAGACTTCTCTTCTTAGCGCGAAGACTCAGTGGTTCATCGGTTTCATAATTTGAGCCTTGGAGACATGGGACATCCATTTCTGGTAATAGGCTTCTCCTAGAAACGTAAAGGGATTTGGCCATAAAGCATCTTGCTGATCCAATGCGGTTTGGTGGGTGTTCTGGGGCCTCCTTGGGATTTCTAAGATCTTTCTTGATCCCCATCAGAGTTACAAAGAAAATGATTGATAACTAGCAGTCAGCGGGGTACTGTTACTCGCGTATAAGTTTTTGTTCTTCAAAATTTCATTCAAATCGGTTCTGTAGATCCATATATTCCCTCAATTATTCCTACAACGTCACAATATTTACCACTTTAAAATATTAGTATAAATATCAAAGAAAATGCAGTATTTCTCTCAAATAGAATAGTAAAATAATATTTTCTCCTAATTAGCTTATATCCAGTATAATATGGCTATAGTAATTCTAGAAATGCTTCAATCTCGGTCCTGTTCCGCTCTAAGCTATTCCGTCCTCATTAAGTATTAAGTTGAGTTAATACGTTAGAGAATGTGTTTCGAGTGGGCGGCTCCAGTCAGGTGTCACGGCCAGGATATACGGTTGATAACCTGAACCTGAAATAGAAATAGAAATAGAAAAACATTTATTTTGGACACAACAGCACATTAGGTACAGAAAAAGAAAATACAGAAATAAACGCACACACAGAATAAAGATTACAAAAATAATAATTAAGGATAGGTACAACACTAAAAACTTAACATTAAAGCACTAAAACAATACATCATTACATAATATCACACTTAGTTATAGGGTACCTACGTATTCAGGTGATGTGCAGATTGTGAACCAAAAAAGAAATAGCGTCTTAGGGAAAATATTGGGTATCATGGATTTATATTCTATGAAAAGTTAGGTAAAGTTAGAAAAAGTCAGACGTACAGCTTGACGTGGCTTGGTGGACATGGAAAGAAAAAGATATTCTGTGTGGAAGGCAGGCCAGGTTAGAACAGTACCTTATAGTTACTATAATTAAGTAAATGTTAGTGTAATTAAACTAAAAAATATTCCAGTAACACATTTTTATAGTAATACCGAGTTGTCAACAAAGTTTGCATTCATAACCTATCTTCAATATACAATTTTCTTAAAATTAAAAAAATATACTATAATATGTTATATAATACATCCGGAATAGCAGAATAACTATTAAAACCATTGTATAATAGTATGAAAAATAAAATATGTGGAATTAACAATTTCCCATACAAAATGTTCTCGGGTTTCGTTCCTCTGAAACATACAATAGAACAGTCTCAGTCGAAAAAGGCTTTATTACGCGCAGAGCCGAAAGGAGTAACTGAACGTAAATAAAAGAGTTTTTATTGCGTTCGGGATTTAAAATAACTAATTGAAATCTAAGAGAGTGGGCGTGGAAGGTGGATTTGAGGTGAGAAAAGGATTTCAAGTAGCAGTAGGAGTATGAGTAGGAGAGAGTAGGATGAGATGTAGGTACAAGGAGTAGAGGTAGAAGTAAAGGAAAATGTAGGGGAAGAAGTAGGGATAGGTGGTAGGTGTAAATGTTGGAGTAGGTTTAGGAGTAGAAGTTGGTATAGGATTGGGGATAGTATAACTTATATTTACATTGAAAAACAACGTGTGCCGGGTCTGCTCGTACATAATAAAAACAAAATATGAAGTATGACCAGTGAAAAGTATTCCACAACACCTATCTAATTAAATAAGAACATTATAAAAACAGAAACTCCAAATTAAGAAATAATAATTGCATATATTTGCCCACATTCCCCATTGAAGGCTCTTAATTATTATTTTATACAAACATCATGCATTGTATAATAAAACATAACATATGGGTATAGAATTAAACTGGTCAGTGATCATTACCGGTGCATAGATGTGAAAGTCGCTTAACATTCTCAACGCCAGATGCTTAACTCTTTAATGACGTTACGTGAGTTACATATCACTGTATTTTTTCTTTGTAATTCAATTACTATACAACCAATAACACATTCACGGTAAATATAAAAAAAATAACATAAGTAAATTGTCCATTTGCTAAAATAACCAAAAATTACGATTTCTTGCTCAATTTATAACGTGACTGAAGTATAAGACCCATTTAAACTACATACAAATCATACAACAGTTACCCTTCCCTTTCTATCTATTTGATATTCGATCAGTACTTTATAAGATTTAAACGAACAACAAGTGGAAGCGACTAATTTGTGATTACTTCATACTTATGGAGTTGCCCATCTAAATCTGACTAACCGAAACTCCACCAAAGCGTAAGTCTACCAAACCAGTTTTTAGTGCGAATTAATATTATTAATGAACAGTCGAAACAGGCGCGACTGTGAATGTATAGTAATTAAGTGCAATTATAGCGGACGCGGACACGCGCGCAAGCGGCAAGACTCCGGCGCCGTTGAACGCCGCCTGACGCACTATTGCGTCCTTATTGGAATATAGATAAAAAAATACACTAAAATGCAAACTAAAGAATAAGTTACATATGGAAATTAATTTGATGCAAAAGTCAAAAAAAAATATTTAGTTCACCACGATGTCAAAAGAACATTTAAATGAAAATTAAGTTAATTTATTTTACAAGTACACTTCAATTAAATAATGCTGCTATATCATAAAAAGTAAAATCTAAATAAATTCCATTCAGACTCTATAGAAAAACGTGAAAAGAATAATAAAAATACCTAAACTCAATTGTTCTACAAAATGGCTAAACAATGTAAACTCGGCTGACTTCAACATATATTTTTTTCCACCTAAATAATTTGTTCCGATTGTTTATAAATACATTGTTCCTTTCATAACAGAAAACCGCCCACAACCTTTGTGAAATAATAGTATATTGTACAAGTATCTTCCTTTCGTCTTTAAATCGAACTAAATCACACACTTTGTGATTTATTATTAAAATGAGGCATCTCAATTTTAATTTTTACTAGTTGACCTTGCAAATTTTGTACCGCTTAATTTTTTTATTTTTACGACACCTTGTATATGGATTTCATATTAAAAATGTTCACTAATCAATTTATTAGTAAAAGTTTATAAGTCAAAAATAAAATATAAAATACACAATGTCAATTCAAATTAAAAATCATACAAATAAATCATTATATAAATTATATAAAAAACAATAATAATGTGCAATAATAAAAATTATTAGTTACTGAGGTCATTCGCTTAATTTCTACCTCTACATAAAGATAATGTCAAATAAAACCCAAGCACTTGATCCTACGGGAATAGAACCCGCTATCTTCGCACACCGCGCCACTGAGGTAGACAACCTACATAACAAACCTTGTCCTAAACATAGCAAACAACAAACAGAAAGAATCATCAAATAAATAGATTTAACAAAATACATTTCAAATGTCAATTCAAAACAAACAGGTCGTTAAAACGTTACATAAATTATGCTCAGAACATCCTCGAGTGCCAATGTTCAAGCTAAATCATAAAAACTCCGTCCGGCTGTCCGATTAACCCCTCAGCTGCAGTGACGCACATAAGCGTTTTTTCAAAACGACTTAAATTATCCACGTTTGTTTAGTTGTGCTTGCTAATGTTTGATAGAATACCACTGGCTTGTAAATGTGTGATCATTTCAGGTAAAGTTTCGGTATAGACAAATTTCGGAATTTTGCATTTGGGAATTCGCTCCCTGCTGCTGTGTTTCCTGATACCTACAACCTTAGCATCTTAGAGTCAAGAGTGAATAGGTACCTTCTAGATCTTTGTGATCCATCCTCGTCCACATCGAGATTGTGGACAATAAAATATCAAACACACTCAAAATAATAATAATAAAAAGAATAAACTAAATTAACAATTGGGCACGTGATGCGCTTTCATTTGAGACCATACTCGTGTATATTGGCAGATTTTCGGTTTTCCTACTCCACTTTTAACCTCATAACTATTAAACGGGTCAACCGATTTTCATCAATCATGTCTAAGAACACTCGCGCCTAACTCACCTTTCATTCTTTGGAAGCTATGATTTCCCAGACAGACACACTGACAAGTCAAACTTATAACACCCCACTTTTTTTTCGGGGGTTTTAGCGCTTAAAAAAAGCTTTTTCTGCGTCGGAATATGTGCGTAAAAAGAAGGTAAAGTCAAAGGTTGGAGTGCTAGTCTGAATAAAATGCTTTCGAGTCGTAACTTTTGCATTTGGCATTCGTTCAGTATATTTGTATTAAATAAGATAAATTGTATGCGGTAGTACCGAAGAAATGGCACTCAGAGAGAATTTCAATTCAATTACTTTGTTGTTCTGTTTCGAGTTAAGAGCACTTATAATATAAATGTTAAATATAGCAGATCACTGATTCTTTCATATCATCATCATCATCACATCATCAGAATCATCACCCATATATACGTTCCCACTGCTGGGACACAGAGGCGTCTCTCTTGGAGAGGGAGATAAGGCCTTATTCCACCACGCTGGCCAAGTGCGAGTTGGATAATGTCACATGTGCTTCAAACTCATAAACTATAAAAAAATATTTATTTGTAGACTTTTTAATGGGAGATAGATCTGTGTTTATCAACAAAAGATGTATCGCATAGATTAGATTTTACTAGAATTCGAGACCTATGTGATTGTACAATAATTTTCGTCAGTTGTATTGTTTGAGCTAAATGTCAAAATAATAATAAAACTATATCAGGTTAATGAGCATTATTCATCAGAAAATGAGAAGAATTTTTATTATTATTATTAAATATCCTCATCATATTTGGCAACATATTATTAATGACTGCAGCTTTCGAGTTCCTGACAAAACAAACAAAACGTCGTCACCCTAATAGGGACCCTAACCCTAAGATGCATGGTTCATTTTGCAACAACTGTCATTTGGGGATCATGCATGCGGGGGTCAAATAAGGAATACACTTAGTGCGCGACAAAAAGTCGCCACGCCAAAACTGGCGAGTAACTCCGCGACTTGTAGCATAATTAAGCACTCAATTAGAAAAAGCTGAATCTACTTTCCTTTGAGTATCTAGCAGAGGCTTTATAAGGGACATTTAACATATCAGGTATATTCATGTAAGGATCTCATGCGGCTATGCTAGATCACGATTTTAGAGTACCGTGGTGATTAGAAAATATAAACAGGTCAACTTTCAATAAGAAAAAAAACTATCACCATCACCCTATTTACGTTCCCACTGCTGGGACACAGGGACTTCTCTCTTGACGAGAGCGATTAGGCCTTAATTCACTACACTGGCCAAGTGCGGGTTGGTGAATTTTACATTTCTTCCATACTCTTTATAGTTCTCAGAACTTGGCGGTTTCCTCATGATGTTTGCCTTCACAGTAAAAGCGCGTGTTTTAAAGTGCCCGGGTTTGTACCCGCGACCTTCGGAATTAAAGTCGAGTATGCTCTCAAAAAAACTAATCCCAAATACTATACCTAGATCAAAATATCTAGATTAAAATGGCGGTTAAACTGTGAAAGAACAGAAGACCATTTACAGAACGCAAACACAATTACAGAGAGCCAAGTGTGCTTATCCATCATTAATGTGCAAGATAAATTAATTTGATTACAAAGTCATTATTCAAGGGTTGATCGAAGATGTTAGAAAGATAACAATTTATGCCACAGATGACTTAGTTACAATATTTTAATAGGTTTTTTGTCTCCTGTAACAAAGATAGAATATTAACTCTGTAATGTTACTTTTAAACCAGTCTTCTTCAATGTGTGTGTTTAGTCTTAATAAGGGGTTTAGAAACAGTATCTCTGCTTGTTTTTCTTTATTATAAATAAATGTCGGTCTATTCGTAATAACTATTACTTTTTTCGAGCTCATTCAAAAAGTATATAACTTCCAAGTAATATCTATACCAGGTAATATTTGATTTATCCTGTAATTTTATCGAGCTTTATTTCTATTCGTTTTCATCAAAAGTCAATATATTTAGGTCACCAAAAAAATATATGTCGTTCATCTCCGAGGGGGTCAAGTGTTTGTATGTACTCCATTCACTTTCTCCTCGCTCGCATGTTTAATATCTATAAAAAAAAAATATCTAAAAATGTTTGTCTATTATTATTAAGTATATCAAATGTCTAATACCCCTAACACAAACATAGAGCTTAATACTGGGCCTAATGTTCTTGTGTAGATTTTCCGGAAATATTTTATTTATTTCTTATCTTGTTAAAATAATTTTGTGATTGGTTATGCATTTGTAGTTTTACAGGTGAACATTTCCTGCATTGTTCACAATTCAATGTAATTTTTGTAGAAATCACTTTTTTTTCCTAATAAATAAATTTTTTTTAGTAACAATCAACACTGGTTTTTAAAAACTTTTACCGGCACAACCTCGAGTTATGGGTCCACCTTTTGGCCATCAACAAAACGTCACGTTACACAAAAGAAAAATTTCATTCCCAAGAAAACAGGACACGGTTCCTCCAACAATTACATTATTATTTATTATGTTGAGTAACATTTAACGTTCTATTTTTGTAGAAATACGAGACGCATGGGCCACGATAAATTACTTGTCTTATAAAAATAAAAGTTTCTCTTTGTGCGACACAGTGCTCGGTCAGTGGGTGAACTTGCCGGAAGCATTTCTTTTACGTAACATTATTTGCTCGGATGGGTTTGGCTTGATGCAGTTTATTGCTTATTTTATTTATTTACTTTTTCATAAAAGCTATCTGAGAATAATTACGCAGTGCAGTGCGTCAACATAATTGGGAAGAGGTGGGCCGAAGAGAATGTGTGAAAGATGGCATGTGTAAGAGAGCGGTGAGTGCTGAGATGACGGGGGTAGAGGGAAATGGAAGCAAAATATAGGAAGTGCCGCTAAGGGCTGGAAGATGATGATGAGTGCGTCGCGTCGTCTCGTAGTGTTCTACGAAATTGCGTAAAACTTAGAGAGCACTGTTTAAATTTTTTTCTTTAAGCTTATGAGATAAGGTTTAATGTTTGGATGCAGCGCAATCGCAAACTAAAAGGATAGGATGAAATTAAAAGTTAACATTGTATTAAAAAACTTCAAACATCGGCTTTGATGTAGCATAATTCTAATCTCGAGAAAAGCGCACCCGGATATTTTTTTATAAAAAACCTGAAATGCGAATAATCAGTATAACGCTGAAAAGCAAAAACGTTTTAAAATCTAAGAAAAACCGCACGCGGATAATTTAAAATAAAACCCCTGATATGCGAATAATCAGTATAACGCTAACGTACCCCGCATAAATAGCAATTAAAGCAAGTACAAGTAGTACTCGTTTGTTTGCACTGTGCGAGGGGGTCTGCCCGCTCACTTGCCCACCCCACCCCCGCGAACATTATCATGATTCATATCGCTTATAATTTTATATTATGTTAAACGGCACACAGTTATTAAAAACAAGTATTGAGCGTCATGGCAACTGTATTTTGTTTACTTACTATTGATCCGTCAGTAGGGTGGCTATGGCTAACTTTGGGTATTGATGTAGAGGCCAAAGCGCCCTTTGAACAGGAGGACGACCTGCGAAAGACTGCAGGCATATGGCGCCAAGCCGAAGATAGGGCGCTATAGCCCGCATTAGGGAGGCCACCAGCAGTGGACTAGTATAGGCTGTTGATGATGATGAAGCCGGGGACAAAGTGCTATGGCGCGCATGAGGGGAGGCCACGAGCGGTAGACTAGTATAGGCTGTTGATGATAGTTGAACGAGGCTGTAAAACTGCCGGTAGATGCTGGCGTCAAGCCAAGGATAGGGCGCCATGGCGCGCATTAGGGGAGGCCTATGTCCAGCAGTGGACTAGTATAGGCTGTTGATGATGATGAAGCCGGGGACAAAGTGCTATGGCGCGCATGAGGGGAGGCCACGAGCGGTAGACTAGTATAGGCTGTTGATGATAGTTGAACGAGGCTGTAAAACTGCCGGTAGATGCTGGCGTCAAGCCAAGGATAGGGCGCCATGGCGCGCATTAGGGGAGGCCTATGTCCAGCAGTGGACTAGTATAGGCTGTTGATGATGATGAAGCCGGGGACAAAGTGCTATGGCGCGCATGAGGGGAGGCCACGAGCGGTAGACTAGTATAGGCTGTTGATGATAGTTGAACGAGGCTGTAAAACTGCCGGTAGATGCTGGCGTCAAGCCAAGGATAGGGCGCCATGGCGCGCATTAGGGGAGGCCTATGTCCAGCAGTGGACTAGTATAGGCTGTTGATGATGATGAAGCCGGGGACAAAGTGCTATGGCGCGCATGAGGGGAGGCCACGAGCGGTAGACTAGTATAGGCTGTTGATGATAGTGAACGAGGCTGTAAAACTGCCGGTAGATGCTGGCGTCAAGCCAAGGATAGGGCGCGCATTAGGGGAGGCCTATGTCCAGCAGTGGACTAGTATAGGCTGTTGATGATCAAGGCTGTGTATATACCCGTGTTTTAACCCGTTTTTGTTGGCAGCTCAAACCAAATAATACTGAAAGATCGATCTGTTACCGTAAAGTAAAAAAATATAATAAATTAGATTTACCAAACAAACAAATATTTCATTGCATTGTTTTAAAATTATTTAAGCAGTTAAGTGCATACATATGTTTATTGATATGCTGTTAGGAATATCCGGGAATATATTTATATCCTAAAGCATAGGAAGTGAAAGCTTTTGAGTTTTCTGGTATTTCGACGATGTTGCAAGCAATTAAAGTTAAAACCGTCATCATGGCTTTGCCGTTTGAAATTTGATAAATATATGATTCACACATGCCAAGGGCTTCGCGTATACAGTTTACACTTATTGTCATAAAATAAAGCAAATTTATATTAATGAAAAAAAATTAAATGAAAATGAAAAAATATTTATTTTGTAACTACAAACATCACTAAGCTAATTATAGTAACAAAAACATGTTTGAATTTAAATAAAATAAATAAAAATATTATTTAACAATTAGTGCACAAAATTCACTTTTGTTGTAAGGGATGAGAGTTATATATTTATTTTTATGTGTTATAAGTAACTATTTATTGTTATAGCGGCAACGGAAATACATTATTCCTCAAAATTTCAACTCCCTATCACCGTTCTTCAGATACAGCCTGGTGACAGACGGAGAGACGGACAGACCAAGTCTCAGTATTAAGGTCCCGTTTTACCTTTTGGGTACGGAACGCAAAAAATAAATTACCACTTACTTTTATAATGAAAGCTCAAAAACTAAAACCGATAAACCTGATATTTATATCGAAGGCTGGTAGGTTCCTCCCATATCTTAGAGATCCGCTAAAAACTAATTTTACTAAACTTCACCCATGATGGGGTAAGACGGAGGCTGGAAGATTGTATGAAAATCCTACATATTTTATTTCTTAGACTACCACTAGGCCACTAGTATCATATTATATGTCCTTATCTTACTATAGAACATACTTAACATTAATGAGCTTACAATTATTATATTAAACACACCTATGATTAATGTAGGAGACAACCTAGTACTTAATTATTATAACAAAAACAAATATAATTAGAATTATTTTAATTATAATAATAATAATATTTTTTATTTGTAGTTTTATATGATTTTTTTATGTACCTAATCTAATGTATAAAATACATTTTAGACGTCTTTAAAATGAAATAAAGAGAATAATAACACAACTCTTTAATACACACCAGGATAAAAACAATACAAAAAAGGAACTTTAAGCTAAATACGAAATGCGTAATGGGCGGCCTTAATTTGTATTGTATCTTTTGGGTTGAAATCGGATGGTAGCAACACCACGTGAGCTTAACCAGTTAACAGTTAGCTGATTTATAATATAAAACATCTTGATAAATTCAATAGTTATCCGGAACTGTGGTCACCCCAGTCACTCATCGATCACTAACTCCATTAGTATTTGAACGTACTCATTCCTCACAGTTTAGAGTGTTTTTCCTCCATAAATATGTTATGCCAATTGTATGGTGCACGTAATCTATGGATTGGTCTTGAAAAATGATATTGAGGTTTCTAATATATTTTTTTTAACTGAATAGTTCGCGCGAGTGACACTTCTTAAGTGGTAAAATGTATGTCCACCCCTCTGTAAATTCTAAAATTTAGTAATTTTAAAAACTTCCATCAAATATAGTTTTGAACGAGATCCTTTTTAATGCGTCATAAAACATTAACCGCTATTTATCTTTCATTTATAAATTTAAGCAACGTTGAACGTGGTCAGTAATTGGATGGGTGGTCGTTCCGACAGACATTTTTTGCATTTTTTTTTAAGTATTTGCTTGTCTTGCTTATCAAATTTATTAGTTATTAGTATAACATTTCGCAATACCATTTAATGTAAAATTGAGCAAAAATGTGGTATATAAAATAAATGGTAGCCATGGTAACCTCTGCCTTTCTTTAAATTTGAGTACGCTTTAACGGCGTTGTCTTCTACGCGTCCAGCGCAGTGAGCTTCGGTCGTACCTGCGCGACCAAAGCGACTGCAAAGCGGGACATTTCCGGCAAAAATGTCCTGTCGCGTCCCACTTCCCGGATTCCAGACGCGTAGGTTTGGCCTGAGCCTCAGTTTTCAAGCCTTTTTGCTTGATAAATGAAAATAAAGAGTGATATGAGAAATGCATGAGCTCTCGAGATTATTACATGTCTCCTTCTGATTTCTTTCAGCCAGACAGAAGCAGATAGTAAATGTATTACTCGGGTTTTGTAGTAATCTGTTGTAGACGATTTAGGGCTTGTTTCACAAAATCCGACTCGGATTTGTGGCATCTAAGCAACGGTTAACTCAATAAACTCTAATAGGATTAAGATTTGTACATGATCTTTGTAAACTATTGAGATTTGTATTTGTTTCTGTGTACAATAAATAATTTATGATTTATGATGGTTAGTCATGGGATGTCAAAAATACGTGTCAATGGTTAGTTATGTCGAGAGCTAACTCGCTTTGTCACATGTGACTGATAAAGCTCTGTATAGTAACTAATTTTAGTCGGACATGGTGAAACAGACCTTTATTGTAGCAGAAATACGCGGTAAATGTTAACAATTACTATTTAAAGATAACTCTTAAACCACTGTATTGTTTCTCATATAATTTAAATCCGACAGATATTTTTTACACCGGGCACCAGTTTTCAATAAAAATATCTGATAATGGCGAATAAAATCCTAACGGAGACGAGGACCTCCTAAGAGGACGAGTTCCATGGAAAACCTCATCTTTGTTAAAGTTTTATGAAAACTGAAGCCCACAGCGTATTGGACGTTGGTACAAGAATTGGTCCAGAATTTGTGGAATATATTCAATATTTTTTTTTTTATTGTTGATAAGCCTTCATTTGACCACAATCTCACCTGATGTAAAGTGAAGATGTGGTCTAAGATGGAGCATGAAGGCCTAGAAGATGGCTTCTCCGGACCACAACCCAATATTTCATATGTTTCGACCTAGCACTAGCTATTTTTGTTTACAACTGATTTAAACAAAATGGATTTAAGAGGCGGGATCTTAAGTACGTGTGCATTAACAGGCAGCGTATTTAGAAGACCATCCATAGCTTGTAAAGATGATCTAAACTGTAGCATTTTCCTAGTTTAATAATAATCTAAATTAAAAAATAAACGTAACTCAACCATTATAAGTAACAAATTATATTATTTTGTAATGTACACGTGATGCGCTTTCATTTGAGACCCCACTCGTGTATATTTGCATACATTCGGTTGTTCTTTCCCACTTTCTCCCCCTCTTAACACACAACACATTCTTGGACACTACAACATGTTCAAGAACACACGAGAAACTTATATAAATAAAATAAATAAATAATTAAATATTGCCGAACAATCCACACAACAACATCTAGCCCCGTGGTAAGCTATAAGCTTGTGTTACGGGTACTAGACATCTGATATACTTAATATAATAAACATACATAGATAGATATTTTTTACTATACATACTAAACACCCAGACCAAGGAGAAAATGCTTGCAGAACATACAAACACTTGACCCCTCGGCGGGAATCGAACCCGCTACCTCTTGCACCGCAAGCGGACCTCCGCCCACCGCGCCACTGAGGCAGTCACCCCTCTTTTCGGTCGGGGGTTAAAAGCGGACGTAATCTTTCGCTCTGAGCTACAGTACCTCGTCACGTCACGGAACACACGTCAAATAACCTCGCATTAAACGGTCCGGCGAACCGGCAATCCCGACAACCGTATATTTATATGCAATTTCATTATTAGATGCTTATTTGTGCCTCGCTATTATCTATTGTCGCTTTTTTTCTATTTTATTATGCGACAATGTGTGATTATTATGTGGCTTACAAACGAGGTGATACTATGTCATCATCATCATCTGTATGTTCCACGCGGGTGGCTTGATTTTTGTGTGTCATTATTCTCCTGTAAAAAATATTACCGTAAAGGTTGATTGGTATAGAAATCTAATATATAAAATTCTCGTGTCACAGTTTTCGTTGCCATACTCCTCCGAAACGGCTTGACCGATTCTCATGAAATTTTGTGAGCATATTGAGTAGGTCTGAGAATCGGCCAACATCTATTTTTCAAAACAACGTTTGCTGGGGTCAGCTAGTTATAATATAAAAGAAATTGTAACATTATTTTTTATTTTTTCTTGCAATCGGAAAATCAAGACTTACAGTGCATTGAAGTTTTGCGATACTTAAATCTTTCGTGCGCTTTGTACTTAATTTTGCAGTCGAACTTTGGAACTTTGATCTCTATGCCTTTGCACTTCCTAATTAAATCGATAAAGCAAAAAAAGAGTGATCAGAATTTTTAGACGGGCTAGCAGAAAACCATTTTTTTTGTAGGTCATCATGCCTATTGTCAAGTTTGAATAAGTCTTTCTAACTTAAACATAAAATCTTCTTAACTTCTAACAAAAAATCTATACTTTACATACAAAATACTTGCCGATACAATATAACATAGATCCAATATGTATTGCAATAAAGATTTTTAAATACTTATTCGCAAATCTGCGAACGATTTGGAATATATATTTTTGTAGAGAAAATAGGTACATACTTTTTTTTATACAAACTCTCTTGATGGTTTGTGCTGGTTTGATGTACCTACTACGCAGATCTCGCATCTCGCGCAGAGTGAGTTCAAGAGTAAGGTTTTAGGATCCGAGCCAACACGGAAAGGGTCAGCTATTAGATTAATATTTGTATGTAAGTTCATCTGTTAGGTATAGGTTTACATAGGCCTGAAATAAATTATTTAAATCAAAAACACCTAGAAAGTCCAAAATATAAGTGTTATTTTATTTGCAACTTCTAAAGATTCCTACCATGATTCATATTCATCATCACTCTATTGACGTTCCCACTGCTGGGGCACAGGGACTTCACTCTTGACGAGAGAGATGTTTGGTTTGTTTCTTAATCCACCACGCTGGCCAAGTGCGGGTTGGTCTACCATGACTATGATATGATAAACCTAATTAGTTATCTGCTCTCATTATTACGTTATCGTAGCTCAATCTGTGAATGAAACACGCTGTAGCCAACATAATAGTTGTATACGTTTTTCTGCTACATGACTCCGAGAGGTATTGTTCAAAATATTATTAAACCGTGACGTCATCCAACAAAAAAACTACCAACAAGCTGTCCATTTTGCAACTGACTTATGAATAAGAGCGAGTTCGATGGTTTGTTACAGAATGATTTTGTTATGGACTGTATTGTTATGTTATTCAATGATTTATTTCGTTGAAAGCAATTTAGAATATTAGAATTGAGTTCAAAAACCATTCTGAATATGAAACCCTTGACGTTGACATAGAGATATTAAATACGTACCTTCTTGGTGAATCAATGTATTTATTTAATAACTAGTACAGATAATCCAATTAAACTAACTATATTATTTTTATCTTTTGCTGAAAACTAAAAAATCATTCAAATACGTCCAGTAGTATAAAAAAACTTGATTTAGGATTCTGGGTTACTGGCGTTATAATATTCGTTCCTATTACGCCACTCAGTGAGTACTGTCCTACGTCTCGCCATATTAATTGCCTTACTTAATTGTAGTCTCTTAACACGATGCCCAATATTTTTTTCATTTCTTCTCGTCTTCTCTTACTCAGTTCAAAATCTGTCTTGCTTCTAGTTGCAGTACTACGACGTGGTCTGGTGTTAAATTTTTAAAAAGACAATTCGCGCTTTATATTAAACCTAAATGGCAACGTGTTCATCCCTAAAGTCACTTAAAAACTCCCCACTAACGAAACCCCATTCTTACTCGAGTAGGATGCGCTTAGAATACACCCGCATATTTTGAACAGCTATTGTTGTAACAAATAGAATAAAACTACCAAAGCTGTTGACATGTAAAATATTACAAGCGAGTTAATTGTACTCGTAGACAAATGATGGTGGATACGACACGTAGGTTGTAGGATAAATATGCGATTCGCAACGATACGACATCGTTGCGATCTTCACGTGATATTGAAACAATGGACGAGTCGCTCCCTATTGTTGCGGACATGCATTGACAATTGCGGTATTACAAAATACTTATTTGATACTGTTGCTTAATTAGGTGTTTTCATGTTAGTTGTGGCGGGCGCATTGAAATATTATTGGACTGTAATGGTGCGGCTACATTAGCGGCTTACGGTGGATATTCGTGTCAATGCGATGTGTGTGGTCGGGTTCATCGCTGCACGCGAAATATTCGGATTAAAACGATGTTTTTCCCGTGGATGTAAAATGACGTCTTGTAACGTGCAACGTGAAACTAATCATTGTCCGCTAATGTAGACAAGAACATCGCCAATACACGTTCACGATGATTTTAGCGACACGAATATACGCCCGCTGATGAAAACGCACCATTAGAGATAAATGCTCAGAGAAGATCAATGACCGACACATTTTTTTGTATTTATACTTCAAAAATGTATACTTGTACTACTACTATAAAACTTAAAGTAATTGCTTAATTTTTTTTAAATGAATTTTATTTAGGTTTTTTTTGTGGTCTATCAACATACAGCTAACCTGAAGTCTTTATAACATTTGCGTGCCGCGTTTAAACTATACGACAAGGTAACCTTGAAATCGGATCGTCTTCAAGTCGTAACATAAAAAGAAGGCACGAGTAAATTGTTATGAACTGCAAAGGTGTTCGCAGACGAATTAACTCGTCTTTAATCTAGCTTATTCGCCCTTTCATCAGACTTTCAACAATTTATTTTGTATTTTAATAACCGTTGTCGCCGTTGGCTCATTAAAAATGAATGATTATGTTTTTTAATAAATCAATATAGTTATAGTAATAACAAATTATGACGACTAAAACGACGAAAAAAATGTTACTCTCAGATTGAAATGTGTCAAAGAATGACACATTTTACAAAAAAAAATTGCATTTAATATATTTACATACACACATACTCGCCGCTTCAATACTGAATCCTGATATTCAGTACAAAGTCGTGTACAAATCAAATTCAATAAATTTTATTGTACATTGTGCCAAGACGCTGACAATTTCCATGAGAGATGCAACTCAACATCTCAAGCGGAACTAACCCTTACATTGTCTCCGTAAGGCCCATATTACACTGTCGCAGTTAATCTGGAACGTTCTATGAATCATCGTACTCTAGATTAAAGTTCAGCGTTATTTATTTTGAATCCTACGCCCTTTTGATAAGGTGTACAATAGGTTGGCCTGAATTACATTGTGACGTGAATTCTCATTGTGAATGTTTAATTATTAATTACAAGAAATGCGATTACAATTTTTATTTGTATTTCACACGGAAATATAAAAAGTAGCAATAAGATCAGGTGTCCCGTGTATGGAAAAGCTGCAGACATTACTGATTAACATTCTGTAAATAAATTTATTTGTTCGTGGACTCATTATGGGAATTGAAAAGTTCCTCCTCGTGCGTGTCACTCTTGACAGAGTGGTATCGGTCATCGATTCAGGTATTGGTGGCTAGCTTCACACACTCTTCTCTGGAGGCCGCCTTCCTGGTGCATTCGTGCAGTGATGATGAGCCATTTATTGCCGCTTTTATCTGGTCAGTCTATATCATCTTCCTCCTGGCCTGGTACCCTCAACATTCCCCACCACAAGTCGCTAGATAGCCACCTTCTATTGACGGCATACTTAACCAAAGAAAGTGAAGATACGAGACTGTACTAAAATGATACCCATGTGACCACTGCTTGAAGCCGCTGCTTGTCAAATGATACCAATGTAACCACTGCTTGATGCCGCTGCTTGTCAAATGATTCCAATATAACACTGCTTGATGCAGCTGCTTGTCAAATGATTCCAATGTAACCACTGCTTGATGCCGCTGCTTGTCAAATGATTCCAATGTCAAATTTTAGACATCCCATTATGATCCATTGCTGAAGTACTCGCAAACCCGCAGAATTTCATAACAATAATTAAACCACAGAAATTCTAATGGCATGGATGTATTTGATTGTGACATTTGTGATAGGTCCGTAAAATGTAGCCAGTAATTTAGATGCATCATTTGGATCGCGCTGACAGGTGTGCAATATGTGGGAATAATATTGTACCATTCAATTATTACGCATAATGAGAAATAGTTCAAATTCCTTCAAATTTAACACAATGTGCCTCAGTGGCACGGTGGGCGAAGGTCCGCTTGCGGTGCAAGTTGTATTAGGTTCTAATTCCGCCGCGGGTCAAGTGCTTGTATGTTCTGCAAGCACTTTCTCCTTGCTTTATATGTATGTTATATGTAAACAATAAAATATATCTCAGGTACACAATTATTTATTATATTAAGTATGTCAGATGTCATGTAGCCGTGCTTGTAGCACGAGCCTAGATGTTGTGGTGTGGGTTGACCGGATATTTATTTATTTATTGTATGTTTAGTGACCTACTATCATACAAAAATCTAACGTATTAATATATTTGTAGATATAATCCCTAAGATGATGATGATGTCTCAACATTTTTAACTTGAACATTATAGTGTGAGGTGAAAAAACACCACCGAACTTTTGTAGAGTTCCATAAATATTTCCGCCTTGTATATAACTACAAGTATTTCATTCGGAAACGAGCTATCTTCTGAATTATAGTGTTTGTAGTTTTTATTTGTCTTTAATGTACACGACCTTCAGCGAAAATACAATACGAAAATAGTAGCCGACAAAACCCCGCCTATAATCACTGTCGATTATTATATGTTCTTTATAACAGGAAATTACTGTCAGTTATTTTATTGTATGCAAATGTGTTGTAATCGAAACTGTATATTTTTGATATAAATTATCTTGATATATTATGTATACGATAAATATAGCATACTATATTTTGAATAGCTAATGTTGCAAGAATAAGGCTCTTTGCACAAGATCGCAAAATGTCTGAAATGTGACCGCTATCTATACAATTATGGATGTATTCGCACAAATGTGTAGTCGGTATTAAGATCAAGGTTCGTCTTCATAGACATGATGACTACATAAAAATAGGTACTTATTCTGTTAAGGCCGCCTGTTAGCCCCTTTAAAAATACTGGAAACCTATTTTGTGCTTGCCAATTTAATAAGAAAGTGTCAAGATATAGAGCATCAAAGTTACGGAATGGAGGCTTGTGTCGTATACATTTAGTACATTTTGCCCGAGCGAAACTTCAATGGACTGTAGCGTCTTGATATTTAGTATGCAAAAAAAAATAAAAATTTCGCATTACAATAATAATTAAGTAATATTATTGACGGACTTATTATTATTTTTAGTCATCTACCATATTGTAAAGAAATTTACGCTGTTTTATAATTTAACTTTCAAGATTAGCCCTTTCAAGGTTGTTCTTATTGTAAATACTAACTTGTAGCCTACAATTTGCCGCGGCTGCATACATTTTAAGGCTCGTCCGCTCGTCTTTTAAAACTGAATTTATAATATACAATATCGAAAAAAAGAACACTGTCGTGTCTGGTTTTTAGTTGACACATTGTTGCATGGAGTCGCGAAGCATTTTACATTATCCGACGCGATGTCTTGACGATTTTATCGATACCTATGTTAGTTATCGGATTATACGAGGTTTATGCCATTATTGTTTTTTTCCTATTTATATTCTTTATAGCCGAGTAGATTTTCTCGCATGGAAACAAAAAAATATGTTCATTTTAGGATATCTGTCCTTCTTAAGCATCCTAATCATTTCTGTGAAAGACTTTCTGTAAAAGTAACGTATTAATAAGTTGCCAAAATATTTATCATTCTGAAAATTATCATCGCTTTTCTACTATTATCCTATCTACTTGTCTGAAATATCTCAGACAAGTAGATAAGCAAAACCATGATACATAAATCATACAGACGTACCTACGATCTTTTCATTCATTGTAATAATACGGAAAAAAAACCTTAAATCAAAGATTACCTTCAATATAACTGTGGCTAATCACTTACAGTGAAGAAAACTCTGTTGCAAATCGGAATCCAAGAACAACGGACAAAAGACAAGAAACACTCCCAATTAGCCAATCCAGCTTTTTCCATTAATGTAATCGTGTAATATAAAGCGGCTCCGAGTTCGCTGCCCTCCGAACGACGTCGGCGAGGCTAATTAAAGTATATTTTATTGTTCCCCAACTATTACTAGGTATCTGTATACTAACACGGCTCTCGCACGAATGCGGGCAAATAATTATAATTGCATTTTTTATTCTTGTTACATTTTATTAATAACCTTTCTGCTACAATGTGGGGTGAGCTGTGTTTCGTCGCGGCTTCGCTTGTGCGTTCGTTTTATTATTCTATAAGTTTAACTCGGATCATTAATACAATGTCAACTTGATATTGTGTCATTTAATATTGACCAACTAAGTGATTCCGACTTGAACGTAAAATGTTAATATAATTAAAATCGCATGTCTCTTTGTTTTATTAATCGCAAAGTGAACTCAAGCGTACGAACAGTCATTTTGGTTTACAGAGTCAAATTCTTACCTTTATGAGGTTATATATATAATAAACGATTATTTTACAACTGAGTGGGTACTGTCACTTATTTAACAAACTTGATTTTATAATAAAGCACGAAGCTTTAATACAATTTTTATCAGAAAAAGACGTACAAAGTCTCCTATACCCCAAAGAGTATTCAGATTGTTAAATCCTTTACAGCTGACTTAGTTTTACACAGCTTACAAAGCGCGCTCTCGCGTCGATCCGTCAGTCAGTAACGGAGGATTAATTCAATATACATATTAACAATTACATGCATTGTTCTTCGCCCTTTGTGACGGTGCACTTTAATTGAGCATCAGTTTCTATTAACCGTTCCAATGTATTTTATTGCAGATGCATTTTATATAATACATTGTCTGTTTTAATGTCGTTGGGGTTAAATGTCTTTTATGAGGTTACATAAGAATGTTCAATAGCAGAAATATTGAGGAGAGGATTTTTGCAAGATATGTGAATAAAGTTTAGAATATGTTTAAAAAATATGAATAGTCTACAAAGACCATTTCATTGTAACTACAACGGTTTACCTGTATTAGTCTGGTTTAACTGCCCTTATGGTACGTTCAATAAAATCTGCCCTGCATAATTATTATGAAAGCCCTAAGATAAGAGATGAAAGCTGGGTTGTTCTATTCGCTTCTCAACTCAATGTAAAAAAAATTATATTAGCTTTAAGTTGACCTGTCCTGTGTATGCATAAGCGTCTAAGGAAATAAACGTTTTGACTTTGACTAAGTGGGAGCAAACTCAACTTTTATTCCGAAGGTCGTGGGTTCAAACCACGACACGCACTTCTGCATTTTTCTTCTTGAATAAATTATGTGCGCTTTAAAACACGTGCTTTAACGGTGAATAAGGGGTTAATCTCTCTCGTCAAGCGAGAAGTCCCTGTGTCCCAGCGGTGGGAAAACTAATAGGGTGGATGATGATAATTATGAAAAGTATTATGTACGTAACTATCACGTGCATTTAACAAGTTATTTATCCTAGCTCTATTATCATGTTTCTGTTCATTTGCGATGCAAATTTTGATGCAAATTTGTTTTAAAATCACTTAAAGCTAATTCCAATCGATGATACCGAATTCGGAAATCGATTTGCAAACAATAATTCGTTTAAAAAGTCATATTTAAGTAAACGCAGCACCTGCGCTTACCATTTCACGTAATTTTATATCTTAAGTGTTCCAAGTAATACAATTAGGTCCTTTATACCATTGTTTCATTTTCCTATTGTTTTCGTTGGTACTGTGACTGCGGAGCGAGAAACTAGACCCGTGTCCCACTATGTCAAGCCTGTAGACCCACTGGTGGGACAGGATATAGGTTTTATTGCTTTTTATAGTACTCTGGGGGCAAATAATTGGATTGTGAATTTGATATACTTTAATCAGCACTATAATCCGAACTTTAGATAATAAAACTCTTTACTTACAGAAATCCCGTTCAGTTTAGATTAAACTCTGAGTTTGAAGCAGTTTGCCAGTGTCATGTATTAAATTACAAAGTTATATAGATTTTGCTCAAACAAACGCCATTTTGTGTCCTTGAAAAATGAGAACGTTCCAATTTTGACATTGACGTTAGTAAACACAATGTTCGAATATAAAATTTAAATCAGAGCTTTGTCAATATTTGAACACATACAATAGCGGATTCATTCACGAACTCTCCCGAGGAAAAGTTTAGATAGAATATTTAAACTCTGTATGTTCTATTTAAACTTCAGAACCGATTGAAATGAAATTTGGTACACAGATTCTCCAAAGCCTTAGAAAGGACATAGGGCATACTTTTTACCGGATTTTACTTTTAATATAATTCTCGGGAAAACCCATTATAACGCGGAACACTACTAGTTTAGGTATAAAAGTTAATTCCTATAAAAAATAATTAAGGATCAAACACTACAATAGAAGATATTTCGCCATAACTAAACTACTTCACTATAAATAAGTTGATATCTCCAAAACATCCACTTATAAATTTACTTACCTTTAACTTTAAGCTTAAAAATATAAATCGACACTTCAATTGTATAAAAACACAGCAACAGATGAACATGTGGAGCAGTCCCGACTCAATACAACGCATTAGCCCGCTCTACTAAAATAGCACATAATTATAGGTCAATATTTCATGAAAGCTTTGTATTTATATAAACACCTGCTGTACAGCAATTTATTGTTAAATTATAACAATGGAATTTCCTTTACGACTTCACAAATCATTAGTTATTTATTAGATTACATAAAAATATTGTTCTGACATTGTTCTTCAAATATAAAGCTCGTTATAAATCTTTTTCGTGATACGCGACAAATAATATGTCGTTTTTATTTTAAAAGCCGTGACTTTATGAGTTTAATTTTAGCTGGAAACACTTTGAGTTTACCCGTGGATGTTTTTAACAGTTTTTAAAACGACTAGCTCTCGATTCGCGGGTTTACTTGCGTTTTGGCAGATGGGCCAGGAAATTTAGTGGTATTAAAAGGTCCTTGATCAGAATATAGTGTTTTTATCGAATGCGTCTGAAGAATGGATATGTTTTTCTTATTTATAAGAATATATTTATTTTCGACGCTCTACCCCAAACTCTACTTGGCTTCAACATGCGAGACATCAACGCGGGAACCGACTGCGACGCGGGAGCGTCTGCATCGCGGGAACCTTGAATACTTCCCGCTAAGTGGTCGCGTAGATGTGCAATGGGACTAAGTACCTAAAACTTGGGTAGCGTTGGTCGCGCAGGTTTTGCCGTATCGCAAATACATTTTATTCGTCTTACTTGTGAAACATATTTAAAAAAAAAACAAATGCTTAGGACTTCTAAATGACAGATTCAATTGTAAAAAAGTTTTAGAGATAAACCGAGTGCAATATCAGAATACTGGTATAGAATTTTCAACAGTGATTTATAAAAATAAAGCTACTTTGGTCGTACAACTACTGCACAGTTTCAAATTATAAAAAAAGTTGAGTAGAACCGTACCCAGGCTCCTTTTTACTTTAGTATCATCATCATCATTTCAGCCGTAAGACGTCCGACGACTGCTGGGCATAGGCCTCCCTCAAATATCTCCAGTTATATCACCGTGAACCCGCAGTTTACCAAGTCATCCATACATCTAGAATTTGGACGTCCTATTCTGCGCTTGTTCACCATAATACCATAGTTATACACATATAGGCTACCATGGTACTTTAAGTAATCAGAACTAAAAATAATATAATACAAAACTTCATCACAATTGACTTTGGTGAATTGGTTGGAGTAACTCACTGGCTGTACCCCAAAATGTAATATTAATTGGGGTATTCACTGCAAGTATTCAATCATGAATCGGGGTAATATACCATGATTTGATTAAATGTTATCCAATTTTCCGATGGTTTAAATATCTGTAACGGAATTCTCATATTCACATTATGCTGTGTAACATTCATGGAAACTACAATGGGCTAACAAGCTGTAATTTATATTAATAATGGAGCGATACTTAAGAATAATGTTGCCTTGATGTTAAATGAGTTGTTCATTTTCCACTTTTTAGCCGATTTAAACTAATGCTTATTGTTTTTTAATATGAGTACAATGCTATACAAAACAAAACTATAGTTACAAAAATCACATATGAGGAAGGAGTACAAAGGGCGGCCTTATCGCTTAAGAGCTATCTCTTCCAGGCAAGTATGTGCTAATTATACTATAATGTTTTTATGTTGTATGTCTTGTCTTGCCTGTTATGTAATACTCTTATAACGTTATGGTAAATAAATAAATTGAATTTAATTGACCGCGTGTAAAACACCAACTAAAATCATCTTCTAAAATTTATTTTTAAATTATCTAATGATTTAACGTAGTTTAAAAAAAACTGATTTAATATCAAGAGATAATTTATTTAAATGGGTATTTTTTTAGACATAACCATATTGTAGATCGTAACTTACAGATAACTTTTAGAGATTATATAGTCAAACCTTAAACAATAACGAACTCCATCCATCCACGCTTCGTCACTCTGGGCGACGACTCCAGGTTAAAGGACTTCTTTTGAATAATAAATTCGAACGTGTAAAATTTATAAGAAAAGGTACATTGTATAATTTTTTATTTAGATAAAACAAAGTAAAGTAGCTACAATATAGAGTAATAAAATAATTCACTTTAAAAACGAACGCGAGAAACACTATTCATTTTGAAAACGGGTTTTACTCACGTAAACTTTGAAGATACCATAAAAATCATGATCAATAATGAAAATCAAGTAGTCAAATAGCATCAAAAAAAATTTAGACTGCTCTTATTTTTGCAAAAATTAGTTATTGGTAGAGCCAAACTGCAGCCGTGGCGCAAAAACGGAAAACCATATAACCTAAGGTTCAAATTAGTCGGAAAAACAATAAAGTTCACGAAAACAATTGAAAACTCTCGCAAAAAAGCAATAACGACTATCTCACTATCGAAGAACTAATGGGGGAGGAAGGCTGCGCGTTCAGTAATCATATTTATCATCACGGAATAGAATTTATATTAGATTGTATTAAGGCGATACTGGATTAGACGCCGTCTCAAGATGAAACTTAGTTTCTGAGCTGAAGCGGAATTACTTTACCGGTCTTGAAACTCGAGCATAAAATTCACTCAGTTTCATTGGAATAAAGTATGGAATCTATTCGTTGGGATAAAGCTATTGCTTCTGTTCTGCATGAATGCGCACAGAGAGATGTTTTAATTAAAATATTTTACATTCAAATTGTGTGATGAATGAGTCGCATTGTTTAAGTTACTGAAATTAATTTTTGAGGTATTAGTTCGGTAGTTACACCATGAGACTTGTTTTTAATAGAAGGATCATGGGAATTTAATTTTGTCGTGCCTTTATCCCATCACATGAAAATGTTTATGTAATTTTTGGGCCAAAAATTACTTTATTTTGTAACTACTTAACGATGTACTATTACAAGTACTATTAATTAATTAGTTTATAACAAAGACACCGAAATTGTTTTGTTTAGTTTAATGACACATTTTAGATATTACAATAAACCTAAAAATAAAATTGCGGCAGATAGAAAATAAAAGATTTAGTATGACGTACTTTATTAAGACGGTTTATAAAATAATATAAAAATATGTCATAAAATTTAATTATATTTGTAACTGTCATAATATTTGTATCAAGAAAAGTAATGTTAAACTGTTGCATTTTCTCATGGTGCGTGATAAATAACCGTCGTGACCTTAAGGGAATCCTAGAAACACTTAGTAGCGTGCCTCAGTGCCAGAAAAACTATAAACTTTATAAGCAATTTATTATATTATTGCTTAACGTAATGGTGCCGAATAAAGCGCCAGATGTGAAACTCCTTAATACAATAAGACGTTTTTGCCGACCGGCCGTTTTATGTCATTTCCGCCGACATTGTCGGCCTAGCAAGGGTTAAGTTGTTGCTGTCGGCTGCCTGCAAATTTGCGTGGTTAAGGGTTGAAATTGGTCTCAGTTAATACTGTGAGCATGCTGCCCTACTCGACTTTATTTAAATACGACATCTCTTTATGTATCACTGTCCATATTCATGTATGTAATCCTTATATGGAACAGAAAAGTATTTATGGTGTACAATATCTTAAACTTTCAATGATTTTGCGGCTGAATAATTTATATTCTTGTTTTATGAATAAATTCATTAATTATTTTTTATTAAACACATGGAATTTTTAACATTTTTTAAGTGCACTTCTACTATACTAAGAATTTATTTAAAGCTTAAACCTTTGAATAGATGACAGTGCACAGAATGAACCCACAATGATGGCAATGTTACATTAAATAAAAATCTGAATATTTAAAATACATTTCCAAAGTCACAAAACAAAAATAATAAATAAAAAACTAATCCAAAGAAATACAAACTTACGTTTTACATAATTATGTATCGTACGGAGGTCATTCAACGTACTGTCCTAATAGAGATTCTTATTTAATTATAAAAAAACTTCTCTACTTCATGAACCTTTAAGAAATAGAGAACATTACCTTTTGAGTTACGATATATCCGTCATAAAGGAAAACTCGACAGCAGCTGTGATATTATATTTGTGAAAAAGAGATTGACAATATATTTTTGAAAGATGTTAATGTCAAAAAGGTAGCCTAGCCAAGACGGTTTGTTCTCGCTACATGAGCTATTAATATTTAAGATATAGAGGATAAATAATATTCTCTTTAATCTCTTTTCTAATTTACAATATAGTAATTGAAATATAATACGTATATGTCAACATGCAATGGTTCAATTCAATTTCTTATACTTGTATTTTGACTCTGCACTGAAGCGTCAGTTTGCCAGTGTCAAGTTAAATAAAAATATAAAGTGAAAAGGTGCTACTCAGTAGAACACCATTTCCAGAACACGAAGGCCATTGAACAAAAAGAAGAAGAAGAAAATGACAGTAATCCTCAGTTTGGTCCCGCGGTTAACCGCTGGGCTTATCCGCTCAACCGTTTATCAGTGCCTGAGTACGCTTTCGCAATACTGCCTTAAACTGCAACATGTTAGACTCGGCTTTTTAATTATTATAATTAATGGTCCCGTTTGTCGGTTCTCTTGTCTCGCTCACTCATTAGGGCGATGCAAGGCGATATAGTTTTAATAGCTCCCTTGGAAGCACTGTCTTTGTTATTTTATGAGGTTTTAAACTTAGCGCCCTAGGTATAAGGTGTAAAAGTTCGCATTTATGTGTGCTAATTAAGTTTTGTTCCAGATAATTGTTTTCAAAATTTACTTCTTCTTCTTTTTAAGTACGTTCTGTGCCAATTTTGAAGTCTTCGTGTAAGTTAAGTTCAATATGATAGTGGATATAAAAAACAAGTGAATTTCATTATAAAAGTTTGTGTGTAAACATATGAATTATATGAAAAATAAGAACAAAATAAAACTGCATGCTCCAAAAATTGGGTAGTAAGAAGCATAAAAAAACTTAGCGTTATTAACTGCCTTCATTTAAACATTATACACTAATCTAAAAACATTACAAAACCGTATCTAAATCAAACAGTTAATTACCTCGCTGATTGTGAGGAAGTAAATGTCAACTCGCATACAATGTATTCTTCAATAATATCTCTGAAGCGATAGCAGTAACTTATGATCTAAATGTTACTATGTAGAATTTCCAGCTATATTATATTGTTTTTTACACTTCGCTCAATAAATCCAGTTCCACTTTGGGCAGTTGAGCTGCCATTCAAGCTGGCACAACGAAACATAATAGGTACTTATTAGTTTTAATAGAATAATAAAAGCTAACATCCGGATTAGTTCTTACAAAGTATTGTATTAGCGTCGCAATGAGTCCAGTGGCTGCACCATATTCGTATTATTTTACGGTACTGACAAGTAGAAAAGTGCTCCACTCGAACGGCGCCGCCCCTCAATCTCGAGAACGCTTCAAACTTCAAAGATGGCGCGCGAACGCTCTGAAAATCCGACGTTTCACATCGTTAATTAAATAAAATGTAAGTTATTCATTAAGGGTTTTGTGCGCGGTAGTACTTTTACGACAGATTCGTTCAGTCGACGTCGGACAATTAATATTAATTAAGATTTAAATTGGTCTAATTGCATAGAGCTATGCTCATCGACGGGCTGCCTTTGGGGCCGGGAGAGATGAATTCATTGAATTCACTATTTGAATATTACCTACTTATTATCTGGCCAGCTTTATCTGTGGCTTATTTCCTCATCTCCAATTTTTCTCAAATGACGAGGGAGGTAATCTTTATCGCTTGTTATCAATCAATCTACTTTAGATCACACATAACAATAAACGTACTAGGCAATATACATAGACTGAGTACATAACTTGATTGATTAATAATTGTATTTTTCTTTTCCAGGTAAGTTTTCAATTTCCTGTCGAGATGCTGTTTTGGTAAGCTTAGATTGAAATTTCTATCGCAGTGGTCAAACATTCCATTTCTCCGCCATCCTACCAACAGACCTAATATTTATTTATACAATCATCCGTATTGAAGCAAGGAGAACAATAGACAACAATAAGTATTGGAAAAATATACAAATAAATAATGATATCAATAATAATAACGGTACATTATTCGTGTTTGCCAGGATCATAGAATCCCTTTTTGCCTCCACAATCGAATTAAATTATCACAAATAATAAAAGCATTTCTTAAACTGCACTAAAATCTATGAGTATTATACTCTACACTTCCCTAAGGAAGTATAGTAGTAGTATAGTATAGTATATTCATATTCATATTCATATTCATTTATTCGTTGATTCATGTGGTTACAAATGGTGTTAAGTTTTATGTATACACTTACATATATAAAATACACACGCTTATTTAAATGAACTCAGGTATGTAGGTAGAGTCAATAAAATTTAGGCATACTTACCTCTATAAGTACCTTATGACACTACTTATGAAACAAAGGTTTGATCCTATAAAAATTAATAAAAAGTATAGGGAATTACTTCAAATCACATTATTGTAGATTAGAAACTAGAAAATAATAAAAATCAAAGCACTGTTCTCTTAGAATTTTAAAATAAAATTATCTAATTTTGTTGACAAAGTGAAAGTGGGCAATTTTCGATTGATTTCCGTTTTTAATATTTCACAATGCACTTTAATGGCACCTTTAATGGTTTCATTACGAAATTATGGCATAAGAAACAATTTACTATGAATCAAAGACATTTAATAAAAGGGAAGTTCCTTTAATTATATCGAATAGAAAAATGTAGCTTTATTCCTCTGATTTATTGTAATTTCTGAGACAAGTAGTGAGTTCGATTAATGATTTCCCTGTCTTACTCGTTATTTTACTTCCATTAGCCTGTCCACTTATTACTTGATTCAGGTTTTGTTTTCTGTTGTTTACTATCTCATTATTTTACTTCTTTTGAATTCACCTTCGCAATTCTCTTTATCAAATGGTTCGGCAAAATGTCAACCTATCACTGACATGAAGTTTAAGTGTACTACCAAGGCAAAAGACACGGCTAAATAATAATATATATATCCGATAAGATTTCGCGAATAACAATCAACTTATATCGGTCTCAATGTCCTACTAAGTACAAGCCCAAGAAAGTAAGTATATATTTGAAATGAATATGAAATATTTTAGAAAATTAACCTTGAGTTTTCGACGTGCCAATACGACTCCGAAACTTATAAATGCGTCAAAAGCACCGCTGTAAAAGGGTTTCTCACTCTGTTTCACTTAGACATCACAAAGCTTTGTGCAAGTGCTGTTTTATGCGTCCACACACAGAAGGTGCGTTAAACTGCGCTAAAACGTTTACTTGCCTTTGTATAAGTGATACCCATTAATTATTGCGTTTTAGGCGTAAAATGACAGAGCTGTTGGTTCTTTTATAAACGCAAATGTAGTTTTAATCTGTCTACTTTATGTTACCTGACTACACTTATCGTATTCCATAATTATAATTATGGTTTTCTGTGTTTCGGTTTGTATAAATTTGGTCTAAATGTAATGGCACTGTATATACCTACCAAGAAAAAATACATTAAGGATTTATTAAATTTACTTTAATAACAAGAAGTAATTCAGACCGAGATAAAGGCAGGAAATACTCTAAAAGTTCCACACAGTCAAAACCTCAACACTCAACAGATAAGTGTAGTAAGTACCTTAATTACGACGATTATTTCTATAACTGCATAAAGGGTTAAAGTCACCATGATTCAACTCAACTGTACTTGTAATATAAACTTTATACCGCAGAATTAAAACAGCAATTGGGGAAATTTGCGTCAGGCGTAACACGGCTGTTAATAGTAATTTTAACCGTGCGTTGGTGACGTTACGTCTGAAAGTCGACTGTATATTTTAGGTGAGTAAGAAGCGTTTCGTCGGCATTGAATGGGACCGCTACTATGTTGTGCTGTGTAGTATAATGTGCTCTCATTAAATTAGTCCAGTGGATGGAGCGATATGGCACCGCTCACGGTTTGATGGCAAGTGTGAAACTCGCCCTCTCAGCGTGAACCAAAACACTGCCTGAATGCCTCCTCTAGAGGCAATAAACAAACTAAAGAATTTGTAAAGGTGCACCTTAAGTGGCTGTACTTAGAGCGACGCCTTTATTTGCTACTATTTATGCCGTTTTTGATTCATTTTGGCTTTTTGTTTTAATGACTCTCTGATATTATTAGATGCTACGGCATATGATATTCTACCCTTCTGTATTTATAGTGTAAATATATTTTGATTTAGTTTGTTTTTGGTTGGAAAGTGATTTGATCGAGTGTGTTTCTTGCTTGATGCAAATCGGTTTAGACATTAAAAAGTTATGGGGGTGAAAGTGAGGATGACTAACCGAATGTCTGCAAATACAGTCGATTGGGGTCTCATATGAAAGCGCATTACGTGCACATTACAAAATAATGATATTTTTTTTATATCAACGGAACGCAGATTTTCTTTATGTTAAATTTAGATTATTACAAGTGTAAATTTTCATTTTGTGTGATACATATTATGGTAATAATTATCTACATTTATCTACAGTAGGATTTTAAAATCAGGAAAATATTTATTCCGTTAGATTCATGGCAATATACATTTAAAGACTTCTTTCATGAAATAAACAAAATTACACCTTGAATACGTTCGTATACGTATAGTAATGTATTTATAGTTGAGCCGATGGTCGCAATACCAGCATTCATTGAGGAATTATTAAACTATACCTGCAAATTATACTGAAATGAAATAAATTGGTAAATAAAAAATATTCATTATCATAATCGTTGACCAACTACTTATAAAGACGGTTAAAATGTATTGTAATTTATAGTTTCTTGTACTTACGTCGATGTGAAATTACTCTAATTACCTTTGAATTACTTGATTGGTAATGTTTAAAAAATACTTGGAACGATTAACTTTTAATTTATAAGTATTGAGTAGTTATAATTAGTTCGTATTGTTTTGTATTTCAATGTTGCCAGTGACGAATATTTTTAGAATCATCATTCCAGCATACTAAACCGATTAGTACGCGTTATAAATTATTATTATATTGTAGGGAGCGAAAAAGAAAAAAGATGACATTTTAAACTCTTTTTAATGAATATGGGCGAATAATATGAAGTAAGTTTCTCCTCTTAGATAGTTTAATTATTTCTGCGTTCTATAGAAACAGTTCAAAGTCAAAGTCAAACGTTTTTTTCGTTTATGGATATATCAATATGGAAAATATGTACCCATTTTAGGCATAATACATTTTACGTTACGTTGACTTTTCTGCCTCTAGGTTGTAGATTGTCTATTACTGGACTAGAAAACTTATCATCTTAAAGGAGTTTTGCCGTCCCAATCTTCGCCGGCGGGTAGGCGAGTGCATTATTTTAAAACAATTTTATAGAGAAATTACATTTTTAACCAAAGTTTTCTTACTTGAATAGTAGCTAAAACTTTCATCACATTGCAATAATAAGACAATAGTAGGTACAAACATGGCTAAATTCCGTGCAACACTAGTAAAAATTCTAAAAAGTAAGAATTTTTACTAAGTTTCAATGAACGAGTAGTGTATGGCGGTAAAACGATACTAAAATGCGGTCAATACAAATTTAAATGAAATGTGGCGCTTCTTATGTAGGGCGACGCGTTGTCTGTTGCGGCTACAGTTGACGTGTCGCTAAATGATTTATACATTTTGTTATTTATTAACATGAAATGCGTTTTTAAAACGCTATATTTAAATAGACTGAGCCAAGCAAATTGCCAATGAATACAAAAACCACCTAATAATAGAAAACAATAACGATATTAATAAATTCATAAATTCTTTAATGTACACAAAAAGGATACATTAAGGTTTAATGTAACAATGGTCAAGGTTACAATGGTCATGTACAAAGGCGAGCTTAACCCTATAAGAGTTTTCTTACAGCAAACCTGATATTATGCGTATCGTTTGTGTAGTATGTTATCTGCAAACGAATCAGCGACTAGGAATTGTTTTTGGGCACAACGGAATACCGGGTACATGTTTGGTGATTTTCTTTTCACGTGAAACGAACGTAGCAAGCCGACTACGAAAAGGCGCATAATATTTATTCACTATCAAAGTGCCCTTCTCTATTTTTGTCTATTTGGATATTTTAAAGTGCACCTCCAGCATTTCCACTTGTAAAACAAACAGAAACCGGCTAAATTCGTTTCCCATCGGCATTTCCTCAAAAAGACGCTTCAAACGACCTTAAAAATAAAACAGAACGCGCGTTCAAAAGTTAGAAGGATTGCAACAGCTGTAGCGAGCTTGGTTGCGACTTCCAAAAACGCTAACCACCCTCTGCTTAAACAAAGGTCGGGTAACGGTCCCGACGTAATTGTAATGGGTGCGAACAATGTGGGGGCGCGGAGTGATGTAATATATTGTCGCGGGGCCGCCATGTTGGCGCACGCGCTGCGCCCGCGCCGAGCTCCGCGCGCCCTGCAGAACAGCTGAGCGCATCTCTCTAGGGTTAAGTACACATCGATTGAAGCGTTATTATTATGCGGTCTCTTACAAAGGGTGCGTATTTGGGTCAATTGCTTTTTTATTTGTGATATTTTTCCGTCGCCTCGTGCAAGTGCATACAATGCCTATTTGCATAATGAAAATATTCAAATTTCTCAATGCATAAACATGACTGCTTATATCGGTTATTATGAAATATGGCACATTCTCGCTAAATAGAGCTAGACTGAGAAATTTGGGCTCGTAACAAGCTTTAAAGGAGTTGAACCGTATTGAATAAAATTATGGCAATAATTAAAGTTGGATACAACATTGTGTCTGTTCGTGGATAACACTACATGTAATATTCAGGACGATAGTTGTTTATTAGAAAATTGTTGTGCTTTTGTAGGGAGTCGTCTTTTGTAAGTAATGGTTTCTGTGTAGGGCTGTCACTTAAAATAATTCCCAAAAATATTAACATTTAAAACCTCAATGTTGAAATCATCAAATCTTTGTGAATTTTATACGTATGACAAAATATTATCATAAATTTAACTATGTTCCAGAACTAACCATACTTATACAGTATTTTGAAAAATTTGACATAAAGGATTTCATAAAGCTAAACTGTTTACATTACAATGTATGCGCTATCAAATAGGCAAATTAATTATCTAATTGAATACTCAAATTCTCATATGTATAATAAGCATACATACACGTATTTATAATTGTAATATATACCATGTATCGTATAAAACATATATTATAAGGATGGGTGCCAGCCCTACGGCTTTCTTAATAGCAGGGTTCTTGGTGTAGTAAATAATTCATAAAGAATTGATTTATGATGTAATTGTTTTGTTAACGTGCTTTTGTTAGTTATGGTAGGCAGGGTGGCTGAAACACTTGGGATTCTTATGAACAAATATATATATCTATACCAATCTTAATATTAACGTGTAAATATAATTATCAAGAGAAAAGAAAGAGAAGACGAGAATAAATCATTACCTTATACAAAATATATGTATATAAAAGTAGTATAGCCATTTGTGATAGTATTTTTCTACATGACAATAACATTTGCATGTTGAGCAATAATCCATAAATTACCGTTCTTTAAATAATTTAGGTCTAATATCACTGGAACATTGCATTTGATATTCCCTATAAATCAGATTTCTTAGAAGTCTATAATAAATTTATATAGGTTAGGGATCGGTACATGTATTGACAGACAACTGAACAGCGATTCCAGGAAAAACATTAGTAATTGATAAGCTTTGCTTGCCTATTTTTTTGTTGGGCAATAGTGTCCCACTCCTGGGCAAACGCCTCACCTAGTTCCCCTCAGCAGTCTCTATCAAGATTTTTGTCTATTTGAGATTTCCCAAAATATTTAATGATAGCCTCGCGAACTCATTTACCAATTTACAAATAATAAAACTGGTGAAGCAAGAATGAATGTAGGCAATGTAATTATAGGGTACCTACAAGGTAGAAGTATTGCATGTATATACTTAAAGAATTAAATCCAGCTTAATGTTACATCGGTATATGTGACAAATTTAAAGTTAAAGTTGATTACAAACTAACACCGAGCAGAGGAATCTAAAGACAATGTACTATTAAAAAAAATACCATAAAATACCCATAAGGAAATCACTTAACGATAAAATATGAAACGTTATGTATCCAAATAAACTTCCGTAACAGCACATCAATCGGAATTGCAAATCAAAGACAACGGAGTTATGTTTTATTATAATTGACCTATTTAAATACGAATAATTTAGGATTCATTATATTACCGAATACTCCAGTCGAGTCTGTTGAAGTTATTGAGGGAATTATTTAAAAGTAACTCGCTGTTTCGATTTACGTATGATTTTTGTTTGGAGCACTAACGTTGAAACTATTGGTTTTTAACACCCGACCAAAAAAGAGGGGTGTTATAAGTTTGACGTGTCTGTCTGTCCGTCTGGGACATCATAGCTCCCGAACGGATGGAGCAATTTCTATTTAGTTTTTTTTTGTATAAAAGGTGTGTCTGGCGCTAGTGATCTTAGATATGTTTTTGAGTTTTCTTAAATTTTAAATTTAGATTTTTATGGTAAGTAAATTTGTAAATATTGTAAATATAAACGACTAGTCCAACCCGCCTGCCTGAGGTAGCGTAGTATTGGGTAACCTGAAATATTTAGGGAGGACTGCCTTGCAGATGGATTTCTTACGGGCAAAAAACGAAACACCTTGTACTGTTTTCGTATTGACTTTAACCCGGAAAACTTATATTGCTAATAAAAGTATGAGCTACTTCTCATTCAATGAAAAGCCGTCCATGTTTCATACCAGACTCGGGATTGCAAATTTTAATAGCCTAATAGCTATCAGAAGTACCATGCAAGTTGGCACGCTTTTATATCTCATATTAAACTGGGCTATTGCTGTCGAATTTGGCCCTCTTGAGCCTCTGTTTCAGAATTTCGTTTTTAGTCGGATTGGGGGTATTAGTTCGGCACCGATGCTGCTAGGAATTATCATTTCCACGTTGGGTATTCCATTTTGACGTTTCTCGAAGATTTCTAAGTGGATCTTAGCCTGCAGAATATCTACTGCAACGCTGCCTTAATTCAATTGCCTCATTTAAGGTCACGTCCCGTTAATTAGGTTTGTCTTCCTGTTAAATGTATTACTGTCAGTAACATTCAACCCCATCAGCTATCAATTTGGTTAAATTTCCGCTGAATACGTTACGTTAATATGTTGAACTACACACTTGAATTAGTAAATAATATTCTAGATGTATTCAACATCGCAATAACTACACAAAAGATAACCCAGTAATTGAATGAAGGAAACGCCAGAGATCTAGGCGCATCCTTTCGATTCAAACTGGAAGCGGCATAACGCGTCCTTGAGCTGGATTGAGATCCTCTTGTGCGATGATTTGACCCGTGTGTAGGACGCCTTTGTCACTTTCAGCATCATCATTTTTACTTTTTAAGATATTTCTACATATTTATGAATTAAAAACATGTGAATTTTGTTTGTGAATTTAATTTGTAATTCCATCGGATACTGTTTATCTACTTCATTAGATCCCTCTATAGTTGAGTATATTTACATTAACTTATGCGGGCTCTTCTTCCACATTTATCAAAATTATGATTCAAATAATAATCTCATTATTTCTTACTAGAAACAACTTTTGAAACACTCGAACATCATGGATTACACATTATTTGAACTAACAAAACCGCAATTGCGTACAGTCACTCATATAATTTTTACAATATCATTCTGTGTCAGGTGATCATCTATAATCTCTATGACACACATCTCACGAGTGAATCCCCCGCGCTGATACCTACTGCCGCTCAATCTGCGTCACTTGTCGACGGGAACAAGCCGAGGATGTGCCCATTAGAGTTATTTAATAGCACAACATAAAGACGAAGGAACTGGCCAGCCCGCCACATTTGCAGGAATTGGCGACTTTTCGTGTAGCGCTTCCGTCCTCTCTATGATCTACGTAATATCTTAGCGATTATGCCGCATTACCGACAATGGGATAATTTAAATCATCCTATTTCGTGGTCACGAACTGTCCTTGTACTTTTTCCTGTTTTTCTGGATATTTTTGGGCGCATACATAAAGAAACACTAATTTGGAAATGCGCTAGAGCCGTGCATACAGCGGGATGTTTTTATGCAATTTAAAAAAAGATTCCCGTGTCGTACGTACGGTCCGACAGTGCATTAGTCTTGCAAAAATACTGCGTTACGGCGAGAGTGCCCAAGTCCAGTTGCAGCTCCCATTAGATGAGTAGAAAGTGTTGTCTAGGGTTGCCAGACACGGGAGCGTTATTTTCGGGATGCGAATGCATTATACGAAAATAAACTAACAACTTACTAAAATTTTAAGATAAAGTAAGATAATCCTATCTTAATTGTACTTAATCATTATAGAATGATAGTTTGATTCACTAACGAGCTATCAAAAAATTACCATTGGCATATCTTATATTTATACAGTATTAAGAAAGTCGCTAATCGTAGTAATAGTAATATCGACTTTCATACAGTAATGCCCGCTGGCATAGTTTTGCGGTAGTGGAAGTTTATAGGGCCTCAATATTATTGGCACCGCGACGGCGTTTTAAAACGGCGAGCCAAACCACCCAAATCCAGAGGCGTTTTACAGCTTAGAATATTTTTTCATTTTCTGCATTCATTTTTACTTTTTCTTGAGGAATTTACAATCGAGCCGGCTACGGGTCGAGCTGTAGCCCGTTCAAAAAGCTGCCACATGCGCACAAAAAACAAACGACGGGTGCCAGTATTGATTTAATACGCGGGCGCTTGCAGTCGGGGGGAGAAACAAAAAATAAATTAAAAATATGCATAATAAAAATTTGGTCGATGAGTGCGACGGACCCTAATGCAGGGGGACGCGTCTGAGCGCTGCGCTTAGAACCCCGCTCTTGCTAACACCATGTATAAACTAATTTTTGAATATTTTCGTTGTGATATATCCAAAATGAAATAATTTGAACGCGTTATTATTAATTATTTTGTCATTAGGTCTCGTCTGAAAACCAGCGCATACCTAAAGAAGGCACAACACATTCAATCATTTATGTTTAGATAGTATTTAGTATAATAAAATTATTTTATTTAATTTTAATTGAATTTTTCCTTGTTATGTGTGTGTGTCTCTCTCTCTCTCTCATATCGAAGTAATCAAATGGTTAGAAAAAATATGAAGTCGAGCTAAATTCTTACTTACTTACACTTATATTTTTTCTTAGATAAAATTAAAAATCGAAACATTAAGTTTTGACCATAAAATTGCGCTACATATTACACACAGGTATATTCAATGAACTTACAAGTATGTATTTTGGTGTGCACTAGACTGTGTATAACCGAGTTAATCTATTGATGGGTTAATTCATCGACCGATACAGCCACTGGTCTACTGACTAAGATAAGCGTTGAATGGACGAGACGACAAAAAAACATAATAAGTCAGTTATAGGTTATTTGACTCACATCGGAAAACCATTATAAATTATCCGTATGACATTATAAACAGCATACTGCAACAATATTAATGTAAAAATAACGCATTATATTAAAACAAAATCAATTATACTTATTTTAAAGTTAAAAGTGTGCGATAACTATAAGTTTCCAAAATGGCGCGCGTGTGATATCACATGCCAGTAAACAGCTATAGAATGTACTACACTAATCTTTGACGTCACAATCAGGCGTACCAACGCTATTTTGAAAAACAGCGTTTTGAGTCACGTGATCAAAGACGAAAATTTTACAATTTTAATAATAATACTGTTTTATAAAAATCGTCTATATCTGTAAATACTGTGTTAGATATTTCGATTTATAAAAGTATTTGTTAGTAATCTAGTGGTAATTTGTTTCATGTTTTAATGATAGTCAAATATACTATTCAGATTAAAAAAAAAAGCTTATTATAAATATATGCTTAGTATTTTTGAACGTAGTTCGTTCAAAAATACTAAGACCTATTTTTCGACGGCTTCTAATTAACCAATCTTTGAATATAAGCAAACTTAATTGTAGACTGAAATATCTAGGGATATAAAGGTCAATGAATGAATGTTTGAGCTTAAATTAAATAAATAAATATTTCCTGACTAATCACACAGCATCACCTAACCCCAAACTAAGCAGAGTATGTACTAGGTTTTATGTGACTGATGTACTACATAGATATATATTTTTTGTAAATAAATACATACTTATGCACCCAGACCCGAAACCAGAAATTGTAGATCGTACAAAATTTGGTCCCCCGGCGGTAATCGAACCCGCAACCTCTAGCGCTTCATGCGGGCGGATTACTAAGATATTAATTTATTTAATGCATCACCCATAAGCAAAGTCTACAAAAATTACGTGTCGTGTTGTGCGAAATTATTAAAAAATTCACAACAATAATTACATTAATTAATATCGCGAATTGACGTTCCGTTATAGAATCTATAATATTAATCATGAATAATGAATGTACTAAGAAAGCAGTCTACGTTTTATTGTCAGTAATAAATTTCACACTGCTACTTTATAATGTTTTTGCTATCTCTTAATGCTCCAAAGATCACATGCGAATAATATTTTTTTGTCTGCAGTAATTGTAAGTAAATAATTATAAAGAAATGTATGAGAATCACTCGGTGGATTGGAAAAGTAATATGCTATTGAGTTGAGAGGTTCTCGTGATTAAGAGAATATTTCTAGACGAGTTATGGAATTATCTAAATTAGAAGCCACTGACGCGCTTCCAGTATAAATGTGAATAAACGCCTGTTATAATGCTTTAAATATATTGGAGTGACCGCTTTATGAAATGTCAATAAGTAGTATTATAATACGCGTATAAATCTAAATTTAAATTAAACCCCCGATTCCATTGCCTTATTTCCTTAAAAATACAACACCATAATATTTTGTAATGTGGACGCGAAGGGCTTGCATTTGATACCCCACACGAGTATGTCTGCAGATTTTCAGTTTTCCTTCCCCACTCTCACCCCCATAACTTTTAAACGGCACAACAGATTTTCATTAAACATGTCTAAGAACACTCGCGCCAAACTCACCTTTTATACAAAAAAAAACTATATTGAAATCGCTCCATCCGTTCGGGAGCTATGATGTCTTAGACAGACAGACACGTAAAACTTATAACACCCCTCTTTTTTTGTCGGGGGTTAAAAAACGATTACGTAACTTTTTATTTACAAAATGTATTTCTTCATTTAACACTTTATTTGAACATTATATGCAGGGCTCAAAGTGAGTTAACTGCTTAAGTATTTATTATCTATCAAAATAATAAATTTATATTTATTGAATCGGAAAAAAAATGTCTAGGTTTTTCTATAAGTTATGTAAATTTCTGAAAACAATATGCAAAAGTTCAGGCCAATCAATGCGTGGAAGTTAAAATTAAAAACCGTAGAAACACCAACAATTGCCCACGAAAAAGTGACGTAAAAAGCTTATTTTTATCACCGTGTTTGTTCAAATTTCACGCTACAATCCGGTGGGGTTTTGAGTCGCTGAATTATTGAATTTTTTATATAAATATTTTCGCTGTCGCACGACCAAACAGAGTGTATGTGTTAACAAAAATATTTTGTTATTTTTCGGGCAGATGTAATTTGTCACCGAATTTCGTTATGTTTTTATTTTTCGGTGAATATTGTAGACTTGCAAGCGTTGTGGTTGCGGATATTTGCGTAATACCTTATCGGCAGTTCGGTCTTGGGAAGGCTGAGTAGAGCTAGATGTGAGAAAGTATTATCAATAAGTAATGGCAGAGTTGAGAGGTGCAAATCCTTCAGGCTACCTTAAGCTTGTCAGATGCGAGAAATCAAACTGAATTTACTACGTTCTGTATAGAGGGTGATTTGTTATTGATGACTGGAAACCATGTTGACCGGCTTGAACGTAAACGCAAAGCACTGATTCATGACGTAGAAACTCCTTTGATATTTAAGTAAGAGGCTATATTTTAAAATAGTCATCTTATATACAAGGCAAACACTAGTTTTCTACCCTCTTGATATTTTATTATGTCTGGTAACACCTTCCTGAATGAGACAATTAGATCAAAAATTGAAGCTACATCTTTTCGTCTCATTATTGTAAGCAACGAAAAAATAAATTAAAAAACAGACTACAATAAAATAATACTCTCATTCGTGTTATCGTTAAACATTTTAACAATGTATTATTAGTAGAGGGTTAGAAAAACTAGAGCGGGGATAAAGATCCACGAACGCGCAAATTGTCGTTCATGTTATGCGACTTTACAGTAGAACCATATATAGAAATACATACTTAATTCACCTTACTAAAGCTACCTCGATCTTCTCAGCCGTAGAAAATCCTCTACAAGTCATAGGCCTCCCTCGATCACAATGGGGGTTTCTTATAATCACCACGCAGTGATTGAGGTGAACGAGATGCTAGTCTTCTGGTTAGTCCTCTTCGCCACGTTTTACGGCACCCGCTGGCTAAGATGAGAACATTCGTATGTAGATATCCGGAAATATAAGTACATGCAAATATGAATATACATTTACCCGCTCCATCAATTCCATAAAAATAATTTCGGCACCAACCAGATGCATTCGTTAATATTATAATTGAATTCGCCGGTCGGACGATGACGGTGACGGTTCGCGCGAATTTTAATCCTTATGTCACACGTCGGTTAAGTGAATGGTGATGATTGGCGTGTTTTCATCATCAGCGGGATTGAGCCACTCGAATCGACAAATCAATCGGATTGAGCTGCTGGTTCCGGACGTGCGAGTTATTCTTAGATCTATAAACGCGGTAGCGCAGTTACTGCACTCAGCCGAAAGATGCATATGATTCTGCATAACAATAGTGAATATGCGTAATTACCTGCAGCCTAACGCACAAATATCAAGTAGGAAAGCTCCTCTTATAACATATATTTATTTAACATAAAACAATACCTGTCTACTACAACCTGAGTATCTTCGAATATGAAGAGTTTTCCTGCTTGATATTGGTGAATATTCGTTCACATCGTTTTTTGTTAAAAAACGTCTAATAATAAAAAAATAGTATAATATACTACTACGAGTTCAGAGTCTTGAAGGCATTATAAGAAATAGTTGTCTTCTAGATAATTGTAAAATATTCTCGCACATATTCCATTATAGGTATATTTATCTATACTAATATATAAAGCTGAAGAGTTTGTTTGTTTGTTTGTTTGTTTGTTTGAACGCGCTAATCTCCGAAACTACTGGTTCGAATTGAATAATTCTTTTTGTGTTGGATAGTCCAGTTATTGAGGAAGGCTATAGGCTATATAACATCACGCTACGACCAATAGGAGCAAAGATATAGTGGTAAATGTGTAAAAAACGGGAGAAATTGTTCATCTTTGAATCCTTCCGTTGCGTGCGCCGTGAAAACGGTTCAAGATACACAAAAAATATGTATTAAAGAATAATAGCTCTTTTAATGATCTAAAAAACAGTCCGCGATAGTATATGTCTATCTTTTAAGATTAACTCAGATAAACCGTTTTTATGGTACCTAATTTGGTCGAAATAATTTGTTTAAGTTGTATCAACATAATAATATTAATCTTTATTAAAATAAATATGTTGTTGGTTAAGAGTACTTCATCCATTATAACGCGGGTAGCACCGCAGGGCACAGCTAGTCATAATATATGTATGTCTGCGCGACGCTCCGTTACGCGGCGCGGTTTCTTGTCAAACGTTTGTAGGAAAACGCGCCCGCGACCGCGTTACGCAGCCTCAGGCCTTAGTGGGGTTGTATTTAACCAAGTACCAAGAATAATAGATAAAAATAACACACATAATTATTTTATATTTCAAGGTACCAATAATCATTGTGTCCAAAACACGAAACACAATTTCAAACCTTACAACAAGACTTATTGTTGCTGTTTGGAAAGTCCATCCAGCAATATTTATTTAATTGTATTAATATTTACAATAATAACCAGCTGATTAAATTTAAACTGAAGTTTTCCGGTTCTTTTGTATTAAAAAAAATCAATAATAAATAATGAATACCGCCATATTTGTGAATAATTTATACCTTAATGTTTTTGAATAATGTTAGCAGCAAATAAATGTTTGTCTATGTCTAGTAAAATGTTTTCTAGGGTGTTTGTTTTATGCATTTAAAAATAAGACGTTATCAGAGAATTTGAAAACAATACAAACATAATGTAACAACTTAAAATTCTGACATAAGTCGACCAACTTAATGTATTAAAAAAAATTTTTATTATGATTAATGTATTTATGAAAAGAAATATAGTAAAAATGCGAAGTAAAAAGTTAGCCATAGCTAAGGGCGATAAGGTTAAATTGTAATTACCTATTACATTAAATATATATATTATACTCATATACTTTTTATAACTAATGTCAATTAGGTGAGATTGTGGACAAATATAAATCTATACCAATAAAAAAATTTGAATGTCTAATTTCCGTTCAAGGAGCTTGTATTCCTCAATATTTCAGATACATTTTTTTAATTTGATTTAGTAAACCAAAGCTATAAATCGATATCTATTTTAGATTATTGACTCTTGTTTAAAAAATAAATGCCCCGAAGTAAGCTCTTAAATTTGTAATGTTACGGATAACGACCATCTAATATACTTAATATATTATGAAAACCAAACGGATTAGCTCTTTGAAAGAAAGCTAAGAAAGTTCTTTAATGGAGAGCACGGGTCGGCGTGCGCAGCGTAGGACGTCCTCCATCGTCCATCGAGGCAGACCTGCCAGCCGATTTTACTGGAGATCTTTGAGGGAGGCCTATGTCAAGCAGTGGAAGTCTTACGGCTGAGATGATGATGATGATGAATGAAATTAATTTAAAACCTGTTACTATTTAACTGTTCACGAAAAACTACAAGGTTAATCAGTTAACTTCTTGCCCGAACTTCAGCCTTTATGAAGCATGCATTTCGCACAGAGAATTCGTATTATGACTATTGTGATTGACGTTTTTTACTTTTCATAGTGAAATGAAGTTTCCAATTCAGCCGTATTCAGTAGTGATTACCGAACCTTCTGATTACTATAGATCCGAAGTCTTTAATTTGCATAACGGGCTAATGTCGAGCAGGTTCTCAAAGGGTTTGATTAGTGCGCTCCTTTTCCTTTAAGGACTGTTGACATACTATACTGGCACTGCCTTCAATATGTTGGTTTTCCATTGTTATGCCCCAGAAATAACAAGCAATGACCGGATATATAAAAATGGTGCGAGATATACCGCGATGCTTAATTTCAATTTAGTTATTTAACCATAACATTAATACTTACAAAGTCAAAGTCAAAACGTTTATTTCCTTAGAAGCACATAGCCTACATGGACAGGTCAACTTAAAATTAATAAAACTAAATTGTTTAAACAAAAAATATCCAGGAAATAAAATTGTCTTGACAGTTCGCTTCAATGTTTTATACATAATTTAGATATCTCAAGCGTACTACTACACACTTAAAAAGACATAATAAGCATTTGGTTCAATAAACTAAGAACATCATCATCATGATCCTGACCTTATCCCACATTACGTGGGGTCAGCACAACATGTTCAATAAATTAAGAATGTGGTGATAACATTTTTGTTTCAGCTTATTTCGTCCCACTGCTGGCCAAAACCCCACTATTTCTATTCCACATCACACAATAAGGGTCTGGCAGGCAATTTTTGTATTATTATTATAATTGATTAACCATATGAATGGAAGTAGTCTTTAGTGAGGAACCCTCAGACACGATGGGGTATTTCGGAATGACAACGAGTCTTCAGACTAGCCTTCAGGGCTAATTCGGCTGCCAAGATGTGCTTATTCCCCAGCAAGTCTTGGCATGCCGAAGCTGCTACGCCGCACAGATTATAAATCGGAGTCAGATATTCTGTCCCATCACTTTTTTTGTCATTAGGTCTCGTCTGAAAACCAGCGCAACTCCACCTGAAGGTTGATCTGCATATGCTGAGGCGAAACCTTTAGGCACAACACATTCAATCATTAATGTTTAGATAGTATTATATTTTATAAATATTTTACTAAAATTAATTACATATTTAATTAAATTGCATTTTTTCTTGTTATATGTGTGTAATAAATGTTTTCTCTCTCTCTCTCTCTCTCTTTCTCACAAAAACAAAGTTGACCATAAATAACCTAAAAATGTCAACAATATAACTTAGTTGGAAAACTATTATGCATACAAAAATCAACAGTTGTTTGCTCACACATGCGATCGTGTTAACTGGCCGACATAATTCGGCTCAAATGTGCGGGTGTAAAAAGCGTTTAATTGGCCGCGCGTAGTACGCGGATCATTCGCCATCACTAGGCGTAGTGAGGGGGCTAGTCGATGCAATTCGTTTCAATCTACTATCGATACTTTTTTATTCGGTTCCGTTTAGCATATACGTCTGTATTCAATGAGTCTAGCGTGTCAGACGTAGACGATGTGGCGTGTCCGACAATGCTAGTAAATTTATTATTAATTGCAATGTATTGATGTACTTTTAACACATGGTCGCACGGCACTTGTCGGTCAACTCTTTAAGCAGAATTAGTTACACACTTACTTATTTGTTGGTAAGAAAGGTAAGTTCCTTTCTTAATGTTGAAACAATAATGCCATCTACAATAATATATATTTGCAGATAATTTAAACCGAATTCGTTGTGTAAATTCGATTAAGCAAATACCAGTACTGCAGTAGAATTGTAAACATAAATACATTTATAATTTGAATAATTTGTACAAATTGCAACTCTGCATTGTTCACCTTTGTTATTAGTTGACCGCAACGGGCAGTAATAGCAAGCGCACTAGCAGATACCAAATGCGGAATCAAGCAAATAACTAATTATTGAATTTGGTATTATTCTGACATGGTGGTTTTGGGTTAAGGTATTGAAATTTTATATGACAAAATGCTAGCCGCCTTTGCATAAACAGCAAAAGCAGGCTTATTCGTTCTAAAAATATTGATAATGTAAGCTATTTTATTGATAAAGGTAAGTTTCTGAATTTTTTATACAGATAAAGATTAAGACTCATCCCTAACTTCCGACGAAGGATAAAAATGTAATATACTAAATTAAACTAAAAGGTGAGGTCTATCACTTATTAAAAATAATTAAAGATAAATTGCTTCGCTTTTGCCAGCTACTCGTTTGACTCTAACCCTTTCTAGCTACGGTGCAAGGTCTAGTGAAAGTAATACCAAAACGCCAACAAACCCGAGTGACGTACGCACCGTGTTTTTTGCCGACATTGATGATGAAAAAGAGCATCGCTGACCTAACATTTTGATTGATACACAAACAACAGGTGTGTCATGTCGCATCACTACGCACTATGTAAAAATAGTGTTAAATCTGGCAACCTGTTAGTACGCGATGACAAGGGCGGGCCGTTGTGCAAACCGCAACTTTTGCCGAAGTTCCACCCTCGATGCTGAATTGTTAAAACTAGCGGCGATTTTTGGTCCTGTTTAGCTCTGGGGGGACCCGCGTGGCTTTTTAATCACCGGATCGGGAGTACACCCGCGGCTGTTTTGTTGACTTTACGGACAACAAGTGGACCAAAAACAACTGACTGCAAGTCCACGAAATGCAGACAAGACTAAGGGCTTGTTTCATTATCTCCGAAAAAACTAAAAGTAAAGTCTCACCGAGTAATCAATATTTAAGTCATTGGCACACGCCTTAAGAAGTACAAGATGTTTAATGTGGCTCTTTAGTAGACTGGGCCCGCACGATCCGGCCCTCCGGGCCCGGTTGACGTGTAGCAAGTTTTGAATCGGTCAACTGACCCCGCTTATTAATTGACGGAGGAATAGATTCTTTGACAAGGTATCATCATAATCTAAATTTTAAATATATAAAACCCCATTTCCAAAACTTTAGTTTCCGTAAGTAAAAAACATATGTATTTTGTAATGTTGCCCGTTATGAGCTTTCATTTGATGCCCCGCTCCATATTTGCAGACATTCGGTTCTTATTTCCCCATTTTTACCACTCCATATTTGCAGACATTTTCGACCGATTTTCATCAAACATGTCAAAGAACAGTCGGGCAAAAGTCACTATTTTAACAAATAAAAAAATTAAAATGAAATGGCTACCTCCGTTCGGGAGCTATGATGCCACAGACAGACAGGCACCTCAAACTTATTGAGAGTTTACATCAACTATAATAGAAAAAATATATTACATAATAATAAAATATAATTATAAGATTTTTACGCAAGATTAAAGTACTTAAACTAACATTATATTAACATAAATGGAAGTCTAATAAATTATTAGTATAATATTCTACTTTCCAGAGCAGAAAAATACCTCATTCCTTAAGTAATCATTCATGTAACGCGAGCAAAACCACTGAAATATTATTTTTTTAAGTTGCTCTGCAATAAAAATGAAAAATATAACAGTTTAGAAGGTAAATTCGTTTGACTATTACCATCTAATAAGGTAGATGACTAAAAAATAATAATGAGCTAAGATTAGTTATAAACATTGTACCTGTATTTAATTTTTATCATGCAAAGGAAAAACCTAGACGCTACAGTGCATTGAAGTTTCACAAGCCCTGACTCCAGAACTTTGATATCTTTTCACTTTCTTATTAGATTGAGAAATTTAGACAGGCTAACGGACTAAACAGGATACAATTTTTTTATTCTTTTGCTTGCATGATTATCTAGGTTAGTCGTCAAATACCTACTCCAGGCGGAATCTCATAAATCTACCATTTGAAGCATAGCTAATGAAAATTTCTGATGGTCGACTGATGATTCCCGGCCCCGTCTGCCTGGACGATGGCACTGCGCTCGAATATTCGATTATAGCGGTTTGCCATGTCAATGACTTGAATTTCAATTAGAACAAATTATCAAGGGAGCCACTGCGCCAAACTTGATTTGTTAGGCTGCACGTGCATAGATGTTGGGCGGCCATTTTCGAATGCTATTCCATACAGAATTACCGAAAACATGATTCTGCTATTGCATTGACAGCGACTTTTGTGCTTTGTTGTTGGGGCAAGTTTGTTGGTGGATAACGAGCGGCTTAAGTTATAGCTTAAGATTTTGAAAGTTAAAACCTCACCTAAGTTTATTATCTGTTATCGGGATTCAGACATGTCTAAGATATTATTAAAACCAATCCGCCCTAAGACAAAATCATGCGACTGAGCGAAATAGCTCTAAATTTTAACCATTGTCTAATTTTACTCAGAGGTGGCGAAAAAGGCTTTTTCCTAATGTATGAAGATACTTTAGACTATTAATGTAAGTGTAAACCTCATCAATAATAGACAATTAGTATGAATGTCTAGTGTCGTTCATTGTATATGTTCCCGTGTCAGTGCGATTCCCGGGATGCAAAGTAGCTACCACCAATCCCTCTCTCCGTATTTACAATTTTCGATTAAAAATAAGATAAAAGTAGTAGAGTAGATAAAATTTGACGAGGTGACAAACCAACACATTTTCGCCTGTACTATTAGTTGGGATACATGTAAATTGTCCATCACAGGCTCTTCCGAACCCTCCCCAAAGCCCGTTACAGGAGTGAAAGCCTTTTGGGACAGGCCTCGGTCAATTGCCACACTATTACCGCTCGACATGATTTACAGGACCGTCAGCGTTGTCCCACGAATTATCTTGGAACTAACGGATCGATTGGTTTAATATTCTAGGATTGGGGTTTCTTTTGAAATGGTTAAGTTTGATTATCTCATTGCTTTTTTTAAACAACAGGCATTTTGACTTTTTATAAGGTTTACTTTTTAGTCCATCGGATAGTCCGTTCCGTCCATCGGTAGTATAAATGTGACTACATAAAAAATAGGTTTTCTGTTTAGTCCCTCTGATCTGACTGTCCGTTTATAAATACTGGACACCTATATTTTGCCTTATCAATATAATTAGAAAGTGCAAAGATATAGAACATCAAAGTTTCTAATGGGGGGTTTTTGATGATACTTATTATTTGATGTTTTAGTAAAAAGCGCACGATGCTAAACTTCAATGCTATGTTACGTCTTAGTTTTTCGTAACAAAGAAAAAATTACAAAATTATGTTTAATCTATTTAAATAATCGAAATGGCGGGCTTATTATTTTGTTTAGTTATATACCCTATTTACATGTCCGTATGTTAAAAATATTATGTCATAAATGTATGTTACTAACAGCGTGTTAACCGCCGTATGTAATATGTTGCCGCGTATAGATTTACATATAGTGAGTGGTTTAAAGATATTCCAATTTTAAGAATTCCGTTTAACCTTTTGAGCGACAGCAACAAATATTATAAATCTAAATTTAAAATTTCAGAAAAACCTCGATTCCAATGCCTTTATTTCCTTAAAAGTTAAACAACATAATATTTAGTAATGTGCACGCGATGCGCTTTCATTTGATACCACACTCGAGTATATTTGCAGATTTTCAACCCAAGCAGTTTTTACTATACACGTTATATTTTAAAGGTACCTACATTTACTTTTTATTAAAACCTACAAACACAGAAATAAAAACACATTCCTCGTCACTTTACCCATTCATTCAATATTATTCGTATGAAGTATGATGTAAGGGTATATGTAAAACTTAACACCTTAAGTGTAACCAAATGAAACGACGAATAAATGAATTTGAATATGAACAGGTACCAAGTTATTCCGACGTGTATTTCACACAGCATAAGCCCGCGGCAATTTTCTTAACTCACAGATTCAAATATGCTCTCATAAAGTATACATTACATAAAATTATACTCCCTAAACGTGTTTGGAAAATACAAGCTTTTCAATAATGTATCTTTTAGCTTCATTGACCGGAAACTTTCAATAGTAAACTAAAAGTTGTGTTTATATTTTTTGTCACTTTCTCTAGCATCTGAGAAATTTCTCTATTGTGAAGGTAGGACTTTTGATGCTGAATTAGACGTTTATAGAATAAATAAATATATAAATATTTACGGACTAATCATTAATCACACAGCATCACCCATCCCCAAACTAAGCAGAGCCTGTACTATGGGTTAGGTGACTGATATACTACATAGATATAAAGAATAGAGACAATAATATAATTAAAAGAAGATTTTTTACTGAGACTCGAAAATTACTAAAAAATAATAATAAGTCCGTTATTTAGATAATATAGAAAAACATTGTACACGTATTTTTTTCTTTTTAATGAAAAATCAAGTCGCTGCAGTCATTGAAGTAACATGTGGCGTAGAACTTACTTGAGCAATTTGCAACAAATTTGTACGTCAAACCCCGGAACTTCGTTGCTCAATATCTCTGTACTTTCTTATTAAAAGTTGATGAAGGAAAAATATGTGTACAGTATTTTTGGATTGACGGACTAAACATTATGTAATTTTTTGTATGTTTTTAACATATTTTTGACAGACATCATCAGGCAACAAAATCCAACTCAAACATTTGTCGTCTTGCACGATGCAAGATAATAACTTCAGTTAATAGTCTTTTTAGTCAGAAAATCCACTTAAAACTCGTCTAAGTATTTAATCCCCGCAAAATTAATGAGTACGTTCTTTCTCAATATAAATCTACAAAATCATAACATCCAATTTGGTTCTCCGTTTGAAGTGTACAAATAGCACGCTCGAACATCCCCATCTCTAAAGGAAGCTTTTATAAAAACGGAAATTATGCAATTGGCCTTGGTCCACCTACGAAGCAATCCTGTGAAACCTTATTTGTATAGAGACATTTCAGATGTAAACAGAATGGGGTGCTAACCTTGACCGACCCCCTACCCCCACCCCATCTTAATGCCCCCGCATTAAGATGGGGTGGGGGTAGGGGGGGACATACTGAAGAATTGCTATCCATTTTCCGTTTTGTTATTTATAATACTGTTAGTGGTGGAGTTGCATTAGGTTATGCATTGTTTGTGATTGTATGATGTCGTTTTTTGATTTGGTTACCGTCCCTGTTTCAAATGAGTCTTGACTTTTATCTAACTTTTAGTTTTTGGGTGGTTGATTTTGCTTTTAATGAAATTATACGCATTATTTCTCACAAAAACACCAATATACAATTAGGTTATTATATAAGAACAAGAAAATGAAACTAAAATAAAAAGCTAAGAAAGTAATACTAACATAATTAATAAAATTATTCTGACAAGAAGGAATCAACTCAGGTTTTGCTAAGTAGATACATTACATACATACATTTGATTATCTATGTAATGTAGTATTAGGTTGGTGGATAATATCTAACAAATACTTAAGCTTTCCTTAAACTCGAAAAGTAACGTAATATTAAAATACCAAATTATGTGGGCAATTATTAATATATTTTAATTAATCCTGTTAATTCTGAGTTCAATATATATGTTATTAATTTCTTATTATCTATTAATAGTAATTACAATTCTAAGCAATCAATTATAGTTTTCGGTCCGAAATGTCGATTTTCTAATTAATGGACTGCCCTAATCCATTATTAACACTGATTGTGCAGATAATTTTATATATTGGATCAGGTTTCCATAAAGGCGGGTCTACACGAGACGTTCCGTTTTAAATCGGCGATCCCACGATCCGCGATCCGGGATCACGGAACGTTGATTGTGGATGATTTTGGACTGATCAAGTTTAAAAAACTTGTGATCCTAAAAATACGCTCCAAGCGATCCTAATTCGATCCGTGATGCTCCATTTAACATGAAGAGTGACGCCAAGCATCGTCTTTTACATATCTTTTGGAATAATTATCCTCTTTTGAGTTCCATAAACATTTAAAATTCCTTATGAAGTGGTATCAGTCGGCTACTCTGGTAGGTATCCGTGGTGTGGCGAACTCACTCACAACCGTCCACACACGCCATGCAACTAAGCCATTTGACACACCTTTATAAACTTTGACAACGTACGGATCGTGTGCATTGGGGGGCGCGCGCTGCAATACGTGTGCATGAATCGCGCGCGGCACGTCCACACCGCCTGCACATTTGGATCGCGCAACTGCCGCGCGTGATCGAAGCGTCTAGTGGTGATCCGGCTGAGTTTAAAAAGTAATTACGTGCGAGTACATTACCCTGAAATATGTACGTTCATGTTTCAATGCAAGCAGTTGTATCGGAGAACGCGAATTTATCGAATGAGTTGTTATTTATTTAATAACCATTTTTATTGTGTACTTATATTTACGTAAGTTAACTTTATTTAAGGCTAAGGTATGATCGAGGCAATGCACATAAGACAAGATAAACGTTTGTTTGGCCTATAATTTAGTTTATAATGTACAATATAAGACACATGCCAAAACCCTAAATTTATAGGTAACACTTGCATCACTTTTTTGCATCAAAATCTGCATAAATATAACGGTTTATTCAAACAAAAGTATAACAAGTGCCAACTAGCCCTAATATACAGGGCACCCTATTTTGGCCCTTTTCCATCACAACATTCATACCTACTCCCCCGAATGTAAAGCAACAGAGGCGTACAGATAGGTAGGTGCAAACATTAAGAGACCGGAGACCATTTTGCAATTCAGATCAACGGCACACAGTGCGTTGTGTGTCTTGAATGTTTTGCATTCATGTGGTGAATTACTTTAGGCTGGGTTCATCAGGCCTATTCTACCTCCGAAACTCAATCGAACGTTGCAACAATTACTGCTTTATACGGGGTAGAGCGTTATTGGGCTAAAATACTATTACTTCTTAGGGCGTTATGGGACTAAAATACTATTACTTACTGATGATGGTTTCTACGGTACGACAAGATTACGGTTGTCGATAGTACTGAGACTACGAGAAAACAGCCAAAAAATGGTAGAATGTGTAATTAATATAAAAGGTGAAAAACAAAAATATTAAATTGAACATTAACAAAACGAGAAGATATTGCAAATAAAATATCTCGGCATTTGGTTACTGAATTATATTATTTAATTACATATATACCTACAAATATTATTTAATTAGTCTTTTATCATACCATACACTTGGTAGTGTATAGATAATATAAAAATCATAGATATGACTTGATAAGCATCTAAGACAAAAAGAGCGCAAGAACACAAAACTAGTCTACCTATAGATCATAATATACAAAACATCCTCGTCTACAGTACCGCGATTCAATCGAAACTTCCTAACTAAACCGGAATAGCAATTTCACTTTATTACTTATATCAATATTCAAATTGTTATCGGGTATCATCACGGAATAGCGAGTCACGCACATTGTCTACCTAATTTAATATTCCTATCCAAACTTGGATTGACGGTAAACATAGTAAAATATGGTAGGCGTATGTTTGCCGGGAGATACGGGCGTTCGTAATCAGAGCGGTACGCGATGCCATGCCCGGTTCAATACGAAAGATCGAACTTCGTGAGCAAACTTAAAACCGCGGGCCTGCTGAATCAATTGGACCTGCTGTTCGGCCATGTTTGCTGGCAGTATGAGATGAGCATATTTTGACAATAGGAGATGCGGAATTGCCAAAGGGATGTCGGTAAACGAAATATGGCTTTGTGATTGCAGATGCTCTTTTGCGGTTAAGCCTTTGTACGCGTACAAAGTAAGCTTTTCGATAAATTCTTAAATTCTTATTGTACACAGAAACAAACACACATGGTAGTTTACAAAGGTTATGTGCAAAGGCTAAGGTTTAAGGGCACAAGTTTTAGAATATTTTAATGGCAATCATATGAATACATACGTTTCTATGAGTATATGGGTATCGTATAAATGTATTATCAACGTATTTAACGAAGTCTAGTGATAATCTACTATATCACTAGACAATGATTTTATCAATCTAATTAAAAAAAACAGGTATTGTATTATAAATATTTTTTTATGTTACCTAACTCGTTAAATTTTTCGTAGATATTACGTAATATCAATTACTTATTCACAATTACATGTTTTATTTCATAATCTGTTTATTCATTATGAGAAAGAATAATTTAAGTAATTAAATGAAACAATAATATTACACAGGCAAGACTTGCACTCGGACTAAGTTTAAATATGGCTGTCTGGATCAAATGGAGGAAGTTAAGTCTGATTCACAGTAAATTTATGTATTAAATCAGTTGGATGTAGTCGGAACTTTGCTAGGTATTATGTGTAACCTTTCATGATAATATTTGTTTCTTACAAATACTAAATCTTTTCGTAGAATATAGACTTTGACAAGAAAACAATCACATTAAACAAACTAAAACTCGTGGACTTAAACGGCAAAAAAAAAATAACTAGACACTGTACATTCGTTAAGATTAAAACAAAAACAAAACAAATACTTTGTTATTTAGGAATTCTTGATTTATTAATTGAAAATAGTCAAGTCAAAACGTTTTTTTCTTATTGATCTTCCTATGAAAAATACGTTTTGACTTTTATGAAAATAATTTACAACAATAATATGTATGTTTTTACGACTGACATTTACATTAGTTACAGAATAGTATTTGAATAAGTGCTTTATACAAATTTTACTGTCTAAATCGAGGTTTATTGCTTTTCACTCGCTTCTTTCTATGTAGTATTGGATTGTGGAATCTTTTTTGAATTTTCTATTACCTATAATATTTATTTAAGTAAACTGTTGTAAATCTGTCATTTCCCAAAGATAAATAAATGCATAAAAAATACACAATTTACGCACGAAAACAAATAAACACTACATTTTTATTTTTCACTTGATAATTAAATTTTGAAGTTTAAATAACAAACCAGTGTGCTGAAAATGTCAACGTAAAATAATTCAATTTTCTCGTGAAGATAAACACATCTCAAAACTTAACCCGTAAACTTTCACCCCTGCGAAAGCATGGCCGTACTAATCCGAGAACAGGAGACCCGCCGCGCCGGAGCCGGCCCTGCGATGCAACTGTGATTACATACATCTCCTTACGTGAAAGTTGCCGAGTTGCGATTTTATCGGCATCCATCGCCCTACCAGCCTTCAAAGACTCCAATCGACTGAGTCCTACAATAGTCACTGGACATCAGCATTGTTTGAACTTCTCATTCACGAAGTTTGAAGCGATACACCATTATTGTGGAGGACCTTTCAATGAATGGCTAATGTTTGCGTCTAATCATTTAAGTCTCGTCCTTTGAGGATAACTGGCAGACGACAGGTACCTGAACTCCGCTGGTTTACCATTGTTCTGCTTGTGGCGTTCATTGGTTTATTGCTTTCATATTATGAGATGGAGTAATTGATCGGAAGGATTTGGGGTTGATAAATCTCATATTATTTAACGAGGAAATGGTAGACGGGAATTGATCAATGGATGAGTGATAATTAAAAGTTACTTTGCAATGCAATGGTGGGTTAGTGGGATTTTTATAAACTCATGAAAGTTATTGCAGTGATTTTCTATGTTAAACAATGTATGTAAAAAACAGTTTGACAAAAAATCTCTAATCATCACAAAGGCACGAAAATGCGCTCAGTAGATTTTGAGATTCTTCTTCTTTTAGTTGATGGCGTCCGTGTCGGGCTATATGGTCGTCAAAAATGATTTTGAGATATTGCGAATGTAAAAAAACAGAAGCAGCAGAAATTTTAATTTATAATTAGAGAAATTATTTACACACTCAGACTTAAAACAAGACACTAGATCATGCCGAGCCACTGTGCTCATAAATTTTTCCATACTTTTTAATCATTTTAACAGTATTTGAATAAGCTGCACCTAAGTAAATAAATATTGGAGTACATTACGTGAACAGCACTCTTATCACGAAACTTAATTAGAAGTAATATTGAAACTTAATACATTAACATGGCGGTTCCAAGCATCGCATTCAATTTATTACTTTTCTTGAAAGGTAAGTAATAAAAATTGATCCTTTATTTTTCCAACGCGTAGCCTATGGTATTGTTGTATTTCAGTTAACCACCGGCACATTAAAATGAGGTGTTTAATTCAAAGGGTTATCTTTGACATAACAGTTTTTGTCCGTTTGCAGATTACTTAAAATTAGTTTCTTCTCTAAATTTGTTGTATTTACGAGTACATTATAAAAGAAACAACTAAAATAGATAGTAGTTGATTATCGTGCTAAGATAAATATGACGGGAAAAGCATTGGATACAGACATAAATGAATATGAGGAAAGATATGGAGAAAGATATGGATGGACTGTATGAATGGTGACATGTTTGAGAACTGAGTAAATTCTGAGATGAAAGAAAGAGGAAAATGAACGCCAAATGCACATGCACATAATGTGAGACCAGGAGATAATGATGATATTAATGAATTGATCCAAACCCTTGAAGTAATATAGTCGGATAACAAATGATTTTCTCCAAAATAGCCAGTCATGAGCCATAAATATAACATGGCTACGTCAGCGCTTCCATACAATATGGATGCCTCAGCGTATTAGTACTCTCTGTAGATTAACAGCCCTGTTGAGGCCCGATTACTTATGTACAGGGGCCTTTACAACGGCAAGGATGATAGCGACTAACGCGATAAATATAACGGATTTACTTGTTTTTAAACCAGCGACGTACATACCTACAATCAGAGATTATAACATCTCAGTTATGGAACTGTGACACGGTAGGTCTTGAACGATAGAACCAGATTTTTTTGCCATGATTATTTGACAGCAGGCTTTTTATCTAATATTCTGAGCTACAGAAATATCTGTGTAGGTAAGTTTATTTACAGATTTTGGATAGAACTTCTGAAAGATGGTAAACATTATACAGTACTTTCAGTAATTTTGCGTTAGGTAGATAAAGCGTGCTATATCAATATAGGGTAATTTTCAGTCGCCTGTTATGAATCTACGAAAGACTACTGTTAAATACTGTTGGGAAATATCGAGAAACTCAATAACATCTCGTTTTATATGCATAATAACGGGATAGTTCTATGTACATAATCAGTTCTAGTATTAACCCGTCGATGGGCCGCGTCGTCCCGGCGTCGCCGCCGTGTAACAACAGCCACACGCTTAGCTGGAGAAACCTCCCCGAATATCGCGTTAATTATTAACGAAAATTGCAATACATATAACATAGCGCTTTAATATTAAACACTCGTAGTTTTCCTCTTTGGGCGCTGCTGGGTAATGGTGCCCTTGAATTATTTATAACAGTTTTATGTCCCGCCTTTGGACGAGTTTGTGCTAAAAGCGTGTTTTGCATTGTTATGGAACAATCGGACATTATTGTCATTCGAATCGAACACAAAAATAGATTTGGACAAAACTTTATTTTGAAAAAGTTACAAAAAGGGGTAGTTAACATTGTACTCGTAATAAGCTATTTAAATATCAAAACATACTTTAATATCATAATTATTGTTAGTTATCTAAGTGTAAAATGGAACAGCGAATTGCGAAATGCACTGGACCACTCACACGATATCATCGTATCCCAAACTAAGCAGAGCTTAATGGATAAAATAATTTCCTTAGGAATTTAAATAAATATAGCACTCAAATATTACAATTGTAATAATTATTTTTTTAAAGGAAGGGCTTATTACCTATTAGTCCGTAAATCTTACAAGGTCAGATTTAACGACTACTCGCTCTAAGTAAAAAAATAAAAAATATTAAAACACCTCTTCTACCACAAGCCACTAACGTTGTCCTTTAGGTACAGACGCCTGTACGTGTAAACATCATAGGAATTATCACCAAAAATATACAAGTTTTCTAAAAAAGCTATTTAACCCTCAATCTGTCGACCAATAAACCGTGTCCGTCAACCCACAACCTGCTTTTGTCGTACAAGCGACATTTATCGCCCTCCGGCAAATAATACTTTTCATCTCAGACGGGACGCGCCCTAAATAAAATTAAGTGTTATGTCACCTACATTTAAAGTCCATTTTAGCTTGTGCCAATCCTAGCGTTTGTTGATAAATAAATTGTAAGATCTAGCTGAGAAAACGGTCTTAGATAGGTAGCTTAGCTTGTTTATTAATTGTTTAGTAGGTTAGAGCTTTAGTTTGAATCAGGTTGAACTAAATTTCGCCATAAGGCGTTTTTGAACCCGCCTTTATGACGAAACAATATTTTGTGTTTCGGGTTAAATACCACATCATGGCGCTTGCACCTGTGTTTTTCTATTGGCGCTTATACGTATAAGTTTGAAAGTTTATTCGTGGAGTCAATTTTTTGTCTTATAAATTTATATTTGAAGAATCGACAAAACCAAAACACTTTTCTGCCCCAGCGCATATATTCCGTGTCCGTGTAATAACACAAAAGTACCCGTATAGGAGAAATCCGTATCCACGCAGATAATACATAAACCCTGTTAATTATCTGCATGCGCGGGTGGGGAAGTGGGAATGGGTGTGGGTGGGTTTGTCGAACAAATGCACCTGATTAGGCTTGCTTTGTAGGGGCTTTCGGCCCCAAACGCGGAGATCCAGCCTGCTGATTGATTAGATGACACTAATGGTTTACTCCAGTTCGTGGTCTTTGAATCTTTGGACATTAATGGTCTAAATAACAGACCGGAGGCTTTGCTCGCGTAATAATAGATATTGCCAAGGTAAAAAGTAGTTTTTGTCATTTACTGGGATGATAGTATGTCTGTTTATTCGCAATAGTCTTAAACTTGATAAACAGATTTTCAAGCGGTTTCTTGAAATAAGATTGTGTTTCAAAACAAAAATTCAGAGTTCAGAGTTCCTTGTATCCGAATAATGTGATTACATTTTTTCAGATATAACCTTAAATAAGAGATTAGAAATAACATCGCTTAATCAACAAGTTTGTGAGTTCGGTAAAAGTTATATCACCAAAGAGTGTTAATATGTGAATATACATTTTACGGACCCATTGATAATTATAAATTAGTCAATAAATAAATATTGCTGGACAATCTACACGATAACCGTCCCGCGTTAAGCTCTTAGATTGTGTTACAGGTACTAGACATCTGATACACTTAATATAATATAATACATATCGAGGTATTTTTACACGCATATAAAATACCCACTAAACTAGTTTTAAACACTAACTTTACTACTTAATCTTACAATATAAAAATATAATCCTTGTCACACAAAAGCAACTCAACGAAACCAAAAAAGCTGAACCAAATAGGTGAAGTTCAAAGGTAGTACCTACAACTGGGTCCTCACTTCACAGAACGACTCGAACGGCAGTTACAACTGACGTACACGGTCTCTATTTGTATCTATTAGTCTATTGGCATCGTAGGAACTATACAGGTGCCTCGGAATTACCCCTAATTCACTTTTAGCCGGGAACTCGGATTTCAGTGGACATCCTGAATGTTCGAACAGGCACGGCGTAAGGTGTTTGAGCGACCGTCTAGTTTCTATTGTTTTAGGGCTTAAACAAAAGAAGGGGCGCTTTGCTGGCTCAATATAGAAGCAAATATAGGTGTTAGGTTGGACATATTCTTGTAATCTTCTATCTTCTTGAATATGGAGACGCGGATGGATAGTCGCAGCGTAGTACGACCATCATAATGGATAAGCTACTGTTCACGATGGTCACGAATAAGTCCAGCTATGGACAGCTGCTGATAATTAGATATTAATTATGCTACACAATACAACATCCATCAGCCTGTAATAATCTAATGATACACATGGGCTTCCCAAAATTAGCGCCATTTTGTCCTATCTCCGATGTTATTAAATGTTTAGAAAATAACAATATATAAGCCTTATTAGTTTAGGGATTAATTCAAGAGCTTGCATAAAACCTGCTTTGGCCCGACCCAATAAACTTAAATTATTAATATATTGGTACAACAGTTTCACTACATTTCTTTCAGAATCAGCATTCAGTAAAAATCATCGTGCACCGAACTGAAAGACTACGCACTACACGGAATTGCAATTTTGCTCCTAACTCCTGACATGTCTATAAATTGAATACCATCGCTCAACGTCACACCTATTATTTCTCACTACAAATGCAATTTTCCCTCTTCTACGCGTGTATAACTAAAACACACACGTTAGAGCGTACTTTGATTGCAAATAGAGTAGGACGTATCCGTTTTTGATTGATACACGTGACATTCAATACAGACTGTCAAAACGTTATTTCAACCTCAAATCGGGATTGTAAGCAGTAGAACTGGTTTATATGTCCATTCTGCGACGGAGGAGGAACGTGAGCTTGCAGTAAAACTTCCTTTTAAAATGCTCCATGTTTGTCTTCGGTAGTGCTAACCTTTCGGCAATTTTCTGTAAAACTCTGCACTTCGTCGTTTGTGGATGCGTGCCCACGCACCTCATTCGAAGATATTTAAGATGGTGAAGACTCTGTTAAAGTGGTTTTATCGTCGAGATCTAATGGATCGGATCTTCAAATAAGTTTTTACTCCAATATCTAGGTAGACCACGTTTTAGTGTTGGTAGAGTGAACTAGATGAGACTATGAATAAGTACCTTTTTCATGTCACAATTTTAAAACGTTTAAATTTATTTGGTTAGTCATATCATTAGGTATTGGTTAGGTATAAAACATTCCAATGCAGAGCGAGCCATTTCCATCCATCGCATAGACCACTATTGTACAATGCCGGGCCTGTGCGTTTCAGTCGAAGAATATTTCCGAATGCAGCTAAATTCGGCCTATAAATTGTATTGATAAACGGCGGTATTAGGAGCAAACCTAAAATCGCCCATTACAGTTGGCTGGTTCCGCAGAGGCCCAATAAGATTTAATTTGCACACACGCTTGTTCTGTACGGAACATAGAAACCTTTGGCTTAGGATTAATTTGATAGCAAAAGGAAGTCAAAGGACTGACCAATTTGGCGTCGTATTTGTACTGTCTCCAACTAGTATCTTAGCTATCTTTACTCTCAAATTATTTTGATAAAGATTTAATTTAAGAAGCCATAATGACTAAGGAAAACGTAGACTTGTTCAAGAAGACTTCAAGTAACTCGTCGAAGTTTCTCGTCCGAGTCTAGTGTATTGAAGACCGTGTTTGAGATGGGCAAGTTGTTAAGAGGTAAAACTCACTCAAAATCTAGAGAATTGCCTGTAAAACCATTATTACGAAAATCTATCAAGCTCCAAGATTTTTTAATGAAGAAAAAAAATTAGAAATTACCTCCTGTATACAAAATGTGCAAATATAGACACTAAGTTATTACCCTCTGTGCTCAAGTCTACAGCCAAACTGCGTTACATCGCCGTGACAGACAGGTCTACACATCTATTGAGCCCTGTGCCATAAAACTTGCCTCTTATCCAAAATTCAGCTCGAGTTTTCATGCGGTTTTTGGGTTGAAGCCTGTCTGCTGAGCTTGAGCGTTGTTCCTTGTTCATTTTCAAACAAAGAATGCACATTTTTGGAGGGATTTCTAAATCTCCTCACCAAAATTTTGATAACTTTCTGAACGAATACACCAAGATTTTATAAGTTTTTTGGTGCAACTTGCAAAAAAATCATAATAGATAGCTGGTATGTGGGTCTTTGCAACGATACTCAATATATTTTAATAGCTTTTGTATCTGCGTTGCTTTTGTTAAGGGATTGTTTCACCATCTCCGAATAAAATTCGACAATGGTTAAAATATAAAGCTTGTTCAGACATTCACATGTGACATAACGAGATAGCTCTTCACTTATCTAACCGTTGATATTTAAAATTGACATAGCTAACCATTGCTTAGTTAACTCGGATTTTGAGAAATAAGCTCTAAGTCGCATCCATCAAATCCTTAATTAAAGAATGGGTGACAACTTGGATGGAATATCTCAACAAAAGTGTTATGAAACTCATGCTACGAAAAGTATCGTATACTACAAATAGAAAAGATCAGAAAACTGACATGTTTGATAGATAGATATGGAAGCCGAGGCTTTTTGCAAAATCGACACCATGATATCCGACTCGGCACCTTACGTTACCTAGTCCGGAGTTGTTTAGACAAGCAATTCGAACATTTGATTCTTTATTTGTCTAGTTCTAACTAGTTTTGGCAATTTTCCGAAAAACTTCAATTTACGTTTCCAACAGTTTTCCAATATGCTTGTTACCCTCTGATTTTATGGTAACTTTAATTGGAAAGCGTTGGTTAAATTTATGTTGTTCTCGCACCTATCTACGTTTTACGTCGCAGCAACGCCTCGTTAAGTTGATTTCCTTGGATATAATATAACATGCGAGCCTATTTCGACCTTCAACAAGCTTGTAATAGAATGAAACATATTTTAACAACAGATATAGTAATAGAGTGACAGATATGATGTTAGAAAAATATGAAGGATGGGTTGCCTAAAAAGTCATAGACCAAATATCATCAACACCCTAATAACGTTCCCACTGCTGGGACGTAGGGATTTCTCTTCTTCTCATGATGTGAGAGATAAACCAAATATAATTAAAAAAAAATAGATTAAAAATGTTTCCTACATCAAATAATAGAAAAAAATATATATACTTAGCTCTTATAGCGCTTTTATATTTCGAACAATAGTGTTGTTTGAAAAATATTCGGTCGGGGTAGGCCACACATTTCCATTCGCAATTATATAGTACTCATATTTCTAATATACTAAATTTATTATAAAATATGTTTTTATAATAAGTTCTAATATCAGCCGGATCTTAGACTACTTATATCTATTACTTTGAACTGTAAACCCATCAGAAACCAGTCGACAAATATTCCTAACGTATCAAATCTCCATAGCATGTGTAACTCTTAGCATAGCATAGTACATTTCTGGTTTCTAGTTCCTAAGTTATCAGTAAGTCCCTCTTGCATCTCAAGAGCCGAGTTTAACTCAGTACCGAGTTACCAATAGCAATGCAGTTCAATTAATACAATTGCTTTGGCTCGGATATGTCCTAATTAACGGCGGATACCATCCATCGGCTCAGGTATTCCTTCATATGTCAAATTGGTTAGTTGCCTCGCTTGAAGATTATGTGGCTATTTTAAGATGTGCTATTAGTTTTTATTAGAGGCTCTCAGTTGATTGTAGATTAGCTATGAGATTGTGAGAAGATTTCAGGTGGAGGGAAATGTTTGTGTTAGGCTGAGGTGGGATGGATTTAGGATATTTTGGAAACCTTCATATACAATTATAAAATATGTCCAAGTATTCAATCAGTTCAATTGATATTAAAACAAAGTACCAATGTATTCAATTGGCGAAAACGAAAGAAGTGAAAAAAATTTAAGGTACTTAATGTCCAGCTTTCTTATACGTTTTGCAAAAAGAAGCAGTTACAAAAACATACAGTGTAAAATCACTCTTTTAAGGGTGCAGTACCCTTAGAGTAAAACGTCATTTATTATGTATTTTTAGAATAAATGATGTTATAACAGCCACAAAATACGCCATCCAACAAATTTTTGAACTATAGCTCTTACGGTTCTCGAAATACAGCCTGTTGACAGACAGACGGACGGAAAGACAGGCGACGAAGTCTCAATAATAGGGTCCCGTTATAGCCTTTGGATACGGAACAAAACAGTGAACTGAATGCTACTACTAATGGTACATATATTTAAAAGACTAGCGGCCAGCCTCGGCTTCACACGGGTAAAAAAAAATCCCGGCAATTATTCGAATTTTTCTCGCCTTTTGAACCTTTCCTAGACCTCCACGAACATTTCAAGACTAAGATAAGATAAATCCGTTCAGCCGTTCACGAGTTGTAGTGAGACTAACGAACAGCAATTCATTTTATATTTATAGAAGATAGAAGATGACGAATTGTTTCACAAAAGACGAGACTTAACTTAAATACTGCATATCCCTCGAAACTAAAATTTAAAGTCCGCGTACCTATGAAAATACCTGTGGATTGACACGAACATTGCTTCGCAAACCAATCAATCAACTGAATGGTACAGTCCGCGACATATTGGTATGATCGTCTACAGGATTAAAAATAATCAGAAATACATAAAAGCTATTCTATTTACCCGCTTCGAATCAACTTAATTGTTTTTATTCATATGAGCTGTCAGGGTGTTCAAAATGATCTAATCAATATTATGTATGCAAACTGAAAACAAATTAATTTGAGATATTTGTTTACTAATATATTTTTGCACCTCACTGTTCTGATGTTAAAGATATTTTGAATACCTTGTGCCCATTCAATATTCGAAATGCGTAAATTAAATATATTTTATGTATTTTGATTATTTTGATTACTCGAAACGCGCACATCGATATAACTTCGACTGTACCTACGTGGTTACCGAAATACTAATAACTAACTAACCGCGTACCTCTGCCGTACCTGTATTCTGTGCCGCACTCGAGCGATCCGTTTATCTAACCTCCAAATACCAATCAATCCGACAACTTAAGTTTGATATTTGGTACTATGGATAACGTTATTGAATTATACGTTAATAACGGTTACTGCAAATACCTTAACTGAGAGACTAATCATATACCACTTAGACAAGGTGTCTCAAAAATGGTATATGAAGCGGAAGGTGTTCGAAATGTGAGTTCTTCTGTTCTAGGTTGTTTTGTTTTCGAAGCCCATTTTAAAAAAATTTAAATTTTATTTTTACGTATGTCATCATCATCATCATCAGCCCTTGTCCCCCACTATGTGGGGTCGGCACAACATGTATTTTTCTTCCATTTCCCTCTATCACCCGTCATCTCAGCACTCACTCCTTTCTTACACATATCTTCTTTCACACAGTCCTTCCATCTTTTCTTTGGCCTCCCTCTTCCCACATATCCATCCACTTTCATATCTAACGCTCTTCTCGTAACATTACTTTCGTTCCTTCTCATAACATGCCCAAACCACGCTAACCTATTACCTCTCAACTTATCCGTAACTGGTGCCACTTTCAAACTTCCTCTTATATACTCGTTCCTTATTTTATCCATCCGGGTCACTCCACACATTTTTTCGCATGTAAGTAAAATTATTATTTTTGTGGGAGATATTATTTTAAAACCTATCTCATAAGAATAATCACTTAAAACTGACAGTGACTGACCGACGGACGGATATTGCTCTATATTAAACCCATTGACTAGACCACTCTGAGATTGTAAAACAGGCCCTAAGGGTGACGTGTAACCCAAGTTTATCAATATAATTCAACCAGAAATATATTTTGATACCATCATAATGGAACAAAGCGACATATAGCATGCTAATATTCTAAACGGCAGTAAATAATCTCTGTTATGCCGTTAAATGTTAGCGCATAATTCATATGCCGTACGTACATAGAGAATAAACAATTAATCTGTCTGTATATTTAGAAGGTCCTAAAACAGGCCGATGCGTTCTAATCATGCACGTGTTCATGAATTTAGATTTAGCTGGACTTAGGGTTGCTATTTTGCAATTTTTAATCGGAATTAGCATGTTATTTAAAAGTTCCCGGATAAAAATAATGGTATCTTGCGAAAGTGCTTCTGTGATGTGTAAATATAGAACCTTATCACATCGCATCCTGATGTATTTATTAATAATTATTAATGGCCAAAAACAAAAAAAAATAATTGCTTCATAAATATTTCACTGAAATGTGCTGAAATCTCGAGAGGGTTTTCAAAATTGGATTGGAATTCACAATTTAAAATCAGAATGTTTTCTATTTGATTTGAGTTTGATGATGAAAATGTCTGGGTACTGAGAGATGTCATTGAGGGAGGCCTATATTCAGCAGTGGATGTCCTACGACTGAAATGATGATGATTAAGATGATAAAAATTTGATCATGAGAACACATTAGCCACGTCTGTCCGATTATAAGTTTGTGAAAATCACAAAAACTGAACATATTTATGAAGCAATAATTTATAGAGCGCTTCAAGAGAATCATTTGTATGTATAATTTCTACCCATACGAAGTCGAGGCGAGTAGCTAGGTAATAAATTATTTCCAAATCGGGTAACCCTATTCGACTATCTATTCGTCCGTAGTGCTTGTCCGTGACAAAATGGATGAACGGGTAATAATTAATTCATAGGCTTTGTTTTTTCTTGGTACATTGTTAGGTGCGATAATATTAAATAATGCAAAGTTGCTGTAAGTAGAGCACTGTATTTCACAACTGTTAAGCTTATTTATTTCTATGAATGGTAGGATTATGGCAACACAGTCATCATTTTCGTAATTTGAAATTTAAATTCAATATTCGAAATGCAAATCCTTGAGAGTCCTAAGCACTGAATGCATAAATAAATATTTATGTTCAGCCTACATGACCACATCTACCCTCAAAATACGAGTTATAGTTTTACTGTGTTTTAGGCTTATGTAAAAATTTATAATAATATAATTTTAGTTTTGAACAGACTTCTTTGCGGATTATGTACAAAATTTATTAAAATAATTATAGTACCTTAAAATTAAACAGAGATATTTTATTTTGAACTTTTTTTCCGTTAGCCTTGTTAACAAGCTTCATCATCATCATTTCAGCCTTAAAAAGTCCACTGATAGCCCCCCAAACATTTTTATTTTTGAATAAAACATTCAAATACTACAAGACAAGGGAGTCCGTACCCGTTTTTGCTTAATTTTTAACAATTTTTTTTTATAACATTAACATTGTGATGTCACTAATTAAAAAACATACGAGAAGACAATTGATTAGTATAAAAGAATAAGACTTTAACCCGTAACTTTTTTTATTTTATCTACAATAAAATATTCATAATAATATTTAAAAAAACCTCCAGTAACTTCGGTCGGTTGGACCTAGAACCACCGCTAGCCCGCTACGTTCACCCATTCATCTTGTTGGTGGACGTCCTTCTGCGCTTGCAGATTCATGATCTCCATTCGAGAACTTTCAATTCCCAATCCTAGAATCTGACCTCAGAAATTAGCTTACGACGTCGCACGAATCCAGTAAAGGTCAGAGGCAACCTAGCAACCTAAAGCTATTAGACCTTTCCGGGCCGCTTCCTCCTCAGCTGAGCAGGTCAACTCGATTTCAGGAGGGCGCAGCGGGCCGGATGTGGCGCCTTCGCAGCCACGTCCAATTTCACTATCACCTTTTCGTAATTTCAAATGTCATGTGAAATCGTGTAGATGCAGCTGAGATTTTAACGGAACTAGAGCCATAAATAGGCATTAACTAAGTACAGTAAGTACCTTAAACAAAAAACAAATAATTAAATAGCCTTTATTCAGATCTTAATCTAGAGCTTAAATTTAAATAAACTTATTCTAGTATTTGATTATTACAAATTCCTTGAAGATATATTTGCCTGTTCGGTTAAGTACCTTAAGGATTGAATATTAAAGTGATTATTAGGGCACAAGAAATAATAAAATTAAAACCAACACTACTCTATGCTTTGAAATAAACCAACATACATACATTTGTCACCGGAAAATAAAACGAATTGTAAATTGATCAATTTCCTAGTTAATTGACAAACTCACGGGAAATCATCAACGGGCAGTTGGAATGTATTAATAAGCGTTTAAATTTTAGGTAATTGATCAATTAACGACATCTCCCTCAGTAAATAAAATCAGTAGACGCTGATTAGTATATAAAACGAAGATGTAGGCTAGATTACGTTTTTCCTAAATGTTTTGAATTATTTGTTATATCCTCAAGCTCGCAGAGTGCCGATCGGTTCACATGAGTAGGTAATATATCTATTTATATTTCATCATTCACGTTACTTTTTTGTTATTATAAGATTTATTTTATGATAATAATAGAATAAATATATTTTCAATTAATATCCAACGAGAAAGACTCCCAATCTTCGGCCATATGTTTACAGTATAGTTCAGAATTAGTGCGTTTTTCCAGAAAAACTTGCATTTAAAAGAAACTCCTTACACAATAGCTGTTTTACTAACAAGTACACACGAACAATGACAGTTTACATGCTAACACTACACTTTAAGCGTTAACATACACTTTGAAATTAACAAACAAATTGGAAACAATTACGCGAAACGAACAGTGAAATAGTTTTCTAAATAACTCCGAGGACAATGGAAGAATTTGTTTTCGAATAAAGTTTTAACGCGCATGTTCAATCTCATGTGTTTGTTTGTAAGCGGACTTCGATGAAGTCGGAACTAAATATTTTGTATCAATAACAAAGTTAACAAGACTCGCCGAAGTTTTTCATACAATATTCAATACTTTGGTTGAAATTTATAAGGTAGCAATAATAAGATTCATGCATAAAGTCTACTATTTTAGTAGACTTTATTCACCAAGGTGTTTACACTATTTGAATAATAAATTAAAAATACAATTAATAATTTCTCTTATAGAATTTTCACATCGTCTTATCCTTGGTCAGAGTAATAAACGTATAGATAAATTATTTTATGACTAAAACCCGTGACATAATCTTAATACACTATAATACTTTAATCATTTTAAACACGCTGATGAAACCAAATCACCACCCAAGTTGGTCCTAAAATTTAATAATAATTATCGGTCCAGCCACGGTCGGTTATCGGGCTTAACAGCGAAATGAGCTTTCAACAAAAACGATTTTCCAATTTATGGAAAATCGTTTATATTATAAAATTGGTCCACTATTTCAATTGAGAAATTCAATCATAATATTAATAAACAATATTTTTCATACTACTAAACTAGGTTTAAATTTTATTTTTCATAAATACTACAATCTTTTCAATCAGTTTATTTACAATCATCATCACCCTATTAACGTTCCCACTGCTGGGACACAGGGACTTCTCTCTTGACGAGAGAGATTATGCCTTAATTCACCACGCTGGCCAAGTGTGGGTTGGTTAATGTCACATGTCCTTCAAACCCTTTCAAAGTTATCTGAACATGCCGGTTTCCTCACGATGTTTGCCTTCACCGTTAAAGCTCGTCTTTAAAGCGCACATAAATTTCTCAAGAAGAAAAGTCTTGAGGTGCGTGGCGGGGTTTGAACCCACGACCTTCGGAATGAAATTCGAGTGTCCTCCCACTTAGCCAACACGGCTTTTTTTACAATTAGATTACAAAATTCTGCCTTATTCAAAAACGGTTCTGCCTCTGGACTTTAAAAAAAATATATAATCTTAACATGTTATGTTAATCTTAATATCAAATTTTAATCTTAAACCTTGATGAACGATTATTTATTGTTATATTATAAATGAATTTTAAAAAAATATTTTCATTGCACTCATAATAAAAAAAACGTAATAAACAGACCGCAATTAGTCACCTAGTCTTAAGACTAGGTGACTAATTGCGGTCTTATCGCTGTAGAGTGATCTCTACCTATGTACGTTTTCTGTCATAAAGTCAAATTTTATATTACCTACCGTACCACCGACTAGATCTGAAAATTATCCAATTGTACGCCGGTTGATTCACCTGATAAATAAACTTTTCAAGTCGTTAAACGATAGATATTGAAGGACGGATGGAATAGCTCTCTTTCGAAGTGCACCAATTAAAAGACCAGGGTTATCACATTGGTTAACCCTTTATAAACATTGGTAATATTTTTTTATCAGAAATATATATATTTACGTAAAGTTGCTATTTGGTTTCAATGTAATGTATTTTTTGAGTGAATTAAGGCCTAATCTCTCTCGTCATGAGAGTTCCCAGCAGTGGGAACGTAAATAGGGTGATGATGACGATGATGATTTATTGAACGTTTTAATTGTCTTAATATCAATTGTCTCAAGAGCTGTGAGCTTTGGCATTTTATGTTTATAAAGAATCGGTATGCGAAAATAACTCTGAAACAGGACTTTAACATCGAAGTATTATTAATGTGAACAAAACGCTTGGTAATACGAGCCTACAAAATGGTTATTAAAACAATGATTGTTAATTGTTAGGGCAATATATTTAAAATGTTTTTTCCCAAATTGTCCACCGCAGTCTGTTATCGCGGATTAATAGCAGACGCTAAGTAGTTTAGTGTACGCAAATAAATAAATACAAATACAAAAATGTGTATTCCCAAAAGAAGTTTACAATGTAGGTGCTATATATTTTACGTTTTTTATACATTTCTTACGTAAATTGTATGTCCTAGCTGATTACGGCTGTTTAGCGACTTCGTACGCGTGGAGTTTGTTATTTCGTTAACTAATACCCCATGTAAATAAATATGTACTTTAAAGGTAGGTACATTATTAGTGCAACTCCAAATCATCAAGTCAACAAAAAACATAGGAATTTCATACAAACTTTCAACCCCCGTTTTACTACCTTAGTTTGTTACCTTATTTCTCAAAGGATGTTCAAATCCTATTTTTTATTAATAAAAATTATCTCACTTTTCTAAAAACCATTTTTAAAATTAATTACATGGCAGTCCTATTTGCGGGAAATACCCTAATTAGTACCTAACTGCGAAATTTCATGTTTCTTACTCCAAAGGACTTTTATATAACCCCCTTTTACCCTCTTGGGGGTGCAATTTCGTAAAATCCGTTCTCGTCTCAACTCTATAAATACCATACCTGCCTAATTTCAAGTTACAACTACTAAGTTCTACCTAAAAAGGTATTACAGTTTTTGAAATTGACATTAAGTGGTAAAAAGTTTTTTCTCTTTGATGTTTTTTCATAATGTAAAACAGTTTGTGCTAAGTGGCAGCCCTGTCCGAAACACGCTTCTGCTCGCCAGTCTTTTTTGCATCGTCAATGGCTCGCTTAGCAAAAACTTTATACTTATTTCATATTATTTTCATTTCATTTAATATTTCTATTTGATCGCTGCAACAGTGTACTTTACTTTGAAAATGTAAAGTGTAGGTTTGTTTTTTTATGTTGGATAAGCCTTCATTTGACCCCAATCTCGCCTGATGTAAATTGACGATGTAGTCTAAGATGGAGCATGAAGACCTAGAAGGTGGCTTCTCCGGACCACATTAGGAAACACGAAAAAATCGCTTCACGCACTGGCCCAGCCCGGAGGGTGGTGACAAGCCGCGGCCGAAGCCTACCACCGGAGACTGTTTTTAGCACCACCCGGAGGCCACGTGTAAGGACTCAGAGGGTTACCACCTACGAGCGTGATCAGACAAAACCTCCATACATAAGCGTTAAATTAATATTAGTTAACTGAATATTGATGTGAAATTCATACAACTTTTGCCGAGTACACATCTGATTTGGTGCCATTCTACATATTCGTGGATTTGTGTGGCCGGGAACATCGTTGCAACGAGAGTAATCGGTCGATGACGATACGTATCTACAATTGCGTCACTTCAGAGTCTTGCAGCGTGCAAATGGCACAAATCTTTATCCGCTAATGTAGACAAGGACATCGCGTATACCCGTTCAAGATGACTTTTGACACAAATCTTCGCCCGCAGGTGTAGCCGCGCCATTAGATACATATTATTTTGTTGCAGGTACGCCATTAGTTACAAAATTTCTGAATATACTATTAGACGTAATAATTGAAAACAATTTTATATTGAAAACACAACAACCAATGGATATTTAAAAAAACAATACTTATATTAATTTTGAAATTACCCCTTTCGTCTAATTTTTAATTTGAGCTGATAATTAATGCTGAGCAATTCTCAAGTCAATATAGACTAATTTTAACCGACATCAAATAATAAGGATGTTTTCAACAAAACTTGTTTATTTAATTTTTTTTACAATAGAAGATAAAGTTTAAAATGTACTGTCAGGCAAAGAAGTCAAGTCTTCAAGTCGGGGAATAATCCATAAAACAACCAACGCCGCGAACCGTCGCTAGCACTCATACAAAAATTATACTAAAATTCGGTTTTTATACCAAGTTACCTAGTTGTGTGCTCGAAAGGGGATCAATTTAACTTGTTCTATCATTCGGAACATGTAGTATTATGATTAAACAATAATTCTACAAAGACGGGTGATTGGGATCGCTGGTCGCCCCGCACCCCGCACGCCCGCATTCTACCCCTAATTTATATTAGGGGAGGTGGTGCGAATGCATTCACACTACTTTTAACAAGATTTTAGTATTAAACGTTCCTTTTAAATAATAGCGACAATGTTTATTGATATTATGAAGGTGAATGGAAGAACTACTGGTACGATTATAAAAAAAATGTAGCTACAGATACCATTTTTATTGAGGAATTACGATTAGTTTGAAGGGCATTGGACAGGTGACATTCACCAACCCGCACTTGGCCAGCGTGGTGAATTAAGGCCTAATCTCTGTCGTCAAGAGGTAAGTCCCTGTGTCCCAGCAGTGGGAACGTTAATAGGGTGGTGATGATGATGAATACTCACCTATACTTATTACTATATGTTTATTATAAAACGTTTTTCTAATTAAAAAAGTTTTACAAGAAAAAACACATATCTCTTTATTTATCAATTTAAGTCGAACTGAATCACCTCAATTTTAAGGCAGTGTAAAAAATATGTGCATTCCCGCTAACTTTACACAATTTGCCTCTAAGAATGCACTACTCTTCGTAACCTGCAACTATCATACACAATGTCCTGTAACCACAAAATATTAAGCACCAGGCACCGTCCAGCCTATTACAAATTTAGGGCTATTACAGGACGAGCATGCACAAATAACATTAATATAAAGTAGAATCGAACCCGCTATCGATTAGACGCTGCCGTTCACAACAATTAATGACCTGCATGTCCCGGCGAAGCTATGGCAAAACAAATACCCAGATACGGGGTGTGCCTTTCCTACTTCCACCCTCAAATGCAAACGGCGATATTCGCCAAATGCAATCAATACTAAAACGCATAGGTGCTTTTTGCTCTTCTCAATTATGTTTTTTCCGACATACATTTCATGCACGTGCCTAAAAACGCTAATAGAGCATTCGTCTACTTACATTCTGCCTAATTATTTAACTATTGTCCGATAGGCAGCATCATAATCCTACTTTGAAACATGAATAAGACACGAAGAGTAACCATATGTGATGTAAAACTTCCATTGGCAAATAAAATCAAACTGAATCGAGAACTGTATTAATAAACAAATACCTTCATGTTTGTAAATAGAGAACGTAGATTGTTAATTGAGGGCAAACTGCCAATATTGTGTAGACGAAAAATCTTTCTAAAAGTCGTTATTAAAAATGCAACATGGCTATCGAAAAATTTTAACCTAAAAATGCACCACAAAACGAAAGCACAAGAAAACCCGCCGCACCAATAAAGGCTGCGCGATCAAAAGTGTATGCAAGTTTGATGGAATTAAAATGTAAAATAAGAGAAACAGGATGTATATGGAAGGGTGCAGGCAGTGGGGATGTGTGAGTCCGTGCCCGCATCACCCCCGAGCGGGGTGCTTAGCTTAGACAATTTTAGTATAACGTGTCGCGAAATAATGCATAGGAGTCATATCGTATGCATAGCCTGTCGCAGCATGGGTTGTTTATGTGCCCAGCCCTTCAGTCTTTTTGTAAGTGTCTTTTAAAATTCAGAAAGTCATTTCGTTTCGGACTCTATAAGTTTTGCGATTCTTGTGTTCCCGCCGTTATTACGCAAATTTGGGTCACTTAACCTTAAAAATACAACGTTCGTCTCAGAGACACTTTATAAATGAATATATTTCGCTTTTGAGACCAATTTTCTTCAAAAAATTTAATTTTCAAGAAAGCTTTTCTTCAAATCAATCATTACTTAAATTTATTTATTTTTTACTTTCTGAAGTCAAAATATTCTAGTTAGCTTGTTTGTAAAATTTTGTACTAATTATGAAAGACAAAATTGAAGTTTACAAATATAAATTTAAATTTAAAAAATATACATTATAATATTGTACCCCAGGGGGTTCGGTGGTTTTATTTCACCACCGAACCTCCTACAGGGGGTACAATATTAACTATGATTGTTTAAATAACTGATATAAAACTGGTAGTTAGATCAAATTACCCATGATTTTTAATGTTCTATAGATTTTATACAACAAATAATATTTAACTTCCCGGTATGAGCTGAACACACAACTTAATCCCGCTAATCCAAACAAGGGCGACACATTATCCCTTAGTTTTTAGTCCGGAAATATTTATATATTTATTATTTTATCCCTTGCCAGAGATTTACTACATAAAAAAAACATCAAAATAAATGCAACAATATCAGCTGATGAAAAACTCAAAACATTTTTAATCACTTCGACTATTCATCTCATACACGGCGCGGCTTGCATTTCACGTGACCAGAATGCAAAATCTAGGTATATAAAAAACACAAATATTTGCATCATGACAATAGCCAATCAGCGAGGAAGATATCTGAATATCGACTGATCAATGTCCAGATATGGACCGGAATCGTCAATGCAGTTCGTGGTGCGTCCCAGACAATCTACTTATATCCGGCTATCGTGAACACGTCGTCATTGAAGGGTTATGAAACAATAGTTCGTAATATGGACTAACTGAATTATCATAAATATGAAATCTAGCACTGGTGAATCCGTGGAATAATAACTCGCCTCAAGCATAGTGCTGAACTCACTGAAACAATTTTACGTCAATTGTAACGTATGGCTTGTTAATGCCGCTGACTTATTTATCTGTGTATTTTTTTATGCCATTAGACAGAGATAAATGCATTTTTCGAAATCGATGTAACCGATTTTGTTGACCAACGAACTTAAAATTCTCTTGACATTTAATACATACTTTCGTATTTTCTTAAAGTTTAAGAAAAAAAAGTTTGTCCTAACTTGAATAATAGAAATCTCCATTTGTTCTGTCGACAATTATTTTAAGCTATCTTTAAAGACGCATTTTCACACAACGTCGTTTAGAGGTTATCCCATAAAATTACGGTATTGCTACACCATAATATAGGATCATACCTATGAGATACATATTACACAATGGGTGGCCTTATCACTAATAGCGATCTCTTCCAGGCTACCTTTGGATGGATCTGAAATATACCGCGTTAATAAATATTTTACCTAGTTAGATTTGGAACTGAATACGATTATATAAATCAAACAGTTCCCGATATTAGCGCGTTTAAATCTAAGCGTTCGCGAAGTAAATATGAAAAAGGGACAAAGACATATAATTAATAAATATTATAATCGCTGTAATTTCTTCTGATTTCTATTTATACCTACGAGTGCATCTTTTCCTTAAGTTAAATACTCCATGGTTGTCAAAGTCAATACGTTTGTATCTTTTTACGCACAGGGCATACGTGGACAGGTCAACTTAAAACTAATTTAATTAAAAACTAAGAATAATCAAGGAAAAAACATTGACTTCAATTTTTTACACTGAGTTGAGAAGCGAATAGAGCTACCCAGCTTTAATCTCCTATGTTGTTATTATAATAATATATTTGTGTACAACATAGTTACCACGTATACATTTAACATTTACAAACAAATGCTAGTCAAACGTGCACATAACTGAAAAAAAATTCACAATTGTGTATTGTAATTGACATTTTGATTTCTAGGTATTATCGCATTAAGACTTACTAAAATGTTATTATCAGTTTAAAATATAAATTGTATTTAAAATAATGCTTTTTGTTTTGTTAGCAGTAAAACTATTTTCTTTTATCTAAAATAGTGTAAAGCCTAAATGAAAGGAATAGACAATGGTCTATGCTATGCAACGTCCGTGCGACCGGAAATAACGCGCTGTCAATCCGTAAAGTAGAGAAAACGTTTAGCTTCTACGTCACTTCCGTTCTATTGCGGTTAGCACGATTTTAGACCGATTGGAGATTGGAGGCTTCACGTACATGCAATCATGGTTATTTACAATAAAGTACTTTGATAAAAAATGTTATTTATTTTTATTTTTACGGCTTTACTAAGATTAGAACATTTTAAATAACAATATCAAACCACTACCCTTTTGTTCATTTTATCGAACTTCTACTAATAACACTATGAATAAATCTGTGTGCTGTCAAATTATGAAAACACTAAATAATTTGTCAAAAGATCAAATCAAATCAAATCATTTATTTGCAGAATACATTGTTATAAACATGTCCAGATCTTATAAACTAGTGGTGTCAATTGTATTCAACCCGCAAGCAGGTGTGCAAATATTATAAATGTCAAAAATGGTAAATAAAATGCAAACAAAAAAATTATAATTAAACAATAAAATCAAAATCATACAAACATGTCAATAAAAAATAAAAATAAAAATCATATAAAAATAATATTCCTTAACCTCATTGACATTGTTTGATTTCGTTTTACTTAGCTTGCGAAAGTTCGCGCCCTGTTGTTCGGCCAATTTTATAATAATAATAATAATATTTTATAAGACCTTAAGATTAATAAAGATTTATTATTATTATTAATTTTCTAAAACTATCGTCCCAGCTTCTTTTGATTCTGAGTTTCCCAGACGTGTATTTATCTATACTTATCTCTCTCTCTCGCTCTCTCTTCAGCCGTACAATGTCTCCAACTGGACCTCTACCTGTGCCTGTATCCTCTCCTCTCAACACCCCAATATAATGTTGTCTAAATAGACTTAGCTCGCACAATTGAGCAATTCCAGTCCGCTCAGAATATAACCAGCAAATCGAAAACTAACGAAACACGCATCTCGATCGACAGATGAAAATTATCCGAGCATTGAGCATACCAGTCGAAACCGCCGAAATTTCCAGCATCAAATTCTTAACTAGCCTGGAGGCTGGCGCTCAAATCTCGAAAATCTCCACGATATCGCACGAGTTTCAGAATGTATGGTATTTAGGAGCGAACATTGGCTGGAACGTTTTTACTGGCAGTAGCGCGCCTCGATAGCAGTCTGCGCTTTCTGACTGTGCATTTATGTTTACATTATTACTGTCTCTTGATTATCACGTATTTGGGGTTTGGGCAATCCACATTTAGATAGCGTCGATAATCTGTGCTCGTCTTTAAGTCTTGGTAGATGCGTGGAGTTGGCATTCTGAGCTTCTGAGCTTCTGAGCAATCCATGCTAATAATATAAATGCAATAGTAACACTGTATGTTCCTCTTTTACCGATTGAAATGAAATTTGGTGCACAGTTCTCTAGAACCTGTGAAGGACATAGGCTACTTTTTATCGCGGGTAAATGTTATCCCTCGGGAACACCGCAACTAACTACTGTAAAATAAATCGAGCTATTTGCATCATGAAACTTGTATTGCCTTTTTTGCACCCTGACTCATTAAAAGACATAGACTAGATTAAGGTGAAATTATGATGTTTATCGTAATATATTGTATATTTTATAAAATATATATTATATTTTTCTTAACATTTTTAATTTGATAATGACTATAACATCATATAAATTATAAATAATTGGATCAATGAGTAACAGATCTAAACATACATTTTTTCTACTTATAGGAATATAAATATCTATGCCATTTAAATATAATCCTTGTTTTTGTTGCAGGTAAGTGGATTGTTGTATGGGCTATTAAATCAAAAGACAAGACGAGACATCAAACAATGGAGTTGACAGACACACCTCAAGGTATGTGGAACATTATATGTTATTGATCCTACAGCTGATACCGGGAATCATCATCATTCCAACCGTAGCCGCCTTCAAGATTTCCAGTTATTACAAATTTCATAAAATAACTTCTGTTAAGTCCTTTCATCGCATTTATTCAATTATTATTTCATTATCTACTTATCGATATACGGGCAGTCCTAATTACAGACGATTAAACAAATAAAAATTTTCTGTTGGCCTACTTTATAAAAAAATATATTACCATCTACTACTATTACCACTAAGAAAACTTATAAACATTATCATCTATCCATGGAACGCCCACTAGGAAACCTCACATAAATAGGTCTTATAACACTTTAGTACTAATTCCGTTAGTCCGACTAGCATTTAGACATTTCACGAAGCCACAGAAACCTGGAAATGACAAATTATGGGGTGGAATAATAAGTTATAACATAGAATTTCTAACAGGTTGAGTTGGCAATCGCAGTCCTCGTGAATACTAATATTGTGACTCGGAAATTAATGGTTATTACCCCATCGCTAATGTTTAACTTTATATAAGATTAAGTTGTTCAGGTCACAGTAGGTATAAGGAGCAAGAAGTTTCTAACCTACTTGCTTTTTTTTAGATAGAGTATCAATTCAAGTAGAATTGTTAGATTTATTTGTATTGTTTTCAGTCGTACAAAACCGGGGCTGACAGCTTGTTTTAATATCATTGAGGTTTGTTAGAATGTCATCGTAGCCGTCAACAAGATAATAATATGTACTTAAATTTTCCTAGTTAGTAACAACCATTTTTATTCATTTCAAGAAACACGTAGCAAAGCCTTATTCACAGCGTTACAAAGTAGAAATTATGGGTCTTACCTACATTTTCTTTTCCTTTGCAAAAATACTTGAGCATAATCTAGAATGAAAGAACTTAAAAAATCTACTAATGGCGGGCGATAATTAAGAACTCCTTTTAGCGCGCGAACAAAAAGAATACCTTTCAAATTCCAAATTAAGAACTCTCGCCGCCATTTTGATTTTACCGTTTCCGTAGCACAAACGAACGCTTATACTTAAAAGCATAAAAGTGCGAGTACGTACCTATTAACACATTACCCGCGCAAACGGCGATGACAAACAAGGCAACAAAACCGAGGGTTTGCACAATTTAACTGAACTCTGATAGGTGGCTCAAAGTTCGCCTTGGAAGTTGCCCGACAGCATGCGCCCGAAACGCTCATAAAAAGAACCGTAAGCCGAAATAATTCTCCTGTCCAGTTTACTTCTTTTACATTTTTATTTACACATCCTTCGAAATGGCAACATAGACATTAGTGGACATTCGCAAAGCGTCTTGAGGGTGCTAGAGGCGGAAACTGATAGAGCATGCCCCACCTTTGACGCGCCTCTTCTCACACCATACAAGTGTGGTCGTGAGAGCAGACATTTTTATAACAACTTCATTCGCGAAAAAACGCAGTTTCGAAATCTCCTAACAATCTGTTCGGGATTCCTAAAGAGATTTGCTTGTTATAGGCAAAGTATTGGATGCAAAATGGACTTAGGAACGCGGGGTTTGATTCGATGCTAGAAAGTAATACACGCGGTAGTAGGGAACAAACACGCCGCCTAACTTCATTGTCTGTCGGGAAAGTTTCCGGTAATATAGCAGAAGCTATAGTAATTCCGTTAAAAATTCATTTAACACGAGCTTGTGTACAAAAAGTCTGGGTGTGTGCGTGTAGGGTTTCACATGAACACATTTACTAATATTGTTTACGTTTCACGAACCTACGTTTGCGTTAAGGGAAAAGATATGTGGTTGTCCTAGGACGATAAGGTTTAATTAGGCATATATTTTTGAAAGTTAAAGATGTTTTAAAATGGGAAACCTGTCTTCGTTGCACATCAATTAAATTAAATTGTTTAATTAACTTTTGGAACATAGAAGAAAACTCTGTAACGTCAGAAAATTTATAGAATCATAAATGATTAATATTGTATAAAAACTAATTAAAATTATATAGAAATATTTCAGCTAATCAGGGGCTTTGCACCACTGTAAGTTTCTTTATATGACAGTTTACATTTTTCCCCTTTAAATTGTAGAGCAGTGTTTCCACTTGAGAAACAGACAGTGAAGCCTTGAAACCAACAAGCACTAAAGGCACTGAAACCTTTTTATTTGGATCTTGTTCCATAAGTTTCTAGACGCATTTAAATGAGTTTTATAAGTGCTTCTTTGTGCATCAGAAACAGAAAAATCTCTAAGAAGCAAGTATTTTTCTTTTTATTTTCATAGCTCGTTTCATAGACGTTTGCTTTCTGTACCCGATTTTCAAGATTTAATTCTGAGATGATTACTATAATATAACAAGCGCTTTGAAAATTGATATAAATAACACACAACTGATAAATAAAATTGCAGGATTATGATTTGTACTTGGGAAGTAACTCAGAGAACAGTATTAAAAAGACACAATTTATTCTTCAACATTTTACAGAAACTACGATCTCAGGATAATCACTGATTGCAAAGAAAAAATATGGTAAAAATAAAATCTATATATATATATATATATATATATAGATAGATTTTATTTATATATATATATATAAAAATGAATTGTTGTTCGTTAGTCTGATTAAAACTCGAGATCGGCTGGGCCGATTGAGCTGATTTTGGTTTTAAAATGTTTGTCGTCGTCCAGGGTAGCTTTTAACGGTGAGCAAATAAGGAAAAATTTATTATGTTTTTATTTTTCAAAACAACGTTTGCTGGGGTCAGCTAGTAAAAATATATTAGGTCCTTACATATGAAATTGGCGTTTTTCGTACTGGCCACTTTAATCACAAATTTCTCCTCTTTGGTAAGGAATTCCAAATTCAAATTTGTACAGCTATAGACTCATGTATTTGTGCTTCGATGATCGTCATTCATTTGTTTTTTTTCTTCTGTTTTTTTCTGTTTGCGTCACTCATTTTACAAAATGGAAAACTTAAAATATCGCATTATTTACGAGTACGAGTTCCGCCGTGGCGCTAGTGCTGCGGAAACAACTCGAAGGGTGAATGATGTGTATGGCGGTCGTGTTGCAAAAGAAAACACAGTTCGTTTTTGGTTCCAACGTTTTCGTTCTGGAAATTTCGACTTGCAGAACAAGCCCCGTGGACGGCCTGAGACTCAAGTTGATAATGAAGAGTTGAAGGCTATTGTGGAAGCGGATCCATCGCAAACCACGTCCGAGTTAGCTGCAGGCTGCGGTGTTAGTGATAAAACTGTTTTAATTCACTTGAAGCAAATTGGGAAGATTAAAAAGCTTGAAAGGTGGGTACCTCACGAATTGACTGAAGCAAACCGGCAAACGCGCGTCGACTGCTGCGTTACATTACTAAACCGGCACAATAATGAAGGTATTTTAAACCGAATCATTACCTGTGATGAAAAATGGGTTCTTTACGATAATCGGAAGCGCTCAGCGCAATGGTTGGATCCTGGCCAGCCAGCCAAATCCTGCCCCAAGCGAAAATTAACCCCAAAAAAGTTACTTGTAAGCGTTTGGTGGACTAGTGCCGGTATTGTTCATTACAGTTTTCTCAAATCTGGCCAGACTATTACGGCTGATGTCTATTGTCAGCAATTGCAAACCATGATGGAAAAGCTAGCGGCTAAACAACCTAGGCTGGTCAATCGCTCCACGCCACTGCTGCTTCACGACAACGCTAGACCACACACTGCGCAACAGACGGCTACTAAATTAGAAGAGCTTCAATTGGAAAGTCTAAGACATCCTCCGTACTCCCCGGACCTTGCTCCAACAGATTACCATTTTTTTCGAAATTTGGATAACTTCTTGCAAGGGAAAAAATTCAACTCCGATGGGGCAGTCCAAATCGCCTTCAAAGATTTTATTGATTCCCGTCCGACTGGTTTTTTTAGTAAAGGGATCAATGAACTACCTATAAGATGGCAAAAGTGCATAGAAAATAATGGTTCATACTTTGATTAATTAAATATATTATATTAAAAAATATTCGACTTTTTGTTCCTCCCATACAAAACGCCAATTTCATATGTAAGGACCTAATATTAATATAATAATAAATATATTTTTACGGCTGAAGACAGACAGTCACTTTCATAGTTAATGTACGGACTTCTCGACTAAAAAGCATCTGTTAGCCGAAGGCATCGAATGCTAACGCTGTTAACCCAGAATAATAGGTACCCACAAGTAGACAGCACTGACATAAAATAAGAATATAATTATATTGCTGGACAACCCACACAACAACATCTAGCCCCGTGGAAAGCTCAAAGCTTGTATTTCAGGTACTAGAGATCTGATATAATTAATATAAATAATTAAATACCAAAAAAGTAACATTGTAATTATTGATAACAATAAGAATACTTAAATAGACAAAAGAAGCAGGTACGTGTGTGCCACCGCGGTAAAAGAAGGCTACGATGTTCACGGAGTTTTCAGTGTCTTCCAAGACGCATACAATTAGCTCCAACGCGCCTAATAAGGCCACCGCCCAACAAATACAACATGACCCACGAAGCCCCTTGAAAAACACAAGTCCATGTTTATCCAACAAATGTTTAAATAAAAAAATTCAAGGAAACATCGCAGGTAAACTTTTGTAATGAGCGCGCTATGAATAATTGTTTGCGAATGACATTTCCGTTGATATTACCAACGCTTTCGCATAACACGCGTTTCCGAACCCAATTTGTATGTTATAAATAATAAATAATTGAATAAAAATGGGGTGTAACCTCGCTAAAACAATGTATCGGAGCGGAGCTGGCTTGGAGCGGCGGCGGAGGGCGAGCGCTCTTACACAAATTATAAATTATAGGTGAACGTTATTTTTTCGAATACATATTTCATTTTATATTGTACGGGGAAGCGGGCGGCGTGGGGTGGGGGTTAAAATAAAGAGAAGCGCAATTGAATTTTTAATATTTCATGAAGAGGGACGCGCGCGAGGCCAAAGCAGTTTTAATGGGGTTACGAAGAGCGGCGCTCGCTGCCCTACACTGTTACTACTACCCGAAAACCGTTAAAATAATTATAAATATGGTATTTCGCTGCGAGGACGTGGAGCTAAATAATCAAACTATTATATTAATGAGAGTTTCTAATTTCACTATACCCAAGTAAGTGTTAGGTACCTAGCAAATCACTTTGTGTATAGCTATCTTGCTCAGATCCTTTAATAGTCTGAGTGAGACAGCATGCTCTTTAAGAAAATTCCCAAGTAGCTTAACCGCCATAGTGAGTCCTCACTATGACTGCCTCAGTGGCCGCCGACCGACGGTCCGCTTGCGGCGCAAAAGGTAGCGAGTTCGTTTCCCTCCGGGGAGCCAAGATTTTGTAAGTTCTGCAAGCACTTTCTCCTTGTTCTGAGTGTTTAATGTATAATAAGAAATACCTATACATTGTATGTCTATTATATTAAGTATATGTCTAGTACCTACCCGTAACACAAGCTTAGAGCTTATCATGGGCCTAGATGTTGTTGGGTAGATTCTCCGAAAATATTTATTATAGGTGTTTAAATTTTCATATTATATTACTTTTAGTATGGGTTACCTTCGTACAGCAATAAGACTCAAAAACTTATTTAAAATAATACAATCTAAGTACCTTTAAATCAATCGAAATATTTTCTTAACTTCATCACAAGAAACCATTTAATTATTTGTTTTATTTCGTTTATGATCTCAATTCTTGGCCAGTGTGTTGAATAAAGCCCTAATCTTTCTCTTCAAGAGTGAAATCCCTGTGTCCCAGCAGTGGGAACGTAATAAGGGGTAATTATGCGTAAAATCTTAATACATCAGTCTATCTTTAAAAAATCTTAAAAATGAACTGTAGTTAGGATATACCCGTAATTCGTCTATTTTTCTTTCCTACTAGGTACCGGCAAAGGCGACAAAGGACATTCAACCCTTCTCATTTCTACGTCGAACAAACCTCAAACTACCCGGCCTTAATTAAAACTTCTTTTATTCAGTTCGAATTGTCTTTTGATTAAGGATTCGTCTACACGTAGGAATAAAGTAATTATAGGTGCATTTTTTATCTTTTCTTCGATCGAATCCTGTATCATAAAATTTATGGTGTTATTGCATTTCGCGTTTGTGAATGATCAATTAGTTGGGTCCTTTGTCTGTTCGTGTGTATAGATATGATTGAATAGGGACAGGTTATCATTTTTAATAATTTTATGCGCAGTACATTCACTGCTGGACAGTATGCTCTTACAGTATTTTTTTTTGTCACATCTAAATCGGTTTTACAAATCATCCTGCTCGTCTACAGATGCATAAATAAATAAATAACTGATCTTATGGCGAAAATCGAACCATGAAAAACCTGTGCGTGACACTATTATTGCCCACTACTCTTCTGAAACATTGAAAACACACTAGTCTCGTCATTTTTTGTGTTCTTAAAACTTGAAACAGATGGTAATTTGTAACAATGAAAATGCTAAATACATTATTTACATGAAAAGTATTACTAGGCCCCTTGCGTTGTCCCGAAACGGCAAAACCACGACCGACGAAAAAACCCACAGCAAGCCTGTCTCAAGTCTTTTCAAACTAAAAACAGAACACTATCATCGAGGGCCAAATCAATGTGTGCACCCCGACACAAGTACTCTAAAGTACATCATATAATGATTTAAGCTGTCACAAAGATGAGGAATCAAAAGAGCCTAATTGGTCTCGGGATTGCAATCAATAAGCGATCTTGTAGCCTGCGAATAACAAGTCGCATAGAATTCCGTCTTTGATAGACTGAGTGATTAGCAATTCAAAGCGAGTCGAGTGCGTTCCTTAATTAGAAGAATCCGGTGGTTCGGTGGACGGCGCAAAATATGGGATCGATCGAATTTTATTCATCGCAGTAGTTTGATGCCGGTGGCAAAGTGAGTTGGTGGCATCCTCCGTGTTGCACGGCGGCAAAACTTTCGGTTGGCATTATGCCGTTAGAGAAAAGGGTTATGTTTAATAGAGGGTAGAACATGGATGTTAATGATAAATCAGTTTCTAATTACTTATCTGAAGGTAAATGACTTAGCGTCCTACGAGTCAATTTAATTAAGTTGGCAATGTTCAATTATTGGGTCTTAAATTACGTCTTTAATTTGTGCAAAAAATATCTTGGTAAATCCAAGATAATTTTTTTCAATGAGCATTGCTCTACCGCGACATTCAAATGTTTTGCCGCACACGCAACTTCAGATCAAAAATAATGCCATGAATGGGTAAAATTACTACTCTATCATGTTGCTCGTTGGAGGTGTCTCCCTAGTGAACTATTGGGTTAGATCCTTATTTGCAACCACAATATAATGTTTGAAGATCTATCCATAGATACAACACACGGACAGAGACAATAAGACAGACATGCAGAATCCATAAGGATTCTGTAGAAACCCTTAAAATACGGACATGAATTTCAAAATACGAAACAATCCTCGTCAATTCATGTTTCTATTGTTCTGCTGAGCATATCACTTGAAACCTCGATTCAGAATGTTGATTTTATTTAACCGGGAACAAACAAAAGCGCATTGATACAGATAGTACTAATCAAAAAGACGAAGACCATTCGAAAAGGCCAGCAATCAACGACGAAAATATATTTTGGACGCAGTGGCGCCCCCTCCAGCTCGTTACTGTTCCTTCGTCCTTTTCTTTTTAATTCTGCGTATTTTTATTTGCTATGATAAATTGTTACGAGGGAGGTTGGGGTGGCTACGCTTTTGTTTCGGTAATTTTTTATGTCTGGTGTTGGGTATAATTGTGCGCGCGGTAGCGTATTGTGCTATGTGGGTCAGATGTTTGGACCAGACCTCCTGACCTGTTTACCTTGCCACTTCATTATAGTCTTTTTGTGCTATTCATGTTAAATGTGGAATAAATTGAAGGATATTCGCAGTTAGTGGGTTCTGGTTTCAAGCGGATTGAGCTTAGCTGGGTAATAATAAATTAATTTAACGCAACTAGTAACATTTATCATAGTAGATAGACCTAGACTCCTTTCCTTTTGAAATCTATAAGCTACGATAAGATATTGTAAAGGTACGTTGAGCAGCTTAACACCCGACAAAAACATTTCCCGATTTAAACTCAACATTGTATTTTTTCTTGTAGCAGGTGCGGTGTTTTCATATTTTTAACAAAACTTTCGGGATAATTTCAACCGGTGACTCAAGTGGAAGTGTTAGCGGTAACTTTTAATAATGAAAAAAATTCTGGACGGATCCACTCGGCTGCTAATTTTTTGAAAAGTTTCAATTAGAATGTAAAGTTTGAATGAAACTATTTTTATAACTTAAAAAAAAACAGCCTTTTTACTGTAAGAGTATTTCTGCGCTGGCACGAAACGTAATTTTGACAGTGACATAAACGTATGATTTTCATAATGCGCTGTCAATTTCAACACTACTGTTAGCGTTCAACCACAGAATATATAATAGTACAAGTTCAACTTAGTTACATCTTTTTCACTTTATAATTTAATTTAACTCGACACTGGCAAACTGAAGCTTCAGGCACAGAGTGCAATTACAAGAAATTGAATTGAATGCATGCAAAGACTCATATCATTTTATTACTAAAAGATATTAAAGTAAAAATCTATCGTATGAAAACTTTTCCACTGTACAGCAAATCACAGAGTCGCAATGTCACGAATACATTAGATCCAAGCTGACAGAGAATTCTCGATTCAGAATCGTCGCATTGATATTATTCGGCAGACATAATGGATCGCGTGCGTCTCAATGTTACTTTGTAATAATATTCTGACGTCAAAGGATCTGTGTAAAACGAGAAACACCTTTATGCATTATAGATACTGGGATGTTCCGCCATTTCGAGGTTATGCATAGGCGAGAAATCATTCATGTATTGAGGGATCTGTATTTAGCTGAAACGATAGAAATGGACGTAGGTGGAATTTAAATTACTAATTATTATTATTAATTATTATTACCTTACTGTATTTTGTCGAATTTAACCGACCTCACATACAAGAGTTTCTTACATCTTTGTTTTTGTAATATTTACAACATTACTTACAAGTTTTATGTGGTTTAAGTGCGTTATAATTTTATAATAATTAAAACATTACGGCTCTACGACGATAGTACAAGATAATTTATTTCTATAATTTGATTTACAAATATTAGGAAAAGTCAAGAATGAAGAAGTCGTAACCCTTGCTTTCCTAATTCTTAATAAACTTTCTTACTAAGACTATTCAAAAAACCTCTTAAATATTTCCGGACTACTCACACAGCATCACCTAATCCCAAACTAAGCAGAGCTTGTATAATGGGTGTTAGGTGACTGATATACTACATAGATACATTTTTTTTGTAAATACATACATATGATACATAGAAAACACCCAGACACAAAACCAGAAATTGCAGATCGTACAAAATCTTGTCCCCCGGCGGGAATCGAACTCCCAACCTCCTGCGCCTCCGGCGGACGTTCGCCCACCGAGCCACAGAGGTCGTCGTCGAGATTTTAATGTTATATCCGCGTTAGTAACATTAGATTCTTAAACAATTGGTAGTTATTTCTGGTTGTTCACATAGTTGTCTTAGTTTCCAGTAAAAAGTAAACACAATATAATGCGATACAGGATATTATGATCTGGTATCAAAACTAGTGGAGGTGAATGGAGGCGTAGGGTTGCTACTTCCATTTTCATAGCCTTATATTGTTACATTTACAAAATAATCTTTATTTTCAGATAGTATAAATCATATCAATATTACCCATATAAAAGGTCACATACTCGTAGGTACATGTGTAAAATGTGAATATTTTCATGAATCATTCTACCTATTCTAAATGCTAAATATTTAGTACTAATCCGCACTTTTTTCTGGAAATAGCAAAAAATCTGAAGTACAGTTTTTATATCCTATGATGTTAAACCTACCTGTTTTAACATATTTTTTTACATGTTTTTTACCTGTTGTCAAAGGCCTGTACGGAATTAGTACTAAATATTTGGTTCCTTATTAGATAGATAGATAACCGTTTATTGTACACCACAAATAAAATACAAACAGTAAACAATAATAAGGCACCGGAGTACAAAGGGCAGCCTGATCAAGCATTTAGAATGGATTTCCGTAAAGTAATGCACTTTTAATCTATTTTAAACTGACTAATTTAATTATTGTCAAACCAGTGAGTCTATCGATTTTCACATTTGCTGGGATAATCCTAAATAAATCGTCTAATGGTTATCCAAAAAACAAAATAAAATCAATTGATATAAATATAAGTGTAGCGACAGCCCTGGGAGCAGCGGACACCTGATTCGAGGATATCAATATACAATTTACTATGTTACGTCTACTTCGTTCAATGAAATGCGATTAGAAACAATAACATCTCACCTGACGTATTATCTGTTAATAAAATAAACTTTAGAGGCAAACTACAATTTAGTACTAATCCGCACAATTACAATCCTTAAAATTTCTGGTTTCCGGTCTGGGTGTTTTTGTATATCATATCATATGTATGTATTTACAAAAAAAAATGTATCTATGTAGTATATCAGTAACCTAACACCCATAGTACAAGCTGGGGTCAGTTTGGGGTTAGGTGATGCTGTGTGAGTAGTCCAGAAATATTTATTTTTTTATTTTAAACTTATTATATAACTTACGGAAAATCAGTATTTTGGAAACGTTTAAGGTCATTTCATAGTTTAGTATCGACTAGTAGTGCTCCGTGGTGCTACAGGCGTTATAATAGATTTTACCGCGGTAAAAAGCGGTTGTCTTTTCTCATGCTCTAGAGAATCTGTGTACTGAATTTCATTTAAACCGGCTCTGTAGTTTTTGCGTGAATAGGAACAGACAGACACCACAGACAGACTTTCGCATTTATAATCCATACTTAAGACATTTTTTTTTATTTAGTTATAATGGTACAATAATATGTATTTAATGGCCCTTGAAAGTGAAATTTTGCGTCAGTTGTCGAAAATAGATATGTTGATATCCAGTTTGTTTTATACAAAACCTAAATTAGCGATAACAACGTTTCATAAATTCTATTAATAACATATATAATAAAATTCATTATTTCTGGCATCAGAGGCCCATATTAACATATACCTTACAGGATATTCATACATACCAATATAATAGAACTTAAAAAATCTGTTATGAAAAGTAATTAAAAGTTAAACTAAACCATAAATGGAATAAAATTAGCTGATTCTTATCAATATAATTGGCAATTTTCATCGTCAAATGAATTCCAAACTATAGAGAAAGACTCTCTATCGCCTTCTGCAGCTAAGCGACAACTTTTCCATTTCCGTCTCAAATGAAGTAGATATCGTTGTTAGAACCTTCATTAAAATAAGTAATTGACCTTAAGAAATCTGATATGATAAGTAGGTTAAACTGAAATTATTACACAAATCTAATAAACTTAGCAGTTTCTTATAATTGGCAATTGTCACCGGCAAATGAGTTTCTAACTATAGAGAAAGACTCTTTATCGCCTTCTGCAGCGAAGCCACAACTTTTCCATTTCCGTCTTAAAAGAAGTAGATATCATTGTTCCAACCTTTCATCAAAATAAGTTTCTCATTCATAGTTTGAAAAAAAATGCTTTTTAAGATGTCTGAGTGTCACGGAACTAGTCGAGTCGCGTCTATTCATACATTTCAAGTGGGGAGGGCTGTGGTAGTAATTCCCACTAAGGGAACAATGATATAGGTAAGTTATATATGTATAGATATAGAGATGCGTGTATTGTGATGTGTATTGCAAAATATTTCTGCCTTATACGTTAATAGTCTTTTATTGATAATAAAATTATACGTTACGCTAGTACTAAAACCAGCTGTAATTAGCTGGTTATAGTAATACTAGCACACTCATGACAAAACAAATAAATCATCAAAAATAATAATATCAGGGCAAGATACCTATAATAATAATGTCAAATTGCAAATACTTAGTCAATACCAAATATAATATGTCAAGTTTTTAGTAATAAATCAATTACAATTCAATACAATACAACTTTTTTATTATCTTATTAAAATATCCTAATAATTTATATCGCACAATGTATCATAAGAGAACAGATACTACCAATACTATGCGACCAACAATTTTAATATACATTTTATTTATAAGATGATAATGTATGAGATAAAAAAGCTTCGAATAGTGTTTTTCCTGTATAGTCTCTGAAAAAAGTATTTATAAAATGTAATGTTTATGTAAAGGTTTTTTATTTATTGTGTACACAAGTAAGCGCCTTGGGAAAGCAATCAACCCGTCTGCTTTACTATGTTTTTCTTGATATTACTGTTTATACCCTGTTTAATTCAAAATGAATTGCATAATGTATATTTCATATTCATATTCATATTCTAATGTTTTATGCGTTAACTTGCCGCCATTAATTTAGATTACCTTCTTCATCAATAACATAATAGGGTAGATGACTAAAACAATTCTTAGTCCGATGTGTAGATTATTAAAATTTTACCCGTATTTTTATATTTTTTAGCATACGAAAAATCAAGACTTGATTGCATTGAAGTTCGCGTGACGTAACTCTTTCGATTTGTTCTAAATTTCGTAGTCACAAACAAGTCCCCACTCCGGAACGGTAATGTTCAATATCTTTGCACTTTCTTATGAAATTGATAAAGCAAAAAATAGGTGTCTAGTATTTTTAGGCGGCCTAACGGACAGGCAAAACTGAATACAATTTTACATGACATCGTCATGCCTCTTGCCTGCTTGTCTTGATATTGAATATATCCTGAGGATAAGATAAACAAACGTATTCCATAATCCAATGAGACGTGTAATATTGCAGGAAATCTTAAAGCAAATTAACAGTAAAACGCACGCAAAAACCCACAGAGTACGGCGCACTCTCGAAAGCTTTAACTTTGCACTCTTACCAAAGAACTCTATTGTTCTATACAGTTGCATTTGTATCAGTGTTTTTCACTTTTTGCCTCGCACTGACGAAGCCGTCGATCTCAAAGGTAGGCTCGGCTATGCGCGTTTTGCGATCACAAAGAAGGTGCTAAGTAATGTGACGTAAGAACTCCTTCGTAACTTTTAAATTTTTTACCATAGTTTTTACTGAGGATGAAAAAGTTAATGTACCGTTGAGATGTGAGTGCATGGCATTTAAGTAGTAAATAATCAAAAACAGGAAAATCAGATTAAAATCATTGTATTAGTTTGATATTTGTTGATCTTTGATGTATATTTAAGCGTTTGGCAACCAAACTTGATCAGCTTGTACCTCGGCGTCATGCTGAAATTCTTGAGACGCAGGGGTAAACAAGAAACCATGCATAGTTACAACAATTGATATCACTCTTTACACCTACTGCAATGCACAACCGAATATATTCCAAGCGTCCACCAGCGAAATTCCCAAAAAAAAACTACCGAAAACCCCGAAACACAAAAATGCACCACGCCAAAACAAAACCAACGCAAAATATAGAAATATTCCGAAACACCAAAGCAGGCTACAAGGGTACAGAGACACTGCCATTGTCACAAAAGTGGGGCGTTCTCGAAGGTATGAAAATCGAAAAGCTTCTCCAAGCCACCTCATTAAACTCTGCGACAGACAGACACCTCTAAAGAATACGCTTTTAATAAGTCATCAGCTAAGTAGCGAGGGGGTGGCCGTGCCCCCCTGTCGGCGGCGTTCGCACAAAAATGACACAAAGTATAAAATCTGCATACAGTAATGGGAGTAGCCCTTGTGGTGCTCGAGATCAAAGGTGCGGCGGCGCGCTCTATAATACTCTAAATGTCTTCGCACTTGTATCACACTATTGTCATTTTACGTTAATTTCATTCGTGTTCTCGTTCGATATTTGTCGAGATGAATGCGATAATCTTGTATTATGGAATAGTCAAAATTAAAGCGATATTTTTTATGTTCCTCATCGATTCGTTACAGATTATTGATAATGAAGCAAATTATTAAGTATATCTCTTATCTTGTAAAAGATAAGGAGCTGCAGAAGATTACAATAGAGGGAAATAGGGTTAACAGTTAAAGTGTATTAAATAGAGAAGCTATTTTAATATCGTTGACATACATAGATAGATAATATCTTTATTGCACACCAATGCTTACAGAGTAACTTAAAAATAACAATCAATAGCCACATTTGTTGTACAATCGGCGGCCTTATCGCTTAAAGCGATATCTTCCAGGCAACCTTGGGATGGATTTGGATGGAAAAAAAAAATACATTATAAAAGAAAAGACAGGAGAAAATACATTTACAAAGTATAATATAACAGTTAAAATTTAATCCATATGCCGGGTCAATACAAATTAAATTATTTTAAAAACTTGATTGAATTAAATAAAAAGTCAATACGTTCAGTTTCAAACCTTTATTTAAATCCAAACTGCGCAACATAAACGATAAAAAAAACTAATAGTTCTGTAAAATATGAAAATCACCGTTTAGGGTTGTCAATTTCGTTACAAAAGCTGACTGACAATCAAGTTGGATTAAAAAGGACTGTTGTTTATTCGTCATATCCGGCACCTCACGCGAACCACCCCCGCCCTGTAAAGCGTTTACCTTCCTACTCCGTCTTACTCACCTTTGTCTCACAAACCCTTGCAACAAACTTGCATTGTCTCATAACAATTGAAACCAAATAATTATGCATCAGAAAGAACTACTTTCTAACTTAAAACAACGCCCACACATGCCGTGACCGCAACCCATCAACGCTATTGAACTACTTATTAGTAATTTCAGTAATTATTAGAATGCTATCGATTCACGTAATTAAAACTTTTGTAAGGAATTAGTAGACGTGTTCTAGTTATAATTAAAGTTACTTGGATCCGACGATCCGTGGCAAGCCTTATCGGGCTGTCAGCGCGTCGGCAAAAACTAACTCTAATTACCATCCTAAAAGTGAACGAGTATCGAATAGAACCATTAACCTTTTTGAAGGGATGTAAGAAATAAGCGTTGATGAATGCAAGTGGGGTCTAATAGGTGTGGTTCTTGGTAAATTGGCAGTACATTCGTGTAGATAACGGTCGAAGGGGTAAATTTTCTTTCTTTGTGGCATATTGTGGTGTTTTTGCGATAATCGCCGCGCCATGTTTATTGCCGTTGACAACCCTGGGGTGGTTTAATTCGGTATTACGTAACACGCCACTTGAGAAATTGCAGCCGGATTTCTATTATTTAATCTTCATTTAAATTTAATCTGTGTATGCGGACTTATCATATTTGCATAATTTGTGCAGCGATACCTGAGTGGTTAGTTTTGATATATTAGAGGGTAATTTGTGTTTTAGTTTGCAATCTCAACATTAAATAGCATTCAAATATATGTTTTGTTTTTTAATATTTTGCTTGCTGGAGACGAAAATGATCCGGATTGAGACTGTAAACGAACTAATCTTAAGGCAACGTACGGTTTCTTTGATAAAGAGCATAGAACATCGTTGGCATACCTACTCGACCGCCAATTTTGGCGGACTATGCCAGGTTTCATACAAAAATGTTCGAACCCTTTTATTTAGGTTTCAAAACTATTTAAAAAATTGCCTAAATATCTCAGAAACCTTAAGTATGGCTAAAAGATTTAATCTCTGACACTTTTTGATTGTAAGCATTTACTCTATAGATAGACTATAGTTTCATCACTAGCCGTATAATTTTTTATTTTAAGATATGCATGAGCAGATTTTTTATAATTTTTAATCTTTAATATTTTTAATAAACGTTTCTCTAGCTTAGATATTTTTAACTCTTCTAAGCAACAATTCAGAAAAGGTACTATAGACCTTATTCTGAATAAGCAGTTAGATGTATAATAATAATATAATAAAAGTATAACCTTTTCTTAGATGCTTTTAGAGTTTATTTGTTTTGATTTAAGTTTAATTGTAACCATCTTATTTTGTTTACTTATTCTTAACTTATTTTTTAAACAGTTTAGTCGCTAACTTATCTGTAAAATTTAGAAAGACCTATAATTGGGCAATTTTATATTCACTATTATATTTTATAAGTTTATTTAAGATATACTGTTGGTCTTTTAAATAAATTAAATAAATAAATAAATAAATAAATACCGTATACGTTAGAGGTTTATTTAGCACAATTTGTTCTTTGATATTTACCCAGTCGAATGACATGCTTTTCATCACTGGCCGCCAAAACACGTTTTTTTATCAAAATGGCGTATAATTATTTGTGACAAAGTATTGGAACTCTTTTATGACAAATTATATAATTTTAGTATCGACAAATAAACAACCGTTTTTGAATATATAATGGTGTCATGGAAAATGGTTTTATTGTTTTCTTTGGAGCTCGACAAACCGCCTATTACTTCCTTATCGACAGTAAGGGATTATTAATTTGATGGCTTCACCAATATTTTACAATATTCTATATAAAACGTTCGTAATTATTCCTAGTTTATAACAGGAGCTGCAACGAGGTCTGGTCGTGTTGTAACTGAGAACATGTCTAATAGTGGAAGCTGAAATTAAGAAAAAAATATCCCGATTGAGACTTACGTTTTTGGGAATCTAAACAGTCTATAATAAATAGATTTTTAAAGATTAAGTTTAATACGAACATTAGCAGTAGCAGAATTCATATTGCCCTTTAACGCGCGGATCGCGTGTGTGAAATGTACTGTTACAACTCTGTTCTTTGCCTCCTTAGGGTTCTGCAGGCAACGCTTAAAACGGTAGAGTATTTTTATCAGCCCCTGTTTAATTTTATCAGCGTTAGATGTCAATCAAAATTATTAAACCTAAAATGAAATTATCATTATTATTTCTGATAAAATCAATATATTATTATTTTATTGGCTTAAAGTTTTTATAATAATGTGCAACGCCCATATATTTTTACAGAGCGCAATAATAGAATGCTCAAATTAATTTTCTAATGAAAGTGGTTAAAAGAGCTTCGTACAAACAATTTTTAAAAGCACCAACGATAAAAAAACTCCGTAAGAATTCTAATTCTGTGATACCCTTTAAAAAAACTTTGCTGAGCTCTAAACCAATGATCATTATCATCATTAAAAGCTCAAAAAACAGACTACAGAACCCCCCGCTCTAACAACTACTCCCCCAAATTCCTTTTCCAGAACGTCTGATAACATCTGACGACATACTTTGTACAGAACAAATAACTTACAGCTTTTTAAACCGTTGAATGTGTAACTATTCTTATTTATTGACCGTATTATACATTTATAGAGCCATAAGTGTAATTACTGGTAATATGTACGTCTTACTATTAACATTTATATGGAGCTATGGCTAGGATTAATGATGAAGGGAGTTGAATAAATCATAATCTCTTTCATTATCATAATATCAGCCTTAGGACGCCCACTGCTGGACATAGGCCTCCCTCAAAGACTTACAGTAACTTCGGTCGGAAGCAGCCTATCTCTCAACCACCTCTACCTTGCCAAGGTCGTCCGTCTATCTAGTTGGTGGACGTCCTACGCTGCATTTGCTGATTCATGATCTCCATTCGTGAAATTTACGATTAATCACTTTATTTAAATGTTACTTAACACTTTTAGGCTTTCTTTTTGACTTTTAAATATTTCGGCAGGCTTACAACCACCGGTGACGCGTATGTACATACAAAAACTATCCTCTGTCTTGTGTTACGGGTACAAGACATCTGATATACTTAATATAATAGTCATACATACATAGATATTTTTTATTATAGATACATTTAAACACCCAGACCACAAAGAAAGGGCTTGCAGAATATACAAACACATGACTCCTCCATGGTGGGACCTTCACTCACCGCGCCACTGAGGCAGACATAATTTATTTTAAAAAAATCACTTACTAACATTCCATAAAGTCCAACCCGACATTATAATACAATTTCCTTCGTCTACAACTGATTTAAACGACCATTTATTAACTTATTATGTTCCAATATAAAACCGTGTATCCATTACGAGTATATTATTAATTGTTTTCCTTGAAATATCGTATTAATCATGAATTTATCGTGAAGAAAAATCCATTACAGTGCGTTATTGTATCCGTGACCTTTTAATACCGCCCACTTACGAATTATCAGATATCAGCCCATACTATTGGTAAACACAATGCATATTAACATAAAATAGTTATAGGTAATTCATCTACAGCAGTTTCGTGACATAGTGTTCTCGGCGGCGGGCAGAGGGCGGCCCGGCCCCACCACGCACAACAAATCACATAACCAAAGATTTATACAAAAGTTAATTAGATCGAAATCTCATTAACATTTACAATTTCCTATAACTGGTTGTAGACATTTATTTTTGAGACTTGATTAAGTCTGAATAAATGAATATGCTAAAACAATGCTTAATTAAAATCGCTCTTAGGTTTAATGATTTATAATGGAGGCGTGAAGGTGATGACGTCACGTGCGCAACCCAGCGTCTCACGCGTGTTCACTTTTCCTTTTAGTTTCTTGTGTTATTTAAAAACCAGACGATTTTTTACAAATCAAACAACTTTAATAATGATATACCAGTGTGAAAGATTTATACAGATCGTATTCTATTAAAATTTCAATTATACAAATGTCAGTGTCAGTTACACGAAACGGAACTCCGCAGCGCCTCGGATCAAGCTAGCCAGAACAAACCATTATCTTTGTTTAGTCGGTTTTATTCTAAAAAGATACGTTCGTTAGACTTCCACAAAACAAATTTCAAACAATATTAATGTCTTTTTCAATTTGCTTCTCTGTGAATAGAAAGGAATATTTGAACACACAAGGATCCATTAAAAAATAGTAGAACGATTTTTGCTTTGCTGTCAGTTTAGCTTTTATTCTCGCTATACTCGGAAAGAAAACATTTTAATAAATATTATATTCCTACAATTATTGAAGTGATAACTTCTTATGGGAGGATGTATAAATAGGTTTAACACAAAATTGTTGCAAATTGTGGTATTGTGTTATGTCATAAAACTTACTTTATGTCGTGTACATAGGATTTAATTTAGAATAGGTACAAAATCATAAGCTTTTCGGAAATAAATATAGATGAATGAAAAACTACGGCTATTCAACAATAGATGGCGTTTAAACTTCTTAATATTTACGAAAGGGAGCACGGGAACTCTCATGAGTGCCTCCGCAAACCCTAACAGTGACGCCTGTCCTGTCGACACATTTATTAAGAACCACAGTACCAAATTAATAAAAAAAACAGTGGTTCGGATAAGGTCGTCACTCAGCATTTCCAATACCACCTATGAAGATTTTAATTGCGCTGGTCTTCCGTGACGCTTATGTAGAATATCTTTAATAATATATAAATATAGATGTATATTATTTATGTTCGGAAAGATGTGTAAAATTATCGCGGCCATAGGGACAGATGGACGCGGCGGTGGACTATAAATGAAGAATAAATTTATTAAAAAACATACTTAATTATGTTTTTTACTTTCTATAAAGCAGTTTCTATTATTCATTTGCCGATAGTTTGGGTAGCGAAGCCGCCGCTACAAGGCTCGGCTTACTGGTTAGGTTGAATGCCAATCCTAAAGGGTCTTACTTTACTTCAATAAGCATAGCACACGGTCAGCTCTCCCAACAACCCCTGAAGTATCGAACACCGTCCAGCAATTTATGGCTCATTTAAAATTGAAAATTTGAGATTATAGGACCGATCAAACAAAACTGGAACTCGAGCTGGAATGTGAAAGTAATACCCAATAATTTAATAGCCAAACGTTAATATCACGAGAAAAAAATACATCCGAACAAATTGAATGGTAATGAGATCGTTCTAGAAATTACTGTTCGATACATTTTTGTAGCGACTCCATTGTTCCCCTGAATTTATGGGTTTAATAAAGTGATTAAATATGAAAGTTCATGGCGTAACGCCAGCGTGGAGTTAATTTCGAAAACTTGCAGTTTTGCGGGTTTCGCGGCTTGCTGGGGTCACTGACTCGGCCTACGTCGTAGGCCCGTAGCCGCGTAGCTGATCTCGCTGCGTCAATGACCGAAATTGTCTTCAAGATGCCATCAAACAATATTCTTGAAAGTACTCCCTTAACAGACATTATTTTTTTATTATATATTATAAATTGAATAAATTTGAAGGCAAATTAAAACAGCCTTTAGCTTTAAAGCAGTTTCTATTATTTCCGGCAAAAAATATCTATTTAACACCCATAAAATGTGTTTTTACCCAGTCCTTCTTGAAATTATTTACTTTAGCTAAACAAATGCATTTTCAGCTTTCATCTTAATAACAACCTTCCACAACAAAAAAACTTCCACTGACAAACGTAAAGTTTTCGTTGGTCCCTGTAATATTAAATACATCGTTGAATTCCCAAAAAATATACACGAAAGCTTCAAAACTGTAAAGCATCCGGCCATTTATTTCGGCAAGAATGTCAAGGTGGAATTTTTGCATAACAACATAGATTTATAATATGGAGGTTTTAGTAAGAATTCGCCGATACCGCGACCAAAACTTGATATCGCTTCCATCTCCCCAAGCACACATTAGCATGGCAACACCGCCCGGATTGTAGAACTAGCCTTCATTGTTTAGCAAGGCATTGTAATCCGACTTTTAAAAGAAATAAATCTCTCTAACGAAAATAAAACCGATGTGATTTTGCAGATTTTTATTGAATTTTACGGGAAATATCAGCGAGCAATATCAGCAATCGTTTTTTTTTGTTTTCGCAATGATTGATTGAGACTTGCAACATTTTACCATCATTAAATGCCTAGTTATTTATTTAGAACTACCATAATAATATACATAAAATAAGTAGGTAGATACAGAGCTATCAAATGATTTGGCATTCAATCCTTATGCAACCCCTACCCTAATACTTCCAGCGAAATATAATAATCAGATCTACAGTGCGACACAGGTTCTTACTTTTTCTGAATTCACATTTGGCCTGAGATTAGCTCTATCAGTTGTGGTGGAGATAACTTTTCCTATATTGCCAATAAACTATGATAATCTGTTTTGAGGGCCCTGAGCCGTCTTCGTGATCCCCTCTCGGCAAGTGACGGACCCGCGCTTGTTTATTTGTCGCGGCCGAGGTGCAGCCGTGGCGAACTGCACCCTACCTCCCGCCACTTTATATTTGCTGTCTTTCTTTTTTCTATATGAAGGTCCACTCACTTATTCATGCGAGCGGGAATGCATTTTTTTCTATTTTTCTGCATTCGCCCCTATATAGATATTTTGGCCACCTCCTATTTTTTCGTGACTATAAAACTCGGGCCGGTCGTGCTTTTTTCGCGCAGCCGCCCGTCGGGGGCCGCAGTTTGAGAATTATTCATTGCCTACCCCGTCGAACCGACTTTCCGTTATTTTGTTTGTTATGAATTATGTCCGATGACTTTCCCCCAAGTTCCGTTTCTTTAGTTTTCGCTAATTAGTTCGCGGCCGAGGTCAGCGCGTCCGCGATAAAGCATTGTTTTCCCGTATAAACTGACGTACTAAACGCTAACAAAAGATTCAAATTCACACTCTGCTGCCTACTAAAATATGTAGAAGAGCCCGCTCCCGGCCCGCTACAAATTTGAATTTCATATGTATGTTTCGCCTATTACGGATGCACTCATTAATATCTTAAGTGATGTGTGGAGGTGCGCGGCGCGGGATTGTAGACCGTGTTGCGCGGCGTTGCGGGTGAGAGTCGCGCGGCGCGCGCTCAATGTCTCCGTTTATACAGAGCACGCGTTAAGATTATGTCGGATGAAAAATGCTGCAAATTGTATGACCCCATGAAAAAACATTATTACGGAACATCGGGCGGCGATCGTTTCCTATGCAAATGCGAGTGATCCGGCGGCTCGTCTTGAGGACTATTTGTTTATTGTTCGCCACCTGCGCGCGAGTGCGAGGACGCGCGCCTTGCATATGCTTAATTCAATAACCCCTCCGTACCCTCATCCTGTGCCTTGTTACGTCAATTACTCGGATGACATTATTAAACGGTCGTTTCTTACCGTTACCTTTGTTTAAAATGTTGCTAGTTCTTTGGGCCGCCGCATTTGATAGCATACATAAAACATTACTTTGTTTTGACATTTAAATGATAAGGGATGATAAATAATTTATTGATGCCATCAGCTTGTGGTAAGGAAAACGGTCCAATAACATTGACCTTTATTTTGCAGAAGTGAGGAGTACGCACACAACTATAACAGTTATCATAATAAAGTAAAATTTGACTTGTTTATTATGTCAAAATTCACCTCAGACATTACGGAGTGTTATGAAAATTATAAGGTTTATATCAGTCATTGCTACTTAAATAGGCAGAAGACTCTTTCCAATCTTTCCTTAGTTGTACATAAGTGTTAGTACATAACATTGAAAAGCCTGTGGGCTTAAAGTCTATCCTTAGATATTCATAGTCAACTCCCTCTAAGAAAATGCCACTAAGTTAACTAAAAAACCAAAACAGTCCATCACATTTCATCTCCGTATTTCTTGTACTATTTTTCTGTATAGTATTTAGTTCTCGGCGTTTCAAAGACATGCTTTCATAGAAAGGACCTTATAGCTTCACATTCATATGTAGCGGGGGGGTGTAGAAAAATCGCTGGCACTGCGATTTTATCGCAGAGACGAATTTCGGATGTTTTGTTAGCTTGGCTTTTTTATTGCGCTCTAGCGTCACGGCCCGTGATTCTGTGCATAAGATTAGCTGCCGTATAGCATCCAAATATCTATTTAATGTTTACTACGTTTTCAAGCTTTGAGATAAAAATGTTTGAAATGAAAATGTTAAAGGAACGTTGTAGTGCGGGTTCATTGTAGAGGAGGACAACGAAAATATCATTTGAATTCGCTTAGTGAATTGTATTCTTTAATCAAAATCGTGTGCAAACCGTCCTCCGTCGAAAACTGAAAATAATCCAAATGTATCTTTAACCTGCGACTGAGAATTAAAATTTGTTTATACGATTTTCGTCAAGTCCTTTTGAGTGAGTTGTTTTATTTATTCGTATTTTATTTGGTTGGCAATTATTCTTTATTCTGACTTAGCTTTGAACGAGAGCAAGAGTAGCATTATAACAAAACAATTACATTTCACATTAAAAAAGCCATTAAGAAGGCGTTATAAGATTATTATTTTCACTTTCTCCTTGGTCTGGGTGTTTAATATTTATAATAAAAAATATCTATATATGTATGACTATTATATTAAGTATATCAGATATCTAGTACCCGTAACACAAGCTTATAGCTTACCACGGGGCTAGATGTTGTTGTGTGCATTGTCTGGAAATATTTATTTTTTATTTTTATTTTATTTATTTATTAATAATTTTTAATGAAAATTGTACCCTCATAAACACTCACCACTTACTTACTGTATCTTCCATAGAAGTTAAATTTATGTGTGTCTACAGCAAGTCTCGACTGTATGCGAACAGTTACAGATCAGTCAGTTGTATTTAGCGAATTTCTCAGCTGTCATACCTGAGTCCGGCTCTGCGCGTCTTAGGCCTCGCCTCACTAATAGAGGTATGGTGCAAACTCCTGTGATGTTCGCACAAAGCGTGACGAGAGACGACTATTTTTATTAAAACCTCCGACGAAGGCCTCCTTCCTACACGGTATGGCAGACTGTAATGCACCATAAATAAATTCAAATAAACCGAAGAGGTTCTAAATGGTTTCTAAAGGAATTGAAAATGGAAGCCACTTATACTGCCACAGAATATATATTATGAGCATTTTAAGGAAACAACTTAGGAATAGAGCTAACCGAATTCGATCAAGATTGTATTGTACAGTTCGTCATTTTAAATCCCTAATTTTTATTGTAAACCATATTTTTTTGGAAGCTATATAATTTCGAAAAAATACGTATAAAGGACACATAATACACATAATAGTAGCGTCACTCTTTTAAATATTAACGCATTTGATTTTATTTAGACCGTCCAGATATTACAAAGTTTTTTTTCCAAAACGCAGTGTTATCAAAAGTGCAGTTTACAGCCGTGCCTCGCCGCAACTTTTCCCGATTATCTGAAGCGCCCACCGTGTAGCCAGCCCTTTACTTTTTTTAATAACTTATGTACGTGCAGGTCGACTCATTTGAATCGCGGTGTGGTGGCGTTTTTTTAGAGTGCCACCTTTTGTCTGAAACATGCCGCCTTCAGGGGGCTTACTATGAGTTTACGATGAAAACTGTCAATAAATATGGCTTAACTAGGTCGAAATCGTGAGGAAACTGAGCTCGTTCATATTTTCAGGTGTCATATATCTTGTAGTGTGAACAAAAACTGAAAAAAGGAGCTGGTATCTTTTGTATCTGTAGACTACACAACCAACCTTGAATTTTATAAGGTGGTGAATATATCACACTAAATTGGCTGATTCAATCTCCGCCTAACTCAATTGGCTTACCAGTACCTAATAATCTTAACCTAGCGTTATATTGGTCCTAAAATGCATTAGAAACCTCGGAATACTCGATTCCAAAATTCGTGAATGGAAATCGAATTTCAGTCGTAGTACAGACAGTATTTTTGTTCATTGCGCCTGAAAGTGAGACTTCTCGTCTAGAGGCTGTTGAATTATCTAGACTTAAAAGGCTTATAATTAGACTAAGTACATGGCTAAGTTAATGAAAGCTTCGGTTACAGTGGCACAGCTCTGAAGGCTTTAAGATTCAAATTACTTCCGGTGTAGAATATAATGTGGCTATTAGACAGGTTAACGAGACAGATTCACGGGCAGTGTGAATCGAGTTTTTAACGGGCGTTAGGTATTACGTAGATAGGGTTCAAGGTTGAAGGGTTTTCAAACGGGGACCGCGATACGAGAAACGTAATGCATCCAGCGTCGGACGTCCATTCATGTCCATTGATACGATGCTAGTTCACAGTGGTTGGGCATATGAAACGATGCAATATTGAGCCCTCTCGTTTGGAAATTTGTGCTGTAAAGTGACATGAGTGGAGACGGCATGTGCAAGATAAGTTATATGTGTTCCAAGGAGAAAGAAGACGAAAACTGAATCTTAAACACGACCTTCTCAAAGCCAAGCCCTCCTCGAATATACAGTACAAGTTTATTAATAAACCTAACCTAACCTAACGTTTGTCGCTAAAATTGTATACTTAAGCCATATGAGATCTAAATCTAATCTCGTTATGACAAAGCTAGCAAAAGGTCAAGTTCAACCGAAGGTAACAAAGCCGACACCGGCTAGGTGTCTATATATATACTATAATGAAGTCTCTTCCAACTGAAACTACTGTCAATAAATGAGTCTATTACCTAAAACGGACGTCTGAACTTTCGACAGCTGAAATTATCATGATGTTGATGATGACTGGTGATCATTAGAAGATTTTTGAATTAATATTAATAAATACTCGTAATATAAAAATGACGTCAGTTATATTATATACTACTTAATATACATGTGATACTACAGGTAGGTGGAGTTAAAGCTAAGAACACAATTGAAGCCGAGACGGGTTGCTATTAGAAATGTCTAGGACCTATAACACAACCTTACAGCTTACCGAATGGCTAGATGTTGTTGTGTGGAATGTCCGAGAACATATTTACTTTTCTAAGTCCTTACTTTAGACTAGAATTTTTTTTGTGTCTAAAAATATTATTGTTTGATAGTACTCGTATTCCCAGTAGATCGCTAGTACAATGCAAATACAGTGCTCAGCGCAGACGATAGGACGTATGCATTTATTAGTAATGGCAGTGCGAATCGTGATGGATTAGGGGGATTCTGGATCTCAGCATCAATGTATCTGAATATTTAACGGCGTAGCCGGCTCAAGATGACAAACTTGGACTCTGTTAACTTGTTTGCTTGTCTTTGAACCGGGAAGTACATAAATTAAATAAACTTGCATTTAAACTATTTTGTGATATAGATAGAACATTCTTTATTACACACACCAAACAAAGAGACAATACAATGAGAAAAAAGAATAATCAAAATCGGTTCAAAAACGACAAAGTTATACGCGGACATATATAAAAAATATATATATAATACGGTCGAATTGAGAAACCTCCTTTTTTTTGAAGTCGGTTAAAAATAAAAACTTAACCCAAAATGCGTAAAAACAAATGAAGAAGCGAATAAGTGAAGTAGAATGCGATGAAAGCGTGCGTTGTTAGTTGTGAAAAAAAAATCTATTTTTTCTTATACGAAGTAGAAGAAAAAAAGAAATAAAATGAAATAAATAGAAAATAAAAACAAAAAATTAAAAAAAATAGAGGGAAATGGAAGGAGAAAACATGTTGTGCCGACCCCACGTAATGTGGGATAAGGTCAGGAAGATGATGATGATGATACGATGTAGAAGATATTCTCAAATATTTGTCCCCAAGAACTCGTAGCAGTCATAGATAAATAAATCCATAGGAATAATAAATGTATGCCCCATCCGCGTGATTTTCGATTGTCATTAACGCTTAGTAGTTAAAGCTCAAACTTCAATTCAGAGGCAGATTTAAGTAGATTTGAAAATTTCATTAGAGTAAATCCCAGAATCCTGTTTAATACCTGAATGTAATCAGATATGACGATTATCGGGAGTCGATTCATCGGGCTGGCCGCGCCGTTCTGGATTCGAGAACAAATCTCAAATTCACTACATGATTCAAATCATCCACTATATTCTCTTTGATGCAGCCTCCTCGCTTTCAATCAGGTTATTCTGATTACACTGTTTGATAGCTTGAAGTTCTGGTTAAAGAAATCTATCTTTATTTAGATATTATGTCCTCTGATTTCCTGTAATATTTTGGGGAATACAGGTTTATTGACAAAAGAAATATAATTTATCCGACTGGTCTACATCCAGCTGTGAACTTCAGCGGCCGGAAATGCAAAATAGATGATGTTAGAAATATAGAATCTACTTTTTACCCAAAATTTAGCAAGATCGAAGGATCTTTAGTTATTTCATACCACGGTATAAAACACCTAATGGGTCGTTTCGAATCACGGATGATTTCTTATAGTATTAAAAGATATCATAAGAATGATGAAACGACAATTTCTTCCAAAGCATGTTGTAGTTTGACATCCAACGCTGCATTTACTGATTCGCGAGCTCCATTCAAGAACTCCCCCCCTTTGCTGTTTGGCTTGCCCATTGCCACCACGATATCATTAGCAAAAGAAAAGTGAGTAGATAATGAACTCGCCCTTAAGTTGATGACCCTTAATTTTTATGCATCAAGCTTGAAGCTGTCTTCTTTGTGATATTTGATAAAGAGGTTGTCAACAGATTCAGAGATACGCCCTAACGCCTTTTTTCAATCGAATCACCTTATGTTAGATCATGACGCAATAATTATGCAATACGATTAGCTCTAGTTAGGTGCGAGCATTGCTCAGAGAACCACCCTATCGATAACAAAGCTAATATTCTAAACCAATGAGCTGGACAACAAATCAACAATAGATAAATGGGAATACTATACGTTAATGCTACTGAGGTGCAACAAAGCATTGACACTTATGACAGAATCTGACTATTGAGAATCTTGTTGAATAAAGAATATGGGGAGAACTAAGTCGTTTATGTTTTAAATGGTAAAGACTTTAGATAGCTAGTTTTTATTGTAATGTAAAAAGGTTTTTTAGTAATTTTATTTATTAGAAAAAAAACGTAGGTCCCACAAAGTGTTTGGAAGCTGATGATTATACACATATTCATCAAAATCTGATGTAACCGGGAAAAAAATCCTGAGGAACAAATATAATAATATCAGAAAGCCACCAACTTTTTTTGGAAGTTGGTCAAAAATAAATCAGTATCACCATTCCATCTAGGATCTAGGCAAAGGGAGCTGGACTAGGACTAAACAAATCATCATTGATGAAGAAGGAAGGAAGGAGGGGCGGAATTAAAAGAGATTAAATATGAAAGGCCGTGCATCATGAATTACCAATCGGGCCTTGCTAACGCCATCGCAAACTAAAACTTATACATTAATAATAGGTATGCTTACAATGCGCTTTAAATGTAGATTCTGAGCTTGTCCCGATATAGTCGTCCCGCTCTGACGTGAGCCCCCGTCGGAGCCTTCATGCAAAATTTAGGGAGTGAGACTAACATACAGCGACTTGCCTTTGGGGCAATGCTTGGTCACTTTCGTCAACTTTGGCTCTCGGCGCCCTTTACGATGTAGTGATGTAGTGCAAGACTTCCTTATTAGTTAACAAGTTTTAAGTGTCGTAAAGAAGAAACAACAATGTTTTTTTGATGTTTTGTCAATGTTGACGCAAAAACTAATTAAAAAATTACGAATTACAATTTTACTGTTTAAACAATGAACAGTGCATCATGAATTTACCCTAATAAAATATTTGTGTGTGACTTTGTCATGTTTTATGGTATTTCCAATGGAATTAAAAAAAAATATATATAGTAGTATTTTATTAAGTTTCTTGCTGTAATCGCAAATACGGACGGGTGAAAACTATCTTCGTATTTAATGATAGTTCTATATAAAGAAGTAGGTACTAAGTTAGTTATATATAAATTTTTTCTTAGCAAACAATCCCGATTTCTCAAAATACTCAATACGCTGGGTCTAAATGTGGGTTCCTAAGCTCGATGTCGCGTATTGTGAGTATAAAGTTACTTGACCCGATGATGGCCGAAGGGCCATCGGTGATCGAGGCACGTCTCCCGTCAAATTGTCATGCCGTGCTCCTGAGCTCGTGATCTGCCAATTTCTGTGGACTCACCTCATTTACATATTACGATGGAATGGACTATTATTTCCATTAGATATCGAACTTTTCGTGAAAGAGGCTTACGTACGGACTAGCACGAGCTTCTGTTTGTGTTGACTTCAGTATTGTGGTTGGTAGTTTGTGTTCCTTTAGAAAAGATTAAAAGGTTGGTTTTTACTGGAGACTTGTTTTCTCCATTAAAAACAAACCTTATAATAAAAAGACAGTCAAATAACTTTTTAGCCTGAAAAACTCCCGAATTATACGTGCCGGAAATATCATATTGCGAAAATGAAGTTCGGAAATTATGACGTCACATTAGCAGTTGAACAGCTACAAACTCTGACAAATATGCTAATTGTAAAGAATTCTCATTTTACTCGCAGCCATATGAGTGAATAAAGCCAAAAACCCCGATGAAATTATGTCTATAAGACTGAAAAGGCTATTACGGTAAAAGTTTTAATAAATAGAACGTAATTTAACTTTACACTTAAACAAAAGCACACATTAGCACCAAAAGGACAGAACGAACTCCAAAGCTACATTCTAAGAAGCGTGTTTGAACAAAACGCACATTAAAACACATGTTTTTAATTCACATGTTACTCCAACAATAAAAGTTCAGAACAATACAAAACAAACTAACTTATTCATTTTTGGGACAGGCATTTTTAGGTGTACATAACTATGTTGTATGCATAATGTACAGTCAATACAACCTTCCAGAGACTTGGGAATTTGGTGCTGAATAAGTCATAGGGCACGCCGCGTTAGCGCTAAAATATGCAGCAGCTTGTGTTCCTCGGCGTCTTGCTGAGCGCTGCTAACTATCCACTATAATCATATTTTATTTAATAAACTTACCCTCAACTTAACCCCGCGTAAAGCAAAGCGGTTAGGTATGAGTTTGGTCTTCATTTGAATTCGCTTTCGAAACATGTTTAAATATTTAATTTGATGAATGTTCAAATTGTGTAGAATGCTATCTCGATATTATTGAAATGTGTTTATTCAAACTAATTTAACATATTACATTTTATTGTTCAAATTATGTAGAACACCTTTATAAACTGTCTCTATAAAATAAAATATAAACTGAAATGAAAACATATAAATATTTTAACGGTATCAATGCTACAATACCGTTTATCTTTAATAATATTAATATTTTATTGTAAATCAGGCCGATTTACATATGTCTATTAAAAATGGCCTTTAAGGTTCTTCAATAATTTTTCCATTAAGTTAAGTCAGACAATTGAAAGATCTGTTTTCAATAATCGATGTGCACCTGTGACGAAATTAAAGGCCAGAAACCATTACAGATCACGTTCCAATTTCGGTTGTTTGATCAACTCTGTAGAATCATGACGTAGCACTCAACGTCGCTCCGGCAACCAATCAAGTCTCAGGATTCGCTTTTCAAATTGAAATGATAGGTACACGGTAACAAGTTTCCTCAATCCGGACAAAACCGGTCTGTAACGAAGTTTGGCTTTTAATCCCGCGCGTGGTTGTCACGGAAAGTTCACCGCTGTGACACTTGACGTTTTCAGTGCCGTAGCCTGAAGGTGGCGGCCACTTGCGCCTTCAAAGAGGTTTTCCCTCAAGTTTCAAATTATTTAAACACTTATTTAACTATACTGTTCTATGGTGAGACTGCGGCATATTCTACGAGTCTATATTTCATCATTTTCTGTTTAATTTTAAATAATGTTGGACGGAGTATAAGTGGAAAGATGCCCTTCACTTCCTACCCAAGCTATGGAGCTATATTTCTCAATAGTTATTTGAAGTTACTTACGTAGAAATGTTGCAAAATTGTTTTAAGTATCGTAATGGATAATGTTGCTTCCTATTTTGAAGAATAAGAAATTCTATAATCTTTAGTCCATTATAAAACCATGTTATATGGCATCATAATGGAATTTAATAAAATGTTATGTCCCGAACAAATCTCTGACCAAGATTAGTGCAAGCAATAAATTGTTTAATCCTTTGGCGAATTATTATGAGTGAACTGAAATTAAAATCGACGGTATTACGTGAAATAGCAAAATCTTAGAAAATACATAAATACCTAAAATTTTCTAAATTTGAGTCGGCTCTATAAATAATAAAAATATCGAAGAGATTATTTCTGTGAGCCGGTTTTCGCTTAAGACTGAGCATTCCAAATTTCATGCCATCCACACAGTCCTGTCCTAAGCCGTTTATAAAAATGAATAATCAAAATTGTATGAATTTTTGGCTAGTGCAACTTCATCTTTTGTTTTTTAATTTCCTGCATTCGACGAGTAAGCCGAGCTACTATTTTCAGTCACTAGATGCGTTCCGTTACCTGAGCTCAAGTGGATGTAATAAGTTGTGAATTTGCACCATTACTCGCGTACACAATTTTAATTGCTACAAAGTTTTAATGTTGTGGAAAAGTTGCTCTTAGGGCTGTGTGACGCCTGAAAAATTGTTTTTGGAACGTTTTCAAACTTTCATCGTGCTTAATAATCATACCTAAAGCGTAGGTAGAAAATATAAACAGTTTTTGCATTACGCCTCGTTTTTATTAGTTTATGTTAGGGAAATGAAAGATGATTACTTTAGCTGAACATAAATAGATTTATGATAGACAGCTATCAGTTTCTTTATCACTGTATAAGTTATTGAGTATATCATATGTCTAGTACCCGTACTGCTTAGAACGCAGGTCTAAATGTTGTTGTGTGGATTGTCCGGAAATATTTATATGTTACTATGTATTTCAACAAAATGACAACCGGAAGCCGTTAGATAACACAGTTGTTTTCACAAATACCTTTCTATACAAAAAGTAAATTATTTTATATTTAATTAATGATTTTACCTATAATAATAAATGTATACAAGATTTTCATATGTGACATTAGTCTCACCCTTAAAACATTTATTTTTAACTAGCAGAGCCCCGCGGTGTTGCTCGCGTTATAATGATATTACCGCAGAATCACAAATATTCCCGCGTAAAATGTCACACACTTTTCAAGTTTAATCTGTGTACAAAATTTAGCAAACACAATCTCACAACCTCCACCTCTATATAATCTATATAAATAAAAATGAATTGTTGTTCGTTAGTCTGATTAAAACCCGAGAATGGCTGAACGGATTTATCTAATCATAGTCTTGAAATGTTCGTGGAGTTCTAGGGAAGGTTTAAAAGGCGAGAAAAAATTGAATAATTGCCGGGAAAAAAATTGAATAAAAACCCGTGCGAAGCCGGGGCGGGCCACTAGTATTAGTATATAATAATCTAGATATATTTTTTCAATGCGGTAAATTGTCAGTGGCGTTATGTAAGTTTACCAAGGGCATGCGCGAGCAATCTTAGTCTATTTCAATGCCTGTCTGCTAGCCGGGCAGGGGGACAATCATTTGCATTTGATTGTACAGGAGGTGTCCGATTTTAAGTGATCATGCTCGCTTTACATCTATGTAATACGAATACGTATATGGGAGGATCTAGGGTAGGGCTGCCACAGAACAACGCACTTTATTATTTAGTTGTATTTATTACTTTTTATTTCCCGTGCAAAATGATTAACTTTGGCGTTACCAAGTTATGATCTGGGTTAGTACATACAAGGTGGATTTTTGAGAAGAGACCATGAGGTCATGTAGATTGTGCATTGTTTTTGGCGATTTCTGTCATTTCTAGTAGGACTCAAAATAATGACTATGGACATACTCTTTTGATCCTTACTTGTTATCGATCCTCGATTGGGATAATAAAACTATTTTTGCGTTTTCTAGCTGACTATTTTTTTTTCTAAAGATTGCAGTTTAGAATGTCTTTAAAGTATATGGGTGTTCTCCTAAGAACGTTTCGTTGTAACTACAATTGTTAATGTACTTACTTATGGATGCTTCTCAGAAATCCACCCAGTATAAATTCGTTTTTTTTTTTGCTCATCTATTTGTTTCACCGACGAATTCCGTACGCAGCTAGATTACTAAGTTCGATAAGTCTACATACATGTCGAACTTCAATATACATTTTAAATCCATCCGCTCAAAAGCGTTAAGACTATATAAGATTATGTCATTATGTCATATGGTGTACTACTATGGGGGAGTGCTGCCGAATAAACACTGTATTTGTACTGCAGAAAAGGGCTGTTCGTTTTGTCTATTATAGATGGATCTCCGAGAACTGTTACGTTATAAATTTAAAGACTGACATTTGTTAATATATTTATGAAGCCCTTTTTGTATTCGTAATTCAATGTTTGTTTTAAACAAATTAATATTCTGATAATATTTAATCGTCATTGTTTATTAATCACTGCTTCAAACAGCAACCAATGTAAATAAATAATTAAGATAATTTTGTATCTTGATAACACTGATATTAAACTCGAATTTGTATAAACAACAATATATACAATATATAAATACAACTAGTCAGAACCGGACAATATTGTAGAAATAGTACAAACCTATAAATTTTTTAAATTGTTATCGGCTTAGAGGTGTATCGATTTTAGAGGTTTTTTTATTAGATTTATATGAACACTATAATTAACAAAGTTTCCAAAAATGGTTTCCAAGCCAGACATCCCGTGACAACCCTACCGCGGATCCCATCAATCCACTTCTACCGGACCTCTAACTTCATTCTGACGGCACTTTTACTTCGGACATTTAGCACAAGGATCGAGAGCGAGACAGAGCTATGAATCACATATGTTTTGTTCCTTTTTAACGGACTGATGATCGTCCGCTTCTGAAAATTGCCTTCGCTTCAGGTGAAAATGTTCACTAATTTTGTTTTTATGTTTGCATCTGGAAATGTATACACGGAATATTTATTTATGTCCGATGCTATACGTAGTACTGAACATTTGATAATATTATACCTAGAGAAATAAGAAAGTTCCATTATAATGTTCTAAAGCCCGAATATCTCTCGAGCTATACCTACGCATTCTATTCTAATGAAACGAAGACTTTACAATTGAAAATTTAATTTTAAAGATAAAAGTAAAATAAGACCTATGAGCATTATATCTTAACTTAAAAACAGCAAAAGCGCATTTTTGGTCATATTAAACATTTTATTATTCGAGAAATAGGTTTTGTCTAAAGACTGAGGATCCGCCAACGCAGCGTAGGACGTCCACCAACTATATACATCTATATATCTCTGTAAAGTTCGTGACTGCAGGCCGCTTCCAACCAAAATACATATGTAAATGATTGCATTCGGCTAAATCTAGAATGCTTCATGGCGGACAATATCAGATCCTTTGAAACCACTTCTGTGCAATGGTTATTGATGAGTTTAAATGAAGCTAGCCTATTTAAATAAATAAATATTTCCGGACCAATCACACAGCATCGTCTAACCCCAAACTAAGCAGAGCTTGTACTATGGATGTTATGTGCCTAATATACTGCATAGAAACATTTTTCTTTTGTAAATACATTTAAATGATACATAGAAACCAGTCTCGAAACCAGAAATTGTAGATGGTACAAATCTGGTCCCCGGGAATCGAACCCGCAACCTCCTGCGCCTCGGTCGGACCTTCGCCTACACAGCCATCGAGGATGTCGAATTGTGGATTAGTTATTTATACCTAACCAGAATAGCATAAAATCATCCGATGTTTTAATAGATTTAACATACAGCATACAGGTCCATTCGTGTGTAAAATATTTTCAACAGGCATTTTTGCTTTTAAAATGCAATTAATGTACCTAGTGGCGTTTAGCTTCAGAGGAATGTGCAATAAACTGTAGCACGCGTCATGACTATTTTTAAAACTGCTTTTTCTGTAACGGAAAGCGAACTATCAAAGCCAAGTAAAAACAGGTGAAACAAAAACTGTACGAGAAAATATAATAAAACAATTCGATTTTAAACAAGAAACAACCGGGGCTTCACTCGATATTACAAAGTGCAGAAGAATTTCGCGCAATTTAAATGACGCGTTGGTGTAATTGGTAGCACGTAGGGGCGCTATCCCGGAGATGCCGGTTCGAATCCTGTGTGCGATGGTGACGGATGTTTCTTAATATTATAAAAACAAACAACTGTCTTTTAGTTAAGAATATATTGATTATTTAGTAGATAACACTAGGGCCGCGGGCATGGGTATAAGAATGTTGCCCCCTCTAATGCAGCACGTTCTGAATTTCGCTTGTAATTTTATCTTAAGTAAATTTAGATCGAAAATGTTTGGAAATGCTGGGTGCTTTTTGAAGTAGGTTTAACTAAATATTTTGTAAAAGATGCGCTAACACTAAACAAAAAAAACTAAAACATCATAAAAACACATGAGATTCAAATCTAGGCCCCAAGGTTCGATCAAATTTCAGTTGCCCTACACATAGTAGAAATAATATGCAGATACAACAATTTCTGCGTAAAAAAACCTGAAACCGCGGTATCGCATAACTCTAAGGCCTTTCACCATTATCTATGAACACGGTCAGATCAGGCCAAATTCTTTTTACCGCCTTAACTTACTGCAACTTAACTTTCAATGTTTAAACTTTGAAAATAAATACATTTATTTCCGCACAAACCACAAAACAACATCTAGCCCCGTGTTAAGCTCTAAGCTTTTGTTACGGTCACCAGACATATATACTTAAAATAATATGCATAAAACGGTGAAATTAGTAACATAGAACGGTGAAATTGTTGTTAAATCACTAAAGTCTAACTCAAAGTGAAATTTCGCTATTCTACCTATTGACTAAGATATTCCTTTTATTTACTTGACTGTACACAGCACGTTATTGGATTTCAAATTCGTTATTGCAAGTGGGTTTTTCATTGCCTAGACTTTCGCGGTGGACAATTGCAACTATATTGGAGGCAAGAGGAGCCATATTGCATTTGAAGTTGACATTCGTCATTGAGGCGTCGAGCGGGTGTTTTATAGCTTTCGTAATAACCCTCCGGTACCCACGGATGAATACTCGCCCAAATACGTTATTGTTTGTTGGATTTACTATTAAATTTTATATAAATGGCTTTAATTACAATATAATTGTTTATACAAGGTGTTTCAAAATTGGTTTATTAAACCGAAATGTGTAAATCTCGCATCAAACGAACATAATTATTTAGTCCTACAACATTTTGATTTGAGGAAGATTTTTTTGGTAATTAGGCCTCTTTTTTAGCCTTATTTAATCTCTAGGTCATGTTTAGCTTTATATCATTTATGTAATTATCTTAACCCCTGAAAGAACTTAGAAAGTTTAATAAGCTCCTTAACCACTGTTTTTAATTATTATTATAATACTATAATAACTATGTGATAGGTTTTAGATACTATAATTGATACCTCATAAGATAACAAATAAAAATAAAACATATAATCTAAGATTTACACTTTAATTTTTTTTTTGCGAACAATGAACAAATGGACTTCCAAATCTATAAATAGTAGAACATAAAATACTCGACATTAGCCCTTTCGAAAACCTTCCCCTTAAAAGTATACCAATTTTGAAACACCTAGTACATATCTTTTTTTTTTTGTGCTGGTTTAAGCCTTCATTTGACCACAATATCACCTGATGTAAAGTGACGATGTGGTCTAAGACGGAGCATGAAGACCTAGAAGATAATATACCTACACCAAAAGAGTAGTTCTGTTGTTGAAATCAAGTTGTTGGGGTTGAAGTTTTGTAAAATGTAATGCCCTCTCAATTCCGATGTTGTCTGGAACTACAACTTTGAGCCAGAAGAGCAAAAGTTTTGAGGAATTAAGTTTTCCCATTTTATTTAGTTGAAACTTATATTTTTAAATCATTCTTCGTATAATTGGATTTGAGTGGGATTTCTCATCAACCTATTCTATTCTCAATAAGGATATAACAGTATTTTGAAGATATTAAATACATCCTCATTATCCCTTATATCCCTTAGAAGTTATTTGTTTCTAATATATCTTGAATAAATTACCTATTCAATTTAACGATAAATGTATATCTATTACAGTAATAAATCTAAATTTATAATTTAAGAAAAACCCCGGATTCCAATGCCTTAATTTCCTTAAAAGCAAAACACCATAATATTTTGTAATATGCACACGATGCGTTTTCAGTTGATGCCCCACTCTATTATATTTGCAGATTTTCACCCCCATACCCCCATAACTTTTAAACGGAACAACCGATTTTCATGAAACATGTCTAAGAACATTCGCGCCAAACTCACCTTCCATACAAAAAAAAACTATTTTATTGATATCGCTCCATCCGTTCCGGAGCTATGATGTCCCAGATAGACAGACACACAGACAGACACGTCAAACTTATAAAACCGCTCTTTTTTGGTCGAGGTTTAATAAAATCATTCTAAATTGTTAAAAACTTGCATATTGTTTTATACTAATGTACCAAATTTGCAATATAAGTCCATACTAATTATACATATATAACAAAAACCCATACCATACGTCAGCAACACAAATACTACTTAATCAATAAGGCGCAACCAATAGGCATTCGGTCATCAGGCTTCCTTTGAAGTAACGCCACAGGTAAAGCATACTCAGGGGTTAGCAAGCCTGTCAAAGGCACGACGCGACGGTCAATCAGTAATTACTCCTTCTAATAGCTGCCCAGAACTGGCCGAATGCTTTGCTGCGGTCGCAAGGGCTAAGTTTAATTCAGACCAGCTTGGCTGAATAATGGTTACCTTCAAAGAGGTTCTAATTGACAGAAACATGTGAAAACTGAGAAAGCGTATCAGAATTTGTTGTTGCTGTTTTCTGATTAAACTATGGGAAGAACTGTAAGGACTTATTTCACCATCTCCGAGTGAATTACTCAATGGTTATACTTAATAAAGAGCTATCATATAGATAGACAACCCTCATGACTGACTTTCACTGACTGATGGACCAAGATTGCTCTATTTTAATTTGAGATGGTAAAATACACCCTTAGTATTTTTAATTATCATACACACAATTAATACCCAATATTCTTGAAATTCCACCAAATAACGAATTTCTATATTTTTACAATAAAATCCACTACATTTAAGAATAATTTATTGTTCAATTAGGTAAAACTCGTAATTCGCTAATAATCCCGTGCTAAAAATTGTAATATCACTCAAAGCGACATGAACCAAAGATCTAAAGTTGCCAATTACCCAACCATCTTTTTGAAAGTATTGCATTGAAATCCAACTCTTTTGAACTCGCAGTGCAAGTTTCGCAGACATTACTAATTAATTTACGTTTCCCGATTCACATCACACGAGTCTCGAAATTCTTCATCACACAGAAATGGTTCACAAACACAACTTTTAATGAAGTTCTACATAGATTCAATTTCAACGTCGTGCGAGCATTCGTTACTGCAAAAATTTTAACTATGTTATAACGCGTTTATTGCTTTTGAAAGCCTTCAAATTGTACAAAGAATTCTAGAAGTAGAGCATGTTTGTACGAAGTATTGGATATTTGAAGAAAGCATCAAAAGTATTGTTTTTGCTCGCAACTTATGTTATTTTAAAAACTTTCTTATATTTTTCTTGTTGCTGTAGTGTTATGTTGTTCGTGTTGCTTTGTAGTTTGTAATTAATGGTCGTAGCTAACCAGAGCCACCTGGCACCATACCCGCACCATCTCATCTAAATAACAATACCTACTATATATTCTTTATACGGATTTATATGGTTAGCTGCACATGGGGTGTGACCATTTAATTAACACGCCACCTGATAAAAGTGGTTATTTATTACGACCAAATAAGACCAATTTGAAAATATACTGAAATAGCTTTTTGCAGACATGAGAGCATTTTGTCGGAGCTACAAAAGGCAATAATATCAAATAAAATTTTTAGTTATTTTTCAACAACAGAAATCTCCACCTCAAAATAAACATATTTAAACTCCATAGAATAAATGCCGTCTTACGAATGCAAGTTCTACTACGAGTAACACGTTATATTTTGTAACACTTTAATGGAGCTGAAATTTGGTTTCCGCGGTGTGATGGAGTAGCAACGTTTGGCTGGTTTTGCGGTACGTCGTGTGTAAGATTGAGATGTCATTTGCACGATGCAAGTCCCGTTACGCGAGTGACGCGAATGTTTACCTCGGAAACGGGTACAGTTATGTCACTTCTGTCATTCGTGAGGAACTTAGGGGAATTTGCATACAGTAGCCCTACCACGAGTGTCCACTTACGACTGTTGGAGATTGTAATCCCTTGCATTTGACAGATTTTTCACAATTATAATTTTGTCTTTATCGGAGGGAGGAGTAGCCGTATTTCGGACAGACAGTTATTGTATTGTTTCTGATGAGAGGCGCAAGAAGCAGAGCAGCTTTTTTCTAGTTATATAATATAAAACACCCAGACTAAGTGCTTGTCTCACAATCTTCGAGTAAACATAGTCAATTGTTAAAATATAGAGAAATCTCGGTCAGTCCGTCACTTACAGTTGTCAGTTGACATGACGGCTCTATATTTCAACCATTGCCTGGTTAGACTCAACATTGTGAAACAGGCCTTAAGGAAATAATTGTGCAATTAATTTGGTACTTCCTATTAAACTGTAGAAATTACGCGCCGGAAAACTCGTAAACTCCGTGAAATTTAGTTTCCTATTACGCATTTAACTTTACAATAATTAGTTTTTATAACATTTAAAAGTTTATGTAATTCAGCTTCAATGGTTAGTACTTATCGTCTCTTTTAATGGCCATTTCTATCATACATTGATTAAAACTTGGCTTTATAGTGTAGCTGTACGGATACTTTGGCGAAAAATAATACTATCAAGAGAGAATAATTTTTAATAAGTATCATAATGTTCATTTGCTTCTCGACACGAATTGACTATTAAAGTAAAAACTAAATGTTCTTGTATCGACAAAATAGCTTATAAAGCTACATAATATTACAGATTATAATCGCCACAGAAGCCATTTTAACGTCTACATAAAAATGATGGAACGTTGAAAATAAAAGCGATAAACGAATACATTCCGAATATTAATTTGTTTATATGAAATTTTTTGCGTTTCAATTGGCTACGTTCGGCGATCGCTCAAACTGCGCTCGAAAAATTCCAACAATATTGCGCGGACGAGATGTGGGTTATCTTTAATTTGTAAACCAATAAATGTTAATACATCAACCGGGACAAGCCATCGCCACTGCTGGGTTCAATTAAATTTTTTGACTCCGTCGCAGAAATATCGCAATTACCCCGGTGCGCTTTCGGCTTAAAATCGAATGCGGGGATTATTATTTTGTCAACGTAAATGTTTTTCGGTGTGCGATTGTAACGTGTTGATCGGTGGTCAATATTTGATCTCGGCCGGCGCGGCTTCGCGCTATTTAAATTCGATTGTATATGGGCGTCCATTTCGGAGACCGCACGTGCGAAATACTCAAAGGCAGTGTCTGCCTTTACCAATTAATTAGTCTACGGCTAAATAGACGCAGCCCGCATCGCCCCGGGATCGGAATAGATCAGATGAACTTTGACGAGAAATTCGTCATTTTCAATTGGTACTAAGCCTCGCTCCTGACAACTCCCGTATACGTCAGATGGACCGTGCTTCGATCTACTTCTGTTATCGTTTCGGAAATAGAACGTAAAACTGGTAAAATTGTAATGTTAACGTCTACGGAATGGATGCGAGGGAGTTTGCAAATATGGCTAGTTTCTAACGAATTCCTGTTATTTTTCAACAAATTTATGGGAAATAAATTGATCAGTTCCGTTAGTTTCCATCATAATGACACTGCACTGCAATTAACAGCACTGGCCCAGCCCGGAGGGTGGTGACAAGCCGCGGCCGAAGACTACCACCAGAGACAGTTCTTAGCACCACTCGGAGATCACGTGTAAGGATTCAAAGGGTTACCACTTACTGACGTGAACAGAAAAACCTCCAAACTTAACTTTTGCACACACGCATTTTGAGTAAATTTTAAATTTATAATTGGTTATATAAAATAAAAACCAAAATTGTAAGAACTGATAAAACTGGGTTGTTCTATTCGCTCCTAAACTAATAAAAAAAAATTAAGCGAACTGTCAAGACAATGTTATTTTCTTGATCATTTTAATTTTACATATTTTGATTTTTATATTTTTAAGTTGACCTGCCCATGAATACCCTGTGCTTCTAAGGAAATAAACGTTTTGACTTTGACTTTGATTAATGGATCTATAATACTAATGTTCTGCAAGCACTTGCCCATCCGTCTGTTTCCTGTTTTTACAAAAATAAATAAATAAATATTACCGGACAATCCAAACAACAACATCTAGCCCCGTGGTAAGCTCTAAGCTTGTGATACGGGTACTAGACATCTGATATACTTAATATAATAGACATACATATATACATATTTTTTATTATACATGTTAAACACCCAAACCAAGGAGAAAGTGCTTGCAGAACATACAAACACTTGACCCTCGGCGGGAATCGAACCCGCTACCTCTTGCGCCCCGAGCGGACCTTCGCCCACCGCGCCACTGAAACAGTCAACAAATAAAATGTATATTGTATTACGAGTAGGTACAACAGTCACTTTACAGCTTACCTGTACCTTGGGGCAAAATGATGATGTATGAATTATCCAGTAAGTAATATTTGTTTGAGGCTTTTGATAATAATAATATATCAAATAGTTTTTTACAAGCTTTTATTTAGTTTCATGTGTTTGTCATTTATGAATGTAAAATTTGCAAGTCAAATTTGGTTTCATATTTCATTAAAATTTTGCTCGCTTTATGCTAATCAAATATAATGATGTTAAGTTGATAAAGTAACTGGGCATGTCTAGTTATGCATCAGCAACGCGGGAAGCGGGACGCGATGCTAGAGCTTCTACAACGCGGGAAATTTTTTCTTTGTGGTCGCGTAGGTGTGAAATCAGCCATAGTATGGTCCGCCGCGCGACAGACGCTCTTCTCAGTCGGTCCCTCTTCGCAGACTTAGTAACAAAACTCTAATTAAAGAAAATGTAATATACTAAGGCAACTTTTTAGTAACAACTGCCTAAAAGTATAAGTATATGTATATGTGTATACAAAAAAAACTGTTTATTATTTAAATATACATTTGTACTCATTTTATAACGACGCATTTACCTGGAAAGATTTCTTGATAAATAGGCTATCTAACAGTGAAAGATTCATTCGAATAGTTCCTGCAATAAACACGTTCAAACAAACAAACTCTTTAGCTTTTTAATAGTATTAGTTTAGATTATAATATTAGTATAGATGCGTTACTTATCCGTTATATCCGCGACACAGTTTTATACTTCTGCGGCGAGCATCGTATCTTAAGTTATAGTTCTAAGAATTTGTGTTTTGTAAATGAATAAATAAATAAATGAATAAATAAATAAATAAATAAATAGTCATATCTAAGTACTCAGTACTAGTGAGGTACTTTAATCGCTCGTATTCGTCGAATTATTAATAATAGTGTAAGAAAGTAAATTAATAATAGTGTCATACTTTTATGCTTCTCATTTACTATATATTTATTATTGAACACTATGCTATGTTTCTGTTATGTTTTAAGTTAGTTGTGAATAGTATTTAAGTTTTTTGTAAATAGAGTGCATTCACGCTCTGCACCAATCGGTTACCACGGAAGACCAGCGTTACAGCAGATTAGTCTGCTGTAGCATAACGCTGAGTCGAAGCCCTTTTTGTTACAATCTATGTCCTAAATAATTCTAAATAACAAGTGTTGAGATGACGGGTGATAGAAGGAAATGGAAGAAAAACACATGTTGTGCCGACCCCACATTGTGTGGGATAAGGGCAGGATGATGATGGTGATGATGATTCGTAGGGGACTCTTATTTTTGCCAGTCGGTCATTATAGTAAATATATTGTTTTGCATGTCGTTTAACTGTACCGCGCTAGTGAGTTATTGTTGTAATCAACGAGAGGCCCTTAGCAGCCAAAATAGATGCAACTATGAGTGTTTTGTGGTTTTGTGTTAATTTGGACAAGGTTGATGTATTTTGACACAGTTTTTATTTTGATAATATTCGCTTTTATTGTGGGGTAGAGTTACAAATGGCACGCAACAATATTAAGTTCTATATGTTACAAATATCCATTGTACTTTTTCTTAAGAAGTCTGCCCTACTAAGTAAGATTCATTTAATGTTATAATCATTACTTACCTAAATAATAGATTACGTTAATGTGAAATCGGAAACTTTAAGTATGCATCGATATAAATAATTATCATATCCATTCAACTTGGCAATGTATTTTTAACTTGATCTTTTATTTTCTACTCTAAAATCAAGAATTCCCAAAGACGAGACAATTATGATTGATTATGATTATGATGAAGATAATGCCAATATTCAAATAGACTTTCGAAACTGTTTTGACCAAATCTCAGATTCTTAATCGATTTCTTTGCAAATTCGATATTAATCAATACATCGAAACATAACTTCCAATAATACTCATCCAAGTGGAAATAATGAAACATTGCGATGTCCGTTCCCAGCAAGAGATCGTATTTATCGCGAACACAGTAGGTTAATGAATTAAGCCGAGCCAGCCTGAAAACAATTTTGTCCATAGCGGCGATAATGCAAATTTATTATATCATTTATATGTCTGCACTTCCACTGTAGCATTGCTAGAGATGTGCGTAGCTCGTAAATAACGGGGCAAATGGATTAAAATCGGTATTAAAAAGTGCGCGTCTCGGGACGCCTGACAGAAGTGAACATTTTTAATATGGCTAGCGCTGTGAGAGAATGTGAGAGGAGGAGCATGGTTACCTCCTACCGTACGGAAGTTACACTATCAGCATCCCCCAAACTTTATAAACTTAAGGGGGTAGGCTACGTTATGTGTAATGCACACTCTATACATATAACACATTGCCTATAGATTATTAAATTGCATTAAAGTTTTAATTCTCCAGAATATCTTAATTTATACACCTTGGGCGAACCATAACAAATAATCAACACTTCCTAAATTCTTATAAACCTTATGACGTAAAACTTATTCATTCGCAATTTACAGTAAACTAGTAAAACGGCTGCTAAAAGCAAATAAAAAGCTGCAAAAAGCTGACAAATAAATCTCGAATAAAACAACCTGTCATAGCTTTTAAAAACCACACATTCAATGTTAAACTCTGTTTCACACGGCAAGTGTTCTGCGAGTGACGTTCCGTAGCTGGCCGAAATATATATTTTTAAATTTTATCCGGATAGCGTGGATCGTGATTGTCAATCGCCATCCTCACGGCGATAGCCACTAGAATCAAACCATTGCAGCGCCCGGCCGTGCTGTTAATTGCCTCGCCCAATTACCGCACTATCACTGTTAGTTCACAATAACCCGCAATTTTTTGCGGGGAAACGTCAAACTATTTTACGGATCTCACCGATTCTGAAATACTTTTTACATGAAAACTAAACTTGAATGAAAATGTTTTCATTTTCTATCATTCAAAGCTAACGCGAGTTACCGTATTCATTTTAAAAACGCGTACCTGAGTAATATGTATATATTATGAGGATATTATGCTTAAAATGCGACGGATAAGCATAAACACTGTAACGATAAACGCGAGTTGTAGAACTTTATACCCGTTTTCAAGATTATTACTGTTATCTACCAAAACTAGATACCTAGTAGAAATTTAATGCATTTGTCCATTAAATAAATTACCTTATACCGACTGTCATAGAGCAATATAACTTGCTCCTATTCCCTCCTGTAAAATCATTGTAGCATTTCAACCTCGCAAATACTAGGTCTGTTAAAGGGGCGGCTAATAAGGACGAATGTTCTAATTTTTCAGTGAGTAACCACGATGATGAATGGTTATACAGAAGGTCAGTTTCCATAAAGATTTGATACGTCGAGGCTACGAATAAACTTAACATTTATTATGATCAACATATCATGAAATTACAGCCTATATAACTAGCGGTAGAGCTGTGTGATTGGTGGATATTATTTCCTCAGTTTTATATATTAAAACACCCTACTTGTCGCGTACTTACTTCTATATAAAGATCGTTAATAGTGCAAGGCTGTATAATATAGCTTGGGCGTATAAAGACCCAATGTTGACTTTCTATCTTTTGCCTATGAAAATAATAGTATAACAAAAATTAATACATCAACAGCCATAAACACGCAAGTTTTTAACTAAAAATACCCCATACTTTAATTTCTGTCCATTTAACTCAACTACAGATTATCCTCTTAAATTAAAAACACTAACAACTTAATCTGTAGTCACAGCAACATTACAAAAGTTGCTATCACAGCAACACCAATAAATCAGTAATAATTATCCCGCAGTTGCAACAAAACAGAAAGGCGCGGCGTAACTTTGCCATTAATGTGACACGATCACCGACAATGGTGTCCAACCACAATGTTTTGTAATAATGCAGCTTTAAAACGATCGCAACAGGTGATTGTACAAAAAGCCGTATTTAAATCGCATGGACAAATGCCAGCGCTCGTCGGGCGGCGCTAACTTAGAAATACTTTAAAATGCCGCTATTTTCACGGTCAGTGTCAATGTTGAGGAATATGTTTATTTAAGATTTATATTGCTGGTTTACTGCTCATATTACTATTGTCAATGTGTTTTAGCTTAAAGCTTGTCTATTATGACTTACCCTTAAACTTTAAATTAGACTTATCTGTTACGAATTTTAACACAAGCTAAAATTTAATTTGGTGAACATTCCATCAATATCCTTCTTTATTTCTGTTCGTAAAATATCATAGATTATGCAACCCCCAAACAAAATGTATGATTTCATATCAACAAGCATCAACGATATCCTTTGACAAAATTCACTTCAATAAACATGCCATATTTTAACAGTCTGCATTGTATTTTAATTTATCAATGTTTTATGAATCCATTCTGACGAAATTTAATATTGAAGAGGAAACACGGCAGTGCTCACTCCAGGGAGCTCGTCGCGCTCAGAATTTTTTCTATGTCATGTAAAATTGTGTCTACGTTGTGACTAAGCCCGCTTGTGCAAAAGCGATGCTTTGGTATCTGCATGTGGTCCTCACGAGGGTTACACTACAGCTTTGTATGTTTGATAAATGTTTACTCTTCGACACATTTGCATAAACAGTTTTCAGGTATAGGTACTTTATTCTATAAAGGGTCTAAACTATGTGACAGGCTCTTTATTCCCTATTTTCGTTTTCCCATTTCTCATATAATTCTCTTAATGGAATTCATGGGATCATGTTAATCACTGGTTATATCACAAAACTCTGTTATTCGGCATTACTCATGCTTTGGCTTAAAGATTAGTGTCACGGTTCCTAGCTAAAATCCTCGTGTACGGACAAACACGATATTTTCGTCCACTGTAACGGGTAAAAGGTCCACATTTAAGCTTGGCTTCAAAAAGGTCCAATTCCCACCATTTCTCTTCTTCAAACATATCAGTAGGTAGGCTTTTAATTTTCCTGCTCAGAGAAAAAATAATATTTCATCGTTTCATCCGTCTCTTCTGAACACCTTTTTTAAATTCAGATAAGTTCATTTTTAAAACTAACCGCGAGTAATAAAATTCAGGCTCCACATATTTTGCAATGAACATGCTAAATTAACATTTTTAAACTATTCATTTCAAATATGAAAGCTGCCCTTATACCTATGCAAGCAAACGCATAGATAATATATCTACATTTTAAAATATGCTATCGATGTAGAGCAACACTGCATGAATAAGTTATTTCTAATAGAAATAAGTGCAGGAAAATGCATATTCTTTATGTATCGATAACACTTTAAAATGTATGGTACTATTCATGAGTCTTATTGTTAGGGTAATTTATGACGTAAATACTAGCTGAAATGTATTAGCTGAAATTACTATGTTTGTGAAAATGTATGAACGTCTACAAATTATGCAGTTGGTATACAATTTTCTTGTAAAACTCGTGTTTCAAAAAAGTATCTTCATATTTATTCGTCGTTTTCAAATTAAGTGTTTAAATTTTTTAAATGTTTTTTGGCATGAGTTGCAAATAAACTGACTAATTCATTGATGAATTTCGTAGTTTTCGTCACTGCATAAAGAACTAAGAAATAAATTCATAATAAGTTTTAAAACAATACATTATAAACAGAATATAATCTATGACCTCTTCCACTAAGACTTAATTATTCAAACACGCAATGTTGGTATATCTCGGTAAAAATAAAACGCAAAGTTATAACTTATAAATAATTATAACCCTCATTTATACAGCCGCTTCCAACATAAAAATAATAAAAACAACCGCCATAGTTATAAATTGCATAAAACAACTTCTACAGCGATTAAATTTAAATGGGCGACTAAGTTTCTAATTATGGCACAACAATGTAACGCGAGGATGTATTGTTTTCTAAAGAATAAACAGGTTTTTATAATGCCCGTTATAATTTATTTTGCAATGCAATGCAGAAAAACACTTTTCCTTCATTAAATTGCGTATGCCGTGAGCTGAGTGTTGGCGAACTGCAGTAATGATGTGAGTGTGACAAACTGACGCATCTCACCGGGCTGATTTGTTGATGTGACCGACTTGGTTCAACTAGGGAGTTTACTCTGGAGAAAGTCACTGGATATAATTCATATTAAGGATATTAGAAATGCTCCATCACTCAACTCTTTTCGGAATAGCATTAAACAATTTTATTTTAATAAAAAAACATAAAAATTTTGTTCATCTATCTATGTTAGCATAGGGATAAATTTAATTTAGTATAGGCTAGTTTTAGGTTTAGCATTAGATATTAGGTATTTATAATGTTTAAGCCACCGTCCCTAAAATATGTAATCATTTTCTCTCCATCCACGGTTGTCTGGAAGAAATTGCTTTTAGCAATAAGACCGCCCATTACGCATTCTAGGTTAAGTTTTAATTTCATATTGTATTGTTCAATTGGTGTGTAATAAAGTATATTCTATTCTATTCTATTCATATTTTACATGGGGACTGGGATTTGCACATTATCCACCTGCCTAATCTCGCCCCAACCTGTCCAACTCCCTGATATAGGGAAGTAGGACCTTCGGTTGCATCACCGAAGCTGCAGCCACAGGTCAGAAAGGAGACGGGGTTGAGGCGTCTCATGGATGCGAAGACCCCATCTACACCCTCGGACTTGCTGACACAACCTGTGTCAGTGGATTTGTAGAATAACTTATTAAATGTATTATGAATAGTTTGACTCACGATATGTTTTTAAATGATGGTAAGAAGTTAACTCAATTGTACTAAAGAGACTTTCTGCTCCTTCGGGTAGTCATGTACGGTGAGGTTTATACATTTTCAGCCCGTGATCAGCTAAGTACCTATTACAAGTACTTGCTATAGAACATGTTAATCGATGTCTATTAGTGGGTGATGATGATGAGGATTTGTAAGTACAAAGTCCTATCTTATTATTATTAATACTTGGCGTCCTCTTATTATTATATTGGATTCATAACAGTAGAAAGTTCTCCGGGCTGGGCCAGTGCGTGAAGCGATTTTTTCGTGTTTCGTAATGTGGCCCGGAGAAGCCACCTTCTAGGTCTTCATGTCCCATCTTAGACCACATCGTCACTTTACATCAAGTGAGATTGTGGTCAAATGAAGGATTATCGATCATAAAAAAAAAAAAAAAAGTCTTTAGTCTGATGTCTTCTTGTCTTACTTATAAAAATTTACCAACCCGAAGTTTATTTCTACAATTCTTAGGGAAATTCTATTCTTTACAACAATTGTTATAAAGAATAATTAGGTATATCAAAAACTGACAAAGTAATAACTCGTATTTTTCCCTCCAACACCTCACCGCGATAAAAATCTATAATCATACGAATGCAATTTAAACAATTTCAAGGCGAGACAGCCCGTCTCCGTCCTAGGCAGCCACTTAGGCAACCGTGTGGTCACGTGACGTATGTATTTACATACATATACATATTAAACATATACATGTATAATATATGTATATCTACGGAGACGCTGGGGCTCGGCCACGTCCTGTGTCAATTTGGGACGAGTCAGTGCCTAAACACGTAATCGAATCAATTAGGACTGCATAGAGATGAGCTGGTGTTCCGGTATTCGGTTATTCGGCTTTTTAGGTTTTCGGCCACTTTAACGTATAAAATAACAATTTTTTGCTCGCAGCATCGCCCCCGGATATTTGCAGGGTCGTTATTGTGAATTTTAGAGAATAGTAAAACGTTTTTCCGGGATAAAAGGTAGCCTATTTCTTTATCGGTACTTTTTACGATACCTAAATGTATGGAAAATTTTAAGATTTGTTGAGCACATAAGTATGATGTGGTAATGAACGCATACATTTACCTTAATGCAATTATAATATTAGGTCGTATTAATTGATATGAGCAGGCAATGCCTCTTTCAAAAGTATGTATGTTGAACAAATGCTTATAGAAAAAAAAACTTCTTTCTTTAAATTCAATAGATTATTAAATGATTCTTTCTACAACTTATAATCTTACCGTATGGACTTAGTAAAATTTTATAAACAATATTTAAAACAACTCTAATTCGGCTAATATTATTACGGCAGCAGAGTGGTTGGCTACCTACCACCATCTGCCTACGTTTGTAGATATCAAGTTCATCGATTCGTAGGACGTTTAAGGGCGGAAACGGGTTGCATCCACCGTGAAGTGGATTTAACTTGACCAAATAGAGGCAAACATCGCGAGGAAACCGGCATGTTCCGAGAACTTTGAAGAGTGTGACACGTGAGGAGTGTTTGGAGGTTTTTTCTGTTACTCTGTTCTGAAACGATTTTTTCGTGTTTCGTAATGTGGTCCGAAGAAGCCATCTATCTACCTTCTAGGTCTTCATGCCCAATCTTAGACCACATCGTCACTTTACATCAGGTGAGATTGTGGTGAAAATTAAGACTAGCATAAAAAATATATAGCATAACCGCAGTTAGCCAGTGTGGTGAATGAAAGCCTTATCACTCATCTCAACAGAGAAGTCCCTGTGTCCCAGCAGTGGGAATGTAAATTGGGGTGCAAGTGCAATAGGAAGTATGCTTTTGCAATAGTAGTACATACATAGGAATGAACTTTCTAAAAACGTACTCATTCTTATTCTTTTGTGACTTTTTTGGAGATTCTAATTCAGCGCCTATTTATTTATTCCATTCTGTATTTCGTACCTTCATCTCTGTATCTCAACAGCCATAGTTTTAAAATAAATATACATTTTTATATTAAACACGCAAGGGCGCTCGTTAGAGTAACATCCTTTTCACCTTTTTCATAATTAATAGTTGAAAAGTCAGTTTGCCTTATAATAAAATTGTATAAAAAAACGCTTTAAGAGCAGAGTCCAATTATAAGAGACAAAAGGTATAATGTTATGTAATGTTATAAAGGTGCTATTATTATTCTAGATTGTTAAATATTTTTTAAGGAATGCCCAATGACTCCATTTTTGTGTTAATGAAAATGACAAATGCCCAAATAATTGATACATAGCGTAACTTTGTTCATGCGATTAGAAGTACTTTAGAATGCTGCTAAAAATGTTAATTGAAAACAATCTTTAATCTTTAAAATTACTAAACGCAATGTTCCACAAATACTTATGTATAAGACTTTTTATGATATAAAATGATAAGTGATAAGAGTAGATACGGCAAAGTCAAACCTACTTATTGAAATGAAATATGTAAATGTTTTAACAAAGACTGACGTCAAATAAGCTTGTTAACTATGATTTTTTTTTGAGATTTTGTGTGTCTATGTATTTCTTAAATCGTGTTATAATAAAGTTGTAAAAAAATTAAAAATACGTTTTACGTACCTAAAAGTGCGTCTATCCTAGGCAGCCTTCACTATGGGATGCGTTTTATTTTATTTTACATAATATTAAATTACTTTGTAATTTATTCCCAAATAAAATTACTTAAGTGTTAAACGACATCAAATTAAAATTGACATCAAGAATCCAAAACTAGTAACTACAACTTGATTACTTGGCGAGGAGAATAGCTGTTTCTAACATTAACGCGTAACACACCTTCGCGCCCGTTAGAGGCGAGCGATGAGTCAATCATGATTGAATACAAACACATCAAAGTAGGCATCGGTTTGTTTTAGTGTGAAAACTATCTGTGCGAGCCATTCCAGCTAAACCTACTCTATTAGAATAACCAGCACGACAGGCCACTACACAATTGCGTCTATTTACACTTAATTTAGTATTGCCTGCTGAAGCGTGGCACACTATCCATTATGTTTTCCACTGCTCGTCTGAGTGAAATGGGAATATGACGCCGCACAAAGAAATGGATTGAATTGATTTGAATGAAGATATAAAATTGATGAATTGATAGCGAAGCGTGGGTCGATGAGTGCTAGTTTTCTGGAGGTTTTGTCTGTTCACGTCCGTAAGTGGTAACCCTCTGAATCCTTACACGTGGCCTCCGGGTGGTGCTAAGAACAGTCTCTGGTGGTAGGCTTCGGCCGCGGCTTGTCACCACCCTCCGGGCTGGGCCAGTGCGTGAAGCGATTTTTTCGTGTTTCGCAATGTGGCCCGGAGAACCCATCTACTTTCTAGGTCTTCATGCCCCATCTTAGACCACATCGTCACTTTACATCAGGTGAGATTGTGGTCATATAAAGGCTTATCTAACAAAAAAAATTAGGGGGTAGCTTAGTTTATAGCGGGGTATTTAGCAAGAAGATTACAAATTGAGGTGTTCTTAAAGAATTCTAACAGGACAATATAATTTTGGCAAGCTTAGCGTCTGACGTCCTCCAACAAGATGGTTAAATGATTTGGCTAACGACACATGTCTTAGGGTGTTAGCAAAAATTTATAAGGAAGGTGGTAGAGTACTTTATGATGTAAAGGTATTTAAAAAACATAGTATATCAGATGTCTAGTACCCGTAACACAACCTTAAAGCTGACCACGGGGCTAGATGTTGTTATGACTCGATTAGAGATCTACGTTGGTTTTGTATCGCGTAATCCCTTCGTAAGTACGTTATAAAAGATGTATAGATCCAATCAACAAATTTCGCTGCAAAAAATAATATCTAATATCTTCGAGTTTATGTTTTCTGCGTAGAATATAATAATAGTAATTTCAGAAGAAACTAGCAAAACATACAAAATACCATCCACACTTTTCCCTCATCCATCAACACTTTTAATTGATATTTTTATTGCCACATCAACATTGTAGGAGCCAGTGAAGCGTCAACTATTTACCAGTCTCATGTTTAATATATTATTTAACGGTAGATGTGCGGTACACGTACACACTAATGCGGATGAGGCTCGTTCTACGCGGGTGTGTGGCAATAGGGTAGATAACTTAAAAATAATTAGTGCGTCACTTATTTTACTTAAAAAATGTTTATCTATATTTTTCTTTTTTGTCACAAACGAAAAATCAAGACAGTACTTTGATGTTTTGCGTGACTGTGTGACGTGTTGGGCAATATATGTACTGAAAGTACACATCACAAGCCTCCACTTTGAAGCTCTATATCTTGGCACTTTCTTATTATGTTAATAAAGAAAAAAATAGGTGTCCATTATTTTTGGTCGGGCTAACAGACGGAATCACTTATGTAACTTTTTTTATGTAGCCATCGATGATATCAAGGCGTATAGGATAATACTACTCCGCAAAACCTAAATGTTATAGTTAATAGTTGAATATGATAAGTATATTTAATAAACTCATTAAACTTTTAGTGTTTTTTCGTTATATTTTAACAAACAAACAGATCAAGATAATGATTTTATTTTTTTTGTTTTCAGGTAAGTAAACGTAATATTCACAATCTACAGATGTCGGCCGCTATTGACGAAGAGCCACCGGTAAGTAAATAGCTTTAATAAGTGATATTTGGGAGGTATTTCTTCTGACCATGTACAAAAAAATAATCAAACTAAAAAATATCTGGCCAAACATTCAAATCAAAAATGCAAGCACCTGTTGTAATGGCAAGCTTAGGTAACAAGAAAAAAACAACAAAGGCAAAAAATCTATACGTTAATTCAAATCAAACCGCATCTCCCTCAAAGTCAATCAAACTTAATAGAGGTAGTATTAGTACTCTTGAGAAAATCAACAAAAGTGAAAATTTCGCGGCCAAAAATCCAAATAAAACATGAGCTCCCTCACAGTCAAGCAAACATTGAAACACAATTAAAAATGGAAGCCATTACAACAAATCCGTGCCGCGGCCATCGCCGATACAGAGCTCAAATGACCGGCCTCCCGCAAAAATCTCACATGTAGTTTGTTCTATTTTCCCACTACGCCTCGCAGCATCCCCCAATTAGTTCCCCGCGCCACGTGTGAAGTAAGAGCACGAATGCAGGACAGATAAAAACTCACTCCTTTACCGAAACGATCGATGGGAAACACAAAACGAACAGTTCGAAGTGCATCGCCTTTTTTCGTAGGGGCGGGCGGCGCCCCCCTTGAGTGGCTAACGCTTCGGAAAGTGCTTTCGCTCGTGGTGATGGAAGCGAGAATTAGCTCTGAGACAGGCTTTGAGAGCGTCCTAGACTTGGCCTTTGTTCGCGCCTGCTGTTGGCGCTGTCAGCGGCCGCACAAACTTATCGGCAGGCTTGAAGAAGACGGTTATGTCATGACAAAAATGTTTAATCAAATTTACTAAACTAACTAACTACCTATTTAACTTAACTAAGAAAAACTTGTGTCAAACTGTACAACAGTTTCTTGGGAGATGCTATCTGGTATCTTTATATTTTACAAATAACACTTCGAATAAACTATTTAAATAATAAATGAGTATCTAAGATTAAGTTTTTCAGATGTCTATTAGTGTAAATAATATAAAAATTTACTTATAATGTACTATTTACAAACTACGGCATAAACACATCAATCCACTATTTTTCTGCAAACAGAGCGCGCCGTTACGTGTTTTCTTTTAGAGTTACGTTTGTTAGCAGTTTCCATAAATGAGAGCGAAGAACAGACAAATTATAAATTGTCTTTTTAATGTAAGTAGAAAACTTAAAAGAAAATCTTTGAACACCTTCAGTTCATGTTTGTATTAAATGTATGTGTATCTTGTTGGAGCATGCACAAAACTAGTTTAACATCGAGTTCGATCTTCTACAACTCTACAAGTTTTAAGTTCTAAGAAAACTGAAGTGAAGTTTCTTCCTTAACACCTTTACAAAGTTTCGTCTCTTTGCATATTCTATCCGAGTGAAGTTACAACATGGATTACAGCGTTATAAGTATAAGTAAACTGAAGTTTTAACGAGTTTCCTATTATTGAGTATTCGTTTTATTAATATCTTGAAACCTAGTAATCTAAAACTTTACTTCCTACTTTTGTTATGAGATACGCATATTACAAAATACAAATTAAATAAGTTTCATCATCATCACCATATTAACGTTCCCACTGCTGGGACACAGGGACTTCTCTCTTGACGAGAGAGATTAGGCCTTAATTCACCACGCTGGCCAAGTGCGGGTTGGTGAATGTCACATGCCCTTCAAACTCTTTTAAAGTTCTCAGAACATGCCGGTTTCCTCACAATGTTTGCCTTCACCGTTAAAACACGTGTTTAAAGCGCACATAAATTTCTCAAGAAGAAAAATCTAGAGGTGCGTGGCGGGGTTTGAACCCACGACCTTCGGAATGAAAGTCGAGTGTCCTCTCACTTTAGCCAACACGGCTTTAAATAAGTTTGATTAATCATTATTAATTGTTCATTTCGTGAGATTTCGAGTTAGTCGGTGGCGACTTGCAAACACCGTGAACGTCAAACGTTGACCAAATCGACAATGCATCATGTAGCTCGATATCCGATACATTTTGATCACCGGTCCGAACTATTTCAGAACGTTTTGTGTGAGGTGACATCCAATTATTTTACAGTTGTGTAAATTTTAATGCATTTAGAATACGTCGTTTTGTCTGACTACCCTTCTGAACGTCATCTATTTAATACCAAAATCAAGTCAGCCAGCCTCAAGCTCTGACTATTAACATATAATTGTAACAACTGAAAGCACGTAGCGCGCTGATCCTTACCAAATTAGTTAAATTTGATATATTTTCACAGCTCGGCCTAATATGCCGGCGGTTTCTCTCCACCGCCAGCCTGTTTGAGTAATATGCAAATATTAGTTCCCACCCGTTGTCTGTGTTCACTGCGGTCTCTAATAACCCCGTAATTCATGTGAAATTCAAATTTTCTATCCATAATTGTCTTTGTGGCTTTATCAGCTGTAAGGCGCAAACGGGCTGATTCAGCTAAATCGGCTGAATCCCGAAGTGGAAGTTTTCCACGTCTCGTCTCAAGGTGAATGACCGCAGCTACTTGCCGCCCGCCCGACCACGTGACCCGCCCAACACTTGAGCTAGGTCAGGGTCGCGGAGACATCTCACCCGCCGTCGGCTGACCCCCCGCGCGGAGTCGTCGAGACTGTGCCGCGGGTCTGGCTTCGCTGGGGATGCCTGTTACGACGTATCGCCTGATTTTTCCGTTCGAATAGTTTCTGATACCCAATGGGTCGGGCGTTGACCTCTGGGTCAAGGATGGGGATTACGTCTTGCGAGTTTCGGGGTTAAAAATGCTAAGTGCGATATTGACGGGATTTGTGTACACTTGTGTTATTACGTACACATGTACGCCTTATTGATAAGGTTTTTTTAGTATAGGTCTTTCTAGTCACTTACTTTTGCATACAAAGGCAGTTGCTAGAGAGTTAGAGATGAAAGTTATGTTAAATATAAACAATATATTGAATTATGTACTTTATAGAACAAATAGTTTCTCTAACAATATATAATAAGAACTGGCAGACCCAGACAGTATGTGTTCGCGAATTTTTGTTGCATACTTTCTCTGTATCTTAATTAGAAGACTTTCGCATCTGATCTTCCTTCGAGAACATCTCGTCCCTAAGGCCATTTGTCCTACATTCTATGGGTATTCATGTTTTTCTCATTCCTGTCTGCCTAACTCGGTTATCCGTCAGGCTATATCGCCACCGTCGACGTATCCCGTCGTTCCTAATAAAATCTTAGAAACCACAAGCATAACCCTCTCTATAGGTCGTTGAGCTGTTCGGAGTCTAGAATAAAGGCTAGAGAAGACCATTTTTTGGATACATCATTACTGTTTTAAGGTTACCCTTTAGGGGAGGCTCGAGTCTAGTAGTAAACATTCCATGGCTAAAAAATAGAATGCATTACTGGCAACAATCACTGGTTAAAGTAATCGACGTAACCGCTTCGAAGCGAAAATCTTAAAACTGAGGTATGACTCTATCTATAAGGCAACCTATGTCTTAAGCAAGTTTATCTTCATAATAGTTAAGGTTCCTAATGTTCTTGCAAGTCTTTCATTTCATGTCTGAGATGTTAGAATGAACGCATAAGAATGTAGACTGCGAATATAATACATGACAGAGGGAAAGGCAAGCAGAAAGAGACGGCAACATAGCAATCACCTCGTGAGATTGTTGAATAAATTTACATTCACTTGATTGAAATAATAATGAAATTGGCCTGGCACAGTCAGTACGAACTGTATAAATAAATTAATATTATAAAATGATATCCGCGCTAATAATAAATGGGGAGCGTAGCTTTGTCTTTCACTTTGTGATTTTAAGGATGAATACTTTATACGTAATATGCATTTGAATGTGAAACTTTGTTACATAGATTTAAAAAAAATTTACGTGTATTTTTGGCTCACCAATGAATTGAATCAATTATCGAACAACTTTTTCAATTTGAAATCACTCAATGCAATACAATACAATATTCTTTATTGAAACGCCAACAACATGCAAATATTACAGAATTAAAAAAAACTAAAAAAAATAAATTAAATTAAAGTGAAACTTAAACTTATCACTATAAGCGATCTCTTCCGGGCAACCTTTGGATGGATAGAGATCATTGTACTCATAGAAGCAGTGGCGTCTACAACAAATTTGTAAGAGTAATAAAAATATAGTAAGTATCAAAAGATAAGTTTAAAGATAGCATATGGTTAATAAAAAGAAAATAGGTATTCCAAATAAGATAGCTTAAAAGGAAATTCAGTGCAGAAACACTAAAATAGAAAATGAAAAGAATTATGTTTGTTTCGTTTCGTTAGTTTTTTCTTAATTCGCCAATTTTTCCCCGAAAAATATAATAGTGAGGAACACACACTAGGCATGCACACCTCTAGTCAAGTTAGATAGTTAGAAACAATAGGACAACAAGGAATAAGTTAAGGTTTGAAGTCTCGTCTAGTAGGCAGGAGTCCTACTCGGCGCTTACAGGTATAATGTGATACGAGTAGTTTAATGGACAACAGAACTGTGAATCTTTAACGAAAGATGATGCCGAAGGCAACCGCAGTCGCAGGCAAAAGCAGGTGAATATATAAATTGATATAATACATAAATTGTGCGTGCCCGAGCCGCGAGCCTATTTCTATTGTAATTAGGGGGAGGGAATATCTTTTGTTTGAATTATGCAAATATAATGCCGTGCCCGTATAAAGCAGTATAGCTACCTACTTATTCATTGCTCTTGCAAAAATAATGGATGTGCTTCAATATTTTGTTTATCTTTAACGGAGTTTAGAAATGTTCGTGAATTACTTTTTAGGTTACTTTTGAAAGCCGTTTATTGTTTCTAATGAAAGATGAATATTATAAATTGATCAGAATCATTGCTCATCTTTTAATGAAAGTGAAATTGGATGCAATTTATGTAAATGAAAAAAACAAAGTGCTGAGCTATTTTTCATTGAGAGTGATGTTTCAATAATAAAGTAATTCGTTATTAACCTTCGCATCAGTTGACATGCAGCCAGAAATAAATAACTTCTAAAATGGGAATAATGCTTTCTCCACGATAGGACTACCCTAAAACACGAACACTGCATTCGCAAATTACTATACATTTCATTTTAATGGTGACAAACAAACAAACAACGGTTCATTTAATATGAATTGTTGAAATGCGGCATGCAAGTTTATACGAGCCGGTTCTAATTTTGATTTGTATATTTTTTTCTAAATTATGGCGAAGTGTTTTAATGTGAATACATATTAAGTATTAAGAATTATTAAAAATAATCTTAAAGATTTTTGTATTAAAAAAACTTGAGCGTCTTAGGACACTAAACAGAAGTAATAACTTCATATTCAGCTAAGACAGAGTCAGAGTGATAGAGGAGACAGAAAAGGGAAGCCAGCATAGCAACCAAATTATTCCTCCCATAAGAAGATATCACTTCAAAAACACAAAAACCGCCATTATTATCACCTCAAAAGTTGATCATGAAACTCCGACGGTTTACAGTGAATTATCACATTTATTGCCGAATGCGTTCATTAAAAATGTAACGTGATTTTAAATACATACGCTTAAAGCGGGCTGAAAATATCCAAGAGTTTCGGCGTGTCACAGCCATCACTTTAACCAAATTATAAATTTACAATTTCGTAAATCGACTTCGCAATTTTAATTTTCCTGGTTATCTGTCTAACGAAATTATTCTAACGGATACGCCTTTTTTATCTTTTCTGTGTTTTAAAATGTTCATTAATGAATCTCATAAAGGTTAAGACAGGCTAATGCCCAACAGTGGACTTAGACCGGCTGCAGGTGTAGATGATGGATATCTTTAATTGTATAACATTTCAGGAACATAACAATACGTAATTGAAGATTTATTTAATAATTGTCTTTCAAAAAAATCCTAATATAGTTAGCGTAGTTTAACTTGTTACGTGGGTTTTCATAATAACCTAAATTAAGAAAACATTTCTATGAAATGTAAAGATCTACATAATTTAATATTTAATAATCCTACTAATATTATTAGCGAAAGTTTGAGTGGATCTAAGTTAGTAAGTGTGTTTGTTGCTATTTTACGCAAATACCACTGGATAGATTTTGATTAAACTTTACAATAATATAACTTACATATCAGAATAACACATAGGCTATTTTTCAACGCAATAAAATACATATTTTAGCGGGAAAATCAATTATTGCGAGTAGTCGCATATGGCACGGATGTAGCCGTTTTACCAGTTCAGGACAAAAGCCAATATTTACCGCGATAAATGTTTTATTAGGCGGGCAAAGTCGCGGGGGGACTAGTATAATATAATCCGCCGAGCCCTGAATATAATCACTTGTCCTTCGGAATGATCCACGCAGAAAGTACGTCGTTCATTCACAATTCAACGCCTTCATCCGTTCCCAGCTTTAATTATTCACTATTAATTCGCCCCGGCCCAGACTATATATATTAAAAACAGTCTTTTAAAAACATCCTGTTTTATTAATGTGCTTCATGAAATATGTTTACGTATTTCCACTTGCGAGCTCGAAAATGTTGCAAAATTACTGTCATTTTAATAAGAATTGATTTCAATTATGGATATATTGGCGGTATGTGCGTCTCGTGGTTATATTATACAACATAATTTAATGGACTAATAATATTTAGTCTTAAAGATAAAACTTAAGCTTAACATTTTTAAAGATTAAAGATTTTAAGCTTATTTGTCCTTGCGAAGATGTCATTCTTCAACCACTAAACCATTAATACAATATAGTGTCAAACTCAAGCGCGATACAATAATAGGCTAAAAACACAGCTAAAATAATCGAACCAGTTTATAAGTTAATCGCATTCAGAACAGGAAATAAGTGTTTAACTCGTACAAAACTCAGACTACGGAATTAGGACAACCTGGGGCTAAACTAATCTAAACACAATAGTTCTTAGCTATTGTCGAATTGGCATTCGGTCTGTTCCATTGTCCCTCACTGTATTGACTCATTGGAACGGTCGTCTATGTACAGTCAACAACAAAAGAAACTGATGAAAAAGGTCCAAAAATAATATATACAGTAAATGAGTCAAAAGTTACTCACTTTTGTAGTTTGTTAGAAGAAAAGGTCGTGTCACAAGTAAGTGATCATATTTATTGCGATCCTCGTGTTAATTAATATTATCATTTTCTTTAGACCAATTAAAGCTACATTTGAAGTTGTCACATTGGTATATATGATACATCTGGCATACACTAGAATGCTTTGAAACGTTGATTTTGTTTACTTTTGCTGTTGATTGTACCTATCTTTGGCACATAGTAAAGTTTGTCTTACGAGGCAAAAATCATTGTGACTAAATAATATGTATCAAACGGCGGAAAAAGAATTAATTTTCCCTCTTGTTAGAAATGCAAAGTTCAATAAATATTGCTGGGTCATATACACAGCTACACCTAGTTCCACGGTAAGCTCTTAGAAGGCTCTTATAGCTTGTGTTCCGGGTTCAGGTTAGACATCTAATACCTACGTATATTAAATACAACGTAATACTTCTTTATGTTTTATCATGCATAAAAAATACTCATATACAGGATACACAATGATGTATTTCTCAATTTGGAATTTTACAAAGCCAAGTAACAAACGAAAACCGCTTGCAGAACATACTAAAATTCAATCTGTGATTTATTTCATCCGTTCTCAAAGCCTTTAAACGTAAAAGTATTCTATCCGCAAAATTCGGCTTTTATACACAAATTGGACCAACAAGACAGTTTGAAGCATCGAAAATCAAATCGGAGTCCACTCCGGTGAAACCGCGTAGGAGCGATAAAAGCTGCATTTTAAGATTGTTTTTGTCTGAACGCTCTGTTTGTCCGAAAAATACTGCTATCGAATGCGATTTGGTATGGAATATTGAAAGCCGAGAGCGAGGCATGCGGGCAGAGTCATCTCGCACGCACCGGGTTGGCCGCGGGCCGGGGGCCAGTTGCCACCCCACGCGCGCCGCCTTTCCTAAACCTCCTCACAAACACTACCTACAAGTTTGCTTGGCAACATTTCATGCTTAGTGTATACAAATCATGTGCGGCGCCGCAGCCGGCTCGGCGATCGCCGCGCGCCCCATCCGACCCCAATCACCCGCGCCGCCGCTGATCTTTCATAACAGGCGATATCCGCTTAGCTTTGTCGTCTTCATGTCGCCGCCATACCTATTTGAAACATCATATCATTTTGTTTTTCTATTGCGTTTTCTATTTGACGCACTAAAGTTGAAGCATAATAAAACGCAAATTCCATTCTAATAAAATTCACTTTCAAAACATAGATAATAGTGCGGTGTTAGCTTAGGAAACTCCTATGGGATGGGGGAAGTCCGTATTTTACGCATGCCTAGCCTCGGGCGGGTACTAGCTCTGCATAAATTAGGTAATTTAGATGGTAATGCCTAGGCCAGCTGTTTAGAAGTGTTACCATGCATATTCTAAAAGCGTAGACGCGTAGTTTCAAGAGATCAATTAGGCTTTAATAAGTGTGATTTACATTATACATTGACCTCAACGGGGTTAAATTCTGACAGATAATGTAGAATGCGTAATTTGTAAAAGTAGTAAGAGAATTAGAAGCTAAACGATTGTGCTTTGATAACTGGCCGGTGCGGCATCATTGTGCTGAATATTGACGCACAATGGGTATTGGCGCATCTTCTGTCCGCGCCGCGTCGCTGGTACTTTACGGAAATTATTCGGACTGGGACTCAGAATGCAAGAGCTGTATGACAGTTGATTAGATTGTATTCTGCAAGTTCCACAGTGGTAACTTCACTGGCACTGACTGACATAAATGCCTATTGTTTGACAAAAGCCAACATGGAATGGAACTTGGCTGGAATAAGTCCACGTTCTTTGTGCAGCTGTTGCGGCCGGAGATTGCAAGTTCAGGCACTTTTACACTTCCCTGAAACCCCCTATTAACAAACAGTTGTGTTCATATTAATTCGCTTTTAGGAAGCTTTCTGTTTGCTTTCAAAAACTACAGTCTACAAACCGAAACAATTAATCACAACACTATTCGTGAACTAAATTATTATTCATCTATTAGGCCCTAGCCTAGCTATCTAATCATTTTGTCAGTCGGATATAGGAAAGCATTGACGTTTGATAAAGTCAAATAGGTACACGTGTGATTTAATCACTGCCGAACGCAATCAATCCGAAGCAAGCGTCCAAATTAGGCGCGCCGGGCGCAGCCAGGCCTGACTGAGTGCCTTCGTTACAATAATTAATTTGGATTAGACGCCGCACTACGCACGGAAGACTACCTACCCATAACAAAGCAAAAGGCACAATCTAGCGGTGACGTGGCCGCATAAACACCGCACTCCCCAAAGCACGACGAGCACAAAATCCGTCTGATTCCAAATGCAAAACGCATGGGAAGCGCACCTATCTAATATTGCTCGATGTATTTTGAATAATTGCGGGGCAAAGCCCGTACTGATTGCGTGCACAAAGAGAGGCCAGAACCACGGAAAGTGTCTTCTTCGGATTTGGCGCGTCAAGCGTCGCTTTGTGGTGACGCCCGTCAGGGGCAAAACTGCAACTTGTTTCCCAAATTCAGGGACGTTCTGTGTTTGCTCACCTTTTGTGTGTGTTCTTGTGGGATTAGCACGCGCTGACACGTCGACCGAAAGCTCTGCACGGGCTTATTCTCAAGTATGGAGATACTGGCTTCCTAGTGCTCAGCAAACATGGTTCGCACTTCCTTTCCTAAAGTGTGGGTTATGTTTTTTAAGGTTTCTCTTTAACAACAAATTAAATCCAGTTCTACAGATTTCAATGTACTTTCTTAATTTTACTGGCATCATAAAATATCATGGAAAAGGGATTTACAATAAAGATATAGTTTAAAACTATTATTTTATCTTGTTTGTATTTATGTTTTTTGTTTTGATGTTGTATTATGAAAAAACAGCTCTATTTTTTCTCTTGTATTAATTCTGATATATTTATAATTAAGCACATTACTTGCGGCGTCTGTCACGCCGCGCTTTAACGCCGCCTTGCACTTTACACGGTACCACTGAAAACCAGCGCTGTAGCCTGCTTCCTCAGCACCTACAGCACATGCTGAGTGGCAACCAATTTACGTCCGAATTTGTTACACATGTATATAAATCTAACTAAAATTAATGTTATAGTTGCTCTGTATTGTGTTTGTATTTTTTTTTGACGTAAATAAAACTTTTTCTATTTCTATTTCTAAAATAAAATATGAATAAAAATTTATTTGCAATGCCGATGAAGATAAATATCTCTATAGGATTGTTGGTAACATTATAGCCATCTTCTAAGACGGCCAACAGAGCCAACCACCACGTGTTGCCAACTCCTGTGTATCTGAGAATATATTACATCGAGGACCGTTTCCGAAACGTCCTACGTGTTGCTCTGTGCCATTAATATCGTCTTGATCGCCCAATGAGCCGAGACACGGAGGTGACAGTAAATAGCACCGTAATAAATCTTATTGCGAGTATGGAAATGGCCTTGCCGTGCCAAATAAGAAATTACTAGATATGATACGAACGAGAATTACCGATAGATCAAAACGAATTAGCTCCTTGAAGGTTGAAAGCTGGGCAGGTCACCTATCTTGTAGAAAACCCAATGGCGCTTTACGGTTCTTGAGTATACACGGTAATCGGGGAACGCTGCGTCGGATGACCAATAAGCTGGACAGAGATTATGATTTAATGAAAGTTGGTACACGGTGGATGCAAGCCACTGTCCAAAATCTTAGTGATCAATCGATTGTATGTCTATGGAAATGAGTTGACTTTGACCTTGATTGCTTCTGTTCATCAGGCTTATACCCCACGATGGGGCATGATTTGATTGGCAGTAGGTCTGAAGAATTATGAATGTAGAGCTGACTAGGAAAACATGGTTTTGCTAATTAAATAACCCAATCTTCCCCCATTCCTCCCAAACCACCACTCCTACCCATACTTCTACCCCTAACCATAATGTATAATAAAATAATATCTGTACATGTACTATGCCAATATTAACAGTCCAGGTTTGTCGGATACAACACGGAGGACATCATCATCATTATATTAAGTTAGCATTAAGCCCACCTTTTGTACAAATTTTTATTTTATCTTTTGTGCAATAAGTATTAATAATAATATAACAAGTGTCTTATACCCGTAACATAAGCTTAAAGCTTACCACGAGGCTAGATGTTGTTGTGTAGATGGTTCGGGATTTTTTTTTTATATTACGTCTACTCCCATCTTTTTCAATCAAAATGAATGCATGCAAAAATGTTGGACAGCGACTAAAACCTCTTTCATATATATTTAATTTTCCTGTATGGCTGTGCCGCATGATAAAATCTCTTTCAACTCATCCTACATCATATTTTATTTTTGACAGAAACGAAACCCGAGAATATTTCGTAGCGGAATGATTTTTTTTTAACCCCCGACCAAAAAAGAGGGGTGTTATAAGTTTGACGTGTCTGTCTATCTGTCTATCTGTCTGTCTGTCTGTCTGTCTGTCTGTGGCACCATAGCTCCCGAACGGATGGAGCGATTTCAATATTTTTTTGTATGAAAGGGGAGTCTGGCGCGTGTGATCTTAGACATGTTTCATGAAAAAAGTTAAAAGTTATGGGGGTGAGAGCGGGGAAGGAAAATCTGCAAATATACTAGTGTGGGGTATCAAATGAAAGTGCATCGCGTCCACATTACATTGTATAATATTATGTTGTTTTACATTTAAGGAAATAACGGATTGGAATCGGGGGTTTCTCTTAAATTTTATTAAAGCTAAAGTTTCAAAGTTTTTACTAGTTATTCTGCTTTTCCGGACGGAATTTAAACAAATAATTAACCAATAAAATCGATTAAGCCGTTTTATAGTTAAAAATGGTTTAACGCCCACGATTTTGTTTTACAAAATATAGATGACTGACTTTCTGTGATAAAGCCGTTTTGCTCGGTCGAATTAATATGGGGCATTCATTTTCATTTTTACATTAATATATTTATTTTTTTAATATCAAGACAATCGTGGATTTAAATCCTATGAAATCTCAAAGATCTTAAATAGATGATACATTATTATGATTTGAAAAAGTTACATTATAATGTGTTTTTTAACATTCTCCAAAAGTTTACTTATTCGGTAGGTATGATGTTGGAAGAAATGATTGTATAAATTATATGTCACCTTATACTTTATTAACGATTATTTTTAGCCGCTGAATGCAAAAGGATTCTGTGCAGTTTATGTTACTACAACGTAATTACCACTGGTATATATATGGTAACGTATGATTTTTGTAATGTTCCAAAACAGTAACCGCGCCGCGTCAGGTTTATATACTAATGTATTTAAATACAAATAAAAATCTATAAAATATAAAGCACCAAACACAATTTCGGTTGTGCTGAGAGCATGATCTCACAAACTATTCTCAAGTCGCAGTCCTGTTAGCATTGTGTAAACTAGCGCCTGTGGCGTATTCGCCGGGTGTATGCCAAAAGCTTTATTTAATCAATTGTCATTTGAGCGATAAACGTCAAATCATGACTCGTACGACGCGCAGGGCTGCCACGTGTATTCCACCCATTATTGGGTCCTTGAAATGCGTTTGTGAGGTCTTCATTCACCGGGAATAAAAGGAAATGAGTCTTAGGTACAGTTAGTGTAAAAATGAATGGGTTCACGGCGGCATCTTAGGAAGGAAAGAATTTAGGTACTCTCGTCTTGATTGGACATTAAAGAAATCAACACATCACATATATTATGTAAAAGAAATATAAATTGTTTTCGTAATTGATGATTTCGGCGTATATACCTATGGATATTAACATGTCAGAGTATATCGAGACGGGCAAAAAATTAACGAACTTTGTTACTTATCAAAATTTAGGGTACTTAATTGAATATTATATTTAAGGACTTCTCCATTTTTATTTATTCCAGTTGTATACCTTATCGAAATCTTTTCAGTAGTTTCCAAAAGTTTGCGAAGTTGCGGACAGCCCTGGGCCTAAAGGGGAGAGGGGGGCAGGCGCAGCCAGGGGGTGACCACTGCCACTGTTAGATCGATTCCTAGCGTGGTTATTATTCTGTAGTAATTAGAATGCGCGCTTCTAGGTACTCGTACTCTGCTAGACGGGAACACAAAATTTGATATGGAAATTTGCTGAAAGATTTTCGGTAACGCTCATTGTAACCTGGTTTTCCGTTTTTGCGAACTCCATTGGGTTATTATCGAATACGATCGTCTAAGTTTGTTATTTTGGGCATAATGTTACAAACAATTACATTTTAATACCTTAAACGTTCTAGAACTCTTTTATTATAATATTGTGTACAAATACCTACTATCAATAAAAAAATTAAGTAAGACTTTATTTTATAACAATACATTGAATACTTCTCTAAAAGTGAATATTACAAAAAAAATATATACAAAGAATCTTGTCTTGAGTGACGTTAACTTCACATCTGATCTTTCTGATGCTTTTGTTGTCTTAGATGTAAAGTGTAGTGCAGCGTAGTATTGTATATCGCTATTCCGCTTAGGCGTATGGTCGCACCCTTACCAGGCCACTGCGATGAGATATTTCCAATAGTTTAAGGTGTGTTGGTTATTGGGCGGTAATTGCTGCCGGGATTGCCCCTAAATTTTGCACACGTATATCTTTGCCTACGCTCCCCGCTGTTGGGTGAAAAGGTTTGTATTATTCGGGAAGATTTTGTGTTGCGTATTTGAACGGAGGTGAATGGGTGGAATTATTGTTTTATGGTTTTCATTGATAAACTATGTTTTTTTTAAGATTTGTGCACCGTGTTATTCTGTCAATAAAAAGTGAATAGAAAGACCAGCTATTGAGCTATATAAATACTAGTTATTGAGCTTAGAAATAGATTGAAATATATTAGCTTAGTAATAATAATAACATAACTCTCTATTACACATCAAGATAAAACAATACAAAAAGGACACAAAGCTAAATACAAAATGCGTAATAGGCGACCATCTTTATCACATCAAAACTATGTTTATAAGAATTACTAAACCTTCAATTGTCTTCTATAGCATTGGCTTTGCAGTATTTATCAATATTATTTACAAAACCTAGCTTCCAGTTTTAGAGAGAGATTAAATCATGTCAGTATTTTATTTTATCCGTACGTTTCCACGTTGTTCTTTTCCAACAAACACAGCCACCTACATCTTGTATCCATAGTTCGCCAACTGGACCTGTTTCGGCTGTAGATTCTGCAAAAATAGTCGCGCCGATACAATAAGAACATTTGGGCACCTCCCGTTTACCCCTGCGTGACTCCACACGCTAGCTTTGTTCGAACTAACAGAAGATAGAAAAGAAAAGTGTACTTGTATTGGGGAATAGTGACACAAAGTTCATTAAAGGCAGGCTGAGCGTGTTTGAGTGGTTGCTGGCGCTGCCTCCCCTAGTCTCCCCTTCCCGGCCTATATTTTATAAATGAATATTAACGCGTTTGGACTTTGTGTGTATTGTCAAATTATGAGGAAATATCTCCGGGGATACACTGCTGTATTATATCAGTGTACAAGCTTATTTATTGAACGAGTTGCATGTAGTTGTCATTTATCTTATCTTCCTACGTGAAATACTGGGTTTGTATTAGATAAATGGTTTAAGTTGTGCAATATTATTAAAATATTTAATAAAAAAATCTTATGTTCATATATACCTATGGACTGTTCAAAATGCAAAGCAATACAAAGCACTTAGCAATTTTACATAAACAATACTTTCAGTAAATTTTAATATAATATCGCAATACATTACTTAAACAAATTAAGAACATAATATGGAAATCCTCTCAATTATATTTTTAACAAAGGTTTTCTCCACATGAAACCATCGCCGGACATTTTAAATTAGTTTTTATTAACCTCTCATTAAGAACAGCGCTCGGTCAATTTAGATTGAGATTAGTATAATTTGATAAATTGAATCGTCTAAATTTGGAACGTCTGCGGTCGCACTTTCAACATTGAAAGTTAAATTTTAAACATACAAGCTCGTGTGTTTTTATCTCTTTCTGTCTAATCCTTCGTGCCATTTGCGGGACAGGGTGGCACTATAAATTAAGAGGAGTGACACAGACATCGTGGAACAGGAAGTGACTTTTAAGAAGATTTATAAAAAATATAATATTTTTTTTTTCATATACCTATAAAACGCTATGTAGGGAAACCAAAAATGCTTAGGTAAGTCAAAATTGAAAATAGCGCTATCAAATAAAATATTTATTAATCACATTCAAAAATTATGTTTGTTATCAGAGAACATTATATTTACACTCATCTGTTCCGATTGGTTTATGTATCAATTATATTATGCCATCATCATAGTATTAAATAAATAATGGAAGATGTATCATTTTGACTCTCTTCGGTCTAAATCAATCTTAACCTTAAGTTCGATCTTGGCCATAGACTCTCATACACTGATGTGTTGATTATTTACTAAAAATTTGGTCACTTCATATTCATAGTTAATTAATTTAGTAATAAAATTCCGTGTTGGCTAAGTGAGAGCACACTTGACTTTCATTCCGGAGGTCGTGGGTTCAAACCTTGCTACGCACCTCTGGATTTTTATTTTCTTCTTGATTAGGTATGTGCGCTTTATAACCCGTCCTTTAACTGTGCAGACAAACCTCGTGAAGGAACCGGCATGTTCGGAGCACTTTAAAGAATTTGAAAGACATGTGACATTCACCAACCCGCACTTGGCCAGCGCGTGGTGAATAAAGGCCTAATCTCTCTCGCCGAGAGAGAAGTCCCTGTGTCCCAGCAGTGAGAACGTTAATAGGGTGATGATAATGATGACGAAGGAATTAATCTACTTGAACGGTGGATCCGCCCGGAAATGCGTGCTAAAATAATTTAGCAGCTTTATTTAGCAAGTTTTGCATGATATCAAAACAATTCTAAAGCGAGCGCTATCGATTCGGCAAGCAATTTAAAATCCACTTAAAGGCCACCGCAGACTAATCGAAAACTTCGTTGAAACTTTGCAATCCTATGGGTACCTCTAATTGCCTATATTAAAATAACTGGCTTGTGTCAAACATATCTAGGGCGGGGCGCAGTGCTGTACTAAGGGTACGTTAGGGCCTTTGTGTTCCGTGGGTTTACTTACAATCTATCCTAAAAAAAAAACTATTAGAGCGAAGTCACCCACGCCATGTTTTTTATAGAGTTTGTATCAATCATTACATCTGTGAATTATTTAAGAATATCAAATAATTCAGTCGTTTACATTTAAACAAGTTCGCTGCTCCTGGCTTTACACTAATTTCGTAGGCCTGCCAAATTTATTTATTTTTATTCTTACAGTCTTAGGGAAACTAACAGCTATTTAAATAATAAAGGTATAAAAACAGTGTTTGCTTAAAGGCTAATTAAAAGTTTCCAGTAATAATACAAGAACAAACTTAACAAACAACTTTTTTTCCCCTAGGTTATATCAATGAACTTTTCTCGGTTAAAATAGCTTATTCAGCCCAATATACATATATTTATTCGTTATAGGAACAAATTATATGGGATTTCTAATCGCGTCCGTGACGAACATACGTGACTTAAGCATATAAACCACACATAACATGTACGTTGTAGTAACGCTAATTGCAATGTATTTATGTAGTAAGTCATCATTGTATGTGTACGCTTTAACTACCTATTATAATATATTATATTTGTTCCGTCATTTATATGGAAGGAAAAAACCGGCACTGTTGTAAAGCGGTATTTATCAGACTCATAACTTTAACACGGAGCATAATAGAACATGTACTTAGACATAACAGATATGATGTACTACAACTAATTATGATGTGAAAAGTTGCCGGTAAACGGAAAGTCGGTCGTAGAAAGAAGTCATGATTGCACAACATCAGGGAATAGACCGAATGAGCGAATGTCCTCGAACTGCTTAGCTAAAGATAACGAGGAATATGCAAAACTGTCCAACCGTAACTAGCCAACCTTACCTAGTTGGAGCGGCGCGCAATGTTTTAAAAGAAACGAGACTTAAAATTTGTGTTTTGAAATTTTAACATAATTTACCACTTAAAAAGTAGCCTATTCCTTAATCTCGATTATAATGTAAGCTATGTTTATTTCGCGTTTCGGTTCAAGCTTTATGACTGTTTCTGAGTGAAAGAGTATCAAAACTTATAACTATACAAATTGTTAAGCTTACAATATACTCATATTGAAAGCCGTGCTGTGCTTATTTGAACAAGTTTCATAGTATGGTTATGTAATTATTAGTTTTTTGAAGTGTTTTGTGACTTGTTCTCTCAGTAGTTACTTCATTAAATATAATAATACACCTAGCAAATTTCTGCTACCTTAGCCTTGAAAATAAAGCCAAAAAAACGACGTGATTGTCATGTAGCCATACAATATCTCATTCCGTAGTAGGCTGTATAAACAAATAATGATGAGCCCCGTATAGAGTTCCTAGTACCTCCCTGACTATGGGCACCTCACGGACTGGCACGGCGCTTCACATGTTAATAATCATTATGATAGCATCTAGTGTGCGATAGCCGCTCTTTCCTCGCCTTCCACCCCTGAACTAGCAATGTAATGTTTTGTGCAGTTACTATTGAAATAACTATTTGGTAGGGTTGAAACGGTGGTACCTACTAATATCGCTGGCACCAACCCCTGTGTTCGGAATTCGAATTATGCGACTTGAACATTGAAGCCGATATTATGACGCTAGAACCCGATTTGAGGTAAGAAAATAAAAAAATTAAGTCGTAGGTAACCTCAATATCCGTATATATAAGCGCCATAACCAAACCAGATTAAGAATAATATAGATAAGGATATGGAAAGGGACGAGTGGCGAAATTTGGGAGAGGCATTTTCCCAGCAGTGGGACACGCTAAAAAGAATAATACCCTCCTTAATTCAAAATCTTTGTGGCCTTGGCTATAGGCTACAAAGATTTTAAATCTGCTGGATTTATGGCCAAAATAATGACGATGATACGGAACAATCATTTTCACTAACTTTTGGGATAATTCTTACTAATGACAATCTAACTTATAATCACATAACATGTCATTAAGCAAGAAATCACCACGTTAAGTAAAAAATATCTGCAAAAATCAAAATCAAAAAAATAAACAAATTTAGATTTGAATTACAATTCCTTTTAAATTTGGGATTTACTAACATAATAAACTAGATAGTAGAATTTGATAAACTTTCGACGTTTCGGACTTCGGAAGATAATTGTTATAAATAATTGCAGTTATTATAATCATTTATATCATGAATGCAAAGCGTAGGCACCAGCCCTGCGGGTGCCAAGGCCCGTGGTTACGGGTGAAACAAACTATGCAGCGAATGTCGCACATTAGAACTGCTACCTTATGGACTCAGAATTGTAACGTGTTTCATAAAAAGCTTTGAAGAAAAACGAATAATTGAGAACCCGCTTTTTTCGTTGAAAGTCGCTTAAAAATTGTACCAGTAAATATGTGATGCAAATATTATATATAAAGATTCTCTTAAAAGTGTTCACGGTTATTGCGCGAAAATATAAATTATGTGTGCCTAATTTTCTATTTTATGAACTATCTTCCTATGACTATAAAAAGTAAAAAATTAATAATGCTCTAACCTTCAACTTAAATACGGTCGATCTCACTAAGAATATTTGTAGAATTTAAAAGTTGAAACTTAATTCAAAACTTTTACGCATAGCAAATAATTTTTTTCGCTTTATTTTAAAATGTATGACACTCGTCCAGAAGTGGCAGCTATAATTCAAAATAATTACTGTCACTAATAGAGGACACTAAGTCGAAGACCCCAGTGACAATTAAATAAATAAATATTTCCGGACAATCCACTTAACAACATTTAGCGCAGCTCTAAGCTTACGGATTGCATTGCTTTTTTAACGCAACGCACTGATGACCTTTCAGTAATTATAAACGTTTTTTTCGACTACTAGTTAACAAACGCGTTAATTATTTTTATCAATTTAGATAATTTTATATGCATGTTTATTTATCAAAATAGGACATTCCAAAAAGAAAACACAAACCATGGTCAAGAGATACATTGCTGTTTGTATTACATTTGCGGGCCCCCCCTATCACCCTATAAAAATAATAATTCTTTATTGCGCAATTATAACAAAAACAACAAAACAAATCTTAACAATATGCGACAATTAGCGGTCTTATCGGCCTTTATGAATGTTTAAAGATTCACAGACGACACTTGAAGTTTCTTGTATTTTCGCGTCCAGACGTACAACCCCCGGCCTCCTAGCAGACGCGAGTAACTAATTAGGTGTTTATCGCGTATGTCGGAATAATACGTTATGATAGCACCTTTTATGGGGCTAGTATTTACGGGAATACATTAAACTTTGAGAATACTTGGGCGTACGTTACGTTATTTAGATTCATTGTTGATTCTTCTTCTTTAGGTGCCACTTCATTGCTGAAGGTTGGCTTTGTTCATGACGATCCTGATCAGATGTTCCATAGTTTCAATGCCAGTACAATTTCGAATGTTCCGAAGCCATGACATTTTACGTCCACCAACTCTGCATTTTCCTACAATTTTCCTTATCATGATATGATGATAATAGAATACTTTTTCTTTACATGACGAATAGAAGCATCAATTAACTCTGTATATCTGTTATTACTTCATGACGCAAACAATGGAACGTTTTGAATGATATATTTTTATGAAGATTGAGATTAAGGGAGGAAAGGCTACTTATTATTTAAAATGCGGTAGAATATTAATATGGAGAAAGCTTTGTAATTTTTTTCGCTTAGTACAATACAATACATACACACTTTATTGTACACACAGGGAAATAAAACACAACTACACATAGAAAAACAAATGTACAATGGGCGGATTTAACGCTAAAAAGCGATCTTTTCCCGGCTACCTTTGGATGGAAAAGAACTTTGATTAAATAATTAGTAGGCAGGGGTGTACAATATTAAACCAAAAAATTTAGATTATAATTATTTATTTATGTAAAACTGTTGTCGACTCGATGGTTGTTTTATCCCCCTCCTTCCTTCAAAGAGTCGGTTAAAAATAAGATAGGACTATAAGATCCAAAATTTCCTCACCTCTCACTTCCAATCAATCCGTATCAATTTTCATGTCTTTCTGTCAAACATTAAAATCTGCTTCGAAAGTCAGACATCAATTTTCATAAATTAAAAAGTAATTATAATGCATCGTCAAAGTGTAGAGGTGCTGTGCCTTTTAAACGGTGGCAAATGGAACAATTTCCGGGGCCTCTCGATACTCATATCTCGATTATTTCCCGATTTTCCAACTCGATTCGAACAGTTTTAACTCGATTCCGCTGTATTTTGACGTTCGAGATAGATTTTAATCAAGTGTTAATGGAATATGCATTGTTTTTTTTGTCATTCGTACAATTGCTGCTGCAATTGATAGAGCGGAATAGATGGCTTTTCATGTCTATTGACCCTTTGTACAATATTAGGGAAAATATAGAAGTAGATTTAGTTTTTTTTACAATTTAGTCAAACAGATAGTACCTTAGTAACTTAATGCCGACTAACAAGATTTCATTCAAGCTTATCTTTTATTGCTGTTGAAAGATATTTTTCTGCAATAAAAGCACTTATTGGTTTAACGAAATAACATTTACTCGACGATAGTTCGCTTAAAAAGGAAGAGCTTTTCAATTCCCCGCTTATTTTTCTTAGCCGATGTTGTTTGAATCAGTAATATCTCGAATTTCGTTCGTAAGAAGATTACTATTAAGCAATTATGACGCATCACGTTGCATGCTGCGTTATTTTTTGTACAAATGGAGATACAAGCTGTTTTATAACAAGCATGCACGCCTTTTTACCCGACTGCGCAACCCAAAGGAGTTGTAATGTGTATATGAGTCTATATTTATATGTATGTTCTTTTGTCCCACTATTCAGACCCAACGCCTGGGCCGATCTCTATGATTCACACGTCAATCGATTCCTCTTAGTATGGCGAGTATTACATGAGACATGACGTCGGTGAAAATTCAACATGACAATTATAAAGCCAATTTATAAAATTAAAAAAAATTGTCGACAAACTATGTCATCATCATTGAATATATATTTAAAAGTAATTTTTTCTTTTCTTTCAACATTTTTCGAAGAGGCTGACCGTTTAGGATCTACATAATATATCGAATCAAAGTGAAATGAAATGAAAATGAAAATGAAATGAAATGAAATCAAAGTTGCGTAACAACCTTTCTCACTTAAAAGGCTTATAGACAGTCTGACTGAAATATTCCCAAAAAAAAATTGTCACAGTCGGGTTTTATAATTTCTAAATTTCAGCTTCTTGTCTGTATTTTTCAAAAGCCTTTTTTCATGTGACGTGAACGATTCACTATTACCGAAAGTAAGCTTATTTACAAAAATACTAACCCAAAATCTGTAGAGCCGTCAATAGTTCTGGCCCTCCAAAATACAACTTTTTCATCTAGCTACAGCAGGATATTAATGAATTTCCTCAGCGCGTCGGGTGATTAGTCGGCTAATGCGATTAGGGGGGGGGCCGCCCCATACAGGTGACCATTGTCAGCTCGCAACCGAACCAGCCTCCTCCCTGCGGCCCGGCACGGCGATGTATTCGCAACTAGCGATTGTCACAACAATACCATTACTACAAGCATCATCGTAACTATGACATACGAAATTCAACTCTACGCCTGTTTAGAAATGACTTCTTACGGAAAGGTAATTTGTTACGTAACGCGTAACGGCGCCGGAGTACATGAAATTGTGCATTATGGCGCTCGTCATTTATAACAACTTCAATCGTTTGCGCCAACAAGAAAAAAACAGAAAATAATTTCGATGAAACTGCACAAACAAATATATATAGTTACTACGATAAATATAGTTTTCATGTACACTGGGCATTAGGTGGCTTCAGTGGTGGTTTAGTCAGCGCGATCTAGAGCTTGCACGTTATTACGAGCGCCATCTATGAAGAGACATTTGAACTTAAATTTTTAGTCGGAAACTGTTTTCGCCAAGTTACCATTATCATTTTATCACTTATGTCGCTCGTCCTGTGACGACCCTGTTTTGTTTTAAGCTGTTGTCAAACACAAGTAATATCTGCGTCAACGTCAGTAAGCTCATTTACTTAAACAATGAGTGATGTGAACATTGCCCGTTCGGAACCGAGCTAGTCTCCGCCCTACGGTCTGGCCCGTCAATGTACTTTCATATAGCGATTGTCACAATACCACTAATTACTACAAGCAACACCACATCGATTTTCAACTTTACGTTCATACATATAAGGAGTATGATGTAATAGACATGTAATTGCATATCGTCTTTGTTGCATGCCCTTATTACGTGTAGCACTAATTAATTTATCATTGTTAGAATAATGGTATCCGCTGTTCTCGTACTAGTAAACGTAATTTACGTAATTATGTGATTCTTTTAGTGTTACGTGATACGCGATTTTTTTGAGGAGCGTGTGTTAGGTGTAAAAGACTTGTTTCAAAATCTCCGTGGTAAATTAGTCAATTGTCAAAATACAGATATATCAAGCCAACTGACAACTGTCAGTGACTGACCGAGATTGTTCTATATTTTTATCATTGACTAAGTTATTCGGAGATAGTGAAACAATCCCTCGACCAGGCCATAGCTTGATTTATATTCGTATATTTTTAACAAGTATTAGTTGAAGTATTCATGGGTTCGTCTTTTGCTATGAAACAGCAGCATTTTACACTAGGGACAATTTTATGCTGTCAGATCTATGTTAATTTTTAAGTATCACTAGCAATTTTACATGTACTTCATGATACTTAATGGTTTCCATTTTCGGCCAGAACTTGCAACCAGAGGCACTACCTCGTACAGAGATTTAGTTGATCATATACAACTTCTTCTTACGTCCACTTCTGGACTTACCGCACATAAATCTAAATATATAAAAATGGACCGCCGAAACGTATCTATATATCATATAAATATATATAATATATATATTTATATGATATTTTTTTGGGCATATCTTCCGAACTACTACAACAAATTGGATGATTCTTTCTTTTGTGTTTGTTGTTATTTGGACAAAGTTTCTAAAATAAAATATTATCAAATAGAGCAGTTTTGTTAAAATTATATTAAATCTTCTTAATTAATGCAGGTAATATTTTTTTTAATCCTGCATTTAGGCAGGCAAAAGTTACTTGAACATACATCCACGTCTTCCGTTTATATCCAAACATTCCTGTATGGTCAAGTGACCTTCGTCTGTCTGAAGAGCGAACTTTATTATATCTATTTATTGAAGTGAAACTTCTTTAGAATCGTTGTGATTTCAAACCGGATGCAACGGAAAAAACGACAGGTAAGCCAACCTTAAACGCTAACAAGGTTAAGCAACGTTGCGCGACGCCAGTACTTGGATGGGTGACCGCCCGAACAAAATCTTGTTGCGCAGTTTTTTTTGTTTTGTTTTTTTTTCTATTCATCTCATTCTTTTGTCGATTTACTTTTTTCTATTATAATTTAACTGACATAATCTAAATTTAAAATAAACCCCGATAATACCAAAACTTCAATTACCTTAAAAGTAAAAATCATATTATTCTGTAATGTGCAAGTGATGTGCTTTCAATTGAGACCCCACTCAAGTATATTTGCACATATTCGGTTATTCTTAACTAATTCCTCCACAACATTAAAACGGCTTAACCGATTTTCATTAAAATGGAATAGCTTCATCCATTCGGGAGCTACGATGCCACAGATGTCACGTCAACCTTATAACACCCCTCCTTCGGGCGGGGGATTAAAACAACCTTTGCCGTACTGCTAGTCTAATAAATAAATATTATGTTATAGCAGCCCGAAGGTGTACCAACATACATGCACCCGAGGTTCTTATAGCCCTCCCATACAGGCAGGCGAACCGTAAAGATGTAAATCAACTTCATACAGTGATTTAGCAAGACTTGTTTCTCTAACAATAAGTAACAATACCCCATATTAACATATATACTACATTATTTTCGACTTTATTTATCGTGCGCGGTAATCCAATATGTTTCCTTCTGAGGGCTAATACCTACTCGGGTTACCGGGCTTATTAATTTATAACGGTTTTATTTCGTATTGTTTTTACGTGTCGCTTTCTTATTGCCGTTTCCTGCGCTTAAAAATATGCGTGCGGTCGGTTTATTGCGGGAACTTTGACTGAATTCGTTTATACGGCCTGGTAGTGTTATAGGGCTTTAGGAAGTAAATTTTAGATTTAGGGCCTATTTCACCATCTCCGAGGTAAATTAGTCAATGGTTAAATTTAGAGCTAAAGTCTACTGACAAGTGTCAGTGACAACATTTATGTATTAAAAGTAGATTTAATTATGACGTGGAACTTCACGAAACCTTTTTTTAGTCTTTGTTCCTTAGTCGTTTGACCAGACTTAGTCTGTAAATGGATTTTAATAATTATTATTTACAAGAACTGTTGCTTGCAAATTGGTACAATTTGAATTTTAGTTTCCGTGTTAAAATATTATGTCAACGCTATAAAAAATGCGGGTTACACTACGGGACGGAAAACTATTATTAAAACCTAGAAAAAACACTTGTGTGTTTATTCGTAGTAAGCAAGCTGATAAAATAGCGCTAACAATAGCATGTCAACATTAAAAAATATACACATGCCTACAAGATAATTGTACAGTTCACATCTATCTACCAATTGTATCACATTCTGAGTTGGTACATGTCATATTTTTTTACTATAAATAACGTACACTCAGGTTATAATTAGTTATCGAACCACTCAAATATTCCTTATTTTTTTCATAGTATTTAATTAGTTTAAGACACCTGTTATTCTGTCCACAATTGGAAGTGCCTACGCATAAGGGAGCCAACCCTGAGTTTCAACTTGTATTCGTCAAAACTGAGTTTAGATTACGGTAATATCTGATATTAAGTACATAAGTTATTTTACATATTGCTAATTGTAATTTTCCCAAAACTACCAACACATTTTCCTAAATTAATTGTATGCATTCAATGAACAAATATCATGATGAAATGTTAACCAATATGCCAGATTACATTTCAGTTTTCTACTGTGCAAACAATAACATCAAATAACTGAAATACAATTAATAATAACGAGAAAACTATTTATTTCATGCGATATGATTATAATATATTTTTTTATCGTTTACGTAAGGATAATTTTTTGAAGGCATTGGTAAGACAAAATTCAGCCGATGAGGGTTGGCTCCCTTATGCGTAACTACGTCCAATTATAGGACTTCAATTTTATTAACAGTTTTAAAGTAATTGAGCTGTCCTGAAAGATAATTGCTTTATTTCGTGTAATGATCGGTTGGAGCCCCTAAACGTGTTTTATTTTGTGAAAAATTTAACAGGGTGTGAGTTTTTCACGTGTGCCATTGTTAATTAGTACGGGGTAAAACAAATGTTATTTCAATAGGCATATTGATTAAGTTTTAATATCAGACTCTCTATTTGATTAAAACGTACGATATTAAAGTAACATAGGTTAGATGTAATAGATGCAATACTCCATAGTTATAACAGCTTTTCAATCTTTCTAAATACATGTAGCGACGCCCTATTGTGATGGAAGTCTATAAGGGAGCCAAAAATTAACATGCTAATGCTGAAAATATTGATGTACATTGTACCTGTTTATTCGTTCCGACTAATAGGTATTGTATTATGATTAAACCTTCGTATTGATAAAAACTGCTACTTGTAGCTAATATTACTAAATTGGCTTAAACACACAATAAACCTACTTATATTTTGTATACTTAGTTATAAATTAGACATTTTTAAATAGTTTATATGGATTACTCATGTATTTCAGATTTAGACATTTAAATTAATTTTGATATTAGATGTTATTATATTAGGTCCTTACATATGAAATTGGCGTTTTGTATGGGAGGAACAAAAAGTCGAATATTTTTTAATATAATATATTTAATTAATCAAAGTATGAACCATTATTTTCTATGCACTTTTGCCATCTTATAGGTAGTTCATTGATCCCTTTACTAAAAAAACCAGTCGGACGGGAATCAATAAAATCTTTGAAGGCGATTTGGACTGCCCCATCGGAGTTGAATTTTTTCCCTTGCAAGAAGTTATCCAAATTTCGAAAAAAATGGTAATCTGTTGGAGCAAGGTCCGGGGAGTACGGAGGATGTCTTAGACTTTCCGATTGAAGCTCTTCTAATTTAGTAGCCGCCTGTTGCGCAGTGTGTGGTCTAGCGTTGTCGTGAAGCAGCAGTGGCGTGGAGCGATTGACCAGCCTAGGTTGTTTAGACGCTAGCTTTTCCATCATGGTTTGCAATTGCTGACAATAGACATCAGCCGTAATAGTCTGGCCAGATTTGAGAAAACTGTAATGAACAATACCGGCACTAGTCCACCAAACGCTTACAAGTAACTTTTTTGGGGTTAATTTTCGCTTGGGGCAGGATTTGGCTGGCTGGCCAGGATCCAACCATTGCGCTGAGCGCTTCCGATTATCGTAAAGAACCCATTTTTCATCACAGGTAATGATTCGGTTTAAAATACCTTCATTATTGTGCCGGTTTAGTAATGTAACGCAGCAGTCGACGCGCGTTTGCCGGTTTGCTTCAGTCAATTCGTGAGGTACCCACCTTTCAAGCTTTTTAATCTTCCCAATTTGCTTCAAGTGAATTAAAACAGTTTTATCACTAACACCGCAGCCTGCAGCTAACTCGGACGTGGTTTGCGATGGATCCGCTTCCACAATAGCCTTCAACTCTTCATTATCAACTTGAGTCTCAGGCCGTCCACGGGGCTTGTTCTGCAAGTCGAAATTTCCAGAAAGAAAACGTTGGAACCAAAAACGAACTGTGTTTTCTTTTGCAACACGACCGCCATACACATCATTCACCCTTCGAGTTGTTTCCGCAGCACTAGTGCCACGGCGTAACTCGTACTCGTAAATAATGCGATATTTTAAGTTTTCCATTTTGTAAAATGAGTGACGCAAACAGAAAAAAACAGAAGAAAAAAAACAAATGAATGACGATCATCGAAGCACAAATACATGAGTCTATAGCTGTACAAATTTGAATTTGGAATTCCTTACCAAAGAGGAGAAATTTGTGATTAAAGTGGCCAGTACGAAAAACGCCAATTTCATATGTAAGGACCTAATATTTTGAAAAATTTGTGGCATTGGGCAACCACGTTAAAGCCCATAATGTGACTTATAATCTATATTATCAATTAATTACTATTATGACTATTATGTCTTATATATAAACAACGGTAAAATGCTTTTATTGAACTGTTACTCAGCAGATTTAGCACTTATTTAGGTTGATAAAAAAAGGTTTTTTTAATCTAACGTTCTATTAACCTTTTATAAGTCTGATATAAAACGTGTTTATTATGAATACGGGGGTAAATAACTATCGAATGGAATAAGTAGGTTTTTTCTCAATAAACAATGTATTTACAGTTAGATATAATAATGATAATGAAATTAATATTATTCACAATAATATACCTAGCTTTATTTTATTTTATTTGGAAAACAAACAGTTTTACTTACTAAATCACAATACAAACATAACTACTTAAATCAGAAATAATCTTACATAAATCAGAATAACACATAACTATAATAATAATATATAACTAATATTATTTTTATTTCTGTATGGGTAGGGCCCAAATACAGAAATAAAACTAATATTAGCGAGCAAAGCCGATTAGGATTGAATAAAAAAAATGGCACGGGCATATCTGTAGTCCCCGTAAAAGACAAAACCTACTTTTAACCGCGGTAATATATAATTCTACGCGGGAAAAACCGCGAGCAGAAAGCTACTAAGCGAACACATCCATTTGCTATATCCTTCTTTGAACCGGTATCTATTTTTGCGGTCCTCGGTTAGCAAATATTTAAATAAATAACTCGCAGGCTACAATCAGACGTGTGTGCGTGTGTAAGATACAAATGTGCTGTACGCTACATTTCACAAGCAAGCGAAACAATACGCGCGTAGTAGGTTTGCGGACCTAGCGTTGCTATGCTGCGGTGCTGGGAAGATATTTAGATACATATATGTATATAAGTTAAGTATGAGATGAAAAATAGACAACCAGGGTTCCGTGTACATTTTATATTACTTTAACTTTAAGGTATATTTGTTTTTTATTTTGTGACAAATAAACATTTATTCCTTTTTTCTATACATTGATGCAATAAAAAACACACAAAAATACTTAAAAGTTCAAAAAATGCTGTCACAGCTGGTACCCATCCAAGTACTGGCCTCGCGCAACGTTCCTTAAATTTGTAAAATTGGTTATAAAACCCTATAAATTATTATTGTGTGGAATAGGTTGTTATATATTGAGCGGTGCTATATATACCACATTATTGATAAGATATAAAAAAAAACAAAAGTTATAATGAATTTTCCCGCGGAATTACGTTTTCCCACGGTAAAAAGTAGCCTATGTTATTTTTCAGGCTCTAGAGATTCTTTGTACCAAATTTCATTTAAATCGGTTCAGTAGTTTTTACGTGAAAGAGTAACAAACATCCATACATCCATACATCCATACATCCATACTTACAAACTTTCGCCTTTATAATAGTAGTAGGTTACCATTATTACATGTCAGAAATTAATTAATTAAATAAAATTGTAGTAACAAATATTATAATATTAAAGTTACAATTACATTGTAGTTACAATTAATTTATTTATTTTTATATATAAACGGTATACTAAAAAAGTCACTGATATCATAGAGTACCATTTCAGTGAGCACTTAACCTTCGTTTATGGACTTCTACCTCAATCGAACCTGTAGATATCTTTTATTTAGCGTCTTTGTAAAACAAGTAAAAAAGCTACTTTTGATCTCCTTACTTAATGATAATCTTTGACCAAGTATCAAAATAAAATTTCTATAAAAACACATATTAAAAACTGTATCTATTGCTGAAAACTGCATTAATTTCTATTGCCCCGTTAAAAATATATTAAAGAACAAACAGTAGAAGCGACTTTCATATACCTATATCATGTTAAGATTAACTTTAAGGCCATCAATTAAATAAATTTAAAATAACTTTTGTCAGCATCGCTTAGCTCTCGCTGTGGTGCAGAATTAAACATTAAATGCATGAAATATGCTCTGATTTGAAACAATGGCCAAATATACATATAATAACATCAATGAATAACAATGGAGTATAAATTATCATTTAAACTGTTGTATATTTTATAAAATATAGCCTTGAGTTTTGTATAATATGCAGAAACGTACGGATAATTTGTTGGAATGTTTGTAAGTTTGTTTTATTGCGTGATTGCGACGTGTCGCGGGTTCGCTTCCTGGGAATTACTATTACTAGTGTATATATACCTGTTAATTTTTATTGGTACAATTTATCATAAATATTAGTAAAGTATAAATATTCCTCTAATATTATAAATACGTTTATTTGACAATTATCACAAATTATGGTAGCAAAGGCATAACTGGGGAAAATATTAAAACTTGGGTTAAGCTGCGGCACAAATTCGCTCAAATATCAGGAACTTCTGAAAATAATTTATATAGAACAGATGGCCGTTGGGGCTGAAAAACTCTCGAATGGAGACCTTGGCAAGCGCAGCGAAGGATTCACTTGATGGATGACTTGACGACATCTAAATAATTGGAAATCTATGATGGAGCCTAATGTTCAAGTAATATTTACACTACATCTTTCACATAATTTACTTTAAATATCATACAATGGGTTTGTTGTGGTTTGATTTGTGTTGCCGATAATCTCCTATACCTCTGTGCCGGAGATAGTTTCACTTCCGGGATATACGTCATTGTGACGCGAAAAAACATATTCATTTAGACCCAGCGTCAATTTCACGACTATGACAACTCCAATCAAGAAGAATTCAATAAAAAGAAGACAACATTATTTATTGCACATATAAGCAATAAGGCCTACGCCCACGCCACAAAGCTTACGCATTTTGTATTTAGCTAAGTCCCTTTCTGTATTTTTTATCTTGGTGTGTACTAAAGAGTTATATTATTATTATTTAATAAACATTTCTGGACAATCCACACAACATCTAGCTCCGTGGTAAGTTCTTAGCTTGTTTTAACTGATTAACTTAATATAGTAGAAATAAGTAGGTACATAGATATATTTTTACTTGCTTGCAGAACATACAAATACTTGGCCCCTCACCACATGCGCCTGAGCCCACCGGGCCACTGAAGCAGTCAAATATAATTCAATAATATAATTTAACAATTTATCCATTCAGTTGGTAGTTGGGTAAAAACAACACAAAAGTAAAATCCAGGCAATGGTAATACTTAAAGTACAGACACGACGGCCATGCGCCGCGCGCACGACCACCATGTAAGATGATTTTTTCGTGATCATTCCCTCATTGTTCGGTAGCATTATTGAATTGGATTGGTATTGTTTACAATGTGCGCCTCCATTTCGCTCATGCACGTAGCACGGTAAGTAATGGGCAGGGTACGTGGCGGGCCAGTCATGATTTTGTCTAACGGTTGTCAGCGTGTCGTGTAGTTAGGGTATTTTACATTTTGATGCGACATTTGGAAATTTCCACTGGATTATGTAACATCCAGCTCCGTGGTAAGCAGGTAGGTAGGATAAAGAATATGAGTTAATTTATTTATTTGCTATGGACAATTAGAAAATACATAGATAAAAGAAAATGAATACTGTCAAAAAGCTGTCTCTGACTTAGCAATTTTGTTGGCTGTAATTAAATTTACAACCAACGCTGGTCTTCCGTGACATTAAATTCGTATCCATCGAATAAAACAAACTACAAAAATAAAAGAACGCGGACTTTTGAAAGAAATTCGGAAAATCAGCCACTGTCTATCGACGGACACGTACTAACAATATTCTCGAGAGCATAGAAATATTTTAGGAATTCCGATACAAAATCCTACCGTAATTGGAAAAATAACAGTCAAAGACTTATAGAAATGCAATATGACGAATATACACGAGAATACTCGACCGTTCTACGAAACGAGAACGTACTACCTACGTGTATCAAAATTCGAAAACACAGTCCACCAATGTGAAAATGAAACTAAAGAATTCGCATACCAAGATCTCAAATACCGATTGGCACCAAATGTATAAAAATAGCCGCTTTCTTTACAGGAAATGTTTATGCCGCTAGTGAAACGGCCTCGGCTTGGCACAATACAAACTATTTGCTATCGCCCTAACAATTCTAGGCATCTTCTGGTCATTTTTTAAGTACGCCATCAACGAGGCATGAAGCTAGGAAATTGCTTTAAAATGAATTACATGCAAATTAATTGGATTGGTATCAGGCTTTCTTATGAGTGCTGTTTAGTATGATTTAGTTTGACGACTTCTGTTGCTCGATGGGCGAATGTTGAATGCACAGATTTCGTTCTTTTTCTACGGTGAGAATTCGTTAGATCTATAATTTTTCGGTTCCTTCCGGGTAAAAAGAATACTTTTAAAGTAAGTATAATTAAAAAAATAACTAAGCTCACCAGTTTTTCGCGTTTCTGACCAGCAGTACAAGTTCACAAGTATCCCATTTTTTAACACAATCTCACCTGAAATTAAGTTTAGAATTAGATGATGTATTCTGAATAATCCAGTAATATAATTATTCAGTTGGTAATTCATGTTTAGGTTAACAGTTTCTAATAGTTATAACACTAATTAGATTGGTGAGCCAATCAATCAATGATCCTTATGAATAGTTTCCGCTATTAACAAGGTTTCATTATGAGTTCAAATCATGAATAAATTTCAGCGGTGTCAAAGTCAAAACTTTTATTTCCTTCTTCTTCTTCTTTTATTAGATGGCGTCCGTGACTGGCTATATGGCCGTCAACAGTTAATGTCCGTATGTTTTGTTGGACATTGTTGATTCGATAAGATTTTCAATCATAAAACAATGGGAATCGAGTTATCAAAAACAAAAAAAATAAAAATGACCCAATAATCAAAAATAAAATAAATTAACAAAGTTGATTATTGACACTGAGAAACTACATAAACCTAAATTAAATGTGAGATGAATGGATCTAGTGGAATCTATGGATTATTTAGACGCGTAAGATGATGACAGAGTATTTATGGACAGGTCAACTTTTTGAGAAAATAAAACCTGTAAAAAAATTAAGAGATAATGAAGATCTGAGCTTAGCGTCATCGATAACATCGCTAGTGATAAATCTATAATAAAAATTTAAGAAAAGCCCCCGTTTCCAATGCTTTAATTTCCTTAAAAGTAAAACACCATCATATTTAGTAATGTGCACGCGATGCGCTTTCATTTGATACCCCACTCGAGTATATTTGCAGATTTTCGGTTCTCCTTCCCCACTCTTACTCCCATAACTTTTAAACGGCTCAACTGATTTTCATGAAACATGTCTAAGAACACCTGCGCTAAACTATTATATTATATTATATTTATAAGATTTATATTTTTATGTATGTTAAGTCTATAAGGTATATGTTTATATGGGCCTTAGATGCCTGAAATAAATGATTTATTATTATTATTATTATAAACTCACCATTCATACAAAAGAACACTAAATTGAAATCGCCCCATCCGTTTGGGAGCTATGATGACCCAGACAGACAGACATACACACAGACAGACAGACACACAGACGACAGACAGACACGTCAAACTTATAACACCTCTCTTTTTTGGCAGGGGGTTAATTAGTGTTGGAAAAAAACACGTAAACGGCAGACCAGATCATTATAACCTGGCCAGGTGACGCTACAATGATGTCTCCATACATTTTGTATGCCAACAAGTTTCGATCCAGGTGCCATGTTAATTTGAGCGGGTTGTAGTTTTTGTGTGAAATGTCGCCGTATGAATGAGATCTTACTATGACATGACTATTAAATTATGACAGAACGATGTAGGCTAAGTCTAAGCTTAAATTAAGGAAGGCAAAATTGAGGCAAATGCATTGCGGTTCAAAACGCTCATCGTGAGAACAAAGTGCTCGCGGCTTTATTTCTAAAAAAATTAAAAGATTTTGATTTGTACTTGATTTACATTGATTTTGTTTCATAAGGTTCCGTACCTAAACACTAAAAACAACACCCTTTTACTACTACTCCATTGTTCGTCTATTTGTTTATCTTTTATATTTACCCACCTATAATTAATTTTACTAATATCTCCTTAATCATAATAATTAGAGCCTTGAATGTCTACGTGATTATAGTTAGAAAGTGACCAAACGCTTTTGCATCATTTCAGTGCCAGCATCCAGTGATAACAAACAATTTATTTTTCTCTTTCACTATCGCTGAATTTCATCAATGCAAGCTATTTAAAGCAGATTCTAAAGCAATTCATTTAATAATTTAAAATCCGTTCTCCCTACATTCACAGTAAAGCCATAGGAAATGAGTGTGCCTATATTGTTAGAAAAGTCGGTTATAAAACTGGCACAGCTGAGAAGAAAAAAGGCTTTGAAAATGCTTTGAATACGCACTGACTGTTTAGTATTGTGTTCTAGTGACGAGTGGGGTCCACTTGCGCCCTTTTGCATGGACGTTTATAAAATATCAGGTATATTAATATACGGTAATTTAACGTCACTTATCATATCAGTCGTTCATCAGCTGATTGATGACTAGCTTTTACCTACGGTGTTGCCCGTGTTTTTTAAATTTTCCTTTGACTTTGACTTTGACTTTGACTTTGACTTTGACTTTGACTTTGAATAGCGCATTGAAATAAACAAAATCTTCCCCCCGTATTCATAAAAAATATTTCAATTTTGTAAGCTAGCAATCAGCTATCCTAAAACATTAATCAAACTGTGACTACTACCTCTTTGGAAAACCACTCGTTTTTCAGACGAATATTTGAAATATCAAAAATATATTCAATTAAGTATCTCATATTATTTTAAAATTATTCCCGGAAGGGCTCAGTGTCGATATTCGCTGATTAAAAAAATACAGCCAGCGAGTAAATCGGCTTTACAGTTCAGGTGAAATGGCGTCGTAATTGAAATATAATTTAAATTTTATAATTAAATTAAACTTTTTTGTAAAGTAATAAATATTATTTGTAAATGTAATGTACATGCCTGTAAAAAGAACGCACCAAAACTTTTGCAGTTTCTTGTTCGTATAGTTACGGCTTTCTGACCGCCTAGATATAACCGATTTTACAAAGATCTTTAGTTTAGCTAAGCTTTTACTTTAGTTTAACTAAGAGGATTATCAGGTGTTGAAATGAAAATGAAATGTGTTGAATCGTTCTAACGTCGCTTAGTTCCTAAATATCAACATGACCTCAGCTACGGGAAATACACACAAACCCCTCAAAAAATAACCAGACTGAGTTGTTACTACATAACCAAGCAGATTGGTGGCTGGAACTTCGTTTGTGGTTCGCCAGGGTTATACCACGTACCGGGTAGGTTGGCTTGGGACTCTTAAATGATTTTTGGAATCCCTTATCCCCCTTCCTGAAAAACCTGGTAAAAAAGTGATGCATTTACTATGGCTTTACGTGCCCACTTTATACGCACGTTATCACCTAGTTATCAAATCCTTTGACAACGGGAAACCAATTCCGTGCCTAGCTTTAAGTGACTTCCTCTAACCTTTGATGCACTAAAGTTCGTTTGCCCAATATCGCCTATGCAGCCTAGTTTTTGGACCTGAATTTTATTTTATCTTTTACTGCATACTAAATGATATTTTGACAATCTAGCACTTGCCCTTGGCTTCGCCCATTTGGAGTTCAAAATGTCCATGAAAGCACTGTGACTCTCGGTCTCGTTAACTAAAATTAATTTAAAAAAATTTAAATAAAAATTATCACAAGTTAAAATAAGCTTCGTAGTATATTATTCTCTGTGTTAATCCATTTAAACCGCAGGAAATGCAAAATGATCGTCAAAATAGACAATCTTGTACATACTCGTACTTGTAATATTTGATGAAGATCATGTTCCGTCAATCCAAAAGATATCACCGTATTTTGCAATGTCCGGTAGCGAACAAGTCTTACTGCTTAGCCAACATTATTGTGCGTATCGTAAGCAGTTTTTTACAATTTTCGAACGTTTCCTCTGCAATCTCACGGTCGGTTGAGCCCACTTATAGCTCCACTGATGGGAAAATGAGTTCCTTGCAAGATTTGATTCTTGTGTAATGCAGCATGCTTTTGTTTTTAGAATATCTGCATAGTAGCGTTCCGGCAGGCGCTTCTTAAGCAATATGTACATGTACAGTCCATTTTGTTATGACCTACAGCTCAAAGTCTTACAGTATCGAAGATCATTCTAGTATGGTTTGCATCATACGTTTGGCGCTAAGCTTGTTGCTTAGCAACCATTTAAGTAAATAAACGTAATATATATATATATAAATATATATATATATATATATATATAAATCATTTATTTCAGGCATCTAAGGCCCATATAAACATATACCTTATAGACTAACATACATAAAAAATATAAATCTTATAAACTAAAGTGTCATCATCGTGAATCATCTGTTACGGCGGTGTCGCCTTGCAGTGTAGGCGACCGATGAACCGTCGAAACTTGACCCCTTGCGGCCAAAACTGCTTATTCAGGAACGTCGATAGCTGTTTAGTTGGAACCCGCACCATAAATGAACCGAAGCTCACATTACTGCGGGATTCCAACCTTTCGACGCGAACCAAAAATGCAGTCTTGGTTCGGATGTATTCCACCACAGCCTCGGAGTTCACGGTGTGCGAGACGCGCGAGATGTAGATCGGCGTGGTAGGTACTTCCGCTCGGAACACAGAGTTTTGGTCCGAGGGCCCAGTGCCGCACTGATTGCGGCCTTTAGGTTTACGGCACTTGCGAACAACCATGGTATAGCCCTCCGCGTCACATGGCGCCTTCCCAGAAGCCGGCGTAGGCGCAGCATCACGTGGTGGCCCACAAGGCTTCTTAGTCCCCTTCCGCCTTGGTTGCGGGCGCGGTGCAGGCGCGGCAGCAGCGGCGACGGACGCATAAGCGCGCGCGGGGGAGGAGAGGCAGGGCACGTGCGCATTTGTCGGTCTCTCACTCGACGGTGCGGGTAATACTTTCAGGCGCTAAGCAAACCTCCTTTAGTAGAGATATTTATCAAATGTGATATATATCATTCAGGCGACAAAATGTATGTATGTGTGTAATGTAATGTATTCTATGCTGTTGTTTTAATTAAAGAAGGACAAATAGTCCGCTTCTTTGCTAGCAAAATTTTAGTGAATGTCATACAATTTTCGTAAAAATTTTAATATCATAGTGACATTTATTTCGAACTCAGTCTTAGCATCAGATCCAATATACAATATTCCATGAACATAATTTCATTATGTTCGACTTATTTATCTTAGCAACATAATTTATAAATAAGTCGAGCATACATAACTATGTATGTTCGACTTATTTATAACCTTACTTCGAGGGAAATACTACACCTAGTTTAACCGAAAGTTGCACTACGCATAGCTGCGTCGAAATGGGGTCGGATCGCAAACTTTGCACAGAGTAACCCCTGTAAAATAATACGTTAATCAGACTTTAAAAAGCAATGCTGCGAGATCAGCACATTAACTGAAGTGAGTCAGTGACGCCCGTGAACTGAAATCAATCAGCCCTCTTAAGAACGTATTAATCTTAAACTTAATAAGGCAAAAAAGTTTCTGATTACGCTTGGCTAGCTCCGCGAAAACCCAACGACTTATTGTTCCTGGGATTATGCCATATTTATAACTTGATCCCCCCAACGCGGGGCGCGGGGGCCGGTTCAATGAGCCCAACTAATTTCGTAATGCTGTATATCAACGATCACTTTGAATACTATAGAAGTTTTTGCGTTTATTTTGGTCGTTGTTGATGAAAGTTTACAGTTTGAGTTGCTTGACGCGCCGTTCAATGGGCGAGTATACGCGACTTGAGCTTTGGAAGCGGACTTTAACACTTTACATTAACACTTCATATGAATATGATTGTATATGTTTTCGTCTTCCTGGACTTTTTACTACAATTTTTTGAGACTTTTCAACTGATGTGAAAAATGAGGAGATTCTGAATTCTAGGCGTATTTATTGTAAATTTATTTTAAAGGATTTAATAATGGTTTCGTACTGCTGATGTGGAATATTGAGGCCAACATACATCCTTACTATTTATTTATAAGGAAAAACCTACACTTGGTGGACAGGTTGCCAACGACAGATAATAGAAGATTGAGACGCACTCCCACCGAACCGTCGCTGCTCCTAAGCCGACTTCTCAACAATGCGTATTAAGTAGTCCTACCACGAGTTACACTTACGACTGTTGGAGATTACAATATGTTGTTATCCCATAAATTTGACAGATAAAGATTAAATTTTAAGTTTTTATTTTTGCAATGATTTATTCATAAAACTTTTCTCAATCTTTATCCACAAAAAATGAATCAAAAATACACAGCTTCTTATTTTTAAAACGCGTTGACAGAAGTGAGGCTTTTTTTTAATGACAATAAATACGTTTGTCAACGTCAAGTTCAAAATTCAAACGCTCTGATTTTCTAAAGCAAACTAACCTTCTCCTGCCGTCGTCTGTCAACAAATCTCAAAATAAAGGTAGCACATTCGACGCAAGCACTTCACTTAATCTGCTAAGGCCTTAGCATAATCCTGCTTAAACCTAGAGGCTTTCGTTGTCAACCAATGAAATCCCGCTATTTGCGATTTGACCGATATTCTTAAAACGCGTGTCAACCCTACTAGCTCTTAGGGCTCTATTAATAAACCAAACTCAATTCTAAGGTCGATCGTGAGTGCACATTTGATAACGTCAAGTGATCGTATTTGACGTTTCAAATTTGCACTCCAGGTAGAACTTGCGTTTGAGTTCAGTTTATTAATCGGTAATATTGACTTACAGAATTTGATTAAAGATAAATCATATATAATATTTACGTAGTGGCGGACGCGGAGACAATTAGATTATTGTTCGAATCCGATGTGAAATATAAATAAGATCATAAAAGTTTTAATAAATCAAGAAAAATTAAAATAAAATAGGAGGTTCTATTTCTAGCAAAAAGCAAATTAAACTTTGAGGAAAGTGAAATTTTATTAAAACAACTGATTTCTAGTGCAAAAGCAATAGCTTACCAAGTAAAATCTCCGTGTACAAAAGTTTTAACAAACAAAAAATAACCACTTTAATTTTTTGAATAGTTTAACAAAACTAGATTTAAAATTTTAATAACCGCTTCGAAATCGGCCATCCACAGTACTCAGCTACGATGCGTCACACAACATACACACTTACGTCAAAATTTATAAAACTAAATAAAAATGCCATAAGTTTCTTGTTAAAAACTTATTACATTTTACAACTAATTTTCAAAACAAACATGATAATAAACTCTAACTCATAAAATATTTTTCATGTAGATAAAACCCTCAAACTTCTAACATCCCATTTTTGATATCGCTTGGTTAAAAACACCAAAAACAATGTACACGTTAGCAAGTAAATCCAATTCCCGTCAACCCTAAAAAGGCGCCTACCGTCTGCTACAAACAATACGGACGGCGGTGATCAAAGCGAGAAATGTCTGTTTACTCCCACACCATCGACTAATCAACTGATTAATTTAATTAAACATTACAAGAAAGTTTTGTTTACTGCTCGCCCCGGCCTACATGCGAGTTCAAAGGAACTACGGCGTAAACAATGCAGCGATTCGTCGCCGACCTGGCGACAATACACTCCGTTCTTCAGTTCCGCTCTGTGATAAATATATACAAATAAACAAGGTGTAAATAAAAATATATATATATATTTGGCTTTTTATGTGTCCCGCATTTCGCTAGTATGCGATATGTCACTTATTTTTTTCTAATTTTGAATATTAGTTTTTATTAGGTGGTTGTCGCCAACCCGCATTGGACTAGCGTGATGGATTATAGTTATAAAGTTGGCGGTCTACCCTTCCTTACTTTTTTTGAGATAGGTCCAGTAGTTCGGTCAAAGGAGGCGGCCTACCCTTTGACCGAATGTAAGATGATTGTAGATACAAACTCATAGAAGCCCAAACTCAATGGGGTTATTTTTCTACATATCTATTTTATTTTTATTTTGATTGTATGTTTATTGGACAATCTCTGATCTCTGAAAAGGTTGAACTCTTATTGGCAGGACTATCACTGGCAGAAATATAATCAATTAAAAAAAGAGTCTTTAAAATCCAATCACGACTTTCGTAAGTTGTTTTTTTTTATTGCCCCAGAACCTATCAGAACTTATCAGAAAGATATTAACGTTCTTAAAGAACTTAATCAGTGTTAGTAATGAATAATGTATAGATAGAAAAACGTTTTAAAAATACCGTAATGTAATAAACCTGTGCGCCAATCAAAATTGTGAGAATCAATTTCATTAAACAATTGTTGATTTTCCGCAACTCCCTCCCAAACAATTCTTCAAATTGAACGATAATAAATGCGTGATTTCTTGTTTATATTTAATTTACATGACGTCTTGTAATGTTGTTTTGTTCTCGAACCTCATGTTATTTCTTAGATAATTTGTAATTTAGTTCGTTTTCTTAGATAATTTGTAATTTAGATGGTGGCTCCGAGATTGCGCAGTGATTTGAGCGTAATTGAGAAATGCGTACGTAGATATGTGCGTTATTATAATTCCTGGCAAGTGCTCGGAATGTCTAAACGTTCAATTGCGGTGTTATTCCTCCAGACCCACGGGTAATGACTTAGGAACTTAGTTACTGCTTCATAATTTCGTAGTTATAATGCTATTTTTATGGAACAAACAGAAAATTGTGTGTTCAAATGTTCGATAACATTCGTCCTTTAAGTATCAGGGACTAACTTTTACACTAATGCATTATAAACTTTTCGAGTCATGGATACGGAGTACAAAGGTTGATCGGCATAGTCACACTGGCTATTCAATTGAATTTGTAAAGTAAAAAAAGACATTCGGGGTACGAACCAGCAATCCCTCGCTCAGGGAACAAGTGCTCTAGACGATAGTCATCCAACAGGGTTTCCAATTTACGTGTTTTGTGAAGTACCGTTTGACGCCGTGTGGACATCCGATTGTTGAAATTGAAATCACCCCATACGATAGTTAAATATTTTAGACTTAGTCAACTAACTATCACGTTAATTGGATTATAACCCTTAAAATAATCAATAACTAGATGAACATTGAACCGTCTTCTTTTTGAAAAATCGGTTAAAAACAAAACCAACAATCGTATAATATCCAATATTTGATACACAGCGAAACTTGAACCCTCTAACAAAATAGCAATAAAACAACGAAATCCATCATTATTTCCTACACTGTTAAAGTTTTGTGTTATTCATTAAAACTATTCTAATGTTCACAATGCACGAACCTTCCGAGCCATTCCGAGAAATAACATACAAGTAATAAATTATTAATGTATACGAAAACCGGCGGCGTTACCCCGCTAGGGTTGGGACACAGTGGGCCCTCGTTTGCTTGAGCACATCACTGGAGCCTCCGTACTATGATACGGTGAGAGGTGCGAATCGCTGTGATTTGTACGTGAAAAAATTGTGTTGGTGTTTATAGGTGTACAGAGACTACTTACAACAGTACAACAGGTGCGTGCGTCAAATAAATACTTATTATGTAAATGAAAAAGAAATTAGTATTTTTAAATGATTTATTGCTATATCAAATTGACAACTGTTATACAAAATATACCGCTACAGTGAAGAAAGCTCGCTAAAGAAGGATTATGGAGTTGCTTTGTATTTCTAATTCATCAAAAAAAAACCCAATCAAGAGCAAGTATTTATAGAACATACAAACCTTTAGCAAAAATTCAACCCTCTAAATTTTAGCTAATACAAACAACCATACAAATAATAATAATAAGCTTTAAGCAATAAGACCGCCCATTACGCATTCTATGTTTAAATGTTACCTTTATATTAATAATATTGTATTTATGTTCATTGGTGTGTGTAATAAAGAATATTCTATCTATTTATATTTATATTTCTGTTTAATATTTGTGTAAGTTAAAAAGCACACTGAAAAAAAAGGCGGAAAAATACGCGGAAAATGACGGATAATTCGAAGTTGTACGGCCAGCACTAGCTTCTAACCCTCAGCTATGAATTAGTAATAGTATTCTTATAATATGGCATTGGTTAATATTTAATTTTCATCGTAGTTAGCGTGTTTTGTTTGTGAGTTACCGTAGCCAACTTTCGGTTAGTAATACTTGAATAATGTAGCACCCTAAATAATATATTGACCGTTATGTATTCAACGAAATGGGAACGCTGATATAGCTGGGCTGAATAAGAGAACAAGGATTATACTCCAGTACTAAGTAATTTTTTGCTAGCCGAGAACGAATTTCATTATGAATTAGGCTACATTGTATGTAATAAGAAATATTTCAGGTGAAATAACACCAAACTTTGCCGTTAGATTACCTCATCAATGATTTTAAAGTCAAGCAAATATAACTATCTAACTTAATACAATCTTCTACACAATAATGCATTCAATAGCTATTCAAACAATTAGCTCAGATCTAAGTTATAACTAGAACCTCCCCGCTGCATTTCCAAAATTAATATTCACTATCAAGTTATACGAATGCAAACCAAAAACATTTTTGATTTTTCCGCTATCGATTGATAAAATTTAAATATAAACGCTATAGCAAAGAATAAAATAGAAGCACATGGAACGGCAGCAATTGTTTTGTAAGTCAAACGCACCCGCCAGTGCAGACAAAAAGTGAAAACTTGTCGGCGTACTTTTATGACTTTTACTAGAACGGGCACAAAGGAACCCGAATCTCGCATACTACATGTATTATAAATCAAACAAAGCAAAAATCACGTTAGTTACACCTTTTATATAGAACTGAACACGTCTGCCGATAACAAGCACGAAATGTGACAGCTACGCGAATATGCCCATTTTAAATCAGCAATTTCAAAAGAGAGGAAATAACCACTTCGTTTTGTAAACGTTTTAATAACGCGCAACGACACGGAAAATCATCGACGTAACGTCGGTTACTTTACATCAACGGTTTTTCGTCGTTGGCAACAAAAACTGAACTGACTGAACTAGACAAACCTCCTTAGCCCTAATTAGCCGTACGAAAGTGAAAACGTGCGAAAATAGACGAGTTTTATAATTCGGAAGCCAGTTTCGTACGAGTGCTTTTTCGTTTTGTTTTTTAATTAGTTGCCGCTTAAACTTTTGCGCTTTTGCGTTGTTCAGTTTTTAATTTTATAATGGTTTGTTTTTATTGAAAGTAGGCTCGGCTTTGCGAGCAAATTTAATAAAATTGCGATGCGCGGTCGCTGTAAAAATGTTTGCGATAGGAATTTTTCCAACGCTCTTCCGCGGGGTTGAATATTATAACCGTTATATTATGATAATATAACACAATTAAATCAACGTCACTAGACGTTTGCGACTACAAACAACGTAATTTGTGGAAACGTAAATTTGTTTGCTAAGTTTACAAGAATTTAGATGATGAATTTTCATTACGGTATTAATTTTATTTAAGATCTGTGGTGGTGTCGAGGTAACTTCAGTTCGTCCTTAGGCATATTAGTTCAGTAGTGCATGAAGCTTCATTCCTGCCTTGTACTCGTAAAAAAACATACATACATACGATAAAATACGTCATAAATAAAAAAAAATAGGTGTAGTCTGAGATATCCTATCATTTTTTCGTTATGTTCACGGTGGATATAGGCTAGTCTTAATCAAAACTACGTGTCCCATATCCAGCAGTAGTCGAACTACGGAAACGGAGTCTACGAAACCATGATAATGATTCTTATCATGAAGACATCCAGATCCAATTCCTCGTGCGTACCTTCATATCCTGATAAATTCTGGCACAAGATTAATAACCTGTATAATATACCGCGTTGCTAACCATGGATGTGAATTCTTCCCTTCCCTAAGGTTAATTCACACATACCAGCAAAGTTCAGTTTGTAGGCACGTCATCTTTATTGCTTTTGTTATATTAAATGTTCCTAAATAAAAGTCTATTAAAATTCTATATTAGCTTGGAAGATTATTCTTACGATATTTTCTTGCATATTTTGGCGGACCAAGTTGTAGCCATTCGATTGTTGACGCGAAACCCGCATAACATCGTCGCCCGGTCGCCCACATCGCGATTGCAAAAATAATCGCCGTAGTCATAGTAAACAGCAAGTAGTGCAATAGCGTCGCTGACGTTGTCAAGTGTTTTGTAACAATTGAAATTGCATGCCTAATGGGTAATTTACATTCATACAAACTTCTGTATTTAAGATCTTTTATGTACATGTAAATGCAATAAATGACTGCTTTACTTTGAATGCGTTCTAGAATGGAAAAATATGTCGCACAGTCCCGGCACTTTGTCGTCACGGACTCGTCGCTGATAGTGTGAATCAGCCTAAAGTATTTCTCACCATTTGCCTCCACGTTGAGTAAATTGCAGGGGGCGACGAGGGGTGGAAATTAACATGTTTGTCTTGCTCATGTCGCAGCTAACACCGAAACTACGCGAAACTCAAATAAATTCTGTCGTATTTTACATAAGCGCTTACTGGTGTTTAACATAAGGCGCTTGTTGTTCTTATTATAAATGTTAACTTTTAACTTAGTTTAGGATTGTTAAATGTCATGTAAATTGTACATGTTTATTATTTATTTTTAATGCGTTGGTTGGTTGACTTAATTAATGTTGTAGGTGTGATTTCTTTAAAATGGATTGTAGATTCAGGTATTAAAGAACAGTTTGCTGGTTACTAAGCATGAAATAGTTCCACACTAAGAAGTTTTTTTTTGTTTTCTGGGTATTTACCAGAAATATAATATATATGAATAAGATTCGGCTAAAACTAAAACATGCATGACCATAACTTCGAATAATATACGAATATATTTATATTATGGTCACCATTAGGAAGATCTTTTTAAATGCGGTAAAATCCGCGAAAAACTGGCCACATTACGCAAATAACCCCTTTAGAGCGCGACATACCGCGTCCTGTTAATGAACTTTACCATTGGAATCTGGTATTTTTCTGAGGTAAATATTCAATCAAGTAAGGCGAATAAAAAATGTGAATTTATATATAGAAATATGTATATGCCTAAACTAATTTCATCATTTTAATTTAACCCTAAATAAGCTGAATTTGTAAAATGCTTATGTGAGTTATGTGACAAATTCCTGTACATTTGAAATGAAATTCCAATAATATCCTTCGGGAATATTTGCAGGACCTTTATATAAGCCGATAATTTGCATTGAAACGGATCCGAATCCTGAAATAGTCGAATCAATTTTGCACAAAATACTGTTTGAAATGTCATATGCCCTTAAGTTCGTCTAGTTTCCAAAATGCCTACTTAAATAATATTAGACAGAAGCGAAATCCGAAATTCAAATTTCAGATTTCGGGTTTTCGAACAAAATCTAATCCGAATCCATGAAAACATATGGTTTGGAGTAGTTGTAAAAGTTTTTCTTTGTAAAGATAAAGAATACTTTATTGTAAAATTGTGAATTTAATATTCGTTAAAAAGTATAAAGTAACCAATTTAGCTACAATTTTATCTTAAGATTTAGGACATACAATTAACTAAATGTATTACATTATTATTAGTATATTATACATGGTTTAAGAATAAGTTTATTGGTCTTAAGTACACTAGTCCAAGTAGTTTCTACAGAAACTGTGTATATACTTTACAACAATAAACTTATTCTATGGCCTCCAAACTAGGAAAAACTTGTATCTTGGACACCTTCCATTGATACAAAACAAAGGTTTAACGTTACAAAAAATTAATAAACAAAAGTTCTTGTAATTTATCCTAATACCCATTTAAATCGTAACGAACATTATAAAGTGATCTTAAGAGATCGTCTCTTTTCTTCTAGGAAATATTATTTGAAGTGTCATATGCCTTAAGTTGGGCTAGCCTCCCCTTAAGCCTGCGTGGTAATGTATAAGTCAAACACGCCCGCGCCACGCTTCTGTTCCGGTTATAAATGCTAAGAATTAAAACTTTTGTTTGAATGCTCACCGACTTTGTGTTTTAACGAGTAATTGCTTAAGAAGTCGTGTTAGATAATTATTTGGTGCTAATGTGATTTGTAAAGATTATGGAACCTGCGCTCTCCTACCTATTCGACAAAGTCAAGTTATTTAATATTTTAGACTAGCGGGCGCTCACGACACGACGAATGTTTAATAATAACATGCTAATAAATAACTTTAAAAAAGTTACATTTGTAATAATTGCAATAATATTCATAACATGTCAGAAACGATAATTATATAGAATATCAGAGAGATATACGAAAAATCAATATATTAAGAATAGTAATGATGATAATCAATTTAGATTTCTGAAATATCATTCAACATTTCATGTAATAAAAATACATTTATCACGACACGATAATTCATAGATGGATAATTCCTTTATTGCACACCAATACTTCACAGCTAACTTATGAATTACAACCAATAACAACATTATTAACAGCACAGCCGGCAGCCTTATCGCTCAAGGCATCATGCTATTCATTCATCCATTAATAGTGGAAAACCTTTTGATGTCAACGGACTTAATAAAGAGTCCCTCTACACTCTGATATTGACTTTGGTACGTGATTAAATATTTTACAGGACATGTAGACACAATTTCGATTGAATAAATTCAGTGTTGGAGCGTCCGTTATTCTCTGCCCGTCCAAAAATACACGTATTTTTTGCTCAATCAATTCAATAAATAAGTGCAAAGATATAGAGTATCCAAGATACAAATTCATTTATTTCCATTGTCGGTTTTACAAAATTTAGACACAAGTTCTGGAGTGGCGGTTCGTTATTGCCAATTTGGTGCAAATCGCACGACCGCGTTACGTCACGAGAAACTTCAACGCAATGTGACGTCTTGATACACAATACAATGTGACGTCTTGATATACAATACAATGGTACAATTTTTTTTTCTAAGTTTAATAACGGACAAGATAATATTTTTTGTATTTTTTGCAGTCGTCAAAGTAAGGAATGTATCATGCAAACAAACTTTCACTACTATTGTAATAACACTGTGATATCTTTGTTACGAACAGCACAGACCATAGCAATTTGCCACTTTGCCGTATTCTAATGCCAGCAATCCAGCTCTGCATTGTCCCAGATAAGTACCTTTCCCTCAATAGAACAAGTAACATTGTCCAACAATAAGAGAAATTACGATAAACAATGGAGTAGCCAACCACTGGATACCACATCGACGCTCGCTTAAACAATCAAACGGGAACAAAAAGGCTCTAATGTGAAAATGGGAAATGGATATGAAAGGGCGTGGTCGGACTGAGAACCTTTGTCGGTGTCTACCTGATAATCCTTTGTGATGTGTAACCTATCACTTAGGTAGAATAGGAATCTCATCGCTACTCGAGTGCTTGCCGGGAAAGTATCTACTGTGCATTGGATATAACCGTCACAATGAAAGTGTGTTTCGATGCCATTGTGAAACAATTTTATTATTTCTTTTTCAATTGACTTTTAATAAATTTGAGTATTATGAGATGGCATCAAAGACTCCAAGAGGGTTCCGTAAATTTTAACAACAATTATACTTATTATAATAATAAAAAAATAAATAATAACGCTAAAAATAAACAATTTAATAAATTTAAAAAAGTTTCAGCCAGAGCGGCGGTCATACATCCAAGTACTTATGTATAAATGAACCACAGCCAACGTTACTTATAATTGAAAATAATAATATGTTATTTAGGTAACTTCTTCGTATTATTTTTTCCGTTAACGGATTTCCAAGATTATTTTAATTTAAAAAAGCATTTGAAAGAATCTTTATATGTGGTTTCAAGTTATACCTGTTATAATCTGTTTTTATGGATAATCTTAAAAAGATTTTAACTGTTTAATTTTTATCCAAAAATTTTGTAGTATGCATGCCCACATTTAATATTTAAACAAATGTGTAAGTAGAAAGAAAATGGAATGTACACATTCCTTACTACAAGTCCTGCAATAAGCTAATACCGCTGTTATCAGCAAACAATGCGAGTCGCTGTTAGTCCGACCGTACCCTTTTACCATGAAGAGAATAGAAAATGTATGATTAGTTTTATCCTGCCCCACCCGTGCTATTCTTTGCAATTCCCTCTTACTAATGGACCGCGCCTCATCTTGCTGCAAACTATTATACCTACATACATATGTATAAATGATAACATTATTTATATTAAATATAAACTCTAGCTTAATTAAATATGTAATAATAATATAAACATATATAATGTCTTTGCTTGAATACGCTAATTACAATTAGAGAATTTGATTTTTACTGAGGAAATTTCATACATAAACTGGTAACAACTCTTTTGGGAAAGTTCTAAAAAGATCATGAGCACGTTGTTCAAGTGAAAAACTGTTGTTTCGTTGAAAGCAATAAATACTTCGCCTTATTTCTATACATATAAGACATAATATTCACTGATTTTCGAATTAATAATAGGGTGATTTAAATAAAAAAAATAATAAGGGGTTTTTTTAAATACGATTGAATTTTTTAGAATAGTTTTTGTTACTCCGGAACTGTGATGCTCTATTTCTTGGCACTTTCTTATGGAATTTGATAAAGCTAAAAATTTTATGACCAGTGTTTTTGGACGGGTAAACACACTGATAACACAGAATTTTTTTTTTAAATCTTAATTTCGAAGAATCTAGACTTAATCTAATACATAACATATATTATACCATACCTGAAGATGTTTAATGACCTCTACATTTTCGTTACATTGTACCAAAAAGGAAATCTTACAAACTAACTTGTTTTTGTCCCATTTCTCATATTAATTTATAGGAACAAAATTGCACGCATTCTGTGGCTCATCACAATTTGAACTGAAACTGATTTGCTACCGACTTAGATGATGCGAATGGAATTCAGTTAGATGAGTTTCGAATCTCCGAGGTAATTGCTAATGCGGAAGCTGATTACAAGTGTAGTTTCGATTAGAGGAAACCGCAGCTAGGTAATGGACAAACTAACGCTTCAAATTACACAGTTGCTACTTGCGTAGTGTATGCGGGTAACATATTTTTGAGATACATATTCTCTTATACGCAAAACATTGCTTTGAAAATGTGTTGTTTTTTTTTGTATGCTAATTTTCAAACCTTGACTAAATACATAGATCCAAACATAAACTATTTTGCAATCTATCGTGGTTATTACCATATATTTTGATTTTGAGATTCCCGATAGTTTTTTTTTTGCGCGATCACTGTAAAACTGGTTCGGAAACCAGAAAATTAAAAATCAACAGAAAATGTTAAATATCCCCATATTAATGTAAATAATGAGTCATTTGGGCACAACTTAAAAGATAAACATATATCACATATTTTCTAATTAATAAAAGTCCGATTTCGAAATGCCACAGAAACTTTTCTTATAAATTATACAAATAAACTTAATACTCGTAAATTAACATAAATTACAAAGCTTAAAGACTATTTTTTTATTAGTTACGAATACATTTACACAATATGGGTCAATATGAGACCCACCTTGGCTTCGCACATGTACAAATTTAAACAATAAACCTAACTCTGGAATCATTCTATCTATTGCGAAAACTGCATTAACATCTAAGAAGTATCTATAATATCTCCTTAAAGTCTGGCATAAAAGTAAAATATTTGTATGTATACGGTAAGTTTTGATTATTTCAATTTCAGTCGTAACCACTTGAGGTATTCCAATTGTAGCACCAAGCTGAAAAATACCAATCCGAAGAGCTCCAAAGCTAGTCCACAAAGTGCACCAATTTTAAAGAAAGGTCCAGTAATGGGGTTGTGTGTAACTAGAAACTATTGAACTGAAACATCCCAATGGCCAGCAGAAATTGAATCTGAGTAATTAGATTTCCCATTAATCTTGGTAAAGCCCGTACCGCCTATATATATTAGACAAACTGGTTAGTAATGAACCGGCCGGCTGTTTACCCTGAAGAGTGGCGCGGATACCAGGTTTGTGATTTTACTATCCAATAGTGCAATATCCTGATGGATCTAGTGAGAGATTAGGTGGGACGATTATGAATTGAGCTCGAAATGAGGATGTTAATGAAGGTGCCTTGGTTAAGCAGAATTTTGATTGATTTGGTCTTAGTCGTTTCATACCGCGAGCTGTTTATACCACGGTGTGAATTGCCCTAGGGCTCTTTTAGAATGTGTCGATTCGTACCACAAATAGGGTCTAGATGAAATTGGGTTTTATAACTATATATATAGCATAAAAACTGCATATAGGTTTTTACAACCTTGATCAAAACTACAATAAAAATGTACTCTAGTTTTTGCGACCTATTACTATATAATACCAGTTTCATAATATACTCTCCCTCTCTCGGGGTCGATCTCTCATCGTTGGTTATCGTGGTCATCACATGTTGTGGACAACGGTGCTGTGGTGCACCTTCGAATTCAAAGTGATTTACCTTGTGTGCTTTTTATTTTAGGAAGTCATGACTAAACAACGTTAACTAGTGTTTTGATCTGAGTAGTTTTTTTAGTCAAAAGATCTTATATTTAGTTGGCGATACAGTATTTAGTTGTTACATGGTAAATAGAAAATCATATATTCTTTCTCTCCACCCACGATTGTCAGGAACATTGTTCCGTATTAGACCGCCCATTACGCATTCTAGGTTTAGATTTTAGTTTAATTTGTTTGGTATGCTTAAAAAATATCTATATATTTTTCTAGAAAAGTTCTGTTATATTTAAACCTACAGCAAAAATAGAATTACTTTCCGTGTAGAATATTACCAGGCGAGTATGGCACGATGAATCATTTTAGTTGTGGAGGGTGGGTGTGTGGCGGGCTTGTGCAAACTACATAAAAAATTCAAACTGTCTAAATAACTGGACATGTTTTGAGGTAATCAATATTTCAAATGTCTGACATTTTTACTGGAGTTTTAGTTTAGTTCGTAGGAAGCAACAATGTACATTACTTTTGAGTAATTTTTTGTTAAATATATAGTTTATTTCATAACATCATAGTTATGTCAATAATAGTGGCTTTACAAATGTGACTTAGTGAAATCTTTATATATATAATTCTTCTGTGAGTGTGTATGTCACTGAACTTCTCTCAAACGACTGGACCGATTTAAATGAAATTTATTGTGTGTGTTCAAGGGGATCTGGGAATGGTTTAGATTCACAATACGGTCAACTGGATATTGTTTTTTGAGACGTGGGACAGGACAACGTCTGTCGGGTCGACTAGTAGCTCTATATTTTGACCAATGTCTCATTTTATTCGGAGATGGTGAAACAGAATGTAAATTTAAGATTACTTACACAACAGTTAAACGCAGATTAAATCACCATCATCATCAGCCGTAAGACTTCCACTGCTGGACATGGGCCTCCCTCAAAGATTTCAAGCAATTTCGGCTGGCAGCGTCCCTCGAAAAAATTTGATGAGACAGGGGATAATTTCATATTATTATCCAATAAGTTCTACCGAAAAACTGATATAAACAATTCAAGATCCAAATATAACGCATTGAGCAGGAAAATAAGAAACATGTAAAAAGTGACACCCCATATTTTCCATAATACAGTAGGCTTATTATTATAATTTCATATCGTAGCCACTCGTACGTAATTACATTATAATAAAGCGTTACGTAATACAATCCATTTCAATATTTCTATGGAGAGACGTTTTGTAATAGTTGGAAATAGAGATGAATATTTTGTTCACGCTCCGTTAACCAGTGTCTTTCGGAAGTGGCAAAAAAAAAGAGAAGAATAGAATAGAATAGAAAGAGTTTTATTTACGTCATAAACACACAATACAATTACAATTAAAATTAACATAAAAGCAGATTAACAAAAATAAAAATAAATAAAAATGTAATAGAAATGATAGAAGAAGGGGTTGAAGGTCTAATGGACGCGGAGGACTCCTCCTCACCATCGGATATGCTTCACCACTCCGTGAGTCTCTTAAAAGTCCTACTCCGGTAAATCAAGGAGTTGGGCTGGTAAGAGCCAACCTAGTAAGGATTGGGGGTAACGCACAATACACTCCCGAGCAATGCACAATACGTCTGTGCAGTCTTTACTCCCCCAATATTGAATTATAACAGTCATCATCATCATCATCATCATTTCAGCCGTAAGACGTCCACGGCTGGAGGCCTCCCTCAAATACTTCCATTGACTTCGGTCGGTAGCAGATTGCAACCACCGCGAGCCCGTCTTTACCAGGTCGTCCGTCCATCTATTACCAACTATTGGTGGACGTCCTACTTTGCGTTTGCCAATTCGTAGTCTACATTCGAGAACTTTCCGGCCCCAACGGTTATAATTAGAATAGTACATATCCAGATATAATTAAAAAAAAAGATATTTTTAGAACCTACTCTCTGGTTAAAAGAGTATCCAGATATTAAACATATTAAGCTAGAAGCGCTATAAATAAGTAAATTCTGACTAGCTCACCCACGCAATTCAGGAAAGCTACGTACACCTACACTACTACCTATCTATGCATTTATAGACACAAAAAAGTTAAAAACAATCTTTGAAACATTTCTGAGAACTCTACATCAAATTCTGCAATGTTCCACCTATTTGCCAAACGTGGCGAAAGCGGTAACGCTATAACAACTATTAATTTTATATCTTTATAGGGAGCTCATGTCCAGAAGTGGACAATGTGTGGCCGAAGAGAGCGGAAGAGTTATTTAAGATGTTGATGTTGATGATTATTATATTCTAGTTATTTTGCTCATCATTATTCTCTGTCTGACTTCACCCACAATTGGGTATGGGCCTTTGTTCCCATCATATTCTAGTTTTCAATATTAATAATCAAAATTTTATATTAGAAAACTCGACCTGATCAAAAAACATTAGTTCCCTTAAAAGTAAAATATCATACTATTTTGTAATGTGCACGTAATGCGCTTTCATTTGAGACCCCACTTGAGTGTAGTTGCATGTTTCCGGTGTTTTTTACCCAATTTTACCTAAATACCTTTTTTTTTTACAAAAAACAATAAAAAGGCTTTGTTGCTGAGACAACATTACATAAATTTTAAACTAGTCAACCAAATTTTCGTCAAACATGTCTAAGAACACTAGCGAAAAACTCAACTCTCATACAAAAAATACTAAACTGGCTTCTTCCGTTCGGGAGCTATGATGTCACAGACAGACAAACTTAGATTAACTTTAAACACCCCTCTTTTTTCGTTGGGAGTCAAAAATGATTCTTATTCCATCTGGTCGTTTATATTGCTACGAATGTAACACATTTAGTCCATAGGGAGAACGAGACGTATCTATTCTATTTATTCTATTCTGGGTATTATTGTATACCCTATATCGACTGTCCGTTTTAGGGGACAATAATACATAGAAGCTGCCAGACCATCTTACTGCACTAACGGATATGGAAACCTCAAAGTTCACATGCATTTTCCAATCCAATTTCAGCTTCGCAACTTTGGCATTTTCATAATCTCGTTAGCTACCCAATTAAATACAATAACAGCCTATAAAAGAACAGAGCGTAATGTAGTTGGTTGAACGCGCACCTAATAATATTATTTAGAGACGGCTTTGGAAATAGCCGGACTAAATAATTCTAGAGATTTAAATCCTAGAGTACCAAATCTGTGGTATTGTTTGGAATAACAAAGTTTTGTTGTCATGGCAACAAGCATGCCTGAGTTAAATAGTGTCATCTCTATTTCACAGAATGAATGATATCTCTTCTACTTTTCAGATTTTTTTAGATGAGTGATTTCGCACGTTTCAGAGGAGGTGATAATTTCACAGGTGGTATTCGTTAATTTATGTGTGATTAATATTACATGCAGATAAAATTATCTAAAGATACAAAAAATTCAATGTGTCAAAGAAAGCTGAATTATAAACTCAATGGAAAGTGAATGTAAGATTTCTTATATCTTCAGTCTTGAAATACTAGACCGGCTCTAACTCGCAAATACCATGTCCGGCCAAAGTGGCCCCTTAGCTAAGAATACCCCAACAGGGTCCGACCCGCCCGCCCCTGCCCGCACGAACATAAATCTATTTTATCGTTCTACAGCAATAAATTTTATTTCGGGATCTTTAATTCTTTGTTATTGAATTGGATTTTAGTGTTTTATTCGGGTAAACAAACAATTCATCGGAACGTTTCAACCGGCACTTAGGGCACGTGCGCGATACTGGCGCAGCACCCGACGTCGCTCAAAGCGTAAAAGTTTAATACATTTGAATTTTACTATGCCCTTTGCCGTTAATGCTGTCTGAGTTCACAATTAAAACTCGTATAATGTTTTAGAACAAAGAAATGCCGCACGTCCGTCTGAACGTAAATAAAGCAGCAACTAGGATGAAATACAGTGGCGATCGATAAAATGTGCAACAGTAAACTTCCTGCCTGAGACGGGGAAATTGTAAATTAACCGATGAATTGTTCTTTTTCATCTGACCGTTATTATTATTGGACGTCGATTATGGCTAATTTTAATGAAGCGCATCCTGACCTGCGCGCGCGCGCCCGCCGCTCATTACTGCGCATTGTTCGCCATCTCACTTGGGAGTAATTGTGCTTTTCAGTTTCCTTTATGGAGTCTTAAAATACCAATGCCAATTTAAATATTTCAACGACAATATCATTTTATTGACCGGCCGGTGGGATTTTATAGGCGCTTAGCGGCCTGCAGCGGACGTTGACTTATAGATCTATAAATTTAACCACTCTTCTTTCTTTTGTTCTACCTCGATGGGGAACATTAGCTTTTAAAACGCCGTGCTTTTTCACCAACAGCTTATTTATAAACCGAAAGGAAATAACTTTATGCCTAGGCTGATTCCAGCAGGCTAAATGCTTTCATACCGACAAAAATGTTATTTATTTTCACTCGTAGTCCATAAATTTTTATAACTTTTGTTTTCGTAATCCTGGTTGTTTAGTTTTGTTTGATATCAAGTATATAAAATACTAATAGCTGGGATAATGAGATACTTAACAAGGGTACTTACTTACATGCAACAAGGTAATGGAGAACATAGGGTGAATTTATTCATGAACCTAGAAGCCTAGGTTCTGTAGGGTGACCTAGGAAGTGCAAGGTAGGTAGTTACCAAAATTGTTGTTTTTTTATTCGCTAAGTATGAGTTAGGCTATACAGCGAGGGTTCGTGTAATTAAAAAGGTTTATTTATTTTGTGCAAAGAATGAAACAAAAACTTAAAATGCAGTCACCCAAAGCATGCTTAGAGGGTAGCCTATCCTTAGAAAATCATGTTTGTTGTATGGGAGTCCTGTTAAATATGTCTATATTATGTATTTAAAATAAGTACATGTGGATAAAAACACCATACGTAACTATTTCAACTGTCTATCTACCACGTTTCTTGATATAATGGTAACGGCGATGACTGGCACAATTCCCAATTCCAATTCCAAGCACTTTATCCTTGGTATGGGTGCTTAATATGTATCATAAAAATATCTTTATAATTTATTATATATAATGCCAGCGTGGTGGTGAATTAAGACGAGAGACGAGAGAGATTACTCTCGTCCAGAGAGTCCTTATGCCCCAGCAGTGGAAACGTTAATAGGGTGTTGATGATGATGCTAAAATATACGTCAATTATATTAAGTAAATCAGATGTTTAGTAACCGTTGAACAAGTTTAGAGCTTACCACGGGGCCTAGATGTTGTTGTGTGGATTGTAAATATTGATGTATTCATGTATGTTGTTGCAGGCGCGCATGCTGGAGAACACGCAGGCTTGGATGGGTGCAGCCTCCACGTCCACCGCGCTAGCAGGTCAGTTGGGTTAGTTGATTACTCTCCTTTTATCTATTTACTAGCTTTTGCCGCGGCAAAAACGTACTTCCCGGGGTGCAAAGTAGCCAATAGCCTTTCTCGATGAAAGGGCTAACCATGACTTTTTGAATGTTTGAAATCTGCCTAGTATTTCCTGAGATTAGCGCCTTCAAACAAATATAAACTCTATAGCTTTGTAATATAAGTATAGATTAATACGAGTGCTCCGCGGTGTTGCCAGTGTCATAATGGACTTTCCCGCGGTTCAAAGTGCTCTAGAGAATCTGTGTTCAAAATGTCATTTAAATCGGTTCAGTAGTTTTTGCTTGAATGAGAAATAGATGGGCAGATTCATACAACATATCCTAGAGACACAAGCCAACCTCAGCGGACCGGTGGTATCACATAACTATCTCAGAATAACGAACGAGGCTCTGGCACAGCCACCAACTCGCGTTGAACCAGTGGCAGGGGGAGTTATGGATCAACTTCTAATATGTTTTGCCCAGTACAGTTAAGCACATTAACTTGGCTTCCATTTTCGTCTATCACCCGTCATCCCATCCCAACAGTGAGTGTTTCTCCTTTTTGTCCTTTCTTACTATGTTATCTTTCACACAGTCCATCCAGCTTTTCTTTGACTTATTATTATCTAACACTCTGTTTAAAAATCTTAAAAGTAAAATTAAACACAATTTTATAGTTCCTGATTGAGCTGAAAATAAGCTCTGTATGTAAATTAGGTAAAAAAAAATCATTATGTCCCCCCATCTCAGAAGGAGTATTTTTGGTCTTCGATATTTGAGCGCAAAAACCTTTGGCATCGTGTGCAACTTTGTTATAACAAAACAACATTGATCCTATTTACGTCTACCTTCATGATGCCCAATTTATCATTCTTACTAAACAGAACTATTTATAATTTATGAAAACCTCATACTTAGAACCTTTTTGGGTTTATTTTTTGTAAGGTTTAACCAAACAGAATATAATCACTACGTTTAGTTTTATCTTTTATTTAATTTCCTCTACAGATAAAATAAAACAGTTTCTTGATTTTAGGTTTTAACTAGTAAATTTTACAAAAGTAAAATTTTGAACACTTTCCGAAATCCGATTGAGCTGAAGTTTAGTAATTTTCTTGGTGAGGTGGGATCAAAAACCACGTGTTGCACTCGACTGCAAAGATTTATCAGCTTATTCTCATTTAATTTCCTCGCAATCGCTCAGGATTATTATTTTGAAGTTTAGAATCCTTCGCTTGATCCATCAAAACTGAGCACGCGGTTAAAAAGCAACTTTGCTCTCTTGTATAACATTTGACTATTATGGTGACATAGAGCTGAAATGATGAAGGTACCTACTGGATATGCATGGAAACTCCGTTGTATGAGGTATCATGCTTCTCTCTCTGTATATGTTATCAACATTTTTTTTTTAAATTTTGTAACTGATCCTAAATGAATCTTTGTTACACCTTGTATTAATTTTTTGAAAGTACTTGTTCATTCTTAGTTAATAAAGTTAAAGTCAAAACATACAGTCCCATATTTTATAGATAGTTCCGGATATTTCCGGAGAATCCACACAACAACATCTAGTCCCGTGGTAAGCTCTAAGCTTGTGTTACGGGTACTAGATATCTGATATACTTAATATAATAGACATACTTACATAGATATTTTTTATTATAAATATTAAACACCCAGACCAAGTAGAAAGTACTTGCAGAACATACAAACACTTGCTCCTCGGCGGGAATCGAACCCGCCACCTCATGCGCCGCAAGCGGAGCCTCGCCCACCGCGCCACTGAGGCAGTCAATAGATACTAAGAAGAACACATGAATACGTCAACATTTAAATTAATTAAATTAATCGCAGTTTTAAAATCTCCACATTGTATACGCTTATCACGACAAGGCGTTCCGCGCGATTTACGCGCGAACTACGTATGCGGTAATTTTCTTATAACCTTTCTGGATAAACAGGCTATCTAAGAGTAAAAGAATTTACCAAATCCGACCAGTAGTTCATAAGATTTGTGCATTCAAACAATCTCTTCGTCTAAATCACCCACATCGCCTCTGCGATTTTTAGCAATAGACAGAGCTATTTAAGAGGAAGGTTTCCGTATAATATTTGAACCCGTGCAAAGTCGGGGCGGGTCGCTAGTGTCAGATAAGAGCCACACTCAAAGAATTCCCTATTTTAAATAGCAAAAGATGCCATGACAACTTGTTAATAAAAGCAAAAACGGTAGGATTTCTAACTGGAAAATATTACTTTATCCGTCTCGTATTTTCTTTGTTGGAAGATTCTTCTCAAATATAATACGATCTTAAAGAATGGCTCATATTTATTTTCTTCCGTCAAGGTATTTTTAATTAAAAACCTTATTAAAGCTAAAATATATTATTTTAACTCACCGTCACTCCCCTATTCATCCATAATGCATGGCATGCCCGTATTAGGTTAAATGTATTTTTCTCTATCTTTTGAACAAAAAGTGATCGACAGTGACACTTTTACTAACTGCATTTAAATTATAATATATTACGCAACTGGTAGATAAACATGGGTCTTAAACAACGTTCCGTCACAAAACGCCGTTCCAGTTTATGAGAATGAGCCGCAAACGAGTTTGACAAACAATTTCAAAGGCAAAAATCTTCTAATATAAGATATTTCAATATAAGATAATAATATTTAAATATTAATTTTACATAATGTTATTAAACAAATATTACCTGTGATAAAAATAAATAACAAATTATTTTGAATAATATAAACTAATGCATTAAAAAAAAGACTGATTAGTGATTAAACATTGATTTATAACTAGCACATTGTTATACATAATGATTATTCTGTATTATAACTTAAAAAATACAACGATTTTCTCATTACTTAATGCGTGTGCAGACACATATTAACATAAATTATCATTGTTATTTACATTTAATGACAGGCAGTTATCATTAATTAGTTAGAAAATAAATCCGATAACTATGAGATGGAAACATCATACTCAGAGGTTTATGTATGCGTTGTTATGGCGGCAACAGAAATACATAATCTTCAAAATTTCAGCCTTCTATCTTTCACGGCTCTTGAGATTTCGCATGATGACAGACTCAGTCAGTCAGTGAGAAAGTCTTAGTAATATAGTCCCAGAACATAAGAGATGAAAGCGACTTTATAATTTTATTTAACTCGACACTGGCAAATTGTCGCTTCAAGCGCAAAGTCCAATTACAAGAAACTGAACTGAACTGAGATGAAAGCTGAGTAGTTCTATTCGCTTCTGATCTCCGTATAAAAAATTTAGGCGAACTGACAAGTCAATGTTATTTTTTTTATTATTCTTAGTTTATATTTAAGTTGACACGTCCATGTATGCCCTGTGCGTCTAAGGAAATAAACGTTTTGACTTTAACTTTTGAACCCTAAAATGAGTTTGTATTTTTTTTTTTGCTTCTGGTGATTTTTTGCAAAACTTTGTTCACTTAACTTTTAACGCACCTTGTTGGTAAATGCAGTGTAGCCAACAAAAACACCTTGTTGATATCTCTGAATTGCTATCAGAAAAAATCTTACCTATCTAATATTTACAATTTATTAAAGGTTAATTACAATTATTTACATAATTACATGGTGATAGGAAACAACAAGCTGTTTTTGCCGCCATTACAACTTACAATGGCGTAAGTGCTTAATTGTACTTTATAAATTCATAAAATGTTGTATTTTTGTTCCATTATAAGTTCAATGCTCGAACACATAGCGGTCTGGAATTGTTTCTAGAAAGTCCTACTTATCATTAAGAAAGCTTGTTTAAGGCACTGAGGTATTTTTTAAAAAACACGGAGAAAAATATTTTCTGATAATAAACATACGGTGAGTTGTAGCCTTAAAAAATTACGCCTAATTATTTGATGATCTGGAAAGCAGTTTCAGAATTGCAAAAAAATATAATCTATATTAGTAACTTATTAAAACATCAGGCAAAAACTTAATAAGTTAACATTTTAGCCGAGATATTGCGAATGGAATAAATGCAGGACTCGATTTTTCAGTCGAGTTATTGAGGTTAAAGTTAACTTTTAAAATCATGTAAAGATCTCGATAAACTTGAGTTACAAAGTTTACAAAACTTTAAAAGCAGTTGCTTTATGTTGTTCAACTAACTGTATTTGCAAAGGGCCACATCGCAATAATAATTATATGAACCTTTACCCTGTAGTGGGACACCACAGGCTTATAATAAAAGGACTATCACAAACATACTAACTCTATCCCCGTCTCCTTCCAGCAGAGACCTACCAATACCGGATGCAATCCCTGTGGCAGCAATGCTGGAGCCACATGCCACCACAGGCTTATAATAAAAGGACTATGATATCACAAACATACTAACTCTATCCCCGTCTCCTTCCAGCAGAGACCTACCAATACCGGATGCAATCCCTGTGGCAGCAATGCTGGAGCCACATGCCACCACAGGCTTATAATAAAAGGACTATGATATCACAAACATACTAACTCTATCCCCGTCTCCTTCCAGCAGAGACCTACCAATACCGGATGCAATCCCTGTGGCAGCAATGCTGGAGCCACATGCCACCACAGGCTTATAATAAAAGGACTATGATATCACAAACATACTAACTCTATCCCCGTCTCCTTCCAGCAGAGACCTACCAATACCGGATGCAATCCCTGTGGCAGCAATGCTGGAGCACCAATCAGAACATGGTGCACAACCTGCGGCTCCGAGAGCGCGGGCCGCTCAAGTCCTGGCGCCCCGAAACCATGGCCGAGGCCATCTTCTCCGTGCTCAAGGAGGGCCTGTCTCTGTCGCAAGCCGCCAGGAAGTACGACATACCGTACCCGACCTTCGTACTGTACGCCAACCGGGTCCACAACATGCTCGGGCCCAGTGCTGACGGGGGAGCAGGTACGTGCATCACATGTAAGTGACATTTGAAAATATTTTCGAATGTCATTTGTATTGCCGATCTGATGGACGAAACTTACTCTCATTTCACTCATGCCTCTGGATCGACCGCTCGTATGACGTATTTGGCGTTTGAATTTTGTGACCACCTATTAACCTTAAAAAGACAACGTTCGCCCCAGATGCGCTTTTTAAATAATCTAAAATGTTAAATATTGATGTACACACACACAGTTTTCAGCATATGAGCGGTGAAAACAGAGTTTTTGACCATCCGTCGCAAGTTTGCCTTATTAAAATGAAGTTACTCGAAGTTGAAACTAGTGAAAGGCTAACTTGCGGCGTGTGGGCTGTAATGTTTATGTTTCGGTGCCTGTAGTTCTGACCAAGTTCATCACGAATTCATGTAAATTTAATCATTTATTCAGTGTTAAAACAATTGGTTTCAAGTTCCAAACAGCTGTTTACCGGAGAATTACTAAAGTAAACATTAATATTTTATTCTAGAGGTTAAATTAGTATGGGTTGCAAAATTTAAGGACTTTTCGTAAAAGCACATAATATAAAATTTAATTTTGATGTCCGGTAAGAGTTTTGGACTCTAAAATTTAGAAATTATGTTAAATGATAATAAAAACGCAAATATATACTATACATAGTACCTTTATTTATTATTATTAGTAAATAGTCTGGTCTCATAACCTACGGGCACCTCAGTGAATTATTTTATTATATTTTCGAGCGTGAGTTGAGAAGTAAGAGTGAGTTTTCTAAGATTTGTTTGGTTGTAATTAGTTCGTATGTTTACCAAATTAAAATAAGGAAGGCAAAATTATGTTGACACAATATTCCCTACGTTGTATGCTCAAAAATATAATACACAAAATTATAAGGTCGTTTGGTAAACTATGACTAATTACGACAGGGTTTAATTGTAAATACTAACAAAATCATTATAAATGCTTAGTCAGTCGTGATGACCTTAAAGTATTTTTAATGGCCCTACTTACTGTAGACTAACCTTTGGAACGGCATATATAGCTGACATTTCAATGTTAACAATAAGTTAATCATAATTATATTATCGCGTAATTATACCAATATTTATTTTATTGTAATTTAATTGCGTTTTAAATTCTACGAATGCGAATTTTAATCTAAGTATTGCGCCAATGTTGCCCGCAGGCAGCGATTTTCGCTATATTTGTACTTATGTTGTATTGTAGGTGTGTTTGTATTTATTGGTGTATTCTTTTGAGCTCTCCAATCAGTTTGTTTTAGATTGATCCTATAGGTAATTGTAAGAGTCATGTATTCTTAGTATCAATCTAAAACTACCACATCGGTTTTAGAAAGTAACGCAATCTTTAGAATTGAGGTGATTAGGATGAGACTTCAAGACAGGCCACTAGTTCCCCCAACAAAGTGCCAACTATATACTGTAGTCGTTCTTGTAGAAGAGTTGTAAATTTTGCGATATTTTCCACTGAGGAGCTTTTTACGTATTCGCATGCGTTGTAGAATCTGAAAGCTTTAGGTGTTAATGTAGTTTGCAAGCACCATGTAGATTCCTCTCCTGTTTGGCTCAATGCAATAGTTTTTAATGGTAAATTCTAAGTATTGTTAAAGTAATTGCATAGAGTCATTTCACGAGAAGTCCTCTCGAGCCGTAACCGAGATAGGCTGTACAGATAGGGGGTTTAACGCGCGTTTTCGTCTTCGCATCGGGAGAACATAATCAGAGCAGAAGTGTCAAAACGCGCGATAAAACACGCCCGAGTACAGCTCAGCCAGTGTACAAACCGGTGGGTTCACGTTTTACTGTATGCGACATTGCAGATTTGAGACCGAAAGGGCGCGGCCGTCCGCAGCGAATACTCCTGGGCGTGTGGCCCGACGACCACATCCGCGGAGTCATCCGCGCCGTCGTGTTCCGCGAGACGCACGGCCCGCACACGGCGCACACGCACCTGCGCGAGGTCGAGATGCCGCCCTACCCTGCCATCACGGTCAGTATTGCGAGCGACCTCACTTGTACCGGTGACACGCATTACGCCGAGGCACACCCTTCTGTCATGCGAAGGGGCTCGCGTAATGGGTGGAACCTGTACTTCCATTTGCAAGCGATGCGAAAATGCGATTGCGATTTTGAAAGCACGCTTTGTCGAATCAAACTAGATATAAGTGGCGACCGTCCGGGGCCAGCATTGTAGGGTGACGTGCATGTTTCAGGACGGTGCGGTCGGGCCGAACCCGGTGCCCGTGGGGGGTAACGGGTGTGGAAACGGACGCGAGGGTCGCGTGTCGCCCAACGCCGCCGCCGCGGCTGCCGTGGCTGCCGTCGCGCACGGCCTGCGCCGCCAGATGTGCAACATGGTGGTGGCGGCGCAGCGGCCCTCCGAGCACCCGCCGCACCTTGGCCTGCCGCAGCTGCCGCTGCACTCGCCGCGCCTGCCCTCGCCCATGACCGCCGGCCTGGAGTCGCCGCTGTGCTCGCCGCCGCCGCCGGGCCACGCGCTCGAGCCGGCGCGCCCTGCCGAGCCCTTCCGCCCGTTCGCCTCGCCGCGCCCCGATAGCCGCTACAGCGAGCGCGACTCGGCCGAGATGGGCCCGCCGAAGACGCCGGTATCGCGCAACGGGCAGGGCGCCTCGCCCGCATCCATGGACGCCGAGGCGGCAATGCCGGACGCGCGCGGGGACATATGAAGCGCGTGCGCGGGCGCGGCGCCTGTTGGCCCGCCGCCCGCGGCGCGCGGTTCTCCCCGCGCGCGCCCCTCCCCGCCGGCTGCGGCGCGTGCTTCACCGGCCGCGCCCGCGCCGCTCGGGCCCATGCCTCATAACATCTCGCCGGGCATTTTGGCACAGGCGCGCACATCGCCCAGCATGTTGCGCACATCGCCCAGCATGTTGCGCACATCGCCCAGCATGATGCGCACATCGCCCAGCATGCTGGCGCACGCGTCGCCGGGCCTGCTGCAGCCCATGCTGCCGTCGCCGGGCATTCCGCCGGCCATGTCGCCCGCGATGCCAGCGGCCATGACATCGACCGTACCGCCAGCCATGCCGCCGGCCATGCCGCCGGGCATGCCGCCGCCGCTGCCCGCCGCTTACTACTACCTACAGAACCGCAACGGCCCTGTCAGCTACTACTGAATCCAACCCGATGCACCACTATACGACGTTTAGCGTTGTTACCCGCTTAGAATCAGCCTAGAACCAGCTATGGGCTTACCTTTGCATTAAATCTCGATCACTGTTAAAATGACACATTGCTTTTAAGATTCTTGTAACTTTGTCTGAGCATAAACTGACACTTAGGTATTATGTTTTCCGGAACTTTTCCGGGTGTATCATGATAGGTATAGTGGTGTAGTCTTTACTTTTTTAATGGAAACTGGATTGCAATGTTGTAATAGATCCATTATGATTGCAGAAAGCCCATAATGTATACGACAAACAAGTTGTAGGCTTCAACAAACACATATCCTAACATCGCGAGATGTTAAAAATCTCTTCAGTAAAACGCCACACGTCTCTATGACTACGGCATTTGAGTAATAAATAATTCTACGTTAAGATGAGGCTCGAGCATTCGTCCATGGGGGAGATAATTACCTGCCGCGGCGCGCATTCACTGAGGCCGTCCGCGCAATTTATGCGTAGTTTCAGGCAAGCGGCCCTCTAGGCAACCTCTCCGGCCGTTTCGACTAGGCCTCTGCTGGGTATTTACTTATTGCTCTGTAGTCACAGTGTTTTGTGTAAACCCATATGAATATTTATTATGTCATATATTTCTGTTTGTTCCGTAGCCTCTATCGACAGAGGAGCGGGGGGAGTGGTTACAAGCCGAGCCCGCCGCGCGCGGTGCGTTACTGAAAGAGGCTCCCGATATGGCAACTATTGTAACTGCATAACTATGATTATTATTTACGACTAATTAATTTTATAAATCGACATTATTTTTTTCATTATTTATAAATTATTGTGAATTTGCTGTGCAATATGATGCTTGTTATTTAGTTATGGATTATGATTTGTTACTTTGAAGTATTTGATGTGAATGCCTGTGTTTCAGTGGACGGTTTTGTTAAGCGATAGGCCTCGAGAGAGGTCAAGCCTCGCCTCGCGCAATAGGCCTGGCCTCTGTCGACTAGTATCGACTATTATCTACTCGTAAGTCAAATATCGATATTGTATGTGTACGCTTCTACATTACTTAGGTACATCTTAGACCCATCTGTGACTGTAGGGATGACAAAATTTAAAAAATATTTGGCCCGATTCAAAAGACTGTTCCGTATACCTTAATCAATTCAGAAAACATTCGTGTTTAAGAAATTTATTAGCTTTAGATGTTACCTTGTGGATCACTTCTTTTGTCAGATGGATGTCAGTTGTATTAGTGTGCGCTATTCCAGCGTCGCGATTCACGTACGTACACTTTAGTGGTCGCCAAATGTATAGATGTATCATTAGCCAGTAGTGATTGTTCCAAATGTTAGGATAACTAGGTGTCCGCGGCGGCCGGCCCAGCCTGCAGAGTCGTGCTCCGGAGCCGGGCACACTAGTAGCGGGCCGGCGCCGCTTAGTTGTAGAGCACTCTGCGACACGTCTGCGTAGGGTACGTCTCATCTACTGTAGTTGTGTACGCGTCAGTTTGTAGCCCCGTCGCGCGCACTAAGCTGACGGAGGACTTGTACAAATTTGATTTCAATGACTTCCTCGAACCCATAGATTAATTTTTATTTGATAGTTTCGGTGAGAAATTTGTAGTGCGATCTTGCCGCAAGGGTATACCATTTGAAAATTGTTGGCGACTCGTTGGCGTCCTGCTGGACTGAACGGAGGGGCCTCACGCATCGCATGTTTAAGATAAGTCTCAAAGTGGCCTTGATACTTCAACTATTGTTTGGTGTTCGGAATTTTCAGATTCGGTTCAAGTTTCCAAATTAGAATATAAAATAAAAGACCAAATTATTAAATGAAAAATTAACTGCGATTCCTGAACTAGTGTTGACTATTTGGCTGTCCTTTTGGAAAGAAAGTTTTAATCTAGGTGAAAAAAAATTAAAATATATGGCCTATACGTTTCGGATGAATTGCGTAATTTTGGTAAATGTTACTACGCATATTTTCTATTGTGTAAGTTTAGGCTAATGTGTTCAAAAAGTAAATTAAAATTTAAAATTTTTGAAAGTAGAAAGTGCCTTCCAAGTTTTTGACCACAGTAAGTGTTGGGATGGATGCGGCGATGAGGAGGAAGCGCGGCGCGACGGCGGCGCCGGCTCGCGCCGAAACGCCGCTGCCGCGTCGTGCTGAACGTGCTTAACTATTTAAAGTTAGAATAAATAAAAATTCAAAATTATTATATAAAATTAAATACATATGACTATTATATAGTAAAAATTATACTATATTATATATTCGGCCGATGTGGTATTACCCTGATAGCAAGCGTTAGGCGATTCGGCGTCAAAATTGATTATTAATATTTTTGTTGTGTCGACCCTTCCTTTGTAAAACAATGCAATCATTGCAAAGTGCCATTACGTTCGAACTGACTAATTAGTTCAATATTATTTTTTTTGTATCACAACGTGGATTTTGTAGTTGTAATTATACTAAACATTAATTTATTATAATTGAAAAAAAATTAATTCGGTTTAATTGTATAAGTACCTATATTATTTTCGTGATAGATAATTAAAATACCTACTGTAGTATTAATATCCATTTCAGAGGCGGTTTCGGTTCGTAATTTAATATTAGAAGTTATAGTATACTTACAACTTGCACATTTCTTCATGACAACTTACATTATGTACGATTTTCCCAAATATTTGTGATATAACATTATTTTTAGTGATCAAAGTCTTACCTTCGTGGATTATGTAGAGGTCCCTGGTGAGGCCTTTACTTCCTGTTGTTAATACCCACCAATACATGTATTAAATATCTAATATTAAAACCTCTAAACCAGATATTATATTAATTTATGCCTTCTTTATTCACTTCAACAATTATTTAGGAATGCCTAAAAACAGAGTCTATGGTTTAATCTTGAAACTATTTAATTGCTATAGAACATGTTATTTTTTACGCATATCCATACTTAAAATTCTGCCTATATATTGGTGGGTATGTCTGTGCAATTAATTAAAGTACCAACCTTCTCAGCGGAATATCGAGATACCCTCAGGATAATCAGATCCCCTGTTTCTGTCACCCCTGTGACAATCTCTACCTATTTACCATTCCAAATTCTAGGTGTTGTACCGCTTGATTGTTAGATTACAGATAGGATACACTAGGAATTTACACACAGCACAAAGAAAAACAACATCATCCCATAGACAAAAAAATATCTAGTTGTGTCCATGATAAAATATATAACCTATTTGGTTTAGCCTTTCTTTTCTCTCGAAATATTGAAGAACCTTCTTTGTGTTTTATTATATTGTGTGTGTGTGTGTGTAAACTTCTAACATAGAACCGTGCTTATGCATTATTCAATACAGTTCTAGTTAACAGTAAATATATCTACTAAGTAGAATTGGTGTCTAAATGTATTCGTTATTCACACATTTAGGATAATTAACTACAATAATCCTTCCTTTATGCTATTATGGTATCTGTCAGTGGAACCTAAATGTGCTAAGATCAAATGCTATATAAATGTCAGCTTAAAACGTCATTTTAATATAGACATACATAATATTATGTAACTTGGAATATACGAATATAAAATGTATACGAGCAAATGAGATCATTATAATTTATTTTACCTTAAACTCCTCTTTATTTTGTTAACGACGTAGGTATATATTGTAATAACCTTTATTTTTAATGTTCATAAAATTCAATTATTTACATTATGTGTAACGATGAGTGCATTTCCTTTGTTTAATTCCAGTTTTACATGTTTCATTTACACTACTCGTAAAAGCTAAGTTTTAAGATTCTGATTGTGTGTATGAATAATTTATTTAATAAGTAAAATAATAGCGTTTTGTTGGAATTAATCAACATCATATACTATTTTATTCAAGCTCGTGATGGTTTCAAATAATGCTATACATATTGTAGATGTAATTTAATGTTATAGGGGTCACAAAAACATACTGATAAATATAATTTCAAAGTTATAATGTAAGGATTATGTTATTATAATTTTGTTTCTTTTATAATCTCGAGATTCACATAAAATATATTTGCTGATTTCATGTTCCGCTCTTTTGGATGCGACTTGACGTGAAGTTAGTTTATTCAATATATTTTTTGTAAAACTCCCCTATATTGTTATTTATTTTTCATTCTCAATTGTGTTCCTAATATGACATTATTTTCATCCATTTTTGCAGAATTGTTAAATCAAGTTATCTTATTTCTATGTTTCGTATACGGGTTGAACGTACTGTTTAAAAATAGTTTATAAAATTATTATAGGGATAGTTGACTTATTTTTTCATAAAATGATTTTACAGTTCATCTGTATCTGTTTCTTTCTTTATTACGTAAAAAAGTCGTATTGTAATGATTTTAGTTTTCTCTTTAGAATATAATATCCGTGAAAAGTTAATTATAGTTGAGTATTATAAATTATTAGTATTGATAAAAATGTAAAAACAGATACACTTATTTGTTATGAATCAATTTATAATTATAGAATTCCTTACGTTTCCTAATCGTTTAAATTTTCAACATCTTACAAATTGATAAGCATTAATGCTTACAAATTGATTTTGAAGTACCTAAGTTGGGCTTTTTCCAGTACATTTTTTAATATTCTGGTACTGTTTCCCCATCTTCGATTAAAATTAGACAATGGTTAAAATATAGACATATTTCGCTCGGTCACATGTGGCAAAGCGAGATTGCTCTTCGTATAGCTAACCATACTTTAGTTTGAGTGATATAAGCCCTAACACTTTTCTGTTACAATAATTCGCGCTAGTCAGAACAGAATTTTATTAAATACTTTACTTACGGCTTTTTTATAGAACCAAAGTTCAACTCATATACGAAACCCATTTTTATTTAAGTACAATCATTAAAACAGTGTGTACTCAATAATCATTGTTGTAAAACGTATAGATTACAAATCTGTCTAACTAAATTATTAAATTTTCTGCATCATGTAGTAGGTATCTGTGTCTCAATTCATTCATTACCATTTAAGTTTGTTATAACCGTGACTATGTTGTCAATGAATATATGAAAATAGAGCAAATTCTTGTTTTATTTATCTCCTGCTTGTTTTTCACCCCTAGTATAAGATTCAGTTATTTAGGCAGGTAAATTATCGATTAATACGGATACTTACTTATTTTACTTCTTCTAAAACACAATAACCTTGAAAATAATAGGAGCTAGATATTTAACCAACCTATAGGCTATATCCAATCCAATTCAAGTAAAGTAAATAAAAATAAGGGCTATATAAAGTAATTACTCAGTAACACCTAACATTTACGTAGGTGATAAAAGTTATCATCTTAACAAGAATAATGTTTCTAAACTCACTTCAAACTTTGAGTCGGTTGGTAAAGCTACACTTTTCAGTCTTGATCAGATACTGCTAGTGCCATCTTTTTGCAAGGATTTGAAATAACTCTGATGCAAGTATTGCCATCTAGCCACAGCACCTGAAATCAAACCTGTAGTCGCAACATTAGACCCCCACCAGTTACAGCAAAATTATACAAGATGGCTCTGCAAACGAGTCAAGTTATTAGTAGATGGCGTAGCGCTCGATTCAGTTCAGTTCTTATAGAACCGAAAACATTTATTTACCTCACAAAAAGAATCATAATTTTTATGTATTTCGTAACAAACACTCAGTTCAGTTCTTCTTCTTCTTTTATTTCGATGGCTTCCGTGAATTCTTATTATTGGCATCGTGCTTGTTTTTTGTCAAAGACTATGCTTTAGATCAGTTCAGTTTCTTGTAAGTAATTGGACTTTGAGCTTGAAGCGACAATTGGCAGTGTCGAGTTAAATAAAATTTTATAGTGAAAGAATGTTACTCAGTTGAATCAGTCACGAAAAAAAACCAACGAAGCCGTCAGAACACGGCCTTTATGTTATATGTCACACAATCTCGCCTGTCTACGTGCCAGCTAATGTCTACGTCAGTGTCAGTCAGTCGAACAAACAAATTGATTCACAAAATTTGATTGAAAGAAATTTGCTAAGGTGTTTGTGTGAAACTAGGTTAGTTTCTTCTTTATTTTTTAACAAAATTCAAATAATTATCGCCATTCCAAGAAATATCGCGATCGTAATTGTATTTTTCAAGGTTGGAGTCTTAAATGTAGGTCTCTCAGTAATGTATTGATCATTTCTCTCGAATATTCAGGATTGATGATTAAAGTTCTGTGTCGTAATAGGATTTACAAAATTGTAATTATATTATTCAATTATCTCGTAGACGAACTAAAATTACTAATTCAGTAATGAATAACAGATAGAAAGAAGTGAAGTGAAGTGTGTCTATCAGTTTAATTGGTAGTTATTTATTGGTTATGTAATAAAAACATTTTTCTCCATCTCATTTCTACTGTTCAAAATGCAGTAATATAATGTTTTATAAGGTTTTCTACATATAAATAAGCCAATTCTACACCTGACATAACTGGTCAGTTTCATAGCACAGGTTTAATTTTACATTCAAGTATTATCTATAAAAATAAATAAGATTAGGTTGTAATAAGTGGTAACATGTTAATATTTTAATTTCTATTCCAGTTATATGGCGTTGGGCTCGTTCCTTCGCCGTAACCTGGTGTCCATCACATTCCCGAGTCTCGCTGCTATCTCTATTTTTTCTGATTGGTATCACACTAAGAAGTGGAAAGAGCTACAGAAGAAGTGATGGCTCTATTCGGACTTACACCTCGCATTCTGTGGATTGCTGTCCCCATGACAGGCTACTTCATAGGAAAATTCCTTGATGACCAGGAAACACTTAGGATGACAAACTTCCGGGACAAGTCTTGCCTGTACGGAGGCAGGGTGAAGGAGGGTGAGGCCCCGTCTTGGCCTTGAAACCTGATATTCACAGTAGTAATTATGTTTGGTTTAATAAATAGGTAATCATATACATTTTCTTTTATTTATAATCCTTTAGTGTATTTCATTATGTTCCTCTGAAGTTCTAAAGATACACTTAGTGTTGGCATTAGCAGTTCATTTGGCAAGAAATAATAATTCTGATCCATTTGTTCTCAGCAACCTTTCCCTAATGAAATCTAGAAACAACAAAGAATATTGTCCTGAAAAGAAGTCTTCTTGACATAATTTATTATGCAATAAGCAATTAGCATAATTTACCTAAAACACAAATGAATAATACTATGTTTAAGAATAGTACATAAGAAGAAGCACTAAGTATATATCACAATTTTCTATTAGATATTAATTAAAAAATTCCGATACCTCCAAGACACACATAGATATTTATTTTGTCTTTGTTTGTATTTTATAACAAAAGAATTTTACGCAAAAGACTGCCTGAAAAATTCTACTTAGTATGTAAGTATATTGAGCATCCTTTTTGAGGATATACTGTAAAAACATATTCCCTATTCAAAATGCACCATAAAGTCTATCAGTTATCATTAAAAGTTTTTGTATTTGAGACTAGCAAACTAACGAGGAGGCTTTATTCAGCAGAGGGTTCAGTTCAGACAAGCAGATGCTGATGAAACATAGATTTCTAACATCATCATCAACACCATATTAACATTCCCACCGCTGGGATGCAGGGACTTCACTCTTTATGAGAGAGATTAGGCATTTATTCACCATGCTGGCCAAGTGCGGGTCAGTGAATGTTGCATGTCTTTGAAATAGAATTCCATACTTTCAAGTAGGATTTCAATATACCTAATATAGAGTTACTTGGCCTTTTTTTATATCATGCGGATATAAAAAAATATATATAGATAATAAAAAAATAATTATATTATGGATTATGACCGGTTGTAGAGTTATCTCATAGATGGAAATAATTACAACATGCTTGCAAATACAGAAATTTTAATTCTGAAATGAAACCAACTTATGACATGTTATTTCTCAATAAACATTTATCAATCCGTAATAGTGCCAGAACAAAAACATGAGTTCTAATTGGGGGAACAGAGATCTGCACTGTCATCTCCCCTAGGAGTCTAATTCTAATTCTAAGTGGAGGAACTGAGATCTGCACTGACATCTCGCCTAGGAGTGTTTTGTGCATTATCCCCCTGCCTAACCAGGCCTCAACCAGCCCAACTCCCTGATGCAGCGGGGTAGGACCCTTGGTGTAGTAGGTACCTACCTAACTAGGTAGTTGTTTGAACAAGTCTGAGGGTATAGATGGGGTCCTCGCGTCCATGAGACGCCTCAACCCCGTCTTCTTTCTGCCCTCTTCTGTGGCTTTGAAGTGGAGCACTACATGTTCCACCTTCTCCTCTTTCAAAGCAGCACAGGCTGCTGTTTGTAGCTTCGTTCTTGTTGGTTGAAGATGATGATTGAACTCGCAATGACCTAATGACTTCAACCATCGTGCGGAGGTCTTCACGTCGCATGTTGAGTAACGTGTTCGTTGTTTTCCTGTCATTGAATTCATATACTTACCTAACTATATAGGTACCTAACAGTTTAATGTGCGTGCAATCTGATCTGCAAATCTGATCTCTCCCTTTTGTCTGCCCTCAGCTGAAGGGTTTTGTCACGGTGGGAATTGGTCTAGATCCTGCCCTCGTAACTTAAACTGAGCATTAAATTTTGACCCTAGGTAAAGTAGGGAGCTGTTTTAGGTATGTAACCTCTTTGCATTCATTTTAAGAGTACCGGTATAGTCTGTTTATTTCTGTCAGCCAAATTATGTCATAATTTTCAAGGAAAATGTAAAATATATTTTAATTACCTAATTAATTTAAATAATTAATTAAAAAAAATTGGGACCCATTGGCATACCAAATAGATTCTAAATTATAGCATTTACCTACATTAACGAGATGCCTACTGTGAAAATAGATAGTTCAAAGAAGTTGTGTCAAAAGTTTGCTGATGTGTAAGTAATTTTTTTAAGGTTCTTTCTCACGATGCCGCCTTCGCACTGCTCCGCGTTTGTACAGTAGAGCGGTGCAGCCGCGCGCCGGGGCGGCGGATCGGTCGAGTTAGATTTCATAATTTCACCCGTCGAACGCCTACTGCATATTGACGTAGGGTCTACGTCAATATCCAGTAGGTAGATTTTCGGTTACTTCGGATGGAAGCTGTTTCGACCTCTGCCATCCATCTGTTCGCGGTTTCCATCGTGAACTTTTTCGGCACAATCGCCATCTTTTTAGTGCTACATATATCGCCTTAGTAACACTTTAGGTTACCTTCTTTTCTTAATACTTAATTGTTAGTACATTAGATGATGTTCTGATTCGTTCTATAAGAACCATTTGGCATTTGTTAATTTAAAACTTAGGTAGGTAAGGCTTAAGTTCCCATAATTACATTATTTTGTTTGAGTGCTTTATGATAGGTCTATAATTGAAACATGTAAACGCTACTTGCTTTATTACGGTTCAACTTCTTCCCTAGTTGAGTGTAAACACGTAATTAAGTGAAATATTTAGAAGCGTTCACATGTGCTGTAAATGCGTGCGTGTTTTTGAAGTGAAACTTCTATAGAATCGTAGTGATTTCAAACCGGATGCAAAAAGATGAAACGGAAATGGTAAGAGACACAAATACATACAATGCTTTATTTAAATTTCTATTTTTTATTATTTTATTTTAATTTTGCGCGATACTTCGTAGTCTCAACTACGAAGTATCGCGCAAAGAGGTATTGCTGTATTTTATTTATATTATTTTGTAACATACTTTATGTCATACGCTATAATGAAGTAATATAAATAATCCGAATAATTACAGATTTGTTTCTCTTATCATTTTATCAGAGGCGTTCATTTACCCTTTTTTTCTATTCGATATATATCATAATTATAGTTCGTAAGTAGTAGACTCCAATCGTGCGTCGTAGCTGACACACACACACTTTTTTTTTATTCTTCTTATTCTTTCGTCGATTTACTGAAGTTTCACTTATATCGTGTGTGAATCGCACACACACCTTTTTTATTTTTAAAGATGGCTTATACCTTCTAACAAGTAATTAAATTTGAAGCCATATGTCATCAGGTCGTCACTAGCAACACATACTGGATAAACTGATTTGTTGGATGTGACGTAACGCATACGTTTCCCAAACGCTGCCCATAACTGGATTTGGCGATTCACCTCTTTCTCAAAGTTGGACCGTCTGTCCTATAAAACATTATGTGTCAACAACTTCGAGCATCGAATTCGCAATCATTATCAGGGGTGAGCACAACATGGACATTCAACATGACCTTCTCATGTCCATGTCCATGCTGAGACCCACCTGTTGGGAGACTCTATTGAGGCTTTCTAGCATTGTACCTACCTACTAAGTTCCTCCGTCGATTTGCCATGACAACGATATCGTCGGCGAATCGAAGGTGAGTGATGTAATCGCCATTGAAGTTGATGCCTAGTCCTACCATTCTAGGAGTTTGAAAGCGTCCTCTAAAGTGGTGCTTCAACATAGGCCTCATAAATAGGCTCAGAGTTGCGCAACGAGCTATAGAAAGGCCTACTATGCTCGGGTTTTCTCTACGTGATCGCATCAGGAATGACGTAGAAGCACGCGGGTCGCCGACATAGCCAGGCGAATTAGCTCATTAAAGTAGCAATGGGCAGGCCATGTAGCACATAGAAGGATGTCCGTTGGGGCCGGAAAGTTCTCGAACGGAGACCACGCATCGGCAAACGCAGAGTAGGACGTCCAACCAACCAGATGGACGGACGACCTGGTATAGGTAGCGAGCTCGAGGTGGTTACAGGCCGAAGACCGAAGTTACTGGAAGTCTTTGCGGGAAGGCCTATATCCAGCAGTGGACGTCCTACGGCTTAAATAACAATCATATTGTACATTATACTGTAATTAATAGCTTTTTATATTATACTCAGTAGTGGAAGAGCGAAGACACCTAACACAAGTATTCTATTATTACTTAAAAGGTGTCTTCAACAATGTGAATTATGTTAAGCTTATCACTGAATAAAGTTATTACTATTATTATATTATTTTGTAATGTGTTTTACTTAGAACAGAACAAAAATGTAAACGGAACGATCTGTCGTCGCAGGTAACTTTACTTACTTATTTGCGGAAGATCCTATAGTTTTCTGCTAAGTTATCCTCAACTTTGCTATCATTCAAGTAACAACCCACATGTCTACCCTGCAGCCCCCCACCGCAAGCAGGCTTTGACACCCTCAGTATGTCCGCCCCGATGCTAGTGCAGATGAACCCTCAGGGCAAGTGGGAGAACTGCCCCCCGAACGACCTGGATGAGCAGAAACTTCGCGAGGTGGTGTTGCACTTGCTGCAGACGCAGACTGTGGGGGCTGCGCGTAACTACTGCTGCCAGTGTGCTGCTGAAAATGCTGTAAGAACTCTTATCAACTAGCAGATAATGCCCAGTTTCAAATCTGAATTCTATAAAAGATACGCTTTCACTAAATCTTCTGTCCATTTTGTTGGACGTTCGACCCCAGTCAACGAAGCTCTTACCTTGCCATTTTTGCTGAGTGGCTGCAACCAACGCAAAAAAAGTTCTTTGATGATCCCATATTAACATGTCAAGCAGGGTCGTAAACCATCGGGGTCATGTGCAAAAAAGATGCAAAAAGTTAAAAACATAATTTTCTCAAATATATCGAAAACTATAAAAGATATGAGGGAACGTTCTGTAGGAAATTAAATTATCTAAATATATGGTTCTGGTAATTTTTCGCGTATTGGGCATCATTTTCTCGCAAATCGCACTGAAAATTTAACATTCTTAATGTAGAAAACACCAATCATATGTTTACAGAACTTTATTTTCATACAAACACAATGGTCCATTTAAAATGAGTAATCTAGGTTTTACATAAAATATTACCTAGGTACATAACCTTAAATAATTCTACAATACTGATTTATGTTATATAATTATATCTAATATCTAAACACAAAATACTTAAATTTGATTTTAAGATGTTTTATGCTATAGGTTACACACGTTCTTTAAGTTTAATTTTATATTATGCTTTCAATTGGACACATTCCTTTATTCATTTTTCTTCCCTATGTAGGTACGCGTTTTAAAATTTGTACCGATTTCGATGATTATATTTTATTGAAGTGAAACTTCTTTAGAATCGTTGTGATTTCAAACCGGATGCAACGGAAATACGACAGGTAAGCCAATCTTAAACGCTAACAAGGTTAAGCAACTTTGCGCGACGCCAGTACTTGGTAGGTGACCGCCCGAACAAAATCTTTTTGCACAGTATTTTTTTGTTGTTTTTTTTTATTCATCTTATTCTTTTGTCGATTTACTGAAGTTTCACTTCTATCGTGTGTGAATCGCACACACACCTTTTTTTTATTTTCTATTAAAAAAAAGCTGTTGCGAGTAAGTTGGTCCCATTTAAATTTTATAAAAATCGGTAGGTAAAGTAGTTCTCGAGTTACCTATATTGCAATACTTTTCGCGTCACAGCACAGCATTTTCGCGTTGGTTGCAGCCACTCAGCAAAAATGGCAAGGCAAGGTTAGAGGTTCGTTGATTGGACTTCTACCAGTGTAGTTTGAAGAAAAAGTAGCTTATTCTATAATTAGTTGTAACTCCATAGTAGGGGTTTCAAACTCGTTTTGTTTTAGCGTGACGGTGTTGGCAGTTCGAAAGCCAATTATGTCCCGATTATAATGATGCCTCTATATCCCTCCGACAAATGCCCCTTCGACATGAATGCGGAGTTGGAGAAAATGAAGAAGGGTGAAAAGTCTTTAAAGAAAAACAAGAAAACGACAAAAGACGAAGACGAAGACGACGATAAGGTTGTGGAAAGGAAAAAGAAGAAGCGTGGCTTTGTCCTACAGAGGCTCACTGATTTTGATTTGCTGTCTCAATGGTGACTTGGCGGTGATTTGCCGTCTCACTCTTGATTTTCCGGTGGGAGTAAATTGTACCTATTTGATTTAAAGATGATTTTATTTATTTGTGTAGGTTGCTGGGCCTGCTCGGTGATGGATGTCCATAATCCACATTCTTTACTCATTCCTCTCCACCTCTTACCAAAAATGCAGCATTCTGTAGGAAAAGCGATGTATGTAGGTAGATAATTTTATTAGAACTATCATCAGTCCAAGCAGGAAGTTCAAGTACCTACTTAGTTAGTTTTTATGTTTGTTGCCTAAGAACTGGTTTTTCGTGGACCGATTTCGATGTTGCTTGCAAGTTGGTCCCATTTTAATTTTATAACAATTGGTAAAGTACCTAGTTCTCGAGTTATATTGAAACTAGCTGTGTCCTGCGGTGCTACCCGCGTTATAATGGATGAAGTACTCTTAACAAACAACATATTTATTTGAATAAAGATTAATATTATTATGTTGATACAACTTAAACAAATTATTTCGACCAAAATAGGTACCATAAAAACGGTTTTTGTGAGTTAATCTTAAAAGATAGACATATACTATCGCGGACTGTTTTTTAGATCATTAAAAGAGCTATTATTCTTTAATACATATTTTTTGTGTATCTTGAACCGTTTTTACGGCGCACGCAACGGAAGGCTTCAAAGATGAACAATTTCTCCCGTTTTTTACACATTTACCACTATATCTTTGCTCCTATTGGTCGTAGCGTGATGTTATATAGCCTATAGCCTTCCTCGATAACTCGACTATCCAACACAAAAAGAATTATTCAATTCGAACCAGTAGTTTCTAAGATTAGCGCGTTCAAACAAACAAACAATCAAACAAACAAACAAACCCTTCAGCTTTATAATATTAGTATAGATATGTCCTCATTTCATACCGAATTTGGTCGATTCCGGGATCCTAGTTTCAAAGCTCACGTGTTATATAATAATGTTTATTTTTACTCTTTTGTGTTTGAAAATTTTTGTTTTTCCGACTTTAAACAATAAATCTAAATTTAAAATTTAAGAAAAACCCCCGATTCCATAATTTCCTTAAACGTAAAATAACATAATATTATGTAATGTGGACGCGATGCGATTTCATTTGATACCCCACACTAGTATATTTGCAGATTTTCGGTTTTTCTTACCCACTCTCACCCCCATAACTTTTAAACGGCACAACCGATTTTCATGAAACATGTCTAAGAACACCCGGGCCAGACTCACCTTTCATACAAAAAAAACTAAACTGAAATCGCTCCATCCGTTCGGGAGCTATGGTGCCACAGACAAACACACATACAGACAGACAGACAGACACGTCAAACTTATAACACCCCTCTTTTTAGGTCGGGGGTTAAAAAAGGAGAACGTTTGCACATTCGGCGTGTATTTTTAGTTCTCAAGGTATTCTTGATTATTTTGTTTAGTGTTCGCGCATAGTTTTGGCTATTTCTCATTTTAACAGACTTCGAAAAAAGGAGGAGTTTCTGAATTTGGCGTGTAAGTATTTTTATATTGTCGTAAATGTAGGGCAATGGTTGCTTCCACCGGAAGACATCGGGGCAAAATTCTTATGTAGTGCCCGCGGCCCGAGCAAAGTTATACTCAATCCATACTAATATAGTTATAATAGCTTATGTGTGTGTGTCTGTTAGTTTTTCCGTCTTTTACGATAAAGGGCTGAACCGATTAGCCTAAAATTTGGTACAGTAATGGGGGGATCCCATTACTGTACCAAATTTTAGGCTAATATACATTGGATTGGGAAATAGGCTTTAATTATAATAACTATTCAATTTCTAATTCATATAAGTATTCCAAAACGGAGAAAGGGTTGTTTTAAGTTTTACATGTCTAAGTGTTTTGAGAGTTTGTTATTTCGAGAACAAATTATTTAGATGTGCCGCGGCTATGTAGGAAGATGTGTTATCGAAGTTTCTGACTGAATTAGGGTCAAGTGGTACACAGTGGCGTTAGCAGAAACAGTGGCGCAGAAACAGTATGCGCAAAATAACAGAGATTTAAACCTATCATAATCACTGATCGGCAGCGTTTGAGACGCGAACAAGTTGTAACCAGTCGGGCAGCGCACACGGCCGGCGCGTGGTTCTTGAGTGGAAGGAGATTTTTTGTTTTTGTAAATAAAAGTACAGTTTTAAGGTAATAAATCTCTAGTTCTATCTTCGTTTTCGTACTACAATTTGCTAAAGCTCTCCTTCTACTGTGTTACATACTCCAACAAGGTCGTTTAAGCGTCCAATTTATCCTCGAATAGCGCTTGCATTTTTATCTACCAATTTATTTATTTAAAATGACGATGCAGTCCACAGTGGATCAGTTAATGAAAGTACACAGTGGATCACGATCCACCACATACCTACTAGTATGACCCGTTCTATCGGGAGCCATGCCGAAGAAAACGTGAAGGGCATTAAAAAAAAAAAAGGGGCATGAGTGTTCCAAACACATCGAAATTGCAAAATACCTTTCACAACTTTGAGTTTTTTTCACAACTACTACCTACTTAAAATCAATAGAGTATAGAATATAAAAAAATGTGTTTTAGAATAGGTAATAGTTTTGTTTGTGACTAAGATGGTCGATTATGTTACCTTATATGTATGAATCTGATAAATGATTACCTTGATCTCGTAAAGTATAGGCAAATAGACTGATTCTATGTTATTAAATAGTTTTATTCCTATTAAATTATCCACTGTGTAATACCCCAATCCACTGTATTTAGGGTCTAGCCACTGTGTCGACCCCATGGTCCACAGTGGCTCATTTCTGACTTTTTTTATATCAGTTTTTTCTTTTTTCCTATTTCATAAGTCAATAAAATAATAATACACAATCAAAATAGTTGAACTACACTATGCCAATTCTCAATTTCAATGTCCTAGTTCTATCCAGAGCCGAGTAATGACTTTTGGATAAAAAGCGATCCACTGTTAACCACTTGACCCTAATTAATTATAGAAAATACGTTATTATTGTTGCTCCATAGGTGACGTGGTAAGGTCGCGAGTTCACTTTGTATGAACGATAAGAACATCCTATTCCTAAGTGTATAAGTGAGCGTCCTATGGCTTAAATTTATAATGATGGAACATTTGAATAAGTCTTTATATAGTGTTTTAGTACCTATCCTTAACCTTGTTGACCTAATTAAAGTTCACCTGCGCAGAACAGGGAGGAAACCGTTTATTACAGAAGGCTCAGCCCAAGCCAAAACATTGATCTAGTCTAGGGCCCAACCGCGGCACTAGAGCGCATGTGCAACACTGCAGAACGCATCCCAGACAGCATCCGTATCTCGGCGTCCGTTGAATTAGCACGTACGCAGTTCGATTACGTAACAAGTGAAAAACTCCAAATCAGTGACAAAAATGATGTTTGCTCCGTTCGAACGTCCAGTGTTCCATTTTCCCGTCACTAACGGCAGCATCGTCCTTGCCATCGATGCCCAAAAACCATGGGAAACCGTCGAAAACTACACAGAGCGGGTGATCCAACTCCTAGCTATTAAAAGGATGTCAGAGAAGTTCGACTCCAAATTCATGCTACGCGTCTTCCTCGGCGGACTCCGTGAGGCCATTCTTGACGATATAATGGTTAATAAGATGCACGATATGAAATTCCGTACTGTGGTGGAATATGCCAAGTTGCTGGAAATTACAGCAGGGGCAGGACCAATGGGTGTTCAGGAATATGCTCCAGTCGCTACGCCTGGGGCTGAGATGGGGCCCAGACGTAACTTCAAACAGGACGGCCAGGTGTTCTACGGCGTGAACAACGAGATTGTGGACCGTCTGTACCAGCGCGGAGGCGTGAGATCGTCCTTGAAGATTCTCTACCGTCGCTAAGTGCGGAGCCGCACCGACCCGCAGTGCGCGGGTCTCCAGAACGAGTTTGCAGTGTCCGTCAATTATTTTGTATCACAGCTTTTTTGCAAATGCTAATCCTTTGTGAAGAAACTCGGTCTGGTTGCGATTTTTTCAATCCCGTTTCTGTTAAGCTTTAGCAATTCTCATTTTCAGCGATGTGGGTTATCTTGTTGTTTTTGGATAAATTACATATAATTTGTCATTCTGAAACTGGATTGAAGCTTTCGTGAGTTTCTGTTTTTTTATTAGTCGGTTGACAAGGTATTGGTTATTACAGGATGCGCCGAAGCAGGTTAAACTGTAATTTTCGAAAAATTTTGGTAAATTTTAACGAGCTACTTGGTGTTTTCAGGTTTATTTTTTACTGTCTAACGTATGTATCACGAAAAAGGTCATATTTTGTAATTTAGTTATAATAGCTGCGTTATCTACCTACATCAAGACCTAATTTTAAATGCCAAGTCTGTTGCTGCCCAATTATTTATTAAAATTATGGAATTGTATAACTTGAAGTTACTATTGTTTTAGTATTTGTACTCTTAGCTTTATTCGTCAAGTATGTAAACGTTTTAGGCCCTTAAATGTTGTGAACCCTTTAGAATAGGATACCTACCAGTAGTAGGTAGGTACCTAACGCGAAAATTGTTGTGTAGTTTGAATCTGTGTAAATGTTTGGAAATCTATATAAATATCTATTCTTCTTCTATCTTTTTTGACATCAGTTCAGGTATCATTTTATATTCCTTGTTTTCTACCAAGACGCGGTTCTTTATATTAATTGAAGGTAATTTATTTTTGGCTAATTTTACAATCTATTTAGAATTTTAAAGTATTTTGTCTCTATTTTTACCTTGACCAAATTCATTCAAAATGACTGTCCAACTTAAATATTTTGTATCATTTTACCTTCTTGGTACTTATGCATTTTGTAAGTGTTAATAAAATTTTATCCAATACAATTGTCTTTTATTGTGGTCATACCTATTATCTAGTCTAAATAATGCAATTGGGTTTGATATATTTTTAAAGCAGAATTTCTACTATAAAGAAGCTAAGTAGGTAGGTACCTAAATGAATTACGAAAATACCTACTGCTGACATTGTTAAAAAAAGGTAATATGAGGCCCATTTACCTAAAGTTTAGTTCATTGAAAGGTTTCTTACTAAGACATAAATAGGAAAACTTTAGAAATTTTATACCTATTTGCACATAGTTTTAACTCAAGACCAATTAAAAAATTAGCGCAGTAGGTAAGCACAAAAGTACTTATTTAATAAATCTAAATTTATAATTTAAGAAAAACCCCCGATTCCTATGCCTAATTTCCATAATAAATGTAAAACACCATTATATTTAGCAATGTGCACGCGATGCGCTTTCATTTGATACCCCACTCGAGTATATTTGCAGATTTTCGATTTTCCTGCCCCACTCTCACCCCCATAACTTTTAAACGGCTCAACCGATTTTCATGAACATCCGCGCCAAAATCACCTTTCATACAAAAAAACTAAATTCAAATCGCTCTATCCGTTCGGGAGCTATTAGGTATTTCCCAGACAGACAGACAGACACGTCAAACTTATAACACCCCTCTTTTTTGGTCGGGGGTCGCACAATAAATCATAAATTGATGTTGTAATGTCTTAACCTTATAACCGGCACGCATGCTGGGAATCAAATCAATGTGCCTACCTAATACCAGTAATAGATACCTTAGGTAGGTACTACCAATAAATAAAACCAACTCAACAACATATGAATGATTAATAGAAAAATGGCTAGATTTGACATACCTAATTTTTGATGTATGTACATACCTACAAAATAAGGGAAATGCGTGTGTACAAAGAAATACATCCCTTTGGAATACCACATTCTCACTTCCTGGGGACCTATTAGCTCTCCTAGTAGAGGATCTCATTACGAGCCTCAAAAAGGCCGGAGATATTTCTAAAGAAACCAAGGTAGGCAGCTAATCATGTCTTTTTGAAGTAAAGTTTAATTTCCTTTGTAGGTTCCTTATGTATGAGTATTTAATAATAATAGTCATAATAGTACCTATTTATTAATAACAATTGTTACAATATTTATTTCATTGTAGGTGTTGAGGGTAGGTACTATTACTGCTCCGCATCTGCTTAGAGGTGGTAGAATGAAGATAGAGAGAAAACACATTTTATTTAGGACACATTAAACATAGTAAAAAATAACATACAAACACACAGATAGTGTCCCAAAAAGGCCCTCAAGCCCTCAACTCAGCATGTGTTATTTTGCACCTGACAAAACAATGCTGATCTTCCGTTGAAATCCTTTCGAGTTACAGCCACATACAATTTAAACTCTACGGATAGGGTTATAAAGATAGAATTAATGAATATAGAAAAGTTAAGAGCCGCAATGATGTACAACTGACACCAAGACAAAGCCATCAATAGTTATACGTTGCCAGTGGCCGTACAGGTAGATATGACACCAAAGAAGAGCCTCTGAAGAAATGTTCAGAAAGAACATTAACCTAACTTAACAAGATATTGAAATCAATGTAATAAACGCACTACTGCTGCTTATGTAATAACTATTATCTTTTTCTACCTATATGTTTATTTTGCTATCCTTAAACTTTTCTATTTGTAACTATATATTTATATTTTACAAATTTGTTGTAGACACCACAACTTCCATGTGTACAATGATCTCTATCCATCCAAAGGTTGGCTGGAAGAGATCTCTTTTAGTTTAGTTTTTATTGTTTCACTTTATACTATGCACAATTTTCTGTAATATTTTCATGTTGGTGTTTCAATAAAGAATATTGTACTGTACTCAGGGACAGGAGAGTATTAGATTGCCTTTCAAGTTATAGCTGATTCCGGATACTCTAATGAAAGTGTATAATGAAACCAATCCTGAATGTCTGAATGCCTGAAATCCTAAGTAAATAATAATATTAATAACTATTTAAAGTTGTTGAAATTTAAACAGACAACATTTAGAGGATATGAAATTTCAAAACACTATTACATACATAGATATCTAAATAGTGGTGCTGAGGGCTGAAGTCCGCTTGTGGTGCAAGAGATAATGGGTTCAATTCCCAACGAGGGGTCAAGTGATTGTATATTTTGCAAGTACTTTCTGATTCTATAATTAAATACTTATCTATGTATGTCAATTATATTAAGTATATCAGTTGTTTAGTACCCATAACACAAGCTTAGAGCTTACCACGGGCTAAATGTTGTGTATAGTCCAGATTCATATATTTTTTTTATATTTATATATAATTCACTATTATTCAGGTTGCAATTTTTTGCCATAGCAGAAGAATTAAAAAGAGCTGCTAACACCTAACCCTAAACCAGAAGGGTCAGAGTATTTTATGAAAGAAAAGATTTACAGAAATACATTTTAATAAGATGTTATGTTAATTTTCACTGAGACACTTCCTTAGGCAGATTCCCTTCTGGCAGCCCTCTGGATGTTAACAGCGAAGAATGGTCTGTGGTTGAGCAGTGCGGTCCAGTAGGAAGTAGGAGTCAGCATGAGGCAGGCGCGTCTAGCGACCTAGCCCCGACGAGCTCAAGGATTCAAGAGCCCAGCAGTCGTGTTGGTAGCAGCGTTTTCCAGACTCTTTTCCATAATTTAATTTTTCGTGGATTTCTCTAACAAAACAAATTCATCGGTATAGTCCTCCTTGTCCTTGATATATACATAGTTCAGTTTCTTGTAATTGGACTTTGCGCTTGAAGCGACAATTTGCCAGTGTCGAGTTATATAAAATTTTTTTAAGTAGTGAAAAAATTTTACTCAGTTGAACGCCATTTTCCGTCTCCCCTTGAAAAATATGTTGAAGAAATCGGCATGACACCATTACAACTTAAATTCCACACTTGCGTCACTTGCACACCTCACTTCAAAATCTTCAAATTTATATTGACACGCATTAAATGATGACTCTTGACTCTTGCTCATGATGACATCGCGATGCCAATAATAACATCCATCTGACTGAAATGAAATATTATTGTAGTCTAACTTGAAAAAAAAGCAAGAGTCATCATAATTTATTGCGTGTCATTAAAAATTTAAATTTGCTGAAGTGTGCAATGCTGCAATGCATGCATCATGCAAGTGTGTGTGGGTGGCTTGGCTACGACTTTTTGTTTGTTTTGGTTTTTTTTTTTATTTATTTCGTTTGAGCGGCGTTCGTTTCGTTTCGCATTAGAACCTTTAAATTCCTCTGTAAGCGAAAACCTGTTAAATGATTATTAATAAAGAAAATGAGCGTAAAGTTCATTAAAATTGAAAAATTTAAGTATTCTGTATTAAAGTCAAAATAAAATATGCATTTTTACCAAATATTAAACGAAAATCCTAGCTTTTATTTTCATTCGCGCACTGCGCGGTATATCAAAATAATAAATGGTAAAGGAACGTTAGAAAGGTTTAAATTGCCAGTGTAGAATAAGCAATTGATACATCCAAAAACTTGTATTTCGCACTATTTTCATAACAATAATAAAGATTTATTTGTAATTAAGAAATTTATATTTCAATTCAGTTCATTTCATACTTAAATTAATACAGACCACGTTTATTAGTTGTGAATACGAAACAAGATTTCCACTCAGCCTCAACTTAGAATCCGCCACAGCTCCGCCTCGACTTCGACTCATTTGACGCAATAGGCCCCCAGCCCAGACCAGTTGGTAGTAAGTAGTTGTATTTAGATATATTTAGTTATTAATTCATTTACGTTTGCCCACATAACATATTAAGGAAATGTATGCTGCTTATTTTGCTGACTAGAAGAAAACGTCAGGCATTCGCGTAGTCAGGATTGTATACAGAAGGAAGCAGAATAACAATATCTTATTATTTAGACTTATAACGGGATATTTACCATGATTGATTGTCTTTCGAGTTTCAATCAATCAATCATGGTAAATATCCCGTTATATGTCTAAATAATATTGATAACCATGATAGTTTCAAAAGTTATATAACAATATCTTAGTCTTACTTGTTTTGATCGTGGTTTTAAACTTATTAAAAAAACCAAATACCTATAACAATCAGAAACAGCTTTAGATTACTTAACAGTTTTATTAAGCTATTGCATAACTTCTATCGCGGGCCTTGAGCGTGGAGACCAAATCCAGAAATTCCGTAACGAAAAGAACCTAACACCCCCCCACACAGACCGCGGCACAACGGTGATACTTTTTCTAGGTTTTTCCATCTATCGATATTTATTTTTAATGACTTTTTGAAATATATCACGCTTGTCTCTTTAGTACAGCAACTCGCCTGTAGGTGGCATTGGTTGTATCGGCCACGCTCAAAGTGTAACTTGAATTAGTAATCAAAGAAAAAAAAGTGTGTGTGTGTCAGCTACGATGCACGATTGGAGTTTACTCCTTACGAACGATATATCGAATAGAAAAAAAGGGTAAATGAACGCATCTGCTAAAATGATAAGAGAAACAAACATATAGGTATCTGTAATTATTCGGATTATTTATATTACATCATTAAAGCATATTACATAAAGTATGTTACAAAATAATATAAATAAAATACAGTGAGACTACGAAGTATCGCGCAAAGAGGAGACCCCGAGAATGAGATACGCTGTGTAATGTATTCCATATCATTCTTTTAGACGTTCAATCCCTCAACTTTTCGTGTTAAACTTTATTTTACTCCTCATAAAATTTCCGTACCGGGACTTATAACTCAAATCGTTTCATAAGGAGTAAACTTCAAAAATACATAACCTTGTAACATTAATTAATTGTCTACTAGTACTTAGTTGTAACGCAAATACTAGCTGTTATATTACCCGGGATCATGTTATATGCGAAATTAAATCCTAATACTATACTATACTATACTCGCGCTAACTAACATTCAGAATAACATACACGTGAATTTCATTTGCATTATATTGTATTTTAATATTGAATATTCTAAGTTATTTATACTCTATTTCCCATACTATCGGATTTCAAATATTGTTTATTTTTTTTCCTTCAGTGAAAAAGTAATATTTAACATCTTATCCTCGCCAAAAGTCCAATGCTCAAGAGCCACGATATTTGACGGCATATTTTTACCCAAATGAAAGATGATTTCTCCGCCTTCGGGTTTGTTTTGAACCGCTTGCAGCATCAAGAATCCATTTTTAAATTCCACCATCAAATTATCCTTTTCATTAAATGCGTCGAGATGTTGAGTTAATAATAAGGTGTTGTTCTCGTATCTGAGGGAATGGAAGCTGGGGCCGAATGCATTCTCTAAAATGTCGAGTAAATCTGTATCCGCCGTGATGCTCAAGTCAACGGCGGATCCCAAGCTTGTCGCCGCTGGAACCGGTATACTATCATTCACATTTTCTAGTTTAAGTGGGAATACTACTCTGAGATTTTTATCTGAATCAAACGTCCAATGGCCCGCTCTATTAACATTTGTGGGCAGCTGTTTCAAGTCAATGTAGACGATTTGACCACCTTTAGCGGGATAGTTGAGCGCGAGCACTCCTACCATCCCTTCCGTGGCTCTCACCATGATTTGTTCCTCGTCGAATGGACTCAGAGGAATAGTGGTTATGTACTGATTACCTTCAATTTTAGTATCGTCAGTGCCAATTTCAAAGCGATTATGCAACTTGCCGATCATTTCATCAATCTTCCTTAACCGGTAGCTTAGATTTGATAAGAAAAATCTTATATTTCTGGTCTCTCCATTACTTTGAGAGTTTGTTTGTTCTGGGTTGTGAGGAGCAGCTGCTGTGGCTGCCACCAGCGCAAACAAGAGAACCACAATCATTTCTACACTGACAGTTGATTTCACGGGTTTTTATTATTTACTGGGTCAACCTTTAAGTAACATTTGGTTTTTATACTATGTACTCAAAGGTTATCAATCAAATGATAACATTCCTGTCTCCTTTAGACGCCTCATCTCTGAGTTCATCTCTATTTGTAAACTAGCTGACCCCAGCAATCGTTGTTTTGCAAAATGAAAAATAGATATTGTAATATGTATTGAAGTTAGAAATAAAAGAGGTATTTTTAATGTGTTACCATGCGTTGTGTTTTGATGAGGTGCTATAAGTTGAGTTGCAAGTAGCAACAACATGTTGTATAGGGTAGCCCGGGGTACCTACCTACCTACCTACCCTTTAGCTTAGCTTATAGCTTAGCCCGCCGACAGCTACGCACTGCATCCTAAACATGTTATAAAGGCCTGCACATTGCCACTTTAAGTAGCTAACCCGTTTGTCTATGTCGGTGATGGTTTAACATATCACCTCGTTCCTGATTTCATCACGCTAAGAACCCCCGAGCAGTGATTTTTCTATAAACTCTTATTAAATATAAAATAATTATATCCAGATAATCCACACAACACCATCTAGCCCCGTGGTAAGTTCTAAGCTTATGTTACTGGTATGAGACGTCTGATATACTTAATATTATAGACATACATCGATAAGTCTAAGAAACACCCAGACTAAGAAGAAAGTGACAGTTCCTAAAAACCTGTTATTTATCTGTCCACTGATGAAAATCAGAGCGGTTTGTGGAGTTTAACGTTCAGATTCAATGCGCGTCTTAGTTATAAGAGATCACTTCTGGTATAACACCTTGTGAATCATAGACACATAATTAAAATATCATTTTCCTGTCGGTCATGATAAAGTCGATCTTATTTTCGTAAAACCGTCGGGACTCATTTAGGATCACTTTCTGTGAGGCGGCTTCTGGAAGAAACACAGCTAGCCACAAGTTTATTATAACAGCCGAACTATTCATTGACATCCATCAACCAAATATAATTTGTTCTTATGGAAAATACCGAATGCTTGACCACTGTCTTACCTGATGGAGAGCGTCGATATGGCAGGATCCTAGTCCTACATACGAACCTAGCTATCTTAAATTACGGTCCTTAGTCTTTAAGATAGGCACAACATATTAAAAGGTAGGTGAACAAGAAAAACAATGTCCTTCTTAGATGTTTATTACTGTATTGATGATAGGAAACTTCATCAAGCAACTTTCCTGCCACAGGTAAAATTCAAAAATATTAATATTGTAGACGGATAGAAGCTAACATTAATAATCTTCCGATCTTAATAAACACTTTGGATCAAAAAAGCTTCGTTTAAAATTCTAAATGGATAATGTTTTATTTTTAAAAATTTTATTCACAAGTTGATGTTATACTTGAAGATAAATAAAGATTGACGACAATGAAGCGACGTAACTCAGTACTGAAACTGAATTGTTTTTACCACCATTGCACAAAATATTTTTATTATCTTGTTAAAGGTGAACTACACTTGCGAGTTCTTTATTTTGGTCAACCGAACATAACGGACAAAATACCCTGAATGACTACAAAAAAAAAATGTAATTCTCGTTTTTGTTTCCCTAGTATTTTTACCACTGTGAGAGCAAGTCAAAGTCAGTATGTCTACTTAGAATCCAGGGCTTTGGCCGGTTCAGAGGGCCACCCCCAGCTTTAAGTCCAGTTTCGCTTCTAGGATCCTTCTTAGCGTCTTTTGTTTTGCAGGAGTGCCAAATAAACCTGAAAAAATATATATTCCATTGTGCGAGTTACTTGACAAATAAATCATAAAAGCGCCATCTAGCGCGTGGAACATGAACTTTATTAAACGCCATTTGCAAACACTGGGTTCATTGTTCAACGGAACATAGAGGGTTCAAGGTTCAACCAAAGCTTTCATATTTAGTATTAATTTGTACGTATAGATGGCAGTAAGCGTCAACAGTGGAGTAGTACGAGATAAAGTTATGGCTAACCTGGGAGTCCGTACGGTCTCGTTGTGAACAGGGCATTTTAATTCCCAATCGGGAAGCTGGAGAATATAAATCATCTCCTGATTTTCATCTTTCTCTTTCTCATTCTCCGCTTGTGATTTCGCGTAGGGCTGTTAAGACAAAATTCAATTGGATTTGCTAATCTAAGCTTTATAAATTTTATTTCTAATTCGCTTTGATAGAACAGTTTTATATATCTTTGGCCTATGAATTAATATAGGGAAATGTAAATAGCACAAGTGTTTTACGGTACCTTTCACCGGCACCGGTACAGGCAATAGAACTTGTACAACAGTTCAACTAATATACTGGAGAAATAGCTTTTCGAGCTCATAATGAAAAATAAATAGACTAATCAAATCAGTCAATTAAAATTGGTAAATGAAATATTTTGTTTGATTATATGATTAACCTATTTTTATATTAATATGAATGAAATTTAAGAAAATTCTGTTTGCGTTATTTGAGGGTCACAAACACCATCTTACAGACCACAAACGACCACAAACCTTACTAATCTTTGCTAGTAGTAGTATAAGGCTAAGGAGTTTGTTCATTGCTTCCTGGTCCGATTATATAATTTTTCAGATATAAGATATCGTATTTATTAAAGAAGGCTAGACTATTATACGGCGGGAAAATACGTTGTTTTCGCGGAAATAAACAATAAAACACGGACATGCCGTCGGGTGCAAAGCAATTTAAATAATCATCATTATTTTAATTTTAGGCCGTTACAGCCGTTTTTGCACTGTTTATCTTGGAGAAGGGCATATGCTACATTTTCCCAATAAATAGAAATATAGTGCGGCAAAATTACAATTCGACTTCCACGTGGGACAGTCTACACTAATATTAATAAATCAAAATGTAAAATTTAAGGAAAACACCCGAATATAATGCCTTAATTTCCTTAAAAGTAAAACAGCATAATATTTTATAATGTTGACGCGATGCGCTTGTATTTGGTACCCCACACGAGTCGGGGTTTAAAAATCTGAAGAGTTTCTTCGTTTTTTTCTTTGCAAATCTCAGGAGCTACTGTGTGATTTAAAAAATATATATCAGTGTTAGGTAGCCCATTTATCGAGGAATGCTACCGCGTTCCTTGTACAGTCAACAGCAAAAGTAAATGATTGAAATTGACGTATCGTAACATCTTCTAGCGTAACGTGCCGGATGTAACAAGCTATACCAAAGTATATCAGTTCTGAATTAATTTTTTGTAGTTTGTCAAAAGTAAATGATGAAGTAATGAATTACACCGAGGCTCGAAATAAATTTAAATACTTACTTATGACACGTTATTTGCTTCTTTAATTCTATGAAACTACTGTCAGCAATTTATGACTTAATTACAGGACGCAAAATGGCGTTCAACTGAGTAACATCTTTTTCACTTTATTATTTTATTTAACTCGACACTGGCAAATTGTTGCTTTAAGCGCAGAGTCCAATTACAAGAAACTGAACTAACTGACTTAATTTACCTAATATATTATTTTGGGACCTTATTTCATCAGTTTCTTTTGCTGTTGACTGTACTTACGAGAAAATCTAAAAACGCAGTGTGTAAAGCTAGTAAGGAAGTACAAAATACATACGAAGACACTGGGCGCAGATATAGCTTCACTAGCATCCAAGAGCCCATCTAGAATCATCTGGTTAATTTTCTGCTTTTTGTCCAAACTGAAGCAGGCGTTGTCTTGATTCAAAGGGAACGTGATGAGAGGACGCCTGAAACAAAACTATATTTTATTTCTTACTAGCGGGCCGCCCCGGCGTCGCAGGGGAAAAAAAAGTTCCCGGAAATTTTACCTTATTTGCTCACCGTTTAGACCTACCCTGGACTACAACAAACATTTTAAAACCAAAATCAGCTCAATCGGCCCAGCCGTTCTCGAGTTTTAATCAGACTAACGAACAACAATTCATTTTTATTTATATAGATAGAATAGAATAGAAATCATGTATTTGCAGCTAAACACACATTACATAATTCAATATTATTAATTACATAATTAATAATATTTTCTTTGTTTTTTTAATATGTTTAATTTATTAGCGGAAACTAGTAATTGGCCATCAGTCTACATGTGCCTATTTGTTTTGGCACATGTTAATTATAATATTATTTGATACGTAATTCATAACCTAGCTGTTAGTTTTCCAAAAATTGTGTAAATAAATAAATAAATAACATACAAATTATAGAACCTTATAATTATAGTTAAACAAATAATTTATATAAGTAGATAGATATCAATCAGTTATTAAAAAAAACATATCTTTGATAATATTATTGTCCACTAATTATAAGAGCTTGGTGTATGCGGTTTGGCGACTACATTGTTCTTGTTGGAGAAGAAGATGCAATTGAAGTCCAGAGCAGATTGGAAATCTGCGAAATAAATTGGGAGTGTGTCGACATTACCTAAGTTTACTAGATCCAAAACGGAGCCTGACCTGTTCTGCTTCTTCGATATGCCATCTAATAATATCTATTTACAAATTCTGATGATGAATTTTGTAAATAGTATTTTTTTTGTTTTTATTATATTGTAATTTCAGCCCCAGGACATCCACTGCTGGACATAGACATACCTTAATGAGAGAACCTTTCGACCCCATCGGTCAACGGTTCTACGTGCTACATGTCGTGCCAACCACCACTTCAACGAGCTTATCCGGGTCACTATGTCGGTTACCCTGGTTCTCCTCCATCTCCTCATTTCTGATTCAACTCTCTCTCTAGTTCCATTAACAAACTATGTACTTGGATTATATTATTTTACTGAAATACATCGTAACTTTGAAACGGCACAACCGATTTTCATGAAACATGTCTAAGAACACTCGCGCCAGACTTACCTTTCATACAAAAAAAAAATAGATTGAAATCGCTCCATCCGTTCGGGACTCCCGAATATATGGTATTATGGTGCCACAGACAGACAGACAGACACACAGACATACAGACGTACAGACAGACAGACACGTCAAACTTATAACACCCCTCTTTTTTGGTCGGGGGTTAAAAAGTGAAATAGGAAGCTGTTGTATAATTTCACCTGTAAGGGTCCAAGTAAAGCGCCCTTTGGGGTAGCTTGAAGTTCTTCTTGACATAATCCTCGCTCAGCAGCGTGAAGCCGCCCCGGCCGCTGCCGCCCGGGGGCGCGGGCCGGGGCGCCCCGCCCGCCTTCGACGGCGCGCCCAAGTCTGCGGAGTCCCGCGGCACCAGGCATATTAGCGGTAGGCCTGCTCTGCCGCCTCCGCCGCTCGGCTGTGACACGTTGCATCGGCAGCAGCTGATGACGAGGTTTGAAAGATGCATCGGTTTGCTTGGATTATGTAAATAAATAGGCGTAATTTTGAGGGAAAATTACCATAACAACATCTATTCCCGCGGTAAATAAAAGCTTTAAGATATTCTATTAATTATTTGCTTATATAATATTATGTCTAGTACCCGTCCGGTACCCGAAATTTAAGTTCATGGAATTTTGTAAAAGCCAGATAATAAGTAAGAGTAGGTACTAATTTACTTATATTTAGTATATAGGTATTAGCCAGTTGTGCAATGTATATATATGTATGTACTTATACTTTCTAAGAATTGTATATTAATTCTGTCTCTTATTTTAATTAGACATACTAAATCATGACTCCATAGAGAACAGTTGTTTTACTTTTGTCCTACTTTACCTACCTATCTTATACATTAATCTAGTCTCAACTTTCTAGCCCAGGAATAACTTAATAAGTTCTGATTTTACATTTTCCATGCGTTTCTAATATTGTTATTCTATGGCCATCAACCCTACATAGCTAACGTTCGTAAACAACCTTGATAACCTAAGCATGAGTCATTTTGACGATCATTATAAATTTAAGGATTAAATTAACTGGACATTAATTTTTAAATATTTATAAAATTTTACGAATATATAGAATATAAATTAAAGATAATCAAGTATAACTCATCGGTTCATCGGTCGCCTACACTCCAAGGCGACACCGTTGTGACAGATGATAATACCATGTTATGGACACAATGATATTTTGGTATATAATATATAGATTCGTATGTTTGCTAGTCAAAGTTCACCAAAAATGGAAACACTACGAACGTGGAAATTTTTAGCCAATATTTAGTGGAAAAAACACGCCATAGATATTTTTTTTAGATTCCGATTTTTAGACATTGAGGGCAGATTTATTTCTTTATCATGACGCCATATAAGATAAACTATTCCACTTGACTTTGGTTTATGCAGTTGAGAGTAAACGAACATCATAACAGTACAAGATATAATAATAATATAAATTATTGGACTTAAAATAAAAAAAATACATTCTTTAAAATGTTTTCAAAGAATGCCATTATAGTAACTCAAAAGCTTACCATAAGTCAAAATGACAAACACATATTTCATGTCTATAAACGAATTTCAAAACCTGCAAAACCAACCACCACGAAAAGCAGTCTAACAGTCAATAAGTTGACGCAAAACTGCAATTACGTAGTTGCAACAGTTAAAAAAGGACATGACAAATTCCAGACATTGTGTGCCAATTTGACGAACGTTACCTTTCTAGAGTAAAACTAAGTGTTGAGTGAGTTAGACAACAAGTGTGAGAAGTATGCCGGATAAAACACGTCGAATGAGCGGCGAATAACGTTTATTTACGGTGAAATTCCGAATGCAATTGCCATTTTGAATGAATGAATGATTTTGCCATTTTGAATGAATGAGAGAAAAGTATATTGGAAATTAAAGTGTTTTATGAGTCAAGTTAATTTATTAAAAAAGTTTAGCTTGTATTATGAATTTTGTCGTGGGGGTAACGTATTTTCCCGCGATAAAATAGCCTAAAGCCTTCTTCAATACACACATAAAACTATCAAAGTTTCCTAACGCTGTTTGCCTTCACCGTTAAAGCATTTTATCATTTTATCTACATAGAAGAAAATCCAAAAGTACACGGCGAGGTTTGAACCCACGACCTTCGGAAAGAAAGTCGAGTGTTACTCCACTTAGTACGACTTCAGACAACACGCTTGTCAGATAGATAGATAACTCTTTATTGTACCTACACCACAAATAAAATACAAACTACAAATAATAACAAGACAATAAATACATTAGAACACAAAGGGCTCAGATCATATTTCATCATAATATCAGCCCTTGTGCTAAAGTATTTTGGTAACAATTTGCTCCCTCATACAAAATACAGCCTTAGTTTTCATAGTTTATCTAGTTCCCTTAATTTAGTATTCAACTATAGGTTGACTATAGGTAGGTACCTACTTACCTTGTATCCATTTTGAGATGCTGTGTAGGTACAATGAGTGTACACATATAGCCTGTTTATTGTTAGAACGTATATTATTGCATTCTATGTTATGTTTATTGCTTATTATGTAAGTATATCACATGCTTAATTTCCCATTGTTTTAATTTTATATGGTTTAGATATTGTTTGTTGGAGATTGTGTTGGGTGATGAGCGTTTGACATTTCACCGTCAAATATGACTTTTATTTAACTTTTTGGGAAAGTGTCAATAGACAATGTGCAGATGTGAAAAGATTTATTGTGATTTCAGAGTTCGATTTTAATAATCATCTTAGTTACTTTAAAGTGTTTCCACTTCCACGATAAAAACGAAATTAATTTCACTTTACGCACTTTCATTTGAGCCCCTCCAGTATATAGGCAGATTTTTGTTCTTTTCCTCACTTTTACATCTGATAGCTTTTAGACGCGTCAAACGATTTTTATCAAACACTAGTGGCCCGCCCCGGCTTCGCACGGGTTTTTATTCAATTTTTTTATCCCGGCAATAATTCGATTTTTTCTCGCCTTTTAAACCTTCCCTAGATCTCCACGAACATTTCAAGACTAAGATAACATAAATCCGTTCAGCCGTTCTCGAGTTTTAATCAGACTAACGAACAAAAATTCATTTTTATTTATATACTAGTGGCCCGCCCGAGCTTTGCACGGGTTTTTATTAAAAAAAATTCCCGGCAAGTATTCGATTTTTTCTCGCCTTTTAAACCTTCCCTAGACCTCCACGAACATTTCAAGACTATGATAACATAAATCCGTTCAGCCGTTCTCGAGTTTTAATCAGACTAACGAACAACAATTCATTTTTATTTATATAGAAGATGACTAAGGAACACTCGCGAATCTCACCTATCATATAAAAAAAACTAAATTGAATTCGCTTCATCCGTTCGGGAGCTATGATGTCACAGACAGACAGACACGTCAAACTAATAAATCCCCTCTTTTTTAAACCGGCAGCGCTAGTGATGGGAATTGGTGCGAGCTCGCTTATTTCAAAGCTAGTTCGGTTGTTTAACAAAAGCATGTATGGTAGAACCATGTGGTCAGGTTGACGCGCTTGTTCGTTAGCGGCACGTCCAGTATGCTTACACACATGGTACAGTCAACAGCAACTTATTAGTTTGACACCTTATTTCCTCAGTTTATTCTATATTCTATTTTATACAAGGTGTTTTCGATATGGTATATAAAGGAAAGGTGTGAATGGCACGCAAAAGGCAAACATATTTTGTTCTACAACATTTCGATTTGGGGCACTTTTTCAGAAAACGGCCTCTTAATTTTTAGCTCAATCTAATCTCTAAGCCATATGAAGCCACATGTCAGTTGACAAATTTTAGTGAAGAAGAGAAGAAGGTTAAAAGCTAAATACAATCCTTAACAACCGATTTTATAGTGACTATTATAATGGTACTAAATGATATAGGTTTTGATTTAATTGATACCTCTCAAGGTACCCAATTTAAATGAAACATTATAATTTAAGGCTGCCACTCACGATAAAATTGAATTTACACTTGGAAATGTTTTTTCGTCGTTTGCATATTTTAAAATCTTTGAACAAAATATGTTTGCTTAGTGGGTGTCATTCACAGTCTTTCTGCTTTATATACCATATCCAAAACACCTTAGATACAATAATAATATAACACACCAAGACAAAACAATACAAAAGGGGAAATAATTAAATAATAATATATTAATTATACAATAATTTAAAGGTCAAAAGTTACTGACCATTCTAGTTTATTAAGTAAGTAATTGTAAGTAGGTGTATTCTGTAAACCGCATTATTATTTTCACACAAAACTACAAAAAAGTAAAAATATTAGGGTTCCCCATACCTATGCTTAGAACTAAAACCCAATTTTTTTAACTTACTTATATGTGGAGGAGCTATGGATAGGTCTTTAAAAATGGTATTGAGGTTTTGTTACAACATAAATATGGCTTTTCTTAAAACAAACATTATTCATATTTTTTATAATTTGAATTCTGTGTCTAACGTTGTTATAAAACCACTTTTTTATAATTAGAATATAATTTTATTGTAAATCTGGCACGTTACACTAGTAGATATTTGAATCGTTGATCACTTCCTTTTAACGTTGACTGTACATTTAGAGTTCGTTGAATAGCTGATTGAACGAGTAGTACGGAATTTAGGATCGAAATTTCGTTTTACGTTGAACACGAAAAGTTCGCAGAATGTTTAACCGTCTCTAAATTTTGACAGGGTATATAGATAGTTACAAAATCGATGTCTGTCAAAACTCATCTGACTAAAGTGATAATCATCATTCCACCATCCCTAAAAGGTACTGTCAAAGTCGTTTTGAAAATCACTTGTTGCCATCTAATTTTTGATACAGAGCTACTTATTTGCAAAAGCGACGGATCACTTCAATCTCGCAGTACCAGTGTATTAATCCTTAGCACAAACGTAATAAGGGTGGTAGCACACTGGCTACAAGTGTCGTGTTATAAACGCCGCGTTTAATAATTGCCGGCTACACGTGGCGCGCGTGCCCGCCACGTGGTGGGCGGCGATAGGCTTAGCTTAGGAGCTGGTGTGATAACTGGTATGTTACTTAGATTTTATATATTTAAACGAAACGAATTGCGAATGAATATTGTTCTCCATGGGCTCCTTTGGACCCGGTCAAAGACAATCTACTAGAATATGGCCGGCAGGGTTTTCTTGAACTACATATATAAGGCGCCCCAAACCGCCTGCCAAGCGGGGAGGATACTGAGAAACCCATCACAATTATGATAATAATTAATGAGGCAAGCTTCAACAGTAAACGACTTACAGCCTTGAAGATGTTTTTAATGAATCTATCTCGCACAGTTTTTATATGGCACAGGAGGTAAGATCCTAAAGATGGCGTTAATTATGTAATACTCTCTTTATTACATAATTAACAGTACAAGTAATATATTAGTCGCCTCTAAAACCCCCGCCATAGGTACCGAATTTTCATGTCAATCCTTTATACGTAGGACCCATTTCTATGTTTATTATAATATCCTAAACCAACACAAAGATAAGATAAATATTCTTTATTGCACACATAATTAAAACACAAAACAAAACATAATCACTTTAGACTATGTGACAAATGGCGGTCTTATCGCTAAAGAGCGATCGCTACCAGACAACCTTGAATTGATTGTATTCGTACTTATCCGAGGTACAAACAATACAATACAAGAATTGCTCGTCTAAAAGTATAATTAAAGTCACTCTATTTAGAAAATATTATGTAAATTGTGGTTTCAAATATTAATAGTTCTTCTAATAGTTAATAGTTACTTTTTGATTAAAAATATGAATAAACAACAGCAAATTTATTTTTCTCCTTTTTTGGAAGATGCTTTTTTGCATTGTTATTATGCCAGCCCCATGTTATAATTACAAACTTACAAAACTCAAATATAAAGTACCTACACAATTCTATTACGTAATAACCACTTACTTACTTGAATTTTTTTATGATGTATTTTTGTTACGTGCATCTCCCGCACTACCGGCTGGTCGATTTGCCCCAAGTCTACAAAGGGTGAAGGAGTTCCTATTTGTCTGCCCGCAGGCATAGCTTATTGCTTTCGCCCACGCTTTGCACAATAAAGATTGTTATACCATCATCATCAACAGCCATTGTTAGATTGTGAAGACTTGGCTGATAATGTTTTTAGCTGTTTTTATGCGACTGCCGAATAACTCTTATGATTCAAACTCATAGTAAAATTATCTTTTTTATTTAGTAGAAAATATGATGAGGATACAGGCGACTGGGCCCACTACAAAACTGGGACTGCGGTCTCAGTTACCTGATTAGTTTTTTCTTGTTAATTTTGTTGAGCGAGTGGGACCACTCGTAATTTTAACCACAAATCTATTGTTTAGAGCACAGTTGGCATTATGTCTTATTATTAAAATCTGGGGTACGGCAGTGCCCCCAACAAGTCGAGCAAAAAATCGTCACGGCCGTACCATCCTTTTCTCGAAGCAATTCAGGCCATTTTCGACCCCCTGTAACTTCGTTGTGGATAAAACTAGTAGACTCGCACTAAATAATTGAATTTACACGTGTTTTCAGGCGATGGCCAAGTCTTAATATATTTATATAAAACATTAAAGAATTTTAATATTGATATGCGTCACTATAAGATGCTGTTAATTATTACGTAATAACTGAATGCTTCGATTACGTAGATTCCAGACACAATTGATTTTCAATTGTTACGGACCACGTTCGTGGTCCATAACAATACTGTCTACTCAGACAGAATGTCTGTACTGTCAGACAGAAAGTCGCTTAAGAAGAGACTGAATAAATTAATAACTAATTTGTATTAAAAGGATCTCACAACTTTTTACCGCAGAACAACTGAGTTGCGCGTCTTGGTTTTTTGACTAGTATTGTTTTTGATGGGATATATATTACTAGCGGCACGCTTCAAACGGCTATTTATTTTCTCGACAATAATTTGTTTTATTTCGCGCCGTAAAAACCATCCTTCAATTCCAGCGAACATTTAAGAAAAACATTGGTTAAATTGGTCCTGGCGTTGTTGTGTTATGCGCTTAGCAACACATTTACGATTTATTTTTATATAATTATAAGAAGTTGATGGTAATTCTATATCAGTAAGTCTACTGGTTAATTGTAGAAAATTATCACTTATAGTTATAGAAAGATAGAAAATCCTTTATTACACACGCCAATAAACAAAAATACAATTTTTAATAGTATAATTAATCCTAGCATGCGTAATGGGCGGTCTTATTGTTTAAAGCAATTTCTTCGACCTACATACATTATTACAGAAAGAATACTACATTACAGAAGTATTATTAGTTATCATAATTACGTACCTATATGATGATGATGTGTTATTTTATTTTAAGCATATTAATACAACGTGACATTATAAAACGTTTGAGAATTAAGATATCACTAAGTTATATGTGTGTTTTTTTAATAAAAAAATTAATATTGACTTTGGCAGACACAAACATACATTTTGATGTTCATGCTTGAAAAGCAATAAGTAGTACCTCTGTTGCTACTATTGCTATTGCTGACCTACCCCTAAACCTATGTAAAACACCCGCGGCTATGCCCGCATAATAGCAATAGATTTTCCCGAGGTAAAAAGTGGTTTTAGTCATTTACTGGGAAAACAGTAGGTATACTAATGTTCGTGCCAAATTTGATCCGAGTCACCCGAATCGGGACTCGGGCTTAACACGCAATCATTGATTTTCCCGTGGAACTGGTATTTTACCGCGATAAAAAGTAGCCTATGTGTTATTCTGATCATGTAAGCTACATTGTTATGAAGTTTTATCAAAATCTCTTGAGTAGATTTTGCGTGAAAAAGCAACAAGCGCTCTTACATCCTTACAAACTTTCGAGTTTATAACATAAGTAGGATATGCTTTTTTTATGCTGGATAAGCCTTCATTTGACCACAATCTCACCTGATGTTAAGTGACGATGTGGTCTAAGATGGGGCATGAAGACCTAGAAGGTATATGGATTAGATGGAATCGTTGTGATTTGAAACCGGATGCAACGGCTTTGGAAATAAGATTTGCTTACCTGTCGGGTAAGCCAATCTTAAACGCTAACAAGGTTAAGCAACTTTGTGCGACGCCAGTACTTGGATGGGTGACCACCCGAACAAAATCTTTTTGCATAGTATTTTTATTTGTTTTTTTTTTCTTCTTATTCTTTTGTCGATTTAGATTTACTGAAGTTTCACTTCTATCGTGTGTGAATCGCACACACACCTTTTTTTTCTTTTTGTCATTATTCATCATAGCAGCTGTAGGACGGCCACTGCTGGGCCTAAGGACCATAGATTCCAATTATTTCGATGACAGGGTACCTGCATCTTGTACCTGCAGCCTTTATCAAATCGTGCGTCTAACTAGCTGGTGGACTCCCTACGTTGCATAATACGCCGCAAAATTTCCCACTTTTTTATTTCCCATGTCTTATTATTTCTCGGTAGCGAATTCAATTCTCCACCTGTTGCAAATTGGCAACAATAACAATATGATAACACTTGTCACGAGGCTCGAGTCAATTTGTACGAGGTTAACTTTTAAATGGTTCAGTATCTCTTATTTGTTTTACGAAATGTACAACGAATTGTTTTAACTTTTTACGATTACGGTTATCACGTACCAAAGCCTTCTTGTTCCTTTTTAACCCCCGACCAAAAAAGACAGGTGTTATAAGTTTGACTTGTCTGTCTTTATGTGTGTCTGTCTGTCTGTAGTTTTTTTTTACATTAAAGGTGAGTTCGGCGCGAGTGTTCTTGGACATGTTTCATGAAAATCGGTTGTGCCGTTTATAGGGTGAGAGTGGGGAAGGAAAACCGAAAATCTGCAAATATACTCGAGTCAAATCAAAAGAAAGTACATCGCGTGCACAATACAAAATATTATGATTTTACTTCATTGGAATCGGGGGATTTTCTTAAATATTAAATTTAGATTTATTGTAAAACAGTTTGATGTCGGTATATCATTTTTCCAATAATTTTAGTAATGCACAGAACTTAACAAATATTACTTGGACTTATAATTTACTATTATGGGGTTGGACTGTTGACTCAATCAAATTAAGTCCTGTACTTGTCCTGTAGGTTCTCATAAAAGTTACAACATTTTTTTGCAGAATGTTCTGAAAAAAAAGCTATTTATTTTAATTTTAAAAGTTAAATAGCTTGTTATATTTATTGAAATTATCTAATATATAAAATTTCTATGTCACAATGTAAGTTACCGTAATCCTCTGAAACGGCTTAACTGATTATTATGAAATGTTAGCATATTCAGTAGGTCTGAGAATCGGCTACTATCTATTTTTCATTTTGCAAAACAACGTTTGCTAGTAGTATATAGTTATAATCTTTAACGCACTGTTTTATAAACTTTTGTGCAAACGGGAGCTTATTTAAAAACCTCAGTGACTTCACTTTTGACTGCTTCAGGGGCGCGTAAGGCAAAGGTCCGGGCTGGGCCGGTGCGTGAAGCGATTTTTTCGTGTTTCGTAATGTGGCCCGGAGAAGCCATCTTCTAGGCCTTCATGCTCCATCTTAGACCACATCGTCACTTTACATCAGGTGAGATTGTGGTCAAATGAAGGCTTGTCGATCATAAAAAAAAGGTCCGCGGCGAAAGAGGTAGCGGGTTCGGTTCCCGCCGAGTGGTCATAATTATATTTATTTCGTCTGATATACTGTGGTACCGGTGTCTAGTACCCGTAACAATAGCTTAGAGCTTACCACGGGGCTAGATGTTGATGTTGTGTGGATATTTATTTAAAAAAAAACATGTACACCGCTGCATGTAATGTTACCCTAGAGTATTTTATTGTAGTAGTTAACTGTATCGAATGAAGGATTAAAGTGATAAACTATGTGATAAAGTGATAAAATTATAGTTTTTATATCACTTTATTATCAGCCTGAATTATACTGCTCATAAAATGTCGAACTGTGTGACATACAAGTAGACGTAGGCTTGTGACACCCACAACCTGACCAAGGCATTAGGCGTTGGCCAAAACTTACGCGTCATCAACGCGGGAAGCGGGAAGCAACGCGGGTATTTTGCCAGAAAACGTCACGATTTGTGGTCGCATAGGTGTGCAAAGAGCTATATATAGTAAAGGACTTGTTCCATTCTTCCCCGTTGACGGGGATCTTCAACGGGAAATAATGAACTTTTTGTTCACTGTTCCCCGTAGAAGCCGATCCGAGCTTGTAAGGGGGAATAATGAACTAACTAAAAACTTAATTATTATACGTAAAAATAAAATACTAATAATTTTTAGGATCATGTTTTTATTTATTTAAAAGGTAAAGATAACTAATTATTTATTTTATAAATTGTCGTGAAAACTTTTATCAAACTTTTTAATCAAATCAGATTTTACGGTGTATTTACTTAATAGTTTCCACGGCAATTTAATATGATTAATAGATAATTAATAAGTTATCTTTACCTTATAAATAAATAAAAATATGATTAAAAAAAATTATTAGTACCTATATTATTAATTTTTTGTCGCAACGGGGAATAATAAACTGTTTAGTTAATTATTCCTAGTTAATAATCAAGTTTTTAATTAATTAAGCTCGGATCGGCTTCAACGGGGAATAGAGATCAAAAAGTTATTTGTTTCTCGTTGACGGGGATCTTCAACGGGGAAGAATGGAATAAGCCTAATAAAGTATGGGTTGCATCCTCGCAGGCAGACTTTTCCGCTGCGCAGTCGCTAAGCTCGCGCAGGTGCGTCCGAACCTTAACATTACCAGTCGTTTCAAAATTTGCATCCACCATCCCACGCCACATCGCCTGAATTCCGATCACGTAGAAACATAGCTTTACAAATAGCCAGGCAATGTAATTGTCATCAGCAGAGGGTTGCGAGGTCGTATGCCTGTCGGTACGTCGATCGGGATTGATGGTCCCCGGGTAATGTTGTATTTACCCAGCTGACTTCAACTTTACTCGGGACTGTCGTGATAGCTTGAGTTTATTCATGATAACTTGTGAGTTGACCTTTACCACGAAATAAAGAAACGTAGGTGATTATATCTATATACATTACTGGTCGACCCGACAGACGTTGTCCTGTCCCACGTCTCAAAAAACAATATACAGTTGACCGTATTGTGAATCTAAACCATTCCCAGGTCCCCTTGAACATACACAAAACATTTCATCAATATCGGTCCAGTCGTTTGAGAGAAGTTCAGTGACATACACACTCACAGAAGAATTATATATATAAAGATAAATAAAGTCCTCCGCCGCTGTCTGTATGTTCGGGATAAACTCAATAGCTACAAAACGGATCCATCAAGCAATTTTCAGCAATAGTTATACTCTACCTATTGCTGAGACACAAAGGAAGTGAAATCAACTGATATGAGGTTATACATGACCCAGAGATGAGATATGGCTTAAAAAAAGACCTCCAAATCTTAATGTCGTAAAACAATATATTATTATGTTCACATGGCCAATTTTGAAACACCTTGTATATGTATTTCCTGGGTGAGTCAGTCCCAAAACAAATTATTATAATTACAAATAAACGTTCCTAACCTTATATTTTAAAGATTATAAATAATAACACCTAAATATCATCATCATCTCAGCCGTAAGACGTCCACTTCCTCAAAGATCTCCAGTAGTTTCGACGTCCATCTGGACACCTGAATTTAGTAATATTAATATTCGTTAATAAGATTTCATTTGAGGTTCTACAAGTACCTACTTACAATAATACAAAACAAAATAAGCTTATTTGTCGGGAAAATCAATTGGAGATACTTTATCGCGATCAAGTTTCGAGTAGCGATAGCGATAACGATAATGATGCGATAACGAGGCGATAACCGGGCGATTGTGTGTCGACTACGCGCTATTGTTGTGGTACCTTATTGTTCGCTTTCGGAGCTGAATTGGCTGAGATATGAGTTTTTTTTAATTTTAAGTAACAAAATCTATACTTAATCTAGCTGCAAACATTGTTTTGAAAATTGAAAAATAGATGTTGGTCGGTTCTCAGACATACTCAATATGCTCATAAAATTTAATGAGAATTGTTCAAGCCGCTTCGGAGGAGTACGGGAACAAAGTCAAAGTCAAAACGTTTATTTACTTAGAAGCACATGGCCTACATGGACATGTCAACTTAAAATTAATACAAATAATATCAATGAAATAACATTGTCTTGACAGTTCGCTTCAATATACTGAGGTGAGAAGCGAATAGAACACCTTTATCAGTTATTACAATTTTCAAGTTCTTATTTTATTTTACAATAAAAAATGCTTGTCATAATAAAAGGTAGCTATTATAACATGAGCATATCAGTCCTGGTCAACCAGAATTATTAGAGCCTGTCAATGTGGAACTAAGCAACATTTATCCAAGCAGCATCATCAATTTATATAATCATTTATAGAGTAATACGCTTTTTTCATTAGACTTCTCTTTATAAATGATTTAAATTTTCTAATAGGAAACTCTGTTACATGAATGAAAATTGTGACACGAGAATTTTATGTACCTATAAGATTATAAAGAGGTATGTATGATATGTTTGTTTATTTGTAATGAATAGTCTCCGAAACTACATAAAAATATTTCCCCCGAGTAGGTAGGTAAGTTAGGCTATGTTTTCTTTCAAAAAGGGTTCCTTACAAAATCTTCAATTATGTAATACAAAGTGTAAAGAATACCTCAGTATAAAAGATACGCTCAAATAGAATATAATCACTGCGTTTAAAAGAGACGGCACCTCCATACATAGATTTGGAAAGTAATTTAGGTCAGTTCAGTTTCAGTTTCTTGTAATTAGACTTTGCGCTTGAAGCGACAATTTGCCAGTGTCGAGTTAAATCTATACTATCTATACTAATATTATAAAGAGGAAAGGTTTGATTTTTTGTTTGTTTGTTTGTTTGTCTCGAATAGGCTCTGAAACTACTGCACCGATTTAAAAAATTCTTTCACCATTCTTACACTATCCCTGAGTGACATAGGCTATATTTAGTTTTCAAAAATAATATGATTTCTTACCAAACTCCGATAATGTAACCCAAGGTGAAAAAAAAGAACCTAAAATCTTTCTTTAATCGCGAATGCTGCGAAAACTATTGAATATATAACAAAGTGATGTATTACAACTTTGTAGAACTTATCATTATCTACAAAAAACGTGCTAACATCATATCTCTAACTATTATAGTTTTGTGACAATAAGCGATTTTTATATAAAAAAAATAAAATACCACTGTTTGAAAAGGCTCTTTATTTGTATCTTGGTATTAATCCTTAACAACATAAATAATTTATTATGTAAGATTGCTTTAAAACCTTTATATAACTTTTTGAATTATTAGATTCTGACATTCCATTCAAAAGATATCACGAGTTAATTTTTGTTAAGATCACGAAATAATCTGCCGCGCGGGGTCGGCTCCCTACTGAATGGTCGTGTGCGGAAATAAAAAAAATGTTGCTTGATAATATTTTGTGGCTTAGTTAGTAGTTAATAATTTGTTAACAGGTAAACTAATCCCATTCAAAAAGTTATTTTCAGAACTAAACCCTAGCATATAGATTTTAGACATAGATTTTGTACATTATCGTCGGTTGCAGGTTCAATTGGGTTAACCACCAAAACACGTAAAATAAGTTGAGTATACAGTTTTTTTTTAAATTTTTTGCTCTTTTAAATATAAAATAATAGAATTCTAGCTTTAAAAAAATACAGTTACGCTACACATTTTAACTGTGAATTTGCAGACTTCCGTCGAAATTATGTTGTAACTGAGTAAGTATATGTGATCCATTTACATAAGTCGAATTGTTGTAATCTTATGACCAAAGAAGGTTAAGTTGGTGTATGTATCTTGGCAAACCAGCATTGCTCTTACGCTAATTCTTAGCTTGAACGAAAAATTATAACCACACATACACCAATATAAAACCAACTTTCTTCAAAAAACTAACGTTACACCAATTGACCTGAACCAAGTTTATGTTTGTTGTCGGTTACACCAATTTGAGCATTGCAATCAATGGTATGTTTTCTCTTACCTTAATCTTCTTAAAAATAATAAATCTAAATTTAAAATATAAGAAAAACCCCCGATTCGAATCCTTAAATTTCCTTAAAAGTAAAACACCATAATAATGTGTAATGTGCACGCAATGCGCTTTCATTTGATACCCCACTCGAGATTTTTGCAGATTTTCGGTTTTCCTTCCCCACTCTAACCCCCACAATTTTTAAACAGCACAACCGATTTTCATGAAATATGTCTAAGAGCACTCGAGCCAAACTCACCTTTCAAACAAATTGAAATCGCTTCATCCGTTCGGGAGCTATGATGTCCCAGACAGATAGACACGTCAAACATAATATGACACCCCTCTTTTTGTCGGGGGTTAAAAATGAATCGCAAAATGTGTTGCTAAGCGCATAACTCAACAACGCATATACCCATTTAGCCAATTTATTTTTTTAAATGTTTGTTGGAGTTTAAGGATGGTTTTTACGGAGAGAAAAATTCGAATAATTTTGAAACAATTTTGAATAATTACCCGTGCAAAGCCGGGGCGTGCCGCTAGTAAAATTATAAAGTAAAAAAAGATGTTACTCAGTTGAACGCCCTTTTCTCTTAGCTCACAAATTATTACGTAAAATATAGAAAAATAAACGTCAACACGTCAAAACCAACATAACGGTAGCAATATAGGGATGTTCTCTGGTTGTTCTGATTAAATCGATATCGATAAATCAGTTTCATTATTCACGTGGCAATTAATTATTTCATACCATGGGTAAAATAATTAACGCAGGTAGCATAATTTATTTACAAAATTATTGGTTAAAAAATCAACGGTTTAATAAACATATTGATAAAAAAATACATTTTGATTTCTTCAAATTGATCACGAAGCGATTACTGGGGCGGCGGTTTTATATAAGACGACCACCGACGATAGACGGACCGCTTTTGCAGTACAAATACAATTTGTCACGGTAGCTGAGTTTTCATAAACTCAGCTAGCATCTGGTCGGGGAGAGGTTTAACAAAAGCGATGGAAGTGGTCTGGAACAGAAAGAAAAATATCGTTTAATATATAAAATATCTTCAGAATCAGATTCAATCAGAATATTGTTTAATATTATTCCGTTTACCGATACTTAATTAAAATTATCCCATAACTTTAGTTTGTAAACATTAAGATTTTTTCCATAATTCAAACCCGCTTCACATTTTTATGGTTTGCAGACAAACGACATCATCATCATCACCCTATTAACGTTCCCACTGCTGGGACACAGGGACTTCTCTCTTGACGAGAGAGATTAGGCCTTAATTCACCACGCTGGCCAAGTGCGGGTTGGTGAATGTCACATGCCCTTCAAACTCTTTTAAAGTTCTCAGAACATGCCGGTTTCCTCACGATGTTTGCCTTCACCGTTAAAGCACGTGTTTAAAGCGCACATAAATTTCTCAAGAAGAAAAATCCAGAGGTGCGTGGCGGGGTTTGAACCCACGACCTTCGGAATGAAAGTCGAGTGTCCTCCCACTTAGCCAACACGGCTGACAAACGACATACGTAAGATATATTATGGTACTTAAGTTGATACTTCAGCCTTCATTTAAAGAAAATTTCGTCAATTCTTTTGTCTCTAATTTCTGCAAACATATATCTATTTTACTCCAGTTCATGACATTTTAGTAGATAATCACATGAAAACAGTTTAAGCTATCTCACAGCACGCTTAGTTCAGTTTCTTGTAATTGGGCTTTGCGCTTGAAGCAAAAATTTGCCAGAATCAAGTTAAATTAAATTATAAAGTGAAAACAGATGTTACTAAGTTAAGTTTCTTGTAATTGGACTCTGCGCTTGATAGTTGAACGCCAATTGCATCTCCACAGATCGTATATTATTACACAACTAATAATGATTTTGAATAAAACCGAAGCACTGAAAACTATCTCACAAATTCTGACATGACATAGACAAAAAAAGAAGGAGACACAAAAACGAAAGTGAGATAGAATATTAATATACAGAGTGCTAAAACGCGAACAACTTTTAATTTGTTACTCGTTGCGTGAGGCTGGATACACCAAACGTAGTGATTATATTCTCTTTGGATACGCTAACGGGTTGATATAATGGCAAAGAACGAGTTTATTGAAGGTCGAAATACTTTTTAATTCATTCGTAACCATAGATAAGGTATAGCAAGAAAAGCGTTCGTCCTTGGTTGAGGTTTATCACCAAAGAGAATAAGCATTAGAATGATCTTCACAATATTTATCTCATCAGTATTTTTATTAAAAACTAGTGGCCCCCTCGGCTTCGCACGGGTTTTCATAAAAAAAAATTTCCCTGCAATTATTCGATTTTTTCTCGCCTTTTAAACCTTCCCTAGACCTCCACGAACATTTCAAGACTATGATAAGATAAATCCGTTCAGCCGTTCTCGAGTTTTGATATTGAATTGAAATGAAACATGGGCGTATTCCTTGAGAGAAAAAGAAATAGAACGTAGTGCATTAAATAATGATTAAGTAGTAGGTAAGTATTCATTGGGCGGACTGCTTGTATACACAAATAACTGGATTACACTGGACAATCAGTGTGTAAAATAGTGTCTATCGGATCAGTATGTCTGTCTGTCTGTAGGTCATGATTGTCAAATGTAGGTAGGAGTATTGATTTTAGAGTTATGTTGTCGAGGGGTGAAAACGGAACGCACGAAGCTCCAGGTTGTTTAGCAGACATCGGTATGTATTTCGTAAGCTGAACAATAGGTATATTTAATAACTAGCTGCCCGTCCGCGGCTTTTCCGTAAGATAAGTAGTTCCAGAGATATCGCTGTATTATATTTGGAAAATATGTGTACAGATATGTATTATTTATTTTCAGTTGTGTATATATTAATGGATAGCTCGCTCAGATGAATGATTGAAAATTGTATATATTTTTGATTGTTTGTCTTCTTAGGTATGTTAGAAACCTTCAATGTGCATTTGTATTTGGAACCTTGTTTATGGACGTCATATATTTATGAACGCGACTGTACGACTGTACGAGACTGTAGACAAAACGATTATTTCCTTACAAGCACAGTTAACGTTTTGTCTTTGACTTTAACATGTGCTTCAAATAAACAGAATGCCATTGTTTTTGTAGTCATTTCGCCTATTGATCAACTAAATTGACGGCTGTGTTCCCTATCGGAAATGATCTAGAACGGGATGATTAACCAATTTGCTCCCAAAAGGGCATCAGTTTGCGAACGCTTTGTTCGGCGAGAATGCTTGTTAAACATTGAGGTGTAACGCAACTGCGGCGCACGGGAACACTACAGATTTATACTGAAGCTGAATAGTGTGAATGTTCACTGTAAAATGTGACACGTTAGTGGCCACAACTTGGTGGCACTAGGCAATTTTCCAATATCAGAATAAAATTAACAAAGCAATAAAGGGAATGGAAAATTCAACTTGGATTTTACAGTTTCTTTATAATATCCTTGCGCATTTATGGTAGGCAAACTGTAAATTCCAAATTACAATTTACTTCCTCAGTTACATTATACATTTTAGATATTATATCAATAAGGTATTTGACCCAGTTCTGATTGCTAAAGTTTTAGGGCCTATTTTCAGTTGTTGGGTAGGCTTTCTGATGCTATTTTCAAGCAAGTTTAAGCAACATTTTATTAAGAAATCGACTTTCAAGCCAAGTCAAGAATCAAGTCAGTTAGACAACGTCAGAGTACTAAAAAAATGAATCTCAGCGTATATTAACTTAGTGTTCGTATAGGCACCACAGTCGTCGAACGCCTTAACGATCCCTCAGAGAATGTCCCCATGGACAGCTTGCCCCAATATTTGCGGCAATATGTGGCGCGTCACATCTGACGTCAGAGGACAATGGGGCGGCCGGAATTTATGCGTCTAGGGGTGTCGCACGTGCGTTTCACTGATATGACCATGCGTTGTGCTTTAGTGGGACTGGACCTTGACATTGGTATTTTTGAAGTGATAACTTACATAGAATAACTTATGGGACCGCTTCGTTCTGTAACGCGTAACTGCGTAAATTAGAGTGGCTTTCATTTTCATTTCTCTCACGCATACGGTAGGTAGTAGACTAACTCCTCCTCTCTCACCATTACCGTTTGGAGGTTTTTTTCTGTTAACTTCTGTAAGTGTTAAACCTCTGAATCCTTACACGTGACCTCCAGGTGGTGCTAAGAACAGTCTCTAGTGGTAGGCGTCGGCCGCGGCTTGTCACCACCCTCCGTGGTGGGCGTTAGTGCGTGAATCGTTTTCTTCGTGTTTCGTAATGTGGTCCGGAGAAGCCATCTACCTTCTAGATCTTCATGCCCCATCTTAGACCACATCGTCATTTAACATCAGGTGAGAAATGTGGTCATGAAGGATTATGAATCATAAAAAAAATAACCCCCAGCACAGCACTAGCAGCATTTGAAGTTATTGGTTCAGTCAGGCGTCCCAACACGCACATGTCTTTTCCTAATGCGCCACGATCGAAAAAAAGTCTTGTGGAAGACTAGCGTGAATTGTGCTACGTATTCTCGATAAGCTAATTTTGGGCTTTTGTATATACACAAATTATAAAAGTCTTATCTTATTCTTATATATAATTGAAGAAGTACTAATACAATATAATTGTCTTTTGGTTAGTTATCTTCATACCTTCTTTCCCTATTTTAAGCGTTTTAAAATTTGAAGCTCTTAAAATAAAGACGACATATAGTTGGAAGAACATAATATAGGCTCCCTTTCATCTCTACAAAATGTACTATTCCTGTTTTACGAAAAGGCTTGTAACACATAAATTTCATTGTTCTTACTACTAATATAACGCATTTAGACGATACTTGGATATCCTATTTATTACGAAATGGATTTCTGTTTCATGCGTGTTTTTAGTTTTTTTATTGCACAAGTGTTTTTAATTTCTATCAACGAAAAATCATTTATTGTCTCAAATGTCACAAACAAACAATAGATCTTATTTTCTGTCAAAGTAAGTTCCAATATGTTCAGCCTGTCAAGGCATGCAAATTATTATACAATGCTAGTTTTGTCAAAGTTACAAAAATTCTGCATGAGAATATAATAATAAATAAAATAAAACAAAAATAAAAAAGAATTTTTATTCCTTAACTTTAAAAGATATTTACAAGTCAATCGTGGATGTTACATTAATACATTATAAATCATTTATAAATTAATGTCAGCATAGATAATCATGTACTTTAATATAGCATGCATAAATGTTTTTATATATTAATTGGGATTAAATATTTTTGTCCATAGTAAGGACCCCTCTCGGGTAAAGGCTTCGTCCAGATCCTTCCAATGTTTGCGGTCCTCAGCATTTTTTGTCCAGTCATGGAAATGTAGGTATTTTCTGAATTCGTCAGTCCACTTTGCTAGAAGTATAACAATAACCTAAGAAAAAAGCCATTAAATGTCATGAATATCAAGAAACATGGTCACCCTCCGTCCACCTGTCGTCAAATTCCAGTATGTAGGGATGCTGCGAGTACTGAAGCTAAGCAGCGACTAGACCAGGCTGCGGCCAATTCTAGGCCACTGCGGCTTTCACGGCGAGAGGCGGGCGCGCGGCGGCATAACTCGGACTCTTTATTGATTGACGTATAATGGTTCACCGAATTATGAGATACTTCGGGCTATGGAACTTTGGAACTCGAAGATAGTATTTTAAATATTTTTTTGATAATTTTTGATTCTATTCATTGTAAAAAGCTGTTAGAGAGAAACGCGCGTGCGAATTTGAAGGAGATGGGGCTCGCGCCGACGACGCTCACACCTCCCGATGAAAGACTTCTCTTGAGTTCCGAAGTCCGAAACGTCGAACGTTTATCATCTCTCAAGTCCATTACGTGTGTAAATCTCGCTTTTTACAATGAATAGACAATGACTTTTTACAATGATGTAACTCAAGATAACTTTGCAAGTTACATTTTAAATCTACTTAGATATCAGTGACATACCAAAAAAAAACATAATTTCAGCCATAGTTCATTGTTTCTACTATAAATTGGGGGTTTACCAATAAGTCGTAATTTACAACATGCGTAAACCTAACTATGATGACGACATATGATCAAAAAAACAGAAGATGTTTGGCTCTAATGTCATTCTAGTCTTAGCTTTAGAGTTAAGCATGTTGTGAATTGCCAGCAATATCATCAACATCAAATTATCAAGTCAAAGTCAAAACGTTTATTTCTTAAGAAGCTCAGGGCATACATGGACAGGTCAACTTAAAGTTAATCTTCTTCTAATATATAAAATTTCCATGTCACAATGATAGTTACCGTACTCCTTTGAAACGGCTTTTTATTTTTACCAAATTTTATATGCGTATTCAGTAGGTCTGAGATTCGGCTACTATCTATTTTTCATTTTGCAAAACAACGTTTGCTGGGGTCAGCTAGTTCAACTATAAACTTTAAAATCTTGAGAAGCTTGGCAGTAACAATACAGACTAGTTGAAATACCTCCACCTATGGGTACCTTATATAATCGCAAACAATCGACAGCATAATGTTCAATACTATACTATGTCAATCTCCTTTGTCTCGTATTTCAGAGTTGACAAACACAGTTCCGCCAATCCAGTACATCAACTATGGAGTAGGATCAGTGAAGGTTGATCCGTCACGCGCGGGGAGGCAACAAGGCGTGACGTTTAATGTCCGATGACACGGTTTGACACGCGATTTGAGACGCGCAGGCGTACTGATCTGTCCTTACTGTGACATTCGGCATTTGCATCGAGTAACATGTTAATGAGAGCCTTTTGCAATACATTAAAATAACTTAGAATAGAGGGCTTCTAGTATGAAAAATATGGATTTTTGATTATGACTCGTAAATTGCTGGGCCGACTCTTATAAAATTTAAATTAAACTTTTCATTAAAAACAGTATTACTAAGAATAGAGGACTTCTAATATGAAAAATATGGATTTTTGATTATGACTCGTGAATTGCTGGGCCGACTCTTATAAAATTTAAATAAAACTTTTCTTTGAAAACAGAATTATCTACGTAAATCTTTTCATGGAGAAAAAGCTCTAAGGTGAGTAGCAAACATAAAAAGGGTTTCGTGTATTTCAACCTTATCATTTATATGTTATATCATCATCATCATCTTCCTGACCTTATCCCACATTACGTGGGGTCGGCACAACATGTTTTCTGCTTCTATTTCCCTCTATCACCCGTCATCTCAACACTCACCTCTTTCTTACACATGTCATCTTACACACAGTCCATCCATCTTTTCTTCGGCCTATCTCTTTTCACATATCCATCTACATTCATATCTAACGCTCTTCTCGTCACATGACTTTCATCTCTTATTTCACGGTGGGCGAGAATCCGCTTGCGCCGCAAGAGGTAGCGGGTTTGAGTCCCGCCGAGGGGTCAAGTGTTTGTATGTTCTCCTTGGTCTGGGTGTTTAATATGTATAATAAAAAAATATAAATCTATGTATGTATGTATATTATATTAAGTATATCAGATGTCTAGTACCCGTAACACAAGCTAAGAGCTTACCACGGGGCTAGATATTGTTGTGTGGATTGTCCGGAAATATTTATTTATTTATTTATTATTATATGTCATATAAAATAGTAAAAAAAAAGAGTGCAAAAAGTTGATGTCACAGTAATCAGTCATCCAAATACTGACCGCGCTGAACGTGACTTAACTTAAAATATACTAAGACAGTGAGGGTTTCGTGTAATAAATTTTAAAAACTTTTTGTCTTATAAATTATAATAAAATAAAAAATTAATTGAAGTACAAAAAGAAAGATTCGAGGGAAAGCAGTCAGCGGCCACACGCAACGTTGCAACTTTTTCAAATACGTTTATTGGATGGGAGTACTTTTAAATATGAATTTATTAATTATGCCTTTTTAGTATTTATTTTTATAACAACAGAAATACAACCTGGTGACAGACGAACAGACAGATAGACGATTAAGTTTCAGTAAAAGGGTCCCGTTTTATCCGTTGGGTGCGGAACCCTGAAAACACTATGAAGCTATTTTGGGAAATCGGTTATCAATTGCTCACTTAGATGAGCGTTTTTGTTTTAGACCTAAAATAAATCGTTCCAACAAACGCGATAGATGTCTATAGCACCGTTCTATGCTAATTCAGCTAAACTGTACACCAAGATGTCCTAATATTGTAAGACAATGTTTAATTGAATTAATCCGCTATTGTTTTTTCGCGCAGTTACATGATGTGGAACGGGAATTGAAATACTAGAGAATAAAAATGTTGGGGAGTAAACGGCTACAGTCATTAATAATAATAAATTGTAGAATATTTTTCTATTTTTTTTAGCTTTGAAATGTTCTTATAATAACTTTTATTTTGCTATTAAATATCTATATAAATCAGAGTGCGACAAAATGAATGACGCACTCTGAGTGGTGTATACACACGGCCACACACATCGCATTATTAAGAATATTTGTATATGTTCGTATATTCACCATAACAAAATCAAAACTCAGTTCTGTTTGCAAATCTTTTGACCTAACAAATCAGCACCTGACTTACAATTAATTATGCTTTTCAAAATTGAATTACGCGTATTATTACTCCTCACAATACAACCGGGGTATTGTTATGCACCCTGCACCCCTATACTGCACCCCTGCATACCTCGGGACACGTGGTGGTCCGTCTTTGGGGATGATTCTCTGGCTTTGCCCAATGTGCTGATGTAATTGTTGCCTTGATTAATGACTAGTAGTTACGTTTTAAATGACTGCGGCGTTTTTATTGGGATGTTTGGGGTAAGGATTGATATGCTGGTGACTTTGATCATGTTAAAGAGAGATGCTAGTGTAGTTTCCAACCCCTCTCTCTGATCTTTGACAACATCTCGCATTGCTAAAGAACGTATAGTTAGTAAAGTAAAGTATATTCTGAGGACTGCTTCAGTAGCGCGGTGGACAAACGTCCGCTTGCGATGCAAGAGGTAGCGGGCTTGACTCCGGCCGAGGGGTCAGGAGTTTTGTTATGTTCTGCAAGCAGTTTCTCTTTGGTGTTTAATATGTAAAATAAAAATATGTATGTATGTATGTCTATTATATTATTTCTATTTTTTTGTAAGTGAATCGTCAGAGGCTGATGCAGACCAATCTCCATGAAAAGCCAATAATTCATTTCGCCATCTTCATCATGGTCAGATCACCCCACAGAATTTTATTATTTAAAAGGCATTATTATATATGTATTTAATAATACTTAATCATTTTATATGTTTATATATATATATTTATATAAGTTTTATATTGATAGTGCCTTTTTTATTTTCTTGCACGCCCAGGATGACTTGTAGATAATGCTTCTAGCATTAAGTCCTCCTCTGTACATTGTTTTTTTGTGAACAAAGTTTATATAAATAAATAATATACACGATCGTTTTCGACCACCAACGATTGACTATGGTCAGGGACCATAAACAATCGGTTGGTGGGAATAGAAAATTGATCGTGTGGAAGCCGGCTGTCGGACAGAAATATCGTAGGTGGTCGCGTCTGATGGCATCCTAGACGGTCTCATCCGACCACCAACTGACATCATGAACTGATGTCAGTTGGTGGTCGGAATGGATCGTGTAGCAGACCCTTTAGTTCAGTGGTCTGCCCTGTGTTTGCGTCCATTGTTCAAAACTCAAATATTGTTACTTTGGTTACCAGAGATACGTAACCACGTAAATTTTAACTGCAATCCAGAAATGTATCCTAGTGAAATCGGCGATTATAATATTTGAGCGCAGTTGGTATATAGATAGTGTAGACTGCATAATGATTTCAGTAAATAGATTTTAGGAAATTAATTTTTGCTATTGTAAAATTACTGACATAGTCATAGGGATTAAAAATTGTCTAATAGTGACAGTATTCTAAAGTCATCTTGAATTAAATATTACGTTTTGAAATATATTCAGGAATTGATATTCTAATACATGGTGTAACACGGTCGACGGATCAACGAAACATGGGAGATAGGTGACCTATTTAGATCACCTATCGAAATATCCCAAATACTCAAAATTTTCAATTTTGATACTTTTTCCTTACCTACTTTAAAAGCCCAAGTTACAAATTGATTTGATTGTAAGTAACGGCCACTATTCAGTTATGTTTGTACCAAAAATCACGACTCTAGTATTAAAATGTTTATCTACCTAAATATCAGTTATTGATATCCAAAGTTGAGTATCACCAAAACTATAAAAAATCAGGAAACACATGGGGGTTGAATCGATAGGTATTTAGGTTAGGTACCTATTTCCCGGGTTTCGTTGATCCATCGACCGTGTTACACCGTGTATAAGATGGTATAAGCGTAAGTATAATTTTGTTAACTTAATGTTAAATGAATGCCATTAAATTTCAATTTACTAATATGAATTTAAGTGTTGAAATAAATATTTCTAAAACAAAAGCGATACGTGATATTTCTTCTATTTCTCGTCCGTTCCTAACGCGACAATAACTTCTTTCAGCTATTTTAGACTTGCAGGAAAAACGAAAAACTCCGTGTCGAATGTTTCACAATCGGGTGTAATAGGGTGAACTCGGGAGAGCTCGGCTAGCCCGAGCGAGCGCGGGGGAGGGGATGGTCCACAATTAAATTTTTCTGGCGTGATCTTACCCGATGTGTACGCGTAGATCGCCGCGCAGCTTTGGAGCGCCTACAGCGGCTCTCAAACTTTCTCTTATTTTATAGTAGCTTAGTTTTAAAATATAGGTATAAGTCAAATTTATTATATGTATGCTAATTTTCAATTGGCACATCTTGTTGCCATCAACAACAACGACAAAATATCTAAAATATATTCTTATAATATAATCTTTATTTTCATACATTTGACAATCAGTTGGATGATTTCAAAGGGTTGAAAAATCGACCCATAATGACGCAGAAATAAACACAATTCTTTATGCTACACTACATCAATACTTCAAAGTCAAAGCCAAATTCAAAAGTCAACACAGGGTTTATAGGTAACCTAAAATTTAGTAGGAAAACTAAAATTTTTCAATAAAAATTTTAAATTTCACGGACATACCATCGTTTTGACAGTTCGCTTAATTTTTTTTTTACTGAACTGAACTAAAAACCTTTAAATTCAGTTTTGTATCTTTTCAAAAAACGAATGTAAGTTTATTTTGTATATAATGTCAAACATAAGTATTTCAAATAGTCTCCCTCCAGTGCCCAAAAGATTTTTCTTATTCTATTTCTATAGGTATCTTCAATTTAGTGCAGTTTGAGAGCCACTGGCGCTCAGTTTAATAACGCGGTGACGACACAGGGCGCCATGCACGCACACCAGCAAACACAGACTGTATACTAATGTACAGTGTGTTAGCTTTGAGCATTATATTATTTGAAGTTTCAGTCTAATGTTCTATACTAATGTTTTTAGGAGAGTTTTATTTATGATATAGGTAATTGGTTTCACTTTGAACTTTTAAGTAAGATTCAGGGATTGTTTCACCATCTCTGGTTAAAATGTAGAGCAATCTCCATCTGTCGTTTGAAGTTGACTTGATAGCTCTGTAGTTTTACCATTGGCTATTTAGCGATGGATTGTGAAACAGGCCCTATAACGTTTTGGATAATTAAATAACCTACTAATGTATATGTTCATAGCATTCTTTATCTATTGAATTCTTTGCACTTTTCGGTTAGGTTGGTCTTATTTCAACCTAGCTTTTGATTAAAAAAACCAGCAAAATTCACAATATATTTAAAACGTTATTCCCGGTTTCAATATATAACAGAATACCATTATTTTAGGTAGATATAGGATATAATTATAAATCTGTGGTAAGAACTTCCCCTACTGTATTTTATTAATAATGTCATAGTCATAGCAACTATAAAACTGAGCCGTATATAGCGTATCTACTTATGAGCTACTTATATAAAAGGTTGTTCATCACTATGATTAAAAACACTATGTACCTATTATTACTGAATAAAAAACATTTTCATTTTCATCTTCATGAGCTTTTTACTTATATACCCAAAGAAGTGGGTAAATGGATGGTGATGATTCAGAGGAAAAGTACAAACATAACAACCAGAATCCCGCAAACCTAACGTAAGCATTAAAACCTCCAAAATGCTCTCAAAAGCTCGCCACAGCGAAATTTAATACATTTTGAAATAGCTTTGGTTTCAGCGAGCTTCAAAGCAGGCTTGCAAATACAAAGCTTAGCTCATTTTTGCGATTTCATACTAATTACTTGCTTGCTTTGTTTATTATTATTTAACCCACACTGTACCACTGCAAGGCAAAGGCTTCCCTACCCGTCTTCCACTCCTCCACTCTTCGCGATAAAACGCTGTGACGGGCCACTAAAAAAAACCGTGTGGGCTAAGTGGGAGCAAACTAGACTTTCATTCCGAAGGTCGTGGGTTCAAACCCCGTCTACGTGTAAACTGCTAAATAGGGCGCAATATGGCGATTGATTTGTTGAAAATCGTACGGATATTCCAATTTTATATTTGATTGTAATCTAGATCAGATAGAGTTCTAGAGCCGAGACAGGCAGGCCTTCGTTATTGTATAATAAGCGTGATAGTTATATAAAAAAACATATTCTGTTGATGCCACCTGTAAGCCCGTCTTAAAATAATTGACACCTATTTTTTCTTTATCAATTTAATAAGAAATTGCCAAGATAATGGAGCATCAATGTTCCGAAGTGGGGACATTTTGTTCTAAGAATTGCCTTACGCGAAGTTTCAATGTTTGCAAGTTAAAAGAAAAATGTAATTACAATTTTTTAAGTAATCTATAGAAAGGAAATATTTATTATATTTATATTTATAAGGGACTTATTATTATTTTTTAGTCATCTACCATACCAGCTGCAAGTTTCTCTGTGCATGTCTTTATATCTACAGGCTACAGGTAAGTGATCAATGAATTTAGAATTTGGATGGTAATGATAACATGACACACATTACACATAATTTTAGATATTATAAAAAAAACGTAAATCTGGCTGTCATATGCTTTCTCTACCATGATACTATGATGGATATCATAATTTAGATAAATATGAATCAACATAATAACAAATAAATATTTTCTTGACTAGTCACACAACATCACAAAAAACCCCAAACAAACCAGAACTCCAATGAACAGAAAATAGAGATTGCTCCCCATTATAGGTTCTCTCAAAGTTTATGCAATGAGCTTTTGATGCAGATAAACCACTCAAACGGGCGGACCACTTGTCATTTTACAAAAAGATGTAAAAATAGGAAGACCCATCATTCCCTTGGGAGTTCGCAAATACCAATTTAAAGTGGTGTCACGTAAAAAAAGGCTCTATTGACATGGATTCGCCTTTGTGAAGGCTTGTTGAAGCGGCTTCTGATTTTCCATCGCGGAATGTTCGGTTTGAATGTTGAATGTCGAATGTCGAGATGGAGTTTTTCCAACTGGTTCCCTGTAATTCTGGTTGGCAAAACTTGAAACGCAATCCCAAATCAACGAATTAGAATGCTGAATGGTAATAGATGTGAATGAATGTGAGCAAAGGGCTTCGCCTCAGTTGACATTTGTAGCAACATTATCTAACAATACATAATTTCATGAAAATTCATTCATAAAAGAATTTCACGAAAAGTAAATCGTGTATATATTATTGTATATCATATAAATATATATTTAATTCAAAATAATATGTCATATTATTTTTCATATAGTTCATTTCATATTTTCATATTGGAGTAAAATATCAACAACACACCACACACACACACACACACAAATTGGTATGGTTTTTAACCCCCGACCAAAAAAGAGGGGTGCTATAAGTTTGACGTGTCTGTCTGTCTGTTTGTCTGTTTGTCTGTCTGTCTGGGACATCACTCCCGAACGGATGGAGGGATTTCAATTTAGTTTAGATTTTTTTTGTATGAAAGGTGAGTTTGGCGTGGGTTTTCTTAGACATGTTTCATGAAAATCGGTTGAGCCGTTTAAAAGTTATGGGTGGAGTGGGGAAGGAAATCCGAAAATCTGCAAATATACCAGTGTGGGGTATCAAATGAAACCGCATCGCGTCCACATTACATAATATTATATTGTTTTACATTTAAGGAAATTAAAGCATTGGAATCGGGGTTTTTTCTTAAATATTAAATTTAGATTTATATGACACACAGGTGACAGAATTCCAAAAATGTTATGTTTTTCATACCCTATGTGAATAATTATTATTATTATTATTATTTTTTATATATTAAATATTCAACCCGGTGCAATATTAAAAATTGAATATAAAATATGTTTATATCATATTATAAGCATCACGGTAAATTTCTGTGAGGGATCTAAGACAATAATCAAAGGCGGTTTCACTTGGTATTCGCAAGTTCACAGGTAAAGCAAAGTTCCATCCCGCTGTGCCCTTGGGCTGTGCCTTCCCTGAACACTTTGCAACAAAACCGCGTCTTCGAACAAGTAGCTACACACTACTCGTACCTCGAGTCGCACTAAATTACCAAGAAATAATGAAGATGCAAGTTTGCTCGAAGTATTTGAGAGAATGTCTGCGTTTTAACCGACTGCAGTAAAATGAGGAGTTTTTTTGCTGTTTCTAGACCTCAACGGCTAAAAGGAGAAAGAACCTAAGTATTAAATTCCATGTCTATTATGTTTGTTATCTTAGAAAATGTTGTACCTAAGACATGATTTTTTACATGCGTGCTAACCGCCATTTTGTAAACAGCACTCTGAAGTTTCAAGATACAAGCAGATTTGCTTAGTTTGAGCTTCGTTGATATTGGTATTTTTTTCTATGCTCTGCTTTGGTTAATAAATGAGTTTTTTTATTATTATTATTTAATGATTACAGTTCTTTAATTTGAAAAGGGTTGCTCTAAGTTTATTTTCCAGCAATCCAACTAGCAGCGGCCTGCAGTGTGACTGCAGGCCGCATCTTTATGCGAGTCACACTGCACATTATCAATCGACTAATGTCCCGTCCTGAATTTTCACAGGTGAAAATTATACATAGTAAACCAACCTTTTGAATAACTCTTCTACCAAAACCGCTTGAATATCCATTCTTGTTCTCGAGAGCACCGCGAACATGCAGCCAGACAGACGCGGCGGGGGATTTTAAATTAAAAATACCGTGACTCTATATTAAATTAACGCCATACTGTTTAATGGCGTAGACATAGTCTCCTCACTGCAGGTGGAAGTCACGGACGGACGGATTATCTCCCGAATGTTGGCATACACACGTAGAAGCGACTAAGTCCCTAATTTCATCCGTGCACTGTCATAGAAGGGCGTAGTTCGCCACCTGTTTCTGTAAGGGTTGAACCTATCTAACCCTATCTCACTCATTGGTTAATCGATACTGCATATTAAATAGAAATAGAGACACAAACAACTTATGAAATGCGGTAAAACTAAGAAACATGTTTTTTTAGGGGGTTAAAAGGGTTAGTTTTTTGTGTGCTACTTTCAGGTGCTACTTATTGCTTCAGTGATTGAGCTAAAACTCTCAATAAAGCCAAATCGTCAAAATCTATGGATTGCTCAGCCTAGACTAGAAAGATATCTATGCATGTATACTAGCGAGCGGATGTTACGTGGCCGCAAAGCCGCTCAGCTCCTTGCCGCGCGAAGCCTCTCGTCATAGATACTTAAGTAATATAGCAGACACCTAAATATATATCTGTAAATATCTTTGTTTAGCCGATAGGACTGACATGTAATTAATTATATAAAAGTCCTGTAAATAAAATAAAAAAAAAAAAAAAAAACGCTTGACCCCGATTACAGCGCGTCGACGGCGACAAGAGGCGCAGCGCTGTCTTTTTGCTCTTTATGCATCCTCGCGCCTCGCCTCGTGGTCTGAACTGACCCTTATGGCTAATCCTTATCATATAATTGTGTGATAATAAGACTCCGTGGAGCAATATTTACTTCTTTATGTGTTTGAAGTGACAAATTACTTAGGCTATTAATTATTATTTTTTTAAGAAAAATAATAAAATCATCACATATCTATAAAACCTGTGCGGTTACAGGACGTGCTTATTTTTTTCTACATAAGTTCAAATACCTTTTAGAATTATATTTTTGTAGAAATTGTTTTACAATAATAAAACAATAAACTTTTAATATATCGCACATTGAATTCACTAGCACAGGGCTACTTCTCCCCTCAAATTTTATCAAAACTCCCCTTTAATCATAATAGATTACGACTCAAATTGTCAATAACACATTTAGCTTGTAAATCCGATTAATGAGATTTTAACGGTTATTAGTTTTACTGAAGGTAAGCAAATAACAGAAGAGAATAAATAAAGCAGACCCTACTTTATTTATTCCCTTCCTACCCGTAGCATTTTTCTATCCCTATCCATGTATGCCCTGTACTTCTAAGGAAATAAACGCTTTTATTTTAACTTTTGTACATATTATAAAAGTTGGTATCTTTACTTTACTCTGTACGAAATGTCTTCAGCTGCGCTGTCTGTTATATTGGATCTTTTAATTTTCCTTTTTTATAACATCCCTCTTTTTGATGGGGGCCCATCAAAAAGAGGGATGTTATAAGTTTTACGTGTCTGTCTGTGTGTTTGTCTGTCTGCCTGTCTGGGACATCATAGGTCAAAAAATGAATTGAATTGAATTGAGTTGAATATGGTTCTGGAATCGGGGGTGTTTTTAATTAAAATTTTAGATTATTAATTAATGGATTTAATCGCAGTTTTAGGCAACTGAATGAAAAAGTCTATGAGACTTATTATTTGTTAACAAGATATACATAATATTTAAATTTATATACTTACATTTTTTTATTATGGTCTTAACTTTAATTTAAGTAGTAAGTAATAGCTACTTACTACTTAAATTAAAGTTAAAACTTAAACTAATGTTGTGCTTTATTCCCAGGTCAGTTTAATTTAAGAAGTAAGTAGCTATCTAATGTTGTGCTTTATTCCGTAGGCTTACGTAGGTCCGGTTTCTCAATCTCTGAATAAAGTTACAAAATTGTTAATTTATAAAGCTATTTCGCCGTTACGTGTGATAAAGCAAGATCTTGAAATAACTAACCATTTACACATATCATTGACAAAGCTAACCAGAGACACGCATTTATGACTATTATTAAAAAAATCCATATACATATATAAGTCTAATACGTTAAGTATATCAGATGTCTAGTACCCGTAACACAAGCTTAGTGCTTCCTACGGGACTAGATGCTGTTGTGTGGATTGTCTGGCAATATTTATTTATGTTTTATTTATTTAACTAACCATTGCTTAGTTTACTAGGGCTTTGTGAAATATGCCCTCAATAATCTGTAAGATTAATTGAAATAAAGGCAGACATTTTATTTTCGGTTTTTCAATTTTGGCATAGTGGGCAAGTGGTCACCTGCTGTGGGCAGGGCAGGCGTCTCCTGTCCAGTTGGCATCGAGATGTGGGCCCATGGTCGAGGACCTTCCCTGCTGATCTGAAGGGGCTACGACCACTTGTATCGATGACTAGTGGTTATCAATGGCCTCTTTCAATAAACTTTAAGGTCAGTTTTAAGTGTTTTTTTTTATATTTGACAGATTTTTAACGTTTTATTGCGCAAATCACATCACTTTTATCGCGGTTTGATTTAATGAGTTAAGAAAAAAGGTTTGTCATTTTTAAGATATGATAACATGCTGAAATTAACAAAAATATACCCCGTCAACTTAACGTTTATGAGATTTTTTGCTGTCTATAAGCCCATTATGTATGGTTGTTACGCAACTTTCGCGCGCGAGATGCGCGAGTTCGTTGATATATTTTAAACTTGTTAACCGATTTAAATAAAATTTTCAGCTATAGACTGTATATTAAAACATAAGGTTAATTCAACATAGGGTTTACATGTATGTAGGTATATACATTTTCGAAAAATAACTAGCTACTTCGCTAGTGAATGATAAAAACGAATGATGGTAGTTAATAAGTATGGTTTAAATTCACACTTAGCCTCAGGTATTGCTACCAAATAACTAAATAAATGCAGCGGTCTAGAAATTTGCAAATTCCATAGGTGTCCAGAATACCAGTCTAAATGGCGTTCGCAAGTTAACCCTAAATCAATGACGGCCCTTACTAGCCTGAATTCAAACTCCCTAAATGGACAATTCAACCCTCCGACAAGTGTAGCTTTACGTCACACATGGCTATCAATTACTCCGAGTCATTACTGTCAGTCTGTCAGTAAAGACGGCTAGGTCCCGTGAATAGTGCGTAGACTGTATATCGATAAAGGATTAACAAACATTAGTTAATGAAAATCATTGCTATGGTCAGGTAATGATATATGTGATTTTTTTTGTGTTTCAAATGCTTTATTTCGTTATACATGGAGTTGGATTGCGAAACGTTAGATAAAAAAAGTATACAACTCACAATTAATTTTGCGACAAATTGCTAGTTTTTTATTTAATAAAACCAAATCAAAATGCAAAAGCAGTTTTGAAGATACACGTTTTTATATATTTGCTGAGAACTTATTGTACCATTTTCTTTTTCATTGAACTATATTAATTTAATTATAGAAAATGTTTTTTTTTCTTTCTTATTTGTGTTAAAATTTTTGTTTGTAAAAGTTACTTTTAGTTGTTGACATAATTTGTAATAAGTCAATATAGGGCTCCTGAAATACAGTTTTTAACTAGTTCGGGAGCCTATGGGACCTTAGTTTTGATACTGTACCTCATTTAATGTCAAATTAAGAATTTTTTACTTTTTTTCTACATAAACAACAGCATCATGGCAAAACCATTCATCAGAAAATAATTTATCTGAAAAAACATTGTGTCTCATTTTAATATCGCATGCCTCATATAATGAGGCTGGAATTCATAACAATTACATGAAATAATTGAACACATTGTCACTATGAATTCCGGCGTAAATGTTATTATTCCGTGGCCTGCTTTGTAAAGTGCATCAGACAAATTAGTAAGATTTTCTAAGACAAATATTATTATTACTTGTAGGTACTTATTGTAATTGGTCTTCAATCAATATTACTAAGAAAGAACTTGGCAGAATGGTAGAATGATCATGTATTTTTTGTATGAAAGGTGAGTTGGGCGCGAGTGTTCTTAGACATGTTTCATGAAAATGGGTTGTGCCGTTTAAAAGTTATGGGGGTGAGAGTGGGTAAGGAAATACGAAAATCTGCAAATATACTCGTGTGTAAATGTTTCCTCTTTAGAATAGCCACAAGACGCAAGAGATTCACGACAAAAGATTCTGAAGATTTATTTGAAATATTGAACGTAATTCTTCTGCTGAAGAGTAATACGATTTCTGGGATGTTTTCGGACACTTGGTAAAAATGCCCTGTGCTGTGCCAGAATTCTCTGTCGCCAAGAGAGAAGTCCCTGTGTCCCAGTAGTGGGAACGTTAATAGGGTGATGATGATGTGCCAGAATGTAAACAAAGACGTGATGTTATAAAAGAGTATAACAGTAAAGTAAAAATTCATTATAATATTTATTGAAAATGTTTTCTAGCAGCTAAAGTTATTGAAGCCAGACTTCATATAATAAATAAACATGTACACCAGCAAAACAAACTCGCATACGTTTCGAATATTAATAAAATATGAAAAATCAAAATCCCGTTGGTGGATTTCACATGATATTTACCTAAATAGGGATGGGCTTGGGTTTGGTTTTAGTTTCAATTATCGATAAACATTGTTTGGAGCTACATATAAAATAAATAAATAAATATTCATTCTAACTTTTGCTTGAAATGTATTTTATTACAAAGTTTTGAAAAACTTTTAAGACCTTTTTTTAAGTGATAAGAAAAACTTAAATATGAACCGGTATGTTTAAAAAAACTATTTATTTTTTTGTATTTTGTCAAAATATTTGTTTTTGTAGTGTTTTACTACAAAATCAAAATTTTAAACAACAGGCCGGAACGGACGGAACGGGAATATTATGATGATACTAACTGCTTATATCATTTGGGTAAAATGTTTTACAGATTATATTGACTACACTGGACGTCTATATCAATTTAACGTTGACTGTATCTTTTGATAAAATATTAAGTATAGGTCATCATCACCATCATCATCACCCTATTAACGTTCCCACTGTTAGGACACAAGTACTTCTCCCTTCGACGAGAGAGATTAGGCCTTAATTCACCACGCTGGCCAAGTGCGGGTTGGTGAATGTCACATGTCCTCCAAACTATTTTAAGTTTACGATGTTTGCCTTCACCATTAAAGCGCACATACATTTTACAAGAAGAAAAATCCAGAGGTGCGTGGCGGGGTTGAACCTACGACCTTCGGAATGTGAGTGTGCTCCCACTTAGCCAATACAGCTTTTTTTAGTATTATAGGTAAAAATTATAGTATTATTATTAAAATGTTAAGAATTTTATGATTAAGAAGAATACTTAGCAAATTAAACACTCGTCTTTAATTAAACCATAATAATAGCTAACAATGTGGCAGATATTCGATTCTAATGGAAGGTTAATCCAGTTCACACCTTAGTAATAAATGTTAAAATATGTATATAAAATATCTTAAATTGAATTTTAGGACATTATGGTTTCATTTTATTTTGATATAAATAAGTAACTTGTTATCGCTGTCGATAAAAATTTGGGTAAGGTCACTATCAGAATAACTTAACTACTTGTTTAAAGTAGCGTCATTGCAGTGCTAGAGATAGCATTGCTTTCTCTTTCCGCCAAATGAGATATAGCTTTTATTGAAAAGGGATGGGACTAGTTCGTGGTTATGATTTTCTCTCATGCTTCGACTACTTACTATATCTGTGGTTTTGCTACATAAATAGGTACAAAACATACATACAAAAATGAAATGGAACCGAGGTTTGTTAACAGGCTACCGATTTCTGAAATGTTTAGGACATCAAATAAACCGAATTAAGTGAGTCGTTTGAAGAGTACACGTTCTACCCATGTTTATTATTTTTTTAGTAAAATTGTTCTTTTATACAAAGTCAAAGTAAAATCAGAGTTGTATATAAACTCTTTATTATTTTCTCTTTCATATTTTCCATTGCTTCGTTCAGAAACGTTCCAGAATTATATTTAAGTGCTACTAATGGATATAATACGACATTTTCTCAAATATGAAACTTCAGAAGAGCGTAGGCATCGGCTTACGACTAGGAAAAAAAAATAGCTGCTATTGTAACTTGTCCCCGTGTACTTATAAGAGGTAAATATAGCTAAGCAAGACTGTCGCTGCCAGGTCGTGAAACTTTTCAACAACCCACCAGAGACCACCACTAGGGACCCAGATACCTCTGACTTTTCTACCCAGAGATTTAAAATGCATTGAAAGTCTACATTAAGAAATAAACGTAAATATTATTTTGTTGCGAGGATACTTCTATGCAATATATAAATATGAGGCTGAGAACTTCCTATAAATACATACCTATTATTGTTATTATTTTTACATACCTACTTATATTGATTATATTTATTTTATTGTTCGATTCAGATAGAATTCAGTCATTTAGTCATTTTCAACACGATTTGTAAAATAATTGTTATGAAATACATAAATGAATATGATATCTACTAAATTTTTACATTTTAATTCCCTAGTATAGTTTACCGTAAGAACGTTGCCTCTCATCTCCTCAACAACATAAGGCAACCATGCCTCCTAAGGCATGGTTGCCTTATAACCTTATCTGGTCCTAACCAGACCAAAGGAATTCACCAGAATATGGGCAACAGCGTATTCTTAGAACACAACATTAAATATTGTCCGAGAGCTGGCACCAAATTTTGGTAAGGTATTTGAGGCAACCTGTAAACTTGTCCCATGCCGCTCTTTACTATAGGTACCCCAACGAAGCAATATTTTTTTATTGAAGTGAATCTTCTCTAAAATGCAACGGAAAAAACGACAGGTAAGCCAATCTTAAACGCTAATCAGGTTAAGCAACGTTGCGCAACGCCAGTACTTGGATAGGTGACCGCCCGAACAAAATCTTTTTGCAGTTTTTTTTTGTTTTTTTTTTTAATAATTTCATTTTTTTGTCGATTTACTGAAGTTTCACTTCTATCGTGTGTGAATCGCACACACTTTTTTTAAGACATGTGTTGTTATAATTTCTTATTTTGATATGTTGTAGATTAAGGCTTAAAGATGACATGATAAAGTTATCCAGATGATTTAATCTCAGTTTTTAAATTAAAAAAACAGCACTGAACTTTGTAACATTGCCCTCGCCTGGCAATGTCAACACCTCGACTAAATAATCATTTGATACACCACTCGAGTATATTTGCAGATTTTCGGTTTTTCTTCCCCACTCTCCCTCCATAACTTTTACGGCACAACCGATTTTCATGAAACATATTTAAAGAAAACGCGCGCCAAACTCACCTTTCATACAAAAAAAAACTAAATTGAAATCATCCGTTCGGGAGCTATGATGTCCCAGACAGACAGACACACCGACAGACACATCAAACTTATAAGACCCCTCTTATTTGGTAGGGGGTTAAAAATTTATAATTGCCAAGATTCACAACATAAATGTCTTAAAGTTTATAGCCGCTATCTAGTAGCCAGTTCTGCAGTGCCGTGTCGTAGAAGTAGAAGAGTTTACAGGTTGCCTCGAATACCTCCAAAAATTCGGTGACAGCTCTCAGATTATTTTATTATAGGCATTGCGTTCGACGTGGCCATCAAGCGTAGCAAGTATACAACACCTAATGACGTAGTCTCTACTCGTCTCAAGTCCAAAATTGGTCATTTTATCTGAAGAGAGATAAATAAATATTTCCGGACTACTCACACAGCATCACCTAACCCCAAACTAAGTAGAGCTTGTACTATGGGTGTTAGGTTACTGATATACTACATAGATACATTTTTTTTTTGTTAATACATACATATGATACATAGAAAACCCCAGACCCGAAACCAGAAATTGTAGATCGTACAAAATCTGGCCTCCCGGCGGGAATGGAACCCGCAACTTCCTGCGCCTCAAGCGGACGTTCGCCCACCGAGCCACAGAGGTCGTCATTATCTGAAGAGAGATGATACCTACATTATTACCACTTATCTAGAGGAATAACCGAGCTGTCAACATTAGTCTTATGTACATATCTATGTGTAACTCATATTGCTGTATCTTACGTAATAATATTTAAATTAAACCTTGTAATAAATATAGTTAGCAATATCTTCTGAGCGGTGAGGAAAGTGGGCTTTTAAAGCAACGTATACGGTAATATTTTGCCACCACAGTTGCCAATTTTAATGTAATACTCCTTAATCGAACATATGAGGAACGAATTATTATTAACGAAAAAAGCGATTGCCCTCATTATTTCGTTCATGGTACATCCATTGCTGGAGATATATAAAATATAGGGTGCTTTTTGTACTCAGCTTATACGTCAATAGCCCCTTCGGATACTTTTTTACTCTATATCTTTGCACTCACTTATTAAATTGATAAAGTGAAATATAATTGTCCAGTATTTTTGAACGGGCTTATAGCCCGGACGGACTTAACAGAATTCCTATTTTTTATGTACATCATGCCTATCACATTATTAACGCCATTACTCACATAATATACTAACAAAACATACGTATTTAATATAGAGAAGAGGAAAACCTATAAAGAAAGAGAAATATATTATAAAATTATAATTTCAGGGTGGCGCTATGCAAGCTCACCCTATACCGCCGAGTACTGTGGAGAGCAGGCGCACGTTATTAGAAACAGTAAAAAACATTTAATATATGATGTAAGTATATACCTAGTCACCAGGTTGGAGCTTCTAATCTCATAACATCTAATATCAAGGGTTCAAGGGTTATTTCTTGAAGGACGAACAATTGTCAAGTACTTGGGTAAATAAATAAATATTTCTGGACATTCCACACAACAACATAAGCCGTGGTAAGCTCTGAGCTTGTGTTACGGGTACTACACATCTCATACACTTAATTAGATAGACATAAATATTTTTTATTATACATATTAAACACCCAGACCAAGGAGAAAGTGCTTGCAGAACATACTAACATTTGACCCCTTGGCGGGAATCGAACCCGCTAACTCTTGCGCCGCAAGCGGACCGTCGCCCTCCACGCCACTGAGGCAGTCAAGGTAGGTACTTTATTAATACTAAACCATAGTCATAAAAATTATCAGACTTAATATAGGAGTTTCATAAGAAACATTATTCATAAACCTATATAAGTGCTAAATCTGGCTTTTCGCTCTTGATTATCTCTTTAACAGTTGCAAAATAAGGCATAAATAGTTGAATTGTGTGTTTAAGATAATTCAGTTATAATTATTAGCAGAAAAAGCAGTTTTTATGAATGAGAGTAAGTACAATAACTATTCCTACGTGAAGCAAATACTTTGTACCACTTTGCAAATAGGAAAAGCTCTGCTTACATTTATTATTTCATACATTAGTTAAATTAAGGTGCAAATGCAAATGCAAAGGTATGTTTAATGAAAGGTACTTAAGGTACTATTATTATCTACCGTTTTATATTGTTTTTTTTTCGTTTTCGTTATATCGCACATAGCCCTTAAGATGTAAAGCTTATGAGGATGCTTACAAACTTTATCATTTACTAGCGTTATAATGGATGAAGTACTCTTAACCAACAACATATTTATTTGAATAAAGATTAATATTATTATGTTGATACAACTTAAACAAATTATTTCGACCAAATTAGGTACCATAAAAACGGTTTTTGTGAGTTAATCTTAAAAGATAGACATTATACTATCGCGGACTGTTTTTTAGATCATTAAAAGAGCTATTATTCTTTAATACATATGTTTTGTGTATCTTGAACCGTTTTCACGGCGCACGCAACGGAAGGCTTCAAAGATAAACAATTTCTCCCGTTTTTTACACATTTACCACTATATCTTTGCTCCTATTGGTCATAGCGTGATGTTATATAGCCTATAGCCTTCCTCGATAACTGGACTATCCAACACAAAAAGAATTATTCAATTCTAACCAGTAGTTTCGGAGATTAGCGCGTTCAAACAAACAAAAAAACAACTCTTCAGCTTTATATATTAGTATAGATAATATTATTATGACTAATAATAGAGTTGATAAAGTAACGATAAAAGCGTACTCATATGTATTCGTTACTAATACATATATACTCGTTACTATCATATCTCTACTCGTTACTTTTGATACTTTATTATGTTCGAGTAACGAATCAAATCGTATTGCGTACACGTACAAATACTAAATGTCTGCGGTGATGGATCATTAGTAATTTGTGAAACATTAACCTAAAAACCTATCCATACTATTATTATTATTATTTAATATTTCCGTATTTTCTACCAGATTATGTTTAGGTTATTCTTAATTTAGTTTAATTTAAAAGGTTTTTTATGTATGTAAAATTTTCACGGATCTACTTAATTAATTCATCAAAATCCATCATTGTGTATTAATGTACGATTCGATATTCGATACTTGCTTATACTGAAACCGAGTTGGTACCGAAGATGCCTACGTAAAATGCGAGTAACGAAATGGATTCGTTACTCGGTACTGACAGGAAAGGAAAAAAAGGTACTGGACGGAGTATTCGTTACACAAACGGTTTGATTCAGCTCTAATAATGATGCCGTGAATAGTTACTATTTATTAAACTCACTTCCGCTATGTTCATACAGCCTCCTAACGCCTCCAAATAGATTCGTTGTATAAGACCCTCCTTGGTAGTCTCGCGTTGCTAGGCAACCGAGGTGATTCGCCGGGGAGTCGCCGTATCAATATGAACTGGGCTATTAAACTGGCGGATAACTAATTATCATTGTTTTTTTTTTGTTTATCAGTAAGCCGATTTTTTGTGAAATTTTGTTTCTTTATTTTATTTTCAATTGTGTGTTTGTATGGATTTTCACTCATCTACAATGCAAGGAGACACCTTGTGATAGATGACACCATAACACCTACACGGTGTTATTTGAGCATGTAAGATTGAAACCCCATAATATCCAGTCACGGACGCCATAAAATAAAATAAGAAGAAGATGATTGTAACCGTTATAGCCATTTCAACAAATCAGTTTCAACAAACGGAACGGAAGAAGCAATGAAAACGGACAAAAATGCTTGCATAACATACAAACACTCCGTAATCGAACGCTTTAAGATTCGGTAAAACTAACCCATTCTTGGCTATGGCTCTTAACGCGACCAGAGAGCGGGACTTTTTTATGCAAAAATGTTCGACGCGTCCGTAGCCTTAACCCGTCCGCCGCAAATGTAATTTCGCACCCTACAATCAAATAGGTCAATCAGTTATTGTTTTAAAAACAATTTTTCATTACTTTATTATTTTCAGGTTATAAGTCTCAGGAGCAACTTTCGAGTTTATATACATACATACATTTCCAACTTCATGGCCACACATCTTATATTACTCGTCGCCGTACGACGTCTCCTCAAAATAAACAGCGATACGTAATATTGCATTTTAGGTATTACCGTTGAAGCGCTGAGGAATCCGGATGATTTTTTATGCTTTAAAGCGCTTGAAAGCTTTTACTCCTGGAATTAAAAATACGAGAAAAGGGGAGACACGTCATGCTTATATTCAAATGCAAATGTTGAGGTATTTGACAGCTTGAGCTTTGCTTCGCAGTAGGCGAAGGGAAGTTACACAAAAGATTATCTTAGGTCTTTAGAACGTATGGCAAAGCTATATAGATAGGTACCTAGGTCATCCACCGTGACAATTCAGCCAACCCAAACTAGCTCATAAAGTTGGTTGAGCCAACCACAACTCAGCATTTTGTAGGTAATAAGATAAAACAATATAAAATTGTCGTGTTTGACAGATTAGACCTAGACGTAGATTTACTTTCTAGGGTGATACCTTGATACCTGTTACAAAAATATCTGTCATAGTAAGTAAGTAAATTATTTATTTGCACACAAAAAACACACACTTATAATCAACGAATACAAGAAATAAAAGGCCTTAACTAAAACATAAATCAAAACTAATAATTCTTACAACAATTCTTACAATACTCTTTATTGAAACACAAAAATATATTACAACAGAACAATGCTTAAGAACTAAAATACATTAAATAATAGTGTAACAATGGGCGGCCTCTGTACATTGTTTTTGTGCACAGAGTATAAATCTATACTAATATTATAAAGCTGAAGAGTTTGTTTGTTTGTTTGTTTGTTTGAACGCGCTAATCTCCGAAACTACTGGTTCGAATTGAAAAATTCTTTTTGTGTTGGATAGTACAGTTATCGAGGAAGGCTATAGGCTATATAACATCACGCTACGACCAATAGGAGCAAAGATATAGTGGTAAATGTGTAAAAAACGGGAGAAATTGTTCATCTTTGAAGCCTTCCGTTGCGTGCGCCGTGAAAACGGTTCAAGATACACAAAAAATATGTATTAAAGAATAATAGCTCTTTTAATGATCTAAAAAACAGTCCGCGATAGTATATGTCTATCTATTCAGATTAACTCACAAAAACCGTTTTTATGGTACCTAATTTGGTCGAAATAATTTCTTTAAATTGTATCAACATAATAATATTAATCTTTATTCAAATAAATATGTTGTTGGTTAAGAGTACTTCATCCGTCATCCATTATAACGCGGGTAGCACCGCAGGGCACAGCTAGTAAATAAATATAAATAAATGAGTTTTGCACAAAGTGCACACTGATTTTCAGCTGCTGCCCTTGGGTTGCGATTGAGATTTACAGGAATGCAGTACACTTTGATAGAATGTAAAAAAGCCCAGAGAATATAAACGTACGTAAATTGTATCTAAGTAAATTAAATGCCAGATGAGAGCCCAAAGGCACTGCCGTAAAAAGGTTATTAAATAAGCGAGGCTTATGTATGACCATCAAGGACTTAAAGCTATAAAACAGCTTCAGATAATTTTCCACCAATTCAATATTTAATTAAATCGCAATTATACTCATGGCAAATAACCAATCAACAAACTAATTACACTTAGCATATCAATCACGTTTAATTAGGTTGGAGCAAGCAATAATTAATTTTATCACAACACAAAGCGATTGATTGGTTCCAATTGAACATTCCTATTTGAGCTTTGTGGGGAATAATTGATATTAGTTTCAATTACGCGATGTATTCTATATTCGCAATATCAAAACTGTAAAAAGGTGTGTGAGCGATTCACACACGATATAAGTGAAACTCAGTAAATCGACAAAAGAATAAGAAGAATAAAAAAAAAAACAAAAAAAAATACTATGCTAAAAGATTTTGTTCGGGCGGTCACCCATCCAAGTACTGGCGTCGTGCAAAGTTGCTTAACCTTGTTAGTGTTTAAGATTGGCTTACCCGACAGGTAAGCCAATCTTATTTCCATTTCCGTTGCATCCGGTTTCAAATCACAACGATTCTATAGAAGTTTCACTTCAATAAAATATTTACAACAGAATTGCATTTGAAAATTATTTGTTTATTTCCTATGTACGATTTGGTAGTTTGAATCGACACATTCTAAAGGACCCATTGTGTGGTTCAAACCGTAGTCCGAATAGTGCGACCTCGCGGTACGAGACGACCGAATACTTATTAGTTGGAAAGCCTCTCATGAGAATCCTAGGTACGATTAACCTAGGATCCATTTTTAGAAAACATTTTTAGAATATTGTATACATTTTTAGAATATTTTATTTTTATTTTGACATCTTGTAATTTTTTTATTAAAAAAATATACGGTCGAATTGAGAAACCTCCTTTTTTTTGGAGTCGGTTAAAAGGCATTTTGCGCCTTGATAAAAATTAAACTTTTTACCCTCGTCCCATATGGTGTTTCTCTGATTGTATTAAATGGAGATATATTTTTGTATCAAAATAAATAAGTGTATGATGTAATTAATGTATTAAAATTGTTCGGACATCTTTTGTGACATCTTTGACAAGGCCTCTTTACAGCTGCTATTATTATTATGTAAGTTGCTAAAGCCCCTGTACAGCTGCTATATTTATTAATTACTAGCGGCCCGCCCCGGCTTCGCACGGGTTTTTATTCAGTTTTTTTTCCCGGCAATTATTAGATTTTTTCTCGCCTTTTATACCTTCCCTAGACCTCCACGAACATTTCAAGACTATGATAAGATAAATCCGTTCAGCCGTTCTCGAGTTTTAATCAGACTAACGAACAACATAGATTGTGTTTAATTTAATTTATTAATTTATTTAATGATTATTATTGTTTTTTTTAATTGTGTAGTTTGACGAAACTATGTGTACAACCATGTTCCAAAAGTTAATTATGATTTGAATTTGAATTGAATTTGAATTGAATTTGAATTGAATTTGAATTGAATTTGAATTGAATTTGAATTGAATTTGAATTGAATTTGAATTGAATTTGAATTGAATTTGAATTGAATTTGAATTGAATTTGAATTGAATTTGAATTGAATTTGAATTGAATTTGAATTGAATTTGAATTGAATTTGAATTGAATTTGAATTTAATTTGAATTGAATTTGAATTGAATTTGAATTGAATTTGAATTGAATTTGAATTGAATTTGAATTGAATTTGAATTGAATTTGAATTGAATTTGAATTGAATTTGAATTGAATTTGAATTGAATTTGAATTGAATTTGAATTGAATTTGAATTGAATTTGAATTGAATTTGAATTGAATTTGAATTGAATTTGAATTGAATTTGAATTGAATTTGAATTGAATTTGAATTGAATTTGAATTGAATTTGAATTGAATTTGAATTGAATTTGAATTGAATTTGAATTTAAATCCAAATTGTTAAGCACTAGCGAGAGAAATGCAATACAAAAATAGAGAAATCCACCAACTTGATTTATTGAAAGATCGCGGTGGATACAGTCCACTCCAATAGGAATAACTGGAAAAAGATTTTCTGCTTTTCCGATTGGAGTGGCCTGGCTCCAAAGTGGGATAAGCCCAGAATTCTTAAAAAAAATGTATTTGTTGGGTTCTAACGCTGCAAGTAACTTTTCTAGGTATGTGATTTTCTTTTGTTTCGTGGCGAATCAATAATAAACTAAAGCTGGGTCTACACTTGACCTATCTTGCGGCTGAAATTATGATGTTTGTTACAAAATATATATTTTTTTATGCTAGATAAGCCTTCATTTGACCACAGTCTCACCTGATGGTAAAGTTGTTTGGTCTAAGATGGGGCATGAAGACCTAGAAGTTAGATGTTTTCTGGATACGTGGATGGATATTTGTATAAATAGGTTAATAACAGGATCCTACACGTGGTGCTTTACTATTTGCTTTATGAATAGGCTCAGAGTCATATAAAGAGTTATGCTTGGGGTCTCTCTACGGGATCGAATCAGTAATGAGGAGATACGTAGAAGAACGCGGGTAACCGACATAACCAAACGGATTAGCTTTCTAAAGTTGCCGTGGGTGTGCCACATAGAACAGGATCATTGTGGCTGAAAAGTTCCCAAATGGAGTGGTCGGACTGCCACCAACGAGATGGACAGACTTGCTCAAAGTTGGCTCACGGTGGATGCAATCAGCGTTCGATCGGAATAATTGGTCTGTCCATCATCATTGATTTGGCTACTCGATCCAATGATGATGATAAATAGGTGTCTTAGAATAGCCATAATATATATGTAATATGGCATGGCATTACAGGTATGCTCATGATATGATTGAATTTCGGTGGACCATCGTACGCGCGGGTGTTTGCCGAAACGCGGGGAATGTGTCAAATTCTAGTAATGTGGGTTATTATATTAGGTTCTATGTAGATACCCATATTATGTATGGAGATTGAAATGCCCAGCGTTGAGTTTAGCCCTTGAAAGCACAAATTAATTTAATTAATTAATTCACACATTTTAATTCTGATGTCTATTTATTACAATTAGAAATACTTCTTTTAAGATAAGCTATTATAAAAGGGTATATTACTGAAAAACATTCAATTTGTTTGTTTCAGTGATCGAGATTTTTCCCCCTGAGAGTAGTCGTTTCGCAAACGCGCGTAAAGCTCTGACGCACGGCGCAGCTGCGAGCCGCGATGACCGATGACCTAGTTATAGACAGTGCATCGTATCGTATGCGCTATTGCTTACATTGATTCGTAATGTGAATCGTTGTTAAGGCGAAGTTTTAACGACTGTTCCATTATATCTACAACTACCATAGAAATTAAAACAGAAACGGAGCGAAAACTGTATGACCGTTACATAGAAGAAAGGGCAGCCCGAAAATACCTAGAAGCGCTGGTTAGTAGTCTATAGGGACAAATAGACCAACTTCAACAACGCTGAAGTTAAGATGCTTAAGTTAGTTAGTCCAGTTAGTCTAGTTACACAGGTTGTGTTGTAGCCAAAGAACTACAAAATGTATAAAATAAAACTACAAAAAAGAATACTGCAGCTGCTACTGAACCCCTCAAAGGCAAAATAAGTGGCAATAACAAGATTATAAAAAACATATCTTTTGCGCAAATGACAAAAGGCATAAATAAAACAGCTCAGGAAGCACAACCACAGCGAGAAAACTTGACTGTTGACGACAAGCTTAGCAAAATACTTAACTTGTAGACCTTGTTCGATAATTTTCACGTTTTAAAATCACGAAAAAATTTAGGTATGACATTAGATGAAAGGCTTTGCTGGAAATCTCATGTCGAGAAGAAACGTGAAGAATTAGGGCTTCGCTATAAGAAGATGTACTGGTTACTTGGACAACACTTTGCGTTATCAGTGCACAATAAAATACTGCTATATAAGCAAGTCCTAGTGTTAATATGGACGTACGGTATTAAGCTTTGGGTTTGTACCAAACAGAGCAATATCCAGATTATCCAACAATTTCAAAATAAAGCACTTCGGAGCATCGTGAATGCGCTGTAGTACATAAGAAATGCAGACAAACATCGGGAACTCAAAGTGGACCTAGTCGCAACTACCATTAAACGTTATGCCGAAGCTCACGAAAAATACTTCATCAACATGTGAACGTTCGAGGCCATCTTTCGAGTCTTTCGGTTCAAACTCCTCGACAACACGGACATACTGAGAAGACTAAAACGGACAAAACCGTTTGAGTTAGTGTTATAAATTAATTAGTGTCAATGTTAGTGCAGTGAGTGTAGATAACAATTATAAAGAACACAAGAACATAGTGTCTTCCCCTTAACTAGAGACAATAACAAAGTGTTTATTAATGTATTTATTCATTTAATCATTTATTTGAAGGAAAATCAACAGCCAATTATTCCTATGACCAACCTCGTAGCTACAGAAATGTTTTGACTGATCTTCAGGGATGGTCTCAAATTAAACATCAAAAAGTGAACACACCTCGATAGACACAATGAACAATACAATATAATAATATAATAATGTGTTAATGGACACATTCTTTATTTTACTCTACGTAGCAATTTAAGTCATATGTAAAATTACTAATTAGCCTCTATAATGGCTAGCTCGTAATATTGTTGTAGCATCTTAATTTTAAACGCTTCATAAAAAAAAAGAATATTATTATGTTATTTAAAGTATGGATAAAAAGAGTTTCCCTATTTTTTTTTATTGCTATTTATTTATTTATACTTTGTGCACAAAAAACAATGTACAGAGGAGGACTTAATGCTAGAAGCATTCTCTACCAGTCATCCTGCTATCCTGCTATCGCAAAATCTAGAATTTTCTGTGCTATGAAGCTTCGAGTGACGTAGCGCTTTTGTACTACAACAACAACAAGCCCCCAATACGGCACTTGGATGATATACATCTTTCTTATATATAAAATTCTCATGTCACAGTTTTCGTTCCCGAACTCCTCCGAAACGGCTTGACCGATTCTCATGAAATTTTGTGAGCTTATTGAGCAGGTCTGAGAATCGGCCAACATCTTTTAATTTTGGAAACAACGTTTGCTGGGATCAGCTAGTATTATATATAAAAAATATCTTTGCACTTTCTTATTCAATCGATAAAGCAAAACTCAGTATAAACATTGAAGCGAACTGTAAAGACAATGTTATTTCCGTGATCATTTTTGTAGAAACAATTTAGTTTTATTAATATTAAGCTGACCTGTCCATGAGAGCCCTGTGCTTCTAAGGAAATAAATGTATTGACTTTGACCTTAAAAAATAGGTCTACAGTATTTAACAGGCGGCCTTAACGGAATACCATTCTTTTTAGTCTACATGCCTTATGTTTTATTTTTGGCTACAATTTTGAATAAAGGAGCATTATTCATTAAAAGTTACCGATATTCTACCACTGAACCCCAAAAGCTCAAATATTGAATTTCGCAATCCCACCCTATCTAATACAAATAAAGCTATCTGAATAGCATTATCGGTGTTTATCCACATACAAATAGTTATCTGTCCGATTGAACTGACAAGTGGGCAAAGTTCACATGCACAAAAGAGTTTTGTTTTGTATTCTGCTCCAGTTGTATGTACATAATTTATTATTTAACAGTAACAAGACTTTTCCAGCTTTTGCTGAAAATTTAAATTTATTTTAACTGGTTATATATACAATTATACTTAGCCGGAATTCATAGTCGGTAATTACAAAAATGTAATCATTGATTGAAAGTATTCAAAGACTATTTGTGATTATGACTGCCTCAGTGGCGCGGTGGGCGAGAGTCCGCTTGCGGCGTAAGAGGTAGCGGGTTCGATTCCCGCCGAGGGGTCAAGTGTTTGTATGTTCTGCAAGCACTTTCTCCTTGGTCTGGGTGTTTAATATGTATAATAAAAAATATCAATGTATGTATGTATATTATATTAAGTGTATCAGATGTCTAGTACCCGTAACACAAGCTAAAAGCTTACCACGGGGCTATATGTTGTTGTGTGGATTGTCCGGAAATATATATTTTTTTAATTTTTGTATAGATATTATATCTAATCATAGTTACTTACGAATTCAAATTAACTTTAAATATATTGCGTTACATTGGCCTTCCACCAACGAACATATTTATTTGGGTTATGCCATATTCTACCAATGCCATCTTATCCCATTTCTATCAATCCCTTGTTACTGTCCTTAGAAGTACATTAAGTTGATGAATAAATGTTTTTGTATTTTGTATGTTATGTATGTAAGTAGGTCAGTCTTCGGAGCTACAATAACAAGATTGCGTCATGGTAATCTCACCATGACGCAATCTTATGTACTAACTGTTGAAACGTTTTCTCATATCTTTTTTAGTTTTCGATATATTTGAGAAAAAGTATTTTTTTCGACATTTTGCATGTTCGCCCGGGTGGTTTACGACCCTGCATTTTTAACATATTATGGGATCGTCAAAGAACATTTTCGCGGATGTTGCAGCCACTCAGCAAAAATGGCAAGGTTAGCGTTTCGTTGACTAGACTATGACTAAATAGTTTAAAACCCAAATATCTCAGAATTCACTTAGAGGTTTGTCCTCAACAGATTTTTTATAAGCATTTATTTACTGCTGATTTGCATGGGATTCATTACTAGTCGCAATGCCACGCTTTTCTAACCCCAGACACAAAAAGAGGGGTGTTATAAGTTTCACGTGTCTGTCTGTGGCATCATAGCTCCCGAATGTATGAAGCGATGCAATTTTTTTTTATGTACGTGTGTACATATATACAGGTTTGATGAAAATCGATTGACCGTTTAATGTTAAACCGAATGAGTGGTGAAAGTGGGGAAGAGGAACCAAATATCTGCAAATGTACTCGAGTGGGGTCTCAAATGAAAGCGCACCACGTGCACATTACAAAATGGTATGACTTTTAACTTTTAAGGGAGCTAAGGATATGGAACGGGGGATTTTTATAAATTTAAAATTTAGATTATTTAAATGCAGAACGAGAAGGTTTGTAAGGTTGGATTGGAACCCCAACTAATTGAAGTTTTAAATTCAGCATATTTAATAGTGCCGTGTCCCAGTACTTAGATCAAATAAACAGAATCAATTGGAAATAGCAATAAGATTTGAACAATATATATGTAATTATGTAATTTAATTTATATGTACTTATTATTTTTCATTATCGCATTAGTTTTGTACTGTTAAAGTGTAAATAAATAAATAAATATTTTGATTCCTTCGTAACTCAACTTTTTCGACTCGAAAGCTCGAGGAAATGTTATACACATAAGCTCGTTGGTAATCAATTGGCGCGTTGTTCTGTTACAACTACATTTGAGAACTGGGGTTCCGACTTTTTTGTATCGAGATTGACTACTTTTCCGCATTTTGAAAAAAAAAGTGATTTTGCGGCCGGTGATAAGACTCGTGTCAATCGACTAACGTATACTTCCACGCTTTTTTTTACTTGGTTCGAAATATATTTTTATACTTTTTAAACCGAAATACCTCAGTAATCGTATACGTGAGATATTTGGTTCCTTTATGTATTTGGAAATAAAAAACAAAAAGTATTCTTAATCCATATTTTATTTTCTCTATTAGCTCATTTAAACGACTTTTTTCACGAAATCGATATTTATTTATCATACAACTCTACGGTCGGCGGACATTACTCTTTTTACAATTGATTTAAAATAAATAAATGTACATTATGACAAAATGTTAAAATTTAGAATGTTCGATCATTTAAGTACTACATGATCCTTACACCCGTTTTCAAATTTCGAATCAGCAAACGCCAATTCATCCAAGTAGAAGGTTTGAAAATGAGTGTGTTGCTCAAATTCATAGCTACAAATACAAAAGCTAAATATTCCAGATAACTAGAGCTGTATTTAACCTTTGCACTACGGCAGCAACACTGGCACACAAAATCACAAATAAAATTGATTATTTTATTTGACATGTAATTAAAATAATAATTTATTCATGACATTCGTAATCATTTTTAATGATAATTATGATAAATTGACATTATTTTAATTGTTTATATGAATTGTTAATGTATTTCAGATTTTGACATTAGTTAGTATTATATTTTGAAAAAGTTGTGGCATTGGGCAACTACGTTAAAACCCATTATTGTGACTTATAATGTATATTATCACTAAATGACTATTATGACTATTATTATTATTATTACAACTTGATCTCTACACTCTTATTCGAATTTCGACTCGAAATCAGCAAACCAATCAAGTAGAAGGTGTGCAAAATTAGGGTGCTCAAATTCAAGCAACAAAATACACAATAGCTAAATATTCCAACTCACTAGATCAGTATTTACCTACGGCAGGTAGCACGTGCCCGCCGTGGGAACAAGCAGCACACCCCACAGATAACATCTATATTGCCACTTGTGCTATTCAGATTAGATCACACTGTACTATTCACTATTTCGTACAATGTTTTGAAGCTCTTGTGAACCCTCACAACACCCATTGCGTGGGTAAAGGATTTGTGTGAAATGTTCTGGAGAGAAAAATCCGTGTTGGGTAAGTGCACACTCGAATTTTATTCAGAAGTTCATAGTTTCAAATCTTGCAGAGCACCGCAGAATGTTTCTTCTAGAAAATATATGTGCGCTTTATACACGTGCTTTAACGGAAGTCAAACATCTTGAGGAACCGTGCATACTCTGAGAAATTTAAAGCGTTTGAGCCTCATATGATATTCACCTACCTGCACTTGGTGAATTAAGGCCTAATCTCTCCCGTCAAGAGGGAAGTCCCTGTGTCAAAGCAGTGGGGGCGTAAACTGCTTTAGAACTTACTAATGCACTACAGATTAGAAAATTCTAGAGCATAAAAAGTAGATTTCTAGTTTTGTGCTCTTAAGCGTTACGGTTCTAAATTATATTTGTAAAGAAATGTCTGGCGTTTTTATATCCAAAACTTTTGGTACATCACATGAGAGCTAATGCTAGGGTTGTCGATAGCTAAAGAATGCTGGCATTTTTTGGTACAGTCAACGTTAATTTGAAATTAGTATGTAATTTTCTACCTGTTTTTTTTGATAATTAGTGTTTACTATGCTATGTAGAAGTAATTAAAATGTGATAAAGGCGCCCAAGACCTCATATCTAGAGAATTTAAGAATCATATCTAGAGTAGGTAGTCCGAACAAAAAAAAAAAACATCCGAAAGAAGTCCGAAAATATGTACATACAAACAGTTTAATATGGGTACGCTTATGAAATCATCATATTATTATAGTAGGCATCAAAATATCATGATACTCATTAATAATATCAAAGCAGTCAGGTTGTTGAACATTATCTAGGCAGACAGTTGAGGGCTTCGTTTTCCTAAAGCACTTTTTGCATATTTGACGCTGACTGTACAAATTTCAGTTATAGTAAAAAAGTTTCCAAAGTGTTTTTTTGTGCTAGGGCTTAGAGAAATTGCAAAAGTATTTTGAAAGTTTGTCAAGGTAGAGCTTGGTTCTACATGTTAACTGATAGCTTTTTACCAGCGCCAGTCTTTGTGTTCTCAAAAAGTGGAGTGTTATAAGTTTGACGTGTCTGTCTGTCTGTGTCAGTAGTCATAGCTCCCGAGCGGATAAAGCGAATTCAATTTAGTTTTGTTTTGTATGAAACTTGAGTTTTGCGCAAATGTTCATAGACATGTTCGATGAAAATCGGTTGACCCGTTTAAAAGTTATGACGGTAAAAGTGGGAAAGAAAAACCGATAATCAAGTGGGGTCTCAAATTAATGGGTATCATATGCACATTGCAAAATAGCATGACATTTTACTTTTAAGGGTACTAAAGTTTTGAAATCGGGGTTTTTTTTAATTATGATTATAATAATATAATAGAGGCCAGAATATGGATATTTGTTGCTAACTATTACAGTAGTATAATGGATTACATTAAACTTGTTAAAATGTTATCAGATGGGATGACGAAGATTATCAAACTTATTAATTTTTGCAATGTTTATCTCCATTTTTCCCCCGTAAACAATGTATAAAATATTTTGATTATCTGTTACTGCCACGTGACCGATCAGATTATATCTATATGGATGCGTCCAACTGTGCTAGGCACAGTGTGTAACTTCGAGTGTGTTTTGTAATACTTTCTATATAAAATGGAAACATTGAAACATAGTGTTCAAGTGCTCATTGAAGTTTTCTTTTTCGAGATGAGGTGTGGCGTGGGCGTGGCTACAATTACGTCACTTCAGAATCATGTAGCGCGCAACGCAACACAAATTTTTGTCCACTTTTGACAAGCACCTCGCGTATACCCGTTGACGATGACTTTAGCGCGCCGGCCGACGACGCTACAAGCATCTTCGCCCTCTGATGTAACCGCAACTTTATAAACAGTAATGTAATTAAATAAATTACAATAACTTTAATGGGATCGGTATGGTAATCTGAAATTAAATTCTTATATTACAGAAACCAATATTATTGAAAAATCGGAGTAAAGTGTTTTTTATCAATTTTTCAGCTACTTTGGTCTCTTTCTCTTTAGGAGCGAATTCGGAATATAGATTAAATTGCCAATGACAAAATTTAACTTTGGCCGAGAAAGTAATTGAACCATGAAAATTGGGTTTTTTTTTATCTCTCACTTAACTAAGCCTCTCATGTCTCTTTACAATGCAATACTGGAACCAAAGTTGTTTTATTTATATTTATTATTAATTTATCACTAACCTTTTTCTTCAACCAGCAACGCCCAATAGCCATATAAAGAAAGAAAGACATTTATTTCGACAACACAAATACAATAAATAGAAATTAAGACCTAAGCACACTTGGTTTGGTTTGGGTATGTGGTTTATATGAATATATATCTATATAAATATAGTCATATAATGAAGATACAATAATTTCAAACGTTCAAGTTGTAATTTAATATCTATTTTGCAACATATATTTTTTTTATACATTTGATTCACTCATAAAGTTGATATCAATTTGAAAAAGTCGCGTTAGCCCATACAACCACCTTAAAGCAATAAAACTAAGTCAGTTATCCATTAACCTAGCGGCTGACTCGCTAAGCCGGCGCGGCGCCGGTCACACGACGCGTGGCGCCGCGGGGCGCAATGCGCACACGCCCTAATCCCGGCGAGATCCAAACGTCAAATTTGACAACTCGACGGGAATCAGTTCACATATTCATAAGCTTCGTCAAAGAGTCTGTATATTGGGGTAGATACTTAAATAGCGTAATAAACTATTATTTTTTGCAATCTTGTTCAAAAGTGGAGGTTCTCTCTAATAAAGCGTTTTTTTAATTTACATACAGATAAGAAAATAGCGAAACCTATGAACTAATGAATTTTATATCACTGTGTTATATAAAAAACGTTTTGTATTTGTAATGACATAACTCGAGCCGTGACGTAAAAAGCAAAGTTTGCTAAAAACTTTCAGGCCCCTATAAGACTCACTTTCACAACGACTCTCTTAAAATGAATCATACAACATTTAAGCATGAAAAATTCTATCACTTAAGAATCTCATAACATCCCTGCCCTCTGAAAACCAATCATTTAGTATTTTACCATCTCGTTCCCAGGTCCCAGCCGACTCGGCATGTCTCAAAACTCAATACCCCATGTTTACCCGCGCCGCTCAGAAGTCCGCCAGCACACGACTCTATTTACCGACCGTACGACCGGGCCCATTGTGCCCTGCTCAATAAATACAGCAAACACTGCGTCAACTTGATCTATGGGAAAAACAATATTTTTCCGATTCACGATTTGATTCTGATTTCATTGTTTCACAAATATTATGGCAACGGTTATTGGAAAATATAGCCAGCGTTATGAGAATTGCAATTGATCGAAGGGCTACGGGATGATTGATTTCGGCTGCGATTGAACTGTTCCGGGGTTGGGCTGTGTGCTCTATATTGGAATGGATATTCGCAGATTCTGGTCAATGGCGAACGAGCAATATAGCTAGTTACGTTTTATCGAAACTCGACTGAGTTCTAGTGTGAGCGATATCGAATACACGAGAAAATTTTGATGAGATAAGTCAAAGTCAACACGTTTATTTTCTTAGAAGCAAATGGCATACATGGACAGGTCATCTTAAACTTTTTTTAATAATAACTTAAAAATATCAAGAAGAAAACATTGTCGTGACCGTTCGCATAAATTTTTCACTGAGTTGAGAAGCGACTAGAAATTATATAATACTTTCTTAGGTTTTTAATAAATGATTGATTGTACATAATATTATATTAACTATTTTTGAAGCAATAAATTAGATCCCCAAATGGCTTCGTCAACATAGCCAGTGCCTCGTTGCGTTATGAAAGGTTTGTTTGCATAATGTCTATTAGTACTCGATATCTAAACAATTGCCTATCAGATAACAATTTACATTTTTATCGATACCATACACCTGTATAAACGCTACAATTCCAGAAGGTTAAACGAAATCGTGTTGTTATACCACGTACTTTCATATCTCTGTTATATATACTAACATCCAAACTTAGCCATAATTTTCTGTATAACAAGCTCTGCTTCAAAGGCGGACTAAACGTTGACAGCGTTTTAGGCAAATAAAAAATAACTTGACGTACTTTTTAGTTTTAATTTTACAGTAATCTAAACTTAAAATAAAACAAAACCTTACTTTCCTTACTATTTGGTAATGTGCACGTGATGCGCTTTCATTTGAGACCCCACTTGTATATTTGTAGATTTTTAGTTTTTTTCCCACTTTTAACTCTCACAACATTCTCAGCCTAAGCACAATCGCTCATAACTCACCTATAATACAAAAATTAATTGAAATCGCTTCATCTATACGGGAGCTATGCCACAGACAGACACACAGTCAGACACGTCAAACTTATAACACTCCGCTTTTTGCGTCGGGGGTTAAAATCGCACTTACGCCCCTACAGATAGGTACATAATATAAATAACTTGACATAGTACGTAGTAGATCATGAGTATTCATGAGCTATACAAAAAAACCGTCGATACACTTTGAGGAAAGGTTCGTTTCGTTCGTTCGTTTAGCTATAGATATTCGTTAATATTAGGTCCTTACATATGAAATTGGCGTTTTGTATGGGAGGAACAAAAAGTCGAATATTTTTTAATATAATATATTTAATTAATCAAAGTATGAACCATTATTTTCTATGCACTTTTGCCATCTTATAGGTAGTTCATTGATCCCTTTACTAAAAAAACCAGTCGGACGGGAATCAATAAAATCTTTGAAGGCGATTTGGACTGCCCCATCGGAGTTGAATTTTTTCCCTTGCAAGAAGTTATCCAAATTTCGAAAAAAATGGTAATCTGTTGGAGCAAGGTCCGGGGAGTACGGAGGATGTCTTAGACTTTCCAATTGAAGCTCTTCTAATTTAGTAGCCGTCTGTTGCGCAGTGTGTGGTCTAGCGTTGTCGTGAAGCAGCAGTGGCGTGGAGCGATTGACCAGCCTAGGTTGTTTAGCCGCTAGCTTTTCCATCATGGTTTGCAATTGCTGACAATAGACATCAGCCGTAATAGTCTGGCCAGATTTGAGAAAACTGTAATGAACAATACCGGCACTAGTCCACCAAACGCTTACAAGTAACTTTTTTGGGGTTAATTTTCGCTTGGGGCAGGATTTGGCTGGCTGGCCAGGATCCAACCATTGCGCTGAGCGCTTCCGATTATCGTAAAGAACCCATTTTTCATCACAGGTAATGATTCGGTTTAAAATACCTTCATTATTGTGCCGGTTTAGTAATGTAACGCAGCAGTCGACGCGCGTTTGCCGGTTTGCTTCAGTCAATTCGTGAGGTACCCACCTTTCAAGCTTTTTAATCTTCCCAATTTGCTTCAAGTGAATTAAAACAGTTTTATCACTAACACCGCAGCCTGCAGCTAACTCGGACGTGGTTTGCGATGGATCCGCTTCCACAATAGCCTTCAACTCTTCATTATCAACTTGAGTCTCAGGCCGTCCACGGGGCTTGTTCTGCAAGTCGAAATTTCCAGAACGAAAACGTTGGAACCAAAAACGAACTGTGTTTTCTTTTGCAACACGACCGCCATACACATCATTCACCCTTCGAGTTGTTTCCGCAGCACTAGTGCCACGGCGGAACTCGTACTCGTAAATAATGCGATATTTTAAGTTTTCCATTTTGTAAAATGAGTGACGCAAACAGAAAAAAACAGAAGAAAAAAAACAAATGAATGACGATCATCGAAGCACAAATACATGAGTCTATAGCTGTACAAATTTGAATTTGGAATTCCTTACCAAAGAGGAGAAATTTGTGATTAAAGTGGCCAGTACGAAAAACGCCAATTTCATATGTAAGGACCTAATATTCAAATTCACGCAATATGAGGTTCCACGCAACAATCAATACTTTATTTATTTATTTATAAAATACTTACCGATACAACAAAACTTAGGTAAACCTATTTAGTTATCTTTGTATATTTATATTATTTAGTTGACTTTCAGCGAAAAAAGGAGTTTCTCAATTCGTCGCGTAAAAATATTTTTTTTCTTTGGTTTTTTAAACGCGTCGTATTTTGCACCTTGGCCCGCCTCTTTTCGGTCTCGCGGCCCTAGGCATATTCTTAGTTTGCCCTTGGGTTAACCCGCCTATTTCTTCTTAACTTACTTTCATAGGTACAATCTATCTAAACCTAAAAAATAACTTTTTTATGTTTAACTACTTATCCAACGACAAAGTAGCTATATCTATGAATGTGTTCTATATTTCCAGCAAATAAACTATTCAAATGGATATTAATTTAACCATAAATTCATGCAAAAACGATAAATCAGAAAGGTTTTTAGTGCAGGGGTGGTAATGTTTAAATGGACTTTTCTGTAAAACCATCAGCTCTTTAATGAAAGACTATTAGCATATTATTAACCCAGAGAGTCAATTATGCAATAACTTATGGTGAATAGATGAGCAACCTAGAGGCGGCTGGGTAGATTACGTTTTAATATTAAATAAACACGAATAACTTTTAATAAACACGAATAACTTTTTTTGTATTTATTTATTTTTTACTAAAGAAAACATGTTTACTTAAACACTAATATAGCAACATAATTAGAACAACAGTAAACAGTTTATAATTAGTAGTATATTATTTATTTATTTTTACCTGAATAGTCAAATCACGTGTATAGTTTTTTTTTAATTAGTATCTATCTACCTACTTGTTATGCAACATCATCTAACTTGTAATAACTACTAAAGCTGTGTTGTTCTATTCGCTTCTCAACTCGGTGTGTAACATTGAAGCGAACTGTCAAGACAAGCTATTTTTGTTTAAACAATTTAGTTTTATTTATTTTAAGTTGACCTGTCTATGTAGGCCATGTGCTTATAAAGAAATAAACGTTTTGATTTTGACTTTAACGCCAGGCGAATCAGATTCTTTCCTACATATTTTAGGTATACTTTACCTAAAATATCTGACATATCTACATACCATACCCGTTTGTATAATGTGCCCTACCTCGTTAGTTCTAAATTTAATTAGGCTGTTAGAAATCATCATCGAGTTCTGTTACAGAATAGGGAAAACGTGTTTATTGAGAAAAGATTTTGCGCAGTTAGCCCTCGTAGATGGTGGGAGCCAAAGTCGTGCGCCTTTAACCCCCGAACAAAAAAGAGGGGTGTTATAAGTTTGACGTATCTGTCTGTCTGTCTGTCTGTGGCATCATAGCTCCCGATCGGATGGAGCTATTTCAATTTAGTTTTTATTTGTATGAAAGGTGAGCTTGGCGCGGGTGTTCTTAGACATGTTTCATGAAAATCAATTGAGCCGTTCAAAAGTTATGGGAGCGAGAGTGGGGAAGGAAAACCGAAAATCTGCAAATATACTGGTGTGGGGTATTAAATGAAAGCGCATCGTGTCCACATTATATAATATTATGTTGTTTTACATTTAAGGAAATAATTTGCATTGAAATCGGGGGTTTTTCTTAAATTTTAAATTTCGATTTATAATCCTTGGTAAGATAGGCAAAGCCACGAGCCATTACCAAAAATACTAGGTAATAAAGTAACTTAACTTTAAGATAGTTTTTTCACAGAAATTCATATTTCTCGAAAAAGGCTAGTTGACGAGTAATTATGGAAAATAGTTTAAATTGATTCCTTATTACTTTTACAACCATACAACATTAATTATGTCCGTAAAAAGACAATAAATGATTTGAAATTGCCAAAATTACTAACCCATTGCTAAATTTCGCATCTATGTGGAGTTTTAATATTAATTAAAACCGAGGTACTATATCACAATAACAACCTGATTTCGAGTGCGAAATTTTAATATACTTTAACTACCGAAGATATTCTGTAGAAGTGCTCAAATTCCGTCAAAAATCAAAATCGAGATGAAAAAGCGATCTATGTATCGAGTCGTCGTTTTACCTCTACTGTCTCTGTTCGATACAATGAAAAAGTATTTAATAAAGGAATATCTAAAATATGTGTTAGCTGCGAGGGAAGAATCTACGTTTTTTGTGAATTTTTTCAATTCAATGAAGGTGAAAGAAAATGTACTATTGCCTGAATTTCCATTTATCGAGGATGGCTCTGTATGGATTATATATATACCTAGTTAGAGGCTTACTTTATACTTTATACTTGGCTTTATACTGCGGGAAAATTCTTTGTTCCCGCAAGGGAAAACCAAAACACATTTCATTCTTAAAGATAAGCAGCGATGATTGAGGTCAGTACTTGGATGGGTGGTGACCGCTCTGACTGTAACTTTTTTTATTAATATTTATTTTGTGACAATAAGTTCATTAACTGTTAAAATACGCGAAGCCCTTGGTATTATGAGTAAATATCATACTTAGGAAATTTATATTTATCTCATCTCAAAATAACTTTACCAAGTCCCAAGTTGTTTGATATTTCCGCCGAGGTTGATACGCACGAATTCCCTAAGTTAAGATTTAAGACATTTTTACACTAGAATAAGAATGAAAAAACATCTGCACAAAAGAGAACTAAAAACTAACTTCATTATATACCCAATTTAATAAAATTACATTGATAAAATCAATTATTAAGTATCCAAAATAACTTTAGGCAAAAGTGATAGTCTCGGCCTGATGCCGACAAGCTGTTGAACTTGTGCGGCGCGCGCTGATTTTCAGAAAATCCCTTATGATGGTTTTTGTTTTAGTATGTTTACTATATATTTTCCTATTTGTTTTTTTGCTAGCTAATTACTTTAATTTACAATTAACTCACTTAGTAAAAAAAATTTTTAACTTAATAATTATTTGGAAAATTGATTGATAGATAGAGGCACATAGGTTGCTTGTATAAATATGAAATCTGCACTTTAAAAAGAATGCTCAGATAATATTGAAACAATGGTTCTGTAACTGCAAAAGGCAAAGAACAAAAATAAACTAGATATCAATTTACTTAAGAAATAATATTTTCATTAAGAGCAATGCAAAGTGCTGGGTTGTTCTATTCGCTTCTCAACTCACTATAAAAAATATAAACGAACTGAGAAGACAATGTTATTTCCTTAATTATTCTTACTTTTTATTTAAATTAACTTTTAGTTGACCTGTCCATGTATGCCCTGAGCTTTAAAGGAAATAAGCGTTTAGACTTTGACTTTGACAATGTTACAAAGCGAACTCTAATCATAGAAACGGACTACAATATGTAATACATGTTTTGTAGTAGATATCCCAAGTCTAAAACTAATAAATTTTAATAGTATGAGATGGATTTTTTTAAGTTCAACCGTGATCATGGCGCATGTGACTGTGCCGAAATATCGAGAAACTCGAAAGACAATTAATCATGGTAAATATCCCGTTATAAATCTAAATAGTGTATGAGATGGACTTAAACCCTAAGTGTGGTACAATATGTATGTATAGTGTATAGACTATAAACTTTTTGATATATATATCTTATAATTTTTTTTTTTAAATAGATTTATTCTGATCGGTCACCCATCCAAGTACTGGCATCGCGCAACGTTGGTTAACCTTGTAAAAATCACGTTTGTTGTATATTTTAGTGTTTGTTCTTAAAGCGGCAACATAAATACATACTCCATCAAAATTTCAACTATCTAGCTATCACGGTTCTTGAGATACAGCCTGGTGACAGACATACAGGCGATGAAGTCTCAGCAATAGTGTGTGTGCAACAGCAATAGCAATTATAGCAATAGGTCTATTACGTAAAACTTTGCAGTAGCGACAGCAACAGCAAAGCGACAGCGACCGCTACGCGATTGGTTGTAACAGATCAGAAACAGGCTAGAAACAATTTGCAACCAATCGCGCAGCGGTCGCTGTCGCTTTGCTGTTGCTGTCGCTACTGCAAAGTTTTACATAGTAAGCGGGCCGTTTAAGCCTTTGCGTACGGGACCCTAAAAGCCAAACAAGCCAAAGTTTTGTAATTAAAATAAATAAATAAATATTTCCGGACTCATTACACAGCATCACCTAACCCCAAACTAACCAAAGCTTGTACTATTAGGTGACCGATATACTACATAGATACACTTTTTTTGTAAATACATACTTATGATACATAGAAAACACGCAGACCAGAAACCAGATATTGTAGTCGTACAAAATCTGGTCCCCCGGCGGGAATCGAACCCGCAACTTCCCGCGCTTCAGGCATTATTATTCATTATTATTTATGTTGGTTTACACTACGGTATTTCTATTGTTTTCGGTTTATTATTATGTGTAAAACAACAATAAGCACTGTAAATATTCTTTTAACCCACACACCTAATTTTTTGATGATGGATGGATGATGGATTATCCCGCAAACTTCATATTTTCTTGCGGTAAAAAGCGGCCCCGTGTTCTTTCTCGGGCTCTAGAGAATCTTCAAATTTCAGTGCCCCGAAGTGTTTTCCGCGATGAAATAGATTTTCCGCGAATGACATATTTTCCGTAAAAAGTAGCCTCTTTCTTTCACAGGCACTAGAGAATATGTGTACCTAATATAATGATTTTTTTTTTCACTTATAGAGACTAAAAAAAAACGTTAATTGGTTTAAATATGACCTTTGCCCAGCACTGGGGCACAGTAGGTTTAATAAAAAAATATATAGAATCAAAGCGTTATGGTCCCCTCTATCCCAAGCTCTATGACAAGACCGCGGCGGGGGTTATCTAATACTCTGTAAATCCCTCGGTCTGACTGTTTTAATATTTTCTGCAGATTACACCGCGGGTTGATAGAGGATTTAGACCTGTTTAAAGTCAGTCACCCCATGCTCAACAGTATTACTAATATTTAATTTTACTCATATTAAGATTTTTTTTAATATTTGATCTACTGTGAAAAAAACTTAATCTAGAACACAAGTGTTTTAACATCTCTTAACTAAGCCGCCAAATAATTTTCTAATTATCTATGCAATAACCAAAACAGAGAAAACGAAACAACAAAGTAACAATGTTTATAAAAAAACTATCTATGTATTTCTATTAAATTAAGTACATCAGATGTCTAGTACCTGTAACACAAGCTTAAAGCTTACCAAGGGGCTAGATGGTGTTGTGTTGGTTGTCCGGTAATATTTATTGTTATTAAATTTATTGCAGGTGTTGGGTATAAGTCAGCCAAGTTAAAATAGGACTGGTCATGCCAGTCGTATAAGATCCGAACCATGGACAAAGATTTTTATACCCTGGCAGCCAGATGATTATATATAAATAAATTAAACTTAATTATAATACTAAAAGTACGATATCGTGCATATCAAAGTTCACGAATCTAATGATCTTGTCAAAATTCCCATCATGATGAAATCGCCAATTCTTCGGCAAGTTACACCCATACACAAAAGAATCTCAACTTCAAAGCCAACAAAACAAGGGCGCGATCAAAAAAATGGCAACAATTAAACACAAATAAGAGACATCAGTCGGAAACGTTTAATCATCGTGTGATATCACTTACATATGCCGCCTCCAGCTTTTGGGGTGGCGCGGGAGCGGAGAGGTCACAGCCCACTGTATCACACGGGCACGTACGATCTATATATTGAATAGGTTACTCTATTTATAGAGTGAAATGTTAGATTTTTCAGAAGGAATTAGTTGTATTTTACTCGGCATAAAGATAGCCTTTTACTCGAGGAATAGTCTATACGATAGTAATTTTAAAGACAGGCTTGTTGTTCTAGAGATAGGGCGTAAAAACAAGGTTATTTCAAATAAATGTCACCTTCTAAAATAGCAAAGGTATTGTAATTACAGGAACTGTTTAAATAATAACACTTAATTTAAATATTTAAGATTATTTCATTTTAGTCATATATTCTTTTATTAAATAGTATTCTTATGTCATAACGTAGATAACAATAAGTAGGTAATTAACGACTTAATATCATAACGTAGATAACAATAAGTAGGTAATTAACGACTTAAATCATATAAACCAAATTTTAATAAAATACTGCAGTTAAACAATAATCTTCTTATCTTTACATTCAGTTGAATAAAGATATGTATTAAATCCCTGTCTTTTATTTTCACAGAGTTCTCGACCCTCGTATTGACCGTGAGGTGAAATGTTCGGAGACCTTTACCGGAGGGTGAACGCAGCGTGAAGCGCACAGATTACGCAGCAGTAGCGAGGATTACACGGAGTTCAGAGAGAGCGAGAGAGCGATCAAGATGTTTAATTAAATTCGCAATTCTTGATTTTTCTACGGTCTGCGTTTTGACAAAACGTTGCATATTTTTAAGAATTTAAATGAGACTGACGTAATAACCCGAGTTTTTATATGTATACTTCGATTATTTTTGTTTGTGCTAGTTACAGATGAACTTATATGTTTAATGTTGACCTACCCTGTGCTTCCACGTAAGGAAATAAACGTTTTGACTTTGACTTAATGGACCTCAGTATAAAATGAGGCAGGACTGGTAATTGTGTGGGCGTTTGGTGATTAATATAGGTAACTACATAGATAAATAGAAATAAACATAGGTAAATAGATTGTTTATACATAACTATGTTACAAAATTTTAAATGCTATGTTTTGTTATATAGTAGTAGAAGTAAACGGCCTTCCCTAGTCCTAAATTTTTTACTACTGTTTAGACACAAATTGGCGAAACAAAACCTAATAGCTTATTCTTAGTCGCCGTGAGACTATTTAACAATCCACAATGACTGATCTAACGCTATAACTCTAACAGACATATCACAAAATGACGTTATAAATTAGACCATTTACCTAATAACACCACCGCATGCAATAAATATTTCATAATAGAAACAGGGTATCCTTATAAGCTCGGCCGCGTGTGCTGCGCGTGCGCGCCACCCGCCGACTATTGATATACTTGCCATATAAAATACATTGGAGGATTATTTGACCATGAATTTATTGGAGGTGAACGCCACCGGCATGCGTTGGCCCCATTCTCCTCCTGTTGGTGCCATTGAACCTGGAAAATTTAACAGCAGAAGTATTTTTGGAACTTTTCATCGAATACAGAAAACGGTATAAAAAAAATCCAATCCTAAACTTAAATTCCCTTAAAAGTAAAATATCATATTATTTTGTAATGTACACGTGATGCGCCTTCATTTGATACCCCAATCGTATATTTGCACAAATTCGATAATCTCCCCCACTTTCAACCCCCAAGGCTAATTAATTACACATGCGTGAGTACATGTCTAAGAACACTCGCGCGTAAGTCACCATTAATGGAAAAAAAAATTACTAAATTTTAATCGCTTCATCCTTCTGGTGCTAAAAATATAAATATATCCGGACAATCTACACAACAACATCTATCCCCGTGGTAAGCACTTAGCTTGTGTTACAGGTACTAGACATCTGAAATACTTAATATAATGGACATTAATGCATAGATATTTTATATTATACATATCCAGACCAAGGAGAAAGTGCTTGAAAAACATACAAACACTTGAATCCTCGCCTCGCCTCGGCGGGAATCAAACCCGCTACCTCTTGCGCCGCAAGCGGACCTATGCCCACCGCGCCACGGAGGCAGTCAACTATGATGACACATACAGACAGACACGTCAAACGTATAGCTCCCCTCGTTTTCGGTCGGGGCTTAAAAATACACATTGCCGTTCATGTAAATTGGAAAAGTCTATTTGAAAATTAAGCGAATGGCTGAATACATTATCACAAAAAAAGGTTTTTCCAAAATAGTTTTCGTTTTTCTGGATTACTTTCCATCCCCTTTACCAATTTATCAACTTGCGGGGTTTAATGGTAGTTTGTTTCACTGTTTCAATTTTAACTAATATTATAAATGTTAATAAATATATAATCATCCTAAACTTAAATTCCCTTACTTAGTACTTTTGGTACTAAGTAACAAAAGTTTATAAGGCTACGTTTCAAACCAACTGAAACAAAACAGGTAAACACTACCTGTGCATACCGAAGGTCGTGGGTTCAAACCCAGCCAAGCCCCTCTGGATTTGCTTCTTGAAAACTATATGTGCACACATATGTATATGTATAAACACGTGCTTTAACGGTGAAGGCAAACATCGTGAGGAAACCGGCATGTTCTGTAAACTTTAAAGAGTTTGAAGGGCATGTGACATTCACCAACCCGCACTTGGCCAGCGTGATGAATTAAGGCCTAATCGCTCTCGTCAAGAGAGAAAACTTTGTGAGTGTGTTGAACCGACTTTTAGTTTGGAATATAAATTAGAAATATAATTAAAGTAGCCTTTGTCCTAATTCAATCTACACCAATTATTGTAACAAATTTCAGGCTAATCGGTTCAGCCGTTTTGAAGTTAAAGACGGACAAACAAACAGACACACACATACACTTTCCCGTTAATAATATTAGGATGGAATTAATAAATAAATAAATAATAAATAAATAACCTCCTCCTTTTTTGTAGTTGGTTTAAATGAGAAATGCCCAAAAAGATGCGCAAACACTAAACAAAAAGATACCTCAAGAACTCACAATGAATACTAGTGCTTATTAAACTATAGGTAGTCGCAGCAAGCACAGTATAATGTATCTATATATATATATCCAACTCAACTGTATTGGGTATTACACATATTTTAAAATAATATTATTTTATGTTTTATTATTTTTTAAATATTACTATTCGGCTGGCAGACTTTTGAGCATCTTATTCTTAAGTGTATTTTCTAGTTGGTGGTCCTAATAAATAAATATTAATATTAATTTTGCGTGAACAAAAACTACAAAAATATAAAAACATCTCATTGGAACCCTATAATTCTTAGACTTATAAACTTATTACTTTCCCATCAAATAGGAAACTACAACAAATCCATCGATGCGTTCTAATTTAACCCTTCTCCACACCTCCGTGACTTATTTGTTCAAATCGGCGCGGATTGCACCCAGGGGACGGTTTACGCTTTCGCTCACTCCCCTTCGATTGCCAAGGGAAGATATAGTGATTTACCTACTGTTTGGTTGGTTGTGGACTTTGCCGAGATGGTGGAATTACTAGCTACCTGCCCTAACTTTGCATGAATGCAAAATGTATGTGTTAATGTTTTCCTTGAAATACTCTATCTATTGCTGAAAACTGCAATATATATATATTTTTTTGTTTTGTTTTTATTAAAAAAAATTTTCATAATATATCAGTCATTTAACACTATAAGGTACAAGATCTGCTTAGAACTAATTACTTTCATTGACGCATAGTGACACAAATGAAATTAAAGAAAAAAATGATGTGTCTTTTTCTACGCATTTTGCTGATTGACTTTGTTTCTGAACAATCCACACAGCTACATATATCTAGCATTCGTGTAGTGGTAAGCTTGTATTTTAAATATCTATAAGTATTTCACCTGTCATGTAATATTTTCTCTCCATTCACGGTTATCTGGAATAAATTGCTTTTAGCAATAACACCGCCCATTACGCATTCTAGGTTTAGTTTTAATTTCTTATTGTATTGTTTATCTGGTTTGAAATAAAGTATTTTCCATTCTATTCTATATCACATACAACTGAAAAATGTACTTTATTCAACATAAGCTACCCAGTCCGGCTTTGCACGAATGTAAAAACCTGCCTCATAAATCAATCTACCTATTGCTGAAAACCGTATAAATATCCATTCTGCAGTTTTTGAGATAATCGCGGCGAAGGAATTAATTTATAATAAGACTGAGGAGGATACATGTAATAATCTCGCTCACTCAGAGAGAAGTCCCTGTGTCCCAACAGATACATACATATATTTAACTCAGAGAAAATTTCCAGACCGAAATTAAGTCTATCTATACACATATATCCATACATCTATATATCTATACACATATACACATATAGTCACCTTTGTAGACTACACAAAGACTGAATGTAATGAAAATAGTATTCTCAGGTCAAAGCAATATTCCAAGACATTTTGAAATAGGAATTCTCGACAGGTATTTGAGTCATAATATCCTAGAGCTTTTGTGCAGTACGGAATTCTATTAATATAAAAATATTAAATAGTTGGTATGATTCGGATAAGATATTAACTTCCGTATTAAATAAGACTGACAAAGCATTATTTTATGATTAAGGAATTTCTTGAAAAAACTTGTATATACGCAAAGATTTCAGGATTAAAAATTATTTCAAAAACAACATGAAGAAAAAAGCAAGCCATACGGTTTTCTAAATTGAAATAAGTAGTAATTTATTTATTTATGGAGAACATAGTGTATGTTTTTTTTTATTTGCATAAATTATAATACCCAGGTATGTTTTTTAATATTTTTGTATTTGCATAATTGGGACAAATGACCAGTAAGATTCTATTAAGAGGTTTCGAAAATGGGAATGATTTAAGTAATACGAAAATTGGACTGTGTGAATAGTTTAATTTTTAATTTTATTTCTCGGATATACTATAGTATTAAAGAACATCTTATATTTAAATACTTACAGCTCGCCATAAAACATAAATTAGTAGGATTAAGCATTAAATATGTATCAAATAATACACACCATTTCGCACAAGCTTGTAAAGCAACAATTTGTTTCATTGTTATTGTTTTCCAGTCTGCTATCATCCCCCCAAACCCAAAACCAATATTTACCCCATAATACCTTCTTTTACCGGACATAATTTTTTATCACAATTCTTAAGACATTTTTGTCATCAAATTACATTGTGAGCGTCAAAATTCCTTTTTTCTCATTTACTTTGCCATTAGTTTGAAATAGGATATGATTTTGTTTTGTAACTCGCATAACATTATTTTTTATCTTGTTGTTCGTTTGCTTTATCATTTTTTTCCAATATGAACTTGTTTTGTACTTTTGTATGTTGAATTTCACCGATAATTTGCTATTAGAAGGTTGAATTGTTATTTTTTCACTCTAAATAAACCAATTCAATTTCTTATAATTGGACTTTGCGCCTGAAGTGTCAGTTGACCAGTGTCAAGTTAAATAAAATTATAAAGTGATAAAGATGTTACTGGGTTAAACGACATTTTGCGTCTTTAAAACATACGGATGAAAGCGCTGTGAACTAGAGTGAGAGAGTAGGGGTCTGTCGTAAGCGTGAGAGGTGAGAAGGGGTACCGATTCACCATCCAATAAGAAGTAATCACCTTAAAAAAATACTTACTTCCGTCATTAAGATAACTTAAAAAAATTACTTATATTAAAAAAAATCTTGCAAACGAAAAATTAAGACCATACAGTGCATACAGTGGAGTTTCGGCGTGAAGTAATGCCTACGAGCAAAAACGTCACAAGCCCCCACTCCAACTTTGATGCAATAGATATCGGCAAAAAATAGGTAACCAGTATTTTTGGACGGACTAAACAGAATAACTATTTTTTATTTATTTATGTAATCGTCGTGCCTATCTAATCATAATCATATTCTTTAAGCACCTATGATATTTTTTTTTGTTTTTTGTATTTTATTTTTGACGTGTCTAAGTTTTGTAAAACCAAAGAATGGAAATAAATGATTTTGTATCTTGTATCAATGAAAATGACAAATCTTTCTAACAAATCTAACATTAATGCTAACTTTATAACATTTGCTATCTACTTAGTTTATACAAATAAATATTCTATAATTCACTTATCCACTCTTGAATGAGACAATGAGTCTACAATTTTTTTTTACTCTCATTACCACCTACCTGTTTAAATCATCGAAATCGGGCCACTTATTAGAAAAACGTTAAAAAAATATCTAGAATTTTCGTATCCGTTAAAAATTAAAAGGGTTTGCGCATCAACAACTTGGCTAAAGTCATTTTTTTTAAATATCTGCGTTGCCAACGTGACACCGGAATCCCTTTGTCTAAAACGCATCAGTACTAGTATTTTTCGTAGCGGAAGATTCGAAGAGCCATGGCATTTATTCGGACTTTGGGGTGGATTGTTTTATTTTAGTACTCACTTTGTTTTGTGCCAGTGTCTGACATATTGCGATCGCTGCAGTAGGGTAGAATGTAGACCATCAATAAAATATGAAACAAATTGTAACTAGGTTATCAGTGAATATTTTATTAAACCGAATTAACTAACACAGTATTTAAAAATATAAATAAGAGATATCATTCTAATTCTAAGTGAAGGAACTGAGATCTGCACTGACATCTCGCCTGGGAGTGTTTCGTGCATTATCCCCCTGCCCAACCAGGCCCCAACCAGCCCAACTCCCCGATGTAGCGGAGTAGGACTTTCAGTGTTGTAACTAATTGTTTGAGCAAGTCTGCGGATGTAGATGGGGTCTTCGCGTCCATGAGACGCCTCAACCCCGTCTAGATATCATTATTCAAATTGTAATATTTACGTCTTTGATGACGTGACTCGAAACGCTCGATCTAACAAAGGTTACTATGGCTCGATACCAAGCATTGGTGCGTTTTCGTCGTTGGTCGAACGAGGCAAACTGCCCTTAGGCCGCGTAACCTAATCTAATGTTTCGACTCCGTGCTACAAGAGTTTTTAGTCTACTTTTTCAACCAATTAAACAGCCATAGGAACTTGCGAACACTGTTATGGCTGGCAGGCGTCTATCAGTTAACTAACCGTACATTGAAGATTATTGTGGACTATATGTTTAGTAGTACAAAACTGCTTGGGACGGAATCTGCACCAACACAAAATCAAAAACAAGACTAACAAACAAATAATGATTGTAAAGTTTCAATACAAAAATGAGCTAGAGTTTCTAATCGCTTCTTTGCTCTAGTGTAAAAAAAGCGAAGCTACCAGATACCATAAATTTATTTCCTACTTATCTTTAAGCACCTATGATTATTTTTTTTTTGTTTTTTGTAATTTATTTTGACGTGTCTAAGTTTTGTAAAACCAAACTATGGAAATAAATGATTTTGTATCTTGTATCTAGTCTATTCGACATCGTTAATTAGTCATATTTTTATCCATCCATCTTGGATTTCGGATAGGCATTACTACGTTCTTGTACTCAGTCCAAATGAAATCCTATGTACATACACAACATACGTAATGTGGTTTTTAAGTTGCCGTAACGCAATTTCATTACAGACCAATTCACCTTTTCATACGAAGTTTTTATCTAAAAAACAGACTTGTTTTTAAAATTAGTTCTTTGCAATCATCCCAATGTTTTAATTAAATAAATCGCAATATATTTTTATGTTTGACACTCACTGCACAGTGTCACAAAAAAGAAAGCTCATAAATAATTTATTAATTATTAGTAGGTAAGCTTAAACTGTAGATACCTAATTGTTTCGAATAATTGGAAAATTTAGCTTGCAATAAAATGGTCGGATGTTTCATTAGATCATTAGATAGAAAAGGTCCAGAGATATAAAAGTTGATTGATATAATTATGTTGTATTTTATACAATCAAAGATATTCAATCTATACTAATAATAAGGTGCGTACGGATTGCGCGTACCCTGGTACGCGTACTCTGTTTACGCGTATCCGGAACGCCTAGTCCATACCTGCAGCTACGCGTTCACTCTTGGGGTACGCGTACCGCGCGAGCCAACTCGCAGCGCGAGCCAACGTCTGTCGGTTTTTGGTCGCGCGTCAAAGAGGACGCACGCGGCCGGCTACGCTATATTTGGACGGAAAAATGAATAAACACGCGTGTTCTTCGAGTTTCAATAATTTGTCGGAGTCATGGCGAATGACTGGATCGATTGACCTCGCGTACAGGTTCGCGGCGGTCCGTACAAGAGCTGTACGCGTATCCAATGTACGCGTGGACAACTACGCGTAACACAGGAACGCGCTATCCGTACGCACCTTTATAAAGATGAAGAATTTGTTTGGTTGGTTGAATACTTTTATCAAATTTAAATAATTCTTTTAGTATCACAAAACTTGTATCTTCTTATCTTCAACAAGACTACCCTAGTTCAAAGAGACTCTGATATAAACACGCTCCATGAAGTCTTGAAAGGTAATGTATCGTGTGATATTAAATGTTGCACTGTAATGAGAACCTTTGAGACATTTGTATCCTGGCATTTTCCCTAACCAATATAAATATCTACAAACACCTAATCATGCAAACTTACAAAATGTATAATACAAATTAGAATAACTATCTAACTGGTATTATAATAATTTATTTAAAAAAAAATAAGTTGAATAACTAAGAAAATGTTTTTAAAGCGTAAAGTTAAGTTAAATAGGTTCTGTGGCGATAATTAACTATATCACTCTTCACGAAAACGACTTTCCATTTCTAGTAAGAAACATCAAGTTTTAAAGTTAAATTCCAACACAGAGCAATTTTAATTTCGTCTTGACCTGTCTTGCCAAACAGTAAAATATCCGTCCTTGTTTACGATGGGAGGGGAAACCCTCCTGGAATAAGATTCCCCACCTCGATGTAAACTGGTCTTTAAGTCGCGGGAGTTGGGATTATATTCCCGTGGTTGGGGAATATGCCAGGAATTTCCCGAATCGACGGCACATGTGGTGCGGAGCCTTATTGGGGTTGATTTTACCCCCGGGGCTACCTGCTCTAAATACTCCTCTTGCTATGCAAAACTGAAATTTTGTGGAAGACATTGAAAGGGTAGACTTTGCTGAGCATTTAACATAACCTAATTTAATCCTTTTTTAGTCACCAGTCCTTAACGATTCTGTCTGGGTTCTGCACACAAACGGTAACACGGGACCCTATTACTGAGACTTCGTCGTCTGTTTGTTTGTCTTTCTGTCCGTCTGTCTCGAGGCTCTCTAGAACCAAGATAGATAGAGATTGGAAATTGAAATGGATGATGTATTTCTGTTGCCGCTAGAAATACTCAAATCACATAATAACCTACTCCCTCCCATAGAACAAACGAGATTTTAAAAATTTAAACAACGTTGCGCGCGGTCAGTACTCCGATAGATGACCGCTACTTATTGTCGCTGTCTACTTTCTTCCGAATCATAATTTTTGCAAAGTGTTAAAACAGTAAATATGGTATAAATCTATATAAATAAAAATGAATTGTTGTTCGTTAGTCTCATTAAAACTCGAGAACGGCTGAATGGATTTATCTTATCATAGTCTTGAAATGTTCGTGGAGGTCTAGGGAAGGTTTAAAAGGCGAGAAAAAAACGAATAATGTCCGGGGAAAAAAATTGAAAGAAAGAAAGAAAAATACATATTTATATGTGTACAAAAATAAGACAAATAACATTATTAAATTAAACTTAGATTAAAGTACACAAATGGGTCGACACTCAGCATGTGCTGTATCTGCACGAATGTAGACACAGCGCTGGTTTTCAGTGCCTAAAAACCCGTGCGAAGCCGGGGCGGGCCACTAGTATGGTATAAAAATTGTTTAATTTCACGGAACCCACGAGTGTATGAGTTCATCTCATACTAATGGAATTAATATTTAATCGCTGGTGAATCCAGCTTGTTGCCGTTTTGATATAAATAATAATCGGTCTTGTTATGTTCAGATAGAGTATTTTCAATAGTTATGATAGTACATCAGTAATCAGTAGGTACTAACTATAGCTCTCAAAGAACCTAAACAAGTGAATTGTTTAATTTCTTACTAATAAAATAATAATAAAATCTATAGCCGCATCCCCCACCGATGAAAAGGTATATATTATACCTATAACATTTTTTTCTTTTTATCGTCTAAACTTTGCAATTTATTAATAGGTCTCTATGAGGCTCGAGTAAATCCCCATTTAGCATCGTGGGCTCCCCTACTATAATATGTTTTTGTTCATATTCGCTTTTCAAGCTTATTCCTTGGTTTTCATTCAGTAATTATTTTGTGTTTTCATTGTAACTAGGTACTAGAATAATAGGTTTAGGTAGGTATCTAGTCTGTAATAACATCCTTTAAAATAAATTACATTTTTGTACACTTTTTATCCTAGTAAGTAATACTCCATACTAAATATTTGGTTTTGGTAGCATTCTAAGTTTTTTCAGCATCAATTGAGTATTTTTGCTAATCTTGACAGATACATACTGTAATATCCCCAGAGCAACTTCAGCACATGTTGAGTGGCAACCATTTTGTTTCTGTACTGTTTTATTATTTTAAAATTAAAATTTGAAGCCTATAACAAATAAAGACTTTCTATTCTATACTTAACTCAGCAAACATTTATAAAAAATCAACCACACCTTTGCGTAGCAGCCCCCGTACCCCGTATTTTAGTGCGGGTCCAATCGCCATTTACGAAACGTAACGACAGATCTTAGATTAGTAGATGACTTAAAAAAAATAATTTCACCGTTATTTTGATATTTAAAAAAAGGTAACGTATATAAATTTTCCTTGCAAACGATAAATCAAAACGTTACAGTTTCTTACCATGGATACTCTATGGTTACAGTGCATTGAAGTTTCGTGTGACGGAACGCTTTCATGGGATGTGTACTGAATTACTAAGTCACACCATTTAAGAACGTTGATGCTCTATATCTCTGCACTTTACTATTAAACTGATAAAGAAAAAAATACGTGTCCAGTATTTTGGGACGGGCCAACGTCGACAAATAAGAATACTAGTTTGTAATTAGGGTGTAAGCCATACAAACATTATTGCTAATTATTATAATACGTTTTTAATTTCAAAACTTTTATATAAAGGTTTTTGTTTTATATTGTAGTTTTGTTTTTGTAATGAGCTCGGTTGTTTTTTTATGTTTTAGGCGTCGTTAACTTGTTTTTCATATTATTTGCTACTTATTAGTGATACTGTAAACTTTCCTATAAAATATTTTTATACGTTGTTATCATGCCAATGCCTGCATTCTAATTCTAATTCTCAACGCAGCATAGACACTCGGCATACCCACCTGAACGCCACAATTGCATCATTCTAAAGGATTCAACATCTCAGCGGAGCATATTCGCAGCTTTGTGCGCGACCCGTCGACCCAGCAGCGTACCGTTTCAAGTGCCAGCACAATACTATAAAACCCGTAAAAATGCATGCCGGGCCATTCATACTTCCAGCAATCAAAACACAATAATCACTATTATTGTGTCGCGGATTATATTGGATGCGGTAGTAGTTTGAAAGTTTTATTAATTTTATAACTATTGAAGATATAATATATAGATATTGGTTATCAACACTATTTAGATTATAACCGGATATGTACCGTGATTGATTGTCTTATGACTATCCGGATATTTTGGCATAATTACATGCTCCATGATCACGGTTGAACACACCGTTTCTTTGCGTTTATTGAAAAAGTTAATACTCTACATTCCCTCGGGTTTTCCGAGTAAAGACATATTTTCTCGTGGTATAAAGTAGCCTCTTTATCTTTATGTATTACAAGCAACAAAAACCGTCACACGCACATAGCATCATTTGAAATTCCTCGTCGTTAAACCGTGGAAAAACGTTTAAAGTTTGGATTTATAGGGGATCCACTAAGGATTTACAGGCAGATGAGTTATCCGAGTCAATACTTTCACATTTTTCTCAACAAAACAAAATCACAAGGAACCTTTTTGTTATAGAAGACTAAGCTAGCTTTCAGTTTTTAAAATTGACAAACACCTACCTTACGACCATAAAAACCATAAAGATTTAAATTCCAATCAGCCCCAAAGCAAAACGACAACCTTATATACAAAAGCTCTACCATAATTATATGCCTGCTTGACAAGTCAGTCTGTATTGGAGAGAAAAGAAAACTGATGTCTAATCTACAATTATTCAAACACTTTAAAAACACCAAACGTTTGATAACTTGATAATGGCATAGGAATAATAATAAATCATATAACGTCGATGCCACATCCAAAAGCTCAGCTGCTCTCCCACCTCCTTGTTGTTTACTCGACGGATGGACCAAGTACCTCTGAATGGGGCAATTGGCCCACTCCAAACACAATAGCGGTCCATGGTGCCTGTCAAATCCCCAACTCACCCAATAGCATGTTCTATACTTTTTATAAGGGATGCTGTTGTCTAGCGGTTTTGTATGGCGTATAAATCCGTGGTTTAAAATGATAGTAGGCACTTAAAGGTGATTATAAATACTGACAGTTGATTCAGAGTAGTTTTTTTTTAATACTAACTTATATTAGAAATGCGAAAGTTTGTTTGTCACCTCTTTAAAGCTTATCTAATAAACAAAACTTTTTGAAATTTTGTATATGTTCTCGGGCAAAACCACGGTCGCTAGTCACATTATTACTATGACAGTGATTGAATGCGGACTATAGTGACACATTAGCGGTCTACGGCGACTATTCGTGTCACCGCTATGAGCGTGGCCGGATGCATCGTTGCTTTTTGTTATGTTTAGTTTATGATGTTTTAGCGCACCAACGCGAGACGAATCTCCGACCGCTGATGTAGCCGCACCATTAGATTAGAAAACTTAAATACGAAGAATTGTATCTCAATAGTGGTGAATCAATATACACCATGAATATTATATAAAATGAAACAAAGACATTTGCATCTGATCTAATCAATCAAAGGAAATAGTCCTGATCTCACCTAATAATTGAGACGTTAAAGACCTTTCTGATATACAGTCATTAATTTAAGAATTTGTCGATAACTTTATATCCGTGTAGTTTTGGAAGGTAGAATGTTGGAATTAATTTTGTAACAATATGCACAGTGAAAAAATATAGGAATTTCAGAGTGAAGCTTGTTTGGTTATTTGATTTTCATCCCACATAATATCGGAAAGAGTATCTGTCTGTCTGGGACATCATAGCTTCCGATGGAGCGGATGGAGTGATTTCAATTTAGTTTTTTTGTATGAAAGGTGAGTTTGGCGCGGGTGTTTTTAGACATGTTTCATGAAAATCTAGTTATGGGGGTGAGAGTGGGGAAGGAAAACTGAAAATTTGCAAATATACTCGAGTCGGGTATCAAATGAAAGCGCATCGCGTGCACATTATCTACTAAATAGTATGGTGTTTTACTTTTAAAGAAATTACGGCATTAAAAAGGGGTTTTTTCTTAAATTTTAAATTTAGATTTATTGCTTTCGGTATCTGACCGCAAAAGCCGTTTTTATCCTCTGGGGCATAAATTTGAATTTAGAATATGGTCTGACATGAAACCTATTAACTTGTTAAGTTTATGGTGCCAAATCTATCATTTTATGAAAACCTCAGACCTGAACCTGCTTAGGTTTCTTTTTCATCCAAAGATTAAGCAAAAAGTTTCGTTTCACCTGTTGCAAGTTAAGTTTGTCAAAATTCGTTCTAATTTTGACGATTTCCGATTGAGAGAAATTTCCTCGGTGGGATGAAAAAATACGGGTTGCACTCGCGAGTGCAAACACTTTTTATTGACCTTTTGCTCTTTTGATTCACTCTATTATCGCTCAGGATTTTAATTGAGGAATCACTCGCTGCGCTTATGATATAATTTTAGAATCCTTCGTTTGCTCAGTCAGTCAAAATTGAAGTTGGAAGGCAACTTTGCACTCTCGTATAACAAATAACTATTATCTAAGATTCTGAATGTTTGTTCGATTAAAATTTTGTAAAAGTTAACGAAATGTTTGGTGAGGTTCGCATACTGAGAATATATTTATAAACTTGTAAAGAAATACTGAGTAAATACTCTTTTAACTTCCCTTGTTTTGTTCGGAAGTAGAAATAACGGAACTTACCTCATATAAAATAACCATCTCCAGCCCGTAGACAACAATCTAACAAGTTCAATTAATAATAAGTTTCAAAGTGGTCTCAGAGCTTTGATCAGAGAAACTAGGTCTAACTAGGCACTAGACTTGTTGTACAATATGGAGTAGCTACCTAAGCTGTATAGGTATTAATAACCAATAACTGGGTACATACGGCTTATACAGGTACCTATGAAGATTATATTTCACAATTAAAAGAAAGATAAATAGAAAGTATTTGACACAGTTAAAGCTAATAATTACTAAGAAGAATTTATAGTAATAAACCTAGCTTACATATTTTTGCCTTTTTTAACTGTTTTTTTTTAATATTAAATAGTGAGTTAGTAATAGATTTTTGCGCGGTAATAAACAGCTATGTCCATGCTAAATTTGATCCAAATCGGACTTTGCTAGTAATAATTAATTTTCCCGCAAAAAAAAAGGTTATTGACCGCATTTAAAAAGTGTGAAGTTTCATCAAAATCCATTCAGTAGTTTTTGCGTTAAAGAGCAACAAACACACTGACATACCTCCTCACAAGCATTCGTGTTTATAGTAATAGATGGATTGGATTCAGCTTGTAAAATTTTTGTTCAATTCATATCAAATTTAAAAGCAAAAGCATTCAATAAAATTATAACTGAGCAATAACTGTATTTATGTTATTGTTTTTTTTTTTATTTATTTAACCACACTATAACAATGGTTGTTATAAGGCAAGTCAGTTTACAATTTATAAAATATTTAACAACTAAAAATAAATAAAATATTGTGAAAAAAAATATTTACAAATATTACAAGGTTCATGGAATATTTACAGCCAATAAATCTAAATTTCGACCGCTCTGTCAAGAGCGTAACGGAAAAGAAGAAGAAGAGAAATCTAAATTTATAATTTAAGAAAAATCCCCGATTCTAATGTCTTAATTTCCTTAAAAGTAAAACACCATAATATTTTGTAGTAAGGGCACGCGATGCTCTTTCATTTGATACCCCACTCGAGTATATTTGCAGATTTTCGGTTTTCCTTCCCCACTCTCACCCCCATAACTTTTGAACGGCTCAACCTTTTTCATTTTCATGAAACATGTCTAGGAACGCCCGGGCAAAACTCACCTTTCATACAAAAAATAAATAAATTGAAACGCTCCATCCGATCGGGAGTTATGATGCCACAGACAGACAGTAAAACAAGTAAAACCTTAAAATAATGACGGTTTCTTCATAAACCTTGAAAGAATACCTACAAACAAATAATACGCTTTGAATATTAAATTAATTTAAATCCAAAAAGGTGTCAGCAAAGAGATCATAGTCATAATGTCCCTAGTCATAATGTTCCTAATGGAGGCTTCTGCACGCCTTTAGATAAAGTTAAACGTATTCCGTTGCACACTGGAATGGACTGGCATCTCCTTCTAACCTATGCTATCCTGGTACTTACCATGGAATATTTAGAGAATTTCATAATAATTCGAGGAAACGAGATGGGTTAATGACCGAACATAGAATTCATCTAGTAGTCATTTCTTGGGCCACTCCGTTAAATATAAGTAGGTACCTACTAATATAGGTATATAAGTAAGTACTTAGGTAGGTATTAATGTAATAACTGTAGATATATTATTATCTTTATATATATAATTCTTCTGTGAGTGTGTATGTCACTGAACATCTCTCAAACGACTGGACCGATTTTGATTAAATTTTTTGTGTGTGTTCAAGGGGATCTGGGAATGGTTTAGATTCACAATTTTGTCCGCTGGACAATGTTTCTTTAATTAATTTTCAAATTATTAGTAGTTGTTGATGTTGGAATGTTTTACATTGGATCCGACAGACGGCGCTACCATCGCAGTGTCAAATTTTAAATAATATTCGAATAATTGCCGGGATTTTTTTTTTAATAAAAACCCGTGCGAAGCCGGGGCGGGCCACTAGTGTCTATATAAAATATAAATTGTGTATTTGTGGACGAAATATTGTTTAGATTTTTAAAATGTAATAATATCTTAAATGATTTCATGTGACATTGAATTAATTTAACAATATTTTATTATGACTGTAGGGTATGCGCTATTTCACCTACAAAATAGTGTGTGAATTATACAGTTTCAGTGAAACCAAACCTTTAAAATAATAGTTATACCAATTTAAAAGTTAAATTTAATTTAGACTTAATTAAATTTAGATTTTTGTTCTAAGTAAGTAAATATTTTTAATTAACTATCAACTACTAGGTTGGATTCAACCTGATAGTTAAATTGAATACTTATGTATGGATAAATTTACAAAAAATAATACATTATGTATGTTGTGTTATAATGTTAAAATTAAAAAAAATATATTAATTTCCTTAAATAATGACTTTGGCACACCGCACAGCCTGCCAGATTTTTCACCAAACAAAAAATAAAATTTTACTGTACCAGCGCCTCACGCCAAAATATCATAGCTTGATCTGTATAATAGGTAGGTTGGGTCGAAGGCTGAGAGGGCGGGACTTTCTAAAAATGGGCCATTCCAATTGGCTGATTTGGTAGAGCAGGACAGCGATACTAGGGGTGCTCTGCACGCTTGTCAGCTTAGCTTTCTGTTCTGCCCTCACTGTGATCTTGGCAGGCGCCTCGCGAGCGTGCCCGCGTATTGTGACCAGTGACATTGACAATTGATGAAAAAAATGTTAGAGTTCTATACGAATATGAACCCAGGATTGATGCAGGAGCCCATGCAGCCGCCGATCAACTGCAATGGGAGGACAGGTCAGTGCAAAAAGTTTTGTAATTAAAGTTTGTTAAAGTTTTGCTACTTGTGAATCTAGTCTACATAGGTACCTACCATGATAATCTTAATATTAAAAGCTTTTACATTTAATTAAAGCCATATAAAAATTTAAGTTACCTTGAGTTGCATAGTTTGTTTATTCTGGACTCCTAGTAGTTAGGTACTCTTGGCAGCGAATGTAATGGTTTTATCAAACTAGGAAATCAAACATGGCCAAAAACCATTAAGCTCATGGATATCGGAAACCGCGGTAATATATCTATGTGTATTTATTTTCATACTTAATTATATAACGTACTCTGTTATAATTGTATAAATTGCACTTTACACTGTTACTATTGTATTGTTTTTATTTTTCTTTTAAATAATTAACAATCATCAACATAACTTCTGTGCTCAGTTTTCATGAGTCACTATTTTAAATTTTGACTCAAAAAAATCAGTAATTGTTTTAGGAAAAAAATCCAATTAGCCATTTATTGAGGGCGACTGAAATGAACATTTAACTTGAGTAATTTTACTATTAATTGCTTTTTCACAGATGAAATAAAAATTGGCAAAGCCCGTTATGACTCCATGAAAAAATATATACTCATATTTTAAATTGTTAAAATATAAGGTTAGCTTAAATAACATATTGCAACTTGTATGGCAATACTACGCTATTAGATCGAGAAGTCATAAAGCAATGTGAACTTTAATGTGAAGCTGCTAAATGGTTTAAATATTTTCCGTGCACTGAACACATCGGCAAATAAATCTTAGTCTAATCTATAATTTAATCGAAATCGAAGTCATAAAATATTCCTAATTCTTAATACGTTAAGTAGTTCATATTGATCAATCATCAACATCATCACACTCCGCTCTGCGCAACATTAGGGTGCATTGAGCCACAGGAACTATATCAAGATAAAAATGTACAAAAAAACAAGAAATAAAACAAATATCATCTCACAATTCATAATATTCAATAGTCATTGGATTTGGAAATAAACGCGTCCAGTTCTCGAATCTTTTGTCAGACGCGAACTCCATCGCACTGTGTAACTCCACCATTAATAGTATGTAGGCATTTGAAGCCCTAAATGCTGGTATTGACGGACGAGGTCTATGGGGAAAATAGCATATGACATCGTAGTCAACTTCGAAACATTAAAACTTAATTAACGTAATAGCGCTAATTTAATATTAAGGCAGCCATAACTGAGTTTAATACATAATCAAGACACAAAATAATTTTGCTAAAATGACCATGCCTAAACTACCACAAGATTTTTGATTATAAATTATTTATTAATAAATGTTTAGGAAAAGCCGTGTTGGCTAAGTGGGAGGACACTCGACTTTCATTCCGAAGGTCGTAGGTTCAAACCCCGCCTCGCACCTCTGGATTTTTCTTCTTGAGAAATTTATGTGCGATTTAAACACGTGCTTTAACGGTGAAGGCAAACATCGTGAGGAAACCGGCATGTTCTGAGAACTTTAAAGAGTATGAAGGACATGTGACATTCACCAACCCGCACTTGGCCAGCGTGGTGAATTAAGGCCTAATCTCTCTCGTCAAGAGAGAAGTCCCTGTGTCCCAGCAGTGGGAACGTTAATAGGGTGATGATGATGAAATGTTTAGGAATAAAATATTCAGTATTGACATTATCCGTACTAAATAACTAATTACTTACCTACATTTTGAGATCCTGTTTTAAATAAGATATTGTCTGAATCTAATCTGTAATCTAATTTTGTCAGTGAATTGTTGAGTTTAGAAGGGAAAAAATAAGAAAATTATAAAAATATTGGTACCATATTTTTTATTTTATAATAAGCCATCTTTTGATCACAATCTCACCTGATGTAAAGTGACGATGTGGTCTAAGATGGAGCGTGAAGACCTAGAAGGTAGATGGCTTCTCCGGGCCACATTACGAAACACGAAAAAATAGCTTCACGCACTGGCCCAGCCCGGAGGGTGGTGACAAGCCGCGGCCGAAGCCTCCCACCAGAGACTGTTCTTATTATAGCTTATTATACCTAGATTCTTCCGCAGAAGCACAAATTAGAATCTTTTAAGGTTTACCTATGCTTCAAATGGTTTAGGAAAATAATAAAGTGATAATTTAAAACACTTAAGAATCCAATATATAAAAAAAATGTCTTAATGAATAATACGAATCGGGCTTTAAAATCAAACTAATTTAAATTTGATATTGTAAAGCCGTCATTTTAACACAGGTACTTTCGGTAGCCACACAAGCCTTCAGGGATTTAAATACCTACATACGAATGCTGAATTTACACAATGCGATTTGGGCTGACACTTTCGCATGTAAGCCCAAATCACATTGTGTAACTTCAGTTTTTGTATACATGTAGCTATTTTAACCCTAAAGGCTTGTTTAAACGAGGTCATTGAGAAAACATCATTTGCCACAAAATATCAACTTCCCGGATAGTATAACTAGCTTAATCAACCTGCAACAAATTTTTGTAAAATATTAACATTTTAACAGGATTTTCACAAAAGTAAGATATGAAAATACGAAACAAAAAATTTCATAGGTATCGGAGAAATAAAAGTCGAATCATCGATTTTAACGTTTTTCGTTTAGATATTGTTATTTTTTTAATAAACTCCTCTCATAAAAAGTCAGCTGCTTCGAGTTCTTATATAAAGTGGCATGTCCGCCTAAAAATCAACTCTGTTTATAAAATCCGCAATGTTAAAGTGTTATTCTCACATCGGAATTTGCACCAGCCTGGGATCGGTCGGCTGTCGGATGTATCCTATCAAGTAGTGTAACTTCGACATTAGAGCCATGTATTTATGCTATTTGAAACCCTAAAAGCTGGTTCACAGGGGTCGGCGCAGGTCAGTTAGCGAGATACGTATGACTGGGTTCGAGTTATGATTAGGTTTGACACAAGACAAAAGAAAAGCATATGTTTGTTATGTTTGTGTTTTATTTGTGTGCGCAATAATGATTTATCATGATTATTATTAATATCACAGAGAAAAGTACTTGCAGGATAATAACATTAATATTTTAGGGGATTTAATTTGGCTTCATTTAAAAAGCGTAATTTTTATATTAATTTTATTTCAAATCTGACGATGATTTCTTCCTTGAAAATTATGGCTATCATTATTTTATTGTTAGTGCGCCGACCAACCTAAAATCACTGGCATAACAAATTTTTGCTTTAAATAATGAAACATATATTTTTACTCCAAGGCCACAAACACCAGGACTGTATAAACCATGAAGAGACCCGTTATCTGGAATCTATGAATATACGTACCTCTTCACCGTTACTGCTAGCCTGGTACCTGATAACGACTTTGTTATTCTAATTTATTCATGATTCTATTACTGACACCTGAGGATATGTAATCGCGTGCGCATGTTGATATAAAGGCGGCTTCACGCCGATGACATCATCATCATTTCAGCCGAAGGACGTCTTAACATGTGTAGCTCTACCTTAATGACTTCGAATTATATCAATCTCGAACTGTAATAATTTGACATTGTATTTACTGCTTCCATTCGAGATACTTTCGGCCTCAACGGCCATCGGTTCTACGTGCTACATGGCCCGCCCACTGCCACTTTAAGGACTATGTCGGTTACCCTTGTTCTCTTTCGTATCCACACACTTCTGATTTGATCCCGAGAGAGAAACCCCGAGGATAGCCCTTTTATAGCTCGTTGGGTGATTCGGAGCCTATTCCAAGCACAAGTAAATCACCACCTCTCCGATCCATATGTTGTTGCCAACAACACACACTGATTTAAGTCTTTTGTCTTACAGCAGTGTAACCATAGTATTTAAATATGGTTATTTCGCATCATCACTGACTGTGTAAATCGTTCCATGTATATGATCCTTTATGTTGTGTGGGCTAAATATGGAATGATTCAATGAATTGTGAGCTGGAAGCCCTCTCATATCGACCGGCGCCCATCCTTTGTTTCATGGTATCTGCTACTAACGAAAATCGTTTTTCCGCAAAACTCTGCCGCATAGGTACAGTCAACAGCAAAAGGAACTGATGAAATAGGGCCCCAAAATAATCTATATAATAAATAAATACAAAATTTACTGACGATTTTACAGATAGTTTATCAGAAGTAAGGGAACAAATAACTTGGCATAGTAGTAGCAAGTAGATGATTACATTTATTCCGAACCTCGGGATTATTATGATCATTTACTTTTGACAAATTAAAACTTGATTTCAAACTGACACTTTGGTCATAATTTTTACATCTGGCACGTCTCGCTGGAAGATGTTTAGAAACGTTGATTTTCATCACCTACTTTTGCTGTTCACTGTACCGGTATAACCCTATTTCGGTACTCACATTATCCTTTATTCTGTATATGTATGTACCGGGAAATTCTTATATAGACTTTGATCGGCACATGTGAGAATTATTTTTGGCTGCTTCAGTGGCGGGGTGGGCAAAGATTCTTACGGCGCGTGAAGTAGCGGGTTCAATTCCCGCAGAGGGTGTCAAGTGTTTGTATGTTCTGCAAGCACTTTTTCCTTGGTCTGGGTGTTTAATATGTATTATAAATATATCTATACATACATATGTATGTCTATTATATTAAGTATATCAGATGTCTAGTACACACAAGCTTAGAGCTAATCGCGGAGCTAGATGTTGTTGTGTGGATTGTCTTAATATTTATTTATTTTTATTTGTCATAATGTCGGACTAATACTGAATTTAACGTGGTAAGTCTTAGGATTTACTGACGTGAGTTAGTGAAAGTAAGAGATACTTTATATAACGGGGACGAAAACTTTTATACAATATTATAAATGGAAAAAATTACAGTTGGGTTACGTAGTCATGGGTAGAATATGGAACAATCCATCTAAAACTAATAAAATCAGAAGTTTTTGAGTTTCTGATTATTGGAAGTTTCTAATAAGATTTGAAAAATTAATTATATTGAAAAAGTATTATTAAATAGATAATTTCCAGGAAGGCTAAAGGGCTACACATTTTACTACGAGAGATTCCTAAAACCAACAACTTATACAAGCTGTTTCAAAATTGGTATATTAAGAGGAAAGGGTGTAAATGGCACGTCTCAGGCAAACATGTTTTGTTCTACAAAATTTCGATTTGGAGGCCCATTGTCAAAAAAAATCTTATAAATGTACATCTGTAAATTAAATTTTTTCAAGAGTGATGATAGCTCTTAATCGCAATTTTCTTATTACATTTAACATCTTCCAAGAATTAAATATTTAAAAACAACTGATATGAGACTTACATGACATAGACATTAGATTAATATATAAAAAATAAGAAGCCGTTTTTTTTTCAGATAAAGACCTCCAAATCGAAATTATGTGGAACAAAAAATGTTTGCATGGTGCATTGTAATTGACACCCTTCACGCATTATATACCAATTTTGAAACACCTTGTATATATCCATTATTTTTAATTCTTTAGACACGTGACAACAAATATTTTGGTTTGTTGTCACGTTGTCACGTCAAGTTGGTTTGGTATGGTAATATGTTTTCGATTGTAATATCTAAAGTCATTATTTACCAACTTAAAAGAATATAAGGAAATAACAATATTTGCGCAATTGTATGCATAATTATATTCCTTGGAGTTTAGTATAGATACGTTTAAAAAAATATAACATTTCTGAAAGTAGGCTTACGTACTACATAATATTATACAATAGTCATTTTATCAGTTGTCTTGGGCGTAGCTGTTCTTTGAGGATTGTCTAACATTATACCTTACTGTGATAACGTTTAAGCTCTTTAAAGTGGCAGTGGGCAGGTGGCCTCGTGGTATAACACGTAAAACAGATGGTTGTTGGGCCGAAAAGTTCTCGGAGGGAGGCCGCGGATGGGTAAGCGCAGCGTCGTCGGTCAACCACCAACAAGATGGATAGACTTTTTCGATTGGAATAATAGGTCGTCTTTGAGGCTTATGTCCAGAAGTGGGCTGAAATAATGATTACTCCGCGGGTTGGCTCTACTGCCGCAGTTTTCAATCCAAAAAGACCAAAATTTGGTCTGGCTAGTCACATAAGAGCCCTAAATATAAGTTTTAAAAATATCCGTCATCGAAATCGATGTGGAGGACTATATGTTTATATAGTCTAGTAGACTATATTTGTATAGGTACAGGGTGTCACATGAGTTTCGGTCTTTATGGGAAGGTTTGAAACTATATGAAACACGAAGATCTATTCTTAGGAACCTTGTCACAGATTCTATCAAAAAAACATTTAAAAAAAGCTTGGGAATAGAAATTACAGTTTTGAAAAATAAAAGAATCGAATGGTCACTGGATTGTTGAGAATTGGTGTAGATACATATTTTATAAAGTTACAAGCCTTGCCGTGATCTGTTCATTACACACTGTCCATCGGCTAAAACCTTAGGTGTAAACGAACCTTTACAACGATTGTATCGTCAATATACCGTTATTTAAAAATCTTATAAATTACTAACAAATAATATTATAAGCTAAAATCATATTGAAATATATTTCTAGTGACGTCGTCGTGGTGATATCGGCTATAACACACATCGTCGGCAAATATTATGCACGAATACATATTTCCGTCGTGAAAAGAATAAATATACATAAATACACAATTCTAAGATAAATATTACGAGTGATTGAGCTAATTAAAACAGCTGAATCATTTCTGCATTTGAAGGTTATGCACATAAAGAAATGAAGAAACACTGTTTGAATTGAATAATAAGCCTTTAACTCGATGAATTTAATCAATAAAGGTTTCATTACTCGGAAAATAAGGTAGACGACTAAAATTGGCAGTGTTGTATTAATATTCAATATGCAACAAATAAAAAATTACAAAATCAATACTAAATACTATGTCCGGGATTAATCTGATTTAATGAAGAACGTCCACTGCTGTATAACGGCCACCCTCATAGTCATTTTTCTATACTTTGTTTCGGCTGGATGCGGTATGCATCCACCAACAATACAATAAAGGGCACGCGCCCAGCAGACGCATTCTGTAAAAAATCGAATCCGAACTCGAAATCACTCAAGTGACCGAGCTCACTTCGAACGCTCGTCACTGAGGCGCTACAAGCGCTATCGAGTTTTACAGAATACAAAACTTTAAACTCACCGCGGATTCAGCTTCGTAAGGATCGAAATGAGTTTACAGAATGCGTCTACTGGGCGACTTTTTGTAGCGATGCTGTCGCACACCTACAAAAGCGTGCTAGTCGCATTTACATTTGCTACTGTATAGATGCAAACGCGCGATCTTCCGATATAATATGTACCTAGCCTATTTTGAATTAAAATAAGTTTATGAATATGAATCTAAAGAAAATCATGGGAAAATCTAAATTTATTTTTAAATATTTTAATTAAATAAATATTTTTTCCTGACTACTCACACAGCATCACCTAACCCCAAACTAAGCAGAAATTGGGTGTTAGGTGACTGATATACTACATAGATACATTTTTATTGTAAATACATACATATGATACAAAGAAAACACCCAGACCCGAAACAGGAAATTGTAGATCGTACTTTGTGTTTTGTGTTCATTACCTTGATTGAATGCATATTTTATACATTTAAAACTATACATACAGCTATACATTTTAAAATAAAGCACCCCAACGCTTTTGTCTGTCTTCTTGGTGGTGAGGGTGACAGTGTATGTTCTGCAAGCACTTTCTCCTTGGTCTGGGTGTTTAATATGTATAATAAAAAATATCTATATAATTTATCAATATTATATTAAGTATATCAGATCGGATATCTAGTAGGTACCCGTAACACAAGCTTAGAGCTTACCACGGGACTAGATGATGTTGTGTTATTGCCGTGGAATTCATTATTTATATTTATTTAGTTATTCTTGGATCAATGTTCGGAATAATCTCAATGTTTTTGAATCAGAACGGTTTTGAATACAGTTTTATGCAACAACAAGTAAAGTGATTCAAAAGGAATGTTTTCGCATAATATGTACTAAGCAGAACAGTCTCTGGTGTGAGCAGGCTTCGGCAGCGGCTTGTCACCACCCTCCGAGCTGGGCCAGTGCGTGAAGCAATTTTTTCGTGTTTCGTAATGTGTTCCGGAGAAGCCTTCTAGGTCTTCATGCTCCATCTTTTATTTTCATTTTACCTCTAACTGAGAGACGTAAAATTGCAGATGTGGTATTATTAAGCAAAATCGCGCGAAGTGATGTTGATTCACCTCAACTATTAGAAAACATAAAGTTAAAAGTTCCAAATAGACCCTCAAGGCATCACGTGCATTTAGACCTTTTGTTTTTCAAATTATCGCCAAAATTCATTTTTTATAGAGCTTCTGCTACATTTAATACTTTGGCAGATATACCTGACATCGATTTGTTTGACACCGGAGACCGCAAGGTCGGTATGACTCTATGTAAACGCTGGTTTGAGTCAGTTGACTCATAAATCAGTCCATGTTATAATATAACATATTTCATAATATAATACTGTTATATTTTTTTCACATAATATTGATTTTTGTTTTCATCACCTTTTTTCTATGATTTGTAAAAAAAAATCTTATTTTTAAGCAGATGATATTGTTTTCATTTTATAATTTGTTTGTTACCTTTTTTCTTGTTAAAGTGTGTGACAGGTTTTTAGATAGATTCGCTATGCGAAAACATGTAGATAAATGGTTCATAGGTATTTTTATTTAGTGTTAGTAATAAGTTTATTAAAACTGTTTGTTTTCCGTTTAAAATAAAATAAAATAATAATAAAATCTTAGACCACATCGTCACTTTACATCAGATGAAATTGTGGTCAAATGAAGGACTATCTATCATAAGGAAAAAAAAATTAACAAAGTCGGAACGGGTCATTAAATTATTATATTACGAAAAGATTTGTTTTATATAAATTTATTGGCCTTGTATGATTTATTTAATAATCAATATCTAATGTTGTTTTATTATTTGTTATTTTATTAAAACATTATAATGTAAATTTTAAGCACATACCTTTATACAAACCTTTGTTACCATTAAAGAATCTTAAATCTCATCTTAAATAAGTACGAATATACATAGACATGTCAGTTGTTGAGTTGAGATGAAAAATTTGAATTTGTTTTAATTTGGTTTTTATCATATTTGAGTAAAAAGACTTACAAATTGCTTTCCTTATAGTATACTATCTACGCTTAAAAAAATCTGCTATACCTTATGTATGTATCGACCTAAAAAACAGATTTCTCAATGGGTATATTTTTATACAAATTTATACGGATATTACAGTCGGGCGTTGAAAAGGAATACCAACAGCTGTCTTTTTTTCACTAATATGATGACGCAGACGATGCAATAGGGCACTTCATTCGAACAACAAGGGATGTTTCGGAAAAGGGTATTTTGGAGTACAACCTCAAAATGGCAGTGAAAAATCGCAACGAGGAGGTGATTGGGAAAATCACACGGCGGATATTGAAATGTTAATCAAAAAAAGTGTAAAGTTCTAATAATATGAAACTAATTGTATTTAATAGGTATATGTAACTTTTATGAATGATACTTACATATAAAATATATAATAATTATTTTAAATTAAAATGTAATTGTATTAATTATATTATTATTTTTAAGTGCTAACAATTGTCTTTAAAGTAAGTCAGAGTGTGTAATAATTTGAACTTCAATAATGTAAAGTAAGTTCATAAAATAGTCATGGACATTAAGTATGTGGTGAACGTTAAATAAATAAAAAATATTGAATAAAATTACTCTGTTGGTTTTGATTCCCTTCCGAGCATCGAATATTTGCCACATAAACTTAACCCGATACAATTAAAAAATACTGATTCCCGAATAATAAAGTTAGTTATTTTAATTTATTAATAAAGTTCTACCTCCCTTTTTATCGTCGGTTGAAAGCAGCTCTATACGTCGTCTCCCTCAAACTTCCAATCGAATTGGGTAAATGGCTTCATGCTGAAAAAACTAGGGTTTTACCTAGGCAAACAAAGGTCACCTGCGACAGTGGACTTTTTACGCTGCAACAGGCATCAGATACGGGAAACTCCCTAGGATACCTCAACCAAAGTCAATTGAACTCGATACCTTATAATTCATCGTATATCCATTTGTATCAGGGTGTATCATAATCGATATTGGAAAGTCCGAAACTGTAAGATAATACGAATATCTGTTCATAAGAACCACGCCTTCTAGTTTAGTTAATTAAATATTTCATGCATTCATAAATAAAAAAATAAACTTGTAATTAGCTCGGAATAGGACTCGATTTTTACACTCAGAAAGTTGAAACATATCTAAACTTCGACGGAACTACAGAGTTCCCAACAAAATTTGAAAGAGCTGCCGTTTAGCTCCGTAGAGTTAAGTGGAGGCATCGATTACCAGGGTCGTTTCGTGTGGGGTCAGGGTGGCCCCTCCCTCGGGGCGTGTCTGTACCCCAAGAACCCAGACGCGAGCCTTATATTTTCCTTAAGCCATTTCAATTATACCTATGGGGAGAGAATCGATAGTTTCGGGTGGCGGTGCGCGAAAAACATGCTCAGGGAAGTTATTAGGTATTTTATGTCAGAGGTTCTCTTTTTTATGATGAAACCTTTATAATACGCATTTTTTATCTTTTTATTATTAGTACCTATTTATACATTATTATTAAAAAAAATTAATAAAATTTAATAATTGTAACGTTCAATAAATACAAATTGTAATATGACTATCGGTCAGTATGGATGGGAAGGTCTGAAACCAATAGGCTTACGAAGATCTGTTCTTGCCATCTTTCTTGTTTCATAGCCATGACAGACAAATATACTTACTATAATTGTGCCTATCTTCGAAATGTACCATTTTCTAAATTACATTCAGAATTATCTTATCTTCTGAATATCCGCAGCTTAACTATATCCTTATCCTATCATTATCGTCGCCAAGTTGCTTAAAAGCACCAAACATTTTTGATTCAGTAATGTTTTGAAAATATTTTTTTATACTATAAATTCAAATCAAGATTGAATAGACTAACATTTTAAATCTATGTGACTCATCTTCGTCCACATCGACACTTACCATCAGATGAGATTGTGGATAAAAATATATATATCTCTCCCATAATGAGTAAAAACAATGGTATGTGAATTGCTAGTTGGTGTTGGAGCGACCAGTGTGATTATTAAGGGTCGATTTTTTAATCCCTTGATAGAGCATGACTCACTTTCAAATGTATGAAAATGACTCTGGGTGAGCCTATCCGACAATTAAAAAACCGGCCCTTTATGTACAATTTTGCGAAAATTTATTGTGTTTTCTTTTAGCTTATTTTTGAAACACCAAAATATGCTGGCGAATTGTCCTGCGAGACGGTTAAGCGTGGTCATCGTATAAAGTTTACGCCTCGATCAAAATATCGTATTTAGAAACAGTATGAGTTTCCGTGATTTCCTTACTTTTCCTACGCTCGCAACATATCATTATTTAAAGGCTGTCAAAGTTCTTTTGTTACAGTAAAATGTTTGTCATAATATTTTGAACAAGTCGTTTTATGTATAACTTTTAAATCACTTTGTATACATTTTCAATTTCAATCAACAATTAAATATATGAGCAATTCGTGTTAGATAATTTGACAACCAAGTACCACTGTAACAGGGGCCTTAGACGTCAAATACTTTTTTGAAAATTTTCGCTTTAGTTTTATAAAATAAGGAAACGCAATGGATTGTAGAGTCTATACTACCTGGTGAGAATACTTACTCATACTTTTGACATTCTATAGGATGAAATTTATTTACTGAATCAAAATATTATCTATTTCTTTAAACTTAAAAGCATTATTTAATTTGTTAATCTGTTTTATCCTAATTTCAACGACGCGTTGCAAGTCATGTGGTCCAAGTAGGGTAGCCTTGGAATAAGTTTAGATGCATTTTATGAGTTAAGAGGTTTATAACTTAATTTTATATAGTGCTCTGCGTTAGTCTCAAGTAGCTTCATCGAAAGTAGTTATGATTCATTATATAAATTTCATCCTGCCAAGTGTAGACTTCCTCAATTCCTCAACTCACTCCACATGCTGCTAACACCAGCCTCTCTCCAACAGAACTGAGTGCGAGCATCAAGCGCGAGAAGATCGTCGAGATCTGCGAGGGATGCGGGCAGAAGATCCAGGACCGCTACCTGATGCGGGTTGGAGAACTGTCCTGGCACGAGCACTGCCTCAGCTGCTGCGTTTGTGGATCCCCTCTCTCCCACACCTGCTTCACCAGGAACGCTAAGCTTTACTGCAAGCCTGATTATGATAGGTAATGGAGAACAGTTGCAAATATTGCCTGTGTTAATCGCCAAATCATGCCCAATTTCAAGTCACCCTCAAACAGGATGCATGAGCTCAATAAACACCGGTAAACTGACAACTTCCACACCGGATATGTGGCTCTTAAAGTTTCCGAAACCGTCAATCGAATCCGTAGAACGTAGTTGATATTCGCAATACTGTTCTTATCATTTAAATTTCTCGCGTGTTTGAACCACCCAGTTCGATTGTGTCGGAATTCCGTAGGTATACAAAAAGTTAGCTTTTTGCGAACTGATTTCGGAATTTATCAATTGCGAATTGCTCTGCGATTTTTCAGCTGATTTCATCAACAGTTCTTGAAAGAATCTCACCCTTATCACAAATAAGAAAAGTTAAAAGTTAAGAATTGTTGGTGAGACAAGCATGTATACAAAGGAGATGTTGTCCGCAGATTGTTCGGGGTGAAATGCTCACGATGTGGCGACCGCCTCCTGCCGCAAGAGATGGTGATGCGCGCCCAGCAGTACGTCTTTCACATACAATGCTTCGTCTGCGTAATGTGCTGCCAACCGCTGCAGAAGGGAGAACAATACGTCATGAGATCTGGACAAATTTTCTGCAGGCAAGACTTCGAGAAAGAGATGTATCTGATGCAACACGGCGATGATGACATGATCATAGACGACTCAGAGCGTCCACGCGACGGTCGACGAGGACCCAAGCGTCCCCGTACAATTCTTACGTCAGCTCAGCGCAGACAGTTCAAAGCTTCATTCGAAGTGAGTCCGAAACCCTGCCGCAAAGTACGGGAGGCCCTTGCAAAAGATACTGGCTTGAGCGTCCGGGTTGTGCAAGTCTGGTTCCAGAACCAACGCGCCAAGATGAAGAAGATCCAGCGAAAGGCCAAGCAGGAAGGCGACAAGTCCTCTGAGAAGGATAAAGATAAAGATGAGAAGAGCATCAAGCAGGAATCTCCATCAAGTGAGCATGGAAACTACCTCGGACTGGACGGGTCCTTCTCCGCTTCTAGCCAGCCGCTTAACCCCAACTTACCGTATTCTCCAGATGGTGAGAAATCCATATTTTCATGACTTTCTAGTATTTTATAAGAAAAATCCATAGATCGTTTGTTGCGATTATAGAAATGAAATAACTTTAACCTAGTTCGTGTCGAACAAAGAAAATAGTCATGTTATTTATACATTCAGGTCATCCTACTTGAATCACAAAAAAGTACGTCTGGCCGATAACAGTAAAATGTATAAACCTGGAAGTCCGTTACTGCGCAAATAATTGTATATTAGGATATTTCACAAATTAATGTTAATATCTTTGTATTCAGATTACCCAGCACACTCCGGGGACAGCTTTTGCAGTTCGGACATTTCCTTGGACGGCAGTAATTTCGACCAGCTGGACGAAGGGGCGTCTGACACGATGAGTCTTCAGAACCTGGAGGTTCAGCACCACCACCACGGTCACCAGAGCCACGAGCCGCTAAACCTGGGTACAGGCGCGGTAGTGAACCCCATCGATAAGTTATACCTGATGCAGAACTCCTACTTCAGTACGGACCACTGATTCTCGGGTAGACGGGGCCGGAGGCAAAGGCCTGGCATGGACCTTTGCGTCCGGCCCACGTCTACCGTCACACCTTTTAGCCAGACTTACACTGATGCTGGATCACAAGAATTTCCGCTTAACTTTTTCGAGAATCACTATTAATTCAGGTTAATCTTCATAGAAAAATATTGATGATAGGATATTCTTGGTTAATGATTTATAATATACCTAAAAAATATAAGCACCACCACTTACTGTTACAGTAATAAACATTGTATTCAAGAAAACTCTTCATCTCTGTACTTCGATTTAGGTCACCCAAAAACCTTTCAGTGAAACGGACTTCGAAGTGAGACGGAATGTAAATTAGCGAAAGTAGATCACTGAGTCCCTACACTTTCCCTTTTTCAGTTTCACGCGTAACGTTTTGAATTATTTTCTGAAGGGTCAGGAATAAAATAGAGGCATTTGAGAACTTTTGCTGTTTGCTTCAGACTATTTCATATTTTTAAAGGTGGAAAGACGCCAAAATTTGGAAAGTGATAGTGATTTAAAATTGATCCTGTTGCCTCTTGATAAATATGATCGTCAAAGGTACCGTGATTCCGTTGGAAACATATAGGTATACCTCAATATTATGATACATAGTTGACAACTGAAATAGCAATTGTCATCTTGTGCGAAGTATGTATAATGTCGTTCGTTATTGTATCCATGTTTAGTATGAATTAATAGATTGTTTATAAAAGTTGTAATTTTCATTGTGAATATTGTAAATATATATTTATTCTGTATTTTTAAGAACATAATGTTCTATATTTTTCAGAAATTGTTAAAATGTTATTCAGCAATTTAACGTGTCTGTAAAAATATATGCGTTTTTCATCATTAGATACGTGTCATCTAAACTAGATGTAGATGATTATCCTCATTTGTGTTTAGCATCTGAATGTAGTTATATACTTAATATTTTTTAATACAATCCAAAAACATTATCTACATATATTGCATAGTTATCTGTATGTGTATGTTATTAAGATTTATTAAATTTTGAATAGTGTTTTTTAAATGTGGTAGATTCGAATGTTTTTGAATAATCTCACTGAATAGGCAATCTACATGATCCCTTGGTAGACACAGCTTTTGTAATATAGGTGTCCTTTAGCTATATAGAGCCTACATCTAGTACAGATAGTGCATAAGCACCTATAACCAGGAATATACTTTAAACGGAATCATTTGTTACGTATACTCTCAGTTACCTATCCAACTGTTCACTTTTATTATTCTCAGATTTTTCACATTTAAATTTATATAAATGTTATGAAACTGTGGTTAATTGATATTCAAGTTGTAGTTACATTAACCTAGATAATATGATAGATACTTTGTGTGTCTGACTTGGCTTTAGTAAAAGTAGATTTATAACGATTTGTTGATTTACCTATAATTTACTTTGTGTAGTACAGACATGGACGGAATTATAAGAATTTGTGTTTACGCATCTTAAATATAACAGTTTCAATGACAGGTCACCTCTTTTGACATAAGCATCGAACATGTATAGATTTGGTATACATCAGCTTCGGTCAGTATGGGAATGACTGAAATTAATTATAAACGAAGGAACCATCGATGACGACAGACTGAATTCACACATTTAAAAAAAAGTCATAGGCACAAAAATTTATTATGAACCATTATGTCAAAAATTTATAAAATGCATTTTTTGTATATCCTGAAAATTATTATATTTGATGGTGATCATTCACTCTTTTTGATTCACATGCTCCAATTCGCCCGATTAAAATTAAAAACAATCGACACTAAAAAAAACCCCTACCTTAAATATTAACTGTCTAAACAAACATAACACATAACACTAAATGATCTCTAGCGTACCTCAGCAAAATGACAATAAATAAATAAATATTTAAACTATTCTCTCATTTCTCTCTAAAGTGTTAGAAGTAGTAGTACACACCCAAACAACGGAATACTTATCAAAAAATAAGCTTATTAATCCAAATCAATCTGATTTTCCGAAAGGGCCATAGAGCACTATATCAGCTCTTATCAATGTCACTGAGGATATCCGGACAAGCATGGAAAACTCTCAGTTGACCCTACTTGTGCTGGTGGATTTCAGTAGTGCTTTTGATGCTGTAAATCACGAACTACTTTTAACACTTCTCACACAACTTAACTTTTCTCCCTCAGTAGTCAGCTGGTATAAGTCATACTTAACAAATCGTCGGCAATGAATTCGATATGGTCACGAATTCTCGGACTGGCTGGAAAACGATTCTGGCGTACCACAGGGAGGTATCCTTTCGCCACTTCTGTTTTCAGTTTTTATCAATCTTCTTTCTCACAAACTTCTTTGTAAATTCCATATGTACGCCGATGACCTACAGCCTTATTTTTTTATTATATTTTTTATCGTTACATGTACCTTACAGTTTAATATTTTAACTATTTAGATTAAGCTATTTTTGTACATTCTTGCCAGCCAACTTATTATCTAAAACCTGTTTGAGGTTGGCAGGTAGAAAATGCCTTGGCATTAAGCCCACCTTTTGTACAACTCTGTATTTTTCTTGTGCAATAAAGAATTCGTAATAATAATGATAATCATTGCAAACACTCAATTGCAATGATCACCATCAATTATTGATATCTGCAATTTAGTGGCAGGTATCAGGTGATGTTAACAATGACTGATTCACTAATGTCATGGTTTAAAGAACATTTAAAACACTTGCAAAAATAAATTACAGGATATGAAAACCATGCATTTTATTTACCTGACAATCAACATCTAAATAGAAACTTTTATTTTTTTAAAATGTTTGTGTTTGATATCGAGCAAAGTACGCAAATTTTAAGGCATATTGGCTAAGTGGGAGATCACTCGATTTTCATTCCTAAGGTTGTAAGTTCGAAGGACAGTTTGAAGGGCATGTGACAGTTACTATCTCGCACTTGGCCAGCGTGGTGAATTAGGGCCTTTATTTTTTTTATGATGGATAAGCATTTCTTTATTTGACCACAATCTCACCTGATGTAAAGTGACGATGACGTCTAAGATGGAGCATGAAGACCTAGAAGGTAGATGGCTTCTCCGGACCACATTACGAAACACGAAAAAATCGCTTCACGCTCTGGAGCCCGGAGGATGGTGACAAGCCGCGGCCGAAGCCTCCCACCAGAGACTGTACTTAGCACCACCCGGAGGTCACGTGTAAGGATTCAGAGGGTTACAACTTACGGACGTGAACAGACAAGACCTCCATCTGTCGTCAAAACATAAGTCACTCTGTCGTTTTTATTAAATGTGTGAAATTAGTCAAATCGATGACATAGTTCCTAAAACCAGATCGCCGTGTCTTATAGTGTCAGAAGTGCTACTTAGCAGAATGCAGTTCGTTCGTAGGCCACTAACATCCTAAAACTAAATTTGGTGTCTGGTATTGTCAATCGTTTCGTTATTAAACTAACTCCTTAATAAACTAGGTAGATCTAATTGTTTTTTACTATGTAAGTACATAAATAAAACTGGAGTATTTTGTTGTGATGTTTTACTGTTTAAACGTTTCTAGTCAATACTGTGAGAATTTTATTATAATTTAGAAATATTTTTAATTTGTCGTCAGATTTGAGCCTATATATGTAGCCATTCAATAATTCAAATAGGGCAAAATGGCTTTCAAACATTATTACTATTTTGAATTTATGTTATGGCTGATAATATAAAGAAAATTATTGGAATTTCCTGACGTGTTTTAATATGTTTTAAACACACTAAAATCTCTGCTTACTTTAAATCTATGATTACATCTGTAATTGCTTACAATTGACAATAGGCAATTAGAGATATTGTAATGATTAATTAATAATAATAATATATCCTGTGTGAAAGATGATATGTGTAAGAAAGAGGGGAGTGTTGAGATGACGGGTGATAGAGGGAAATGGAAGGAGAAAACTGTTGTGCCGACCCCACGTAATGTGGGATAAGGTCAGGAAGATGATGATGAATATATCCTGACTACACACTCAGCATCATCTAAGCAGAGCTTGTACTGTGGGTGTTAGGTGACTGATATACATATACATGATACACAGAAAACACCCAGACCCGAGACCAGAAATTGTAGAACGTACAAAATCTGTTCTTGCGGCGGGAATCGAACCCGCAACCTCCTGCGCCTCAGGCGGTCCTTCACCCACCCAGCCACAGAGGTCGTCGTTATATTGAATAATTATTCATTGAAAGTTAACAGAGATTATTTTTTTGACTATGTAAAAGAATACAATATCACGACATCAAATCATCTTTTCTTTATATTTTTAGTTTATACTAGTAAAAATGTGCTAAATGTACCTACACTATTGAATGTAACTTAAAATAAATTATAATCATTATTTCTGTGGTGGTCTTTTTTTTATGGGTTCCGTATATTTTCAAGTCAACATTTTAATAAAAACCTTCTGTTGAAGTGAATAGTGGTTATAAATTCCTTGAGTGAATAATACTGCTAATGGGGACAATACTTGCATAAGCAAAATTAAATGACAAATGCAAGAGAAGGTAACACTTTAGTGTCATTTTAATGATGTAAGATGTAAAGAGACGATCGATGGGTAACTTAGACAAAATGTAAACAAGCAAGCGACGTAAAAAGTAAAACAAAAAAATCTACTCAGATCCAGTCATAAAACTAAATCCCCAAGCGATCAGCGCCATCTATATGGCGAATGTGAATTGAATGAAAAAAATAGTGAGGTTAGATATCAAGTAAATGGACTAGGTAAACATTTGATCAGCCGTGTTGGCTAAGTGGGAGGACACTCGACTTTCATTCCGAAGGTCGTGGGTTCAAACCCCGCCACGCACCTCTGGATTTTTCTTCTTGAGAAATTGATGTGCGCTTTAAACACGTGCTTTAACGGTGAAGGCAAACATCGTGAGGAAACCGGCATGTTCTGAGCACTTTAAAAGAGTTTGAAGGACATGTGACATTCACCAACCCGCACTTGGCCAGCGTGGTGAATTAAGGCCTAATCTCTCTCGTCAAGAGAGAAATCCCTGTGTCCCAGCAGTGGGAACGTTAATAGGGTGATGATGAAACATTTGATACCTAACGCATTTGTAAGCATTAGATTTAAAATTATTCATCACAGAATCGAAATCGGTTCATTCGTAAGCTAAAAAAGGGCGGGAAAGATAAAGGGACCACAACATCCGTCAAACACCCGGTATCTTATCTCTGGTGTCTCAGCTAAAATAGTATTTACCGGTCCTCACATTTTGCATACACAACTATATATAGCGCCTGCCTTGTCTACTAAAACGCTATCACTTGCCATACTCCTTAAATAAATATGTTAGATTATTACACAGAAGGATGATGCGTTCGTAACACATAAATAATTAACTTTTTAAATTGTCATGGTTTTTATGTAAAAATAAGTCTTTAAATCGTCTTTATATCATACCGTTAAGAATAAGTCAGTCATAAGCTAAAGCCTACGTGAAGTTTTTAGGGGCCTCACGATGTTTGTAGACTAGACGGCAACAAATTTCAGTTCACCCTGTCATAATCCTTAAAGCGCCATCTGTTGAGAACCTGTGGAGAGAAGGATTCGCATTAGCAGGGTCATAGAATAATAAATTACTACGGCAGGGTGAAAGTGAGTTTAGCTACCTATCTAATTCAAAGTACAAAGTAGTAGTTCAGCTTACAACCAATAGATGTCGGTTTACTAGTTAAAGGACAATGGGCAAAAATGTATGGCGCTTGTCCCATCGGCGGCCACATCTGTCCTATATATTTTTTAGTCGACAATTATGTATATATTAAGACTGCAAAAAATTATTTCGGCAACTTGTTTAGATAAAAAGTAATAAAGCGTTGATCATATAAAAAAATCGAATTAATTAAACCGAAAGTACGTAAATAATAAAACGTAATGCATGTCTAAGTATAAGATAATGATGGTTTAAATAAAACTAAAGGTTAATTGGTTATTAAATACATCGATTTATTGACAGACACATATACAATGCTCGTATATAATGCTAGTATTCCTTTAAAAAAAGAAAATGATGGGATTCAATTGTCGTCTACAATAATATCGTTTAAAAAATGAGCTGGTAAACGGATATCTTCCTCTTGGTTTCTCGCCCACCCTAAATACCACACTACACACATAATGTGGGCACAGCAACCAAGTGTGCGCTTACCGCTTAGACAACTGCAATAGTAGTTTTCTATGGCTTCTCTGCCGCTTTTCTCTCTATCTACTATAATGTACGAATAATATATTTTTGACCTAGTATGTCTAGATTGTATTCGACATCTTAGCAGCCAAACATTTGTTGCTGTGATGCCGCACCTGCCTAGGCCTGTAACATCGGGGTCCCTATACGTTTCTATCTTATAGAGACCTTGTCGCACATGCTCCGCATAATAGCTGCGGGCTAGCTTCACTTGGTATGTACCAAGTGCAAAAATGGTTAAATCGTCCTCAGTCAGCAAAGGAAAATCACTTACTCGTATGTTAGGTTGGTTTCCTGTAATGCTATCGAAATCGATATCGATATCGTCGCTGATTGGTTGACGCATGAAACATGGCGAGACCGATTTTAACAAAGGTTCTTAGACCTCTTATAGAAAAAGTATTGAATATTAGGATACATAAATAATAATGAAAAAAAAAATAGTATTTCAATAATAGTATTTTAACTATATTTTTTTTTCCCAAACGGTATTTCATAGTACTCCTTGAACAATATTTGTTGTCAAAGATCTCCCCTTTCAAATGACACTAGTTTCATTGATGGCCGCTCATGGGCCGCAATGCCCATTGTCCTTTAAGAAGGGTTCGCATTAGCAGGGTGAACGTGAGTTTAGCCATAGACTAATTACCTCTAGAATTGAGAAACCTCCTTTTTTGAAGTCGGTTAAAAAGGTTGTTTTTTTTCTCATAATTCCATGCCAAGTTTCTTTTTACCTTATTTGCATAGGTTTACTACAAAATCAAACCCACATAATTATTTTGGTGCGCATCTGCACTTACTTTACATAACAACTTAGGCATAAGATTTATTAATAAATATATAATAACGTTTTTAAGAACCCAGGTTTGTTCTGCTTATCAGTATCAAATGTTGAAACTTTGACATAAACTTTTGAAAATTAAACAAAGTCTCCGTGCACTAGCTGACAACGCCGCAGAAGAAAGAGAAAACACGTAGAAAGAGAGGTACTCAACTACGCGCCCGTATAATTCACTACGCAAGCTGGCAGCGCCGCAAGTTTAAATAACGCCATCTCTTTATTTGCTGTGGTACTACTTTATTGTGCAGTTATCTAACTAACCTATCGTGGCGAATACAATGTTAAAAAGAAATCAATCGTGTAAAGCAGATTCAAGACACTCATCGACATCTAGCGTAATTTTAGGCAAACTTTATCGATCCACGTTTTCTTAGAGATTGGCAGTCTAGAGGTAATTAGTCTATGGTTTAGCTATCTAATTCACTGACAACGTAGTTCAGCCTACAGCCAATAGATGTCGCTTTAATAGTTAAATTTATGTGCTTCACACAAGCCATAGTTTTGTTACAATTACTTTTTACATTTTTTACAACATATTACAGAATGTCTTTATAAACAACGTTCACAGCTTTCTTGTCATAAGATAATACAAACATGTTTTCTCTGGCGTCTATTCTCACTAGTTCAGTTGTCCAGTTCAGTTGACTGAACTAGTGAGATTTATTTTCTCGTTTGTTCAGTCGACTGGACTAGTGAGATTTCTTTTCTCGTTTGTTCAGTTTAGAAATAGATAAAAATATTAGGTTATCTACATATATCTCAAACAAACATTTTTTAACAATTGGTTATACATATACTGGTAGTGACATTCTTATGTTTGTAAACTCTTTACTTCTTACCACTAGAGTGCTGGCCACTAAAAATCGATATGTAAACTCTTTGTCTAATCTGCTCTTCAAAAAACAATTGACAAGCACCTATGACAATTCAGCTAGTCTTTTACATGTATTACAGTTTGTTCAATGTGCTAAAATGAATGAAAACGAGTTTAAAATTATTAAACGTGGCAGAGGCCGTGTTCTAATATGTGCTGGACATGAATATTATCGCATATGTGGGTATGAAAACAAAAATACTTTGTGGCGGTGTGCGAGCTACAAAAAATCTAATTGCAATGGCACAATAACCATTTCATCGGTATGTTTGTAATTTAATTAAATGTTTCTCCACCAAAATGGTAACACCAATGTTACCATTTTTAGGGTTCCGTAGCCAAAACACGGCACAACTGCTATTTTGATTTGCTACTACGTTTATTTAATTTTTTGTTCAATTTAAAGGATGAAGATACAGTAATTAAAAGAACGGAACACATCGACTTATGTGTGCCTGATATAAATAAAGCGACGATGTCGATCATTATTAATGATAGCATACAAGAAATTGATTCTGGTAGTGACACAGCACCTGCGGTGTACAAAAAAACAGTGGCTGGCTTGAAAGATTCTGGGATTGATCTAATTAATGAAATACCATCGTTTGAAACAATAAAGTCTTCTATTTATCGACAAAGGAACAAACATAACCAAGTAAAGAAAACATGTTACATTGGAGACAGTGCTATGGCAGTGGAAGTGCCATCAAAGTTTTCCGATTTTGTATTGGCAGATTATAATGACGATGTGCGCGTTTTAGTATTTTGTTCGAAAGAGGCGAGGGAAAAGTTGCGTAAATTAAAAATTTATCTTGGCGATGGCACCTTTAAAATATGCCCACAGCCATTTAAGGGAGGAGTGTACACCATACACGCAGATTTAAATAGTTCAGAAAATACTACGGCGATAATGCCTTTAATTTACGTTCTCTTGAGTGACCGTACTAAGGAAACGTACCTTAAAATGTTTAGCATTATAAAATCTCAAGTTCCTGAATGGGAACCAACTTTGCTCATCACCGATTTTGAAGAAGCCGTTATTCAGGCATTTAAAAAGTCATTTCCTAATGCAGAACACCAAGGCTGTTATTACCACTTTACAAATACATTATGGAGAAAAGCCAAGAGTTTGAAGTTGACACGTAAACGTAAAAATAGAATAGTGGGACTATGTTGTGTTTTACCTTTGTTGCCTAAAGATTGTATTACGGACGGGTTTACTTACATTGTTTCACAAATTGATGATTTCGAGGATAAATCTGATTTGGAAAAGTTTATACAGTACATGGGGTTTTGGATGAAACGCCAAGATTCGTGGAATGTATTCGGGAGGCGCCACAGAACTACAAATTATGCTGAAGGTTGGCATCTTGCGATCAACGGCATGTTTAAAACAAGACCAGCAACAATTGTTCAATTTCTTAATAATATAAAACAAGACGCAGAGTTTTTTGCAGTACTTACAAAAAAGAAATTGACAAAGAAGAGGACAGAAATTCAAATCGAAAACGACGAATTCATTCGTCATGTACAAATGCAGTTACTAAATGGCGAAATTAATGTGGCTACCTTTTTGGAAAAACTTCGTGTAAATTAATAGTAATAAATGTAACAAGGTGCAAAAGCTAGTCTTATTTTCAATTGAACAAACGAGAAAATAAATCTCACTAGTTCAGTCAACTGAACTGGACAACTGAACTAGTGAGAATAGACGTTCTCTGGAGGTCACTCTTGAAAGAGCGACATACAGTTGTCCATGTGAAAAACAGTCAACGCTCAAATCTAAGCCTGCAACGTTGAAGGTTTGACCCTGCGAATTATTAATGGTAATTGCAAAAGATGTCTTTACCGGAAACTGTAAAGTTTAAATTGGAAGGGTAAATCCGATGGTATCAGAGGGATTCGGGGAATCAATACATCTTCTCCGGTACCACATCCTGTGAGTATTGTGCACTCTAGAGGTATTATTAAAGTTTTTAATGATTTTACCAGCAAACGCGTGCCATTGTAAAGTTTAGGTGGATTCAGGGTTCTTAATAAAATAACAGGACAACCTACTTTCAACACCATTTTGTGAGGAGGGAGTCCAGGCGGGTACAAAGAATTTAGAAATTCTGTAGGAAAATGAACAGCTTCTTCCAAACCGAGAACAGTATCGACCGAGTCCGATCGGTACCGCCGCAAACGCTACGTCCCGCAATTTTTAAATCTGTAATATCTTCGAAAATATTCACTTAAATCATACGGTGTAACGGGCCCCATATAGATCTATATTAAATTATGAACAATGTATTCAAGGTATTTAATTGGTTATGGATTAATGCTGTATTGGTTAAAATCGCTTCGAAAATTAGCCATTATTTGTCGTAAAAAGTAAATGACAAAATAAAGTTATTGTGGTTTATCCATATGAGATAGACATATACCATCACGGACTTTTCTGTAGACCTTTTCAATGTGTACAATACTTAGTACATTATTTTGATAAAACTCGTAGGGTTCAGCCTGCGTTTGCAATGTAAGCGGAAAAAATGAAATTATTTACGACATCACATTAGAAACCTCAAAAATAACAGTACTTCTCCACTATTTAATGGATATAAATGAAGGTACAATTTTGGTTTTAAAATAATTTGCGCTTTCAACCAGGGGCGTAGCTTTCGGCGGCGGGAAGTGCTCCGGGACCCTCAAGCCCGAGGGGCCGCAGTATCGCACAACCAATAGGTATTTTATCTCACTAAGATATTACTCCACTTAGGCTGAATCTTTTGTCCTTTACTGGGCAACACGTTATATCCGTGCCAAATTTTATTAAAATCGGGTTTTGATCGCAATAGTTTATGAGTATAATAATTTATTCCAAATGTTATGTATTTTATTGTTAGAAAGTATGATTTGGTGGCACTTAGAATTAATTGCTCGCTGAAAATGACAAATAACTATAACCAATATCCATCGCTACTTAGTGTGAATAGCCAAATCCAAATCCAACAGTTATTCGTCAATTCCAGGCTGGTGCAAGTGTCTATTATAGAATCTGACATAAAACTTTGCTAAGGCATTGCTTTCACAAAATTGCCACCTTAATAAAAAAAAATGACAACTTAATAAAACTAATCGCGACTTTAATACTTCCAAATATTAAATAGCTTTAGTGGTTCGCAAATCTTTTTGTAACTGCTACTTCTGAGATAAGTGGTATTATTATTCTTCTTCTTCTTGTTAAATAGGTTTTATTATTCATGGATCATTGTCAATTTGTCACCTATCAGTCTAGTACTTGACCTTTAATTGTCATTTATGACCGCAAAATTGTGAAAATTATGAAGAACAAAACAATTCATAAAAATTCTATTCGATGCGAAATTTGCAAGAAACTCATACAGCAGACAAGTGAAGACAAAAAGCTTATACCAAATATTTGCCCTTGGTGAAGATCGGTGAGTACATTTACCAATATGTTATTTATTGCTTCTGTTAACAATAGGCGTTTTGTTTGCTCGCCTATCATCGATATATTTTCATATCACAAAATTGCAAGTCCACCAGACCTTAATGGTTCTATGCTACAAATTAAATATGAATTATTTATCATCATTTTAAATATAGGACATAAGCCTCATTTCAAAATTGTATCTATAACACGATAATATGCTATGGCCTGTTATTATTTTCTTTATTTGAACATAAATATAACGAATTTGTCTCCCACATCTTCAGTTCAACACTCGGCATCCAAAACCATTAACCATCAATATGATCAGGAGTTTAAATACTATATATATGTATTAATTAATTTGTTGTTGTGCTGTTATTCCGAATATAATTAAACTTTTTTTTCAGATGATGCTTGGTCAACCTCATTTAAATGACACATTATAGGAGTAGTATCATATTCTTAGATTCATCTCGATGTGTTGAAAAATAATTTGCGGTTTTAACACACTTTAAAGTTAAAAAAAAGTTAATTAATTATTTATTCAACAACAAAATTACTTTCTCATTCTTTACATCATGTTTCCTAGTGCAATAGAGTAACTCAAAATACATTATAATATACTAGCGACCCGCCCCGGCTTCGCACGGGTGCAATGCTGATACTAAATAATTAAATAATAAATAAATATATATTTCCGGACTACTCACACAGCATCACCTAACCCCAAACTAAGCAGAGCTTGTACTATGGGTGTTAGGTGACTGATAATACTACATACCTAGGTCTTTTTTTTTTTTGTAAAAACATATACATATGATACATAGATAAAACTACACTACAGAAAAACTGTGAACGTTGTATATAAAAACATAGCGGCCTGCTCCGGCTTCGCACGGGTATAAAATAAGCATATGTGATTAAAATCGATCCAGTAGTTTTGAGAAAACCGCGGCCTCAGACGCGCTCACGCTCTTGCCGCACCGGGCGGCCGGCCGCGCCGGTACCGCCGCAAACGCTACGTCCCGGAATTTTAAAATCTGTAATTTCTTCGAAAATATTCACTTAAATCATACGGTGTAAAGGGCCATATAGATCTATATTAAATGAGCAATGTACTCAAGGTATTTAATTGGTTAAGGATTAATGCTGTATTGGTTAAAATCGCTTCGAAAATTAGCCATTATTTGTCGTAAAAAGTAAATGACAAAAAAAAGTTATTGTGGGTTATCCACAAGAGATAGACATATACCATCACGAACTTTTCTGTAGAACTTTTCACAATACTTGGTACATTATTTTGATAAAACTCGTAGGGTTCAGCCTGCGTTTGCAATGTAAGCGGAAAAAAATAAATTATTTACGACATCACATTAGAGACCTTAAAAATATCAGTACTTCTCCACTTTTTAATGCATGTTATTATACATATAAACCTTCCTCTTGAATCACTCTAACTATTAAACAAAACCGCATCAAAATCCGTTGCGTAGTTTCAAAGATTTAAACATACAAAGGGACATAAGGACAGAGAAATCGACTTTGTTTTATACTATGTAGTGACTATGTATTATTTAATTCAATTCAATAGATCATAATATCATCATGATCATGTGATGATGTTTTACATCTCGCCATAAATAATGGGTACGAACTATGAACATAATATATTGTAATAATAAATATTTTGTTTTGCACATTGTTTTTGTACTAAGTATCCTCCGCCCTGTTCCCAATTTCTGTATGTAGGTCCAACCTATTATTGAGAGAAACCTAAATCATCGATATCGATAAAACTCGATTCTGTACGAGTGCAACCTTCTTCTTCTTTAAGCTTTAAAATTATCTTTATGTTGGTACCATTGCTTTTAAACTTATATCAGATTATTTAATATGTTTGTGTTTCATTTATAGTAAACTTTAGACATGCGCAAAACATGTCCGACTGTGGATTGAACATGATATAGTTCAGTTGAACGTCGGAACTAGTTCCGGGAAACATGTCCATGTCCGGACATGATAGCAATAAGGCATGTTCGAGGTACACGTCGTTCCGCAGGACATGTTAGGTTCGGAAATGTTAACAACGGAAATATGTCCGCGGAACTAGAGAGCTGTTGTATACTAGCGTAGCGTGCGTGAATCCTTGTCATGTTCGGTGCGGTCGGACATGTTTACATGGGAACTAAACTATGAATTAGTATGAATGTTTTAAGGTATTTCATCACTTAGTTAGGTAGGTATAGGTATATATACCTCACCTATATACCTATAGGTATATATATATACATATATACCTATAAGAATAGGTACCTAGGTAGATTAAGTACTGTTATAAAGTTACTTATGATGTTAATAGGTACTTTATAGGTTGGTCAGTTGACGAGTACAAAAAACAACATGTGCGAATTACGTACGCACGTACGTAACATCAAACTAAATATAAAAACGAGAAAAAATCAAACTGAAACGCATGTAATAATTATATCAATTGTTTCAAACATTAAAATTTAAAGAAATGAGGCGCTAAATTTTCAAGGGCAAAGTTCAAACCAAAATTTATTTTATTTATTTAAAAATGAACCTTATCTATCGTAGTTAAGGTTGCATACTACCTTTCATTCATTCATCGACGTACAGATGTCACTGTCAACAGCGACGCGCGCTCGTCACGCCGCCGCGGAGTGAGATGGAAATGGTACGCGCCGTTCCATTTCCATCTCATTCCGGACATGTTTGAACATGTTTAGATTCACAGCTCGGATCGGAACGATATCGTTCCAGGTGCAGAACTAGTTCCCGGAACTATACCAATCCGGAACTACCCATCTTTAGTAAACTTCGATTTGACATTTTGCCTATATCAAAAATTTCCTTCCTAGTCCCGTCTCTTAAAACGTAGTGATTATAATACTCTGGTCAATTCCATAAAATTCTAAAGAATAGAATACCGCGCCCAGTGACTTACCGTTACTATCTTCAGCTTATTTAAATACCTCCGTTGTGAGCAATAATTCGGCATCGTTGACAACACAACGTACAACCCAAGTGATCGTATGGCGTCCGTGTGTCGAGTCTGTCTCAGCGGCGACCTGAGGCTGCGCTCCGTGCAGAAAGATCTTATTAATTTGTACGACAAGCTAACAAATGGCGAGGTAAGTCATCTGTATCGGCGTGTGCCGCCGTCTTCTCCAGACAAGAGACAAGTCAGGGGTATCCAACAAATGTTGGTACCTATTATTTAATTTGATATTTTTTGACTAACTTCTATCTAGCTAATGCATTAGCTGAATGCATCAAGAAAAGATGCAATGGCAATTTACCTCAACACAAGTAAAATTATTGTACAAATCAGCCATTTTCCATCTTAACATTTATGAAACTAATTTCAGTTCAACTCCAAAGATGGCAGGCCGAAAGCTGTGTGCAGTTATTGTTACCAGCAACTTCTGAAGTGCTACACATTCAGCAAAACAGCGCAGAGATCTGAACAGATCTTCAATCAACTGTTCTCTGAAGGAGTACTCAAGGTAAATGAGACATTTAACATTTTCAAGACATTTATATTATACCAGATTAAAATAAAATTGTAATTCAACAAATTCAATAAATTGTTACATTATGACCTTGATAAACTATCTAAAAATATGAGACAATAACCAAAAATAATTAGTTATTAAATTAATTTTAATTGTAAAAGCATTAAAACATTTTACTGGTATAGTATGTGAAACCATATCAAACCAAACATCTATTATTGTATCATACATTTGGCATATCTATACTAATATATAAAGCTGAAGAGTTTGTTTGTTTGTTTGTTTGTTTGTTTGTTTGTTTGAACGCGATAATCTCCGAAACTACTGGTTCGAATTGAATAATTCTTTTTGTGTTGGATAGTCCAGTTATCGAGGAAGGCTATAGGCTATAAAACATCACGCTACGACCAATAGGAGCAAAGATATAGTGGTAAATGTGTAAAAAACGGGAGAAATTATGTCATCTTTGAAGCCTTCCGTTGCGTGCGCCGTGAAAACGGTTCAAGATACACAAAAAATATGTATTAAAGAATAATAGCTCTTTTAATAATCTAAAAAACAGTCCGCGATAGTATATGTCTTTCTTTTAAGATTAACTCACAAAAACCGTTTTTATGGTACCTAATTTGGTCGAAATAATTTGTTTAAGTTGTATCAACATAATAATATTAATCTTTATTCAAATAAATATGTTGTTGGTTAAGAGTACTTCATCCATTATAACGCGGTCTCCGGTTAGAATGGCCGAGAAACAAATCCCCCCGCACCCCTTGCGGTAAATCTCTGTGTTGATTAAGTAGGCGCCGCTTGATTCCTTGAAATGTATGAGGGGAGCTAACGACCCCGGAATCCAGAGGATTGAAAAACGCTTAATATTGATTGAATTGTTCGTGGCAGATGCTCATTATTCTATAGCAAAGACTTTATTATCTGTTTTGATGATGAGTTTTATGTACAATCACAAGATATGTGGATAAGCTGGAAATAACCAACGAGGATGTAAGCAAGCTTTCAAACAACGTGCCAGCCGCGCCAACGTCTGCTATTCTCGACAACAGAAGTCGTCTCGTAAATTCATATAATTTCATTTTGGGTTTTACTGCTTGTCTTCAAATTGCTGTTTTGCCTTGGTTAAACTTGCACAGGATATAAATTGTGAAATTATATCTTTCTCCGATGACATATAACCAAGGGGGAAGGGAGTCGAATGACTGCTGTGCAGCTTATTTTTCCTATAATATTCTTAATGTATATTATGAATATTATAGGAGGTGCAGCAGAGCAATAAGTAAATTTGTATTATTTGTTTCAGATTGTACCTGAGCTGAACATCTCCAATAAATTACAGTGGTCAACAACTCCCTTGTACTTAACATCTGTAGATGAAAAAAATATATCTCAAAAATATTCTCCTGTGGCAGTAAAAGAAGAACCAGTTTTAGTGAAACATGAGAGCTTCATGGAAGAGGAATGTGCAGGTTTTGAGTCTGTGTATAGCGACACATTGACTGAGCAGGAAATAAAAAGTGCATTGATATTTGATGATCCTTCATCAACTGAGGAACCACATGAAGCACAAGAACTCCGAGACAATCAACAATCAGAATCAAATATAACCTTTGAATGTGACAGTTGCAGTAAGAGTTATGGTACCAAAGCAAAACTGATAAGACACATAAAAAATAACCATAAAATAGTTAATGTTATGGATCAAAAGAGACTGCACACTGGAAAGAAACCCACCTATTCTGAATGTGGTAAATCCATTAGACAATCATCAAATTTAAAAGTGCACAAGAGACTGCACACTGGAGAGAAACAATTTGATTGCTCTGTATGTGATAAAACCTTTACTAGAAAAACAATCTTGACAGTGCACATGAGACTACACACTGGAGAGAAACCATTCAACTGCTCTGAATGTGATAAAACCTTTAACAAAAAAACAAACTTGACAGGGCACATGAGACTACACACTGGAGAGAAACCATTCAACTGCTCTGAATGTGATAAATCCTTTAGACATAAACATTCTTTGAAAGTGCACAAGAGACTGCACACTGGAGAGAAACCATTCAACTGCTCTGTATGTGATAAATCCTTTAGACATCAAATGACTTTGAAAGTGCACAAGAGACTGCACACTGGAGAGAAACAATTTGATTGCTCTGTATGTGATAAATCCTTTAGACATAAACATTCTTTGAAAGTGCACAAGAGAATACACACTGGAGAGAAACCATTCAACTGCTCTGTATGTAATAAAATCTTTACTTTTAAAACAAACTTGACAGTGCACATGAGAATACACACTAGAGAGAAACCATAAAGCTGCTCTTTATGTGATAAATCCTTTAGTCAAAAAACAAAAATTTTACAAGACACTTAAGGACACATACCGGTCAATAGCTATATGCATGTGTTCATTTAACCACTGTGACCACTGTATATTCATTTATTCTAGAATTTATTTATTTATTTTCAAATACATGGAGCTCTATCATTACAGGTTTACCCTAATTCAATAGAGCCCATTAAATTCCACTATAAAATTTATTAAAATTAGGCATAAAATTTAAATTTAAATAAACATCACAACATTTTAAAGACCTAATTCAAACCCACAAAATTAAAATGAAAATAAAAACAAAACAAATAAAGTAAATAGATTAAATTATGTCAAACAAATCTACACATAACATGAAATATGTCAACCCACTCGAAGGCTTATCCAGCATAAACAAAAAAACATTTAATACTACGTCACTTTTTTACAAACATTATGTTTGTTATTGTGGAAGAATGATTGTGAATTGTGAAAATTGTAATTGTAGTGCCCCACTACTAGTTGTAAAATAAGAATGGATTTTTAATGATGGAAAAATACAAAAAAAATACAAGTACCTACCTGCCAATATATTATTTGCAAATAGAAAGAAGAAGAAAGAAAGAAAGAAAAATATTTATTACAATGTTATCTTTATCACGTTTCTAAATGGGGAAAATCTCATCATTGACAACAGCTTGTCCATAAAAGGTTTCTTTTATGAACAGATGTTAGAAACATCACAAAAGTGGACAAATAACGAACAAAATGTAAGGGATTTTGAATTGGGCAAATCTCCATAATTTCTAAGGAGAGGACTGTTGGGTACAAAATACGAAAGGGGCCAAATACAGAACAGATCGGGGCAACATTGTAATGTTTTGTTCTCATAGTGAGGTGTGGCGAGGGAGGTGTGCACCTAACTAATGCTATTAATTAAACCAATATTTGCCATTGTCTTGAGCCACTCATTAAAATTCTTCAAACGTTTCTGCCAGTAGTGACTTTTGGTTCATAAACGTGGTGCTTCATAATAAACCTGAAGAATATATTTATTTACCTATATGTTTTTTATATGATTAATAAATAAATATTATTTTATCTTATTTGTTATTTTTAACCCCCGACCAAAAAAGAGGGGTGTTATTAGTTTGACGTGTTTGTCGGTCTGTCTGTCTGTGTCATCATAGCATCCGAACGGATGGAGCGATTTCAATTTAGTTTTTTTTTGTATGAAAGGTGAGTTTGGCCCGAGTGTTCTTAGACATGTTTCATGAAAATCGGTTGAGCCGTTTAAAAGTAATGGGGCTGAGAGTGGGGAAGGAAAACAGAAAATCTGCAAATATACTAGTGTGGGGTATCAAATGAAAGCGCATCGCGTCCACATTACATAATATTATGTTGTTTTACATTTAAGGAAATGAAGGCATAGGAATCGGGGGTTTTTCTTAAATTTTAAATTTAGATTTTTATAGTAATTATAGCTAAACGTGTCTCTACGAGATCAAAATCAGGCATAGAGAACTCGCATCGACAAGCACAGCGTAGAACGTATACCAACTAGGTAGATTATGTACCATGGTCTAGGACAATGGTGGATGCAGGCTGCTTACAGCAGAATAAACTGGAACTCTCTTAGCAATGCCTATGCCTGTAGTGGACTTTCTACAGTTGAAATAATGCGGTTGTGTCTCATATGCACTTGCCTTTACTAGAACAATATTCTTTCCGATTACGCATTAAATATACGCTTATTATGGGCGGAAGAACTGTGAATATTTAGAAGAAAACGCCAAACAAGCGACCGTTTTACATAACAGCGAGGTTATTTATAAACTACCAAAATGCTGAATATTTTTGTGGTACATTCTTAGAATACTTATTACTTCAAACAAGCATCAAACAAATAAACATTAGCCACTATTTAAACAGTCAAGCTGATGTAGATTTACGGATTTTACCTTGTGATTTTTGTGATAGTATACATGATAATAATTCTTAGCTTGTCTATTTGAGCAAATCTATTTTTTTAACATAGCTTGTACAAAATACAGGAATATCATAAAAGTTAACATATGTATATATCATATCATAAAGTTAAAAATATTATTTAACACAATAAAATGTATATTTACAAAATTTTTTGGTTGCTGCAAGTAACTTTAGTATTAGCGAAAGTAAAAACAGGAATAAGAAAGAAATCTGTAAAAATTCCGACAGTGAAACATAAAACAATGAACTGTGACGAATTCGGACAAAATGCAAGGTGAGTTCAGTCCTATACATCTAATATTTTTTTATTTATATTTATGGCTAAAAAACTACAACATTACATAATTAAATTATATACAATGTGTCTGGTCACCGGTGTCGGAGACTTAAGGGGGGTTAAATATGGGGATTTTTATCGACAAACCACTATCTCGATTTTCTCTTGGCCTCTCCATACTAAAATGGCAGCCATTTTGTTTTTTTTACTTCGCAGCTCAGACGCCTACACTGATTTAATCATTGCTATCGATGTAGACGTCTTAGGAAGACGAAAGAGGTATCATTTGAAAGCTATCAATGAAGACAATCAATTTAGGATACATTTTATTCAATATCTTTTTCACAAAATAACATAACAATATTAACAAAATTAAAATCGTATTTATTTATTGCATTTTTTTAGTTTTTAAATTTTTTATGAAAACTAAGGAACCTCTCAAACTATTTTTTTTTAAATTGTATTATCATAGTACAAGATATTTCCATTAAAATAAATCTTACATCAAGGTCCTAAGTTAAATATTTTCGATGATTATGATGGTTTAAATATGTCAACATATTGTGTCAATTAGGGCAACTGCTTGTCTACACATATAATTTATGTCACCGGAAATAGTACAAACCGTTAAATTATAATTTTCCTAATAAAATTATCATTGAAATGTAGAAATATTATTATTTTACGTATTCATTATTGGAAAATTATCAATTTACGAAGCCAGGCCGTAAATAAATCAGCTTACGGGATTGCCTTACGTAAAATCATAAACAAATTGACCAATCGCGGCTGAGTTTATTATTTTACGTAAACATGGCAACCGTAAAATAATACACTGTTAACTGATGGGTGGATGGCAAATGTTTAGTCATATCATCTTTATTTATTTTTAACCCCCGACCAACTAACTGTCGGTCTGTCTGTCGGTGTCTCTGTCTGTCTGTCTGGGACAAAGTGGGGAAGGAAAACCGAAAACCTGCAAATATACTCCATGAAATTGGGGTATCAAATGAAAGTGCAACGCGTACAAATTACATAATACTTATATTGTTTTACATTTAAGAAATTAAGGCATTGAAATCGGGGGTTTTTCTTAAATTATTTAGATTTTTATTAACTAATGGCGCGATATATATTAAATAATACTCCGTCCTCGGAAGTGCTTAATATTTACGCGACAAATTTAATAAAGTTATAATAAACAGCAACATCGTAATCGTACAATGGTGTAAAACCTTGAATCAAGCTAGTTAGGCCGCTTATTACGGCTGTATAACTTCACATATACCCTAACTCTCTTAAATGTCCCTTCGAGGTTATAATAATAATAATATAATAATTATATTATAGCCTTTTATTCAGATCATTCCTAATACAGTATTTTCTTTAAATGTTATAATTTAACTTAAAAACTTATTCTAGTATCTGTTGTTTGCTTGTTGCCTGTAGATCTGTTTGCCAGTCGGCAAAGGCCTCCTGCAAACTTTTCCACTCTATTCCACGTCACTCCCGCCACTTCTCATATACCATCCCATCTTTTCTCTCTTTCTTTTCTGGGATAGGTACCAATTTTTACACCATTTTTCGCAACCTCTTATAATGTGCCCGGCCCATTTCCATTTAATTCTTCTGATTTTTTGTGTTATGCCTAAAGTTTTTGTTTTGACCCTTATGCAACTGTTTCTGAATCTTTGCGATCTCTTGACTTTCAACATACTCCTTTCTATAGCGTATTGGCAAGTTGAAAGATTACTTATTGTTTCTTGAGTAGGGGTCCATGCTTGGCATCCATACCTACATAAAAACGAGGAGTACGCCGGTTTTAAATAATTTGCTTTTAGTATTTATGGGAAGTTTTTTTGTCTTTTATCAGCTCTAATAGACCCCAATATATCCTCCACCCAATCGTTATTCTTCTCTTTACTTCTTTGTTCCTGGGATCTTTTTGAGTTATGAGTTTTTCAAGATATTGGTATTCATCAGTATATTTAATTTCTGTATCTTCTATATTTGCTACCATTAGTAAATACTCTAGTCTTTTCTGGATTTAGTTTTAACCCTACCTTATCACTTTATTCTATCACATGGATGACTTCAGATGATTCGGCGAAAATCACTATATCGTCAGTGAATCTCAAATGCGACAGCAATGCATCGTCCACGTCGCTTCCGAGATTCTCCCAATTGAGTCGTTGGAAGACTGATTCTAGAACAGTTTCGGAGATAGAGGGTCACCTTGCCTTACGCCTTTCCCATTTTAAATGGATTCCCTTTTTTATTTTATTTTTACAATTTTAAGAAAACTTACAGCTAGGCAAACAACATAAACAGACAAATAAAAAAAGGACATGTATTCCACATGCCTTAACACAGAAGGTCAATTGAAAGTTTCCGTTTTTAGCTTTACATAATATAACAAACACAGACGACAAACATAATTGTGTAAACTGTTACAAAAAAAAAAGAAATATAATTTTAAAGCCATATATTTTGGACAAACATAAATAAACTAAAGAACAAAAATGATAAAGTAAGTACTTAGATGTGACCTAATAAGAATGAAATAACAATATAATAAAAACAACATACAATAATATCTAACTTTCCGAAAATAATTGCTCAGTTAGCTCTTTTTTCAGTTTAGGAGTAGTAGTATTGAACAAGTCAATATCTAAACCTGATTTCGCCAGTTTATTATTATGACGTGCATGCTCTTACAGAAAAGGAATTCTGTCTATAGTTAGTGGTAACCCGCGGAACATATAATGCACTTGGGTTTCTCAAGGATGACTTAGTATGTATCTAATCTGTGGTTGTACGCAACCCCAATAGTTCTAAAAACTCTGGAAGGTGGACTACCTTGCCATTTGCTATTCCAAAGAGATAGGAAAGGTCAGAAATTCTCCTTCTTTCATAAAGAGGGAGGAAATGAAATCTACGACACCTTGCCGCATAATTCCTAGTTGGCTTCTAGTTGTACTTTTTGTTTACTTTTTTTTATACGTTTCTTATTAGTCGTATATATTTATGTTCAATCCCTTGCTCTGCTAGTGATTCCCATATCTTATTATGTAGTAGAAAGTCAAATGCCATGTTGTAGTAAATAAACGTTTTTACCCCTCGAGGTTATTTGAAAAAAAAAATACAAATTTAATAAAATTAATATCCATGAAAGCGCAGGGCATAGAGATATATAGATATCTACATGGCCATAAATGACACTTCCTCGCTTCAAACAGCTTTTTTTTTAAATAGTGCTTTAGTGCTTAATTGAACCTTATAATATAAATTTATTTATTTTTAAGTTTTGTGTATTTTGAGTTTTTATATGGATTGAATGTAATCTGAAATAAACGAATAATAACAATAATAATAGTAATTTTAGTAATAGTAGCTTTAAAAGTGCTAATCGAAGTAGGTACCTACTTAAAAAACAAAAGTTGTACTTATGCCATGTCGTTTATTATTATTAAGTTTTAAAAACTTGGACACCTTTGAAATTGGACACATGACATGCGAATAATAGTACTTATAAAATAAAAGTTATAATTATGCGAAGTGTTGTTTGGATGATTTATATGTTGTAAACCTGAGAAAGTGGACTAATGCGAACAAACGTTATTTTTTTAACAAAACTATTTTGATAAGTTTAAAGTAGTCTAAAATCTGATTATTCCAAATTGGCATTTTAATGGACTGGATGGATGTTAAAATATCGTTTACTGAGAAAATCGACTATGAACTTATAATAATGGGGCCAAAAGTAATGGGATAATATTAAATTGATGAATAAATGGAACGGGAATTAGTGAGAGAAAATGGATTAGCGAGCACCCCAGCAGTTTCACCAGTTATAACTAGATGGCAGCACACAGAAAATTAGAACGCGCTCTCGAAGCGTTTCACAATTTCGAAGGGATCCAAATATGAACCGATATCATCTAGCCATTATACTTTATAAATACTATATAATAATAATTTTTGCATTGCCGTCTCTTCGTTTACAAAACGTTTGGACGGCATTATAACAAAAAAGCACGGTTTGTTGAAAAAAATAAATTCTTTAGGTTCGTATAATTTACAAATGTAAGAAAATTTGCTGGTACCTAACAAAAAATATCGATTAGGTTTAAAAATTATTGAGTATTGAAGAGGTAAAATAATATAAAAAAATAACTTTCCCCATTACTAGCAGGTGGAAATATTAAATTAAATTTTATATGTTTATTTCATTTCATTATTTTACAGACATCATACACAATCACTTACAATTTTCTTAAACATATTCCGTATTTGAACGGTATTTTGTGACAGAACTCCTCTTTAGGATTCTAAACAAAATGCGAGAAGTGTTTCTGAAATAAATTTATTAAAAAATAACAACAATGTACAAATTTAGTAAGTAACATTTTGAAACGTATAATTTTGAAGAACACGAGTATATTAATGTCCGGTCAAGAACTACACGGATTGTTTTGACTGGACCATTAAAATTGCAAACTGAGATGGTTTGGCCATTGGTTGAGAACAATCATTGTAAAAAACCTTATTATAGCTTATCTGATTAGGTACCTTGAAGACAAAACAGCATAAGATGGAATCTGGTTCATCAACAATAAAAAAAAAATATATGTATAAGATGGACACTTACAATTATAGAGGTACATAAACATCATCACCCTATTAACGCTCCCACTGCTGGGACACAGGGACTTCTCTCTTGACGAGAGAGATTAAGCTTTAATTTACCACGCTGGCCAAGTGCGGGTTGGTGAATGTCACATGTCCATCAAACTCTTTTTTTAAAGTTCTCAGAACATGCCGGTTTCCTCACGATGTTTGCCATCACCGTTAAAGCACGTGTTTAAAGCGCACATAAATTTCTCAAGAAGAAAAATCCAGAGGTGCGTGGCGGGGTTTGAACCCACGACCTTCGGAATGAAAGTCGAGTGTCCTCCCACTTAGCCAACACGGCTTTAAGGTACATATATATTTTGCAATAAATAAAATGATAATTTTAAAAGTGCTAGAAGATTCAGTTGGAGCGGTCACCCATCCAAGTACTGACCTCGCGACACGTTGGTTTATTTAATGAAAATCACGTTGGTCATTAAGAGCCCCTTATATATTTACTAGCTGACCCTTCAAAACCATTTTTGCAAAATGAAAATTAGATAGTAGCCGATTCTCAGACCTACTCATTATGCTCACAAAATTTCATGACAATCGGTCAAGCCGTTTCGGAAGAGTATGGCAACGAAAACTGTGACACGAGAATTTTATATATCAGATTTATTGTGTGTTTTTAGTATTCGTTTTGAAAAGAGAAATACATTATCCCTCAAAAGTTCACCTCTTTATCTATCACGGTTCTCAAGGAACGGCTCGGTGACAGACAGACAGACGACACAGTCTCAGTAATCCGTTTTACCCTATGGGTACGGAACCCTAAAGAGACTTACCAATAATTATTGTGAAATATTCAAACGAAAATGTGGTAGTTTCTAATCACTTTAAGTATAAATTTGTTAAGTATGAGATGAAGCCCTACACTAAGGGTTCCGAGTATTTTAACAGTTTATACACTTAATCAGTGTTACCAGCTTAAAAAAACGTATCACGTTTGGTAAAACTTTTAAATAAAGTTACCAAGTTTCTCCTAGGGATCGAGCCTCCCCAAGTTCCCTATCCTTTAGTATTCTCAGAGTATACAATAAATATCAACTTACAAGACTTGGAGTCCCTTTTTTTTTCATGACAATCCTGGCTTTAGAGCCAAATATTCTCATGTGACTCAAGTCAGGTTCACTGCCACTCCATATTTCCTCTGCTCACGCCGGTGATTGGTTGGTGATGTATACAGGAGTCTTGATCGCTTCTGCCCACAGGCTTTTCTGTAAGTAAGCCAGATTTTTTTTTCTTCTTGAGCTCAGGGAGGCCATTTTGTTGTTGAGCGTATGGGGTGGAGTTGATGTTTGATGCTTAATTCCATGTAATTTTAAACATTGAGTAAAGTTCCTATTCATGTACCTACTCAGATCCATCAGTTAGTTTTCAACAAATCTATACTAATATTATAAAGCTGAAGAGTTTGTTTGTTTGTTTGTTTGTTTGTTTGTTTGTTTGTTTGAACGCGCTAATCTCAGAAACTACTGGTTCGAATTAAATAATTCTTTTTGTGTTGGATAGTCCAGTTATCGAGGAAGGCTATAGGCTATATAACATCACGCTACGACCAATAGGAGCAAAGATATAGTGGTAAATGTGTAAAAAACGGGAGAAATTGTTCATCTTTGAAGCCTTCCGTTGCGTGCGCCGTGAAAACGGTTCAAGATACACAAATTATATGTATTAAAGAATAATAGCTCTTTTAATGATCTAAAAAACAGTCCGCAATAGTATATGTCTATCTTTTAAGATTAACTCACAAAAACCGTTTTTATGGTACCTAATTTGGTCGAAATAATTTGTTTAAGTTGTATCAATATAATAATATTAATCTTTATTCAAATAAATATGTTGTTGGTTAAGAGTACTTCATCCATTATAACGCGGGTAGCACCGCAGGGCACAGCTAGTGATTTATATTCCTTAAATTTCTCTAGACATTTAGACTTTGTTTTTAAAGAAGACACTTTTCTTGAAAAACATCCATAAATGTAAGAAAATACCTTGCATTTGCATACCTTGGGATGCAACTCCATTGCTGCTCATACATTAGAGTGAATGGCTTCTAGCATTTTACTTATCCGGGAACCTTCACCTTGTTTACCCTTGATGCATGGGGTACAGGTCAGCTCGGTGCTCCGGGATATTTTAACTCCTTCAGTGTGATCTTTCAGCCTTTTCATATCATTGTAGTTCAATTGTCCTAGTCTCTGATGCCTGAAATAAAAATCATTATTATAAGATTTGTACAAAAAAGCAGGGGCGGAGACAACATTCAGCTTGTACATATTATTATATATACAGGTTGGAAAAATTTAATGCCACATGGATGGCAACTACCTTAAATATTGTAAATAGCACATTTTGTGTAAGGGAGACTTTCCTTTGATTTTAAAAACAATCAATACTGCATTTAAGGATTTATGAAAAATCGCTTGCCTCAGTCGGGACTCGAACCGGTCAAATGTGACAAAAAATAATGTGCTGTATTTCCGTTATTCTGATTGTATTAGTTATTCAGAGAAAAATGAACCTTATCAGTAACCCTTTCAATCTGCATCATAAAATACACAATAAGGTAGTTGCCATCCATTTGGCATTCGATTTTTCCACCCTGTATATATCGTCCTCCTCGTTGTATCCGACGATGGCGAACCCCACTATCATGTTTGGCGACTGTGCGCCCTAATGTGGCTTGCGAGGCCGAATTTGGTTTTAGAGATCCTGTTACAGGGCGCGCAATACAACTGACCACTGGCATCATATGTATAGGTATAGGAAGGCTTCGGTTGTGTTTTCATAACAAGGCGTCAAGATTTTCTAACCGATGCTCAGAGCTGCGCCATTTCATTCTCTGTTGTGCCAGCTCTTGTGTGTTGACATGTTATTAACGAGTTATCATCATCATTATCCTGCCCTTATCCCATACTATGTGGGGTCGGCACAACATGTGTTTTTCTTCCATTTCCCTCTATCACCCTTCATCTCAACACTCACTCCTTTATTTTAATGTTATTAACAAGTGTTGCTATTGTTACTACCACATTACATTTGTTATGCAAATAATAACTTTGGCTGTAAAACTTGATATTGAATTTATTTTTGACTATTATTACTGTCTGAATGATGATTTGTTGATAACTCAGGTACGTAGAGATGCCCTCTATGTACCTGAGTTTTACCTTTATTCTGTTTGGAGGTCCATTTTTGCTTTTAACATTATTGTGCACCACAGGACTCAACTTGCAGCTGTTTGTTTTATTGGCTACACGGTTTTGATCTGAAGAGGAATTTCATCTTAAATCCAATCTCTAAAGCCAGTCATATGCATTGCTGCACCTTAGTCCACCATCCAGAATCATAATTAATTGAGGCTGAAATAAATGATTACAAAAGAGTTATCAATTTGTTTCTTGTTATTCTTCAGTTTAAAGTCTTTACTAAGATTTTTAATAAGTGTCCATAATTGTTACATGTGGAACATCTTGGCCCTTTTGTGGGTCTATTTGTTTGAAAGGTTGCTTATAATACTTGCTCTTGTTAGCAAGAAATACACTTGGATAACAATCAAGGATCAATTCTTCTTTCTTATATTTTTGATGTTAACAATAATAAATATTTTTAAATTATTTTTAATGAGTGATAAACCTCACTTTGCAGGTTAAATAAAATAGCCCTTGGATTTTCTACGAGATGTCGTTACTCGGGGCTTCACACAATAATACAAAGTGTAGCAAAATTTCGACCTATCACCTTATGACGCGTTGGTGTAACACGTCATTACGCGTTAAACAAACGCGTCATTAAGTGATGGTCTTAAAAAATTAAAACGGATGTGTCTTATTTTTTTCTGCAAAAAAATTAAAAATAATATAACTTACACCATGAAATACCATGACCATAACACTCCTAAGAAAAGCTCCTTTTACCAGAATAAAGCTAAAATCTTGGAATATACCCTACGCCCTACTTTGAAACAGTTGTCCATAAGGGACATCGCGAAAAATTTGACACATAATATGGCGCCACTAGCATATACAGTAGGTCGACATAACCTCGTGTTCTTGCTGAATCATATCATTTTTCATCAGGCATTGAACGGCAAGTAAAAGAAACTGATAACTGTCTACACTTGTGCTGCCATCTGGCGCCATTACATTGCAGTATTGTTATTATCCCTTGTTTGTTTTAATTACAGGTTTAACCCGTATTCTGTTTTGAACGACATTTGGTTCGTGTTCTACTATTATGGCCCACATAGGCCTATGGAAACGTATACCTATCGGGTGCCGTCGCTAAGGGTATGTGCATAAATCGTTATGAAAGATAACCCCCTCTTAGTCTCCTTATAACAAACTTAAACATACATTTTAAATTAAAAAAAAGTGTGTGTGTGTCAGCTACGACGCACGATTGGAGTTTACTCCATAAGAACTATAATTATGATATATATCGAATAGAAAAAAAGGGTAAATGAACGCATCTGCTAATGATAAGAGAAACAAACATATATCAGTAATTATTCAGATTATTGATATTACTTCAATAAAGCGTATAAAGTATGTTATAAAATAATATAAATAAAATACAGCAATACCTCTTTGCGCTATACTTCGTGGTCTCAACTACGAAGTATCGCGCAAAGAGGAGACCCCGAGAATGAGATACGCTGTGTAATGTATTCCATCTCATTCTTTTACACGTTCAATCCTACAGATATACATATGTTTGTCTCTTTCTACGTAACGCCTCAACTTTTCGTGTTACACTTTGATTTCACTCCTCATAAAATTTACGTACCGGGCCTTATAACTCAAATCGTTTCTTAAGGAGTAAACTCCAAAAAAAGTCTTATCCAAAACCTTAATTCCCTTATAAGTAAAAAGTCTATACTATTGTCTATACTATTTTGTATTATTTTGTATTTGCGCGTCATGCGCTTTCATTTGGGACCCCACTCGAGTATATTTGCAGATATTCAGTTTTTCTTCCCCACAAAAACCCTTCATAACTTTTAAACAGGTCTACCGATTTTCATCAAACATATCTAAAAACACTTGCGCGAAACTAACCATTTATGCCAAAAAAGAAATAAGTCACTACATAATTATTTTCTTTTAGTCAGAGTATACTTCTATTATATAGGAATACTTGATTAGATGCTGACACGTGATTTTTTTATTGTTTAATCACAGATAACTTAAAAGCAAGGGGGTTTCAATAAAAAAAAAACAAATACATATATAATTGATTTATTAGATAATTTACTATATTTAAATATTTTTTTGGAGTTTACTCCTTAAGAAACGATTTGAGTTATAAGGCCCGGTACGGAAATTTTATGAAGAATAAAATCAAGTGTAACACGAAAAGTTGAGGCGTTACGTATAAAGAGACAAACATATAATATCTGTAGGATTGAACGTGTAAAAGAATGAGATGGAATACATTACACAGCGTAGGTATCTAATTCTCGGGGTCTCCTCTTTGCGCGATACTTCGTAGTTTCACTGTATTTTATTTATATTATTTTGGAACATACTTTATGTAATACGCTTTATTGAAGTAATATAAATAATCCGAATATTACTGATATATGTTTGTTTCTCTTATAATTTTAGCAGATGCGTTCATTTACCCTTTTTTTCTATTCGATATAATATATCATAATTATCGTTCGTAAGGAGTAAACTACAATCGTGCGTCGTAGCTGACACACACACACTTTTTTTGTTTTTTTTACGTTCACATTTCTCGAAAAAACTTTTTTGCACACCGTACGCAGACCGCCGATATGACGTCACGAGGTCAGGTGCACAGATATTGTGACCGGGTTATAGTTTTCTCCATACTAGCTGTTAACGCTACGCCGCGCCGTAGCTTGTGTCTGGTAGTTTTTGCGGAACTAAGGTACTAAGAACTTCCAGGAGCTGTCTTACCTCCATTACATCCTCGACGGTCATCTCCCGAGTGACTTCAGCTGGGACGCACGCATGCTGCTCGAACTGAGGATCAAGACCAACGAGACCATGCTGCTGGTGGAAAGAAACCAGCGGGGAAGCTACTGGATGTACTCTCCACTGGCTGGTACTATCAGAACGCCATTCTCATTACAGCAGATATACTATTAATGATGTATAACCGGACAATCCACACAACAACAGCTGGAGGCCGTGCTAAGCTCTAAGCTTGTGTTTCGGGTACTAGACATTTCATATATTTATAAATATAAATATATCTCAACATACATATAAAACACCCAGGAGAAAGTGCTTGCGAAACATAAAAACACCGCCGAGGGGCGGCGGGAATCGAACCCGCAACCTCTGGTGCCGCTTAATAATAATAATAAATAGTAATAGACGCTCTCAAAAGAATGAATTTTGCCTATAACACTGGTCTACATCAAAATTGCCTTTTACATAAAAATATACTATATTGTTTGTATTTCACTCGCTGAACATAAATATACAAGTTAAAATTCATAGTTAGCTCTTATTGTGAATTTATGCCATATAAATATAATAGCCGGTAGCGCGACAGATATATCACATTAATGATGGTAACTCAAAATACTTAGTGATTACTCGCGGAAATTTTATTATTTCACATTTGTTTTTTGCGTTTAACGCTAACTGTGTTTTGTTCAACATTTAAAACGTGAAAGATTTTTTAACATTTTTAATGAAAAATCTACAGTTTTCGTTGTCACGTAAATGTGTTAATAGTGCAGACAATTTTTGCTACATTTGTGGTAGGATGACCCTTACTAACCAAAGATGCTCAATAACACAACGTTAAGAAACTGCTTATTTCCATTATTTTGGAATTAAAATTAAAAACCAAGACAAATCGTGGGTTGACATTTTAGTTGCACAACTAGCTCCACAAATCTGATTAAGTGGCTAAACAAAAAGAAACGTCCATTGCCTTTTGAAAAAGAAGCAAGGGAATCTTGTAGAGCAGTCGTTCATGTTTTTTTGGGCAATGAGAGAAATGAAAATTATGTTGAACTTGTGAACAATCTCCTTCAAAAGTATCAACAGTAGTTGGGATGTAATATGTCCCTAAAAATTCATTTTCTTCGCTCTCATCTTGATTTTTTCCTTTCTAACTGCGGTGAAAGTAAGTGGCGAACATGGTGAACGATTCCACCAAGATACCGGGGCCGATGGGATGCGTCAATGTTAGCGGACTACTGCTGGAATTTAAAAAGATATACCCCTAACCTTATAAGAGCTAATTAAAAAAACACATTCGTGTTTTTCTATTCAGTAACCTGAAAGCAATATAAAAATAAAGTATTCAATTGAAAGGCACACAAAAAGTAACATTTTGTAGACCAGTGTAATTAGTCGAACAAAACGTTGTGTCTAAACATAACTAAGATGCCTTAATGGGGTCATGCATGGGTCATGGGTCTTTAAGGTTTATTATGCCAAGCGTGGCGAGAATAGACAGAGCGAACGGCAAGCGCAAAATTTATGTTTATGGTTCCAAGATAACCATGCCATTTATTTCCATAAATTGTGTGTTTTAGCAGCTTGGAAGCTAAATACAGACAATAATTGAACTATGCCTAGTTAACTGAAAACTAGTGTCCTTGCAGATTTGAAAAAGGGAGAAATTACTAAAAGATATTCCATGCAGCTAAAGCAGACCAGCGACAACCTTTACATGGCCATTATGATATGTGATGTAAGTAACCTACATCTACATATAATAGTAGGTACTGTTTGATTGTCCGGAAATATTTATTTATTTATTTTTGGCCTTAGCTTGCAGTTTGAGTTTTCTTTATTGATAACAAAGGTTTCAGGTCAGGTTTATAAATAAATATAAAATAAAATAAAAATATTTCCGGACAATCCACACAACAACATCTAGCCCCGTGGTAAGCTCTTAGCTTGTGTTACGGGTACTAGACATCTGATATACTTAATATAATAGACATACATACATAGATATTTTTTTATTATACATATTAAATACCCAGACCAAGGAGAAAGTGTTTGCAGAACATACAAACTCTTGACCCTCGGCGGGAATCGAACCCGCTACCTCTTGCGCCGCAAGCGGACCCTCGCCCACCGCGCCACTGAGGCAGTCAATATAACTACTCTCTATACCTTTATACATTTTCTACAATTGTAGGTATAGGGTATATACAAATGTACAAAGTTATAAGCCTGACCTCCTTAAAAATCAACATATCATTAACAAAATATAATTGATTCAATAAAAAAGCAACGTTTTTAAAATGAAAATTAAATTACTTAGTCACGCAATGTCAATGAATTTACCATTTCAATCATTAATAAAAACTAAAGAAAGTATTACATAACTAGTGGCCCGCCCCGGCTTCGCACGGGTTTCATTAAATATTTTTTCTCGGCAATTATTAATTTTTTTTCTCGCTTTTTAAACCTTCCCTAGACATCTACGAACATTTCAAGACTAAGATAAGATAAATCCTTTCAGCCGTTCTCGAGTTTTAGTGAGCCTAACGAACAGCAATTCATTTTTATATATAAAAGATAGATAGATTAACGCAGTCTTTATGACTATACCTCCTGTGCTATGTGTTACAGCAAAGTAATACCCCGCCAATAACGTATACATAATAGAATACCCTACACACTAACATAATACTATGCTTAGAAATGATCATTCAGACGTTTACCTATCTCATAATCAATTCAGTCATGGGTCGCTACTGCAGGCTATAGACTATAGGCCTTTCCTAAAGGTTGATCTCACACTCTGCCTGGGCCACTGCGGCTTGGCAGGGCACCACAGGCCGATGAGGCTGGCCTGTGTCTCCAGGACTTTATTTAAACCCCTATCCCCATTTCTATAGATCTGTGTAGGACCTAATACTAAATACTTATATGGAACCAAATCATCTAGCCACAACTCGTGTATAAGAAAGAAAGACAATACATTATTATATTAATTTTCAAATTTGCACCCTATTACCCCACGGATTCATATGTTTTTTCCTCCGTAAAAAGTAGCCTATGCTCTTATTCAGACTCTTAAATTCTATGTAGGTACTAAATTTTAGTGTTACCCGCGTTTTTGTAGATTTTAAAGCGGAATCACATGTTTTACTCTCTGTAAAAATTCGCCAATGTCATTTCTGAGGTTAAAAGGAATCTCTACCAATCTTCATTCAAATCTGTTCAGTAGATCTAGAGATTAAGAACCCTCTACAACGTCACAAACAATCTCACAAACTCTACCTCTTTATAATATTATAGGTAATAAGTATAGATGATTATATTATTTGCAGATAAATGACGTGTCGGTAATGTCAAGAATGTCCGATGTGCCAGAAAAGAGCGATATTGTTAAAGCGGCCAGCAGGTTGGGGTATGAGGGTAAGCTAGGTAAGAGCTACCTGTACCAGGGTCGGGAATGGATGCCCATTGAGGATGCTGAAGAAGAGGATATTTGGCAGTCCGAATTTACACCCACCGAACGCGTTCGAAAGAAGAGAGAATTTACAGAAAAGAGTGAATGATTAAGTTAGGAAAAATCTGTTGCCGACTAATAAAAGAAGTGATAAAATTTTTGTGTTATTCAAGCAATGAGGTGTTACCATTTCGCTTTCCTGACTTAATACATACACCATTGAAACCCTACATATTGCTTCCTACATAGGTACATAGATTTCTCAGATGAGGAAATTTATATTGTTCATGCAGGGAGGGTATCATAATAATACCTACCCTGTATTAGCTTAAGTTTTAGTTTGTGGGGTCGCCACTCTTGTCCCCCGGCCCCCATCTTGTAAAATGTAGTGCATGGTTTTCACTCATACTCGTACTGTTTGAACGAGATCTAGTAAAACTTATTTTCAATCAGTCATTAACAGCAATTCACATATTCACCTATAAAGTTAAGCAATATTAAGTGAGGTCAGTACATGAATGGGTGACCGCTCTGGCAAGGCGCAAGGAACCCTAGGTATGAGACAATCTCATACATTTCAAGTTTATCTAATGCCCCTGGCCTTAGTCCACGTAATGGTATTTGGGACCGAAAACATGTGAATAGGTTATTTATAGCAATAGGGGTTTGTCACCTCGCCAATAGTTATTGTTCTTGCAGCGAGCTTGTAAAGTTTGTGTTTTAACATACAAAAGGTACAATTGCAATTATTATAATACAAAGATTTTCTCTATTTTTTTGATATGATTATAAATAGAATCATTTGTACGTCACTTACTCCTAGGCTTAAACTCTAAGAGTAGTAACAGAGCGCGCGTATCACTAAAACTTCATTGTGCAGAACGTAGACAGCTAGCATAGACAAACGTAAAAAATTGAATGACAGGTAGGGATGGGGCGTGCCGAGCTATCGATAAATTAGGTTCTCTAATTAATTACACACTCTTAATGTTATTTACTTGTTCTCTGGTTCATTATATAAAACATCTAGTAATTTACCAAATTATAATGATAGTTCTACCATTTACATAATCATTTTCTGGTTGTTTCAAGTGGTTACATTTATTATTATTATGAATACTTTATTGCACAAGAATATAAATAATTGTACGAAAGGTGTGCTAAATTTAGGTGTTACATAGTAGTAAGATTCTAACATTACCCTTTTGGGGCATTGCAACCTTATGATTAGATACTTAAATACATAAAATATATTAATAATGGGTAAAATCATTAAAAAATATCGGTATTAAAAATTATGGACCCGAAGTGGCTATGTTTGTCCAGTGAATGTGAATTGTGATATTGTTAAATAAATTAAAAAATAACAATTAAAGACGTCTGCGTATTTAATTGTTATTTGCTCACAATATGTCGGCGTCATGGTTTTAGTCGTCTTGAGTACTTCCGACAACTTTTCAATTTTTTTTTCATACGCTGACGAGTAGCGTAAAGCGCTTTGCATCGCAATCGGCGACGTTCCGAGGAAAAACTCTACTCCCAACTAACATAAATATATTTTTTTAAGACATCGACTACAATCGATCGTATCGCATCACTATACTTTTGACGGTCGGCGCGGTGCGCGGGCGGGTGTTTGCGTGCCCACCTCTTGCGTCTCCTTCATCCCCGCAAATGGACGCGATGCGATGCGATTTATTTTTATCATAATAAGTGTAAAAATCGACATACCGATGAAATGTAATGTTAGATTTAATCTTGGAGTCTTTTCTTGTGTCATTTTTGCAGGATTTGACTGCACATTTTACCATTTTTATTGCCCAATTTAGCAAAATGAATTGAGATCCTCACGCCGCTACCGCGCATCCACGACTGCAAAGGCTCGCTGCGCGAACGTCATGTTGTTCTTAGCCGTGTCTGATGTTCGCAATTCAATAGGCTCACTTTATTCTTACCATAGATAGATACTCTAAGCTTAAACTGTTTAACTAGCGTCATCTAGCGAGCAGCGTACGACCAAAATACTAGTAGCACAGCTCAGCTGCTCAATAACAGATGGCGCTATTTAAAATATTTATTGCTCCACTTACCAAGAGATGTCGCTTCATTCCAAACTTTTACATGTAGTATCCAGGTTGTAACATTATTTCTCAGGTATAATTAATTAAAACGCGGTAAAGTTGTATTATCACATTACATTTATAATTTTTATAATTCAAAGATTTTCTCAATTTCTTTCACTATGGATTTTTTTTTATTTCACGTCTCCCTTTAAATGTTTTACTAGCGTCATCTAACGAGGGTCGTACGACCAAAATACTAGTAGCTACACAGTTCGGCTACTTAATAACAAAAGGGGGTTTTTTAAAATAATAGCAACTCCCTACCAAGAGATGTCGCTGTCGCTTCATTCCTAACTTTCACATGTAGTATGCAGGTGAGAACATTAGAGGTCAATCTTGGTAAAATAGTATGCACCCAATCAATGCCTATCTAGTGAGAGAAGCGGTAGGCACATGTCGTGTCGCTCTAACGTTGGACTCGCCTTGTCAATAGATGGCGCTACTGGTCAGAAATATCGGTCGGTTTGACCGTATTTTAAGATACGGTCATAGTTTGGTGTGTGGTCGTTGCTTGCTAGAAAACTGTAGAGATTTTCTTTATTTCGAATACGAGCGAAATAGTGTGCCATTTGCAGTTCATTCAGAATGTTCGAGACTCTATCTCGTATCGGTTAGAAAGAAGCCAAATGGTTTCGATACGAGCCCCTTCATAAATTTATCACAATGAGGGCCACTGCAAGTGTATTCGCCGCTAGAGGCGCTGGCGTAGCGTGTGGCTCGAAACATATTTAAAATGTTTTGCATTTCTGAACCAAAATTACTATTATTTTGTGTTTGAGAGCTAACGTTAACTAACCTCACTTTACTGTGGCGACTACTGTGATGTATGTCTCTACACCTATGCGATGTACCTTAACTTAGATAGATATTATGCTTATATCATTTGTAAACTATTAGTAAAAACTATTAATAAATATAAAATAAATAAATATATCTATACAATCCACAAATTATCTCTGGAACTCATCTTAAGCATTCACTATTCTCATATTTATCACGGCCATGTGACCTGCCCACTGCCGCTGCAACGAGCTACTTGTTTACCTATCTCTTCAATTCTGATTCAAACTCGCAAAAAATCTCCTATATCCCTTACCCTAGTACCCCTCCCCGTATTTAGACTGACCTAATTGGACCGTCTGCCCCAGGTATATTGTATATATACTTATGAAAAACTTCAGGATATATTTTTTAATCATAGAGGCAGGAGCTACTTGGGCATTGGGCATGACTTTCATCTTGTTCATTTCTGTTCGATTAATGTCTTCAAGCATTATAATTATATCTAAGTTAGTTATGTAATTACTCGAAGGTGTACTCGCCATTGAGGTTGATGCCTAGACTTCTCCCTTCTAGAAGTTTTACAATATCAATAGCAATAAAGAACCGATATTTATTTTATTACTTTTATTGTTAAACTACGTAACAAATAAAAAACGTTTTAAATAGAAAAAAAAATTTAATCTTTATATCACATCACGAAAAGAAAATCGTGTTCTCTAAGAAGTGCAAGCTGAATGTAGTATTTCTATTAACTTTTATGCCAAACAGATTTGAAATAATTAAACAAATAAAGACCAAGACATCAATAAAAAATATTTATTATATTATGTTTATAAAAAATTAACATTGCATAATTATTTGTCTGATCAAAATCAATCCATTACTTAAGTAAAATAAAATTATACTATTGATTAGTTTTATACTATGTCGCTGCGTTCTAGTGTCAGGCGCATGACAGAGCTAAATGGATGGATGTTAGCGATATCCCAGCCTTAAAATATATGAATTAGAAAAAGAAATAAAGTATATAATAAAGTATATATAAAATAAAGTAACTATGTCCAAATCCCATGTATTTCTATTTTAGGCTAATCGGTTCAGCCATTTTGCCGTAAAATACGTACAAAACAACAGACACAAGCCGTGGCCAAAGCCTACCACCAGAGACTGTTCTTAGCACCACCCGGAGGTCACGTGTAACGATGCAGAGTGACGTAAACAGAAGAAACCTCCTCCTTTTTTGAAGTCAGTTAAAATGAGGAATGCCCAAAAAAAGCGAACACTAAGCAAAACTATCACAAATACCTCGAGATCTAAAAATACACTACGAATGAGTGAACCTTCTTTTAAACTGAACTTGAACTTTCTCCGTTAAAAGCCGGTTAATAACCGACAGAAAGAGGATGGGCCGTTGAGGGCCGGATGCATCATACTTGTCAGCGTCGACAGACGAAAGACATTTTCTGTTTCATCTCCAGACGTCCGTCGATGTGAAGTGGCTGCATGAAAGTATTATCACAGCCAGTACCTATCTACCAAATTACCGTCACCCATGGTAATCTAGGCACGTTATTATGTAAGAAGCTAAACGAGGAAAATATAAAACATTCCCTAGTTTACCCGGGTGGACTGGTACATTTATTTGTCATAATATCACAGATCAATAAATACGTTATATTTCTTATCTGTGGTAAAATAACAATGAATGAGGTAACTATCTTGTCTATGGTCACTAACTCAGTCTGAACTTGGTCTGAACGCGTATCGAGTTTGGTCAGAAAGTTCTTGGGTGGGCATTCCAGGTCGGACATTTCTGCACCGGGCAGAGAAAGACCAGCCCTGGAATTTGTGACCAAACAAAGATTCGTTTGTTTGGTCTCAAATTCCAAGGGTGGGCATTCTTGGCTGAGCAGTTCTTGGTCGAGCTTTCCCAGTCCGTGCTGAGAAAGTTCAGCCAGTAAAGTCCGACACGGAATGCCCGCCCCAGAACTTCATGTACAAATAAACAAGGCTTTGTTTGTACATAGACTAATAACCTATAATAGACTGACAATCCCTACAAAAAAATCGTGACTCGGAAAAAGCTAAAATTCCGGGCTATGCCTAGATGGCGCTGCAACATAGCCGTAAAATTTACGTATCAGCACTAAAAGCCAATAAATCTAGATTATTTCTGTGTTAGTGCACACCAACATTTTTATTTTGTTTTATAAGTGTGAAAATATGATTGTAAACAATGATTTATTCTTTAAGTTTGATCGAAATAAATTAACTATGTTTATGTACCTGCTGACAGATGGCGTAGCGAATTAATGAAAGATAGAAGGCAAAGTAATACTTCGTTTTTAAACTAGATGGCCCTTAAAACAAAAATTAAGTACTTGAGGATAGGTAGCCAGGGGTCAGCGGCGAAGCGGCGCCGGCCGGCGCGGCAGCCGGCCGGCGCGTCGGATGGCGGCGTTATCGTTGATCATGTTGAAATTGGCAAGAGTGAATGTCATCGGGAAGATCTACCTACTTTTTATCTCGTGTACCATGAGAGAAAAGCTTATTCTATTTCTACATAAATCTAAATTTAAAATTTAATAAAAACCCCGGATTCTAATGCCTTCATTTCCTTATAAGTAAAACACCATAATATTTAGAAGTTAGGGCACGCGATGCTCTTTCATTTGATACCCTACTCGAGTATATTTGCAGATTTTCGGTTTTCCTTCCCCACTCTCACCCCCATAACTTTTGAACGGCTCAACCGATTTTCATGAAACATGTCTAACATTTATACAAAAAAAACTAAATTGAAATCGCTCCATCCATATAACACCCCTCTTTTTTGGTCGGGGGTTAATAATTTACCTACCTATGCAAAGTTACAGATAAGCCTATACTAGATAAACTTTTTGAAATCAAAGTCAAAGTCAAAGTCAAAGTCAAAACGTTTATTTCCTTAGAAGCCTATGCTTACATGGACAGGTCAACTTAAATCTAATTTAAATAAAAACTAAGAATAATCAAGGAAATAACAAAGTCTTGACAGTTCGCTTCAATTTTTTACACTGAGTTGAGAAGCGAATAGAACAACTCAGCTTCCATCTCTTATGTTGTTATTATAACAATATTGGTGTACAACATGGTTACTTATAGGTACATTTAACATTTACAAACAAATGCTAGTCAAACATGCACATAACAGAAAAAAAAACTAAATTTAGCTATTTTGTCCATCCTAGTGGAACCGAGCTACATCTGACCAAGCATTATCGTCTTTGATATAGTCCTCTGTAGAATAATAGGCTTTTTTCAAAAGACATTTTTTAATTAAAAACTTAAACTTTCGAATGGGTAGGTCAGTTATAAACTGCGGAAGTTTATTATAAAAACGGACACAATTGCCCATAAAAGATTTCCCCACCTTACGTAATCTAAATGTAGGGATATGTAGTTTATTCTTATTTCTAGTATTAACATTATGGAAATCACTCTTTTTAAGAAAATCTTGCTTATTTTTGTGTGTGTACAGCAAATTCTCATAAATATATTGTGAAGCAACAGTCATAATATTTATTTCCTTAAATTTATCTCGTAAGGAGTCGCGTGGTTTCATTTTATAGATTGAACGCACCGCTCTTTTCTGAAGAACAAAGATAGTTTGGATATCAGCTGCCGTTCCCCATAGCAAGATACCGTATGACATGACACTATGGAAGTAACTAAAATAAACAAGTCTCGCGGTGGCCTCATCAGTAATATGCCGCATAGTCCGAACTGCATAAGCTGCTGAACTAAGTCGACTCGCAAGAGCATTAATTTGAGGTTTCCATTGAAGTTTTGAATCAATATGTAGCCCTAGAAACACTGTTGAGTCAACAAGATCAAGCTTTTCATTATCTAATATTATTTTTATAGGACGTTCTCTGACAGTTGGTAATTTAAAATTAATACATTTAGTTTTTTTCGCGTTTAGTAGCAGATTATTAACAGTAAACCAATTCAGTACGCGAGACAAAGAATTATTTACGTCGTCATAGTTATCTTTATTTCTATCTACCTTAAAAATTAGAGAGGTGTCATCCGCAAATAAAACTATGTCACAAAGGTCCTTGGCATAAAAAGGAAGATCATTTACATATACTAAAAATAAGAACGGTCCTAGAATCGATCCTTGCGGCACGCCTAATTCTATTTTTGAGCCCGTGGATCTTTCAGTTCCAACTTGTACTATTTGAATTCTATTTGTCAGATATGACTGGAGAAGGTCTAATGCTTTACTGCAAATACCGTAATGTTTTAATTTATTTAATAACGTAACGTGACTTACACAGTCAAAAGCCTTGGAGAGATCACAAAATACACCGATAGCGTTTTGTGATTTATCCCAGGCCCCTAAGACGTGTTTTAGTAGTAATGCACCTGCATCATTAGTGGATCTACCTTTGGTGAAGCCAAACTGGTTATTATGTAATAATTTGTTAAAATTAAAATGTTCAGTAAGTTGATTTAAGATAATTTTTTCAAATATTTTACTCATGACAGGAAGCACTGATATAGGCCTATAATTGGCAGGGTCATTATGACTGCCAGATTTAAAAAGAGGGACAAGCTTACCATGTTTCATGAGATCAGGAAATAAACCCACCTCAATACACTTATTGAAAATATGAGCTAGATAAGGTGCAATTTCGTTAATGATGTTACCCAGCATTTTTGTTGATATGTTCCAAAGGTCCTCAGTATTTTTTATGTTAAGGGACTTGTATGTTTTTACAATATCGTCAGTGTCAACGTAACTGAAATCGAAACCATCTACACATTTATCAACAGATGATTCTAAAAAATCTACAGCCTTTTCGGCGGAGGAGTTTAATGAATGGGTTACAGTTTTAGAAATGTTACAAAAAAACTTATCGAAGGCATTCGCTACCTCTTTATTTTTAGTTAGAACGGTGTCATTGATTTTTAATATTATATCTTTTTTTTGTGGCTTTGACCTTCCAGTCTCATTATTTATAATATTCCAGGTAGCTTTAGGTTTATTAGTAGAACACGTTATTTTGTTTCTAAGAAAGAGAGATTTAGCGGTATTGCATACTTGTTTAAACAGCTTCGAATATGTATTTACGTAGGAAAGAAAAGAATCGTTATGTAACATCGATCCCCTGTCAGAATAGAGTTCGTATAGTTTATTCCTGCTTTTAAAAATGCCTGGCGTAGCCCAGTCAGTGAAACTAACTTTTTCTCTAACCTTACAAAATTTAATCTTAAATATTTCATCGTGTGCCCTTGCAATTATTTCGGAAAGCGAAGTAAATAGATCATTAGGGTCATCAATATAAGGTAATGAGACAAGATTATATGCTATTTTACTTTGGAAAATAGAGATGCGCTCCTTTGTTATAGGCCTGTAACTAAATTCCACTAACTTATTTATAGAATTGGTATAGGGGAACTTAACACTTTGTCCATAATGATCTGAATTCAAATGTTGTATTACTGATTTACTAATTGGAGATTTATTACTGAAAATATTATCTATACAAGTGGCGGTAGTAGAAGTTACTCTAGTTGGTTCATTAAAAATGTTATGCATACTAAAACATTTGAATAAGTTAAGTAGTCTATCAGCTAGAGGATTTTGTAAGATATCTATATTGAAATCACCACAGACAATCAGATACTTGTTGCAGGTAAACATTTTAAGAAGTACTTCTTCCATAGTAGATTCAAAAATTTCCTGGTTTACACTCGGAGGACGATAAACGCATTAGATTAAATGGTTTAATAACTACCTATCTAGACAATACAACAAAGTACCTATGAACTGAAATGTGTCCATCTCTCCCTACCTACGTATTTTAAAAATATGCTAGGTTTATAAATAAAAAAAGGTGTGTGTGCGATTCACACACGATAGAAGTGAAACTTCAGTAAATCGACAAAAGATTAAGAAGAATAAAAAAAAACAAAAAAAAATACTATGCAAAAAGATTTTGTTCGGGCGGTCACCCATCCAAGTACTGGCGTCGCGCAAAGTTGCTTAACATTGTTAGCGTTTAAGATTGGCCACTTCCGTTGCATCCGGTTTCAAATCACAACGATTCTAAAGAAGTTTCACTTCAAAAACATATTTAATTAGTTACTATCATTTATTTTGTACGTCGTCGGTCGGCGCTCGATCAAGGTTTGAGAGAGAAAGCAAGTATTGCGGCCTGCACTGCATTGGGGTACCTACCTACGTTAGGATTTGGTTTTTATTACCAATTTTGGGGTTTTATAAAGTGAACATTTTATTGTTATTTCGTAGGTAATAAAGTAAAAATTGGGTTAATAAATACCATCGGTAATCAACCCCGCAAGCATAACATCGTAATACTTATTTATAATGACTATAAATAACATGGAATCTATGATGATGATTTTGAATTACGTAATCTTATGTAACAACGATGTATATATAAAATAAATCATCATCATCATCATTTGAGCCGTAGGACGTCCACTGTTCCAGTGATTTCGGTCAGTAGCTGCTTGTAACCACCGCGAGCCCGCTACCTTCACCAAGTCGTCCGTCCATCTGGTTGGTGGACGTCCCACTCTGCGTTTGCCGATTCGTGGTCTCCATTCAAGAACTTTCCGGCCCCAACGGCCATCTGTTCTACGCGCTACATGGCCTGCCCATTGCCACTTAAAAAAAATAATCATTAATAATAGGGCTTTAAATTCATAATATTTAATAATATTAAGGAACACACATGTCGGAAAGACAATTTTTCAAGAGTTTCCCTCAATTTATTCAGGATTCCACCATCAGATCCTGGTTTCCTTACCATGGGACCACCCTTCTTGGGATACTAACTACCTTTCCAACTAAAAAAGAATAATCAAAATCTTAAACGACAAAATTATACGCGGACATACATAAAATATATATATATATATATATACGGTCGAATTGAGAAACCTCCTTTTTTGAAGTCGGTTAAAAAGGTTGTTTTTTTTCTCATAATTCCATGCCAAGCGCCGCAAGTTTAAATAACGCCATCTCTTTATTTGCTGTGGTACTACTTTATTGTGCAGTTTTCTAAACTATCGTGGCGAATACAATGTTAAAAAAAAATCAATCGTGTAAAGCAGATTCAAAACACTCATCGACATCTAGCGTAATTTTAGGAAAACTTTATCGATACACGTTTTCCTAAATGAGATTGGCAGTCTAGAGGTAATTAGTCTATGGTTTGTACATACCATTGGTACGTACCATGAAATTTGAGATTATAATTATTTTTTATTCAAACAATGGAGCCATTTCCATTGTGATTGTGACGACGAGGTACTTTAGTAAAGTCTATTACCGACAAATCTTACTACCTACTGCCAGTTAAACGTATTTATAAATCATTAAAATGATATTGTATAATACTGTTCAAGTCTAGCACATAAAATCAAAACCTAAATAAAAAAAAATAAGGTAGAAAGATTTTTTTTTTTTAAATTTCCCTCCTACCCGACCTTCTTTCTTGGCATTTTTAAAGTGTGGTTACTGGTTAGAGTTTTAATTTCCTTGCGTAAATCAGAGAGTATTAATACTCTCTGATAGACACTTGCACCAGCCTGGCGTAAATATCCAACAAAAGTTAGTGTTCTGTACTTTACGAACCCAGAAAGTTATTGAGAGTTACCGTTACTATCTTCAGCTTATTTAAATAACTCCGTTGTGAGCAATAATTCGGCATCGTTGACAACACAACGTACAATCCAAGTGATCGTATGGCGTCCGTGTGTCGAGTCTGCCTCAGAGGCGACCTGAGGCTGCGCTCCGTGCAGAACGATCTTATCAATTTGTACGACAAGCTAACAAATGGCGAGGTAAGTCATCTGTATCGGCGTGTGCCGCCGTCTTCTCCAGACAAGAGACAAGTCAGGGGAATCCAACAAATGTTGGTACCTACCTATTATTTAATTTGATATTTTTTGACTAACTTCTATCTAGCTAATGCATTAGCTGAATGCATCAAGAAAAGATGCAATGGCAATTTACCTTAACACAAGTAAAATTATTGTACAAATCAGCCATTTTCCATCTTAACATTTATGAAACTAATTTCAGTTCAACTCCAAAGATGGCAGGCCGAGAGCTGTGTGCAGTTATTGTTACCAGCAACTACTAAAGTGCTACACATTCAGCAAAACAGCGCAGAGATCTGAACAGATCTTCAATCAACTGTTCTCTGAAGGAGTACTCAAGGTAAATGAGACATTTAACATTTTCAAGACATTTATATTACCTATATCAGATTAAAATAAAATTGTAACTCAACACATTCAATAAATTGTTACATTATGACCTTGAAGATATTCAATAAACTATCCAAAAATATGAGACAATAACCAAAAATAATTAGTTATTATATAAATTTTAATTGTAAAAGCATTAAAACATTTTACTGGTATAGTATGTGAAACCATATCAAACCAAACATCTATTATTGTATCATACATTTGGCATATAAATTCATATAATTTCATTTTCTTTCTCCGATGACATATAACCAAGGGAGAAGGGAGTCAAATGACTGCTGTGCAGCTTATTTTTCCTATAATATTCTTAATGTATATTATGAATATTATAGGAGCTGCAGCAGAGCAATAAGTATATTTGTATTATTTGTTTCAGATTGTACCTGAGCTGAACATCTCCAATAAATTACAGTGGTCAACAACTCCCTTGCAGTTAACATCTGTAGATGATATTGAAAATTATTCTCCTGTGGCAGTAAAAGACGAACCAGTTTCAGTGAAACATGAGAGCTTCATGGAAGAGGAATGTGCAGGTTTTGAGTCTGTGTATAGCGACACATTGACTGAGCAGGAAATAAAAAGTGCATTGATATTTGATGATCCTTCATCAACTGAGGAACCACATGAAGCACAAGAACTCCGAGACAATCAACCATCAGAAACAAATATAACCTTTGAATGTGACAGTTGCAGTAAGAGTTATGGTACCAAAGCAAAACTGATAAGACACATAAAAAATAACCATAAAATAGTTAATGTTATGGATCAAAAGAGACTGCACACTGGAAAGAAACCCAACTATTCTGAATGTGGTAAATCCATTAGACAATCATCAAATTTAAAAGTGCACAAGAGACTGCACACTGGAGAGAAACAATTTGATTGCTCTGTATGTGATAAAACCTTTGCTAGAAAAACAAACTTGACAGTGCACATGAGACTACACTCTGGAGAGAAACCATACAACTGCTCTGAATGTGATAAAACCTTTACTAAAAAAACAAACTTGACAGTGCACATGAGACTACACACTGGAGAGAAACCATTCACCTGCTCTGAATGTGATAAATCCTTTAGACATAAACATATTTTGAAAGTGCACAAGAGACTGCACACTGGAGAGAAACCATTTGATTGCTCTGTATGTGATAAAACCTTTGCTAGAAAAACAAACTTGACAGTGCACATGAGACTACACTCTGGAGAGAAACCATACAACTGCTCTGAATGTGATAAATCCTTTAGACATAAACATACTTTGGAAGAGCACAAAAGACTGCACACTGGAGAGAAACCATTCAACTGCTCTGTATGTGATAAATCCTTTAGACATCAAATGACTTTGAAAGTGCACAAGAGACTGCACACTGGAGAGAAACAATTTGATTGCTCTGTATGTGATAAATCCTTTACTTGCACTAGTAATTTGAAAAGACACAAGAGAATACACACTGGAGAGAAACAATTTCATTGCTCTGTATGTGATAAAACCTTTACTAGAAAAACAACCTTGACAGTGCACATGAGACTACACACTGGAGAGAAACCATTCAACTGCTCTGTATGTAATAAAATCTTTACTTATAAAACAAACTTGACAATGCACATGAGAATACACACTAGAGAGTAACCATAAAGCTGCTATCTTAATAATACCTACCCTGTATTAGGTAGCTTAAGTTTTAGTTTGTGGGGTCGCCACTCTTGTCCCCCGGCCCCCATCTTGTAAAATGTAGTGCATGGTTTTCACTCATACTCGTACTGTTTGAACGAGATCTAGTAAGTAGTTATTTTCAATAGTCATTAACGGCAATTCACTTAGTCACCTATAAAGTTAAGTAATTTTAAGTGCGGTAGGTACTTGAAATGGTGACCGCTCTGGCAAGGCGCAAGGAACCCTAGGTATGAGACAATCTCATACATTTCAAGTTTATTTAATGCCCCTGGTATTCTTAGTCCACGTAATGGTATTTGGGACCGAAAACATGTGAATAAGTTATTTATAGCAATAAGGGGTTGTCACCTTGCCAATAGTTATTGTTTTTGCAGCGAGCTTGTAAAGTTTGTGTTGTAACATACAAAAGGTACATTTGTAATACTTATAATACAAAGAATTCTCTATTATTTCGATAAGCTTATAAATAGAATCATTTGTACGTCACGTACTGCTAGGCTTAAACAGTTTAACTAGCGTCATCTAGCGAGGAGCGTACGACCAAAGTACTTGTAGCACAGCTCGGCTGCTCAGTAACAGATGGCGATATTTAAAACATTTATAAGTCCACTTACCAAGAGATGTCGCTTCATTCGAAACTTTTACATGTAGTATCCAGGTTGTAACATTATTTCTCAGATGTAATGGATTAAAACGCGGTAAAATTGTATTATCACATTACTTTTATAATTCAAAGATTTTCTCTATTTCTTTCACTATGGGATTTTTATTTATTTCACGTCTCCCTTTAAATGTTTTACTAGCGTCATCTAACGAGAGTCGTACGACCAAAATACTAGTAGCTACACAGTTCGGCTACTTAATAACAAAAGGGTTTTTTTTAAATAATAGCAACTCCCTACCAAAAGATGTCGCTTCATTCCTAACTTTCACATGTAGTATGCAGGTGAGAACATTAGAGGTCAATCTTGGTGAGAGAAGCTGTAGGCACATGTCGTGTCGCTCTAACGTTCGACTCACCTTGTCAATAGATGGCGCTACTGGTCAGAAATATCGGTCGGTTTGACCGTATTTTGAAATACGGTCATAGTTTGGTGTGTGGTCGTTGCTTGCTAGAAAACCGTAGAGATTTTCTTTATTTCATTTGCAGTTCCTTCAGAATGTTCGAGACTCTATCTCGTATCGGTTAGAAAGAATGGTTTCGATACGAGCCCTTTCATAAATTTATCACAATGAGGGCCACTGCGAGGGTATTCGCCGCTAGAGGCGCTGGCGTAGCGTGTGGCTCGAAATATATTTAAAATGTTTTGCATTTCTGAACCGAAATTACTATTATTTGTGTTTGGCGTCTACGAATGAGCAAAAAATGGTGGCCTTCGTTTTGTTTACAAACTAACTAACTTTTCACTTATCTAAATTCCCTAACCTGAAATATTTTCATTAGAACAGACAATACCTAGGCAAGTACTTAAAGTAATGACCATGGCATCTACCTCACACGTTTTAAAGCTTCCATTAAAAGTAGTGCTTGCATGTACCTATTACGCCCGAAACCAAACTGTAATAAAGAGATTCTTTTTGACCTACGCAAATGTTAAAAAGGCTTTAATTCCCTAGTACCTATTTATACGAAGGATCAATAAAAGTCTCATAGAAGCATCTACTGTTTATTCATGAAACTACACATTGACATGTTTATAGATATAAGAAAATCACGATCTAATCACATTAGTCGCATACAAAGAATTAAAAGGACACATTCTTAAATTTTGGCAAGGTTTTCCATAATACATAATTTATAAGTCATACAGACAGAAGTTCATGGATAAGTTCGTTTAGATAATTTTTTGTTTCGCTTGTTTTATATTTTAAATCACAAATTTATTAAAAAGGTATTACAATAAGTGTTAAATATTATAATAAAACTAAAAGTAAATATAATAACTCGACCAATAACTGTCCTACGTGCCGTGACTTATCTTTTAAGCCTATATAGGGTAATTTAGATAACGGACATTTTAGGAAAGTTCACAGTCATGGCTAAGAACATCAGTTGAGGCCTGCTTTATAATATCCGGGTAAAATAGCCAATGGCTTAAATTTAGAGTTATCAAGTCAACTGCCACCTGTGTGTGAATGTTCTGCATTTTTACCATTGACCATTTTACTCGGGAGATGGTGAAACAAGCCCTTAGTAATTTAATTAAGTAAATTAGACAAATTTAATTGAATTTGGTACTGAACAATTATAAAGTTAACACATAAGTATTACAATTAAATAAAATGTTCAACTATTAATAAAAAAAATAGTGTTATAGTTACTAATATTAAACTTAAACAAACATCTCAATTAACTTATAGAACTAGTTAGTAATTACTTAAGTAGGAGAAAAGTAAGAATAGTTTCAGTTATTAGGTGTTACACGTATGTATATTGTTATACTAGCTGACTCCAGCAAAAGTTGTTTTGCAAAATGAAAAATAGATAGTAGCCGATTCTCAGACCTACTGAATACGCATATAAAATTAGGTAAAAATCGGTAAAGCCGTTTCGGAGGAGTACGGTAACTAACATTGTGACATGGAAATTTTATATATTAGATAATAATAAGATTAGTACACAAATTTTATTACTACTACAGAAACACAGAGATTATTATAATTCCCTCAATCGGGTCCCATTAAGATACAAGTATACAATAATATAATGTTCCAAAGAACATACAATCCGATGAAATAAAACACATAAACAATTTGATGTAAGAGATTCTAATTAATGAATTTTGGTGTTTAATTAGTAAGGTACATAAAGTTCCGAACTAATAATATTCATTGCGACATAAATTTAATATGAGATACTGTAAAGTTTTGCAATTCGTGAAAAATCTACTTGAAATTTGTTTTTTCTTTTTAAGTTTTTTAGTTATCGATTCGATGTCGTATGAAAAAATGGAACACTATATTATAAAAGAGTCGTTATATTTAATGATTAATATATTATTTTAACCAGATTATCCAATGTAGATAGATATCCATAAGAAATTACACCGGGGTTTTACAACTATTACATAACTTACCAATGGGCGCCGTTTTCATAAACTGTTACTTTTATGTTTCCTATACGGCCTCATATGTTCCTTTCTTAGTTCTTCGTTAGTTGTTCAACATATCCATAAAGGTATATGAGATCTTAACTATCCCTTTATAGTAGCACAATATAAGTCAGTTTGTCTGAAAGGATATAACTTTGGTATTATGGGATCAAACTTATAATGAAAAATAACCCATAGGAACCATCTAAAACCATAGAGAATTAGAGAACCAACTAACTAAATGAAAACACATTATTTAACTTATGTTATCTGTCTTATTTTTAATTTTGTACACAAATAAATATTTTTCTTTCTTTCTTTCTTTAACTGATGGAAGTGTATTGTAATTTTGTTTTATAAATAGGAAACATACTGGGTAAATTAAATCACATCTTTTGTGGATTTGAGCGAACTAAATTCTTAAGTACTTAAAATATAGGTCCACGGCGCCCATACATCAAAAGATTCTTAAACTGCTACAGTTATAATTATTAGTGTTTGATTATTATAAGTTTAATTTAAAGGATTTAAGAAACCGTTAAAAAGTTTTGAACAAAATTAGGTGTTAAAGATCACAATACACATGTACTACTCGATATAAATTCATCATTTTTTAGTCTAAGGTGGTAGAAATAGTAAAAAATATATTTGTGATTAATTAAATATAATATTCAAACATTTACTTAAGCAAAATGGACTGTTTTGTGTTGATAGTAGGTATTTGGATAAAATGAGCTGTGCTTTCCATAAAATAAATCCATAAGCTTTTAATGTACAAAATTTTTAAAGTAAGCATCTGAAACTTTATTTTGCTTTTCCAAAAGTACCACCTTAGATTGTACCCTGAATTTTTATGTGTAAACTACATTAATAGGATTAATAAATAGGTTCACTTAAGGTCTAACACATTATTAATATCATTTATAAGAATTGTATACGCGACAAAACCTTAACCTACTTGTGAAAAACTTTATTTATTTTTCAAGAATAACGAATATGTGAAGTTATATTTAAATTATGTTTTTATTCTTATCAATCAAGATAGCAAGTAGGTACGTAAGTTACGTTTAATTATGTCTACAAGATATTTCCACATAGGAATTCAAATCAATGAAAACGTCCTCGAATACGCCCAAAATTCTCAAAACATGTTAAAGACGCATCAGTGTTTTAACAACAGTTCAGCAAAATGAAGATATTCAAAGGCTCTTGCACGAGTTTTAAAACTATGCTCCAATACTGAAGAAGGTATAGAAAAAGAAAAATGACTCCCTGTACCCAAAGTAAAAAAACATCGTCAAACATTTCTTGTCTGCGACCACGCAAACATAAATACTGGGGCTCCAGCAACGGGCGAAGATTAGTGCTAAAACATCTTCTAATGGTATTGGTGCCTAGGCAAACATCGCCAGACATTATCTTCGTCCGAATACAACGGTTGTTTTCATGAATATTCGCCGTAGCTCGGTTATGTTCCCCAGCAATAGATCAGAGAGAAAAATAATTGGAATTGTGACTACTCTAGGAGGTGACAACTAAAATCTTATTTATTTGCTCTAACCAATACAGTTGTGACACACAGATATATCAAAAGTAATGATTAATCAAATCTACCATCCAGCCACGATTCCAGGAATGTTATATTCGTGTGAAATAAAATTACCTAATCTATCCTTCACGCTGGATGCGAAGAGGCATCCAACATCATAGCTCGCTTTTTTTAAGTACCTATATTTAACTCTGACTATTATCATAGTAACATTCCGGCTTTTCCAAATCACACAAGAGACCAAAAAATCTGGTCCGCCAAATCGAGAATAACTGATGAGGTAAGTACCTCTAGGACAAAAAATATCCTTAAAACCAGTCAGTTCTCGTTCATTCCAATTCCATTAATAAAACAGAACAAAATTTTTGAATTTCTAGAAATGATCTTTGGTAATTACTTGTATGATTTTCTTTACTTTTAAAACTCAAATCGCAGAAGGGTAATTCTCGCCTATGCCGTGTTAAAATGGCTTCGTACTGTCCATAAAAGTCATTTATATGGCAACACTATTGACAATGTGATCCTATGGTTTTGAAACGTGGTGCTTAACTTAAATTGTAGCTGTATGAGAGCTCAGGGTCAGTTCCGCTCAAAGAAGTATGCTAAGGAAATATCTAGGGATCAAATTAGGAAATAAATTGAAAGCGTTGGGGAAATCTGTTCAGCCAAGAATATTATATCCAAGCAGATTAGGACGTTGAAATAGCAGGAGGCAGGTGTTATAGCACGTAACTAGCCGAAAAGAAACCGAAATTGTAAAGGTTCACCAACGAAAGGAACAGATGATTTACATAAATTACATAAGTACTTCTTAGTTTTGCAAGACAAGTATTTTGTCAATTTTATGATTGATAACGTACGAGTGACTTTAATATTAACAAGGCGAGAATTGTACCTCCAGCGATAGTACTTGTGGCTTAGCTTATTTTAAGTATTTCAAGCGTTTATTTTGGTTTAAATACACCTTTTATACAGAAATATAGGTTTAAATGGTTAGAAAGTTTAAGCTTAAACATTATGTTGATAGTACTATTGTCCTATTTATTAGAATATGGACACGTCCCTTGTATTCCTCATCATAACCGTTGTGAATATTACACAATCATAATCATTACATTTCAGAGAAGAGAATATCTTAACCTACACATCGCTTACTAGATTTAAGTTATAATTGATACAAACATTTAAAACCGGCATTGGCCCACCACTAATTCTATTATATTGTTAAAGTGTGCCCAAATGCACCTACATTCTAAAACATACCAGAACAATACTGACAATTTATCTTTGATTTCTATTGACCAGAACCCAAATTCCGCTTTTTCCGTTATTAACACGTATCCTTTATCCTTCCCAATATCTCGTTTAGAAATTCTTCTCGAAACCATTTAGGGAATAAATCACACGATATTTTTAATTTCCAAAATATTATTTTTTCCCAAATATAGTCCAGACAATGTTAACAAAAAACGTTCCGTTTAATTTAACGTTCATCAAGCACTGGCTTGTCCAGTAACTACTAAATGCTTACGGTACAAATTCATATTATGCACCTACGATATTACCTTTATTTATATGCCATATTATAATTCAAAACATTACCCATCTAAAAGTTTAGAAATACTGCTTTACTCTACAGCATCTGACGTATTCGCGACACTGTACCTACACTGTACCAAAGTATGGAAACGCTTGCATTACACCAAGCGACCATGACTTGTCGATATCAATTCCATTATTTATCATGATTCATACTATGAAAATCGTAGTTGGTTACATTTTTAACCAACTGCAAAAACGGAGGAGGTTCTCAATTTGACAGAATGTCTTTTTTTTTTGTATGAGTTGCCTCCGGAAGTTTTGAGCCAATTTTGAAAATAATTCTCGTTTCATCCGAAAATTGCTGAGTGGTCCCATTGTCACCATGTCAAATCTGATGATGGACCCTGTACTTTTTTTTTAACTAGAGGCGACTCATCTAGGTGACGGGACCGCAACATAAATAATTTCTTGAAATGAAATTCTCACAGATACCCAATTTCACAATTTATTCTGTGTAAGATAATCTCTATCAAATAACGTCAACATAAATAACTAACTTCTCGAAAACGATGATTTTTATTTATTGGACGCCGCTTAAAGCGTCAGTTTGCGAGAGTCAAGTTATAATATAAAACATAAATAATAAGAGGAAAAAGAAAATGAACGCCATTTTGCAGTCCCTATGAAACGATTACATATCGTAAGAATACATGATTGCATGGATTTGGGGATTTGTTTTGCGTAATCTCGATTTCGATATATCGTAGTGAATGCTAGCATGATGACACTGCTGCTTAATCACTGGTGTTGGTTTCTTAGCTGGGTATGCGTCCACGAGTGGACGAGTCAAAATCATGGATGGCTCTGCTATGTCACTTTGGACGGTGGTAGCCATCTTCAAGTCGTTTCCCTCAGCCGGGTTTTACGGCGCCCACGGGAAGAGAGGGGGGAGCAACATTCTTTGCCGGTGCCCCGCGGCTACACTACGACAAGATCTACATACTCTACTCTACTACACTCTACAGCGCTACTAAGACTGGTAATCTATCTATACTCATTACCTTTTGTCTTCTACGTTCAATAACTAGTCCTTTATCAAGACAAGTGTCGCGAATACGTTTTGGATACTTACATAAACATCGACAAATGTGATTAGTTAATTGTATAATTCCTATACTACGAATAAGAGATCATTCTCCTCTATGGGAGCAAAAGAGTAGAATATAAATCATCAATTAGGATTATATATAGACCCAAGTATACTTACTAGTACATATTATTATAAGTGACAGAATTTGTCTTAATTACGTTATATACCTAAATTTCCAGTCATATTCACTTGACCCAATACCATCAACTTGCTCGTAGCAATGTTGAGAGATTAAATACACCAAAACTACAAAGATAATTGGGTACTCCAATGACGAAACTCACAAATCTATACGAAATCCCTACAAATAGTCCAATAGTCCATCCCCGAATTCCTTAATAAAATTTCATCCTTTCCCAAATAATCCTAAAAGCAAAGCAGTTTAACGGCAAATACAAACATTGCTATTATAAAATGTCGGTTAATACTTACTTAACTACTATAAAAATGCTTCAAAATCGCATATACCTGATTTATCACCCATGATAAACCTTCTTTTTTCGACAAATACTGACATGCCTATTAGTCCTTAATTAATTAAGTAAATATTTTGGTACTTAGATCTCCAACCCAATCTCCACAAGCAAAGATTTCTACACGCCCAATAATGACTACACAGTACACACCAAGCAAATCAATATCAAAATATCATTTAGATACTAGAAAAACCATCCTATAACTAACTACTCTCTAAAAACTCTCTCGCCTCTTGTTACACCCCATGAACTTATTATAAATATTTAAGGTACCTACTGGGATAATTTGCGCCTCCAAACTGACACTTCTTAACTTTGTCAAGTAACTCCCTTTCTCCAATGGAATCCATAACTTATAATATAACTTAATACAAAAAAATGCAATTCCTTAAAAATAACAAGTAATTATATATATTTTGTATAACATAAAATAATCTATTATAAAAATAAACAACACCTAACTCACCACAATATTTCAATGAAATAAATCATACTCTTAAGTAATATCAGCAAAACATAGATAAATAATGAATTAATCCCTCCTGTCAATGGCTTCAATTACCAATGCGAACTATGCTCACAATACAAGAGCTTACAAACTACAAAAGTCTACCAAACACCTACTAAGCAATATCTATGGATATAACTCATGGATATTCTAATATAAGTAAGATAAAAACTGCTTTCCAGAAACTCTTCTGACCCAAATCTCTGCCATCAAACGACATCCAACAACAATAGAAAAATAAATCTTTTCTTCTCCATTCCAACTCCCCATAATATTTTCATTGAATTTTTTCGTTCCTTCCAAATAATCAATCATTTTCCCGACTATCACAGAAAAAATGGAATGAAAACAAAAACAGCACAAAACTCCTTTAATCACCTAGGAAGCCCACCAAACAAGGCAAAATAACTCACTCAAAACTCCACACCACATTTCTCTTCGCAACCTCTGTCCAACACCAAAGTAAAATTAAACGTTTCCTCTCCACCTAACTTCTCATCAACCTGATGACAAACCGAATCCATGGTAAGCAACTTCAACCCTTTGTCGACAAAGAGCGACATCCTCTGGAACAGACGTGAATTTCTCCGATGACATACGATATCAATCAATGATGTTTAATGATGTCTAAGTATGGGGCGTTGCATTACTCACCACCACGCTTGACAGGCTGGTCTGCAAGCGCAGTATTGGATTGTGTTTCAAAAAGACGCTACTGCCATCTTCTGGTTTCCCTTGGCCGGGTTCTACGGCGCCCACGGGAAGAGATGGGGGGCAACATTCTAAGGCCGGTGCCCGCGGCGATTATTAATATTCGATCCTACAGTACACCAACACTTTTGAACCACCAAAACAAAATGTTGCTAGAAAGATCGGCACCAAATTAAACAGCGCCACAAAGAAAGATAGGTAGTTACTAGAATTTATTCATTAATATTTCAGCTATTAGCCCTCTGCTGGACATATAAGCCATCCTCAAAGACGACCAATTGTTCCGATCGGTTGCTAATTGCATCCACCGTCAGAAGCCAGAAACACCTAGAACCTATAAACAACCGACAAGTCTATCCATCTTGTTGGTTGTTTGGTGAATTCGGCGATTCTACTCTTTCTCGTAGTTGGACTGGACTGAAAATCCTTGGTAACTTCGAGAACCGAATTCTCAACTTAACGACATGGTAAAAAATTATTGATTGAGTGATAATAGTAGATTATACAACTGAAACACAAAATGGCCTTACCAAATACACAAGCAAAAATTTTGTGAATCGAGTCGGAGACTCGGGTCACTAAAGGCACAATTAAAGGCTTAGTCGAATTTGTAGAACTATACACCATATTTTACCATCACACTTTTATTGGAAGAAACCGCAATCATTTTAAGAATAACCTCTTTGGATTTCTCTCTTTGCATCATACAAAACAATCCTCCTTTGATAATCCCACACACAACCTCCAGATTGTCTGGTTTAAGAGAGTGAGCCAAAGAGGATATTGTTCAAATGTACTCATAATAAAAAGGAATAGATCAAAGATAAAATAGCGTGTGTGTGTGTCCTACTGTAAATCATAACACAAAACACCAGCACAGTGCGTAAAGAAATACCCTTGTGTATTATGGCCTTTCTTATAATATCAGTTTTATAATCTAACATGAGAAAATAAGTTAAAAAGAATGACACTGTATACATATAAACCAACCAAAGCGGTCAAATTAAATAGATAATTTGTTTAATTTACCTAGCTAATCCAGTCTAAACTTTCACCTTAACTAAATAGATTTATGAATGGGGATGAATATTTTTTGACGGCCTTTTAAATAAAAGCCAAATATTTTGTATTCAAGAAAATGTTTAAAGCAATGAAAATTTTATTAATTGTGCTCATAACGCCACTGAAATATAAAATAGTATAGTAAAATAGTCCAAGAAGGTAAGTAAAGTAATGGTTAGTGAAAACAACGGGAAAATGGTTCGGACCATTAACTAATATAGCTATTTTTTTATATAGAATTTATTTATATGAGAAAAAAAGTGTCCTGTTATTTAAAAAATACGAGCAAAAATTTTCTAATGGTCTAAGGATGCCACTAAGAAACATACCATCCCCAAAGATAAGCTTCCCTTAGTGATCAATATGGGCTAATAGGGAAACTGTATTGTAGTGAAGAAGACGAGTCCTCTTCACAAACCCTGCATTGATCCTTGTAAGGGATAACAAGCTATTTTTAATGATTTGGATGAAAATTAATTCTTTGGGGGTAAAATAAAACGTGATTTAATTACCTATCTAAAATCAAAAATAATTAAATCATATTGATATTTATTTAAATAGTTTACCTATCTAGTTGTTAATGAATGTGATTGAAAGAAAGAGAACAATGGGTTTAACATTAATTATGGTTAACTTATAAAATACGTTGATGGAATGACTGTGACTGAAATTTATCTATCTATGTATAAAGTTATTTGACCGAGGCACTATCAATTAAGTAATTTTTTGGCTAAACTAAATTTAACTAGCTAATTTTTTTTTATTTTTTTTTAAGTTTAAATGAATTAAAGTAGTTATAGAAAGATTAAAATTTCAATGTTTCTCACCCGAAAAGAAACAAATCGTTTTCAATAAAAATGAATTGCAAAATCCAGTAAAGTTGTATACACAAAATATTAAAAAAAAATCAAACTATAGCCGTTTGAAGGCGGGAAACCACTTGTAATATAATTTAAGGATGTCTACCGCACTGCATTATTGCAAAGATCGTTTAAAAATGGCGGTTTATGAGGAGAGAAGTACGAAAAACAATTTAATAGGAATTTATAAAGAGAAAAAAACATAAATTAGTCGTGGTTGAAGTAAAATATAATAAACTATAATTTATTTGATTACATTTGTTACAGAATTATAATTGAATGAAGAAGTTTAATAAAGTAAGCAGAAAATTCTGTAAAAAAAAAAATTGTCGTAGAAAAATATATTTCTTATGGAGGTTTTATAACGGTCTCATTCCTTATGTTCTAGGTACAAAAATAGATCTCTGTAATTACTTTAAGGTTTTATTTACTATTAACCAAACATTTTTATGAAAAAATACAACTATTTGTACAAAAGATAGACTTTATCCATAAACAAACATTGCCAGAATCAACCTTTTTATATTTGAATGAACACTAGCAAAGAGTAAGGCAAACAGTGAGCAACACATTTTAAACTCTTTGCGAAACGTAACAATGATTAGATTTCTCTTAAAAGTCCGATATTTTGAAGGCATTAGTGGAACCAATTCTAAAACTAGATCTCTTTCATTTTACTTACCTACCTACCTACCTTACATAATATTTTTTTTAGCTAGTTGATTATGTAGGTATTTCTACTAACACCAACGCACCTAGCAGTTTTTTTTGTTTTTTTTTTTATTTTTATTTTTTTATATTGAGTAAATACAGACATAAGTTATTCTAGCCATCGCGTAAAGGGAACGCATAAAATAATAACTTTAGGATTTTTTTAAAAAACAAAACAAATATTAGAAACACAAAAACTGAAACAAAAGGGAAAAAATAGAAGCTGCTTCAGGTCTTTGGCAGCAGCATCTTACCTTAGTCGCCTCTTACGACATCTCGGTATGAAGAGAGAGGTTTTATTCTTTGCAACGTTTTGTTGTAATGACTTGCCTTAAAGCAAGCCAATTTGCGGCCGAAAACCTCACGGCCAAATATACACAATTTATTCAGCAAAAAAAAAGATGTATCCATCGAGACAAAGAGTTTGACGAAACATATCGAACAAAAAAAAATCTATACCAGTAAAAATTTAAAGAAGAATATTGACCTATTGAGACTTAGAGCTAGAGCGAGACATCCCAGAGTAAGTAACTTTGTAGTGAAGTACTTATTGCTACTACGTTAAGTAATTCATGATTTCGTCAGACACCACGGCTCTTTAAGTTCATAATCTAATTCTTACCCTAAATATACTACCTAACGTACTACCTAAGTCTTAGGGTTTAAGAACGGCTTAAATACCTACGCCAGTACTGCACTCCGCAGCTGATTCGTCGCTGATGAAATAAATTATTTGTTTTGCCTTTATCTATATGTGTTATGTTGGAGGAGAAAGTTAATATTGAAAAGTAGATAGAATAAACCGTGAATATTAATTTCAAAATGCCCTTACGTTAGGTATTAGAGTATTATAGAAGTTATTTATTTATATTTAAAAAGGGAATAAAGCAAGATTAGTACGAGTTTGATCAAATGAATGATTCGAGAGATACAATTTTAGGCAGCTATTTATTAAATTAGTTTTAATGGTTAGGGCGTACCTTAATTTAAAACTTACCAAGTAGTAATAAGTCTAGTTATCATGCCAACCAGTGTCTAGACACTACAAATTGTACAAGTACAATGAGGTATTTGTAATTTAGAATAATGTTTTTATATTAATGTATCATACTCATCTAAAGGATTGTATTCGTAATTTGTGCGTTAATTTGTACTTGACTTGTATAAGGTAACTCCTATTGTTGATTATTACTGCACAGGACCAAACGTCAGTTTTATTTGTTAAAATAATAATAAGGTTAAAATAATAAAACAAATAAGGAACTTATAAATTTATTAGGAAACTTAGCATTTGATAAAATAACTAAATAAAACGATAGTTCACAAATAATATATATACAACTAGAAACAATTATGTACAACCAAAATAATAAAAAAAAATAAGTCAACAAAACAAAAATATATTGCAAATTTAGTTGTAAACAAAAGAAAAAACATGCTGAATAATTAAATATAAAAAAAACTGGTTATATGCCAAATTTTGTTTTGTCGATTTACTTAAATTTCACAAAACTGCGCTCAGTAAGGCATTAATTAATCTAAAAATTATTATCACTCTAATAAGAAGACTTTTGTATTTGTTGTTGACTTACTTTGGTAATTCTAATTGGTTAATTAAGGCTCTATTTAATAATATAATTACTTTAGTTATTGCTTATTCGGTGTAGAATGATTAAGCAGGAAACTCAATAACAAGATCTCAGCGCGTTTAACTGTATATAATGTCGTCTTTATTGATATTTGAAAGAGCACCACTACTACGAAATAAAAACTATTTTTAAATTCAGCTCATTATTCTGAAAGTAAGATTGGCCACACAAAATACAAATAATAAACAGTAAACCAAACCTTTTTCTTAAAAAAATATGTTAAATACACATCAATTTAAATGGCACCAACATGAAATTAACTGCTTTAAAAGTCTTTTGAATATGGGAAAGATGTTATAATTCTTAGTAAATTTTTCGCTGGTGAGATAAAATAAAAGTGAGTTTCCTGCCTACAAACCTTTACCAAATTTCAAGTCGCTTTCTGTAACTTACAGGCAGTGCGCAAGTTAGTCGTCACAGAATTGTCGAATTATCCACATTCTGCTGGTTTTCATGACTTCAAGCTTATAATTATAGCAACAATATATTCAACAATAGTATCCTTAGCTCGCAAATCCATATTATATGTATAACAAATTCTAAGAATCAGTAGTTATTTTTACGATTAATAAAAAAAAAGATATTTTTTAGCTGCGAATGTTCAACAATTTGCCAAAAACATTGGTCCGAACTTGAAAAATATCTTAGAACCGTAAAAATATCCCATGACTTTGGGCCGAATTTGATATAATATTATATGTGCGAGAATTGCACCCAAGATGGCGCTAACGACTCAAGAATAGAGGAGTACAGTAATTTGATGTATGGCGTGTTTATATCAAGGCATAAGAATTTATGTTGTGTATCGAATTTGAAAGGAAATTGTAAGATAATAATAACCTAGGTTAACTACAAAAGACCTACACGTGCATCTCTTTCCGGGCTAAGTGCAATTCTTCATAACAATATATCTAAATCTTTCGTTTCGCTTATACTTACGAGAATACCCTACACTCGTACTATAATTTAAAGATAATGCCGCAATCTAAATTATAGATAGTATAATATTTTACAAATAACCATTTGGTTTATTTGTATGTGAAATAACTATTTTCTTTGTACTTGTTAGTTCTTGAAATCCATCCAAACTCGAGTAAAAAAATACTCTCTTCTTCTAAGGTTCTTTTAAGGTATAAATCAGAGGTTTCTCAATGTTACTTTCCTTATCCTAATGCAGACAATTTTCGTTTATTTATATGATTTATACCTAGTTCTAGCTTCTAATGAAAGGATTATTTATTATTTTATTAGTATATAATAAGGATTAAATATTATTTAATTAGTATATAATAATCTAGTCAACACACGATATTAATACTTATATTGATATATACGAATAATAAGAATTAGTTAAAAGGATTATTTATGAAGAGAAGGTTATTTGAAATATTATTATATGTATTATATTGATTATTCTTTAATATCTCCAACACATAGGAGTAATTAATAAATCAAGTTACTAGGTGCAAATATTTAGTGAGTAATATATATTTTCTGGTGCACATTAGATAAAAAATGGATATACCCATTGGAAAAGGCACGACAAAAGCAAAAAAAAAACTCACTTTCTGCGAATCGATCAAACGATCAACAATCTAACTTAAGAGGTTTGAGTTTGAACAAAAAATAAACTTAAAAATACTTTATCATCTCAACATTATACCAACTGCTAGACGCAGCCTCCTCAAACCCACCCACCCGTATCCCATAAAAAAAAATAACCTATTTCTCTTAATTAAAATGTCGTGACTTGAAAAAAAAATTATTAAAACCTATAGCGTCTGAAAGGCGATTTATATCAATACAATTATCAGAGAAATACTAGTTAAGAGAATGGAAAAATCTACCTTACAAAGTTTTATAGTGATTAATAGGATAAATAGTCAAACACAAGATTTAAAAATCTGTCTGTGTGTTGTAATCTAATCATATTATAAGGCTATTATGTGACCATACATAAAACATGTAAACGTACAAATATAAGACAAAGACAGTAATTATTAATAAAAGATTAAATATATTATAAGTCCGATTATATTGTGAACGAGGATATATGTTTAGTAAATATGAAGTAGAGATAAGTTATAATACCTAATTTAAATATTGAATATTAATGAATTGATAGTTTTAAAAAAGATTTAAGTGAATATATGGATACGTAAGTAAGAGAAAAATGTATTGAAGATTAATTAATTAATGATTGAATATATTCATCATATTGAATGTATTATATTACGATGATTGAATATTGTAAACTTGAAAATTAGCATTCCAGTTACGAGTATAATTAGTAAGAATTAAGTTTACCATAATATAAGATTAATTCATTAAGAGATTAAATATATTAAGAGTCCGATTATATTGTGAACGAAGAAGAAATATGTTTATTATATAAGAACTACATTTTGGTAGTAAGCTACTATAACTTTTTTTTCTACACAAAATAAGAATATTAGTTTCTACTTATAAGTGGACTTTGTAAAAAACATTAAAGTCTTACATTTTAGTTATAATATCTAATTTAAATATTGAGTATTAATTATATTTAAGATATATTAAAAGATTAAATAGATATTTAGGTAAATACGTAATTTTTTGAAAAATGTATGAAAATGTTATTGCAATAAGTTTGAATAATTAATTAATTCTAACGATTGAATATATTTCTCTTATTTAACGCATTAGAATGAAGAAATACTTAAACGGATGAGGAAATATGATGAGTGAATATTAAGAACTTGAAAATAGCATTCCAGTAAGAATCAACATTATGCATTATGATAGGTAAGAATTAAGTTTTCCATTTTAAGTTATTTAGTAGAAAACGGGATATTCAACGGATACGTCGAGGCAGGAAAAATCATCCTCATCACAAGTGTATGATGGATAAGATGTGTATTATTATTATTTTGTATTTAATGTCAAATAGCTAAAATGCTATCAAATAAAATCAGCGAATAAATCTAAATATCCAAAAAATATATGTTTTTTATGACGTCGAAGAACAGACATTATCAAACTTGCCTGAAAACAATTTTTTTTTTAGAATTATATTTAAAATTTAGATCTTAATTAAAGATGATGATGAAATATATTTTGATTAGTAAAGATTGGATAAACATAGGTAACAAATCGAACTGTTTACCTATGCAAAAAGAGTTAAAATATTTTTTTTTTAGTTTTTTTTTATCAAATCTATTATGCTCACTTTTGTGATTATTATTATATCAGAACACCAATTTGATACCTACACCTACAAACACCACAATATTGAATCTAAACACGTATATATTCAAAGTTATTCGATAATGTGTTATTCAACACTTTATTTATTTTAATTAATATATTTTTTATTTATTGGCATATATTTGCGCAACACGTATTAAATAGCCAATTATAATTGTAAGAAGGTTATTAGATACGATTTATGTGTCACACATACGGACGAGATTAATGAATATTAAAATGAGATGTTTTTAAAAGAAGATAATTTATTGGCAGAGACTAACACGCATTGTTTGAATATAGAAGTAACTCAAGTTCTATTTATTAAAGCTAGATACTCATACATAAGACGAAATCGTTGCTATTCCGAATAAAATATACAATTGGCTTACATAAAATATACAAAAAACACGCTTACATCCAAGGCAGCCGGTGTAGCTAGACATTGTGAAATAAGTACAAAATGAAGAAACTTAAAAAAAAATCTAATCTCAGGAGCTGTAAATTTACACAATACATATATATATAAGTGGGTCTGTTGTTGCGGAATACAAGATGTTTGTATTATATAGCATACTAGCGGACGTTGGTTTGCAAAATGGAAAATAGATAGTAGCCGATTCTCAGACCTACTAAATATGCATATAAAATTTCATAATAATCGGTTAAGCCGTTTCGGAGGAGTACGGTAACTAACACTGTGACATTTTGTGAATTGTATATATGAGATTATGAAAAGCTAGTTATTAACCACGATATCAACAATATCACAAAAGAATAGAACCGGAGCAATTATATTTAAACATAAAACAATTGCCTTTAATTAATTTGAAGAATCTGCATTTCAAAGTCAAAACGTTTATTTCCTTAGAAGCACATAGCCTACATGGACAGGTCAACTTAAAATTAATAAAACTAAATTGCTTAAATAACAAATATCAAGGAAATAACATTGCCTTGACAGTTCGCTTCAATGTTTTTTGAAATTATTAAAAGTGAATGCTTCAATAGAGTCGTAATTAAAACAAAGTGTTTGTAGGCAATCTCATAGAGAAAGTGATTATAGAGCAAATTAAATAAAATTGCTGAACTTAATCAATCACAATACTGAGTTCGGTTTCTTTGATATTCGGCACAACAGACCAGAGCTATGATTACACTAGCAAAATCAACAGCCAAGATAGAAAATTTACTAATTATATTCTAACCTTCCGGACACATTTTGTCCACTACACAATAACCTATTAATGCAAAACTATTTAGATTTATAACGAGATTTGACCATGATATTTTGTCTTTCGATTGCCAATCATGGTAATTACTCCCGTTAAAAATCTAAATAGAATTGATTACCATGATAGTTTAAAAAGTTATATTACCAATACAATGTTTATATTTTACTGATTAGAATGTTGGACGTAATCAACGTCCATATTTTAAGATGATAATATAATGCACCACCTTCAACTAATTCTATGTTATCCAGAAGCAACATCAAAAGCTACAGGAATACAGGTTTGAGCATATTATTAAAAAAAACTACTAATAACATTGAAGTGCGATATAATAAAGAGCTGGAATTATTTTAAATTACCTACCTAAAGTGAGATTAAGATTTATTTCATAATTATTATTTTTTTGTTGTATTTTGTTTGTTATTTAAACATTACTATTATATATTTTGAGTATGGATACATTGGATAAACTATCTATATATTGACCGTGCTAAAATGTAGTTTAGGCTGTTGTGTGTTCTGCTAGTACAATCCTATAAAAATGAAGTTAGCACGATTCACTCACTGGGTCCGCGGGGGGAACAGTTCGGCACAGCCCAGCTGTTTCAGCATGTTTCAGGTCGGCACGTCGTCATTGTTCTCGAACTCCAGTTTGACGTCGCCGCTGAGGCCTTCTACGTCCACTTCGTTCTCAGTCGCGTTCAGCATGTTGAGGGTTACCTGTGGATAAGGTATATTGGTTACGCATACCTTGAGCATAGAATGTGCGTCTTTTCGGAAGCAAGTGGGCATACCCTACTTTTGATAACTTGTTAGATAAAGAAAATGCGTTATTTGAACGTCGTTTTATGTTAGTTGATAGGGAACTAGAATATTTGTTAGTAAGTACGACTTTAGGTATAACTTTAATTAATTGAGTGTTTAGTTGAAAGTAACACACAGAAACAAATAATCTGGAATTACTATCTTGTTTTATAGCTCAATCATATTAAATAAGTATTTTAATGAGATCTCAATTTAAAATTCAAAAAGTAATCTTTATATAGACGCTGCTGTAAATAACTGCAACTTTCAAAATAGGTAAAATCAGTTATTAACCTCTAATATTTTCATGAAAAGTGGAATCTAACTGTCCAAATCTTGTCTTTGTAATGGAAAATATGGAGACTAGGCCGTTTCAGAAACAAAATTAATTTCAACTACATTTTCAAGATATGCATAAAATCTCATTTTTCCTCTTTTTTAGTTTGACCAGTTAAAAATCTTAACATATCGAAGTTATCGATTATGCTGTCTATAGCAAAGCAAGAAAAATTATTCAATCATTTTAAATACTTAGCAAAACCAAGTTTAATTAAGTACACTAATTATCAAAAAAAAATTTTCACTTTTTCTGAAGAAAATCCACGAATCCTAGAAAGACAACGAAACATTATAAAATCGTGTCATATTTTTTGATAATTAGTTCGTACTTATAAACTCTCTATAGTACTCTCTACCGATTATTCTATAAAACGAGTAAATTAGCAAAACGCGCGTGCATTGTCGGATTATATAGTGCGCCCTTTAATTACGGGGCCTAATGTGCTCAACGCGGGTTTGTAGTTGTAAGGAAATATTAGGAACATTAGTTTAAAGATTCGGGACGATCTCACTCGGGCATGCGCAAAGTATATTATTGATCTTGCCCTTCAGCATTGTACTAGAGGACACCCTCAGGGATAGAGGTACCCGTTGTCCCCCAAAGTATTTTTTCTTATATTTTATAGTAAGTGCAAGTACTGCAGCAGATGGCTTGGCTTCACTTATTGGCTTGGCTTGCCTTATTGGCTTTGAAAGTGTTATAAAAAAAATTGTGAGTGAATAAAGTAGTAACAGAAACACAATGTACCTAGCTAGTTTTTTAAAGAGTGTTTGAATAGTATCTATTAAATTTCTATAAAGACAAATATAAATTTATTTGTTAATTATTCATCGTGTCTGCAAATTTAACAACAACACACCCACATAACATGCCACAAAGGGATGGTCTTACAAGGGACCAAAAGGATTGGCCATATGGAGCTAGAGTTAGAGGAGCCCTACCTACAATACTCAGCAGTAAGTGCAACAGAGCTGATGGTGATGATGACTTCAAGAGAGTCTAAAACGGCGAGCTTACAAACACAAGTCGATATCGTGCATAAGAGAAGAGAAACTTGACGAAACCCGCGTAAGTACAAGCTATCGTGCACAAAATTAAAAAGCATAACCATGCCGGCGCTAAAGACTAAAAAATTCAAACATCACTAACACAGCACAAAAAAAGATCTAAAAAAATTAAAAAAAATCTGTGCTAAGAGAAAATAGTTAGTGAATGTTTGAACCTCCGCGTTCTTTCCTAACACGCTCCGGGTGTTGACGACTGTCATGGGTGATACCTGTGCTGGCGGGTGGTTTAGGGTTTGCGGGGCGCTGCTTACCGCCCGGACTGGTATACCTGCGTCCTCGAAAGCCTTCTTCTTGAGCGTTGTGCAGATTTGTGACCTAAAAGAGCGGGGTGTCAGTACCTATGTGATTTACACGATAACTTGATGGAAAACTTAACGTACATATGTTCATATGCCTGCGAATTACGAGTAATTCATTCATTCCAAACGAAATAGTTGGAAGTCGTTAATGGAGGGTCTGTAAGAGTAGAAGTCTTACTGCTGAAATGATGATTAATGATGGAGAAGATTACCTAATTGTAGAAATTGTAGAAAAATCTATAACACATTATTTTTCTGTCATGAGATAATTGACAGAAACTGCTCTGGATATACGAGTAGCTGAGCTGGATCATGCTGTCTCAGTCATAGTCCTGGGGCGGCTAGGTTCGAGACATTGTCTTGTAACTTCGAGAACACGAGGCCAATCGTAAAGGTGTCGTTGATGAAATGAAAGAACCTTAATAAGCTCATGGTACTTACACAGTGCGGTTCTTGATGTGCTGGCTCAGTTTGTTCAAATCGAGGGCGAAACGGTGCACGCAGCCGCGCAGCATATCTATTTCCTCCTCCGTCCACTTCCCGCTGTAGACAACACAGGGATTTTAATAATTTCGAACTTACATTCGTCCTAACTGATTGAAGCGTTATGGTGAATCCATAACGATATATTCTCGGAATAAGATATTTTTCCGAAGTTATAAGTAGTCTACCTTCCTCAGCCGTCCATAACTTCTTTGTTATATTTAACAAAGTTTAAATAAAAGTGTTGTTACTAGCACGGGGAAAAAATTACATATACCAAACTTAAAAAGTGCGGTCTGTTAGTTATTGAGACACTCAAAATCTGTGTCATAACACAGATTACATATATATGTAATCTGTGGTCATAATGACCAAAATTAAATTATTTATTTTGCATTAAATTTGGAACGAACCTAAGCGCATTCTTTCCAATTTGGCGTTTTTCCAAAATTCAGCCTAGAGTATTCAAATTAACTAGAATCTTAAATAATACCTATTGTCTAAACCATTAAGAATTTTACACAATAACTATGATCGGCATATACCGTCTGAATTGTTAATCTTTATTTATTTATTTTTATATTGTTGAGTGTCTCCTGTAAACCTATTATTAAGGCATATCATGAAGCCAAATTTCGTATACGTATGTACTATGTCATCACCGTATGGCATCACTCACTGGTTGAAGCGTTTCGTCTTGAGACATTCGAGTTATGTCGGACGAAAAGAATTTGAAAATTTTTGCAAATTTCTGCATTTTTGCGAGCAAAGCCGGAACAGGCCAGCTAGTTAGTGATAATTATAAAAATTGTAATAATATACAAAAAATGTTTTAAAATATTCAAGTAGTTTTGTGTAAAGTAATCCTAAGGTTTCCTGTAAGCCTCCATGTTTCAGGTCAACAAGATGGCGGCAGGATGCGCGCGCAATTTATATTACACGGACCCTAGTAATTCTATTAATAGGAAAAATCGTTACAGCCACTTAGGAAGGTCTTAATATATGGAGGTATTATATTTTATCTTTTTTATAAATTAGTTCAATATAATTATAAATAAGGATAACTGTGATATTCCCGAGTATGACAAGCAGTATAAGAAATGTAGCCGGAAATAATATCTATCTTAAATGGACGTATCATAGGCCAATGTTTTTGATTCTTAGTATGTATAATAAACAAAAGTCATAACATTAATTTAATCACAATCCGTGCAAAATGTTTAATAAAATCGTTTCAAAAACTGCATAATTTTACAATATACTCATTTACTTCGTATTCGGTGAATTTGTAAAAAGTAACAAAAACTAACGCCAATACCAAAAATAATCTTAATTTATTTTTGTGTCTGTGGGTAATCTCAAGAGAGAACTAAATATTTAAAAGCCTATTGAAGCATCACTAAAGTTGCGAAGGTCGGATGTTAAACATAAAATGGGTGACGTAACAAACAGAGCAACAGGCAGAAACAAACTAAACGAAATGAACAAAACTGACAGCGAAGAAATCAAAGAAGAAATCCGATTACAATACGCACTAGAATTTCAGAACGAGAATACAGTAATGTAATATTTTTACCTTGAATTTGAACTTCTTGGTGAACTAATTCTCCCACATTTGCCTGATAAGCTCCATCAGGTCCATAACAAAAAAGCCAAAGTTTTCAATTAACCTCCATAAGTTACAAGCCGCACAAAAGTAGAACAGTTTACAATATATTTTTAAACAATACAAGATAAAGTCCACAAAAAACAAATGTATCGTTTTATGCAATAACCAAACATAATACACTGCACGAAAGAAACACAGTATTAGTAATTTTAACATAGTAAATAAACGAAACAATCGATGTAGAGTTTTACGTTTCACGGATGTCTCCAACGGATCAGTAGGGACCTCCATTTTAGAACTAACAGATTCCGCGATGGGAGCCCTAGGGTCAGATAAACGGGATAGATTGCGCAGGTGCGCACCGATATCTAGGACATCAAAGGTCAAACTGTTGCTAGGAAATAACTAGGCCAGAGGAGGTCACGAAAACAGAGATAGAAAGTATAGGAATGGAGAAGAATAACATAATAAACAGAGAGTTGGGATATATTGGAAATGATATAACAGACTCTGAAGTTAAGCTTTTAAAATATGTAGTAAAGGAACAAAATAAAAAGGATAATACAAAAATAGTTGAAATAAAGAACCTTTGCCGTTTATAAAACAACATCATTTACAACACTAAACACTGAAAGTAGAAAACTTAGATACAACACAATTTAAACCTATCTCCAAAGAAGTACTTAGCCGTAGATAGTACGACCTAAATGGTGTAAACCTAACAAAACAAATGACAAAGATGGCGATAGAAAATCGATGATTGAACACGAATTCAAACGATTTATGTATAGCTGTCCTGCTCTTGCATATGAACGAAGCTACCAGAAGGCACGACGAACAAGGGAATATTCCACGAACCACTCTTCCGAAGTCGATAGATTTCCGAACGCAGCCGAATGGTATTTTGCAGAGAAACGAGCATCGCCCAATTTAACATTATTGCAAGCTATGATTACTCATTTCAGATTCAACATCAATATTTCTTTAATAAAAATTTTCAGTGAGGAACTATCTTTTAAATACTAAGAAGAATCTTTACATTACTGAGCTATACTTTTTTATGCTTTCGATAAAGTCTTTTTGCGCTGAATAGAAGTTCGTAAATTTTACATGGGACTACATTTTTCAGTAATTTCCTTGGAGCGGTGCAATCTGTTATTAGAATTTGCAAAATCATACAAGGTTCTACAACGTTGTTTAAAAAGGGAGGAATTCTATTCTAAAACCTAAGCAATAGCAAAAGAAAAAGGATCGCTATCAGAAGATCTCTTCCAGAGATGGCATTTTTGCCAACGCTGCGCAGAATCCAGAAGCAACACCTTGATACTCGAACGTTACTTAGTAACTTATGAAGAAGAAAGAAGTAGGTACCTTTACATGGCTAGCAATAGGAACGTAGCAGAAGAGAAACAATCAAGCAAATAGCTTTACATTAGCTTGAGTTGTTTGCGGAAAATGCCACGTTTCTAGAAACTTCATTATTGATTAGACTGCGCATGCTCGAATTTGGTCTCTGCGCATCTTCCAGCAAAGGTAACGCGCAGGGACGCCACGCTGCCGCCATTTGCAAAAACGAAACAAAGTAAAATGGCGGACACTGCGTAATATGAACAATTAATTTCTAACAAAATCTTACACATATTAATTTCTAACGAAATCTTACACATGGACATAATGAAGACGGGTTAGGCCGATTTCTTACATATCAAATGTCATTTAGAAACAGACCGTAACTCTAAAATCAGATATATTAGACGTAGAAACTGTTAATAAAACAATATCACTAGTAAAAACCGAAGCTCCCGTCACACCGTCGAGCATTTAGCCTGAAATATGGATAGTTACCTGTAAAATGAGTAATGAAGCGACCCACCCACGCGTGAAACCTAAAAGGGCTGACTGCAATCGCTTACCTTTCTTAGATGGAAACTTCAGCGCAGAGCGGCATATCGGCGGCGCCCAGCAAACCACATCTACATTTTAACTTTAACTTTAACTTGAAGTAACTCGGCCATGGTCGATGCGGCCGTTTGGTTCGCGGGCCCCGGCAGACTGACTCCCCCTATCCAGACAGGGCGTTGCCTAGTGCAAGTACTAAAGGCTGCAATTCGCATGCGCTTGAAGCCGGTCGATGCGACCCCGCCTAGGGGAACTGGTAAAATGCAGGCTAGACAGCAAACGTGAATCTAGCGGGATTAAATATCTTAAAACCTTTTCGTTGTAAATTTAAGCCAACTTAAGAAGTTTTTCAGTTAAATCTATTATAGTTAAAAATTCCAGAATAAAAATATTAAACAAGAATAAACACAATATTTTTCTAACCTAACCCGTTTTTATTTACAACTAGAGGCCCGCCCCGGCGTCGTACGGGTAAAAAAAGTTCCCGGCAATTTTTCCTTATTTGCTCACCGTTTAGACCTACCCTGGACTATGACAAACATTTTAAAACCAAAATCAGCTCAATCGGCCACGCCGTTCTCGAGTTTTAATCAGACTAACGAACAACAATTCATTTTTATTTATATAGATTTAGAAACAACTTTTATTTTTATCTTCGGTTTAAAGATCTTTATTCGAAAATACTCTAAAAAGAACATACGGCTCACTTGATAAGAGTATTCTAAATTAACAATAAGCATGAAATTATGAATTGGTAGTCGAGCAAAGTATTATACATAATATACCGTTTACGTTTTTGCTTATATACCACAAGTACACTTTAAAACTTTTTCCATGAAGTTACAAAGCAATATTCAATTAGTGACACAAATAAGACGCTTTAATATTACAATGTAATCCGGTAAGTTCAGATTTTAATGTTGAGGGTAAGCCGTCTAATGGCGGATGGACAATGATACCGAGGACTTAGCGCAAGATAGAAAGGATTAGCTACTTAGCTAGTCTAAGAATTATGTCGGTAAAATTATGTCTTATTTTTTTATATTTGTATAATTCTTTAGCAAGTTAGGTTATAATTAATAGTTTTTTTTATTAACTTTATAAACATTTTAATTTAATTGTTTTTAATTATCGCAATTACTAACTTATTTAGTATCATTCAAAATATGTAGGTATGAAATATATTTGCAAGGTAAACAAATGCTACTTAATGGTTCATCATTACTAATACTTATTATAAATGGGAAATCGCATGAGCGTGCCTGTTTGTTTGTCCGTCTTTCACGGCAAAAACGTTTGAACAGACTTGCCTGAATTTTGAAATGGTGATAGACCATGACTTGAAATTCCTATTATAGGCTACTTTATTTTTTAGTGAGGAAAAATATTATATGACAAATAATTAAAAATCTTGGTATATTCATTGGCATTGTTTTGAATGTTTGTATTATCATTGTGTTTTGTTAGAACTAGTTAAGATGAGCTAGTGTAACTGGATTCTCTTAACCTGTATATAAGAATAAACAATAAGCCCAAATCTAACTAAGATTGTGTGATGTTTCCATATGAATAGACAGAAAAAAGTCTTATTAACACTGACGTTTTCAAATCTTTTACATAATAGCCTTCTTCCAAGATGTAGGTACCCCCATGTTAAAAGCCTGTACAAAAAATTTGGTTTATAATATGTATATCTATTATATTAAGTATATCAGATATTAAGTGTGCCCGCGTAACACAAGCTTAGAGCTTACCACGGGGCTATTTATTTTATAAAGTCTTTAGGTATCATATCAACCGTAATATTCAAAATGCGGTCTAGTGGGTATGGTTCCATACAAAATTTTCGGAACCTGTTTCGGCCCTAGGATGTCCACAGCAGGACATACTCAATTTTTTAACATATCTAAATAAGACTACACCTACCAAAAACTATTTTATATTAACAAACATATTTATCAACATGTTTTTACATGATTTTGTTTGTACTAAAAACCAGCTGTAATTGTGACGTATAATGTTATTATCAATAAAGGCCTATTAATGACTATTAAGTTGTCAATATGTTCACCCGACAAATTTCAAACTGATACGAAATAATACAGCTCAGATCGATACCAGACAGACACAAATAAAGGAAAGCAGATTAACTCCCCTCTGTCCTAGCAGAGAGGGTAACGTTCATATGAAAACTTAATTAACGGTAAATTCTGTGTAAATTTTAGGAGTCTACTTTTCCAATACGAATTCCTTAGTGCGATATCTAAAGGCAACATAAGATAGAGAGTTGATACAAACTGTAGAATCTTTTCTAGCATAAATCTAAATTAAAAATTTAAGAAAGACCCCCAAGAGATTCAAATGCCTTCATTTCCTTAAAAGTTAAACACCATAATATTTAGTAATGTGCACGCGATGCGCTTCCAATTGATACCCCACTCGAGTATATTTGCAGATATTCGGTTTTCCTTCCCGAATTATTCCGATCTGTCACCCTGCTTTGTCCCCATGGGGTGACAGAACGGACAAAAAAGTTTGATCTGTCCCCCTGTTACCGATGAGGGGACAGTTCGAACTTTATTCAGCTCCTTAATGTTTTATCTGTCCCCCTATCGGTATTAGGGGGACAGATCAAACTTTTTTATTCCTGTTTGTCCGCAATAGAATTAAATATATTCTTAAAATCATACAAAAAAATATTATTTATATTTGATTACGTTCTTAAAAATAATGCAACCTTTTATTAATTAAAAGCCAAAATGGTTTCGATTTATAATCACCTTTATTTATATGAGTTATAAATTCAGTCTATAATAATTATCAGTCTCATAAATCACGAAAGGTACATTTTACACAATCAGTCTTATTAAGATACAAATATGTATTCATATTAAAACTTACTAACAGCACGAAAATATATCTTGCTTTAAATATAAATCACAGTAAATATTGTACATATTACAATATCAGTCTTCTGATTTGACTTCTTACCTAGTAACTATAAAATTAAATTAAACCTGGACGTAAATGATTAAATAATTTAAAAACTTAAATAAACGAATCAATTGTCTAACGAATTATAAAACTTTAATTTTTTTTACATGCAGATTTCGGCAGTCACAATGTGACTACTAATATTGTGCCCGTAGTTTACGCTTTAATGAGTCACAAGGATCAAAAAAGTTATGAAATTTTATTTAACCTGATCAAATCATAGATTCCAGATTGGAAACCTAAAACTTATAAATCTGATTATGAAATTGCAGCAATGAAGGCAATAAAAAAGATTTTTCCAGAAGTCACCGTTAAAGGTTGTTTCTTTCACTACAACCAGTAGTTTTATTTTCAGTTTGTAGCTGGTGAAATTACTGTTGGTCATTTAATTGAGAAATTAAGATAGACATGTTTTTATATATATTATGTTTACGGTTTACAGTTATACAAAAAAAATAAGTTTTATAATTCGTTAGACATTTGATATCGTTTAATTAAGTTATCAAATTATTTACATTATTAATTTTTAGTTTATTAGTCCAGGTTTCATTTAATTTTATAGTTACTAGGTAAGAAGTCAAATCAGAAGACTGATATTGTAATATGTACAATATTTACTGTGATTTATATTTAAAGCAAGATATATTTTCGTGCTGTTAGTAAGTTTTAATATGAATACATATTTGTATCTTAATAAGACTGATTGTGTAAAATGTACCTTTCGTGATTTATGAGACTGATAATTATTATAGACTGAATTTATAACTCATATAAATAAAGGTGATTATAAATCGAAACCATTTTGGCTTTTAATTAATAAAAGGTTGCATTATTTTTAAGAACGTAATTAAAAATAAATAATATTTTTTTGTATGATTTTAAGAATATATTTAATTCTATTGCGGACAAACAGGAATCAAAAAGTTTGATCTGTCCCCCTAATAACGATAGGGGGACAGATAAAACATTAAGGAGCTGAATAAAGTTCGAACTGTCCCCTCATCGGTAACAGGGGGACAGATCAAAATATTTTGTCCGTTCTGTCACCCCATGGGGACAAAGCAGGGTGACAGATCGGAATAATTCTCCTTCCCCACTCTCACAATCTTCTTCTAACTAATAACGGCTTCACCGATTTTCATAAAACATGTTTAAGAACACTCGCGCCAGACTCACCTTTCATACAAAAAATTTAAATTGCTTCATCCGTTCGGGAGCTATGATTTTTCAGACAGACACACAGACTGACAGACAGACATTCTACAAATTGTTTGCTCCAACTGTCATTTATTTATTTATTAATATTAATTAACACGGTTAGATACCAATTACATTAATTAATTTAAATAATAGCTTAGTACATCAATTCATAAATATCACAATCAAATAATTATTATAAAAGAGAAAAATTATATAATACTAGATACATTTAATAAGTCAAGTAAAATTTAAATAAAAATTAATCATAATTTTAAGTTAATTTCACAGAAACATAAACAAGCTCTTATTAGAGTACTCCAACTGTCAGAGAAGATGTCAGTGTCGGGGCTATTTTCCAAAAGGGAAGTTAATAATTTAGAAGGATGCTGGCCGCCTTCAATCGAAATAACTGGAAGTCTATGAGTCATATAATTAATGCACCTTGGTTTGAAGTCCACCAGCTCTAACACACAAAGTGATTGGACTTACGACGCTTTACAGAACATCAGAAACTTCTGATACAAATCCCGCTCTGAAAATTCAACTGATGTTGCTTCTACATGCTCGACCAATTTCTCTAACAATCCCGTCAAAAAATAACTGAAGGAAGGAGAAATACAGTTCCATGCTCATTTTTGAACACAATACCATTTGAGCCACCAATAACTAGGTAACGGGCGACTTCGTAAAGGCCGCGGGTTTGCGGTGGATGCTGGCCGCCTTCAATCGAAATAACTGGAAGTCTATGAAGTCATATAATTAATGCACCTTGGTTTGAAGTCCACCAGCTCTAACACACAAAGTGATTGGACTTACGACGCTTTACAGAACATCAGAAACTTCTGATACAAATCCCGCTCTGAAAATTCAACTGATGTTGCTTCTACATGCTCGACCAATTTCTCTAACAATCCCGTCAAAAAATAACTTTTTGTTTTTACAGTTTTTATACAGCGATATGAAAGAAAATGGATATTAATATAAATATTTTTTTATTACAAATCTATATTGACAATACTCTACAACATCCAACCAAAAATCAAATGCAAAAATTGTGAAGACAGTAAATTAGATTCAAATTAAATTTTAAAATTCATACGTTTAGAATCAATCAAGCTAAACCTAAAGCCTCGGATGAGAACAAAAGATTGTTTTAGTCTCTGTATGCCATATCAGCGAACAAAATCGCTATATGCAGGAAGGAGAAATACAGTTCCATGCTCATTTTTGAACACAATACCATTTGAGCCACCAATAACTAGGTAACGGGCGACTTCGTAAAGGCCGCGGGTTTGCGGTGGATGCTGGCCGCCTTCAATCGAAATAACTGGAAGTCTATGAGGCCAGCTTACGTTCAGCAGTGGACGTCCTACAGCTGAAATAATGATCATGATACCATTTGATCCCGTATAGAACCCGATCATAACCCTATGGAATAAGTCATTGGCATTATTGCTATCTTTAAGCTTATCTTTGTCTAAATACATCAAAATCCAGACACAAATGACTGGGAATAAACGAGACCAGCATATAGGGTGGTTCGTGTTGCACTATCGATCCGGTATCGGCCGTTGAAATGTCCATTTATGGTAACGCGGCTAGACAGGAGGCACCCCATCATCACGCTTCGAATCTGCATTATAGCTATAAACATTATAGGTAGCTTGTAAGCTCAGGAGGGTTTGATGTAGGGTACAAATTTCGCATTGCATCGTGAGTTTAGTATTTTATTGATAGTGTAGATTGACCGTTCTCTATTTCCATAGTTTGTATTACAAGGCTAAAAAGCTTCAGCATACCAAGGGCGGACGGGTACCTGTGACTCAGTCAAAGAGATGAGGTGTCTTTGAGACCGAGTTTAGTGTAATTTTTATATAATACTAGCTGACCAGTCCCAGCTTTGCACGGATACGAAAACATTCCTCTTGAGTCAAAGTCAACGCCAAAACGTTTACTTAGAAGCACATAGACAGGTCAACTTAAAGTTAATTGAAATAAAAACTAAATATGATCAAGGAAATAAATCTTAACTACCTATTGCAGAAAACAGCATAGATAAAAAATTTTTTACTGTCATTTGGAAAATACCTATCGCCTATGGTTATTCAGATTATAAAAGATGCAAAAACTAGTTGAGCATGTGAAACCTTATTACAATAAATTTAAATTTAAAATTTAAGAAAAACCCCCGATTCCCATGCCATCATTTACTTTTGGTACAGCCTTTGGTCAGGTTAAAAAGGGGGAGGTTATTAATCTAATATTTCGCGAAATACCCTGTCAAATAATTGCACAAAAATTTGAGGAGCCGAACCGGTCTCGATAGAGTGAGGTGGGGCCAGTGCCAGACAAGGGGAGCCCTGTCACCCCTGCCGCTCTGCGGATTCTGCATATAAACATTATAGCTAGTTTGTAAATTCGAGGGGTGTCTGGCAGGTGTATGAGGATGTTTTATTGCGTACTGTTTAGATATGATCGAAATTGCTGAAAAATATATCAACATTCATTTCACAGTCTGTTTCGAAAGTCAAATTGTTTCGGAACAGTGAGATACCGTTTCATATCACACACAAATATTTTCGTATTTAACAAATTACGAGGGCCCAAGTTTTTAGTGCTTAGCCTTATTGGAAATGATTAAAGAGCCTATATGAATAAATTTAGTAATAGCTAACGTCAATTGTAATCAAATATTGCATAAATTATCTTAAATGTAGATCAAACACAAAGAGGACCAAGTATATATCCACGTGGTACACCCATTTCCACTATCTATTTATTCTCGCCGACTACCTGCGCGATCGCCAGCAGTATGTTAAACTTGGAATCTATAAGTCTGCGCCCTATCACACGCGGTCAGGGGTAAGTCAGGGTTCTATTTTTATTTTAAAGATTAATTACTTACCTGTAATGTCCTGAATGTCTGTTGTACGCCGACGACCTGAAACTCTACACCGTCATACGCTCTCCGTCAGATTGTGAGGCGCTTCAAGCAGATGTGTGATAATAATAATATATAATTATCTTTGATTTTATTTAATAATTTTACTTATTTTTAAAAATTATGTGTATTATTCTATGATAATTATGTGTAACTAATGTAATTGGTTGTTTAATAGTGTTAGTGTACTTACCTAAATAACTAAAAAAATGGCTTTGTGATGAAATCGGTTTTTAACCTTATACGAGAAGAGTATGGGTACATTGCTTTTTCCTTTTGTTGAACGTCTACGATATATCGCGGAAGGCTACCTATACAGCTGAACAGCAATAAGAAATGACTGTTGTTCCTATAATATAGGAAAAACATATATATATATATATATATTGAAACATATTATGTTTTTTTCTTCCAGAAGTCTGGATAAAGCGTTTACGAAAGATATTTTCATTTTAAAAATAATGCACTAGAATAAATCGACCATCAAAAGGATACTCAAAGACCGAACACAGTAATGTTGTAAGAGTTAGGCTGGCATGCTGTTACAAGTATAAAAGTTATTTCTGTAATTATATTAAAGAATTTTATCATATTTGGTAGTCAAAGAGAAATAAAGAATCATGATTTCATGATAAAAGAACAAAACTTACTTGAATGTTATATAACTTTTGAAACTATCATGGTTATCAATATTATTTAAATTTATAACGGGATATTTACCATGATTGATTGTTTTTCGCTGCAGCTTCAGTGTAACCGTGATCATGGCGCATGTAACTGTGCCGAAATATCGGGAAACTCGAAAGACAATCAATCATGGTAAATATCCCGTTATAATTCTAAATAATTTCTTAAAATGAAAACAATATAGAGTTTATTGGTATAACTAAGATTTATTTGATGTATGCTGATATTTTAGTGTATATGTATTGCCTGGGACGTGTTTTTAAAAATATATAAAAAAAGTAAGTATGTTTCGATAACATATAAGATATAAAATTTTTGCTTTCTTTGCAGTGTATTTTTCTAGATACATTTTTTTTTCAAATATCTATCAGTGGAACTAGGCAATATGATACATGCTACATGCTACGATCAATGTTTAATCTTAAGATTACAGATGCAAACCCTATTTTATACAATATAATATCTTAACCGTTCCTTCCCTGTATATCTTAGAGACGGCTATGCTAGTCAAAACAATCCTAGCTTATTCGTTAAACTATCTGACGTTGTTGAAAGAAACAGACGAGACAAAAATAAAATATTCGTGCCTAACACTAAAACTGCTTTTATGCGCAAGAGCATTTTTCGAATGGCGCCTACTATATACAATAAACTTCCTGAATCTTTGAGAAACCTTCCTTGTCGGGTGTTTCAGAAGATTTTAATGACATTTCTAATTAAAATGTGCTAATATACCTAGTATAAATGATTTCATGATAATAAAAACATTACTGACAAAAATGTTTCGAAGATAATGACTTTTTAAATTGTATAATAATTAGTTTAATGACTTTGAATTTTTGCTTAGATGATTACTAATGTTATGAAATTACTTTCAAGTTTTATAAAAAAAATATTTAATATGTACAGTATTTTTGTTAGGTTTTTATTATTATTATTATAGTTTAGTCAATAATGTAATGCTATAATTGCCTGCCATGCCTGGACAGGTAAAATACATTGAACCATGTTAGATTTAAGCCAAAACATCGCTGTAACATGTATTTATGCAATAAATTAACTATGAACTTTGAAGCTATAATTAGAAAACCATAAATTAATTAAGTATAGCAAAGTTTTTTTTTGTTCTTAGTTTTATTTGAAATCAGTATTTTGCTTTAATACTTCATAATATGTATATTATATTATTAGCAGATTTTATGTCGGTTTGTGTCAGGTATAATTAGAAAACCATAAATTAATGTATTTTAACAAAGTTTGTTTTTGTTTTTAGTTTTATTTGCAATCAGTATTGTGCTTTAATACTACATAATATGTATATTATATTATAAGCAGATTTTATGTCGGTTTTTTTTTCACACTTCCATTGCATTGCACTCTTCATTACCATCATGCTCACTGGGCTGCATGATATGCTTTCTTTTTAGCCTGCTGCCATACGTCAGGAGAGCGAGATGTTCACCCAGTTGATTAGGATGAGATTTTCGTATACTAGAATATGCTTGGGCTGATGATGTAACCTCCTCGGAAACGGTACTAATCCTTAGCGTCTCATAGAGCTCCTTGTTTGTGATATACCATGGTGCATTTGAAATATTCTTAAAGAGTCCATTTTGAAAGTGTTGTATAGTGTTGATATTTAAGGTTCACACTGACCCTCACAGTTGTATGAAATATGTAGGTCCACACTGGTTTTATAACTGTTTTGTAGATAAGTTAATTTTAATTGTGATGTTGTTTGTTGTGAGTTCCTTTCAAAGAGCCACAAATGCTGTTTATATTTCAGCTGTACTTGGTCCCTTTTCATTTGGAGATATGAGGCGGCGGTCCAGGTTTATCCCAGGTACCTCATAGAAACATTTTGCGGAAGATTGTTTTTGAAAATTGTGTATTTGCCCAAAACATAGTAAAATAAATATTCGTGCGAGAATAGACTGGATAAGAATAGAAGAATAGAGAAAGGCCCTCTATTCTTCTATTCTTATCCAGTCTATTCTCGTACGAATATTTTTTTTGACAGAAATGATAAAATTATTATTATTTGTATTGTATGTTTATTTATCTTGTACATTAAGTGTACTAATAACTAATTAAATTAAATGAAAATTTTAAATCAACAACAACAAAATAAAGTTTATTTAAACCTAGTGAGTATATTTTTCCTGCCTCTTTCGGCCTAAACAAACACTAAAATAGGTATTTTGAATATAGTGCCTCAAGATACATATCCATGCATTGTCTCTCGGTGGTATGTGTACTGCTAGCAGATATCAGATTTGTTTTGAAATAAATAAATAATTAAATCAGCAGATGTTACTATATGGTGATTATTTGTTGCATCACAAGCAAATTATACAATGGGACTCACCCAGGTTGAGCCTCGCCCATGGGATGTAGCAGCAACGTCATCTCTGAGAGCTTCTCAAATGCCTTTGCTGCTTCCCGGAAAATCTCACCAACCTACAATTGCAAATAAGTATGTACTACAACTACTTATAATTATTTCTATAATCATGTGTAGCATTTAAGATAATGATTGGTATGTACATTGCTTTGAGCAATAACAATGCCTATTACACAATCTAGATTTGGTTTTTATATTTTTATTGTGTTGTTTCTTTGTTTGCTGTGTGCAAAAAAGTATTTTCTAACTAACTATCTACAAAAACGTTATTATATATAGGTAGGTAATTAAGTTTCTAGCCTACCTCAAAGTAAAATGTGTAATTTTAATAACTTTTGAAACTATTATGGTCATGAACACTATTTTGATTTATTTATGAGATATTTACTATGATTGATTGTCTTTCCAGTTTCCAATATTTAAGCTAAGTTACATACGCCATGATGACAGCACATTGATTACAATTACAATTGAACTGAAGCTGCTTTGATTAGCGTAAACAGTTTTATTGGCAAACAAGGAGGTATACCCTCTTTCTCAGTCTATTATTAGGAGCCGATGCATCACTAGAGTTGGGACCTGTTTCACACCTGAATGAATGACACACTATTGCAACACAATACTGACAGAAACTAGATTAATCAAGAAGTAAACATACCAATTTATGAAGAGCATCACGATAGTCCAGCTGTAATTCAGTTTTATACTAGCACAGTGGACTATCAAAATGTATCTCTAGGTAGTACTATAAATTGTAAATATTGATGTACATATGTTAATTTTTAAATGTATATCCATGTAAACAAAAAAAATAACTTAAAACCTAATTTGTAACCTAGTTTAAGCATATTGTAAAAATATTTTAAATAAACTTTTACTTTACTTTACTTTAGTGTCTGTTCGGACCTCTGGTGCACTCTGTCGACTACTACACATCTTCATAACGGAGGAAAACTCGAAAGAGAATCAATCATAGTAAATATTAAATCTTAATAGTAAGTAAATTTTTTTAGATTACTTAGAAATAGTTAAATGATGTGGGAGAATATAGATCTTTGATATAGCCAAGCATCTTATTGAAGTAGCAATGGAAACGCCAAACGGGAGCACAAATGGAATAGAAATATTTATATCAAACTATGCTGAACCTGTATGGTGAGATTGTTTGTAATACATGGTTCAGTTCAGTTCAGTTCTTATAATTGGCATCGCGCTTGCCATATATGCTACGACTTGCCAGTGTCATTCAGTTACTTGAAAGATTAGTAAGCTATACAAAAAATTGATCGGTATCGAGAATGCAGAAACATAAAGTTGACCAATCAGATTAAGCGAGAAATAAAAAAATCTAACATAACATACTATAATAATTACTATCTACAATCAAACAAAATCAATTTCTAAATAAGAGTTTATTTAGCTACAATACATAATAAATAATACAAAGAATATTTACAACTTGATATCATTAATAAGTACAAATTTACAGAGAATAAAGTTTATTTTATGGGAATTAAAGTTTTGAATGAAAAAGGACGAGGGACAGAGAGAGGAATGAGATCGTTTAAAGAAATTTGGACTAAACATGGTTCAATGGCTGATTTCAAGACTACCGCTAATTTGAGTATGATTGCAAAGACCACAGCTTAATCATTGATTTGAAACGGTAGTTTACATACTCTATAGACAAAACAACTTGTAGGCAAATTGAAAATACTCGATTAAAATCAAGTCTTTCAAGTAGCGGCATTGTGGTGACAAAGGTTAGTTTCTCACATACCTTTTGAGCGGGATTATTCATTTTCGTTTTTGGTTAGGTTCCAGGTTTGAAGTAATTTATTACAAACAGTGATGCACAGTATTGTTTTTTTTTCTTGGATTTTAGCAAGAAAAGAAGAATAATTTAACCGAAACTGAAAACTAAAATAGCAGACAGACAGACAGCGTCAACTCAACGTCAAGCAAAGCAAGCAACCAACCAAACCAGATTTGAATCAAGCGATTGGAAGCGAACAATCAAGCACAGCCAGGAAAATCTTCACGTGAATGATTGAAATAATGAAATTGAACGGATCTGTCGGATACGGATAATATAATGCCTTAGTTACACAATACAAGCGTAAGAAGCCGATTATATCCAAGAAGTAATAATAATTTATGGAAAAAGCTCTTGCCGCAAAAAACTACTTCGGACGGAATCTGCTCAAACAGCAAATCAAAATAAACCAGCTATGAGACTACAATAAAATCATCTTAATAAATATAATTCTTCTGTGAGTGTGTATGTCACTGAACTTCTCTCGAACGACTGGACCGATTTTGATGATTTTTTTTGTGTGTGATCAAGGGGATCTGGGAATGGTTTAGATTCACAATACGGTCAACTGGATATTGTTTTTTGAGACGTGGGACAGGACAACGTCTGTCGGGTCGACTAGTATTTTTATATAATTTTAAATAACAGTGTAAAAATGGTGATGGTGATTGAATTTTTGCGCTTTTGGCCTTGCAAATTATGCATTATTTTGTATTTTTTTGGTCTAGGCCTAGATATCTGCTTTAATTAATTTTATTAAATTAAGAGGCGTTATTATCGTATAACATTTTTTAAATATACGTACCTAAGCAAGTAAAATTAACTACAGGAGCAAAATAACAAATCTGTGTAGGAATTTCCATTTATAAAAAAATGTCATATTTTCATGATTTTTAGTTAGAATCCTGAATTTTCAACCTAAATAGTATCTCATATTAACTTTAAATGCATTCATAAAAATACATGCGACTATATTGTGTACCTAGTTAATTTATTTTCCTAATAATTGTAATCATTGATGATTTAATGGTTTTGGTGTAGCTTGTAATGTTTCTCATAAGGCGGGTTCGCAGCAACGCATTTTATTGATTACTTTAAAAATAAAGACAACAAGACAAAATAATGGTAGATTAAAGGAATGGGTGGCTTTATAGATAACAGCAAATCCTATCCAGGCAACTTTGGTTTCGTGTTTGCAAACTACTAACTGATTGACCGACGCAAAAAAGGTGGCCAAACATGTTCGTAAAACGACCCGTCTACTGATCCTATTGCGTATGTTTGTATTGAAGCGGAATTGGTGCATTCGTTGAGTATTTGCTAAATATCAAGTAACTATATTAAATTCAAAATAGTAGTTGCCATGCCACATTTTGATGGTCAACCTAGATATCTATTTTTTAATCTCAAACATTAAGTTGTTGAGTGTTTCATATCACCAAATGTGTAATTCTGTATTTAGATCTTTGAATTAAACTAATAGGCAAAAATTTAAAATAATTATGTCACTTCCCGTCCTCGCCGGCGAACGCGACGTATTTTTTCCATTCATTGGAGTTATTGAAACCATTAGGACATGTCAAATTTAGGTTAGGTTTCGGTTAAAATAGGACATAGTCCAATACTTAGGAGTTTCATGTCAAAAATGAAATTATTTAATAAAATTTATTTGTATTTTAGCATAATTTGACAATGCCCCTGTACAGCAGCTCCATTTATTAATTATTATGACATTCTTCATTTATTTTATGTTTTGTCAATGCTACTTTTAGCAAAATGTGCTCTTTATTTTTGGATTTTATAATATGACATTTATGTAATTGATGTCTTGTCTGTGACTTGCAGAGTGCTTATTATTATTTTGTAATATACTGTTTGAATTAAGATAATATTATATTAAGTTAAATAGAGTGAACGAAGTCAAGTGTACAGTGTTACCTACGACGAATAAAATACAATAAACAATAAACAATTTGCAAACAAAAAATCACGTCGCAGGGGACCCGGTTTTACCAACAATAGACATCAACCGGCCTTTTAATTAGATTTAGCTGAATACAGTTTGAATTTAGAATTAATTAATAGTAAATAATTTTATTACCTACTCATAGTCGCTTTTAAATAAGAATAATATACTCTTTAGGTTGAAAATGTAGGAAAATTATGCCATTGCTTTATAAATTGAAATCCCGACTCTGATTAGGTTTAATTAATTTTACTTGCTTATGTAGGTACACACTACACATTATAATAGGTACATTTTTTAAATCCACACAAACGAGGCATGTTATTAAGGCAATGGGCAACTATAGCACCAAACATTTTTTTTCACAAGCATGGGACAAATTTATAGGTTGTTGTGTATACGGCAAGTATGTTACATTGAAATACTTAACGTAAAGTTTAACGTAAAGGGTACAAGTTTCTACAGCTATTAATTCATTCAGCTGAAGTGTTAGCAGCTCGCACTGTGTAACCGCGACTTAAATCCAGGGTAACATGATAAGCAATATTACTGAATGGAAGATAACAGAGATCGAGAGAAGGTCTCTATTTAGGTCACCTATAAATACTAGAATTATTTAAAACTACACCAAATACTTCATATTAGGAAACTTCTAAATCGATTCGAAATATGAATATTTAATCGAGTCTAATGACAAGACGATAAACTTTAAAAGCCTGGATTTTTTAAATTAGGTAGATCTAATATGATTAAGGACAAACTATTAAAAGTGGTCCGAAGTAGCATGTAATAGAGGCGAATGGAAAGAAAAAAGGGAGGCCTTTACCCTGCAGTGGGACGGAATGGCTAATAAATAATCATAATATTAAAAGAGGTTTAGATATGAAAAATCGTGAAGAGTCAGTTATCAGAGATTTAATATAAAAATCAAATAGCAGAAGCATATCTAAATTTAAGACATTTAAATTAAATTACCTTATTAAATCCTTATAAAAAATATAGGCACTTTAACACAAATTGGATATTTTTGATCCAAAATAAATAAATAATAAACTTAGCCAAAAGTGTTTCAAGTAAACAACACAGTACAAAATTAATTATCATTAGAAACTGTTACCACCACACGTAGAAGTTTCTAGTTTTCTGCATCACCTCTGCGGGACAATCCGACAGACATCACGCAGGAACCCGACAGCAACACGTCGCGAGGAAAATGGCGCGCATATATTCCAGCATCTTCCTTGGTTTGGTCAATTTCGACAACGTTGGTTAACCGAAGATTAAAATTTCGGTCACATTCGATAACATTTGCGATCATTATTTTGTTTTCGGTGCAAAGCACCTCAATTGAGAATTCTCTTCTTATAGCAATTTTTAAGAACTCATAGGCGGTAGGGCCTTTACCGAACTGCAGTCCAGTTTCTTTATCAGGCAAAGACATTTTGAAATTAAATTCAAAAGTCTCGGAAGGTGGTAATTGACAGATTTTATATTGATGCACTGTTTATGCAAACAGTAATGGCATAAGGGCTTGATTGAAACCCTTTTATAGCAATACAAACAGGTAAGCTAAAGCGCATGTGCATAATCTTGCCACAGAGATTCGCATTGAGGGTCCGTGATTGAGATCTAGGTAGCTACCTATGTATCTCCCCAATAGGTACATCCTACACACCCACAGCAAACAGCGTCGCGTTTATTAACACCTCTGTTTGTGTGCGGGCCCTCGGCGGGCTTGCCAACAACCATAATTCACTGTGCGTTACACTTTCATGATTTATTGACATTTGCCACTAGTTGAATGAAACGAGATTTTTAATCATTAATTACACTAAGCCGATATTTACGCGCGATTCCATGAATATTTACACACTCTGTGATTCGTACAAATATACAAATATAATAGATCGTTTACTTACTATTTGAAATCTGTGATTCTATCGTTTTTTAAACAAAACTAAACATAACTGTATGTGTGGAAAAATCTTTATAGAAGATTGCTATCTAACATAATCATCATCACTAACACTGAACGTCAGAGAGCGAGGCATCTAGCCCACCGCTGCGTACCTTTTTTTTAACAAACTCTTTTTGAGCACTTACATTTTGATATACATACATTAGTTATTCATTTATTATTCAACTTTTATTTACCTGGCGACAAAGAATAACAAAACAGCTGTCAAAGTTTTTACGCTTAATTATTTTTATATTGACAATGGTAGCAACACTAAATAATGTATTTTATTCTTATAGCATTCTCATTCAACATTCAATTCAATCGGAAAGCATTCAATCATTCGTTCATTCATGGCGATTGTGAGTAATCCAAGCGTGATTTTAGTGTGTGGTCTGTCTGATTATTTTTAACAACAAAGAAATTTCACTGCCTGTCTTTAAAATTTATTGCATAGTATTTACGATATAGTAAATATTACACTAAATTTCATAGTTGCTATGCAAGCGTTCGTTCTGCCACAGCCACACCTGATGTAACAATATGTGTTATCAACTTCAAAAATATTTAGTTTCTTTGGCCAAAATAAAGATAAACAGAAAGTAAAATGAGCTAAATACACGCCTGTTAACCTTATTTTTTGTTTAGTTTATTTTCAACATGGAAATTATAATACTATTAACAATAGTAACATGCAGTCTGGCCTATGACAAAGGTATGAGCTTTTATTTATTTCATTTATAAAATAATTGTACAACTGTAACTGATATGACCATAGTTTTTGATAGCATAGAACTTCTAATAACTTTTTCATATGTGTATTCATATTGTTCATAGAAATTCAACAGATCTTTGTAGATATCCTTGAAAGGATCATTTCTATTTTTATAAAATACATTGTACCATTTTCAGCTTCATTCTATGGGGCTAGTTTCATATCCTACCCACTCCAAGAAGCTAAAGGAGCAACAGATATCAGTTTCCGATTCCGAACTCATCTCTCTGATGCCCTGTTGTTGCTGGCTGCTGGAAAAACAGATTATTGCATGGTAAGCTATAAATTTAGGCTATTAAATTACTTGTGTTCCACCTTTTCTTTACTATCATATGTTTACAGGGTTATTAGTCCATTCTGTAAAGCAATTATTACAAATTTGTCTTTAGGTATTACAACTTTAGAAAAACTGTCAAATTTCTTTAGATAATGGTCCTAAAATAAATTTATTTTCAGATTCGGCTTGAAAAAGGAAAACTTAAGTTAAACATAAATTTGGGAGCTGGTGAAAGCGAGTTGTTCTCTCCCAAAGGTGCCCTGAATGACTCCCAATGGCATCATGTCAGTGTCATACGCAGAGAAGCCAACCTTACTATGAAGGTATGATTTATCATGGGTGGAATTACAACTATATTTCAACCAAATTGTATGTAATGTAATTGTAAAGATTCAGATATATTTTGGACATATAAGGAAAATGTTGTTCTAATTTAAAATTCTTTAAAACAATGGCAATAATATGTGTATATAAGTAATTAATCAAAAAAAATCCATAATCTTGGTTGAACATCTTATGGAAAAGGGTTTCAAGCAACTTGATTATTGTTTTGTTTCACCTATCCTTAGAAAACTATAGATTGAACAGGACTGTTAAATTGTATTGGTTTTTTATTATTACCTTTATTACCCTATTATCTTGACTCATTGAGACCATGAACTTAAAATTTATAATGAATCATTGACTTACGCTTCATCAAAGGCAGTATGATTCATGTCTTGAGTTGCCATAAAATATCAACAGACATGGTAATTAATTTAATTTTTTAATTGAAAAGCGTATAGCGTTCTAAGCCTATTCAATAGTGAAGCATTATGTTAACTTTGTTCTCAACATAATTAGCTGATTTTAGAGGCCTGTTCTAAAGGCAATCATCCTGAGAATTTTTGATTTGTGAATTCTACTTGAACTAGTATGAACTAGTTTCAGTAATAATAGTGTAGTTTAATTTTGCTACATGTATTTCAAGGAAATGTTTACGTGTGAATAATGTACATGTACAGTGTATAATACAATTTATGTATCAGGTGGATGATAGTGCCGTAAAGAAGCGCCTGGGGGGACGTTTCTTTGAGTTGAACATCCATTTTGGAGTATTCTTGGGAGGACAAGGACATTTCTCTGAACTGTTTCTGGGTCATATGGAGAATTTCCGGGGCTGTATGGAAGACGTAAGTACATTAAATTTTGTTCTATCATTTGAATGCTCTCTCATAAACTATGCAAATCATCTTTTCCCAGTATCGATACGATAGTTTCATACTTATGGCTTGTGGATAACTTTAATTTGTACTAAAATATGCTACAACTATGTCAAAGACTCAGAACTAGAATATGAACTAATTAAAACAGAAAATCGATTGATAGAACTTTGTCCAAACATACCAATGAAGATTTTAAGTTGAGAAAATAAATAAATGGAATAAAAGATGTTATTGACTATTGGCTTATATATTTATCAAAACTGGTACAATAGGAGACATAACGCGAAACTTGAAAAATAAATAAATAATTTTTAAATACTTTAAAAATGCCTTGGCATTAAGCCCACCTTTTGTACAACTTTGTATTTATCTTGTGCAATAAATTATTCTTAATAATAATAATAAACTTAGCGCAGATGACGCTACTAGCACATTCACTTAAAATCTCCATTTCATGTTTGGCATTCGTCAAGGAACTCTTTTCTCGTAAACTCGTGTTCTTAAGACTTTTTATAGATAAAGCTGCCTACCTTAAATCAAGAAACTCTTTTCTTCTGTTTACTTTTACGCTAGTGTTGATGGCGCGAGTACATTGCTGTAATATCCCCTATTATTGCAACCACTTATACCGACTGCAACTCACATTCGACAATTGTCCATACACAGGTATATTACAACGGCGTGAAAGTTATAGAGAAAGCCCGCAGTCGCTCTGGCTCAGTCAGAGTAGAAGGGGTCACATGGAACTGTGCTCCCGAGTTTGATGCAGATGTGAACGCCGATATCAGCTTTGTTGACGAAGGGGCGTACCTTATACTGCCGAGGATCAACTCCAGAGCTGGTGGAAGGTAAGCATACAGATACATATTTGTGAATCTGTAAGATATTAAGCTTAACATCACATTAACGTCTAAGTTTTGTCTTTCTTAGGGGTCACATCCAATTATCGTTTCACGTTAAAATTATAAGGTCTTTACTACTATGTTAAAAGCTAATCGCTGTAAAAATAGCTATACATTCATAAAACCATTCACATCCCCTTTTAACACTTTTCACATAAAAAAATAGCCTATTATGTGCTTTCTCAGGCTGTAGATGCTATGTACCATTTCCATTTAAATCAGGCCACTCTACATACTGATAAACAGAATAGTTACTTTCGCTTTCTATTATGATTGAATTATGGATAAATAGCCACCTAACTAAATTTTACCACTTCCAGATGGCAAATAGAGTTCAAAACCATCGCCCAGAACGCCATAATACTCTACAATGCGGGGAACGGCCGTTCAGACTTCATCGCAGTGGAAATACTGGACGGCACTGTGAGAGTTAAGATGGCTCGAGGACAGATAGTGCACTCGTTGCGAATCAGCGACGGACAGTGGCACAAGATGCACCTGCTCTTCAACCCTTCGCTTATTGAGGTTAGTAGCTTTTTTTAGGCCTGTGTTCATCAACAGAATCGCCTGATACCCTATACTAAAACAATATTTTGGATTGGCAAAATTAATAAGAAGGCGATCTTGTCTTGGTGAATTTATGGCTTATTCTCTAAACTTAAATGATATAACTTCAGCTGTGCCTTAATTCATGACAGTTTTATCGTAATATTATTGTATTTATGGGAACAATAAAATGTAATAGATTTTTTTATGACCTACTGCTCAATTGAATTCAATTTCTAATTATTGGACTCTGCGCTTGAAGCGACAGTTTGCCAGTGCCAATGTATATAAAAAGTGAAAAACATGTTACTCAGTTGAACGCCATTTTGCGTCCGACCTGCTGCTCTGTTCAATTTGCGTAATGTATGAAATCATTTTAGTTTAGGTCTGATTTTTCAATCGACTTACTGGCTGTCAAATGTATGACTATAGCGACAGGTAGAGCCTATCTCACAATTGAATAATCGAGTCTAAATATGTTATAAGTTCTCGTCTTTTAATATAAAGCAAGCTCAATAACATTCCATTATTATGCTGTATATTAAAATTTCTTTGCAAAGGTGTAATTTTGTGAAAACGTCTGTGCTCGCGTGCGATTATGGATTTGGGAAGAGGTTTTTTTGATAAAAAATCTTTAATAATTGTGTTTTACTAATGAGCTATCATAAATCCGAACTGGAATTGGTCATATCTCTTTTGACTATATTAAATACTGCGCGGAGTTATAAGCCCTTGTAATAAATGAGAGACCTAATTTCGCCATTACAAGATACAAAATCATCTATTTCCATTGTTTGGTTTTACAAATATTAGAAACGTCAAAAATAAAATACTAAAATCATAAACCAATTGATCATAGGTACTTAAAGATAAATAGGAAATAAATGTTTCGTATCTGGTTGGCATTCTTGCCGAGATAAGTCTGTACGAGTATTGGACATGTAAAAAGCTGCCTCGCTGCTTGAGTTATAATGGATTCCACAAAAACAGTAAAAATACTAATTTTTACTTGGCGCTCGCTACATTCACGGACATGATGTAGTCATAGACATAAATAAATAGCCAAATTTCTGCATTAAAATATTAGCTTTACTTTGCTGACAACGTGGCCTAAGCTCTGCTATTGCTAATTGTAATGTTATCGACGATGTTCCATTTGGGGTGCAATGGGTTCGATTCCCGCTGATTACATATGTTTGTATGTCCCTGATATGTTGCCCACATATAAAATAGTTATATAAGTTCGTATTAAATTATATATTCAACATGTTACATTTCCGTATTACTAACGAACCGCGCCAAATTTTAACTATGCAAAACCGACATGATGCTGATGATCTCGAAAAGTTCTCGAATGGAACGCGAATGGTGCAGCGTCGGATGACCACCAACAAGATGGACCGATGCCTTGGTCAAACTTGCTGGCTCACGGTGGATGCAACTAGCGACCGATCGGAATAATTGGTCTTCTTTGAGGGAGGCTTATGTCCCACACTGGGCGTCTAATAGCTGAAATGATGATGATGAAAACCGACATTTTGAATAACTCTAACTATTGCTGCAAACCGTATGTAAATCTGTTTTAACTTTTTGCGTTGACTTTAAAACACCTTAGAGACCATCTAATTCAAATCTCACCGCCCCGTGTCGAACAACGCCGCGCCACAATGGCAGTCATGGTCGTGAACATACAAATATGCCATACGTACAACGTCGAGCATTGCAAAATCGATATTTGCCATTCATTTTATTTGTGGCTTCTTAAATGCCTATGTATATTATCTTAATACTGCTTGTGCTCTAATTAACTTAAATAGGGCGAAATAATAATTGGTTTCGGCCGAGTTAATGCCAAACAATGTTGCAAAGATGAACATGCGAAAATGTATTGCCTGGCTCGTGTCGCCTATCTCGTGTCGCCTGGCTCATGTCGCGTGGCTCGAGTAGCCTGGCTCATGTCGTGTCGCCTGGCTGTTTTAGGGTTTATGGCACCTCTATGATCAAGAAACTGTTTTTCTCACCTTGAAGGACTCGTCATAAATAAAAATGGTAACCTAGAATCAAGATACTCTTTTCTTCTCTGTTTACTGTCTGCAATAGTGTTGTACTCTGGAGCGAGCATATTGCAATATCCCTTATTGTCTAAGTTTACTTTTAGAGTAGCGCTCGCCCGCTCAGTTACTAAAAAAAATATGCTTTAAGCAAATTTCGTATTTGTAAACTAATATTACTTGTCCGAGATTAATCCGAGAGTCTTCTATTCTTAAATTACAACGAACAGGTAAAATAGGATTGATATACTTTATAACTCGTCTAAATCCCTAATATATTAAAAAGTTTCTGAGTAGGAGATCTTTGGTTTGATCTTCTACAAGCTAAGTGCTTTGTACTGGATTCAGAATCAAAATCAGTTTGTATGAAACCTTAAATTATTATTTACGAGGGGTGTTCAAAAAGTTATGAGAATGACAAGTCCAACGAGCTCTTAGAAATCTTCAGTCGCGTTTGTTTCTGCGTCCGTGAGCAGTCGTGCATATACATTTTTATCAAATTGCAACGACAAGTCACAAACACACGCCTGTAAATTTACGAAGCACACTGACATCAAGTTAATTATTTGTGGGTAGTTTGTTCGAGACCCGAGCTATACAGAACACTAATAATTTTCTTAAATAATGCCGTATATAATATTACATTCTCATTCCTTTTTGGAACCCTTCGTAGATATATGAAACTACAACCGAAATAACTGTTAGTTCATGATGGAGTCTTATAGTTATGGATATCCAGCATTGGACTATCCATAGCTGCTATTTGATGATGATATTTACATTATGAACCATTATACACACACAAGTTCATTATAACTTCCGCGAATATGTTTCGCTATATGAAGTGGTTTTTATATAGATGGACCAACTTTATTGCTTGACGTCAATGGTGCGGAAAATTGATATAAACTGTCATTGTTGGCTGCGTGGTTATTTTGTATTCATTGCTTGGTGAGCCGCAAATATTGATGAAATTTATTCATATTCATTTAATTTTTCTCTCTCGTCAAGAGAGTAGTCCCTGTGTCGCAGCAGTGGGAACGTTAATTGGGTGATGAAGATTGATTTAGTGTTTTTTACTCCATTGCAATATTTCTACAAGCCATTTACCCACCTTATGAATTTGCAAAGTCCTTCAATTGTTATTAGTAATCGCAAACTTAAATCTCCCAGCTCACAAATAGCGACAACGTAACATTTCATTATGTCATGTATTATGGCTTGTACGTTCTTGGCACTAATTTATATGGCTAAGTCCGGTATTAAAAACCTCAGATTGGCCCGTGTGATAAATCTATTCCAATTACGTCGGAGAAAGCCTATCTAGCTATTGAAATCATGTTGATTTATAATGATCCCTAAAACTATGATTAACTTTTCCAGCTGTCAGTAGACAACATAGTCATGAGCACACGCATTGAGAGCGGCGGAACAAGATACCTTGATCTGTCGGACTCGTTCTACCTCGGAGGAATTGAGAACGATAAACGGCAGAGGGCATTCGCGAAGGGCATCAAAGCGGCTGATTCTAGTATTATGGTAAGTGAAGTAATGCCCTTACGTACATTATTTTTGTATACGTATTTGGCAAACACGCTAAATCTTAATGCGTAACGCCCTGAAATGTAATGGAAGAACAGTTAACTTGGATAAAATTGCTTGTAGGCAACGATTTAAAATCCTAAAATGTCCTTACCTTAGTGTGACTCCACCGTTTCTGAGTTTCTAAAGGTAACCTAGTTGTAGCACAGTGACACGGAACACTTAGTTACGTCAGTAAATTAATAGATTAGTACATCGTTATTTAAAAACTAATTAAAATAATTAATTAATAGTGTTAACCCATGGCTGTCAAACCTGGGCTCTCACCAAAGCACAAAGTAAAAAATTATAAACTTGCCAAACAGCAATGGAGAGAAGCATGCTAAATTTAGCAAAATCAGATAGAGTATGAAACAAAGTTATCAGAATCGAACGAAAATACTAAATGTTACAACAAGAATACGCAAACTCTAATTGCAATAGACAGGACATAATACCAGAAGAATAGAAAAAGTGGAACAAAAGCAAAAGGAAAAAGATGGAGGAGTCCTTTGCCAAAGTTGGGCAAACAGACAAAATTGTCGAAGTCATCGACTACACAGAGTCGCTAGCTTAAAATTTAATTTGTAAAGAGTTCTTGTCTAAATAAAGGCTATTGTTATTATATTTTAAATTGTTTATTGAATATATTATTAACTGTGGAAATAAATAGCTGCTGTACAAATCCCACTACGATTACGATACGATTTTCTTGCGTTCCAATTCATGATTCTTTAAGAGTTTAACCCCATAAACATATTATTATTCCAGGGTTGCATAAAGCCGATAGAAGTAGACGAGAAAGTCTACGGCTTACCCAACGCAGTGGTAACATACGGTGTCAGTCCGCGTTGCGTGTGGTTCTACCCTTGCATGGGCAGCCCGGGCAACCCGCCTTGCGTGGAGCACGCGATCTGCGAGCAGCACGGAGTGGATCACTTCACCTGCAAGTGCGACCAGGATCTCTGCATCAATCCCGACTATGCTGAGAACTACAAGGTAATATCTAAGGTTCCACTAACGCAGTAATGTAGAGTTTGTTTTATACCCTTGTACGGGCAGCCTGGACTCCCTGCCGTGCGTGGAGCACGCGATCTGTGAGCAGCACGGAGTAGGTCATCTGCAAGTGCGACCAGGATCTCTGCATCAATCCCGACTATGCTGAGAACTACAAGGTAATATCTAAGGTTCCACTAACGCAGTAGTAATGTAGAGTTTGTTTTATACCCTTGTACGGGCAGCCTGGACTCCCTGCCGTGCGTGGAGCACGCGATCTGTGAGCAGCACAGAGTAGGTCATCTGCAAGTGCGACCAGGATCTCTGCATCAATCCCGACTATGCTGAGAACTACAAGGTAATATCTAAGGTTCCACTAACGCAGTAGTAATGTAGAGTTTGTTTTATACCCTTGCACGGGCAGCCTGGACTCCCCGCCGTGCGTGGAGCACGCGATCTGTGAGCAGCACGGAGTAGGTCATCTGCAAGTGCGACCAGGATCTCTGCATCAATCCCGACTATGCTGAGAACTACAAGGTAATATCTCTGCAGTCGTAGAATGTCCACTTCTGGCCATCGTGGGCTTATCCCGGCAGCACAAGGGTAAAAAATAGTACATTAAAGTTATGTTCTCACCCCGCGGGGCTAGAAATTAGCGTGTGAAGGTTTTTAAATTTTGTAAAATAGGGAAAAAGTACCGTAAAGTGAACATGGGTAGCAAGTGTTTGTGTGACAAAATTTTTCGTTAAGACTATGCAAAAAATTTTGCTAAGCATCTAAAATTGGAGCAATATAGTTCTACTTGACAGAATAATAAAAGAACTGCTCCAGGCATTAAACAGCGGAGAATAAAATATATCAGGAGTATCAAATTTTTACCAGAATAGTGAAGATAAAGGTAAAACTGTCCAGGTTGCTGATGGCCAGATCAGGCTTTCGACCTTAGGATATTAACTTAAATACCTTACCTTAAATATAAATTAGGAGTTATAATTTAAATAGGAATTGATACGAATATATGACAAATATTTATTAAATGTGCCATTGAAGACATTTTCAGTGACTGTTTGAAACAGTTTGTTTAATACTGATTTATCTCAATGTTCACTTGGTATAATGTTGCCATTGTCTTTTGGTATTTTACAAGTTTATATAGTTTATTTTCAATATCTCGTTCAATATGGCCATTTTCAAAAAATATATACTATTTATATTATATGATAGCTTTTTCAAGATAATTTAAGAAGAAATATAATTACAAATTGAAATGAAAAAATATGCATATTTAGTTTTGTTAATAGAAAATAAATAATACATATACTGGGCTAAGCCTAGTAGTGGACAGTATAAACGAAACATCATAATTTAATATACGTTGCAAGGTACTCGCCAAGTTTGGGAGGCGGTCTGGCGAGCGCAGTATTTGGTGTTGTGTTCGAAGACGCCTCTCTTCTGGTGAGTTACTCTAGATCATCCCGGGACCTATATCGCTACAAGACAAGATGGGAGGCAACAATGTAACACCAGTTCCCGCAGATCTATTACTGTTCTACAAAGTCAGAGTCAAAGACAAAACATTTATCTCTTTAGAAGTGTGCTTCTAAAGAGATAAATGGAAAAGAAGGGAATACATGGAAAAGACAACATAATGTTAATAAACCAAAAAAAATCAAGGTAATGGAGGTTTGGAGGTTTTGTCTGTTCACGTCCGAAAGTGGTAACCCTCTGAATCCTTACACGTGACCTCCGGGTGGTGCTAAGAACAGTCTCTGGTGGTAGGCTTCGGCCGCGGCTTGTCACCACCCTCCGGGCTGGGCCAGTGCGTGAAGCGATTTTTTCGTGTTTCGTAATGTGGCCCGGAGAAGCCATCTTCTAGGCCTTCATGCTCCATCTTAGACCACATCGTCACTTTACATCAGGTGAGATTGTGGTCAAATGAAGGCGTATCAATAATAAAAAAAAAAAAAAAAAAAAAATGACATTGTCTTGACAGTTCGCTTAATTTTTTTACACTGAGTTGAGAAGCGAATGGTACAATACAGCCATAGAATAATAAATTACTACGACACAGCTTTAAAAAATTTTTAAATTTTGGTGATCTTATACATATTGGTACCAATTATAAATTAAACATTTACTAAAAAAATGCTTGTCATATCAGGGAGCTATTGTAACATAAGCATATCAGTTAGTCAACCAGAATCATTAGAATCTGCCTAAGTGGAACTAAGCGACATCTGTCCATGCAGCATCATCATTTATATAATCATATATAGTAATATGCTTCTTCCATTAGACTTCTGTTAAGGAATAAATATAAATCTCTAACAGGAAGCTCTGCCACATTAAGAGGAAGCTTATTATAAAAGCGTACACAGTTACCCATAAATGATATGCCTAGTTCTTTGAGTCATAGGTAGACATATACTACCTATGACTCAAAAAACTATATATTTTCCTAATTTCTCGTGTTAATACTATGTGCGTCACCTTTCTTAAGGAATATTATGCTTGTTTTTGTGAGTATACATCAAGTTGTGAAAAATGTTTTGTGGAATTGCAGTTAGAATGTTAATTTCTTTGAATATTTCTCATAAAGGAGTCACGGTTTCAAATTAACAGATCTGAAAAACTCTAAAAGGATCTGTCAGTACAAAAACGCAGTTTAATCATTAATTAATAACCACATTAGGGTTGACTTAATGCTCCTTAATCGTCTAGCTGATTATCAAATATCATTCCGCACAGAATCTTACCAACCATTAAAACATCAACTCATAAACACAATATCTTCTTTACAGGTGTACTCAAAATCCAGCGAGCTGGAGCTAGTCGGGCTCTACCCCCTAACCGTCCAAGAAGGCGGGGTCGCCGTGATAACAACACAGAACATTGACGTGGTGCTCGACCATCACAAGTACGGCGTGCGTCCGTCCGGCGTCGTCTTCTACGTCGCTCAGCTGGCGCAGCACGGCAGGATCGCTATAGACCTGTCGCTGAGAAGCTCACAGTTCGCGAACTATGTTGAGGAGGGGAAAACTCGACAGTCCTTCACGCTTCTCGACTTGTCAAGGGATAAGGTGAGTCATTGTGTGAAGTTGGACTATGGTTGACGCAAAACTCCGAAATGCATAGCAGAATCTAACGTTGGGAAGCACACAGCTCGACTTAATGGCTAGAGAGGTATGGCGTACGTCCATCCGGCGGCGTCTTCTACGTCGCTCAACGGAATAATCGCTATAGATCTGTCGCTGAGCTGCTCACAGTTCGCTAAATCGATTGTCCCTTACGATCAAGGGATAAGGTGAAGCTGGGCCTCCCTTATATACACTTTATAGATACGTACGACCTTATTTATACTATTAAGTTTGCGAACAAGCATTTGGCTAACATGATAGAAAGCGGCTCTTACTGCCTATGGACGCATCTGAAATCATCCGCGCACTCCGTTACTATTCAGTCCGTGCTTCTATTCACAATAAAGTACTCAACTGAATCTTAAATTTAACATAATATTAATAACTTCATTTGACCCTCAAGCTTAAAAAAGTATATATATGAAGAAACTATCTATAGTATACACATCTCCACTCAGGTTCGCTACGTACACGACGGCTCTGAAAACCACCAAGACGCGATTGTGCTCGACATGGAACTAATGCCGGAAGCCAAATTTACGCTGCCCAGCTATCTCCAAGGACGGAACACCTTCGTTCTCCACGTCAACGTGACTCCGGTCAATGACCCGCCGGTTCTCAATCTTATGCCGGGCAAAGTACTGCGGCTTACTCAGGTATGACCAGTTAAATAGATATGTTTATATCTAATTATTTTAACATTTTGCCTTCAAGTAGATAACTCTAAAACTGATGTGTTTTTTTCGTTTGATATTTTGCGTTCATATAGTTCAAGACTATCATAGTTATCGACACTTTAACTCAAGATAATCAATCACGGTAAATATCCCGCTATAAATCTAAACAGTGTTCTAGTGGTTGTTAATAATATAACAAAGCAACCAATTACTTTGCCCAGATTGCTTATAATGATAGCCTTCAATTAATATGTTGATTTCTCTCTATATAAATCTAAATTTAAAATTTAAGAAAAACCCCCGATTCCAATGCCTTAATTTCCTTAAATGTAAAACAACATAATATTATGTAATGTGGACGCGATGCGTTTTCATTTGATACCCCACACTAGTATATTTGCAGATTTTCGGTTTTGCTTCTCCACTCTCACCCCCATAACTTTTAAACGGCTCAACCGATTTTCATGAAACATGTCTAAGAACACTCGCGCAAGACTCACCTTTCATACAAAAAAAACTAAATTGAAATCGCTCCATCCGTTCGGGAGCTATGGTGACACAGACAGACAGACAGACACACAGACAGACAGACAGACAGACAGACAGACACGTCAAACTTATAACACCCCTCTTTTTTGGTCGGGGGTTAAAAAGAGTATAGCTTCCAAGAATGTATTCGATTTGGTTTTTAACTTTTTTATCAATAGTATATATTTTTTAATAATAGCAGGTAATAGTTTTACCCTCCTCAAAGTCAAAACATTTCTTTCTTTAGAAGCACCGTTTACATGAACAGGTAAACTTAGAATTAATAAAAGTTAATTGTTTAAACAAAAATTATCAAGAAAATAACCTCATCAACAGAACTGGTAACAATCACTTATGGAAAAATAGATACATACATTATAATATACTATGAGACATGTTCCAATAACAGGTGAGCACAGCACCTTACAGTCTTATAACTTATGGTTGGCAAAATTTTATACTAATTATATACAAGTTATCAGTGATAGAAGATTTAAGAGGTTAACAGACAGTGACAGAAGTGTATTACCTAAACTAAAACCTAAATAGAACGACATTATATCAATTTAACCGTTGCTTATAATACTTTACCCACTAATGTTTTACAAGATTGTGAAATTCAATATTGTTCACGTAGTTCTAGAATAACTATTAAAGCATGTTATACATTTTTGATGCATTTTTGACATTATGATTTATATTAAGTTTTTATTTACAGAGAGCCGATTTTTATGATTTGCTTGTGTGTAGTTGCATGTTCCTAATGTCACAACTACAGCGGTCTAACGAAAAGAGCTCGTAAGTACTGGCTTCTATAACATATTTTGTGTAGTTTAGTATAAAATTGCATACAGACTTAGCTAGTTCACTGCACGCAATAGTTTTAAATATTGAAATGATAATGGATAAATGGAAAGAAAATGAATGGAAGTAAGTGGCCTGACTTCACTGCGGCATTGTTAAAGTGTGGATCAAAATACAGTTTATTGACCCCAAGGTTAAGAGGCGATGTAGATGGTCCAGGAAGTAATGAATCATCACATTTGGTCACAAACTGCACAATAAGCTTTAAACGGTTTATTTGCTAAATGTGTGTTTTTGTCATCGGGTAAGCACCTAATTTAAAAAAAATATTCACATTTGTCACACACTTCCTAGAAAAGGCTTTTAATTGTTTATTGACCTGAATATAAAACCATTAGCATAATAATATATTAGTACAAGGGGCCAATATGTGTATTTTAGCCCGAAGATAGTCTAGACTAGACTAGAAGACACTGCTTGTCACCTGTGTGAGCACCTAAATTCCATAAAAATGAAAATGTTCACATTCAAACGACATGAGAGCATAGCCAGCAGCTATGCATTCGATAGCCAACTCGCAGAGCCCTCATACTAATTCATCAACCTTGTACCTTGTGGAGACTAAAGTCCAAAGTTTCGAGCCTAACTCCGACACACGCAAGTTGTCTATCTTTAGATCTTTTCTAGAAAACATTTCATGAATAACCATCGAAAATCGTCCTAAATGTTTAAAATTACAATGAATTGTTATTTATTTAATCTCAATTTCTTATCCTTATACCCATATTATTTCAGGGCACCCGAAAAGTGATCACCTCGGATATATTGAAGGCAGAGGACCCCGACACAGCGCCCGAAGACTTGCTGTACACCATTCTTCACGGGAAGAATGAAGCTAATAGGTTGGTTCAGTTTTATGTGAAGTTATAGTTAAATTTATTTAGATTCAACTTCTTCTAAATCCGCCCAGTTGGGATCAGTACCATTAACATAATAAGGGGTTTCAAACACCATCTTAGAATCACCGGCCCGTGATTCTAAGATTTAATGTTTGTAAATATTTCTAAAAATTATATTAAAAAAAATTAGACATGTCACTATTTTTGTTTAAATTTTATCTTAATTAATTATTGACTGACATTTTTTTTTTTCATTTGTATTTAGGACAATGTTCAGGACATTAATAATAATTTAGTTAGTAAATAAGTATTGTAATAGATATTCACATGTAAAAATTGTGTACTGAATAAATTTGATGAATTATGTCGTTTGACAATTGTCGCCGTGGTGAAATAGATGCCTGATGAAGGAGCTGGAAGGACATAACCACATTGAGTTTAGGCTAGTCTGATTCCTCTCGATGGGCTGTTGTCTTAAGATAAGCTTTAAGTAACAAGTTTGTTGTAAATTGTAAATGTAATTTGTTTATATAAAACATTTCGTTTCACAGCGGTCATATAGAGATGTCGGGACAGCCAGTAGATTCGTTCACACAACACGACGTGGATTCTGGCGTCATTTCGTACGCGCACGGCTCGGCGGGCGATAAGCAACTGAACAAGACCTCACTGCGACTCACTCTGCAGGTAAGCCATAATGATACTAGTACTAGCACTGTACAGCTCAATTCAAGCTACACGGTGCTGTTTTCATGCCGTGCTACGACCACAGACAGATATCGGGTCAGCCCGTGGATTCGCTGGCGATAAACTGCTGAACGAGACATCATCTTCAGATATAGATATTACATGATGATAGAAAATATTTTATTACACACCGAACAAAGAAACAATACAATAAGAAATTAAAACTAAACCTAGAATGCGTAATGGGCGGTCTTATTGCTTAAAGCAATTTCTTCCAGCCAACCGTGGATGGAGAGAAAATATTACAAATGTTATGGACAGTGGTTTATATATATTTCACTGCTTCAGTGGCGCGGTGGGCGAGGGTCCGCTTGCGGCGCAAGAGGTAGCGGGTTAGATTCCCGCCGAGGGGTCAAGTGGGTGTTTAATATGTATACTAAAAATATCTATGTATGTATGTCTATTATATTAAGTATATCAGATGTCTAGTACCCGTAACACAAGCTAAGTGCTTACCACGGGGCTAGATGTTGTTGTGTGGATTGTCCATTTTTAACATAATTAATACTTCCTTCTTGTGGGTTCAAACCCCGCCACGCACCTCTGTATTTTTCTTCTTGAGAAATTTATGTGCGCTATAAACACGTGCTTTAACGGCGAAGGCAAACATCGTGAGGAAACCGGCATGTTCTGAGAACTTTAAAAGAGTTTGAAGGGCATGTGACATTCACTAACCCGCACTTGGCCAGCGTGGTGAATTAAGGCCTAATCTCTCTCGTCAAGAGAGAAGTCCCTGTGTCCCAGCTGTGGGAACGTTAATAGGGTGATGATGATGAATACTTCGTTCGACTAAATACGACAATGATTTAATTTTCTTAATATTTACCATCATATTTTGACCCAGGTATCGGACGGCATAGAAACCAGCGGACCGGGAATTCTGCGCGTGTCAATAGTGCCCCTGCAAGTGCGCCTCGTCAACAACACGGGCCTGCTGCTGGTGCACAACTCCTACGCGATACTCACGGCCGACAACCTCACATTCACCACCAACGCCGACGAGAGTAACGCTCAAGTCAAGTAAGTTGAACACGCTGACATACGGCTATGGCGCAAAGTCAAGTAAGTTGAACACGCTGACATACGGCTATGGCGCAAAGTCAAGTAAGTTGAACACGCTGACATACGGCTATGGCGCAAAGTCAAGTAAGTTGAACACGCTGACATACGGCTATGGCGCAAAGTCAAGTAAGTTGAACACGCTGACATACGGCTATGGCGCAAAGTCAAGTAAGTTGAACACGCTGACATACGGCTATGGCGCAAAGTCAAGTAAGTTGAACACGCTGACATACGGCTATGGCGCAAAGTCAAGTAAGTTGAACACGCTGACATACGGCTATGGCGCAAAGTCAAGTATGTTAAACACGCTGACATACGGCTATGGCGCAAAGTCAAGTAAGTTGAACACGCTGACATACGGCTATGGCGCAAAGTCAAGTAAGTTGAACACGCTGGCATACGGCTATGGCGCAAAGTCAAGTAAGTTGAACACGCTGACATACGGCTATGGCGCAAAGTCAAGTAAGTTGAACACGCTGGCATACGGCTATGGCGCAATGAAGTGATACAATGACGACGACCTCTGTGGCTCGGTTGCGGGTTCGATTCCCGCCGGAGGACCAGATTTTGTACGATCTACAATTTCTGATTTCGGGTTAGGGTGTTTTCTATGTATCATATGTATGTATTTACAAAAAAAAATGTATATATGTAGTATATCAGTCACCTAACACCCATAGTACAAGCTCTGCTTAGTTTGGGTTTAGGTGATGCTATGTGAGTAGTCCGGAAATATTTATTTATATATTTAATACAATATTCTTTATTGAAACACCAAAAAAAATAATATTACAAAGAATTGTGCGTAGCAAAAGTGAGACAATGGGCGGCCTTTTCACTAAAAGCGATCTCTTTCAGGCAACCTTTGGATGGAAAGAGATTATTGTAAACACGGAAGCAGTGGCGGCTACAAAAAAAATTGTAGAAGTAATAAAAAAGTGATGTGACTTACATTGTCTAAGCGCTTATCAATTAATAAGTTGGCTGTTAGCCGCGTCTTCGACCGACTGAATCTTTCATTGTATAAAAATAATAACACGAGAATAGAGTGCATATTTTCGGTATGAAAGACCTTAGTCCTTCGTATTCGCTGAAAAACGTCAAGAAGATTCGTCGTGGCTTTGTCCCGGGTCTTTCGAAAGCAAATTATACCATAACCATACATAATTCCATGTATTTATGTATTCTGCTATGAATAGTTCAAGTGGTGTTCAAGGGTTTCCGTGGTAACTACTGAGGAAATGTTTATTTTCTTACAGGTACGACATAGTGAAGCCGCCACAATTCGGCGTCGTGGAACGGCTGAGAGTGCTGGACGGCACCTGGCAGACCGTAGACTCCTTCACCAGCGAAATGGTCAACTTTGGACGCGTCAGATATATGCATCTGCTGGGCAATCCAACTCACGACGAGTTTAAGGTAAAACCCAATGAAATTACGCCCTTCTCTATCTCTACAGCTTTTGAATAACCACAACATAAATAAAACAAAAACCTTTATTCATCAACTTATTGTACAAATATACAGTAGCAAGATCATCTTTAAAGTAAAATAAATACGTGTGTTAGTTTAAAAAATTAAGAAAATAGTTTAAAAAGAGTTTAAAAAAATATAACATGTAAATTAAGTTTAGCTAACTTTAATTCAAAATATCTTGTTTCTTATGAGAAGGTATGTAGATATACATTAATATATGGCTTTAAAGAAATATAATTTACATTGCAAATCCACTAAACACATATTACTGTACTTAACTCCGCCAGACTGGACGCCTCCCTTATTTACTTATGCAAGAATTCCATAGTTGAAGACATTTGAACACTCTTTTTCATTTAAAACAAAAATTTGGAACATAAATTCCATTCCTTTGGATTGATCCTGAGGATCTTTCATTACCTACTTGAACCATTTGAATTGTATCGGTCAAGTAGGAATGTAGGAGCTTAAGGGCTTTGTTGTGAATGCCGTAATGCTTTAATTTATTTATAAGTATTGAAAGAGATTGAATTTTAGGATCAGGTTGTACTGTGTATTAAGGCCAAATATATTTATTTATTTGGTTAAGATGGTTTAAATAAAAACTTAATTGTTTTCAGTTCTATGTAGGTGAAATAAAAAAGTTATTATATTAAATCAAAACAAATGCCAGTAGTGGATTTATCACTATAACATCTAAGTATATTAAATTTTTCTTTTTCAGTTCAAAGCTTCTGTCGGCACCATACGAACGAATACCCTCTACGATTTCCGACTGACATTCATAAAACTCGAACTGCACCAGTCGGTCAATAAAGAGCTCATTCTGAACAATACTAGAGAAGCATTCATATCGCCACTTCATCTGAAATACGAAACGAAACCGCTCGCCTTACCCACCGACAGCATTCTGTACACGATTGTACGTGCGCCAAAGTACGGCATACTCCATCTCTCAAGTGGAAAACACCACTTGCAGCTTCATAGTACCTTCACGCAGAAAAATGTTGACAACGATCAACTCTGGTACCGATTACACAGACGCGCCTACTCTCACATCCAAGACGAGTTTTCTTTCGTAGTCGGCGCCACTGAATGCGACAATACAACCGGCACAATGACCATCAAACACACCCCAGGCGTCTACCCTTCGGAACATTCTACAAACCGCGTCCACACTACTCTAGAAAGACTGCAAGTGATGGAAGGTTCTCGAATGGTCATACCCGCCACGCATCTGAACCTAAGAACAGACGCAGTCACCAACCTAATCTTTAACATCACTCATCTACCGAAACACGGCAAAATTGAAGTTATGAACGAAAACCTCAAGATACTACGCGATAATACGACATACTTTACGCTGCAAGAATTGAATTCCGACAGAGTTTACTACGCGCACGATGATTCGGAAAGCCGCCATGATTCCTTCCACTTCATGGCTTTGAGCCCTGAACCAGAAGATTTCCAATACGTCGGAGTTTTTCACATAGACATTATACTGAAGAACGATAACAGTCCTGTACGAGCGAGCAATGATATATTCCATATTGTCCACGGAGGGGCGCGACTTATAACTGCCAGAGATCTCAGCTACACAGACGCGGACTTAGACACGAAACCTTCAGATATTATGTATACAGTCCAGCGTTTCACGAAAGATCCTCCTAACGGGGGTATCTTTAGAGCTGATAATCCCTCGGAGCAAATAGCTCAGTTCACTCAGGAAGATATTAATAAGAATTTAGTTCTATTCAAGCACCAGGGTAAGGAATATGGGAAGATGGCGTTTTGGATATCTGATGGGTTGTTCGATGTGAACGGTAACTTGGAGATACAAGCGTCGCCGCCGTTCATAAGGATGTATCCCACTAATGGATCTATCGTGGAGAATGGGAAGGCTGTTGTTATTACTGCGAGAGATTTGCAGGTACGTTGGTTTATTTTTTTTGTGAACGAATTCAACGATAAGAATTGTAGCAACTAGGGATAAAAAAGTATGGTGTGGGATAGAGCCCTATGGGAAATAACATGCTTTTTTATTGTAATTTTGGCGATATTACTCACCCCACCTATATTCAAAATTTATCTGCTACTACTTTCCATGGCTCAATCAAGGTCAAGCAAGATCATTCTCGAGTTCATTGTAGGATGGAACCAGAGCATTTCTCCATACAATTAAATCTTATACAGAGGAAATTGGTATACTGGATGTTGCATAGAATTTTATTTAAAGCAACGACCAACCGCTGTTTTGCACGGTTGTAAATTATATACATATAAAATCACTATCTATGGCTAAAACTGCATAAAAATTCGTAACGTAGTTTAAAATATCCAAGTGGTATCGGAAACTTCATATTATATATGGAAATCATGTTGTTTGCTGAAGAAATGAACTATGTGCTTTCAGGTTGACACAAACATGAACTGCTTGGAAGAAGACATCCGTTACGAGGTGACGTTAGAGCCCAAGCACGGGGCTATCGAAGTGGGAGAGGGGCAGAGCGCCTTCACGTTCACGCAGCTTGACGTCGCGGCGGGCAGAGTGGCGTACAGGCACCGCGAGCCCAAGACTCCCAGCGACCAGTTCAGGTACATTTAAATTATACATTCCTCGTTCCACGCAGTTCACTTAGTTAGATAACTAGGAGAACTATTCTTCCACCAAGTTAAATTCTAAGGCTTGAGGCTGCGTTACGCGGGCACGGTCTATATGCGCTACATCGCGGGCCCGCGACGTATCACTTTTGTACGTGTTAGACATAAATACGCGCCTGGGCGCGGGCGCGGGCGTCAGGTCTAAAAGCAACTGGTCCACATATATTTTTTTAAGTTGCAGCTCGTCTGTCAACTGGAACTCTTTGATGTTTTATGTTTTATGGTCATAAGTGGACGTCGTATACCTGATGATGATAATTAGTCTAAAATCATAAAAAATAACAGCACTTTATTGAAAAATATCTGCTGGTGGCTTTAGGAACTCTGGTTGGTAGCTCTAACTCAAGTATTTTGTCCTTAGATAACATTTTAAAAGCATTTTTTTTAATGCAAGATAGGCCTTCATTCGACCACAATCTTACCTGATGTAAAGTGACGATGTGGTCTAAGATGGGACATGAAGACCTAGAAGGTATATGGCTTCTCCGGACCACATTACGAAACACGAAAATATCGCTTTACGCACTGGCCCAGCCCGGAGGGTGGTGACAAGCCGCGGCCGAAGCCTACCACCAGAGTCTGAGAAATACCTTATTAAAGCTTGTTTCCAAATAAATATGTTTATAGAAGCTCTAATCTTAACACTTTTACATTTGACAGGTTCAAAGTAATGTGCCTTGACACTTGGGGAGAAGGCATGTACCTTATAAAGATCTTCCCTTCGAGCTACTGGGAGCCTCTGAGGGTTAGCACGGCACGCGCGCTCGTTGTCGAAGAATCCACCAGTGTTAATATTACCCGGGATGTTCTGGAGGTATTACTGAACTACATTTATTTATGGCTCTTCGGGATTCTTATTCATTTTCTGAGATAGGTGTTTTATGCGTAATTCATAATGATCTGATGCTGGAAAGTTAGTACATTAGGTATTAAAATAATAAGTTTGATTCAATTATTTCACAAAAAACATGCGTTAAAACAAATAGGCACATGTAGACTAAAAACCAATTACTAGTTTCCGCTAATAAATTAAAAAAGTAAAGAAAAGTTAGTAGACAACTTAGTTATTATGACACAATAACGTTACTAAAGTTAAGTAATTTCATTTCACAGGTGATGCACCCGCAAATCGAGCCGTCCAACATAGTATACCGAATAACCGACGGCCCCTACCACGGTTGGCTCGAAGTTTCCACCACGCCCAACACGCTCGAACTAGAAAACTACAACGAAGAGCCTGTACACATAAAAGTCTTCGACCAATCCATCATAAACGAGAACCGACTTGTCTACGTGCAGTCCGGCGTGAACCGAACTAGAGACAGAATCTGTGTAGACGTCACCAACGGCATAGTATGGCTCAGAGACGTGGAAATCAACATTATAATAATCCCCGAACATTTCTACGTCTCAGCCGCGAATCTAACCGTCGTCGAAGGCGCCTCGGTTAGTTTAAAGCCCGAGTCGTTCAAAACTGATACTGAGTATTATAAAGGGAAGGTGGTTTCTTACAAAGTGGCAGAGAAACCCAAGTTTGGGAAAATCACGATGGGCGAGCAGGAGTTGAATCTGTTGCCGGTTTTGAAGCTGAACTCTGGGAATATCCAGGTGAGTTTGTCATTTTCTATTGTAGAATATGTGGAGAATATTTGAGTTTTATTATTTATTTTGGTATGCTCTGAAACAGCTGGACAGGTTGCGCTCAAATTTAGAAAACTAAAAATGATTAAATACCTATTCAACGATACCCAACATGACATAGTTATTGACTTTATTTTTTTTTATTTTGTAAAATGGCGCCCAGTGACGTGTAATAAAATAATATACATATTCGTGTAGTGATATGGAGAATTCGAAATAGAACCTCGTCCTTTCCAAAATCGAGTAAATAATTATAATAAATAATTTGACCCCTCAGCCAAAACTGCTCACTCAGGAACTAAATGATAATAATTTCATAATTCCAGTACATGCATGACGGTTCAGAAGAAACCTCGGACGTCATTAAGCTAATAGCAGTCACTGAAGGCAACAAGCAGAGCGTGCCTTTCGACATGAGGATCACGATAGTCCCGGTTAACGACGAGACGCCGATCGTTGCGGCCAACACCGGCCTCTGTGTGTGGGAGGGAGGCCACTTCGCGCTGACTAGGAATGAACTATGTAAGCAATATATCTCTAGCACCTTTTAAATAAATATAAATATTTTCGGACAATCAACACAAGAATGCCTAGCCCCGTGGTAAGTAAGTAATTACCAAGGAGAAAATACAAGAAGAACATACACATACTTTAACCCTCGGCGGAAATCGAACCCTCTACCTTTTGCGCCGCAAGGGGGTTATATTTTTGGGTTCCGTTTAAAACTATTATTGTAATTCGTTTTCGTGACACCCTTTAAATTAAAATAATACAAAAATACCTTTTCTGGACAATCCACACAACAACATCTAGTGCCGTGGTAGGCTCTAACCTTGAGTAAGGAATCAAATATGATTATTTGTTTCAGACGTTAATGATATCGACACTCCACTCGAGAACGTTACCATTATAGTGGTGGATATTGTGTCAGGTTACATGGCTATGAAAGGGGCCTTGGAAACGGCTATACATCATTTCACACAAGCCGATATTGACCGGGGCAACGTTATATTTGTACATACGAGTAAGTACTAATTTCAAAAGTATATAAATATGAATTCAAATATATTTATTGTAAACATGTTGTTAGTTAACAAGTTTTAAATTAATATATATTATATTTATGAGCATAATATATTTTCCTTTCAGATGGTACAAAAGGCAAGATGATTTTCAACGTTACCGACGGTCTACACGAACTATCCAAAATAACATTCTTAATATCAACGAAGTCAGTTTCTCTAAAGGTTGTCCGAAAACAAAACCTTCGCGTCTTTCCTCTCATGAGAGAACCCCTCAAAAACTCCATACTCATGTCGAAATGCTCTGACATCACCAGAAACATCATATACAAAATCGAACGGGCCCCCACTCTAGGCCGCCTTATACTACTAAACGGGGAAAACCACCACAGGTCTATCAACAAGTTCTCCCAGCAAGATGTCAACAACTCCATCGTATTCTACGAACACACACATCCTTTCTCCGATCTGCACACCAACGACTCTTTCATATTCACTGTCGAAGCCGCTTTAGCCAAACCCATCACCGATTTGACCTTCAATATTGACATATCTGTCTCATCAGGTGGTCTAGCCAAGTATGTGCACATACCTGAGCTCAAGGTGCAAGAAGGGGATAAAGTTCCTATTGTAGTTAATGTTACTAATGTAATAAACTATTTAGAAACCCAAGCGGGGGTAAGAGAACCGCAGCTGGAAGCTCAGTGGTCGAAACCCACTCATGGCGAGCTAAAGCCTTTTATGTCCTCTATGACGCGGTCACAACTTGAAGGCGGTGTTGTTAACTATGAGCATGATGACTCTGACACGGTACAAGACAGTATATTAATGGCCCTATTCCTCCTACCAGACTATGTATTACTCTGTAATGTAACAATCCCCATACAAATTATACCAGTCAACGATCAACCATTTAGGTTACTCACAGACACGCCGCAAATACAAGTGGTGCAAGGAGAGAATTACACAATAACTAAAAGCGATTTGTTAACGGAAGACGCAGACACGGGACCTGAAGGGATATTCTACGATATCATCAGTGGACCAACACAGGGTAGGATGGTGATGCTTGACAAAAACCAAAGCATCGACGATGCGCAATCCATCAACAAGTTCACGCAGGGAGACATAAACAGAGGCAGAGTTATCTACGAACATTCTGGAATACTCCAAACTGCTACGTTCTACTTTAGAGTTTGGGATGGCCAGTTCAAACCTACCTATACAGTCTTCACCATTGACGTGGTCCCTGTTATACTAAACGTTACATCCTCTCACCCAATTTACCTACAGCAAGGCTCAAATGTCGCTACCTTGACTACAGATCAAATATACGTTGACACTAACGCACAAAAGACTAAAGTATGGTATAATGTAACTCGGCAACCGACTTATGGCATGATCTACGTTGGTAGAAACCCGGTTACTTACTTTTCGCATAAAGATTTGATGGAAAAAGTTGTTATTTATATGCAGAACGATATGACCACAGCGAGCGACGGATTCGATTTAATTGCCTACGTCCACCACAGCAACGGTACTCGTCCATTCACGATAGAAGTCACCGTACAGCCTCTGATGACTTTAGGAGCTCTCAAAGTTGAAACTGACAAGACTAAGATAACACTGAGTAATATGGACGCGAACGGCCTAGCTAAGTTGACTGCTAGTGACCCTATATACACAATGCTGAGGAAACCAAGATTTGGTGTTATAAAGAAGATAATCCGTAGTTCTGGTGAGAAAACTAGCGCGAGGGAGAGGGAAGTGGCTTACTTTACTCATGAGGACGTGAAAGCTGGTGTGATATTCTATGTGTGTCATAGAAAGATAAGCGATTTGAACGGCTTCGAAGACAGTTTCAAGTTCCTATTGGCTGCTAGTATCTTCCAGCCGGCGGCGGGAGATTTAAAGATACAGATCGGCAATCGCCACAAGAAGAATCTTCCGGGACCTAATGATCCGGAAAGTCACGAGGGAGTGCTGGTAAGTGTGTCTTTTAATAGTCAGGCTTCGTAATTCAAATCCTATTTTCACAAAAAAACATAATGATTACTTGAAAGCTCTAGTCAGATTAAAGACACTCTTTGCTCTTCCTTTGTACAGAAGTGCATGTAAACAAGATCTGTGTTTTTTGTTTGATTTACTCATTCTACATGCTCTTAAAAACACGATCAGACGTAATTACTGTATTAGGAGTGTAAACATTTATCAATGCAAACATTTATCATAATTATCAGATGTAACGTTGTTAAGACTGTTTTACTCATATAATACTTTCTTTGCTTTTTAATTAATGATTGATTGATCACAGACTTTGTAATTTGCCATATTATCTACATGGCAAGTAAATTGTTTTTTACTGACTTTCAAAGAAAAAACGAAGGTTCTCAATTCGACGCGTTCAACAAGTTTAAGCTAACCAGTTAATACATTTTCAGGTGGCAAACGGTGAATCCTCATACTACATGACGATACTGATGGCTCTCTCAGGCATTATCGTCGCTATTGTGTTCATTCTCGGCGCGATCAAATGTCGCCGGTTTTTGATGCGCGACCAGAATGCCCTAGTGAAGATCCACGGGCCGGCGCAGGGCGTCGCGCCGATACCTCTTCCACGCCCGCCGGATCACCTCATGCCGTCGCCGGCGCACCCTACGCCGACTATCAAACGGTAATTCATTCATTCTTTCATTCATTCATTCATCCACCTTAGGAATTAGTACACTTGGTTTCGTTAGAGGTCGTACATGTGGATTCTTATGAGCGGCCTTGTGAAATTTATAAATTTAAAAACATTGATTGCTATATTGACAAAAAAACACTATAGAATGATCATCACAATAACAACATGATTGATTTGATACAACATAATGTTTCCATGTCAGAAGAAAACTACAAAAATCAATAAAAATAATAATGTCAATTAATTCAATAAGTTAAATAAATTTTTTTTCAAAGTTTAGTAATTATTATTAAAAAAAAATACATTCTTACAAAAAAAAGCAAAGGATAACAATGTGAAGTCAACAGTCGTCATAGGTTTATACTGTTTCAGAGAAGACGAAAAAGTTGACCACGGGTCATTATAGTCAATGTATTCTGACGAAGTATAATATAGGCTTTTGCAGTTAGACTGAATTTTACTAACTACTAGCGTTGTTCATTATGCTGAACTACGTCATTCGTGATCCTATTGTAGAAGCGAACACAGTTTCCAAGAAGGATTTGTCTCTTTTATTGAGCTTGAATTTAGGGGTAGCTAATATGTATCTATTTCTAGTGTTTAATTGGTGAACCTCACAATTTTTTATAAGATATTTTATATTTTTTCGAGCAAACGTAATGCATATAGAGGGCAGAGTCATTATTTACATTTTTTTTAACTGATCTTATTGAAGTTCTTGGAGGTAGATTTAGAATTGCGGTGTCCATGCTACAGTTGAAGAGCGAGAGAGAGAAGAATAATCTTGCTACGAACGTTTACCTACCACTTTTTTCCGACCATAAACCTGAGTTGTCTTACCATAAGTTGACATGGTTTTCAACAAAGGTTGATAAAAAAAGCTTCGGACTCTTTCAACAATGCTTTGCCTTCGACCAGCTCCTGCGAATCATCAAAGGCGGAAGCAATAGGTAACGACACTTATTAATTAACGCAAGCCAGATGTTCCCCGATCTACACATTTGGATGGTCGTGCGTGCTAGTGACGATCCACTGGTCGGCGTAGACCGTCGGGCTGATCCCCTTTCATCTTATGTTTCACCTGCGCATCCCACGCCGACCATCAAACGGTGAGTCTGTAATACTCCTCCACGCGACGGACGTCATACTTCTACCAGCTTATGCCTGTCATCAAACGGGGTGTTGTGTTTCTATTGATTGACTGATTACCTGATTGACGTCCCCTGACCTTCTGATGTTGATGGTCGACAAACGCAAAAGGAGTGTAGTCAGATCCTGCAACGGCTCAGGTCAGTGCAAACCTAGTTCGGGCACCACGTGTGATCCATCAAACGGTGAATGTTCAACAGTGAGCTCTCGCTCGACTACCTCTTGTTTTCCATCCTATTATCATCATGAAAACAAGTCTTGAAACCGCTTAAAACCCTTTTACTGTCAGCAAAGTTTCAATTATAATAATAATAATAATGGCGTCCAAGGAACGCCTGTAGGAACGTCGGTCGTCCAGCAGCGAGATGGGCTGACGACATCGCTAAAGTCGCAGGACGCACCTGGATGAAATTGGCACAAGACCGTAATGGGTGGCGAGAGCAAGAGGAGGCCTATACCCAGCAGTGGGTGAAGTCAGGCTGCGGATTATGATGATGATGAATAATAATATGCCTATATAATAATATAGCCTTTTATTCAGATCATTCCTAAAACAATATTTTCTTAAAATGTTAGAATTAAACTTAAAAACTAAAACTTATTCTAGTATCTCTTGTTTGATTGTTGCCTGTAGATCTGTTTGCCAGTCGGCAAAGGCCTCCTCCAATCTTTTCCACTCTGACCTTTCTTGGGCTACTCTCTATCGAGAGAGAAAGTTTCAATTAATATTTTGTACTTCCAGCTATGTATCCTCCGAGCAGTCGGTCCACACAGGCGCCAGCACCCCGCTGCCCTCCGCCGGCAGTATAGCGTGCAAGGTGACCCCGCTAGCGGACGCGCTGCCGGACCTGAACGCGCGCTACCCTTACGGCACTGAGGACCACACCGACGTAAGTACTGACTTAGACCTCCGAGACATGGGCTCCCCTGTAATGTCTCCTATAATATCTCTAAATCTTTGAAAAAATTACGGTCAAAGTCTAAGTCAAAACGCTTATTTCCTTTCCCATAAAATATTTCCCCACCTTCTAATCTAATATGTAGTTTATTCTTATTTCATGTATTTACACTATGGACATCTCACTTTTTTTATAAAATCTTGCTTATCTTTGTGTGTGTACAGAAAATTTGTGAAGCAACAGTCATTATTTTTATTTTATTATATTTATCTCGTATATATAATATACATTATATTGTATATTTTCTATTTATTTGAAATTGGTTCGTTTTAGGCCGAAGACTGGAGCAGCTACGAGGCGAGCGAGACGGCCTACCCGGTCCGCCAGCCGAGCGCCGCCAACCCCATGCTGCGCCGGAACCAGTACTGGGTGTGACCCCAGCCCCACACTCTGCCGAGGGTCAAACTAGGTAACATAACACCGCTCTATCTTCTTATTCTTCCCTCCTTTCGTTACTTAGAGTTAATTCTTTTAATGTTTTGAACAAGATCAAGAAAATTCTTCTACTAGAGACGTGAGCAGCACGAACACCGCCGCGCCGGCGCCCTATGAGATACAACATAATTTATTTCCATCATTTATTTTCCAAACATTAGGTTTTACAAATCTGGTTAACGTCTAAAATAAAATACAAAAAACATAAACAAATTGAACATCGGTACCTACTTAAAGATTAATAGGAAATAAATATATCGTATCTGGTCGCTTCGCTTTTTTTAACAGAGCAAAGAAGCAATTAGAAACTCTAAATCAAATCAAATTGATAAATTTGGAGGTATTGTCTGTTTGCGTCCGTAAGCTTAAGTAAGTCCGGGTTACCACCCTCTGAAACCTTACACACGACCTCCGGGTGTTGCTAAGAACAGTCTCTGGTGGTAGGCTTCGGCCGCGGCTTGTCACGCCTTCATTTGACCAAAATCTCATCTAATGTAAAGTGACGATGTAGTCAAAGATGGAGCATGTAGACCTTGAAGGTAGATGGCTTCTCCGGGCCACATTACGAAACACGAAAAAATCGCTTCACGCACTGGCCCAGCCCGGAGGGTGGTGACAAGCCGCGTCCGAAGCCTACCACCAGAGACTGCTTTATACATATCCAAAGTCTATGTTCGTTACAAGAGGAACCGTCATCAACGAAGTATTGGAGTCTCTTTCCAGACCATGCACGTCCCAATTTACGAGACCAACTCACCCGTTTTCAAAAGAACAAGTGTATGTACTTCGCGTTAGTATTCAGAGCGAAATATGTTTGTTTGTAACTCCCGTGTCTCTCCTCTCTTACAGAGCCCCTCGAAGCAGACGCCGCGCACTCAGTGACACTTCGTAGGCGGAACCGCACCGCACTTGTTCCTACTCCTTTCCTGCTCAGCAACTACACGGCCAAACGCAAATACGAAACCTGTGAGATAACGGTCTAAAAATGTGTTTTCCATTCCAAAACTCTCATGTACGAAAGTAATTATGAACATTGCTGTAGTTCTAGGTGAACATTGCCATTTTTGTGAATTGGAAGCAGTGAATCTAACAAACAAAGCTGATTAGATACTAATCGAAACTTAAAAGCAATATTACTGTCTTTCAAACAGCTGTTTGTCGAGTATTCAAATTACCAAATATACCTACTATAAAACATACTCACGGAAACAACTGAATTGTCTTTGTCTTCGCGATTTGGGCAGACGGTGAATTAACTTCTGTTCGGAAAACTAAAAATCATGGTATGTTACCCGTTTTAAGTTATAATAATGCTAATTCAATTAATTCAATTGAATTTAAAATCGCTAGCAGTTGAAATCGTATGATTTCAAACTATTGTTTGGTGAATGGTAGAATGTCCTACTTCAAATAGCAGCAAACACAACCTTATAAACGAATACCTCGTAAGTTAACAGATAAATAATAACACCCTTCCTATTGTTGATATTGCTAAGTACTAGTTGTTATTAAAGGTGTTCACAAATGTCAGCTATTAATGTAATGTTTCATGTAAATAAAAAACCAATGTTGTTATATGATACTGTAGGTGTTTGTTGTCGAAATGTAAATAGGCAATCATCAACTTTTATACGCAGTGACTTACTGTTTGTATCGCTGAACATTACCGAATCGAATATTTTGTGAAAGAGTTTTCAATGAATTGCGTTATAAGACTATCCTGTCTAAGTATCAGCAAATCGTAATTGATATTTAAGATGAAAATGTCAAAAGTTTTCTTTGTGAAAATGTTTTCATGGTAAAAACAAACAAATAGGTGATATTACTGCAATGTGCTTCTGCCAGACGGCAGCACGAGAAAAGAGAAGAAAAGAGTTTCTTGAGGTTAGCCGTATATGACGAGTCCTTCAAATCAAGAAAATAATTTCGTGTTCATAACGTAATAATTGCCATAAACCCTATAAAGATGGTTTAGTGGCGCCGTCTGCGCTGCGCTTCGCGTAATGTCCCCTATTATCTCACTAACGATATTTTGCTGATCATTTGAAGTTCCTTAATCAAAAAAATCTTAGTCTATGGCGTAAATTATAGAAATATCTCAAATAGTATTTCACCTAAAACAATAATAAAGAAAAATACTATAAAAAACAATAGTATATGATGATTCATCTCTTTTATCAAAAAGTCTATGAAATAGTTTGTATGTGAAAACTGTTTTTTACATTTCTTGTTAATTAGATAATATATACCAATATTCGTTCCTCTATGAATTCTATTACGAATTCAAATTTATAAAACCGAATGTTTAATTTAGGCATAAAATGAGGGTTTTTGTCTTCACCAGAGGGCGCCACTGTAGAGTGTGGTCTTTATGCTTTGTATAATTTAAAACATATATCATTCAGCAAAAGCGTAATCACAGTTCATGGTATGGTTACGCGAGTTTATTTATTAATTTGACACTACAGACCTCACGCTACAACAGCGCCCCTGGCGGCGAATTCACTTGCGGTGGCCCTCATTTTAGTGACCTGCGACAATTTTCAAACAATATGAATAGCTGTACTCTAAGCGCTAAGATAAACATGCAATAGACAAGAGCTTGTACAAGTAGATCTTTTCTAAGGACTGATATTTCAAACCTATTTAGATTTATAACGGGATATTTACCAGGATTAACTGGTTTATGAGTTTTCGTTATTTCGGCACAGTTACATGCGCCATGATCACGGTTGAACTGAAGCTGCGAGCTGCGTAACAGTTTTTTCGGCAAACACAGCGGTCTACCCTCTCTTTTAGTAGTTTATTACGAACCGGTACATTACAAAAGCCCCGCTATAACTCTAAATAGTGTTGATAACCATGATAGTTTTAAAGTGATACTTCAATCCTCAGATATTTGCTATCTGAGGATTGTAAAATCTCTATAATAAGTGCCAATTGTTATAACGTTTTAATACAAAAAGTAAATCTTAAGTGTCATTATTGTTATGAATACATTTTCATATATATTACATTATGATTACATATAAATGTGTATTAAAGATACATTACAAAAGCTTTATTAACGATAGGATTTAATAGAAATAGTAGAAGCATAGTAAACTCGAGCCAATTGTGTGACAAAGTAACTTAGGATAAACCAATATAGCTAAGTTAAAAGTACCTCATTAATAAAACATCTATACAGGGTGTGTCGTTAATAATGGATAATCCAAAATCATGAAAATTATGACATTTCTTTATAAATTGAAATCCCAACCAAGATTAGTTATTTTGCTCCTGTAGTTAATTTTACTTGTTTAGATACACATTATCATACATTTTAAAATCCACACAAACGAGCCATGTTTTTAATACAAACTATGGCACCATACATTTTTTTTACTACACATTTTTTTATGGGTCAAATTTATAGGTTAAAAATTACAAAGTATCTCAAAATATAAAATTTACAATGTTTTACGATAATAACGCCACATATTGTTATTAAATTGAATTATTCATGATTATTAAGCACGTATCTAGAAGTGTGACACAAAAAAAAATACACAATAATACCTAGTTTTGTTAAAATGTCCGCTAATTGCATGGCCATAAACGCTTTTCTAAAAGCTTCTAAAAGCGTCACCGTTTCTGCACTGTTGGTTAAAATGACATAAAAATATGATTTTATTGTAGCCTCAAAGCTGGGCTACCACCCCTTAATGGATTATCCATTATTAACGACACACCCTGTATAAACAATAGATACTGGCCTGTAGTTACAGCGATATTTGACGGCCGTACAAAATACCTAACGACCGCTTTGAGTTAGGTGGACACAAGTAACGATATGTGTTAATGCTACAGAAATAAATTGTTAACTCTTAATATTTTGAATTGCAATAATTAAAAGTTTCGATTTGAGCCAAAGTGGTGCCAAAAATATTATTATTAGTTATTAGAATGATGTTGGTAATGTAAAATATTGTTTACATAACTTTCAGGCACTTAATAATTCAGATTTTATTTTTTAGAGAGAAACACATACTTTTTAGATTTGCAAGAAGCCCCATTTTATCTAAAAAATAGTTCTATTTTGTATTTTTTATGACTCGACTGTCACGATGATGCCATGTGTAATCCTATACGTATAATTTATAAAACTAATCAGCATATTTTGATTGAAATATCGGAAAACACAGAAATATTTAAATAATGGCATTATCTTTTTTCATCATCATCAACACCCTATTAACGTTCCCACTGCTGGGACACAGGGACTTTTGGCCTTAATTCAGCACGCTGGCCATGTGCTGTAAAATCCGTTATTAGCAGACAAGCTATTAAAATCTACCTTCCAAATTTCAAGTTTCTTGGTGAGAGGTATGATAGTCTCTCATTTATATTTAGATTTCATCACAGCAAAACGTACCTATGTGAATTTTAGTGTGTGTTGAAGTAAACGTACCTATTATTGTTAGACTTTCAAATAATTTAAATATATAACCTATAATTAAAACTTAATTTAATTTTACCATCACTTAGCCGTATTTTAAATAGTTATTATGTACTTGTTTTAAGTATAACCTTTTAATTAATTTAATGACTAAGACTTATTATATTAATGTTGCGATTTCTATATAATTTCTAACGGATGTTATAAGGTAGTTTGGATATAATTTAGGAAATATATGTGACAAAGTTAGCGTTTAAAGACACAGTTATGGTATGGCACTAAATTTTGCTAATAACTAAAACAGAGTACCATGAGTGCTTAAAGTTATTACATATTGACAAAAAAAAACAAAACGGCCTTGATCAAAGCTTTATAAACACCAATTAGATTTATTAATGTTTAGGTTTTTAATTAGTAATCAATTAATTTAACATTGTTCTTTTGTCATTTTCTGAAAAGTATTCTTACCAACGACTTTTTCATTATTTCTATTCGAAAACGTTTAATTACAACTTAATGTGTTGCTGTTTTTTTTTGCATTGAGTTTGCTTGTATTTGTAAATGGCATGTCTTTAATTAAGAGATAATCTGCCACAACGCTTGCTGTGAACTTTCAGACCAAAAACTAAACTATTCACAGACCAATCCAAATCATTTTAAACTGTGGTATCCAATATCCAGAATCCATTATAGGTACTTCCAATTAGCAAACTGTGCATAGAGTACAAGGCTGTTGGCCTCAGCTCAGTAAAACGCTGTATGTATACTAGACTACACAGTATTTTAATGTTTTATACACCAAGCGTTGACTTACATTGTAAATTAAATACCATATTTTTATCCTGTTAAGTTTTTTACTAGATATTTGTAAACAAGAAGACATCCTATGTTACGCCATGGTTACATTTATACTTGTTAAGTTATTTTTTTTCCAAATTTAAGTAAAATAAATAGATTTTTTTTTCAAATTTATAAATTTTTTCTTTATTATAGATAAGCATTATATGTACCACAATTACTCACTGTTAACTTATATATATTATTATATTTAGATCTATGTTTCTGAAAGCATGTGGTGGCTACTTGTAAAAGAAGGAGCACTTATAAATAAATAAATATAAAGCATTGCAAAGGACTATTTGCTAAGAATTCTACCCGGGCAGTTGTATCTGGTAATACAATGTAGTGCCATAATATTATTTTGTAAGAATAACTGTGGATACAGCTGTGGCAAATTATTGCAACACAATGTAGCTGGATTTTAAATGTTTTGCAACTGATACTGCAACATGTAACCTACCCAAATGGTCAAGACATCCAATATATGCCCTAATATTTTATTGTCTTCCATATTGAGCAGCGCCACCTATAAATATTAAATGTATCTGTGGGTTTTTTAAGTCTTCTTGTTTATAAATTGTCTGTGGTTATAACCTCGCCAAAGCCAAATATATATTTATATTATTATTGCCATATGTAAAGGGTATAGATACTGTTATTTATGTCATAGTATATGCAATAATTAAATGAAACAATCCTGAAATATCAGAGTATTCGCGTATGATTATTCAAAATGCATTGTCTTCAGTATTGTTTGTATTGTAGTTCGTGTTTAGTTAACTCATTCGTTATTATGAACAAAATTGCAATCTTTGGGTTTAGCTGTAATCATTTGGAGCAGTATTTTAGTAACGATTACTGTTCTGATCAGAGCTTTTTAATACCATATAAGATACGAAATAGTTTATAAAATAGCCTGATTTTATTTACGATGCTAATGCTTTAAGGTCTGCTTATATCTACAAATATCAAGAGTACCATTTAGCCCTAGAAGTTTTTAACACAACAATGACAAGAACCTTAAAGCCTTGCTTAAAACTTTTAGATTTACTAAATGTTTTTTTTTACAAGTCTGTCACGTGATATGTCCGGCTCGCTCGATATCTGTAAATTATAAACAGACCGATATATTAGTGTACTATGACGTAGGTACTTAAAACGTAGTAACTCTTAGAACTGCTCAAATTAAAATTTTAACTCTTAGTAGGTAAACTGTACCGGTACGATAATAAAAGAAATCTATATTGCTGTTATTTTTAAACAAAAACTCTTGTGTAAAGCGGGGTGAAGGAATTAGTGAATTACTGATTAAGCAAAACTAAGCTGCTATCTTTAAATTAATATTTAGTAAAGTAATTTGTTGTACTGGTAGGCGTTTTGGTCTACATATAGTTAAACATTAAAAGATTTCAACAATTTATAATTTAAATGACAGTTTGACAACTAAAGTAGATATCCAAATGATTTTTCTGGAAATATCAGATTGATAGTTATTTAACAACTGGTTTTTACTTATTTTTATTCATCCCGTTACATTGAGTTGATACAATTATTGATACCATCTACCCCAAAATATTATGTCAAATATTATTATTTACTCACGAAACTTGGTATTTTATGTATAGTTTTATGTATTATTTTCGTTTCCTTCCAACTACAATCTTATATACCTACGTTAAAATTTATGTGTTTAAATGTACTTAATTGCCTTCAGATTTCAAATGCGGTAAACCATTTTGTGCCAATGTGGATTAATTTTAGAATGTCATACTTATGAGTACTTACTAAGATTAGATAACATGCAGACATCGCAAGATGAATTATTATTGTTTAGAAAATAAACCAACTAAGGTGCGAAGTTGAATTTTGTACTTTGCTTAGTATAGACGTAGGATAGAAATTTATTTGTACTGTTTAGGTAGGTAATGGATTTTTAATAAACGATTTAATAAACTATAACACATTTTAATTAACTACCCTTATCCTGTTTGCTGCAGAGGTTGTATAAATTTATAAATGAAATACGTGATTTAGTAATTAACTTTTATTTCATTAAGAACCTTATTTTTAAATTTAACCTACAATCAGTTCAATACTTTGTACAATAAGAAGGCAGAAGTTAAATAACATTTTGCCTTCTAGAGTTTGTTTAAAAACTAGCCCAACATTTTGGGGAGATTAAAGAATTCATAAGTTGCAGTAAATAAGACAGTTTGTATCACAGAAATATTCTAGCTTCTTAATCCTAAGATCCACACCTCAAATAACTAATACACAAAAATAAACATTTACATAGAAAAAAATTAACCTACTAAAAAGTAAGTCAATAACCAACATTTAAGAACTACACAATATCTCTCAAAAGCTATTACAGAATATTCAACCACACTACACTTATAAAATGAGAAAAAAGACGTCTTGAACGACGCCATTTTAAAACGTCACTGTCGTGACCTGCCATTACCTATAATGTATCTAAGTTAATGATTACCCGAATTACGGTGCATTCCTCCAGAGTTAACGTTAACCAAGCTACGTTGCTATGGACGCGTGTGTCAATTTACTAGCTGGCCCGTTCCAGCTTTGTTTGGATTCGAATACCTTCCTCTTGAATCACTACTTAGTGGGTATCTATGCAGAATCACTACTTAGGAGGTATCAAGGTATAACCGAATCAAGATCAGAATAGTCGTTTTGAGTTTATCCCGCATAAAGAATGACAGACGCGGTAGGGCACTTTAATTTAATGTATAGTTGAATTATATGTATAGATGAACATACATGGTTGGATATCAAACGCATCCATAATATAGTAGCATATTATAGCTCTAAGGAAAAACACGCTTATAGTACTTAAGTCTTGTCTATCGGTCTAATCTACTTCTAGTTTTCTGAAGTTGCCAGTGAGCCCTCGCATGGCGTCCCCCACGGCGTCGGGCCCGGCACAGCCGCCCGCTCTGAGCGCAGAGATGGCGCCCTCCCGAGCCGCTTCACTGTACATCTCTAGACGAACCGCCATTTTGTCGTTCAGGAGTAGGGTATCGCGCTTGCTTGCCAGCTCTACTTTCCACAGGTCTGAAATATGATAATTAAACTTTAGTAGGTGGGTCACTGGGTACAAGGCCATCATGCAATATTGTGCCACTTAGCTCGCTGTTCCGAGAGAATGTTTTTACTTGAGAAAGTAACAAAAATTAATTATATTCAGCTTTTTAAACAAGTTTTCGATGTAGCTACATTAGGAAATATTTATAGACAATTGTAAACTTATATTATATAATAAATAATATTACAGTTATTACGACAAAAATAACTAACTCTAACATTATAATTTAGGAAGTCTGCAGGCTCTTTTGTGAGTTATGTAGGTAAGGATCTTTATGTAAATATGCCAACAAGAATAATGACATGTGTCTGCCTCTATGTACCTATTCCCAGTCCTACCCCTATAAATACTCACCAATCATCTCCTTCATGGGCATAGTGCCGCCGTACTCCTTGGGCAGGAGACTCCTGTCGATCTCTACCTCGTCGACGGCGCTGTACAGTTTCACTCGCTTGCGAATCTTCTCCGAGATCAGGTTCATGCCGAAGTCGAGCGCGAACTTCACCGTTGGGTGGACGTTTATGCCGTAGATCTCTTTGTGTCTCAGCGGTAGGGTTCTCTGTAAAAGAACTGGCTGATCAGTTTTGTATCTAAGGAAGACTAAACTTCAACTTGTATCAGAACAACGAGCGGCTCAATGATTTGTTCAGACAAATTGTACAAACCGTGAACTTATGGGTGTAAAATTTTCTCGAGTATTTGCAGGATCGCGGGCGATAATTGAAATTCCATAAATAAAGGAGTGAACCCATGGAACAATTGATTGTTACTATCACTCGCAGTGATATTTTTGGCACAAACCATAAAAGAAATGGTCTGGTGAATCTCCACCACGGCTTGAAGTAGACAAGTACTAATACTATCAAGAATGCAAAAGAAAGATTACTGATTTAAAGAATAATCTTTGCCAATTATTGGCTTTATAGCCTTATGCGAGGGCCAGGAAGAAAATACATATTTTATACGCAGCACAATTTAGTATAAGACAATAGGACCTCACCTCTCCATTCTTCACAATTCTGACAGCCTCCTTCGGCGTAAACAGAGTCATATGGGGGAAGCTGACTCCCTGCCCGTCAGCGAAGTGCACCAGCCCGCGCACTTGCGTCTCCTCGTCTTCCAACAGCGTCTCGTAGCAAATTCCCATAACTCGGCACATGTCCTGGTTCGTGTACTTGTAAGGATCGAATACTCCTATAATAAGTAAGTACCATTGTTATTTAAAGTGTGTTCAGCCCTATCTGTGCAGGCCTCGAGGTAACTCGTGTACTTATTATGAATAGAGGCATTTTTCGCGGTAAAACGTACTCTACCTATAGCTTTAGATAAATGTCCTATTTAACACTGAATGTTTTGAGATATGCGCGTTAAGGCAAAGATTTAACCTATAAGGATCCGGTATAGCACTGTCGGCTGTCAGAGCCACGATCCTTGCAAAAACCTACCTGTTTATAGTTTTTGCGTTTGATTATCGAATACTTAAATAAAGTAATTAACTGCTATTATGGTCTCATAACACTGGGTTAAAGTTAAAGGTGATAAAGAACCTAACTATTTGGCATGACCAGAATCAAACGTGCTAAAGTCAATAAATAAATTCATGCAATGTTAATAAGTGAATATAAACTTCTAATTTTAATGATGAAAAATCAAAAGCAATAGACAAGTCAACGCAAAAGCTTGTAAATAATGTCTAAGCATGAGTTTGTCAAAGCAAGCAGGTTATAGAATCATGCTTATTACATATTTAAATATATTGAAAAATGTAGCAGCTACAGTGCATAAAAAGCTATGGAATATTCGTTTGTGTTTAACAAGCACTAAGTATAATTTATAATAAAACAGTAAGTATAAGTAATATATCGCATAAAATAAATAAAATGTATACTACTTGATGGCGGATGAAACAATAATCATGCTATATCTACCGGGCCGGTATATCACCACACGACGACCACTGGCGTCTTTGTAGGGGCTCACAAAAATGTACCTGAGAAGAAAAAAAATAGTTGTTAATCTTTTAAGGATCGCAATCCGAATTGTTACAAGTCTGTTACGTTTACGTGAAAAGATACATTGGTAAAGGCTATTGGGTTTACGGTGGATGCTTCCAATCGAAATAACTGAAAATTATTGATGAAGACCTATATCGATCAGAGGTCATCATCCTACGGCTTAAATATCAATAAGGTCAATCAATCTACAGGCATTGATATAAAATAGCGGATGAATTTTTACGATAGCGTGCTACAATCGTTTAGGACATAATATTGGATTACATACTATGTCATTTTTTATTATTAAATAATTTAATGACATTTATAATTGTATTATTAGGTCTTTTATTTCAGACACAGGTCCATAAATTAAATTAATGTGATCAGAAAAAAATACAAAATTAAAGAAAAACATAAATAATATAAAACTTAGACAGATACTGTCCTTCAGTGATCACTCTCTGCACAAGAGACCTCCATTGGAGAGTAAATGTCACCTCCGACGGTTTTTAAGATATTGTTTCGAATATTGTTTCTAATAAAGGTTATCTTATGACATAAGTTTCTAGCCCACTAAATAATGTTCTAAAGATGAAACAACCATCACCTAAAAAGATGTCGGAGATGTCTCATCGGACTGTCTTCAAAACGACGTAACTGCATCTATTTAGTGTCAAGCCTTTCATAAAATAACAATTGCATTGCGTTGAAGCTCTGCAACGATGCATAAGATAGCATCCTTTTATGTATGGTTCTTAAGAATTTGAAAAGAAATGATTTGACTAATTAGTCATTGTTTAGACAAACAGCCTAACTCACAAGAAGAAATTTGATGGTGGCCTTTTTCATTATCATCATACTTATGGCAACCTTTGTGGCTCGGTGGGCGAAAGTCCGCAGAGGCGTGTTCGATTTCCGCCACGGGACCAGATTTTGTACCATATAAAATTTCTGGTTTCAGGTCTGGGTGTTTTCTATGAATTTACAAAAAAAAATATCTATGTTATATTATCAGTCACCTAACACATAATACAAGCTTTGCTTAGTTTGGAGTTAGGTAATGCTGTGTATTAGTCCGGAAATATTTATTTATTTATTTATAGCACCCATTTACTGAGTAGAGGCCAATCGTTCGCTAATGCTTATGATTTAAAGACTTTTTATCCAGTGAAAGTGCATTCGCTACTTCGCGAATCCCTCTTTCAGTTGCAAGGGACTCTGCTAATATCTCAGCGGGTGTTCTGCCGTTTTGTCTCAGTTTATTTAATTTAACTGAGACAACCCGTCCTTCTTCCTTCTTCAAAAACATGAGAATGCCTATATCAATGACTTCCTAGGCTTATAATTATGAACAGAATAAATCTTATCCCTTAGTGAAATTATTTCAACAAAATCGCATCTCATCTAACTTTCTAGTTCGCTCAGATGCTTTTATGTTCTTGTTCTCAAGACGCTCCGCTTATTTGGAACGAAAACCGCCAGGTTTACATTATATGAGATCTATTAGATATATTTCATAAATATCAAACTTGAAGCTCATAAATAACGCAACATTTCACACATGACTTAAGAGTCTATTGCTTGGTTAAAATGTAAAGATTCTGAGGAGACAGGCGGCGACCTTGTTGCATCACAACCGCACCTCGTCTACCATAAACGAAACACTCACATTTTTCGTTACGCAACACTTGCCCATAGCCTTGAAAACAGGAAATGCTATTGGGTCATGTGCGTTCATTTTGGTTATTGTTTGTAAATGAATCATCGATATGAAATTGTACAATTTGACCTTGTGAATTTCACGAAGTTACAGTGTAGTTGGAAAGTAAAAAGTGAATCAAGTAACCTTCAGGTGAGATTGCACGTGTTGCGTATTTCATTGAGCCAAATATAATTTAAACTGTCGTAAATATGTTTTATGAAGAGTAGTAGATTTTACCAAAAATTTTGCCTTTAATTTACACTGCGGCTAAGAGTAAGAAAAGTTCTTAAGAAAAAGAAAATAGGCACTTTCTACACGTAATTTAAGAGAGCTTGCTAGCGCAGACTAGTATTATAAAATTGTATGATACAATAAGTTATAAATATGATTGTTATGTCCGGCCGGTGGCCAGAGGCTTAATGTTGTAAGGTATTTTGAGATGTAAGGTATACCAAAAATATCTAGGTACATGTCATGTGTAGTATCTATATTATAGTCTAACACCGATAGTTTAATAGGAAGTATGTGTGAATCTTCATCATAATCACAATTTCCCTCCTACCTAAGACGTCAGCTGCTGTACAAAGGTCATAGGTAACCAGCTATATCTGTTGGGAGGGGCCTGCATTTCGCCTGTGTTAATAGTCCAGAATGATTGATTTCCTAAGAGTGCTACATGCTACACCTTCTACCCCACTGGGGGCTAGATCATAACCTACCACAACAAACCTACGCTTTCCTACCTAGAGCTTCTCATGCGAGTTGGTCGGTGTGCCAGAGGATACCACAAGCCGGTGAAGTTGTCTAGGATCTGTAGTAATCTTACCCAAGATCTATGAGTTCCATCATATAAGGCAGTTGGTACATTGGTAGTCCAGCTGGTTGAAGGCGATGCCCTACGATTGTCGTAGCAGAATGTACCACTCGATTATTCCAGTAGTCCAGATATACTAATTTCTAGAGCTTACGAGCCCGTGGTCGGTCTCCAACCAGATGGTCCGATCAAGTGAAGGCCTCTTCCTCATCTAAATTCTGCTCGGTTGTCCGTGACGCCATGGATAGGCACCGTTGGCGGCAGATTATTAAATCCAAGTGCACCACAGCACCGTTGTCCACAACCTATGATGACCACGATCCTCAGCCATGACGGAACGACCCCAGAGAGAGAGAGAGCTTACCCAAGATCTATGAGCTCCATCATAGTAGGCAGTTGGTAGTCCAGCTGGTTGAAGGCGATGCCCCAGGACTGACGCAGCAGAATGTATCGCTCAATAGCCTCCTGGGCCATGGGGACGCTGAACTTCTTCGCGCGCAGGAATCTTAGCAGGTAGCTTGAATCTGTAAGATAATCGAATATAGTTACTTATACAAGCCAATAGTATAAAACCTTAGTATACATTTGATATAAGACATTGATATGGTACCAACTGTATCATAGATTAAGATATAGGTAGGTAATTATGATGAAGATAACTTCATATCCCTCGACAGGCACATAAAGCTATTTGAAGGATTGCCACGATTCACTTCTGCCTTGACTGATTACATCATAGTGTTTTAAAAATGTACTTGTCAAACAAGATTACGTTTTAAGAATTTTTGTCAAAACAAGTTATCTTACGAGTTTTGTTAATTTAGGTCGCATCTTAATATAATTATCACCACAACACGATGAATGCAGTTAAATATATATAACAAATTTTATAATGAGTAATATTTGTTAATTTATCTGTTCACATAAATATGAATAAATGCAAAACAAACGATTAATGTTAATATGATTTTCATTTGCATAACATTAAGTGTGCCTTTAACGTTCTTATGATTTACGCCTTGGAAGTTTTGAGATAGATTAAGAAGTCCAAGTTTTTAAAGTTTAATATTATAGTAAGCGTGAATATTATATTATATTGATGTTTCTTCTTTCTTCAGAATTAAATTATAATACTCGTAAAATTTATTTAAATCCCACAGCGTTATGAATATGAAAAAATGCAAATATTAATGAGTGTATTGATATGATAATTCCACAATAACGATGTGTTTTTTTCAGTTGCCCTTAATAGTTTTTATAGGTTGGCTACATTATGTATGTATGCCCTGTCCATGTATGTCCTGCGTTTCTAAGGAAATAAACGTTTTGACTTTGACTTTGACTTTATGGAACATATAATTTTTAAACGCAGTAAATAACATAGAACACATCTTACCCATCCGAATAGCGGCAAACTTTGGGTTCTGCTCCATCCAGTTCCTAAGAGAAGTCAAGGCCTGACTCCTAGAGTTTTCAGTCTCTCTCAGCTCTTCCTCTGCGATCTTCTGCGTGTCTTCTGAGAGTGGACATTTGTACTCTTCAGACGGGGTCAGGTAACGCTTCTGCAGTTTTTGAGACATCTCTGAAAGAAGCAGTTTCGTTAACATGAGGATTTTGTATTAAAGTACCTATGTACTTTTCCATCATGATACTATATACACCAACGAGGAAAGTAGGTAAGTTAAGAGAAGAACGGTAATCAAAATCAAGTTCGTGTTTTTTATTACTTTAGACTAGAATAAAATATACTTTTGGTACTATACATAGATGGTTGTTTGTTGGATCTCTTCTAGACAAAGTTATTTCTTGGCTATGTTGTTGGGCCTAAGAAATTAAAATTTCAGTACTTGAATATTTGTTTTTAATTTTACTTATGCAATGCATAGCTATTCATAAATTGAAATGATTAGTTACTATAAGCTATAAGATAAACCCAGTTTCACATCACATTTCGTACAAACGAATTCAATTCAGATTTAATAGAACTTTCAACATTGTGTCTCAATGTACAATCAGTGTAAGTGGATGCTGAGTGTCTGCACCTTTCCCAACGCCTTGCAAAATATTTGAGGGAGTGATGAAACAATTCATGAACGGACTAGTCTTGCACCTCGAAATATTTATATTGTTGAGAATTTTATTACTATAAGTATGATATAACGACCTGGGATTGAACCATCAATGAAGAGGGAATGAGGTTTACATCTATCTTTATTCACAATTTAATTTTACTTTGCAATATCCGATACATTCGTCATTATATTACCTATTAAATCCTTTATAGGAAGAAATTTAAAAAGATGATTTATTTAGTCATCATCATCATAGCACCCTTATTTACGCTCACAGGGACACAGGGACTTCTCTCTTGACGAAAGAGATTAGGCCTTAATTCACCACGCTGGCCAAGTACGAGTTGTTGAATATCACATGTTCTGCAAACTCTTTAAAATTCTCAGAACAAGTCGGTTTCCTCATGATGTTTGTCTACCTTTAAAGCACGTGTTTTAAAGGATTTTTTCGACTTGAAAAATCTAAGTGCGAGATTTTTCAAGTTGAAATAATCCAGAGGTGCGCGGCGGGGTTAGCAAACGAACTTCGAAATGCAAATCGAGTGTGCTCCCACTTAGCCAACACGGCCACCAAAACGGCCACCGCGGTCATAAATCATCGTTCCCATAAAATTTATGAATAAAATGAAACCTACAAAGTTTGCATGTATGATGTCCTAAGCTCGCATTTACCGTAATCAACTAGAATCCGGTATAATACCACAAGGAAATACTTAGTTTCCTGTCATTTGTTTTCAAGAAAATATACTTACTAACTAGGGCACTGACTGGTTTTGTAATAAATTGTCCAGATAAAAACCTAATACCTACTTCGAATTTCTTAAAAGATTTTTTTAAAAATTTCTATATAGGTCGTTAACTCTTAGTTAGCTAAGTACTTAACTCTCAAAAAATGTAAACTTTTAAATAAATTCGAACTTCTACTGGGTGGTAACTCAGATCATTTGAACGTATCTCATTTAGAAACATAGTTGTATATTTATGCTAAAATGTGAAGATTAGAAAAGATTCTTATTATTTAGTGTGTATTCTTGTAGTTTATTGGAGTTTACTCCATAAGAAACGATTTGAGTTATAAGGCCCGGTACGGAAATTTTATGAGGAGTAAAAGCAAGTGTAACATGAAAAGTTGAGGCGTTACGTAGAAAGATACGAACATATAATATCTGTAGGATTGAACGTGTAAAAGAATGAGATGGAATACATTACACAGCGTATCTCATTCTCGGGGTCTCCTCTTTGCGCGATACTTCGTAGTCTCACTGTATTTTATTTATATTATTTTGTAACATACTTTAAGTAATACGCTTTATTGAAGTAATATAAATAATCCAAATAATTACAGATATATGTTTGTTTCTCTTATCATTTTAGCAGATGCGTTCATTTACCCTTTTTTTCTATTCGATATATATCATAATTATCGTTCGTAAGGAGTAAACTCCAATCGTGCGTCGTAGATGACACACACACACACTTTTTTATGTTAATATATCAATCAATGTTTTAATATTTATAGATTTGACAAGGCACCTGATGAGCCGCTGATGAGAATTAACATGTACGACCTCCAACGAAACTAATTGTACAATTAGTTTTAAGGAGGTTGAATAAATTTATGTCTGAATTACTGAATTACATGAAATCAAGCCTTATCTAACAGGAACATCAGGCATTTCCTCAGAAAACATCATAGAATGATCTATGGCATTTATTGTATGATTGAAACCGCCATGAAATCATTACTCTTGCGATGATGCATTACACCATACAACCTACTAACACCAATATCCATTCAATATGCTCCAATACCTATTCACAACTGATCTGCAACAATTTCATAACGGTACGGACATTCTAAACAAGTACCCTCTCACATTATGACTGAGATAACTTCTGTGACATTAAAAAAAAAGTTTAAAGCAGTGTTAAATAATATTAAGGTACCTATAATAACCAGGGGTATATTATAAGGTCTAGATCAATGTTACATCTAAGTCGCTATCTAGATAGATAATTGTGTAATAATATGGTATAGTAAAATAAATGAGTAAGTGCTTATAGTGACAAATTTCTCGCTAGTTTAATTTGTGTATGCTAGACGTTTGAACATAGGAAGACGAGAGGCTAATGACAAAATTTTTATCAATATAAACCAAATGTGATGGGGTATGTCCTTTTGTAACGGTGGTTCCATGGCCACCTAGCTCCTTCATCAGATAATTATTACGTTGTCACAGGATTGATAATAATAGGCACTTATCAAGCGTGCAAAATCTTAGCGAAATCGAAAACCGGGAAGCCTGTTATAAACTTGAATTATATTTTTACAGAATGAAATTTAACACGAGACTCTTATCCTATCTATTACAAGAAGCTGGTACTCAATTCACAATATCTTCATCCCAACGAATTACATTACAAGATTTACTAACGCTCTAGTAGTACAGTATATTAGATTTTGCAAGAAAACAGTTGTAATTCATGTAATCCGTGCCGGCTCAAATTACGACATTACCAAATAATGACGCGGTTACCACACCGCTCAAGACACGGTGTCTAGAGATTATCGGATTATGACACTTATAACTCTCAATTCACGGTTTGCATTTCGACTTTTACTACGAAGGTCGCGGGTTCACTCCCTCGCAATTATTTCTTCTACGCTATTATCGGTTTGAAAGCAGATGTTGTGAAATGATAGCATAATAGCTGTGAGACGATTATTTTGGACTCAACTTTTGGAAATGCTATTATTATTAAAAGACAAAAGAAAATAAGGTTTCTCATAACTGATCATAAGGTATTTTATTAATTCAAAGGAGTAAGAATTTGCGTCGTCTTAATTGTCCTAGATCGCACAATGTCGCGATGCATTCTCGTCGTGTCATGAGTTCAAACATACAGATTTCTTAAGAGTGTCCTATTTGAAACTCGCATGTAATCGAGCGAGCACATAGCAGGACAATTAGAACGACGTCTAAGATACTTACTACATTGAATAAATAAAAGACAAATAGGTTTCTCATTATCAGATCATAATTTTATTCATCAACATCAACCTTATTTAACGTTCTCACTAGTGACACAGGAACTTCTCTCTTGACGAGAGAGATTAGCCCTTAATTCACCCCGCTGGCCAAGTGCGGGTTGGTACATGTCACACGTCTTTCAAAATCTTCAAAGTTCTCAGAACAGGCCGTGTCCCTCACGATGTTTGCCTTAACCGATAAAGCACTTGTTTAAAGCGCACATAATTTTTTGTAGAAGTTAAATCTTGATATGTGCGGAGAGGTTTGAATCCACAACCTTTAAAATGAAAGTCGAATGTGCTCCCACTTAGCCAACATGGCTGAGAAACATTTTATTGGTGTATATATCTTAGATTCCTAATAGTTCGTATCATTATGTGTGTAATATCAATATGCATTCTTGTTTAATTTAATCTGTCAGTCATTATCACTTATGTTTTTCAGTTACTAAAAAAAGATTTTTTTTTGTTATCCTTGCACGATGGATGTGCAAGTTATCGAATACTTATCGGTACCTAATATTAAATTGCTTTATAACCACGTCAGAACCTTCATTCAACAATTCATTCTGTTTTAGATAAATACACTCATAAAATTTGCAAGTCTACATAAGCTTAGAGCCTTTACATTATATACCTGGTATATATAATAGGTACCTGTTACTTTCATAATTATCATGAAAATAAAACGTATTAATTATTTTTAATAAACGTATTATTTTAAGTAAAAAAATAAGTCATTACTTTATTTTGTTAACAATTTCTATATTACTTGATATAATAAAATACTAAGTAGGTGTTTGAGCAAGTAGTGACGTATAAATATTTTTGTAAATTTGAAAAGTCGAAACAAGTCGCAAAATTTTTGAGACGTATTTTTGTAATGATAGGGTGTGAGTTACACGGACAAATTGCACCTAAATTTTTATTTCAGTGAACGTACTTTTTTTTTTTCTGAAAATAATTACTTGTCATTTTATATTTTTCTTTCAATATTTCTTTTTTTTTACCACTGATAAAAAATAGCTAGGTACCTATATAACTCAATTAACATAATTTGATTGATCTTTATCTTTACATAAGGAACTCTGTAAATCTGCTTTATTAGGTTAAAGCGGGTTGTGAATAGGTAGGTACACTTAAATTATAATGATACAATTAGTCGCAAAGCAATGAAACCCTAATTTATTACATCGAATGTAGGAACAAAAAATAATCAATTCGTTGTGTGCATAAATCCTGAAACATACCTCGTTATGCATCTATTTATTAAACATATACTTGCTTTTATGTCACAATAAATGGTCAACTGCGTATCAAATTGGTCCACAAGTAGTTTAGTCCAACAAACAAATAAATAATCAAATCTTTCATCTTTAAAATAGTTAAGATTTTAAGGAGAAAAGGGGATAAATTAATATTTTATAAAGTAAAAGGACCTTTAAAGGACTTGTGTTTCTATACATCATAGGAAAATAGTAATATGCACTGAATTACGTACCTATCTATCATAAAAAAGCTCATAAAATAAATTCGCATTGCAAAAAAATACATTACCTAAAAAGTACTTTTAAACACAATCTACACAATAAAATTTTCGAACACTTACAAAAAGAAGGAATGTCAACTTACTGTCAGAATTCAAAATCCGAATTTGGAACACAACACACGGGCACCGCGCTTCGACCGCTGGGAGGCACTGCCGAAATAGGCGACGAACTAGTGGTTTTGCTGTCTTCGAGCTGGTGATTGCACTATTTTTTCTACGGTTGGCGCATATACTTTTTTATCTACAGTTTTTGATGATAGCAGAAGTCGCAAACTGTTTTGGCTGAAGCACTTACATTTTACTTCTATAGATCGTCATTACTTTTATTCATATTACGAAATGGATGGAGGGGTAATTTACAAATCTGTGGGATTTGAAAAGTGTGATAATAAAGGTTATTAAAATTACATAATTCATTATAAATATAAAGTAAGTTGAATCTTATTTTTGTATTGTGGTTTGGTCTAAAGATATATTTTCAATTTATTAGGTGTCAATTACTAAAACGATGCACCAGCAGTTTGTGCAAAACTATGATGGGGACCTATTGCATGTAGATACCTACCTACTTATTTTCTTTTTTCCAAACCTTTATAACTACCTTAACTTCAAAATGTTTTCGACCCCTGATTATTGTGGTCATACGTTACATAACGGCTAACAACAGAATGGTCCACGTAGACGATTAGGGTCAACATGAAAATGTTACGAATCTGCTCTGAAATACAAGGAAGCCGCTACGTGCTAGCAAATTGCAAAAGTACCCTTTAAAATTAATTGTCATTGTTGTAACTTGTAAAAGGCTTGTGTTAAACAAGAATGAAATATTTTTTTCTCATACAAAGAAGGAACAATCTTAGTACATACAAAATAGAGGATTTTTTTATTATGCCTAGGCACATGGCCATGTTGTGGTGGTGTCTTAGGCTTAGCTCATAAGAGAGAGTAAGTTAGGCAATTATAAGAACTTAAAGGAAATCTATATACTTACTAGCTGACCCCAGCAATTTTTTATTTTTAAAACTGTATTTGTGGCTAGAATCATTAATTTTATAAAAACATTGATCATGTTTTTATAAAATTAATGATTTTTTGATTACAGATTTAACTTTAACATCATAATTAATATTAATTTAATTAATTTCAATTGTTATGTGTATGCATTAAAACAGTTGCATGCCATTTTACTGGTAAAGTATGTGAAACCTTATATGAAACTAAACATCTATTATTGTACCATACTTTTGGAAAATAAATACATTTCATTCCATTTACTACCAGTTGTAATACGCGTATATTTTTTTTACCCGTGTTACAACCCTCTCTGCTCGTGCTCTGGTTGTAAGGCGGGGCATTTTTTCCCCCATATTTAGTACTACCCAACTTAAACCTAATCTAATTAACTGGAATCACGATTCTTGTTCTTGTGATTATTTATGTAGGAATAATGGTTTTGTGTAATTTAATTATTGGTACGCATCTATTTTCAATGTGCTCTAATTTAAGTATAATTTTCCGACACAATGTAAATAAAAAAAAAAGAATATATAAAAAAAAACAATTCAATTCATCATCATCATCATCATCTCAGCCGTAAGACGTCCACTGCTGGACATAGGCCTCTTTCAAAGATTTCCAGTAGTCTCGGCTGGCAGCGGCCTGCATCCACCGTGAGCCCGCAGCCTTCACCAGATCGTCCGTCCATCTAGTTGGTGGACGTCCTACGCTGCGCTTGCCGATCCGTGGTGTCCATTCTAGAACTTTTCGGCCCCAACGACCATCTGTTCTGTGCTATATGGCCTGCCCACTGCCACTTCAAAGAGCTAATCCGTTTGGCTATGTCGGTAGGAACAGTTCAATTCAATTTCTTGTAATTGGAAATCTCTCTGTGCTTAAAGCGTCAGTTTAGCCAGTGTCGAATTAAATAAAAAAAGTTAAAAAAATTATAAAGTGAAAAAGATGTTACTCAGTTGAACGCCACATTGTACGCCATTTTGCGCCAAAATGAAATTATTTAGTGGGACAGTGTTATGTGTGATGTGACGTAGTGGAGTTGTTATCTGAACCTTATGTGTGTGAAAGGGGTTCGAACTATTGAAAGTAAAGATTGAACGTAGGTAATCTCAGGAGAGATTCTGCGCGAGTTTGTTTTTGTCTGTGTGTATATTTATCCAATGCGCCTAATGTAAACCTATCTCTTATATTAAATTGATTGAAACACAAAATAATTATGTAATCATTTTAATAAAATTATGTCAGATAAATAAGTTATATCATAGCTTTGGTGAATTTTTACATTGACAAAAATATCGAATAAATATTTTCATTATTTAGAAATCAAAACGTTCTGATAGAAAACAAACTGATTATGTTTATTGAAGATGCGACTTAAATGCTTATACATAGAAAATAATGTATAATAACTATCGGCGCCTTCGACATCTTAGCGATTTGAACACTTGCGACAGGGCTGCCAACAAGCACAAAATAGTGAGACCGAAAACCAAAATATAAAAATACACTTCAGCATTCCTGCAGGATTCGGCGTAAGGGCATTTCCCTTCTTTATCATTATTGCACAACCCGCGGTTCAGTTTTTTAACTGTCGTATCGCCTTTGGAAAGCCTTTTACTAACAGTTATGTCTTCACACCATTTCTGTTTCACTTTTATGCCGTCTTTTTTTCTTTTTTGAACATTTTTGTTTTCCTCGGAACTGCTATTGTATTCGCTTATATCTTCGCGTTTAGCCGACTCAGAACAACAAGGTGATCCATCATCACATTTCCCGCAGTCCATATATTTTATAAGTCTCCCAAGAGCTTCCTCAATAATATTTTTCAACTCACAAGGCCGTTTAATTTCTAGCGTGCATGCTGTGCCTTTTGCTGTAGGTGGACACTGACAAGCATAAGGGGGTGTACTACAATCTTTTGCTTCGGTCTTTTGTTTCCGACCTTGTTTCGCTGCTTTTGTACCCTTAGAAACTTTTGATCCTTTAGCACCTTTTTGAAAATCTTTGGAAGCTTGGCGGGAAAGATCTCTATAAATGGATGTATCGCTTCCGTGTTTAATTACGTCTTTGCTTGAGCTTTCACCAAGTTGTGTTACGGTTTTATCAAAACTAGTTTTTCCTGAACAATTTTCCGGACATCCGTTGTTTTCGATAGCAGAGTGTACTTTTATATGACCAGAGTTAAATTCTGAACAACTGCTGACTGAAGTGGGAGCTATAGTGGTAGCTTGGTTATCGCTGATGAGGACATCTTCTTGGATCTTGCTACTTGGTGATTTAATGTTTAGGTCATTACTTGTTTTAGGTTCCATATGATGGGACTTTTTGCTATCACAAGCTGGCGTTAAGATTTGGGCTTTAGACGGCTTACCCTTGCCCTTACTATTGTCAGACTTGATCATGCTTAAGCGTTGAACGATGGGATCCGTCTCCTTCATAGCTAAATCATTCTGTTCCTCTCTTTTTATGTTCCCACTGCCACGTTTAGCTTTGGAGCCTTCTATTTCATCATCATACTTCTCAATGCAAATCGCATCTTTCTCCACTGCCTGCCATTCATCCATCTTTCTAGTAAAATAAGATAACCCTACTTCAACCACAAACAAACAACTTCTTGAGATATGGTGCACTTATGTTGCTTTTATCGGTTCCCGAAAATGTACCTGGAAACAGATTATATACTGGTATACATATACGAATACCGTTGCATTGCCCTCATTATTTACACTCCCTCAAGGATATAAGGAAATTAAATAGATTTTAGACTTTATTGAAAATAGGACTTTAAAATAGAAAGGAATATTTGAAATTTACTTATTCGGTCTACATAACAGGTTCCTTAATACTTTTTTTTTCTTTAGCCTATATTGTCCCACTGCTGGGCAAAGGCCTTCCCCAACTTGATAATAATCCCTTAATACTTTTTAATAAAGAAAAATTTGGAAATATCATCATAATTATAACATAATTATCAATTATTGTTTCAGTTCATCACTTTTTAAATTTAAGTTAACGTTTTAGAAAAACAGGGCCAGATATACTTTTTAATTGTAATATACATATTAAAAAAAAACGTTAAGATAATTTCTTTAAATCTTTATAATCATGTATTAGTATAATGTTTCAAAGCTGTTTCATAAAGTACCTAATATATTAATTAATCCGAACATAAAGCTTAAAAAGGATTACTAAGTCAAATATTACCTCAAATTCCACAGTTTTCAGCAAAATTTTTACAACGACCAAGTGCTGTCTGTGCGTCGGCAGCTGAACAACATAAGATATGCATTCTTTATCATAATCAGTATAAGCAGTAGCAAAAATGCTAGAATTGCGGTACTCATAAGTATCTCCAGCTGCCTCGGGGAGATCATATTGAAGTTCGTAAGATGGGTACCTCTTGTACTCCTGCACTTTGGAATAGGTAGTCGGTTATCGCTGGCTTCTGGAATAGGGCAAGTCTGTTAGTTTCTTTTTCGCGCAAAGGATTTTAATAAAGTGATTCGTACAATCTAGCTTAAAGATGTTTTTGGGACTCTATCAGAACGTGAGTGTAATTACTTATGGTGTTTGGATAATTTAGTCCTGACGTATTATTACTAGTGGTATATTCTTCGAAAATGTAGAAAAACATATTGTTGGCGGCGTTAGAATGTTGCCCAAATCTCTTCCCGTGCCCGCGCCGTAGGACCTGACCAAAGGAAACTCCATAGATGATAGGCAGTAGGGTCTTTTTGCAACACAACATCAATTGCTGCGCTTTCCAACCCGCCTGTCAAACATGGTGTAAATAGCAACGCCTCATTTTGAAGTAAGGTTATAACTAAGGGAAGTTCTGGTCTGGAGCATTGCACAGCTAAGGAGACAGTTGTTTAAAAACATAAATATCTGTAACTGCTGAAAGAAATTGTTCTGAAGCGATAATGGTGTCGTTAATGACATCCTAACCAATTTCGGTTATTATTCGAATTAAAAGTACATTGTCAGTGTACTTTTGTACTTGTAGACAAACCTGTAGTATTTTTAGCACTGTCATCAGAGACGGATTAACCTAAGGCAAACAAGGCATAATACTAGGGGCGCTATTAAGTTCATCTTATTTATCAAGTTGAAGTTAGTAGTACAGCTCAAGTTGTTTATCTTACCTATAGGTGCGCTAGCGAAATTTATCCCTACAGCGCTCTCAACGTTTAGCCCTCCCCTCGCAATACTGCTTGTTTCATTGCCAAGACCAGTCATGGCTGTGTAACTGTTGGTGGAACTCGACGTGACCTCTCTAGCATTGATGCCGTAGCTTCTCGTACCAGCAAAATTGTCACCAACAGCGATGTCGTGGAAACCACACTCAGCGATGGCTTTCTGTATTGATTGTATCTGGTTTCTCATTCTTATTATAAACTTTACATTTATGTCTTTGCAGTTCGGCATTCTCCCTGAAAAATAATGTTTTGAAATGGGCACGATAACTACACAAAAAAATAGGTAATCTGTTGAGTCCGTCTGTAAGCCCGTTCAAAAATACTGGACACCTATTGTTTAATTCATCAATTTAATAGGAAAGTGCCAAGGTTTTGTCAGTCCGTAAGTGTTAACCCTCTGAATCCTTACACGTGACCTCCGGGTGGTGCTAAGAACAGTCTCTGGTGGTAGGCTTTGGCCGCGGCTTGTCACCACCCTCCGGGCTGGACCAGTGCGTGAAACGATTATTTAGTGTTTCGTAACGTGGCCCGTAAACTTAGAAGGTGGCTTACCTTCTAAGTTTTCATGCTCCATCTTAGACCACATCGTCACTTAACATCAGGTGAGATTGTGTTCAAATGAAAGCTTATTTATTGCCGGACATTGCCGGACAAATATTGCCGGAGTAATCTTAATGACGAACTAATTTTTGAAGTGAAACTTCTATAGAATCGTTGTGATTTCAGACCGGATGCAACGGAAATACGTCAGGTAAGCCAATCTTAAACGCTAACAAGGTTAGGCAACTTTCCGGAACGCCAGTACTTGGATGGGTGACCGCCCGAACAAAATCTTTTTGCACAGTATTTTGTTTTATTCATCTCATTCTTTTGACGATTTACTGAAGTTTCACTTCTATCGTGCGTGAATCGCACACACGCCTTTTTTTATATTTTAGTCCCCTTTTTCAAGCTTGTAATTTTTGGTCCGGTATACTTAATGCACCTGATTTGATTCACCTGGGTGAATTAAGTGCTACGCTCGGCAGACTTAATGCACCTGGACAAAACTATAATTAAAGTGTTTTGTAAAAGTAATGTGATGTAGAAAGTACTTTTGACAAACACGTAGGACTTATATAATCCCAATTAATCTAGTCTAGTTAGTATGGTATTAGTCTGCAGGTTTTAGTACTAGCGCTTTTAATATAATTATTACTACAGACTTGCAGCTAGCCAAACTTGGATTGTAGGTACCAATTAATAATGTAAAAAACCTTCATTAATAATTATATTCGTAAAGTTCTAACGTAGTTCAACTGCACAGACGGAGAATTTTATTTTTTATGCTTGATAAGCTTTAATTTGACCACAATCTCAGCTGATGTAAAGTGACGATGTGATCTAAGATGGATCATGATGACTTAGATGGTAGATTAGGGTAGGTAGGTAGGCTTCTCCGGGCCACATTACGAAACACGAAAAAATCGTTTTATGCTCTGGCCCAGCCCAGAGGGTGTTGACAAGCCGCGGCCGAAGCCTGCCACCAGAGACTGTACTTAGCACCACCCGGAGGTCGCGTGTAAGGATTCATATGTTTGCCACTTACAGACGTGAACAGACAAAACCTCCAGCATGACAATTGCATATTTTCTATAATTTGCCATCTTTGTGTTTACGAGTGACATTTACAATTGCAAGCATTTATAAATTTAAACATTATTTATACGTTGGTTTAAAATTTATACTAGCTGTTAGTTTTCCCAAATGTTTTGTAAATAAATAATATTAATATTATGTGTAATGATTTCAATTACCTGCAATAAAACCCGGCGTGATAAATAGTGCAGAATTTCTTTATAGTGCTTCTTTTTCCTCAATAGAATCGTAAACACCAGAAAATCAACAGCATCTCCTAGTTCTTCTCCGACTATAATACTTCTTCACCAACTTCCTCGCTACAAAGCATACTAGAACCCCACAAACGAGCAATATCAGGAGACTCCTAATGTTCAGGGAACAGGCGATTTCCGGCAGATCTATGCAGAAGTCATGAAGCTTCTTGCCATTTTTTGACGATTTTGCTGCTTTGGACTTTACTCCATGCAATTCCACGCTGGCAACCCCGCAGACAAGCTCCGAACCGATGCTGTTCGCCTGGCTTCCCAAAGCTGCCTCAGCTATAGGTTTCTTAGAACCTTGAAATTAAAATGTATTATATATTTTATACGGGAATAAGGGATTTCAAACATTATTCTAAAGTATAACTTTTTAAATTATCATGGTTTTTAACAATACTATGATTTAAAACGGGTAGCATACCATGATTTGACGGTTTTTGAGTTTTCCGATATTTCGACGCTGTTGCAAGCGCCATGATCACGGAAACAACTAAGTTGTCCGTCAAATCATGGTATGTTACCCGTTTTAAATCATATTATTCTAAAGAACCAAATCGATAAAAAAAAATATTTGGTACGGGTATACACTGGATTAGGACATCATCATCACCCGATTTAGGTTCCCACGGCTGAGCTTTTCTCTTGACGTGAGAGATTAACACCGATTTACATATGGCATTGGTATGGTGGTCATGCAAACACTTAGAAAAAATACAATTCAGGATATGAAAACAAGGCATTTTATTTATTTCAAACATCGTGTTTTGTAGTAGGTACAATTTAGTGCTTTTGACCTACACAATCATTATCCAAATAAAATTAGTATTTTTTCCAAAGTCCGGGAACGCTTCCAATTTTGAATGCAAAAGCAATTTTTCATTTCGCTAAAATTGATGGTTCCTAAGAACAACAGACCTTCCCATACTGACCTTGTTACTTTTTTACTCCCTTTATAATATAAATGTGAAAGTACATAATGTTTTAGCGCACTTTCTTTTCTTTCTTTTAGAACCGACCTGCGTTAATTAAATATGGAAGGATAAAGTTTGTCAAAAGCCTGAGAAAGAACATTTTTATGCTACTTTTCCCGCGTGGAAATCTGTACTAATGTTAAGAGTTGAAGATTTTGTTTGTTTGAACGCGCTTTCCTGAAGGTTAGAGATCCCATTAATCGAGGAAGGCCCATTTATCGGTCACCAATAGGATTCTTTTTATCACGGGAATATCGAGTAACATCGTGGGACTGTGTTAGTAGATAACGCCTATTTTGAACCCCTGACAAAAAGAAGGGCTGTTATAAGTTTGAACTGTTACTCAGTCTGGGACATCATAGCTCCCAAACGGATGAAGCGATTTCAATTTAGTTTTTTTTTGTATGTAAGGTGAGTTTCGCGCGAGTGCTCTTAGACTGTTGGCTGAGATTTTTGATGAAAACCGGTTGACCCGTTTAAAAGTTACGAGAGTAAAAGTGAGGAAGAAAAACCGATAATCTGCAAATATACTCGAGTGGGGCCTCAAATGAAAGCGCATCATGTGCACATTACAAAATAGTATGACTTTTTACTGGAAATTTTAATTGTAAATTTGTAGTCCGGTTAATTTAGACATTCGAAGTTACATAAAATCCCAACAAGCTGAATTTCTGTGAAATTGTTCATAACATAATTATGATACATAAAGAGATAAAATGAGTTTTTCGCGATTTTCAGCAAAACGGTAAGTATTATCATAAAAGGTCTGAGGTAGACAAAAATTTTAGATCATACAATTATTTATAAAAAATGTATCAATACTTTTTTTCTTACGAGCCACTGTTTCTGAGATATAACGAATCAAAAAGTTATAAAAGTTGTTAACTTCACTCTCATTTTTTGGTCTAAATTGACCGGACTATGTGTTTATTCAATTCTCTGATAACGCGTAACTGTATGTCTATTTGACAATTGAAAATCGGCCTTATTTTTATCTAGCTTCCCGCCCGCGGCTTTACCCGATGGATTATAAATCATCATCATCATTAATTAACCCTATTAACGTTCCCACTGCTGGGACACAGGGACATCTCTCTTGACAAGAGAGATTAGGCCTTAATTCACCACGCGGGCCAAGTGCGGGTTGGTGAATGTCACATGCCCTTCAAACTCTTTTAAAGTTCTCAGAACATGCCGGTTTCCTCACGATGTTTGCCTTCACCGTTAAAGCACGTGTTTAAAGCGCACATAATTTCTCAAGAAGAAAAATCCAGAGGTGCGTGGCGGGGTTTGAACCCTCGACCATCGGCATGAAAGTCGAGTGTCCTCCCACTTAGCCAACACGGCTTGTAAATAGATATAGATTTTCCCGTGGTAAACCTAATTTTTGTACTTTATTAGGACAACAGCAGCTATGTCCTTGCCGAATATGGTCCGATTCGGGATTCGTACGCAAAAAAGGATTTACCCGCGGAAAGTGGTATTTTAACGCAATCAAAATTAGTCATCTGTCTAAGTTTATTATTGTGAAATTTAATTAAAATCCATTCAGTAGTTTTTCCGTGAAAGAGCAAGAAACCCACTTACACAAATCCTCACAAACTTTCTAAGGATGTAATTACCTATGTGTAATTAAATTAATAACTGATGTACCTTTGCGCCAATGAGAATTGCCGGGGCTCATAGCGGTATCTGCGTAAGTTTTGTCCTTGACTATAATACCGCTATTGCTGCTGCCAGTACTGCAAGTGTCGACCATTCTGCCTCTGTAACAGAAAAAAACTCCCAATAAGGTTGAAAACCTTCCATTCTACAATGTCGTCCAAATCATACGGTCATTGATTCATCATCATCACCCTATGAACTTTCCCACTGCTGGGACACCGGGACTTCTCTCTTGGCGAGTGAAAGATATAAGGCCTTAATTCACCTCGCTGGCCAAGTGCGGGTTGGTGAATGTCACATGTCCTTTAAACTCTTTGAAGTTCTCGGAACGGGCCGGTTTCCTCACGATGTTTGCCTTCACCGTTAAAACACGTGTTTGCATTTTTCATGAAGAAGAAATTCAGAGGTGCGTGGCCGGGTTTGAACCTTTTGGTTTGAATGTGTGTGCCCACTTAGCCAACACGGCTTCAATCGGCTACAGCTTCACATTTTACTGGCGGTCATTGATTGATGACGGCTATATAGCCAGTTACTGACGCGTGTAAGTATTTGGTGGAAAATATTCTTAATGAGGGAATATTTATTTATTTGTTTTCCTATCACACAGTTCACATCTCTTGGTCTATCTCCACCCATATAACAACACTCTTAAATCATATGACTTTGAGTCACGTTATATATGAAGGGTTTGGGATAATAAGAAGTAGCCCTTAACAGTAGTTTTATCTGCGGGGAGTCCGTTTCAATACATTTAAGCAGAGCATTAAATAAAATTTTATTTCAGGCTTTGGACATACAGTTCAATTATTTGAGACATTTATTTTTAAATCAAACTTATATGTAATTCACACGATTTTTTTATTAAATTACAAATTTAATGTTTGTTTATTGTTTATTTCCGGTGCCCCATTCAATTTTAATTTGTGTACTTTTAAGGCTAAGCCGTACAATTTAATTATTCTGTTTAATTTGTTTTGTTTTTATTTTTGGAGTTTACTCCATAAGAAACGATTTGAGTTATAAGGGCCCGGTACGGAAATTTTATGAGGAGTAAAATCAAAAAGTGTAAAATCGAAAAGTTGAGGCGTTACGTAGAAAGAGACAAACATACATATATATCTGTAGGATTGAACGTGTAAAAAAATGAGATGGAATACATTAAACAGCGTATCTCATTCTCGGGGTCTCCTCTTTGCGCGATACTTCGTAGTTGAGACAACGAAGTATCGCGTAAAGAGGTATTGCTGTATTTTATTTATATTATTTTGTAACATACTTTATGTAATACACTTTATTGAAGTAATATAAATAATCCGAATAATTACAGATAATATAATGTTTGTTTCTCTTATCATTTTAGCAGATGCGTTCATTTACCCTTTTTTTCTATTCGATATATATCATAATTATAGTTCGTAAGGAGTAAACTCCAATCGTGCGTCGTAGCTGACACACACACACTTTTTTTATAATAATAATTGCTGAACCCAGCAAACGTTGTTTTGCAAAATGAAAAATAGATAGTAGCTGATTCTCAGACCTACTGAATACGCATATAAAATTTGGTAAAAATCGGTAAAGCCGTTTCGGAGGGGGATCTCAAATGAAAGCGCTACTAAAAATAGTATGACTTTTAACTTTTAAGGGAACTAAAGTTAGTAAATCAGAGGTATTTTTTATTACAAATTTAGATGAATCAAGTACCACAAAACAACTTAAGAAGACTCGATAATACAAAGTGCAGAAAAAATTTCGACCTATCACGTGATGACGCGTTGATGTAATTGGTCTAGCACGTCAGGGCGCATTCCTGGAGATGCAGGTTAGAATCCTGTGCGCGAAGGTTACGGATGTGTCATAATTTTTTCTGCATAAAATTAAAAAATTACTTAGAAGAACCTAGACTTTCACCTAGAGCCGGTGCTGTCAGTCAGCCTGGCCGCAGGTTCCTTAGGCCATGTAAAGAGAAGCTTGCCGCAAAAAATGTCCCAGTGGCCTTGCGTCGGACGAATGGGCTTCAGAATTCTGAAAGTATACATGGTGATTCAAAATTTGTACCTATATAAAGCGGAAGGGGTGTGAATTTGAACATGTTTTCAGTTTTTCGTAAAAAAGGGTTATATATACCTATTATATTATTTTAACCTAATCTTATGCCTTAGTGGCGCGGTGGGCGAGAGTCCGCTTGCGGCGCAAGAGGTAGCGGGTTCGATTCCCGCCGAGGGGTCAAGTGTTTGTATGTTCTGCAAGCACTTTCTATTATATTAAGTATATCAGATGTCTAGTACCCGTAACACAAGCCAAGAGCTTACCACGGGGCTAGATGTTGTTGTGTGGATTGTCCGGAAATATTTATATTTATTTTATTTATTTATTTTATCTTAAGTTTAGTAAGTAAGCCGTTATTATTGCATTGCAACGTGATATATACGCAAAAAATTCAATCAGACACCGGGATCTAGGTAAAATTTCCCTGTCCCTGAAATCTGCAAGCAGATTTGATAACAGAGAAATATCAGAGGAAGCCTCTAAATAAAAACATATTATTACATTAGATAAGAATAGTAAATTGTAAATATTCTTAATTGAATATGCTAATTGTTTTTTAATCAGCTTTGTAAATATATGAAATAATAATATTAGTACGTTTTTTGATAGTGGATTTGGTGGTTTTAGTAAGATTGCTGTATTAATGTACATAATGTTGTATTCGTATAAACCTGCATTGTTGCAAGTTGTTTATATTTGAAAATAATCTATGTAGGTATATACTTTACATAATGCACCATCTTCAAAATATTTATTTTTTCAAGCTCGTAAGAAACCCCGTGCATAAAAATTACCTAGGGAACCTATTTAGATAACTTAAATGGAAATAAAATTTGATTATCCTTTTAGAAAATTGTGTTTGTTACAGAGAGACAAAATCTAAAATGGGTATGCTAAATATATGTCGTATTTATTTTCTATCATACCTATAAAATAAAAATAAATGTACTAAGGTAGTGTGCTAAATTCAAAATCTCTATAGGTATAAATTGTTGAATAAGTTGTTAACATAATTATATTATTACAGTTCGAATCGAATCAAACTGGTTTACATCTATGAAACATAAATTTCTTAAGTAAGATACATTTTTAATGGTCAGTCGGAATCTCGTTACATAAAGGCGTAATAATATCGGTTAGAAAAATCGCCGTTGCGTTAGATGCAACATTGCCAAACACTCGTTTCTCAACGGCGAGTAATTGTTGTTACAGCACATTATGAGCCGCGCTTGAACTCATTATACCACACGATTATGATAATACTTTTATAATGATATTGGAATATTTTGCGTAAAGCATCCAGCATTATCAAAATATTATACTGACGAACATTGTACAAATGTTAAATTAGTAAGTCATCAAATTGGGCCAGATAGATAAAATTTATGAAAATAGTAAAATTTTATTAATGGATGACAATTTTAAAAATAACTGGGTTTTCACGCCACGGCCTTGCCCGTGTTTTATGGATTTCCCGCTGAAAAAACGTATATTCCTGCGTATAGGCCTGAAGCATACCTCGATAAATCTGACCAGTAGTCCCTGAGATTAGCGACGTTCTAACAAACAAACACTTCAGCTTTTTATATTCGTATAGATATGGATAAGCACCATACATCGATCAGTTGAGAAATGGATTAGCAAGGTACTGTACTCGTATGTACAGGACACGTAATTAGAACTAGGAAGTTAATCTAGGATATAGAGTAAAAACGTGTCGTGAAACCATGAGGTTCTTTTCATTATCTGAGACAACAATTGAAACTTTGAAAGCAGTCAGTGATTCGTGATTTCGTATAATATATAAGTCTGTACGGTATTTATTGATATGTAAGGTATTTTATATGTATTCGTGTATGTACACAGTTTCTAATTAGCACAGGAGTACAGTCTATTTTTAAAATGCTAATTTTTAACGAGATTAAACTTTAGAATTTCACCAATTACCAAATAGCTCGACATATATCGAGCAGATAAACTTACTGATTGCGTCAAGTCGTAGTCGTTACGATCGTGTCGTAAGGTGTCAAAGACATCTCGCAGTAAGGGCAAAGCGCTCGTGGCGTAAGGTTAATTTGGTAGAATGAAAGTGCGTGCTGTGATACGCACTCGGAGTCTGGGCGAGAATAGTAGCGCGAAATCACTAAAATTTAAATGTAACAGTAGTACAAGGTTGCTGGCACAAAGGCTGGCTCTTACAAAAACGGGCTATAATAGAAATAGGTGGATCTGCATACGCTGAGGCGAGACCTTTCGGCACAACACATCATCATTCATCATTCACTTGTCCTTATCCCACATTACGTGGGGTCGGCACAACATGTTTTTTCCTTCCATTTTTCTCTGTCACTCGTAATCTCAACACTCACTCCTTTCTTACACATGTCATCCTTCACACAGTCCATCCATCTTTTCTTTGGCCTACCTCTACCACATATCACCTTTCGGCACAACACATTTAATCATTTATTTATGTTTAGATAGTTTTTAGTATTATATAATTATTTATTTTATTTTATTATACTGTATTTTACTGGTTAAGTGTGTATTGTGTCAGTATATGTTTTCTCTCTCTCTCTCTCTTCTCTTTGAACCCCTTCCGCTTTATATACCAATTTCGAAACACCTTGCATACATAAACTATACTTGCCCAGCTTCCATATTCCAGAGTTAAGAGGGTGAGGTGTTGAAGGAGTGGCTTAAGATCCTGGTGCGGTGGGTGAGGTGGATCGGAGCAATTGCGAACTTACGTTTAACTGCCTGAGAAAATGTAACAATGTATTTAAACGTTATTCTATTGATAGCTGAAACCTGGAAGAAAATATAAGTAGTTCCTACCTACCTATTGTCAACGTCAAGTAAAAACATTATTTCTTGAATGCTTGAATTGTTGCTAAAGAAGTATAATGGCATTGTTTAATATAAATATACATTACAATTTTCATAGAACTCACATGATTTAGTATGAAAGTCTTCGTTTAGACTTGTACAAAAGTGTCCTGAAGAGAATCGGTGGTAAATTATTTCAAGGAACACTGAAAATACTATCTTTATAGAACGATACCATTGGCGTCAATGTCTTTGGTTCCTCATAAGAATACATTATTAAAACAAGTGATTGATTTGTTTGAAACAGATAAATATCCGATTTTTATTAATTGCTATGGATACGCTGAAAGACGCTCTGTAATACCTAGAAAAAACCTGGCAAACTAGATTATAGATTTTTCGTAAAAAATTAAGGCAATTTACTGAATGAAAATTTACTGATATGAAGAAGGATTGTAATAAGTAAACAGGCTGTAAATGATGATAATTGTGTAAAAAAATAACTGCAATTTATACATATATATATTTTAAATATAAGACCCGCGTTGCAGACGCTCCCGCGTCGCTGACGCGTAGCGTAGGTTTGGCCGAAAGCTAACAATGAATTTTTAATATTGAAATATTCACCATTTCGATTGTTTTAAAGTAACTCATTCATTTTGATTCACTTTCATATTAACTAATGCACAATCATTTTGTAAGTTTGACTGTAATTTATACCATAATTTCTTTTTTTATGTAATTTAATTTGGAGATAAAAATGATAAATTTTCGCAATATATTATTGACACAAGTGACGTGAGGTGCTGGTTAAATTCTCTTTGACTACAGAGTCTCTGTAGTCAAAGAGTCTAAACTCTCTGTAACAGAGAGTTTATAATCACTACCTACGTGTTTGATTAGATCATCTTTGAATAATTTATGGATTTTTTTATTCCTCTACTGGCTTTAGGCGACGTATCTGAAAGCAGAAAATATAAGGAAATCATTTTAACAGTTCCATCTCGTAGGTAATATCTATATTATTATGTAGGTAAGTCCAACTCCGCGTCTGTCTGTCTGCCTGTATGACTACTGAACGGATCCTTATGATGTTTGTCGCAAAGGAAAAGTGATTTACTATGAAAATCAAAGAAAAAGAAATTGAAAAATCAAGTGGTTAAATCATTAGAACAAGTACTAACTATTAAAAGTTTATAAAAGCGACATCTATATTCACTGCTAGAAACCAGTACACTTTTTTGTGTCCAAACTAGAACCAGCTACTTTCACCAATACGTTCAATAACAAGTGTAGACGTGAGGCACTAGATGGCGTGCTATTTTGTGAAGATGGCTGAAGTGTTTCAATAGCTTTCCTTCATTTTCATTTTCGTTATAATTATAATAGTAATTTTTTTGATAAATTATTATACGTCACAACTGGTTATTATGGTGGTTCCCATTACCACATAATCCCTATAACTCCTTTGTTCCTTCTTTCAATCAACAAAATCTTAGTATTATAATTATAATAATCTGTGGTTGTTCTCGTCTTGGAGTATCTCCCTAATAACAAAGTAGTTAAAGGACGACCCTATGTACACAAAATCGTTAATTCTTAGAACCGTCTCTAAAGAAAGCGAATGCGTGGTCATGGCGTGTTCGCTGAGTGTGTTAAATTCACAAGTGATGTTTTAAACAAGCCAATATTTTACCTTAAATTTGTGGCTATAATGCGCCAGTCCGCGATGTTCGCATCTCTACATAACACTTAGCGAGTAGACGGTCGCCTAAGCCTATGCTTTAGGTTTATGGCGTCAATAGTCATTCATTAATAAAATAATTATACGTCACAATTACATCTGCTTTCTTAGTTCAATAATGTCAAAATAAATAAATCATCAAAAATTCAAATAAAAATATCAGAGCAAGATACGTTTATTCAAATTCAATTAATAAATATGTTAAACTAGCTGACCCGGCGAACTTTGTTCCGCTTTATACGCCATAAATGAGCAGATTTTTGATTTTATTAAATTAATTATTTTTAACCCCCGACCAAAAAAGAGGGGTGTTATAAGTTTGACGTGTCTGTCTGTCTGTCTCTGGCACCATAGCTCCCGAACGGATGGAGCGATTTCAATTTAGTTTTTTTTGTATGGAAGGTGAGTTTGGCGCGAGTGTTCTTAGACATGTTTCATGAAAATAGGTTGTGCCGTTTACAAGTTATGGGGGTGAGAGTGGGTAAGGAAAACCGAAAATCTGCAAATATACTAGTGTGGGGTATCAAATGAAATCGCATCGCGTCCACATTACACAATATTATGTTGTTTTACGTTTAAGAAAATTAAGGCATTGGAATCGGGGGTTTTTCTTAAATTTTAAATTTAGATTTATAAATGAATTGATTATGAATAAAATAAGATTGACAGAAGAACCCGTTTCCAACGTCATTTTTTTTCATCCTCTTTGACTATATTTGCAGACGCAAAATGGCGTTTAACTGAATAACATCTAGTATTTCACTTTATATTTATATTAAACTCGACACTGGAAAATTGTCGCATCAAGCGCAAAGTCAAATTCTAAGAAACTGAACTGAACTGATATACTATATCAACTAAAGGGTGTCCCAAAAAGGACGCAAGATTTGAAATTGATGAAAAACACATTTTTTTTTCGTTTTAGTATATTTGTATATAAAATCTTGAAGTACATAAAATAAGGTTCATCATCATCACCCTATTAACGTTCCCACTGCTGGGACACAGGGACTTCTCTCTTGACGAGAGAGATTAGGCCTTAATTCACCACGCTGGCCAAGTGCGGGTTGGTGAATGTCACATGTCCTTCAAACTCTTTTAAAGTTCTCAGGGAAAAATAGGGTTATTTGGTGAATAATACGTCAGGCAAATGTCCTCCTAGGCTTTGCTGGCACATACTCTTTTGTCAAAATTTTCTATGACCATTTTACATAGATGCGGCTGAATTTCTGCAATGCAGCGTCGAATTTCCTCTTTTAAAGCATGAGTGGTTGTGGGCTTATTGGCATAGACTTAAGACTTTAAATAACCCCATAAAAAGAAGTCCGAAGGCGTTAAGTCGCAAGATCTAGGGGATCAATTCTGATCACCGAATCGAGAGATCACACGACTAGGAAATGTTTCATGCAGTAATTGCATCGTTTCTCTGGCTGTTTGGCAAGTAGCCCCGTCTTGTTGAAACCATATTGCTTCCACATCGATATCCTCCCTGAATTTTGCAACCACTCTGCTCACAGTTGATGAAGTCAAGTCAATATTTCGACCATATTTTGTACAGAATTTTCGATTCGTATTATACCCGCTAAACATTCATTAATTTTGAAATATTGTTCAATAATAAAATCGCGCTGATCTTTCATCTATCAAATTTAAATCTTGCGTCCTTTTTGGGACACCCGTTACAATACGGAATGTCAATGCAAGCAAATTAATTTGGTATGTCAGCTACTTATGATTTATCAGAGAACACTCTATGAACTTGTCATAGGTGTAGAATGTCTGTTCTATGAGCTATAAAATTGTAATAACTGATAAAGCTGTGTTGTTATATTCGCTTCTCAACTCAGTATAAAACATTGAAGAGGACTGTCAAGACAATGTTATTTCCTTGATATTTTTTGTTTAAACATTTTAGTTTTATTAATTTCAATTTGACCTGTCCATGTAGGCTATGTGCTTCTAAGGAAATAAACGATTTAACTTTGACTTTGATCGTTTTTATTCGCGCCTTGAATGCGGAGTCGATATACTGACAACAATGAAGTAACACCTTTGCGCCTAGATAACAGTTCTCGCATAATCTTTTTTTCCTACGCCATAGATACATACATTATCCTGTACAGTGAATAATGAGATCGTTTAATATAAATGAAACAAGTTTGCATTGGAAATTCCGACTAAATTTATTTAGGGTCAAATCTACCTTGACTCGAAGTACCAACATGGTTGTTTTGAAAAACACTATTGTAATGAAGACATTTCATGCGCATAAAATTTTTCACATGGACAAACATAAAATGTACCTACACCACATTATGTATGTGCATGTGAAAAAGCTTAGCCTAAGCTAGTGCTAAGGGAACAATACTTATGACGACTTATGTGCAACAAGAAGCGGGCTGCCATGGCCACCACCAGCGCGCCGCCGCAGCCTCCGCCGCAGTCCACTATACGTGAGTATACTCACTTAAATAATCGAAATCCCGAAAAAAAACCCGGTTTCAGATCATTAGTCATCAAACATGTGTAAGAACACTCGCCCAAAACTCACCATTCATACAAAAAAAACTAAATTGAAATCGCTCCATCCGTTCGGGAGCTATAATGTCCCAGACAGACAATTCTTTTTTTCCGGCAAAAATGCTCCTTTTGTCTTTTCCAGAAATGGCCTCAACATCGACCCAGAGTTTAGCGAGCGTACGTAGACATCAACAGATGCCTGCACAGCCGCAAATGTACCCGGAACCAGTGGAGGATTCACCATCAGTGTCGCCAAGTAAGTATCTGTCTTACGGCCTATCCACACACAGAAAAAATTCTAAAGTACCTTTACCTCAACATTTGTCATGTCAGCCGTTCTTTCACTGGTATAACAACAGCAACAAGTTCATTAAATTACATTAAGTACTTAACTAATGCCACCCGCCACGCACCTCTGGATTTTTCTTCTTGAGAAATTTATGTGCGCTTTAAACACGTACTTTAACGGTGAAGGCAAACATCGTGAGGAAACCGTCATGTTCTGAGAACTTTAAAAGAGTTTGAAGGACATGTGACATTCACCAACCCGCACTTGGCCAGCGTGGTGAATTAAGGCCTAATTTCTCTCTACAAGAGAGAAGTCCCTGTGTCCCAGCAGTGGGAACGTTAATAGGGTGATGATGATGATGACTTAACTAATGCTCATGTTTTTGTTACAGATACAGAAAGACAGCTGAAAGCAAAAGTAGATCAGCAGTAGGTAAGTATATATTATGATCAGCAGTTTTGATAACAGTTCCTTTATATTAGGTCCTTACATATGAAATTGGCGTTTTTCGTACTGGCCACTTTAATCACAAATTTCTCCTCTTTGGTAAGGAATTCCAAATTCAAATTTGTACAGCTATAGACTCATGTATTTGTGCTTCGATGATCGTCATTCATTTGTTTTTTTTCTTCTGTTTTTTTCTGTTTGCGTCACTCATTTTACAAAATGGAAAACTTAAAATATCGCATTATTTACGAGTACGAGTTCCGCCGTGGCACTAGTGCTGCGGAAACAACTCGAAGGGTGAATGATGTGTATGGCGGTCGTGTTGCAAAAGAAAACACAGTTCGTTTTTGGTTCCAACGTTTTCGTTCTGGAAATTTCGACTTGCAGAACAAGCCCCGTGGACGGCCTGAGACTCAAGTTGATAATGAAGAGTTGAAGGCTATTGTGGAAGCGGATCCATCGCAAACCACGTCCAAGTTAGCTGCAGGCTGCGGTGTTAGTGATAAAACTGTTTTAATTCACTTGAAGCAAATTGGGAAGATTAAAAAGCTTGAAAGGTGGGTACCTCACGAATTGACTGAAGCAAACCGGCAAACGCGCGTCGACTGCTGCGTTACATTACTAAACCGGCACAATAATGAAGGTATTTTAAACCGAATCATTACCTGTGATGAAAAATGGGTTCTTTACGATAATCGGAAGCGCTCAGCGCAATGGTTGGATCCTGGCCAGCCAGCCAAATCCTGCCCCAAGCGAAAATTAACCCCAAAAAAGTTACTTGTAAGCGTTTGGTGGACTAGTGCCGGTATTGTTCATTACAGTTTTCTCAAATCTGGCCAGACTATTACGGCTGATGTCTATTGTCAGCAATTGCAAACCATGATGGAAAAGCTAGCGGCTAAACAACCTAGGCTGGTCAATCGCTCCACGCCACTGCTGCTTCACGACAACGCTAGACCACACACTGCGCAACAGACGGCTACTAAATTAGAAGAGCTTCAATTGGAAAGTCTAAGACATCCTCCGTACTCCCCGGACCTTGCTCCAACAGATTACCATTTTTTTCGAAATTTGGATAACTTCTTGCAAGGGAAAAAATTCAACTCCGATGGGGCAGTCCAAATCGCCTTCAAAGATTTTATTGATTCCCGTCCGACTGGTTTTTTTAGTAAAGGGATCAATGAACTACCTATAAGATGGCAAAAGTGCATAGAAAATAATGGTTCATACTTTGATTAATTAAATATATTATATTAAAAAATATTCGACTTTTTGTTCCTCCCATACAAAACGCCAATTTCATATGTAAGGACCTAATATAATCATTTCATATTTACTTACCGTATGTTACATGAAATCTTGACCAGAAAAGGAGCTTTGGTGGCGAATCGTCGTGCATGAAGAGGAAATGTAGAAGTTTGTTTAAAAAATAAATAGATCGTTTTAAGTGAATTATCAATGAGTTGCTAATTTTATATATCAACCGAATTTTTGAGATTATACAGAAAAAAAGCGGAGCATGTCATTAAATTATGGTATTATTCATAATTTATTGACATGCTACTTATTTGCGATCAATTAATTATATTGAATGACTAATCACGCTGTTAAAATTTTAGTTAAACATGCACACAAAAAGTATCAATAAAAAAATGCATTTACAAGCTTCATAAAATGTATTAATAGGTAAGTACAAATTTGACTAGGTAATAAAAATACTTTAATTCCCGTTTTCTATAAATTCAGTTTGTTAAACCTGAGCAATTTACACTCAACGTAAATTATAAACAAAGTCTGGAACTTTCAACACAAGAATAAATTATGGTAAAACCCGACTCCGGTGATAGCTGGCATCTGTCTTGAATTCGATAAATCATTTTGAATTTTGATTATTTATTTACTTTATTTACTATTGAGTTGCCACTTACAAATATTATAATAAAATTTTCATTTCTGAATAACTTATCTTATAACATTACAAAAATGAAAGATAAACTAAATGATAATAAAAATACATATAAAAAATACAAATTACGAATAAAAACACGCGTCGGATTAAAAACCTTCTTTTTATAAAGTCAGTTGAAAAATAATAATCTGAAAACTCACGATTAAGCCCCGATTTTGCAATTCGCTATCAAAGTGATCAGATAAGGCTAAACTCGTTTAACGCCTAAACTGAGATAAAATTGTCATCTTTCAATGATTGTTTCTTGGCTCAATCAAACTCGATTTGTAGCATAAAATGGCGAAATTGTCTGAGACTAAGTTCCCTAAAATTTATACTCGATTTGACTGCGTTCATCAAAATCTATCTCATCTCATATCTGTCAGTAATTAACATACTAATATTATAAATCTGAGGAGTTTGTTTCTTTGTTTCAACGCGATAATCTTAGGAACTACTGGTCCGATTAGAATAGTAATTTCACTGTTCGATGGCCTATTAATCAAGGCAACGCCCTGTGACGTGAAAAGTTCGTCCGATTTTACCGCGATTTTCCGACGCCCAAAGAGATTGTAAATCAATATACGTTTAATTACGCTCCGCGCCTAGGGTAGCAGTGACTTAAGCAGTCAACAGGGTGACAGGACAGTATTCTTTAATATAGCTACGCATCATGGGTTGTAAAGGGTTAAGGGGACATGCAAATGTAAAACCAACGCTATATCTATTGACCATGTTTTGTGTTCTTACTGGCGGATGTCCTATTTTAATAAATACCCAAGATTACGTTCATAATAATGAGCAGAAAGAAAAATAATAGCACTTATGACAAGGAGTCAAAATATTTATATTAAATAGGTCCACAACACAGTCAGTGTGCCCAAAATTGTATTAGTAAATAAATATTTTTCATTTTCATTTCATTTTCAGGTATATTCATGCTAAATTAACCCAATAATGCATGTTAGGTACACTTATTCTGGAATATAAGGACTTGATAACCTTTGTATCCCGTGAATAAATAAATCTATTGATATTTGAACCTGAATTACGAAGATACACAATAACTATAGAAATCAATACAAAAGACAAGCGACAATCGCAAAATCCCACAGCAAAATACTAAACGTGTATTTAAAAACATAGTAAACATACTAAACAATAACAATAGACTAGCGGTGTGCTACTGACTTCGCCCCTGTCACGGGCAGATGGCCAGTACTCCCCAGACCTCTATCACTAACGGTCGCGCGCGCTCTACCAATCGTATCCCGCGATTTTCTCAAAGATGCGCTAGCTTTTGTTGTGATTGTCAGAAAGTTTGCAATAATGGGTGTAGAAGAGATAGGACGGTCGCTGGAAGCGATTATGAAATGTGAAGACTTCAAAAGTAATTTCGCAAGGAAGTTATCCCATCGTTATTCAACCAGGACGTCCGTTGTGAGGGAGTCGCCGTTGAAACTGCCAAACAGTTCCGAATTTCCGCCCAAAGTAAGTACTATTAAGTAATAATATAGTGAGAAATACTAAATTAACAAAAGTCTAACAATAAAACGGAATTTGAAACTGGAGCACTGATAAATTAATTAAAACGTCGTTAAACTTTCTATTTTTTAAAAAATGTGGTTTAATTTCGTTCTTGATTTTTTATTTTTATTAAATCTTTTCCCTTTTTTGTAGTTTGTCACTACGGTTTTTATTTGTTATGTTTCTGGTTGGTTAGTAATTAAGTAAGTTAGTTAGTAAGTAAGTAAGTTAGTTAGTAAGTAAGGAAGTTAGTTAGTAAGTAAGGAAGTTAGTTAGTAAGTTAGTTAGTTATTTATGTCTTAAGCAGGTTCAATATAAAACTACTCTAGGGTTCAGTAGGGTTCAGTTCAGGGTACAGTATATAGGTAGTCAAATAGAATACAATTCCAGAACTAGTAGCTTACAATAATTCTAGAATAAGGTAGGTAATTTAGTTATCTAATTAATTACAAATCAGACATCGAAAGTCTTAACAAATGAACTCAAATATGTATATTAATAGGAAATAATTATTATGTAAATGTAGTCGAAATAGTTTATTATTGATTTCTTAGAAACACAACATTCGAAGCTGTGTTTAATAAACTTTGTATGAATTTCACAAGCAAGCGGCGCTATGTTATTATGAGTGTTGTACTAAAATAACAAAAAAAAACATACGCGTTGAAACGAGACCTCCTTTTTGCGTTGAAAGTTGGTCGGAAAGTATTCATTAAAAGAAATGAGAATGGAATTCTGTTGTGATCTGTCTAAATTTTGTCTATTATCCATCTATGAGTATCTATGGTAAGGAAAGATTAGTTATCTGTTAGATATCCATACTATCTTTATTTATATAATTCTTCTGTGTTCTGACATACACACTGTCACTGAACTTCTCTCAGACGACTGGACCGATTTTGTTGAAATTTTTTGTGTGTGTTCAAGGGGATCTGGGAATAGTTTAGATTCACAATTTTGGAAAATAAATTGAATAAAAACCCGTGCGAAGCCGGGGCGGGCCACTAGTAATATTATAAATGCGAAAGTAACTCTGTCTGTCTGTGTCTCTTTCACGCAAGAACTAATGGACCGATTTAAAATCAATTTGGTCTTCTAGAGCCCGAGAAAGGATAAAGGCTACTTTTAACCTGTGTTTTTTAAAATGTCATTCAGAAAAAGAAGGTACGCGATAAAATCTTAAGAAATTATTTAGTAGATTTTTTTTAATTTTACAAAACCTTACAAAATCCGTGTCAACTCAGCAATGGTTTTGGAGGTTTTACCTGTTCACGTCTGTAACTTGTCACCACCCTCCGGGCTGGGCCAGTGCGTGAAGCGATTTTATCGTGTTTCGTAATGCGGTCCGGAGTAGCCATCTATTTGTAAAATTTAAAAAAATCTACTAAATAAGCGTGACGTCTTACGAATAATAGTTGTACAAAAAATGTGATAGAACAAAATCTTCGTAAATTGTATAATCCACGCCAATTTACAACTTTATGCGATTCTTTATAAAATAACAGCTTTTTTTGTAAATTTTGACAGGGCTATTAACACCCTGTTACTGTCTAAGACAGAACTGAATAAACAAACCCTAAAAATACAGCATCAGATTTAGTTTATTATTCTTGACATCTATTCTAAAAACATTATTATTAAAAGCTTACATGAGCTAACGCATATAACTAAATACTATGAGACAGTCTACTGTCTAATGTGCTAAAATCATCCAATAATTCGTTATTACCTGTCATATTACTGTCATTCCAGATCACCATTAAGTTTACTAATAAAACTGCATCTTCCTGTTTTCGTTCGAGAGCAAGTGAATCTACGTTTTGTTGAGAAACATTGTATAAGCAATGACATAACTGTTTGTCTCACGTCTGCGTCTGTATACTGAATCTACATGATTAGGTCAATAGAATACCTTTTGTTTTATTTATAAATGTTTAATATTCCCGGCGGCGCGTGCGCAATCCCTTCGTGCGCACGATCCTGTCGAATGGACGCGATGCTTCCAAGAATACGTCATATCCTGGAGGAAACATGAATATGTGAATATTTATTGTTTACAAACGCGTCGGCTTAGTGGACGCACGATTTTGTTGTAGGATCGTGGGTTTGGATCCATGGACCATGATATATTTTCTCCGAGTTGCCGCAAAAATCTATACTTATTAAATTAAAGTCGCCCGCCGCGTCTGTCGGATCTGTCGCTATGTTCGCGATGAACTCAAAAAATACTGAACGGATCTTTATGTTGTTTTCAGCAACAGGTAGAATGATTATATATCACAATTTATTTTATATCTAATTGCTTGAGGTACAGTTTTTTTAATATAGGTACAGTTTAGGTACAGTTATTTGGTGCATAACCTGTGACTATTCAGACATGTCTCACGCCATCCTGACACACACTTCTAGAGGAGTAAGGTTTTATATTCATTAAAAGCCGGAACGGCAAGCTATTGTTAAAAAAATTTAGTTGATCTATATCTATATATAAGTTCTTGCTTTGCCGGATTTAGGTAACTAATTGTCACGGTGATATTTCGACAAAAATCAACCGACTTCGAGAAAGGAATATGAATTATTAGGTTAAATCCGCTAACCGTTGCAACAGACTACACTGCGTTACTGAAGTTCTGGACTTATAAATTCAAACTATATTAAAATGATATCTAAATTTATTTAACGTATAAAAAAAAAACAAATTCCGAAACTTAAATACTTAAAAAAACATGTTGTTTCGCAATGCTCACGTGATACTCTTTCATTTGATACCTCACTCGTGTATATTTGCAGATATTCAGTTCTTCTTCCCCACTTTCACCTACCATAACTTTTATACGGCTCACACGATTTTCATCAAACATGTCGAAGAAAACTCGCCCAAAATTCACATTTCATACAAAATCAAAACTAAATTGAAATCGCTTCATCCGTTCGGGAGCTATGATGCCACAGACAGACACGTCAAACTTATAAAACCCCTCATTTTGGTCGGGGGTTAATAGCTGAGATTGCCTCCACGTGCCACCCGTGTTAGACGATGTGTGGGGTGGGATGGGATAGATAGATAGATAGATAGATAACTCTTTATTGTACACCACAAATAAAATACAAACTGCAAACAATAACAAGACAATACATTGGGGTACAAAGGGCATTGGGAGACCGACGATCAAACAGTGTTCACAGTGTAAAACTTCCACCAACAAAATGGGCGCAGGATTTGGTAAAAGCCGCGGTGTTTAAATAATTGCAAGCCGCCTCCGACAAAAAAAACTAATCTATAACGAAGGCTTATGTCTAATGATAAGGTACTGATAATTATCTATACTAATATTATAAAGAGGAAAGGTTTGATTTTTTGTTTGTTTGTTTGTCTCGAATAGGCTCTGAAACTACTGCACCGATTTAAAAAATTCTTTCACCATTCGAAAGCTACACTATCCCTGAGTGACATAGGCTATATTTAGTTTTCAAAAATAATATGATTTCTTACCAAACTCCGATACTGTAACCCATGGTGAAAAAAAAGAACCTAAAATCTTTCTTTAATCGCGAATGCTGCGAAAACTATTGAATATATAACAAAGTGATGTATTACAACTTTGTAGAACTCATCATTATCTACAAAAAACGTCGCTACATAATATCTCTAACTAATAGAGTTCAAATCAAATCAAATCAAATCAATCATTTATTTGCCAAATACATTTTCAATTCAAGTACATGTCATGATATTATATAGTACAAGTAGCATATTGTATTTAACCCGCAAGCGGGTATGCAAATGTTAAAAAATTTAATAATTAAAATAATCAAAAATCAATTGTAACTTAAAAATTAAATGAGAATTCAAATAAAAAATTAAACAAAATATAAGTCATCGATATCAGAATACAAATTAAAAGTCAATACAAATGTCAATTACCTACTTAAAATCAATATATTCCTTAACACTATAAAAACATTTGTCACTAAGCCAATTATTTAATTTAATTTTAAATAGATTACCCCTAAGTGCCTTTATAGATTCCGGCAACTTATTATAAATAACAATACACATATTAAACACATTTTTTTTATAAATAGATTTATTACATTGTGGATCATATAACAGATATAGTAGTAGATATAGTTTTGTGACAATAAGAGATTTTTGTGAAAAAATAAACCTAAAATCTTTCTTTAATCGCGAATGCTGCGAAAACTATTGAATATATAACAAAGTGATGTATTACAACTTTGTAGAACTTATCATTATCTACAAAAAACGTCGTTCCATCATATCTCTGACTATTATAGTTTTGTGACAATAAGCGATTTTTTATATTAAAAAATTAAAATACCACTGTTTGAAAATGCTCTTTATTTGTATCTTGGAATTAATCCTTAACAAAATGTGAGATTGCTTTAAAACCTTTATATAACTTTTTGAATTATTAGATTCTGACATTCCATTCAAAAGATATCACGAGTTATTTTTTTTAAAATAACCGCTCGGACGGCTAACTATGCGTTGTGGCGTGGCAGGCGTCACTCGGGCACGGAGGTACGGGAGGGGGGTTAAGATCACGAAATAATCTGCCGCGCGGGGTCGGATCTCTACTAAATGGTCGTGTGCGGAAATAAAAAAATTGTCGCTTGATAATATTTTGTCGCTTAGTCAATAGTTAATAATTCGATAACAGGTAACTAATCCCATTCAAAAAGTTATTTCCAGAACTAAACCCTAGCATATAGCATAGATATTGTACATTATCGTCGGTTGCAGGTTCAATTGGGTTAACCACCAAAACACGTAAAATAAGTTGAGTATACAGTTTTTTTTTAGTTTTTTTCTGCTCTTTCGAATAGCATAATAATAGAATTCTAGCTTTAAAAAAATATAGTTACGCTACACATTTTAACTGTGAATTTGCAGACTTCCGTCTAAATTATGTTGTAACTGAGTAGGTATGTGATCCATTTAGATACCTAAGTCGAATTGTTGTATTCCTATCCTATGACCAAAGAAGGTTAAGTTGGTGTATGTATCTTGGCAAACCAGCATTGCTCTTACACCAAGCTCAAGCTAAGAATTACTTAGCTTGAACGAAGAATTATAACCACACATACACCAATATAAAACCAACTTTCTTCAAAAAACTAACGTTACACCAATTGACCCGGACCAAGTTTATGTTTGTTGTCGGTTACACCAATTTGAGCATTGCAATCAATAGTATGTTATCTCTTACCTTAATCTTCTTAAAAATAATAAAATAAATCTAAATTTAAAATATAAGAAATACCCCTGATTCGAATCCTTCAATTTCCTTAAAAGTAAAACACCATAATAATGTGTAATGTGCACGCAATATCCCACTCGAGATTTTTGCAGATTTTCGGTTTTCCTTCCCCACTCACCCCCACAATTTTTAAACGGCACAACCGATTTTCATGAAACATGTCTAAGAGCACTCGCGCCAGACTCACCTTTTAAACAAAAAAAACTAAGTTGAAATCGCTTCATCCGTTCGGGAGCTATGATGTCCCAGACAGATAGACACGTCAATCATAATGACACCCCTCTTTTTTGTCGGGGGTTAAAAATGAATCGCAAAATGTGTTGCTAAGCGCATAACTCAACAAAGCCTATACCAATTTAGCCAATTTATTTTTTTAAATGTTTGTTGGAGTTTAAGGATGGTTTTTACGGAGAGAAAAGTATAATTTTGAAACAATTTTGAATAATTACCCGTGCAAAGCCGGGGCGTGCCGCTAGTGGGTTATATAAGAGACAACGTTGAAATTGATTCAGTAACGCCTCAATCAAAGCTTTAATCAAACTCTTTAAGCATTTATCATAATATAAGACCAATCAAAGTCAAAAAACGTTTATATCCTTAGAAGCTCAGAGCATAAATGGACAGGTCAACTTAAAATTAACAAAACTGATACAATTGTCTTGACAGTCCGCTTCAATTTTTATACTGAGTTGAGCTGAGAAGCGAATAGAACAACACAGCTTCATCAGTTATAAAATTTTGTAGCTATTACAATTCGGCAGTTCTTAAATATATTTACAAAAAAATGCTTGAGCTATTTTAACATGAGCATACTCGTATCAGTCCTGGTCAACCAGAATTATATTATTAGCCCGTCAAAATGGAAATAAGCGGCATCTGTCCAAGCAGAATCATCATTTATATTTATATTCATATTTATACAGACTTCTTTTAATATAATTTAAATTTTATTATAGATCAATCATTAATTCTAATTATTAAACTTATAAATATAATCAACAAATAAATGGCATTGCTAAGTTATGTTGTTGTTATGTCAGCGACACTTTCACTGTGATAGATAAATTATATAAATAAAACATTTTATTAGCGGACTCAAACACCGAAACGGAATCAATTTCGATGATATTGAGAAAAGTTGTGTCATTTTATTTTATCTTATTTTATCAAACGCCTCGACTGTTATCAGAATATCTGGCTTATTTTCAAAACTTAGACTATGTATTTTGTAACGATATCTTAAGATCCGTAAATAAATATTATTTGAGAGTCGTATAAAATAACCGCGTTTTATTTTTAACCTCCGACAAAAAAGAGGGATGCTATAAGTTTGACGTGTCTGTCTGTCTATCGCCTTGTCGTGTCATATTTTATTTGGAGTCGGTGTAAGCCGAAGAACAACATACATGGAAAAATCGACACTTAAAATAGAATAATAAGTTTGTAACTACGTTATAAAATAATTAGATACATAAACATAAAAAAATATCCTTTTGAGTTATTGAAGTAGGTTTTTTAAACGTAGTTTATATATTTTTTACTAACCCCAGACCCAAAAAGAGAGGGTGTTATAAGTTTGACGTATCTGTTTGTCAGTGGAATCATAGCTCCGTAACGGATGAAGCGATTTCAATTTTGTTTTTTGTATGAAAGGTGAGTTTCGCGAGAGTGTTCTTAGACATATTTGATAAAAATCGGTTGCCCCGTTTAAAAGTTATCAGGGTAAAAATGGAGAAGAAAAACCGAAAATCAGCAAATATACTCGATTGGGCCATCATATGTACATTACAAAATAGTATGACTTTTCCTTTTAAGGGACCTTTAGTTTTGAATTCGAGGGCTTTTAAAATTTAAAATTTAGATACGTCTATACGTTTACATAATAGTCCTTACGTCCATTTCATTCTCATTGTATATTTTAACCAGACTTTGACCCTCTTCTTGAGACGCAAAATGACGTTGAACTGAGTAGCATCTAGTATTTCACTTTATAATTTTATTTAACTCGACACTGGCAAATTGTCGCTTCAAGCGCAAAGTCCAATTACAAGAAACTGAACTGAACTGACCCTCTTCTTATCTATCTATCTAGATATCTTAAGAAGGCCTTTCTCCAGTGGAAGTGCCATGGAATATGATGATGATGAACCACATTCTGTGCATTAAGCCATTACAACATTAGATTAGATAGAAATTTGAAGTATAACGATAAGAAACGTTCTAAATCGTATACCAACGGGTACTGACGTGCGACGGTAGTTAAATGCAAGAAGAAAATGGTGGGAATATAAAAAAAACCCACCTTAGCTTAAAGCTCCACACAATAGGCTCCCATGAGTCCGTTATTTGAACTGATGGCTGCAATCAGTAAAACTTTATAGAAAATTTAATAACAAGTGTTTTTTATTATGGTAGGCAGCAGTGTTTTATGTTTATAAGACATTTATGTTGTAGGTTGTTGTTGTTCAAATGCAAGTGGAAAAAAAACAAATCCACCAACTTAACATTTATTCAAGATATTCGAAGATAACTCAATTTGAGTGGGAGCAACAGTTTCACATAAGTTAATATAATAATAATCACCACCAGAAAACAGTATTCTGTAGTATAAGCCGTACAAAAAAATACGCGTCACAATGAGAATCTACTGCAGAGACCCACGTCAACCTCACCATCCCGCCTGGGTGAATTACCCCAGGAGAAAAATTTGTCAAAAACAATCGTTGTTAACAATTCGCCGAAAAAACAATCGGTATTTTCGAAGCATTTCCCGCATACCGAACAACAAACGAGGCTTTAGCACGCCCACCAACCCACACTTGGCCATCGTGGTGTTTCTGGATCATGTTCGATTCTGTTTGAATTAAAAAACAATCTCTCCTGATGCTAGATATGCCTTCATTTCACCAAAATCTCACGTGATGTAAAGTGACGACGTGGTCTAAGATGGGACATGAAGAACTTCAAGCATCTGTTCCTCTTTCTTTGTATCGAATACTTTAAGGTCCAAACCACTTACCTGAGACTTCATCCAAACTATATCGTCATCTATATCTAACTCGGTGTTGTCGGACGCAAACAATAGTTATGAGGAAGGCCTATTCCGACCTCTTACGGCTGATGATGATACCGTTTAGAAAACAGAACGAGTTCTCCTAGGAAGTAGATCATCCAATTGTGTGTAGTTCTCGCGATGTGTTGATAGCATTGTTCACACATCCATCTTCTATTCGCATTTGTATGGGAATGTACGCAGTGGGGTATGGAAGCCGCAAATGATCTGAAATACGATTATCTGGTTTGAAAACGCTTTTTACTGATGAAGTAACGGTCTGTTTCGCGTGTGAACTACTGAGGCTAATACTAGGAATTATCTTTAACTCAGGATAGGTATACAATTAGGCTCAGATTATAGCAATACCAGTGGAGCCACCTAAATTGTGAGTGCAGCCTAAAAAGCAACTACAACGTCTTTCATTTTACTGGCTTTTATTTGGAGCTACATCGTCTTGATGTTTGTCTATAATAATCAAATCTTCTTCTTCCCAAGTGAGCTGAAAATTAGCACTTTGTTAGCGAGATAATGAAATAACTTCAGTTATGGGGCCGTCCCTTAATCACGTGAGCGAAAAGGGGTTGGAAAAAATCTAGTAAGATTGTGTTTTTATTTTTTCGTCAAACAGCGATTTCTAACCGAAAACCGGCATGTAGGGTGACCGATAACCTTTCTGACTAGACATAGCTTCAAAGTCTTAATTTCAGTATAAAAGATAATATTCGACAAAAAAACAATGTAATTTACAAATACACAAAATGTTGTTGGGTGGGCGCGGGCGAGGGGTAGTGTTGGGTGGGCGCGGGCGAGGGGTGGTGTTGGGTGAGGGAAGGGTTGCTCTTAATTATTCAGAAGAAAGATCTGGAAGGTGGCCTTATGAACTCGGTTGTAACCACCGCACCTAATAATAGCTTGTTTCTAAATAGTCTTTTAATATCACTTTATTTTTATTTGCGGTTTCATTGTAATTCACAATTAGAGATATAGAATAGAAAAGAAAACATTTATTTACGTCAACAATATTCTTACATAACACAATTTTAAAACAAATAAAATACAACACAATATAATAAATAAAACTACACATATTTTGAACGTAAGTGGTTCACCACTCAGCATATGCTATAGGAGTTAAAAAAGCAGTTTTTCAGTGGTGCCGCAGAGTGAGGCACAAGACCCTCTGAATCCTTACACGTGACCTCCGGGTGGTGCTAAGAATAGACTCTGGTGGTCGGCTTCGCCGCGGCTTGTCACCGCCCTCCGGGCTGGGCCAGTGCGTGAAGCGATTTTTCGTGTTTCGTAATGTGGTCCGGAGAGCCATCTACCTTCTAGGTCTTCATGTCCCATCTTAGACCACATCGTCACTTTACATCAGGTGAGATTGTAGTCAAATAAAGGCTTATCGATCATAAAAAAAAAAGATGCGACAATTAGTTTAGGCAGCCGATGTATGAGTTGGTGTAGGCTTTTTACCACAAGAAAACTCTAAAAACACAGGTAAACTGGCGTGCAAGGCCTGTTGTGTAAGTCAGCGGTCGTTATAGAGGTATATGTTGCTGTAGGCATCACCTAAGCGCTACAAGTAGGTACTAGTATAGTTTCTACTTCCTAACACACCATCTAGGGCTCTAACCAAATGTGGCTCCCACTTTCGCTCTCACTGGCGATCGTCGGTATATCACAGGGGTTAAAGGTAAACAGTAGATCGTGTATTAAAATAATATTTTTCCCATCAGTATTTTTGGGCCATGACTTTGTTTAATATAATCATTCATCCCTGCTTACAACATACGCTGCTGCTCTTATCATATAGTCATATTTTAGAAATACTAATTGGTTACACATTTATAAGTCTAGGATCTTTTAGATATTATAATGGATCTTTCCGGATATATTAATCTTAAAGTCTTAGTTGTGTTATGTATTCTTGATCGGATTTTGTGAAATAAACCCTTTATTTCACAAAATCCGAGTAAACTATGGTTAGCTATGTCAACAGCCATCTCGCTTTGTCACATGTCACTGAGCGAAATAGCTTCTAATTTTATTCACCACTCTCATTATTATATTTACATGCTTAACTAATAAATCAATCTAGGTCCACCAACTTTAGACCACCCTTTCAATACAGACGAGAATATAATCCCCTAAATCGATAAAATGCACATAACATTATCGTTCCTAAGCCTGTTCTTCCTTAAATGAAACTATCAGGTAACAAAAACAAAGGTATATTAAGACAGGACAAATACATTCTTATAACTACGCCGTGCACATGGAACAACACATAAGACCTCTCAACAATTCACACCCCAATATACATGGAGTCCAAACTACCATCGCTAAGCAAAACAATATAATATTGGTGAAATTACGCCAAAATATCAAAAAACTTAAACATTGAGGGTAAAAATATGGACATACATGGTACACCCACATACAAGGCCGTTTTCGCAAGGTTGTCAGGAGCATATCCTTGCATGCATTTACTGCTCTCTCGTCTCGCTGGGTTATGCGTTTTTTACGTTGTTTCTCCTGTATTTCAATCCTCTTTTTCTCTGCAGGGGTCCTACCCTTATAACCAAATGCAGAATAAAGCGGGCTCTCTTTAAAAGCGTCTTGCATAATACCAAATTTTTCCGAACCAGCCATAGCCGATCCCATTTTCAAACTAAACAATGAAGCATGCTCTTTTCCCCAGTCCTTAATTTTAAGACTTGTGCCTAAAGGGTCTTTAAATCTATCTCTTATGTAGTTCGAAGTCTTCTTAGGTTTGGTAACGAACTGAAATACTCCTTTCAATGTTCCAACAACGCCCCCCGCTACAAGTTTCCAAAATTCAGTGCAAAATTCCACAATAAAATTGGTATCCTTTGCTGGTTCTTTACCTTGGTTGACTCTCATTAAATGTTTGAGCTCAACTGATTTGATGCGAGATTCCTTCTTCTTATCCTTCTTCAGTCTCTTTTTCAACTTTTTTTTTATTAATTTCTCAGCTTTAGCTCGTTTTTTCCTTGCCTCAGATACTGTCCTTTTTCTTTTCTCCTCTGCTTTTTTTTCCGCTAGAACTTTCATCTTAGCCAGTTTTGGTTTATCTTTACGAGCTTTCAGTCTTTGCAATCTTTTTTCTTTTCTTCGTTTTTTATTCTCCTTTCTTGATATTTTTTTAATTAAATCTCTCTCTAGTTTCATATCTTTAACAGTCTCCTGACATTCTTCTGGCATATAACCTAGGATTTTTTTACAGAATTCTTTCAGAAAAAAAAGCTGTTTCTTTGGCTTTTTCTTTTTCTTTGGCTTTTTCTTGTTCCCCTTAGGTTTCTTTTTAGTTTTATTTTCCTTCTTACCTTTTTTACATATTATGGGTGTGCCTTTAATTAGATCACATTGGCACACATGATTGCACTTACAAACATTTTGAGAATATTTTTCTTTATCTGTGAACATGAATGTTTTTTCTTTTTTACCAAGTTTTTGAGTAATTTGCCTTTGCAATGATTTATGTAGATTAATTTTTGCATTTTGTGAAATCGTGGAACTATTTTCTTCTGTACGATCTTGTGATGATCTTTCTTGCAATTCACCACTGTGAGGCTTACTTGCTTTGCCTTTACGAGGTTCGGACTTGTCGCGGTGAGTACTTTCTCGCTTACTATTTTCTGTTGTAGGATATCGTGATGGACTTTGTTTTGATTGACCATTTTGAGGCTTAATTGTTTTGCTTTTGCGAGGTTTGTATTTATCACTTTGGAGTTCATCTGTTTCAGGTTCAACCGGTTTTTGAATTTCTTTTAACATATCTTGAAGTCCCATTCTACTTTCGGCGGTAATTTCTTTCGTTTTTGAAATTACACTTTTTGTTCCAGTAATAGTATTTCTTAAAAGTGCTATAGCTCTTTTGATACATGTTTGATCAGAACCAGGCAAGGCTAAGCAAGCTTCAGGTTTAGGAGAAGATATGCCGTCTTGTTTTAGTTGTAATTCCGAATCTGACTCCTTATTACACACTCTATGTTTATCCTTTAATGGTTCTCGTTTTAAAGGTTTTCTTTTATGACACCTTCTTGTTTTTGATGGTTTTTCTTTGTTAGTCAGTTGAGTTATAAAGCTTTCTGATTTAATAATAAAATCCGAAAAATAGTCACCGACAAATGGTATCTCCCTTAATTTTTTAAATACAGAAGACTTACAAACTGGCATTTGGCATGTAGAGTCAGTACAATGTTTTGGTTTCTTCACACAGCTACATTTAAAATTTGTATAATCTTTTTCATATGCTTGTCGACACAGTGTGGACATTTTATCGTCTTCTCTACATATACCTTTATCAAAAAGACTATCTTCATGTTCGGAATACTTCTTCCCTTTAAATTTTCTACATAAACACTTCATTTTCCTTCTTAATGCACTAACTGAAGGGTCCGGTTTCTCATTTTCCCAAGGTATTTTACAAGAAAACTCATCACATGTATCAGGTTGTTTCCTTATAGTGCACTTGCAAATGAAACTAGATCCTTTGGATTCGGAAGAACAAACACCCTCTTTACAAGTACGTTCGTCTTTATAATTTGCCTTTGGACATAAACATTTAATAGTCTTATCTTTCTTACAATAGCATATGTATTTGGGTTGCTTTGCCTTTGTACTTTTGTGATTATTATCTCCATCGGCTCTGAGTTTTCCTTTATCATTATTTTTCTGATCTCTTTTTTTATTGATTTCATCAGGTTTCTTTACCTTTTTAGAGACGCTAGAAGACGCTACAGAGACAACAGAGTCTTCATTTTGTGAAGTATTGTTCTGCTTTTTTTTGTTTTGCAAACTTACTTTGTCATTTTTATCAGCAGTTGCCCTTTTCTTTTTAAATAAACTTGACTTTGTTGTTCGTTTATTGTGATCTTTCTTTAGTTTGCCATCACCAGCACATAGGTGTGCAGGTTTGATTTCAAATTTGATTCGTGTGGGTGGTTCTCTTACACTCGAACACTTACAAGAATTAGGGTTGATACTGCTGCCTGTTAAGCTTTTGAATGAAACCTTTGGTTTGTGTTCCTTTTGTTTAGATTCACTACATGAGTAAGCTGTGATAAAATGTTTCAGTGAATTTTTTCCCTTTTTATCTACGTGTGAATCAATGTTCTCGGTTTTCTTCTTCTTCGGTTTTCTGTCATTTATTGACTTACTTTTTGGTTTTTTTTTTTGAACTTCTAAGCAATAATCCTTACATAGCCCTTCCATATCTCTTGATTTTATTTCTTGAATTGCGTTTATAAAAAAAGGTATTATTCCATTCGGTTTGTTTTCTACGTGTGATTCAATTATTACGGCCTGCTTTTTCTTCGGTTCTTTTTTTTTTTTCGACCTACGTTTTGGTTTTTGTTTTTGAACTTCTATGCAATAATCCTTACATAGCGCTTCCATATCTCTTGAAGTCCATCTTTGATAGACCTTCTTAACAAATGGTATTATATAATTTGATATTATACCATATAGTTTATCTTGCGATAGTATAGGATTTATATTATTTCTTGGTTTTTGACCTTGACATTTCAAAGGATCACATTGTTTTTCCATATCATTTGAATTATTACCTAGATTTGGCTTCTTTATAATTATCGGTCTTATGTCATTACGTTTATCTTGCTTTTGTATGGGTTCTTTGTTATTTTTTGACTTGCTTTTTAGCTTAGGAACTTGTCCTTCTAAACAATTTATAAAATTCCTACATTGCTTTTCCATATCTCTTGAATAACTTCCTTGATTTGCTTTCTTTGATTTTTTTTTTGTTTGTCGCTTAAAGTCGCCTTGCATATTGTCTTTAACTGATGTATAGGCATCTTCAGTATCGTATGGAGGTGGATTAATGCTGGCATTCTTATTAACGGGTTTTTTGAGTTTTTTTGTAGTAGTCCACGAATCTTTGTATATTATACAATCTGGATGGCATTTCAGTATTGTTTTGATGTCCCCCATATTTCCCTGGTCATTTATCTTACCACCACATCGAGCTACATCCAAAGGCGCTCAAAGTGCTTCATTAACCCTTTTTACCCATGAGGCACTCGACGATTTCCGTCACAATCTAAACATACTCATCACAATAAATTCATTTCCCCAAGATACTATCAAAATTTAACATAAATATATTAATTTTCCTTAACTCATGATCAGAGAAATATATACAGATAATCTTGAGAAAATAAATAGAACTATAGTTTTAAGTAAAAACGTCACAAAGGTGGTTTTAAGTTTTTTATATAGATCACGGAGTTCTTACACTACAATTTTACTCTATGAGAACGTGATCGGTACTAATAGGTACACGGCAGGAATTATCGGCGAGGGAACACTGCGCTATGAACTTGATGCATGCGGCCCAACGCCGCGTATACTAACTAACCTCCAGTTTTACATCACAGACTAGATAGGCGTAGGACATAATAAGTATTCATAATAATATTATAAATGCGAAAGTTACTCTGCCTGTTCCTCTTAAAAACCTCTTAAAAATACTAAACCAATTTATATGACATTTTGTACACAGTTTCTCTAGTGCCTGATAAAGGAAAATCCAATATAACGCGAGTAGGTCGCGGGGCTCTACTAGTAATGAATAAATTCAAAAACTACAGAACGATAGAAGAATTATGCGATTTGTATTAAATGAAATATGTAAGTAATCATATCTACATGGTCAGATGAGGAAAGATATTATGAAAACATAATTATTTATGTTTTACAGAATAACTACACCAGTTATCTTTTAAAATCTAAGGAATTTCTGCAAAGGCTTACCGTGAGATCAATATTATCTGATCATAAAAGAGTTGATACGAGTAGATAAGAAATGTTAATACGTTTTCACAAGTCTTTGGTGGATGGGAAAAAAATAAAGACCAGCTAGAATTTAGGATAGCAAATAGAGAATTACTTTTAAATTCTACAATAGTTAATATGAATTTAATTTAATTTTTTTATTAATCACTGGTATTTTTTGGGACAAACAAGCCCAGAAAATACCAAGGGATTTTTTTTATATAGAACTTTAACGTTTCATATGTATTATTGAACCTTTTCCTTTTTCTGAGTATTAAAAACTTTTAGATAAAAGCTCAATTTTTTTTAATGTTTTTACATATAAAATTAAGTTACTTTCACCGTTTGTTTGGTTATAGATATTTTATCTATTTATATATTGCCCGAAAAGCTTAAATAATATTAAATTTAGGTAAATAACCTTTATAAGAAATGTTCCTGTTAACGTAACCAAACGGATTTCAAAACAAAATAATTGCGTTTATATTTTTTTAGTATTGCACTATCGAATTATTCTAGAAATACCTAAACAATTGGCATTAAGTTAGTATATATTGTGATATAATATTAAAATTTTATGGGTGACAATATTGTTATTAGTCACCATGACACAGTTGGTATAGGTGGATTGACGTCTCAGCGAGTACTTTCGGTGTGTCACAAAAAATGAGGTCTCACAATTATTCGGTATTCTACTTTTTTCACGAACGAAATCGAGTGGTACGCTGAGGTATTTAGTAATAATTCAGTTACCATTATAATACAATGCTAAACTCTCAGACTGAGGACTTCATTATAGTGATTTATATTCTATAATGGCCTTCACTATCGCTGAATTATACCTCGACCTCTTTCGAATCCTCGAATCTAAAAAACAACCATAGAGTAATCAAAGAGCTTAATACAAAACTCCTTGCCAGCAAACTAAACTCAAATAATAATCTAAACTCCTTGGTACAATACAATGAGTACATGATCGTTGGAAGGCATATGTAAGGTTGGTGTTTTATATTCTCTTTGGGTGTTCCATTCGGCTGAGCAGCGCGTACTTACCATGTTGGACTGCCGGCTCAAATTGAGCTGATCCGGAGTGACTCAGGCCCACCTGTCTTTGTGATCAACTGGTACAGTCAGCATAGGTGCTATGGTCTGTTTATATACCACACACGGAGTATTCAGAAATTAAGGTAATTTTCTGGTTATTCATAGTATGTGGTCTCCGAGTAAAGGACAAGTATCGTGAATTTCGGATTGGGATCATCAAGCATCTTACTCGCTTTTGACATAAATAGATTGTTCTGGCCTGTGACTTTGATTGAGCAGAAGTTTCAATTATAGTGGAATGAAGTAAAAGATTATTTTCAATTAAATTTTTACTAATATAATTCTTTTACAATTTTTTATTTAAGTTTTTTATAATATATTAGATGTCAAATTCACCTCGGCTATTCACAAGCCAATGCTTTACACATGCCAAGCCCGAGATGCAATACAATGTTATGATGTTAAAGAGCTCATCTTATGAAGGAGATAGAATGGAGCCTTAGGAACTAGGGTTCCACTTTGGTGGCATAAGCATATTGCCATAAGATATTTTTAGCAAAAAATAACTATAGAAAACTTTTTTTTATATAAAAAGATAAACTTGTCTTCCATGCTGACTGTCCGCCATGTTGTGTAAGGCTGCGCCGCCAGCCGTGAAGCTCGCGAAGGATATAGACCCTAGTTTCTTTGTGCTATAATGCTGTGATGTCATACTCAAATTCAACCTGTTCCGTTATGAGATTAATTACCCTTGCAAGGCATTTATCCGCTAAAGATAATGAGCTTATCTGATGAAGGAGAGGAGCTCGAAGGTGGTATATATAGGAAATGCTTAATGGAAAAACATAATCCCATCTAGTTAGCTAATTATTATCACTAAGTCGTACGTATTCCTCTGCTGCAAAGGCTCACTGCAAACTCACTGCTCACTGTAAAATATTCATGATTCATGATTGCCTACTAATATATAACAAACGCGAAAGTTTGAGTGGTTAGGTGTGTATGTATGTTTGTTGCTCTTTCACGCAAAGATGACTAAAGGGATTTTGATAAAATTTCGCAGTAATAATAGCTTACATATCAGAATAATACAAAGGGCCCTTTTACCGCGGTGAAATTCCACATTACGCGGGTAAATCTAATTACGCAGGCAAAGCCGCGGGTGGAATGCTAGTTACCGGGAAGCGTGAATAGTACGAAATAAATAAATAAATAAAAATAGTTTATTTGTATATACAAAAACATTGTTAGGTACTAAAAACTAACTTAAACTAACACTTATTCCAATTTTTAAACAAGTAGTGATATTACCCTAGTCTAGGCTCTGTCCCTCGCACTAGGTTTCGTAAGAGCCTGTATTGTGAGGTTACAGTGTTTTGAGTGGGACCTAACTCTAAAAAAGGAAAAAAGTCGATTCTTTGATCTAAGAGGTCCTTTTGTAGACTTTCTAGAATAGAGTTAATAGCTTTTTTGACTTCTTTACTCACTTATCTCTTTGATTTTATAGTGGAAACGTATATGAAATGGCCGAGGAGTCGAGTATTTGTTTGTTCTGCAAGCACTTTCTCCTTGGTCTGGGTGTTTAATATGTATAATAAAAAATATCTATGCATGTATTTCTATTATATTTCGAATATCAGATGTCTAGTACCCGCTTCACAAGCTTAGAGCTTACCACGGGGCTGTTGTGGTGAGGATTGTCCGGAAATATTTATTAATTTAATTAATTAGTCACGCCTACTTGTATTGGAAGTGCGTGACAGGCGGTAACTTCGACGTTTGAATGATGTATTGTTAGTTCCTCATTGTAAGCGAATAACTGTTCGCGTTCGCATGATTTATAAAAACTCCAATTATCTATTTACTTTGGTATAGAAATACATGATTATAGTTTGCATTTACTTTTATAGTACTTTTATATGTAATGAGAAATTTCCTTATAAGTAATTAATTAAAGTACTTAACCTTCACAATATTTTAGGGTAATAACTTATACTTAATACACTTTAACTTTGCTAAGTCGATTAATATACAAAAAGTTCATCTTCAATTCTAGAAATTAACTTTTATACCGAATAAGTTGTTTCTAAAAATACAATTATTGACAGTTATTATTATATTATGTGGCCTGCCCACTTCCACTTCAAAGAGCAGTGGGCAGGCCACATAGCACGTAGAACAGATGGCCGTTGGGCAGAAAGGTTCTCGAATGGAGGCCGCGGATTGGTAAGCGCAGCGTCGGACGCCCACCAACAAGATGGACAGATGACTTGGTCAAACTTGCTGGCTCACGGTGGATGCAAATGGCGACCGATCGGAATAATTGGTCGTCTTTGAGGGAGGCTTATGTCCAGCAGTGGGCGTCTAATGGCTAA